>OY986045.1:70491929-73119431 GCA_963920215.1 Nineta flava
ATAATTATTTTAATTATTAGTTATTGAATAAAATGGGAAAAAAAACTATCAAATCGGAACAAAAATTGTTTTCTGGTTTTCTATTTTTTCCAGTGTATAAAAAATGGATACTTTGACTTATCGTTGCTTCCACACGGTTAGGGTCCACTTTTCCACCCTCTGGCTCTGCCATATATACAAAAATTTCCCCCATCGACTCAGGAGCTTATTTACGGCAGACGGCAGAAAGTTAGGGTTCATGGATTTTTTGACGCACCATATCCTATACTATTTGTATTCAAATATAAAACGTACATCGATAAACGAGAATTTAGAAGTTGTTTAAAATTGTCTGACATTAAAGCTTTGATTACAGTTGGTGAACAAATGACGTGAAAAAAAAACAAAAGCTGGAAATAATATACGGATTCCTAAAATGTTAAAGAGGAAACTATTAAAAAAGAAAATATAAAAATATTGTCTTTTCAACACACAGATTTTCAACTTGATTTTTTTCCTTCTTTTCATATCATCATGTTATTGCTTTCGTTACAAAAGAATGTCAAGTGTATTAAACATGAATATATATATATATATATATATATATATATATATAAAATTATATATATATATATAATGATAGGTGAATGGAGAAAAGCCAAGCACAGTTTTTATCAGAGAAAAGTTTTTATTTTCAAAGCTTTATATCATCTTTCTGTTATCAAATTGAATGACACAAAAAAAAAAAACCAAAATAATTCTTTTGACATAGCCGGGTGGATGGACACACTGGATGGACCCCTACAAATGAAATGTTCACGAAAATCAGCAATCTGGTGGGATTTCATATTCAATAATAACCGTATGGTACATTTAATCGAATTATTTTGTTTTTTGTTGAAAGTCATCTCCACCTTCTTTTGTTTGTCTGTTTTGAATCTGCCTTTTATAGTTGATGCCAGTTTTCAAAATTTGATCATTGATTTTTGCCTTATTCATTCGGTTTTTGAAATAAATTTTCAAATTAAATTTGTTATTATATTTCTAATGAATAACTTTTATCCAAAGTATTTCTTCGAAAACCGAATCAATATGGTACAAATAAATGTAAAATTTAACAAAATTTACATCAACTTGTGTGGTTTATCGTACATTTGGCCGTCTTGATAGATAGATAGATTGTAGCGGCTGCCCTGGACGGGCTAATAGTCTTGATAGATAAGGTCCATTAGGATGCCTAAGGATGTGAGGATGTGAGTGGAGTGGAAGGAGTTTTTGAAGTGATATGAATTATGTCGATTTTCATCTGGAATTCGTGAAGGAAACTGCAGAAAACCTTCACAAGCATAGCCGGTTACTTCATTCTTGTCCATACGCCGACAGTTTAGTCAATCAACCGTGCTTTTTTGTTTCTTAACAATTGAGAAACTGCCGATGTCGGGATTCGAACCCATAAACTCCCAATTCGAAGTAGACATAACGCCTCAGATATAACGCCTTAATGTAAGGTTTAAACATTTACAAAAATTTAAAACCGACTACGAAAAAGCACGAAACAAGTTTGAAAAGCTTTGTAAATGTTTTTCATAGTCGAAGACACTACTGAGATGCACTATGCAAAACTGTAACAAATTCCAGTCTCTTGAAAGTATATAATTGATTTCAGTCTTTTAGATTTGATTTCCAACTTGTGATCATTCGTTTAGATTCTGTACATCTTTTCACCTTTTTATTTAATATCGATTATAAGAGTTAAATTTTCAAATTTTTTTTAAAAAGTGTCCAGTCAGTAGGTTGCTCACCCTAACACACACAAGCAACGAGTCAATAATTTTTAGGTTTCCTAGGTAAATAAAGAGCCATTAAAAATTCGCCATGTCCCATTTGTTTTACGATATGTGGCCTATATGAAAAGTAGGGTAAAATAAGGTAAAAGTAAGTTAGAAATCATTTGGAGACCTTTTAAAAGTTTTTCTCTTGTGATTTGATGACCTCTCCCCTGTTAGCTCCAACATCACTGCTATGAAAAGTCTGAAAAATTTAAACGAAATTATAATGATAATTATCACGTATATCTCGTAACGTCTTGTTGAATGTTAGCAGATTTTTTGGATTATAATTTATATTTTTCGACGATTATAAATTTTCATTGTTGAACGGGTTACGGAACCCTTAACTCCTAATGACCCACGCTTGACCATTTTGTTTCGTTATTTTTATTTTGTTGTGTACTTTATAAGTACATAATTTCCTTCATAAAAAAAAAAACTTTGCTCCTGCGTATATTATTCTCCTCGGGTGATACTTAACCCATCACACGGAAAATGATCGACAAAACCACCTTTTGAATTTATTAGCTCTTTTTTCTTGTTCTCCTTTTTAACACTTGGGGTCGAACATCAAAAAAAAGTTACACTGATATAATATATATATATATATATATATACATATATATATATATATATATATATATATATATATATATATATATATATATATATATATATATACTGGAACTGTCAAAAACGATGTGTAATCAATCATTTTGGAGATTTCAAGGTAATTGGGAGTAATTGGTATTGAGGTATGTCAAGAATGACAAGGTTATAACGTAGAGCCTCTCTTCTTCATCTCTGGATAAACTTTTTCATTGAATAATGGAAAGACAAGATGACCAGTATCAAAAAATACTAGAAGTATATTCTTCATTCGACCTTGTGCTCACTGTGAAGTAAAATTGATTATTTAAAAAAAAAATTTGTGTAAATCTTGAAGAAAAAAAAGAATCAAAAACGGTTACTTTAGACATTAAAATCAAAACAAGGTGAGGTGATGACTTTTGGGAACACCTTGTACAGACTATTCTTTTTAGACAATATATATATATATATATATATATGTATATAGTTGTAAGAATTTATCGAAAATCGTTGAATTCTTAAAATTATAGTAAAGTTTATTTATAAATACGGCTATTCTTGAATAATAATTACTAGGAAATCAAATAGGTAGGTAGGTACTGACGTCATCGGCTAAATATACGCTTTAAAGTTTTTCTGCTACTATTTAATTCACAATGTAATTTCCCCTTTTCTTTTTTTTCTTTCTGTTAATCCTATTTTTATAATTTTAATTGAAAATTTATAAAATCAATTTTTTACCTTCCTTAATATACATAAGAATATACGTACCAATTATCCATCACATATTTGTTGGGAGTATCTTGGAGAATGGGTGTTTCACCTTCTCAGTTCAGTCCCGACACTGATGGACTTATCTTCAAATATTAAATATGCATCATGTTGTTATTTATTGTTTCGAACTTTATTTTGTGGAAATCCAATGTAAAAATCTGGGATTGAAAAATAACAATTTCAAAACTGTTTGTTTCAAAACCACTTTATTTAAAGTATATATATATATATATATATATATATATATATATATATATATATATATATATAGTGCGACATGTTTCAATCTTACAGTTGGATAATGATCGTAAGATTGAAACGTGTCACACAATACATATTAAATGTAATGAAAAAATGCAAAATGAAAATTCAAATTTAAAATATTAAATATCTGAATTTAGAAAAAAATATCAGGTTATGAGCTGTGGTAAAGTTGATTTTCTACAACTTTACTTCTTATACATTTTGTGATTTTTCTACTTTTAAGAGAGTTATTCTATGTTTTGTATTTTCTTCTTTATCTAAACTCGCCTTTCCTCGTCGCCAATTATATCCATTAATGAAATAAGCCATTCAAATATCAAAAGTATACGACTCTCTATTTGGAGCGCGACTCTCTATTTTGAATTGTGACCGCTAGAGATTATACAAAGCCATAGAAAATACATTTATTTATACATATATGTCTGTATCGACTCGAGAGGTCACCGTTTTAATCCGATCAGAATAAAATTTAATTATTTTTTCTCTATTTATAAATTAAATTCGTTAAGTTGTAGCATCTTCTGCGCAGCGAATTTGTTTCTTATCTTGGAATATCCGATTTAGATAAAGAAATAATAAAAAAAATTCCTGTATCGAATTCCCTCGATTTATATTTAACACAACAGCTAAGTTAACTGAAGGTATTTATAGTAGGTGTAAAATAATATTGGAAAAGTAATTTAGTTTGTAGGAGAAATTCAATCACACTTTATAGTTTATCTCATGTACTGTTTAAGACATTACATAGTTTTCAATATATCTTTTTAAAAGTATGTGTACATTAAAATTTATGTCGTTATAAAAATCCAGGTTATCCAGGTTTTCTTGAAATACGACAGTTCCTAAGGTGCTAAGATCATTTTTTCCAAGCATCTTAAAAGTCTTGAAAATTTAACGAAATTTCGAGGAGAGTAATTCACTTCCCTGGCGATGCATCACCGTTTCATATTTTATATGAAAATAGATTTAGAATTTTATTATTGGAATTTTGCCATTCTAATATGATATTTGTTAGTGGTGTCAACAATGAAAATACGTCCAAACCATAGACCTAGAAGGTTCTTATGGACGAAAGACAGTATGGCGTAGACTTCTGCTTGAAAAACCGTGGTATATTTCCACAAGTTGAGACTTATGTTTGCGTTAGGTCTTTCACCGTAGATTCCGGCCCCGGTCTCTTCTTCAGTTTTGGATCCGTCTGTATACCAGACGATTCCTTTCTTGAGATAGGGTGGTTCTCCTTCCGTGCCTGGCCTTACGAGTGTCTGTCCAATACAAATCTCAATTAACAGTGAACATCTTGTAGACATTTTCCATACGCTATACGTTTATTTACTATCACGAGGTTATATAAAAGCAGCGCTCGGTGAATGAATGTGCCTTTTTCAATTCAATAACTCAATATTTAATAAATATAGATATTTGACAAATACATACTTGACGATTATCATTGACTAATAACAAAATAGTCCAGTCCTATATTACGATTATATTATATAAGAAAGTTTATTTCATATTATACAGGATGGCTTGTATTCAACAATGTATCTAAATTATTCGTCCAGAAGGCGTCGTCTTTATAAAAAAATTCGTTACGCAGGAGCTGCTTCAACTTAGCGAATTTCCTTGGAATAAATAAATTACTCTCTAGCGGTCACAATGTTAGTCTGATCAAAATGAAATGTCGTATCTGATTTTAGTATTTGCATGGCCAATTTTATTAATAAATGACATACGTCAAAGGAAAAGGGGGGCATAAAGATAGAAGAAAACACAAAATCTAAAATATCTCTCTTAATATTTGAACAATCGAAAAATGCGTAAGAAACAAAGTTGTAGAAAATCATGTTTTCTACATTTCATCACCTTACCATTTTTGCTCAAACTCTAATGCGTACAGAGATATTGAGGAATTTAATTTTCAATCTTAAACCGTCAATATTTTTGTAAATATTAGGGTTACAGAAAAAATAATAAGAAACAAAATTACAGTAAAACTTAATACCTACAACTTTACTTCTTATAAAATTTTCGATTTTTCGAATATTAAGGGAGATATGTCAAATTTTGAGTTTCCCCCTCCCTCTAAAACCCCCTTTCCCCTGGTCCGATTTTACCCATTAACGAACTTGACCTTTTGAATACCAAAAGCGCTTCAAATACCAAATCTCATTCCGATAAAATGAAAACTGTGACCGCTAGAGTGATTACAGACACATATATATATATATATATATATATATATATATATATATATATATATATATGTATATATATATATATATATATATGTCCATAGATATATATATATAAATTTTACAGATGGTGATTTTTGACATCTACAAGGTAGGATCGATGGAAATTTGAAGAAATTTTTGCGAAATTTTGACTTCGGTACGGGACCAATAGCTCTATTTCCTTTCAGGAAATTCGCTAAAATTGAAAGTTGTTTTGTTCGACGGGGAGACATCGTATCGAAATTTGACCATGATCGCAGCCTTCAATCTTATTTGATGGTCAAGTTGTATTTTTCAAACCCATTTTATTGACAGAATCGGATAGCTGATAATCGGATTTTCAAAGATAAGGTTGCATTTTTTGAAAAAACTAAGTTCTTTAGATATTTCTCGAGAGTGACAACTTTTAATTTTTTTTCAATAAATCAATCGTTTTTTTTTTGCGTATAAAAACAAATATTTTATACGCTTTTTATTCTTGATAAATTTTTTCTCAGGACCTTCTTTTTCACAATCTTTGAAAATCCATTTTTTAAAACTGGTATAAAATTGTTAATTATTCAGAATAACAAATAACCTTGAAGGCCAAAGGTCAAGTTAAAAATCAAGGTCACCAAAAGATGCCCATCTTCAAACAAACCAATCATTTATGCGGATAATTTGTTTCAGAAAAACGTTTCCATGCGAACAAACATATTCCGGTGCATTATTTAAAAAAAGACATCCTGTACACAGATTGTTTTGTTGAATATCACGTAACAAATATAAAGGACCTCAATCCCTGTCATCACAAAATAAAAAAATAAAAAAGTTTTGAAAAGTTTGTGATATATTCTTAAAATTGATTCCAATAAGGCGAAACATAAACAAAAAGTTTATATAACTAAGAATCATGAAAAACGTTTTATTTGATGTTGCCTCCTTATAGATTCCAGGAATTCAAGGATGTGTATACCTGTAAAATAGTTCAATCAAAACCCACAATTTTTGTCGATTCGACATCTACATTTGGAATATTCCATTGACCTGAATTATAAACGAACTTAATTTATATTTTTAAATCCGATATATATGTACTATGTACAAGGGCATAAGTTTAGTCCCGACTTTGTGACGGTTGTAAATATAGCTCGCAGAAAAAAATGTTTGGTATAGGTGTTCATAAAAAGACCTGTATAGTTCATTTAGGTTTGTAGGCACGAATACTTAAAAACGAAAAGAAATAATGTGCCGAAATTTTGTGTGTATTCTAGAACTTAAAAGGGAGTTCTAGATCGTGAATGGAGGAAATGGACAGACGGTGTTTCCTGCCTCCATGGAATGTCACATCTATCTTGAAAACTGTAAGGGATAGAAGAAAAAAAATTAAAAACCTAAAACATTACTTTTTGGAACATTTCTTCATAAACTTTGTAAATTTAAGCACGTAACTCTTTAAGTTGTTATTTTATGACTTGTTTCAATATTATTAATAAAATTATCTACATTGAGTAATTAAAGACAAATAACAGTGAACAGGTACTAAAAATATATTTTATTCATCACATTTTCAGAACAGGGGTCGAATAAAAGCCCCTTGTTGAAAACGGTATACCTACCTACACATAGACAATTGTTTGTTTTAAATAAATATTATTCCTAATGAATTTCTCTATACATACGAGTGGTGGAGTCTATCTACCCTTTTTATTTTATCAACTTACGTAAAATTTACATAATCCATTTTGATGACGGGTTGGGGAAAAAAAACGTCATCATAAAATATATATTAACCTTCATTTATGTCAAATCATAATATGGGATCTGGAACACGCATTTAAATTCGGACAATACTTTTTGCATCACTTTATTATGAATTGCTTCATATTTAGTTTTATATGTACTTAAAACCTGTTTTTATTAAGGCCACAAATGGTTTTATAGTGGGAACACACATTTCTATTTATGGGATTTATTTTGCTCATGGTTCTTAATCAGGATCGTCTATTAGTTTGATTCCTGTAATATTATTTCATTGTCATATACGATTATATGGGTGTATTATGTTTTTATTATTTAAGGACGTTCCAGCACTGTGTTATATAATCAGGACAAAAAACCGGTTTAATTTTATTATAGAACAAATACATAAACACACATATACAACACATAGACATATACACTGTTCATATATACAAAACAATGTAATTTGGAAGAAAAAACAAATTTTTAAACGTATATATTTCGAAAACAAAACGGTAAGACGATTTTTTTTAAATTTATATAATAAATATTTATCATTACTCTCCTAGTTTTTTTTTTAAATTCTGTCGTGTATTTTTCCTAATACAACAGATAATAGTTGGGCGGGTATGAAGTTTTACATGCTTCAAATGAGAGAGAGTGAGACAGAATGATAACTTTGCTATTAATTACCTCGCGTTCTAAACGGTCAAAAATAACTGAAACTTCGGGATTTATTAGAAAACTTTATTTTTAGCATGTGAAAAAAAATGAGCAAAATCTGTCGAAAAGTGGTACTATGCTGGAACATCCTTTAAATAAATATAATAATTATTTATAAATAAAATAATTAATTTAATTATTTATAAAATATATGAATTTTATTTAAATAATTTCTATTACTTAATAAATAATTTCTATAAATAACTAATTAAGAAAAATGCCAATCAAATCAATTTTAATTAAACAATAAATTTCAATAAAAGCTTTTACCTGTTGTTACTATAATAATATTAATAAATTATATTATCTTTTAATTTGATTAAAATATTAGTACGAATATATCAATAGCGTAATCCCTAATGATTTTCAATGTTCGTATTATGATTGATGTATTTAATTTATTATTTAAAATTCTTTTAAAATGTATCCATTAATGCGAGCAATCTGTTTATCTAATATATTATTTATTTCCCTCTTTTGTTTCCAAGGAAAATCAATTGATATTAGTTTATTGCAATAACTGTTTATTTTTTTTTATTTTTATGGTAATTAATAGATTAAATATTATTGGTATAAAATTACAAAAACAATATTCATTGTCATAACATAGAGCAGGCGGTTATGCAACGTAGAGCAGGAGGTTATGGAGTCCAATTGGCTATACCGTTTGAGTATATCGAGTATAATCAATAGGGAATATGCATGAAAATTTTTTTCACTTAAATTGAAGCATGTTTACTTGACAAATATCAAGGTAAAATTATTTTTTAAATAACTTTTAAATAAGCGAGATATGAATGATTGAAATTCCCGATTAGACAAAGAGGGTGATAGCCCTCTTGATATGTTATGTGACGTCATATTACACTTTCACCATTTAAAACACACGTAAAACTCCGTTTTTAGTATTTTTGCAAAAAGAGACAGATAATAATCTTTAAAAGCTTCCTTGATATTTGTCGGATTTTAATTTCGTTTTTAAATATTATTACAGTATTAACAGTATTTTCATATTCTGAAAATAAATGTGAAAAAAAATTTTCATGCATATTCCCTATTGTCAAAGTGAATGTGTTATTATTTTAAATGTTTGCAGTCGATTCAGCATAATCCATAAGGCGGTTTTTTTTGAATAAATACCTCGAATATAAATTGTTCGCAATATGAATGTAAACAACTTTTATTTTGGGTTTATTTTCAAATCCTCAATTATAGTTTAATTATGCAATTTTGAAAAAAGAGAATACTGGTTTTGCTGTGTGACTATACCAAAAACTATTAGACTAGATTATTTCTTCGCGGGTTGAAAGTGACATCTCTTTGGTGTGATTGAAATCAAAAGTTTATTCTAGTCCATGCTAGCAGTTTATGTAAGTAAACCAAGAAAAAGAATAAGGGAAGATGGTAAATACGGTTAGTTAAATTTTAATTCAATAAACAATTAATATTTATGTATATTTGCATAGGTTCTTAAAAAGTATTAAACTAAGTCGTTTCGAAAGCTTTATCAATATTTTATGCATTATTTGAAATTAACACACTAAACTTTTGGAAACTTGAAACTCATCTTTTTAAAAAAAACTAAATAATTCGAACATTTCGCTTGTTTTGTTTAAGTTGTACATTTTGAATATGGTATAATTCTCTATGTAAGTTTTGTCATATTAATTTATCGGAAGTGAATCAAATAATCAGAAACGTGTAAGTTACAAATTTTCGTGAAATTAAAGCTTATCAAATAATAGAATAGCAAGAGGAAATTTGATCCAATGATCTTCTGCTCTATAGTATTTTATGTTTACAACAAGTGTTCTTTTTCTCAATGCTTAACAATCATGCATAAAGATCTACATGTAAAATTACTGAAAATGTCCTCTGTTTTTCGCAGCAAATACTTTGATAAGATTAAGCTCCCAACGCGGCTGAGTTGAAACCACTAGAATGTTAGTTATGAAATTTTTGGAAGTAGGTTTTTTCTTTAAAATATAAAAAATCACTAAGAAGGATAAAAATTTATACATCTAAAATATTTTCCTACCGATATGTTCCAAATAATTATGCAATTGTTATGGGATTTATTCAACCCCTAAGCTATTAAAAAAATTGAAAAACACAACAGAAAATTCAAAACTTGATTAATAAAATTGATGGCAAAAATATTTTGTTTCAATCGAATGCAGGATTCTCTGGGTGTTGAAATTTTTCAACGGGGTTCCTTTCGATAAATATACATATTAAAACTATTGGTAAATACTTAATACCCTTCATTACAATCAATAATATGTAATAATAAAAGTGGTAACATAATAAAAATATATATGTAAGTATAAATGTTTCTATATTTTATGCATTCGAATCAATCAATATATTTATTAAATTAAAATATTGATATTCTTAACTAAAATTACAAAACATTAATGTATTCTTGAATTTATAATAATTATTAAGCTAATCGAAGAGAACTCTTTGTCCCAAATTTGTCCCAATTCCTAGAACAATTATTTGTATTTTTATAAATACGTATTTCGACAACAAAGTAGTCATCATCAGTATGAATAAGCTGGTCGTAATTTAAACTATTTTCAATGTTTATAGTGAATGTCAAGGTAAGCTGCGAATAACACCCTAAACAAGACCATATGGTTAGAAAAGGATTACCGCCAATCGATGCAGTTGGTGGATTCATCACACACTTAATTCTTTAATTGGTCAGTTAGCTCAAATAATCCCTTAGTTAATACCTCAGTCAGATCATTTAACTGACAAAATAGTTTTAAAATAATTGTGAGACACGCACCAAATTAGCAACGAGTAACATATCTTTGAATCCATATCCCGGAGACAGCTACGATTAGTTAATTCGTACTGATGATGACTACTATGTAGTCGAAATACTTATTTATAAAATACAAATAATTGTTCTAGGAATTGGGGCAAACTTTTGAAATTTATATATATATATATAATTTTAATGATAATCATAAGATATCTACTAGGTAGGTTCGAGTAACATTTTTCCATTTTTCCGAAATTGGGTCAAAAAACCAATTGCTACATTAGTTTCAAAAATTAGCTAATTTACAAACGATTAAGTTAGGCTATAAATATACCAGCCAAGTAGCCGAGCGGTCTAAGGCGTCATGTCTGCGAATCCCGACATCGGCAGTTTGTCAATTATAAAAAAAAAAAAGGGGCGGTTGATTGACTAAACTGTCGACGTATGGACAAGAACGAAGTAACCGGCTATGCTTGAGAATGGTTTTCTGCAGTTTCCTTCACGAACTCCAGATGAATATCGGCATAGTTCCTATCATAGTCGGCTGCTGCCGCATATCCTACTACTTCCTAGTCTACTCACAAATTCCTTCCACTCCACTCACATCCCCACATCCAAAGGCATCACAATGGACCTTATGGTCGAAGTGTAGGGCAGCCTTTACAATCTACCTATAGGCTATAAATAATTGTTCTAGGAACCGGAACACCACCCGGTCTTGTGAGAGTTTTGGGGGTCAGCCTATATTTTGTTATGATTCAATGGTTCCTATTTCATAAATTATTTTTTATAATTGAACAATTAATATTATTATAATAAATTTCATAGCATTTTATTTGTAAAAATACAAACCGTTATTATTGAATATAAATGTCACTAACAACAAAAACCATTTCACATTAAACTCATTGCATTGCAGCAGGTAGTCACAGTATAATAACCACCAGAGATTTTAATGGTGTCACTATTACCCACACAAATAAAATTTTATTCGTTTTGAACTTTGTATTAAATTTAATATTATACTAGAAAAAAGAAAAACAAGCTTAAATAAAAAGTTCAAGCTGTGTTATATAATTGTCTACATGCTACAAATATTACTGCAATATCGGCACCTGCTCTTTTTTGTCGTGTCTCTAAAGCTACCCCAGAAAAGTATTGCTTTTGGGGTAAAATATACCTTTTAGCAAAATATACCTTTTGCTAAAAAAAGTGATTTATACAAGGTGGCGCAAAAGTACTTTCATGATTTTCAATTAAAAAAGTATATTTGAAGTAAATTTATATTTTACAACTCATAATATAAAGTGTGTTTCTTGAAGTTTTTTCCCAACTATTTATGGAAAATTATGTTTAACAAATGATGACCCCTCTGGCGCTGAAAACTATGCACAATTTTCAGTACATCTTCCATGAGCTTTCGTAAAGTTTCTTGAGAAATCCGCCAAAATCTCTCGCCTAAAATTCTAAGTTGTTCCAAGCATTGGGGGTTGTTTAAAAAAACCCTTTCTTTCAGATAACCTCAAATAAAATACTATGCAATGTCGTATGGTTAGAAGGTGCATATCTGACTATATAGCATAATTGACTGGACATTTTAAAAATAGATCTACGTTCGGTCGAATGATTTTGCTCAAATTCGCATGTTTGGATCAAATCAGATAATGGAAGTTATGATTTGAGTACCAATTTTAAACTAGAAAGGTTATTCATACGAAGGTACTTGTCGTACGCGAAATAAAATCTTGTATGGATATTTTGAATGGTATAACAGAATCATCAAATGCTATCAAAATTTGTGTCTGTTTTAAAACTGTAGTATGACATTGGCTTTAAAAAAAACCTATATTTATTGAAGCACAAAGGTAGTATTGAAGCACATTTTATTTCAAAATTCTTGAAATTCAATCAACCTACAATTGTTAAATCTCCCGTGTAACATTTATATATATATATATAATTTTTTATATATCACAGAACTTTTTCATATTATATCACATATTTACAGCGTGTAACAAAGTTTTTGGATTCGAAATGGAAATCTATACATGGTTTTGGAAAACCGTTTTTTTTTTTGTGTGGCCATGTATGGAACCGCTTTTCTACCTAATTATTTCATAGTCAACTTGATTGATTATGTTATGATGCCGTCCTCTGGGATATATATCTTCGCCGGATAATCGTGTGTTCCATTTGACTACGTTCTAAAAAACTATCGTTCTAAAAGAATCGTCTCGTTGGTTCGCTGTCAAAAGTTCAATCTGATTTGATTTGATTCAAAATACCAATTTAGCAGACGTATTTTGAACACTTCATTCTAACGATAAAAGGAGTTAAATATATACATTCGTGGTACATCTTGTACATATAAAAATACTGTTTAGCAACTGAATTTTTTAGATACACATAATACAAGTTAAAATGTTGTACATTGTAAAATGCATTTCCTATTATTCTATCACCTCAAATAGTTTTCCACGTATTGTGAAAAACAAAGTATAAAAAGTCTAGAAAATCTACTATAAATAGAGTAGATACACAATATATACTATACTAAAAACTACTAGAGAAATAGTAGACTATTTACTACATATCTAACTAGAAACAAATTTCAATGGATTATTGATTAGTTTCTTGATTGATGCTTTTTCCAACATATATATATATATATATATATATATATATATATATATATATATATATATATATATATATATATATATATATATATATATACATGTTTATGAGCATTATGTTATTTATGGTTCGCTAGTAGATTTTTCTCTGGAAATTCCTCTACCGTAGGTATTGTCTGCATTTATCCCCAGAGAAATTACGTTATTGTTTTATTTGTCTGATATATTTATGTATGGGTATACAAACATATATTCCTTCCTGTCCGCCTGCATAAACATTCCATAGTATCCCCAGTATATTTGTGATTGGTTTGTATATTGTATATTTAGTGTAGCAAATGTTGTTGTCGTACTAGGAATACTTAAAAAAGTTCGAGCAATGCTTCATTAATCTGTATTTATAACATGCTTTTTTATTAACTTGACATGTATATGTTTGCGTGTATGTATGAATGTATGTATGCATGTATGATTGCAGTGGAATTTTCCAAATTCAGATTTCACTCACTTCCGGACGTCTAAATAATCTGAAATTTTGCAGACGTATTGAGAACCGATGACATTACAATTAATATTTAAACAAAATTTAACAAAATTAAAAAAAAAACGCTTCTTAATAGCCAAAATACAAATTTGGATATCTCTGTAATGTAAAGAAAAGCATGGGGTGCTCTCTACTTACGTTTTCATATTGGCTATACTTTTATAGGAGTAGAGTGTAGAGAGCATCCCATGCTTTTGTTTATATTAAAGTTAATTTAGTTGTGAATCTCTTTAATCTATTCTAAATTATTTTGTTCATATTGCCATAAATTAAATAGTTTAAACAATTCTTTACCAGTTTACTTTCCGTTGCTACACCATTTTACACCAATATGATGCTGCTCTGGAATGTTTTTTACGATTACTAATATTATTTTCTCATATTTTCCATATTAAAACGGTTTATATCCCTCTGTTTGTTATGCATAAAATTTTTTATTATAGATCTCCTAAAAATATTTCCTATAAACTACTTTTAGTATTTTTCTCGGCATCTAAATACGTACTTTTATAGTAATGCCGCGAAATGATAATATTGTCATTCTTCTTCGGTTTCATCTCGTTTATCTAAACAGCAGGTTATTCTCAATTTGAAACAGACAAATCAAGACAAACTCGAGAACTAGAAATTTGGTACAGTTGTAGAACGGGCTTACACGGATCTATCCATGTTTCAAAAAAAAAAATGAACCAATTTGAAAATAATTGTATAGTTATTAGAAATATTACGCAATGCGAAGTCTAAATGGATCTAAAGGATGACGGCCCCCCTTTATATTTGAAACGGGGAGATCTATTTTACTGAAGAAATTAAATTAAGTTGTCAAATTTAACTTATCAATTGAGGATCTAAAAAAGTGCAGAATCCTCAGTCGCGTCCGTATCGCACTTGACTGGTCTTGTTTTCTATTTTAAAATAATGTGTTAAAAAATCCAATAAATATGAAATCTCCTTTCTTTTATGTATTTTTTCCTTCGGTTCGATTTGGGAAAGAAAATGTTCTCGAAATTTTCTCGTTTCATGCGGCAACACTAATCTTTTTGTTCATATAAATAATTCAGTTTTTAATATTCTATGCAAAAAAAATAAAAAATCTATGAAAATGTATTCAATATTTTATAGTTTACAAAATAATGGAGTTTAAGGGCTACTAAAAATTCATCCTGAATTCTCATGTTCCCCCGTTGGAACAAATTTGTATACGATTAATATGAATCAGAAATACTTACGTAATTCTAGGGTGTATTCGTTTTGGGTGCTTACACGCTTTCAGAGCCACCAAGCACATTGTTTTATCTTGACACTGTTTATGATGACAAAGCGTGATAATAGTTGAGTGTCACAATCGAGGTAAGACAGCAAAATCATGAAAGCCAAATCGTAATAACTTCCGAAACGAACATTGCATAAGCGTTTGTTTTGTTTCTTTTAAACTTTGAATGTTACAATTGGTTCAATTTTTATGAACGGGAGTGAACATTATGTCGTTTTGTCTGGTGACAAATATTTTAAATGGAAATTTGTCCCCGCAAACAAAAAACAGCATATATGAAGGAGACAAAAGAAAAAAACATACACACAAACCTTTTAAAATCCTAAATAAATATTAAATTAATTAAAATGGTTTTTTTTTTGTTGTATTTTTAAATCATCTCTCTCATTATACTTAATATATTATTATTTAATCTCCTAAATACAAATTAAATTTCAAGTTAACACAAAAATAACATTAAGATATTTAATAGAAGCAAGCATATACAAACATTTAATTTAATGTTATTGGTTTAGGCCAGGAGCTAGCTTTATGGCATACAAAATTGTGGGCATATATTTGGGAAATACATTGACTTCGATATTGAGATATGATACGTATCAGAAACATATTGGTACTTACTATAGATCACAAAAGTTAGATGGATAGATAGATTGTAGCGACTACCCTGGACGGGCTACACTTCGGCCAGAAGGTCCATTGTGATGCCTAACGCTGTGAGGATGTGAGTGGAGTGGAAGGAATTTTAATGCAGAAAAACTGCAGAAAACCTTTCTCAAGCATACCCGGTTACTTCGTTTTTGTCCATACGCCGACAGTTTATTCAATTAACCGCCCTTTGTTTTTCTTAATAATTGACAAACTGCCGATATCGGGATTCGAACCCATAACCTCCCAGTTTCCAAGTTCCCAGGGCCGCCTCTACAATCTATCTATCTATCTACCGGGTATCGAAGCAATTAACTCCGTTAATTGCTATTTTTTACTAATTTCGTCATATGAATAGAGGTCATATGAGTTTTGAACACGAAATTGTTTTTGCTACTTAAAAGCTTTGTTAATTAAATAAATTGTTTTGTTTTTAAATATATATATATATATATAAATATATATATATATGTATGTATATTGTTTGTTTTCATAATGTGTGTTTTTAATCGAATTCCGTAGCAAAAAACAAAAGGGGGGGGGAGGGACTCTCATTATTGAATAATTAAATCGAAAGTTTTATAATGGTTTTATTTTCCAAGATAATGATGGCTGTTCTGTATGAATATTATTTTTAATAATATAATCATTATAGAATCACTTTATTTAAACGTATACTTATTTGCTTTCTACTTAATAATGAATATAATTAGATTTTTGTATTATCTATCCTAAAGTAATCTGTTGTTTTGTTATTTTGGTTCTATTAATGATTTTTTAATAACAATTAATTTCACAGTCTAAAGAATTTAGGACCTTTTTATACAAAATAAATATTACATAAACATTAATTTTTATAACCGGTATATACATTTAATATACAACAGGGTATCTTAAGTTTAGTTCCGACTTTATAACGGTTGAAAATACATAGCGTAGAAAAGCTTTGTGTTATAGGTGGTCATAAAATGACATAATTAGTCCATTTCCGCATGTCCGACCAGTCCAAGTGGCCGAGCGGTCTAAGGAGTTAAGTGTGCGCAGTATGCCTACTTGGAAACTGGGAGTTCATGGGTCGAATCCCGATATCGGCAGTTTGTCAATTATTAAGAAAAAAAAGGGGCGGTTAATTGATTAAACTGTCGGCGTATGGACAAGAACAAAGTAACCGGCTATGCTTGAGAAGGTTTTCTACAATTTCCATCACAGTTGGCTGCAGCCGCATATCTTACCAGTTCCTAGTTTATACCCAGAAATTTCTTCTACTCCACTCACATCCTCACATCATAAGGCATCACAATGGACCTTATGGTTGAAGTGTAGCCCGTCCAGGGCAGCCTCTACAATCTATCTATCTTCATGTCCGTCAGTGGACACGACAACTCAAAAACGAAAAGGGATAACGAGACAAGTTCGTGAATGGGTAAAATCGGACCATGTTCGAATTTTGTTAAGGACTTCTTGCCATGTTTTCATAGTTTCCATAACGAACAGAATTCCTAATTAAATATTGATTTAAAAGAAATTAGCTTATTCATCAGGAATCTAACCCTGATCCTCTGGATTTCCAGCCCAGTGTGCTAACCGTTACACCTTGGATAGTTTACGAGATATTTGAGAAAAAGTTATTCTCGTGACCTTCGACCTTCAATAACTTTTTTCGGCAATCGCGATCAAACTCTCTACCATGTTTTAATAGTGCTATAACGAAGAGAATTCCATTCGAAAATCTCCAGTTGTGAGATTATACATTTTTGTGAGAGGTACAAGTATTATTTGATTGGGTCGTAAACTACGATTCTAGCCAGAATTCATTTAATCTAGAATAATATAATTATTTAAACGGTTTGTTTACTATTGTTAATTGGCGCGCACACACAATCCTTGCAAAGGAATGTAAATACAAAATATTTGAATATATAATAATAATAATAATAAATAAATTTATAATAATATTTTAATGAAATTTTACGAAAATTATAACTAAATTATTAATAATAATTGCAACAATAAATGAAATGCAATTAAAAATAATTATTATCAGAGAAATAATAACATTTTTACGTATATACGATAGAATATGTCGAAGATATAACCAGCGAAAGAAATCACGTCAATGTCTAACATAGAGATACGCTAACCGTCCGAGTGATCGAGCCGTTAAGGGCGTTCTACTCAGAAGTGGGGGGTTTCGTGTTTGATTCACAACAATTAAATTTAATTTAAAAAAAATTAAAAGGGCAGTTAATTAACTAAACAGTCAGCGTATCGACAAGAACAAAAGTAACCGAATATGCTTTGGAAAGTTTTCTGCACAGTTTCCTATCACAAACTCCAGATGAATATCGCCTTAGTTCCTATCAAAGTCAGCTATAGTCTCACTGCCAACGAATTCTTAGTCTGCATATAAGTTCTGTATCATTTAGGTGTCGGTAAAAAAAAAATGCCTAGAAAAGTCCTCTCCGTTTCCACTACTAAGTCTCATGTGAATTCATGTGAAGTATGTAAGCTAGCTATGTAATTTTTGATATATCAACTGTTTTTAATGCGATTGAAAATAGCTTTCACGTGTAAAAAGGGCCAAAAACCCAACAATATTCGTGTATTGGTGTATAAATTTTATAGAATGGTCAGATTTCTGTATTTGGTGATTCGCATCCACCATAACCATAATAGTAATTTTAATGTGTAATTGCTCGAGTAAAATAAATTCACGAGTATTCTTTTCTTCTGTTGTTATCACGTTGTTGTTTTTTATGAAAATGAGTATAAAACATAGAAATGGATATTTCATTACCCATTGTAATGTAAATAAATTAAATTACGGAACTAATATAAGAGAGAGAGAGAGACAGAGAGAGATAACATGATCTCTACGTGTATTTACAAGTATCTATATCTATGTTCTGTATACTACATTTTACAAGCATACAAGTTCTTGAGTAGAGGGTGTTATTTTTCCTCTTTAACTAATACAACTAGATGAGTTCTATGTCTACATAGTACATGTTTACAAAGTGTCTCAAAAGAATGACACATTTCGATCTTGTCAGAATTATCCAGTATGTACACTCCCGTTCATAATAATTAAACCAGTAAGTCACATTCTACGTATCACTTGTGAGAATAATAGTGAAGAATGAAACTAAGACTAACAAATAAAAACTAAAATTTAGAGTTAAAAAAAATTAATATTGGAATATAAACTAAAAAATACAAAATAATTTAAAATAGAATAAAGAGATTGACAACAAAACTAACTTTACGGTAAACAAAAACATGGGGTGCTCTCTACTATAGATAATGCGTCTAATTCTATAAGAGAACACCCCATGCTTTTATATACATTTAAGTTAATTTTGTTGTCAATCTTTTTATTCAATTTTAAATTAAATTTGCATTTTTAAAAAAAATTCATATTGCAATAAAAACATATTTTTTTGTTTTTTTTTTTTAACTCTAAATTTTATTTTTGTTTGAAATATTACGATAAAGTCATCATGAAATTTGAATTCGAATCTGATGGATATATTTTTCGAGATAAACAACAAATTAGTATCGAAAAAAAAACAACAAAACACAAAAGATTCAATTTTATTTTAATTATAAAGGTTTATTATTAAAATAAAATAATAAATCAATTGACCTACCTACAACAAATTAGCCACAAAGTATTTCACAACAAATTAAAGACATTATTATTATTTATTATTTATAAAAAATGGTTAAAAACTTTGAGGCTAAAAGCAAATATATATTCAACAACAAAAAAGTTTTATATAAAATACAAAAAAATAAAAACCCATCTAAATAAGAGAATTAAAACAAACTCATTGTTTTACATCGGCAACAAAAGAGTAGGAAAATTACATCTGATAAAATTTAATAATAATCAAATACAAAATCCACCCACACGGTCCATTAAATGACCGTGTAGTTACGTTGGTTTGTGTGCCATTTTTTTTTTGTATAAAGTCTCAATTGTTTAGTAATTATAGTCCGTTGTTGTACAGAGAGTTTGACGGCTGGATTTCATTTGAAATTTTCACATTGCGTTTGCGTTGAGTTCAGTAACGGGATTCAACGTTGTATATTCCAATTTTTTCAAGTTATAATTCTTTAGGCGCAACACGTTGTTAAATACAGTTTATTGTTTGTAGTAATAGATGGCACTATCATGCAAAACAAAATAGTTTATATTTTCTATGATAGTTTTCTATAATAGACATTTTGGATAAAGATTTACTTTTTAAATTGTAAAAAGATTAATTATGTCTTTTAAAACTGATCTTCTTTATTTGTATTTTATATGTTTTTCAGAAACAAGACTACTTTTTTCGAATACGTTACGAACTCCCTGTATCTGTTATACAACAAACATTAAAATATATGGAGCAAAAATAAATAAATAAAAAGATACCCTTGAATACTATTATTTCAAAAGAAAAAGCTTTTTACAAACACAAAAAATCGGAAACAGTATTTTAAACCGGGGAAAAAGGTGAAAATTATGTCTTTAAAATGAATTTTACACTAAAAATTATAGAAAAAAAATGTTTCAAACAAAGGTTGCTTAGTTTAAAGCGGGGGGAAAAGATTGCAATAATTATAGTTGTATTCCATGCAACACTATGGTATATGGTATAATTTATCTTTTAAACGGTGCAAGGTAGAGAAAATCCCAATAAATTTTCAAATCATAAAAACAAACATAATTTGTTTTATTTATTTTTTCATTCATCGAAAAAGTGATCTGTATATAAATTGATACAAATAAGTATACCGGAAGAAGAAATATAATTTTTAATTGCAGTGAGTTTTCATAGTGTACAAATTAAAATTCCAAGGTTTGTGTAAGTTCTGTTAAAAATTGGTTATGTTGCAATTTAAAAATAGTGTAGAATAAAAAATTAGCGTCATCAATAACACTTCATTTCATTTAGAATTGATATATATTTTTATACACTTGTTGAAAGCTCATTCAGCAGTTTTTAATTAACTTGATATATATATATATATATATATATATATATATATATATATATATATATATATATATATATATATATATATAAACTACAATCTTCAACACATTGAAGTGGATATTATTAACTATCTCTGATCTGTAAGTATCCGATATGTCGAAGTATCGAGATACCGTTTACTATGGGTTTACTTATTGAAAAAATTTATCTCCAATACAAAATCCAGATGCAGGTAGATTAACACCGTAGGGAAATTTATTTTTTATAATAAACGTAAAGAGAGTTGTTATATTAACTGAGTTTAAACTTTGCCAACATACTTTGTAAATGGCTTTTCATTTCCAATGACCTAAAAAGGAAATAAATTTTATTTTCATAAAACTTCTTTCAAATGGTCTCTCTAAATATACCTGAAGATGCAAGCATACATATGTTTTAGCTGTTGAGATAATCAGATTTTACTATAACTCACTACTCAAAAACATTCTAGAATTTGATTAACCTATAAACTTCAGCTTACTATTCAAGCTCAATATGTTTTGTATATATACGATTTATCATAGACCAAAATTAACTGAAAGACTTACTGCAAAACATATTGAAATTCTACCATGGCTTCTGGGTAGCTCAGTTGAAAGAGAAAATCTTATACATCTTGACTGGGCTCAATCCCCAGTCAAGATGTATAAGATTTTTCTTGTGAAAACATTGATATAAAATAATTTTACAAATGTTCAGACATATTACTTAACTGTCAAATAATGTAAACGCTGGTAAACTTTTTAATGTATTATTGTTAAATCTAAAACGATATTTTTATTCTTTTATTCCAGAAAATCCATGCAAAAAAGCTTTTCATTTTTAATAGATCACTTTATATACATTATACTTTATATACATTTACATATATATATATATATATATATATATATATATATATATATATATATATATATATAATAAGCACTTGCATATTTTGTAAGCTAACACCAGATTAGTGATAACATCTCGTCTTTAACGATTCCCATATATTTGCCCGAGAAAATTGCCGACTTTTCATATTGATTTTCAGCCTACAAATCGATTTTCATGTTTCTATCTTTCACCGCTATTTTCGCCCTCTTTGGTGTTGATTTGTTCGAAAACGAGCCGTATATATTTTCGCAATAAATATAAGCATAGACTACTCTCTGAAAAGTGTTCTACATGCATGTCCCTTCAAAAGTGGTTCAGCCGTTTCGGAGATTAGTTCCGAAAAACAACACATAGGCTGCCAAAAATTATAAAAAACGAAACGTGCAAATAACCAAATGAGCTTAAAAAAAGACTTCATTTCGAAATCACATACAGACACTTCCGTTTATTGATAACTAACCATTTTGGTCACGATGTTTCGTAGCCAAAAAAGGGTTGAATTTGAAGTATATAAATTATTGAGCTTAAACTAATCTTACAATAAACAACCCGTATATAAAATATCGATACATAAAGAAATTTATTGAATAGATAATTACCGTTCATTTATTTATCCAAGTAAAAATAATATGGAACTCTTTAAATTACCGGGTAAGCTTTAACAGAATTAATTGATTGTCTATGAAATAACATCTTGCCTTCGAATATTAAATCTATGTTGTTTACATATAGCTCCAGTTATTTAGAAAGATCAGGTTATTCCTAGATTATGTGGCGCTAATTAAACATGATTTTCTTTCGAAAAATACGATCCCTTATGGTTTTAAAGATGGGCATATTTTTTGCTTTCCGAGGAACTTTTGTGCACAAATTATGAGAAAACTATTGAGTTTATAAAAAAAATTTATGAAAACAAAAGTTGTTTATTTTAAGATTTTTTGTTATACAATTTTTGGTATATCTGATACAGTTTCAAAGATAGGCATTTTTGCCCATTGCCTCCAAACATGGTCCAATTTTGCCTATTAACGAACTTGGCCTTACTTTATTGCTCTAGAACATACACAAAAATTTCAGCTCGTTATCTCTTTTCGTTCTTGAGTTATCTTGTCCACAGACTCACGGACATGCGGAAATGACCGAATTAGGTCATTTTATGAACACATATGCCAAACATTCATGCCTACGATCAATATTTTTAAGCGTTACAAAGTCATGATCAAACTTAATATACCTTGTATATTTACATATACTGGGTATAAAAACGGACTAAAAATAGTGTTAAATTATTTATTTTTTTAATTTTAAATTATTTTTCTATCGTAATACTCGTAATAAAGTCACATAATTTATACAACAGGAGTGAAGAGTGACTATAAAAAGAACATGATAATGATAATGACAGTGTACTACATTACCTACTATATACTATATATTATAGTTGTAATTAATCATAATGCAGTTATGAATAAAAAAAACTTATTTTCCCATAAATCTAAAATTATTATTTTATAGATAAATTTTCCCTATGTTTGATATCACATTTTTAATGACATTTATGATATATGTACTATTTATACATTATATATATATATATATATATATATATATATATATATATATATATATATATATATATATATATATATATATATATATATTTACGTATATATATATTTATATGTATATAGGATGTTTCGTACTTGCGTGGTGTTATTATAAATGTATGTAAAAAACTTTACACTTATCAAAGATGCCAAGATAAAATATTAAATACATACTAAATTTATATTTACTTTCTTATTTCACTTTATTAGGTACATAATTTGGTCCTGTCTTCCATATTCTTACTACCAGTTATTTTGGGCGTGGTTAGTTTTTTCGATTTTTGAATTAAAAATATCTTAAATTTACTCCTTAACGATGCCATTGAAAACGTAGTATTGAAATGACGCCATCTTTCTATATTCGAAGGGTTCACAAGGGGATCATTTTGCGCCTAATATTTCCTGTATAGTAATAATCACTGTCAGTACGCAATCATACATTATTTGTGTATACTTAAACGTAGTACAATACTAATGTCAATTTCCATTAAGGTTACGCACACATAGTATGAAAGAACTAGTATATACTATATAGACAAGCATGTCATTCAATTTTTAATTTAATACTGATATGAAAAAATTAACTCATCCGACAAGAATCGAACCCTGGACCCCTCTAGCCTAGCGTGCTACCATTCCACCACGGATGATACCGATGAATGAGTCAATTTTTTCATATCATTGACAGTATTACCTTGAAGTATTTTACTTTTAATGTCTCTGAAATAAATAAATTTTAGATATATGTATGATCTTTCTTGTTTATTATGTGCTGTTCGACACACATCCATGAAATAGCGCCCGTCAGTTTCGAAACACACTGTACTTCGATACACAATATTATATAGTTGATATGATGATATGGTGATATCAATAGTACTACAATATGATGATATATTGAATATTGTGTTTGGTTTTACGTATAAATTATAGTAGCAGAAACATTGTAATTTTATTCTAATGATATTAAATGGACTCGTCCAATGTCGTCCATGCTGATATATATATATTTAGACTGAGTTTTATGATTAACATGAAGCTATTCAATTAAATTAATGGCAACTTGCATACAAAATTCATTTTTAATTGAGTTTATAGTAAAAAAATTCGTTACGCAGGAGCTGCTTCAACTTAGCGAATTTCCTTGGAATACATAAATTACTCTCTAGCGGTCACAATGTTAGTCTGATCAAAATGAAATGTCGTATCTGATTTTAGTATTTGCATGGCCAATTTTATTAATAAATGACAAACGTGAAGGGGAAAGGGGGGCATAAAGATAGAAGAAAACACAAAATATAAAATATCTGTCTTAATATTAGAACAATGGAAAAATGCGTAAGAAACAAAGTTGTAGAACATCATGTTTGCTACAATTCATCACCTTATCATTTTTGCTCAAACTCTAATGCGTACAGAGATATTGAAGAATTTAGTAGAATTTTGTATACAGTAAAACTTAATACCTACAACTTTTTTTCTTATAAAATTTTCGATTGTTCCAATATTATCGGAGATACGTCAAATTTTGTGTTTCCCTCTTCCTCTAAATCCCCCTTTCCCCTTGCCCGTTTTTAACCATTAACGAACTTGACCTTTTGAATACCAAAAGCGCCTCAGATACCAAATTTCATTCCGATAAAATGAAAACTGTGACCGCTAGAGTGATTACAGACACATATATATATATATATATATATATATATATATATATATATATATATATATATATATATATATATGTATATATATATATATGTATATATATATATATATATATATATATATATATATATATATATATATATATATATATATATATATATGTCCATAGATATATATATATGTAAAGTAAATTTTACAGAAGGTGATTTTTGACATCTACTAGGTAGGATCGATGGACATTTGAAGAAATTTTTGCGAAATTTTGACTTCGGTACGGGACCAATAGCTCTATTTCCTTTCAGGAAATTCGCTAAAAATGTAGAGAATCATTTGAACTTGTATTTAAGTTGGCAGTTTAACCGGAGATTTTTCCACAGGTAATTTATTGTAACACATTATTTACCCACAATTGTCCTCGTGGAAACATCAATGTGTCGTTTAGACTACGGCATAAGTAGCGACACAAATGTCAGACATAAGTTTCTTGACTGTTACTTAAAAATGTACAAAAATGCATGCTTACATTGTAATTAAACAACGACGTAAACACTATATTTATTACAGTATAATATTTATATGGAATGTATGGAGTGTATGAAAAAATGTCGAACCTGTTTGAAAACCTGAAGAGACACTTGGATACTTGGACACAAGGTGTTAACACAGCTGCTGATTTGACACTAATTATAGTCTCGCAATAAATGGGACAGTTAAAGACACCTGTGTGCACACATAAACACTTGGTGTATACACTAAGTGTACGGTGTATAGTGTCGTAGTCTCAACGAACCTTAACTCAACACTAGAGAGCTTCATTTCCTTCCAATGTCTGTTTCAAAAAATGTTTATCTCATACAAACTTTGCTTTGAATATTTTTTTCATACAGCCAATAGTTTTGGCTACAAGGGCAGCTCGACTGGTAATAAATAAATAAGTTTAAAAATGTTTCATATTAAAAATATATTTTTATTAAAATTTTTTTATTACTTTTGTCGCATTTTTTTTCGACTTGTGTTTCGAAAAATTTTAAAACTATTGTTAATTTTCAAATTTTTGTGTTTATTTATTTAATTTTACATAAGTTTACATAATCATTTTGTCACGTAGTGTTTTATTATTGTTTGTACGATAATATAAATTTCGATCATAAAAAACTGTTATTTGATTTGAAGTAGTAGCTATTTTATTTTTAGAAGAGAAAATTATTGGTTGGTAGATATTCATATTTGTGTTTTATTTTCTTTCGAAATATATATATATATATATATATATATATATATATATATATCTTCGTTTTAAGCTAATTTGGACCTAGCGAAAATGATGCAGTTGGTTAAAATACAATACGATTAACGGTTTTCAAGGTATCAGACCCATAGTGCTCAAATTCAAAACTGTATGAATTGAGAAGCGAAAATTTTAAAATGTGTTGGCTGGACGTTAAAATGAACTTGATTTTCGTACTTTTTGGGTCAAAATTACTCTAAAAAATAATTATTATTAAAATCAAGAACTAAAATTTTCTTTACTTTTTTCGCACTTTTTCCAAGGGGTACCCCTTCAAAAATCACTAAAATTGGAGGAAAATTTTATGCCACCGATTTTGATAAAAACTTGGTTTTAAGCTAATTTAGGCATAGCGAAAACGATGGCATTGGTTAAAATACGATACGATTAACGGTTTTCAAGATATGAGACTTATGGTGCTAAATTTCAAAACTGTATGGATTGAGATGCGAATATTTTGAAATGTATAGGTCGCATGTTAAAATAAACCCGATTTTCGTGCTGTTTGGGTCCAAATTACCCTAGAAAATGATTATTTCGAAAATCGATAACAAAATTTTTTTCCAATTTTTTCGCATTTTTTCTAAGGGGTACCCCTTAATAAAATCGCTAAAATTCGGGAAAAAATTTTTGTGTCCGATTTTGATAAAAACTTGGTTTTAAGCTAATTTGAACCTAGCGAAAACGCAGGTAATGGTTAAAATACGATACGATTAACGGTTTTCAACATATCAAGCCTACGAAGGTAAAATTAAAAACTGTATGTATTCAGCAGTGAATATTTTGAAAAGTATCGGATATGAATGGGGATATAATCGATCACATAATATAATATTTTTGATATTTATAAATTAAGTGTTTTATTATAATATTCTCTATACCAGAAAGCAAAGAGAGGAGAGTATCGAACCTAAATCCGCCACTAACCTCCCTAAGCTCCCACTTAATATAATACGCAACTAAATTATATTCCTACAAATATCCACTTATTACCAATAATTAATAATACATTGTTAATTATGTATGATAAATAATCGATAATAAAAACATGGCACAAGCTTAAAATAGAGAGTTCATAATAAATAACACGTCTCCCAAATCAATAATAATAATCGACTATATAATATTATTCGTACACATATGGTGTAGCCAGTTAATTTTAGTTCTAACAATAGTACTATAGGCCCCAAAAATCGTGTCCTTCTTGCACAATTGTATAGTGATTTTGTGCCTTATTCTTTCGGGGTTTTTGGGAAAATGTTTTCGGAACAGTTGTTAGTATATCCATAATGAGCAACTGTTATTCAAAACATTTTCCCAAAAACCCCGAAAGAATAAGGCACAAAATGACTATAGAATTTTGAAAAAAAGGACACGACTTTTGTGGCCTATCGTAGTGGTAGGCCAACACTGGTGATATAATACCCAAAACATTCAATATATATATTTTCATTAACTATAATGTTTATTTATTCATTGGGTGTTACAGGAATGTTGGGCAAAAAATGTAATACTCCTTTTAATAGTTACTTTCTTTGATATTTCCTAGATCCTTTTCCAAATTTTTCCTACGCCTCTTGCCAAAATATATGAGGATTGTTGATAGAACCAGTCTACTATCATAGTGATAACGTGTGCATTTACAGGATATTTAAACTATTAAAATTTACACTGGGTGTTCTCCTTCTCAAAACCTTTCACTGTACTCTGTGATAGGGCCATGTGGACGGAAGGAGAGCCACCCTATCTGCAGAAAGGAATCGTCTGGTATACAGACGGTTCCAAAACTGAAGAAGAGACCGGGCCGGGAATCTACGGTGAGAGACCTAATACAAATATAAGCCTTAACTTGGGGAAATATGCCACGGTCTTTCAAGCAGAAGACTGGCTTGCGTCCGTGAGAACCCTTGTAGAGGCTACATAAACCAAAACGTATGTCTTTTCTCGGATAGTCAAACTGCTTTAAAAGCCTTGTCTGGAACTGAAGTCATCACAAGGATAGTCAAGGATTGTCTGGAGGAACTGCTGGAACTGGCAAAACGGAACAATGTTAAATTTATCTGGGTGCCGGGTCACAGATACCTTAGCAAAGACGGGAGTCGGAATACCCTTCATTGGCTCAGAGCCTATTTTAGGAATTCCAAGGACTGCGTGTAAACAGGTGATCAACGAGTAGTCAAATGCTTAACACCGTGATCACTATCGCGGCATGCGCTCGGGAAGGTACTGCTTGCCAAAATATATGAGGATTGCTGATACAACCAGTCTACTACCATATTAATTACGTGTGTATTTACAGGATATTTAAACTATTATGTAAGTTAGTTGTTGTTTGTAATAGTTTTTGTTTGATTAAAATATTTGCATATCTGTGTAGGAGAATCGTTATAGCGACAATATCCGCCAGCAACATTTGTCAACAGAATACCCCCAAACATTCAGTCATGTGTTTTCATTCAAATTTGTTGTATATATTTACTGGGTGTTACACGAATGTTGGGCAAAACAGAATATTCTGACTGGCTGACTGTCTGCCAACACCCTGATAACTCAAAAACGAGCTACACAAACATAACGAACTACAGTTTTGTGCATGTTCTAGAGCTAAAATTAATTTAAAGTGCATGATGGAGCAAAATCGGTCCGTGTGTTCTCCTGCAAAAAGAGAAAATATCTATCTTTGTCCGTTTTATATTCAAATAAAATTTAGCTTGAATTTTTTTTCCATAAACTAAATAGTTTTGAAAAATTAAAGCTCAAGCATCTGTAGTTAGTAGGCTTTTCTAGGCGTTTTTAACCGACTCTTAAAAGGTCAAGAAATTCGCCTGCAGATTAGGAATTTGATAGGTCTTGCGACAGCAACCGACTTTGATAGGAACTATGCCGATTTTCACCCGGATTTCGTGAAACGAAACTGCACAAAACCTTCAAAAACGTAGCCGGTTAATTTCGTTCTTGCCCAGACGCGAGTAAAATAGTTATGACGCGAGTTATGAGTAAAATAATGCAGATTCTGGATTTTTGAAGCACCTTGTATTGTATATATTCAAAGTAAATTTAATTTACATAGTAACATGATTTAATAATTATATACAGGACATGTTTTAAATTACAATATTTCTGAAAAATATTCCTGTCAATAGGGAATATGCATGAAAATTTTTTTTCACATTTATTTTCAGAATATGAAAATACTGTTAATACTGTAATAATATTTAAAAACGAAATTAAAATCCGACAAATATCAAGGAAGCTTTTAAAGATTATTATCTGTCTCTTTCTTGCAAAAATACTAAAAACGGAGTTTTACGTGTACTTTAAATGGTGAAAGTGTAATATGACGTCACATAACATATCAAGAGGGCTGTCACCCTCTTTGTCTAATCGGGAATTTCAATCATTCATATCTCGCTTATTTTTAAAGTTATTTAAAAAGTAATTTTACCTTGATATTTGTCAAGTAAACATGCTTCAATTCAAGTGAAAACAAATTTTCATGCATATTCCCTATTATATATATGTCACTTCGGAAAAAATAAAAAAATCCAAAAAGTTTGTAGACAGAAAATATTCCTTCTTTAATAGCTCACTACAATAGATTATAGATTTTATGGAAAAATCCTCGCAAATATAAGAAATAATTCGATTAATTTATTATCATTGATTACCGTAGATCCATATGAATCCACGATTAATATTTATGTTACAGATTTAAGCTACAGCCGACTATGATAGGAACTATGCCGATATTCATCTGGAGTACGTGAAGGAAACTGCAGAAAACCTGCTCAAGCATAGCCGGTTACTTTGTTCTTGTCAATACGCCGACAATTTAGTCAATTAATTGACAAATTTCCGATGTCGGGATTCGAACCCATAACCTCCCAGTTTCGAAGTAGGCATACTGCGTAGACATAACGCCTTAGCCCGCTCGGCCACTTGGACTGGTTACCGGGTAATGAAGCACTTAGCTCAATTAGTTGTAATATATATATATATTCACATATTTAAAATTAAAACATTGCATAAAATGTTTTGTTGCTACACTGTAGAAATAAATTCAATTTCGAATCGAATCGAATCGAATAAATATGATATTTGTATGTTTATCATACATATCTATCACATAGATTCCAGGAAACGCATTTCATATTTACTTACGAGTTTATCCATTCGTATAATATCAAATAGTGTCATTTAAATTATGTTGATTTGTTTGTATTCTATTACTATTGAATATTCGCGAGATAAGGGTGGGTGGGGGTAGATGCGGTGTAGTTCCTGGAAATTGTTTTAACACACGAGCAATATTGAAAATTAATATTGTAAATTTTATGGTTGATTCGACTTTCGAAAATTTGTTTTTCAAATAAACATTTATTTATCATAAAGAAAAATTCATATGTTATTTCCCAATTAACTTTGTTTATATTTGTTGTGAGTTTTTTGTTTTCAATTTGAAGCTTTTATCCGGAAAATAATGAAATTAATTAAAAATCTATTATTCATATATTATTAACACAATTATTACTAATTAATTAATTAATATTCATTATAAACGTATATTATAACTCTCTATAATTATGAAATAATTCTTTAAAAATATAAAATAATATACAGTTTATATATTATACCGTAGGGTCATTGGAAAAGTTACCACCTAAATATTTTTTTTTTAACTATGCATTTTGGAAAGAAAGGTTTGAAATACAAAATTATTTGCAATTTAAATAAAATACTGCAAATCTTGAATTTCTCTATATTAAAATTAGTCAAATGGGAAAGTTTATAATTAGTAAAGTTGTAGTAAATCAGTTGTATGACTATGAGTTGTTTTGTAGTTGATATTTGCAATTTAAAAATAATATAATGCAATTTAAAAACCATAATGCATCTTATAATTGCATCAGCATGGTTACTTGATCTTTTTTATCTATTTAAATTTAAACACCCCTTACTCTTGATCGATTCAATTCAGTAGATAGATAGATACATCTTAAGGTCTAAAACATATTGCACTTCGACTTTATGTTCCATTGTGCTCTCCCTTCTACTTCAGTCCGGCGAGATTCGCTTCTCCCATATATTGGCAATAGCCAGGAGCTTGCTTATCAGGTTCAATTCGGAAACGGACTGTGAAATATCAAAAGCATATCAGAGTTTGAAAAAATCTTTAAATATAAAAAATGTTTATCCAATATAAAACTTATTTTGACAAAATGGAAACCCGACTTAACAAAAGAAGCACTAAAAAGTAAAAAAATAATTGCATATTCTTGTGCCAATTTTAGTTCACCAAAGCAAAAATTTTTAAATATATATATGTACAATTATTGTTATTTTTGGAGGCGGTGTCAACATAGATAAATTCACATAACTTTTGGACACCGCCTCCAAAAATAACAATAATTGTACATATATATATTTAAAAATTTTTGCTTTGGTGAACTAAAATTGGCACAAGAATATGCAATTATTTTTTTACTTTTTAGTGCTTCTTTTGTTAAGTCGGGTTTCCATTTTGTCAAAATAAGTTTTATTTCTCGCTTTTTAGTGACTTTGAAGTTCTATAACTGATTTTATTTGTCTAAATATGGGTAGACCTACTAAACGACCAACTAATTTTTAGTGAATTTTTTTATAACACTTTTTTTTTACCCGTTTTTTTTTTTTTTTTTAAATTTTTAATGCATTTTTTTATAACAGATTTTCAGTTTTCTTTACAAGGAATTTGGTTTTTTTTTGTAAAATTTTTTTTTTTTTGGGGTCGGTTTTTTTTTTAAGGAAAAATTTTTTTTGAAGTCGGTTTTTAAAAAAATTTTCTTATTTTCCCATTATGAATGAGTATACTTTTTCAAAAAAAAAAAAAAATTTCGCAGAAATCGGTTATCACATATAAAATGGGGATTTTCCTCGATTTTCCGGAGATCCCCTCATCAGAATGCGATTTGGTGACAATGGGACCAATCGGGAATCAAACCCTTTAAAACAAAAAAAAAAATTCAAAATCGGTTCATAAATGCCGGAGTTCTGATGTAACAAACATTAAAAAAAAAAAAAAAAAAAAAAAAAAAAAAAAAAAAATACAGACGAATTGAGAACCATCCTCCTTTTTTGAAGTCGGGTTAAAAAATAAACAACTTTTGTGTGAAAAATTTTTTCATACAACAAATAGTTTTGGCACAATTTCAGTGCGAACCCTATGCGGGCGGTATTAATCAGTGTAATTACCGATTTTTGAGGCCATTTTATTCTTAAAAACCTCTATATATCATATAATTTCTGCTAGTCGTATGGATAATTTACAGATAAATTCTTACAATTAAGTCTGTGGTTACAATTTATTATTATTCAATTAATCATACTGAATAGAAAAGCTTGATTGAATTGGAATAATTTATAGTAATTAAAAATAAAAAATATAAAAATTTACATAAATGATTTAATCGAAATATTCATTAGAAATTCATTTCCGTATGATATTTTATCAAAGATTAATTTTATAGAAATTATAACTGGTAGTCGGTAAAAAGTATTATAGTCCAAGCAATGAAGAACCACAATACCAATTTTACTCAAATTCCTAAGAACAAGAGGGATTAGTGGAATACAATATTGAATTTTAGCACTATGGGTCTGATACTTAGAAAGCCGTTAATCGTATCGTATTTTAACCAATTGCATCGTTTTCGCTAGGTCCAAATTAGCTTAAAACGAAGTTTTTATCAAAATCGGGGTCATAAAATTTTCTTCCAATTTTAGCGATTTTATTAAGGGGTACCCCTTGGAAAAAATGTGAAAAAAGTCAAGAAAATTTTTGTTCTTGATTTTAATAATAATCATTTTCTAGGCTAATTTTGACCCAAAAAGTATGAAAATCAAGTTCATTTTAACGTCCGGCCAACACATTTCAAAATTTTCGCTTCTCAATTCATACAGTTTTGATTTTTAGCACTATGGATCTGATACCTTGAAAACCGTTAATCGTATCGTATTTTAACCAATTGCATCGTTTTCGCTTGGTTCAAATTAGCTTAAAACGAAGTTTTTATCAAAATCGGGGTCATAAAATTTTCTTCCAATTTTAGCGATTTTATTAAGGGGTACCCCTTGGAAAAAATGTGAAAAAAGTCAAGAAAATTTTGGTTCTTGATTTTAATAATAATCATTTTCTAGGCTAATTTTGACCCAAAAAGTATGAAAATCAAGTTCATTTTAACGTCCGGCCAACACATTTCAAAATTTTCGCTTCTCAATTCATACAGTTTTGATTTTTTGCACTATGGATCTGATACCTTGAAAACCGTTAATCGTATCGTATTTTAACCAATTGCATCGTTTTTGCTAGGTCCAAATTAGCTTAAAACGAAGTTTTTATCAAAATCGGGGTCATAAAATTTTCCTCCAATTTTAGCGATTTTTTTAAGGGGGACCCCTTATTTATGGCATTGGTGAAACTTTTGAAAGAATCGAATGAAAAGATGGAACGATCTCAAACAAAACCGAATTTTTTTATAACCCTTTCACTCAAAAACAGATTTGTCATCACGTGATACATCATATGTGTGTATAATTAATCGTATTGTACTAGTAGGTACTTCTATGAAGGTTGTTCGAGTGTGGAGAATAATGAACACGTGAGATCTATTTGTGTCACAAGAATATCATCTAAATAAATAGTGTCTAGTTTGGATTATTAATCACCATCCATCATGAATATACTCGACTACGTGTGTGTCGCGACGCTCTTCTATATAATAGAAAAGTATTTAGAAAATTACATTAGATTTGAACTAGAAATGTCCATTGTGAGTTAAATAACTATTTATTTCTATATGTTTGTATACAGGGTGTCTCATTTTCTACAATACACTTGAATATTTCTTTAAGGAAGAGTTTTCAAGAAAAAAAAACATGACTCGATTAAAATTTGTTTTGTTATCATTCTTCCCATCAAGGTTTTGATGTCAAAGAATGGGTATCAATGTTCAGACATATTACTTAAGTGTCAAGTTAAGTAAACGCTAGTCACTTCCGTTCGTATAATATAACCGACAGGCAATCATACTTACAATGGATAAATTAACGCTAGTTTACAAAGAAAAAAAAAATCAATTAAAAAATTATACTATTAGTTCAGAAATATTCTAATTGAATTTTTTTCTTTTAAATAAAATTTTTTTAATACTTATATTGAAAACCGATTTTCATATATATATTATGGAAATGCGAAACAAATAATGAATAAATTATTTTCTTGTTGTAAGAAAATTATTAATCATTATGTTTTCATCAATTCTAAACACGCAACCAATATTTGCATAAAATTTTATTATTCTCGTGCGTAGAAATGTTTTATTTAATTTTTATTCTTGTAAAAATAATTATGATTGACATTAATGAATTGTTCTTTGAAGAGTTGTATATGTGAAATATGGTATACGGTAGCAACAGAAGGCTCAGAAGGCTCAAGACAAGTAAGAAGATCAATGCTACAATGGATGGACGATATTGCACTAGTTCTACGCCAGAGTTATAATTTCGGAAAAACAGTTTCTTCTACAGAAAATATTTTACATTATATATTTTTTTAATGCATTATTATATATTTTCTGAAGAAGAAATTGTTTTGGAATCAATTCCTTGTGTTTCCGAAAGTATAATAAAAATATTGTAAAATAAAAATCTTAAATATTTGTTTTATTTATTAAATGCAAGCAAGTTTTGCTACAAAATAATTTTTCCATTTTACTAATATGAAGAGATTATCCAAATTATGTATTTTCTCCGTCCCACGTGTCTCTTCAACCCAACCCACATACTTCAACCCACATCACATACTGAATTTCAATTGGACTCTGTAATACTTCAAAGAAACCCAGAAACAATTAAGTGCAAAATATTTTCATTTGATTATTTTTCTGTTTTTACTCTGCAAATTCAAATGTTTTACTTAAAAATACTTAACTAAGCGTTTCAATACTTTTAGTTACCAATTAAACATTTGTAATGTTTAGAATAATTGGTAACAGGTTTAAACCATTTTATTTCTAAACACTTATGAGTTTCGTTCTAAAACATTAAGTTAAACACTTTTAACGGGATTGGTGTAATTATTTATAGTAGTATGTGAATGAGTCGTGAGGACAGCCAGACGGATTTAATTAAATCTAAAGTTTGTAATATACACAGTTATTTGAATAAACCAGTATGCCAATTTCTTTGAAGAATATGATGTGGTCTGCTATAATTGTGTCAAAATTATAATATTGTATACAATTAATTACAAAGTAGTATTTTTGAAGTATCACCCAAAATCACCCAATCTGGGTGAAACAAACCATGAAAATTGTCTCCATTCGTACAACAAGATGGCTGAAAAACATTCAGTGAAAATGCATTTATTTCTTTTGTTAATTGTTTGGGAAGTATCCCTTTGTGTAATTAAATACCGTTAAATGTATACATAATACATACAGCACAACTATACTCTTATAAAGGGTACTATACTACAACAAGGTGTCTCAAAACATGTGTTACATGTAGGCAAGTGATTATATTATAAAATTCACAAACTGAAATAAATGTTTGAACGTAGATATCACTTAGTTTTATACACGGTATATAATATATACCGGGGTATATTAAGTTTAGTCTCGACTTTGTAACGGTTGAAAATATTGATTGCAAAAAAAAAAATTTTTGTATAGGTGTTCATAAAATAACCAAATTAGTCCAATTACCGAATGCCTGTCAGATAAAAATTAAGATCAAGTTCGTGAATGGCCAAAATGAGCCATATTTGTGTATAATTAAACGTGACATTACTATACATACATGTTCATTTCGAGTACGATTATGAAGATATGAGTATGAAACGACCAGCGTATACTATATAGACTAACACGATATTAAATTTTATATAGTACTATCAATATATAAAATATTAGCTGACCAAAATTTTCGTTGGACCAATAGTTTTAATTTACTAAATTATCGTTACGCCAAACATTTTTCAGGCTATATCTCGAAAGATATTGATCCTACATAAATTTTGTACAGGGTCTTTTTTGTGTAGAAGTAGTTAAGGAATAAATTTACTAGTGAACTTTGTCTATTTTAAACCTATAGTTTATGAGATATTATATATAATTTTGACCTTCAATATACGTCCCTAGGCCAGAAAGTTGGATTTCCTGGCGTATGTGATGTGATGGCCGAGGCGAAGCCGAGGCAATCATATCACATACGTCAGGGCATCCAACTTTTTGGCCGTAGGTCGTATACTATTTTTCTGGCTCCCCCGCCGAAATTATAAATATATATTAGTCATTACACTAATATCTTCACAGAAAGTCATCATCATTTGTATGTGAGATATTTTGGCTACAACATACTTGTGGTTATTTTGAAAATTCTTGTATTTGTATCATCAATAAAATAATGAAAAGCGTAAAAAAAATAGAATATTTTTAATAAAAAAAAACCTAATTTAGCGTAACAGTAGTGACTCTTTCAAAAATACACAAGAATAGCAAAAATACACACAATAATTGTAGAAAATGTTTTTACAATCGAATATTATGTGCCGTGTCGGTAAAACATCGTATTGTAGCCTACGCCAATTAAAACAACGATCTACGTTAATAGTGGGTAAACGAATGATGTCTATGAATAATTTAATACGTGGAAAAAGAAAATTATTTACGATAGAATATCTTTCTAACAAACATCAACGACGAAATCTGAACAGCATCGTAAACTATATAGAAAGGGCACTCGCTAAATGTCCAAAAAAAACGCAAATGAAATGGAATTATGAACATTGTAATCACTTCATGACACCAAGAGATTATGAATTTCAAGATATTCGTAGACAAACAGAAGGTGATTATGGCAGAATAATTTGGAAATTCAGAGATCCACCAGATTGTAGACATATTAACTATAAATGATTGAAATAGTATTGATGAACTTTATAAGAAACTTAGTGAGAACTTATTATAAACTTATTATGAAATTATTGCTCTTTTATTTATTAAAAATTCTCTGATCTTATTATTATCCGAAAATAATAGTAAATTTACTTTGTGACATTTCTTACATAATGACTTTTGTGGTTGTGTTATTGTAAACAAATGAATAATTGCTATGTTATAAAAACAATTGCTATGGTAGCGGCCAGAAAGTCTCGAGCCTGTAAAAGCGCACTGCAGCTCGAGAAGGCCATGAAAATCGTTCATTCTGGCGTAAAATGCGGCCAGAAAGCGCGTACATTCGGCGGGTGGAGCAAGAAAACTTTATTTGCAAGCGCGATTTCTTTATGGACTTATCGTCACGATTTTATAATGCCAAAAAGGAGACAATTCCGTTGAAAAATCCTCACTTGTATTTTTTTTAAGAGGCAAGCTAATTTTTGTGTGTAGTATTGCACTGAGCTATGCGATGAACTCCATCCATATACCGTTTATAAAGTATATTTATTACTTTTGAGATACTTTGTATTATACATATATATATATATATGTGTATACATATATATACATACAATATCACAGAGTAACACACCACTTAAACATTGATATTTTATGAAACTTAAGCTCTTTGTAAATTCAGAAATACCATTAATTTATCAAAACTTTATTGTGCAAATGGTGTACAACAATATGGTACTCAGGAACAAACAATTAGAGTACATGGATGGCAAGCAGCAACGATTGAACGCCAACATAATATATACAAAACAATTTTACTTACAACAAAATACGAATATATAAATTGAAATATTATATATATAGTACTGAAACTTTTACGCATGCAACTTCAACTGCTGCGTGATCTTATTAACTTTTCCTTTTGGGATTAGTTGGATTGTGATTGGAGGCAAAAAAGTGTATTTCTGTATATCCTGTGTAAAGCCTAAAATGCTTTGCATATCTTTTATATCAACACTACCATTATAAGGATTATTGAAATAATCAAAGAGAACTGTAGGTTTTTTGAAATTACATTTCAAATTTTTACCCCTATTCCTAGAATATTTGTTTGTATTTTATAAATACGTATTTTGACAACAATGTAGTCATCATCAGTATGAATTAGCTAATCATTAACTATCTCTGGGATAAGGATACAGAGATATGTTGCTCGTTGCTAATTTGGTCTTTTATACGATTTGGCGGAGGGTATAATCTGACCTGAGGATTATTTGAGTTGACTGACTAACGGATTAGGTGTGTGAAGAGCTCCACCTATTTATTGGCGGTATTCCATTGTGACCATTCAGGTATTAGATTTTTTGCAAATGGTTTAATTTTATTAAATCAGAATTTGGAATTGGGCCATTGTCTAAATTCACATTCTCTGTTTTCTCAAATTTTATATGTAGATACATTCGTCTGCATCTAATTCGGTGGGATTTTGTACCGATTTCAGTAGTTTTAGATTCTATTTGTCAATTTTGTGATTGTTCTCAATAACGTGGGCAGCTATATACGATTGTTCGGTTCTCCCAAATTTCGCATGAGCCCAAATGTTCTTAAATTCGAATTCCGATCTGGCGACGACTTTCACCAACATAAATTTTCGAACAGTTTTGACAACTGACACCATATATGCCCGATTGTTTTTCATTACTAATTTTATCCTTAGGGTCCCAATCAATTCTCTAGTGATTTTATTTGTGCATGGGCGGAAGTATGTTAGTTAGCACCATTTAGTTTGTTCAACGTTGCCAGTCTCAGTAAATTTGACCATTTTATAGTAAATATGACAATTTAATAAAGTGTTTTACCACCCAGAAAGCATTGCGAGTGTGGAATTTTCTCAAAAATGGAATAAATAAAATTGTTTTTTTTTTCGGCGCATAGAAATACTTTCTTGTTGAATTAATTTAGTATGAAACAAGATGATTTATATATTCGAAAATTTATCTTCATAATTTTTCCTCAAGCAATTTTCACCCTAATTTAATAAATCATATTCAGTGTACATAAAGAAAAAACTAAATGTGTACAGAGAATTTGTAAAATATTAAAGTCATTTTCAAAAGTATTAAATAGAATCTTCCACTAAGCTAAAAAGTATGATTTTTTCTACAATAAAAAAGGAGAATCTGTGAATTGAATAGAAAATTTTCCGTTTATTTCGAGTGTACAATGCTCGATGAATTTTTCCAAAGACTATCTTTTGAACATTAGAGTTGGCACTTGGTAATCTGGTTTAGTTGAATGTTAGGACAAAAACAGTTACATATATAAAATGCTACTATAAAAAAATTAATTGAATTTACCATAGTTTACCCAAAATTTGTTTTCGTTCCATTTCGTGGCAAATTTATATGAGTTAATCTAATGAGAACATCATTTCAAAAGTAATGGATTCAGCTGATAGTTCAGTAACGAAGGCACTCTTATGATAGACATCGAGAAATTATCGATTTTATATCAAATAATTTATTATAAAAGATATATTTATTATAGGCATACATAAAATTTTGGAATATATGTAATTGGCTAGGCATTGGCTTGAAGTATCATAGAAAAATTTGGCGAAAATAATTGTGAAATAATGCAATCATTTTAATGCAATTCTCTCATCTAGTGATTTTCTTTAATTAAAAAAACACTAAACTCGGAAGACATTTGAATTTTATAGGTTCAAAATTTGGTCATTTGACCAAAGCACTGTACGTGTGACTGAATTATCGTAAGACTACAATGTATACACAGATGTTTTGTATATATGTGTATTGTTTTCATTAGCGTTATGTTGTAGTGACACTAATTTAGTGTCAGCGAACATCAATTTGCTTCACTTGTAATTAATTTCAATATATATATACCGTACGTTTAGTTTATATCTTCGCATAGCAGATCTCCCACGAGTATGAGAGAGTACATGTGTATACATTAAGCAATGTGTATGAGAAGGAGGTCTTATAGGTTTGTTTTCTTACTTAAAGTTAAACTGTTGTGTGATGTATGGGGTTTTTTTTTAAGTGAACAGATCAGTTGTTATGATTTGTCCTGTTGTTCAGACTTCAGTATGCTATAACATGTAATAATAATAACAAAACAAACCTATAAGACCGGTTACTTCGTTCTTGTCCATACGCCGACAGTTTAGTTAATTAACCGCCCCTTTTTTTTTTTTAATAATTGACAAACTGCCGATGTCGGGATTCGAACCCATAACCTCCCAGTTATGTATACTGCGCAGAGATAATGCCTTAGACCGCTCGGCTACTTAGACTGGTGAGACACTGGTTAGTCTATTTATGTTTTGGCTAACATAGAATTTCGATCTTTTTCGGTTGACATTTCCGATAAGTAACTATCTTTCGGGATGAATCTTAAGAGGGGACAGCTCTTTTAGTTTTTTCGTAACTTGTTCGTCACTTCCGAGTTTATAATTCTTGCCTTCGAAAGAATTTCGTGATTTTTTTTTTTGAAACATCCTGTACACATAGTATTTTCAAGTTGGAAAATTTGAATTACACAACATCATATCGCACCACACAACAAACCGCACCCTTTACACCCGATTTCATTTGTTCCTACAAGATGACACACACACACACACACACTCACCCACCCACACTATCATCCGTAAAGTAATCTCCACCACAACATCGTTCCGTTAAGATCGTGTATGACTTCATTTTCTAAACCAAGTCAGTTGACTGACTAACCAAGATTCTCATTTTGTTTCCATTTGTAAAATATGCACTATAGAAGCTGGTACGTACAACGTATATACAGAGTGTCTCAGAATTTAATCCAGAAAATGGAAATGACTAAAGATCTCTCAGAAGTTCATATCAACTTGGATGTTATCAAGCTTCGTTTTCGACATACACTCCCGTTCAAAAAAAAAATGAACAGACCTGAAATGTTAATTATCTTACATTTCATAAAACTCCTCTCTTTTGTAACTCTCTGCATAATGTATAATTTTATTTATTTATAAACAAAGATAATTAGTATATTTTTTAAGTGTGTAAAAAAGAAATGGAAGTATAAACTGAATTTATATTTTTTATTTATACGGTGTCAGTGAAAATTAAAAAAATATATATAATGTTAATACATGTTAAGTGTTATATCTTACTTTTACGTTTAAAAATTAAATAAAATGTTGTATCTGTTACTACAAGAATAATCAACATTGTGAGAGACTGATTCGGTATAGGTCTGTTCAATTTTATTAAACGGGAGTGTCCTTTTTTTTCTTCAGATGCTTCAAAAACAACCTAACTGATTTCAATTACCTTTGGAACGTTTTGCATTGAGTAATTAAAAATATAATTTTTTCTCTCTCTTGCATTTTCTTCTTGTAAGAAAAAAAATAAAATTTCGAACAGAACTTATCTAAGGATTTCTATTAAAATAATTTAGGATTCTTCTTGCATTGGCTCGAATGATGTCTTTTCTTTAACTTCCGTTGGGTAATCCAAGATCCCTAACTTGCTGATGAGTGAATTAGAAAATACTTGAATACAACGTTTCCATAGGCGTCTCTGTAGAAAACCTGTATCTGGAAAATGAAGCTTGAAAACATTCAAGTTCATATGAACTTTTCTTCTTATTTTCAGGGGATTTATCTCTCCTATTCATCTGTGCATATATACTTAGGACATTCTGTATATAAATTTAATAGAAAATTTTAAATTAACTAAACAATTTCCTTCATAGTTTTGTTCTAATTAAACATTTATGGTTGCCAAGGGGAAATTATATGGTCTTTCTTCATTTTTTTTTTCACTTAAAAACGTAAAGTTTTTTTCTTTTATTTTCATACATTTACACCTCTATATATATGGATCACAACGTAGGCTGTGCATAATGAGATATATATGTAACAGTTTACATACGATGTAAATCAACAAACTTAGTAAACAGAAAACTTTGTCTCTTTTTCTTTACATAGAAAGTGAAAGTTTTTTAATTAAATATTTAGGCAACCACCTCCGCCACAATAAAATGATAACTGGGTTGGCTTCAAAAGTGGAAACGTTGGTAAGAAATTTTATGTAGTACTAGCATAACCCGTTGCGGCTACACGCGCAAAAATTGTAATTTTCAAGACCTTATATAACGGTATAACTTGAAATTTCTACCCGCCAAGGGATGATTTTCTTCATAAGCATAATATCAATACTCATGTCTCTAACTTGAAAAATACTGAACTGTCATAGAAATTCTTACCCAATGTCTCACTTACTTTCAGCAAAGTTTCAGTTCAATCGGTCATAAGGTTCTGAAGATATAAATTATTTTGTATAAAATAAGATTTATCGCATATCTATTAAGCTATTCGTTTCCGGGTATTTTCTTTTCCACAAATTCAAGTATGGTATTGTTAACCATCCAAGTAGCCGCGCTTGTAAAGGCTTTGTGTGTACTTGGAACTAGAAGGTTATGGGTTCGAATCCCGTCAACGGCACTTTGTTAATTATTAAGAAAAAAAAAAAGGGACGGTTAATTGACTAAACTGTCGGCGTATGGACAAGAACGAAGTAACTGACTATGCTTGTGAAGGTTTTCTGTAGTTTCCCTCACGAACTCCAGATGAATATCGGCATAGTTCCTATCAGAGCCGGCTGCAGCCGCACATCCTACCAATGCCTAGTCAACACACAAAGTTCCTTGCCCTCTACTCACATCCTCACATCCTTAGGCATCACAATGGACCTTATGGTCGAAGTGTGTCCCGTCTAGGACAGCCTCCACAATCTATCCATGGTATGGAAATATGTATATGGAAGTAGTATGATGTTCGCAACTTGATTTTTATACTTGATTCTTGAAAATTGTTCTTATTGTTTTTAGCAAAATAGTTGTTACATTATTTTTTTTATTTGATTTTCTTATGTCAACAAACTTATATCATGACTAATGATTCGCTGAATTCGACTGTGTAGAACAAAACTTTTTGCTGCTTCCTGTGTAATTCAATCTTAAAACATTTTATTAAGCACGTGCTAGCTGATATTAACAGCCACCAGCCGCCATGTGTGCTTCATTTTATAAAGATAATATACTCTTCTAGCTGTCTAAAGAAGGTCAAGGTTCAATCGACAACCGTGTTATAATTCAAAGAAACAATTCAATTACTGTTAAAATTCCCAGAAGCTAAACAATTGCAACGTGCCTCAGAACCTCCCACGTAAGACACGTTTCATTTAATTAGTGTATGATTTCTGTACTAAAGAAAATATTTCCATAAGTTCCTTACAGAAAGGTCCAGATTTGCCGCATATTTACTTTTCATAGAGCTGCGGATCATTCTTCTTCCGACGGAGTTTTTGGAACTTGGAAGGAATTTTTTGTATATAGACTAGGAATTGGTAGGATATGTGGCTGTAGCCGATTATGATAGGAACTATGCCGATATTCATCTGGAGTTCGTAAAGGAAACTGCCGAAAACCTTCTCAAACATAGCCGATTACTTCGTTATTGTCCATACGCCGACAGTTTAACCAATTAACCACCCCTTTTTTTCTTAATAATTGACAAACTGCCGATTATGGGATTCGAACCCATAACCTCCCAGTTTCCAAATAGGCATACTGAGCAGACATAACGCCTTAGACCGCTGGGTCACTTGGACTGGTGTATGGTGGTTATCTGTCATATGCACCGTGAGTTTTTTTTCAGTGTGTTCCATTGCATTTTAAATTTTTCCGAATGTTAATTTCTTGCTTTGACTAAAAAAGTGTGCTCTCATAACAATTTAAAAATCTTATCTTATTTTCTTGGTCAGTGCCGTCCCCTTTAAGTGTCCAGTGTTATATCCAACAGTTTATAATTATTTTTTACTCATTCCCACAGCTCTGATGACCTAAGTTATCTAATCGGGTCAACTATGTTTAAGTCATAACGGTTACTGAATATTATTATTATTATTATTATTATTATTCAACATTTATGTCGACATGTAATCATTTAAATGTCAAGTAAAGAAAATCTCTTCTAATTTAAATTTTATCCATCCTACAACGCTCATATTTCTAAGTACAGTTAGTTTCGGCAAAAATGATCCTTCAAAACCAAACCAAAAATCGCATTATTGATATGAGATCTCACTAGACAGATTCAGATCCCTTATTGAATATTTACATAGAATCCGGCAGAAAATATATTTAGATATATACTTTATTTCTCTTGAACCCGGAAGTGTTGACATTTGGTAGAGAGATCTCCAGAGTTTTCTGTCTTGTGAAAGTATCTTTGCTTATTTCCACACAGTGCCTCTAGTTAAAAAAAAAATAAAAAAAAACGGCGGTTAATTGACTAAACTGTCGGCGTATGGACACGTGCGAAGTAACCGGTTATGCTTGAGAAGGTTTTCTGCAGTTTCGTTCACGAACTCCTGATGAATACCGGCATAGTTCGTATCATAGTCCGCGCTGCTAATTCCTAGTCTATACTTAAAATTGCTTCTACTCCACTGACATCCTCACATCCTTAGGTATCCCAATGGACCTTATGGGCGACGTATATCCCGTTCAGGGCAGGCTCTACGATCTATCTATCTATCAAAAACTTTGTTTTCTCTGTTTTCACTTTTTTGACTTTGCTGCCGTTTACCTAAGCACGACAGTGTTGTAGTTGAGTCCACTATTTTATTTTCTACAGTGTAGTTTTCCAAGTAGAAAAGTTATTTATGAAAAAATCGTTAAAGATGAATAGTGGAGCAACTATAGTTTGTTCAATCATTCAGCCATAACGCGAATACATCTGAATACTGCTCTGTTAATTCAAAAATTTTTGTATTTTAATTTTTTTAGATTGAGTTTGTCTTGTGTCTAGGTTTTAAAATATTTGTTTGATTGCCTCTGGTGCAAAAAAAAAACAAAACAAAATTGGCGTAGTTTTCTTTGATAAAGTCATGTATTCTAGATTTTCAATGATCTCGTAATGTTGTAAAGGTTTTATGTATCTACTCTCTATTCAAACATACACAATATCATTTTATCTTATACAAAGATTTTAAGTTTCTTCTTATAAACTATGTCTTTGTTAATTTGATTTAATCTAAATTTTTTTTTTTTTGCTCGTTTCATTTTTAATCAAAAATTTTCTCTGTATTTAATATTTTAAAATAAAAAAAAAATAATAAACTCTAACTATAATGAAAGATAACAAGTGAACAAAATGATTTAATTGCTCAAATACCCGGTTTATACTGAGTTTATGAACAAAAGGTTCAAACAATAGTTGTTAATTTTTTTTAATCGCTTTCGCTTTCTCAAAATTCTGTTGTCAAATTGTACCTTACAATATTATTTGTGTATACGTCAAGTGTCACAATACAATATGTCAATTTCCATTAAGGCTAGGTAAGACATAGTATAAAAGAACTAGCGTGTACTATATAGACAAACATACTATTGAATTTTATATTAAATATTGATATGAAAGAACTGGTTTTTTTTTTTCATATAAAACTTTTATCCGATGAAACTTTTTCAAAAGCCGAATGGGCAAAAAATAATTATAAAATTTTTAAAAAAAGGACGCCAACTTTTGTGGCAATGTTTGTCTATATACTCAAAATCGCTATGCAGAGGTTGCTGCTCAGCGATTATTCCATCGTGATTTTAACGTCGAATGAAAGAAAGCTGTATCATATAACACCTCCAATGTTATTTAATAAAAATATTAGGTCATTTCCAAACTGTAAAAATGTGAATATTTATTTCAAAACTTTCTACTTTTTATCAAAATTTACGTCGTTTCGATTCAAATCCAGAAAACTTCTCGCACAGAAAGCTCATGCATGCTGGTATTTACCCTACATAAGGCTTTGAGAATGTGATTTATCATCTAATGGGTATATTATGTATGCATGTATGTATGTATGTATGTATATTTTGATATTTCAACATACTGAACAACATTGCTAGTAGGTACCTAAGTACGGATATAACAGTAAATATTGAAGATGTTATTACCCGTGACATAGCTGGAAATGCACATACGGGTAACGATATAATAAAAATAAATAAAATTTAAATTATCTTTCTACAGAGTGTCACTCAGCATTTTTCTATTTCATTTTTAATGTATTAAATACTGTTTCTTATTAGTATGGTATACATTTCGGTTATATTATACCAATTGAAGTGACCAGCGTTTACTTAATTCGACACTGAAGTAATATGTCTAAACGTTGATATGTTTTTTTGTAAACTAGTCTCTATTTTTCCATTGTTTGTATGATTGCCTTTCGGTTATACTATACCAACGAAAGTGACTAGTCATTACTTATTTTAACGTTTAAGTAATATATCTAATCATTACATTCGTGTATGGTGTTTCTTATTTAATGTCAAAGAAGTCCTCAATGTTATCAACAAGTTTTATTCGAAATGATTATTTTTTAAACCGAATGGATTCTACACAAATCTACAGTAAAATTTTGAAAAAATCGCTGCCGATTGTACCTTCTGATGTAATTCATAATGAAACTCGAAAATATGTCAAATATTAGAGGTGGTGGGAGCGTTAGTAAACTATGGAAAATTGTCTTAAATAGCAGAATAATAATCGCTTTTATTACGTGGTAACGAGGAACATTATGTCGTAAGTTATTTTTTTAAATTACTACAATAAATGAATTTCTGTACAAAACGTCCCATTTGTTCGTGGTATAGAAAACATTCCACCCAAGTAAGAAATGGTAGAAGCGTTGATGAAAGAGGGGGAAGTGAATTATTACTTACGACCACAATCGAAAAAACATGGCTTTACTAGTATGGTAGTGCACTAAAAAGCAAAAAATAATAAAACTGTTGCTGTTGAAAAGGCTTATGATAGTTAAATTTCAACAAAACGCGTTATTTTTCCGTTTTAGTGCGTTATCTATCAATGAATGTTATGTTTTTTTAGGTTTTTTTTTTTTTAAATCCAATAATATTCCGTTGGATTATAAAACCAAAAGAGACGAGTAAACCATCCGGTAATTGTTACACACTTTAATGTTCTGGTTCATTTAATTTTCTTCTACACACAGCACAACCGTTGTAAACTTCATTGTTTTTATTTTTCTGTAAAGTTTCTATGTCGAAAATAAATTATATGTCCATGTAGAATATTTTTCAATGAACTTTTTTCTACATAACATACAGGGTGTCCCGTTAGTAGTCGAGTTCCATAAGAGTGTAGATAGAGGGTACGATTTTGGAACGAAAATCGTGCATTTTTTTGATAATTCATTTTTTATTTAACAAAATTTTTATATTTTTTGAAAAATGTAATTAATAAATTGTTTTAATAATTAATTTAAAAAAAATGCGCAAATTAAATTCGTTAAATTATTTAAGTTTTCTCAAAAGTGCTTTAATAAAATTATTTTATTGATTAATTTTTTTAATAATGCAATAATTAAATTTTTGGAATTATCAATTTTTAGAAAATCACACAAGACATGCACCCCCATAAAATAAAGATCCCACCCCTTAAATTTTACTTCCCTGTTTCTGTGGATACAAGAGACAGATAAAATGCATAGTAGCTATGGGACACATAGATACTAGCTTTATATAGATACTATCTATTCTTTGGTTTCAACCTAGTTTCCTTTATTAATTAATAATTAATAAACGGTGCGTCTAATAAAAAAATGCCTCAGGATTTTTCGTTCCAAAATCGTACTCTCTACCAACCCTGTAATGGAACTCGACTACTTACGCGACACCCTGTATAGAGAGGAGTTCACACATAAAACCGAAAAAATATATAGAAAATAAAATAATAAATGGCATCGTCCGTCGCAAAGTGTTAATTTATCATTTACTCAATTTAAAAAAAAAAAAAAAAAAAACCATTAACAATATATCACAACCAATATACGCTTTTCGCACTCCACCCCATTGTATACAAAAGTTTATTCTTTGGGTATTTTTATTTGATTAAAATTTGTGTCCTAATGATGTTAAAAAAAAAGAAGAAGCTTTTCAAAGACTATTTATTTGGACACATAATAAGAGAAAACTGTCATTATATAAAATGGTTAGTTATTATTTGATAACATCTGTGAAACTATCAATTTCGAAATTGGTATTCTGGCAGGGATAATCGATTCGACTTCAGCGCACGCAGTGATCAAAATAAGCATTTAATTTGGCATTAAATATGCATTAATTATTATAAATATTAAAAAAATGTACAGTTATCATAGATTTGATAGATTGTACCTTAGGCTACACTTCGACCATAAGGTCCATTATGATGCCGAAGGATGTGAGTGAAGTGGAAGGATTTTTTGTGCTAGGAACTGGTAAGATATGCGGCTGCAGCTGACTATGATACGAACTATGCCGATATTCATCTGGAGCTCGTGAAGGAAACTGCAGAAAACCATCTCAAGCATAGCCGGTGACTTCGTTCTTGCCCATACGCCGACAGATTAGTCAATTAATCGCATAATTTAATATTGTTTTCAGAACAATTTTGATTGGAAATATACTTTCCAGAATCGAATCTATCCAATACAAATTAAGTAGAAAATTTCGAAAATTGAGCCCTACTTTTGTGGTTCATAGTACCAAACTGTTATGCGTCATTGTTTTTAAAGTCGAATGTGCTTGCAAAGTAAAGAGAAATGGAATAACAGCATTACGGTTTTGTTACATTTTAGATTTAATATGTGCAGAACTTTCACTCTGAATGTACTACAGCTTTTGTGTAATAACAGAGCCATTTTTTTTTTGTCCCTATAGACTAAATTAAAATTGTGATTTTCATTTAATTCCTCGTACTATTTCGGGAATTAACTTTGTTAATTGCACAAATAATATTACATAGTTACTTCAGAAAATATGAATAATTTAATACAAATGTATATTAAATGTACATACAGGTTGTGTAGTCAAACATTGGACATAGAAATAATTAACATAGAGAATTTTTTGTTTTCAAACAAATTGCTAAAAACAAGATATATCTTAAAATCGAATAGCTATCCAAGTTTTTCCATAAATAACTCGAAATATATTCAAATTTCGTGTATTAATTAAAATCTGTAGTGTGTAAAATTTTTTTAAGAAAATTATCGGAGCACTTTACGATTCATCTATTCATTTAGGTTATTGGAGGGCATTTACAGTTATGTTCCAAAAACTATTTAAGGTTGAACACGCATTAAGGCAAAGTAAAGAGAATGAGCGAAATTTTTATTAACCAATAGTTTCAAACAAAAGTTATTTGTTTTTAGAAGATCCACTGTGTTTGAATTTAAAGATCTTGCACCGTTTAAGAGATAAGCTATACCACGCGAGCATGGATGCATGGAACAAAAATATAATTATTGCATTAAACTGTGAAACTTTCTTTAGAAGCATTTTTCCCTAAACTGCATACTGTAAAAGAATATTTAGCTAAAAACTTTTCAAATGAACGCACTGTATATGGTTTTACTTAACAAACCTGTATACGAATGAGTACTATACGGATTATTTTCGAACATATTGTAAAACACTTGTGCCGCATATATTTAAATACCTACTTACTTATTATTACATATTACATTTAAATATATTTATTAATGTAGGTACATGAAATACAATTAATCATATTATTAAAGACCCAAAAACCAAAATCAAAAATTGTTTTACTATATATGTTACGTGTACACTGTACACTCCCTTGCAGTAAAATTACACCAATCTGAATCCAAATAGTTCCCCACTCTTTACCAGTCCAAGTGGCCGAGCGGTGTAAGGCGTTATGTCTGCGCAGTATGCCTACCGAAAAGAATGGGGATAGATAGACAGATTGTAAAGGCTGCCCTGGACGGGCTACACTTCGACTATAAGGTCCATTGTGATGCCTAAAGGCGTGAGGATGTGAGTGGAGTAGAAGCGATTTTTTTTGTATAGATTAGGAATTGGTAGGATATGCGGCTGAAGCCGACTATGATAGGAACTATGCCGAAATTCATCTGGAGTTCGTGAAGGAAACTACAGAAAACCTTCTCAAGCATAGCTGGTTACTTCGTTCTTGTCCATACGCCGACAGTTTAGTCCATTAACCACCCCGTTTTTTTTTCTTAATAATTGACAAACTGCCGATGACGGGATTCGAACCCATAACCTCCCAGTTTCCAAGTAGACATACTCCGCAAACATAACGCCTTATACCGCTCGGCCACTTGGACTGGTAAAATATATCTAGTGTAACAAATAAATATATTAAACTTTCACTATCAAAATCTTTGACAGTTTGCTGTGTGTTAATCTGTCAGATAGGTTCATTTTTTCTTGAAGCGGACAGTGTATATTTGTAACTGATCAATAATTTTAAATGGAGATATCACAAAATAAAACAAATAACCTGTGTACGTCCTAATAAATCATTATTTAGAAATGATTTATGGTTATTAAGTTTGATTGGTTTGGTTGTGGTGTCCTTTATGTTTCTTTTTTATTTTCTTCTTATATATTAAATATAACGATCATAATAATTTTCTATTATTTTATGAAGTTTAGCCTTCATTTAATGCCATCTTTATTTATTTACTTATATTCTTTAAATAAAAAGTTATTATTTATTTATTTTGTTGGAAAAATATTGTTTAAAGGAAGTAATTAATAACAAACAAACAAAAAAATGAGAGTAAATATTTGACATTCGGCTGCTAGAAGCGAAAAATAGATGTACTATAGCAGTCAAAAGTTAAGCTATCATTTTAAAATTTAAGAATTCATTTGAGCATTATTTATTTGGGTTTTGAAAAAAAGTTGTTTGTAGGGTTATAATGAACAACTTTTATCCGAAGTATTTTTTTTGGAAAATCGAATAAATTAGGCACAAATCAATTATAACATTTTTTTTAATGTAGCTCGACTTTTGACGCTGACTGTACACATTGTAAATAAAATCATTCGATATAGCAATTAATAACATGAACGTATTTATTTGTTCTTTGAAAAGTAAGACAGATATTTTTTTATCACATGTAGGGCCAAGCAAATAACTGCAAAAAACGAAATATATTTTCATAAATTTCTCACAAAAAGGCACTCTGGATAAAAATAATACCTCTGGATAATGTTTCCATTTCAGTGAATCCCTAAAAACATTAAAAAAATTCCGGAAATGGAAAAGTTTTTCCAATTTTTCGTTAATAATTCAAAATGTACAAAAATTTGGAAAGAAGAAAATATTTAGTATCATACCCGCGTAACATATGCCAAAATTAGTGTTGTATGTAAAAATGTTTCTTACAAAAGTTGTTTTTGTTTTTATTAGATAAATATTTGTTATAATCAAAGATTTTCTCGCTTCGTTTAAAAGTTAGGTATTTAGCTTCCACACGACACAGATGCATGCAATTCAAACTTTTATAGCCTATAATCGCCATCAATATACGTGTAATCTAACTCAAAAAGCAATTTCCAAATCGGAAAAACGACCCAATCAATACAAAAAAAAAAAAACTGAATTTAATCCAATTTGTAAATGTTTTTGTTTCTTTTGTTGCAGGTTTTTTTCCATTACCATCTGTATACTGTCTGGTCTGGATATGTTTGGATGTATTATTTTGTACGGCCTCAATTATGCATTTATGTACGATCAGTGTGGATCGTTATTTATCATTAAAATATCCAATGAAATTTGGACGGAATAAAACACGTCGACGTGTCACATTGAAGATTATATTTGTTTGGTTGTTATCAATTGCAATGAGCTTACCATTATGCCTCATGTATTCAAAGGTAAATCATTAATTCTATAGATATTAGATTATATTTCGACTACAAAGTAGACATCATCAGTATAAATTAGCTAGTCGTAATTTACTCTTTGACAATTAGAAATAGATAGAAAATAGAGTTCAATAGACAAAAATAAATAAAAATTTAACTAAATAAATTTAAATTAAATAAATTTTATTGCAATTATTCTTGTTAATATTGCTTTCAATCGATTTACTCTTGTTAACATCACTCTTATTAAAATTACTCTTATATTGTCTCAGAATATGTTATTCGTTGCTAATTTGGTGACAGTTTCAAATTAGCAACGAACAGCATATATTGGCATTCGTTTGAGTGACTAAAAACGCCCCTAAAATCACACTAAAATATTTTCTATAAGTTTGACTTATAGAAAATGAATCACAGTTAGAAAATGGCCATATCAGTCGAAACATATAATCAATAAATTATTTAAATTAAATATTCATAGTTTTTTTAATACTTGCACATCCTTACAATGGAATTCCGAGTAAAGCTCTCAGGGAATTAATTAAAAATGTATCTATTAAAAATCCGTGGAAAAATTCATAATTTCCTTAAAGGAAATGGGAAGAAAGTGCTTCTGATCCTAATAAAAATAGTTTTTGCTGCAAAATAATGTTTACAAATAAAAAACTTTTTATAATTATACCATGAAAAAGAAATAGTTGTAATAAGCTACTGCTTTTTTTTTTGTTCTCCACTTAAAAAGATAAAAATTGAAAATGACATTTGATTCAATGAGCCTTAACGTATATAATACGCTTCTTTCATATCATATCATACACAAACGAATAGAGTTTAAAGAAAAGAGTAAAAAGATAAAAATAATAAAATGAACAAAACTATTCACATTCGAGGTACAGAGTGTTCGATAAACTTCGAGAGTACAAAAGTTATACCAAGTGTTATAGTTTGAGTTATTCTATTTAAGTTACCACATTGTAAGATCGTGAAAAAGTCATTTTGAGGAAAATGACACCGGAAATTGTGAGTGATATATCAAAAGCGAGGACTATTGGATTGATTTTCGATACAGAACTTTATGTTTACCTGTTAGTGTGAATAAACAAGAGGCATTAAACTGTTGAAAAAGGAAGGCGTTAATACTGCATGAAGAAGCATCTCAAAGCTTAAAAAATGTCCTTGAAACTAACTTAAAATGTCTTAGACAGATCGGGCACTTAGACTGGTACCGTATTAGTTACGACTTCCTTAGAACAGTGATCGTCTTTATTATTAAAATTCAGATTGACAGGTATAATACCGCTATCTAAAACGTAGCTGCATTTCCTAGCCATACTCTAAAATCTATTCATCTAGCCCTTGGAGATATTTCAAGTCCTATATTGATAACTTACTTCAATCCTCAATTTTGATAAAGACACGTCACATTGGCGATAACTCGTAATTACAGCAGATACAAGATATTCGGTGCCTTTCACCTCGAATATATGAACCTTCAGAAAAACTTGATAAGCAGGCTCTTGGTAATTTCCAAGATATGGGAGAAGCAAGTTTCGTCCAGATATACGCCAAGATAAAACTATCAAAACTATATTTGGCGATAACTCGACCAACGATTTTTATTACCATACTCTGAATGATCCGTTCCTTTAATTTGCACACCCGGTAAATATATATACATACATCTCTATCTGATAGCTTTTCTTCACACACACAACTTGTTTTGTGTGAGCTTTGTGTGAATAAATCGAATTTTTCTATTAAAATATCTGTATTATTTCGTTTTATTCAAAATCCCTGTTCCATCTCTCTGTGTATGTGGGCAAATATTGTAAGGTTTTTTTCTATTCTAAGTTCTATTCAATTGAGAAAAAATACAAAAAAATAAAAATAAATTGTTTATACTTATAATTTTTGTGTGCAATTGATTTGAAAATCGGAGAAATGAAATTTCTAACGCCAAATAGAAAACAGATTAAGAATCAATTATTGCTTTTTGTATTTTCAAATTATATTGCGAAAGCTGTTGTTGTTTTTGGTTCAATTTTTGAATTTGGGCACACAGGCGGCATGTGGTCAATAAATACAGTTTTTTTCTGATTCGATTTGTGCCTTATTGATACGGTTTTCGAAAAAATACATCGATTAACAGTTTTTCATTAGAAAAATATTCACAACTTTTATTCGAAACTTTTTTTCGAAATCCAAATGAATTAGGCAACTGAGTAACGGCTAGAAATATAGATGGTAGTAAAAAACGTTGATCCGTCATCAAGATAACTCTAAAACGAACATAAATTGAAAGCCGAACTTTTCGGAGAGTGTGTGTTCCAGGGCTATAAAGTGATTTCAAGGTCATGATCGGTTGAAATCGATTGATACATTCCTCCGCAAGGAGGATAATTATCTATTTATAAATCCGTAAAAGATAGAAAAAACAAGTTTAAACACAAAAATACGTTAACTGAACAGTTTTACTCCTATTTCGACTCAAACATCTGTAATTACTGTATCGAAAGAAACTGACTTTATAGAAACATGTGTTTACCATATACCATATATATGTAACTCGACGCTTTATGCTTTTTGATCTTAATTGAGGAAAAGTTCTCAAAATATTGTCTGCCCAAATTCTGATACCTTATCGCGCCTAGACTACACAGGCTTTAGGCACAAATATATTTGGGTGGGATTTTATCTCTCAAGATAAACTCCATTACCATTTCAGAGAAAATTCTATAATAATATCGTTCTCATTATATATTTAAATTGAATTCACGTCTAATTAATAAAGCAGATTATTCCTGCTATAATCGATTACTTCCCTTCTACTTTTTAGCGAATTTCCTGAAAGGAAATAGAGCTATTGGTCCCGTACCGAAGTCAAAATTTCGCAAAAATTTCTTCAAATGTCCATCGATCCTACCTATTAGATGTCAAAAATCACCATCTGAAAAATTTATATATATATATATCTATGGACATATATATATATATATATATATACATATATATATATATATATATATATATATATATATATATATATATGTGTCTGTCATCACTCTAGCGGTCACAGTTTTCATTTTATCGGGATGAGTTTTGGTATTTGAGGCGCTTTTGATATTCAAAAGGTCAAGTTCGTTAATGGGTAAAATCGGACCAGGGGAAAGGGGGGTTTAGAGGGAGGGGGAAACATAAAATTTGAGATATCTCCCTTAAAATTTGAAAAATCGAAAAATTTATAAGAAGTAAAGTTGTAGGTACTAAGTTTTACTGTAATTTTGTTTCTTATCATTTTTTCTGTAACAATAATATTTACAGAAATATTGACGGTTTAATATTGAAAATTAAATTCCTTAATATCTCTGTACACATTAGAGTTTGAGCAAAAATGATAAGGTGATGAATTGTAGCAAATTTGATTTTATACAACTTTATTCCTTACGCATTTTTCGATTGTTCTAATATTAAGAGAGATATTTTATATTTTGTGTTTTCTTCTTTTTTGATACCTCCCCCCATTCGCCTCGACGTATGTCATTTATTGAGAAAATTGGACTTGCAAATGCTAAAATCATATATGATATTTCATTTTGATCAGACTAAAATTGTGATCACTAGAGAGTGATTTATTCTAAGGAAATTCGCTAAGTTGAAGCAGCTCCTGCGTAACGAATTTTTTTTCTTACTGTTGCTCATTTAAAATGTTTTGTTAATCTATATATATATATATATATATATATATATAGATTAAAGGAATAGGTTAACCGAATATCGTATTTATATGATCCAATAAAAACAAAATAAATTTTCATATTAAATAACGGAATTAATAAAAAATTTATTGAGTATAATATCAATAAAAATAATACTAATGGTTAGTTATTACCACTACAAAAAATAAATAAAATAAAAAGAGCACCAACCAACCACCATCATTTGTAATCATGAAAATTCATAAATACTTTTTATATACAGGGGTGTTCACTGTTTACTGTGAGTATAGGCAACCATTGAATAGATATCGTCGTCAAGTGAGAGAAAAAACACCTCTTTTAGAAATCAAACACGGAATGTTTCGTTCATAAGATCTCACTTAAAACAAGTCACAGTGTGATATCAGTGCGTATATGATGGCCCGATCACAGTGCGAAGACAGTGTTTAATATAGGGTGCCAATCAATCGTACGATGATGTGTGTCTTGACGGATCGTAGTAAACTGCGACTTGGTATTAAATACAGAGAAAAATATTCAGACTATTTCAATCCGATGATCATTTCTTGACTTGGTCGACGTTTCAAGACATAAAAATGAAAAAACCTAAATAATTCCGACGTTTGTGTTTTGGGAAGATTGATCTAGGATTTGATCTAGGTATATTAGTTCCTCTGAACGTATATGGCAGAATCCCGGCCATTTTATTATTTTCTGTATGAGGGTGTCGCAGTCTAGTAGAAGATGTTTCAGAGTTTCCTCCATTTCGTCACAAAACCTGCAGTTGTCCTCGTTTCTCAAGCCTAGCTTCCTAAGGTGTCCTGTCCCCTGAGTCTACAATGCCCCGTAAGAAAAATCTAGTCAGTAGCTGTAGTCTGTTTTGAACTCAGGGTAATCCACGTTTTGGATCTTTTGCGGTTAAAGTTCCCGAGATGATTCTGGACATACCTGAACCCGGGAAGGATCCTCCAGAGTGTGGCTTTCTTGTTGTCTCCTTCCTTCCTGATATCCTCTCGATATAAGTATCATTGTCTTCTATTCCAACATGTCCTAGGACCCAGTAGACGTTGACTTTATTATTTTTACCCAGCTTGTAAATTTTGTCTAGGCACTCATATACCATCTTTGAGCTGATGACGTAAGAACTCAGCTCTTTGATGGCCGATTCTATTTGGTAATCACGCCCAACATGTATTACATTTGACGCACGTACATAATTTCCCAAACTCAGTTTTGTCCATCTACAATTTTAAAGTATACTGGTTCCGATCTAAAATAGCATAAAATCCAAATATTCGTTAAACACACTGTATACATAATTATTATAAATATACTCAAAAAAATAAATAAATAAATAAATAAAAAACATATTAAATGACTAAAAATGAGATGCTATGAATAAATAATAAATGATTGAAATCAATAAGTCATTCGTTATGTGATACTTCCCATATATTTAATAAACATCATTCATACACCAACCACTGTAGTAGTATATAACAACCAACCTCCAATAAACCACCCTAACCTACATTTTGCTTGATTCTTCCATATTCATCGACTAGTGTAGAACTCTCCTGTAGGAGTAAAACAAAAACATATTTATGTATTTATTATTTGTACTCATTGGAACACAACACAAAACGAATTTACATAAATATTTAATGATCAACATTAAATGATCAATCAATATTAATAGATGATGACGGTTATTAATAGATTAATCAATGGTACAATCACTAGTTTTTCAAAATCATTACGGACAAAATAGCTATTTAGAGAATATGTATGTCAGAAAGCTTTATACATCCGGTATATATAATATATACAAGGATATATTATCAGTTTAGTCGCAACTTTGTAACGATTGGAAATATCGATCGCAGAAAAAAAAGTGTTGGTAAAGGTGTTCATAAAATGATTTAATTAGTTCAATTTCACATGTTCGTCTATCCGTAAAAGAAACGAAACTCAAAAACGAAAAGAGATAACAAACTGAAATTTTGTGTGTGTATTTTCTAGAGCAGTGATTCTCAACCTTTTTAGCGAATTTCCTGAAAGGAAATAGAGCTATTGGTCCCGTACCGAAGTCAAAATTTCGCAAAAATTTCTTCAAATGTCCATCGATCCTACCTTGTAGATGTCAAAAATCACCATCTGTAAAATTTGTATATATATATCTATGGACATATATATATATATATATATATATACATATATATATATATGTGTCTGTAATCACTCTAGCGGTCACAGTTTTCATTTTATCGGAATGAAATTTGGTATTTGAAGCGCTTTTGGCATTCAAAAGGTCAAGTTCGTTAGTGGGTAAAATCGGACCAAGGGAAAGGGGGGTTTAAAGGAAGGGGGAAACACAAAATTTGACATATCTCCCTTAATATTCGAAAAATCGAAAATTTGATAAGAAGTAAAGTTGTAGGTATTAAGTTTTACTGTAATTTTGTTTCTTATCATTTTTTCTGTTACCTTAAGATTTACAAAAATATTGACGGTTTAAGATTGAAAATTAAATTCCTCAATATCTCTGTACGCATTAGAGTTTGAGCAAAAATGATAAGGTGATGAATTGTAGCAAACATGATTTTCTACAACTTTGTTTCTTACGTATTTTTCGATTGTTCTAATATTAAGAGAGATATTTTATATTTTGTGTTTTCTTCTATCTTTATGCCCCCCTTTCCCCTTGACGTATGTTATTTATTAATAAAATTGGCCATGCAAATACTAAAATCAGATACGACATTTCATTTTGATCAGACTAACATTGTGACCGCTAGAGAGTAATTTATTTATTCCAAGGAAATTCGCTAAGTTGAAGCAGCTCCTGCGTAACGAATTTTTTTTTTTTTGTCGCGGCACACTTTAAACGATTTCAAAATTTGACGGCACACAAAGAAAAAGTAAGTTAAAAAGTTGTTTACTCACCTACAATACACTGTGTAAAATAGTTTATGATCATAATTTTGAATGCAAAATAAAATAAAATGTACTACAAAAACAACAGTCCCTACGTTTATTAAGGGATTCATTGGTTAATAAGTTACTATATACATTTATAAAATTTGGAGGCACACTTTAAGAATTTGGCGGCAGACAAAAGTGTTTGAGAATCACTGTTCTTAAGCTTAAAAGTAAGATCAATACAGAGATCTTGTGGAGGTAAAACTCCATATCGTTTATCACATTTTTCATAATAAAACCTTCCTTACCTTCTACGAAACTATTATTTTAATCAATCTGAAATGAGCTTGAGGTATTGAATAATAATTACCTTACACAGAGTTTACAGTAAAACCCCAAACAACAAACTTTTTAATTGGTTGCATAGTTGTATGTACAATATGTGTTAAAAGTTGATGTTAGTTTTTAAAATTTTATAATTGATTTGTGCCTAATTCATTCAGTTTTGGAAAAAAATTTTCGAATCTAAGTTGTTACTGAATTTATAGGGAACAACTTTTATGCGAAGCATTTTTTTTTAAAACTGGATCAAAAAGGCACAAATCAATTATAAAATTTTAAAAATTAACATCAACTTTTGACGCATATTGTACTATTATATATATTCACCAGCTTCTATAAATGATCAAACCAATATATATATATTATTAATTAAAATAAATACGTGTTTTGAACGTGTATAGAGGAAACTGGTGTAAATCTTTATAGAAGAGATTCTTTTTGCCACGGTAGTTTATAACGATATGAATATTGCAAGAGACGTTAAGTTGCTATAAGTTGCAGACACATCATTATTCTGTACGAAGGATATTTTGCATATATAATAAATATCTTACGTTTTTATTATACTCATAGAAAATACCTGTTTTGTTATAATATATTCAAGTATTTTTCTATTAGGGTTCCGTTGTCACAGTAGGAACCGGTTTTTAGTTTTGGTTTCTCATTCCTAGATAGATAGATAGATTGTAGAGGCTGCCCTGGACGGGCTACACTTCGACAATAAGGACCATTGTGATGCCTAAGTGTGCAGTGTGATGCCTGGAGTGAAATGAATTTTTGTGTATAGACTAAGAATTGATAGGATATGCGACTGCAGCCCACTATAATAGGACTATGCCGACATGCATCTGGAGTTCGTGAAGGAAACTTCAGAAAATATTCTCAAGCATAGCCGGTTACTTCGTTCTTGTCTATACGCCGACATTATAGTCAATTAAGATGAGTTTGAATAACAAAAAAATAATTGTTTGTTTATTTTATACACACAACCCTTTTCACGCATATTTATCTATAACAGTTGAATGTGACTACTCTTTTTCTTATTATTGCCACCAGATGGCATACAAAAAGTCTTAAAACCAGCGACTAGCGTTTAATTCAAAATAATCTGCCCCAATATCCCTTACTGCATAGACTTGTAAATAAATATCTTATAAATATAAAGTATGCATATATATATATATATATATATATATATATATATATATATATATATATATATATATATATATATATATATATATATATATAATTTTTCCGTTTTATTTCAGGATCATGACTCCGTGTTAATAAATGGAACGTGTCAAATACCAGATCCATTATATAAATTAATTGGTTCAATAATTAGTTTTTATATACCATTAGGTGTTATGTTATTAACATATGCATTAACTGTACGATTACTTGCCGAACAACAGCGTGGATTGGGCCTGGGCGGTACGGGTGGATGGTCCAGCGAATGGATGGGAGCACCATCCACAACACAATTAGGTATGCAAATCATATTGTTTATACAAATTTTTTATTTCTTCGATTAAATTAATTTATTTTCAACATTCTCACACCGAAAAATTCGGTAAAGCTGAGACAATAAGTTGATTTGAGTCATTGCTTCCTGACGGGGTTCACGATTTTGTAATTTCTTAGTGAGACGTTTGCATGGTCATTCCCATTGCAAGGAAACTCGGGAAAATACATTTTTGGAATGTATCCGAATGTATCCACATCGTTTTTAACTCGGAATATTTCGGTTACAACAGGTACAAGATATTCGGACTATATGAACCTTCAGGAAAATCTAATTTGCCAGGTTTTGGTCATTGCCCAGATATCAGGGAGAAACGTATCTCGTCAAACTGAAGTAGATGGGAGAGTACAATGGACCAAAAGTATATAAAATATAAATATATGTATCTATCTATGCTCGTTTTTAACACATGTAACTTCAGATGTTAGTATTCATGCGATTGATTTAATGAGCATGCGCAATTCTATTTTGACGATTTTATCCATGAAATCTATATGTAACGTAATATGTCAGAATAGTGTGTACGATATATTTATATACTACTTCCTTGTGATTGGTATACTCTGATCATGTGACTGAAGTTAAAGAAAGAAAAAGTAAACAAAACGAGAGTTATAGCTGTTAAAAAAACATACGATTGATATATTTCAAGTGAATTTCATCGTGTGCACAGTAATGTAACTTTAGTCATATCAAATGTTTTTATTGCGATTGAAAACTTTCATCAAAACTTTTATGTGTAAAAACGGGCATAGGTTCTGAAGTAAATTATTTTGATAGGCTGACTTGACTGACTTGGTATTGACTGAACACGGTCATAATGATGATTATAAGTACTATTAGACTTGTCTTACATAGGCTATACAGCCATTTTTCCTATGTCAACAAATGATATAAAAAAAAACGAGATGTGTATACGAGTGAGTACATAAGTAATTGACTCCCACTAAAGTTGAATTGTTTGTTAAACCCCGAATTTGTTTTTATGTAACCAGAATAAACAGAACCATGTTATTACATAAAATAAAAGCCATCTGTGTTGTGTTCAGTTCAATGTACACTACCATCCATTAAAATTGAACCAGTCAACAAACATTACGAAGTGTTATTATATGTAATAAACATGTATTTAGTTATTGTTATTAATATGTAATAAATATGTATTAAACATGTATTATATATACGAGCTTAGAATGCGACTTACTGATGGTTCAATTTTTATGAACGTGAGTGTATATTTGTGCGTGTGTTGTTTTTTTGAGTAGACCAAAAAATATTAATTATTATCATAATAAACATGGAACATTAAATTTTATACACATAGGATACACACAACATTCATATTAATTAAAAAATATATAAATATTTATTTTTTAACCAATTTCTGTTCCCTAAATTATTATTTATCAAAGTAAATTTTTAATCATTTTATAAATAACTAGCTAAATTCTTCGGCTTAGCCCGTGGAACGCAACTTTTTTCTTACCCGTCGTTGAAAATGGAATGCCACTTTTGGTGTCGATAGATTCCGCTAATGTTAATTTAATTTCCCAGAACTGACGCCAAATTACATAATTTGTTAATAACTTTACTACAGCGGATCCTAAGCATCGTATAGACAAAACAAATGCATTGTGTCAATATGACCTCAATCGGTCAAATCGTTGAGAAGCTAAGTCAAAGCTAGTTACCAAATGAAATATTTGCACACCACTAATAACGCAATTTTAATTTGTTTAAAACGGAAGAAAAATAAAACTAGTATAAATCAGCCAATCAACTGAAGTATTTACATATATATACCTGGTTTATACTGAGTTTATGAAAAAAGTTTCAATCAAAAGTAGTTTATTTTTTTAAAGGATATATTTTTTGTCATTCAATTTTTTTCTCAAATCTCTTACGGTTTCAAGGATGAATATTTTCATGTCTGTTGGTTTGGGAAAAACACGGTTAAATTTTACCCTTATGCCACTCAACAGATCACAATTTTAGCCAAATTAAAATGAAATTTGGTGTTGAAATTTGAAGTGCATTTGTTATTTGAAAGGTCAAGTTCGTTAATGGACAAAATCGGTCAAAAGGGAGAAGAAACATTGACACTACATTTGACTACAATTTATCATCTGATCATTTTTTTTGTAATTCTAATTTTTCCTGAGAAATTTACAGTTTTAATGTTTCTGTTACGCTAAATTGATAGTACGGACGGTCGCCCTGATAATTTCGTTATTCGATTCCTTCTGGAAAAGTTAGCTTGTCTACGTAGTGCGTAGACAAGCGTAGTATGTCGGCTTAGCTCTCGTTTCGAAACAGACATATTACTGCACTTCAAACAACACCTTAGATAGATAGATAGATAGATTGTAGAGGCTGCTTCGACCATAAGGTCCATTGTAATGCCTAAGGATGTAAGGATGTGAGTGGAGTGGAAGGAATTTTTGTCTATAGCCTAGGAACTGGTAGTATATGCGGCTGCAGCTGACTATAATAGAAACTATGCCGATATTCATCTGGAGTTCGTGAAGGAAACTACAGAAAACCTTCTCAAGTATAGCCGGTTACTTCGTTCTTGTCAATACGCCGACAGTTTAGTCAATTAACCGCCCCTTTTTTTCCCTTAATAATTGACAAACTACCGAACAAGTTTGCATACTTCGCAGACATAACGCCTTAGCCCGCTCGGCCACTTGGACTGGTATTCTAAACAATACATAAACCCACTATTGCTATTATCTAATTTAAGTATTTTCTTTTGCTCTTCTCGATTTTCAGATCGACGATGTACATGGCGTCGCCTGCTGCATGCAACACGAGGTATGCGTCAAGAGAGTGTGGGTGGTGGTGGCAGCCGAAGTGATAATCCAAGTAGTGCTAGTGCTGGTGATAGTGTTAATGTCCGTGGTGGTGGCAATAATAATAATAATAATAATAATCATAGTGGTGCTGGTGGTATGATGAGTGGTGCGATTTGTTTGTTACGCGGTGGTGGTGGTGGTAATATTAATAACAGTGTAGGTACGAACAGTAGCTGTACATTAAGTAACAATACAACACCACAACACCACCAGAACAATACAACAATGTTACATCAACATTCGGCGACATCCACTGACACAGAGCTCACTACATTGGATACACATGAGCTATGGTTGGGGGATCATGAGCCAACACCATCAGCATTCTCTGCATTGCATGCATTCGGTGCTGAAATGTTGAAGTTGTCACGTGGTCTAGAAGCGGCTGTACAGCAACAGCATCAACAACAACAACAACAACAACAACAACAACAGCAGCAGCAGCAGCAGCAGCAGCAGCAAGAGCACCAGCATTCAAACAATAATAATTCGGTTGTGGATACTCAAACACAACATCAACATCCAAATCAAAGGAATGGTTGTAGCATCACCAACCATGATCATTATAAAAATGGGACGAAAAGTGGTGACGATGAAGAGTTACGTCATTATATTACGAATGGGTATGTTCAAAATGCTTTTATTTTTTATAATATTTCAGATATTCAATTTCCCAATCTAAGGTCCGTAGAGTCCCAGGCAATGATACTCCTCTTCAAAAAAAATGAACAAACATGAAATGTTAATTTCATAAAACTTCTCACTTTTGTAACTCTCTGTAAAATGTATAATTTTATTTATTTATAAACAAGGATAAGTAGTATATATTTTTATGTGTGTAAAAAAGATATACAATGGAAGTATTTATATTTTTTAATTTTTAATTTTTTAACCCATAACCTACCAGTTTCCAAATAATCATAGTGCGCAGCCATAACGCCTTAAACCGTTCGACCACTTGGACTGGTTAAGATACAACCGATTCTTAGTTAAAAATTTTGCGAGACTCTGCGTTCTGCCTAAAATATTGTGTATTTATTCACAATAAATAATTTATGTAGTTCAAATCGACATTAAAATTCAAAATTTTTATTTTAGAGTAACATTTTTTTAGGTCAAAATGTCAATAGACTGTATGCAGAATAATGCCATCATTATTATTATTATTATACTCTCAAATATATTACATTTTTGAATTTGATTTATTGATATATTTTCCGTAGCAAAATTATATTCCGATAACACACACATTATTAAAAAGCATTCAACTAAAGCTTCAAAAGGGATAAATCATAGATATATATGTGTGTCAATATTTCTCTAGCATATATTTAAAGATATTATATTGAAACGGAACGAAATGTTGAAAAAAAGCACAGTAAGTTGAGAACTAAGCTCGTTAAAGACCTGCCACCTGTCTATGTCTGGAAATAAAGGGAAACAATAGTGTAGGTACATTAGTAAATGTCTCAAAAAAGCAAAAAAATATTTTTATTAACTACAAAAAAAGCTTTTGATGTGATTCCCACATGACCTCGATATAAAGACTCATAGAATACACTAAACTTTATAACATTAAACAAGTAAAAACAACAATTAACTGAATTATTTGCTTAAATATCCGATATATACTGAATTTAGTTTCAAAAAAAAGTTGTTTTTTTTTAAAAAAGATACATTTGTTGTATATAAATTTTTTTTCTATCACTTACGGTTTCTGAGATGGATATAAATGCCCCTCCCCTACCAATAACAATAACTCAAAATAAAAATTTTCATTTTTGGTACATGTCTTCGCAGATGACGTCACACGATGTAATTACTATAAATATGTCTCTTTTTATGTATTTATCTCACTATCTTATTATATTATTTAGTAGGTGTGTCTTTTATATTTTAAGAGTACTTTTCGAGCATTGGTACAAAAAATATTGTTTAAGTAGTTTAAAAACGTGAATTTCGATCGATCATTCAAATATAATAAATTGAACAATTTCTAATATTAATAAACAATGAAACCTAATAAAAAATATAAAATAGTTCAAGAAAGTCGGTAAATTTTAAATAACTTTTGAACAGTATAATCAAAGTATAAAAGACACACCTTCTAAACGTTAATAACAGAGTGCGATAAATACAATAAATTTGAAAAAGGACAGTTTAACAGATTTTTTTGAGTTTACTCTCTCCGCTGAAGTGAAAATTTGTATGTTTATTGAGCCATAAAAAGTTTCACTTAAGCAATTATAAATAAATAAGAAGAAGGAAATAAGAACGGTACTTTTGTGGCGACGTGTACACATAAATATTGGTCCACATAACTCAAACAAAAAGTTTTTACTTTCATTCAACACAAAATATACAACTTTTATGGAATATTTGATTATGATTAAAACGGGAGTTTGCTAAGCGATATATATATATATATATATATATATATATATATATATATATATATATATATATATATATATATTCCAGAGACAATATTATTATTTATTCATTGAAATGAGTTTGTTATTCAACTTGAAAGAAGATTTTGTAGGTCTCATTTTAATATTCCTGTGTCGTGTATATTAGTCTTGTCAACACGTGTACACGTCTAGTAACACTAGTAAAAAACGTGTTAATTTTTGCTACTACGAATTCAAACACATGAACTCGTTATGACGTCTAGAAAAATGTGCTAAAATTTCAAACCAACATTTTCAAAAATGTAGACCCCTTTTCTTTGGAATCTTTAATTGTTTATAACTTTTGCAATAGTTTATGTGCGGGTTTGAAATTTTTACACACTTTTCTAGACGTTATAATGAGTTCAACGAGCTATTGCACGTATTTTAATTCGCACTAGCAACAATTAACACGTTTTTTCACTTGTTGGCTGGACTATATATATATATATATATTATAATATTTATCATGCATCACTGATGTTTGTTAACTAAAATTTATAATGGTGTTCATGTATTAATGCTTCAATGCCCAGCATAAAAATGAGAAACTATATATATATATATATATATATATATATATACGATCATTGGCAGATTTAATCAGAAGAAAATAAAGGTGTTTCATTTTAAAATTTTCAAATAAAATAAAATTTTAAAGTGATTTTATTCAAAATTGAAAATCCAAAATATGGGTATTTTGGTTTATCTCGGGCATAGTTTATCCGCTTTTGATGAAATTTTTATGATATAATGTTTAGTGTTTGAGATGGTCTGTATATGGTGATTGTATCTCGAAATCGATTAACTTTAGACATATTAATATAGCAGAATTGTAAATTACACCCCAAAAATAGTGGATTTCAAAAAAAATTTCATTAAAATCGGACAAAATTTAGTTGTGGTAGTGAAAAAATTGATTTTTTATACCAGGTGACGTCATGAAAATCTAAAATATGGTGTTTTTTGTCTATCTCGGGTATATTTTATCCGATTTTGATGAATTTTTGTTCAAATTCACTACTTTTTCGTCAAGGAAATCAATTTAGATAGATGATATGATATTTATAAAAATTTTCACGTAATAGTTTTGGCGATACGCTCCTGGATTGTGATTCCCTTAGTGTTTACAACGAAGTGCCAGAATTTGACACGGAATACTAAAAAACAAATCTAAAGAATTTCACAAAATAATAGTGTTATATTTCATCATTATGTTAATTTAAAATTTTTTCTGTGAACTAATTAGTATCAGTGGGTTGTTAATTAGAATTTTCTTAATTAGAAAATTTCTTCTTTCACAACAAGAGAAAAATAAAATTAGTTGTTCTTCTCATATCATGTTGGTGGTATGTTTCTTCTATAAAAGAAAAAAAATTTAATTTAATAGAAATTGTCTTTTCATCTCCTTCAAACATTTTTCCTGGTGTATTTCCAATCTCGGCCGGTGGTTACGGTATTTTCAGACGTATTAATGTTTTGTCTTATTTTTTGGAAGTCCCATCATTTGTTTTGGGCACTTAAAAGCATTTAGCGCCGTCGAGTGTTGTTTATGCGGGAAAAAACCACGTTGCTAATACTTTAGGTCACCAGCCAGGTAGCCGCGCTGGTTAAGGCGTTGTGTTCTTCTTGGAACTGGGAGGTTATGGGTTTGAATCCCGACACCGACAACTTCTGGCTCGTTACTAAATAATCTGGTTGTTAAGGACGTTCCAGCACTGTGTTATGCAATCAGTACAACAAACCGGTTTGATTTTATTATTGCATCAATACATAAACACACATATACAACACATAGATAAATACACTGTTCACATATACAAAATAATGTTATGTTGAAGAAATGGAATCATTTTAAACTTTTATATTTCGAAAACAAAACAGTGACACCTGATTTTTATTTTATTTTATTCATATAATAAATATTTAGCTTTACTCTCTTAGGTTTTTTTTAAATTCTGTCGAGTATTTTTCTAATACAACAGATAATAGTTGGACGGGCATGAAGTTTCACATGCTTCTAATAAGAGAGAGTGAGAGAGAATGATAACTTTGATAATTAATTATCTCGCGTTCTAAATGGTCAAAAATTCTGAAACTTCGGGATTTATTAGAAAACATTATTTTTAGCCTGTGAACAAAAAATGAGCAAAATCTGTCTGAAAGTGATGATATGCTGGAACATCCTTAAAAAATAAAGACTGTAGATTTTTCAGGTATTTTGTTTATATATCTCATATTAAAATTGTTTAGTATTTGCATACCAAACATGATTTAAACTATCTAATAGAAAAGAGATTGATTTAATTTTTTTTTTTTTTTTTTTTGTTGAAAGGAAATTAAAACGGAAACTATTCTACGAGTATAACTTGTTTATTTTTTGTGCTAATAAAATATAAACGTAAATAATACGAATAGAAAACAATTTAATTGAATATGTTTTTCTATGTTACATTTGCAACTGTTAAAATTTAGAAACAAAATAACTATTTGACATAAATTTCCTCAGCTTTATTCGATATAAAGTTTCTTTGGTAAGAATTGGATTCATTCCATCATTCATATGGGTCAATAACAATGAAGAATGACAACTACAACACAAAAAATAAACTTTGCTTTAAGACTTAAATATAAAAAATTAAATTTAGATGTTAAAAAAACTATAAAAAAACATTATTTTATATTGGCATATAAACTAAAAAAAGCAAAATAATTTAAAATAGAATAAAAACATTGACAAACCGGGTCCAAGTGGCGGAGCGGTCTAAGGCGTTATGCCTGTGCAGTATGCCTACTTGGAAACTGGGAGGTTATGGGTTCGAATCCCGACATCAGCAGTTTGTCAATTATTAAGAAAAAAATGGGGGGCGGTTAATTGACTAAACTGTCGGCGTATGGACAAGAACGAAGTAACCGGTTATGCTTGAGAAGGTTTTCTTCAGTTTCCTTCACAAACTCCAGATGAATATCGGCATAGTTCCTATCATCCTAACAATAGCAAAAGCGTTTTTTCCTACTCACATTTTCATAATGTCTCTACTTTTATAAGAGTAAGTAGAGAGCACCCCATGATTTTATTTACATTAAAGTTAAGTGTGTTGTCAATCTCTTTATTCTATTTTGCATTTTTCAGTTGATATTCCAATGAAAGCGCGTTTTTTTTAACTTTAAATTTTATTACAAAAATATATTTCTACCGAGCTTTTATATACATATTTAAAAGCTTCTTATTTGCTCCCATATGGAATAGAATAACTGATGAAATAAAATTAAAAAAAATAAAGGGTGACAAAAAGAGTTTTGTACGAGTATACCACCATCATATAGATTATACCTAGGCAGTAGGTACTGTCGACTCCAAAAATGGCATTCATATTTCCAAACTTTTACACAATTGATTTGAGCTGAACGCATTTAGTATTCCAAAAAAAAAAAAAGATCAAAATAAAAATTGTTTGCATTTTTATAACGAATAACTTTTAGTCGTAACATTTCTTTCGAAACCTGAATATATTCGACACAAATCGACTGAAAACGTTTAAAATGGAACGGATACTTTTCGATAGACCTACGTATTCTATAGACTACTTTATTCCACATACCTACCTTCGTAAAGATAGCTAAAGTTCATACGTGTGTGCACATATAGTTTTTTTTTTTTTTTATTATTATTTGTTATTGAATATGAAAATATTGATTTTAATGTAAAAGTTAAATTATGTTTACTATAGATTGTAGTTAAAGCCATTCAATAAATATAATATATGATTATATTGTATGTGCGATGTCTTCTGTTTGATGGCTCTGGAAGAGTCAGTTTTGAATCTCTGATCCAGTGATTTTCAACCACTGTCCCGCAGCACTTTTGTGTGCCGCCAAATTCTTAAAGTGTGCCACTAAATTTTAGAAATGTATATAGTAACGTATTAACCAACATAAAAACGTAAAAAATATCGAGACTGTTAAATGAGACTAGCATTGCCACTATTACAAGCAAATATAAATGAAATTATCAAAAAACATCAAGCTCAAATTTGTCATTAAAAGTATTCTTATGATTAACTTGTAATGAATCCCTAAATAAACGTACTGTTGTTTTTGTAGTACATTTTATTTTATTTTACATTTAAAATTATAATCATAAACTATTTTACACAGTGTATTAGTGGTAAGTAAACAACTATTAAACTTATCGTTTTCTTTGTGTGCCGTCAAATTTTGAAATAGTAAAAAGTGTGCCGCGACAAAAAAAAAATTGAGAATCACTGCGTCTAATCTGTTTGGAATTTCAAGCAAAGTCTTCGGAACAACGCAGCTCTCTTCGTTTTTGCCCTGTGAAAACCTAGCAAAAAGTCCACAACAAAATCCCGCTTAAATAGTTGAGAAATATATGGCGTAACAAAGCCTTAAACTGTTCAATTGAGTTTTAAAAAAAAGGACAAAATGTGAATAATTTTCCTTGTATATGTTATAAAATATATTGAATATAAATGTCACCGAATGGGGTGAAAAAATTGTACCGTTTATTGATTAACGTGTTTCAGTAAGTTGAAAAATATTGTTGTGAAAATAGGGTAAGTGGTTTGATAGAAAATAGATATTGTGGAGCGGGCAAAAGGAAAACGTGTAGATTTTATACTATTTCTATATTATAGGTATACATCTTACGTATATATATATATATATATATATATATACTCGTATACATAGTCCTCGTAAACATACAATTCTATTACCTTATACAATATCAAGTGATAATACGTTTGAGTGTGTATATAACTATATAAAATACTTGTATGATATCACATGCATAATAGATTGCATATCTACATAAAGGTATATACATATAGTGTTATGTGAGGCCATTCAATACTTTACAATGTAACGACAACAATCGCTTTGAATCATCTGTTATCTTTTTCGTATCACATGTACAATCCAACTTCGTCACTTAGCCGATTCTCTTATATACCTAATTGAATTTTCTTGAGCATGATTGTCGAATCTTCCACCTTAGATAGATAGATTGTAAGGCTGCCCTGGACGGACTTCACTTCGACCATAAGGTCCATTGTGATGCCTAAGGATGTGAGTGGAGTGGAATCTTTTTGTATAGACTTTTGTAGGATATGCATCGATTCTGATAGGAACTATGCTGATATTAATCTGATAACCTAAACATTTCCCGTAAATTGGAAAATATTTGCCTACATATAATATAATTTTGAAACCAAACAATGTGATTCCCGAAATTTAAAATGTTGAAATACAATTTTGGATAAGATTCGATGATTTCGAAAAATTGTTTGCTTAAACTCTTCCATTCGAGTCAAATCTTGAGAATATTTGAAGCTAATCAATGAAGTAGTTTGGAAATATTGAAACTTCCAAATGGTTTATATTTGAAATCTAATGAAAATATACTAAAGTTAAATACTCATTCCAGACAATTGTGGTGGTTATTTTTTCTGGATTTACTGCACTATGTGAATATCTGGATAATTTTCTATGGCCGTATAAATGTCAACTTATATAAAGACATGATGGTGAACAATTCAATCCATACGATTTGTGTGAAGTGAATCTTTCAAGTGTACAAAACTATTACAATTTACAAAACATATAAATAATATAAATAGTATATAATACATTCAAAAATAACTACAAATTGTCGAAAATAAAATATACAGCATGTTTCCTTCCTATGCACGAGTGGAATTGTTTAAGTCTCTAAGCAAATTTTATGAAAAAAGTTAAGTGTGAAATACTGTTGAAAATATTTCTTCATAATGATAAAGAGTGATAAGAGAGATTTTTGTTGTCGCACTTAAAAAACATACACAGTTATGCAAACATAGATAGATAGATTGTAGAGGCTGCTCTAGACTAACTAAATTTTTGGAAATGGTAGGATATGCGGCTGCAGCCGACTATGATAGGAACTATGCCGATATTCATCTGGAGTTCGTGCAGGTAACTGCAGAAAACCTTCTCAAGCATAGCCGGTTACTTCGTTCTTGCCAATACGCCAACAGTTTAGACATTTAACCGCATTTAATTTTCCTAATAATTGACAAATTGCCGATTTCGGGATTCGAACCCATATCCTCCCAGTTTCCAAGTAGACATATTGCGCAGACATAACGCCTTAAACCGCTTGGCCACTTGGGCTGGTTATGCAAACATACTGAAAAATGTATGTTTATTAAAGTAATGTTTATTTTTATTTACAATAAAATATGATTGTGAGATTTGGTAGAATTTTATGAGTGTACTATATTTAGCACATGAACGTTCTTAAATTTATTCATATTATATTTCATTTTTTATGTTCTTTAATTTTTTTCGTTTTTTTTTTAATTTAATTTACTTTGCGTTCATCATATCGTTTTCTAATTTGTAATTTGTATTCTTTCAATTTTGCTCGTTACTTACGATCATCTATGTGTAAAACATTTTCGATGAGCGCTTTATATTTGTGTACCTCTGCTATTAAATTTTCATTTTTATTTTCTTTTAATAACATCAGCTACTGAAAATTTATATTATATCGATGAAGCATGCGATGATATTTCTTTATTTAATAAATATTCCGCTTTTTGAAGAAAGAAAAAGAATGTTTATCAATTATTGTGCTTGCTATAGAGGTTATAAATTCAATATCTCACTTCCGATTTTTCACCGGATCTTTTACTGCAATATTTTTGGTGAATGGCCATAGATTTTGGTGTGTTTGTGAGTGGATCTATAGTTACTCTAGACGTCACAGGTCGTCATGGACTTTCATAAGGTACCAGTTTCTAGGATGTATTTGTAAAAACAGAAATGAGTTCTTTATTCTGAAGAAATTCTGATAAGTTGGCGCAGCAGGTACAGTACGAGGAGGAAGAAATATTCAGCCACATAATCTTTGACTGCAAACCTCTAGGTTACAGCAGATACAGCATATTTGGTGCATCTCACCCCGAATATATGAATCTTCGGGCAGACCTGATAAGCAAGCTCCAAGCTATTTTTTAGACCCCAATATTAATCTTATCTAATCTAATCTAGTACAGCTGAACATCGGACCCCTAAGGACGTACTTACATAAATGTTGAAAAAAATATTATATATATATATATATATATATATATATATATATATATGGAACAGATGTCGCAAGTAATATTACCTGTGTGTTTGTCTGTTTGTGTGTAAAATAGAAAACTCGAACCTACCTCTCCCGTTAGGAACGTAAAACAACATGAGAAAGGATCAAAGAAAAACATAAATATTTACAACACAACAGAACACACAACACACATAACCTATATATTTATTACGATGATCAGTACACATCTAAAGAAGAGTCTATTTACATGCTAACGCTTTACAAACTTAAATAATTTATTAAAATAATATTAGTAAGTATGGTCAACACTACTATTAAGACACAAAAGTTTAATAAAATGATAAAGTAGTATCGTATACTAAGTGGGAATGAACATTCTAATAAAGATATACAGATCTTTTTCAAAAGCATTTCTAATCGAGAATCAATTTTTAATAAATAAAATATTAACTATAAAACTAAACAGTACACCTATACAGTACACATACATACAAACATCTGGATAGTGTATAGGTATACTGTATGCGAATGGTTGTTTGTCATTTAAGAGTGGGGAAATTTGTGATGCACATACTAAAGTTAAGATTTCAATGAACATATTTAACCCACTCTTATTACATGTGTACTGACTGACTCCATACAGTAACCACACGGCCATCCAGTAATAAATAATATTTAACATTGATTCTCTATTGGAAAAGCTATCCAACACACACACAGTATACATATGGTCCCACACATTCCCATTTTTATGTGTGTATTTAAATTGTTTGTAATATATTCAACAGAGTCGTGTAAACGGACAATAAGAACGGCGCTCACTCGCATCGTATATTATAATAAAATATCCGACCATATCTTTTTAAAAGTTTTTTGGTTGTTTGGTTGGTACCTATATATAGAGAAGGGATATAATATTTATATTATTAAATTGCGTCATAAAATTTATGGTTGTAAAATTCATTTATGTCACACTAAATAATATGTGGTGGTGCGTTCGGGAGCATCATATCATAATAATATTAATAATAATGCCTTCTTCGTCATGCGGTCACAAAAGTTAATGTCATTTACAAAAAATTCTATATTTGATGTGTGCCATATTGATTCGGTTTTTGAAAAAAAATTTCGAATAAAAGTGGTTATGATATTTCTAATGAACAACTTTTATCCGAAGCATTTTTTTTCGAAAAACAAATCAATAAGACATTAACTTTTAAAAAATTACATTAACTTTTGTGGTCCATAGTAGTTATAAAGGGTGGCGCGAATGTAAATGTATGAGAAGTTAAGTAAATTTATTTTATTAATTATGCAACTCATAATTCAAAGTGTGTTTCTTGAAGTTTTTTCCCAACTATTAACGAAAAATGATGTCTCCTTTCGGGCTGAAAACTATGAGTTCTTTTCAGCATATCTTCGATGACCTTTCGTAAAGTTCCTTAAGATATGCCCAAAATCTCTCGCCTAGTATTCTAAGTTGTTCCAAGAATTGTGGCTTGTTTGCATAAACCCTTTCGTTTAGATAACCCCAAAGAAAAGAAACTGGAGAACTGAGGGGTCATCACAAGTCTCCATTTCTCGAAATTCGGGAAATGTGTCCTCAAAAGAACAATTGTGGCTCGGACAATATGTACCATCTTGGTGGAATCAGTAGTGGCGATCTTCTTGTCGTGGTTAAAGAAAGTATTTCAGCATTTCCCTGTATCGTTCTTCATTTACCGATGGTGTGTGACCAACATCATCTTGGAAAAAATACGGCCCGAATCTCCCAAGAATTTACTTTAATCTGAAAAACAGAAACTCAATAAATATTAATTTCAGAAAGAATTATGTAGTCGGAATGCCCTTCATAGGCCCAGAGCCTATTTTAGGAATTCCAAGGACTGCATGCAAACAGGTGATCAACGAGTGGTCAAATGCTAAACACCGTGGTCACTGGGTAAAAGTACCGGGGCAAAAGCTCGGGAAGGTACTGCTTTAGAGTGCAACAAAGAGGCTATCTCTCGATGCACTGAAGCTGAGCAGGATGCAACTGCAGAAGGTTACCGGATTCATTACCGGGCATTATCCCCTGCGGAAGCATCTACATACAATGGGACTCCATAAGAGGTCCATTATGTGCAGATTGTGTGGCGAGGAGGAAGAAACATCCAACCACATTATTTTTAACTGCGAACCTCTAGGTTACAGCAGATACAGGATATTCGGTGCATCTCGCCCCGAATATATGAACCTTCAGGAAGATCTGATAAGCAAGGTCCTGGCTTTTGTCAACATATGGGAGAAGCGAATCTCGCCAGACTTAAGTAGAAGAGGGAGCACATTGGACCATAAGATCGAAGTGCAATAGTTTTAGACCCCAATATTGAATCAATCAATCAATCAAGAATTAAGGAAATTAAAAATCGTGAAGGTACTTTTGCACGCCACCCTGTACTAGCAAGTATTATATTTAATTATAAAATATTGATGATGTTGGATGGGTTAGGGAAGAAATGTATACGACGTTGGATAAAACTTTTTTTTTAATGAATTCTAACAGTTCAGTTGAGAAGAAAATAAAATTTATAAAGTTTCTTAAAATTAAAAATAAAAATAAAAATGTTTTTGTTTTTTATTAGGAGCATAAAATAAACGGGAGTAAACCAAACACAAATTGAGTGTGATTTTAATGTGGAAGGATAAAAAAACTTAAGTTTACAACAGGTGTGCGAATCTTTATATTTAAAGTTTTTTTTTTATGGCTGTTGTTTCCAAAAATATCTTATGCTCGATTTTATGATTTTATATACAACGGAAGTAATATGGCAAACTTCGTTAGTTGCTACACTGATTATTCAATTGTTTTTGTTAGTATGGTTGCCTTTTGGTTATATTATACCAAAGGAAGTGACTAACGTTGAGCTAATTTGACATTTAAGTAATATGTCTGAACATTGATAACATTCTTTGGCAACATCAAATGCTTGATATGAAAAATCTTGCGTCAATCTCTCCATGGTTATGTTTCATTCCACTACCATAACATTTCAGGTAGGTCAGAGGCAGATTTAGAATGGCATTGATCGTGAATTCGATTCCCATCTTAGAAGTGTATTTTTCATATCAAGCTTTGATTGCCAAAGAATATTATCAATGTTCTGACGTATTACTTAAATGTAAAATTAAGTAAACGGTAGGCACTTCCATTGGTATATTATAACCGAAAGGCAGCCATACTAACAATGGATTGGTAGATAAAAGTTTTCAAAAAACAATTAAAAAATATGTAAATATGTAGTAAATAAACAAATTAATGACATCAAGATAGTGAGAAATCATATTTAATATATAGCATTCCATTATCATAATATCTGGTAACTCAGAGGCGGAAATGGGTTGGTGTAGAATGACAATGGTCGTAGGTTCGATTCCCATTCTAGATGAGTTTGATTTTTCATATCAAGCATTTGATGTCAAAGAATTTTGAGTTTATATGTTTCAAACAAAAGTTGTTTATTTAAATAAAAAAGAACATTTCTTGTCCATAAATTTTAATTCTATTTCTTCAGGTTTCAAAGATTGATATTTACCCTTTGACGGGGGGATTCACAGTGCGATTTTGCCCAATCACGAACTTAAAGTTACTTTTAACCTCTAGAACATACTCATATCAAATTTCATCTTGTTATCTCTTTCCGTTATCGAGTTAACGTGTTGTCAGACGGACGGACAGACGAATATGAGATGAATGGATAAATTAGGTCATTTTATAAACACTTGAGATCAAAATTGTTTCAATATTTTCAACTGTTACATAGTCGGGACTAAACTGAATATACCCTTGTATATATAGTATACAATCACTTTCATAATGGGCTGTTAAACAAAGTAAATTATTCAAAACAGGATTGAAATAAAAAATTCCTTCTGGATTATATTGCAATCGATTGAATTGTGAATATCAAATTGTTGAATCTAAGTTAGAATTATAAATATTTGTAAAAAAAAAAAAAACCACTTGACAACTCCAACAATTCTCCCACCAATTACTTCGCCAAAATGAACATCGGATCGGAAATTATGTATTTCTTAAAAATATGTCAATTCCATTAACAAATATACTTATATGTACAAGATGTCTCAAAAATATTGTGCCATACAAACAATTTTATAATAGATCAAAAGGCTGCAAATCCCTTGGCGTCGAAAATACTTTAGGGACTAAATGGCCACTTTTAAAATGGCCATCCAAGACGTAAATCATGGTGAATTTTTTTCAATTGATTTTTTTCGAGAACTTCTGTCTACTTTCAAAAATCATTTACTACATTTTCTAAGAAAAAATCAGCACCATCAGCACCAAAATTATGAGTTATGCCGAATCTTTTAGGTTTTCGAAAAAATGTTTAGTAGCTACAGAACTTATTCTATCAAATACATATCATATTCGACATTTCACTTTGTGCGAAATAAAAGTTTGACCGCTAGAGAATGTACACTCCCGTTTAATAAAATTAAACAGACCTGAAATGTTAATTTGCTTACATTTCATAAAACTCCTCACTTTTGTAACTCTCTGTATAATGATGCATTTATAAACAAAGATTAGTATATATTTTAAGTGTGAAAAAAAGAAATGGAAGTATAGTAAAAAACATTTACTACAAGAATAATCAAAATTATGAGAGACTAATTCGGTTCAAATCTGTTTAATTTTGTTGAACGGGAGTGTACAAATATATGGAAAATATATTTATTTATATATTTCATGTGCATGGCCACTCTAGCGGTCACAGGTGGCCATGCACATGATAAAAGTCCAAAAAGAGAAGTGATGTCTTTATTTTGAGGAATTTTACGTAGCTTCTATGTAATAAAATATTTTCGTCTACTTTTCCCTACTGATAAAACCATTTGCTTGTATGCCAGCTTTGTTTTGAACATTCTGTAGTAAAATACATTGATTATTAAGGAAAATTCATTTGACATTTTCAATCATACATTTTCATTAAAAAATGTGTCATATGTTTATGAATAAATTATTTATATTCCACATAGCTATAAAACTACTATATTATTAAATACTAGCCGAAAAACCTGGCGTGGCCCGACCTACCGAAACTTATTCTAGGAAATTTATGTCAAATAATTATTTTTTTCAAAATTTTGACATTTCAAAACGTCAATTTTTTTATATTTATTGACAAATAATTTATTTCCAAATTATTGCTAATGCAGGTATTTCTATAGAAACAATGAATTGTATTAGAATAGCGTCTGTCTATTTTACATTAATTCGTAATTTTTATTTATTTTTAAATTTTAAATAATACTTTTTTTTTATATAATATCGGAAGTAAATTGTACCGATTGCGTCAATATCGAAAAAGAATTTATCAATTGTCTGCCAATTTTGTTAGCCAATCTGCCAATTATTTTTGACAAACATTTTAAGTGAGATTGATGAATTTTATTATTAGAGCTATTAAAATATCAAATTGACATTTTAATAGCCCGTATGCTGCGTATATTATAGTTAAAAATAAATTTTATAATTGGTTTTAAATTAAATAAATATTTAGAATATTTATTTAATATTATTTAAAAATTTTAGATTAAGTGAAATATATTTAGAATACTTTTTATATATTTTACAATTGAGTGTCGGTCTGCGGTCAGTTCTTACATTAGAACATTTCAATTTGACTATACAATTGAAATTAGGTACAAGAATGTCTTCATTATTATTACTCCACGTTTCTGATAAAAGAAGAATATTAGAATTACGAGTCACATTATCACTGATCTCATTTTGATGGGCTCGTAAACTGTTCTTGATCAATTTCACTAACTCTGATTCTAATGTAAATAATGGATTTAATACCTGGTCTTTCAAACTCTAATTTGAACGTAAGAAGTGACTTCTTTAATATTATTTTAATAAATTATTTAAAAATAAGTATAACTTCTTACGTGCGTACATAAGTATTTACTCGCGTTTTTTCTATAAAATAAAATTCAATAAATTTATTTTATGGGACACTTTATAGAACTTGAAGGGAATCGTTTTTAATTACTACATAATCGAAAAGAAATATTAATTATCGTTTAAAATAAAAAAAAAAAAACCGTTTTCCCGGATTTTGACAATCAATCAGTAAAATGAATTATTTTCCATGTAGACTTTTATAGAAAATTTAAAAGCGACAGCATTTTTAATTTATTTTTTCACAAAAAGTTTGGTCATTAATTTGAATGTCATTATTATTTTAAAATAAAATCTATTAGTTTTAATTTTCGGATTTAATCTATTTTCGAAACAAAATGAAAATGGCTGAATTCATATAGGTATTCATTATATAACAATCATATATAATATATATATAATTTTGTTGAGTGTCCGCTTTCCGTTATCATCTGTCTTTTATGTTCAGTTTTCAGTCTTATGCGTCCGTTTCCCCTTTAGTTTTTTGCTCTCACGTTGATCTACCCAGTCATGGATATCTCATAAACTTTCAGATCTAGAAGTTTGGTAATCTGCAAGAAGGTACCCTCTCCAGGGGTGTCATTTTTTTCCCGTGTCATTTTTAGTTCCGCATGCCCATCAGTACGTCTATCAACATGATGTCTCGAAAAAAAAGCAAAAAGATAACGGGCTAAAGTTTTTTGTGGGTGTTCGAGACCTTAAAGCTTAGATCAAATTCGTGAATGAGCAAAATCGGACCGTACATTGATAGCAATGGTATGCAGGCCGAAGCCTAGTAAGTAGACCTTTCTAGGTCTTTTTACTGACCCCTAAAGGACAAGAACTTTAATAGGAAACTGCAGAAAACATTCACAAGCATATTTACTGCAATTAATCGCCCCATTTTATTTTTTTAATTACCAAACTACCACCTTTGGGAATCGAACACGCAACCTCCCACTTTCTAGCATAAGAGATAGAACCGTAAGAGGTAGAAAAAAGTTAAAAATAAAATAAAAAATTCTTTTTTAATAAATAAACAACTTTTCTTTGAAACCTTTGTTTACAAACTGGTGAGTTTTGTTATATGAACTAAAATCAGTTCACGCATTGGTAATTACTCAGTTATTTGCTCTTTTCAATTACCTATATATTTTATCTGACATCATATTGGGATTTGGTCTCCTATTCCGTGGAAATTCCAAATTTATTTCCTTATTTGTTCTAATAAAAGAACATGTGTTCAGTACATTAAACTAAGACTCGTCCAGTTTTCAACTGGTTTCATATAGTTCATAATATATTATTCATTTACTAAAATTTTACTTTTTAATATCAAACGTAAAATTCGATTTGTTTATATTTGTTTATATTTGTTTGTGTTATTCGCTATCCTTTTTCATATGTTCATACAATTAGTATTTAATGCGACGACAAAGACAACAAATAATAAAGAGCATGAATATATTATTTATTACCTGTGATTATTGATTTAAAACTTTTGACTAATGTTTTTATAATATGAGTACATTAAGAAAATTGTTAGTCGTATAAATTTTAATACATATTATTTGATATATATTTATAAATATGTACAAGGTGTAACAAGTAATTGTATCGTATACTTCTGTTTGAACGTTCTTAGTATACAGTTTAAGACGTTTTTAGACTTTTCAGTTAAAATTTCAAACAGTTATTAATCTTTTTCTATTTCATATTTATATTTTTCGTTTAATATTTCTCGATTAGTGAAAATATTTTACTTAAAAATTATAAATGACCTTCAAAATATGTTTTTAATTTGACTTTTTCTGAACATTTTGGAAATTTATGGAAACAAATATCCATAATTAATATCCTAATATCCTTTTTGAAGATTTACAGTTCGATACACAACAATTTGCAGACATTATCAAATAAAATAAATGATTTTTATAATGAAAAATACCACAATTCATACACAAGAAAATATATTTTATTGGTTTGATGACATTCACCGATGGTTCGTTTTTTTAACGCTAGAGAGACTTTAGCTGAAATTTCGAATAATTCAAACATCATGCAATTTACAAAGTGTGATACAACATTTTTGAGACACATTGTATGATATATTAATAAAATTTTATCATTCAGACAGATAAATTTCTATTATTTTGTATCGGAAATTGATTATTTTCCAACATTTTATTTGATTGTTGTTTATAATCTTTATATCAATGATATTTTGTGACTATAAAATAAATAACCTAATAATCAACAATTGGTAGCTATTATAGTTGGTGGTATTGTCGAATGTATTTATCGAAATTTACATATAATTCTAATCAATTATAGATTTAAACTAACGATTCGAATCATATCGTAGTTTACAAGTCTTTACAAGATTTACAAGTCTTTATCTCTTTTTATTTCTTTAAAAGCTTTTATTCAAGACAGCATGTTAGTAAAATTTGAACATTTTGTCGATAGAGTTCCATAAATGGAAAATGCATTATGGTACACTCAGTTATCATTAGTTATGATCAATATCGGCGTCTATTATCTTATCCTTACATATTATAAAACACAAAAACGCAGTAAACTCAAAAACTACCAAACGGATATGCATACGGTTTCCACCAATACGCGGAGTGATTCATGAGGAAGGTTTTGGTGTATAATTCATTGAAGTTTTGTGTAAATTGGCTGAAATATAACGATGATAGTTGAAGAATTCGGAAAAAAATATCCTGTAAATTATTGTTGGCATAGATCTTTGACTTCATAGGCTTGTTGGCATAGACCTTTGACTTCAAATAACCCCATAGAAAGAAATCTGACTGTGTTAAATCACATGATCTTAATATAAATAAAATAAACTTTAGTAGCGAACTGTAGCAACCAAACTTTCATTATTTTTGAAATTTATTGTTCAACAATCAAAACGCGTTTTTCTCTAAACTGTCAACTGTCAAACTGTTATCTTTTTTTGGTTGGCAACACTTTACCACACAAATGGCGGCAAATTCAAATCTTCCGTGAGTTATGGGACACTCTATAGTAGTGAAATTTGTATAGTTTTATACAAAATTCAATGAAAATATTTCGGTATTGACGTTTATTTTCCAACTATATGTTATTGATTTCATTTTATCGATGTAACAACCCGAGGCGAAGAACATAACGCTAGTTTTTTAGTTTATTTTTCAATTTAAAAATTGCTATGAACATCGACACACACAATCGTTTGTTGTTTTATATTCTTTTCATTAAAACAGAGGAAACATATTATATTATTATATGAATCATTCAAGCAGATTCAATCAATTTCCGATTGATTTTTCTATGCAATTATTTTTATTCATTAGTACGTTATCAATAAAAAACATCATATTTTGTTTAGTATTAATTAGAGAAATAATTAAAACTTGGATATCCAATATTATTGTTAATATAAAATGTAGAATATTCATTATACCAACACGGATTCGGAAATACGGAAATTTATCAAGACTAGGTGAGGTTTATCGATATAAGCATTTTGCCGAAAAAACCGAATAAATAAGGCACAAATCAATTATAAAATTTTGAAATGATAACGCAACTTTTGACGCCAAGTAAATCTTTAAAATATTTATAAAAAATTTTATCACCCAATAAAACCATACCAGTTTTTAAAGACATTATACGACCCCTCTCATTTATGCTAAACATAATCGATGGAGTTTATTACTTTCTCATATCCCTGATTTTCTTCCCATTATTTATAACTTATCCATAACATATATCGGATATACATTTCTACGGCATATCCCGTTTTTATTAAATATAAAATAATGATCCTCTCTTAAAATCTACTTAAAAACTTTATAAAAAACTTTTAATTTCAAATTTTCTTCCCTAAATATATTTAATTCTTGTTTGTTCCTGTTCACAGATGTAAGGAGCACGATACACCAAGTACATCATACTCCTCATTAAATCTACCAGAACTAACACCATGGCCTCAACAACGGCGACGTCGTGCCTCCACATTCCATGAAGGTGATTCACGCGGCAGTCCGGAAGAAAGTCAATCGCCAAAACAGAAACGACGTCGTGGTGCAAGTTTTCATGGCATAACACGTCGTCGCATCAGTAATCAATCTTCCGATGAGCTAACCAGTGAAACAAATAGTAAAAAAACATCCCCTACTTCGTTCTTACTTCCTCCACCATGTACCTGTCCCTATTTTGGGAATAAACATTCCGACCGATCTCCCATACCGCGTCCCAGCGAAGTGAAAATTATTCCCAGTGATAGACTTGAAACTAAACTATGTGTGAAGGAAGTTCCGAGTTCGGATAATACCACACCGGAAGTTTCGCCGTTACGTAAATCGATTATAACAAAGACACGAAGTATTGACAATACACCCAGTAACATGATTGTCACGTGGGAGGGTAGTGATTTAAAGCGAGGTAATCGTCGTGGTTCAAGTTTTGCCGGTACCAAGGCATCGCTGATCAGCGGTACGACAAATAGTCCAAATCATCGTACAACAATTCGTTTAAAACGTTCAGCGACCCTACGTCAAAATGGTAACATTTTAAATGCTACAGCGGCCATTGATAAAAATAAATTGTCACCAGCACGTTATTCCACATCAACGCCAACACTCCATCAACAGATTGTCCGATCGGGTACAATCCGTTCACATCACAGTCGCAATTCCAGTGTTATATCACGGAATTCATCGCGACACGGCCGGATAATACGTTTGGAGCAGAAGGCAACCAAAGTTTTAGGTGTTGTATTTTTTACATTTGTTATTCTATGGGCACCATTTTTCGTTTTAAATTTAGTACCATCGGTTTGTGCCGATTGTGAGAAGGACATTGATCAATGGGTATTCGATTTTGTGACATGGTTGGGTTATGCCAGTTCAATGGTTAATCCAATATTTTATACGATTTTTAATAAAGTCTTTCGACAAGCATTTAAAAAAGTATTATTATGTAAATATCGTAATCAAACAACAACATGGCGGCCACATAGATGACAAATTGAACAGCGTAGCCTTTGTTGTCGTTAATTATAAAATGTAAATATTATTTGAATAAACATATATATATATATATATATATATATATATATATATATATATATATATATATATATATATATATATATATATATATATTTATATAAATTTTATTGTATAAAATCACTCTTGTCAGTCAGTAGTCACATTATAATGATGTGTAAAAGGCCTATTAGTACAAATTGTGTATTAGAACTATTTCCATACGCATAGAGATATTTGGTTGACAAAACATTACTTCAAGAAAAATGATACCCATGGTAAATTGGTCTGAGGTGCTCAGAATTTGAACTATAGCTGCAAATTTTCTTGAAAATATGACCGTTAAAGTCTACTCACAAATTCTTTCCACTCCACTTACATCCTCACATCCTTAGGCATCACAATGGACCTTATGGTCGAAGACTAGCCCGTCCAGGGAAGCCTCTACTATCTATCTATATATCTATCATGGTGCGCTATATATGGACAGCGATAGATACATACATTATTTCCAGATTGGGTGTAGTTTAAAAAACAAGCTGCATATGGAAAATATTTTAATACACGATTTGTACATCCCCCCCCCCCCCACGCTAATCTTGTGGTATTTTTATATTAAAAAAATAAATATTGTTCATATTCAAATCATAAATAATTACTTATACATTTTTACCAAAAGTATACAAAAATCAAATTTTTCTGTACATAAAATAATAACAAAACCTAATTAATGTCGGCTTAAGGAATTTATATATATTTTTTTAAAAGGAACAGAATTACTTGAAAAAAAAAACCATATCAGAACTTCAGAAATATCAGCTTTTCAAACGTGGGCGTAATTGATGTAAGACTTCTAGGATTTAAAATCTGTAGAATATAGAAATAAAGTTCCTCTCACTGAATGAAAATACAATTTTTTTTTAAATTAAAAACACAATGATTTTGTTCGCCTTATCGCGCAGATGGTTTAGTTAGACAAACCATTTTCCACTATTAGTGAAAAATCAAATAAAGCATAGAAAAGCGAAAGATTCAATAGGAAAACTATTTTTAAAATTTTTCATTTCACCTTTTTTCATGTATATTTTTTCACTCAAATGGAAATGTTTAATGACATTTAAATTTTCTTTTTACTATGGAATAGTGGAAAAAAGATATTTTCACGTCTCAAAGATATACGAATACCATAATAGGTTATATTATGGTTTTCCAGTTCATCAGGCCTTTTTTAGGCTTTTTGTATGAAGTTTTTAATAAATTGCAAATTTTTGTTTTCATTTTTACTAATATTATTCATGATACCGATAAATACAGTGTGACAATGTACACTTGGCGTCAAAAGTCGAGCTATCATTTCAAAATTTTAGTTGATTTGTGCCTTATTGATTCGGTTTTCGAAAAAATGCTTTGGCTAAAATTTGTTCATTATAAATATAGTAAAAACTTTTATTCGAAATATTTTTTCGAAAAACGAATTAATTAGGTACAAATCAAAATCTAAAACTATGAAATGATAACTGGACTTTAAACGTCAATTGTACGCTCAGATACAATAAATGGTCATCAAACAGGCGGCCAGAGTAGGCGTGGCTTTAAATTCAAACTTCACATAGTAAATTTTATTGCCCGCAGAGCCATAACATTTAGGGTTGGTCATATTTCCAATAATCGGCATTCAAATTGTATTTCTTCACAGTAATTTTGTAAGATTTATTATTATGATCTTATGAAACAATTGTGAAGATATACAATTTGAATGTCGATAATTTGACAAGATACAAACATTTTCCCAGACACCGATTAAATAACGTACAAAATGACTGAAAAAAGGACACTTCTTCTGTGGCCCATGGTACCAATTGAGTGTGTCAAGAAACCTTTTAGTATGCTGCCGGCGTTTCTCCTAGAACTTGTGATATTCTGGATTTATTACAATAAATGTACACATGAGAACCCTTTGATATACAATCTACATCACACATTACTGCATTTTTATTGCGTACATTTTTGTATTAACTGTAAACGTCGAATAATAACAACAACAACAAAATTGCAACAAAAAACCATAGTTTCTCGTTGTTAAATACGAAACATTACAAACGTAAAATTACCAATAACCGGGCTGGGGAGAGGGATTTGGGGGTGGGGAGCTTGGAATTAGTGCTATCATCCATAGCTAGTTTCTAACTGAAATAATTAAAAAAGCAATAGTGAAAAAAACAACATATGTTTAGGGTGACAGAACCAACAGATGGATTGAGTAAGCAAACATATATTTATACGGGATGTTCATTTAAAAAGTTTCCACCTAAATATTTTTTTTAAATATGCTTTTTATAAAAAAATGATTCAAACAATATTAACTAAATTTAAAAGGGAGAATATAATGCTCTAAATACACTTTTGTTACATGCATCCATGCCCTCCCCTTTGGTATAACTTATCTTTTAAACGGTGCAAGATTGGGAACATTTTTAAATACAAAAAATGTTTATATCATAAAAACAAACAACTTTTGTTTGTCACTTTTTTCCTACATCTCCTCGTTAAGGTGTAAATACGAGGCACGTAAATTTGCTGTAAATTTTTTATTTACGCCAAAAATAAATTTCTTATAAAAAAAAACAACAACTTTCGTTTGAAAATTATTTTAATTTTTCTAATATGTTTTGCGTAAATACAAAATTTACGCCCATATTTACACTAAAACCGGTGGATGTATGAAAAAAAGTCTCAAACAAAAGTTGTTTGTTTTGAAATAGACAGACGCGAGTAGCGACGTTGTTTTATACTAAAAAAGGTTCCTACAATGACGTATGTTCATCATATCTATGGGGCGGGACGTATTGTCCATTTAATGGGCCGGCCACCCTAATCATATAATAGTAATCACACATGAAGTACATAACGTCATGCATGTTTAGAGTGCGGTTTGCTTTCATATGCTATTCGAAATACCTACCTGTGTGTATAGATATTTCAAATATGCAGTAATGATAATGGGCAATTATCATTGATTATCTTAATCGAATCACGTTCAACGAGTCCACATCAGTTAAACATGACCATTTTATTTAAAGTAACACAATAATCAGTACAAATCTAATTACTCTGTCAATGATACTCCAAAATGGGGGAAGGAAATATCAATGGAAATGTCCTTCCTGGATATCAATGACACTCATTATTCGAGGTTTAATGGAGAATTTATGAAGAATTTGTTTTGCACTAAAGGCGACTAGATATTGAAGTCTTTCACCCAAGATGTTCGAGTTCCATTCACGAAATCGATGTAGGAATATACCTAAAGATATTATCCTGAGATATTCAATCTGAAATTTCAACTAAAAAATCTCAGAAACTATCAGTCCTAGTTGAAAAACTTCTTTTGCGTTAGATAGCCCGTTTATGGAGGAAGGTTATAGGCTTTAACATATATGAGATGGTAATACGCATTTCGCCAATCTGTGCCGCATGGCAGCTACGCTAAACGCTTAACTTTTAAACGGTGAATATCAAATAATAAACAAATGATATACAACTTTTGTATGTAACATTTTTTCATACAATAAATAGTTTAGGCTAAATTTAAGTGCGAATTCTATGCGGACTGGTAGTATTAAATAAAAAGAAAATTTATGGACATATAAACCATTTTTTATTCTTAAAATTCATTCTGCATTTCCCGTTTTTTTCACTAAAAAGCTTGATGGTAATTTTTCACATCTAAGCTGTCGAATTAAAAAGATTGACCAGAGTATATTCGAGATTAGAATATCCATGTTAAATAAAGACAGCGAATCAAGATCTTATCGAATCGAGAAAGTATCGAGCTCGTCACTAGTGTGGAATGAGCTTAATTTATAGTATATTATATACATCTAATCGATATGGATTTACAAACTAAACTAGTGTACTCATTTGCATAGAGTACCTACAACGAAAAAGATGGGCAGTCTCTAAATAAAAACAAATTCAAGTATACAAGGTATATACACTCACTAATACAACTTGTTACAGGAATATGGTATAAGTATCATTCAAATAACACTTCAGTTGGGAAACAACTAAAAAAAAAAAAACACTCGAAAGGAAAGTTATAAGTTTTGTTATGTAAAATAATATTCAAATAACTATGGGTTTATAGTCAAAATAGGATGATTCACAATTCGTCGAAATTTGTTTTAATGGTCGGATTACTGTTCATATCTCCAGAACTGGAGATAATTGGAGATAACTCGCGGATAATTGATCTAACGGTAATCGGGTAGAATTTACACATTATTTATAACCTCAATGCTAACCATGTTGTCTGAATGTTTAATATTCGTAATTTAAGGTGCATAAGATGACCAACAAGTAATATATCACCCTGATGATGACTACTTTTTTCGTCGCAATATTAATTCTTCAAATAATTGATATAGAAATTGAGGGAAATTTTCTTTATGTAGCTCATATTCAACTTTGAAACCATCGAGACATCCAACATTTAGAAGGGTTTAAAGAGTATTTTCTGGAAAGTTTTACAAAAATTATCCAAAACCACTCAATTTCAGTACGATTTGGGTGGGTGATCTTTGACAAAGAAAAAAACTTATTTAATATTCGATTACGTCAATTGTACGAGGAAGAACTATTTGAATGTATCCTAATTATACAATGTATGGAGAGTAAAATTACATTTATCAGTAAAGTGTTGTACATAAATTACACCCTAGGGGTCACAACCTAAACCGACCGAAGTTATATTTAAACATAACGATGTACTAACCAGTTGTTGTACACGTAAAGTATACGATTCTTTATATTTTAATGTATACTAGAAAATCTTTTATTTTATGGCGGCCATATATATATATATATATATATATATACATCTCGTATCAAGAGAAAAGTTTACAATTTCACACATAAAATTTTATGTGGAAACGTATAAATAACAATTCATACTTCAGGAAAAATAGACATTTAAATCAAAGAATATATATAGACAATCATATGTGGTGTAATGGTTAGCACGCTGGATTCAATTTCCAGAGGTCTAGAGATCGATTCCTTATCGAGGAGCTAATTTTTTTATAATAATTATAATTATTGGTTACCAGTTATCGGTCATATTACTGTTCAAGTAGCCGAGCGGTTGAAGGCGTTATGTCTACTTGGAACTGGGAGGTTATGGGTTCGACTCCCGGCATCGGCAGTTTGTCAATTATTAAGAAACAAAAAGGGGCGGTTAATTAACTAAACTGTCGGCGTATGGACAAGAACGAAGTAACCGGCTATGATAACTCCAGATGAATATCGGCATAGTTCCTATCATAGTCGGCTGCAGCGGCATATCCAACCAGTTCCTAGTCTATACACAAAAATTCCTTCCACTCCACTCTCATCCTCACATTCTTAAGCATCACAATGGACCTTATGGTCGAAGTGTAGCCCGTCCAGGGCAGCCGCTTCAATCTATCTATCTATTTATCGGCCATATTGGTATGAACAACATTTATAAAGGTCGACATTTAAAGTTATCATACTGAGAAAATCCTACATGTGAATAATGACCCGGAAATGGTTTGTTCACGAAACATAGTCTCGGAAACTAAACTTAATAATGCTATAAACTAAACTTAATAACATTTTATGCTAAAATGGGAAATATTCACCAAAATATGAAAATTAAATTGCCTTTTGAAAGAAAATAAATTTTTTATTGACGTTTAAACCTCTCAACAAATTGTGTTGTCGGATATCAGTTTTAGAATTTTCTTCACTTTTTAATAATTATTTTTTTAGCCACGATTTTTCCTATGTTTTTTTTTTTTTCAATTTCCAAGATCCAAGGGTAACAGAAACTTTTTACTTACCGCCTTAAGTAAAGAAGTAAGGAAATATTTTCCATGTAGCCAAATTATGTGGAATATTTTATTAAAAAATGTTTGAGGACATAATTCATATTTTTTAATTGTCACTTTTTTGTAAACTAGCGCCTATTTTTATTCACTGTTAGTATGGTCGCCATTCGGTTATATTATACCAATGGAACTAACTAGCATTTACTTAATTTGACATTTAAGTAATATGTCAGAACATTTATTACATTCTTTGATATCAAATGCTTAAATTAATCAATCAATCGAAGTGCGGAGAGCCTTATGTTTAATTTTCCTGAAGTATATGAAGTATAATATAATATTTTCCATAAATTTCTGTAAACCACTTGTATATATGTATTTATAATTAAATAATAAATATTTAATTAATATTTGTGTGTAATTTTATAATGAGATAAATAATAAAATCAAATAATTTTAAAAATTATTTTATTAAATAAAATATATTAAACAAACAAAAAAAAAAAACCAAAAAACCAAACCAAAAATGGGGAAAAATCAATGCTGCTTCATTGTAGAAATAAAAATAATATAAAATAATATAAAATTTATATTTAGGATTTAATAAATAATGTTTATAGAATTATGTAAGAAAACAAATTTTGTATTATATATTAAATATATATATAGATAAAATAATTTATTTATTAAAGAATTTATTTATTAAAAATATGTACATATAAATATTTAAAAAAATTAAATTATTCTCTAAAATATTCGGTGTTTTCTTTAATTTTATTTATTTATTTAATATATTATTTCCCACAAGAGTATTATAAACGTAAGTAAAAGGTAAGTACCTGGTACCATAATTTGCCGCTTTTAAGGTCCTAATCTTGTGGTTAGTAATTTTAATTTTTTTTGGATTTAGCCAAGAATTCAACCTAAAAAGTTGTCTGCCGATTCGGTATAAAGCTCGCAGAGCTTATCTAGAAAAGTCTGCAAAATTGATTTACATAATACCATAATTTGGTGCTTTTTAGATGCTAATTTCGTATTAGTTTGTAATTTTAGTACTTTTTGGATGTAACAGAATCCAATCTCAAATCTAAAGGTTTATTTCGATCAAAAATTTTAAAAAAAGGTTTCAAAAGCACTTATTAGTTTACATTGGAGGAAAGCACTGTTGATATCAAGTCAGTAGATACAGCACCATTCCTCTTACGAGTGAATCGAACTCGGCACCTCTTAATAAAGTAGTGTGGTCCAATCATGTTCTGTAAAGCATATTTTATCTCCATCTATCTATTTAAAATATTTACGATGTTTTAATCAAAACAGTCAAAATAAATATGCAATTTTTACACATTTAGGCCTATAATTCGAAAAAATACGGGACAAAGTAATCTAATATTACGTTATACGGACCACAAAAGAGGCATTCATTACTCAAAATTTTGTGCAATATTCAATTGGTTTTGTGGGAAAATGTTTCGAATGAAAGTCGTTAGTATATTTTAAAAAGAAACGCTATTTTTGTGGTCTATAATAGTACCATGCTTTATTTGCATATACAGGGAAAATATTAGCAAACTAAACCTGAAAATAATATTTATTTTTCGATCGTATTGAATCTAAATCAAATGTGATAACTTTTCAGGAATATAAATTTATTATTTTTACAATGGCATAATAAAATCATGAAAAATATTTAATTTAACAGCCAATATCAGTCATGCGCACTAGTATCAAACAAATATTTGTTCGGTCCAATAAACTATTATTATTACCAATAATCATGTAAAATTGTACTAAATAAATATTATTTTAACTTTGCACAAATACAATAAAATTTTTATAACAAATTTTTCAAATAAAATCATAAAATAATATATTCGAATAGAAATAAAATACTTATATTATATATATATATATATATATATATATATATATATATATATATATATATATATATGTAGATGATATAGAACAAAAATTCTCCCGATTTCATCAAACCATAATAATTTTAATACAATTTTTGTTACATAATCGGCTTTATAAAAATATATATATTTTTTTATTGATACCAGTAAAAGTTCATGGTAAAATTGTTTTTGGTAAAATTTTAAATTCAATTATTATTTTATTAAATAAAAATCTCTTATACCCAGTCACATGATTCTTTTACCTCTAAAAAAATAAACGGGTGGTGATGTTCCAACAGAATTCTCTTCGTTTTGGAAAAACTATGAAAACATGTCAAAATGTCCATAACAAAGGTCTCGAAATTTAGTTTTTCTCAAGTAACTCGTAAACAATTTGTTTGCCGTTACCAGAAGTCATTATTAAATTTATTTTTTACGTGGGACCAACAGCTCTCGAAATCTGAAAAACGTCTTTCGTAACGATATGCTAAAAACTGTTCAACTGAGTTTAAAAGGGAAAAAATTTGTCGTCCAATACGTTTGGGTTTATGTCGAAATTTCAATTTATTGATAAGAAAGATTCAAATAAATTTTTTTAAGTAATGAAAATTTGTTTTTCTTGAATAGCGGTGAGTATCAAATTTACTTCTTAGTTAATTTTGCACAAAAAAGTCCCTTACAAAATTTACGCAGGACCAATAGTTCTCGATGTATACAACTGTTACCAAGTCGAATAGTACTTATACCTGTTCATACATACAAGTATATAAATGTAATTCATTTATAGTTGACTTTGCAACATCTTTATTTAACACATGGGTATACAGGCTGTAAGTGTCAACTAATCATTGTTATACGAATTTTGCAACAGTGTTTGACAGAAACCAATATTACGTTTAGAAGGAATTGGAAAAATATAACTTTATTTTTTGTTGCTTTACTAAGTCGAAAATGCGTAACTATTGTATTTAAAAAAATATAGGGAACCCTAAAAAAGGACTTCGCAGCAGGATGCTGACTAGCCTAAGGCCGGTCCCGGTCAAGCTTCATAAAAGCTTGTACAAATAAATAATAGTTTTTCAAAATAATATCATAATTCTTTAAATAAGAAAGCTCCGTTACTATCAAGTTATATATAAAGTTATTCTCATCAGACTGGATAATTCTGAGAATGTATATCGCATTTCCTAGAAAATAAATAAATGTTTTTCATTATTGTTTCAAACAACTACGGTGAAACCCTAATACATTAGTTATAAAAAAGGTTTATTCACTTTTATTTATAAATACTATGTTCACAAATTTTCTACTTATCATTAAAATGGAACTCCTTTAACAATATGAAACAGAGAAATAAAAACCGACTTTACCTTCCAAATGTGTAACAAAACTTCAAAAATTTGCCCCAAACTAAATTAATTATTACCCATGAAATGAAATAGCAAATAAATCAAATGGAATAATTATTAAATTAAATAAATATTCGAGATTTTCCTAATAGATATAAATTTTTGTCATTATTATATGTTTTCTGAAGAAGGAACTATATTCCCGAAACGATAGTCAAAATAAAATTACAGCTTCGAATATATTGGTTTTATTTAATTTAAATACAAATGGAATAAAGTCAAATGGCTATGTTAAAAGTGTTTTGGGGCCTGTATTATAAATTTTGACAACAAACGGGAAAAAGTGATGCCACCAAGTGTAATCTTTCATGTGTTCGAAGAAATCAAGGTTTCACTGTAGGAAGTAATTTTTTTTCGTGGAAGTTCTATAGAGAACAATTTCCGAGAGAAAAGGTACTATTTATCTATTGAATATGTATGGAATTATTATATTATTGTTAGAAAGTTTAGAAAAATGTTGAGAGGGTATTTTATAACGAAAACTTAACTCTCTGAAGTTTTATATTTTTCGTGTTTTTTTTTCTTTCTATAAATACGTATTTACGATAAAGTAAAACTTTTAAAATGTAACTTACACTCGAAACACAAAATGAAAATAATTTGTACACCGTGTTCCAAAAAACAAACAGAAGGAAGGTTCAGTTCGGGTCCACGCCATACATTTTTTTGTGAAAATGTCCTGCACATGATCCGTAGACGTTCGGCAGCTGTAATCGCGATTACGCCGTTTTTTCATTTCTTTTCGATGCTGCCGTAGTTCTCACACTCGTTCGGCACTGGACTTTTAGGATCGTTGGATTTCTTTCGACGCGAGTTTTACTTTGAAATTAGTTTTTTATATAATTCCCAGCATCTTAACGAGTCATATCATATCTTCAATTTAATACCGATTTTCACTTATATTCCGGTGAATATTTCTATGCATCACTTTGGGTCCTAGTAATTCTCTACAAGCTAAACGTGATTTCTCTACTACACCAATTTATAACTTTACACAAAGCTAATTGTGGCACCGTTCACGCGTATGCACCTATACTACTGGCCCTCCGAATTTAGTAACAATTAACTAAAGTTATTCTCAAATATTACCTTAATAATGTGTGTGCAATGGTTGAGCCCACAACGGATAGAGCCTTTATCTTCACGTGTCTGTCGCGCTGTATTTGTTTTGCCTTTGACGGTGAAAGCTGATTGTTGATCTATGAAAGCCTCATAAAATACTATTCACAAATATGAAATGTTTTTTTGTTGGTAGTTCTTTTATAAACATTTTATATGATAACATTATCTTATGTTCCCCTTTTATTTGAACCACACTGTACACATATTTGTTGCACAACGGGATATCCTAAGACAAGAAAAATAGCTTTACTTTAGGTATATTGGTTTTTTTTTCTTAAATAATAATAATAATAAGAATTCAATTCTATTATACAAATATTGATTTTTTTACACTGGAACTACGAGTAAAATAGGAAAATTTCCTTATAGTTATATATACAGGGTGTCCGTAAGTAGTGGAGTTCCATAAGAGGATAGGCACAGGGTATGATTATGGAACGAAAAGTCCTCAGACATTTTTTATTAGACGGCACCGTTAATTAATTGTGAAATAATTAAGGAAACGAATTAATTAGTTAATAAAATTAATTAATTCATTAATTTTATATGTCGCTCGTATCCACAGAAACAGGAAAGGAAAATTTAAGGAGTGGGATCCTTGTTTTATGGGGGTGTATGTCTTGCGATTTTCTTAATACTGATAGTTCCAAAAATTTAATTATTGCATTATTAAAAAAATTAATCAATAAAATAATTTAATTAATGCACTTTTGAGACAACTTTATAATTTAACGAATTTAATTTGCGCATTTATTATAAAACGATTTATTTATTAAATTTTTCAAAAAATAAAAAATTTTAATGAATGCACTTTTCAAGGAATTAATAATTTGAAAAATTTAAGCAATACATTTTTCGAAAAATTCATAATTAAATCAAAAATGAATTATCAAAAAAATGCCTTTTTTGCAAATAATAAGTAATAAGTATTAAGTAATTAATTAACGGTGCGTCTAATGAAAAAATGTCTGAAGGCGTTTCGTTACAAAATCGTACTCTCTACCTACCCTTTTATGGAACTCGACTACTTATGGGCCACCCTGTATATAAAATATTTATTACAAATATTTTATGATTCTCATTTTAAAATTATTAATAATGGATATTTGTATTTTACTCATTTTTCATACAGTGCTATAACTATCATGAGTCTCACCACGGTCGTAGCTATAAACGCATCATCACAGGGGAGGAAGGGAGGGGCACTCAACAATGCAAGAAGTTAAAACAAGTCAATAAAATCAATTGGAAAATTACACAAACACCAGTTGAATATTCGGTGAACACTTTCGTTTTTGCATAAACTGTGTCAATTAAGTTCCATTTTAATTCTCAAAATATTTGACGTGAAATCTTGTACGTTCTCTAGTTACGACCCTGTATTTATGATGCAGCCATTACCAACCGTACATTAAAACTGAAGTGCGATAACGATACTATATCGTGATGTAATATGTAATTAGAAATAAAATTGTATAAATTCAATATTCAATTTATTTGTTTGTGGTATATTAAACACTAGGGTCGTGTTCAAATAGATTGACCTAATTCCATTTAAATATCTTTGGGGCAAACTAGCAAATATATGTTAAAGGACAATCATTTTTGTTCGATTCATATTTTTGTTGTGCATATCTTGTTAAAAATGATCTGGAGATCAATATTTATAAACCGTTACAAATTCGGAACTACACTTAATATACCCTGAAGTAAATTCTATACCGGGTATAACAAGATTAATAACTGCTTAAAATTTTAACTGAACAAATCTAAAAACTTCATAAACTCTATTACACAGCACACTAAAAGAATTTTGTTTACAAGGATTTCTAGTTTTGCCACCGCTGCGCTGCGATCTTGACATGAGAACCCAATTTTGTAACGGTTGAAAATATTAATCGGAAAAAGTTTTTCCGGTGCCCTAGCATATCCAAAGATGACCTTATCGTATATCCATCTATCCGTTAATACGATAACTCAAAAACAAAAAGAAATATCGAACTGAAATTTGTGTGTGTATGAATTTTAGACATTAAACTTTACTTCAAGTTCTTGAATGGGAAAAGGCCTATGAGTACTCCCGCTAAGGTTGGAATAGGATTTAAAGAATAAAAAATATGCATTTTTTTAAATAATCAACTTTTGTATGAAATTGGTTTCGTAAACTAAACATTTTCACCACAATTTCACCTCAAACACATATGTAATTTTTCTTGATTACAAAACCAGCTTTATACACTTCTTTGTATGTTTAAACATCATGTGCGTATGTAAAAAATAAAATAAACAGTGCATGCATTAATATTTGCAGACCAGTCTAAGTGGCTGAGCGGTCTAAGGCGTTATGTCTGCGCAGTATGCCTACTTGGAAACTGGGAGGGTTCGAATCCCGACATCGGCATTTTGTCAATTATTAAAAAAAAAAGGAGGGGTGGTTAATTGACTAAGCTGTCGGCGTATGGACAAGAACGAAGTAACCGGTTATGCTTGAGAAGGTTTTCTGCAGTTTCCTTCACGAACTCCAGATGAATATCGCCATAGTTCCTATCATAGCAGCCGCATATCCTACCAATTCCTATTTTACACACAAAAATTCCTTCCACTCCACTCACATCCTCACATCCTTAGGCTTCACAATTGACCTTATGGACGAAGGGCAGCCTCTACAATCTATCTCTCTAATGTTTGCAGAATATTTCAGCAATAAACTATCAGTTAGTAGTTATTTTCTACTAGTTACATTTAATAGGTATGTTTTTAATGGGATTTAGTATAATTGATATTAACATTAAAAATAATGATAATCTAAAAGAATATTTAATAAATAAAATAAATGATGGTAACAACATATTGTATTTGTAATTGTAATAAAAGTAATTTTACTTTTGACGTCATAATACAAGAACTGAACTAGACTGACTGGTACGAACAGGAACGGACTAACATACGAGAACATAACATTCACAATTCTCATTTAGTTATTGTAAAGAAAATAATGTCCAAACTTAAATCCTTTTCACTTCATGTTAGATATAATAATAATATAATATAATATAATAATGAATGTTTGTCGTCCAGCAACCGAAGAACGTCCTACAGGAACATTAATAGTTCTAACAATTTTTATGCAATAAGAAAAAATGTAACTTTATAAGTCTTTATAGATTAAGTTGTATAAGATGAATGAATGTTTAGTACATCCATAAATATGAGTAGTTTTTCTTTGATAAATTCTCGAATGTCAAAACATTTTTGAAGGTACGGCTCCAAACAAATTCGTCAACTTCGTCAATTTTGTAATTGTGTATAATCGGTCAAGGGAAAAGAGAAAGGAAATTTTTAGTCGTCGATTTCAATGAAAATTCGTTTATAAGGTAAAATGGACCTAAACAATATAAAAATGTACTTGGTTTGGCGATTTGACGGATATTTTACGAGATATGTCATTTTTTTAGGATTTTATACCCAATTTCAGACGATATCTCAGAAACTCCTAACCAAATCGTTAAATGAATGCGATTTTTATGTTTTATGGGTCAATTTTACCTTATATATAGATTTTTATTCAAATCGGGGAAAACAAATTTTTGTCGATTTTTACGATTTTTTTTAAGGTATACCCCTTAGAAAAAATCGAAAAAATGACAAAAAATTTTTAGTCTTCGATTTGAATAAAAATTCGTTTATAAAGTAAAATGAACCCAAAAAATACAAAAATCTACTTGGTTTGACGGTTCGACGGATAGTTTACAAGATATATCCTCTTCTTAGGATTTTATACCCAATTTCAGATGATATCTTAGAAACCGCAGACCAAATCGTTAAATGAATGCGATTTTTATGTTTTTTGGGTCAATTTTACCATATATATAGAATTTTATTCAAATCGGGGAAAACAAATTTTTGTCGATTTTTTCGATTTTTTTTAAGGTATACCCCTTAGAAAAAATCGAAAAAATGACGAAAAATTTTTAGTCTTCGATTTGAATAAAAATTCGTTTATAAAGTAAAATGAACCCAAAAAATACAAAAATCTACTTGGTTTGACGGTTCGACGGATAGTTTACAAAATATGTCCTCTTCTTAGGATTTTATACCCAATTTCAGACGATATCCTAGAAACCGCTGACCAAATCGTTAAATGAATGCGATTTTTATGTTTTTTGGGTCAATTTTACCATATATATAGAATTTTATTCAAATCGGGAACAAAAAGTTTCTATCGATTTTTTCGATTTTTTTAAGGTTAGAAAGACTTAGAAAGACGAAAAATTTTAGTCTTTGATTTGAATAAAAATTCGTTTATAAAGTAAAATGAACCCAAAAAATACAAAAATCTACTTGGTTTGACGGTTCGACGGATAGTTTACGAGATATGTCTTCTGTTTAGGATTTTATTCTAATTTTAACAAATGTAACCCAGTTATTAAAAACCCTGAATGACTTTCCGTTCGACTCATATAATTAAATGAATTGCGTGAATAAAGAACCCAAATATTAGGTACACAACCGGTAACAGAAAACATTTTTCTCACCATTTGATAAAAACCATTTTAATTAATTCAATGTCAAACCCTAATTTGAAGGCACCCATTTGTAGTACCATACATCTTCAATAAAAATAATAACAATGGACAGCAGGGCCATCCTCTTAAGTTGTCTTGTTTACTAAATTGTAAACGTAAAATAAATTGAAATACCCAAAATACAAATAAACACACACATACATACACACATACATACACATTAAAACCAGAAAATATAACCTCAAATAAATAAAATATCTCTTTTAATAAACAAACCATTAAGAAATCCTTAATGGTATACTTTCTATATACTTACTTTATACCTACTTCACACCTCAAGCGTCCCTATAAATCCCAACTTTCTTAAGTACAAATATTTATCCACGTTAATTATTCCTATATCCAATATTTTAGTTAACACTCTGTATATCACGAATATATCATGCATTGACTATATATGATATATAAACCAAAACAGTCTGTTATGGACCCCACAATGACCAATACTAATCTAACCATTACGTACGGAGTAAGTAATATTTACCTATATACGACCATAGTAGAGACTACCAAGTGAATAGATCTAGATATGCCGCCATATATACAGAGTGTTCTGAAATTTATTCAAGAAAACTATACCACAGTATAGAGCTGCAAAAAAAACAAACAACAAAGTTTAATAAAGTTTTTCGATTTTACACTTATTTTTTAAGATATAATCAATTCAACATTGATAAATTCAACCAATCACAGAGCGCATAGTATAAAAAGACGGGGTGGGGCCCGCTCTACAGCTGAGGTCACGCCTCCTTACACTATGTGCTCTGTGTGATTGGTTGAATTTATCAATGTTTAATTGAGTATATCTTAAAAAATAAGCGTCAAATCCAATAAACTTTATTAAACTTTTTTGTTTGTTTTTTACAGGTCTACACCGTGGTACAGTTTTCTTGAACGAATTTCAGAACACTCTGTATACATAAAGGTTTGTAAACGTTTGTGGACGTAGCTACTAAATGAAATTATACATATTTGATTACAAGACATTATCATCATTGTCTAAGCCTCACCACTCATCCATTCTCTAACAAACTTCAATTACACATCATCCTTTCATCAATAATTCTCGATTACTAATTATAATACTAATTAATTATTTACTAACTGTAATGAAATATGAACAATTCAATATATGTGTAATTGTGAATGTAATTAGACATATATATTTGAGTACAGCATATATCTATCTATCTATCTCTAAACAAATCTAATCAAATCTATAATTGTTTTGAATATCTGATATCCAAAAATATCTTCGGTTATTTCGTTCTTGGAATTTTGTCATTCATACTGCTGGTATTGGAATCTGTTGGTTTCGACAAAACAATATTGAACACCTATTCTACAAGATTTGGAAAATAGGTAATAAAATATTAATTGGTTCCCTACGAAACATGATAACCTGCCTAATAACTTTGTCGATATTCATCTGGAGTTCGTGAAGGAAACTGCAGAAAACCTTCTCAAGCATAGCCGGTTACTTCGATCTTGTCAATACGCCGACAGTTTAGTCGATTAACTGCCCTTTTTTTTCGTAATAATTGACAAACTGCCGATGTCGGGATTCGTACCCATAACATCCCAGTTCCCAAGAAGGCATACTCCGCTGACATAACACCTTGGACCGCTAAACCACTTAGACTGGTTACCCCCCTTGTTAGTAATTTATCAAAAAATTTGCATTGTGTTATATAATAGAAATAAATTATCCATAGATTCGTTAATTGATTTATGTTTCTTTTTATAAAATTATTTTTTTCCTTTCCGAGAATTTTAAGTCGATTTTCGTTTGTTTATTCAAAAGTATTATTAATGGTTATAAATCAGTTATTTATTCTTTGATTTAATGAATATGAAGATTTGAATAATTATATACATATATATATATATATATATATATATATATATATATTCTGTTTGTAATTAATTATAGCATACTATCAAATAAGAATAATAATCTTATAAATATAAAAAAAATATTTAACCAAATGAAGATTTATGGTTTTACAGATGGTATTCAACAAGTACTTACTGAGTACTGCATCTAGTTCCATTTTATAAATATGCAAACAACATATTAAACCTCATTAATCAAAAATCATTTGTATATAATATCCAATTATAAATTTATACCTGGCTTGGCAAAAGATTTTTAATAATTCAATTTATACATATATTTTCAGCAGTAGATGAGATGGCTGAAGCTATGTTAATCAATTACTATTTTTATTTATTTCTACTACTTCGTTAACCTTAAAAAGTTATAGTAAAATCGTTTGATATGCATCCAAAACGATTGGGCCTGATTCATTTGGTTTTCGAAAGTTTTAATTTTCTTTCTGTATTTTCAAATTTCGGTATTTTGTATTTCATGAGATTCAATTCAGTTAAAGTGGTTTGTTGAACAAGTTAACAAATACAACCGTTTAAAATGAGTCTACCGTTAAAAGTAGTTTATATGTATTAAATACACAAATATTATCCTGTCGATGATAAATTTGATAATAAGTTTTTAAATTATATGACGAGTTACTTATTTTTAAGTTATTTCGAAAATCAACTATTAGTAGTGAAAAAAAGGAGATTAAAAATTTATTTTAATTATTTCAAATAAGTATACATTTTATCATTCTACGAAAATCTCAATTTTGAGACTTTGAATCTTGCCAAAAGAACATAACATCATTAAAGACAAGTGAAAAAGGGAACATAGGCATAAATAGTATAAAAATGGTGGAAACGCAAGGAATATTGTTTTTAACATTAACTGGTATATTAATAATATTCTTCCCTGCGCCAACACTTTTAATCACTTTTATACATATTAGTATATATATATATAAATATATATATATATATATATATATATATATATATATATATATATATATATATATATATATACAAAATATGCGTATAAACATTTCCAAAATATACTTTATTACCCAGTATTAACGCTCAAATATCCGACTTTGATAAAATTAATAACCTTAACAGAATCGTTTAACCGAACAAAATCGATTAGTCATGTTTTTCCTAAAAATCACTTCCTTGAGGAAATATCCAGATACATTGTTAAAAACGCAACATACTGTATAGAAACATATAGATAATTGAAAATGCTTGGTAATTTATAAATAAGAAAAGTTTTGGGGTGCTTGACGGACTGATGATTAGCGCTAACATATGCGCGAATGGACACCTCTGGTATGAGCGTACAGAGATTTTCTGGAACAACTCTCCCATATCAGTAATATGTGTATGTGAAAGGACCTTTATTATTAAGTTAAAAAAACCCATAAAATAATATAATGGAAAAAAAAAGTAGGAAAATCATCGTTCAAAAACTTTTTAGCATAGGTATACACAAAAATAAAATAAAATTAGTTTTATATGAAGTATGATAATAAATCAAGCGATGACAGTTTTTTTTTTTTTTTGGAAAAACTTTTCTTTTATAGCTTAGAAATCACATACAGATTTTTTCTCAAATAAAAGAATATATTATATGGAAGTTAATTTAATTTGATGACATACGATTTAGGTAAGCTTGGCTCATATATACCCAAGCAAGATGAAAGTAAATTGAATTGAAACATTAGAAAGAATTTTTATTATATTATATATATATATATATATATATACTATCTATCAGGAATGTTTTATCACGGTCCGTTGTCAAAAAGACCCGCCCGTTGTGAAAAGGTTCTTTATGTAAACATATAATATGTTTAACCCTCCGAAGTTATAGAATATTCATCGAAATTTCTTTTGTTTACAAGAAGGACCATATTTGCTGTACAATAAATTTTGCCTTAAATTGAACTGTTTTATCGTTAAAAGGATATTATTATTATTTACATTAGAATCAGTGAAATTTATCAAGTCCAAGCCCGGTTTATCAATATATACATTTAATATACAAAGTTTACGAGCCCTGAAAAATGATATCATTGTTAATGTGGCATCGGTAATTCTAATATTCTTCTTTGATCAGACACATGTAGTAATATTGAGGAAGACATTCCTGTTCCTAATTGCAACTGTACAGTCAAATTTAAATGTTTTTAATTTTCTGGCTGGTGGCGTAGCTATTTACCAAAATAATGACGATCATTCATCTTTCGTTCTATAACCAGTCCGTTCTATTTACCAGTCCAAGTGGTCGAACGGTCTAAGGCGTTATGTCTGCGCAGTTTACCTACTTGGAAACTGGGCGGTTATGGGTTCGAATCCCGGCATAGGCAGTTTAAGAAAAAAAATTGTTAAGAAAAAAAAAGGGGTTGTTAATTGACTAAACTGTCGGCGTATGGACAAGGACGAAATAACCGGCTATGCTTGAGAAGGTTTTCTGCAGTTTCCTTCACGAACTCCAGATGAATATAGGCATAGTTCCTATCATAGTCGGATGCAGCCGCATATTCTACCAATTCCTAGTCTACTCACAAATTCCTTCCACTCCACTCACATCCTCACATCCTTAGGCATCGCAATGGACCTTATGGTCGAAGTGTAGCTTGTCCAGGGCAGCCTACACAATCTATCTATCTATCTTCCCTCAATATCCAAAAATCGTCTCATATACAAAAAAAAAGCTTTGTCCTACTCACAATGTTAAAGGTTTGGTTCAAACTGTATCATTCTTTTTTTCAACGGGTGTTTCATCTTGTTGATATAATAAAAAAACCCACTTATTTGAAACATTTTAAGAGTTAACTTAAAAAAGGCTGTGTTAAATGGATTAAAAATAAAACTCAAGTTCATAAAAGTGGCGGTATATCGTTCTACGTCCTTGTAGTTCGTTGTATGTCTTGCTAAGTGAGTTCTAGAAGAAAATGTTTATAAATTATTATAACTGTGTTGTTTTATATGGAGAGAGAAGAAATATTTTACAATCTTACAAGAAAAGGGGTCTGACACAAAGAGTAATGTGACAATTCACAAAAAAAGACACACATTTTTAAGACAAGAGAACATATACATTCACAAACACACACTTATACTTTGGTTGGTTCCGACACACCGACACACGGACTCAAGTGTGTGTTGTCTTTCTTACGAAATATGTCTGCCATCTGCATACATAACTTTCAAAACACTTCAAATAGGGAGAGAACAAACACAATGTGTCAATCGTACACAAAAGCTCAACAAATTTTTTCTAGAATCTACTCGAAAAGTTTCAATACGTATATTAAATATCTTTTCGATTTACGAAGATTTCTTTAAAACCAAACTAAACTTTTAAAAGTTGGATGACGATCAAAAGAGAAAATATTCGCGGTATCCTTCTCAAAAAAAAAAAAAAAACATTAAACATAGATAGATAGATTGTAGAGGCTGCCCTGGACGGGCTACACTTCAACCATAAGGTCCATTGTGAGTGGCGTGGAAGGAATTTTTGGGTATAGACAAGGAATTGGTAGATATTGCGGCTGCAGCCGATTATGATAGGAACTATGCCGATATTCATCTGGAAAACGTGAAGGAAACTGCAGAAAACCTTCTCAAGCATAGCCGGTTACTTCGTTCTTGTCCATACGCCGACAGTATACTCAATTAACCACTCCTCAACTGCCGATGTCGGGATTCGAAAGCTTAGACTGCTCAGCCACTTTGACACATTAAACATAACCTCCTTTCAGATTTTCGATGGTTTATCTAAAGAGACAAGGAATTCCATGAGATTTGTTTTGTAATCAATATTATTCTGATTTTATTTGACGTAAGTCATTTATAGACGGCCGTTTTCAGCGCTTTATACATTGGACAAACGGATCTGAAACATCAGATAAAGTCAGGAAAATTGTGCCACGGTTTGCAAAACAAATGAGTTACAATCACTGCTAAAGCAAAGATCATCGTAAATTCCACCAAAAGTAGAATATGTCAACTGGAATGAGAGATGGGGTGAGACTTGCCTCATCTTCCAGCTCTATGTGTTTCTATAAAGTAACCGATACAAATATTTCACGTAGAAGATGTGGTTGAATTTTTTTTTTACCATATGAACCCTCACCAGAGAATACCATTATAAAAAACAACCAACATACATGCACACATACATGCACACTCATACTTACTACGTATCTTGGAGGTAGACGGCGTAGCTTTCAACAAGAAGTTTTCGTTTCAACAAATTACATAAAGATTAAAGACTTTTTATCTTATTATTATTCAGTACGGTAAAGAATATGTTGTTGCTTCTGGTTGCTTTTTATTTTCCTATTGCGTGCTATAGGAAATATATATATATATATATATATATATATATATATATATATATATATGTATATGGTTTTAGTTATTTTAAAAATTTTGTATATTTAAAAGTATTTTATCAACATTGAATGTATCACCATTAGACCACGATACCAATATGAAACTATCCCTCCCCCCCCCCTTGTGGGAATTTATGACTTATACTTGTTTTTGTTGGTATTACTTACCAGATAAAGAATTCAATTGTTTGCCCTTTTTAAATTACAGCATGTTGAGAAAAAACTGTAATTCGCAAGTGGCAAACACCTAAAATCTTAAAGTACATGTCAATACAAACAAACAAATGTATGTGTCGAAAATTCCCACGAGGGGAGTGAGGTACACACCAGTTTCCGCTCTAGATGTATATAATTACCTGGTATATCCAATAGTATGAAATTAGGTGCAGGAATGTCTTCATCATTATTACTCCATGTTTGTGGTAAAAGAAGAATATTAGAATTACGAGCCATATTATCAATGATATCATTTTAATGGGTTCGTAAGCTTTGTATATTAAATGTATATATTGATAAACCTGGTCTGATATTGAAAACTCTGATTCGAATCTAAATAATCAATTTAATGCCAGTCTTCGTTCAAACTCTATTTATTTGAACGGAAGAAGTGATGCTGGTTCTGTTCTACCATGATAAAATGTTAAAGATTGTGCCGTTGATTTTTCAACGAGTTTCTTTCTTTCTCGTACAATATATATATATATATATATATATATATATATATATATATATATATATATGGTATCTAATTCTTTTTACCTCTATTACTAAATCCAAGCATGCGTATAATTAAATAATGTATTACGATAGGTTATGTTAGGTTAGGTTAGCTTGGATTAGGTTACTTTTTTGTGTATCATATTTTTGTGGTATTTTACTATGAAGCAATAGAAGAAAATATAATGGTTTATATTTACAGACTGAAACATATCTTAAATAATGCTTGTAAGATGAAATCTGTACCATAGACAAACGAAGTAATATAGATTTATCAACCAGTCAAGTGACGGTCAAATGCGGTCTACTTAATACTGGACGGTTGCGAGTTCGTTTCCCGACGGTGTCAGTTTTTTAATTAAAATTAGTGGGGTGGTTAATTGAATAAACTGTCGATAATGTATGGACAGTTATTAACAATTAAAATTAGTGGGGTGGTTAATTGAATAAACTGTCGATAATGTATGGACAGTCAGTAAGACATCAAATTTGTATTTAAGATTGTTTCTTCATTTTTATAGGCAATTTTTTAACAGTTTTGTATTACCATTAGCATTTAAGAGTGTTTCTTCCTTCTTATAGGCAATTTTTTAACATTTTTGTATGAACATTTGCATTTAAGAGTGTTTCTTCCTTCCATATAGGCAATTTTTTAACAGTATAGTATTGACATTTGCATTTGAGAGTAATTTTTGAATTATTCAGTACAAACTTTTGCATTAACGCATGTTGTTTCATTCTTACAGGCAAGTTTTTTTACATTTTACGTTTTGTCAATTTTATAGGCAATTTTTTTTTACATTTTTGTATTAACATTTGCATTTATGAGTGTTTATTTTAAATTTATATAGGCAATTTTGTAACATTTCTGTATTAACATTTGCATTTAAGAGTGGTTCTTCATTCAAAAAGCATTACAAAAATGTAAAAAAAATTGCCTAAAAGAATAAATAAACACTCATAAATACAAAAGTTTATAAAAGAGTTCATAAAATAGCATTTTTGCTAATGTTAAATGTACTTCTTTGAATTCCGAAGTTTTAAAACAACACATATCAACAATTCACTGCGTGCTTCTACAAATTTTGAATCTTTAAATTTAAAAAAAAATTTATAAAAATATTTGTCATCCAATTCTAGTTTTAACTAAAAATTCTACTTCTTATATTAAATTATAAATTTGTATTTCTTTTACATATCCGGAGTCAGTCAGTCACACATATATCTAATTTATCAATAGGGCGGGGCGAGTGAAATAATGAATTTATTAAGAATGACTCGACAAGAATCAGCATTAATTTCAACAGAACGATCATTATTTATAAAGACACGCGAAAGACTATAATGGAAATGAGATATAATCAATCATTCTAGCATAAAGAATACACTAATATTGTGTCACATACAAGGCATACAAAAGTTGCGCCCGTTTTACAAAAGTGTATAGTAAAATTCGAGCCTTATTCATGCGGTTTTTGAGAAAATGTTTCAAATAAAAGTTGTTAGTATATTTTTAATGAATAACTTTTATTTTAAGCATTTTTTTCGAAAACCGTATGAATGCGGCACAAATTAATGAAAAATTTGGAAAATAAAACGCTACTCTAAAGCCGTTTTTTATCATAGGTAGAGTTTTTTTCTCCAAATCATGGTTTAGGGTGCGTGTTGCAATATATATTATCAAACATAGAATATAATATACACGGTGAACTCTTAGCTAGGTCACAAACTTATGTATACAGGGTGGTGGCCGCTGAGGTATCCGAGACACTTTGTTCATGAAATCTATGACTAATTTTATGCAAAAATCACTCTATTCCTATTTCCCGAATTTCTTGCGGTTCTTGAAATGTCGGGGTTTGAAGTTGACAAGTCGTATGGTATAAATAGATGCTTAAAAGTAAATAACATTGTTGCAAATCGTGGGTTAGCTAATTCAAGAGTTATTGATTATCAGTTCATTCATTGTCACCAGTCCAAGTGGCCGAGCGGTCTAAAGCGTTATGTCTGCGCAGTATGCCTACTTGGAATGCGTTATGGGTACGAATCCCGACATCAGTTTGTCAATTATTAAGAGAAAAAAGTTCCTATCAGAGACCCATCAATTCCTACTCTATACACAAAAATTCCTTCCACTGCACTGATATCATCACATCCTTCGGCATCACACTGGACCTTATGGTCCAAGTGTAGCCCGTCTAAGGCAGTCTCTACAATCTATCTATCTAATTGCTTACATATCTCTTACGACTTGAACGATGGACCCCCATCCCCTGCGGAAGAACGCAAGATCCTATTTCTCTCATTCAAGAAGACACACAATATTTCTGCTAGTTATCTGCTAGTGAAATGGCCTAATTAGGTCATTTTATAAACAAATTTTTTTCTGCTATCTATTTTTAAACGTTACAATGTCATGAATTACCTGAAGAACATACCCCTGTATATTGTATGTACCGGGTATGAAATGATTATACCGGGTGTAATTATTAGTACTCAGTTATAGAAAGTAGACAAAAACATATAATGATTTCTCTATATGTGAGAATCTACTAATATACTTTTGTATTTTCTAGATTAGATTAGAATGTTTGTATTATTATTATATGAATAACATACCAAGAGCAAAAACAAACCACAAAAGTAACATTTTCTACAGTCATGAAAATTACTGTAGCATATAGAGTAGCTAAAATTATATACGAAATTTATTTTTCTCATTTTCCACGTCAACTCTCTTAACTTCATATATTTATTATCATCATAAATTTTTGAGTAAAAACTGAGAAACATATTCTTTTATTTAGTACATACCTACCGCTGTCAATGGGACTGTTGTGTTAATTCTAACAGTGAAGACCATGATTGATTTTTATATCCGGTATGTATAATAAATACAAGTTTTTAGTCCCGACTTTATAATGGACAAAAATATTGATCGCAGAAAAAATATTTGATATAAGAATACATAAAATGACCTAATTAGTTCATTTTTACATATTCGTTCGTCCGTCAACACGTCTGTGATTAGATTTTTCGAACTTTCGAATATTTCAAAACCTGTAAATAATTTTAGAAATCCCCTTACTATTTACGAATTCGGAATTTTTTTCGGGGTGCTCTATAAAGAAAAACTAATAGATGCATTGAAAAATGGCTAATTGTTTGTTTTTCTAGGAAATTTTGTGCACTACAACTTTTATCAATACAATTTTTTTTGGAAAATTTTAAATTTCAGTAATTTATGAAAAATTTTCGATTTGAATTATACTTTTTAAGCAAATATCGCACTTAACTTGGCAACACTCTTTTATTTAAAAACTATCCTTGAATTCAAATCGTATCCTATGCCCCAGTTTCGAGATCAAATACAATCTTATAACATCTTAATTTATTTAAAAATAAACTGACGGGTAAAAATTCTAATAATAACATCTGGTCTTGAAATGTTAGGGGGGGGACTCTCTATCTAAAACGAAAAAGTAGTATAAAATATTTACAAAAAATAATTTTCTATAATATTTAGATGTAAATGATTTGAGTATAAAAATCATTGAAAGAGCTCCTCGTTCTTCCATCATATATATTTTATAAGAGCCTATTTTTTTTCCATCTTCTTCATTTTATGTTGATTTTGCATTTTCTTTTTTAGTGTATATAAAGTGTATAATATATAATTTTTTTTTTTAGTACACAATTCTACGGTTTAACCTTATAAATAAAATATAAGTAAATCCATCTTAAGTGGAATACCATTAAAAAGAAAATCAACAACTTCCATTTAGTGGTTAAATATATATACCGTGAGTTCAATTCAAAATATTACCATTTAAGTATATTTTTTTTTAAATATTCATTTCAGACAAAAATGTTTCAAACAAAAGTAACAATACAATGCAATACTTATATTTATATAACAATAGTATTAATATTTGCATTTAAGACGGTTTTTTATTGTTATAGGCAAATTTTTTACTTTTGTGTATTAACATATGCATTTATGAATGTTTTTTTTATTCATATAGGCAATTTTTTTACATTATTGTATTAACATCTAAATTTATGAGTGTTTTTTTTTTATTCATATAGGCAATTTTGTAACATTCTGATATTAATAATTGCATTTATGGATGGTTCTTCATTCTTATAGGCAATGTTTTCACATTTTAGTATAAACATTTGCATTTAAAAGAGTTTCTTCATTCTTATAGACAATTTTTTTTACATTTTAGTATAATCTTTGGCTTTTATGAGTGTTGCTTCATTAGTGGATGTTTTCGATTGTGCATATGAAGAATGAACACTAGGTATAAATAAAAATATATACTTTTGGATTTAGAAAAGTATATGAAATAAAAGTATACATTTGTACGTTCATATATATTCATACATTTTAAATCTTTTTTTTTTCAATAATAATGCCAAAATAATAAATGTATCAAACGAATTAGTCTTTTTTTTAATTTGAAAAAGATAAGAATTTATATATATATATATATATATATATATATATATATATATATATATATATGATATATATATATATATATATATATATATATATATATATATATATATATGATATATATATATATATATATATAATATATATACTATTTTTTTTATAAATCGTGGTTGTATTTTGTGGTTTCTAAAAAAACTATTTCTATATCGGAAATATAGGAAAACCATTCGAACTAAAAACGATGCAAAATATAGTGATTAAAAACAATTCTAGTCAGGATGTAATTTATTTTGTACCCGACAGCAGAAAATAAATATATTTTTCCTGCATTCGTTTTCCCATATCTTCTAAATACTTGATTATATTTTGACAAAAGGGTTCCGTAACATGTACTACATTAACTTTTGGACCAAGTAAGGAAAAACAAAAAAAAAACAGGAAAAGATTTCCAATGAAAATTATTCCCAATTGAGAAGCGTAGTTTTTAATATTTTTGTTTACTTTAATTTCTTCATTTTTAATAAATTTCAAATACATCTCCTAATTTATGGATATTGCGTGCGCAACTTTCACGGGGACTTTACCAAAAAATATAATTAAATAATGTTTGTGAGGATATTTAATACTCTTTTACATCTAATCCTCTATCTATCTTATGAATGAATTCTCTTCAATATTTTCAATATACAGAAAAAATAAATCAGATTTGAAATATTTTTGCTACTTCAACCGTACACAATTGACTTCGAATCAACTATATGTATATTCAAATGTTAACTTTTCTTCTATATAAGTAGATAAATATAATTGTATGCAGTTCGAAAATATATATATATATATATATATATATATAGAAAACTTGAAAACTTTTTACTATTTAAAGCATTAAAGATCTCTTTTCAAAAGAAAAGTTTAAAGAAAAACTTTAGTGTCCTCTTTCCGTTTTCATTCGAGTCGTTCGTTCCTGACAATACAAATGATTAGTTTCAAATTTATTTCATTATTATTAAAGAAAGAATTTTAATAATATTTATATTCACCCACAGCAAAAACTTTCCTCTGGTGATTTTCTCTACTATTTAGAAGAAGAAAAAAAAGTATTCGTATTATTAGTTTTCCAGTAAAATTTTATTTAGTTTGTTTATTAACAATTGAGAAGAAATTATTAAAAGTTAATTAAATACTTGAAATAGAGTTTTTTTGTAATATAATTATTAAAATATGGAAATGGAGAAACTCGTTGAATAACTCGAATAACAAAATCCAAACTATTTATCAAACACGAAAATCTATTATTTTTAAATAATATGCAAATAAAAGGTAAGACTCGATTGATTTTCGAAAAATAGTCCAGAGAATAGTCCTGTAGGATATACCGTGTTAAAAGTCAATCACATGCAACCCAGTGAAGTAGAATCTTGTTCAATTAAATCTTGTTGACTACTTGCAGTAGTATTAGACATCGCAATATAATTTTATCTTACTTTATTGGTTCCAGCCTTTTTAGCCGAGTGATCTAACGCGCTCTGCCTACTTGGAACTGGAAGGTTATGAGTTTGAATCCCAACATCGGCAGTTTGTCAAATAAAAATTAATGGGGCGGTTAATTGGATAAACTGTCGACGTATGGACAAGAACGAAGTAACCGGCTATGCTTGTGAATGATTCCTGCAGTTTCCCTCCATGAAGTCCAGATAAATATCGGTATAGTTCCTATAAAAATCGGCTGCAGCCGCACAACCTACCAATTCCTGGTCGGCATATGAATTCATTGTCTTCCACTCAAATCATAAAAATAGACAGTTAAAAATTAATAAAGGTTGAAAAATAATGATGTGGGTGGCCTCTATTATAGACCGTTGTGTCTCAAAAACGGAGGTAAAACCCCCCATTGATTTTTCAGGAATATTTTCGTTTAAGATGAATTTGAATTTTCGTCCTGATAATTTGGATGTGAAGGTTTTGAATATCTACGAAATAATAGTTTTTCCTTTGATATTCTTAGGTACTAACTTAATCCACTTTGGTGGGATTGTGGTGTCTCGGTCAATTATCATCGTAGCAACATTTATATTGCCATAATCTTCAATTTATCTTGGACGGAATATTTTAGGTTCTTTTGATTTTTATAAACTGTTTAAATTATGTTATTTTGAAGAAAAAAATCTATTAATTTATTCATTCATTATTCTCTAGTCTTTTTACCTTCTCTACCCCCTCCCCCTTTCCCTTTTTCTACATCGTTGCTTCCATCGATGTGTGATTGAGATTTGAAAAAGTTTTGTCGTCAATCTATCAATAAGAAATAATACCGTTTTTCAATTTCAATTAAATCTCTTTTAGTATATATATATATATATATATATATATATATATATATATATATATATATATATATATATATATATATATGTGTGTGTGTGTTGCATGTTATAAAGAGTTAGTTTTCTTGAAATAACCGAACACTATCAATCAATTTATTATTTACAAAAATTCAATTTATTTTCTATGGATTCGAATGATGTAGAACTTTATATAAATAACTTCCATTCTATAACCATTTTGTTATTTTATTTCTGGAATTAGTCGGCTCATTTCTGGAGCTAATCATGTGCATTTTGTATAAATAAACTATAACGTTTTGTATAAACAACTAACTGACTAAATTGCTTAAATACTATGTCAGTATATACATAGTTTATGGAAAAAGAGTGTTTAAAGTTATTTATTTTTACAAAAGACAACTATTTTTCTATCTCTTACCGTCTCAAAGATGGGTTTGCCCCCCTAGCAGAGAAAAAAACCGCCCAGTTTTTCCCATTCAAAGACTTGAAATTGTAGCTCTAGAACACACACACATAACTAGAGCTCGGAATATTATTTCGTTTTTCAGTAATACAGTAATTTTATGAACACCTGTATCAACAATTGTTTTCTACGATCAATATTTCCAACCGTTAGAAAGTTGGAACTAAACTTGAGATACCCTTGAATAGATTATAAAAAGCCAAGTTTTCAAAGTCAAAAAACCTCGGCTAAACTTTCTGCCACCAATATAGGCAAGCCACTTTATTTGAGTAACATCATGTGTTTTAATGGTGGAAACGCAGATAAATAACAAAACGTTCATTTGTTATATGAAATACGTTGTGCCCTGCGCTTCAAAAACTTTCATCTCTGATTATTCTTATGAATTTATTCTTATCTGATTATTTCAAGATGTTATCATTGCAATACTTATTACAAAGATTTCTGTCTTCTGTCGAACATCGAAAATAAAAAATGCCGACGGAAGTATGAAAAATATTCATAAACATACAAAAGCACTCACTGTATTAGTGACAACAAAATTGTTCTTTTTTTTTTTTGGAGTTTTTTGTGAATGGAAAAACATTTTTATTATTCTTGTTTGAAAACTTTTTTTATTATTTAAATAAATTGAATTCAGATAGGTTTTCAATGGTATAATTAATTTAATTACGCTCACAATAAGTGTGTGTATAGATCGTAGGATGGCAACAATTCGATAAATTCCAAGAAACACTGTAAACACATAGATTTCTACATAACGTTAATCAAATGTCACTGAAAATTTGATAAATGGAATCATATTTTAAAGTTTATTAGTTTTGAATCGTTTTCCATGTTTGTAAACGTTGTTGTAACTAAGCCAACATAATATTTCTTCGGCATAAATAAATGATTTACCGGGTGTAAAACTTTGTAGAATATTTGTTAGTGGATATTTTAAATCGCCTTATATTAGTCTCACCTGTAACTGAAGTAAGCTAAATTACAAAATTGATTTTCATTAACATCTAAATATTATATTGATATGAAAGTTGTAAAATTGTTAATTTTTTGGTAACTAATTAAAAAAACGGAGCATATTTAATATCGAACTAATATTTAGAATCGAACTGATAGCTATTCTTTCTTTTTTAAATGAATGGTTCAACTTGACACATTCGATCTTGAACTTATAATATCGAACAAGAAAATAAAATTTTGGCGACGAGATAAAAGTAAATTGTGAATTATTCCGCTGTGAACAGCCGAAGCAAAACAGTTAGCAGAAGCAATGCTTCTTGTTATGTAAGAATTAGACGAACATGCACGTACCTTAAAATTGATATTTTTTGAAAAGTTTTCAAATAAACAACCGGTGTTGTGCATGAATGAACATGCTGATACTGTTCGGTGTCGTTGCATCAAATAAGATGTTATTAAAAACTTGTTTCAAATTCTCTTAAAGATAGTTATTATGCATATGCACAATTTTATCTAGAATATATAACTGAGATATAAAACTTTTTTTTAACAATTTCTTTCAGTATTTTACATATATAGATACAGTATGTTCCAATTATGCCACTGCCCCTTTTGATTCTATCACATATTACCAAAAGCTTTTTTACTCTGCAATATCATTAATGCGGGGAGAGATGCGACTATAAAGCAAATCTTCATAATCGAAGATAATATAACGTATGCAATTTTAATTTTATTTTTATTTATTACCAGTTTGAATAATTACAACAATAGTTTTTACAAATGTATGTTAGTTTTTGCCAATTATGGAATTTTTTTATATTTTTTACATTTTTTAGGTTTTACCAATATTTCTTTATTTTCATTTATATAAATTTTACTATGCAGTTATTTTTAAGTAACTAAATATGTTTACCAGTTTGTTTAAATTTGTTTTATACATTACTTACATGTAACATCATTTACGACCTGTATTAACGAATACCTGTATGAATTTATGAAACCTTTATCCCATTTTTCACCCATTCTTGGTTAGTTCTTTATTTGCAGATATTAAATCTCAGACTTTTATTTTCATAATGTGTATCAATTAATTTATTTCCATTGTCTCGTTTTAATACATCCTGTATATATTAAGATTCATTTTAAATTTAAAAAAAAAAGCAACTTACTTAACTTGATTCTTTATACAAAGAATATTTTTAATATATTTTTCTCTATAAAAATGATACAAACTATTACTATTTCATTGTATTGAATCCGTGTATGTTGGCCGTTTCAGCAGCCAATGTTGATCGTTATGAGAGACAGGCTTAGGTAAACTCATAGATATACATATATATTGTATACCCACATATATTCATACATATGCATGAAAAGAACAAGCAAATTGGTGGAGCAGGCAAGGTACAATCAGTATACGACCGTAAACAAGAAATTCAAAATATATAAATCGCTATGATGCCTAGCAGTTAAATATAATGAAGTGATAATAAGTGGAAAATTCTGAAAAGGGTTTTGATTTAACGGAGTTAATGATTAGGCTCGATTAAAAGCCAGCCAATGAGATAAAAATTTGAGAATTCGGTTTCGATTCGATTTCGATGTTTGAGTAAAATGAGTAAAATTTCCCATCTTTGAAACCGTAAGAGATAGAACAAAAATCTAGAGATAAAAAATGTACCTTATTTAACAACAAAAAACTTTTGTTTCAAACTTTTTTTTCATAAGTTCAGTATATATCTGATATTTAAGCAATTAACTCTGTTGTTATTTTTACTAGTTTTTTAAGTTAAATTTACAGAAATATAGATTGTATGAATATTTTAGCCATAATAAAAAAAGACTGATTTCATCATTTAGCCTCTTACTGATAATATACGAGTACATATGTCTACAACGGAGTATACAATTTTAATACTTTTAGTTACAAATAATAATCATAATAATAATGTTTAAATTTAACTAGAGCAGAATATATTACTTAAGAATATGATGTACATATATATATATATATATATACATACACTCCTGTTCAATAAAATTGAACAGATCTGAACCAAATCAATCTCTCACAATTTTGATTATTCTTGTAGTAAATGTTGTTTTACTATACTTCCATTTATTTTTTCACACTTAAAATATATACTACTTATCTTTGTTTATAAATGAATCATTATACGGAAAGTCACAAAAGTGAGTGAAATGTAAGAAAATTAACATTTTCAGGTATGTTCAATTTTATTGAACGGGAGTGTACATACGTGTGTATATATACATGCATATAATATATTCAGAAATATATAAGATCTATTATATTTCTCATATATTAAAAAGAAAAAAAACTCTTTACATATATTATATTCATTATATTTTTCATCTCTCATATTTTTGTAATAAAAATCCTAAATCCACTTCCTTAGATACATCAAACTTTGTAATTTAATATATATCTTGAATGAAGTCGATTGAGAAAAAAATAAACCAACATTATTTGGAAAGTATATTTTCTTGGCTACTAAAAATAGAAATTTATGTCTATTAAAAATTAATAGCTAGTGAAACTAACGAATATCTGAGTGAATTGCTCAAATACTCGCTTATATTGAGGTAATGAAAAAAGTTTTTAACGATAGTCTAGGTATGTTCGAGCAAAAATTGACGGAATATTTCAGAAACTCGTACCTCGGTACAGAACCAATAGCTTCATTAAAAATTCACTGTAAAGAACATTTAATCCAAAAGATTATGGAAACAAAAGGATAATCTGCAAATTTTCCGGCTGCAACTTTTAGTATGAAAGTTTAAAATGCCACGGAGTATTAATAGTATGTAGAAACATTAATATATCTGTATATCACAGATTAAGAGCTATGACAGGGACGTCAACAGGTGGGCCGGCTGCGCCAAGCTCCCCCTAAAACATACTGGTCTACCTAGTCGCCCAATTCGTAACTACAATTCTTTACCTTCGTCAAACACTACCAATAGCCCAGTGAAATAGGACAAAAAAAATGAGCTTACCTGTTAATCCAAGTGGAGTTTTTCCAAAGAAATTTGCTTCATTATGGCACTATAAAAACATGGGAAAAAGTGCATAACGAAATCAAGCTTGCAAAAAAAGTTATTGAAAGTCAATGGTCGCGAAAATCGTTTTTTCTCAAATATCTGAGATCAGAGGTCATTATTAAATTAATTTCTTAGCTAATTCTCGCGTAGGACCAATAGCTCTAGAGACTCTACAGCTGAGAAAAGTTGGACGTAACGATACATTCATCTGTTTCACTGAGCTTTAAAAGGAACCTTCATTAGGGAATGAAGTAGGGAATTTAAAAGGAACCTTTGGACCTTCATTAACTTTTTTTGCAAACGCAATTTCTCTATGGAATTTTTGAAAACGAAACGAACATTTTTAAACGAAAGAAAATATCATGTTTTAAGAGACAAAAGAACTATTTGACTGGATCAAAACTTGGAGTTATTAACAACAGAATTAAAAATACTACCAAATGCTCTTAATAAATTAATTTAAATTTGTGCTTATGAAAAAAAAAAGTTGGCCCAAGTTAAATTCATCGAGCCCAATACTGGTTAACCCGTATAAGTCAGGCTCACGACGCCACTGTCCTAAGTAGCTAATTTCAGTTACATTTCTTCGACATAATAATAGAATAATAATAATAATAATAATAACAGATGAACAAATTCTAGAAGAAGACGTATAAATTGCGTTCCAAGTACTTTAATATAAGAAATTCGACAGCACTTCAGACCACCACTGACAGAACTAGTTTTATACACCTCACTTTATATGTGTTGTGTAGCCTTCAAGTATTACTCGCATATATGTACAACGTGTGTCAGTGAAAGAGTTTCAAATTTTAAACAAAGATAATACTCGAAGATTGATAGAGTATAGATGATTACCCCAATAAATAAATATTCCGACAGAAACGACAAATTTTCTATATATATTCTGGCGTATATTATGTCTGTTGAATTTCAAATATAGAACAAGAAAATGAAATTTTGGCGACGAGATAAAAGTAAATTGTGAATTATTCCGCTGTGATGAACAGAATTAGAAAAGTAAGAATTAGTAAGAATTAGACGAACACGTACGTACCTTAAAATTGATATATGAAAATCTATTTTCCATCACAAATAATTCAATTAATTAGTCATAAAATTTCAAACACAGCAACTTTCTAAAATGGCACATTCTGTAAGTAGTGAAACCGAATGATGTATTACCTACCATCTGATTCATATGTTTTTGGTTTTTGAAGAGCAATTTTCTCTGACATTTTCTCTTAACGCCTATACAATACTATACAATACTATCCACCATAAATACCATATTAAAAAGCCACGTAATATATATATATATATATAATAAAATTGTTTTCGAAGTCGAAAAAGTGTATTCTTTTATATATTTAACAAACTCTCATACAATCGCTAATAAAAATAATAATAAATGAAATTGTTCTCGAAATAGTTGTTAAAACGCAATAAACTTTATTTTTATTATGTTTAAGACATTCTATCGGCACAAATATGAAAAAAATCTTCCCTTTAAATCTCTCGAATAACGTGACATTTTCACTCGAAAAGTTTTTAGGACAGTGAAAAGTTTATTTTGAATCATCAAATAACAAATTTGTCGTGAACAAAATTGCCAAAATTCAAATTAATGAAATTTTGAATAAAAATTATATGCAGTAAGTGTTTTATTTCAATGTTATTTGACTATTTACATTCTTTTTACTGTTTTTGTGTTTATACATCAAAAGATCCATTTGACTTGATTCCTACTCCAAATTCGAAAAGGTTTGATATGAAATGAATAATTTCTTAATGAAGGTATCTCTTAAATTTTCTTAATAAAAAAATTAAATAAATAAATGTTAATATTTAAAAACAATAATAACACCAAGAAGCAACATCAACGTCCTTCGTACATAAATAAACATCCAACGAAAATATCAGCTGCGTTTACTACGAAAATGATTTTCTACTATGTCAATATAGTAACGCTTAAACTAATATTTATCGAAAGTGTCCAATAGTATAACGATTGAACAAATATTATACATATACAAATATATATATACATACATATATATATATATATATATATATATATATATATATATATATATATATATATATATATATATATATATATATATACCTTTACTTAATACCTCACTATCAAAGATATATAAACACTGGATAAATGGTTCAGATACAATCGTATAGATTACACGGCTGCTTTATGGGCCAAATTAGTACAAGGTTATATGTCAAAGAAGGATTGGATCTTTCCTTGGAAGGAAAAAGTGACAGTAAAAAAGTCACTAAACAAAAATTTCTAATTCAAAATAATCCTTGAAAAACGAATTTATTTTAATATCCAAATAACTTTTTTACCCAGAAACCTAAATAGAACTACTGATCGCTTATGAATGGTTCATTTTTATTGCATTTTCTATTTAAAGGCCCAAAATAGGAATTTTTGTGAAACGATTACAATTCAAAGTAAAGTTCTGAAAGTTTCTCTACCAAAAGTTTTTCACTGCATACATAATTCGACCTGTAAGCATGTTGCCTAGAATCCGTTCTTTAATGATTTGTGTGTATTGTTTATTCACGAAACCCCCCATAAAAATAAATTCACTCACAACGTAATTAAGAAGTTAGTTTCTAGGCTGTTGATGTTGATTCAAAAAAAAATAATAATATAGAGGAAGTTAAGAAAACCAACCTACATATGGAATGTACAACACTATGTTTCACACAAGTAAATAATAGATACTCTGGTATGGTGTCATATTCACAACCTTCATGGTGACTCATATATCCATGGCAAGCCGATAAAAAAACAGTTGTTTAGTAGAAAATCTAGTCGTTTAATTGCATATTTTAAAATAACGTCAAATGTTGTTTAACAAACTCTTACTTATTAAGTAAGTTATTGTTGTTGTACTATCGACTGTTTAAATTAAAAGGCGTTTTTTAAATTTTTCTGTCAATTTATGTCGAATCTGGTCTTCCAAAAATAGTCCAAAGCAAAGGATTGTTCGTTATAAAATTAAGTTTTGGAGTTGATACTACCAATGATATCATTTTCCATGATATCATTTTCCATGTGCTTCCTATGTTTAAATAAGGTTATGAATAGAAATAGTTAATCTAGAGAAAATGAGGCTAATCTCTATCATTTACTTAAATGGCCGGTCCTTTAACCAAGGACGTAATTACTCTATGCCTGCGTTATATCTTTCTCTGTGTTTAGTAATAACTCAACGAAATATATACTTACAAGAAAAAACACTGGTGGCATTCGTTTGGCTAGAAATACGGCAAGTAAGCCACATTATTTGTGTTATATGCTTACGCGAGGTATATAAACATTTACTATTTCCGACAAAAATATCTGGGTAGGGTAATATTAGGATTCCGTAACAATTATCGACATTATTTCGATAGACACAAGGAATAATACAATGTATTTAATACCACTTCGCCAACAATATATCTCATCAACCCAAGATAGTCTGAATCCTAGTGGTTGAGTAATTATTTTCATGTTTTTGGTTGGAAAAATAGTTTGGAAAAGTAGCCATGGAACAGTTCTTACAAAAGGTTGTATCGATGAAACGATTTTACCTATTTTCGTAGTTTCCTAATAGATGTCGAAAATGATCGTCATTAAAATTATTTATTCCTTAATTTTAGTCCTATCGGATTGGGTAGGTAATCTGGTAGGGCATAGCCTGGCTTGGAGGAAAGGAGAAACACACATGTTTTGAATTTCTAACTTTACTTTGGATACGTTCGATAAAATTAAATATTTATTGAAGTCAAATATCCACCTTGGAGTAGTATTTCTTTGTAATAGTCTTAGCTTTTGGTATTTTTTATTTTTACTAAACACTTTGCAAATGACCAGAGACGTTGAAACATGTTACTTTAAACAAGTAAAAATAAATAAAGTAAAATAACAAAAAAAAAACTTAAATAATACATTTTAAAAGCTTTAAAAAAGAGTGGTTCATAAATTCTAATTGGATACAAAACTCGATATATTTCTGAAACAAGAAAATCCGTTCGATAAAGGCTATATAAATTTAACAATAAATAAAAGTCTGAACTCATTCTATTATTTCCTAAAAATATAAAAGAAAATCTGTTTCTACATCAATAGATATTATCTAAATAGTACATGTGGTCAGACTGACCACAAAGTATTTCCACAATACATTCGAAATAGTGGAAATACTATATTCCGTTTTCCGGAAAAAAAAATGTAATCATATTTCAATAAAATGATGTACATAGAATGATTTTAAAGTCAATCAGTTCAATTTTCGAATAACTAGATTGAAATAAATGATCTTACCGGGTTGCAAAAGACCGGGTCGCAAATTTTCCAATTCAAAAGACTTTGGCTGAACTGGTGGTGTCTTTAAACCACCGACTTTAATAGAATTTTTGTTGTCTTATAAATATCTCGATATTTGGTAGTTTTAAGGGTTTAGTAGTAATAATTTTTCTCTAAATCTAATAGAAAACGCTGCCAAGGAAATACGGCATTGCGCACATTTTATCGTTACACCATACGTTTCATTTTATATGGGGAGGGACGGAACAAAAAAATGACTGTCTCTCGAAAACAAGGGTACATAAACTATGACTTTTTGATCGGAAACATGCCTTAGAAGTCACAAGTGTAATCTAATCGAAATAAACTTTGATATGCGACATATTTTCTGGTAATTTAATCAAGTTGGTTAAACCAATCAAAGGGAAAGTGGGGTTCATAGAACAGGCATACAATTAAGCATCAGTTTAGCAAGTGGCGATTCTGTTACTTCGATTTAAATATTCGAATACCTAATTATTATCTTGAAAATTACGCCATAATAACTGATAATTTCATATTCATAAAAATTTCTCTGCTTTAAGAAAATTCACGTAGCTAAGCTTCGTAGCACCAAGGTGACAAATTTTTCCATTGTATTTACATACTCCAGAACTTATTGTGTATTTTTTACCAAAGAGCGTAAAAAGCGAAATAATTGTTTTCTTCTAATAATAAAAAAAAAGGAAACAAAAAATGTACACGAACACACACACAAATGTTGATTCCTGTTTTGTGTGCTCTAAATAAAAATGGCAGAATAATAGAAAAGGAGTATAATCCTTTAGACTAAGAGCTGGTGATAGGTTGACTTACTACGCATAGTAATAATAATGGTACTATTCATAGTACACAATCTATAACAGAGAAATCTTCAAAATGAAAAATCAAAATGAAACTGCAGAAATCTTCTCAAGCAAAGAAGCTTACTTCGCTGTTTTTGTATGCCGTATCTCAAAGTAACAAGAAGAATTAACACAACCGCTGTAATATTTTGAAAACAATGCTTATTTGTAGCTTCAATATTTAATAACCAATGCATAAGTTTGTTGGTGATTATCAAGCGTAACCTACTTACTTATGTATTGGACTTAAGGTGTGCTGTGATGGAAGTACACTACTGTACCTAATACGAATCATTATTCGATATTATAGATAAGTCACTGTTACCTAATATGAATCAATATTCATTTTCAGTGTGTTACATGTCCATTGGATAGTTGTTACTTTAAAGTGAACATTTACTGGTTCTAATATATCCATACAAATGTTAATATGGAATTGGACCCACCGACTCGGAAGATTCAGAATTTTCATTCCAGGGGAATCAAATCTAATAGAGTAAAGTCAATATGTACCTTACTCGAATAACCCAAGTCTGCTTGCTCCTGGCTCTTAGACTAAGATAAGTATATAAATTCCTTCTTTATTTCTCCTTTCTTTTTTTTTTAATAAATAAAACAATACACACAAGAAATATTATTACAAAGAAATGACTCGCAAGAGGTGTTGAAATATTAAAATTGTGTTCTCTTTGTGCTGTAATTTTATTCAAAATGTCTTTTGAATATACTAAAAAATATTTAGTAGTTATTCTTTTCCTTGCGCTGTTCTTTTCTTTATATGACTGCTGTTTTATATATATATATATATATATATATATATATATATATATATATATATATACATATATATATATATATATATATATATATATATATATATATGTGTATGTCTATTGTTAATGAGAATGTTTTGTTCATTAAGCCCATTCAAGTCGATATTAACAACAAGAATATGAATATGTATTTTGCAAAAAAATTTCTCTCAAATTCCAAAAATTATATACAGATTAAAAAAAACAGTGAATAATTCTCAATTGTGTAGATTTTAATTCTCAAAAATAATCAAGTCACGCTTTGCGCATAGCTTTCGAATTTATTACTCATAATAGAAACGTTTAAAGGTTGTTTGTTCGAGCATCACGTAAAAACTACAGGACCGATTTTGATGACACTTTTTTTTTGTTTAAGAGCGGATGATAAGACTTCAAAACTGGTACGTAATTTATCTCACTACGAAAAAAAATTGGAAAATATTTGCTAAAATAGAAATATCTCGAATTTGTCACTAAGCTTTTTTTTTTTGTAAAACAACTTTTATCACACATTTCCCAAATTAGTAAACATTAGCTCATCCAAATAGTCGAGAATTTACGATTGACGTACGAACAAAAATTTCTTCGGTACAAAATATTTTCTACAATCACTTAAAAATGGAACTGTATAAGGCAGCCTTTCTTTTGTCAAATGATATTCTAGCTAATAAAAAAAATATTAGAAAAAATTATCTTTCTTCTAGGTACAAATGTTTATCATATACAGGGTGAGTCGGAAGGAACGGATCAAATAACTCTAAGAGTGTATTGTCTAAACGTGCCCGATATTTAGACGTTTATGAAAAAGAAAAAATGAAAATCATATGAATTTTTCATATTGTTTTCACGTGTATAGTACACTCCTAGAGTATGATCCGTTCCTTCCAACTCACCCTGTATTTATATGTATGTTTACGTTTTCTCGCACCATTCATAAACAACATAAGTAATTGGTTGTGTGTTGGTAATTTTCACAGAAATTTACTGTCAAGGATTTTGGCTCCACCATAATTTAGCATCACTATATCAACATAAACTAGAAATAGAAAAACCACATACGTAATATTACGGGTGTTTCAAACTAATGGTAGTTGTATCTGTTGTCTGGTAGGAAATTGTGAAATTTAGATAATTAATCATTTTACTAGACACATTACTAGACAGATAATAATTTACAGCATTTTAAAGGTATATCAATATTTATGTTAATCGAAATTAAATGATTGAATTCTCGAATCATTATGGTGATTGTCGGGAAATATTTACCGGATACATTTACGTAGCTGTTGTGTAGTAATTCATTTATAGTTGTGTTTGTAACATCTTCAATTAACAAATGGGTATACAGACTGTAATTGTTTCGATTAACCAAATTTTCAATTGTTTAAATGTAGCCTGACTAAAGCCTCCATTTTGGAATATAACGTCAAGACGTCATAAGTAAAGAGTACTATTGTCTAGTCGAATAGTGGTTTCCTCAAATCAAAAGTGTATACATCATGGTTTCACATTGAAACTGACATATACAAAACGGAACGTGGTTGAGCATCAACAACAATTCCTACCCCCGTATATATATATATATATATATATATAACACTATCTGGTATATATAACCTAAAATAAATAGCTTTTCCTTTGCACACCTAACACCACTTATTTTAGACCATGTGTTTGCATAAATATTCTAATATATCAGTCACACACCATAACATCATAACTATTTACTACTATACACACATAACAGTCCTTCCGTAATGGTACACTAACTAACAACATTACCACACACTGTTTCGACAAAACATTGACTATTATATGATCCATATTTCTATAAAAAAAAAGTGGTATGACGTCATATGTTCAGTTACTTTTGTTTTATAATAAAATTATGACAATTATAATTTAATGAGAATACTTTATATATTAATATCATCATTATATGCAGGCACGGATGTATATAAGGGCGGAGTTTAGGGGGCCCGGACATCCCCTCACCTATTTAGACTACGCAAAAACGTTAACGTTCGTCGAATGGGATGATATGTTTATGTAATTTTTCAATTTATTGATTTTATTGACCATTAGAGCTCTGCTTTTTCATGATGTGAAATCACTGATAAAAAGAAGTGCACTCCGCATGTAAAAGCTATCGCTACATCCGTGTGCAAATAACCGCCCGAATAAAAATATATTATTTCTACCGTTTTTTTCTATTTATTTATATTTAATTATTGATTATTTACTTGCAGTGATACAATATGCCTTTTCTTTCTTTGGCATTTAACGTAACACAAAATGTATTTTTCGTTTGGACACTTAACGAAGCTTCATCATTTAAACTACGTCAGATTATGTTAGACACAATCCAACGAAATACGCTTTACGTGAAGCGCCTAGATAGATATATAGATTTTAGGGGCTGCCCTGGACGGGCCACACTTCCACCATAAGGTCCCATGTGATGCCTAAGGATGTGAGGATGTAACTGGAGTGGAAGGAATTTTTGTTTATAGACTAGGAATTAGTAGGATATGCGGCTGCAGTTGAGTTTGATAGGAACTATGCCGATATACATCCGGAGTTCGTGAAGGAAACTGCAGAAAACCTTCTCAAGCCGGTTACTTCGTTCTTGTCCATACGCCGATAGTTTAGTCAATTAACCGCCCTTTTTTTTCTTAATAATTGACAAACTGCCGATGTCGGGATTGAACCTGTAATGTAATTAAAAATATCAATTTGAATTAATAAAGATCAATTATATCTTTTACATATATTTATTGTTATATTTAATAATTATTATTTAAATAAATAATAAATATATGTAAAAGATATAATTGATCTTTATTAATTCAAATTGATATTTTTAATTTGATTTATGAAATGTTATTGTTTGAATATGTAAATTACCATGGTTGTTAACATTCAAAGCAACCGTGATAATAGAGGGAAGTTATAGTTGAAATGCAACAGATAAAAATGGAGAACAAAATTATAATAATAATTTAATGATGAAGCGATATCGCTACAAACCCATAAACTCCCAGTTTCCAAGTAAGCATACTGCGCAGCTTACGCCTTAGACCGCTCGACCACTTGGACTGGTATGAAGCGTCGAGGTACTACATGTAACTTTCCATGTCTACATAATACATCAACGTTTTATGAAATTCCCTGGATCTTCGTGATAAGACCTCAGAGATCATGACGACACATATAAATTAACAAATTCCGTGTACCGTATATTCAAAATGAATGTGAATGTATACACAAATTTAGAATAATTTGTAAGACAAAGCACATTCATTTAATAATAAATAAATGCAATTAATAACAAAACAACAAAAAATTAAAATTAAAACACAGGCAATGGAACAAACACCATCCCCTAACTCAACTGCCTCACTCGCTCGGGTACTATTTTTAAAATAAATTTATATGCAAAATAGAAAAAAAAATTTAAAAAAAAAAAATTCATTTTGTGTAATTAAGATTGCACAACACGGTGACTGTGATGGTGGTAGGTACCATCATTTCATAATGAACACGAGAACAGGAGTGGCCGGGTGATTGAGGGGGTGCATAGAAAAATTTATATTTTACAACAGAAAAATAATTTGCATGATTTTATTAGAGTTAGGCAATGCACTAACACAGGAAAGGGATGATTATTTTATCATATCTTTAAGTTTAATTTTTAGGAAAATATAAAGTTTTGTGATTCCATCCCTTGTAACGACTAACATAGATACTGATGAACACAATATATGTACACTCCCGTTCATAAAAATTGTACTAGTTGAAACATTCTAAGCCCTTACTGTATGTAATATTATACATATATTTAGTAATATATATATATACGCTTAGAATGTGACTGATTGGTTCAATTTTTATGAACGAGAGTGTACGTTAAAAATATTAAATTACAGGTTAGTTACAAATTATTATTATATGCTATAATTTATAATTTTCGTACTTGGTTTTCCACTCGTACATTTTATTATATTATATATTATATATACAGGATGTCCCGTAAGTAGTCGAGTTCCATAAGAGAGTAGGTAGGTAGTGGGTACGATTTTGGAACGAAAAGTCTTGATACATTTTTTTATTCGACGCATTTTTTATTTTTTTATTTATTAATTATTAATTAATTAAAGAAACTAGGTTGAAACCAAAGAATAGCTAATATCCATGAAAAGCTTGTATCTATGTGCTCCGAAGCTACTATGAATTTTATCTGTCGCTTGTATCCACATTAACAGGCAAGTAAAATTTAAGGGGTGGGATCTTTGTTTTATGAGCATGTCTTGCAATTTTCTAAAAATTGATAATTACAAAAATTTAATTATTGCATTATTTAAAAAATTAATCAATAAAATAATTTTATTAATGCATTTTCGGGAAAACTTTATAATTTAACGAATTTAATTTGCACATTTTTCCAAAATTTATTATTAAACCAATTTATTTATTACATTTTTCAAAAACTAAAAAAATTTAATTAATGCACTTTTCAAGGAATTAATAATTTGAAAAATTTAAGCAATAAATTTTTCCAAAATTTGATCATTAAATCAAAAATGAATTATCAAAAAAATGCACTTTTTGCAACGCTGGTTTCAACATAGTTTCCTTAATTAATTAATAATTAATTAATAATTAATTAACGGTGCGTCTAATAAAAAAATGTCTCGGGACTTTTCGTTCCAAAATCGTACCTTCCACCTACCCTCTTATGGAACACGATTACTTATGGAACACCCTATATATATATATATATATATATATATATATTCTTCGTATTTGCATTATCATTTATGTTGAGCGGCGCTCTGTATTTATATTATTGATAAATAAAGTCTCAATTTTCATCAAATTATTGTTGAAAAACAGGTAATTTGATATTTATTTTGATGTTTACAATTTCTCAAAATAAATGTTACATGAATTTGAAGATAATCGATAAAGAATATACTTTAGATAATACGTCCGAGAGAAAATTAAATTTAGATAAATAGAACCCTAAACATGCTGCGTAGAGTTTGATCTATGACAAGGGGCAACACGAAAATACATTATTTCGCTGGTTACAAGCCGAGCAACTGAATTTTTGATGAGATGATAAAATTTTATACGAGACAAACAAAGAAATTTGTTTCACGACTACAATGTTAAATCTGACATCATTTTGAGCCTATTTGGATTTACAAAGCTTTCTGTTAGGGATTTATGTAAATTTTCCTGTTTTAACTCTTCCCGGTTTGGTCCATACATCAAAGTTTATATCAAAATCGTGAGTTGCTTCAATCATGAATTACTAATGTATAACTTCCAACCATGAATAAACAACGACCAGGGCGAGTTCTTGGTAGTTATTTCACTTAGTATTTTCTGGCCTATAATTACGATATTACTACGGCTGTTATAAATAATGGTTACAGGTAAATAACCTTGCTGGGATATTTTGCTACAATTACGATAGAGAATATATATTATTTAATTGTTGATCATTACGTGTTCGGTGGGAAATGAGGTTATTTAAGATAGTTCTTTTGCCCCTTAGTATATTTCTACTACACTGTTAAAAATAAAATAGTGGACCCAACAACGCCAGTTAGTTACGCCAGAAACTATCTACAGTTAAGATAAGTCCCACAAAAATCTAAATATTGAAACTATTTTTTTTAACTAAATATTGAAATCTAAATATTGAAACCAACTATTCGGCGTGGCTGAGATTGTATGTTATTATTCCCGAATTACGAGTTATCAAAACAAATAATTTTTTTGTTGAATTGTGTGTTATACTATTGTGTGTTTATAATAATAAATAAATAGTTTCAAAATGAAAAAACGTTTTGTAATTGGTATTAAATAACACTAAAAGCTTTCTCTTCTCGCTAGTGACATGTTCTATTGTGATAAGTATATATAGTTATCAAACCATCACAGCAGGTAGTTTATTGTAAGTTAAAATAGTGAGTGTAAGCGAACATCATGTATTCAGAGTTAATACTGAAACTATACTATCTGTAGTGATAGTATAGAGATCAGTGTCTAATTCAAGTCGCAACCTAAAATGATATAAAACATCAAATGAATAATTTTTTTTAATCTCGATAATGTATATTTTGTGTTCCAGCAACAAATTCGAAAATTTGTGTCAAAGTTAGGGTAATTAAATATTTAATCGAAGCGTAGTTCAGAAAACTGATTTATTCGGTTTACCCCGTATGTATTTATACGCGTAATAAAATGAACTACATTTACTTTCAGCTGACCCAATTTTTTTTACAGTGTACCATTCTCTCTATTAAATTTACTAAAATAATAATAATAATAATAACACTACATAGATAACAGACAGCCTAGAAATGACATAGAATAAAATATAAAAATAAATTTTACGTTCGTCACATAAATATTCATTACGTAGGTTGGGGGTACACACGGCCACAAAAGTAGCGATCATTTTTCGAAATTTTATAATTAATTTGTGCTTTAATAGTTCGACTCTTGAAAAACTCTTTCGGCTAAAAGTTCGTCAATAAGGCACATAAATCAACTTTAAAAAAACATTGTGTTTGTATTTACGTACGCACGTAAGAAGTTATACTTCTTTTAAATAATTTATTAAAATAATATTAAATAAGGTCAACATTACTATTAAGACATAAAAGTTCATATTAGAGTTTGAAAGACTGGCATTCAATCCATTATTTACATTAGAATCGGAGTTAGTGAAATTTATCAAGACCAGGCCGGGTTTATCAATATACATATTTTATATAGGTTTACATCATAATAATGATGAAGACATTCTTGTACCTATTTTTAACTATATAGTCAAATTTAAATATTCATCAAAAAGCTGGCGGTGTCATTTGTAGAACTGTTATTCAAAACATTTTCCCAGAAACCGAATGAATTAGGTACAAATCACCTAAAAATTTTTGAAAAATAAGCGCTACTTTTATGTGCTCATAGTAACACAGTCAAACCTCTGTAAGTGTAAATGAAATCCATCATTTTTAGAAACATTTTAAGAGGTTACACTATTGATTTAAAGAATCTGCTGCACTAAATCATTATTACGGCCGCGGGTAAAATTCAAAACATTTGCTGACCCATTTATTTTTCCCAATTTTGAAGCCATCTCTACTTTCAATAGCTACGAAACAACCTGTATATGTACCTGTAGGAAACCTTTGAATCAACATAATTTATGTACATAATATTTATGCTCATAAAATATTATAAGCTTTGACGATGAAATTATTTATTACAAAGTATACTGGGAAAAAAGCATTTGATTTATTATGAACATCATAAATTAATCATCAAAGCTTTCGTATGCCCTGCGTTGACAAAGTTTGGATAATGAATTTGTTGCCATTAGTAAAACAAGCAAACTCCCAGGGTTAACGGTTTTACATTCAGCTGATGGAGATTTCAAGATTTATTGACATTCTTTGAGAAAGCCCCATAGGAAAACTTAGATCAAACAAAAACGTCCGTTACATGAATTACCGAATTTCTCATAGCATTCATATGACAGAGTTGGACTTTTTCTGTAAAGTTGCGAGCTCTCAATCAATTTTCCGATATCTAAAAATATATATAATATCATGCCATCTGGTACTAACGACTTCAAAAATGACGATTTGTGCAGAGGTTATTTGATTTTCGGAAACTATATTTCAAATATATTACACTACCATAACATCCCAGGTATCTCAGAGGTAAAGCGTTGCTCTAAAGATTCCCATTGGTCGTTAGTTCGATTTTTCATATCAAGACTTTGATATCAAAAAATGTTCAATGAGTGTTTAGACGTATAACTTCAATGCCAAAGTAAGTAAAGGCTAGTCAATTCCGTTGGTATATCAGAACTGAAAAGCATACCAATCTTACATTAGATAAATACATGCCAGTTTACAAAAAAGCAATAAAAAATATATAAATAGTAAATAAACAAATTGATAATACAATGACATCAAGATAGTGAGAAAGCATATTCATTCCACTACCATAACATCTCAGGTAGTTGCAGAGGTAGATCGTTGGTCTAGAATGCCAGAAGTCGTGAGCTTGATTCATTTGCTGTCAAATAATTTTTGAGTATTTTTATGATGTACAACTTTTTCTGAACCTTTACGAAAATGAATTCAATACCAATGAAGTGTAAAACTATGTACGTGATTTTTTAAATCAAGAGTACTTAGACAAAGTATTAAATAGAAAATTTGCTTTATTATAAAGCTTAGAAAACTCTTGTGTCAAAACCCTTATCTACGATTGTGACCGTAAATATTGGAAGAACATAAAACGAATGACAATCATGTCGTTGCAAGAGAAAAGATCGTACTGTATTCTGTTACACGCTATAAAATTATTGGCTGTAGGATATTAATAATAATAATAATATTACTACAAGGTCTAATCATTGAACTATGATGATCTATATGAAAGCAATCAGTCAAACGATCAAAACGCAATAAGTCAAGCATCTACCAAATACGCACATCTAGTTTAACATAATCAAATTAGGAGGACTGTATACCGCCTCGAGCTTGACTCCTCTTACATGCATGTCTTCAATAAAAACTTTCTTCACAATTTATATGCTATCATAAATTCGACATGCTCCATGTAAATCAATCTGGAATATTAATTTTCAATAGAAAATAATATATCCAACAAAAAACCAAAAAATATGAGAGTGGTCATGTTTTCGCATAGAAAAAGTAGCGTTATCCAGGCAAAAACAAAATGATCGCCTTCAAAATTGGTGAAATCTATGTAAAAGCCAAATTTTTTAACAAAAGTGAGAAAATGATTGATATATATTTATTGGATAAGTTTCTCAGGTACAGGATATCTCATATTTTTCTTGACAAGTGGTCAGATTTTATTGTACACTTAATATACAAAGAAATACGCTTGCCAAGAAAAATATCTAATACCCTACACCTGAGAAACTTAGACAATGAAGATACTTAATTCAATATATAAAAAACACCGCCAAACGTTCTTAATCTCAACCTGTCCAAATTTGAGCTCCAATGATTGGAACATGTGTATCTAATTTTTTTCTCTGGGACCCTGGATAGAGGATTCAGAACGATATATATACATATAGGGTCGAAACCGGATATAACGACATTAAAGGGACCACACATAACTAAGAACGCTTTATCCCGTAGTTGAAATAGCACAGAGCATGCACGAGGCGCGGAAGACAAAATAATACTTTTAACTAACTGAAAAAATTTTATGTTTGGTCGTTATAGCCAATAAATTTCGATAAAGGTCCGTCGCTTTAACTGATGTTGTAAGGCGGTATGCCTACATAGATAAGTGTTTTTATGGAGATTCGGCCGAGACATTGCCAATTAAACGATGTCAGTATAGCCGGTTTCGACTATATATATATATATATATATATATATATATATATATATATATATATATATATATATATATATATATATATATATACTTATTTTACATACATTACGAAAATCTTTTATTTACCGGATTAGAGAAGATAAAATAAAATCGATTGATAACTAGAGAAAAGGAATATGTTAAAATTATTGTGCGTGAGAGAGAGATAAAGATTTAAACTTATAACAAAATAAAAAACATTTCTCGAAAATTGTTTTAAAAACAAGAATAAAATAAACAAATATATTAAGGTCGTACTATTGTTCAAAATACTCTGATGACAATAATATCAAACTTCCAGGATCTTCCAGGAACTTTGCAATACATGCAATACATATTTCACCAGGTTAAGCTTCGTTTTCACTAACAAACTTTGCATTTATATAATTAAATAGATTGGCAAAAATAAAAATTGATCCATAAACATTGATAGTATTTTTGAGCTAAGGTTTCAGATCTCAGATTGAATATACCAAAATACTTTGGTATATTCCTATAAACTTTTTTAATAGACCTTAATAACGTACGCTGTATTAACAAAAACAAACATTATCTATTAAAACACGAGTTCACCCTTAAACTTACATTAAACATAACAAAACAACAGATTCTACATATGTTTATTTTCATTTCTGTGTATGTGAGTGTGTTTTCAACTAACTAATACAATCAAATCAGGGAAAAATGTCACATGTCTGTTTGATTGTATTTGTATGTATACAAAATTAAATAAATACTTACCGAGTACCGGGTGAGTCAGTTAGTATGCGAAAAATACCGTACCAGCTGATAAATCTCCACTTTTATCGCATTCAATTTATATTCAGGTAATTCCCCAGCCATGAAATCACTTTTCAACAGATATTGCTCTTTTTTTCAAAGGCTAAAATTATCGTTTTCTAATAAATCCCGAAGTTTCAGAACATCTGACCATTTAGAACACGAGATAATTAATAACAAATTCATTCGAAGCATGTAAAAACTTCATGTCCGCCCAACTATTATCGGTTGTATTAAAAAAAAAACTCGACAAAATTAGTTTTAAAAAAAAGCTAGAATAGTAAAGATAAATATTTATTAAAGAAATTGTTTTTTTAAATTACGCATTTTACCGTTTTGTTTTCGAAATAAAATAGTTTCAATGAAATAGTTTTATGTGTAGTGTTATGTGTGTATATGAATTTGTTCTATAATAAAATCAAACCGGTTTTTTGACAAGACCATGATGGTACTTCAAAAATCTTGTATAGTCTTGCTATAGATATTTTCACATCAAAATTATATGTAATGGGCCAAATAATGAACATTGTTATGCGTTATTTACATGAAACATACGGTAAAATAATAACAAATAAATAAACGAACGTGTTTGAAAAATGTCAAAATCTACAATTAAATACACCGTGTACGGATAAATGTAATCCAAAAAAAAAAAAAAAAAAAACACAAACAAAATAAATGTTTAGTTTTCATGTTTTCAAATTTAATTAAATCTCCTTTACAAAAGATGTTTGTGAAATTTAATTTTATAAAATTCATATTATCATTATTATTAAAAAACTTATGTAAAGTATCAGCATATTGCCGGCAGTAATGGCGTTGAAAAAATGACAATTGTTAGGCCATGCATGGAAGGACTACAATAAGGGAAAGATTCCTAACAGAAAGATTTTCGTCAAAATAGACCTAAAATAATTATACCAGAAAAAACAGTAAAATAAACAAGTTAAAATAGCAACTAACTGAGTTAATTGCTTAAATACCCGGGTGTCGCGTTATCTTGGCTCTCTTTAACCTTCAAATGAAAAAAGTTTCAAACAAAACTGTTAAAAAAAATAAAATTTAGAGTTTAAAAAAAAACTAAACACACATCCTTTTTTCATGAACTTTATGAAAAATGAAAAATAATTTAAAACGATTGACAACAAAATTAACTTTAATGTAAACAAAAGCATGGGGTGCTCTCAACTTACGTCTTGTAAAAGTAGAGCCATTATGAAGACGTAAGTAGAGAGAGCACCCCATGCTTTTGTTTACATTACAGTTAATTATATTGTCAATCTCTTTATTCTATTTTCAATTACTTTGAATTTATTAGTTCTTATTGCAATAAAAACATGTTTTTTTTTGTTTCCAAATACATCGAGCAAAAATGGACTGATTAGGTCACTTAAATTAAAACCTTTTTTCCGTGATCAATATTATCAATCGTAACAGTGTCGGGACTAAACTTAATATATCCCTGTATAATACTATATACCGGGTATAAAAACTTTATCCAGAATATTTTTTTCACTGCTACAAAATCTCAAACAACACGTGTAAAATAATCTACTTGTATAATTAACAAGACGAACCAAGCACAAGTCCAAGTCGTTTGTACAATTATAAATTGACAACTAGATATTTACTATCACGTAAATAAATATTTATTACCGATATGCGTGGGAAGTTGTAGAAAATTCTATATTGTATACGTTGTGTTATCAAGATTCTAAAATAGATTCTTTACCGGATGACAACAGACATCCTACTATAACTTATTCTATACATTAGGCGTCAGAAGTTGATGTTAAACTGAATAATTCAGTTAATAAGGTTTTTTTGGAATAAAAAATGGGAAATTTTTTTTCCAAAACTCTCCTATAAAAACTGTACCGGATTTGAAACGCATAAGATTAACTCGCTCTACGCTAGTGATGGGAACTAGCGCTAGTGATGCGAACTTCCGTTAACGCGCTTCTCTAATTGGTTACTTTTTTTACTTAATATCTAATTAACGGTGGGTTAAGTGCAAAAATCTTCTATCCACCCTTTTAACATACTCCATGACTTTTGACTCACCCTGTATATATATATATATATATATATATATATATATATATATATATATATATATATGTACATGTTATTGAACAAAAGTGTTGGCGCAGGGAAGATTATATTTGATATACCAATTAATGTTATAAAGAAGATTCCCTGCGTTTCCACCATTTGAATACTAAATTGAAAGGTATTTAGATTCCCATCGATTCCATCTTTTTATTGGGTAGAGTTCTTCTGACAAGATTTAAAATTTTAAAATTGCAAAGTTTTCTTATTCGAAATAGTGTAAATAAATTTTTAATCTCGCATTATTGACGTATAAATCTCAACAATAATTCGCAACAAACCAATTGAAAACTTTTGTCTATCATAATTGCTAAATTACAATTGAAAATTTTCGATGAGCATTTATTTGAAATTTTAATTACAATCTAAATAATTATATTTGTAAATGAATCAAATCATCAAATAATTTAATATAAATGTGGACAATTGATAATTTAATATGCATTTATTGATTTAAATTATTCATAATCAAAATACAGTCGTGATCAAGAAAGATGAACATTATTCATAGTTCAAATTTATTAATATTTATATAAAAAAAGTGAAAATAACAACTAACTGAGTTTATTGCTTATATACCCGGTATATACTGAATTTATGAAAACAAATTTCAATCAAAAATTGTTTATTTTTATAAAGGACCATTTTTTGTTTTTAAGATCTTACGGTCTCAAAGATGGACAGCTTTTCCCCGTTCGAACAAATATGGTCCAATTTTGACCATTCACGAAGTTTACGGTACTTTTTAGCTCTAGAACATCATACAAAATTTCAACTATCTCTTTTTGTTTTTGAGTTATCGTGTTGATGGACCGACTGATTAAATTGGGACTGCGGAAATTGGCTAATTAGGTCATTTTATGAACTCTGATTTTTTCTATGATGAATATTTTCAACCATTACAACATCGCGATAAATACAACATACCTTGGTATATATTATTGGCAAATATACTATTCGTTACACCACAGATGATATAGCTCGATGCATTCATTTTTCAATATTACTTTGACGTGAATATTAACATATTATTCTCACATATTAATATTTGTGTATATTTAAACGTCACTATATTATACCAATGTCAATTTCTATTAAGGTTACAAAGACATAAGTATGAAAGAACAAACCTATACTATCTAGTTAATATTTTCAAATCATTATCAATTAATATCGTTTGTTTGAAACATTCCATTTTGTGAGTACCGAAATGGTTTCGGTACAAATCGAACTGTAAATATTTGAACATTGTTCATGATTTTTGATCGTGACAGTACCTTTGATTCAATTTCAGTGGATATCAATTATTATTGAACTGCATCTCTGCTGTATATTGTATGGATTTTATCACGGTACATATCATTTTGTAATTAACCAATAGATATTTGGAAACGATGTTGCAATCGATATATATTCACATAATAGAGAAACATGTTAGGATTTTGTGGCTTTGCTACTTCGTGTCTTCCGTTCCGGCTTTGCTCAAAGATTCACGTCAAAGGCCAACAATTGGATTGTATCGTAAATGAAAATTTACTGCAGTTAATATAATTAATCCGATATCAAGTTGACAAGATTTAAAAAAAGTTATTTAAACATAAAGAGAGATCCAAACAGTAATATAGTTTCCTTGTTATTCTACTAACTGTGATGCCAAAAAATATTTTAATGGTTAATTTAAATATTCAGTATGGTAGAATTAGATCAGTCTAAGTAGCCAAGTAACCATGTCTGCGCAGTATCTATACTTCGAAACTGGGAAGTTATAGGTTCGAATCCCGACATCGGCAGTTTGTCAATTATAAAAGAAAGAGCGCGGTTAATTGACTAAGCTGTCGGAAGTATGGACACGAACGAAGTAACCGGCTACGCTTGAGAAGGATTTCTGCAGTTTGATTCACGAACCCCAGATGAATATCGGCATAAGTCTTATCAAAGTCGGATGTAGCCGCATATCCTACCAATTCCTAGTCTACTCACAAATTCCTTCCACTCCACTCACATCCTCACATCCTTAGGCATCACAATGGACCTTATAGTCGAAGTGTAGCCCGTCCAGTTAATGCTTATTTAATTTCAAATTAAATGCTTTTTTTGACCACAGCTTGGACAAATACTCTGCTGTACGCTGCCGTTATCAAACGCTACTGTTTTTCATAAAAAAAAATCAATTTTAAACATACATATTATTGACTTTTATATTTATTTAACGACTACACGTAATCATATGACCATGATGCAATGTAGGTACCACCTACACGTATTTATTTGAAGCACAAAGGAGCTTTAATATCATAATATGGATGGATATTATGTTGTATTTCGTATACATTATTTATGTTGGTATGTTTGACGATGTAAAACATGTATAATATTAATAATGCTACATTTATTTACACGCTAACGTTTATTTATAATACAAGTCGAAATATTAGAATACTTTTACGAATTAATATTATATCAATTATGTGTTATACGGAATACCGGTATCTAGATGTAAGTCTTATATGATTTTTTTAAATTTATATACATTTTAATATCAAGGTCAACACTATTATTAAGACACAAAAGCTTAATAAAATAATAAAGTAGTGAAAAACTACAATATAAAAAATATATATTGTATTTAAAACCAATGATTTCAACATTTTATCATGGTTGAACAGAACCAGCGTCACTTCTTACGTTCAAATTAGAGTTTGAAAGACGGGCATTAAATCCATTATTTACATTAGAATCAGAGTTAGTGAAATTTATCAAGACCAGGTCCAAGTTTATCAATATATACATTTAATATACAAAGTTTACGAGCCCATAATCATTGATAATGTGACTCGTAATTCTAACATTCTTCTTGTATCAAAAACATGGAGTAATAATAATGAAGACATTCCTGTACCTAATTTCAACTGTATAGTCAAATTAAAATATTATAATGTAAGAGATTTACGAAAATAATAACGATCTTTTATTTCTGATGCACTGAAGAGTGGGGTCACCTATGTGATAGATTTACTGGTTGTCTGTTTTGCTAAGCATATAGTGTATGTAAATATAAATTTAGTCTTTCTATTGTATGACACACATTTTTTACTAAATGTCTCCCAAACACTGTGCAATAGAGCAGGATAGAAAACTGTGTTACATCAATCGAGCGAGTGCTTCATCAGTCGAGTGTTTTATCAGCGATTCGTTACATGCTGAAAATACACTCAGATTGGATTCTCATAACGCACCAAAAGAACTTCAATAAAAATGATTGAATTATTTTTAACGTGTAGATAATTTTTGAAACTATTCGCAACGTTATCGTGTAAATTAGCACTCTAATTGTTAGCATAGATCATTCTATATAACTGACTATGCAGAATGAATGAGCATTATAATAGGGCTTGTTCAATTCTATTTGAGTAAATATATTCCTACATGCAAATTTGCGTAAAACGCGTGTACAATATAAATAGTACACGACTTTGTACTGATATAGAGAACGCATATTATTAAGATAGATAGATAGATTGTAGAGGCTGTCCTGAACGGGACACACTTCGACCATAAGGTCCATTATGATGCCTAAGGGTGTGAGGATGTGAGTGGAGTACAAGAGAGGTATGAGTCTAGAGTCTATGCCCCTTTTTACACGTGAAATGTTCGATGAAAGTCTTCAATCGATTTTTTTTTTATTGCACAAGCGCAAGTGATATATTTTTATTTAAGTTTTGACTTATATTAAAATAGAAACGTTTTCTATTTTAATGCAATTTTACATCTAACTTAGTACATTGTTTCACTGTAAACGACCCCTTTAATCCATACCTCTTTGATAGAAATTTATAACACTTTTATATTGAATATTTGTAACCTTGAAATTTGTAACCTTCAAGGTTAAAAATTAATTATTGTGAAGTATTTCGTATAAACCGTTAATTTTCTAGCTCCCTGTATAGATGTATAGATTAATACAAACGTTTATTAAGTACCTATATACCTGTAGCATGCTGTACATCACCCACAAAGCGATACTTAGTTAGTTTGTAGTTAGATAGATACGTATTCCGTATATTATATTTGTAATTACATTTTCCAGTTGGCAGCCTAAGACTTTTGTCCAAAGTATTGGCCACAAATAAAGTCAATGAACATAGGAGAATTATCATTGGATACATTTTAAAGGGTAGAACTATTGACTACAAAAGTGACGTCCTTCACTACTTAATTTTACCATCAAAATTGAATTGGCTGTCACAAATTTATAATAATTAGACATCAACTTATCCGTTTGTAATCTTTCTTGAACTTACAATATTTGGGTCATTCGTTTTATATTTGTCATTGTCATATCGATAACATGCATCATTTTTACGATACGTGAGTCATGGTCCCGCATGATCAAAATTCCTGAACATCAAATTTCCATAGCTAGCGCAATTCTTTAGAGATCAACTAAACTTATCACCAAATTTAAATTCAGTATAATTTGACACTAAGTTCATTGAAATCCGATAAAGTGTTTAGAGGTAATAGGGAAGAATTAAGTCCACCAAAAACGAGGGCCTTAGTTTTCGCATACAAAAAGTAGTGATGTCCCAACAAAAATAAAAATGTTCACTTACAAAAATCGTGAAATCTATGTAAGGGCCAACAAAACAGAGAGAAAATAATATATTTATTGTAGTTGTTTCTCAGGTGCAGGGTATTTGATATTTTACTTCTGGTTCCTGAGATATAGAGGCCTAAAAATCCTTCCTGTAAAACATAATAAGATAGGCGTCTATGATTAAACTTGGTCTGATTTGATTTGATTGTGATTTTTTTGGATTTTAATGAAATTAGATTTAAAAAATTGAAAACTTTCATCTTAAATCAAAAATTTTCCCGATTTTAATGAAATTTCATTTGAAACTTACTTTTTTTATTCTTTCTTTTTATTATTATTGTAAAGTAAATATATTTCACCATTTTTACGATATAATTCCAATAATAAAGTAAATAATAAACTTGATATTTGTCTTGTACTGTACTCACTGATGATTAAATCATATATATTATGTATGTATGTATGTATATGTATATGTATATGATGCGTAGAGCTGTAGATATGTAATATATGTAATATGTATGTAGTACTATAATTGTAAAGATGAATACAAATCCTTTTAACAAGTAATGTCAATTGTAATTGAAAGGTGTATACAATATTTACACCACTGATTTATTATTTATTAGATTTTATTTAAAATTATTCAAAATTTGTGTCTAAATATATATATATATCAGTGGCGTACCCTATTGGGGGTGGCAAGGAATGGCAGCACCCCTGGCAATTTCTTTAGAATTACTGTATATTATAGTCTTTTAAAATACCTACCTAAATAAGAGGGCGTCAAAATTTTCTTCCCTCCCCCCGGGCGGCTGACACCCACAGTACACCACTGATATATATATATATATATATATATATATATATATATATATATATATATATATATATATATTAAAAGTTTCGTTACATGCTAAAAATAGATTCTGATCAGATTCTCATAGCGCGTCAAAAGAAGTATAACTCCAGATAACTAATTTTAAATAATTTCCATGTAATTTAAAGAAACAAGGTGTGTTCACTGGAAAAGTTTCCACAAGTTTTGTTTTAATATTTTTTTTAAATATTTTAGAAAAAAATCTTTCAAACAAAAGCACCGTTTAAAAAACAAGTTATTCGTAGAAATTTAATTATTGGATCATGTTTCCCTCCTTAAACTGTGAAACTTTTGCTTGAAACATTTGTTTCTAAACTGTATATTAAAAAAAATATTTAACTGGAATCTTTTCAAATCAATACATAGTATAGTTTCTCCTTAAGCGTGAAGAGAGTAGAAGTGTAATAAAAGAGCTTTTAAGCTTTTCAACACAATTTCATTCTTTTACTTCTTTTTTTCACGTTTCCCACGCTTGCTTCCACGTTTCGATTATGTGTAATAGATATATAATAGATGGAATTGTCAATATATAGTTAATTTCCTCAAGTTGTTATCTTTATACTTGATAAAATCCAAAGTATTTCCACTCGAGTTGAGATATTTGACCCTTCCTGTAGATAGATATAACCACTAAATTGATACACTAACTGATATTGATTAAATCACAATTAACGATACATATTATATAATAAAATTCAATCTATAGGAAGATTGTCAGAATTTTCATCATTTTTAACGAACTTTTATCCTTTCGGATCATTTGAAGGACAATCATTTTAAATCGATAAACTTCAGGCAAACAAAAAATTTTATGTTCAGTAAACATTTAAGTTTATATTTTTTGAAACATTCATATTGATTTCCCACGAATCGACCTCAAATCTTTTGAAGCACGTGATATAACATTAATTTTTATGACCCAAATATTCAATTTATTACAAATCTATTCAAATTTTATCTTCAAACTGTACGAAGTTGTACATTCGTCAACTACAAAAAACTGACACATATTATGCTATCTATTAGTGAAAATACTAATCAATATTTTTAAACTATCGTGTGATGTCATCTACTGGAGAAATGATGAACTATAGCTAGAAGTTTATAATTTAGATTATAATTAACGGCTCAGCTGAAACTAAAGGAAGGTAGATAGATACATAGATTGTAGAGGTTGCCCTGGACGCACTACACTTCGACCATTCAGTCCATTGCGATCCCATTAGCACGACACAACTACCTTAAACATGTATGATGACATTTCACATGAAGTACATCATCTTAAACGATAAAAAATAAATTATGACGAGATACATGACAGTACTTTTATTTTATTCGTCCCATTATATATATATATATATATATATATATATATATATATATATATATATATATATAAATATATATATATATATAATAAATGCTCACACGTTTGAAGAATATATATATATATATATAATATTACCATTACAAATAGTGTATTATTACACTCTGATGGATGATCGGACTACCAAATGTTCTCAACGCGATGAACTCAAACTCGAATTGGATAAGGTATGGCATAGCATTTATATGTAAACGTTGTTGTAAACGTGTTATAAACGTGTTGTAAACTATATGCGGGTACGTGAACTGACATCATAAATACTGTTCGTATAATTTATAGGTTTGGGAGTGTGTGTATTGAAATGTCTACGCATCGATAGAATAAAAATTTTATTATACCCGGTATATGTAAATACACAAGGTATATTAAGTTTAGTCCCGACTTTGTAATAATTGAAAAATATTGATCGCAGGCACGTCAAGTTTGTGAATGGGCAAAATCGAACCATGTTTGGACAAAACTGCCAATCTTTTAAACCGCCAGAGATAGAACCAAAAGTTCCTTTTCTAAAAATTAACAACATTTGTTTGAAATTTTTTTCATAAACTCAGTATATACCGGGTATTTAAACAATTAACTCTGTTATTTGCACATGTTTTTAATACTATTATTAATCATCTCAACACTACTATTGAAAACTATTAAATTTCCTATATAGACAGACAGACTTACGTAATAAATACTTAAAGGTTTTCTGAGTTTTTCAATAAATAAATTTTGAAAAGTAAAAAAATTTAGAAAAAAATTAACAGGATGGATCAGATTTTCATCTGTCAAATAGGCGTTAAATCTCGCAAAAATGAGAAGAAAATTTCGTATAAACTTTAATGTTTACAAGTTTCATTTTCCAGATTCTTCGATGGGCACGCTGTATTCGAGTAATTTATTAATAGAAATTTACGGATTCTGGAGTCAACAACGAAAATGAAAAAAATATAGCCAATGGAAGAAGGATTCAAAATTATTTTAATAAAAATCGTCAGGCAAGTAATCAAAATTTCATTTTTTTCTCTAATTTTTTCTCTACTCTAATTAGAGTTCCCCAGCTCTAATTACATCAAATTAAGACCCACTTACTTATTATGAAAAACGTGCCAAGTTTACTCGAAATCAGCCAAGTAGTTTTTGAGACAATTGAAAACAAAAACGAAAACGAAACCTTGACAAAATCCTGGACTATTTCGGACTAATCTTCATATTTTTGAGAGACCTATCTTATTTTGGGGAGAAATAGAGGATGGAAAATCCAGATTATCATTAATGTTCCCATATCGTACACACAATACTTGTAGCAATTTTGTGGTTTTTGGAAATTTTCTCTAAAGTACTACGACATAGTGCCAAAATGTATTTAAATTCAAGAATATTTGTAAAAACCAGTTAACACTATTTATAGAGGTAGTGAGTGACGTAATGTTTCACACAAGATTTTTCTTAATGTAAAAATTCTCACATCTCACGTAAGTGAGATGTAATCATTTCGATTAAATAACAGAGTGGCAATAATATGGTGAAATATTTTCCGATAATACCTTTTTATACGTAAACCTATATTTATCTATAAATAGTATCAGATGTCTCAGAGTATCTCGTTTCAAATTATTAAATATAAATTGTGAAAAACCACCCTTCTATACTTTAATATAGACAATTTCTACTCAGAAATACATGTATTGTAAATATATTGTAAATACAATGAACAATTTTTTTTTTATATGGAGGTAAAAAATTTTAAAATTTTACATACATATAGATATAACGTTAGTGGTGACACGTGCTAATCGCCATCAAAAACAAGAATATCATTTTTTTTTAATGAATATTTAAATGTATGAATATGCATAACCGTATGTTGGCCGCGGCCATAATAGGATAAAAACATACAACATTGTTTTTAAAATGAGCACTGCACATGACATTCGTGACTTTCAAATTCATAAACGAATACAACCCCACTTCTCAGCTTCTCAGCAAGTTGTAGCCACTGTAAATTCGGTATGTTGATATTACAACATTCCCAGACTTTTGAAAATACCATGAAAATGATATTAGTAAAATTGGTATGCAATTCTACTAAACTGAAGTCATATTTTTCAAATTTTATGTTAAAAGTAACATATCTCTGATAGATTTCGAAATGGAAAATTTTTTTTGACAAACGGTGAATATTTCCTAAGTTTTTATAAAAGAAATAGAATTTATGACATAAAATTAGTATGTTTCAAAAAAAATGTCATCCAAATCGGATAAAATTTCGCTAAATTATCCAAAAAATGAGTTTTTTGTACTTCGTGACGTCACCAAAATCTATAAAAATTAATTTTGCGCCACCACAGTCAAATTTAATCCGATTTTAATTAAATTGGTATGTAATTCTACTAAATTGAAGTCAAATTTTTCAAATTTTATGTTAAAAGTAACATATCTCTGATAGATTTCAAAATGGAAAAATTTTTTTGACAAACGGTGAACATTTCCTAAGTTTTTATAAAAGAAATAGAATTTATGACATAAAATTAGTATGTTTCAAAAAAAATTTCATCCAAATCGGATAAAAATTCGCTAAATTATCCAAAAAATGAGTTTTTTGAACTTCGTGACGTCACCAAAATCTATAAAAATTAATTTTGCGCCACCACAGTCAAATTTTATCCGATTTTAATTAAATTGGTATGTAATTCTACTAAATTGAAGTCATATTTTTCAAATTTTATGTTAAAAGAAACATATCTCTGATAGATTTCGAAATGGAAAAATTTTTTTGACAAACGGTGAACATTTCCTAAGTTTTTATAAAAGAAATAGAATTTATGACATAAAATAAGTATGTTTCAAAAAAAATTTCATCCAAATCGGATAAAAATTCGCTAAATTATCCAAAAAATGTGTTAAATTAATTTTGCGCCACCACAGTCAAATTTTATCCGATTTTAATTAAATTGGTATGTAATTCTACTAAATTGAAGTCATATTTTTCAAATTTTATGTTAAAAGAAACATATCTCTGATAGATTTCGAAATGGAAAATTTTTTTTGACAAACGGTGAACATTTCCTAAGTTTTTATAAAAGAAATAGAATTTATGACATAAAATTAGTATGTTTCAAAAAAAATTTCATCCAAATCGGATAAAAATTCGCTAAATTATCCAAAAAATGAGTTTTTTGTACTGCGTGACGTCACCAAAATCTATAAAAATTAATTTTGCGCCACCACAGTCAAATTTTATCCGATTTTAATTAAATTGGTATGTAATTCTACTAAATTGAAGTCATATTTTTCAAATTTTATGTTAAAAGAAACATATCTCTGATAGATTTCGAAATGGAAAATTTTTTTTGACAAACGGTGAACATTTCCTAAGTTTTTATAAAAGAAATAGAATTTATGACATAAAATTAGTATGTTTCAAAAAAAATTTCATCCAAATCGGATAAAAATTCGCTAAATTATCCAAAAAATGAGTTTTTTGTACTGCGTGACGTCACCAAAATCTATAAAAATTAATTTTGCGCCACCACAGTCAAATTTAATCCGATTATAATTAAATTGGTATGTAATTCTACTAAATTGAAGTCAAATTTTTCAAATTTTATGTTAAAAGTAACATATCTCTGATAGATTTCGAAATGGGAAAAATTTTTTTGACAAACGGTGAACATTTCCTAAGTTTTTATAAAAGAAATAGAATTTATGACATAAAATTAGTATGTTTCAAAAAAAATTTCATCAAAATCGGATAAAAATTCGCTAAATTATCCAAAAAATGAGTTTTTTGTACTTCGTGACGTCACCAAAATCTATAAAAATTAATTTTGCGCCACCACAGTCAAATTTAATCCGATTTTAATTAAATTGGTATGTAATTCTACTAAATTGAAGTCAAATTTTTCAAATTTTATGTTAAAAGTAACATATCTCTGATGATTTCGAAATGGAAAAATTTTTTTGACAAACGGTGAACATTTCCTAAGTTTTTATAAAAGAAATAGAATTTATGACATAAAATAAGTATGTTTCAAAAAAAATTTCATCCAAATCGGATAAAAATTCGCTAAATTATCCAAAAAATGTGTTTTTTGACCTTCGTGACGTCACCAAAATCTATAAAAATTAATTTTGCGCCACCACAGTCAAATTTTATCCGATTTTAATTAAATTGGTATGTAATTCTACTAAATTGAAGTCATATTTTTCAAATTTTATGTTAAAAGAAACATATCTCTGATAGATTTCGAATTGGAAAAATTTTTTTGACAAACGGTGAACATTTCCTAAGTTTTTATAAAAGAAATCAAATTTATGACATAAAATTAGTATGTTTCAAAAAAAATTTCATCAAAATCGGATAAAAATTCGCTAAATTATCCAAAAAATGAGTTTTTTGTACTTCGTGACGTCACCAAAATCTATAAAAATTAATTTTGCGCCACCACAGTCAAATTTAATTCGATTTTAATTAAATTGGTATGTAATTCTACTAAATTGAAGTCAAATTTTTCAAATTTTATGTTAAAAGTAACATATCTCTGATAGATTTCAAAATGGAAAAATTTTTTTGACAAACGGTGAACATTTCCTAAGTTTTTATAAAAGAAATAGAATTTATGACATAAAATTAGTATGTTTCAAAAAAAATTTCATCCAAATCGGATAAAAATTCGCTAAATTATCCAAAAAATGAGTTTTTTGTACTGCGTGACGTCACCAAAATCTATAAAAATTAATTTTGCGCCACCACAGTCAAATTTTATCCGATTTTTTTTAAATTGGTATGTAATTCTACTAAATTGAAGTCATATTTTTCAAATTTTATGTTAAAAGAAACATATCTGTGATAGATTTCGAAATGGAAAAATTTTTTTGACAAACGGTGAACATTTCCTAAGTTTTTATAAAAGAAATAGAATTTATGACATAAAATTAGTATGTTTCAAAAAAAATTTCATCCAAATCGGATAAAAATTCGCTAAATTATCCAAAAAATTAGTTTTTTGTACTGCGTGACGTCACCAAAATCTATAAAAATTAATTTTGCGCCACCACAGTCAAGTTTAATCCGATTTTAATTAAATTGGTATGTAATTCTACTAAATTGAAGTCAAATTTTTCAAATTTTATGTTAAAAGTAACATATCTCTGATAGATTTCGAAATGGGAAAAATTTTTTTGACAAACGGTGAACATTTCCTAAGTTTTTATAAAAGAAATAGAATTTATGACATAAAATTAGTATGTTTCAAAAAAAATTTCATCCAAATCGGATAAAAATTCGGTAAATTATCCAAAAAAATAGTTTTTAGTACTGCGTGACGTCACCAAAATCTATAAAAATTAATTTTGCGCCACCACAGTCAAGTTTAATCCGATTTTAATTAAATTGGTATGTAATTCTACTAAATTGAAGTCAAATTTTTCAAATTTTATGTTAAAAGTAACATATCTCTGATAGATTTCGAAATGGAAAAATTTTTTTGACAAACGGTGAACATTTCCTAAGTTTTTATAAAAGAAATAGAATTTATGACATAAAATTAGTATGTTTCAAAAAAAATTTCATCAAAATCGGATTAAAATTCGCTAAATTATCCAAAAAATGAGTTTTTTGTACTTCGTGACGTCACCAAAATCTATAATAATTAATTTTGCGCCACCACAGTCAAATTTAATCCGATTGTAATTAAATTGATATGTAATTCTACTAAATTGAAGTCATATTTTTCAAATTTTATGTTAAAAGTAACATATCTCTGATAGATTTCGAAATGGAAAAAAATTTTTGACAAACGGTGAACATTTCCTAAGTTTTTATAAAAGAAATAGAATTTATGACATAAAATTAGTATGTTTCAAAAAAAATTTCATCCAAATCGGATAAAAATTCGCTAAATTATCCAAAAAATGTGTTTTTTGACCTTCGTGACGTCACCAAAATCTATAAAAATTAATTTTGCGCCACCACAGTCAAATTTTATCCGATTTTAATTAAATTGGTATGTAATTCTACTAAATTGAAGTCATATTTTTCAAATTTTATGTTAAAAGAAACATATCTCTGATAGATTTCGAAATGGAAAATTTTTTTTGACAAACGGTGAACATTTCCTAAGTTTTTATAAAAGAAATAGAATAAATGACATAAAATTAGTATGTTTCAAAAAAAATTTCATCCAAATCGGATAAAAATTCGCTAAATTATCCAAAAAATGAGTTTTTTGTACTTCGTGACGTCACCAAAATCTATAAAAATTAATTTTGCGCAACCACAGTCAAATTTAATCCGATTTTAATTAAATTGGTATGTAATTCTACTAAATTGAAGTCAAATTTTTCAAATTTTATGTTAAAAGTAACATATCTCTGATATATTTCGAAATGGAAAATTTTTTTTGACAAACGGTGAACATTTCCTAAGTTTTTATAAAAGAAATAGAATTTATGACATAAAATTAGTATGTTTCAAAAAAAATTTCATCCAAATCGGATAAAAATTCGCTAAATTATCCAAAAAATGAGTTTTTTGTACTGCGTGACGTCACCAAAATCTATAAAAATTAATTTTGCGCCACCACAGTCAAATTTTATCCGATTTTAATTAAATTGGTATGTAATTCTACCAAATTGAAGTCATATTTTTCAAATTTTATGTTAAAAGAAACATATCTGTGATAGATTTCGAAATGGAAAAATTTTTTTGACAAACGGTGAACATTTCCTAAGTTTTTATAAAAGAAATAGAATTTATGACATAAAATTAGTATGTTTCAAAAAAAATTTCATCAAAATCGGATAAAAATTCGCTAAATTATCCAAAAAATTAGTTTTTTGTACTGCGTGACGTCACCAAAATCTATAAAAATTAATTTTGCGCCACCACAGTCAAGTTTAATCCGATTTTATTTAAATTGGTATGTAATTCTACTAAATTGAAGTCAAATTTTTCAAATTTTATGTTAAAAGTAACATATCTCTGATAGATTTCGAAATGGGAAAAATTTTTTTGACAAACGGTGAACATTTCCTAAGTTTTTATAAAAGAAATAGAATTTATGACATAAAATTAGTATGTTTCAAAAAAAATTTCATCCAAATCGGATAAAAATTCGCTAAATTAGCCAAAAAATTAGTTTTTTGTACTGCGTGACGTCACCAAAATCTATAAAAATTAATTTTGCGCCACCACAGTCAAGTTTAATCCGATTTTAATTAAATTGGTATGTAATTCTACTAAATTGAAGTCAAATTTTTCAAATTTTATGTTAAAAGTAACATATCTCTGATAGATTTCGAAATGGGAAAAATTTTTTTGACAAACGGTGAACATTTCCTAAGTTTTTATAAAAGAAATAGAATTTATGACATAAAATTAGTATGTTTCAAAAAAAATTTCATCCAAATCGGATAAAAATTCGGTAAATTATCCAAAAAAATAGTTTTTTGTACTGCGTGACGTCACCAAAATCTATAAAAATTAATTTTGCGCCACCACCGTCAAGTTTAATCCGATTTTAATTAAATTGGTATGTAATTCTACTAAATTGAAGTCAAATTTTTCAAATTTTATGTTAAAAGTAACATATCTCTGATAGATTTCGAAATGGAAAAATTTTTTTGACAAACGGTGAACATTTCCTAAGTTTTTATAAAAGAAATAGAATTTATGACATAAAATTAGTATGTTTCAAAAAAAATTTCATCAAAATCGGATAAAAATTCGCTAAATTATCCAAAAAATGAGTTTTTTGTACTTCGTGACGTCACCAAAATCTATAATAATTAATTTTGCGCCACCACAGTCAAATTTAATCCGATTGTAATTAAATTGATATGTAATTCTACTAAATTGAAGTCATATTTTTCAAATTTTATGTTAAAAGTAACATATCTCTGATAGATTTCGAAATGGAAAAAAATTTTTGACAAACGGTGAACATTTCCTAAGTTTTTATAAAAGAAATAGAATTTATGACATAAAATTAGTATGTTTCAAAAAAAATTTCATCCAAATCGGATAAAAATTCGCTAAATTATCCAAAAAATGTGTTTTTTGACCTTCGTGACGTCACCAAAATCTATAAAAATTAATTTTGCGCCACCACAGTCAAATTTTATCCGATTTTAATTAAATTGGTATGTAATTCTACTAAATTGAAGTCATATTTTTCGAATTTTATGTTAAAAGTAACATATCTCTGATAGATTTAGAAATGGAAAATTTTTTTTGACAAACGGTGAATATTTCCTAAGTTTTTATAAAAGAAATAGAATTTATGACATAAAATTAGTATGTTACAAAAAAAATTTCATCAAAATCGGATAAATATTCGCTAAATTATCGAAAAAATGAGTTTTTTGTACTTCGTGACGTCACCAAAATCTATAAAAATTAATTTTGCGCCACCACAGTCAAAATTAATCCGATTATAATTAAATTGGTATGTAATTCTACTAAATTGAAGTCAAATTTTTCAAATTTTATGTTAAAAGTAACATATCTCTGATAGATTTCGAAATGGGAAAAATTTTTTTGACAAACGGTGAACATTTCCTAAGTTTTTATAAAAGAAATAGAATTTATGACATAAAATTAGTATGTTTCAAAAAAAATTTCATCAAAATCGGATAAAAATTCGCTAAATTATCCAAAAAATGAGTTTTTTGTACTTCGTGACGTCACCAAAATCTATAAAAATTAATTTTGCGCCACCACAGTCAAATTTAATCCGATTTTAATTAAATTGGTATGTAATTCTACTAAATTGAAGTCAAATTTTTCAAATTTTATGTTAAAAGTAACATATCTCTGATGATTTCGAAATGGAAAAATTTTTTTGACAAACGGTGAACATTTCCTAAGTTTTTATAAAAGAAATAGAATTTATGACATAAAATAAGTATGTTTCAAAAAAAATTTCATCCAAATCGGATAAAAATTCGCTAAATTATCCAAAAAATGTGTTTTTTGACCTTCGTGACGTCACCAAAATCTATAAAAATTAATTTTGCGCCACCACAGTCAAATTTTATCCGATTTTAATTAAATTGGTATGTAATTCTACTAAATTGAAGTCATATTTTTCAAATTTTATGTTAAAAGAAACATATCTCTGATAGATTTCGAATTGGAAAAATTTTTTTGACAAACGGTGAACATTTCCTAAGTTTTTATAAAAGAAATCAAATTTATGACATAAAATTAGTATGTTTCAAAAAAAATTTCATCAAAATCGGATAAAAATTCGCTAAATTATCCAAAAAATGAGTTTTTTGTACTTCGTGACGTCACCAAAATCTATAAAAATTAATTTTGCGCCACCACAGTCAAATTTAATTCGATTTTAATTAAATTGGTATGTAATTCTACTAAATTGAAGTCAAATTTTTCAAATTTTATGTTAAAAGTAACATATCTCTGATAGATTTCAAAATGGAAAAATTTTTTTGACAAACGGTGAACATTTCCTAAGTTTTTATAAAAGAAATAGAATTTATGACATAAAATTAGTATGTTTCAAAAAAAATTTCATCCAAATCGGATAAAAATTCGCTAAATTATCCAAAAAATGAGTTTTTTGTACTGCGTGACGTCACCAAAATCTATAAAAATTAATTTTGCGCCACCACAGTCAAATTTTATCCGATTTTTTTTAAATTGGTATGTAATTCTACTAAATTGAAGTCAAATTTTTCAAATTTTATGTTAAAAGTAACATATCTCTGATAGATTTCGAAATGGAAAAATTTTTTTGACAAACGGTGAACATTTCCTAAGTTTTTATAAAAGAAATAGAATTTATGACATAAAATTAGTATGTTTCAAAAAAAATTTCATCAAAATCGGATAAAAATTCGCTAAATTATCCAAAAAATGAGTTTTTTGTACTTCGTGACGTCACCAAAATCTATAATAATTAATTTTGCGCCACCACAGTCAAATTTAATCCGATTGTAATTAAATTGATATGTAATTCTACTAAATTGAAGTCATATTTTTCAAATTTTATGTTAAAAGTAACATATCTCTGATAGATTTCGAAATGGAAAAAAATTTTTGACAAACGGTGAACATTTCTTAAGTTTTTATAAAAGAAATAGAATTTATGACATAAAATTAGTATGTTTCAAAAAAAATTTCATCCAAATCGGATAAAAATTCGCTAAATTATCCAAAAAATGTGTTTTTTGACCTTCGTGACGTCACCAAAATCTATAAAAATTAATTTTGCGCCACCACAGTCAAATTTTATCCGATTTTAATTAAATTGGTATGTAATTCTACTAAATTGAAGTCATATTTTTCAAATTTTATGTTAAAAGAAACATATCTCTGATAGATTTCGAAATGGAAAATTTTTTTTGACAAACGGTGAACATTTCCTAAGTTTTTATAAAAGAAATAGAATAAATAACATAAAATTAGGATGTTTCAAAAAAAATTTCATCCAAATCGGATAAAAATTCGCTAAATTATCCAAAAAATGAGTTTTTTGTACTTCGTGACGTCACCAAAATCTATAAAAATTAATTTTGCGCAACCACAGTCAAATTTAATCCGATTTTAATTAAATTGGTATGTAATTCTACTAAATTGAAGTCAAATTTTTCAAATTTTATGTTAAAAGTAACATATCTCTGATATATTTCGAAATGGAAAATTTTTTTTGACAAACGGTGAACATTTCCTAAGTTTTTATAAAAGAAATAGAATTTATGACATAAAATTAGTATGTTTCAAAAAAAATTTCATCCAAATCGGATAAAAATTCGCTAAATTATCCAAAAAATGAGTTTTTTGTACTGCGTGACGTCACCAAAATCTATAAAAATTAATTTTGCGCAACCACAGTCAAATTTTATCCGATTTTAATTAAATTGGTATGTAATTCTACTAAATTGAAGTCATATTTTTCAAATTTTATGTTAAAAGAAACATATCTGTGATAGATTTCGAAATGGAAAAATTTTTTTGACAAACGGTGAACATTTCCTAAGTTTTTATAAAAGAAATAGAATTTATGACATAAAATTAGTATGTTTCAAAAAAAATTTCATCAAAATCGGATAAAAATTCGCTAAATTATCCAAAAAATTAGTTTTTTGTACTGCGTGACGTCACCAAAATCTATAAAAATTAATTTTGCGCCACCACAGTCAAGTTTAATCCGATTTTAATTAAATTGGTATGTAATTCTACTAAATTGAAGTCAAATTTTTCAAATTTTATGTTAAAAGTAACATATCTCTGATAGATTTCGAAATGGGAAAAATTTTTTTGACAAACGGTGAACATTTCCTAAGTTTTTATAAAAGAAATAGAATTTATGACATAAAATTAGTATGTTTCAAAAAAAATTTCATCCAAATCGGATAAAAATTCGCTAAATTATCCAAAAAATTAGTTTTTTGTACTGCGTGACGTCACCAAAATCTATAAAAATTAATTTTGCGCCACCACAGTCAAGTTTAATCCGATTTTAATTAAATTGGTATGTAATTCTACTAAATTGAAGTCAAATTTTTCAAATTTTATGTTAAAAGTAACATATCTCTGATAGATTTCGAAATGGGAAAAATTTTTTTGACAAACGGTGAACATTTCCTAAGTTTTTATAAAAGAAATAGAATTTATGACATAAAATTAGTATGTTTCAAAAAAAATTTCATCCAAATCGGATAAAAATTCGGTAAATTATCCAAAAAAATAGTTTTTTGTACTGCGTGACGTCACCAAAATCTATAAAAATTAATTTTGCGCCACCACCGTCAAATTTTATTTCATCAAAATCGGATAAAAATTCGCTAAATTATCCAAAAAATGAGTTTTTTGTACTTCGTGACGTCACCAAAATTAAATTGGTATGTAATTCTACTAAATTGAAGTCAAATTTTTCAAATTTTATGTTAAAAGTAACATATCTCTGATAGATTTCGAAATGGAAAAATTTTTTTGACAAACGGTGAACATTTCCTAAGTTTTTATAAAAGAAATAGAATTTATGACATAAAATTAGTATGTTTCAAAAAAAATTTCATCAAAATCGGATAAAAATTCGCTAAATTATCCAAAAAATGAGTTTTTTGTACTTCGTGACGTCACCAAAATCTATAAAAATTAATTTTGCGCCACCACAGTCAAATTTAATTCGATTTTAATTAAATTGGTATGTAATTCTACTAAATTGAAGTCAAATTTTTCAAATTTTATGTTAAAAGTAACATATCTCTGATAGATTTCAAAATGGAAAAATTTTTTTGACAAACGGTGAACATTTCCTAAGTTTTTATAAAAGAAATAGAATTTATGACATAAAATTAGTATGTTTCAAAAAAAATTTCATCAAAATCGGATAAAAATTCGCTAAATTATCCAAAAAATGTGTTTTTTGACCTTCGTGACGTCACCAAAATCTATAAAAATTAATTTTGTGCCACCACAGTCAAATTTTATCCGATTTTAATTAAATTGGTATGTAATTCTACTAAATTGAAGTCATATTTTTCAAATTTTATGTTAAAAGAAACATATCTCTGATAGATTTCGAAATGGAAAATTTTTTTTGACAAACGGTGAACATTTCCTAAGTTTTTATAAAAGAAATAGAATTTATGACATAAAATAAGTATGTTTCAAAAAAAATTTCATCCAAATCGGATAAAATTTCGCTAAATTATCCAAAAAATGTGTTTTTTGACCTTCGTGACGTCACCAAAATCTATAAAAATTAATTTTGCGCCACCACAGTCAAATTTTATCCGATTTTAATTAAATTGGTATGTAATTCTACTAAATTGAAGTCATATTTTTCAAATTTTATGTTAAAAGTAACATATCTCTGATATATTTCGAAATGGAAAATTTTTTTTGACAAACGGTGAACATTTCCTAAGTTTTTATAAAAGAAATAGAATTTATGACATAAAATTAGTATGTTTCAAAAAAAATTTCATCCAAATCGGATAAAAATTCGCTAAATTATCCAAAAAATGAGTTTTTTGTACTGCGTGACGTCACCAAAATCTATAAAAATTAATTTTGCGCCACCACAGTCAAATTTTATCCGATTTTAATTAAATTGGTATGTAATTCTACCAAATTGAAGTCATATTTTTCAAATTTTATGTTAAAAGATACATATCTGTGATAGATTTCGAAATGGAAAAATTTTTTTGACAAACGGTGAACATTTCCTAAGTTTTTATAAAAGAAATAGAATTTATGACATAAAATTAGTATGTTTCAAAAAAAATTTCATCAAAATCGGATAAAAATTCGCTAAATTATCCAAAAAATTAGTTTTTTGTACTGCGTGACGTCACCAAAATCTATAAAAATTAATTTTGCGCCACCACAGTCAAGTTTAATCCGATTTTATTTAAATTGGTATGTAATTCTACTAAATTGAAGTCAAATTTTTCAAATTTTATGTTAAAAGTAACATATCTCTGATAGATTTCGAAATGGGAAAAATTTTTTTGACAAACGGTGAACATTTCCTAAGTTTTTATAAAAGAAATAGAATTTATGACATAAAATTAGTATGTTTCAAAAAAAATTTCATCCAAATCGGATAAAAATTCGCTAAATTAGCCAAAAAATTAGTTTTTTGTACTGCGTGACGTCACCAAAATCTATAAAAATTAATTTTGCGCCACCACAGTCAAGTTTAATCCGATTTTAATTAAATTGGTATGTAATTCTACTAAATTGAAGTCAAATTTTTCAAATTTTATGTTAAAAGTAACATATCTCTGATAGATTTCGAAATGGGAAAAATTTTTTTGACAAACGGTGAACATTTCCTAAGTTTTTATAAAAGAAATAGAATTTATGACATAAAATTAGTATGTTTCAAAAAAAATTTCATCCAAATCGGATAAAAATTCGGTAAATTATCCAAAAAAATAGTTTTTTGTACTGCGTGACGTCACCAAAATCTATAAAAATTAATTTTGCGCCACCACAGTCAAGTTTAATCCGATTTTAATTAAATTGGTATGTAATTCTACTAAATTGAAGTCAAATTTTTCAAATTTTATGTTAAAAGTAACATATCTCTGATAGATTTCGAAATGGAAAAATTTTTTTGACAAACGGTGAACATTTCCTAAGTTTTTATAAAAGAAATAGAATTTATGACATAAAATTAGTATGTTTCAAAAAAAATTTCATCAAAATCGGATAAAAATTCGCTAAATTATCCAAAAAATGAGTTTTTTGTACTTCGTGACGTCACCAAAATCTATAATAATTAATTTTGCGCCACCACAGTCAAATTTAATCCGATTGTAATTAAATTGATATGTAATTCTACTAAATTGAAGTCATATTTTTCAAATTTTATGTTAAAAGTAACATATCTCTGATAGATTTCGAAATGGAAAAAAATTTTTGACAAACGGTGAACATTTCCTAAGTTTTTATAAAAGAAATAGAATTTATGACATAAAATTAGTATGTTTCAAAAAAAATTTCATCCAAATCGGATAAAAATTCGCTAAATTATCCAAAAAATGTGTTTTTTGACCTTCGTGACGTCACCAAAATCTATAAAAATTAATTTTGCGCCACCACAGTCAAATTTTATCCGATTTTAATTAAATTGGTATGTAATTCTACTAAATTGAAGTCATATTTTTCGAATTTTATGTTAAAAGTAACATATCTCTGATAGATTTCGAAATGGAAAATTTTTTTTGACAAACGGTGAATATTTCCTAAGTTTTTATAAAAGAAATAGAATTTATGACATAAAATTAGTATGTTACAAAAAAAATTTCATCAAAATCGGATAAATATTCGCTAAATTATCGAAAAAATGAGTTTTTTGTACTTCGTGACGTCACCAAAATCTATAAAAATTAATTTTGCGCCACCACAGTCAAAATTAATCCGATTATAATTAAATTGGTATGTAATTCTACTAAATTGAAGTCAAATTTTTCAAATTTTATGTTAAAAGTAACATATCTCTGATAGATTTCGAAATGGGAAAAATTTTTTTGACAAACGGTGAACATTTCCTAAGTTTTTATAAAAGAAATAGAATTTATGACATAAAATTAGTATGTTTCAAAAAAAATTTCATCAAAATCGGATAAAAATTCGCTAAATTATCCAAAAAATGAGTTTTTTGTACTTCGTGACGTCACCAAAATCTATAAAAATTAATTTTGCGCCACCACAGTCAAATTTAATCCGATTTTAATTAAATTGGTATGTAATTCTACTAAATTGAAGTCAAATTTTTCAAATTTTATGTTAAAAGTAACATATCTCTGATGATTTCGAAATGGAAAAATTTTTTTGACAAACGGTGAACATTTCCTAAGTTTTTATAAAAGAAATAGAATTTATGACATAAAATAAGTATGTTTCAAAAAAAATTTCATCCAAATCGGATAAAAATTCGCTAAATTATCCAAAAAATGTGTTTTTTGACCTTCGTGACGTCACCAAAATCTATAAAAATTAATTTTGCGCCACCACAGTCAAATTTTATCCGATTTTAATTAAATTGGTATGTAATTCTACTAAATTGAAGTCATATTTTTCAAATTTTATGTTAAAAGAAACATATCTCTGATAGATTTCGAATTGGAAAAATTTTTTTGACAAACGGTGAACATTTCCTAAGTTTTTATAAAAGAAATCAAATTTATGACATAAAATTAGTATGTTTCAAAAAAAATTTCATCAAAATCGGATAAAAATTCGCTAAATTATCCAAAAAATGAGTTTTTTGTACTTCGTGACGTCACCAAAATCTATAAAAATTAATTTTGCGCCACCACAGTCAAATTTAATTCGATTTTAATTAAATTGGTATGTAATTCTACTAAATTGAAGTCAAATTTTTCAAATTTTATGTTAAAAGTAACATATCTCTGATAGATTTCAAAATGGAAAAATTTTTTTGACAAACGGTGAACATTTCCTAAGTTTTTATAAAAGAAATAGAATTTATGACATAAAATTAGTATGTTTCAAAAAAAATTTCATCCAAATCGGATAAAAATTCGCTAAATTATCCAAAAAATGAGTTTTTTGTACTGCGTGACGTCACCAAAATCTATAAAAATTAATTTTGCGCCACCACAGTCAAATTTTATCCGATTTTTTTTAAATTGGTATGTAATTCTACTAAATTGAAGTCATATTTTTCAAATTTTATGTTAAAAGAAACATATCTGTGATAGATTTCGAAATGGAAAAATTTTTTTGACAAACGGTGAACATTTCCTAAGTTTTTATAAAAGAAATAGAATTTATGACATAAAATTAGTATGTTTCAAAAAAAATTTCATCCAAATCGGATAAAAATTCGCTAAATTATCCAAAAAATTAGTTTTTTGTACTGCGTGACGTCACCAAAATCTATAAAAATTAATTTTGCGCCACCACAGTCAAGTTTAATCCGATTTTAATTAAATTGGTATGTAATTCTACTAAATTGAAGTCAAATTTTTCAAATTTTATGTTAAAAGTAACATATCTCTGATAGATTTCGAAATGGGAAAAATTTTTTTGACAAACGGTGAACATTTCCTAAGTTTTTATAAAAGAAATAGAATTTATGACATAAAATTAGTATGTTTCAAAAAAAATTTCATCCAAATCGGATAAAAATTCGGTAAATTATCCAAAAAAATAGTTTTTAGTACTGCGTGACGTCACCAAAATCTATAAAAATTAATTTTGCGCCACCACAGTCAAGTTTAATCCGATTTTAATTAAATTGGTATGTAATTCTACTAAATTGAAGTCAAATTTTTCAAATTTTATGTTAAAAGTATCATATCTCTGATAGATTTCGAAATGGAAAAATTTTTTTGACAAACGGTGAACATTTCCTAAGTTTTTATAAAAGAAATAGAATTTATGACATAAAATTAGTATGTTTCAAAAAAAATTTCATCAAAATCGGATAAAAATTCGCTAAATTATCCAAAAAATGAGTTTTTTGTACTTCGTGACGTCACCAAAATCTATAATAATTAATTTTGCGCCACCACAGTCAAATTTAATCCGATTGTAATTAAATTGATATGTAATTCTACTAAATTGAAGTCATATTTTTCAAATTTTATGTTAAAAGTAACATATCTCTGATAGATTTCGAAATGGAAAAAAATTTTTGACAAACGGTGAACATTTCCTAAGTTTTTATAAAAGAAATAGAATTTATGACATAAAATTAGTATGTTTCAAAAAAAATTTCATCCAAATCGGATAAAAATTCGCTAAATTATCCAAAAAATGTGTTTTTTGACCTTCGTGACGTCACCAAAATCTATAAAAATTAATTTTGCGCCACCACAGTCAAATTTTATCCGATTTTAATTAAATTGGTATGTAATTCTACTAAATTGAAGTCATATTTTTCAAATTTTATGTTAAAAGAAACAAATCTCTGATAGATTTCGAAATGGAAAATTTTTTTTGACAAACGGTGAACATTTCCTAAGTTTTTATAAAAGAAATAGAATAAATGACATAAAATTAGTATGTTTCAAAAAAAATTTCATCCAAATCGGATAAAAATTCGCTAAATTATCCAAAAAATGAGTTTTTTGTACTTCGTGACGTCACCAAAATCTATAAAAATTAATTTTGCGCAACCACAGTCAAATTTAATCCGATTTTAATTAAATTGGTATGTAATTCTACTAAATTGAAGTCAAATTTTTCAAATTTTATGTTAAAAGTAACATATCTCTGATATATTTCGAAATGGAAAATTTTTTTTGACAAACGGTGAACATTTCCTAAGTTTTTATAAAAGAAATAGAATTTATGACATAAAATTAGTATGTTTCAAAAAAAATTTCATCCAAATCGGATAAAAATTCGCTAAATTATCCAAAAAATGAGTTTTTTGTACTGCGTGACGTCACCAAAATCTATAAAAATTAATTTTGCGCCACCACAGTCAAATTTTATCCGATTTTAATTAAATTGGTATGTAATTCTACTAAATTGAAGTCATATTTTTCAAATTTTATGTTAAAAGAAACATATCTGTGATAGATTTCGAAATGGAAAAATTTTTTTGACAAACGGTGAACATTTCCTAAGTTTTTATAAAAGAAATAGAATTTATGACATAAAATTAGTATGTTTCAAAAAAAATTTCATCAAAATCGGATAAAAATTCGCTAAATTATCCAAAAAATTAGTTTTTTGTACTGCGTGACGTCACCAAAATCTATAAAAATTAATTTTGCGCCACCACAGTCAAGTTTAATCCGATTTTAATTAAATTGGTATGTAATTCTACTAAATTGAAGTCAAATTTTTCAAATTTTATGTTAAAAGTAACATATCTCTGATAGATTTCGAAATGGGAAAAATTTTTTTGACAAACGGTGAACATTTCCTAAGTTTTTATAAAAGAAATAGAATTTATGACATAAAATTAGTATGTTTCAAAAAAAATTTCATCCAAATCGGATAAAAATTCGCTAAATTATCCAAAAAATTAGTTTTTTGTACTGCGTGACGTCACCAAAATCTATAAAAATTAATTTTGCGCCACCACAGTCAAGTTTAATCCGATTTTAATTAAATTGGTATGTAATTCTACTAAATTGAAGTCAAATTTTTCAAATTTTATGTTAAAAGTAACATATCTCTGATAGATTTCGAAATGGGAAAAATTTTTTTGACAAACGGTGAACATTTCCTAAGTTTTTATAAAAGAAATAGAATTTATGACATAAAATTAGTATGTTTCAAAAAAAATTTCATCCAAATCGGATAAAAATTCGGTAAATTATCCAAAAAAATAGTTTTTTGTACTGCGTGACGTCACCAAAATCTATAAAAATTAATTTTGCGCCACCACCGTCAAATTTTATTTCATCAAAATCGGATAAAAATTCGCTAAATTATCCAAAAAATGAGTTTTTTGTACTTCGTGACGTCACCAAAATTAAATTGGTATGTAATTCTACTAAATTGAAGTCAAATTTTTCAAATTTTATGTTAAAAGTAACATATCTCTGATAGATTTCGAAATGGAAAAATTTTTTTGACAAACGGTGAACATTTCCTAAGTTTTTATAAAAGAAATAGAATTTATGACATAAAATTAGTATGTTTCAAAAAAAATTTCATCAAAATCGGATAAAAATTCGCTAAATTATCCAAAAAATGAGTTTTTTGTACTTCGTGACGTCACCAAAATCTATAAAAATTAATTTTGCGCCACCACAGTCAAATTTAATTCGATTTTAATTAAATTGGTATGTAATTCTACTAAATTGAAGTCAAATTTTTCAAATTTTATGTTAAAAGTAACATATCTCTGATAGATTTCAAAATGGAAAAATTTTTTTGACAAACGGTGAACATTTCCTAAGTTTTTATAAAAGAAATAGAATTTATGACATAAAATTAGTATGTTTCAAAAAAAATTTCATCAAAATCGGATAAAAATTCGCTAAATTATCCAAAAAATGTGTTTTTTGACCTTCGTGACGTCACCAAAATCTATAAAAATTAATTTTGTGCCACCACAGTCAAATTTTATCCGATTTTAATTAAATTGGTATGTAATTCTACTAAATTGAAGTCATATTTTTCAAATTTTATGTTAAAAGAAACATATCTCTGATAGATTTCGAAATGGAAAATTTTTTTTGACAAACGGTGAACATTTCCTAAGTTTTTATAAAAGAAATAGAATTTATGACATAAAATAAGTATGTTTCAAAAAAAATTTCATCCAAATCGGATAAAATTTCGCTAAATTATCCAAAAAATGTGTTTTTTGACCTTCGTGACGTCACCAAAATCTATAAAAATTAATTTTGCGCCACCACAGTCAAATTTTATCCGATTTTAATTAAATTGGTATGTAATTCTACTAAATTGAAGTCATATTTTTCAAATTTTATGTTAAAAGAAACATATCTCTGATAGATTTCGAAATGGAAAATTTTTTTTGACAAACGGTGAACATTTCCTAAGATTTTATAAAAGAAATAGAATTAATGACATAAAATTAGTATGTTTCAAAAAAAATTTCATCCAAATCGGATAAAAATTCGCTAAATTATCCAAAAAATGAGTTTTTTGTACTGCGTGACGTCACCAAAATCTATAAAAATTAATTTTGCGCCACCACAGTCAAATTTTATCCGATTTTTATTAAATTGGTATGTAATTCTACTAAATTGAAGTCATATTTTTCAAATTTTATGTTAAAAGAAACATATCTCTGATAGATTTCGAAATGGAAAAATTTTTTTGACAAACGGTGAACATTTCCTAAGTTTTTATAAAAGAAATAGAATTTATGACATAAAATTAGTATGTTTCAAAAAAAATTTCATCAAAATCGGATAAAAATTCGCTAAATTATCCAAAAAATGAGTTTTTTGTACTTCGTGACGTCACCAAAATCTATAAAAATTAATTTTGCGCCACCACAGTCAAATTTAATTCGATTTTAATTAAATTGGTATGTAATTCTACTAAATTGAAGTCAAATTTTTCAAATTTTATGTTAAAAGTAACATATCTCTGATAGATTTCAAAATGGAAAAATTTTTTTGACAAACGGTGAACATTTCCTAAGTTTTTATAAAAGAAATAGAATTTATGACATAAAATTAGTATGTTTCAAAAAAAATTTCATCAAAATCGGATAAAAATTCGCTAAATTATCCAAAGAATGTGTTTTTTGACCTTCGTGACGTCACCAAAATCTATAAAAATTAATTTTGCGCCACCACAGTCAAATTTTATCCGATTTTAATTAAATTGGTATGTAATTCTACTAAATTGAAGTCATATTTTTCAAATTTTATGTTAAAAGAAACATATCTCTGATAGATTTCGAAATGGAAAATTTTTTTTGACAAACGGTGAACATTTCCTAAGTTTTTATAAAAGAAATAGAATTAATGACATAAAATTAGTATGTTTCAAAAAAAATTTCATCCAAATCGGATAAAAATTCGCTAAATTATCCAAAAAATGAGTTTTTTGTACTGCGTGACGTCACCAAAATCTATAAAAATTAATTTTGCGCCACCACAGTCAAATTTAATCTGATTTTAATTAAATTGGTATGTAATTCTACTAAATTGAAGTCAAATTTTTCAAATTTTATGTTAAAAGTAACATATCTCTGATAGATTTCGAAATGGAAAAATTTTTTTGACAAACGGTGAACATTTCCTAAGTTTTTATAAAAGAAATAGAATTTATGACATAAAATTAGTATGTTTCAAAAAAAATTTCATCAAAATCGGATAAAAATTCGCTAAATTATCCAAAAAATGAGTTTTTTGTACTTCGTGACGTCACCAAAATCTATAAAAATTAATTTTGCGCCAACACAGTCAAATTTAATTCGATTTTAATTAAATTGGTATGTAATTCTACTAAATTGAAGTCAAATTTTTCAAATTTTATGTTAAAAGTAACATATCTCTGATAGATTTCAAAATGGAAAAATTTTTTTGACAAACGGTGAACATTTCCTAAGTTTTTATAAAAGAAATAGAATTTATGACATAAAATTAGTATGTTTCAAAAAAAATTTCATCAAAATCGGATAAAAATTCGCTAAATTATCCAAAAAATGAGTTTTTTGTACTTCGTGACGTCACCAAAATCTATAAAAATTAATTTTGCGCAACCACAGTCAAATTTAATCCGATTTTAATTAAATTGGTATGTAATTCTACTAAATTGAAGTCAAATTTTTCAAATTTTATGTTAAAAGTAACATATCTCTGATATATTTCGAAATGGAAAATTTTTTTTGACAAACGGTGAACATTTCCTAAGTTTTTATAAAAGAAATAGAATTTATGACATAAAATTAGTATGTTTCAAAAAAAATTTCATCCAAATCGGATAAAAATTCGCTAAATTATCCAAAAAATGAGTTTTTTGTACTGCGTGACGTCACCAAAATCTATAAAAATTAATTTTGCGCCACCACAGTCAAATTTTATCCGATTTTAATTAAATTGGTATGTAATTCTACTAAATTGAAGTCATATTTTTCAAATTTTATGTTAAAAGAAACATATCTGTGATAGATTTCGAAATGGAAAAATTTTTTTGACAAACGGTGAACATTTCCTAAGTTTTTATAAAAGAAATAGAATTTATGACATAAAATTAGTATGTTTCAAAAAAAATTTCATCCAAATCGGATAAAAATTCGCTAAATTATCCAAAAAATTAGTTTTTTGTACTGCGTGACGTCACCAAAATCTATAAAAATTAATTTTGCGCCACCACAGTCAAGTTTAATCCGATTTTAATTAAATTGGTATGTAATTCTACTAAATTGAAGTCAAATTTTTCAAATTTTATGTTAAAAGTAACATATCTCTGATAGATTTCGAAATGGGAAAAATTTTTTTGACAAACGGTGAACATTTCCTAAGTTTTTATAAAAGAAATAGAATTTATGACATAAAATTAGTATGTTTCAAAAAAAATTTCATCCAAATCGGATAAAAATTCGCTAAATTATCCAAAAAATTAGTTTTTTGTACTGCGTGACGTCACCAAAATCTATAAAAATTAATTTTGCGCCACCACAGTCAAGTTTAATCCGATTTTAATTAAATTGGTATGTAGTTCTACTAAATTGAAGTCAAATTTTTCAAATTTTATGTTAAAAGTAACATATCTCTGATAGATTTCGAAATGGAAAAATTTTTTTGACAAACGGTGAACATTTCCTAAGTTTTTATAAAAGAAATAGAATTTATGACATAAAATTAGTATGTTTCAAAAAAAATTTCATCCAAATCGGATAAAAATTCGCTAAATTATCGAAAAAATGAGTTTTTTGTACTTCGTGACGTCACCAAAATCTATAAAAATTAATTTTGCGCCACCACAGTCAAATTTCATCCGATTTTAATTAAATTGGTATGTAAATCTACTAAATTGAAGTCATATTTTTCAATTTTTATGTTAAAAGTAACATATCTCTGATAGATTTCGAAATGGAAAAATTTTATTGACAAACGGTGAACATTTCCTAAGTTTTTATAAAAGAAATAGAATTTATGACATAAAATTAGTATGTTTCAAAAAAAATTTCATCAAAATCGGATAAAATTTCGCTAAATTATCGAAAAAATGAGTTTTTTGTACTTCGTGACGTCACCAAAATCTATAAAAATTAATTTTGCGCCACCACAGTCAAATTTCATCCGATTTTAATTAAATTGGTATGTAATTCTACTAAATTGAAGTCATATTTTTCAAATTTTATGTTAAAAGTAACATATCTCTGATAGATTTCGAAATGGAAAAATTTTATTGACAAACGGTGAACATTTCCTAAGTTTTTATAAAAGAAATAGAATTTATGACATAAAATTAGTATATTTCAAAAAAAATTGCATCAAAATCGGATAAAATTTCGCTAAATTATCGAAAAAATGAGTTTTTTGTACTTCGTGACATCACCAAAATCTAAAAAAATTAATTTTGCGCCACCACAGTCAAATTTCATCCGATTTTAATTAAATTGGTATGTAATTCTACTAAATTGAAGTCATATTTTTCAAAATTTAATACTGTAACAAATTCAAATACTGTATGACACACGTGTTTTTACTACATATCTCCCAAACACTGTGCAATAGAGCACTGTGGTAGAAAGCAGTTGTTATATCGATCGAGCGATTGCTACATCTGTCGAGTGTTATATCAGCGATTCGTTACATGCTGAAAATACACTCTGATCAGATTCTCGTGCCTAAATAAGTTTAACTTAAAACCTGATTATCGAATACTATAACATATTTTGTACACACATGGTATACCAAAAAAAAATGGATATTGTATATTTTTAACTGATTGTAACTTTATCAATTTTTCAATTAATTTTATCCCCCATTCATGTGCGTACCGACATGATGAAGTCTATTCAGCCATGGTTTTTGATTGTTTTTGTTTAATAAAAAAAAATTATTTGGTTATTGTGGTGGTCAATGGTGAAATTACCAGGAATATTATTAAAAAGTTTTTCCTACATTTTTTATCCCATAAATTATTCGTGTTTAATTTGTGTTTAAAATTAGTTATTTTCGATCATAAAGTTTTGAACCCGAATTTATGAATTCAATAGGGAGACAAACTGTTTTAGAAATAATTTTTATTAAACCTTTTGGTATTTTTAGCGTACGATAAAGATAAACTAGATTTATGAATAATATTGTTGATATGTGACAATGGAAGTAATGCTGTCAATGATATGAAAAAATTGGTTCTTACGTCACAGTCGTCTTTGGTGTAGCGGTAAGCACGCTGGACTAGATGTTCAGAGGGCTAAGGTTCGATTTCTGGTTGACGTTTTAACTTCTTCTTATCAATATTTAATTAAAGATAAACCAGTTTTATTTCAAATACCCGACAGGATCGTGATTTATTATGGACTAGCTTTGGCCATAGCAGTAAGTCTAACTCTCCCTCCATTTATTTTTTGCAACCATTTGTTATGATATGAATTGGTTTTTGAAAAATGATTTGAATCTCCTTCCATTCGTCTGCACGTATGTATGTTAGTTTATGAGAACCAGCTACCCACAATTCTGAACCGATTTTGATGGTGGAAAAGAACCCTATCAGATTCTCATAATAATTCGTTTAATAGATTCATTTTTATAACTAATTTTCTACAAAAACTGATCGTCCAAGTTTAATTTTCTGAAAAAGTGAATGCTCTGGTAAATATGTAAAATAATATAAATGAACGAAGAAAAAAGTTTACCGGGGGGGGGGGGGGGGTGATTTTTTATTTTATCAACGATTTATTTTTATTTCTGCTTTCCACAGTGAGTCTTTTTTTGCGGAAATCGTCGGACAAGACTAGTTTTACATTTGTACAAAAACCAATAGATTTCGATATGTAAATTTCCATTTGTCAATGAAGACTTGAGGAGTCCTTGTGGAGTACATTATTTCAAACTACAAACTGGTACGGTTTTAACGTCCCTTTGAATTTAAGGAATTAGCGATCCATCCAATCTTGTTATTAACAATTTTGTTTTTTATTTCGCAAATTCATAGAGACGGTTGTTTTTATTACACTACTTGCATACACATGTTATGTGAGTCTTTCAAATCAAATGTTTCTATGTCATCGGTGAAAAAGGTGTTGATATTCTTAGTCATAAAACAGTAATGTCATCATTTTACAAATAAAACTATTGATCACATAGTTTTATGTAGACACAAATATACTTCAAACATTCGAGCGTTCTAAATACTACACGCAAAACTATGACACTATTATATGTAAGTAGTAGGAAAATTTTCACGCTAGTATAGTATTCAACTACAATTTCCTGTTGTTCCACTAAACAACTGCTATGTACACATAGTCACAAAAGTAAGGCTCAAATTTCAAAACTGTATAATAGATTTGTACCTTATTCATTAGGTTTTCGAAAAAATGCTTCGACTACAAGTTTTTCATTGTAAATAGACTAACAATTTTTATTCAAAACCTTTTTCCCAAAAACAAAATGAATATGTTACAAATCGACATGCAAATTTTGTGTAAAATGAGCGATACTTTTGTGGCCTACAGTACTACAGATAGAGACACACCTTCTAACGTGAGTATGAATAAATATTATCATAGACTAATTTTTAATTCTTGGAATTATATGGGTTTGGACTTTATAGCTAAAAAGTACGTATCTTGAACTACCTAATATATTTTTATATATAACTCATCCTTGAATATCAGATCCGCAAAAGTTGGTTGTCGATTTGTACTGAATTCATTTGGTTTTCGATAAAATAATTGGCTCGTTTTTGGAAATTCCAGATAAGAGAGACTCTGCCTAACGTTAAAAAAACGAACCATTTGTGAATGTAAACAAATAAAACATATTTACTTTGTATATGAATTGTGGCATTTTTCATTATAAAAATCGTTTTTTTTGTTATAATGTCTACCAAATTGTTGTGTACTAAACTGCAAATCTTCAAAAAGAATTATTTATGGATATTAGTTTCCATATATTTCCAAAATGTTCAGAAAAGGTAAAATTTTAAACATATTTTGTAGAACATTTATAATATTTTAGTAAAACCTTTTAACTAATCGTTATATTATCGAATGATAATTAGTGAGAACTCTAGGTTTTTGAAATAAAATTTTTTCCCTTTACCTAGATCAGTTTTTTGTATTATAAATACGTATTTCGACTACAATGTAGTCGTCATCAGTATAAATTAGCTAGTCGTACTTTACTCTTTGACAATTAGAGATAGTTATAAAGTCGAGATCAACAGACAAAAATAAAAATAAATAGAAAATTAACTAGATTAAAATATACTAGATTTAAAATATAATAAATTTTAAATTATCTTGAAATTGCTCTTATTAAAATTTCCTTCATTCACATTTGTTCCTGTTAATTTTACTCTTATTAAAATTACTCTTATATTGTCGCAGGATAACATTACTTGTTACTAATTTCGTGACAGTATTACTCTAATTGTCAAAGAGTAAAGTACGACTAGCTAATTTATACTGATGATGACTACATTGTAGTCGAAATACGTATTTATAATACAAAAAACTGATCTAGGTAAAGGGGAAGAATTTGAAATTTTACTTTTAACTAATGATAATTAATAAATCAAAAATATAAATATTCATTGTATGTTGGTTCGAATCCCGACATCGGCAGTATAACAATTATTTAAAAAAAAGGGGGCGGTTGATTGATTAAACTGTCGGCGTATGGACAAAAGTGAAGTAACCGGCTATGCGTTTGGAGGTTTTCTGCAGTTTCCTTCACGAACTCCAGATGAGTATCCGGCATAGTTTCTATCATAGTCGGCTGCAGTCGCACATTCTATCAATTCTTAGTCTACACACAAAATTCCTTGTCCCCCACTCACATGATCACATCCTTAGGCATCACAATGGACCTTATGGTTGAAGTGTAGCCCGTCCAGGGCAGCTTCTACAATATTTCTATCTAAAATCATCTTGTTTACGAATGTGGAGAATTTCTAGTTTTGCCACCGCTGCGCTGTGATATTATCATTGAAGTTTGGAAGCCGAATAATGTAAAATTAATCATATACTAAATATATGTTTTGTTACATCTTGTAATTTTACTTATATTAGAAATGTTGTCAACAGAAAATCCTATTTGATTATAAGTGAATCCTACTATATCAATTAATCAGACACACATATTCGTTTAGTGAGGATTTAAAAAACAGATTTTTTTTTAAACTATCGTCTACGGACTTTTTTGTGTTTACCACTTTAAATATGGATTTATGCTAGACGGTATAATGATATCATTTCTATTCCAGTACAGATACACACAAAGAAAGTTCAAAGTATAGCACCAGGTACTCTAATAGTACACAACTTTACTTTGATAATTATTATTTTTTATCGTTTTCATGCAAAACGATGATTAAATTACGACGATGGCAAGGATAATTGTAGAAAATTGTAAATGTGAAAGTTCACTAGACAATATTCTTAAAGGTTCGTTTAGACTACGACACTGTACACCGTACACTCAGTGTTTATGTTTACACCGAGTGTCTATGTGTGCACACGGGTGTTTTTAATTGTGACATTTATTGCGATACTATAATTAGCGTCGCATCAGCGGCTGTGTAAACACCTTGTGTCCAAGTGTCTCTTCAGGTTGTCAAACAGGTTCGACATTTTTACATACACTCCATACCATCCATATACATATTATATAGTAATAAATATAGCGTTTACGTCGTTGTTTAATTAAAATATCAGCAACAATAAGTTGTGTGTGAACATCTCAGGAACAAGTTCCATACATTGTATACATTTCTGTCTGGATAGTGCAACCAAAAAACTGTTTAGATAGATAGATACATCTTGGGGTCAAAAAAGTTTGCACTTCGAACTTATGGTACATTGTGCTCCCCGTTCTACCTCAGTCCGACGAGATTCACTTCTCCCATATGTTGGCAATAGCCTAAAAAACGAAGTGTCGTAATCAAAACGAAGCATTAGATGGACCAAAAATATTTTTTTGGAATTTTAATGACGTCTCCAAATAATTTTATAATTAGCACAGCTAAATTTTGTACCATCATTATGAATTTTTTTTTTTGAAACCCACTATTTTTGGGATGTAATTTCCATTTCTATAATAAAGAATTGTAGAGCATTTATTGATTTCCAGATACAAAACCCAAATACAGATCATCTCAAAAACAAATAACGATATCTTTTGTTTTTGTATCAAAATTAAATTCCTTGACTAAAATTTATTGGATTGATTTTCTTTCTTCTATTTTCGATAAGATTTGAGTGAGATGTTTGAACAATAGCAGGTGCGCACCAATAAATTCAGGGAATAAATAAAATATGATGATGCTATTTGAACAATTGGCTTAATATTAGGTAAATTCCTTTTCTGCAATCTGGTTAAGACATAATATATAATTAGTTTACTTCTATAAGCTTATGTAGACTTTCTGATTTAAACTCCTTATGGTATCAAGGTATTTGTTTACCTTTTTGTCAAACGTATCGAAATGTGATTATACAGTGTGTTCATTTGAAAAGTTTCCAGCCAAATATTTTAAACATATTTTAGAAAAAAAAATGTACAAACGATAGGGTCACAGTTTTATGAGTGAAACATAGATAGATAGATGGATAGATTGTGGAGGTTGCCTTGGACGGGCTATACTTCGACCATAAGGCCCATTGCGCTGCCTAAGGATTTGAGGATGTGAGTGGAGTGGAATGAATTTTTGTGTATAGACTAGGAATTGGTAGGATATGCGGCTGCAGCCGACTATGATAGGAACTATGCCGATATTCATCTGGAGTTCGTGAGGGAAACTACAGAAAACTTTCTCAAGCATAGCCGATTACTTCTTTAAGTTAGTCAATTAACCGCTGATTTTTTTTCTTAATAACTGACAAACTGACCGATGTCGGGATTCGAACTCATAACCTCCCAGTTTCCAAGTAGGCATACTGCGCAGACATAACGCTTTAGACCGTTCGGTCTCGTAAACTGGTTGAGTGAAACATAATGCAATAAAACCACAACCTAATATAAGAATTTTAGATTGGCAAACGTTGTCTTATGCAAATAACCGGACGAATAAAAATTTATTATTCTCCTGGTAGCCGGAGGAATAATTACATACTGTTTACAGAGTTAAAGATAAAAACGTGGTTTATTTGAAAATAACCCAACCGATTTTTTGACGGATATTTTCGGATGCAGCGGATATCTTATCTCGGATATTTTTAGACTGTATCATTTGAACCGCTCCCAAAAAAAAAACAAAACTATACTCTTGAATTTGATTAATATAAATATTTGTAACCGTACTTAATAGAAAAACTTCTTGTATATAATAATTTAGTTATATTTAAGTTTGTTGTTAACATTGAAAGATAAAATAAATGAAAATGATGGTATAGAGATTTTCCATTAATAAAATTTTCCAATTATACTAAAGTAGTGTGAAAATTGAATTTATATCATCCTACAATATATATATGTATATGTATATATATATATATATATATATATATATATGTTTGTCGTTTGGAAACTGAATTGATGAAGTCATTTTCAATTTTCTTTATATACACACAAATAGTATTACTGGTGAAAATCTTGGTATAACAATTTCAGACATTTTTAATAAATTGTGTCACATGAGTTGGAATAGTTAGTCGATCAAAATATGTTACAGTTTCCTTGGGTCAGTTTATTAGTTCTTTTGAACACATGGCCACTTGAATAATGTAGCACTCGCACGAACGATGTTGCTCTGATTTCTATCCTGCTATATTAAACAGTGTTTCGGAGACATTCAATAAAAAATGTGTGTCATACAGTATATAGAGAAAATTTATGTATACATACATTATACGCTTAAGTAAAACAGACAAAAGTCTATCTGTCACATAAGCAGTGTGATTACACTCTGCAGTGAAATCTTATTTTGTATATGTGTGATAAACTTTTTGATATTGACCTATATATATATATATATATATATATATATATATATATATATATATTATAGAAAGACAAATGATCGTTATTACTTTGATAAATAGCTACACCGTCAGTTAGAATTTATCGAACATTTAAATTTGACTATACAGGTGAAATTAGCTACAGGAATGTCTTCATTCTTATTACTCCATGTTTCTGATAAAAGGAGAATATTAGAATTATGAGCCACATTATCAATAATATCATTTTGATGGGCTCATAAACTTTGTATATTAAATATATATATATTGATAAACCTGGCCTGGCCTTGAAACATTTCACTAGCTCTGATTCTAATGTAAATAATATATTCAATGGCAATCTTTCAAACTCTATTTTGAACGTAAGAAGTGATGCTGGTTCCGTTCTACTATGATCAAATGTAGAATCATTGGTTTTAGATACAATATATAATTTTTTTATTGTCATTTTTATCGTCACTACTTTAACATTTTCTTAAACTTTTGTATCTTTATAGTAGTGTTGACCTTTTTTAATCAATTATGTAAAAGAAGTATAACTTCTTACGTGCGTACATGAGAGTAGAATTACATGTTTCCCATAAGACTACATGTTAAAAATAATATTTTTAAATGTTGATAAGTTTTTCCAAATGATCGATAATATATTTTGTGATTAAACGTTGCCACATATCAAAGTTTAAAAGTTAATGTTTAAATCTAATTACAAGTCTGACACATGAACCTCCTTAATATTTTTTATATTTAATTACGTTTTACCTAATTATATTTTTAATTATACCTTCGATCCATGTTTGTACGAACTAAATAGTTTGATAAAAACACTTTTATTTATTTTATAAAACAAATTTTGTCTCGCCTTATGATTTTGTTTACTTAGAGAGTAGGTAGGTACTTATTTATTTTAATGTTGTTGTTGTTGTTGCCGTTGTTGTGTATGAAATAAATGACAGCCAAAATATAAACACAAATATCAATGTTTTTTTTTTTGAATCATCATATTCGTAGCCTACTATCCTGACCCAGCCTGACGGCCTAGGTCGTATACACTTTCGGTTCAACACATATCACAATTTGCAATCATATTCTATTTGTTTTTTTTTAACTCACAAACTAAATTGGATTATAAAAAAATTGTAAGTACCATGGGCTCCAAAGTTAGTAGTCATTTTTCCAATTATTTTAGTTGATTTACGTTTTAGTGCATTCGGTTTTTAGGAAAATGTTTCGAATAAAAGTTGTTTGTATGTTTATAATGAAGAATTTTTATATGAAGCCTTTTTTCGAAAAACAAATGAACAAAGCACAAATTGGTTATAAAATTTTGAGTAATGAGCGCTACCTATATGGACCATAATACATTCTATATCGCATCTCAAATCATTCTTTTTTATGATATTTCTTCTATATAATCATTTAAATAGTTATTTGTTTATAATGAAACAAAAATAATAAGATTTATAATAAAAAAAACAACATTACTGCCATGTACAAATTATATACAAGTCTGGTGTGAAACACTCACACGACATCTATGTATAGAGTTTAACAATTGACTTTATTATACCGTCTGTTTTGGAGAGCTTTGATAATAGAGAATCAATGTTAAATATTATTTACTCTAGTAACTACACAATGCTTCATAAGGAAATAAAAATAGTGGGAGTACTCTGTAGTGTGTAGTGTGTGTGTGTGCATATGTGATGAATAATAATATTATAAATTAAGTGGGCATCACTAAATTCCCACTCTTAAATGACATCAATCAAACATCATACCACATGCAGCCAGATGTTTGTAAGTATGTGTATATATGTATATGGTTTTATAGTAAATATTTTATTTATTTATTAACTATTAGAAATGCTTAGGAAAACAGACTGTATATCATTGTATTCAACATTGAAGTAGAATTATAAACACACATAACGGTCCTCCATGCACATAACTATATAAATACGATGTGAAACACTACCACGACATCTATGTACAGAGAGTTCAACAAATACCTTTATTATATATCATTGAATTCAATATTGAAGAAAACTATAGACATATAATAATGGTTAAAAACAATTAAAAATACAATGACATCACGATAGTGAGAGATCATATGCAATACACTACCATAACATCTCAGGTAGCTCAAAGATAGACCGTTGGTCTAGAATGTTAGAAGTCGTGGGTTCGATTACCATCATAGATGTGTATGCTTTTTTATATCAAGAATCAAAGAATGTTATCCATGTTCAGGCATATTAATTAAATGTCAATTTATGTAGATACTAGTCATCTCTGTTGGTATAATATAACCGAATCGAAACCACATTAGCAATGTGAATGAATAGAATCTTGTTTACAAATGCTTGGTACAAAAGTTGTTGAAATTTTTAGCCGGTTTTTAAAAATAAACACTAGACCACTTCCGATTTGGGGATTTTAAACAAAATCTGGATTTTCTATTCTCTAATGATTATAATACCAAAATTTCAAATATTGCACATCTAGCTGAAAAATTTGTTTATTTCGCTCGACAAATAGACTACTCTTTCTAAGAAATTTTAGAGAAGTAACAAGTATGTGAAAATCTTAAGAATTGTAATCATGGTACCAAGTTGATTTAAATTTAAAGTTTCATAACGCTTGCGCTCTGCGTTCTACAGATATCTTATTCACAGACACATCGACCCACCTATCTCTGAAACCTATGTCGGCACAAGTCTAAACCTATATAATCCATTTTAATTTTCAATTGAACTGTGTGTATGGATAAAACCAATCCAATAGTTTTTCTACAATTTCAATTGTTTCCAATTCCCTACTGAATATTTTAATTAGATCTTACAATACACCACTCGATTGGAATAAATTGGATATGGAGAAATTTAAACTGATATCATCGTCGAAAAGAACATTCAGACTATCATATATATATATATATACTGATGGTGGAGATGAAAGCATCTTGAACATTTCATCATTCATAGTTAGTTCTTCATCAGTGAATGTGAGTGAATGTTCGCTTTTATTTTCATATATTCTACAACATTTTTAAATAGAGAAGGCAAACAAAAGTTTCTATCACTCTACCCTGTGTAAAGCTCTTATAAAGCTTTGCAATATGTATTATTAAACAAATAAATATTAGCTGCTATCAAGTGCACCAAAAATTCGTCACATTAGAACTTCGAGAGCAATACAAATTTTCATCTACAATCATCTTTTTTTCAAAAGCTCTACGTTCACAGAACATAGAAGGGGAAAGCTTTTTTTAAACTAAAATTTACGATTTTATTCAAGAGTTAATTACTAAGTGCGAGGCTATTAATCAATCTAATTATTCAATCAAACTAAACATTCTTTTTATGGAAAAATATGGCGCTGAACAAACACTTTTAGATAATCAGCTTCCTTATTATTTTTATGTTTCCATTTGGAAAGTTTTTTTTAAAGGGTCTGATTTTCCAAATTGAAAATTTTGGCATATGTCCACGTTTCCAGTGCTCTAGAGTCCGAATCCATCGTTTTTTTCAAGAGATGTTTATTACATATTGATAAAAGCTTGTATTTTAATTTTCTGATTCATAAAAATTCAATTGAATTCCATATTTTTATCAATATTTCTATTTCGTATAGCATATTCGAAGTTTATTCAGATGGGAAGATATCATTGGCAAAGTTGCATACATTTGCCAGTTTTCAAGTCGCTTAGGCAATGAGACATGCATGAAAAGTGATTTCCAAAATTTTTTTACAATTTTATTTAGTTTTTCAGTGTTAAAATAATTATTATATAAATTGGCAACCATATTATATCCTTTAATTTAATTTACTTTACACAGGGTATAAATATGATTGACTAAAATTCTATTGTTATCTTCAACTTGTTTTCTTTTCTCATATACATGATGCCAGGCCCGGGGCATCCAGAGGGTTTGTGACAAATTTTTATTATCTATTAAGCCATAGAATTTGATTTTTAATTAGTAAATCACCATGTCCAGAACAATTCATATTTTGTATAAATCTTTTATAAGTAGCGTTTTCATTTATAAACATCGTCCTTTTTTCATAATTTTATAATTAGTTTGTGCTTCATTTATTTGATTTTCGAAAAAATGCTTCAGATACAAATTGTTTACTATATATATACTAACAACTGTTATGCGAAACATTTTCCCAAAAATGGAATGAATAAGACACAAATCATTTTGAAAAAGATCGCTAATTTTGTAATACCTCGTACTAGCTATCAAAATATTTTTCTGTGTTATATCATTATAACAACGTACATTGTTGATATTTATACAGTAATACATTATATTGTTATTTAACATATTGTTTATTTTACTAAGCCACTTTAACAGTATTGTGACCCTATTTGAGAACTAAATTATAGTTGTAAGAATTCAAAAAATAAGTATAACCCCTCTCCGGAATATTATCCTAGATCCGCAACTGTGTCCGTATGCTATGATAGTCAGTCGCTTGTGCTATGTACTAAACTTTATTATACAATAGTAATCGTCGTTTTTTTATTATTTTTTGTTGTGTTCTGTGTATATAATATATATTTTAATATGATGTTAATCTGTCGTATCAGATTTTTAACTTTTAACAAAGTTAAAATTAAATTTTATTATTATTGTAAAATAAAAACTAGTCCTTATTGTTCTATTTAATGAGATAGGGCTTTTATATCCTACTAGCTGAAAAAGATGGCGTTGTCCGGGCTTCAGAAAATTCTTATAAAATTCTTTGATAAATTCTATTTTGTCAAAATTTTGACAGTTCAAAACGTTAACTTTTTATTTATTTATTTATTAATGAATAATTTATTTCCAAAATTTTGTGAATGCACGTATTTCAAAAGAAACTATTATATTAGAGATTATATATATGTATATATATATATATATATATATATATATATATATATATATATATATATATATATGTATATATATATATATATGTATATATATATATATATATATATATATATATAATTGAATTCTCAAAAAATATATATGTTCAAAACTAAAAAAACACTAAGAGTAAATAATCCTTCCGTTTTTGTGAATTTCTAGCAAAATCTTGATTTCGTACCCTCGAATGTTATAATTGGAACAAACCACAAGCTTAGCTTAAATTTCGTTACTACTTTCACCGACCTAAAATATTAAGCACATCACCCAAATAAATAGGCGATCGTAAACGATCGTATTCTTTCTCGTAAGGTATAAAAAGTGTTGGCGCTGTGCACAATATTATTATATAAGAAGCAGATATTGGGTATCGGATTATCTGCGCTTCCACCATTCAAAACAAATATATACGAAGTATAGAATTCAAAGCTTATTAATAGTTTAAAAGATAAATTTAACGTTCGAATGCTATCAGAATATTCTCGAAGACAAGATTAAATAAAATTTGCACGTTTTATAGAAATTATTTCCGTAGTATAAAACTATTTATATGCAACTGGAATTTGATAAATTGAATTTTTAACATTCAGTAAATTACATTTACTGTGAATTACATTTTCAATAATCGTATTTATATGTTGGTGAAAAGTTGTGTATTTCCAGGTAAAAGATTTATTTGATCCTGTTTTTTCCTTCCCTTATATTGAAAAACATATACGAAATGAGGACAAACTTTTAACTTAAAAAAAAAGAACCTTAAAACGAAAAATTATTTGAAGCACTTTATTTTCCGAATTCTTAGCTTTACAACAACAGATAATTTATCACGTAAAAAACACTTAGGTTGAGCAAATTTGGGATTTCTACCAAATGTATATTTTGCTTGAATATTTAATGATCAGTACATAAATTTGTTGATAGTAACCAGGTAACTCAGGGAACTGTATCAATCAAATATTGAAGAAAACTAATATTTAGAATTGAGTCAGACAGATTCATTAATATTCGCTAAACTTGGAAAAAAGTATCAAACAGTTGTTGGTATACAATCGAGTTTCAATATAAATTGTTAACTAGAATCAATTGATGTTTGTGCTTTTTCTAATTTCTAATTGTTGATATCGTTCGAGAGTTCTAAATATTTGAAATATTAATAATTTAATCAATCATATAGACAAACCATAGAAATGTCGATTGAAAGCAATTACCATACCAAAAGAATTTAATTATAGTTTGATCAAATATTAGCCTAGGCATAGATTTTGAATTTGATTATCTTAAATAAATATATATACAGTTGCATATATATATATATATATATATATATATATATATATATATATATAATGTTAATATTAGATAGGATTATGCTATATTTAACTATATTCTACTCATTATATTCATATAGTTCCAAATTGTCTAGTAATAATATAGGAATCTTAAATTTTTTCTTCATATAGTTTTTGATGGAAGAATCGTTCGTTAATTACATGAAAATATACAATTTTCAGTAAAACTTTATTGATTTTTACTCCCAATAAAACTCCCAATTTATTCCCATAAAATATTAAAATAAATAAAATATAAAATAGATTCAGTTTGAGATTCAAAATCCAGTAACAATGCTTCAAAAGTTTTTATGAACATATGAGATACACGCATTTCAAAAAATATACATTTTTTGTATCTCACAAATGGGGACGAATTTTCAGTTCAACCAAACTTTGTGATATTTCCCTCATTTATTGAATTTTAATTCAGGAAAAGAGTTTTTCTTTGGTCCTATGTCGAAAGGACTAAATTTATCACCTCCGTTATATATTTGAAACACAATTTTATCCTTTTATTTGAAGGCTATGTCGAATCCGAGTGATAAGCCATCACATCATGAAATAGTATGAATAGAAAAAATCAACTACAGCATTAAAAACATATATGAATTATAAAGTGTTATCATAAATCATACCACCGGCAATAGAAATAAAATAGATAGAAGGGAATATATATATATATATATATATATATATATATATATATATATATATATATATATATATATATATATATATATATATAAATTATATATATATATATAAATTCGTATGTCATCAACATTGAACGTTTGTATTTTTGCGCCTATCCGTGTATTTTATTCCAGCCGTTGCCTAATCAACATAAAAATATATAGTTAGTGAGTCTCACACACATCTATAAGTCTCATAAATTTTTATAACAAAATTATACTCAATGGTGTCGTTACGAGAAAATTTTTCTATTTATATTCAATACGTCCTATATATCATCAATTATTATTATTAATAATATACTGTTTATAGTTTATTGTTTATAATAAACTATTGTAATTGAGTCAATACAAAATACTGGAGTCTTGTTTTATCTTTTAAGATTTTGCATTTCAAAAAACGTAGAATCTGCCGACCCGTTTTACATTAACTGTACACAACTTTTGTTGCAAAACTTTTTTTCATAAACTGAATAGTCTTGCCAAAATTTCAGTACAAAAACTAAAATAAACATTGCTCATGTATATACCGGGTATTTACGCAATTAACTCAGTTAGTTGTTATTTTCACTTTTAAATATGTATTTATAGTAACTTTATATCAAATTTTTGAAAGAATTGTTGTCATTTTTAACGAATATAAACAAAATCTTTAAGGTTAGAAGAGAAGTCTTCAAAAAAAATTAGCCAATAAAATCATTTCAAATGAGAGCTTGATATTTAGAACATGAAATAAACTCGTGTGTAACTTATTTACAATATTTTTATTGATACTGCTGATCTTTTTTGACGTCGCATATGTGTTGGATTCGAAAAAATTGGTTACAAATATTATATCTCTGTTATCTGAAAATAATTGTTAGTATATCATAGTTTATTTTTTATATTTATAGCATTCCAATTCGATAGCATACGTGTTTTTCTCATTTTCCAAGTTTATTATACCGTTAATTGTGTGGTACGCGTAAAACGTGAAAGATACCCGAAAAATTCTAGGCAATAAACTATTTTTCACAATATTTTCTCTAATTATTTTGCAGATATTTCTATAGAAACCATGAAACCATATATTAGAGATCTTGGTAGGCTATTGAACGGTCAGAGAAAAGCTATAACTTTTTAACGCTTTGGAATTTTAAACTTCTGATAGTTTTTCGGAAGTCGTAAGAAAAATTTTCCTCGAGCCATCATGATTTTGCGATCTCCCGTAGTTTTCTCCAAATAATTCGGAGATAAACACACAACACGTTTCCCTCTTAGATAAAGAAGATTATACTGGACGCTAATTGTGGTTTTTGTTTTGGGCAATGTTGTGAGCAAAGTGGTCAGTTATCAATATTGGGTAGAAGATTTTGCTTTGAACATTAAAAATTTATTATGAATACAAAAAAAATTAATGGTTATTATGGGATGTGGAGCCATCTTGTGTACAAAATATATATGTAACATGTTGTTTCCATTTTATCAGAAAATACCGGTTTTCAAGCTATGAAAAGCAGTATATATGCCGCCATCTATTGTAAAAAATTTTAGTTAAAATCTGAGCTCGACAGTTGATAACATTTTCTTTCGTACAAGGCAACTCATATATTGATTTTTAACCTTCAGTTTAAAGCCATCTGTTGTGAAAATGTTTAGTTAGAATCTAAACTCGACAGTTGATAACATTTTCTGTCGTACGAGGCAACTCGTATATTGATTTTAAACCTCAAGTTTAAAGCCATCTGTTGAGAAAATATTTAGTTAAAAACTGAAGTCGATAGTTCATAACATTTTATTTTGTCCGAGGAAAATTGTATATTGATTTATGGCTTTCTATTTAAAGCCATCTGTAAGAATATTGAATATTGACAATTTTCTTTCATATGTTAATAATTTTATCTGGATTTTGGAACAATATGTTGAATGCCATCTATAGTGAAAATATTTGATCTTATTCTGACCTGGATATAAAACAGCATTTTCTATCAACAGGAGAAAATTTGTAGATATTGAACCGTGGCATTTACCATGCCATCTGTTGTGGAAATGATGGTTAACATATTTATTGATCGGTTTTTGGAGAATACGACTTACTACATAACTTTTTGGTAGCTACACCAGATTTTGAAACCGCTTCAAAGCTTTATCTGTTAGAAAACATCTATCATTTTCAGTAGATGGACAAGTTTACAAAACACGTACGATACCTGAGACAACAATTTTCATTTTCTTTTTAAGTAATACTTCTTTCGGTGTGTTTTGAGAATTCGATCAGAATGTATATTCAGCATTTAACGACTCGTTGATATAATGATCGACTGATTTAGTACTCCGCCAATCATGTGTGTCATACAATATATAGACAAAATTTATATATATATATACATTATACGATTAAGCGAAATAGACAAAAGTCTACTTGTCACATAAGCAGTGTGATTACACACACTGCTTAGTTAGTATTGTTGACCATATTTAAAATTATTTTTAGAAATTATTTAAAAAGTATAACTTCTTACATGCGTACATACTTTGCACGGTCCGATATACCCATTTGCGAACTTGATTCTACTTGTAAGCTTTAGAAAACACACACAAAATTCCAGTTCGTTATTTCTTTTCGTTTTTAAGTTATCGCGTCTACAGACAGACGGGCAGACGAACATACGGGACTAAACCTATTAATCCCTGTTAATATATTTATGCATAGGGTATAAAAATGAACTCAGTTATTTGTTTAATATTTTCTGTTTTAATTATTAACATTTGATAGAACCAATCGAGAACTAATGCTAAATAATTATTCGTCTCACGTATTTTTTATATAATTTTGTTCGTTTTTCTCCTCTGGTGGTGGGTCGTTGGTGGTTGGTTGTTAGCTGGTTGGCTGGTTGGTTTATTTCTGACACGACCAAGTGTAATGAATTTAATAATAATTGTGTTATAAACGAGTTCACAGATATAAAAAAATTAGACTGATAATTATGTTATTTATAGCAGAAACGTTTTACATGATAAGATTTGATATATATTTAGTGGTTGGTTCTATTATATATGACGGCTATTATGGTCATAAATAAGAGTCATGCTAAATGTATGCATAAAAAACTAACTATACGTCAGACAATATTTTTATTTTATTGTAAACACTATTTTTTTTTGCCCAAACCAAATGATACGCATCTGATTTTGTTCAAAAAATTTATTTTCAGAATTGAAAGATTACCAAACTCCTGGGTGCGACTGACAACTACCGAATACTCAATTGCAATACTTTTCCTTTTGGTGCCCTTGAAAACTATGGACGACGCTACTTAAGGTTGATTTGACACTAGCATAGGTAAAATCGGCCATGTATAGAAAAAAAATGCGTGTAAAATAATGTTTTGAAAAAAATCTGACGAAGGGTTTTCATGTAATTAATCATTAAAAATTGAAATTTCAACATGTTGTGAATAGCAAATGTTGAATGGACGCATACATTTTTGATAATGTTGCTCCACCTTCTATAGATTAAAAAGTAAAAAATTTCTACTTTTATAAATTAAATCTCGTACGTTAAAATTAAAAAAAAAAATAAATTTGTGAATGTTGTTTTGTAAATTGCTTAATTAAAAAAATTAAAATATCACGAAAAATTTCGTCCGCCATATTTGAATCGAGTCAAAAGACGATTATTGATAATTTTTATTAATTAAATAATTTTATCAATCCGATTACTAGTGATGTTCGATGTATGCTATCTATATTTAAATAATTAATTTACAGATTCAAATTTTAAATTTCTGTTAAAAAAAACTGTTTCTGTTTATTATGATTTGCTGCGTACCGTCCGGTCAACCTTAAGACTCTACTATTGAAATATCATGATGTCAACTGATGCATTAATCAATTGAAGTTTTGAACATATATAAAATATACATAATCAGATTCTCTCATTTCACACACGTTGAGCTCGATTGAAGGTACTTCTGGCACCTATTAGCGTTTGTCGGTTAACGGGACCCAACGACCGATAAGTCACGCACAACTTCATCATATCCTTATGGTAATGAGCAATTCCAATTATTTGCCATTGATACCGACCTTCCTTTGATGTACTCCTTATACACGAATTGTAATAAAATTCATTGCATTCTTCATTAAATAAAGAATTACAGATATCCATTTTCAGGATTATGGATACTTAAATTAAGGCCATTTTGTCTTACTTTTGAAATCTGAACAGTTATTAAAAAAAAAAACGCTAATTTAAATTCTTAACAAAACTTTAATTTAAATGCTCATTATACAAATATATGTTGAATAAAATTGGACCGACGTTGATATTATTATTTGTTCTTGAGATACGAGAAACGAAAAAAAGTTCACGAACGTATAAACACGCGCACGCATAGATATCTCTTTAAAAGCAATGAATTCAGACTCTAGAGACGGCGAACCGTGAAGATATGTCGAAATTTTCAATTTGTAAAAACGGACCTATTATAATACACTTCTCAAATGGGTGAACATCCACTAGGTTAGGCGTGGTTTCATTAATTTATATTATCCCCACCAACATCATTCTTATACACTGTATATTATTATTAGTAGAAACTAGTAAAAAACTAGTAAAAACTAATGTTAGTCAAGAAAATTAATGAAGTTTATTCGTCAGTTTAGTGTGAAAAGTTCGAACTTTGAATATACATACAACAATATAATAAACATATATATATATATATGTTTATATATATATATATATATATATGTTTATATATATATATATATATATATATATATATATATATATATATACATATATATATATATATATAAGTACAATGTTCACAATATAAAACATGATTAGACCAAGTCAATAGTAATAAAATATAAATAACATTGTGAGCAAAGATTTATTATATGTTTTTGTCTGGCATTGAATATAGTATACAGTATACAGTGTTGTAGCGTAGTGTAGTGTAGTGTACTTACTGTATGTACTTACTATTTACACCAAAAGTAGCGTTCTTTACTCAATAGATTGTAGCGGCTGTCTTGGACAGGCTACTCTTCGACCATAAGGTCCATTGTGATGCTTAAAGATGTGAGGATGTTAGTGGAGTGGAAGAAATTTTTGTTTATAGACTAGGAATTGGTAGATAATGCGGTTGCAGCCGACTATGATAGGAACTATGCCGATATTCATCTGCAGTTCGTGAGGGAAACTACAGAAAACCTTCTCAAGCATAGCCGGTTACTTCGTTCTTGTCCATACGCCGACAGTTTAGTCAATTAACCGCTGCTTTTTTTCCTTAATAATTGACAAACTGCCGATGTCGGGATTCGAACCCATAACCTCCCAGTTTCCAAGTAGGCATACTACGCAGACATAACGCCTTAGACCGTTCGGCCACTTAGACTGGTAAATAAACTAAGAGACAAATTACTTCTGCAATTTGATAAAAATTAATTTTCTCGATCGTTGACCTTCGATAATTTTTTTGCAAGCATGAATTCGTAATGAGTTTTTGCTACGTTTTCAAAGTGCCATTGAAAAATCTCCAATTGGATTTTTTAAGAAGTAAGCTTAAGCTTTTCTTATATATTATTTCAGTGGGCTACACACCATTTATGAAGTATTATGAACCACAAAAATTGATGTCATTTTTAAAAATAGATTTTTGCATTATTGATTCGGTTTTCGAAAAAATACTTCGGATAAAACTTGTTCATTAGAAATATAATAACAACTTTTAGCCAAAATTTTTTTTCTTTCGAAAACCAAATGAACAAGGCCCAAATAGACTATAAAAAAATACGTACATCAACTTTTGTGACCAAGTGTACATACAATATGCTATTTAACACTTTGTAATATTACATACCTACTACTCCATTGTTAAATCTCTCACGAAACTAAATAATACATTATTTGAAATGAATGAATATAGAAAAATAAGGTTCAAGTTGGGTTAAAACTCAAACTATACAATCTACAATCAAATTCTAGTCGGGGGATAGGGGAGGCACACACACACACACACACACATACACTCTGGGTAAATTGTTATCGGAAAATTTATTTTATACTGAATTGTATTTAGAAGCATGTTCACTTCGAAGAAAAAAACTTTACAAAGCGAAACGATTAATGAACTTTTCGAATGAATTATATTAGGTGAATAATATATTACGGAGTTCAATCATGTTGGCACTCAGCAGAGCTGGGTAAAGCACACTCCCGTTCATATACATTGAACCAATAAGTCACATTCTAAGCGTATATACTATTAATATGTATAATATTACATCCAGTTTCAACTGGTTCCATTTTTATGAATAGGAGTGTACTGGGAAACTGAGTACACTGAGAGTAATAAGTACTCTGTATTATTTTAAAAAAAAGTGTGAGTACGCACGTAAGAAGTTAAATAATTTATTAAAATAAAATAAGGTCAACATTACTATTAAGATACAAAAGTTTAATAAAATAAAATAGTAGTGAAAAACTACAATAGAAAAATTAGATATTGTATCTGAAACCCAATGATTTTACAATTTATCATGGTCGAACAGAACCAGCGACACTTCTTACGTTCAAATTAGAGTTTGAAAGACTGGCATTCAATGCATTATTTACATTAGAATCAGAGTTAGTGAAATTGATTAAGACTAGGTCAGGTTTAAATTTTTTACCTAAAGTATCATGCAAATTTTCCAACAAACCCTCCGGTAATTTTTCCAATAGGGAATATGCATGAAAATTTGTTTTCACTTGAATTGAAGCATGTTTACTTGACAAATATCAAGGTAAAATTACTTTTTAAATAACTTTAAAAATAAGCGAGATATGAATGATTGAAATTCCCGATTAGACAAAGAGGGCGATAGCTCTCTTGATATGTTATGTGACGTCATATTACACTTTCACCATTTAAAATACACGTAAAACTCTGTTTTTAGTATTTTTGCAAGAAAGAGACAGCTAATAATCTTTAAAAGCTTATAGCTTCCTTGATATTTGTCCGATTTTAATTTCGTTTTTAAATATTATTACAGTATTAACAGTATTTTCATATTCTGAAAATAAATGTGAACAAAAATTTTCATGCATATTCCCTATTCAATTGCGTAGTGTATTTAAACAAAGTGATAATAGTAACTATATATCTATATTACGAGGAACCATTTAATAATGGGAACCATTTATGAACATTTTGCATTTTGTAGTAACACAAAGTTCGATGACTATGAGGCCGACTCACAAAGTTTTGAGGTTTGCATTTATATTTCGTGGTGTCACTTGATATTATAATATGCATGTTAGAGGTGATGTTGCCAATATGGAACCATCTTAAATTTCATTTTAAAAATAATCATAATCTTTAGTTGTTTGTTTCTTTAAAAATCGTACAAAATCCTTTTTTCTCGGGAGATTTGGCAAATGATACAGGGTGGTGCATAAGTAACGTTATGATTTTATTAGTGATGAAACGAAAATAATCGTCATTATTATGTGATCATTTAATACTATAGTTTGTGGTTAATTTATGATTAACTTATATAAATTATATATAAAACTCACCATTATTTATTTAAAACATCTCCAAATCTAATCGTTTGATATTTATTTCTTCAGGTGCTGAATTATGTTTGATAAATTTCTTTTTCTTTAAGTATGACATCGGTATAAACTTTCGAAACCTTATTCAGTTCAATTATTCGATAATAGGATTCGTGTCTGATATGGAAAATGACCGACTGTTTGATTTTTTTTTGTGGAATGATGCCAAATTGGAAAATTACCACCATGGTGATTTATTAAAATATCAACTCTCCTGCGTTTGTTTTATCGATCAAGACGGTCGAAATTGTCCGAAGAACGTGAAATTTACTTAATATTCCAATACGTTTTATTTCGGAATATTTACAGACATTATTGTCAATTAAATTAATTATTGTTAACTGGTAATGTTTAAAATTCGTTATTTTTCGTGTTTAATTGATGTATTCTGTTATTTCGTGTAATTGTTAATTATTCAACATTGTTTAATCGTTTGTGTGTATAAATTTAATGTACTTTTAAATAACATATTATTAAAAAAATATCTTGTAACCTGCAAGTGTAGGTATTATATTTTTATATCAAATAAAACAAAACTTTAGTCAAAATAAATGACATGCATACCTGTGTGTTACTAAAGGAACAATTAATTCATCGAATTAATTGTTTAATTAAATTAAATATATCTTTTAAATAAAAACAATATTAATATATTTATTTTTATCCAATGTGTGAATACCCCATGTGAAACTTTCAGGTTATATTAATTTACTGACAGACGCATTATAAACAATAAAAGTGCGTGAATTAACCTCCGTAGGCATATGGAATAATTTAAATTTAGGGAATTTTTAATTAAAAATTTAAAAGATTTCGATTGAAGAAAAAACGTTTTAAATAGAATTTGAGAGTAATTAAGATCAAAAAACACCTATTACGTCTCAGAGAATACATTTTTTGTTCACAGAATTCACCTTGAAAAACTTGGGAAATTTATGATGGAAAGACAAAGCACGGAACAAAGAACCAAAGTTGTTTTATTTTGAAAGTCAACATTCGATTATTCATATTTCTTTCATGTTCGAAATGCACCTATCGCTCCAACAATTTACCGCGATTGGTTCCGCGTTTTCGGCAACAAGGAGCTGCCTGTGATCTTCCGCATGCTGGAAGATCTCGTGTAGTTCGAAATGACGTGGACATTGCTCGAGTGCAAGCAAATGTTGAAGAAAACCACGAAACATCTACCAGATGACGTTCTCAGCAGTTGGTGATGTCTAGGCGGTCTTTGCAAAGAATTTTACATACGTTACACATTTTCCCATATAAGATTCAATTGGTTGACGAGTTAAAGCCAAATGATGCACAAATACACATTCAATATAGTCAATCATAACGTTATTTATTCGCCACTCTTTAGAAGGTATGTAATAATGAATGAGTTCGATGGGATTAATATTTGTAAAACTTTCTCTAGTCATATTTAAAATAGAACATTTGTTAATTATCACACTTCCTATTATATACATCATCATTTAGTAACATCATTTTGTTATATGTATACACGAACACCATAATGTTCGGAATCAAAGAGAAGAACAAAATGGGGGCCGGACCGAATCATTTTATACAGGATGCAAAATGTAAGGTTTGGTGAGGTATTCCGGAGCGTACATTTTCAACTTTAAATCTGGAACAGTGAACTTTAGGGAAAAGAAACCTTACAACATTTAATACAGTCTTTAAATCTTTTAAAGACTGTATCGTTATGACATAACTAATCCAAAATAAGAAGTCCTAACGACAAGAAGTCCTTATTCAAGACTTCTTAAATATGAATTCTTTGTGATTTCATCAGTGAGAACTCAAAAAAACGAGTTGCTCAGGAAGTCATTTTATTTATCAATAAAAAAGTTTTAGCATTTTTATTTATGAAGTCAGCAAAAAAGAACTCCACACAAGCTCTTGCTTTAGAAGTCTAAACTTGCTCATAAAGCGAGTGCATTTGACTTCTTAAGGACTTCTTGGAGGGTTCCTTTGGATGGTAATTTAGACCTGAATAAGAACTCTTTCCATATTCTTCCAGAAATCATATTTCTATCTAGGTAATTTGCTAGACAAACTTTCTCTAAGTAAAATGTTTCAATCAGAAGAAAAATCTTTTATTTTCATAAATAAAAAAACCTTTATTTTTTGTATTCTACAGATTAGTTTTAATAAAGAATTGTAGTTGATTTTATACAACTTTACTTCTTATACATTTTCGATATTTCTAATATTATGCGATATATTTTGTGATATCTTATTCCTGAAACTCTCCTTTTTCTGTGATAGATTCTACTTGTTAACGAACTTGACCATACAAATACCAAAGAATATTACATTTCATTTTGATCGGACCAAAATTATGAAGGCCAGATGGTATACAAATACATGGAAAATATATAGTCACTCTACAGGTCACAGGTCACCATACATGAACATAATAAATGATGTATTTATTATTCGATAAGTTGACGCAGGTTCTGCGTAACGAATTTTTTCTACAGCACGCCTTTGAAATTAATATTTTGTTGAGAAAGAGCAAAAAAATCCCCTAAAAGATAATAACTATCAAATATCATCCATATTTTTAGTAGCATTCTGTATATTAAACATACAATGCCAACTAAAATAATGTCAGCCTTTTATAGTACCTGACTATCATCATCATCTTACCAACAATCAGTACCTCCAAACCCCACACCCTTCAAACCACCCCCATATAATTTAACTGGCATACATTTTCTCCCACTATTGCCCATAATAATTATTATATTATATCTTATATTTGATTTCTCCACCTCATTATTTCCTATACAATAACCGTCCATGAATGGCACAGGTACTAACTTAATAATTGGCGAAATTTTATCCTTACTCTCTTTTGATACGATTTCAATTTTAAACAGTACTTCATCAGTTATCAGTATCATCCGTGGTGTAACGATAGCACACTAGGCTACAAATCCAGAGATCCAGGGTTCGATACTTAATGGATGAGTTAATTTTTTCAAATCAATGTTTAATTAAAAAATTCAATGACATGTTTGTCTATATAGAATACGCTAGTTCTTTCATACTATGTATTACGAAGCCTTAATAGAAATTGATATTAGTATTGTATAGTGGCACTGTCAGTATACACAAATAATAATATGAGACAAACTAATCGTGTGTCACAATTAATTGACAAAAATTTGTACACTTTCTCGGTGCCTGAAAATGTCGTTTGAATTTACCACATCGTAAGTTCAGTCCTGCTTAATATTCATATTATTATCGATATATATATATATATATATATATATATATATATATATATATATATATATATATATATATATCGATATATATATATATATATATATATCAGCACAACAATTATAGTATTATTAACGATAAAGTGCATCAACTCAGCGAACCATCAATGTTTTAAATTATCTCCTTTGACATGTTAAACAGATTGATTGAATTCATAAGGAAATAAGAGTATAGTATAGAAGAGAAAAGCAAATTTATACAAAAAAAAAATGGGGGAATAGATACCATAGAACCTCTATGCACAGATAGTATATATTTATTTATAGTATATAAATATTTATTACAATTTAGCATATTATTATATAATTACTAGCATATACCTACGGCTTTGCGTGCGTCTTATTATTCCGGATCCTGTCATATTAAGATTTAAAACCTCAATGTTATTTCCTACGGCTTCCACTACTTCAAATAATTATCTTTCCCACCGATTCCTCTACTTGAAATATTTATCGACACTTCGACCAAATTTCTATGTCAGCGATAATAATATACCTACCAGTTTATAAGAAGTCTATAATCATGAGCTGTTAAACAAAAAAGTTTCATCAAAATCGGCCGAAATTAAAACATAAATCCGGACATCCACATTATGGTGTCTGTATATGGAGGTGAACAAAAAACAACTTAAATAAAACACATAGGTCGTTCTCTATAATAAATCAGCCAATTTTTTTCAATTTAACAAGTTATGTGGTTGAATACTCGACTTTGTTCCAAATTAATTGACATGCTTTATACAATTATTGATAATGATTTTTCCGGTACATTATGTACATTATTATGCACGCTTTTATATATATTAATATAAAGTTTAAAAGCATTATAATTAGTGTGCGTAATTATGCTCTGTCATGGGCGCAAATATCTATTAAATACAATTCTGATGGACCCTTTGTTATATAGCTCTTTGGAAAAGTTTCCACAAGTTTTTTTTTTAATTATTTCTTAAAATATGCAATTTAGAATAAAAATGTTTTAAACAAAAGTTGTTTGTTTTTATGACATAAACAGTTTTTGCAGTTATAGATTTTCCCCCATATTACGCCGTTTCAAAGATAAGTTATACCACTTCGACCATAATAGGGAATATGCATGAAAATTTTTTTGAAACTTGAATTGAAGCATGTTTACTTGACAAATATCAAGGTAAAATTACTTTTTAAATAACTCTAAAAATAAGCGAGATATGCATGATTGAAATTCCCAATTAGACAAAGAGGGTGACAGCCCTCTTGATATGTTATGTGACGTCATATTACACTTTCACCTTTTAAAATACACGTAAAACTCCGTTTTTAGTATTTTTGCAAGAAAGAGACAGATAATAATTTTTAAAAGCTTATAGCTTCCTTGATATTTGTCGAATTTTAATTTCGTTTTTAAATATTATTACAGTATTAACAGTATTTTCATATTCTGCAAATAAATGTGAAAAAAAATTTTCATGCATATTCCCTATTGTCATGTCTAGGAATGGGAGTGGACGACAAGGAATTTTGTGTGAAGACTAGGAATTGGTAGGATGTGCGGCTGCTGCCGATTCTAATAGGAACAACTATGCCGATACTCATCTGGTGTTCGTGAAGGAAACTGCATGATCGCATTATGTTTGTACCTTTAAATTGTGAAGCTTTTGTTTGAAACATTTTTATCGTAAATACAAATTTAAAAAATATTTAACTGGAAACTTTTCAAATGAACACACTGTATGAGTTACAACAAATCTTTTATCGAATCGATGTATTGAATCCATCATCTCAGTCGCGTAACCTACTCAAATTCCTCGCCTGCATATAATTTTCATGCCGTTTGGGGTTTGCGAAAAAAAGGTCTAGATAGACCTACTGACCAGGCTTCCGCTACTCCTACAACATTTTTTCTGAAAGTTTCATTCCCTAATTGATTGGGAAGCGTTTTGTTACGGTCCTCGCTTGAACTATTTTATATAATTTAATATTTGTTTATTTGTGTATACTTTCATGTCAACATACAAGTGTTTGTCCAAATTCCTTTCGGTTACGTATGACAAACTGTAGAAGACTATAGCGTATACCCGACACATTTCATTGTCATTGAATTTATTAATTAAATTAAATACTGATATGAAAAAATTAACTCGTCAACCAGGAATCGAACCTCGGACCTCTGGATAACTAGGCCAGTGTGCTTCCTCTACACCAAAGACGATTGTGATGTGACAGCCAACTTTTTCATATTAAATAAATATTAAACAAATATTAAATAAAAATATCACTTCAACAAGAAGTTTATACTGTCTAATAAATATATAAAAAATATATATATATATATAAAAATTAGAATAATATGAAAAAGTTGGCTGTCACATCACAATCGTCTTTGGTGTAGAGGAAGCACACTGGACTAGTTATCCAGAGGCCCGAGGTTCGATTCCTGGTTGACGAGTTAATTTTTTCATATCAGTATTTAATTTAATTAATATTTTATATAACACAAAGTTTTTCAAGTACAAAATATGTTGCATTAGTATTGTTGTGTGTACCGTCAGCATGAAAGAGTTTTGTGTCTGTTCATCTCTCCTGTCTGTCTGTCTGTCTGTCTGTATATCTGTCGATCTCTGTCCGTCTATGTGTGTATATCAAAGCTTTTAGCAAGAACAAAAATGAAACAAGTTGTATTATCAAATGTGTTGTTTTTTTTAAATCACATTACAAATTTACGATACGGATTATAAATGGATCGTTTTGTGACACAATGTGACACAATGTGTGTGCGAGTGTGTGTGTGTGATAAACGTTATCAAACTAACATAAATTCTAGTTTTATTTGTCACACTCAACTTTTTTGTTGCTGTTTTTATTTTTAAACAGTTGACAACATTGTAAACTTTGTGAACTGGTCCAGATTGTGGGTAGAACGGGGTCAAAAAAAGAATGATATTTGCTTGGTATTTAAGGTAATCAGTTATTTGAGTATACTTGAGGCATCACAATACAATACTAATGTTAATTTCCATTAAGGTTAGGATTGGCGTATACTATATGGATAAACATAGCAATAAATTTTTAATTAAATATTCATATGAATAAAATTAACTCCATACACAAGGAATCGAACCTCAGACCACTGGATTTCTAGTCTTTGACATCAACTGCTTAATATGAAAAATCATGAACATCTAGGATGGGGAACGAACCCATGACCTCTGGCATTCTAGATCATTGCACTACTAACTGAACTACCTGAGCAGTTATAGTAGTGGAATTCATATGATCTTTCACAATCGTGTGATTATTAAATTTGGTTTGATATCTAAGGCACTCTACTCGGAAGTAGAAGGTTGCTGGTTCGACTCCCAACGGCGGCAGTTTGCCAATTAAATGAACTAGAACGAAAATAAACGGCTATGTTTGTGAAGGTTTTTTACAGTTTCCAAAACGGTGATTCCAATATGTTTCCATAAACTATATATACTCTATATACCACTAAATATATATACCACTAACTATAGTGAATTGTGATTCCATGAACAAAAAGAACACGCGCCATTACTAAATTATAATATTTTCTAGATTCAACTTTTATTTCTTTTGCCATTTGTTCTTCATAGTTTACAACGCTAATAATAATAGTTTGAACGACTAAAACTAAAACTGTGTGCTTTTTTCTTTTTTTTAAATAATAAAGAAAAAGGAAATATTTTTTTAATAAGTTGTTGTAAAGTTTTATAACAAATTCTTATTAACTCACATACTCAAGAACATTAAACGAAACTTAATAATTAAATTGTAAAAGCTTCATTTTAATAGTTTTGCTCTGGAAAGCTTTTACCTAGAAATGTAAACTGATTTCCAACAATCTTATATCCAATGAAAGTTGTTTTTAAAAGTTTTGTTTTTCAAAAACAGAAATGTCTCTAATAGTTTTCGAGATATCGAATATATTCGCTAGGTATCATTTTTTTACTTATCCCAAACTCCAAAACACTGTGCAATAGAGCAGGATAGAAAACCGTGTAACATAACGCACCAAAAGAAGTATAACTACAAAAAAAACGATACAAATGAAAACTACTATGGAATTATATGAATATAAAATACAAACTATAATCAACCAACTCAAATACTTTTATATACATTGATTGCATACTTGCTGATGCTGATGATGTAATCATCGTGGTAAATATATTATCGAGAATTGTATAGAATAATGTTTGTCGAACTCGATGTATCGAGAAGAACTCACTTATTTTCACATTCAATTTATTTTAGATTTTCGGATATAATTTGTTAAAGTCAAATTTATTTATTATTATAATCAATACAATATGAACATTGTTGTAGTAGCAGCACCCTTGACCTTTTTATATACAGTCTGTAGGTATATATTGTACACAAACAGTCTGTTGATGCCATGACCTCCATATACAGCCGGCAACCTAGTATGTAACATTATGTCTATTCACAAGCTTGAATATAAATACAGGTTGCCTTATTTTAAACAATGAATATTTGTTCAAGGAAGAAATATTCATTTGAAAAGTTTTTGAGAAATAAATTATGGGGCTAACTTTGTTTTATTTGGAGGTTACCATTGCGATATATCAAGGGTACGATGCCTTGTGGATGAGTTAATTTTTCATATCAACAATAAATTAAAAATTCTGTATATATACAGAACATACTGTACGCTAGTTCTTTCATACTATGTCTTCGTAACCCTAATGGATATTGACATTAGTATTTTATGGTAAAGGTGTAAGTATACACAAATAACAGTATGTAAGAACATATATTAGATAGAGAAGAAAAACTCAATCGAAACTTTTTGAAGTCCTTTCGTATAACATTGAGAAAATATAAATTCAATAAATTGACCGGTTGTTAGGCAGAAATAGGTTTTTAATTTAAATACTAATTTTTACTATGTATTGGATTGATAGATATACCTTGGAGTAAACGAATGATTTTCACTTCGATCTTATGGTCCATTATGCTCCCCCTTCCACTTCAGTCTGTCGAGATTTGCGTCTAACATATCTTGGCCATAGCCAGGCTTTATTTATCGATTAAATATATCGCTATCTATCGGTGAATACATTCCAACATAATGCACGCACTTTCAAGGTTATATAAAATGTCTTCGAAAATGTCTAGTTCAAAAACGCATGTCCCACAACCCAAAAAATATTCGAAAATTTTTTTCATAAACAACTTCGAGAAAATGTAGAATAAAAAAGCTCCTGCCAACAAGTATCGGAACTCATTTCGAATCTATAGATCGTAAAAAGTAGGCTGATTGTTTAAGTTATCAACAATTGAAGCAACTAATCATTTCAACGCATTCGTTTAAAAAACAAACCCTTACACAGGCAATAGTTGTTATATGGAGGTTATGTAAGGGCTCCTACCACAGTTTTCTGTTTTTCAATTTTATGATATATTTTCATTTTGACATAGTAAAAAACAAATAACATAAAAGTGTTTTCCTTGTAAAATCGTTCATCTTAATTGTGGGTTATAAAACTGTCACTCACCGGTGGCATCTTCATCAAGAATGGTTTCTATGAAATCATTTTATTTTATATATTTATAAATATAATTCTGATAAATATCCTATGTGCGATATCCGTTGTAGCTGAAATATTTCATATGTTTTTTGGACAATGGATATATTTCAACCCTTGATTTATTGCGAAGCTTGAAAAGCTAGAAATTTCTTATGGTTGTAGATAGTTTCATTAAGAGTGTGTATAAGATATTGTTTTATATTTTATCATCTTGGGGAATAGAGATAATCTTTACCTTATTTCAAGAAAATCGCCAATCAAGTAATTGTCTATTATAAAAGTTGTCTGCATTAAAAAAAAAATACTATATACAGTGTGTTCATTTGAAAAGTTTCCATTTTTCTTTATATATTTTTGATAAATATGCAGGAAAAATTGTTTCATACAAAAGTTGCCTAGTTTAAAGGATTATCTGTTATACGGTGCAAGATACGAGACATCTTTAAATACAAAAAAATGGTTATCTCATAAAAACAGCTTTTGTTTGAAACTTTTTTTTCATACAGCCCCTAGTTTTGATGTAAAGCATTTTTAAACAAAGACATAATAGGTTTCCCTTTCCCTATAGTTTTGCTGTTCCGTTAATTATTCAACGGGTAATTTTTCTCGTATGTATATATAAAATTTAATTAAGGTTTTGTGTGCTTTTAAGTACAGATTCTTTACCTGTTGTAAGCTTTTGTTTTTATACGTTTTATATGCGTTGTATTCATTAAAAAGAAGTGATGTAACATTGAAAACAAGTGAAAATAACAACTAACTGAACTAATTGCTGTAATACCCCGTATATACTGAGTTGATGAAAAGGAGTTTCAAACAAAAGTACTTTAAAAAACGATAGTGCTAAAATTCAAATCAGTATTAATTGAGAAGGAAAAGTTTTGAAATCTGTTGGTCGGATGTTAAAATGACCCTAATTTTCGTACTGTTCAGGTCAAAATTACCCAAGAAACTGATTATTACTAAAATCGAGAACAAAAAGTTTTTCATTTTTTTCGCATTTTTTCTAAGGGGTACCCCTTAATAAAATCGCTGAAATTCGACAAAAATTATTTGTCTCCGATTTTGATAGAAACTTGGTTTTAAGCTAATTTGGACCTAGCGAAAACGATGGTAATGGTTAAAATGCGATACGATTAACGGTTACCAAGATATGAGACTTATGGTGCTAAATTTCAAAACAGTATGAATGGAGAAGCGAATATTTTGAAAAGTACCGATTGCAGGTTAAATTGAATCCGATTTTCATACTGTTTGGGTAAAAATTATCCTAGAAAATGATTATTCTTAAAATCGAGAACAAAAATTTTTTTCATTTTTTTCGCATTTTTTCTAAGGGGTACCCCTTAATAAAATCGCTGAAATTCGACAAAAATTATTTGTCTCCGATTTTGATAGAAACTTGGTTTTAAGCTAATTTGGACCTAGCGAAAACGATGGTAATGGTTAAAATGCGATACGATTAACGGTTACCAAGATATGAGACTTATAGTGCTAAATTTCAAAACAGTATGAATGGAGAAGCGAATATTTTGAAAAGTACCAATTGGAGGTTGAATTGAACCCGATTTTCATACTGTTTGGGTCAAAATTATCCTAGAAAATGATTATTATTAAAATCGAGAACAAAAATTTTTTTCATTTTTTTCGCATTTTTTCTAAGGGGAACCCCTAAAATAAAATAGCTAAAATTCGAGAAAAATTTTTTCTCTCCGATTTTGTTAAAACTTGGTTTTAAGCTAATTTGGACCCAGCGAAAACGATGGTAATGGATAAAATTCGATACGATTTACAGTTTCCAACATATCAAGCTTACGAAGGTTAAATTGAAAACTGTATGAATTCAGAAACAAGTATTTTGAAAAGTATAGATCGGGCGTTAAATTGAACCTAATTTTCGTACTGTTTAGGTCAAAATTACCCTAGAAAATGATAACTATCAAAATTTAGAAACAAAATTTTCTTCACTTTTTTCGCATTTTTTCTAAGGGGTACATTTTCAACGCCGGCATTTTCATAGAGTTTTTGAGGTGGATTTTGTAAGGAAATATTCGACTTGTAGAGGTTAAGATTCATTCTATTGATTGTACACTACATCAAACATTGATATGTTCGAGATAATGAGGTCTAATTTCTTTTTTCGAGTTATAGAGGGGAAATATGAATCGAAATGGCTTGTAGAGACTCACTGATTATTTCAACCTATGGAGGGTTGAGATTTCGAGTTTTGCAGATTTTCGACTTATCCAGGTTCGACTAAATGAGGTTCTACTGTATATATGTATATTGAGTATTCCTTGATTAGGGCCTATTTATATTATAGCGGTATCGCTTCTTCATTATTAAAAATATTATTTTAATATTGTTTATCATTTGTATCTGTTGCTTAACAACTATAACTTCCTTCTATTAACACGGTTGCTTTGAATGTTAACAACTTTGATAATTTACATATAAATATATATATAATATGTCATAAATCAATTTAATAAAGATCAATTATATCTTTAACACTTATTTATTATTTATTTAAATAATAATTATTTATTATATCAATCCATTACCTCTACAATATCAACTCTTTAAGAATTTGCATCCTTGAACGAAACACACCACTCCATGGAGAAAACATTAAATCCATGAAAAACAACGGAAAAAGTATTTTCATATGAGAAAATTTATGACATATAAAATATAATCTCTTGTATCTCATTAGATCCATCAGTGAATAATTTCACACATACCATACATTCATTCAACCATATGAGGAAAGTAAAAGAAAGTTTTAATTCATAATCATGTTTTTTACCAGTTTTACATTTTGAATGTACACACCCGTTCATAATAATTGAACCACATTCTAAGCTTGTAAATATTACTAAATATATGTATTCTACATACAATAACACTTAGAATGTTTCAATTAGTTCAAATTTTTATGAACAGGAGTGTATATACGAAATTAAATTACATTCAGTATTACGTAAGATATTTTGATATGTTTTAAAACGAACAGACATGCAGACAGACAGACTGACAGATAGAACAGTGTGGTTTTGTTGCTGAAAACTTTTGAAATATTTCAATGAAAGTTTCACTCTCTTAATGGTAATCACTACGCTACCATTGAATATACAATGTCAGTCTATTCACACGACTACGTATTTAGAAAATTATATACACGTTAAAAAAAATGGTCGATGATACTAACAGCCTAGAGATCAGTCCAAGTGGCCGAGCGGTCTAAGGCGTTATGCCTGCTTGGAAACTGGGACGTTATGGGTTCGAATCTCGACATCGGCACTAAATAAAGGGGCAATTAATTGACTTAACTGTCGACGTATGGACAAGAACGAAGTAACCGGCTATGCTTGAGAAGGTTTTCTGTAGTTTCCTTCACGAACTCCAGAGGAATATCGACATAGTTCCTATCATAGTCGGCTGCAGCCGCATATCCTACCAATTCTTAGTCTATACACAAAAATTCCTTCCACTCCACACACATTCTCCCATTCTTAGGCAGCACAATGGACCTTATGGTCGAAGTGTAGCCCGTCCAGGGCAGCCTCTACAACCTATCTATCTATCTAAGACATGTACAAAGGATTTAGCAGTGATTTGGATGACGTTAAAAACAGATAGTTATTGGATGTCCAGTTTCTTTGTGAGAGAGTTTAAAGGATCTATACTTCGAATATAAGGGATTTCAATTTCAAACATGTCCTCTTTACTTCTGTTATTGTCATTCGAAAATAAAATTATCGATATATCGGACTTTGACTAACCCAGAAGTGTAAAATATTCGGGTTGACTATTCTTAGGGCTTTTATAGTAAATTCTAGAGTTTTATAGCTATAATAGCCATTTTCTGAGAAACATACATGAAGGTGTTACACACATTGCAAATAAATATTTAATTTGTATGTAGAATAGCTCTGTTTATAGTACATCAAAAGTTTAGGCAATTTAGAAATTATTATACAAGTTAGACCGACTGAAGACATGTTAACAATGGCCTAGTTAAATCTGTTTTGTTTGGTGGCCGGCTAAGAAGATAAGAATCAAATTATATGGTGGCTCAAAATAAGCTGTAATAATAATATAAATTTCATACTTAATAGTATTTTTGCTTTCTTCGAAAATGATGATATGGCGATTCTATGTGATTCTAACAAATTTGCCAAATGAGGTTCCTGTTTTGGCTGTACAAAATTTGCCACAGCACACAGACATACTTGCTCAGACATGCTGGCAATTTTGTGAGGACCTAAATTATTTGTGGTCCATTTTATCGATAAGACAACACCTACGAAAGAAGTCCAATGTCCTACGAAAGTGAGATAAAGTTGCTTGACCTTTGCTTGTCCATGAACGTGGTAGAAGCGGCCATTTGATTAAGGGATGAAACTTGATCCAACCCTGCGAAAACCTGATCCAACAAGGGGTTCTCCCACTCCCAAATCTTTTACCGCGCACGACTTTTTTTCCAAAATAACAATAGCTGTTGTAAATTTTATTTACAACACCTTTTGTATGAAAATTTTTCCATATCCTCTAATTCCCATGAAGCTCTAATTAAATTGGCACCATTTTTGACGTTACTCTTTGGTATTAACAATTTTGGATCTCAAATAAGAGACTCAACGATTTCGTCAAATATCGATGATCGTAAATAACCGTCATTGAAACATACGCGCTTTAGAAGTCACAATTTTAGTCTGATGGCAATGATATGTGCTGTGTTTGATGTGTCTTCAGTATTCGGGAAACTTTTTAATAGGTAAATTCGGACAACGAAAAAGACAGATAAAAATAAAGAGAAACAAAGTCTTCGAAAAAATTTTAATAGTTCGAGAAAATTCAATTTCTTAGAAAAAATTCATCAAACTCGTCAAAAACGGTGGTCACAATCTATAAAAAATATATCCGTAAACATAAAACTAAAAAGTTTTGTGAAAAAGTAAAATTTGTTAAAAACATAAAGAATTTTCTTTTTACCGAATAATGTAGAATATTTTCACTTTGGAATTTTTCATACAACAAAATAACCATAAATAATCAACTGTGTGTGTGTGTGTGTGTGTGTGTTTGTGTGTGTGAGGGTATGTATGTAGATACACACCAACCCAACAACACATTGGAATGTTATGTAAAATAGAATAATGGTTTTTCAGTTTAAAGTGAATAAAAAATGAATGTAATTATTTTTAAGGATGGATTTCAGGTGAGGAGTTTTTCACGTACATACAACAATGTTTGTTTGTACAGTGTCTACAATTCAAGCTCACTACAAAAGTTTTTCTACACATTGAGATTTAAACGAATTATATCAAATATACTACTTTACTCAGTTGCATTCAAATTTATTTTAATATTCACTTTTTCGCTTACACGAAATTTTCATTTTTATTTATTTATTTTTTGAAAATTGTACAAAATTAATAGAGGATTTATGTGTTATGTGTTGGTCGGACGTTAAAATGAACCAGATTTTCGTGCTGTTTGGGTCAAAATTACCCTAGAAACTGATTATTACTAAAACTGAGAAGAAAATTTCGTTTTTTTCGCATTTTTTCGAAGGGGTACCCCTTAATAAAATCGTAAAAATTAGTTAAAAATTTCTTGTACCCGGTTTTGATAAAAACTTCGTTTTAAGCTTATTTTGACCTAGCGAAAACGATGGTGATGGTTAAAATACGATACGATTAACGGTTTTAAAGATATCAGATTCATAGTGCTAAAATTCAAAACTGTATGAATGGAGAAGCGAATATTTTGAAAAGTACCGATTGGAGGTTAAATTGAACCCGATTTTCATACTGTTTGGGTCAAAATTATCCTAGAAAATGATTATTATTAAAATCGAGAACAAAAATTTTTTTCATTTTTTTCGCATTTTTTCTAAGGGGTACCCCTTAATAAAATCGCTGAAATTCGACAAAAATTATTTGTCTCCGATTTTGATAGAAACTTGGTTTTAAGCTAATTTGGACCTAGCGAAAACGATGGTAGTAGTTAAAATGCGATACAATTAACGGTTACCAAGATATGAGACCCCTTAATAAAATCGCTAAAATTCGAGAAATACTTTTTCTCTCGGATTTTGTAAAAAACATGGTTTTAAGCTAATTTGAACCTAGCGAAAACGATGGTAATGAATAAAATACGATACGATTTAAGGTTTTCAACATATCAAGCTTACGAAGGTAAAATTGAAAACTGTATAATTCAGAAACGAATATTATGAAAAGAGCTATGAGCCTCTGAGCTATGACAGTGTTTTGGTAGTGAAATGCATGGGATTTCTCACTATCTTGATGTCAATGTATTATTCATTTGTTTATTTACTATTGTCATATTTCTTTAAATGGTTGTTTTGTAAACAAGCGTCTATTTATATCTATTTATATCCAACGGAAGTGACTAACGTTTACTTAATTTGGCATTTAAGTAATGTCTCTGAACATTGATAACATTCTTTGACATCAAATTAATGATAAATTTGACTTAAATTTCGAATTAAGTACAAGTTAGTCACTTCCGCTAGTATAATATAACCGAAAGCAACCTTACTAACAATGGAAATAAATAGAGATTAGTTTACAGTAAAAAGTATTAAAAACTCGTTTAGATTATTGATAATTCAGATGATAGACACTGTACAATATAACCTCATATTACACACACACCCACACACACCACACACACACACACATATATATATATATATATATATATATATATATATATATATATATATATATATATATATATATATATATATATCATGTAGTGCATATAATATACAAGAAATGTTCTTGAAATATGTAAAATACCAGCGATTATTTTAATAGATCCGGTGCGCGTTTAGAGAGAAACATTCAAAGGAACACAACCGCCGTGCTGCGTTGCACGTCCCGTCACATCGTCCGTTAACGACCCACTCTACACGATATACAAAACAACAAGATGCTTCTTTTTTCCCCCCCATTTCCCTTACCTTGACAACTTGCAAGGTTTAAACTATTTTAAGTATTCATTCTTTATTTATACAACAATAGCAGCATGCAAAAGACGAAGATAAATGTGAGTTAGGCATTCATCTTAATATGATCGCGCTATCCTTTTCTAACGTTCTTAATTAATTTCATTGTGTGTCTTAAACACAAAATTTTCATTAAAAAAATAGTTGTGATGTGTATTTTGAAATAAATTGCTGAATCACTGCATAATAAATAGTGAAAAAAGGTACACAATAATTTGAGGTAGAGTTAGTGTCAAATCAATAGAGAATAGATATTTAACTATTTACCCATTTACCCATAGCAAGTATTTACCCATTAATGGTCTGATGAATGACCAATTATTTATTAGACTAAGGGGGCAAAGCTTGGCAATCAATTGTTCTGAATTTTACAACATTCAATGTATATTTTTCTTATATAATGACGTATTAAAGTAAAGCTTAGGCTAGTCACTATAGTGATTAGTTTGTATTGACTTTGTGAGTATTATTGTTGCTGTAAAATTGATGAGGAGTGCTCAATACGTTTCGGTACAAATGTATTTGTGCCTTATTCATTCAGTTTTGGGAAAAATTTCTTCGGATAAAAGTTATTTATTATAAATACTATCAGCGCATTCATTCGAAAGCGTTTAACAAGTACAAAATGCGTTACTTTTGTGGCCTATAGCACAAAGGACAAAATTTCTAAGGAAGAATATATATTATATTCACAAAAGAAAAACAAGTAGATATTCCACTAAAAACCCAAAAATAATTACACAGTTATTCGTAAAAGTGTTGGAACGGTTTGAAAGCGAAATGAAAGTCTTCTCAAAAAAATTCTCAAAGCAATGCTCCTCAAACTTTATACTATAAACAATATAATTCCATCATTGTGATGTCATCAACCAAAAATCAATGGGCAATTTACACAAAATGGCACCAAAATATAATTATAGAATCAGAATCTTAAAATCTATATAATCACCAATTTTTGGTAACTTCCCAATAATAAATCTACCCAGAGTATTCGATTATAATTGAACAATTTAATATTATAATAGATTAACAACTCCACAGGATTTGCAACAACTCTACTTGAAAATATTTTACTTTTTATGAATTCTTAATTATTATTATTTTTTTCATTTATTTCATTTTTCCTGAAACCATATACAGTTTTACCTTAATTGTTCAGAATAATAAAAGCATTTCCTGGATGAATTTTAATTAGGAAAATAGAATTGGAAAACAGGCAGAATTTTACACGTATCTTCTCAAGTATGCCTCCGCGAAGGGAGAGAGAGGGGACATCTATTGGACAAAATAAAAACCTCAAATTCGTTCAAAAAAAATTTCCAATTCGATTTTGTTGCATATTTACGTGCTTTTTCATTAAACCTTTGAGTAACAATTTCATTTCATTTTTTATGAAAGGGAGTGTATATGTTTTTTCAAATATATATATATATATATATATATATATATATATATATATATATATATATATATATATATATATATATATATATATAAATATATATATATTTTAGTCATAGTTACAGGAATTGATGATGAAATTAAATAAAGATACTTAATTAATCTAGTTAATTAATTATTTTTTGGTACTTAATTTTGTTTGAAATTAAATTTTTAATTATATTATATGTGTTGTACAGAGTACAGTGAACATTCAATTAATTTTAAAATATAGATGAAACAAGTGAAAATAACAACTAACTGAGTTGCTTAAATACCTGGTATATTTTGAATTTATTTTGCCTTTCGGTTATACCAACGGAAGTGACTATCGTTTACATAATTTGACAAGTCTCTCACTATTATTATGTAATAGGGAATATGCATGAAAATTTGTTTTCACTTGAATTGAAGCATGTTTACTTGACAAATATCAAGGTAAAATTACTTTTTAAATAACTTTAAAAATAAGCGAGATATGAATGACTGAAATTCCCGATTAGACAAAGAGGGTGATATCCCTCTTGATATGTTATGTGACGTCATATTACACTTTAACCATTTAAAATACACGTAAAACTCCGTTTTTAGTATTTTTTCAAGAAAAAGACAGATAATAATCTTTAAAAGCTTATAGCTTCCTTAATATTTGTCGGATTTTAATTTCGTTTTAAAATATTATTACAGTATTAACAGTATTTTCATATTCTGAAAATAAATGTGAAAAAAAATTTGCATGCATATTCCCTATTGAAGCAGAACTGCTAAAGACACTAATTGGAAAAACTAATGTAGTTAAACTATCGTTGATTTTGTTAAAAATATAAATAAAGTCTTCTGACATGTAGTTTTGAAGATATTTTGATATAAACAACGAAGTATGTGTGTCTGATATATCTCTTATATGGAATAGATAGTCATGTTGTCTGTTATATATATATATATATATATATATATATATATATATATATATATATATATATATATATATATATATATATATATAAACCTAGTTATATCGACGGGTCAGGTTTTAAGAGCCAAAGATTATAATTTACAAATTATAATTTAGTGTATTTGAAAACATCAATATTATATTTTCGGATGGAGAAGAATCATATAATTTATATTTTCAAATAAGATAAGAATTATTATTATATTTATCTAATAGGGCCATCCATATTTGTAATACCTTACCAGTCAGTGTTCTAGGAGTTTTATGGCGTTATCATATCGGAACCATTTTAGTTGTGGTGGTTGACATTATCCTGCCATAAGCAGCATGTATTATATATTATTAATATTCATAGAAAACTTTTTCGATTGATATACAGGACGTTTCATTTAAAATCAAATAATCAAAACTTGGTAGAACACAGCCAAAAATGGATTAAGTGACAAAGACGATGCGTATATGAGAGTTGCTCGAGCGATGCGTGCTATTTCTTGGAGTCGAACCACGCGTAGGATTTTGTGGTCATCACAAAGCTTTTACAATTGCGAATAAAATGGCTGCACCATACAGATGGACCTAGCAAAATTGTAAGAATTTCTGATTGGACTACAGCATCCTAATAATATAGCATTTCTGGATCCACACTCCCAAAAACTTTTTATACCCGGTATATATAGAAGGATATAATATATTCTATCAATCCTATCCTATATATCCTTAATATTATTAAGTTTCTCTCGACATTGTTACAGTTGAAAATATAGATCGTAGAAAAAAGTTTTTGGTATAGGTGTTCATAAAATGACCTTATTAGTCCAACTCCGCAAATATGAAATGAGCGAAAATTTTGTGAGTGGATTCAAACATCCGTAATTACTGGATTCTCGGGGGTAATTAATTATTTTCGTATTGTTTAAGGAAGACAATAACGCCTTTATTTGTTTCCATGACGAAACAAACACCCTTTATAGAAATATAAAACGAACGGTACACGATAATGTTTAATGTTTATGTATCGGCAAGATTCATTTATATGAGTGGTATCTAACCTTAACTAACCTTACTTAACCTATATATCTTTATACATACATACTCGAATGTACAGTTAACTACAATATATGGTCATCATTATGGCTGCTAGAATAGGCGTGATTTTTAATTCAAACTAAAATTACAAAACGAATGAGAATTTTATTGCTCTCAGAGTCATAAAGTCTCAGATGAGGTACAAATCCTTTAAAACATATAATGGTATGTATATATAGGTATGATTAGGTAGATATACTATTTGAATGTCGATTCCTTGGAAATATGATCTAAATTCTATGGCTCTGAAGGAAATAAAATTATCATTAGTTCGTAATTTTTATTACTATTTTAAGTTTGAATTAAAAATCACGTCTATGTTAGCAGCCATATTGATGGCCGTATATTGTAATTGACTGTACATACATACATACCATAATAGAACATCTCAGGATTATAAATCACGCAAATTGTCTGATAATGTTTCCCATATTGTATGCGATTGTGTGCTTTCATAAACATATCTATTACAACTACACTGATAAAAATAAGTCCTTGCAGTAAGAAAAATTTGTTTATACCAAGAGTTTCTGATTCTCATATATAGGGAAGATAATATATATTTGATATAGGAAAATAAGTATCTTAATATCTATAGTTTTGATTTGAGAAAATTATCTTAACTAAAGATAAACTGACTCTTGACTCAAGAATCTCGCAATTCTTAAACTGTAATGATGATTTCTTTGGACCAAAATGCAAAAATTTCGGACCAAAATAAACATTTGTTTAATCCAAATAAATAACTTTTTAAAGCAGTAATGATATACTTCAGCTAAAGAAGCTGCATAAACTTTCTCTTCTTGAGTTTTTATTTTTTTAATAAGAAAAATTCTTTTTTTTTTACAAGAATTTGATTTTCTTGACTAAAAAATCACACGAAAATGACTAAAAAATTGTTTTTCGCTCAACTAAACATATGTTTTTGGTTCGACTGCGTAATCTTGAATAAACACAAGGGTTTTTCTTTATTGAAGCAAATATTTTGAAGAAAAATATATTTTCTTGAGAAATTCCATCTATCAATGTACGACTCTACCATACAAAGAAAATGAAGGCATGCATGCGATGTGTAAATTTGGTTAATGATTTAATAACACAACAATAACGAAGTTATCTATATAACAAGTTTCTCTCACGATATGCCAGTTTACAGGGTGTGCGGAAAATAAATGCATCATTTGATAGATTATAGAATTTGTAGTGTATTCACTACGAAATCTCAATTAACTTTTATATTTAGATACCTTTGCGTACGTACCTACATACTTTATATTCCATATGTTACCACGGTAACTATTTAGAATTACTTGGAATCTCCTCAAACTCATCAACCTGAATTATGTTCACCGACCTCAAGTAAAAAAGTGTTGGCGCTGTGAACAATATTGATATATAGGTGACGCATAAGTAACTTTATGATTTAATTAGTGAATAAATTTTTTGTTTACGCAGTTTTTTTCTTTTTTTTTCAACTTTGAAAAACTTGGGAAATTTATGATGGAATGACTCAGCACAGAACAAAGAACCAAAGTTGTTCAATTTTATTTTGAAAGTCAGCATTCGAAGATTATTAGAATAATCAAAGAGTACTCTAGGTTTTTTGACATTAAATTCAAAGTTTGCCCCAATTCCTAGAACCATTATTTGTATTTTATAAATAAGTATTTCGACTACAAAGTAGTTATCATCAGTATGCATTAGCTAATCGTCACTATCTCCGATATATGGAGTCCAAGATATGTTACCCGTTACTAGTTTGGAACGCGTTAACCTTTATATTAAAATACTTCCAAAAAATACCTTTGACATATCCACATGCCTATATATTAAATTATTTATACCTCCTGAAAATAATTATTTCAAAAGGGTCCCAAGTATTCCAACCCAGTAATGAATTGTGATATCATATATCTTATATCGCATTTTGTGACTGTATATAAACTTCCCATACACTGATAGAAGGAATTTCTTTCCTCAAGAAAATATATATATTTCTTCAAAATATTTGCTTCAATAAAGAAACCCTTATTTTCATTCCAGACTACCCAGTCGAACCAAAAACATATGTTTAGTTGGGCGAAGAAACTCTTGAACGGAGTTTAAAATTTTTTTTAAATAGAGTTCGTGTTAGTCTTGGCCTAAGAGAGTCTTTCTTGGCCAAATACTCGTGTCAAGAAAAGTAGGAAATTTAAAAATTCAGAAAAGTAAGACTTTAGTCAAGAAAATGAAATTCTCGAAAAAAAAGTTTTTTTTGTATTATAAAATAAATAAAAAACCCAAGAAGAGAAAGTTTATGAAGCTTCTTTAACTGAAGTATATATATTTAACTGAAATATATTTAACTGAAGTACTTCTATCAGTGTACAAATATATATATCGACAGTATGTGCATTATTAATTGTGAAACAAGCAACTGGTAAATAAGATGACACGTTATTGAGCATCATCTTATTATTATTATTCTTGTGTGGATCGTGTTTGTTGTTTTTGTATGTAAAGAGACAAGACGGCAGGCTACTGACAAGATCGTAAAGGTGGGAATATGTTGACATTATGTAATGTTGACAAGGACATTATATAATAAAACAAAAACACAATGTCTCTCAGGGCACACAAAAACAAACAATATATTGAAAAAACAAATTTCTCGAATATAAAAACAACTGGTGTAAAACACTCACATCACCTCTAACAAACATCAATGTCATACTTGGTGTAACAGTTGAAATCCAGATAGTTAGGTTCGATTCCTGTTACATAAGTTAATTTTTTCATATCAATATTTAATGAAAAATTCAATGACATGTTTGTCTATGTAGTATACGCTGGTTCTTTCATACTATGTCATACGTAACCTTAATGGAAATTGACATTAGTATTGTACTGTCACGCAGTCATATTGTGACTAAGTATACACCAATAATAATAAGAATAATATTAATAATAGAACAGAACACAACACAACACCACACACATCACCCAAAAGGCGATGTCGCAGAACACAATAAACATACATACATTTATAGACACTACAAAAACACAAACACCCTTACAAATATACACGCACACTTGCACACATTCTCCGGTTCACATGACAGACTAGAACAAAAAGCAAATAAAAAGTTTACCGTCACTTGACTATGTCCGTGCGGTAAGCTTATCAGGCTCAGCCTTGATTAAAGAAATAAAAATAATAATTAGAAGGAGGGGTACCGAGGGGTCCCTAGTATCCTAGTATACCAAGGGGTCCTCTGTGCCCTCCTTACACCAATAATAAATAAAATGCGAAAAACAAGGAAATTTAATATTTTGTAAAATCTGTGTGATTTAAAATTGCCATCATTTCTTAGACTGGCTAGATATTTCACCATCCAGACGTTTATTTCGGGATGCATACCTCGAAAAAACACAAAAAACTACAGACAGGATTCTCTCCTCAATCCAAAGTTCTTTTGAATTTTTAAATTTGAGCTTTTTGAATATAATTTGTAATAGTTAATCTGTGAAATATTGTCTACAAAGTTTCTCCTAGTCTCTCCAGTTTTGTCTATTATGTAATATGACCTTGCAGTCTCAAGGACTAGATTTTAGTTTAAAGCAACATATATTTAATTGTGAAAATTATTAAAATCAATTTGGCAAAATTTGATAGAAACTATTTTCTAAAGAACAAAAAACACACACTCGATATGATATGAAATAAAATAATATTAGTTAGAATAATTTATCATACTGACTGAGGAGTTGTGTCAATGTTGTTTGTCAAATTACTCGTAACATATGTTTTTCGTATTCGAAAACTTTTATCATTAGATATTCGATTTAAATAACAAAAATATAATATCTAGATATCTGTTTGTATGTGTGTATATAATATATCATCGGTCTTCGCTAAAATCGGTTATTTTGTTTAATGTCACAAAATAAATCTAGGCAATTTATGTAAATGCTTTTGTATTTTTCCCGAAGTATATAGTGGAGAGAAAACAGGTCAGTTGCTCAACAATCGCAAATAATAGGTAAAAAAGAATACAATAGGCAACAGCAATTACATGGTGTGCTCCCAATAAAAATTTTGAATAATTCAAGTTTCCAATTTTTCATATCATATAGGCAATAAAAATTACACACCATCATTTTCCCCTAATAGATTTATCGATGTTATTTATTTCATTGTAGTTACTTTCTCGAAAATAGCAGTTTTCGGAGGCAAAAATTCAATCTATCTCGTGTTCATCTGTCAGAAAATTGGTTTTCTGCGAGTTTTCACAAGTGAAGAAATAACATGAAACTTTTTTTAAATAGGTAACTTGTAAGACATTAGTGTGATATTGGTGTGGAAACCACTGGCGTAGCTGAGGCGCCGCGAAGCCCACGGCGCGGGGAGGGGGTCTCCGAGCTTTAGAGGGCCTTGCTTGCTATATCGGAAAAATTATGATTTTTAAAATCAGTAGTATGTTGTAAAAATTTCACTTTAAAAGTCTAAATTGTATTGGGCCCCTGGGTAATTGAGGCACAGTCAGGACTCTTACAAGTGACAGGATTTCGTTTGGATCTTAAACAATAATATATTTATTATATATGTATGATAAATAAATAGTTGTTTCTTATATAAAAAATATGTTTTTCTTTTTTAATTCATTCAAATTCTCACTATTTTCCTGGCCTTGAGGGGGCCTCATGAAGGGTTTTTTCAGGCGGGCCTATTAGCTCTCAGCTACGCCACTGGTGGACGCTCGAAAAAAGTAGCAACACGCTGGAGTTTTGTATCTAAACTATAAAACGTGCAACGTATGAACGTTAAACGATTCGTGATAAAGAGATTTGGCTGAACGTTTCGCATATATTCCGAGTAGCACGCAATCACCCAGATGTAATGGTTAATGTCTACTCTACATATATAATTGTTTTTGCAAAACGTCGAACTTACTGACGGCATGTGTCGAGATCTTTATGGAAACATAAACTGGAAGACCTACTTCGGAAAATAGTTTTCATTTAATCAATCCCTACTTTGATATCATGATTATTATTCATAAATTTTCAAGAAAATTATTCCAAACACAAATGTACAGTAATTACTTGTGTGTTTTTGATCTATAGAAAATAAAATTAAAGAGATATTTTCATACATTTTCAAAAGAAAATATGTTTTTACTTTCGAGCGACAGACAAAAAAATAGAAGATATTTGAAGTTAAAAATATTGAAGTTAAAAAATTCCAACTCATGATAATTGATTATATTTTCCTTATGTGTATAAAGTTTGTTAAATGAGCGAAACTTCCAGATAACAAAACAATCCAAATTATCTGAGCTTTAACATTGCAAAAAAAAATATGCCAGTGTTGGGCTACATTATAGGGATGGATCTATTTATATAATGTGTTTATTTAAAAAAATAAATAAATTATGTAAATTACAAAATGTATATTCAAACAAAAAAAAAATGAATGAATAAAAATCCTTGATTCTATTATGATACGAGACGAGAATACCCGTTGAAAAATCAATGGTATCCTTGTTTGTTCAAAAATTTCTCAACGTTCAAGCGCTAGATAACACTATTTTTTTATTCGATGTATTAAATTACTATTTACTATTTTTTTAATTCGATGTAATAAACGATGTATAATTTAATGAATATTTTAAAAGAATATTTATCACAGTGTTTAATTTATTAACATAGTTGTTACAAGTTTAAATATATAAATTATATTTTACCATAGGGCTGACTGGACTATAGGTTAAAAATTGTGATATTTAATCGTTGATAACTATTTCAAATTATAGATGTTTTCACATCAAAAGAGCATAACAAAGGACATTGGATGTTCAACACAATTATATATTAAATGATGTGTGGTAAATAACATTTTAATAATGTAATTATCAATGAACGACAACAATGGATGGCTACGAATAAATACGATCATATATAGGGCGGTTATGACGATTATGGACGGTTAGACGCATATTACATAATTACAAATAACAAAAAAAAAAGGGAGATATTTGTCAGACTTTACATCGGTTGATGGAAAAATTATTGTTTTATATTACAAGATGGTCCATTTAGATGGATAGATAGATTGTAGAGGCTGCCCTGGACAGGCTACACATCGACCATAAGTGGAATGGAAGGAATTTTTTGTGTATAGACTAGGAATTGGTATAGGATATACGGCTGCAGCAGACTTTGATAGGAACTATGCCGATATTCGTCTGGAGTTCGTGAAGGAAACTGCAGAAAACCATCTCAAGCATTGCCGGTTACTTCGTTCTTGTCCAAACGACGACAGTTTAGTCAATTAACTACCTCTTTTTTTCTTAATAATTGACAAATTGCTGATGTCGGGATTCGAACCCAGAATCTTCTAGTTTCCAAGTAGGCATACTGCGCAGACATAACGCCTTAGACTGCTCGGCCATTTGGACTGGTAAAGGCGACCATACTAACAATGGATAAAAATAGATGCTAGTTTACACTAGTTTTATTGCTTGTTTATGTTTTTGCAAGGAATATTTGGAAATTCTCCTGAATTTTCTGGACTTATTATGTTTGTATTCCATAAAAGTCTATAAAATCACACCAACATAACATTTCGTAGACAAAAAACAGACCGTTCATCTGCCAGATGTCATGGGTTCGATTCCCCGATAATGTATATAACTTTATAATGTCAATAATTTTTCATATCGAAGTATGAAACAAAATCAAAAAGCCGTCATTCATATCCTTTGATGAGTTCACTAAAGTAATTATCTCACTTTTATACATATAATTTTGTATATTTTATTAAAACTATCTGTTTGTGAACATGAACATTGAACATGAACATGAACATTGAACCACCCCTACTTTGTAGTACCTTTGTAAATATATTCCTGAATCATAACATTAATCAACTCCATGATATCTAATTTAGTGTGTAATTTAGTTACATAGAAAATTTAATAATAGAAAGAGGATTAAAAACAAAGTCATAATCTTGAATCCTCGTAGTTAATGCTTGCTTGTATGCCATCCATATACCGGGTGGGTCAGAAGTAACGAAGGTGTTCAAAGTTGTAATCATTATTTTGGCTATTTTGTTTATTATTTTCTTTCTAAGATTCGATGGTTCTTTTTTTAACGCTTAATAATGCCTCTCTTAATGGAAATTTCCAAAAAAAGGACACTTTGGAATTTGATCATCGATTTTCCGACTGTTAATTGGTCGATTTGGACAACAGGCATCAGTCGGAACTTTTCCGCGAACCAATAGCTTTCGTACGTTTACAAACGAAGCTGTGATTGAGCAGGTATGCGAAAGTATTGCAGAAGACCTTTGAACTTCAACACCAAGACATTTAGATCAAGTCCGAAGGTCTCGATCATTTCTGCAACATACCCTAAACACATTGAATTATATTATAAAGATTTAAATCCCTTTGTTACGTTTGGCTCCTCCTGTATATATATATACATACTACCCATAAAATGTAATACAAAATATTTTACATTACGAAATTTGGATAGAAAAAAAAAGCGCACCAGTGTAAGTGTATGCGTGTTAATGGTCACGAATAAGCTTTGTATACAGTAATAAATTGGTGTACCATGGAACGCGTTTAGCTAGAAAATGGATTCGAGGCTCATTGTACAGAGCTTGTGAAGCAAAGTGAAACAATACAAATATTTAGCGGAATATAACTGAAAATCGTTATAAAATTACAAAAACATTGACGATTACGTCTCATATGATTCGTAAATATACTCGGAATTATCGAAACAAATAGCAAAGGAAAGCTCGCGTCAAATAATATTCAAAGAGCCTAAAAATTCTAGTGCCAAACGAATGCCAGAGCTACGGTAGTATCACCCAAAACAATTGCGTAACTGGTCCAACAAGCATACAGCGGCCCTGTGTTACTTAAAATGTCTACAGATCATGTGCAAGACGTTTTTTCGGCGCGGACCCAAAATACACCTTTCTTCTTTTGAATTACTATAATTTCGATGTCAACTTTTTGAATCACTGTACACAATATATATTCTGTTTGTTACAACAATTTTTCTCTGTGTACCAACGAAGAACAGCATCATGATATCTTGAATCTGCGTCATCTTTGTCTTTGTTCGTTTTCTATGCGCTACACGATTCTTGGATGTTATCCATATTATATTATTTACACTTTTAAACATATTATATAAAATATCATACACTTAGTGTCGTATCTCTGACAATGACTATGTATGGATATTAATAGTTACCCTGGAGGAGATGAAGAAGACACCACCTCCCGTTACACGGAGGAACAGAGACATATATATATATAGTATATTTTGATCATTATGCCAAATATGTTGAAAAGAATTTGAACTATCATATTTTTATACAGAATGTTTTTTTACAAAAATGTGGACAGATATTCATTCCAGGTTTTGGCGTGTTATGAGAATCCGATCAGACTATATTTTCAGCATGTAAAGCATCGTTGATAGAACGATAGGACTGATATAGCACTCACTGATCGATGTTACACTGATTTCTATCCGGCTATAATATTTGGAAGATATTGAGTAAAAAGTGTGTGTTGTGTAGTATATAGACAAAAATTATATTACATGCTTAAGCGAAATAGACAGAAATCTGTCTGTCACATAGGCAGTGTAACTACACTCTGCAGTGCGGCATATAATCTTTGTATTTTGGAAAACAAGACAAAGTTATAAATTATAGAAAGATGAATGATCGTTATTATTTTGGTAAATAGCTACACCGCCAACTAGAACCTTTAAATTTGACTATACAGTTGAAATTAGGTACATGAATGTCTTCATCATTATTACTCCATGTATCTGATAAATAGATACTCCATTTTTCAGGGCTCGTAAACTTTGTATATTTAATGTATATATCGATAGACCTGATCTTGATAAATTTCACTCTGATTCTAATGTAAATAATGGATTTAATGACAGTCTTTCATACTCTAATTTGAATGTAAGAAGTGACGGTGGTTCTGTTCGACCATGATCAAATGTAGAATCATTGGTTTTTAGATAAAATATATCATTTTTCTATTGTAGTATATCATTTTATTAAACTTTTATGTCTTAATGGTAGTGTTCACTTTATTAAAATGACATATTTATAAAGAAGTATAACTTCTTACGTGCGTACGTAAGTACATTCAAACTCTAAAAAAAATTATATCTCGTAATCTCGTAATTTTCACGTTTTTTAAAAGTAACTTTCATTAATTCTTGAATAAAATTTTGTCCCGTTACAACTTCCAATATAAGAAAGTTGTTGGTTTGACTCTCAAGAAGTTTACTTCAGCGATATAAAATTTATTTCTAAAATATATCACATAAATAAAAGTGATTCTAAACTTTTCAAAAACACACCGTATATTCAAACCCAAATTGTATTTTGGTGCGGAGTTTGTGATTATTCGAATTGGTGTTATTAGAAAGAACAAAAATATAATCTTTTGTTCTCCTATAATTACAAAAATAAATAAAAAAATGTATAGTGGAAAAGTAATCAACTATCGATCGTTTTTTCAGTGAAATTTCGAGTAACAAAATAAATCGAAAACATATCTTACATTGTAATCGAAAATAATAAGCAACTATATGCTTTCTTTTGTAAGCAAATCAGTAGAAAATACCGTGAACCCAAAAATGTTAACACATAAATTCTCGGCCTTAGTCCAACTGGCCAAGCGTACTAAGGCGTTATGTCTGCGCAATATGCCTACTTGGAAACTGGGAGGTTATGGGTTCGAATCCCGACATCGGCAGTTATTAAGGAAAAAAAAGGGGCGGTTAATTGACTAAACTGTCGGCGTATGAACAAGAACGAAGTAACCGGCTATGCTTGAGAAGGTTTTCTGCAGTTTCTTTCACGAACTCCAGATCAATATCGGCATAGTTCCTATCATAGTCGGTTGCAGCCGCATATCCTACCAATTCCTAGTCTACTCACCAATTCCATCCACTCCACTCACATCCTCACATCCTTAGGCATCACAATGGACCTTATGGTTGAAGTGTAGTCCGTCCAGGGTAGCCACTAGAATCTATCTGTCTAACGAGGTACTTTAGAAATACATGAAAGGGAGGTTTTTGTCTTAAAATTTTTCTCTTAATCTCTTATGGTTTCAAGGATAAATTTTTTCTCTTCTGGCGGAAGGAGCACGGTTCGATTTTTCCCATTCACGAACTTGAGCTCTTCAGCTATAACACGCAATTTCTGCTGGTTAATGGGGCGGTCAGTTGACTACTTCACAAACACCAGATGAATATCAGCATAGGTCCTATCAAAGTCAGCTGCAATCGCTCAACCTACCAAATTCCTAGTCTACATACAAATTTCCTGCCGAATAAAAGTCGGTGGCCTGTTTCGACGATGGCTGGTACATACATCGTCTTTCCACGTCAGCATCGAGTGTTAGCATTAAGATGTATCTTAAAAGGAGGGGTAGTGACAATTTTCATACTGCCTAAGGTGGCAGATTTTCTAATCCGACTCTGATCATACGACTTTGTAGAATCTTCAAAATTGCATACTTTGGAAAATCGATACAACAATCAAAAGTGGATGAAAAGCTTTCTTCTTTCGTCTGTTGGTTACAGATAAAGCTTATATAATAAATAACCGTGTTAAAAAGGTAATTAAAATACAATTTTTGTTAATTAACACGCGAATCTAAATTGCTTAACCAGAGTTAAAAATAGAATACAAAAAAAAAACCCAATTTGCTACTCAAATAATAAAATATTATATTTCACTTACCTACCTCTCTCATAGTAAATGTTGACAAAGTGAATGAACGTATACTCACCTGTAAACAATTCCCTGTTGTACATAAAATATTCCAGAATTCATTAAAAATCTGAACTCATGCATTCATTTTTGTAAAAAAAAAAAAAAACACACAAAATGATTTTGTTCGAAAAAAGCCATTTTTCGAGTATACAGGTTGGTCAAAAAACCGTTTGCTAGACATGCATTTTATAAACAAAACCTGTATAAACAAAGAATTTCATTTTTGCAATCCAAGAGCTATGCCTGGAACTTTGGAAGGTTTGCTTTCTTAAACAGAGATCAGATGATCGGATGTTTAGTTACTGATCTGCAGTTTGAATAAAATGTATAAATGAGGGGTGTGATATCACACTGTGACCTGAACAATATATTGTGGTCTTCTTATTAGATCCAGTTCAAGCAGATCAATCTTTCTAGACCCGTTTCTTTTCGGAAGCATAAGATCTGGAAAGCATCTGTTTTTCTTGCCTGTCAATAAATGTTCCGAAGTATCTTTCGCAAACCCACCATCTGGTCGTTTCTGATCTTCGATCTGTCGTTTCTTATCTTCATGAGAAAGTCGTTTCTTAAGTTTATAATTCCCCGTCAAGAAACCCGTTAGTCGAAAAGATTATTGGCTTGGCCTGAGTCCCGGAAAGTTCGATTTTCTCAACTACTGGATTTCGTAAAAATTCCATTTTGTACAGCAAAATGACGATTAAACTGCGATTATCAAAGTTGTTAACATTCAAAGCAACCGTGATAATAGAGAGAAGTTATAGTTGTTAAGCAACAGATAAAAATGATAAATAAAATTATAATAATAATTTAATGAAAATGCGATACCGATACAAGCTCAATAAATTAGTTTTTTTATTTACTTGTGTGTGTAGTATCTGTTTTTATTTGATGCTGGTGTAGATACCATTGCAGAGGGCCACCCAGTATTCTCTCAAACGACTTGTTATAATATAAAATCTGTGTAGGTGAAATAAAAACAAATATATCTATATATATATATATATACAGTAGTTTGTCAATTTTTGTTTTCATTTAAATTTTATTTCTTCATTGTATTCACATTCAATTCTCTGCCCACCTACATTCGTTTTGCTTCCAGCTTATGGAGATCCGTGGATAAATAATTACGGACAATTTTTTTTTTTGCTTTTGAATTCGCCCATTAAAGCGGTCAGATTTTGTTTTAGAGTGCTAACAAATAGTCAAATACTTTTGAAGAAAAGTGTTTTATTTTTAAATGAAATGGATGATTGAATAACGTACGACTTTCCCAATCGCTCCACTTTGGTAACGGTTTTGGTAGTAAAATTTAAAGTCAATTAAAACAATTAGTCAATTAAAACAGTTTAGTCAATAAACCGCCCCTTTTTTTCTTAATAATTGACAAACTGCCGATGTCGGGATTCGAACCCATAACCTCCCAGTTCCAAGTAGTCATAACTCCTCAGACATAACGCTTTAGACCGCTCGGCTACTTGGACGCCACCTTCAGTGTGGATAATACTATGGACCACAAAAGTAGCGCTCATTTTTCAAAAAATTTTATTTAATCGGTACCTTATTTATTTGGTTTTTACGAAAATGTTACGAATAGGTAATAGTTGATAGTAATATTTATAATGAACAACTTTTTTCCGAATCATTTTTGGGACGAAACAGAATTAATAGGGGACAAATCAATTATAAAATTTTCAAAAATGAGCGCTAGTTTTGTAAGCCATTTGTACATAAATTACTTAATCATGTATTAAAAACATGACAACATCATCCAACCCTTTGCTACAAACTTAATATCTACGGAACCCTGAATAACGGTAAAGTGTTTTAAATGTTAATGATTTTGTTTAAAAGACTTTATTTACAAGATTGTCAAGTTACTTCTCCATTTATTTTCTTTTTTACTTTTTTATTTACATCAAATGATATTTTTAATTATTTATTTATAATTATTTTGAAAAAAAAACAATACGAAAATTAATTAAAATTCTCTTTATGTTTTTTTTAAATATTTACAAATTATATACAGTTTTTTGTTTGTTTTGGGATTAAAAAATCAACAATATGGCAAAACATACAGACAAACAAAAAACCTGTGGTGTCAGCAGTTCCACAAAACGTCCATATATATACGAAAATCTTAAATATTTATTTAATTTAAAAGGAAATTGGTGTACAACTTTTTGAATGCATTTTTTTTTTCGAAACTTCGAACGCAATTTTATGTTTTGAGTGATTTAAAAGAAAAAAGTTATATTTGACAACATGGATAGACTTAATAGAAATTCTTGCTTTGATCCATAAAAGGTTAAAATTCTCGTGGACTACCAGGATATGTAATCAATTCCTGAACTAAAAAGTTTTTGATTTCTATTCGATATATTGAAGTCGAATATGTTCTGTATTTTCTTTTTTGATGATGATGATTAAAAACTCAAATAATTATTAATTGTTTCTGTCGCCAAAGTAAAAAGTAATTAACTCTTGAACTTTGAAGAGTTGTGTTGCTACTTAATTTACAAAAGTATTTAAAAAAAAAATTATTATTAATATTAAATTCTGTTCAATATATTTTTATTATTAACAAACAAAATAATATTTATTATTTATTTTTGATTGTTTATATGTGATATAATTCAATTCCATTATTTAATCAATATACATATAATATTTGTGATAGGTAGATATATAATTAACAAGTACCCTATCTATCTATATATATAATAGTTAATATAAGAGATACTTATAGTTATAGTATTATAGTTACGCCCTTTATGACCTACTAATAATAATATTAAGTACCTTAGGTGTATATTATAATACTAAACGTTATACATCTATTTACAGGTTAACGTACCAAAACAAAAAAACATATTGTACAAAAATTATTTACACGATAAAATTATTATACTAATTTATATATTCAAAGGTCGTGTGTGCAATTTCTTCGATTTTCAAGAGATATAAATTTTGTTGCGCCAACAAACACCTTGCGCCAAATTATACTTCTCATTTATATGATTTGAGTAAACATCAATGTTAATCCAGTACGGTTAAGAAGACATACAAGTATGAAAGAACAAGCGTATAGTATATGGACTAACAAATCGTTGGATTTATGAATTGATATTAAAAAGTCGGTTCAAATGTCGGTCACTGAGGTCCCCCTTCTACTTCAATCTGACTAGATTCGCTTCTCCCATATCATGGCAATCGCCAGGAGCTTGTTAGGTAAATTTTCCGAAAGGTTCGTATATTCGAGGTCGAATGCACCGAATATCTTGTGTCTGTTGTAACCGAGAGATTCGTAGTTAAAGATAATGTAGCTGGATATTTCTTCATCCTCGTAGCACAGTCTGCACACAATAGATCCATTGTTGAGTCCAATTTTGTGCAGATCCTATCGTAGGTGATAATATCCGGTGATGAATCCGATAACCTTTTGAAGTTGTATCCTGTTTAGATGAGTGCCGCGAGAGACAGCTCGATGCTTTTCGAAACTGTTTCCAAAACTGTTTCCCTGAGTTTTTATTGCGGTATATTTTATTAACGTCTATTCACTCGTTAATGATTTGTTTACATGCTGGTTTTGGAATTCTTAAAATAGGCCCAGGGTCTATGAATAGTATTCTCTGACTCCTTTTCTTTACTAACATATCTGCTCTTTTGTTTCCTTCGAAACCACGTGGTGACCTGGTATTCAGATCAATTTAACATAGTTCCGTCTTGCCAGCTCCGGTTTAGTTACTTTAGGCAATCTCTGACTACTCCTGAGTTGATTTCAGGGTCAGGCAAAGATTTTAGATCAGCTTGACTGTCTAAGAGAATATATACGTTCTGGTTTCTGTAGTCCCTACGTAAGTTCTCGCGGAATTAAGCCAGTATAGCGTGTATATCTACCCCTGTGGCATATTTCCCCAAGTTGAGGCCAGTGTTTGCCCGAAACTCTGGTCTAACAGCAATTATAACGTGCAGATAATAATTTGTGCACGTTATCGAGTACATAATCACTTCCACTAGTCTAAAATGTTGTACATCCGTGAATGTTGTTGTTGATATGCTAAAACTATTCCTTTTCCTCTGTTTTTTTTTTGTTGATAGTATTCTCAAATAATGTAATAAGACTGTTTGAGCTGTTTATTTTTTATTTTTGGGTGTTTGTTCAAATAAAGATTGGTTTTGTTTTCTAAAAATAAAATTATGATAACTATTAACGGTTGTAGCAAATAACATTGTGTAAACCTTCTGGCAAAATAACTATAAATCTATTTGAAAAACGTCGTCTTGGGTATTATAAAATATGTTACAACTTCCATATGTGTTTATTAGGTCATTACTTGTGATTTGGGTCATTGTTGAATAGTTCGAGTGCAGTCCATAATAGCTAGAAATACGATCTCATATACAGAAGAAATAGTATTGTAATGATCTTGATTGTACTATGGACCACAAAAGTAGCGTACTTTTTTCTAAATTTATTGTTAATTTGTGTGTCCTTTATTTATTCACTTTTTGGAAAAATGTTTAGGAAAACAACTTTTCTCCGACACTGTTTTTCGACAATCGAATGAATTTGGCTCATATATATTTGTGGCTAATGTGTACGTAATTCAATATACAGGCTATTCCAAAAAGTTTCCATACAACTAGGTGCATATTCGAAACTCTGCAAGTCCCGGAATTTTCTTAGTTTGGTCCTTAAATAATCGATAAATCGATCTACAAGATCATTGTGTAGATATACAACTTTGTAGATCTACAAAATTTCCCGAAGTTTTCATTTTTGCCATGACAAAAGTGGTTCCTTGGTTTTCCAAATACCAAGAGCAAATCAGGTACGAAATTTCATTTTGATCAGATTAAAATTGTGACGGCTAGAGAGTGTATAAGTCTCGTTAATAGTTTAATCAAAAAATTAGTAATCCGTAATTATTAATTAAATAATGTCACTTTTCAGGTATACCAACTTAATTTCGTTGACTAAATGACGAGAACTGTATTGCCGGTCGAACACTCGGCGAGAGTGTTGTCATCTCCACTTGTGACTCCTCGCCTTACGAATGTCTACAGCGAGTGTATACAGTCGGCCTTAGAAGCTTTTTACATGATTGTGCTCTAACAATTGTGATCGTCAAATAACGTTTGCGATTCACGGAAGTGTGTGGATGGTGTTCGAACAACAACATACGAACTGGTGGATGTTGACGCTGGTGTTGTTAGCAACGGTGTGCCATGTAATGATATCGCTAACGGCAACGCTGATTGTGAACATAATGATGCTGCGCCTCTGTTTTCATTCACTGATCGGTATCTGGGTGGCCTCGATAATCTGTAACAAGTGTAAAAATAACCGTGTAACAGATAAGTTGGAACAAAATAAAAACATACAATAATGTGTGCTTTATGGTGCTTTGTGCTTTCTTTGTCTCTTTTCTTTTTATCTATTTTCTTTCTGCGAAAACGTATTTTAGGAATTTCATATTATTTGTTTCTTTTAGTATATTCAAAATTTGTTACTGAAGTGCATCGGTTTTGAAAATTGCCATAGGGAAAAGTTTCCATTACCTTCAAGACGCGTACAGTTCGAAATAGTCCTCGTAAGGTCACGCACTTTGTGGTTGTAAAACTACATCGCTCACAGATAGATAGATTGTAGAGGCTGCCCTGACGGGCTACACTTCGGCCATAAGGTCCATTGTGATGCCTAAGGATGTGAGGATGTGAGGAGAGTGGAAGGATTTTGTGTATAGACTAGGAATCGATAGGATATGCGGCTGCAGCCGACTATGATAGGAACTATGCCGATATTCATCTGGAGTTCGTGAAGGAAACTGCAGAAAATCTTCTCAAGCATAGCCGGTTACTTCGTTCTTGTCCATACCCCGACAGTTTAGTCAATTAACTACCTCTTTTTTTTCTTAATAATTGACAAACTGATGATGTCGGGATTCGAACCCAGAATCTTCTAGTTTCCAAGTAGGCATACTGCGCAGACATAACGCCTTAGACCGCTCGGCCACTTGGACTGGTGCATCGCTCACAAGTAATTATTAAGATATTTTTCCAAAAATTACTAAAGAGATTGAGTATCTATAGTAACTCTCAAAAGTTTATGCAAGTATTTTATTTGTTATTGACCTATATCTCGTATAAGAGGTTTAAAAATATTAGAGTTAAAGGAAAATAAGAATCCATTTGACTTAAAAACTAATTCTAGAATAATAAGTTTTAGATTTCATTCTAATCATTATTTTTTCCTGATAAAATAAGTCTGAATATGTTTATTGATACTTACTGAGGTAACAACATATAGTTACCTAAACAACAGAGGGCATATGTAGTGATTCTGCGAGGGTAGCGGAGATTAAGTAGCGAGTGTACTACAAATACAAATAAATTCGAAAACAAGCAATAGTCATAAAATGGGGCTAAAAATCACTCCCTAAATTTTCACCAAGCTTTTTTGGTACACTCTGTATATTCAAAAGTGTTTTTTTACATTGTTACCGCTTGTACTAAATGTTTATGACCGAAATAGACCTCTGGTAGTATTAGTACACTACTGGTTTGTCCGAATGCTATCTGCTATGTTATCTATCAAGAGACTAAACACAGTTTTTGGTACGTTTCTCGATTTAAAATTGAAAAAGTATTAGATTTCTTGTTTTAGTTGAAAAAATTCGATTAAATTTGTACATCGAATTTCATAACAAAACAATTCCCCGTAGAGTTTACAAATATATAGAAAATTTTCTTGTAAACATTTTTCTGTCTTGTTTAATAATAAAGCAGACTGACATATGATTGCATTTAATATTTTCATGTAATTTATTCCATAACTATTATTTCTGAATTGCATTGTTATATACGATAAGAGTCCGTCTATCGAGAAAGTTAATTTCATGTTGGTAAATCGTAGAAATTCTAAGAGGACGATGTTTCCCTATTTACTATATTCACTTCCGAATTGTGTTATCTTTATCTTGTTTAGTAGGTTGATCCGGACTCATGGTACTCGGATATGTCGAGACTAGTTAGAGACTTATGAATTAGAGACTTGTATCAAGTCGTAGCTTTCAGCTTTCAACGTAAGATGCAACAACGAAGAATGATTGGACTGTATGTCGCTATTGATACCGACTTGTTTTTTCAATTTGTCAATTAAGGGTGTTTTGGTTTGATCGTATGGGCTTTTGAAGTCATTCAAATTCGCCCCCATTATCTAGATCAGTTTACTTGTATTATAAATACGTATTTCGACTACAAAGTAGTCATCATCAGTATAAATTAGCTAGTCGTAATTTACTCTTTGACAAATAGAAATAGATAGAAAGTCGAGATCAATAGTCAAAAATAAAAATAAATAGAAAATTAATTAAATTAAAATATACTAAATTTTAAAATATTATAAATTTTAAATTATATTGAAATAATTCTTGTTAAAATTTCCTTCACTCACATTTATTCCTGTTAACCTCACTCTTATTAAAATTACTCGTATATTGTCTCAGGATATGTTACTCGTTGCAAACTTGGTGACAGTTTCACCAAGAAAAGATGTCAGTAGTGTCGCTTCTATGCCGGAAACAGTGGTGAGAGTATAAGGCGCGAGTTTTACTTGAAAAACATTACGCATTTGTAGTATTATAAAAATTATTTGCAGCCAAAGTATTTTTTCAATAAAATACTTTTTTTAAATAAATGATAAGTAATTTCAATTTTTCAATAAGGAATTAGTTGAAACAAATTGCATACTTCAAAATAAAACCGGTTACTTGTTTACTTCACTCCTATGAATTATACTATATTCACTTCGGTACGGATTGTAGTACGGATAAACACAGCTAGCGACGCTAGTGGCATAAAAAGTAAATATTACTATTACCATTTCATTGCCATATTTTGTCAACAATTCTCCCGTTTGAGTTCGGTATCCTTGTGTAGTATCCATGATTTTGAATACCAACAAATAATAGATTATGTTTGTAATAAATACAACACATTCAACACCACAAAAACGTTTTTATTTATGAAAATAATAACAAGTTTGTGTATGCAAATGTTCACCACCCATAGTGTTGTATATAAAGTGAAAATTTATTGTCAAAGATTATTGAATTCACACGCGATTCCTCAAAGCAAAGCAAAGAAAAAAGCAAAGCAACGACATTGTATAAAGCGAGCGAACGAGCGCCTTATATACATTATACCCTCCAGTAGCAATAACAAAATTTGTTTCTTGGCATTATTTCAATATACTCATTTCACAGAATTAATAAACCAAACGTGTTTGTGTATTTTGTTTTCATTACCAATGTTACAATTGTGTTTCAAATACAAGAATGTGTATAATGGTTTTAAAACAAATATACTGGGTGAGACAATTAGAATGGTACAATATTCGATCGGACGAATAAAGTGAAGGAGTTACATTGGCTGTTGCTTTGTGATCAAAAGATTTCAAAGTAATTGCAGCAAATAAGTAGCTTAGGAACTTTCAGAATGGTATAAAGTATAAACAATGTTCCATCGTATGTATATTTATCAATGTATATGCGATGTTGTTATTGTCAATAAGGTAAGGGTATTGATCGAAGCTATTCAGGTATTAAATTTTTGAAAATGGTTTAATTTTATTAAACCAGAATTTGGAATTGGGCCATTGTCTAAATTCTAATCTGTTTTCTTAATTTGTGTATATAGATACTTTCGTATGCATTAAATTCTGTAGCTTTTTGAATCAATTTCAGCTTTACACAATTTTTTGGTTCTACCAAATTTTACATGAGCCAGATGTTCTTTGATTCGAGTTCCGATTTGAACTTTGAGAAAAGTTTTGACAACTGACTCCATATATGCCCGATTGTTTTTCATTCATAATTTTATCCTTAGGGTTGCCCAGTAACTGTTTAATTTTATTTTTTACTAACAAGCGCTGTTTTTTGGTTATGATCCCTTAATTCTCTAGTGATTTTATTTGTGCATGGCCGGAAGTATGTATGTTAGTATGTGCATACACAAATTAAGAAAACAGATAATGAATTTAGACAATGGCACAATTCCAAATTCTGATTGAATAAAATTAAACCATTATCAAAAACTTAATACCTGAATATCAAGGTTAGAGCTTCGATCGATAAAGTTTGCGAACCCATAAAAATTATACCATTGATAATGTGGCTCCTAATTCTAGTATTCTTCTTTTATCAGAAACATGGAGTTATAATGATGAAGACATTCCTGTACCTAATTTCAACTGTATAGTCAAATTTAAATGTACTAATGTTCTAGCTAGCGGTGTAGCTATTTTCTAAAATAATAATGTTCATTCATCCAAAGTTCTATCTCAAAGCTCTTTCAATATGAAAAAATCATACCACATACACAATTATTGAGAAAGTGGTCTATGTGATATGACCATCAAAAGTCCACCCTATAAATATTCAAATAATAATAATCACATTTGGTGAAGAATACATTAAATCATTTATTTGGATCAATTCCAATTCATTACCTATTCGGAAAATAAAACACATAATGAAAATATTGTTCAACTAAAAATGGAATTTTCAAGGATACGAAATTTTTGTTTTTAATTGAAAAAACATTATCAAAACTAAAGGAAATTGTTTCAATAATACAAAATCTGTTTTGAATACTTGATTTACAAAATTTTGAGTGCAAACTTCTTGGATGGATACTTTAATTAAATATCTTTAACAAAAATTCCTGACAAAATAGGTCCAGAATGATACCACCCCTAGAAAATGTGAATCTTCTTAAACATATCCATTCAAACATATACTATAACTTCCCCCGAAAAATCGAAAAGTTTTTTCGAAAAAATGTATTTATTCAAAGTTGTAGATCATAAAACGACCTAGAGAAAACTTTCTAGAATTTTTTTCGATTATGTTTGCTTAGAAGAGCGCGTCAAATACATCTTTCCAAAGATTTGGACTTGAATCCAATCCTCCATTTGACCATATTAATTTTCTAATGTTAATTAAAAGCTGGAAAGTTTGTATATTTGAACACGCTTATCTCAGAAACTACAGTCCGTTTAAAAAAATTCTTTTTTTAATAAGGTAGCCTGTTTATTAAGGAAGGCGATAGGCTATAAAAAGTATCTGTGTCACCCGGCTGCTTCGGAAAAAACTAACTTTTAAACCATGCGAGATAGAGAAAATCTTTAAATATTAAAAATATATTAGATAAAAACAAATAACTTTTGTATGAAACATTTTTTCTTGCAACAAATAAATTAGGCACAATTTCAGTACGAAACCAGCTAGAAAAATATACATTTTTCACAGGAAAACATACAAAACGTTCCTGTCATTTTCCAGGTTGAATATGATATAGTTAATTTTGAGTCGGATTTTATCAATTTTCGAAACTTTTTTAGTTTTATCAAATCGCTTAAGCATTTTCGATTTAAAATTAAAGTTTTCAAAGTTTGATGATACTTTTCAAAATCTTTAACATAGAAATAAAATCTTTTTACCTGGGTTCAGAAAATATAAAGAAAAGATATTTTATAAAAGATAACCAATTTAATGATTTTCATTTCCGAACAAAACACACGTGTGGTGTCTGTTCTAATAAATTGCACCTAAACTGTTTGTTTCCGAAGGAAAAACTCTTACATTCAAAGCCATTATTTTTAATTGTAAAATCTAATAAAAAAATCGAACAAGTGTGTGTCATCCACGCATCAACTTAGGGTGTTGTAGCAAGTACTATATGGAGTTTGTTGATAATTTAAAAAATTGTGTATACTTTAAAATAAAAGTGTTTGTGTACGCACGTAAGAAGTTATATTTCTTTTTAAATAATTTATTAAAATAATATTAAATAAAGGTCAACACTTTTATTAAGACGCTAAAGTTTAATAAAATCTAGTAGTGAAATAGTACAATCGAAAAATTATATATTGTATCTGAAACCAATGATTCTACATTTGATCATAGCCGAACAGAACCAGCGTCACTTCTTCCGTTCAAATTAGAGTTTGAAAGACTGGCATTAAATTCATTGTTTACATTAGAATCAAAGTTAGGGAAATTTTTCAAGACCAGGTCAGATTAGAATATACAAAGTTTACGAGCCCATCAAAAGGGTATCATTGATAATAATGTATTGCGTAATTCGAATATTCTTCTTTTATCAGATACCTGGAGTAATAAGGATGAAGACATTCCTGTACCTAATTTCAATTGTATAGTCAAATTGAAATGTTGTAATGTAAGAGTTGGCGGTTTGTCTATAATGTATAATATGGCTTGGGTGTAATTCGTCAAAAGGATCTCATATGTGAAACAATCTATCATTACCTCGAAATTATTTTTTCGTAATTCCACTAAATAATTCTATGGTGCCTCAGTCTACGACAATCGGACATGCAACGGCCGGATATTATCATTTCTTTGGAATATTTTTTACCATGAAGCTACGGAATCCTACCTACATACGAAGTGGAAAAAACCCACACTAAAAAAAAAACACATTTTTGCTCCCCGAAAAACGTATTTTAAAGGAAACATTTACCATTTTTAATTTTGTTTAGACAAAAATAAAGAACGAAACAAAATAAAAAACAGCAAATGAAGATAAGGAAGAATTTAATGGATATGTTGTACCTGATGTTGATTATTTAAAATTATCACAATGCCACGTCGAGAGTGGAGTGCCACGCGAAGCGTCCGGGATAGTTGAGTAGGAACTGGGAAAGCAGTAGACAACAAGCAAGATAAGGACATGTTTTATAGAAGAATACATTCTAGGAGAATATTTATTTTGTAGACATAATTAAGAAAATAAATTAAGTAAGTTTTATTTTCAATTAAAATTCTTTAATATGATTACATGTAAAAAAAAAATATATGAATTTTAATTTAATAATCATTCATAAATTCATTCACCTGTTGAATTAATTCGTAAATAATAAACTTAGGGATACATTCTAGGGCGTACGAACAGGTAACAGATTGTTTACACAGTTTATACAGAATGATTCAATATTTTTTCGGCAGCTTTTTTCCTAAATTCCCCCACGTAAAATAAACCCTTCAATTAAGGACGTTCCAAGAAAATAAGCATTTTTACGATTCTTCTGTAATTTTGAATATATGTAGTTAAAAGTATCTTCCACACGTAGAATTTTATTTTAATGGTCCTTTGTCCATAGTGAAATTCATTGTCTTATACCCTTGATCTGGGTGCCGGGTCACAGTGGTTTCGAAGGAAACGAAAAAGCAGATACCTTAGCAAAGAAGGGAGTCGGAATGCCCTTCATAGGTCAAGAGCCTATTTTAGGAATGGACTGCATGTAAACAGGTGATCAACGAGTGGTCAAATGATAAACACCGTGATCACTGGAAAAAAGTACCGCGGCATGAGCTCGGGAAGGTACTGCTTTAGAGTGAAACCAAGAGTCTATCTCTCGATGCACTGAGGCTGAGCCGGATGCAACTACGGAGGGTTACCGGTTTCATTACCGGCCATTATCCCCTGCGGAAGCATCTTCACATAATGGGACTCCATAACGGGTCCATTATGTGCAGATTGTGTGGCGAGGAGGAGGAAACATCCATCCATATAATCTTTGACTGCGAACCTCTAGGTTACAGCAGATGCAGGATATTCGGTGCATCTTGTAGCGGTATCGCATTTTCATTAAATTATTATTATAATTTTATTTATCATTTTTATATGTTGCTTAACAACTATAACTTCTCTCTATTATCACGGTTGCTTTGAATGTTAACAACTTTGATAATTTACATATAAATATATATAATATGTCATAATTCAATTTAATAAAGATCAATTATATCTTTAACACTTATTTATTATTTATTTAAATAATAATTATTTATTATATCAATCAAATATCCCTACAATCTCACCCCGAATATATGAACCTTCAGGAGGACCTGATAAGCAAGCTTCAGGCTATTGCCAACATATGGGAGAAGCGAGTCTCGTCAGACTGAGGTAGAAGGGAGAGCACAATGGACCATAAGGTCGAAGTGCAATAGTTTTTACCTCGATATTAATCATCATCAATCATCATACCCTTGCCTTGTCTGCTGGATCTTGAAAACTTGTGAGTTTTAGTAAAAAGTCTAAGTCTTTCATCAAGAATTTTATCCAATTTAAATCAACAATTACGACCCAAAAAAAAAACGATCAACCTTAATTACGTGATCGAAAAACAAGGTGAAAATAATTTTCCAGTGAATAGTTAGACGAATGAATATAAACATAAACTCTTGTGAAAATCAATTGCAGTATTCAGTACACAAAAGAAAATCGTAGGATGTTAAATTACGTGAAATACTCATAATCTAAGAGCTCAACATACACCCCATTTCCCCTAATGAATCAAATTACAAACATCATAAATTTTATGTAGGCGAGAATTACAGACACAACATAAATGTAGCCGACTAGATTGTACAAGGTTATCCAAAAGTAACTAGATCATATACCAAATCAATACCCTTTTATAGCCTATTTTGTGTTCCGTGGTCGAGGGAAATGCTAAATATTTCAACCTATTAGTAGTAGTTACTAAGTTGCTCACCAGAGTGCGACCACCGTACACGTGAAAGAAATGAAACTTCTTAAAAATAGCCAAAATACAACGGTATATAACGATTTATACTGTACTAGTATAGTTTATAGTTTCTATGGAAATGACAATCAAAATTTACATTTCAAAATTGAAACAGTATTTTAATAAAATAATTTTATAGTCATTTTTTTAAAGTTTCTATGGAAATGACATTTTATTATACACACAACATACTAAACACACTAATACACACACAGAATACTACATTTCGTTACGTGACGATATGTACCTAGCCGCGTTAAGAAACTTCGTTCCGAACATCATTCAAACATGAACGTTACGTAACACAACATTCTCTCACGATTTGGCTGTACAATATAAATTAATTAAATCATTTGTGTAATTAATTATACGTAAGAATTATAATTATTTCCAACACTCACATTCAAAGTTTATTATAAATTAAATTTCTCTAGTTATTTAATTTATTTCAATCAATATTTGATTAATTAACAATTATTCTACTTGTAATTAGATTTTCACCAAAGTCGTGTATATCACACGTTTAATAACAAACGATAAATACCTTGGAAAACAATTTAGAAATTTGTTTTTTTTTTTAAAAAAGAAAAACTAAAATGGTCATGTTCAAAACAATGAAATACTTGTCCTTAACTAAGTAAATCAGGCAAAAATTTACATCGTCTAAGTTCTACGTGTGTCTCTCTGGATTATACTTACCAAAGCAGTCAGCAGTGTTGCCAAATGGGAGAATTTTCCCCTAAAGTTTCGAGGATAAATAAGCAATTTGTATTCTGATTTATTTTCTTGAATACAAAAATTTAAAAATACGTCAATCTCAAGAATAAATTACTTTGATATTCTACTAGGCTTTATTAAATACTCTAAATTTAGGGGAAAATTTCCCCAATCTAGTAGAAGGAAAGTGACGGTTACAACGCAAAATGACACTTCAATCAAAGTTCCTCAGTATTTGTCAAAGTGTTCAACTGGGGCACGCCTTGACCTGACCATGATGAGTGAGAGATTGAAAAAAATTGTTTAGCTTAGGTACCTAAGGTTCATACCTATCTTTTTTATCAAAATGTCGAAAAGGATACTAGACAATTAAATCCTGAATAAATGACCAGATTAAAAAAGAATGACAAGACCACTTGTCAGAGATTACCTATAATTCAATCAATTCGTAATTTAATTTAATTAAATAATAATGACGCAATATATATTGATGCTTGTGTTTCGACTTGACAACAAATTAATATAGAACAAAGAAAACAGGATTAAGTATGAGTGAAACTAATGCACCAATGGTGTAGTATCTCACATAGGATTCTTGTGCATTATTCGAAATATTCTTTTTAGACTTGAAGCTACCAAATCAGATGATGGTACTTCAAAATCAAGATTATTCAACTAAACTACAAATGTATGTTGTTAAAGTTCCCAGAGCATATACAATGGTCTCAGTTGCCGGCAGTTTGGGTATATAGTCAAAGTTTAATCTTATTGCGAAAAAACTTCTGTAATGGATTTTTTCCTGAATCTTTCTGAAACTTCTCTTAATGTCTCTAACTTGTAGTGTTTTATAAGGCTTGAAATGATTCAATAATTAGCCATAGAGAATAGATTTAACGGTTAATTTCCCTGTTTAAACATTTCTCAACATTTCCCAAGATCTCAAACATGGACGCAAAACAATCTTTTGGCCTTTAGTGGCATTGCCAGATTAAAAAGTACAACTTTTTGACTAATTTTTTTGAACTCCACTATTTTTAGGGTGTACTTACCAGTTCTTCAATCTAAAATTATAAGGCGTTTACAAATTGGGATATCTCGGTTTTTGAATTGAATTCATTGGCTAAAATTTGAAGAAAAAAAACCAAAATCAGATGCATTATGTCCAAACACAATTTTTTGGAATTTGGTGTAGTCACCAGATTGAAAACAATCAATCTTAGACTTTCACAGGTCCGATTTTCAGGAAATTTTGTTTTGAAACCCACTACTTTTGGCCTGTACATTCCATTTCTTCAATATAAGAGACTCATGTACAGACCATCTCAAAAACTTATCGACATATCTCGATTTATCAAACAAATTTTATTATTTGACCCAAATTTAGTATATTTGAAAGAAAGAGAAACGACCTTAATGGCGTTTGCTCGAACAGACCAGAGGACAGTGAATTTTAGAAGCAATGAAAATAGATTTATCATAAAACACTAACTTCCTCGTTTATTTTTTGTTACCACACTTTATGACACATCCTGTACATTGTTTGATTATAAAAGATTAACTGAACGTAAATAACAAATATTATTTATCTGACATAAAAGCAGCAAATTACGGGGTAATTCATATTTAATTAAACAAAATAAATTTAATATTATAGAAAAAAATAAATATATATAAATTTTCAACAAGTGTAATAATTATTGTTCAGAGCTGGGCACAATACTTGAAGTACTTATTAAATGTACATGCTTAAAGTACTTTTGTAGTACTGGGCTTGTTAAAACCTTGTTTATTGATCCTTGGTTATATTTCAAAAAGTATTTTGCATAATCCACATTACTAAACTATTTATATTTCTTTTTAAATTTGTTTTTTTTTTTTTAAATTCTAACGTCTATTTATTTCCATTGGTAGTATAGTTGCCTTTCGGTTATTTTATACCAACGGAAGTGACTAGCGTTTATTTACTTTGACATTTAAGTAATATGTCTGAACATTGATAACCTTTTTTTGACATCAAATGCTTGATATGAAAAATCATACACATCTGGGGATGGGGATCGAACCCACGACCTCTGGCATTCAAGACCAATGCTCTACCAACTGAGCTACTTTAGATGTTATAACGTTTGTTTCAAGTTTCTACGTTATTCAGAGACGGAGATATGAGCTTGTGAAAATGACTAAAAAATTGGCATTTTTAAAATTTCAAAAAATTCCACACTCGCCGGATTTAAACGGATGAAGCGTATATTATGAAAATTGTCTTTTTTTTTTAAGCACTAGCGATGAAAAAATCGGATGAAGATACCAGTTAATTTAAATAAAAGCTTGTAAAAATATATAATACAAAAAAGCTTCATTCGAAAAAAGGTTAAATGTAAAAAGAAGTGAATTCAATTTTCATGTAACGAAGTATCTCCCGTTGGTACAAAGTACTTAGTACTTGTAGCATTTTTTTTTTTTGAAATGTACTTGGTACAAATTACTTTACGTTTTTTTTTTTCAATACTTGTACTGTTTTGCCCAGGTCTGTTATTGTCCAATAAAAATAAATAAATAAATAAAACGATTTTTAATACAATTATTAAATAAATATATTTATTAATTAATTAATTCATTCATTCATTCAGTTTTTTTGTCTTTTTTTTTTTTTATTATTTGTTGTATTTACAATAATAATATTTTTAATTTCAATAACAAAAAAAAAAAAAAATTAAAATTTAATTTAAATTTTTATCTTCGATATAGATTCTACATCGACCAATTCCTGTTCGTTTATCCCATACCACTCGGGACCGGGGCACATCAGATGTGTACCTTCAATATTGATTGAAACAAAGAAAAAAAATTGTAAGAGTATATTCCTATATTATACCGTGTGTTACAAAATTATGTTTCATAACTTTAGTGTAAAGTGATAGAGCTTTTTACACTTATGTGAGGTTTTGTGGCAGAAAAGTTAAGGCTAAGTGAAAATCGACCAATAAGTTCGACCATATTTGTAGATATATTTTAAACGGCTATCGGTCTCTTTCATCGAAATCCAAGAAGGATCTATTTTTATAAACTTTGATGGTGAATAAATTTTAAAACCAACACCATATTTATCTTGCGGAATCCAATAAGGTCAAATAAAATGGCCAAAATTGACAGTCCAGCATCTTAATTACAATTGGCGAATAGGGAAATCGGACACTATAAATGAACCACTCTGATATAAGACTATACTAGACATCTAGAGCTCGGTTTAGAGTACGGTTATCTCACAAGCCTGTAGGATGTATTAAGTGACGTCACAACTCTAGTTAATCATTCATAGCATTTACACATATATATCCATTCAAACAGTATCACTGTCGACATCTCTGTATTAGCTACTGAAAATAAGAAGCAATAGAAAATCCCGACAGCTTTCAGATTATATAAAGCAGTGACCTAGTCATACTAATTAATGACGAATAGTCCCTTTATTTTATTCAATTTTTCCGTCATAATTTCCCAAGACTTTACTATGAAACCAAAGCATTTCTAGACTTATGTTGATATAAACTTTGTTTTAACTGGTTTTGATCACTTGCTTAAAACTATGAGATATAATTTTGAAACACACAGTATAAATTGATTGATTATTGAGTTTTTTTGTAGTTGTTGTTGTTGTTGTTGTTAAATTGAACATGTGTAGGAGTATCATATTTTGATAAATAATTATTTTTTTGATTGTTTGTTAGAGATTTCTATTAGCGTGAGTAAACGTGAATTCGAGTTCGTTTTTTTAATCGATTATATATTATATAGTGGTCAGTTTATATTGTGTAAATATTTATACGTATATAATATCGGTTGTGTTTTAAATCATTGGGCATTCGAATTCATTACAAACGACTGGATTATATCATGAAAATACTCAGGTAAATATACTATATAAGTGATGGAACATGTCAATTCATAATCAAATCGTTTAAGTCCGTGAATGAATAGTTTTTGAGTTACGGCTTCGGGAAATATTGGAAAAAATCGGAGTACATTTTCATGAGCAGTATCAGACCTAGACTTCTACGGCACTTTTATTTTCAATGAATTCTGGGTAGTTTTTGCACATATTTCGAAAGAACGTATATATTTACCCGTAGGCGAAATATATCTATATATTTTCCGTGGCAGTTAATCTTGTCTGGTAAGTATAGTCAACTTATTGAACGGACACTTATGACGAAATACGAAAATATTACAAAACAATGCCCAATGGTTCGTGACACACATATAATAATGGTTAAATATGGAGAAAAAAAACTTCTAATGGTCTATTTTCATGTATGAAAATGTGTTTAAGAAAAAAAGCACACAAAATTAAATCCGTTTTACGTAAAAATTCGAATCATTATTCTCAAAAAATGGAAAAATATTTGACAAATTTATCAAATGGTGGAGGGAAATGCAATATTTCTATAAACCCGTGAAAATAGAATCCATTCGCACGATTGAAGACTGAATTTAGAAATGTAAGGTTAGGAAAAGGAAACGGATAAGGAACTAAGTGATGGTAGCTGGAAAACTAATAATAGTTGGGTTCAGTTTCGCAAGGGTAACGAATTTTTAACTTATTGCAAAATCTCAAGATAATGTCTACCTTAAGATGAAGATGCTGACTGGACACTATAGGCTCAAGAGAAAGCAGTTTTAAGGTTGCGAGACAGAATCTCTACCTCAAGCACGATCTCTGCAGATTTTTTCATGATGAAGAGGAAACCGTAATTCAAATTCTATGTGAATATGAAAGCCCTCTGCTCAAAAGACTAAGATCGCGAAAAGATATCCGAACATTTATCAAGACCATAAGACTCTTGCAATAGATCGAATTGGTCGCGGTGCAAATGCTTTTGTTAAGACTTAATCCTGATTCGAATCTAATATAATCTGGAAATACAATGTCTATGAGAAACTGGGCTTCCAAAATTAAGGGATGAAATCACAAAGACGCAAAATAATAACACAGAACACATAGGAACCGATAATCTATTCAATTATAGGGTGGAAATTGCAACTAGGGTTTCCCACTTACAAAGATTTGTTCTGATGCCTTTGTCAAAGATCACGTTTGAACCGTCAAGCTTAAAGATACAACTAGATAGATAGATAGATTTTAGAGGCTGCCCTGGACGGGCTACACTTCAACCATAAGGTTCACTGTCATGCCTAAGAATGTGAGGATGTGAGTGGAGTAGAAGGAATTTTTGTGTATAGACTAGGAATTGTTAGGATATGCGGTTGTAGTCGACTATGATTGGATCTATGCCGATATTCATCTGGAGTTTCTGAAGGAAACTGCAGAAAACCGTCTCAAGCATAGCCGGTTACTTCGTTCTTGTCCATACGCCGACAGTTTAGTCAATTAACCGCCCCTTTTTCTTTCTTAATAATTAACAAACTGCCAATGCCGGGATTCGAATCCATAACCATCCAGTTTCCAAGTAGGCATACTGCGCAAACATATCGCCTTAGACCGCTCGGCTACTTGGACCGGTTAGATATAACAAATTCGATTGTAACGAAATAGAATGAAAACCTACGTGCTTCCGCAAACCATCGTGATTTTTAACTTAAGTTTATTTCTCCATATTTAACCTGAAACATGCAGTAAGAATAGATAATATGTTTATGGCAGAACTTACCGTTGACAACGACATAACAATAATCGTATAAATGCTGCACGAAATGTTCGATTAAATACGGTATAGATGATTGGATTGATTGTTGATGAGACGTAACCTAACCATAGACAGATGTCAACAACATGATCAGGCACGTGACACGTTGGACATGCGGCGAACAAGATATTCAATATGAAGAATGGTGACCAGCACAAAACAAATGTAAAAAACACCAGACCCAATACTTTGGATGCTTTCTGTTCGGTTGCAACAGCATTTGCCGCTAAATCACGTCGTTTATTACGGCCGGCAAGAAATCTGTAACAGGGGCAAAATTATTTATTATTTATTTCAAATATCATTTATCATTCTGTTTCGACAGCCACAAACAATATCAGTGTTGTGTGTCTCTAGTTTAGTTATATTTATGATACAGGATGTCACCCATCATCAAAAAAAAACAATTTTTTTACCCAGTATATTTTTACTTTTACAAGAATCTATTAAGTTTAGTCCCAACTGTGTTACGGTTGAAAATATTGGTATAGCTGTTCAAAAAATGTCCTGATTCGGTTATTTCCGCACACAATCTGTCTATAGACACAATCGGACAATGAATACCCGTCTTTGAAACTGTAAGAGGTAGAAAAAAATCATGAAAGCTCTTTCGAGTTATCTTGCTTACGAACAGACGAACAAACAGGCAAGGAAGCTAGCAGACAGATCCGTAGAAAGGAACTAATTAGGTCACCTATACCAAAAACTTTTACTAGGAAAAATATTTTCAACCGTTACAAAATCGGGACTAAATTGAATATACCCTGCATGTATATAATTTATACCGGGTATAATAATAAGTTATTTGTGTAGCTATTTGGACTGACATAGTACTAATCCTTATCCAATTAAATCCGTGCGTCCATACAAAGCCGAGGCGGGTCTGTAGTATAAAATATAAAAAATTGGACTTCTGAAGAGTGTTTTTTAATTAACAAATCGCTTAAATCATTATCAAATGCCCCAAATGCAGGAAGTTTTCTGAATTTTTTATAAATAACGCGAATTGTATTCAAATTTCGAAAAAAATGTGCAGACTAAATGTTGTAGAACATTTATATGTTTTTTATTTATATGCATGTCTGCACAATTTCCTACAAAAAACTATCGAAACATTTTTCAATTCTTCAACTCGTTTGCTTTGTAGAATACGTCAAAATCGTTTTCAATTCTCCACTCCAGAAATTTCTTACATAATATTTCAAATTTTTGAGTAGTACACTCTGTACTGTTTGTCTTAGGTGAAGTTTTTTTTGCGTTTGATAATGATAATCGAAATGTGTTGTAACCTTTTGTTTCACACTATATAACTTTTATCTAATTCGAAAAAAAAAAACTTTTTATCGGACATGTATAGAAAGTTTTTCGAATGGTTTCTGTTTACTTGGCCCCTTATTTTAAACCTTTCGATAAAAATCGACTTTTGTGAACTTGTATGAAAGATATCTTGTATGAAAAATTTCTTGGATAATTTAGTTCTTTTATAAATTAAAGAAAGTATATTCTACATCAATAAAAAATGCAACCCGTAAAAAATGGTTCGAACAAGAATTGTTCTATAAGGAATATCTATCAGGAATATTCATGAATTTGATTACGTTTAAGAACTTATGCTTCTATTCGAAACATTTTCCGAAATACCTAATAAGCCACAAATTAACTAACTTTTGTGGTGAACTTTTCATGGTTAGCTTTTCTAAAGTAACTTAGTGCATAAATAGCTTTGCTTTAATCAAAAAATAACCCTGTAACCCTTTATGTATAAAAGTTAAATTTTGTCGACAAGTAAGCCGGTAAGAATTGTTTTTTTGAGGACCTGGTTTTTAATGCCATATTCCCAAGCACTGGTGGCATTGGAATATCAGTACGAAATATCGCAGAATGAAAATTTAAAAAGAGCATCTCGTACATGAATACCGATTTTGTTGCATAACTTTCCAGGTAAAATTTTCTGGAATTGATTAAACTATTAAGTGGATGTGCTAAAATCATGGTGATTCATAGACGATCGAAATTCATAAAAAAGTTTTTATCAAACATTGAACGGTGGTTGTTCGTTCTCTGGTTTACAAAACTTTATTCTACACAGTATATATATATATATATATATGTTGTTGTCGAATACACATAGGTGTTAGTTTGGCTGTCTGTCGTTCTATTAAAGTTTTATACTTACAACGTAGATATTAATGGATGTTGGATGTGGAAATGTGGTGTTTGATAATCTATTTGGATTTAAAGTATAAAATGTCACCACTGTGTTTATTCAATAGTTTAATTTTAATAACTAACCCCCAACCCTACATTGTGAAAAACTGTTTATGTTTGAAATGGAAATACGAGTTTTTTTGCTTTATTAAAAAGCGTTCATTAATTATTCAGAATAGAATTTGTGATTAGTTATTTCCGAAAAATTTGGATGTAAAAACTTCTTTATAGGCACACTGTACATATTGTAAAAAAAAAAGGCCTCGAAAGACCTACTTGCCAGGCTTCGGCACCCCCTTTACTACTACTATACTGCTTACACAATTTTTCTAGTAGCTAGTTTTGTACAAATCGAATTTATTACATTTGATGACTGTTGTGTGTGTATGTACAAACTATAAACATTTATATGTATGATAAACAGAGATACCAATCCTCCTTTTAGAAATTAATATATAAACATATAAAGGTGTAGTATATATTGGGCTTTTTGGTTAAGATCGCAACACCGCGGTAGCCATACTAGAAACCCTTCACAGTTGTCAACAAGATTATTTTAACTGTGCTGTGTAAATAGAGTTTACGATGTTTTTAGACTTTTCAGTTTAAATTCCAAGCAGTTAAATTAATAAATTTTATTTGTTTGTTTAAATTCACCAATAATTCTTTTTTTCATCGCTAGATAGTGTCTTTTTTAGCTCGGATTTAAAACTGTGACCGCTAGAGCAGATTTAAAACTATGGCCGCTCTAGTTTTAATTCAATCGAAATGAAGTTTATTTTTTTCAATCTGTTTAACGAATATTTTTGGTTTTAAGTTTGAATTTGGGTATCACGGAATTCACTTACGCCCCCTATATATCCAGTATGCGGAATTAACCTACGCCCTTTATATCCCATATTCTATATAGTATAGATAATCTCCTTTACTTAAACAACGATAATAATGATTATTCTATTAATAATGTCAAGTAACCCTTTCATATTAGTTAACAAACATCCCAGAATATATAGACAAAATTTTATTTGACATTTTGTTGTTATTTAAGTATCCAGTAAAAATGGAGGATCCGGTCCAATGTACACTCTCGTTTATAAAAATTGAACCAATTGAAACAATCTAAGTGTTATTGTATGTAATATACATATATATTTAGTAATATATACGAACTTAGAATGTGACTTACTAGTGATTCGATTTTGATGAACAAGAGTGTATATATATAATTATTGTATAAACCAATTTGGTTTATTATCGGCAATGTGTGGAACGAAAAGGTTCGTGTTTTGTTCACTTTACTTTGACAACAATAATAATATTGTTATCTAAATTGCATTAAAGTGAAATCAAGTTTAATAACAGTGTAGGTACCCTAACTAAATCCCTTTTAATGTTATTATTATTGAGGCTATATACTCAATAGGGTTGAACATATACGCTTCGAATCGAATGAAGATTTTTACTTCAAATGCCTAAAAAAAATTACTTTTTATTTTTGTATTTTAATTGGTAGTACACTATTGTTTATAAAAATTGAACCAGGTGGCACATTCAAGTGTAAATGTATGTAATATTATACATATATTTAGTACTCGGTCAATTTTTATGAACGGGAGTGTACTTTTCTGGCTGTCGCATTACTGTATATTATAAAAATCTACAGTTCCCCTACTGGTACGACACTTTTATCATACATCAAGTTGTTTTCTAGAATAATCGATTTCTGGGGAAACCTTTTTTTTAAATAGTATTTCGACGATTCACTGAAAAAATGAATGGAAAATTAGTCAAAAATTACCCAGACTTTTTCGAGTAGTGAACTTTTTCGGAGACGCATTTTTGCTTTGCAAACCAATTGACGAATCATCAAGTATTTTGAAAGCTTTTTGATGGAAATTTTATGCTCTAGAGTGTAAACCATTTTGAACCAAAGAAAACGAAAGTTCAGTTTTATTAAATGCTTAATTTGTTGTTTGTACCATATTGTTTGTATAAGCTTTTCTGGATTCGAAACTATGTATTCCAAAACATATAAAGGTAGCCATATTTCGAAAATCATATCAAATTTTTGAGTAGATTTTCATAATTTATGGATGAAAATGTTCTGAAAATATGATTTTCAATCAAATCGGTGACAAAAATTAGTTTTCGATTTTTTCTAATTTTGTTAAGGGGTACCCCTTTAGAAAAATTTCAAAAATTGAAAAAATAATTTTATCTCCGATTTTATTAAAAATTATGTTTCTTAATTATTTTTATCTAAACAAAACGAAATTTCAGTCTACATGATGGTCAGATTTGTAGTTTGTATGATATCGCATGTAGAAGCCCTGCTGGAATCGAAACTTTGGATTCCAAGGCACTTATAGGTAAGTACTTCAAAAATCATAACTTGAATCTAATTTGTGAGTAGATTTTCATAATTTATGGATGAAAATGTTCTGAAAATATGATTTTCAATCAAATCGGTGACAAAAATTAGTTTTCGATTTTCTCTAATTTTTTTAAGGGGTACCCCTTAGAAAAACTGCTGGATAAAATGACACTTCAAACAGGACGATTTGACTTAGTTGACAATTGAGAGGCCGCAACACCGCCCTTATGAAATCAAAATTTCACAAAATCCTTTCTTAAACGATGCTTAAAATATAAAATCAACACCCTCGCCAAATTTCAAGTTTTTATCCTTAGCGGTTTAACCTGTGTGATGATATGTCATCCGAAGCATTTCCTCGAAAAACGAATGAATAAGGCTCAAATCAATTATAAAATTTTGTAAAATATGAGCTACTTCTGTGACATCCTGTACCAAACAAGATACACTCCCGTTCAATAAAATTGAACCAACCTGAAATGTTAATTTTCTTACATTTCATAAAACTCTTCACTTTTGTAACTCTCTGTATATGATTTATTTATAAACAAAGATAAGTAGTATATTTTTAAAATGTGAAAAAAGAAATGAAAGTTTTATATTTTTTATTTATGTAAACAAGTCCGTGATAGAGTAAGAATATGTAATGTAAATACATGTTAAATGTTTTCCTTTTACGTATAAAAATTAAATAAACTGTTGTATCTGTCAAAAACATTAACTACAAGAATAATCAAAATTGTCACAGACTGATTCGGTGCAGGTCGGTTCAATTTTATTGAACGGGAGTGTACAACAACCATTTAATTATAAAAATATGAACCACAAAGATGAGCGAGTACCTTAAATTTAATGTTGACGGTGTAACATTATTTAATTGTAATTTTAATGATCGCAATTTAAAATTACGAGTTTCACGTGCAATACTTTCTGGTGTTTGTGTGCTCTGATCCATCACAGCCGTACATCCGCCATTATTAGTGCACGGTGGTTTTCCTGACAATGATGTTATTCGCGTTTTTGAATTACTGCCATTACCACCAATGCCACCAACAATACTATTTGTGTTGTTATTACTCCCGCTACCATTCTTCATACCACCAACACCACCACCACCAGCACCAGGACCAGGACTGCTGCTCTTACTATTATTCCCATTTCCATTGCTGCTGCCACTGTTGTTGCCTAACAATAAAGTCTTACTGGTTGCTTGATGATTTCCTGTCGATGTACGTATATTTGTGGATGTAGATGTTGAACTGGAACAGAGCAAAAATAAAAATAGAAAAACATAGAGAATAAGAAAACGAAATGATCGTTCTGGAAACCAGTTTCCTTGGCATGACGTATAGATCGTTCAGGATTCCGTATAGAAGATTGACCACCCACTGTATTTATGAAATAGATTATCGGATATTATAATAATAATTAGAAAGAGAGGTACCGCAGATGAGTTCCTAGCACCTAAACCAAGGGGGGGGGGGGTCCTCCGTGCCCTCCTTGATAACAACCTGTCGCCCGAAGGCAAGACGTCTCCGGGTAAAAGGGCTATTTTAAGCAGATGAAGCTATAGGATTATGTCGAGGCCAGACGACACACAGAAGGCTTTGGGTATTATAAGTTTAGATCCAAGTTTGTAACGGTTGGAAATATTGATCAGCAAATATAGATACAATTCCAGCAGTCTATCTGCCCGTTAACATGATAACTCGAAAACAGATGACGAGTTGACACTTCTCGAGAAAAACAACAATTCAACTTTGTGAATGCGTCTTCTAGTCACTTCAAGTTCATTAATGGGCAAAATCGGTCCACACATCCTTATAACTCTTGTTTGAAACTTTGTATTGTATAACTTTCCATAATCATAGTTTCGCCACAAGTTCAGTCAAAAATATCTTTTCGTTTTGTAAAAACCGCGGAGAAATAGAGTTAGATAGATAAATACTGATTGAAATTCATGAGAGTAGTCAACGCCAATCTTTTAGGTCCATTGTTGTGGCAACCTTTCCATTTCAATGAAGAGAATTTCGATTCTCCCATCAAATTTTCCTAAGGATTCATATGATACAGTCTCAGTTGATATTGTGGTCCGATAATGAATCTTTGAATCTCTTTTTTTTTTACCATAGTGTGTAAAATCGAAAGCCTCTCTCTTTAAAGACAATACCATAATCAATGAGGAATCGCCTAGAGATTAACCTAACGTTTGTAATGACCAGAGGATTCTTGGAACACCTTTAAAGGAAGATCGAATTGATCGCTGTCCAAAAGCTCTTCATAAGACTTATTCCTCATTCGAATCTAATATAATCTTCCACAGTACCTCAAATAACTCTGTGGTTACTGTTATTGGAAATCCTAATGTTTTATAAAAAACCTGCTTGTCGAAAAAGATTGTTAACAGATTGGAATGCTACGAATATAAAATATAATCTATATATAGAATAATGTTCTCTGTTCAAGTAATAAATTCGTTGAATCTGTTGGCTTTTTCTTAGAAAATCTCGTATATCTTATCTTCTTACTATTTTTATTTTTGTTACTTTACGAAATATAATAATTTTTCATTCAATTATCTTCGAGTATTGACAATTCGAATATCGTACCATACCGGATGCCACATTGATTAAATTATATCCTATAGTATAAATGTTCCAGTTATTTTTCATTCATACTACTTTCCAACGTGCAATCTATCTGCACGGTCCTCAAGCTCTAATGTAATGTTGTAGTATTGATATGTAGTAATAGACCAAGAAGAGGATACGCAACTAAACCCTGCATCAAAGCATAGAGCATGGATAATTATAGAGTTGTAACAAACTCAGCCAAATTAATTTGATTCGAAATTGGTTGCAAACAGCTTTCTTTGCTCTGCTAACGATTTTCGATTTATACACAAGCAAATAAAGGTACAAAATCTACAAATTCTATAAAATAATTATGAATGGGGGGAGGATAAAGTGTCATGACCTTTTGCACTACAATAGTATGACACCATAAATTCTTAGTTTCTAACAAGTCAAGACAGTATTTAATCACTAGAAAGTATTTATTTTATTTTGTATTGTATCACGAAGTATTCGAGTTTTTTTTAAATTTTTTGTCAATTAAATTATGGCTTAAGGTGTGGAAAATAAATGTCAAGAGTAAAGCTTGGGTAATAAACACTACCTATATCAAACTTGGAACTGAACTATCGCGATACAAAGCGATATTTGAAAAACTACCAATGGAGCTATTCTTTATAAATTGACCAGCAGAATTTTCTCCACCATTCTCAAGTCACACTACTCGTACAAGCTGTCTGATTTGAAACATTGCACAATAGATATTTCTTCAAGGAAAGCTTTTTGGAAAGAAAGACTCAAATAAAAATAGTCTTGTTCGCAGGGTGGCATCTTATGGTCATCTTGATTTTTACCCGGACGATGCCCTTCAAGGTTATAAGAATATCAACTTGCATTTTTCAAATGGAAACCTAAATAACTTTGAAGGCCATGGTCAGGTTGAAAATTAAGAACACCCTAAGAAGTCCGAACAAAACAGCTGTTAATCCGCCGTGAAGATACATTTAGGCGCAATGTTTAGGCTCAAGTCAACCTGTATACACATGTAAAACGATCTATACTTAATTTTTCTAACTTCTAACGAAAATTACAAAAGGTTATGCTTACGTATGATGACGATGTCCACCCGCTGTCCGCCACATAATCCGTGATATATGATTCGGCTGTGTGTTTGACGATGACGATGATGAAGATGATATTTGTTGATGTCCGGCTGCTGTTGCTGTCGAACTACTATTCCGGTCTGGTTTAAGTGCCAGCCGACCACCTAATCGCCGAAATTGATCACCCTCTAAATGCTGGGCAGCAAATCGGGCTTTTTTCCGTAACAGTTGTACAGTCAATGCATATGTTACAACCATTATAACCATTGGCATATAGAATGCAACTAACGAACCAAATACGAAAAAAGCTCGATTATTTATCACACATGTTGTTGGCTTTGGCATGATGTTATTATGATTTATTATACCTGTGAGTATGGACAAAAAAATTATTATTATTATCAATTATTGATGATCAGAGTTGTAAACAGTTTTTTAATATTTATTTATATTATATTGGGAATTTTATGTTGGCCTTTTTTTTATTACTAAAAAATTATTATGTTGGTCATATTTCTATGTAGGTATGTTCGTTTTGAAGTGATGTATCAAGAGACTTTTATTTTATAGGAAACTAGCTGTTTCCCGCAACTTCATCCGCATTTATATAAAAGCTAAATATTTATTTATATATATATATATATATATATATATATATATATATATATATATATATATATATATATATATATTTAAATTGGCAAATTGAAACTCTTTGAAGAGTGTTTTTACTCACCTCACTCATGAACAAGTTAATTTCCGCAACACAGAAAGTATATCTGAGGCCTTTCGAATTGGAAAACTATGTTTTTCGGAGCCCTCAGCATATACAAGTAGAAAGAAAAAAAATGACTTTTTGTACAATAAATATGTCACCAACTGAGCTCAAACATATTTTCAACAACAACAAAAAAGCGAAAGTATTTATTTTAAAAATCATCGTCGTAATTATACAAACGATTACTATACTATACAAAAAAGTATTTCACTCTTAAAATTTAATTAAAATAGCAAACATCCTTTCTAGACATATGTGTAGGATGATTTTGTTATGCCTCCATGGAATATATTATTTCATTCATTAAATTTTATTTTCATTCAATTATAAACATTCCGGTTTCAAAAAAAAAAATCTAAAAAATTTGTTTAAACTAATTTAAGTTTTTTTTAATTCAAACAAAAATTTATTTTAATGAAAATGTCTGCCTGTTTGTCTGTCTGTCATTGTGTAACATTATTTTTGTCCCATGTTTTTTTTTCGCCAAATGGAAATTATTCTCACTCCCCCGGTAAAAACCGTATTTTTGTTTTTGCACAATGAAATTTTGTTTGGTTTTTTTTTTTTTTATGAAAGAAAAACTATTTAAAAAAAATTTCAACTAAACAAATAAAATATTTAACGTAAAATCCTTAACGTATTATCAAAAGGATTACAAAACGTTTATACATCTCTCATAACCTTTTTTATCGTAAAGTGAATAAGTAGTTTTAGAGTATGTAGGGTGGAGTATATGATCGTTATTGAGTATGAAAAATCCGAAGAGTATGTCCTTGAGTTATATCATAATCCGTTTTTACACGTATGTAACATCAGATGTCAGTATTGATGCAAATGATTTTGTGAGCATGCGCAATAGTATTATTTTGTGCAAGATGAAATAGAGAAGAATTATATTTTGACGATTTTTTCATGAAATCTTATATGTAACTTAATATGTAAGAATAGTGGGTACGATTTGTTTATATCCTACTTCCTTGTGTTGGTAGACTCTGATCATGTGACTGAAGTGGTTGGCAAAGAAAGAAATAGTAAACAAGACGAGAGTTATAGCTGTTAACAAACAAATGATTAATATATTTCAAGTTAATTTCGTCGTGTTGACAGTAATCTAACTTTAGTTGTATCTAGTATAGTTGTGCTCTTCAGATTTGCATGCTCAATACCGCCTACAAACCCTACACGACTAGTTTACCTTACAATTTATCTAAAAATAATCTAGTCTTCAATAGAAACACAGACAAAAAAAAACCCACTGACTATAATTTTTTTGTTGGTACAGCAAAAAATAAAACTATTAAATTTCTATTGATCTCTTAAGATTCTCAATTATTGTATTATATATATATATATATATATATATATATATATATATATATATATATATATATATATATATATATATATATATAATATACAGTTTTTTAAGTCGATTTTTTATACTTTTTTTTAACTTTCTGATAAGTTCAACAAAATAAAAAAAATGAAATAAACATACGAAATAAATGTTATTGTTAGAAATTGATTGGATATTGATTATCGTAAATCCTCAATGTAAAACTCTCCATTAGAGAAAGAAACAGATATGAATCCAGATGCAATGTTTTCGTTTCCGTTAAGTCTGTATTCTTTCATATACACTTTACTGGGTTCACCTAAGCACGGCAGTACAAGTCTCAACAAAATTGTAAGAACAGTTTTGAGTAAATCTGTAAACGCCCAAAAACGGCATTTGCGATTGCAATGCCAAAAATTTTACAGATCCTTCCTTATATTATATATTTTATCACAAAATTATTTCTAATCAAAACATGGATTTATTTATTATATCAATCACTTTGTTCTCAAATCATTATTTTATGGTGCTGATAAGTAAGAAATTAAAACTTTGTTAGTAGATAACAAAAAATACCCTCTTTAATAAACCGAAAACCATTACGTCTATGTGATTGCTAGAGAGAGATCATATTATATATCTATCTCTAAAATAAATTTATAGTAGTAGGTAATATTAAAAAGTTGTTTTTCTTTTTTCGAGTGCTTTTGGTTAGTTGGTTCTGTTTATAACTCAACCAAATAAATAAATATGTAGAAGTAACAAATGTAGGTATTCGTTCGTTCGTTCGTATCTATCTATAGACCTAATTTATGTCGAAACAACATTTTCAATATGTTTTTTTATTTATATTTAGATAGTGTTACTATTCTACTATTTCTACGAAAACTTATGTAAGTATACTTCATTTATACAGGGTGTTGTTGTTTTTTTGTTTTTTTTTTTGGGTTGGTATAATTTAATACTTCGTCCAATTGAGACGTCACATTAAAAGATACAAATATAATTTTCCAAAAGATAAATATTAAAAGTAAAATTAGCATCGGCTGATAATGATATTTATCAAAAATTATCCTCAAATCTTTTGAAACACACTTAGAAATTAACTGTAAAGAATCTCTGTCAGAATATATTCGTTTATCCAACTGTTCGAAAATGAATTGTGTGCGAAACTGAGACATAGTATGCTATCTATTAGTGTAAATATGAAATTTTTTAAACTGACTTGTAGTACTTTTTTACCAACCCCTAAGGATCCCATAGCCCATACCCATATGTAGCCCATACGTAGATACACGTTTTGTCTCTGTAAGGTGATTCCACAAGAAGGTGGAAAGTGGAATCATGCTTCCCGTTACAGTCCGGACAAATTTCATTGTCCTTCAAACTTATGAGAGGTAGGTTCTTCTTTAGCCGGCAGTGATCGGTAAGCATCAAAACCAGAAGCTTTATGTCTCTTGCGGCATTGTACATAGCTATCATAAAGAGACCATCACTTGAGACCATCTGCATGGTTTACGGTATTTACCATTGAAATATTTTACAGTCTTTAATGAATTTAAAATAGCAAGTTATCTCCTGTGAGGAGATCAAGTCCAAAACGACTGAACTATCCGAAGAAAACCTACATTTCATTCAGTAGTAAGTATTTAACCGTCGGAAAACAAACTGATGAACAAACGGAAATCCCTCACTGAAAACTGCATATTATTTAACGAACGAAAAATCGCCCTTAGGCACCACACGAAGAATGAAACAAAGAAACACAAAGTTGCCTGGAAATAAATAACTTCTGAAATTTTCTCCATATATTTTAATACATACATTCCGTACAATTTTGTCAAATGTAGCCGCATTTTTTTCCCTCGAAATTCAATATTCGAAGTATGGGAAAAATGTATCTTTAACTACCAACCTATATATGACCTTTCTACTTTACCTTTTTTTTTATTATTATTATTATTATTCAGAGAAAAAGTTGATCCCTCTCTGATCGAAAGCAGAAATATAATTTAAGTGTTTCTCGTATCGTGGTACCGGCATGTTTTTGTATTTATATGTTAAGGATATTTTTTACATTATGTTCATTTTTAATATTACACGATGGTTTTAAAAAAAGATCAAGATGAACTTTTTGTGCCCTTAACCTAGAAAACACTAATATTTTTCTTTTTGTTTATCATTAAACCTGATTTAATAGATCTCAAACACAAGACTATTGTGTGCTGTTTTTTAGGGCTTTGAGGGCTTTCTTAAGGCTTTTGTCAAAACAAAATACAGAATAAATTGTATTCCGATCTGGTTTAAACTATGATCGCTATATATTTAATAATAAATATATATTTCATGACTTTTTATACTCTCTAGCGGTCACATTTTTAGTCCGATCAAAATGAAATTTCGTATCTGATATGCTTTGGTATCTGATATTTGAAGGAACAAATACGTCAATGAGTAGAACCGGTCTAGGAGAAAAATGGTGGGAATTCTAAGAGAAAAAAGAACACAAGTTGTTGAAAATCATCAACTTTAGTACAATTCATCACCTGATCCTTTTTTCTAAAATTCCCTCCCACTAATCCTCCCTTTTCTTTCGTACAATTTTGTCCATTAACGAACTTGGTCTTGTTCCAAATTTCAACCCGATTGGAATATAATTGCGACTTCCAGAGCACGTACAGACGCATTTGGAGACAGATACATTTTTTGACGTCTACCAGGTAGGTTCTATGGAAATTTGAAGAGATTTTTTCCGAAATTCGATCATCGGTACTAGCTAAATTTTTTTCGATAATTCGCTAAAGATAATTTAGACGAGAGATCATCAGAAATTACCCATCAGAGCATCAACTCACGTCTATTTATGGATCCAATTTACCTTCTGAGTTTAATTTTATGCAAATCGATAACTAAAAATTTGTGTTCCCATTTTAAATGAATTCTATAAAATACTAGCTAATATCCACGGTTTCCCTCCGTTTTATTGTTATATATCCGACGCGTGTCATTTGAATACTAAACACTTGAATGTAAGTTCCCACCACTTCCACTACTTACAAATATTTATCGACACTTCCACCAAATGTCAATTTCAGCGAATAATTTCGAATACTAGATCTCTTGTAGCCGGATCAAATACATACAAGTTTTTAAGTTGAATCAAAATCGGACCAGTAGTTTTTGCGTGATACTCGAGCACTAAACAGACATTTACAATTTTATAATAGAAGAAAATTGATTCCAAAAAACACGACCATGCTTTGAGACGATTGAGTGATGGTTTGAAACACGAGATCAAACGTTCCCCAGAGAGACTTGATGGAAAATATTTTACGGGGAAATAATAATTTTTGAAAAGTGAAATAGTTCACTAAATTTGACAAACGAGATTTCCCAAGAGAATTGATGAAAATATTATTCTTATATTTGATGGTGTGACAAAACTTTCAATAATATACAAAACATGATAAGGTGATGCGATGCCTGACTAAGGAACGGTGTAGGGTACTTACAGAATGATAGTTGTAGGTTTTTATATGAATTTAATTTCTGGAATATCTATCTACATATATTATAATTTTGAATAACGAACGTATCGTTCGCCGTTGGATAGATCCAAATGACTGAAGTAACTAACACTTCAGTTTATAGTTCACTTGTATCTCGTAAAATGTAAATATACACTCAATGACTCAAAATTTACATATTCATTATAAAGATGATATATATCTATACTATTTATTATACACATATAGACGTATAGTTCGAATCAGCAAAAATCATCCTATCGTTCAGTTAGTTGTCTTGCTAATGGGCACAATTATAGAATGTTCCAAATTTGCACATGTATTAAGGGTATTATTATAGATAGATAGATTGTAGAGGCTGCCCTGGACTGGTTATACATCGACCATAAGGTCCAATGTGATGCCTAAGGATGTGAGGATGTGAGTGGTGTGGAAAGAATTTTTGTGTACAGCCTAAGAATTGGAAATGCGGCTGCAGTCAACTATGTTAGGAACTATGCCGATATTCGTCTGGAGTTCGTGAAGGAAACTGCAGAAAAGCTTCTCAAGCATAGCCGGTTACTTCGTTTTTGTCCATACGCCGACATTTTAGTCAATTAACTGCCCCTTTTTTTTCTTAATAATTGACAAACTGCCGATGTCGGGATTTGAACCCATAACCTTCCAATTTCCAAGTAGACATACTGCGCAAACATAACGCCTTGGCCGCTCGGCCACTTGGACTGGTTATAAGTGTGACCTTGTATTTTTATTGTTTTACAAAACTACAAATTAATTCAAAAACATTTTTTACTTGATATTGTAAATCCACCACAAGAAAATAATAACTGGTACAAAATTTTACCTTGGGTACTTCTAAATTTGCGCTCCTCGGTCAAGGAGGATATTAACCTTTCTTCTGCAGAAATTTTATATGGGATTCCTATTCGATTACCATATGATTTCTCTTCAGAAAACGTTGATACATATCATTCTGTTCAACAATCTACTCGAGAGTTAAAACAATCTACTCGAGTAGCGGTATCGCATTTTCATTAAATTATTATTATAATTTTATTTATCATTTTTAGTTGTTGCATAACAACTATAACTTCCTTCTATTATCACGGTTGCTTTGAATGTTAACAACTTTGATAATTTACATATAAATAAATATAATAATGAAGAAGCGATACCGCTACAATATAAAAGCTAGTTTACAATAAATAAACAGTACACAGTTCAATATTATTGAACAGAATTGTACATAAAATACATAACAGACTAAATGGAATGATAAATAGTAATGAGAATGATGATGATGATGATGATGATAACTGATAATGGTGAACTGATGATAACTTAACAACAAGTATAATAATAATAATAATAATAATAATAATAATAATAATAATAATAGTTACAAATAATGATAATATTGATAATTGAATAGATATATATATTTACCTAATACAGTTATGGAACTTGATACAAGCATCGATAGTAACCATACCAAGGCAATTTTAATACCAACCAGACGTTTGGTTGTACTATGTCGTGTTTTTAATGGATTCCGTATACCTAGATAACGTCCCAAACTGATAAAGCACATGTGCATTATACTCGAGGAGCATGCCAGCACATCACATGTTACATAAACATTACACCAGAATACACCTAATGGCCAATATCCTGAAACAAAGAAGAAGAAAAAACAATTAGTAAAAAATTATTATTTTAAAGTAAAGATTTTATTTATATTCTAAAAATTTATTTATCAATCAATACAATATTTTATCTGCGAAATTTTAACACATTTGTGATAAATACGGAAAACTTTTTGATATTCGGGTATTTGGGAAGGTTTTTAGTGATTTTTTTTTGAAATTATACTTCTTTTGTCATGTTATGAGAATTCGATCAGAGTGTAATTTCAGCATTTAACGAATCGCTGATGTAACAAGCGACTGATGTACCACTCATATCTTTCCGGGTCTATACCACAGTGTTTGGGGTACATTTAGTAAAAAAAATGTGGGTCATACAATATATAGACAAAATTTATACATATATACATTATATGCTTAAGCGAAACAGACAGAAGTATGTCTGTTACATAAGCAGTATGACTACACTCTGTAGTAGACAATAATTTTGTTTGTGTGTGATATAATTTTTGGATATTGAAAGACAATATTATACATTAGTCATTTAATCGCCTTTTTTTTCTTTTTAATAATTGACAAACTGCCGATGTCGGGATTCGAACCCATAACCTCCCAGTTTCCAAGTACTGCATACTGTGCACACATAACGCCTTAGACCGCTCGACTACTTGAACAGGTTGTCAATGGTGTCTAGGATATACCGTTGATTTTTCACAACGGGTGTTTTTTTGTATGATATATTTTGATAATATTATCTATATTCTATTCATAGAAATTCAAGAAGTTATCTATGAAATAATAGAAACCTTCTACTGAAATATGTTACACAAAACATCATAAAAACAGAATTCTAATAAAAACAGAAAAACTAGACTGAACACAAGAAGAAGCAAAAAAAAAATGTATATAGAAATAATTTTTTTTACACTGTTTGCAGAAATACAAAACAGTTCAACACTTCTTTGTTTAAAAGTAGTTCTGTAGTTCTGTCGTCGTTTCTGATATGATATGATGGCATGCATTTTTACATAAGTTGACACTTCGTAAAAATTATTATCCATAATGTTTCATTTATATTTTTATATTGATTGTCTTATTTGCACCAGTTAAGGAGGTTCATGCATGAGGTTTTATAGTAAATTTAAAAAATTTGTTTAGTAAATTGATTAGCTCAATTCAGTAGTTATCCTCCCTCAACTATATCATTCAAGTAGGCACCATAGTAAATAATATTTGTAAATATTCTATGAAATATGTAGTTTATATTTTTACATTAAAAATATGTTATTGACGAACATATACTTAATATTATTAAAACTGTTTTTGCCACCATATTTTGAAACCTGGTGACAGCACACACAGTAGAAAACTATACACATACACACAAATATACAACATAGTTTGTGTCAGTTTTGTCACATCAAGTCAAATCAATTTCTAATTTACATTTACAATAAATACCAAATACTAGATATTTTACAATAAATACTGAAACAAATTTTTACATTTTTATTGCATCCACAATATATTTGAAAAGGAAGTGTTCGAATCTGCTAGATATTCCATGAAGTACTTTTCAAGCAATCTATGCCCTATGGTTCCCATTTCATAATGTTTTATACATTTTATGACGTATACAAAATGAAGATATGTGCATATCATATACTACATATAGTCATATATTCTTAGGATTAACATTTTTCTAGGATTCCGTATCCTCCAAATAATGAGGCAGAGAAAAAGATTAGAAGTTTTGATTTCAACTTGTTCAAGAAACTTTCTTTAAAATTTATTTAAACTTTTTCTACCTAATTAATAAAAATATACACTGATAGACAACGTGTTCCATTTACAACGTAGGTCAGCACTAAAAAAATACTTTTGTAAATTCATTCACTAAGGGGCTTAAATAGAGGAGGGGAAAGTTTGTAAGTTCGTCATTTTTGAAGTTAGAAATATGCGCGTCTGCACCCCCACCCCCATCCTTAGAAGTAAACAACAGTGAAAAACCAGAAAATATATAATTTTCATTTATAACTATCTGAAATTTGGTTAGTGTTTCGTGAGTGGTTGGCAATCCTGCTCAAAAGGCATCTCTCGCTCATGAGAATAGAAAGCAGTTCAAGAAGTCCAAACTGAAAGAAGAAAGTGAAGGGTTTGCCATACCTTCCTACTATAAGTTTACGATGTGTCCCATGAATTTTCATCCTCGATAGCTTCCTAGACCGCTATCTGTAGAAAAAATCTAGGAATAATATCTATATAGTCAATGTTTGACTCTGAATATATAGATGAACATAGACATTCGGTTTTAAAATCTTTGAGTTATTGATACTTGTACATACTTAACCGAATTGATTTTAATGTAAATGAATATTAAAGCAGTAAGGGGAGTACTGTTCTGGATAAAACACAATAGGCCTTACGAGGTCTACACATATTTTGAGCACTCATATCTACTACATATATTATTTATTATATGTACGACAAAAATATAAAATCTTATGGGTTGCAAAATATTTATCATTACTAAAAAAAAATTGTTCTTTTTCTATTTTCCTTTTGAAACAACACCAAATATATATATATATATATCATATTTACAATCACTTGTTCGGTTTCATATACAGAGAGATTGTGAAGTTTTGATCAAAAAATTTCGAGTGTTTTGTCTGTTCCGATAATCCAGCATAGTGTTCAGGTTATTTTTTTTACAGAAACCAAGTAGCCAAATGGTTTAACGGCGTCTGCCTGCTTAAAACTGGAAGGTTACGGGTTCAAATCCCGGCGATTGAATCCCGACTTTTGTCAATTAAAATTAAGAGGATGATTAATTGACTAAACTATCGGTGCATGAAGAGGAACGAAAGTAACTGGCTATGCTAGTTTCCTATTACAATTTCCTGAGGAATATCGGCATAGTTCCTATCAAGGTAGGCTGCAGTCGATTCTAAATTCCTAGTCTGCGTACACATTTCTTTTCCTTAAGGGGTCGGTATAAAGACTTAGAAAGGCTCATTTTCTATGCTTCGACTTCCCCTCCGTACATACATAATTTGAAATTTCAATAGACGCTCCAAACTGCATTAAGAATTCGGAAGGTACTCGCTTAAACACTCCACAAAATGGAATGGGAAATCTTGGCTTAGTATTGTAGACTCATTTGGTGTGTGTTTATTTATATCCATTCATTTGTATGGCATCTGAAGAGCTCAGTTGGTATAGCACTGGTCTAGAATGCCAACGATTTTAAGTTCAATCCCCCTACCCCCCCCCCCGGTGTGTATAACTTTTCATATCAAAATAATGACATTAATAATGAATGACTGACGCAAAACTTCATAGCTGTTATTAAATTTCTCATTCTCTCATGTGAGACACGCACCAAATTAGCAACGAGTAACATATCTTTGAATCCATATCCCGGTGACTCTGATATTCATACTGATGATGATGACTACTTTGTAGTCGAAACACGTATTTATAAGATACAAATAATTGTTCTAGGAATTGAGGAAAAATTTGAAATTTAATTTCAAAAAACCTAGAGTTCTCTTTGATTATCTTCTTTATATTCATAACTGTTGATAAATTTACAAGATTCACTAATTTTACAAACTTTCCGTACAAAGCTTTACATTTTTGTTAGCTTTTTCCTGACTCGACTGTGTAACATCAAAAGATAGAGACTCTATACACAACTATTAACTCCCATAAAACAATACGAAAAAAATAAAATAAAATAGAAAAAAACTAAAATAATTGGTATAGTGGAAACATAACATTCTTGTTTTTAGTATTTTGTTTGAATGGAAATTTTGTATGTGTGTCACGTTCACAAATGATGTTATATAAATTTTGTCACGTGTGCTCGAAGGGTGGTTCGAACTTCCTAGAACTGAATCAAATGCAAATATTAGATTTTATCATTTATATATATGTATATGGATTTTCTGGCAAATACCCTGCGTCCTGTTCCCGATAAAAATGACCTATAAGCAATTTGCAACACTCCATGAGTATGTAGCGGTGCCTCTTCATCATTAAATTATTATTATAATTTTGTTCACCATTTTTATCTGTTGCATAACAACTATAACTTCCCACTATTATCACGGTTACTTTGAATGTTAACAACCTTGGTAATTTACATATTAAAATAATAACATTTTCATAAATCAAATTAATAAAGATCAATTATATCTTTTTCATGAATTTATTATTTATTTAAATAATAATTATTTAATTTAACTATAATCTTCTTTACAAGTTCATTATTGAAATACAAAAATCATTATTAAAATGGGTTCAGTATTAGGTGCACAGTTCAGTCACTGCTAGTAACAAAACGGCGAATATGTGCAATAGTTCGAGGCATGTTTAAATATTTGAATGATAATTTTTAAAGGTTTGTGTTTAACCCGTAAATTTTTGCAAGGTTCAACCAATGATTCTATCCAACCCCACAAACAAGAATGTGAGAGGGGCCAAGTTTTCGCATCGCCCAGCGTAAAAACAAAAATGTTCGCATACAAAAGTAGTGAAATGTATGTAATTGTAAAAATTCCCATTTTCCAGGTAAAAATATTCTATTTTCAGGGTTCTACCAAAGTCAATGGTCTAGAATAACTGGAAGTATCCAAGAATATTGATGACGAGTGAATGAGCCGGTCACTGAAATGTTGATATTTAGCATCAAATATCTGGAAATATGGATATTTTTATACCAATAATGTATACTTGTATTTACTGATTTGACTTTTCCATTACTACGTTTAATTTTTGATGAGTTCTTCAACAGGTTTCATACAGTAATATAAAGAGTAAATATTTTATTTTAAATGTACATTATGTTCTTAAATAATTCCTCTAAGAATAAAATTGAACGAGAATTTTAAATTAAAACTGTTTTATTCAATAAGTTTTTTCTAAAACTACGCATAAATTTTCACGACTCTTCCACCAAAATTTTGAATTTCTGTTTCATGACATATTCGGATTCCATCATTAGATTATCCCGATGAAATACGTGTGAAATAAGTTTCATGAAAATCGGTACAACAAAAAGGAATACTACAACCATCACCATGGTAACTCGATTTTATATCCATTATGGTTTTTTCCTTTAAGAAAATTCGATATATCTAAAAAGGTCGTACGTGACGAATGTTTTCTTTTTTATTAGTAAAAAGTGAAAATAATTAGTTAATTTTCGTGTTATATGCAAACCGTAATTATTTTAATATCTACTATGTTTAACAATTCTCACGCTTCAAGAACAGCCGGAATAGAAATATCCGAGGAAGAGAAAGACGTTCGAAAATTCGGTACTTTACGTACACTCGGCTGCAATATAATTGAAACACCCAGTCACGTTTTAAACATACATTTCACTGTATATATGACGTGTAGTATTATATATAGTATCACTTAGAATGTTTCAACTAGTGCACGTTTTTGCTTTTGTCGGTACAAAAGTTGATGTAGAGCAGAGGTGGGCACAGTCAGCTCGTCTGAGCCTTACGGGCTCTCCATAAGCTGGGTGAGAGTAAGTAAAGAAGGTATGTTTTGAAGCAAGACGGAACGATGTTTCAATACAGGTTGTCCTACCGATTATTGCCCAATAATTAATATAGTATAGTCTATAGTATAGTCAATATTTTATTTTTTTTGAAAAACAAATTATGCGAAAAATAATTTCCACTACTATAAATAGTACTTTTCACTTTTTCAATTCAAAGTAGACTAACTCGAAGAACTCAAATTCCCACTTTATGTAAAATTTAAATTAATTCATCAAATTCCCATGACACTATACTGAGCATACTCCATTCGAAGAAAAAATAATTAAATCAGGTAAATAATTCTTTATTAGTTCTCGGACATGAATAGTAAAATATTTAGACAAATTATTTGGAATTTCCAAAACTATAATTCTATTTAAATTATCCTTTGCAAAAATTTCCCTCTTTTATTACAATGGTCCAGCGGTAAACTTAAAGGTTCAAAAGATTTATATATATATTTTTTATATATTTTTATTTTATTCATACACAAATATGATATATACTAAAAAGTTACATTTTATGACCCAAATTACCAGCCCAAAATTCCAGAGTATGTATTGAATGATTGTATGTATTATTTACTTTGTATAATAGTGACCATAAAAAAGATTTGGTATTATTATATTTTTTCAGAAAATGTTTTAATTAAAAAAAGAAAATATTAATAATTGGTAGGTCACCCTATATTAACTCTATCTCTCTTCCCTACCTCTCACTCAGAGCTTGGCCGAGTCAACTCTTGCCCACCTCTGATGTAGAGTTGATGTAGAAATTTTTTAATTGATTTGTGCCTTATTGATTCGGTTTTCGAAAAAACAAATTCGAATAAAAGTGGTTACTATATTTGTAATGCTCGAAGTATTTTTTTGTATACCAAATAAGGAATGAAGGAATTATAATATTTTGAAAAATGACCAGGACTTCTGTCACCTATAAAGTACGTACTATGGATCACAAAAGTAGCGTTCTATTATTAAATTCTTATCGGTTTTTGGGAAATGGTTTCAAATAAAAGTTATTAGTATATTTGTAATAACTTTTATCCGAAGTATTTTCTCAATAACCCAAAGGAATAGAGCACAAATCGATTAATAAGAACGCTAATTTTGTAGCCAATATGTATCCTACTTATGCGGTACAAATTATATAAAAGCAATTCATTTACTTAGAAATCGATCGATCGTATATTGGAAAAATATCTGGTAAATATTTAAATAAATATCTCATTAAATAAATATTTTTTTAAAGAAAATAATAATAATATGATAATATTACAGTCATGTCAAAAGTGTCATCGAAATAGATACCTACAATATTTCACAATCGAAGATGATAATTCTCACCATGTGATCGCTATTTAACACGTTTCTAAAGCACAGATCTTTTTGTCTTTTTCAGAGAATTTCCATATGTTTTTGTTTCTTAATTCACATTTATCAAAATCAATGTTACGAGTTGATAGCCGTTAGTTGATATGCTATTTACATGCTAGCAACGTACAACAATAATGTAATTATCACGTTAAAATGATAAGAATGTACGAGCAATATAGATAGTCCTTTTATAAAATTCTTCAAAATCTTATACAGTACATTTGTAAAAGCCCACAATAATGTTTATTATTTTTCGTCGTAAGTTAAAATTAAAATTTAATTTAGGCCTGTCATAACAAGCCTAACAAAAAAGATACATAAGGAAAAAACCTGAGATTTCGGGTAATTAAGCTTCCGTCGACAGAAATAAAATTTACTCTAAATCTCAGTTGTTTTCTTAAGTACCTTTTTTTACGCCCGTCATAATGGAATTTTATTGGATTAATCTCTTTATTCATGTTTTTATTTTCTATTGCGTATAGTTTTTTTTTATTCGTCTTATTTTATTCCAAGTGAAAATTATCAAAATATGTCAAAATATGTGTAAAAATATGGGTTTCTCCATCAGAGCAATGAATTAAAACACGAACTTGAAAATTAAATAATTAATTCAAGAAGACAGTTTTTATCCATTTTGCCCAAACATGGTCCGATTTGAACAAAACTTGAACCGAAGCGAGCTTGACCTTGCTTTTTATCACTCGATCATAAACAAAATTTCAGCTCAATTTCTCTTTTCGTGTTTTAACTATCGTGTTGACGGACAGACGGATAAACATGCGCAAATGGACTAGTAAAGTACTTTTATGAGCACTCATACCATTCCAAGTGGCCGAGCGGTCTAAGGCGTTATGTCTGCGCAGTATGCTTACTTGAAAACAATCTATCTATCTATCTATCTAAGTACCTCAAAATGTTCACCTTGTTGCTACGTAGTATGTTAAAATTGTTAATTTCATTTTTATATCTGAAAAAGGAAGAAATTTTTTAACATTATATTGACATCAAATGCTTGATATGAAAAATCATACACATCTAGGGATGGGGAACGAACCCACGACCTCTGGCATTCTAGACCAATGCTCTACCAACTGAGCTACCTTAGATGTTATGGTAGTACTATGCATATGATCTTTCACTATCATTTCTGATGCCATTGTATTATTAATTTTGTTTATTTACTATTAACATATTTTTCAAATTGTTTTTTGTAAACTAGCGTCTATTTATTTCCATTGTTAGTATGGTTGCCTTTCGGTTATGTTATACCAACGGAAGCGACTAGCGTTTACTTACTTTGACATTTAAGTAATATATAAAATTTTTATTTAATAGAAACGATAAATTTTCAAAAAACATACGGTATATTTTTTATTTCTATATTTTAAATATAATATCATATTTAACAGAAAAAATGAATAAATAAAATAAAAAAGTTTATTATATCTTTTAAAAAAAGTTTTCTATTCTCTGTGTTTTTGTTTAAAGTGCAACATTTGTTTGAATACAGACAGACAGGCAAAATTCACGTATTACGTCATCGGACATGTTACACAAAAATGAACACACAAAACTTAAACTGAAGTTTTTCCGGGTATTTCCTACGAAAAAGTTTCTATTCAATTGCACATCACATAAAATATTATGTAATGTATGTTGATGTATCGCCATATTTTTATTTTAAGAATATTTTACTTTTTTTTTTGCTTAAAAAGTTGACATTGACATAGTAAAAATATGTTTCGTAAAAATTTCTATTTTATACAAGAGTAGTCGTTTCGCAGCGTATATCGGTCAAATCTATCAGAGTGTATCAGAAAATCTTTGCTGATTTTGTTTAAAAATATTTTTGAAGTAAATTTTTTTTTTACATTTTTCTTTTCAGATTTAACTTTGAAAAACTTGGAAAATTACGATGTTCCGAAAATTTACCGATTGGTTCAGCGTTTTCGGCAACATGGGGCTGTCTATGATCTTCCGCGTGCTGAAAGACCTCGTGCAGTTCGAAATGGTGTGAACATTACTCGGGTTATCCACTCTTCAGTGGATAATAATAATTTTGTGTATGATGTGATTTTTAAATATTGAATGATCGTTTTATTATTTTGGTAAATAGCTACACCGCTAGCTAGAACATTAGAACATTTAAATTTGACCATACAGTTGAAATTAGGTGCAGGAATGTCTTCATCATGATTACTCTATGTTTCTGATAAAAGAAGAATATTAGAATTACGAGCCACATTTTTGATATCATTTTGATGGGCTTGTAAACTGTGTATATTAAATGTATATATTGATAAACCTGGCCTAGTTTTGATAAATTTCACTAAATATGATTCTAATGTAAATAATGGATTTAATGCCAGTTTTTCAAACTCTAATTTGAACGTAAGAAGGTTCTGTTCGACCATGATAAAATTTAGAAACATTGGTTTTAGATACAATATATAATTTTTCGATTATAGTTTTTCACTCCGATATCATTTTATTAAACTTTTGTGTCTTAGTAGTAGTGTTGACCTTATATAATATTATTTTAATAAATTATTCAAAAGGAAGTATAACTTTGCACGTGCGTACATGAGTACACATCATTACTCCCCTTTCTGAGATATTAGTTTGGAAAATTCTAAAACTCGTTTTCCATGATTCGTTTTGATGAGCATTTACAGAAGTTTTCAGAGTAGAAAATTCGATTTTCCATCTCACACTCTTTAGTAAATAGATTCTAAGTAATTAGTACGTTATCCCTTCTGTTAATTGTACCAATTTTCACAAATATAATGTTTATTTTTTTGCAAATTATTCGGATATTAAAAACTTTTTGTGTTTTTTTCTTGTTAAAATAAACCTTAATTATTTCCTTATGAAAAAATTTAATGATTCATGATATTTTGCTAAATTAAGTCAATTAATTAAATGTTTACCATATTTGATGTTTTAATCACAAAATATTCAAAGATATAATTAATCACTATTTAAAAAAAAAAAATGGAATGTTTTTATTTCAACAAAATTTTTAGCCTTCAAATAGATAATTAATATATTGATTCTATATAAAATATATTAAAAATATTTTTTCATATATTCAGAAAAAACTGCTGTGAAACTATCAATCGATATACGGCAAAACTTCGAAAAGTTCTATAATTTGCTGTATGTATAATATTTTTGGCTTAGTTTTATATAAAATTTAATAAAAGAAATTCATTTTTAATGTAACAAAGTAATATGGGAAAATTTATACGTATAAACTCCAATCAATATATAACTCCTCTTATTAATATATATATATATATATATATATATATATATATATATATATATATATATATATATATATATATATATATATATATATATATACAAGGTGAATCGAACCAGGTGCATAATAGCACACGCCTCCATTTCCTTCCATGAGCCTCCCATTTTCCAACAACATCCAATAGTGGGGAACTTTTTGTTAGGGAGACGGTCCGTTAATAATACAAATGTTGTTTTGTATGTTGTGTGTTGGTTTGGTCGGACATGGTGGTCATTTTCTTATGTTGATGTGTGCCTGTGGATCCCATTCTAATTTTACTTAAGTGAATAACAAATCATTGGTAATGATTTGGTTTTTATTCAGTTGAATTGTAGGTTGGATCAGTATAACACTGCCATGTCCGCGTCTGAGCTAATGTATAGCATATAGGATGGTGTTTGTGTTATGAACAGACAGTCTCCCTAACAGGAGGTGTTCTATTGGTATGTTGTTGGAAAATGGGCGCATCATGGAAGAAAGTGGAGGCGTGTGCTATTATGCATCTGGTTCGATTCACCCTATATATATATATATATATATATATATATATATATATATATATATATATATGTATATATAAATATATATATATATATAAATATATATATATATATATATATGTATATATATATATATAAACATGGAAGTCAAATATTATTCCGATGCAATACATTTGTTTATTCTTTATGGCCGAAGAATAATAAATCTTTACAGACCGTTATATTATTCGATAGATCGTTCGTTCAATGTTACCTACTTATGAATTATCATAATACTCTTAAATAAACATTCACAATGTTTATTATAAAAGCATTTATTATACATATATACAGAATGTTCCAGAATGTAGGTACTGTACGACATTTACAACATATGTAGAAAATCAGACTTTGACCAAACACAATTTAATTAAAAATTATCTAATTAATGTCCATGAAGACCTGTGACTCAAATGGCTTAAATTCTGTTCGATCAAAATGAAATTTCGTACCTTAATTGCTTTTGATATTTAAAGACCAAGTTTGTTAGTGAGTGAAATCGAAGAAAGGGGGGGGGGGGCTTAGAAAAAGAAGAAATCTCAAAATATAAATAAAATGTGTCTCTCTTAATATTAAAAAAAAAAAAGCATGTGTGTACTTATGTACGCACGTAATAAGTTATAGTTCTATTTAAATAATTTATTAAAATAATATTAAATAAGGTCAATACTACTATTAAGACACAAAAGTTTAATAAAATGATCTAGTAGTGAAAAACTACAATAGAAAAATTTATATATTGTATCTAAAACCAATGATTCTACATTTGATCATGGTTTTGAAAAACTGGCATTAAATGCATTATTTACATTCGAATCAGAGTTAGTGAAATTTATCAAGACCAGGCCAGGTTTATCAATATATACATTTAATATACAAAATTTACCTGCCCATTAAAATGATATCATTGATAATGTGGCTCGTAAGTCTAATTTTTTAAAAACATTCCTGTAAATTGACCAATATTTTGGAACACCCAAAACCCAACAGCGTATGTTGATTTAGATAAATTGACTTGTATGTTCTGATATATATATATATATATATATATATATATATATATATATATATATATATATATATATATATATATATATATATATATATGACTGTAACATTATTTTATCAATACGAATAAATATTTTATTTATTAGCTCTCTATAGAAATATTTGTTGCTTGGATAAGTAATTTAGTTAATATATTTAATAATATATGAAAAATATCTTCTTCTTTTTTTTTTTGGAAAATATATACAGACGATAATAATTTATTAGCTTTACAGAATTTCGACTTTACAGTGCTTTTTTTTATAATGTGCTCTATTCAAAGGTGTACTAAATTTTTATGTATATCGATAACTGTATTATAGAGTATCGATTTCAAATTTATCGTGATATTACTTTTGAGTGTTTTCACCTATGAATGGTCTACTTATTCTTGAACTTTTGAATCTTAACTGATGCTGTATTTGGTTTTATTTATATGGGTAATAATTAGAACATTATTTGATACCAAATGCTTGATATCAAATATTCGGAAATAGAATCCACGTCCTCTGGCATTCTAGACCAACGTTCTGTCTCTGAGCAGCATTGTCTAACGCTCTGTCTCTAAAATACCAGTAGTCGTGGGTTCGATTCCCATCCTAGATGTGTGCACAAGTCCAAATGGCCGAGCGATCTATGGCATTATGTCTGTGCATTATGCCTACTTGGAAACTGGGAGGTTATGAGTTCGAATCTCGACATCGGCCGTTTGTCAATTATTAGGAAAAAAAAAAGGGGCGGTTAATTGACTAAACTGTTGGCGTATGGACAAGCACGAAGTAACCGCCGGCTATGCTTGTGAAGGTTTTCTACAGTTTCCTTCACGAACTCCAGTTGAATATCGGCATAGTTCCTATCATAGTCAGCTGCAGCGGCATATCCTACCAATTCCTAGTCTGTGGTACACACAGAAATTCCTTCCATTCCACTCACATCCTCACATCCTTAGGCATCACAATGGACCTTATGGTCGAAGTGTAGCCCGTCTGGGGCAGCCTCTACAATCTATCTATCTATCAATCTACATAAATAATGACATAAAAACAGCAATCTTATTTTTTTTCGATGTGCATTTCTATAATTATCATCATGTACCACTTATCTAAAAAAGTGGACAAATCATTAGTATGTAGGTTGAATAGTTTAAAGAGTTCTCGTTACGGTTGCTGCTGAACATCAAGTATTTTTATATTCTATCTCTAGAAAGAAAATAGAATTATCTAAGTTCATATTTCAAAAAAAAAAAATATATATATATATATATATTTGATCAAGTGTACGTGTCAACCATAGTATGCAAATAATATAGGTTTTGTAGTTTCATTTTATACCCAACTAACTTCCTGCCCCGGCATCACACGAGTAGCACTAATGATATTTAGCCAGATGACACAAAACTGAAAAAATGACACAAAATTGCCAAAAAAAAAACGCAACAAATTTTTTTTTCGATCGATACTTTCATCAAAATCGGTCCAACCGTTTTGGAGTCCATAGGGAACATACATGCACACATCGAATTTTATATATATAGATAAACATTTAAGCCCATTATAAAACCAACTACAAAAATAAAAATATTTGATTTAAAAAAAAATGGATATTTATAAGTAAATTGAAGTAAATAAATAACGCAATTATTTTTTACTTTTTAGTGTATTGTTTCATAGCAAATTTTCTTAGATCCTCTTTTGGAGTCGAGTTTTGTTTTTTGTAAAAAAATTTTTATGTTACTGTTAAACTTCTGTGTACACATTGCTGACAGTATATGGACACAATGATAATAGGGAATATGCATGAAAATTTTTTTTCACATTTATTTTCAGAATATGAAAATACTGTTAATACTGTAATAATATTTAAAAACGAAATTAAAATCCGACAAATATCAAGGAAGCTATAAGCTTTTAAAGATTATTATCTGTCTCTTTCTTGCAAAAATACTAAAAACGGAGTTTTACGTGTATTTTAAATGGTGAAAGTGTAATATGACGTCACATAACATATCAACAGGGCTATCACCCTCTTTGTCTAATCGCGGGAATTTCAATCATTCATATCTCGCTTATTTTTAAAGTTATTTAAAAAGTAATTTTACCTTGATATTTGTCAAGTAAACATGCTTCAATTCAAGTGAACAAAAATTTTCATGCATATTCCCTATTGTACGGAACCTTGAAACAAGATTGTGAAGTACTTTACTATTCTCTGGTGTACCTACTATCTCTTCGTAAGGTTCATATATAAAATTTACTATAATTAATTTATAACGACAAGTTTTTATTTTGAGTATATTAAGAAAGTATAAAAAAAAAGTTTGTAGTACCATGGAGATACTTCAATTATAGTACTCCGTAGTATTACTACAAACTTTGACGTACATATATATATATATATATATATATATATATATATATATGCATTGAAAAATTATAATTTGATGTACTAATATATAACAAGCTATTGAATTTGTATAAATTCATTGACACAGATTCCAAATGTAAAAATTATTTTTTAATGATCTGATAAACAGTCCCAACTCCAAACTACTTCATAAACACCACTCACTAAAAAAATATATTTTCAATATGATAATTTTTAGTTAATCACATAAAAGGGTGACAAACAACACCACCACCGAAAATATATGATTGTGAAGTACCTACTGCTGGTAGATAATATGGATCTCCAATTTGTGTTTTATTTATAAAAAAAAAAAAAAAACACATTGAAGAGTGTATTCGTTCTATAATTTTGATGGTAATTTCAAATTCAACGTTTGTGTAAACCTTTCAACACTTTTAACCTTTTTAAAATAACACTTTCAAGAAAGTTATTTTTATACTCGGTATAAATAATGGACCACACAAATTTCTTTTTATACTATGGATCACAAAAGTTGATGTCAGTTTTTTTACATTTTATAATTGATTAGATATATTGTTGCGGCGGCCTTGGACGGGCTACACATCGACCATAAGGTCCATTGTGATGCCTAAGGATGTGAGGATGCAAGTGGAGAGGAAGGAATTTCTGGGAGTAGCCTAGGAATTGATAGGTTGTGCGGCTTCAGCCGACTCTGATAGGAACTATGCCGATATTCATCGGGAGATCACGAAGGAAACTGGAAACTGAAACAAGGAAAATTGAGACGTCAGTAAATACACAACATTTACCATTTTATACGGTTAACTATGCTATAAGGTCTTTTTAACCAGTAACCTATATAAAGTATAGGAATAACAAACAATACCAGACGGTGTATTTGGAATAAACAATAAACGAATGAGCGTAACATATTGTTTCTGAAAATTATATGTTCATTATATAACAACAACAACAGCAACAACAACAATAACAACAATAACAATCTATTCCATACAATATTTCATTTGATATCTAACAATTGTTTTTATCGGTTGGTTTTTTGCTTTTTGTTATTTTCTATTTTATCTTTGTGTAAAATTTATGTTACGGTCAATGTGAATAATTGGTAAACACAAACATGGTTTAAAATTATATATAGGGTTTCCAAAAAGTTTGGGTACTGGTCGAATAATTCGAGAAAAACACTTTGTAATGCAGATGGTAAAAATACGTGTTCAATATTTTTGTAGATGCTCTCCGATGACACCAAAGTTGGCCCCCCACCATAGAAATCTTGAATAATGGGAATAGTTTAATCCAAAATTACATATAGACAAAACTTAAATTCACTTCCACAATAACCACAACATTCATTTTGACCGTAACATAGACATTGTGTTAAGTCCCTATTATAGTTTATACATACAAAAACCGATTAAGATTATATCATGCCTCCAGGTAAGGAGTTTCAATGTACTCATATATATGGGATTCCCCCCCTCCCTTAGTGTACGTGTTCTTGTTGATAAGAATATTGTTATGGTGATAATAGGCTGTATGTATACCTATCTACAGGTGAATTACGAGCGGGTAATTGTTTGTTTTCCCTATTGTAAATGAGGTTGTTTTACACAGGTTTACACAAACAAACATTTTTGTATTAAATCTGGTTTAGGATAAATGGTATCTGTTGAATTTGAAACTGATCATAATGTTGTTCAATTTTCTAGCCGGTTCAAATCTTTTGGTAACTCGATCAGTTCGATTTTCAGGAGATTTTTGTCATCTGTTTAAACCATTTTTAATAATTCAATTCGGTTGTGTTGAAATTAGACCGTAATTTAAATAGTTTTCGATAAACAATTAAGATTAATGACAGATAAATCGTTCTTTTTCACCACCAAAAAATATTCTCCCAGCCAAGTTAGTACTTCGTCCAAAACAGATAGTTATTATGACTGAGAGTAACCTCAAAAATCTGTTAAACTATTTGTCTTTTTTGTATTTATTATATTTATCTCATTCTGTTATTATATTATTTAGAAGGTGTTCAAAAGTCTGTTTATTTGAATTTAAATTTTGGACTAAAAATTTCAATTTCCTTTTTTATAAACAGTGTTGAAAATATAGATGGTAAGATTTGAATTAAATCATCTAACCCGTAAAATTGAATAAAATCTTGTATAGAAAACGTATTAACTAATATGTTAATTAATAAAAATTACCGAATACTGAACGGTAAATCACTGGACCCATTTCCAAAGTTACGGCTATAAATATATATTATCTGTCGAGAAGTGATTAACGGTTCTTAATTGACTAAAATAAAACAAAAACGTATATAAATCAATGTTGAAACTAACATGTGGAAAAATTTCAATGTCAGAAAATATGTTATATTGTATATACAAACTTGTTCGACCATTTACCATACCGGGTGGTCCATTTAAATTCCGACATCTAAATTTATAGCTATTTTTTTAGTGTAAAAAATTAATTTTGACTATAAGATACAAAACCTGAGGAATACAATCCCTCCTCTCCCCAATCGTCAATGGACAATCATTTTTAAAGACAAGACAATATAGAAAGATGAATGATCGTTATTATTTTGGTAAATGTTATTTTTATTTGTTTACCATAAATCTCACGGATGAATTTTCGATATATTTTCGAAACGAACCCTCTTTGTAAACAGAACTGTTGTGTTATGTTACAAACAATTTTCACCCGTTTACATCAAATATATATATAGAAAATTTCGTATGTTCGTATAACAATTCTATATATACATTGTATGTAAAGATAAATAGAAAAATTGTTTTATATAAATGGGAAAACAAAAATGTAGAAAAAAAATGGGAAAATATTTTCAACAAGAAACAATAGAAATATAACAAGTATATGCTTTTAAATTTGATGTGTTTTATTGTAATAAGTTCGGTTGAGATATTTCACAAATACTGTGAGTAAGTGAACTGTATCCCATGCACTATACAGTCTGTTTTCAAAAGCATTTCTAATAGTAACTAAATAGATCAAATATTTACTATAAAACCATACATACATACACATACTTACAAACATCTGACTGCTTGTGGCTTGTGATGTTTGTATTATGCCATTTAAGAGTAGGGATTGAGTGATGCCCCCATAATTTATAACATTATTATTCATTACGTAAGCACACACACACACACACTACAGACTACAAAGTACCCCCACTATTTTTATTTCTTTATGAAGCATTGTGTAGTTATATAGTAAATAATATTTATCATTGATTCTCTATTAGGAAAGCTGTCCCAAAACAGACGGTATACAAATAATGTAAATGAAAATCATATGCAATTGTTTGTATAAAATTTATTTTTAAGATTCACTGTTCATGGATATATATGTTCCCATCAATTAGCATGGGGTCAGGGACTCACTATTGACAAACAATTTATAGACAAAACCTTTTTAATGTTTCAATAGCCTTAGGCAATTCATTCTTTTGAATAAAGATATGCTAAATGTTACTATCAATAAAATTCCAAATGGATACGATTTTTTGTTGTTTATAGGAAAAAATGTGCAAATCATTTTATGACTTTTAAAAAACATTGGACTTTATGAATTGAAACAACGGAATTGCCTTGAAGTTTATGATAAAAAAGTAATAGCAGTTTGTGTATAGTTTTTTTGGACAAGTTATAAGCAATAACTCGTTTTCAGCATGTATACTTTTTATTTTACTTCTAAACACGTATAGATACATAACAATAAGTGTTTTTTACATAACAATAAGTGTTCTCTTATAATTCTCTAAATAGCTTATAATCGAAAAATCAGCACTGTAGCTCTTTTCGTTCAAAAGTTATTTTGGGGTCAAAACGGCTCAGTACTATTTCGTATAGTAATAGTACTGTAAGCGCGAAGGCAAAAAACCCCTTAAACTCGACCTGTCGCACTGCCGTGTTCTAGATATTGGCCACACCCCAGTGGTGTTATTGTTTTCAAAATTATACAATGGTTTTGTGTCCTTATTCAGTCGGTTTTTAAGAAAATGTTTCGAATGAAAGTTGTTAGTATTTTTATCGGGATCAACTTTTATTCGAAGTATTTTTCGAAAACACGAATGGATAAGGCACAAATATTCTAGGATTTCTTATCTAATTCTTGTTTATGAGTTTTTATTCTTTAAGAAATCGATAATTCTGTAAAAGCTTTAGACAAAAGTATAATATCAAAAACTTTTCAACGAGTATCTTCTAATATATGTACCATTGGTCACAGAAGTCTTGGTCATTATATATATATTATTAACTTTCTGATGAAAATCATAAGGGTATAAAAATAATACTCGAAGAATATGTATTTATTCTATTTTCGTAAACTTTCCGTCTGAATACAAAAATTTATGTTAAGTGTGAATTTAATATTAGCTCAGTCCATGACCTTGATTATGAACAGATTAATAGTAAACTCTTGCTCCCTTTTTTCTTATCCCAGTTCATTACGGTATTGACAAAAATTTTTAAAAACACTTAAACTGTTCAAAACACAAATTGATTAATTTACCATAAAAATGTCTGCTCTTTTTTTTTTGTGTGTATTTTCAAATTTAACTTTTTATTTGATTTTTATTTAAAACAAATAAATTTCATGGGCATTTGAACTTGTTAAAGTTAATGCCCATTGTGTGTAATCCTCTAACTATACTAATTACAAATACAATGAATAAATTTTGTATCATAATTACCCCATAATTAAATAAATGATTCTATTTGAATGATAGATATTATTACAGTTTCATTTACGATAAGGGAATTGTATTGAATTCATTCGGTTTTTATTCAGTGGTGTGTAGCTACGGGGACTCCCGGGTTCTAAATTTTACTGTAATTTTGTCATTATCATTTTTCTGTTACACTAATATTTACTGAAATATTTACAATTGAAAGATTGAAAGTTAAAATTCTAAATATCTCTGTACTCATTAGAGTTTGGAAAAAATGATAAACTAATGAATTATAGCAGACTAGATTTTCTACAACTTTACTTCTTACACATTTTTCGATTGTTCCAATATTAAGACAGATATTTCGTATTTTGTGTTTTCTTCTATCATTATGCCCCCCTTTTCCCTTGACGTATGCCATTTATAATAAAATTGGCCTTGAAAATACGAAAATTATATCAGATACGACATTTCATTTTGATCAGACTTAAATTGCTACGTATTCTAAGGAAATTCGCTAAGTTGACGCAGCTCCTGCGTAACGAATTTTTTTATATTTCAAGGAGTTTTACCCAATTATGCCTATCAAAAAAATTTTCAATTGTATTATTTTAATTACACAACAATTTATTTCTTTTCTCATTTATTCAACACGATTTCAATATATTGTTCCCAAAAACCCTTGGAACGCAAGATTCGGAGCATTTTTTCCAGAAACACCACTTCCTTAAAGCGATATTCAGATGCATTGTTTAAATTGAGGAGGAGGAGTCACCTTGTATGTATGTGTTTTATTGCATATAATCCGATCTCTATCATATAATAACACACACTGTGCTGCAGTTAAATCAAACAAAAAGCTTCACTTACTTTTACATTTCAGTACATGTATGTATGTACACTCCCGTTCATAAAATCGAACCAGGTGAAACATCATTCTAAGTGTTAATATTATACATAAATTTCGTAATATGTACGCTTTGAATGTGACTTACGGGTTCAAATATATTAAATGGGAGTGTAGGTATGATACAAATAAATGTTTCAAATGGTATAATAAACATTTCAAATATATAGAATATAAACGGCAGCTTTATATATTGTATAAAAACTATTACAGGTAAAATATTTTCACTTTGAGAATGGAAGCTTTGTATATTATACATAATAATGTAAATAGTTATTACATATCTAGATACAAAATGATCTACATAACCAATTCATAATTTTATATAGAGTGTACCTTTAGAAGAGTTGTGTATATATGCATTTCAAACTTTAAACATTTCAACGCCACGCCACGAATCGGTAAGATGATAAATGATTATATTTGAATCATTAATAATTATAAAACATTTAATAAATTTTCGAACAGTTTTGACAACTGACAACACGATTATTTCGGGCAAAAACAATGCAAAACTGTTCGAAAATTTATGTTCGATCAAAGAACATCTAGTTCATGTGAAATTTGGGAGAATCGAAAACTCGTGTATAGCTGCATACATTATTGAGAACAACCACAAAATTGACAAATCGAATCTTAAAGTACTGAAATCGGTACAAAACCCCACAGAATTAGATGCATATGAAAGTATCTACATATAAAAATTGAGAAAACAGATCATGAATTTAGACAATGGCTCAATTCCAAATTCTGATTAAATAAAATTAAACCATTTAAAAATATATATATATATATATATATATATATATATATATATATATATATATATATATATATATATATATAAAACCTGAATATCAAGGTTAGCTTCGATACCCTCACTTTAGTGACAAAACAAAGGCCGCATAGTCACAAAAGGATACCGTCAAGAAATAGGTGGGGTTCTGACACACCTAATCCGTTAATCAATCAACTCAAATAATCCTCAGGTCAGATTATACCCTCAGTCAAATCATATAAAAGGGCAGAACTTTTTTAATGTCATTGTGAGATACGCACCAAATTAGCAACAAGCAACATATCTCTGAATCCATATCCCAGAGATAGTTACGATTAGCTAATGCATACTGATGATGACTACATTGTAGTCGAAATACGTATTTATAAAATTGTATACGTATTTAAATGGAATTGGGGCAAAATTTGAGTTCTCTTTGATTATTTTAATAATCTTTATTAGGTAATTGTCCATAGAACATGAGACTCAAATCTCTTGTTGCAGTCATCAAAATGTTAGGCTGAAACAAAAGTCCTTCGTATGATATTTTGAAGTTTATTTTCCACGATCGTCATTTCGTTTTACTAAATAAAAACAAATTTCTATTGATTTCACCACCGCTGTTGTACAGTGAAAGTTTGTTAGTTTTTAGTTATGTAAGCGGGTAATGCTCACATATTACGTAAACGTGTTTTAACCAAAAATTCGAGAGTATTACAGGTCTATATTTGAGCTACAGGTCCCTCGATAGTACACAACCTGTATATTATTGTAAATTTGTAACGTATATAAATATATATTATGATCCAGTACACATAAATAAATAAAATCCAATTGAAAATATATTCACAATAATATTCTTTTTGATTTAATAAATAAATTTTATTCATTTATTCAAATAAAAATATTATTTACTTTGTAAAATAGGTTAAAAAAAAAAGGAGAGGAGAGAAAGACGACTTGAATATGATGAGAGTATGATATGAATAGTATGATTATAACATTTATTATATAGATAGTATCATTTGTATCGTGTAAAACTGAAGCCAAAAAAATCGGTCAAGTGCAACGCTATGCAATGTGTATTACACAATAAGTGTTCTGTGATTTTAAAAAAAATCCGATATAAATCAATTATTAATGTTCAGTATAGCATGTTTTTTATACCTTTTGTTCAAACGGATGGATACTTTTGGAGAAATGCACAGGGGTCTTAACAATTTTTGAAACGTACGTACCGAGATTTTTTGTGAAAACGTATTTGAATGAATAATCTCTAGTAAAATTAAACCCCCCATTAATAATCGAAATGTAAATAAGGATCAAATTTTCGCAAAGTGTACAAAAGAAAGCTTTGATAACTACGTGGGAGAACTAACCAAGCCATTGCAAGATTTTCCTTTATAGATTTTTGGAATTTAAGTTTATATATACAAGGTGTTACAAAAATATCTGCTGCGTATTTGCCAAGTAAAATATTAAATATTTACTAAGGATAACCCTGCCATGATTTGACCCCCCTCCCCCCCCACAAATTCAGTTTTTATAAGCAAAAATTACAGATTTTTTCCTTGTGTTCTAAAACCTACATTTCTAAACAATCTCTGGTAAAAGTGACATAAAGAGTTTTGATAAAAGTTGAATAAAGACCCCAAATTAGAATCAGACTGTCTGTGCATCATGGAGTTACGGTATAATATAATAAGCCTTGAATAACAACCAATTTTGGGTAAAAGCCTCTCGCAAATCTGATTCGTTAGGTGAGGTTGATTTTTTTCTCCACCGGCTGGCTACCTTTCAAATCAAGAATTTCCTTTGTCCATCTGTTGATCTGACAATATCTCAATCTCTTGCCGGTATAAGATGTTCACAAGGTATTTCCAACTATCCAAAGATTGTACATCATACCCCGCCGATTTCCATTTTAGTATTCTGAACCGGTGGTGAAATAAAGGTACTGAAATAACTTCGAAACCATTCCGGCAAGTACTAGTGAGATTGGGAAAGTGATTTCTGAGATACCTTGTAAATATGGCTTGGCATAACATAGAAATATTTTAAAATTCTCCCTCTAATAATATGATACATATTTATGTGTGTGGGGTAAAATATATATAAGAAAGGGTTAAAGTTGGATATGTTACATAATATCCACGTCAGCGATCGTCACCATACCAAAAACGTGTCTCATCACTAGTGAGATGGTCGATAGAACCTAACACACGACCAATCTGCGGAAGGGTTACAAAGGTATCATGTGGGTATTACCGACCGAGGCAAGAGAATTTAACTCAACATTGTAATCTCTTAGCACAGCTTCAGATGTGATGTTGCGAGGATCATCACGACGATATGCTGCCGACACTGATGCTTGACACTGATGAAGCCTAACATTACAAAGTCATATATTATATATATATATATATGGTGGAAGAGTTTAGGTATTTGTTATATATAGTCCAGCGGCTAGATAGATAGATAGATTGTAGAGGCTGCCCTGGACGGACTACACTTCGTCCATCACTACATTCTGATGCCATTCTGAAGGATGTGAGGATGTGAGGAGTGGAAGGAATTTTTTTGTGTATAGACTAGGAATTGGTAGAATATACAGCTGTAGCCGACTATGGTAGAAACTATGCCGATATTCATCTGGAGTTCGTGAAGGAAACTGCAGAAAACCTTCTCAAGCATAGCCGATTACTTCGTTTTTGTCCATATGCCGTCAGTTTAGTCAATTTACCGCCCCTTTTTTTTCTTAATAATTGACAAACTGCCGATATCGGGATTCAAACCCATAACCTCCCAGTTTCCAAGTAGACATACTGCGCAGACATAACGCCTTAGAGCGCTCGGCCACATGGACTAGTGTCCAACAGCTAACCGCATAAAACATCACCAGCAAGTCGCACAGCTCATGTAAATTTTCCATTTGGACACGTAGAAGGAACTGGTGAACATTTAAGATGATGATGGAAATGCTAAATTTGCATCACTACAAAACGGTAACATTCGTATACAAATTTTACGAAACTTAACTTGTGGCAAAAAACCACGTACATGTTCTATCTATGTGGTACTCCGTCGCATAGCTCATTGGAATTGTCGATTTGGCAACGCAGAAGCAACTGGTGAATATTTCAGATGATGATAAGATGGCAGAAATGAAAACGATGTTACGAGTCAGAACTTGTTGCGTGGTATTTCCGTTTGTGGCCTAGAACAGGTGTACAAGTAGTTTCAAACATTTTCAATTGATTTGAAGCGAATTCGGTTTTTGGAAGATATGTTTCGACTAAATGTTTTTTTGTTTTTTAACGAGTAACTTTTATTCTAATCTCTGTTTTCTGTGGGTGATTTGAAACCGAAATAAGATGAATGTGTCGTTAGTACACAGCTTTAGTGGGACACACATTGACCCATGTTGACGATCAAACGTTATCTAGTGCAATTTTGTCGTATATACGTATACTTTAGTAAAAAATGAATTAGTATACACACAATATTTACGTAATTTTAAACTTTTTAGCTGCTGGATTAATATGTGTGTGTGTGTGTGTGTGTGTGTGTGGATGATAGCGTGTAAGCTTGAACAGTTCTGGTTTTCCAAGTCGGCTTATCTTCTCATACAAGCGTGGATTACATTTTACAAGGTAGGTAGATAGAATATTATTATTTCAATATGGTTGAATCGAAATATATATATATATATATATATATATATATATATATATATATATATAAATGTTCTCAAATACAGAATATTTTCTACTTTGAACTTTATTTTTGTCATATTTTGTCATCTAAAAGGTTTATCATACTTTTAGCATTTCACCACCATACAGAGTGACTCTGCGAGTACCTGAAAACCGAAATTATATTTGGAAACTTTTCTGCAGTACCGGAGAATTATTACAGCTAGTTCATTCATGCGGATAATGAGCTACTGGGTATTCGTTTTTGGGCAATTACACACTTTTAGCACCTAAAAGCGCAATTTATTAGCGTTCGTATTGCCTAATGAACGCTTACGTTACTTTTGAAAATGCCCTCTAGCAATATAATGTTTGTTGGGGTACTTCAAAAGCCCCTAAATACAAACGGAAACTCTTTCTCAAAACTGACTATTTGAAAAAGATTGTTGGAAATGCAATTAAAAACTGCAATGGAATACACTAAAAACAACCCCGGCTCACATGACAAATAAACAACCGCTTATACAGTGTTCGTTTTGGAAGTTCGCACGATTTGGCGTTCACGCCTTTGCTTCCCTAAATAGATAGGTAGATATATACATCTTGGGGTCTAAAAAGTATTGCACTTCGACTTTCTGGCCCATTGTGCTCCCTCTTCTACTTCAGCCCGACGAGATTCGCTTCGCCCATGCTCTACCTCGATAGAGAAAGCGTCTATGAGCATTTGGTGTCTATCGTTGAACTCAACCATTAGTGCGCTTTGCCAACATACAAAGCGTCAAAAATGAATACACCCCAATATCTATAGGTAAACTCATAGTTAATTAGTTCGTAAGATGTTTTATCGCTGCCCTAATTAACTGGAATGCCTAACTAACTATAACCTACTACTGACCTTAAACGTGGTAAAATTCATAAAATAATGTACTAACTTGCCACAGCTTTTGTTCTTTAAAGAAGCTTCATAGCCTGCTAAATTTTAATTGAGTAATGATACAAAGCTTCAACTCTCTAGACCTTATAATTTTTTTACAAACTATTGCTGATAGACAGATGGACAGAGAATATCAGACATCGAACATCAGATATAATATATTCAACAAAATTATATATACATAGAACATATTGGTTAATGTGACGTGAAAATTGATTGGGCAGTCAAAGACACAAAGATCTTAAACACAACATCTAACGTTTCGCTTCAATAGCCAATGATTATTATTAAGGTCATCTCATCATCTCTTGGTAAAGTTAGTTTTGTGTTCTATTTAGGTACAAAATATTTCTATTCTAATGAATCGTCAAAATAAATGATTTGGCAATGTCAACTCGATAACTCGGCTAACAGTGGGTGGGTGGTTGACAAGATAGCATAAAATCTTTTAAACTTCCTTGAAATAAATATATATTACCCAAATGCTAACTAACTACAAGGTACTATGGGTTTCAAAAGAAGCACTCATTTCTCAAAATTTTTAGTTGATTTGTGCTTTATTTTTTCGTTTTTTTTTTTGGAAAAATATCAGTGGCGTAGCTTCATCTTGCGGGACGCTTCAAACCTGAAAAAAAATCTCAATCTATACAAAAATATATGAACATTGACAGGAACAATATATAGTATTTCGAGAAAATTTATTACAATTGTTTTTCTTTTTTAATTACACAATTAATAAATGAGTCTCTATCTCTTTTTAATACAACAATGTATACAACTGACTTTACTGACTGAACAAATTTTACTTTTAAACTTTTAAATGTGCGATACTTTTGAAACTCATTGTATTACTAGACATAGTTACTAAGATCTGTGGATGGAGTACTGTAATATCAATTTTATTTATTTAGCATCATCATACAACATTTATTTCAGTTGAAAGTAATCAAATCTGAGGATCTGTTTCTCTAGTCGACAATTCCTTATAATATTGTGTCTATGCAGAGCTATCTATAGGGTGTTTCATTTAATAATGCTAGAAAATTTCATCTTTCTTAGTTTCATTTACAAGCTTTTTTATATAACTTAACTTTGCCCCCTTTCAGTAATTATGGTGTAGGAAAGCCTGTGGGTGTTGAAGGCCTGTGGGGAAACGGTCAAGTTTTCACATACAAAAAAGTATAGATATCCCAGCAATAACAAAAATATTCGTCGTCAAAAGTAGTGAAATCTATGTAAGGACCCAAGTTTTTAACAAATTATTGGAATATATTTTTTGGGTAAGTTTCTCAGGTGCAGGGCATTTCATATTTTACTTGGAAAGTGCTCAAATTTTAACACTTGAGAAACTAAACCCAATAAATAAATATATACCAATCATTTTCTCACTCTTGTCAAAAAAAAAAACTTGGCCCTTACATAGATTTGACAACATTTGAAAACGAACATTTTTGTTTTTGCTCGCATATCACTACTTTTTGTTTGCAAAAACTTAATCCCTGTCACGTTTTATGTATTTGGTCAGATACGAGTCTCACACTATTTTTTAAGCTGGAGCTTTATAACTTTTTGGCTCCTAATATACACAGAGGCCTAAAGTACGTCTCTAATCCTTCCTATAAAACATAGTACTGTATACGTCTTTGCTTAAACTTGGTCCAGCGCACTCTCGTGGTATGTGATATGTTAGTTATGCTGGGCTTTTTATTTAAATCAAAATGAACGTTTACATTATCATTTTTTAATGAATATCTTGAAAGTAATTAAATCTTAATGACACCCCACATTAGTAGGTCGTATACAAAATGATCCTGGGCCGGTTTTAAACCAAGTTGTCAAAATTTTACAATAATTCTATGGGTACTACGGACACTATTGACAATACAGGAGAAAGTTTTTATCCATAATTATATGATCTACAACTTTTGCCTGAAACTATTTTCTGTACCTTGTCCGATTAATTAATCATAAACGAAAAACGTAAAGTTTTCTCCCCTAACCGCGAGCCCCTTCCTAGCTAGATCTCGACTATTTTTACCTCGACTATTCTCTAAGAACATTCACTCTCCTGTATACGAATATCAAATTTAGAACGTCCTCTTTTTTTCTGTAAAGCTATTTATGAAAAATATTTAGCCTAGTATTTTTTCTTCTTCTATTTTCTGTGTAGAAGAAAATCATATATTTTCACAAGTCGAGGAAGTGATATTTACTCACTTGAAGAAGAAAACTCTATGAAAATGTATGAAAATAATTACTTACTTAAAGAAGTGTGTAGTATGAATGTTACATTCCTTTCACGATGAAGACAGTTTTTACATTAATATACAATACAAAAAAATTACATTTTTAAAGTGAAAAAAACTGCTGTGTAAACCACTCCATACAACATCTATATACAGGCTACTTATTTACATAATATTGTACATCCAACTTCATATGTATAATTTTTCAAAATTTGATCATTGATTTGTGCCTTATTTATTCGATTTACCCAAAAATGATTCGAATAAAAGTTGTTCATTATAAATATACCAACAACTTTTATTCGAAACTTTTTTTCGAAAACCGAATAAATAAGGCAAAAATAAATTATTTCAATTTGGAAAAAGATTGCAATACTTTTGCAGAAGTTCTATTTTCATGATCGTGATAAAAGGGGTTGATTTAAACTCAAATTAAATATGGTAATCGAATGAGAATTTTATTGCCACAGAGCAATAAAACAGTAAGGTGTGGTCGCATTTGCACGCGACATTACTGATTTATGGCTCTGTGGCAATAAAATGTTCATTCGAATACTTTTTTAAATTTGAATTTATACCAATACCAGTCAAGATCATGAAAATAAAAGTTAACCAATCTTTAGAATATCAAAATATCTCTGTATATGGAGGTCAAAAACCTTAATCTATGCAATAGTGTATACAGATATATGTAGATGTGGAAAACTTCATAAGTTCATTACGTGCATGAATGAACTATTAAGAGAAATTTCATTCTATTTTGTAGCAGTTCCAAAATGGATTTCATTATTTTCTTACGAATATTTTTACAGGAATAGCAGGAAAAAAATACATTTTAAATAATTATAGTTTAATAATAATAATAATAGGCTTCAAATATGTGTAATCGTATATGTTTAATAGGATTTGAAGGATAATAGTTTATTATTTAGGATAATAGTTTTACTACCCAATGAGTTTTATTTCTTCTGCCATTGTTTTGAACGAGGTACGGGGTTAGTTGTGCTAAAACATTGATCTTCACATATTTCAAAGGTGGGACCTTATAAGAAATGTATTATTAGAAAAAAATCATAGAAATGAATTACTTAGAAAAATATTTGGAAAATTAATTGGAAAATATTTGGCCGGAAATTGTGGGAAAACCGTTGAGGTACGGGAAAAACAAGTTTGCTTGTCTATAACAAGACACATTGAGACAATTTGGATTGCTTTTCTTTAACAAGACACAATTTGTATTTGAACTTTTCGGCAATGGCTTACAATTTCAAACAGCGGTCATCAAACACGACCAGCAGAATAGATCCGGCCTTCTGAAAATATTATGTATGTAATTAATATTAATTCCATAAATAAGACGTTCAAGAAAAGTTGCAACTAGGCTCAATCCAAAAACTTTGGATTCCACAGACTAGCATACAAGGTGCGACATCCAGAGGTCCAGGGATCGATACTTGGTGGATCAGTTAATTTTCTTCAAATTCTTAATAATCAATGATTTATTGTGTAATTAAAGTTACAGTGAAAATTCAATCATCCCAACAAAACGTATCGAGATATCCTTAAGATAGAGAACTATTTTATTTAGTGCACCCAATATAATTATTATCCGTCTCATAGAATATTATGATCAACTAATATACCTTTTCGCCTTACTGCAAGGTCGTAATGCCAGCTTTCGTTGTATTTTTCAATTAATTTTAATTTTAGTTTTGTGATATTGTGTGTAATGAAATTGATATCCAACAACATCTCGTTACATCGCATCTAAAACGGATTTTAAACGAAGTTTTATACAAAAAAACTTTTCTTCGTTTTTTGTTTTTTAATACTTTTTGTTACATTTCAATTCATTCCATTAAAATTTTAATCATGTGACTTTTAACAAAAAGGAGAAATTACTTCAACCGTTCAGTTTGTGTGTGTGTGTGTGAGTGAGTGTGTGCTTGTATTTTAGGGTTCAGTAACCAAATAGGAGAAAGCCGGAACGTATATAGTATCAGTAAAACCGAATGTCTATTTGTCCAATGTGAATCCCCACAAGCAATTGAATATCTCCCTCTATAAAAGCGTTACAATTAGCCATTTGAATTTTTGACGTGAAACTTTTTTAGTGATGTATTTGTTTGAATTTTTGTTGTTCTTACAACCCCTTATAAAATCGCTAAAATTAGAGGAAAATTTTATGTCCCAGATTTTGATAAAAACTTCGTCTTAAGCTAATTTGGACCTAGCGAAAACGATGGTGTCAGTTAAAATACGATACGATTTACGGGTTTCAACATATCAAGCCTACGAGGGTAAAATTGAAAACTGTATGAATTCAGAAGCGAATATTTTGAAAAGTATAGGTCGGATGTTAAATTGAACCAGATTTTCGTGCTGTTTGGGTCAAAATTACTCTAGAAAATGATTTTTATTAAAATCGAGAATAATAATATTTTTCAATTTTTTCGCATTTTTTCTAAGGGGTACCCCTTAATAAAATCGCTAAAATTAGAGGAAAATTTTTTGTCCCCGATTTTGATAAAAACTTTGTTTTAAGCTAATTTGAACCTAGCGAAAACGATGGTGTCAGTTAAAATACGATACGATTGACAGTTGTCAAGATATCAGATCCATAGTGCTAAAATTTAAAATGATTTGAATTGAGAAGGGTATATTTGGAAATGTATTGGTCGGACGTTAAAATGAACCCGATTTTCGTACTGTCTGGGTCAAAATTACCCTAGAAAATAATTATTATTAAAATCGAGAGCAAAAATTTTCTTAGCTTTTTTCGCATTTTTTCTAAGGGGTACCCCTTAACAAAATCGCTAAAATTTGAGGAAAATTTTTTGTCCCCGATTTTGATAAAAACTTCGTTTTAAGCCAATTTGAACCTAGCGAAAACGATGGTGTCAGTTAAAATACGATACGATTGACAGTTTTCAAGATATCAGATCCCTAAAATTCAAAATGATATGAATTGAGAAGGGTATATTTGAAAATGTATTAGTCGGACGTTAGAATGAACCTAATTTTCGTACTGTTTGACGACTATAGATAGTCAAAATCAAATGTATTTTATAATTTCCACGAATTACAATAACCGCGTAATAAGCACATGATACATACAGCCCAGCCCAATGCATATACAAATAATGATTATTAAAATATTATTTAATATAAATTAAACAACGTAATAATTTGTTGAGACTTATTTGGTTATACAAATAAAAGCAAATTATTCATAAACAGTTCACTGAATATAATAAATAATACCATAATATTATAACAAACATGTTCTACAAGTACACTACGTCACAAAAGTCGAACTTTGACTCAAAGACTCGATAAATATGAAATAAATATGCAAGAGTAAATTGAGTTTAGTGCCGCCTTTGTAACAGCTAACGAGTTGACGAGCTGAAATTTGGTGTGTGTAGTCTAAAACTAAAAAATAAGATCGAGTTCGTGAATAGGCAAAATCGGACTATGTTTGGGCAAAATGGTTAAAACTATCCATCTATGAAACCGTAAGAGATCGAACAAAAATGTTAAGACAAAAAATGTTCCTTTTTTGAAAATAAACAATTTTTGTTAGAAACATTTTCTCTGTAAATTCAGGATATACCGGATATTTAAGCAATTTATTCAGTTAGTTATTATTTTCACTTATTTTACATTAATTTTATTATTGATTTGTGTCTTATTTATTCGGATTTCGGAAAAATGTTGCAGATCAAAGTTGTTAGTATAGTTATAATGAACAACTTTTATTCGAAGCATTTTTTTTCGAAAACCGAATATATAAGGTACAAATCAATTATAAAATTTTTAAATTTTAACTTGACTTTTGGCGTTGATTGTACCAGCATGTATCGGTAATACGATATTAATATTACATAGATATATTAATAATTTTATTATTCATAAATTAATGAGTCTATATTGCTTCAAGCTACCGTTTTATGTTAATTTTGTTAAAATATTCAACGTGTGCACGATTGTGTGTTTTTTTTTGTGTACATATCATTTTAAATATACGAAAGTTGTGCTGTTGCTATAACGATTCAATTAAGCCCACTCTCTATTTGAAATTCCAGCCAAGAGAGACTCTGCCTAGCGTTTAAAAAAACCATTGATGAATGTAAACAAACAAATGAAACATATTTACTTGTATATTAATAGATAGATAGATACATCTTGGGGTCTAAAAAGTATTGCACTTATGGTCCATTGTGCTCCCCTTTCTATTTCAGTCCGACAGTCACATGTTGGCAATAGCCAGGAGCTTGCTTATTAGGTCTTCCTGAAGGTTCATATATTCGGGATGGGATGCACCAAATATCCTGTATCTGCTGTAAGATTGTCGCCAGACAATCTGCACACAATGGACCCGTTATGGAGTCCTATTGTGGGCAGATGCTTCCGCAGAGGATAATGCCTGGTAATGAATCTGGTAACCCTCCGCAGTGGCATCCTATTCAGCTTCAGTGCATCGACAGATAGCCTCTTGATTGCACTATGAAGCTGTATTTTCCCGAGCTAATGCCGCGGTACTTTTACCCAGTGCTCACGGTGTTTAGCATTTGACTACTCGTTGATCACCTGTTTACATGCAGTCCTTGGATTTCCTAAAATAGGCTCTGTACCTATGAAGAGCATTCCGACTCCCTTCTTTGCTAAGGCATCTGGTTGTTCGATTCCTTCGAAACCACTGTGACCTGGCACCCAGATGAATTTAACATTGTTCCGTTTTGCCAGCTCCAGAAGTTCCTCCAGGCAATCTTTGACTACTCCTGAGGTGACCTCAGTTTCAGGTAAGACTTTTAGAGCAGCTTGACCGTCCGAGAGAATACATACGTTCTGGTTTATGGCGTAGACTTCTGCTTGAAAGACCGTGGCACATTTCCCCAAGTTGAGGCTTATGTTTGCTTTAGGTCACTCACCGTAAAAACAAACTTACATTAAAGTTATAATGTTTATCTTATGTTATCCAGAGATCATTTTCTCACTTTTGTTAATAAACTTGACCCTTAACATAGATTTATTTCACTACTTTTGAAGACAGGCATTTTTTATTTTTGGTGGGATATCACTACTTTTTGTATGCGAGAACTTGGCTCCTCTCACGTTTTTGTGGTTCGATATAAAATATTATGAATATTTATACAAAGTATTTCAAATCTTTTGAAATTTGAAACAATAGTTGTATTTTTATGTTTTGTGTTGCCAGAGGCTATTGTCGCTATAATATCACTATTGCCGTCGCTATTATATCATGTGAAAACTGAAATTACCTAAATATTTCTATAGATTCGTATTTCAAATGGCTTCTTTGAAATTATATAAATTCGTTTATAGTAAATTGGCAACTAAAATCATAATAATAATAATAATAATACGATAGTAATTTACGCCGGAATAAAACATATTATTCAACCAAATAATTTCATTCTCTAATACAAAGTGAAAATTATTTGGCAATAGAATGTAATTTTTTTATTCATAGTATTCCAGAGCTTAACATTTAAGTATATTTTTGTAAAGCGCGAAAAGACGTAACTGACGAAGAATTTGAAAACTGTTAGATTTGGAATAGTACTGTTTTGGATGGAAATAATAAGAAATGTTTCGCTCTCTTCAATTTTTTGCACTGCGGGTGTCAAACATCCTATAAAGATAAAAATTTGCCATAGATATATAGATATATTGTAGAGGCTCTGCCCTCGATGGGCTACACTTCGACCACAAGGTCCATTGTGATGCCGAAGGATGTAAGGATGTGAGTGAAGTGGAAGGAATTTTTGTGTAGACTAGGAATTGGTAAGATATGCGGCTGTAGCCGCCTATGATAGGAACTATGCCGATATTCATGTGGAGTTCGTGAAGCGAACTGCAGAAAAACTTCCCAAGAATAGCCGGTTACTTTTTTCTTGTCCATACACCGACAGTTTAGTCAATTAACCGCCCCTTTCTTTTTCTGAATTATTGACAATTTGTCATACTGTTTAGTTCCAATGAAACAAATTCAATTCAACTGGAAAAATGGCTTCTAAACGGATTTCTGGGATATGATAGACTGTTTTTCCAGTACGAACATTTTCGGAAAATTTGCAAAAACTGTGTCTTACTGAACCGTTTAACCATTTGATTTGTATCGGGTCTTTTTAACATTATATAAAATTAACAAATGGCAATATCATCAGATTAGAACTTTTCAATATAAAAAATCAACTGTACATAGATATTATAATAATGATTTATTGTTACATATGCGTTTTGTTGAATGTTCGATGGCTCAGTATAGGTCTCAAAAACGGTAAAGCCGAAGACTTTCTCAGAGACGTGAATTAGTTGAATTTCACGTAAATGATTAAAATAGAATAGCTAATTATCCAAACACGAACAGACGAAAAAAAGTATCAAACAAAAGTTATTTATTCTTAAAAAAAAGGGGCATTTTTTGTCTTTTAATATATTTTTATCTCTTACGATTTCGAGACAGATATCTCTCCCATTTCGGACCTGTAAAATAATAAAAGAAATGCGTTAAATATCCCTTCGTGTTAAGTAACGCTTCGCGTTATTGTTTGAAAATAATATTTGAATGAAAGCCACTTGTAGCTTCGAGAGTGTCTACTGAATAAGTCAACTTTTTAATTTCTCCCGGCGTTTCCGCTTATGTTATTTTGCTTCCCAGAACCTCCACCAAATTATATAATTTGTTAATAACTTCAAATACATCCTCACCTAACGGATTCTAGTATAGTTATGAACAATCGTGTCGACAAAACAAATATATGACCGCAATATGACCTCAACCGGTCCAATCGTTCAAAAGTTACACGTTTTATACGCTTATATTTAAATATGAAGCAGATTAATATATGCCGGGTATAAAAACAATGATTATATAATTAATTTTTCAACAGGTTATCTCTTTTCATATTATAATAATATTTTCGCACATGATTGATACAAATCCTTTAATCCTTTTAAAACTTTCGATTTAATTTGATTTGACTGCGTACATACATCACATCATAACTATCAAATAATTGACAGGATATAATGAATACACACAATACATACACAATCAGTAGTATTAATGCATTAGAGGCTTACACAAATGGAAATCCAATAATAACAATCCAACCAAAGCCAACCCAATCCCACCACCAAAGACCCATTCCATGACACCCTTAAACATTTGTGTGGTAATAATATTAATATGAAAATTAATGATTTAAAATATTTTGTTTGAACTAAAACTATAAATACGAAATCCTATTTCTTAATTATAAGAAACCCAACCAATGTACAGTGTGAGACAAATAGAATGCCCTTACGTCAAACATAAATGTTACTAGTTTTAACAGATGAGCATATTTTTAAAAAAAAATATACTTCTTTTTAAACAATTTATTAACATAATATTAAATAAGGTCAACACTACAATTAAGAACCAAAAGTTTACTAAAATAATATAGTAGTGAAAAGTTACAATCGAAAAATTATATATTGTATCTAAAACCGATAATTCTATATTTTATCATGATAGAACAGAACTAGCGTCACCCCTTACGTTCAAATTAGAGTTTAAAAGATTGGTGTTAAATCCATTATTTATATTTGAATCAGAGTTAGAGAAATTGATCAAGACCAGGTCAAGATTGATCAATTTATACATTTAATATACAAAGTTTTACGAGCCATTCAAATTAATATCATTGATATTGTAGCTCATATTTCTAATATCCTTCATTTATCGGAAACATGGAGTAATAAAATTGCTGGCGGTGTAGTAACTATTTACCAAAATAATAACGCTCATTCAGCTTTCTATAATATATAATATTGTCTTGTAATGTGTTAATATAGGTGTTACCTTTCAATATACAAAAATATTTTCTGATTTCTGATTATTCTGAAATATCGCTTTAACTGTCGACACAGTATCCCGGAATGAAGTCTTAGAGCATACTTAGAGATTTAATCAGTGATGAAGATATTTTGTTCATTCGCTGGACCGATCAACCCATATTTCTTTACACACTTTGTTATTTGTTCCATTTTTGCTACTTTAAGTTAGACAAAGGTCTGTAAAACAGTAGCGAAACTGAGCGGTAAGTAGAAAATACTGGCTCCGACATTAATTACTTTGCGGCTTAACATTCGCACTTTTAATTAACCTTCCTTGAGATGAATGGGCCTGGCACATGTTTTAACCATGTGAAGACTTTAAAAATGTCTTTAACTGGAATATAAATATATCTTCTCCAAAATACATAATCTCATACCCATAATTCATAACAAATTTAAGAAAATGAATGAATTTATATTATAGGTAAAATATATTTATTAGATAAGACATAATAGAATTTCGTATGAAATGTTTGTAGTTGATCTTTATTTAGTTAAACTCGATGATTATATTATATGTTGTTAATAAGTCTTTCAAAACTTCTTCAACCGTCTGTCTGTCTGTCTGTCTGTCCTTGGTTCACTTGGAAGCTATTATCAAAATATTATATACAAAATGAACGGGAATCAAAGATTTATGGTATATTTTAATTTTACTTCACAAAAAATCGTTCAATACGTGCGACAAGCCGTGCGGCGTGCGTCTTGAATATTAAATTGTATTATCGCCTCTTAAAATGGTTTCTTAGGGTTATGGTTTCTAAATATTTCAAATATATATATATATATATATATCCACATAGACTGGTAAATTGTTACATAACATGAAATGAGGACTAAACTTTTTGTCTGTATGTAAGTAAGGACGAAAATTGGTAGTCGTTCATTTGTCGTTTTTTTCGTGGCGAAATATTTTCGTACCTCTTAAATCATAGCATCGTTTTACCTGTAACATCTTGTGATTGAAGATAATAGTTTCTATATTCTATTTATAATTTGCATACTTTAGTTTTTGAGTAAAGTGGAAACTATAAGATAATTGTTTTTGATTTTAATAGTTAGAAAATAATTACATTTTCATTGTATTAAATTTCTTATAATCTCGCTCAGCCCATAATCCTTAAATGAAGATATCTTCAAGTTGTACACAAAGGGAATATGATACAAAAAGAAAACAACTTCATTTAAATGTTATGATAAATAGTGCAGCAGGCTTGACGCTTGTCAAAATTTTCCACGGCAAGTGCGATTTGCTGGAATACATTAAATATATAGCCCCTTCACATTTGACCTCTTAACAAAATCTGTTTGTGTTCTCACCTGAAAGCAATGCTGTCATGATTGTTATTATACCAATGGAGGTGACTAGCATTGACTTAATTTGACATTTAAGTAATATTTTTCAGCCATTGATTATGTAATTTTAAATAGGTTTTTTTAATAACATTCGTATCGTCTCATTGAAGAGTACTAGAAATTTTAATTTACCTAAGTTTACCCAAAACTCGAAAAATTTGTTTGAATTCGGACTTGTACTCAATAATTATATTTGATACATTTTAGGTAGAAATACCTGTTTTTAATATTCTAACGACTAAAATACTCCTAAATGACTTTCCACCACATACTTGCATTTATTGAAAAGTGTTTTGTTGTGGTTTTTGGGGCACTAATTGTATTACAATATCAAATAATTTGTTTTAGCATCATGTAATTGATAAATTAGGTCGTAAACCGCATCAAGTTTGTATGCTTTATATAAAATGTTAAACTTGTTATGGAATAGAGAAATATATTCATATCAAAATTAAACATTTAAGTACTTATAAGTATCAAGTGTCCCAGTGGTGTAGCTACAGGTAACAATCATCTGGTCCCCCAAATTCCCGGGTCAATTATTGCAGCAGCTTGTAGCGATGTCATAGAGAGATTTATGCGAAAACTCAAAGAAGCTGGTCGAACGTTATAATGAAACCAGTCCAAGTGGCCGAGCGGTCTAAGGCGTTATGTCTGCGCAATATGCCTACTTGGAAACTGGGAGGTCACGGGTTCGAATCCGGACATCGGCAGTTCGTCAATTATTAGGGAAAAAAGGGTGCGGTTAATTAACTAAACTTTCGACGTATGGACAAGAACGAAGTAACCGGCTATACTTGAGAAGGTTTTCTGCAGTTTCTTTCACGATCCCCAGATGAGTATCGGCATAGTTCCCTTCATAGTCGGCTGCAGCCGCATATCCTACCAATTCCTAGTCTATACACAAAAATTCCTTTCACTCCACTCACATCCTTAGGCATCACAATGCCCCTTATGGTCGGAGTGTAGTCCGTCTAGGGCAACCTCTACAATCTATCTCTATCTATGAACATACATACATACGATAAATACTTTACCTCCTACAACTTTAACTTATACAAGAGACTGAACTTTAAATGCATGTGACATTTAAAATTAGTATATTTTAATGGCACAAAATAAATATAATAGTTAAAAGTTATGTATGTGTGTCTATCCATCTATGTTTAATTATTATTATTAAAGTGCAATGTGTCTAACAACTGGATGAACACACTACAAAATTATAAAGGTTCGTTGAAACTACGACACTATACCACATCGTACATTCACTGTGTACACCGAGTGTCTATGTGTGCACACGGGTGTCTCTAAATGTGACATTTATTGTGGCACTATAATTAGTGTCGAATCAACAAGCTGTGTAAGCACATTGTCTCCAAGTTTCCAAGTGTCTCTTCAGGTTTTCAAACAGGTTCGATATTTTTCAATACACTCCATACATTCCATATACATATTATACAGCGTTTACGTCGTTGTTTAATTACAATATAAGCAGCAATCAGTTCTTCTGTGAGTGAACAGTTCGATACAAGTTCCGTACTCTGGATAGTGTCCAGACACCAACAATCTGTTTAAGTGTGAACAGTCAAGAAATTTATACCTCACATTTGTGGCTGACAACTTATGCCGTAGTCTAAACGAAGCATTATGATACTCTAAACTGACTTGGGATGACGCGCGGGTGTTATGGTAATGTTGTCTGTCTATCTGTCTGTCTGTAGTATCGTTGCAATGGGTTGATTTCATGTTCTATCAACTTATTTGAAAATAAAATAATATGTTGTAAAAGATAATATTTATATTATAGTTGAAAATTTATACAGTAAAACTTCTGTTTACACAAACATCAACTGATATTGATTATTGGCATGGTTAAATTTAATAATATACGTTAAAACTATAGATGAACTATGAAATTAATTTGTGTAACTGAGTCATGGAATGCTATCTATTAGTCAAAATATCCTGTAACATTTATAAATTGACATCCTATTCATGTCATCTACTGGAGGAACGATTAACTATGATAGCTATGAACACAGTCTATGTTTTCCTGAGTTACCTGGTAATTACCATCAAACTCATGTAGTCATTGTTACATATTCAGGCAAAATAAGCGTTTACTTGAAAATTTTTGTCTTTATTTAATATTTATAGTATAGATTTCAGGATATCTTGGTTTCTACATTTTTCTCTCCGACGGACGTGTAATTTTCCAAAGCAGAGGTGTCAAGGCAAATTTTTTTCTCAAATCTTTCAAACGTGCTTAGGCAATAGCTGCTCGATAATTGCGAAACGCCAAATCATTGCAACTATTTTCAAACCTAACTAATCGTATAAATTTTGTTTGAATCCGAGAGGTTTAGTTGCGATATATTTATATGAATTTCTAAGCTTGTATTGAAGTGATTAGCTATGCGGTCCGATGGATTCATATGAAAATATTAGTTTTTCACAGGTTTTTCCGCAAGTTCTTTTCTGTTTAATTATAATATTATTTGATGATAAACAATACGCCTACTGACCAATTTAAAATCCATTAATGTTCATGCATTAAGAAATTAATTTAATAAAATAGTTAGAAGAAATAAAATGTGAACAGAAATGTAATTTTAAAATCAAAATCCTTTATTTAATAGAATTCAAGAGCAAACTATACAAACTATACAAACTATACAAACTATACAAACTATACACATACTTGACTAATGTAGGTGTGTTTACTCATACAAACTATTTTATAAACATTTGATCAATCAATGTAGTGAACTCGTTGTAATCAATGTATGTAACTTAATTTGTTTCAGCATAAACATAATGGTAATGAATCAATCAAGTATTAGAAATATTCCACCTACAAGTTTTATTACTTTGTCTATGTCAAATCAAAAATTGTTCTGAATTTGGAATATTAGAGTTTTTATTTGAAGGAAGCAATTATATACATAGGTTATTCTCACCAGTCCATGTGGCCGAGCGGTTTAAGGCGTTATGTCTGCGCAGTATGCCTACTTGGAAATTGGGAGGTTATGGGTTCGAATCCCGACATCGACAGTTTGTCAATTGACTAAGCTGTCGGCGTATGGACAAGAACGAAGTAACCGGTTATACTTGAGAAAGTTTTCTGCAGTTTCCTTAAAAATCCTGCCAACCTACCAATTCCTAGTCTATACACAAAAATTCCTTCCATTCCAATCACATCCCAATGGCATCACAATGGACCTTATGGTCGAAGTGTAGCGCGACTAGGGCAGCCTCTACAATCTATCTTTCTATTTAGGTTATTCTCTATTATTAAAAAGAAAAATTCGCCAAAAAAAATGAATATTTACAAAAATCCCACTATAAAATGTCGTATTCTATTATTGTTGAAGTAGTTTTACGATTGACATTTTCAGAAAATAGACTAACATTTATATTAATACAAACGATTCAATACTGTGTGTTGCAAAATTATGTAGTGAAATGTTAGCCATTCATTATCCTACCTATGATAATACCTACTACCTATCAGATTCACATCAATGAATACTGTCAAAGGAAGGAAGTCTTTACAACCAGTCCAAGTGGCCGAGCGGTCTAAGGCGTTATTTCTGCGCAGTATGCCGACTTGGAAACTGGGAGGTAATGGGTTCGAATCCCGACATCGGAAGTTAGTCTATTATTAAGAGAAAAAAAAGGGACAGTTAATTGACTTAACTGTTGGCGTATGGACAAGAACGAAGTAACCTGCTAAACTTGAGAAGGTTTTCTGCAGTTTCCTTCACGAACTCCAGATGAATATCGGCATAGTATCTATCATAGTCGGCTGCAGCCGTATATCCTACCAATTCCTGGTCTATACACAAAAATTCCTTCCACTCCACTCATATTCTCACATTCTTAGGCATCACAATAGACCTTATGGTCGAAGTGTAGCCCGTCCAGGGCCGCCTCTACAATCTATCTATCTACTTCTTCAAAAAATCTATTCTAAAAGTCACTTCAAAAATTATATTTTCCCACTTTAAAAATTTGATGTATAATCGTTGATAACGTCAAATGAGGAAATATAATTATGTGATTAAACCTTGCCAAATACCAAAGAGTAAAAGTTCCATCCTAATATCAAGGCACACGCATGCAGAATGTCCTGAATTGGGACAATGATTTTTTAAAACTAGTGTATACAATTTTTTGTAAGCTTGTCAGTGGGTTTATAGTAATGCCAGTCAGCATTAATGTGAGATGTGTATATTATATCACACAATGTCAACATAATAATGTAGTCTATACCTAGGTACTACTAATCTACCTCTAGTGCAATGGTCGTCAAAAGTTGATGTTAGTTTTTACAATTTGTATGATTGATTTGTGTCTTATTGATTCAGTTTCCGAAAAAGTGCTTCGAATAAAAGTTGTTCATTAGAATTATAGTAACAACTTTTACTTGAAGCATTTTTACGAAAACCGAATCAATACAGCACAAATCAATTATACAAATTCTAAAAAACGAACATCAACTTTTGACGCATATTGTACCTAATGCCAGACCAGAACATACCTGGATCATTGAAGTTAAAATTATTTGCATATAATAATAAGTAACTAGTCCTGACGACTACTTGGATGGTATCGTATGTGTAACGACAACCGATGACATTTCTGTCAACATCATCCTCGATGTTTCTATAGGCAAAATACGGGGATGAAGATGATGATTCTACATAGAATTCTATGTGTAAGAGATTCCAACCTTTCTCATATCTGTCTGTGTCTTCTGATTCATCCGTACTCGGACTTTCATCACATACACTCCCGTTCAATAAAATTGAACAGATCTCAACCGAATCAGTCTTTCACAATTTTAATTACTCTTGTAGTAAATGTTTTTTACTATATTTCCATTTCTTTTTTCACACTTAAAATATATACTACTTATCTTTGTTTATAAGTGAATAATTATACAGAGAGTTACAAAAGTGTGGAGTTTTATGAAATGTAAGAAAAATAACATTTCAGGTCTGTTCAGTTTTATTGAACGGGAGTGTACATTCTAACGACTTTCTTTTGTTCTTTGCCAACTTTTTTTCGTATATAGGTCAGGTTAAATAAACTTGAACATTGGGAATATAGTTTGGGTTAGCGAATGTATCTATATAGTCACTCTAACGGTCACAGTTTCCATTCGATTGGAATTAAATTTGATGTGTGCAATGCTTTTGGTGTTTGAAAGGCCAAGTTCGTTATTTGGATAAGGAAACAGGAGGTTTAAGTTTAGTAGTATTAGTAGTAGTAGCGGAAGGGAAGTCGAAGCTTGGCAAGTAGGTCTTTCTAGGCCTTCTTTACTACCGACCCTTGAAAGATAAGGAATTTGTATCTTGAATTGGATTCGGTAGCTTATGCTACTGCTGATGACTTTGATACGAACTTTGACGATATTCATCTAGAGTTTGTGAAAGGAAACAGCATACTAACGTCAATTTCCATTCAGATTACGTAAGACATAGTATAAAAGAACTAGCGTATACTATATAGAAAAATATGTCATTGAATTTTTAATTGAATATTGATATGAAAAAAGTAACTCATCCACCAGAATAACAAACTTTTGTTTAAAACTTTTTTTCGTAATTAAACAATTAACTTATTTGTTATTTTCCTATAGAGAGAGAGAGTTTGAACATTCAAAATTATCCATGATTACGTCTTCCTGAATTCCTTAGTCCTCTGATAATAAATAAATAAGTAAATGATTATATAATGTTAGTAAAAAATAATTATTTACAGGCTTCCCTCATAATAATAATTGTAAACAGGAAAACAGGAAACATTCGTAAATATTTGCATTTGTTTTATTTGTTCCGGTTGTATATTTGTTCCGTTTGACGTTAATTTGTTTCCATTATTATGTATATATATATATATATATATAAATGTATATTATGTATATACATACAAAGTTGTTAAAATTTAAAAGAAAAACAAAATCCTATAAGTGTAGTCGTAAAAATATGACAGCGCCACACCACCTCTATATATATTATAGAGGTGGTGTAGAGAGGTTGTATGGCATTTTACATACAAAATTATTAAATTCTTAAAAATAATGATAAAACAAAGATTTTTTTTTTCATTTATTAATATTATAATACCTGTTATGAAATAACCTGCACCTAAGAACCTTAGATAGATAGATTGTAGAGGCTGCCCTGGACGGGCTACACTTCGACCATAAGGTCCATTGTGATGCTTAAGGATGTGAGGATGTGAGTGGAGTTGAAGCAATTTTTGTGTATAGACTAGGAATTGATAGGATATGCGGCTGCAGCCGACTTGATAGGAACTATACCGATATTCATCTGGCGTTCGTGACGGAAACAGCAGAAAACATTCTCAAGCATAGCCGGTTACTTCGTTCTTGTCCATACGGCGACAGTTTAGTCAATTAACCGCCCCTTTTTTTTCCTTAATAATTGACAAACTACCGATGTCGGAATTCGAATCTATAACCTCCCAGTTTCCAAGTAGGCATGCTGCACAGACATAACACCTTAGACCGGTACCTAAGAGCCATACCCAATAAATATAAACCAATCATTTTCTCACTTTTGTTAAAAAAACTTGACCCTAAGATAGATTTCACTACTTTTGAAGTAGAACATTTTCTTGTCTTGGGATATCACGAAATTTTGTAAGTGAAAACTACGGTCCTCTCACATTTTTGGTGGTAATGTTATATACAATTAAATATATATGTATATAGAGGTTAAATATTCAAAAATGATAATAATAAAAAATACTTTTAATAATAATGATAATAAACAAATTTGAGCGTGTTGTGGCGTAGTCTGGTGGTATTCTATTACTGCGCAAATTTTTATGAAAGATATAATAAATACTTGAAGAGTTATGACTTTGAATCATAAGAATACAAAGAATTTTGTATGCATAAAATATACAGAGTCATTCAGACATTAAAGATTTCAACATTTTTTTAAATTATATATACAGGTAAAATATTAAATATCTACTAAGGAAAACTTGGCCCGTACGTGAAATGATTACTTTTTTCAGAGAGTATATATAAGATAACATAATCGAAAACGGATGTACATCAGATAGTGAGAAATTATATACGTTCTACCCTCTGAGTAGCTCAGTGAAGCAGAACACTAGACTGGAATGCCAGGGGACTTCAATCCGCTGCCAAGATGTTCAAACATATGACTTAAATTATGTGTAAATGCTGGTCACTTCCGTTAGTATACCATAACCGAACGAACAATGTAACCATACTAACAATGATTGCAGATGGAATTAATCTTACGTCAGTCAGTCACAATGGTTTGTACTTTGATTCAATATGACAATTATATATAAAGTAGCTCCTACGTGACAATTGGTTTTTTTTTCTTTACTTTTATGGTTGGTTCTAGTTTTTTTCTATTCTATTTCTAGGAAGAGTATTTACTTTTTTATAGTGTATAACTTGTTAGTTTTATAACCGCACATAACACACTCTCTCTCATAAAATATTCATATTGTTTTCATGACTTTTATATGACTTAAAAATACACCACAGTTTTTATTTTTAATATTATTTGTTTGATATTAAAAACTATAATTTAAAAATTATATAGTTCTATGTGACAATCGTACTGATGGACTGACGGACAAACGGAAGAGCAGATAGACAGACAGACAAAGAGACTGACATTTTAATTTCATGACTATTTATTTATACAAAATGAATAAGAATGAGAATGAGAAGTGTATTTAATAAAATGTAGAATTTATTTTATTTAAATATTTGAATTTTTCTCAACGTATATTCCAAGAGCTACTTGCTGCATGGTCGTCTTATTATTATTATTATAACGAGCATGTAAATAGTACTAGTTAGAATAGTCGGCGTTGCCCGGGTTCAAAAATTCTTATAAAGAGTGATAATTGATAAGTGACCATTATGGTCACGACGTCTGGTGGTATAGAAAGATACCAAATTTAGCGTGCAGCATTATCTTCTTTACACATAATATATATTTATATATAGGCTGGTCTGAAATTCATTCAAGAAACCTATACCACGGTGTAGAGTTGGAAAAAATAAACAAAAAAGTTTAATAAAGTTTTTCGATTTGACGCGTAGTTTTTGAGATATCATTAATTAAACATTAATAATAAATTCAACTAATCAAATTTGCATTTGTGGGTGTCGCTACACTACTCCACCAATCACAGAGCGCATAGTGGAAGGAGGTGGAACCACAGTAGTGGAGTAGGATGGTCATGCCAGAGTAGTCACAATCAGAGTTTTCAATAAGTGTAGCGGCACCCACAAAATGGTTGAATTTATTAATGTTTAATTAATTACATTATATTAATTAAAAACTAAGTGTAAAATCGAAAAACTTTATTAAATTTTTTTTCTTTGTTTTTTCCAGCTCTACACCGTGATATAGTTTTCTTGAATGAACTTCAGAATATATATATATATATATATATATATATATATATATATATATATATATATATATATATATATATATATATATATATGTATATATTATATATATATATATATCTATATATTATATATATATATATATATATATATATATATATATATATATATATATATATATCGTTTTCTAATATAAATATCTATATATAATAATACAACACCATAGTATGACTGACAGGTGTATGCGCTAAACTCTGTCCCAGAAAAATATACAAAATACAAAATAAGCAAAAAAGAAAATAATATTATGTATAGCATATGTTAACAAAAAGTACAGATTGTGTATTATTTTTAAATATATTCTTCTATATACAAAATTTATATTGATTTTCATGAAGAGAAACAGAACATCTAGGGTGTATTCATTTTGGGCGCTTACAAGCTTTTAGCGGTCACGCTTATAAGGTTATCGGTTATGAACGCTTATACTGTACACATGATGATGATACACATCTGATGTCTTCATCCTGTACCAATACACAATCTGTACTGGATGAAGACATCTTTATATTATATTATTTTGTCTCTGTACACATCTCACATAAAATGTAGTACTGTAACTTAGAACGAATAAAATACATGTAAATATGAGAAAAAAATGAGAATTTTATAATGAAATACCCGGCATATATGACTTCCATCTTATCATACAGGGCCACCCAATATTAATTAAAATTGTTCAAAGTAATAATTATTCATAAAAATAGAGCAGAAGAATACGAATAGGACTGGTGACCTGCAGTATATCATGCAACATGAACAATCACTGATCAAAAATTATATACACAATGGTGGTAAATATATTCACTTAGAATTTCAAGCGTCTGTTAATGAGCGATTAGAATGTCAGGGTCATATTCTTATTATTATATGGTTTTTGGAACGAAGTTCCTTAACGCGGTTTACGGGTGGCGTGACTTGGTAGAAATCGTCACGTAACAAAATGTGGTATGCTGTGTGTGTAGTATTGTGTTGATCATGCGGTATGCTGTGTGTATAATAAAATAATATTCGAGAGAGAGATGTACACACTACAGCAGAGGTGGGCACAGACAGCTCGTCTGAGCCTTACGGGCTCTCCATAAGCTGGGTGAGAGTAAGTAAAGAAGGTGTGTTTTGAAGCAAGACGGAACGATGTTTCAATACAGGTTGACCTACCGATTATTGCCCAATAATTATATAGTATCGTCTATAGTATAGTCAATATTTTATTTTTTTTGAAAAACAAATTATGCGAAAAATTATTTCCACTACTACAAAAAGTACTTTTCACTTTTTCAATTCAAAGTAGACAAACTCGAAGAACTCAAATTCCCACTTTATGAAAAATTTAACTTAATTCATCAAATTCCCCTGACACTATACTGAGCATACTCCATACGAAGAAAAAATAATTAAATCAGGTAAATAATTCTTTATTAGTTCTCGGATATGAATAGTAAAATATTTAGACAAATTATTTGGAATTTCCACAACTATAATTCTATTTAAATTATCCTTTGCAAAAATTTCCCTCTTTTATTACAATGGTCCAGCGGTAAACTTAAAGGTTCAAAAGATTTATATATATTTTTTATATATTTTTATTTTATTCATACACAAATATGATATATACTAAAAAGTAAATATATACTAATTACCAGCCCAAAATTCCAGAGTATGTATTGAATGATTGCATGTATTATTTACTTTGTATAATAGTGACCATAAAAAAGATTTGGTATTATTATATTTTTTTCAGAAAATGTTTTAATTAAAAAAAGAAAATATTCATAATTGGTAGGTTTCCCTGTATTAACTCTATCTCTCTTCCCTACCTCTCACTCAGAGCTTGGCCGAGTCAACTCCTGCCCACCTCTGCACTGCAGTATGTGCACACTAGATACATACATTAGAAAGAGAGGACAGTCAATCAGATAAAAAGATTTATTTTTACTTAATAAATATATTTAGTATAGTATTTTTCAACCTAAATAACAGATGGTGGCTTGTCAAATCTTACACTCCTCGCACTAGTGGCATGTTGACATCTACGCTAATAAATACTTTATACATTTCTGTCCAAAATCTTACACTCCCTCGCACTAGTGACATGTTGACATCTACGCTAGTTTAATAGTTTATACATTTTTGTCCAAAATCTTAAACTCTTCGCACTAGTGACATGTTGACATCTAGGCATATAAATACTTAATTAATATATATTTTTCTCGGTAATTAATCTATTTTTCAAGAATTCTAAACAAGAAACGAATTTTCAAATAAATCTTTTAGCGCAACAGCCCGAGTTTAAGGGATTTTTGCCTGTATTTTATTATATAAAATAAAATAGACAGATTTTATTTCAAATTATATTCGGAGTTGAAGAAAAAGCGTAAGGAACTTCGAGTCTGAAGAGGGCCCCCCGACCGCACCCACTTTTTTGAATCATAATGAACTGGACTTTCATTACCAACCAAGATGTATAAAGATTTTTCATATCTAAAATATTGATATCAAAATATAATACTTTTTACAGAACAACATAATTATGGAAGTGAAATAAAAACTTTTCCACGAAAAGTAATAAATAAATGGAAATGTCGCTATTTTCAGAAACCACTTAACTCAACTCACAAGTTGTGTAGGTGTCTGTGTGTCTGTCTGTCTGTCTCCTGCATCTAATTCTGTCATACATTTTCTGTAGTAATAAAAGTTTTTTAATGAAATTTTTGTCGAGAAAAATTGAAATTTTTATTCTTTATCGCACACACCTTTTGTGCTTGAGTTATTATTTTTCTGGAAATAATATTTTTATCTAACCATCTATCCCGACAAATGAATAAATTTAGTGTTGTATATTAATACTTCTCCTTATATCCAGATTATTTTCGGAAATAAAAGAAAAACTATGTAAAAAATCATAAAAAATTGAACAAGATGTATACAGGGTGACTCTCAGATTTTAATCCGGAACATTGAATAGGTAATAGATCTCCCAAAAATATAGGTATAGGTTATTCAGATACGTCAGTGGAAATGCTGTATTCGAGTATTTATTAATAATCACCAGAAATTTGGATTTTGGATTTTTTATTCAGTATTCTTTATGAACAAGTGAATATTTTCAGTATAATTCGACAGAATTACTCGACAATAGAAGGACAAATACTTTAAGTACTTTTAATAAGTAGTTTAGATTTTATTACGATTCAAAATAACTTATGGCCCTTTGCGGGGCCAGCTGGAAACATTGTTTTGGGGTCCCCTTACATCAGAGGTGGGCAGGAGTTGACTCGGTCAAGCTCTGAGTGAGAGGTAGGGAAGAGAGATAGAGTTAATACAGGGTAACCTACCAATTATTAATATTTTCTTTTTTTAATTAAAACATTTTCTGAAAAAAATATAATAATACCAAATCTTTTTTATGGTCACTATTATACAAAGTAAATAATACAAGCAATCATTCAATACATACTCTGGAATTTTGGGCTGCTAATTAGGGTCATAAAATGTACCTTTTTAGTATATATCATATTTGTGTATGAATAAAATAAAAATATATAAAAAATATATATAAATCTTTTGAACCTTTAAGTTTACCGCTGGACCATTGTAATAAAAGAGGGAAATTTTTGCAAAGGATAATTTAAATAGAATTAAAGTTTTGGAAATTCCAAATGATTTGTCTAAATATTTTACTATTCATATCCGAGAACTAATAAAGAATTATTTACCTGATTTAATTATTTTTTCTTCGTATGGAGTATGCTCAGTATAGTTTCATGGGAATTTGATGAATTAAGTTAAATTTTACATAAAGTGGGAATTTGAGTTCTTCGAGTCTACTTTGAATTGTAGTATTTGTAGTAGTGGAAATTATTTTTCGCATAATTTGTTTTTCAAAAAAAGTAAAAGTAGTGAATTTAATAATGGAGAAGACATCGCAAGCAGTCTTGGATAAGTTCAGATTTTTATTATTATTATTGTTATTATTATCATTATTGTTATTATTATTATTATTATTATTATTATGTTTTTTGGTGTATCTCTCCATACTGTAAAAGATATTTAAACAATAAATATTTTATAAAACTATTTCTAAATTGATTGAATAAATTATTGGGCAATAATCGGTAGGACAACCTGTATTGAAACATCGTTCCGTCTTGCTTCAAAACATACCTTCTTTACTTACTCTCACCCAGCTTATGGAGAGCTCGTAAGGCTCAGACGAGCTGTCTGTGCCCACCTCTGCCTTACATAACTCGAAAACAATCTTAATATATACAACAATATATGATCATTGACAGGAACAATTTTATATTATTTCGAGAAAATTTATAACAATTATTTTAACAAACATTCACAATACAACAGCGGTGGTGGAATCAATTGAAATTTGTTTTTATTTAGTAAAGCAAAATGACGATCATAAAAATAAAAATAAACTTCAAAATGTCATACGATGAACAATTGCTTCAGCAAACATTTCGATCACTGCAACAAGATCATGTCTTAAAGCATTAGCTGTTTCATGTTCGATGGAGAATTACCTACGCCGTAGATAGTTTTTAATTGTTTTTTCCGAAAATGAACGTTCAGCTAAAACAACTGAAACGGGAATTGTGCGAACTGTTTTACAGAATGAAGTTTTTTATACGACTTTCCAGATAAGCACGGAAAGACAACGAATGAGCATGAATGTCTTCCATAACATTTGACCAGCTTCTTAAAATTTTCACATAAATCGTTATCTGAAATCGCTACAAGCTGCTAGGAATAATTGACCGAGGAATTTGAGTGATTGCTACCTGTAATACCCCCGGTAGCTACGCCCCTGCCAACCATATAAAACTCTATAGAACGTTTTTTAGTACAATTTTTGTTTTGTCCACTTTTTATAATATTTGCTCGAATAGCTCTAAATATATAATTTTTTGTTGTTGTATCATAAACGATGTCCATGGTATTATTTCAACTGACTGATTCCAGGGATGTTTTTTCTGCTAGAGTGTCAAATATTATTTCACATTTAATGTTTACCGAATGTTATGTCCATACTGATTTTTTGTTTGTTATATAGAAAAAAAATACCCCCCCCCCCTTTAGACGGACCGTATACGAACAAATAAAAGTATGGTGTGAATAGGCACTGCGCACTACCTCCTCCATATATACAAAGAATTTGTAGTTAAGTTTCACTGGAAAGATACGCACCAAATTAGCAACAAGTAACATATCTTCGAATCCATATCCCAGAGATATCCCGGAGGCATATCTTTAAGGAGACCAAGATGCACCCTAGAACGCCTATTGTTTGATTGTTTGAAGTCTAAAAAAAGACAAACGAGGCTATACATAGTTTTTAATCACCTTATTTTTGATAAATTTCCAAAAAACGAAAACGCACTTTTGCTAAAGTGATTTCGACCTCATGCAAAATTTGACTGTCTCAGCGATTTCAATCTTTGAGATAAAGTAGTGTTCCCACGCACAGAACTCCAATCACCAAAAAGTCTGTATTTTTATACTTCAAGTAACTTCAAAACGTAAAGATAGATGGTAATAAGAACTCACTCAACAAACATTGTGGCTCCCACAAAAATGATTATGTTGGAGTTTGTGTACATGGAGGTTAACAAAAAAAAAAGCTGTGAAGCTCTAATAACTAACGTGAAACGTGACAAAATATAGCATGTGTATAATAGAAAACGCTTTTAATACTATTTTGGCTATAAAATATTTTTTTTTATACATTTTCGAGTATTGAATTTTTTTGTTGTTGTTCGAGTAATATAATTCAATTACGAATACAAATATGTTTACATATGTAGGTATGTTGTATGTTGTAGAATGTAGTGGACATGTTTATTAGCTGTTTATTTATTAATATTTAACGACTCCACCAAAAAAATAATATATATATATATATATATATATATATATATATATAATTTTTGTTTTGTTTGAAAATCTTTTTTTTATCCATAAATTTATCCATTTTCGAAAATATTTGTAAATACTTCTATCGTTAACAAGAATATTGTTATGAATATTCTCCTGAGACATGTTTTACTTGTGACTAATTTGTATAAAAACAGTTTATACCAAATTATTGACGCGAACTATAATACTTTTTTCCGAAGATTTATTACGAATAGCTCATTCATATTGTCGTTAAGTGTTTTGTAATCGAAATACATCATTTTATAATCTTATATCTCCGGCTCTCGTCATTTCAAGACTAAAGGTTTGTTTAGACTACAACACTAGACACCGTACATTCAGTGTATACACCTAGTGGTCTATGTGTGCACACGGGTGTCTCTAATCGTGACATTTATTGCGATACTATAATTAGTGTCGAATCAGCGGCTGTGTAAACACCTAGTGTCCAAGTGTCCAAGTGTCTCTTCAGGTTTCAAAAAGTATATCTTATAAAAACAAAAAAACAAACAATGTATGAAATATTTTTTCATACAATTTAGGCACAATTGTAGTGCAAAACCTGTACGGATCGAGCTAGTTTTTTCTAAAATTAATATTAACGGATGTCATCTGATGTTGGATAATCCATAAAATTATAATAATAAAAAAACCTGATTTTAATTTAATAGGCTTTTTATTTTGTTTATATATTTGAAAAATACCTACAATGTAATAAATACCTAAATGAATTGCTACCATATTGGTACAATTATTTATGAGGGGGGGGGGGGGGTTCACAGGTGCAAATTTGATGATATCGTTTTTAATAAATTGAGGGTAATCAGTTTTATTTTGTTTTGTTTAATACGTTTTAACCACCCACAAATACATTATTTTAAAATCCAATACACAATTTTGAACCAGTATTCAATTAAATTTTGTTCATAAACTATAGGGACACTCTATACGGGATTGAGTATGCAAGCACGGAAGAAGAACTCTCAATTAAGGCCGCATTTGGTCAATTTGGCTTCTTTTTTTTAATATTGAAGTAAATATATCTAGTGGAGACACAAACCTAGGATGATAAAAGAAAAGATGGTGTTGGTTAAAATGGTTTGAGTATGTTTTCGGAACAAGTTCTGCCCAGCGGATTTTTTTGTTTAGATCGAATAGAAGGTGAAGTAATTTTAGACCTATCCTTGGAGTTGCAGTTCAAAGTTTTCAAAGGATGTCTTCAAGCTCGTATATGGTTCAAATCGGTTGAGGTATCTTTCCATGAATTTCCAAAAACTGTGTTTTAAACCGTTAGAGATAAAAGTTCGAAGGTAAAATATGTTTGTATTTTTAAAAACAAACAACTTTCAAATAGGTTTCCAAATGCCTAAACTTATTCACCAATACTTTTGTAGAAGCACAATAAATAGTGCACCCAATGCCCACAAATTCAATAAATTCTTGATATTGAAACAATTAATTCAGTCAATTGTTACATCACTTATTTTATGTATATTTATTAAATATTGATATGAAAAAATTAATACATACACCAGGTATCAAACCCTGGACCTCTAGATTTCTAGCCCAGTGTGCTTTACGTTACACCATGGATGATTCTGATGAATCATCCATCATCAATCCCTTCATATCATTGACAGTATTACTTTGTAGTCAACTTTAACTTATTATTTCTGTATACTTTAATAAATTTCTCTTTAAAAGATGTATTTATTAAAATGCAAAATTTTAAGACCATTTTCATTTGCTGAATATGGATATGTTCATAAAAATGAGTAACTCGTTTGTTACTCACTGAATCCCACGCCAAAAAAAACCACCCAAACCGTGCCCAGGGGTCAGAACAACACTAAATCCAGAATAATATGATACAAATATTCATTAAATGTGTTTTTTTTTTTAATTACAGCTACAAAATTTGATTCATCTTTTCCCCATTTAAACGATTCTACAAAACCGTTTTTTTTTCTCTACGTAAAAAAAAGTCTTTGACTTTGTTGTAGAAATCATCTTGTATATATATTTAAATTAAACTTAAACTAATGTTAAAGCGAACATATTAATAAATTTCTTTTGTGAAAAAATATATTTATTATACTTTAAATCATTTATATTGATAAATGATTTTAAATAAACAACACAACTTCAACAACTCGCCTCTCACAAACAGTGCAGTAGTAAGTTAGTTGTCAATAATAATAATAATTATAATAACAAAATATATTATAATTCATATTCATATTTATTTATATTCATATTCATATTGTATTAATTATTTTATTTTATTATATTATACAACCTTTAAAATAAAATTAAATATTGTTAATAATAGTGTTTTATATGTTCAGTCATAATTATTCATTTTTAATATATATATATATATATATATATATATATATATATATATATATATATATATATATATATATATATATTTCACATCAACAACACACAATAAATAAATTGTTTCTTCCATTTTCTTTACAATTTTTCTTTATGATTTATGTATTATATATTGTATTACCTTGTAATTTATGGCACTAATTATTTATACAGTTGTATTTACTTGTTGTATGTACACCAGAGGTGGGCAAGAGTTGACTCAGCCAAGCTCTGAGTGAGAGGTAGGGAAGAGAGATAGAGTTAATACAGGGTAACCTACCAATTATTAATATTTTCTTTTTTTAATTAAAACATTTTCTGAAAAAATATAATAATACCAAATCTTTTTTATGGTCACTATTATACAAAGTAAATAATACATACAATCATTCAATACATACTCTGGAATTTTGGGCTGGTAATTTGGGTCATAAAATGTACCTTGTTAGTATATATCATATTTGTGTATGAATAAAATAAAAATATATAAAAAATATATATATAAATCTTTTGAACCTTTAAGTTTACCGCTGGACCGTAATAAAAGAGGGAAATTTTTGCAAAGGATAATTTAAATAGAATTATAGTTTTGGAAATTCCAAATGATTTGTCTAAATATTTTACTATTCATATCCGAGAACTAATAAAGAATTATTTACCTGATTTAATTATTTTTTCTTCGTATGGAGTATGCTCAGTATAGTGTCATGGGAATTTGATGAATTAAGTTAAATTTTACATAAAGTGGGAATTTGAGTTCTTCGAGTTAGTCTACTTTGAATTGAAAAAGTGAAAAGTACTATTTGTAGTAGTGGAAATTATTTTTCGCATAATTTGTTTTTCAAAAAAAATAAAAGTAATAAATTATTGAATAAATATTATTGGGCAAGAATCGGTAGGGACAACCTGTATTGAAACATCGTTCCGTCTTGCTTCAAAACATACCTTCTTTACTTACTCTCACCCAGCTTATGGAGAGCCCGTAAGGCTCAGACGAGCTGTCTGCGCCCACCTCTGAATTGTACACTCCCGTTCATAAAAATTGTCTAGATAATTTTTAATTATTTTTAACTTCGAAAATGAACGTTTACCTGTAGCAACAGTGACGGAAATTGGTTTAGTTAATAAAATAGAATCATTAGGGCTTATCGAATAATAATTAAACTTTTTCACATTTTTATTTAGAAGGAAAAATGTGTTTATGTGGAGACTTAATAATGTACTTAATAGTCTATGAAAACTTTTCATGAATGGATTGAGGTCAAAGTTGTGCCAATAATGGGCGTTACATCCGAATGAGTGGAGTAGACAAATATAAAAGTACACAAACAAAAGTCATAAATCATAATATTACAAGCTTTCAATGTCAATAAAAGTAATATTATTTGTGTCATTTGTATAAAGATTTTCTAAAAATCATTTTCAATTCGAGAGTAACAGTGGAAAAATATATTTATCACATGAGGGGAGTAATGTAAGTAATTCAATTTTTTTTTTTCACTTAATATCATCTGGTTGAATTCTCACGTTCATTTTTATTTTTTTTTAATGTATTACATTCTTCCAGAGTTTTTAAAATTTTTAAATCATTTCTATATTCAACAAAAGTTGTAATATTATATATAACGGGTGGCGCAAAATAAACCTTCACGATTTTTAATTTCAATAATTCATGATCGTTTTTTGTCAAACGTAAAAAAAAAACATTTATTTTAAAATAAACTTTTATTTTTTAATTTGCAAATCCACTTTTATTTAATAGAATTGTTGACATGTTTCGGGTTTAATCCCATTGGCCAAATACTCTTGTAATTCTTTAGTCAGGGGAATGAAATTTTTGTAAAAAAAAAAGTATTTTTCTTATTAAAAATAAATAAAAAACTCATAAAGAGAAAGTTTATGCAGCTTCTTTACTGAAGTATATATATATTTAACTGAAATATATTTAACTGAAGTAAATCATTACTTCTTTAAAAGGTTTCATTTGTTTGGATTAAACAAATGTTTATTTTGGTCCGAAATTTTAGAGTCCAAATAAATCATCCTTTCAGTTAAAGAATTTCGAGATTCTTGGGTCAAGAATCAGTTTATATTTAGTTCAGATAATTTTCTCATGTCAAAACTATAGATGTCCAGATACTTATTTTCTTATACCAAATATATTTTATCTTCCCTATATATGAGAGTCAGAAATTGTTGGTTTAAAACAATTTTTCTTACTGCAAACATTTACTTTTATCAGTGTTTTCAGTTTTTTCGTCTTGCATATGTCAAAATCAAATAATTGCATATTGAACACCTTAATAAGGTTTGCAAGAAACCTAAGAATTAACAAGAAAACTATTAAAAAATTGTAAATATTTAAATAGTTTTTGAGTTTTATGGTTTTAATTAAGACTGGTCGCTTATTTTCAAGGTCTACAAATGGGAAGTTGGCAGTGTTGGCCGATAGACCAATCGCACCCAGCCTGTTTTTAACCCGACTTCAAAAAGGCGGATGGTTCTCAATTCGTCTGTTTTTTTTTTATATTTTTTTTTATATTTCTTTATTTATGTGTAAAGATATATTTTATAAATTATTGTGAGAAAACAAACATCAACAAGATTCCAAGGTCCCATAAGGTATTAAAACAATATAATAATCATAATAATAAAATTTATTTTTACTTGAAATAATTGAAAATATTATTATGAAAATAATATTTATATAAGAAAATTATTGTTGACACGAATTATAATAATACTAATACTAACTAACCATATGTGTGATGTCAGTCTGTCTGTCCGTCATGTCCAATGGCCGGGATTATCACCTTTATGTTGTTGGTTGTATTTTGTTGTATCATAATCATCAAATAAAATATCAAAATGTTTATTGTATTGTTTACATAAAAATAATTGAAATACAGGTTGTAAAATGGTATCAAAATATCAATGGGAAAATCACAATACAAATATGTTTGTAAGTAAAGTAAATACAAGGTGGACAATAAGTAAAATAAGTTTCTATTAAAAAAAAAAACATTTTTAAAAACATGCTTTTTATAGTAAAACTAATTTTCTACAACTTTACTTCTTATGTGTTTTTCGATTTTTTTGCAATATTGAGAGATACCAAATTTTGTGTTTCACCCTCCCTCTAATTCCCCCCTTTCCCCTTGTCGATACTTGTCATGCTAACCATAAAAATGCATTGTCATCAGAACTGAACCAACATGTAAAAATTCAACTCCGTAGGATAATAAGAAGTGGTTCTAATTCAAATCATTTTTTTTTAAACGATTCGTTGCGCAGAAGTTGCGCCATCTTAGCGAATTTCCTCAAAATAAAAATATCACTGTGCTTTTTTTATTAATGTTCAATATCACTGCAGCTCCCTCTATTGTGTTCCCTAATTTAGTGTCTAACAAAAAATGGTCTGGTCTTAGAGAACTTCAAATCTCCAAAACCTGCAGTTACCTAAGGATGTGAATGTGATGCCTAAGGATGTGAGGATGTGAGTGGAGTGTACGGAATTTTTGAGCGTAGACTAGGAATTAGTAGGATGTGCGGCTGCAGCAGAATCTGATATGAACTATGCCGATATTCATTTGGAGTTCGTGAAGGAAACTGACCAAGTAAACATAACGCCTCAGGCATACGCCTTAGACCGCTCGCCACTTGGACGGTTACTTTTGGAGTTAAAGTTACCGAGAAGATTCTTGGCCTGTCTGGAGCCCGGAAGGTTCCTACAGAGTGAGACTCTCTTGGTGTCTTCCTCTTTTCTGATCTTCTCTCGACAGAAGTGATCACCCAGTCCGCCTACTGGCTTCGATGCTTCCTTCCTTACCAGAAAATCCGCTATCTCATCCCCCTCGATTCTTGCGTCTTCTATGACCCAGTGCAGAGGGTGACTTTGTTATTCTTGCGCAGATCGTTATCGCATTATGTTTTCTCACCTTTTAACTAAGCAACATTTGTCTGAAGCATTTTCGTACAAGCCTATCTGATTTAAAAATATTCAGCTAATCAAGTTAAAATGGAGGACACCCCGTATCTAGAGAGGAGAGAGACCTTTTCCTACATAATAGGTATATAATACCTCTTAAAAATAATTTTACACAATGGGAATAACCTTTTTCTCACTAGAGTAGGTTTACTACACACTAAATAATATTCGAAAAATAAAAAATAATTTGAAGGCTTACACACAGGACCTCTTTTATTATGATTATGATTATGTGTGTGTGTGTTTGTTTAGGTTTAGAGGATATAAATATTGTGTGACACATTGTCAGTTAACATTTTATTTATGATTATTTTAAAATAAAATTAATTATATTTTTTGATCAAAAACAAAATAAAACGTAGCCACATTTTCAATATCAAGAGAATGAGGATAGCGATAGCGATAGCACGTCACCAGACATTAATATCACACCAAAGAATACTCCTTTTATTTATATTATTTAAAAATAAAACATCCTTTTATAAATTATCAAAAAGGAAGAGGAATACAAAATGTTATTTATTTTTTATCCTGTATGATGACGATAAATATATCCTGATTGTTGGAGAAACTTGTTTTGCTCCCAATTTTGATATAATTTCATTTTAAGCTAATTTTGACCTAGCGAAAACGATGGTAATGGTTAAAATGCGATACGATTAACGGTTACCAAGATATGAGACTTATGATGCTAAAATTCAAAACTGTATGAATTGAGAAGCGAATATTTTGAAAAGTACCGGTCGGACGTTAAATTCAATCAGATTTTCGTACTGTTTGGGTCAAAATTATCCTAGAAAATGATTATTATTAAAATCGAGAACAAAAATTTTGTTCATTTTTTTCGCATTTTTTCTAAGGGGTACCCCTTAATAAAATCGCTAAAATTCGACAACAATTTTTTGCCTCCGATTTTGATAGAAACTTGGTTTTAAGCTAATTTTGACCTAGCGAAAACGATGGTAATGGTTAAAATACGATACGATTAACGGTTACCAAGATATGAGACTTATGGTGCTAAAATTCATAACTGTATGAATTGAGAAGCGAATATTTTGAAAAGTACCGGTCGGAGGATAAATTGAATCCGATTTTCGTACTGTTTGGGTCAAAATTATCTTAGAAAATGATTATTATTAAAATCGAGAACAAAAATTTTTTTCATTTTTTTCGCATTTTTTCTAAGGGGTACCCCTTAATAAAATCGCTAAAATTCGACAAAAATTTTTTGTCTCCGATTTTGATATAAACTTCGTTTTAAGCTAATTTGAACCTAGCGAAAACCATGCTGTCGATTAAAATACGATACGATCAACGGTTTTCAAGATATCAGATCCATAGTGCAAAAATTCAAAACTATATTAATTGAGAAGAGAATATTTTGAAATGTGTTGGTCGGACGTTAAAATATACCTGATTTTCGTACTGTTTGGATCAAAATTATCCTAGAAAATGATAAACACAAGTTATCGCTCAAAATCCTTTGAAGTTCAACGTAAATATGAAAATAAAGTTTACTAGATCAAAACAACTTTTATATGGGACATTTTTTCAAGAAAAACCCGTCCTTGAATAAATATTCAAATGAATTAATGTTGAAAATGAGCCACTCTGTACAATACTTAATAATTATGAATACATTAAACACCGCAAACGTAAGTAAATTAAAATTTCATTAGGATTACTTAGCCCTGAACAATAAAACGCGGCGAGTGAAGCCGTGGGGTATAAGCTAGTTTTTTTATGAACATCTCACAAACATTATCATCAGGCTCCATGATGTTAAAAAATAAAACATTAAATACATGATTTTACTGTAAAGACGGGGGGATATCTGGGGGCAAAAACAGGAGTACAAAATTTTCTTTTTGATCCTGCTTGACGATGATAAAGACCTTTAATTTTTTTTCGCTATATATATTTCATTGAAAATGGTTTTTTTTCTTTTTGAGAATAATAATTACTTTGTATTTCTTGTATAAATATTTTCATATTTTAATGTGTTTAAAATATTTAAATTACAAAGGATATGTAGGTAAATATCGAGAACCTTGAAATCACTACAAAAAAAATACGGTATCCTTATCCATATCACATATCACAAAAAAAAATCAATCATACAATTGAATGTATTTAATGGATTCTATTATACATTAGAGTTACGTTTTGAGCCTTCAATATAAGTAAAAATTTGTTTAATTGATCGGAATCATTGTTGGTAATAGATTACATTTATGTCGTCGACCCGTATTTTATATTATTCAGATTCCGTACCGTAATCTCCGTCAACAATTCGAGACTCAGGCCTAACCAATAAACACCACGATTACTTAGTGATTGCATTACATTTATTATTCAAATATATTTTGAGTTTGTACGGGAATCAATATTGATTGACTTTATTATATCTGAATACTCAATACAAATCAAATATCGAATACGATTATTAAGAAGTGCATTTGAAACGTCGGAATGTTTTGATTAATCACAATTTATGGTATAAATTATAAATGTGAAGAAAAAAAAAAGATAATGTAAATCCCAAAATTCGATCTATAGATCACCGTATAAAACATGTACACTCCCGTTCATTAAAATTGAACCAGTTAAAACATTCTAAGTGTTAAAGTATGTAATATAATACATATACTCGTATTTAATTATATATATATACGCTTAGAATGGCACTTTCTGGTTCAATTTTTATGAATGGGTGTGTATATGCTAAAAAAAAATCACAAATTTTATCAGCTCATTGTAGAATTTAAGTCCTTCAGAATTTTATAGTACGGAACCGTGATTTTACGTGCCTGGCTCATTCTTCTCTGGTTTATTTTTTACAAATCCATATATCCTTAAACATATATACTATATTACCATATATATATATATATATATATATATATATATATATATATATATATATATATATATATATAATATTTTCTTTTTCATTTAACATGTTTCTCGTGTCGTTTTGACAAATGTTCGTGTTGATATGCCTGTCAATAAAATAATTTTTTTTCCAGTTATATATATGTACACTCCCGTTCAATAAAATTAAACCAACCTGAACTGTTAATTTCTTACATTTCATAACACTCCTCACTTTTGTAACTCTCTGTATATTATTTACTTATAAACAAAGATAAGTAATATATTTTTTAAATGTGAAAAAAGAAATGGGTTTTATATTTTTTATTGTAAACAAGTCCGTGATAGAGTAAGAATTTGTAATGAAAATATATGTTGTATGTTATATCTCCCTTTTACATATAAAAATTAAATAAAATGTTGTATCTGTCAAAAACATTGATTACAAGAATAATCAAAATTGTGAGAGACTGATTCGGTTCAATTTTATTGAACGGGAGTGTATATATGTTATAAATTGTTCGATGTTCGGCTGTAATAAATTCGTACGTTTTTTTTTTTTTGTTTATTCGAATATTGTGTCAAATAATAAATACACGGAGATGTATTTCTTCGTAATTTACAGGACACAATTTCCGCGACTGTTGTCAATGTTTGCATAGTTATATATTAATGTATTGTGATATACCATAAATATGGAACTATGAATTTTAAATAACAAAAACATAACTCTATGTTACTCCAAAAATAGCGGGTTTAAAAAAAACCATTTTTACTAAAATGGGACGCCAAAATCCGAAAATGGATTTTGATTTATCTCAGGCATAATTTTTTCGATTTTGATAAGATCATTTTTTCAAATTTTTTCTAAATTTTTGTCAAAGAATTCAACTTGATAGAAAAACCAGGACGTCTATAATAGTTTTTGGGATGATCTGTACAATCCATCCTATAAAATCCATCACCGTGTAGCTGGAGAATCTATTTACAATATATATATATATATATATATATATATATATATATATATATATATATATATATATATATATATATATATATATATATATATATATATATATATTACAAACATTTGTTTTATGTCAAAAAAAGGAAAAAATGTATTTGAAATGATTACGAAAACGTTTTCTATTCGAGACACAAAAGTAAGCGAATGTATAACGGAATTTTTTTACAAAAAAAAAGTTATTATAAATAGAATGTTGGAATATTTTTTATAGAATTTATTCAGAGATTTTATTTATAATAGATTTTCAATTCAATAAAATATAAAATGTTTTATTTACACGCATAAACATGGAACAATAACATTCTTTGACTAGGAGTTAGCCATAACCGAACTAGAATAGATATATTAAAATAGGGTACAAGCTAGTAGGAAATAAGTCCGTCAGAATTTTCTGAAGACGAAACAGTGATTGTGAAACTATTGTCAAAATAAATAAATATATTGTTATGAGAATCTCAAGTATTTTTTATTTACGAAATAATTTTATAAAATTAATGAATTTTCAACGACAACCCACTAATTACAAAATTTAATGAAGTCTACTACAGAAAGCTAAACTCGTAAATTAAAAAAAAAAAAAAAGAAGTAAATCACAAAGAAAATCATAATAAATGATTTAAACGCAATAAGTAAAGTTTCAATCAAATAAATTTACTTGAATTAATTTGCTTGTATTACATAAATTGTTGATTAATCATTGATGAATGAATAAATGAATACACTCAACAACATTATTTAAAGACATTTTATTACACACCACTTATTACTGATAAACAAACAGACAGACTGACAATGTTTGTTTGACATCAAACAGGCAGAAATATACAGGTGGTCCAAAATCAGTTGACATTATATAATTTTTTTAAATACTCCACAATCTCTAAATACGTAGAATTGTAGAAGTAATGTTTTCGATACTGAAAACATTATTAAGGACCTCTTGGGGTAGGTGCTAGGGACCCATTTGTGGCACCCTTCTTTCTAATTATTATTATTGTTTACATATTTTTAATTGTTTTTTTTTTTTTGTAAACTTGCATCTATTTATCAACCATTGTTCATATGGTTGTCTTTCGGTTATATTATACCAACGGAAATGACTAACTTTTACTTAATTTGACATTTAAGTAATAAGCTTGAACATTGATAAAAATCTTTGACATTAAATGCTTGATATGAAAAATCTTAATCTTAAATCTATTTCCTAGATGTCTATTATTTTTCAAAGAATATTATAGTAATATGTTCAAGTAAACGCTAGTCACTCCCGTTGGTATAATATAACCCTAAGGCGACCATACTAAGTATGGATAAATAGACACTAGTTTACACACAAAAAAAAACAGTCAGTTTATTTAGGAACATCCTTTATTTATTATAAAATTAATATAATTAAAATAATAATATGAAAATAATATGAACACTTATCAAATATGTTTTGATCAAATAAGCGTAAAATAAATTTATTTCAATGTTACTTATTTTATAATGACACGAAACGGAAAACCCGTTAAAAATATCCTTTATCCATTTTAATGCACGCTTGGCAGTGTTTTCTAACCCAAACATATATAATACTGCACATTCATTTCTGGTATGTAGAATAAACGTTTAAATAAGATCAAAAAGCGGAAACAATAATATTTCTATAATTTAATTTATTCGTCCATGAAAAATTCATATCCCATTAAATTTATTTTTGTTTGTATTTCAAGACTTTGTTCAAAACGATACTCATTTTTGATGGGAAAGTATCTGTAGCGAGACTCTACAAATATGATTTTATAAATAGGAAGTGAAATAAAATTTTAGATTAGACTGTCGCGTTTTTTATGTATAGGTCTCAAAACTTAAAAAAAAAATTATTAACAAATTTAATTTGCTTACGGTACTTGAAAGTCCAAGTTCGTTTCAAGGTCAAAATCGATCATAGTATGATCGATTTTCACCTGGTGTCTGAGTCTGGGACTCAGGCACGAGGCGAAAACAAAAACGTCAATTTTGTATTTATTGTGAGCAATGCGATTGGTTGACAAACACGAATGAATATCTCCTATCGTAACAATGCCGATGACTGCCGCCTATCACAAAGTCGTCGATCGTTACAAAAAACGTCACATTGTATAATCTGTAATTTAATTTCATTCCCCATATAAAATCTTGTATAGTTTTGCTATAGATGTTTTCACATCAAAACACTGACAGCTTTCGTTCGAAGCTCGATTTCATCGAAAACCGTATTAGTTGGGCATCATAAATCAAATATGATACTACAATGGTAAATTACGCGGTTCTACAGACCGTAAAAGAATTTTAAAACTTGATTTTCTTTGTTTTATTCTATCGAAAACATTTATACGAAATTCTTAAATTTATTTACTTTAAAGCGAAAACATCGAGCAAAAAAAAAAAAACACTTAAACAATTAATGCGTACAAATTTCTACACACACAAAACAAAAACCTCGTTTTCTGCTTTTTTTCTTGTGTTTAAGAAAAACTTTTCACATAAAGTTTTCGCATAAATGTACAAAGAGGGCAAAGCAGAGAGAGATGCAGATTATAAGTTGTTTATAAAAAAAAGATAAAATACAACAACAAAAACTACATCAATGAACATAAAAACTTCAGAAGAATATTCAGTCAGCTTCGCGGTACTCTACGCGAATACTTTACTATAAATCTTGTAAATCTCTCGCAAATGTGGGAATATGGTTTTTTTGTGTTGTTCCTTTTTTTTATAAATAATATCTAATGAATTATACTCTGTATACTGAGTGTTTCAGGATACATTTTAAAATGAAAAAAATTTAACCAGTTGAAATATTCGAAATAAAACTTTACAAAATACTAGCTGAATTTATCGGCCTTATCAGTGGAGAGTCACTCTTTTTCCCAGAATAATAAATTATTCAACTTTTTTAATTTTTCTCGGCGCATCCCCTGATGTTAGTTTGCTAACCAGAACCTCCAACAAATTATACAATTTGTTGATAACTTGGTTACAGTGCCCCACCTATCAGATCCTAGCTATAAACCATCGTATCGACAAAACAAATATATTGTGTCAATATGACCTTGTAGAGGTAAATGGTTGATATATTAAATAATTATTATTTAAATAAATAATAAATATATGTGAAAGATATAATTGATCTTTATTGAATTGATTTATGAAATATTATATATATTTTAATATGTAAATTATCAAGGTTGTTAACATTCAAAGCAACCGTGATAATAGGGGGAAGTTATAGTTGTTATGCAACAACTAAAAATGATGAACAAAATTATAATAATAATTTAATAAAGAAGCGATACCGCTACAACCTCAATCGGTCAAATCGTTCAGAAGTTACACGCTTATACAATCGATTTGAGCGAATTTTCGAAGAAAATGTAGCTAGTAGCTTTGTACCAATGAAGAAATTCGGAACCATTCCTATTAGATAACAAAAATGACCATCAATTGGCCGCAATATTCAGTTGATTGGAGGAAACTTTGGTATGTCACGTGATATCTTAATTTGAAAGGTCAAGTTCGTTAATGGACGGGAGTGCATTTATTATTAGAAAATTTTCTAAATTACCGCAGCTCCTGCGTAACCAATTCAATTATTATTTGAAGTTTAATATGATTTCAAGTAATTCCATTTGAAAATAACGATGTATTAATTCCTGGAATACGTGGATATATCCTCCAATCGAATTTAAATAATAGAATAATGTGAATAGCCCTTGTACTTACCTAAAAAACCAGGTATGGCTCCTAACGGCATCACAAACAAACTGACCAGCAAATCGGCAATCGCCAATGATAGTAAAAAATAATTGGTAACATTCTGTAACCGTCGATCCAAACAAACGGCCAAACAAACTAAAATATTACCCAAACCACCGGCAATTATAAACACAACCACAAATAAAAAACTCCAATCATATGTCGGTACAAAATCACTCAAATTCTCAAAATCACTCCGACTAATATTACTAATATTATTATTTAAATCAAAATCACTGTGATTGATAGCAGTGGTGGTTCTTTGGTCATTGCGAAAGAATTCATAGGAACACATAAGACTGGTTGTTGAGATACTGGGTAACGAATTATTATTACTGAATGATGACGTATAATTATTATAATCTGATGACGTTGCATTACATTCAACATACACACTGTTGCCACTGTTGCTGCTCGTACTATTATTATTATGATTATTATTATTATTATTATGATTATTTTGGCCATTATCACATAAGAATTTTGGTAATTTGATCCAAAATTCATCTAAAATTAAATTAAATACCGTATTGATAATATTCACTGTACACTGTGATTCACAACCGTAACAGTTATATAAACCGGACGACAGGTCGGTTTGTAAACAATTATATAAGTTTATATTTGTGATGTTTTCGATTGTTGTACAATCGTAACCGATTGTTGAATTGCTGCACGTTGATATATCTAACAATGGATTGCATGTTAAAGTACCGGTAATTATTGATGAGGATGTTAAAAGACGATTTGTGCCGCTAACCGTTTGATTGATTAAATCCGAATTTTCGTATAGAATTTGTTGTGTTGTCGTTAAAATTGTGTCATATAACTCCATTACAAACTGCACCTACCCTCGACTCTGTGAGTGTGGGAAAGGGTTAATTACATGACCGCCAATGGTGGCGTTAATTACATCGTTTTAAATCGTTCTTGCGTGTATTTAATTTTTTTTTTCTTTAAAATTTTTTTTTTCCCTCACATAATTAGCCCTAATTGATGGATTGTAGTGGTTGTAGAATCATTGTCGAAGAAAAAGCAGTTAATTTTCCCCAACCACTTTTGTTGTTTCTTTTGTTGTTATGAAAATTGTTCTGCAACAGAAAAAAGAAAATGTGTTAGAAGAAAAGAAATTATATACAATTTTTTTTTTGTATTGTAAAAGTTTTTGAACTCGTGATGTTCGTGACCTTTGACAAAAAAACACTTATTTAAAAGTACAAAAATAAAAACCGATGTGTACCTCGATGTACAGACTAGGTATGGAGGACATGCGATTAACCTCAATACATTTCATACTTAAGCGAAGACTCCGTTGGACAATAATTTTGTTTGTGTGTAATATAATTTTTGGATATTCAAATATTAGACATTATAAAAAGATGAACTATCCAGAAAATCGTATCGTATTTTTATCATTACCATCGTTTTCGCTAGGTCAAAACCAAGTTTTTATCAAAATCGGAATAAAAAATTTTCCTTTTTACCCATTAGAAAAAATGAAAAAAATTATTGCCCTCGATTTGAATCAAAATCATTTTCTAGAGTAATTTTGACCCAAACAGCACGAAAATCTGGTTCAATTTAACATCCGACCGATAATTTTAAAAATATTCGCTTCTGAATTCATACAGTTTTCAATTTTACCATCGTAGGCTTGATATCTTGAAAACTGTCAATTGTATCGTATTTTAACCATTACCATCGTTTTCGCTAGGTCCAAATTAGCTTGAAACCAAGTTTTTATCAAAATCGGAGTCAAAAAATTTGCCTCGAATTTTGGCGATTTTATTAAGTTAGAAAAAATGCGAAAAAAATGAAAAAAATTTTTGTTCACGATTTTAATAATAATCATTTTTTAGGGTAATTTTGACCCAAACAGTACGAAAATCGAATTCAATTTAACCTCCGACCGGTATTTTTCAAAATATTCGCTTCTCAATTCATACAGTTCTGAATTTTAGCACCATAAGTCTCATATCTTGGTAACCGTTAACCGTATCGTATTTTAACCATTACCAACGTTTTCGCTAGGTCCAAATTAGCTTAAAACCAAGTTTCTACCAAAATCGGAGACAAAAAATTTTTGTCGAATTTTAGCGATTTTATTAAGGGGTACCCCTTAGAAAAAATGCGAAAAAATGAAAAAAATTTTTGTTCTCGATTTGAATAAAAATCTTTTATTAGGGTAATTCGACCTAAACAGCACGAAAATCTGGTTCAATTTAACATCCGACCTATACTTTTCAAAATATTCGCTTCTCAATTCGTACAGTTTTCAATTTTACATCCGTAGGTCTGATAAATTGAAAACAGTTAATCGTATCGCATTTTTACCATTACCATCGTCTTCGCTAGGTCCAAATTAGCTCAAAACAAAGTTTTTATCAAAATCGGAGACAAAAATTTTCCTCGAATTTTAGCGATTTTATTAAGGGAAAAATTTTATTTCGATTATAGTTTATCACTACTAAATCCTTTAAATAAACTTTTGGGTCTTAATCGTTGTGTTAACCTAATTCAGTACAATTTTAATAAATTATTTAAAAAGAAGTATAACTTCTGACGTGCATACATAAGTTACCACAAAATTTAACCTCTCTAAAATTAACCTCTATATACAGTGTCTAATCTATACATATATAAATATTTTGTAACGTTCATATAAAATTTTTGTCCATAGAAAACTCGAAACATTTTCCATAAGCGTGTTTGCGTGGTTGCGTAAACGTTTTTACGCATTTTGTGATTAATTTTAAGAAAACATACTGTAGCACTTAAAATAAATTTAAATTAATAATTAAAAAAATGTAAACATGTTTGATTTTAATTTTAATTAAAATTTATCTCATCATTTTTTATATTACAAAATTTAAAAAAATAATGTAAAATATATTATATATTATATTTTTGTGTGTACAGGACTATATATATATATATATAATATATTTATTATATACTTCACTGTTCTTGTGGGTGGGTCTGTGTGTGTGCTTGCCGCCTGGCTCGGCTAAGCTTGCTCTACATGGATTCATAAATTAAGACCACTTTAATTAATTTATAAAAAATATAAAAATTAATTTCTTACATCGTATGGTTTTAACCACCACATACAAAAACCAGTATTCCGTACCAAATTTGTTTCCAAATATCCTATCAAAAAGAAATTTACATCATATAACTAATTAAAACTTTTAAGCATACAAAAATTCTTAAATAGGTTATTGCAAAAGCATGTGTTCAAGAGTTCTTGGGGAAGACTGAAATAGTTGATATGTGTATAACTTCAAACTTCGAATTTTAAACGTCATGTGCGTATTTGCGTAACTACAAATGTGAATTATTTATATAGATAGATTGTAGAGGCTGCCCTGGACGGGATACACTTCGACCATAAGGTCCATTGTGATGCCTAAGGATGTGAGGATGTGAGTGGAGTGGAAGGGATTTTTGTGTATAGACTAGGAATTGGTAGGATACGCGGCTACAGTCGATTATGGTAGAAACTATGCCGATATTCATCTGGAGTTCGTGAAGAAAACTGCAGGAAACCTTCTCAAGCATAGCCGGTTACTTCGTTCTCGACCAACTTTTATTAGGCTTACTCCTGATTCGAATATAATCTAATATTAGGTGACTTTCCATTTTTTTTTTCGTCGGCAAGAGACACTAAAAATCTACGCTTGAGTACAGATCCGTTTACAAAATTCTTCAGAGGCTACCGACAAATAATGAATCAAAAGCATTTCATTTTTGTCGAAGCAGTATTTCATCATTCAGAATTTTTTTTTTTTTCGGTTCAATGTTTTTCAGAAGTTATGTTTTCTGTTTTTCTTTTGTAAATCAAGTTTGAGCGTAAAATTTTTTCAAAATCATTGAACAGAAATAAAATCATTAATCTCTTTTCTTTCAAAAGGTTTCTCATAATATATTTTAACCCATCCAACCAAAAATGTTTATTGAAACACAAAAATATTGTTTTATACAAAAAAAAAAAAAAAACGAAAGCAGTGATCAAGTGTGTGAATCATACTACGCATTATAGTAGGAATCCGTAGTCTAGATAGTTCACAGACTACCGTCCAAGTAGCCAAGCGGTCTAAGGCGGTGTGTCCACTTGGAACTGGGAGGTTATGGGTTCGAATCCCGACACCGGCAGTTTGTCAATTATTAAAGAAAAAAAGGGGGTGGTTAATTGACTAAACTGTCGGCGTATGGGCAAGAACGATGTAACCGGCTATGCTTGTGAAGGTTTTTTGCAGTTTCTTACACGAACTCCAGATGAATATCGGCATAGTTCCTATTAGAATCGGTTGCAGCCGCACATCATACCAGTTTCTAGTCTACCTTAGGCATCACAATGGACCTTATGGTCGAAGTGTAGCCCGCAGAAACAACCTCGATGTTTTCTTGGATAATTCACAGCGCTAAATAATATACCTTAACAATTGTTGAAATAAATATTTATTGTGATTACCATAAATGTTAAATTAAATATTTACTTGTAATATATATATATATATATATATATATATATATATATATATATATATATATATATATATATATGTATCTATATATATATATATATGTATATATACATATATAATCACTTTTAATTAAAAATAATATTGCCGCCGTGTGTGTAATTTACGTACAATGGTGACGTATAATAAACACATATAATTATATAATAGTTACACTACAGACAAACTTAGCTCTCATAGCTCCAATTACACTGAGCTGTTCAAATTTACGATTTAATTGTTTTAATTTAAAAAAAAAAAACAATAAGTACCAAACCTTTCAGGTAAAAGAACAGACACTTTTGGGATTATTCTCGACAATTAGTGTAATATAAACAAGGAAAAATAACAACTAACTGAGTTAATTGATTTATAATACCCGGTATAAACTGACATTATGAGAAAATGTTTCAAACAAAAGTATATTCGTTTTTATTTTTAAAAACGAACATTTATCGTCCTTATTAATTATTATCGATTTTTGAAATCTCATATGTGACAGCAAGTCAACCTAATAAATGGTGTATTAATCAGATTTCACTGTACTAAATATACATACATAGTTTTTGAATAGAGATAGAGACTCAACTCCTATATAATCGACTCGTCTATTATTTGGGTCGTGTATTGGATGGGGTATGATACATATCAGTCATTGAGGTTAATTGCTATTGGGTGGGTGGTAATCAGGCTGTTATTTGGTATAAAATTTAAATATATTTGTAAAAGATAATTATTTGTAATCAACTAACGGATCATGAAAATCATTTTATTTATTATATATATATATATATATATATATATATATATATATATATATATGTATATATGTATATGTATATATATGTATATATATATATAGGTTGCTCAGAGTGTAATCCGAAAAATTGAATAGGCGATAGGAGATTGATCTAAAAATTATATGAAACTAAGAAAAAAAGCAATGGCGTGCTGAAATTTCTCTTTAAAATATCTAATTGGATACCCCAGCGCCACTCCTGGAATAATTAAATAAAATCTAATTACAACAAATTAAGCCCCACATAGTTATAACTAAAAACGTGCAAAGTGTACTCGAAACCAAGAAGTTTTTGAGATATTTGAAAACAATAAGTTTATTTAATTTACATTAAAAACTTGTATCTCGAAAACATTCAAGTTCATATGAACTTTTCGTTTTATTTTTCAAAGATCTATCGCCTATTCTATATTCCGGCTAAAAATTTGAACAACTCTCTATATATAGCTATTATGAATGAATTATATATATTTTTAATGAATGATTTTTGGCATTAGTTGGGTAAGAAGAGAGGGAGCTGGGGGGTTGTTGGCTTTTGTTTGTAGTATTTATCGTTTTCATATGACGTGACAATGTGTATCTTTGTCCCCGTGTGTATACGTTTCAGTCCGTGTGTGTGTCTACAAATTAAATAATATATATATACATATTAATCAAAATATAATATTGTTGAGTTTCCCAACATAATTAAAGCTAAACTACCCCTTTTCAAATAATTTATTTGAATGTTATATAAACATTAATTACGGATGTTTATTAATGGATGTCCCAAATTATGCTAACATTTTAATTTTTATAATAAAACACATTTTTAGCATTATTATTTTGACATCAATGTTTTGATGAAAAATCTTCCACACTTTGGATGGGGATTGAACCCAAACCACTGGCATTGTCAGACCTACAAACTGAGCTACCCAGATGCTATGGTAGAACTTGTATAATATTTCCTACTACAATATTCATTCAGTATTTTGGGAAAATGTTTCCTAATGAATAACTTTTATGCGAAGAATTTTTTCCGAAAACCGAAGAATTAATTATAAAATTTTGAAAACTGAGCACTACTTTTGTGGCCGCATGTGTACAAGTCCATTCAAGTACGTCAAATCGGCCCTCATATACTTTATGATCATACAAAAAATATTATCAATTATCAAATAAAAAATGTACACGTCCGTTCATAACAATTGAACTAGTTGAAAAAATCTAAGTATTACTATGTTATATGTAATATTAGTTATATTTACAATTTTTATAAACGGGACTGTACCATTATTCAAATAAAGTAAAATGTCAGCATGTTTTTCAGATAGTTAACATAAACTTTAGTTACACAAAGTTTTGCAAAACCTTTTTGACCAGAACTATATATTCCAATTTTTAATATTAAAAATATGATTAAGCATGCCGTACCAGCATTATTTATTTTCTTTTTATAGAAATCGATCGATTTTTTACCTGCGTAGTCGTGTGTGTATTTTGAAACGGATATAACAACATAACAACATAGGTAAACAAACACTTTTATAAAGATAAAACTGATATGATTCGTACACTGTGTCAAATATATATATATATATATATATATACATCACGGACACAACTGAAGGTATCGATAGAAAATTGAATTCTGAGACGAAAAGCCCTTTACCATTTTTAAATCAGACGTACAGGTAATTAGTTATTAATTAAAATAAGTAACCAATCAGAGGTAACCAATAGCGTGTGGGAGTGAGTGTTAGTAAGTATGTTAGTGTCTCCCGTAACCCAGTGCACGTTTATGATTGGTTACTTATTTTAATTAATAACTAATTACCTGTACGTATGATTAAAAAATGGTAAAGGACTTTTCGTCTCAGAATTCAATTTTCTATCCATACCTTCAGTTGCGTCCTCATATATATATATAAGACAGGTTCATCAGGAGCATATGTAAGCATATGCTACTCATATGTTCTTATGCGATTTTCATTTTTTTTGTCATAAACGTCAAATAACTGTCACAATACCATGAAACTTAATCAAAACAACAAAGTCATCAAGTGTTTTTTGGGTCTCAAACATATTCCATACTGATTGCTGAAGTTTTAAATCACCAATTTTGAATACGCTATTAATTTGAAATAAAAATCGGATAAGAACATCAGAGTTTATTTGCATTATTTTCACGTGTACAATACACTCCTGAAATTTGGTCCGTTCCTCCCGACTCACTCTGTACATATGAAAAACCACTCCACTTTATTTAAAGATTACTTGCATACTCCAAATTCACAGTGAGAATCGGATAGACTTTCATTTATCACAGTTGGAAAATGTGGGTAGTTTTTGAAATATTATTTATTCAATGTAAGTTTGTTTGTTATGTTATCATTTATAAATCTATTTCATTCTGTGTGTATCTTTACGGCTGTATAAACTTTTATAAAATTAATAGGTGAGTCTTTATATTCATACTATTCCAAGACTTTCTGAACCCTTAAAATAAAAATAAAAAACAGGTGTTATATGCTTTACAAGGATCATCTATTTAATAGCTTCTAAATTAAAAATCTACAGGATTATAATACCACCCGTCGCCATTAACGGAACCGAAATATGAGCGATGGAAACTTGAGCGATGGTCGCCCAAGAATGAGTTGTATTGATCGGGTTGATGAAGATCTGAAAAGAGTTTAAGTTACCAACTATCGCTAGAAGGCCTCTAATCGTACACAAGATTATTAAGTCGATCGGAATAAAACGGTCGACGAACTCGCCCGGCTATCTAGGAATAACTAGAATACAGAGTATCTCTGCCCTAAATGAATGGATGGATAAGTCTATAAGCAGGAAATGGAACACCAAGCTGCAGACAAGCCAAGCTTCATTGGCAAAACCCGGAAAGAGATAAATCATTTGGTTGGGATACTTACTGGTTACTGCATGCTTAAAAAGCATCTATACCTTATGAGGTTGGAGGACGGTGTGGTCTGCTCGGATTGTAACGAGGCGGATGATACGTCTTTCGGGCAGAATGCCCTCACAGAGCCAGAATAAGATACCAAGTCTTCGGATCAACCGAAATGGGGGAAGTCGAGGTAAAACAACTCAAATGGAACTCTGTTTTGTCACTCGCAAAGGCTACAGGAAACGAATCAGATGTGTTAAAGAACAGAAGAGTTCGAGGGGGCTTAGAGGTTTGGCCTCCTAACCGATAAATTCGGTCAAAAATCCTCAACTGGATAACACCGAACTGGAAATCGACACCAAAACTCACTCAAAAACGATAATCGTTTAACATTGAAATTTGACTATAAAATTTTTAAATTTTGCATACTAATATAATCCTTTAACTTCTTCATTTTGATATCAAATCCTTTTTGAAAGGAATACAATCAAGAGGATTCGAATATAGAGTAGTGTATTATATAAAAAAACATCAGATTAGAACACTCTTAGAAACTAATAGAATAGAAAAAAGATACTATACAGACATTTAATAAATCCAGCTATTATATGTTCACATATGACAACAAAAGTACCGCTTACTTTTTTAAAATTTCATAATAGATTTCGTACTTTATTCATACGATTTTCGGGAAAATGTTTCGAATAAAATTTGTTAGTATATTTATAATGAACAACTTTTATACGTAGCTTTTTTTTTGAAAACCGCATGAATAAGACAGAAATCAATTTTGAAATTATAAGGGAATGAACGCTATATTTGTGGCCCCATATGTAGGTACAAATTTTATAGAAAAGGCCTCTATACATACCATAGATAATAGATTAGCTTTATACACACACACACACACACAGTAATTCCCAACGCTCACAGAGAGAGAGTTGGCTGGTTTGCTACCAAATTGAACAACAGAAAATGTTTCATCGTCGGTTTTATAACATTTGAAGCATAAATAATTGAAATATTGTTCAATGTATTATTTATGATTTCGTTTTTTTGTCATTTAAATTTATTTATTCACTCACTAAAATATTGGGATTTTTTTTTTTCGGCATTATTTGGAAATTACGTCTAGAAATTAGTTATACACAATTTCACACATGTAATACAGATTATTTTTTAAAATACACCCAATCTGGAATACAGTATAGTGTATCTATTGCTGTCTATATGCAGTGTACTATGATATGGTTTACTTTGTCACACTTCGGTATTGTATTTTAACATAAATAACTATTACATTATACTTATCATTCTCTAACTACAATCATTTATACATACAGTCTGTATTCAAATGCATTTCTAATTGGTAATCAATGTTAAATAAATAAATAAAATATTTACTATAAAACCATACATACATACACATACTTACAAACATCTGGGCTGCTTGTGTTATGATGTTTGTGATGTCATTTAAGAGTGGGGATTGAGTGATCCACTTAATTTATAATATTATTATTCATTCATATGCCCACTACTAACTACAGAGTACCCCTAATATTTTTATTTCTATATGAAGCATTGTGTAGTTATATACGTCTTGTGAGTGTAACACCATATCATGGCATACTGTGTATAGACAGTGATAGATGCACTACACACTGTTGCTATTGAGTCTATTTTAATTTACACCGTATATATAGTTTTCGTAAATTGTTCGATTCGATTATTTTTGATTTATCGTTTAGTAAATTCGAATAATAAAGTTTTATAATTGAGAGACAATTAACATATCCAGTCCCTTCTATCTAAATCTGTCAATGTGTTATTGAAGTACTCTTAAGAAAATTGCGCCATCCCGTGGATAATCATCAATATTCAGGTATTTTTCACAAATCCATTCAAATTCAGTAGACGTTTTAAACAATTTCATTAAAATCGGGTGCAATTTGCCCAGGGTAACTTAAAAAGTTAGTTTTTAAATTGGATCAAATTTGAAAAATCTGCCATCGTTATTGAGATACTTTAACGATATACTTGCTCAATCTCCGTAAATACTAAACATGTTAGTATGTATCTACAAAAGTTAAGATCCTCGGGTCAAATTTAGTAAACTGAAAAAAAAAATTGCATTACAATCGGAGAAAACTTGCCTGTACAACATCCAAATTTAGATTAGCTACATTATGAGCTCTTACATAGGAACATATAAATTTGACTATACAATTGAAATTTGGTACAGGAATGTCTTCATCATCATTATTCCATGTTTCTGATAAAAGAAGAATATTAACCTCGTAAACTTTGTATATTTAATGTATACATAGAAAAAAACTGACCTGGTCTTTATAAATTTCACTAACTCTGATGATTCTAATGTAAATAATGGATTGAATGTCAATCTTTCAAACTCTAATTTGAACGTAAGAAGTGACCCTGGTTCTGTCCCACCATGATCAAATTTAAAAACATTTGTTTTAGATACAATAGATAATTTTTCGATTGTAATTTTTGCACTACTATATTCATTTTATTAAACTTTTGTGTCTTAGAATAGAAGTGTTGACTTGATTTAAAATTATTTTAATAAATTATTTGTAGAAATGTATCAAATTTGAAAAATACCGACGAATTATAGAATAAGAAAAATATTAAGTTATTCGTGTGGTCGCATAATCCTTACCACAAAATATACAAAAACCTTTTGAGTATGAAAAAATTCGTTACGCAGGAGCTGCTTCAACTTAGCGAATTTCCTTGGAATACATAAATTACTCTCTAGCGGTCACAATGTTAGCCTGATCAAAATGAAATGTCGTATATGATTTTAGTATTTGTATGGCCAATTTTATTAATAAATGACATACGTCAAGGGGAAAGGGGGGCCATAAAGATAGAAGAAAACACAAAATATAAAATATCTCTCTTAATATTAGAACAATCGAAAAATGCAAATAAGGAATAAAGTTGTAGAAAATCATGTTTGCTACAATTCATCACCTTATCATTTTTGCTCAAACTCTAATGCGTACAGAGATATTGAGGAATTTAATTTTCAATCTTAAACCGTCAATATTTTTGTAAATATTAGTGTTACAGAAAAAATGACAAGAAACAAAATTACAGTAAAACTTAATACCTACAACTTTACTTCTAATAAAATTTTCGATTTTTCGAATATTAAGGGAGATACGTCAAATTTTGTGTTTCCCCCTTCCTCTAAACCCCCCTTTCCCCTTGTCCGATTTTACCCATTAACGAACTTGACCTTTTGAATACCAAAAGCGCCTCAAATACCAAATCTCATTCCGATAAAATGAAAACTGTGACCGCTAGAGTGATTACAGACACACATATATATATATATATATATATATATATGTATATATATATATATATATGTCCATAGATATATATATATATATATAAATTTTACAGATGGTGATTTTTGACATCTACTAGGTAGGATCGATGGACATTTGAAGAAATTTTTGCGAAATTTTGACTTCGGTACGGGACCAATAGCTCTATTTCCTTTCAGGAAATTCGCTAAAAAGAAAGGAATCAAACATCGTAAGTCTTATCAATAACATGAAACATCTGGCAGGAAAAATCGTTCTCATAAAGAAAACAAAATTAAGTGTGTCGCTCTACGTGGTCTACTTATTTCTTACCTTTGAAAGAACATTGAAACTTTACGTAGATGTTTTCATCGACATATACATTGAAAATACGTAAATGTTATATTCCATTCCCAGGCGTAATATAAGCGATTCATAAATTTTAATGCACATTTTCTCGCTCTAAACGTACAAACGTATTTCCTTGCCTTGAAAAACTTTTCGATTCATCAATTAGTTTCCTTAGTAGAGTGCGATTATTAACAATTAATAAGGATATTTTTGAAGAAAATTGTTGCTATTGGGATATTTACCGATGAAGAAATTTCGGACAAATTTCTTCAAATTTCTTCATCGAACCTATCTAGTTGATAACGAAATTGACCATCACATATAAATATATATACAATCTGTTTTCAAAAGCATTTCTAATACGGAATCAATGTTAAATAAATAAATAAAATATTTACTATAAAACCATACATACATACACATATTTATTATACTTATACTACTTACTTGTGTTATGATGTTTGATTGATGCCATTCAAGAGTGGGGATCTAGTGATTTAGCCCACTTAATTTATAATATTATTATTCATTACGTATGCACACACACACACTACAGACTACAGAGTACCCCCACTATTTTTATTTCTTTATGAAGCATTGTGTAGTTACTATAGTAAATAATATTTAACATTGATTCTCTATTAGCAAAGCATTCCAAAACAGGCGGTATATATATATATATATATATATATATATATATATATATATATATATATATATATATATATATATACTCCGAAATTCATTCATCGGTATAATACCAATTCTCCGAAAAATCGCTAAAAATTAATTATACATTTTGTTAATCTTAATACAGTAATGATTGTGTAACATTTAATAACATATCATGAACGTCTGCCTGATATTTCTTGGCTGTTGACTACGGTGCTTGATAGTAATTTTTTGTTGCAATGTTAGTACGTCAGTAATAGTACGTCAACCCATTTTTACACATGAAAGTTTTGATGAAAGCTTTCAATCGCAATAATAAAAATATTTGATATTACTAAAGTTACATTGCTGTACACACGATGAAATTTACTTGAAATATATCAATCGTATGTTTGTTAACAGCTATAACTCTCGTCTTGTTTACTATTTCTTTCTTTATCAACAACTTCAGTCACATGATCAGAGTTTACCAATCACAAGGAATTAGGATATCAACACATCGTATACACTGCACTACTCTTACATCCAAAGTTACATATAAGATTTCATGAAAAAAAATCGTCAAAATAGAATTCTTCTCTATTTCATCAAACTAAAAACATGCATAAAAAAATACTACTGCGCATGCTCACCAAATCATTCGCATGAACAGTCTTACATCTAGAGTTACTGGTGTAAAAACGGGCTTAGAATCCATAAAATACGCTCCGTATATTGTTTTAAAAAGTACGTGATCATAAAAATAAAAATCATACTCTATAAGACGAAGAATTTTGGTAATATTATTTAATCAGAAAACTTTTTTTAAATACAAGTTTTACTTTTCTCGTTTGGTTTGGATTCTTTAATAAAAAAAAAGAAAAAGAAGAAAAATATGAGACCAACTTAACATCATCACCTTAGGGAACGTACCCATACTACGTGACCTATTTTTTAAGATTTTTCGACCCCCCCTCCCCTCGGTAACCATTTGTGGTATATGCCAAGACCCCCCCCTCCCCCTAAAGTTGTTACGTAGTATTGACAATTATGATTATTAATCATTTTGCAAGCAGAAAGTGAAACAAATAAAAATAATTTGGCTCATATTCGTCTTTATTAATACGGCGTTTATTGCATAAGAGTGCATGCAGAGAAGTATATTAATTAGTAATGAAGCCTCGAATATCGTCACAGTTTGAGTGGATCAGTCTATTTTCAAAATGATGGGAAGGAAACATATATTTATTACTAAGTATTAAACATATGATTAAAATATGGTTTAAATAAGTTGCCCTTCTACTTTTAAATAAGTTCCCCTTACGCGCATATAATAGTCAAAACAAAAAAATTCAACTCTACTTATAATTACTAGTAAATTAAATCCCTTAAACTCGGCCTTACGCACTACCGTGCTCTAGATATTATGACAAAGAAAAACTTATGTAAAAACATATTGCTACCGAAAACTTAATTTATGAAAACAATTGTTTTCTGCTTAATCACATTAATATCCGTCTCATACTTCACTGTTCGTACTTCACTGGACTACAAATTGTCGGACAAACAGTGTCTGTTTTCAATCAGCTGACATCTCGACATATGTGCATCAGCGCCACTAACTGTGAGTTTAAGAAGCACGTTTAGTTAAACACTCCGCGCTATAGTCAAATATAGTTCGAAAAAGCGCGAGATTTCTCTCGGCGAAATCGATCGACTACGTGACAAAAATCAAAGCCACCCCCACCCCCATTCCCGTGACCGAGCGTAGTATTTTAAAGATCTACCCCCCCCCCTAAACAGGTCACGTAGTATGGGTATGTTCCCTTATAGAAAAAAATATATTTAATATCAATTTTATTATTAAATAATTATAAATATTCAACTTTAATAATTTTCCTTTTTCTTAGATATTTTTCGAACAGAAAAGAAAAAATGTCAGGTAGAAAATATTTCGATGGTATTTTGATAAGAAATCAATAAACCAATTAATATAATGACATAAAAATTCACCCCAAACGACGATCGAATAATCTTGTGGGTTGTACTATGGACCACAAAAGTTGATGTCATTTTTTTAAATTTTATAATTGATTTTTGCCTTATTGATTCGGTTTTCGAAAAATTGTTTCGAATAAATTCGTTATAATTTTCTATTATTACTCTCTATTCGATATTGAGTTTAAAAAAAAAAAGGGGGGGGGGGTTAATTGACTAATCTGTCGGCGTATGGACAAGAACGAAATAACCGGCTATGCTTGTGAAGGTTTTCTGCAGTTTCCTTCACGAACTCTGAAGAATATCGGCATAGTTTCTATCATAATCGGCTGCAGCCGCATATTCTACCAATTCCTAGTCTACTCACAAATTCTTTCCACTCTACTCACATCCTCACATCTTTAGGTATCACAATGGACCTAATGGTCGAAGTGTAGCCCGTCCAGGGCAGCCTCCAATATCTATCTCTATCTATCTATGTTTCGACTGTGTACAGTGCGTCTTTGTGTTTACTAAATTAAAACATTTTTACTAAATTAAAACGCATATTAAAAATTATTTCGGTGGAAACTTGTCAAATGAACACACACGATATATCATATTTATGGAGGATATTAAAAAAGAGTCAATTTGTCCCAACTTTATTGGGGCAAAAAATTCAGTGGCCACTGAAAAAGCATCATAATTTGAAATTAATTCTACAAAATTTACATAATTTATTCATAACAACAAAAAGTTATATAATTTTTTTTTAATCATAAATTTTTGTATATACCGGGTGTTACAAAAATAAAGAAAAAATGTATCGATGTAAAAAAGAATTGTATTTTATATTTTGTACTTTTTACATTCTCTTAGTCCTCTCCTTTCAACCCATGATCGATTCTACTCTTTAACGATTGCCTTTCGGTTATATTATACCAACGGAAGTGACTAGCGTTTACTTAATTTGACATTTAAGTATGAATATGTGTATGAACATTGATTGAACATTCTTTGACATCAAATGCTTGATATGAAAATTATTTCCAGTTTAAAATGTTTGAAGTAATGATTTGCATTCTTTTCGAAATCTCTTCATCGGCACAAACCGTAAATCGTTACATTTTCTTCAAAATTTCCGCAAAAACTAAACATGGCTGTATCGTAATAGACATAGCTCTGTACTACGGATACACAACATCCATAGGTATACACTTTTTTTCGTTGACCCACCACATATATTTCAATTCTAGATACACTAATAATTATTTCATGGGTAAATAATTGTAATATAATTAAAATGTAATTTTTTTAAATTAAACAACTTTTTTTTTTGACGTCATCCTTGTTAGTAGCACTATTGAGCTTTTTTTTTTTTTATATACACTTCAGACTTTAAATACAAGTCATAATTAAAAATTAATTTCCACATCATCATCATCGTAGTATGTATGTATATATACACAGGGTGTTCATTTGCAAAGTTTCAAACTAAACCTTTTTTTTTTTGGGGTCGGTTTTTTTTTTGTAAAAAAATTTTTTGAAGTCGGTTTTTAAAAAAATTTTCTTATTTTCCCATTATGAATGAGTATACCCTTTCAAAAAAAAAAAAAAATTCGCAGAAATCGGTTATCACATATAAAATGAGGATTTTCCTCGATTTTCCGGGGATCCCCTCATCAGAATGCGATTTGATGCCAATGGGACCAATAGGAAACCAAACCCTTTAAAACAAAAAAAAAATTCAAAATCGGTTCATAAATGTCGAAGTTCTGAGGTGACACACATAAAAAAAATAAAAAAAAATAAAAAATACAGACGAATTGAGAACCATCCTCGTTTTTTGAAGTCGGGTTAAAAATATACATTTTAGAAGAAAATGTTTCAAAGAAAAGTTACACATTTTATGAATCATGAATCCGTGCCCGCGTGGTTTAAATTATCTTTAAAATAGTGCAAGACTTTTACCTACAAAATTTTTTGTAGAATGTAAAAAAACTATTTAGGTAAAAAAAACTATAAAGGTAAAAATCTTACAGTTTTAAAGATAATTTAAACCATGCGGGCACGGATTCATAAAAACAAACTTTTGTTTGAATTTTTCTTATCATACATACCAGATTTTTGTTGTAAATACGGCGTAAATTATGTATTTATTTATTTACGCCATAAATATTGGATACCTGAAAAAAAGTTTCAAACAAAAGTTGTTTGTTTTTATAAAGTTCTTCTAAAATATTGTGCTTACAGATAAAACAAAAAACTTTTGTTGGAAACTTTTTTCCATACATCCCATAGAAAAACACTATGGGATTTATAAAAAAAAAAAAGTTGCAAACAAAAGTTGTTTGTTTAATTATAAACATTTTTTCTATTTCCTTATTTTGCACCGTTTAAAAGATCAGTTATACCACACAGGTGGCACGGATGCTCAATAATATAATTATTGCATTATGCTTGAAACATTTTTTTCAAAAAAGCATGTTTATGAAAATATTGAGGTAGAAACTTTTCAAATGAACACACGGTATAAATATATAGCTCACATTATGACCAAAGTGTATTTCGATGTTTTGAATATTTTTTCTCTGTGACGTACGATTTAGAAATAAAAAGGTGAACAAATCCTCCGGCAATATTCTCACTCATTTTAACTTCTTCGTGGCTTACTTTCACCATCTAGAAAAAAACAGGGACTTTTCTTTTCTTTTTTTTTGCTTTTCAGTTGATGAATAAACTTTTTTACCTTCGTGTGAATTATCTTACAAATGTGATTCATTGAATTAGTTTCTGCCGTAGTAATAAATTCGGATTGTTGTTATTGGTTTTCCGACATCGGCAGTTTATCAATTATTAAGAAAAAAAGAGGGGCGGTTAAATTGACTAAACTGTCGGCGTATGGACAAGAACGAAGTAACCGGCTATGCATGAGAAGGTTTTCTGCAGTTTCCTTCACGAACTCCAGAAGAATATCAGCATAGTTCCTACCTTAGTCGGCTGCAGCCGCATATCCTACCAATTCCTAGTCTATACACAAAAGTTCCTTCCACTCCACTAACATCCTCACATCCTTAGGCATCACAATGGACCTTATAGTCGAAGTGTAGCCTGTCCAGGGCAGCGCCTCTACAATCTATCTATCTAAAAATAATCAACTTTTGTTTGAAGCTTTGCTGTCAGAATAAACCGAGTATTTAAGCACTTTCTCAGTTTGGTGCTTTCTCATTTTTTTTTCGCTTAATAATAATTATTAAACTTATTTTCTGTGTTTGTTGAAATTAAAACAAATAACCCTTTTTTTTTTGCAATGTAATATAATTTCTTAGTATCGCTGAGTATCGGGGCTACATTAGAATTTGTGTATTTTCTCCTCGAATAACCTGGTTTTTTTTCTGTGTAAATCGATTTTCTTCATCAACAACTTTAAAGAATATAATATTATAATCCCGTTGTACCTCCACGTCTTGAAGTATTCAAGTGGGTTGAAGTAGCAAATTATTATGCAAGACAGTCATTTGAGTGTTTCACTTTTTATGAAAAAAAAAAGACTCTTTATTTTCTGCTCGCCTCTTACATTTCATCATCATCATCATCATCATCATCAAACATTGCAAACAATTTTAAATTAAAATATTAAATGATGATGAACGCTTCAACGATGACAACTCTTCGACGAGAGAATGAACATCGGGCAATGAGACAACATGTTGTAGTCCGTCATGGGTAATAATTATAACAGCGGAATTAATATATGTATACCGTGTGTATTGGAAAGCTTTTCTAATAGAGAATCAATGTTAAATATTATTTATTACTGGCTGTCCGTGTGGTTACTGTATGAAGTCAGTCAGTACACATGTAATGAGAGTGGATTAAATATGATCATTGAATTTTTAACTGTAGTATGTGCATTACAAAAACCCCACTCTTAAATGACTCACAAACAACCATACGCATACAGTATACCTATAGACTATCCAGATGTTTGTATGTATGTGTATTGTATAGGTGTACTGTATAGTTTTATAGTTAATATTTTATTTATTTATTAAACATTGATTCTCTATTAGAAATGCTTTTAAAAACGGTCTGTATATGCAATAAACATGAAATCTAACAATTATATAGATAGATACATTTTGGTGTCTAAAAAGTATTGCACTTCAACCTTATGGTCCATTGTATTCCCCCTTCTATTTCAGTCCGACAAGATTCGCTTCTCCCATCTGTTGGCAATAGCCAGGTGTTTGCTTATCAGGTCTTCCTGAAGGTTCATATATTCGGGGTGAGATGCACCGAATATCCTGTATCTGCTGTAACCTAGAGGTTGGCAGTCAAAGATAATGTGACTGAATGTTTATTCCTCCTCGGCAAACAATCTGCACACAATGGACCCGTTATGGAGTCCCATTGGATGCAGATGCATCCGCAGAGGATAATGCCCGATAATGAATCCGATAACCTTCAGCAGTTGCATCCTTTTCAGCATCCGCAGTGCATCGAGAGATAGCCCCATGATCACTCTTCCCAGTGATCACAGTGTTTAGCATTTGACCACTCGTTAATCACCTGTTTACATGCAGTCCTTGGAATTTCTAAAGTATGCTCTGGGCCTATGAAGGATATTCAACAATTATATAACTAATTGATTAAATATCCTGTACTATAAACATTTCTTCACCAGTGCGAGTACCGTTTATTTTACTATACAGCACTTTATTATTCGTAAAATCCATAAAATCTTGGTAACTAGCGTACCTTTAGCAGCTATGTTCTGTTACGCTAAGGACTCTAAAGCTCTTGCGTAAATGATTGCATTTCCTGAAAATTATAAAATAGTTCTCTATTCCTGTGGGATGTATCTACTCGACTTTATGAATGATATTTTCGGGTCAGAGAATATGTCGTACATCAAATATTCAAGTAAATGATATATACTTATGTAAACGGACACAATTATACTTGTTTACCTAAGTTGCGTAGCTTGTACCCCGTAAATTGTTCCAAGAATTTTACAATTTACTTAAATTACAAAATGTAAACAAATTAATTATTCATTTGTAGATCCAAGACAAATATAGTCGTCAATCACTCACTCAAACATTGTTTTGAAAACAAAACAATAGCTAAGGAATTATCAAGGGAAATTTGTAAAATAAGTATTTGCGGTTACCTTCTCATGAGATTTCTCGAGAATACGTAAAGATCGTGAAAAAATGAATGACAAAAAAAAAAAACCACCACAGTGTTTTAAAGTTAAATTTATTTTCCACTTTCGTTTATTTATATTTTAGTCAAAGTTAATTTTTTATTAATTTAAGGTTAATCGGACACATGCATATGTAAAATCGGCAATGTATAGATAAAAATCTGAATTTTTGATATGTTTTTAATTTGCTAACTCATACGCGTAAAATAATTTTTTGAAAAAAATCTGACGAAGTGTTTTCATGTAACTAATAATTAAAAATTGGAATTTTAACATGTTGGGAATAGCAAATGTTGAATGTAGCACCACATTTTCGATAATGTTGCTCCACCTTCTATAGATTAAAAAGTAAACAACTTCAACGTTTATTAATTAAATCTCGTACATTACGTTAAAATAAAAATATTCTGACGAAGAGTTTTGTAAATATCTTAGTTAAAATGATAAAAAATTAACGATAATTTTCGTCCGCCATACTTGAATAGAGTCTATAGATGATTATTTATTATTTTTAGTCATTAAATAATTACATAAATCCGATTATAAATGATGTGAGATACTATCTAAATTTAAATAATTAATGTACTGATTAAAATTTTTAATTTCTGTTCAAAAAAGTCTTTCTGTTTATTATGTTTATTTGCTGGGGGTACTGTCCGGTACCCAGAATACCGGTGCATAATTAGTTAGAATCGATTTTTTAGTAATGATATTATTGAAGTTAGGTCTACGAATCCTACGGACACTGTAATGTTGTGATTATAAATAATAAACTATTGAAAAATAACTTTTGAATGTTTATATTCAAAAGTTGATTGTATTTATAATTTAATCATTATTTATACAGTTGTATGTAATACAAAAACATTATAATTACTGTTATTTGATTCTATTAACTAACCTGAGTAGGTATCATCTATAGATAGGTTCTATAAATAAACTAAAGCATTATATATATGTTACCATCAAAGTGTATAAAGTTGTATCTATTCCATTTTTATTTGGTATAACTTCTTCATTTTTCTTAATGAAATATATTTTTCTGTTTAAAAATAGTAATCATGTTGTAAATCTCAATAAATATTACCATCATTTGGTAAATGCGAACAATACTTTGTATTAATTATATTTACCGGTAAGTATTAATATATACAGAAGCATTCGCTTGATACATTTAATAAATAATATTTATTTATTACTATTATTTTTCTACTATTTATGAACAAACTGAAACATCATTTTTGTTACATGATTAATAGCTATTTATACCGGATGGCTCAGATTTCAGAATCCAGAAAATTGAATAGGCGATAGATCTCCCAAAAACAAACAGATGTGTTCATATGGACTTGGAGGTTTTAAAGCTTTGTTTTCCAGATACCTAATTGCGTTCTACTATTTTATATTGTGTCGTGTGCGGAGTGCCTATCAATTTAGACACAATTTAAATACGAAAACAATTCGTGTCAACTAATTATTATATAAATCAATTATTCACTTTGATCGTAACATGTATCTATATATTACTAATATAAATAGTATAATTATTTATTGACACAAGAATATATATAATAGGACTATTTTAGTTTATTGGAAATTATGATAAAAACAAACGTGACTGACATTGTATATATACAGGGTGGCCCAAAAGTAGTCGAGTTCCATAAGAGGGTAGGTAGATGGTTCGATTTTGGAACGAAAAGTCCTGAGACATTTTTTTATTAGACGGCACCGTTAATTAAAATAATAATTTAATTATTTTATTGATTAATTTTTTTAATAATGCAATAATTAAATTTTTCAATAAAATAATTTTATTAATGCACTTTTGAGAAAACTTTATAATTTAACGAATTTAATTTTTAAATTTTTTATTAAACAAATTTATTTATTACATTAAATCAAAACTGAATTATCAAAAAAATGCACTTTTTGCAATTCTGGTATCAACATTGTTTCCTCAATTAATTAATAATTAAATAACGGTGCGTCTAAGAAAAAAATGTCTCAGGACTTTTTGTTCCACAATCGTACTCTCTACCTACTCTCTTATGGAGTTCGACTACTTTTGGGACACCCTATATATATATATAACAATTTGTATAGAATTATTCACAATAGTTTATTAATTAATGACAAAAGTTTTTATATAACTACATCATCATACTTTCATGAAAATATTGACTATCGATGACCCGGAAAACTCAATCTACACTAAGGTCGTTATCATTGCACATACTGTTTATTTTACACAAACGTATGTATCCCTTAAATCTCGGCCTTGCGCACTACCGTGCTCTAGATATGAAAACATCATTGTTTTATATACCTTATGAGTGTACACTCCTCCACAATAAAATTGAATCCCACTGAATCCAAAAAGTTAAAACGTAGCTCCACATATGTTACAGATAATTATCTCTTCTAAATGTAGACTTTTATCTTTACTTTGCTCTTACCAAGTTCCAAGAACCTTATAAGGAACCTTAATTCAAATTTTCGAATAAGCTGGAAATGTTAATGGATATTCGAGATAAGAGAACGAGACTCTTATTTACAATGGCCTCTAGCATCACATGGTACACGGATTCCAGCTAAACAAGAAATAAACAAGATAAACAAAGTATTAATATAAAAGTGCATTTTCCATGAAAATTATATATCTGTGAACACACACGAAAGCCAACCAGCATCATCTATCAGATAATGATAGAATGCATACAGAAAATACATATCGTAAAGTAGTGTAAGGTATAGGAGTGCGAGGTACCAGGTCACACTATACTATTCTTCTTCCGGAATCATCAATGACGGCTCATGCAGGTTCTGTGAGCTGGAGGAAGAAACTCCAATTCATCTCCTACTTGAATGTGAAGCCGTGGCACGAAGACGGGCTGCTTGTTTCGACCAGTACCTACTCCAGGAGGATGACTTACCATCCTTGCACCCCCCCCCCCCCCAGATCCTCAAATTCCTCCGAGAATTGAGACTGGTTGAGGAGCTCTGAGGCAAGCCTTAACAGAGCAGTAGTAGGGGGTCACAATAGATCATATTGGTCGCAGTGATTAATAACCTCCAAATAATAATAATAATAATCCTATTCTTCTCCACAGCGAATTGCTGCGCACAGCTATGTTGGCATTGCTGATTTGACACTTTTCCCCCGAATTGTCTTATTCTATCTATCTCGATACTACTATTAACTCAGCTTCAGGGTGTAATGATAGTGCAATTTTCTGAGTTCAACGTGATGAGCACTTGGCCCAGATGTATTCTAGTTCTTATACATAGCAGTTACCGAGGAATTCAATATCAGAAATCATTAATTTTATAATGTACGATCCTCAAAACCTTAAGGTCGCACTTCCAGCCAGAAAGCCAGACATTTTAATATTGGTAGAATTGGTAGGTATTAGACCAAAAGCAAAGGATACATGTGAAAATCTGAAACAATTAGCAAAAACGAATGATATTCCGTTGAGGACCTAAATGTAAAGTTCCAAGTTCTGATATATTTTTCGAAAAAATAATGGAGGGTCTACATGATAGCCACATCAATATAAGATTTTCCTTAGTAGCCATTGAATATTTTACTTGACATGCCCTCAATTGATTCAAGTAAGCATTGAAAAAAAATGACCAGTAAAAAGTTGTTTTGTTCGGAGAGGGACATCTTAAAGTAATTTCGATTTTCACCTACACCTTGGCTATAAAGGTTATTTGAAGGTGTTTTTTTAAACGGTGATCCAATTTTTTTGTTTTGTTCAACGATAGTTTAGCCGAAAATCAAGATACCCAATAAGATGCCCCCATCCGATCAAGTGGATATTTTGCCCAAAAACGCTTCTTTGAAGAAATATTCAGGTGCATTTTTGTAAAATAAGACACTCTGTATAAACTTGCTAAGGAAAACTTGGCCATCACATATCACTAGTTTTTTTCGATAGATACTAGACAACTTGTCCCTTTTTACATTTTTCCGTTTTGGGTGAGACGGATTACTTTTTACTACATGGTACATCTATTATTTTGCATACAAAAAAACTGTTTGTTTATTTATTTGTTATTTTGAAAACCACACCAAACACAACAACTTCTTCTTCTACAGATTCGTAATGTTCACTCAACCAATGGCAAGCGACCTAAAACCAAGTAGGGAAGGAAGGTATCAACACATTATTATTATAATAATGCTGTGGAATTTCTATTTAGATGTGATTTTTTTTTTTTTGCTTTATCTTAAAACAAGAATAAAAATCGACATTGACAAACACTCATATGACCTCTATATACTATACAGGTTTTTAATATAGAACTTAGATATATAGACACATTAATTGAAGGTCAAGAAAACTATCAAGTGTCTTGTCTACTCTTTTTGTCAAGACCCATTTAAAGTATTCATGAATCCTATCACAAAGGATTCCAAGACATCTTTTTCATCTCAATATATCCTACATGAAAGGAGTTTGTTGGAATTTACCAAGATATCCGGGTACATTCGACCTAAATCCTAATCGGAGAGAAAGATTAAGTAACGAAGAATTTATAGACTCAAAATCAATGTTTATTTTGCCTCAAAATCCAAATAATAATTTATACATTTGTTGGTAGTTAAAAGGTAACTCAGGAACATATGTACTGTCTAGATTGGCTATAGAATCGAGTACATTGCATACCTGAGTTACCTTGTAACAAACCAACAAGTTTACAAAACTTGTAGAACAAAAATTGAAATGTACGTTTCGATACCATTTAAAAAGTCTTTGAAGAGGAACTAAGTTTTGAGACCCCAAAAAGTAAAGGAGAACAGAGAGTATCGTCATAAAAAAGAAGCAATAACACGTTGCAGTTTGTATCATCCTCAAAGTTGACACGACAGCCCTCAATAGGCTCCAATTATTGACGACTTTCATAAAGTTAAACCCTTAATACAGATAGCCCTTCCATCTTTTTTTTTGTTTTTCATGGCATTGTATTAAAGATAAAGGTTTCAACGTCTCTCAATCCGAGCAACAAAATTTCGGGAAAATATTGTTTCTAGAATCCATCCAAGAGATTGTTCTTCGATGGCCTCAACCTGAACAGGATACAACTTCGAAAATATATCGGATATTATCACCTACGAAAACATCTGCATACAATGGGACTCCACAATGGATCCATTATGTAAAGATCGTGCGGCGAAAAGGAAGAAACCAGCCACATCTTCTTTGATTACAGCAAATACAAGATGTTCAGTGTCTCTTACCCCGAATATATGAACCTTCAGGAAAACTTGGTAAGCAAGCTTCTGGCTATTGTAAAGATGTGGGACAAGCGAATCTCGTCATAAGGTCAATACTTTCCCCAATAGCTCCTCGCTTGTGGCTCTAACTATTTGAGCAGCAAGACAAACTAAGATCAAACACTCTTAGCTCACTCCAAGATAGAACCGCCAAAGCATTTTCTATTTCGAGTCTACGATGCCATGTTGTTGAGGGCCAGGCACTGCATCGACTTCCAACGAGGTTTACAATATCAAGCCACTCTTGGGTAAGGTTTCTGCGGACGAGTCTTGCTATATGGAGGTATAAAATTCTAATTTAAATATCCCATATATAATATTATTTGACATATCATATTTCGTTTGACACCCACGAAAGCATAACGACTTATATAGACTATATAAATATATTTTATATATATATATATATATATATATATATATATATATATATATATATATAAAGTTGAATGTTAAGTTAAAATTGACACCGTAAAGTCAGTCAAGTCAAGTCTCATGGTAGCTAGCAGTCACGTTGTTGCCATTATTAAAAATTATTATTATTATTATTATTATTGTGTTAAAGAGCCTTGACATAAATATCAATTTTTTTGTTTTTTTTTTAATGTTTTTTTTTTTTATGTTTTAAATCATTTTCAATAAGTTATTGTTTTACTAAAAACATTTGTTTTAGCCTTTTTTGTCTCTACATTTCTGTATAGAATCTTCTTATGTAAACAATATTTGAGTGAATATAGATCAGTCGTCTAACGCAAAAACCGAAAAAAACGAAAGATATTTATCGAGTAATATTTCCTAGAAGCTGATTTTCTCCACATTAGCTGGAAATATTTCTATCCTGATTATTAAATAAAACTAATATTGGAAATTTTCGTAAAATCACTTTAATTTGATTAATTTCGGAACACAGCTCCTTCTTTGGAAATAATATTGAAAATTTCATTCTTTTTCATTTTTATTTCTGAAGAAGGAACTGTGTTCGAAAACTAGCCAAAATAAAGTAATACTTACGAAAATTTCAAATATTTGTTTGATGGTTATAATGATCTCACCTTGAATGGTCTCACCTTAGGCCTTCAAACATGAGGTTTTCATAAAATTGACCTTATTCACCTTGAAATATATCAAAAACCTACAAAATCTGGAAATTTTCACAAAACAATGCTGTAAGATAATAAGTGTTAAAGATACTTGAGACTTTGCCAATTTTCGAGTTAAATTTTTCGATCATGAGTTATATGGTATAAGTAACATTTAACTAGAAATTTTGGTAAAGTCAAATTCTGAACAATATAAGGATTTTCAAAGATAATCATTGAGAAATCGGTTTTTGAAATTAAAATATCAAAATTTGCACCCATTTTGATTATTTATTTGTATTTTAGTAATACGTATTTGTAGAATACAAATAATTCATCCAAGATTCTAGTATAGGTACCTACTTTCCTAAGCGCCTGAACTATTTCGTTAAAATGAACTTCATTTTGATTGGTTGACTAGTTTTTCTATTATATGATATATTTAATATTATAAAAGTATTTATTTTACAAGTATTTCTATGGTGAAAAAAAACCTTTTGTTTTTAAAACCTTTATCCATGTTTTAAGTGCATTGCAAATTTAGCTTTAAAAATGAATGAAAAAATACCAACTGGCTGTATTAAAAAATTGCTTAAATACCTGATATATACTGACTTTATGAAAAAATTTAACAGAATAACAGTAAAACAGGTATTGAGTCCAAAATTTTGTCACATTTTTGTTGGACACTGCATGTTTCCTGAGTTCCCATTGTAACTACTAACAAACTGATATTCGGTCATTATTTATTAGGCAATCAAAACATATGTTTTCAATCCCAAAATATCAAAATATTGTCTTTTATTACTTGTGGAGTAGGTTTTAGATTATTTGAAACCTTCTCACCTGACAGATTCTCATAATATCGTTCCCAGAAGCTTAATACCACGTTATACGAAAAACCTGTAATATTTCACCACTATTTCTGAATCCATGGCCATAGATTATTTTTTTCACAAAATCAAAGCATCCACATTATCTACCCAAAACAGAAATCATCCTGTATTTTTACTTATGCATTGAACATACAACAGTGGAAACAAATGAATAAGAAAAATTTAATTACTATTTCCACGAAAAATGAAAAAACAAATAGAATCTCATCATTAGTGGAGCTCACCATTAAAAATATATGTCCTAGAATGAGTGTCTCATTATTATTTGTTTGCATATTATTCAAATAAAACTATTTTCTGGAAAAATTTGATTTGACATCGAAAGATCGGAGTGATCCTACGAAACGTAACGATCCAGTGAAAAATCTAAAATCAAAATCCGAAGACAAATAACGGTCTGTTTTAAATTAGAAAATTTCAATCTCAGAAGTAACCACCAACTATTTAATTTGCATTGACCTAAATATAAAATCTATATAACCTACAGGCATTAGAAATGAAAATGGTTAAATGCTCTTTAAAATACATTTTGAAGAGCATTTTGATGACATCGCAAGCCAAACAAGTACAGCGCGACAGGTACATAAAAACATGATCTATCGGTTGTTGTCGTAACCATTGTAAGGGCATGATTAGTTTCGAAGTTATTAGCGATTGAAATCTTATAGGATTTTGTCGCACAAGAATGTTCGACCGATCACCAGTGTAACGAGCTAATAGACGTTTTCACATTAAAACGTAAATGTAATTTACATTTTAAATACCCATTTAAAATGGAACCATTTAAAGCATTACCCATCCCTGTTGACATGGTATATTGATGGAGGTTTCAAGAACGGTTATACATATAGGGTGGCGCATAAGTAACGTTATGATTTAATTAGTGATTAAATTTTTCAGAATTAACATCGAAAAACTCGGGTAATTTATGATGGAAGGACTCAGCACAGAACAAAGAACCAAAGTTGTTCAATTTTATTTTGAAATTCAGCATTCGATAATTCAGATACAAAGATCATAACGAAATTTCTTTCATGTTCAGCGTTTTCGGCAACATGGGGCTGTCATACACCTTTTCCCATGTAAGATTCAATTGGTTCACGAGTTAAAACCAAATGATGCACAAATACGCATTCATTAAACAAATCATAACGTTACGTATGCGACACCCTATATATATATATATATATATATATATATATATATATATATATATATATATATATATATATATATATATATATATATATATATAAATCACATCGTTGAATAAACTTGACCTATTGTTTAATAATATAATTTGGATATAATGTGGTTTTATCCAGGTTTATCCATGTCACTAACAATAACAATGGTTTTAGCTTCCTTAAATCAGAGAGAACATCATGGAGATATTCTTCATGTATATTAATATCGCACCTAAATAGCAAAGCCACTATGATTATTATAAAAACTAGCAAAAATATCATAAAATACGAAATCGATAGCCATTCATCATATTTTTTAAATAGATAGATTGTAGATTGTACACTTCGACCATAAGGTCCATTTTGATGTCTAAGGATGTGAGAATGTGAGTGGAGTGGAAGGAATTTGTGAGTAGACTAGGAATTGGTAGGATATGCGGCTGCAGCCGACTATGATAGGAACTTTGCCGATATTCATCTGGTGTCCGTGAAGGAAACTGCAGAAAACCTTCTCAAGCATAGCCGGTTACTTCGTTCTTGTCCATACGCCGACAGTTTAGTCAAATAACCGCCCCATTTTTTTTCCTTCTTTTTAATAATTGACAAACTGCCGCTGTCGGTATTCGAACCCATAACCTCCCAGTTTCCAAGTAGGCATACTGCGCAGACATAACGCTTTAAACCGCTCGGCCAATTGAACTGGTAGCGTATATTAATATTTAATTTTTAATTAAATATTGATATGAAAAAATTAACTCATCCACCAGGAGTCCAACCTGGATCTCTGGATTCTTTTGGACCTGTAGCGGTATCGCTTCTTTATTAAATTATTATTATAATTTTGTTTATCATTTTTAGTTGTTGCATAACAACTATAACTTCCTCCTATTATCACGGTTGCTTTGAATGTTAACAACTTTGATAATTTACATATATACTTCTATCTCACATATATACTTCTATATAATTTACATATACTTCTACCTCTACAGACCCAACGGGAAATTTTCTCTAGAATTATTACAATTATGCAAGATTTAAATGTATCTCTAGTATTTATCGTGACGCACGTTTTATGTAACATGACGTAAATCGGTAACATGCCGAATAATGCCCAAAAAACAAAATATCCATCTCCCAATGTTGTGTACAGGGATAGCATAAATAATATAATATAATAATGCGAGTAATAAATAAAATTTGAAAAACTGTGTGGGGTGGGGAAGCTTCATCAACGCCTATACCTACTACTTGTCACGCAAAAAAAAAACAATGTAAATTACATTGAGGAATGTCGTATACAAATTATGTCTACACAAACATGCATTTATCATGTCACACAGTTTAAAGTGTTAAAACCATGATAGGCCTATTTGATTCGAGGTAAAGGTGGTAATATGGGCCCTGAATTTATTTTTTTATTAAAAAAATCTTTTGGCCTTTAGTATAATTTAAATGGTTGAGTCAATGAAAAAAGCGTAAGAGATCTTTTTTGTAGAACTCTTAATTTCCTACTAAAATATGTATCGAGATTTATATCAGCGAGATATAAAATTTTTCCATTTGACTGTGAAGTGAAAATGGATTAATATTAAGAGTCAAAACCATGCTAGGGCCTATGGTGCGATGTCAAGGTGGTGGTAATATATGCTCCAAATATGATTATTCTATATTTAATCAGAGATGGGTAATATTTGAAAAAATGGATCCATTTTAAATTAATTTTTATAGTAAGATTATATAACCATCGTTTGAACAGTTTACCAGGGAATTTAGGGATCCCCGTGATTGCTACCAGTAACACCCTCGGTAGATAGATAGTTACATCTTGGGGTCTACGCCCCGGTAGCTACGCCATTGTTTAGTTGTGAATGAAGCTAATACAATAGTGGTGATTCCTACTAGATGGGGTTCACTCTATGAACAGATATAAAGTGACCTCATATTCCCACCTTTACCCTCTACTAAACCGTACACGAACCAATGTACAAAAATATAATAATGTAATGCTTGTAGGTACAATACGCGTCAAAAGTTGATGCTAGTTTTTAAAATTTTGTAATTGATCTATGCCTCATAGATTTGGTTTTCGAAAAAATGCATCAGATAAAAAAGTTGTTCATTAGAAATATAGTAATAACTTTCAGACGACAATTTTTTTGCGAAACCCGAATGAATTAGGCACAAATCACGTATAAAATTTCGAAAACTAACATCAACTTTTGATGCCAATTGTACATAAAACGTACACTCAGAACGAAAAAAGCCTAACAAATTTTTTATAAAATAAAATATATTACATTTTTGACGAGTTTGATGAAAAATTTGTGGTAATTTTTTATCGAATATTTAATGACTGTATTTTGGCAGTCTTCTTCATACAAACAGTTAATATCCCTATACGAGAATATAATTTCCTTGTATATATCCTTGCAGGTCTTTAAAAGGGTTGGTTGCTTGGGTTTCTTATATCCCATAGGAATAAATTTCTAGACCTATATAAACCGCATATTAAAATATATACAAAATTGTATAATCTTTTAACGCCTTAAAAAGGACAATATTCAAGATATTTATTTATAAATATTTATTTATTATTTTTCAAATTTATACGGTGAACAAAGTTCGAATTCCCAACCCAATCCAAAGTTAATTATTGTCGGTATCATATATTTTTGTAAAAACATAAGTTTATTGAACTTTACTGTTTTAAATGTTCTTGAGTTCAGCAAAAATAAGAGTATTCATTGTTTAAAAATACGGTTGACATTAAAATGACCTTTGAAAATCTTCGCCGGTCATTGAGACGTATGAAGGCAATTGCTGTAGTACTGTGTCTACAGCAAGCCTAGAAGCCAGACATACTTCAACTTGTTATGTCTTTTCGTTTTTGAGTTACGCGGGTTGTCGAGCGGATGGATGGATATTCGGAAATAGACTAATTAGGACATTCTATGAGCTAAATTTTTCAAGCGTTACATAGTCAGGACTGAATTTAATACACTCTTGTATATATTACGAGTATACACCGGGTATAATAAACTAAACACAAAGTTTACCTTCCTCTAAACTAGAATAGAAAATAATTCGATTTATGAGATGCTGCATCCTCAGAGATTTAAAGATTATATATATATATATATATATATATATATATATATATATATATATATATATATATATTCCTTAGTCAGATTATATTCTAATAGAGCTATTATTATAATATTATCCTTATAACAGAGATTTGTTTTTGCAATCCTGAATATTTATGTTCCTGTTCTATATGCAACTTTGATTTCAAATATACACTCCCATTCATAAAAATTGAACCAGTTGAAAAAAAAGTGTTACTGAATATGTAATAATACACATATATTTAGTCATTATATATGAGCTTAGAATATGACTTACTGGTTCAATTTTTATAAACGGGAGTGTACATCCACATGTCTTAACCAATAAATATATATTGAGAGATCGAATTTGTATACAAAGTTGTTTTTTTTCACACAAATAAGAAAACATGAACCTTTTTTTGCTTAGGGGAAAATAGTTTTGTTGTAGAAGAATGATATTGTTTGTGGGTCTCTGGGAACAAAAAATGTATATAAACTTGTATATAAATATATTTTATTTATTGAGTACCTACTTGGTCACGAAACCTTTTAATGCCTTATCTGGATACAAGTCGATAACATATAATGATAAGGCCATGCATGTATCGTGGTATCGTGCCAAATTTTTAAAGCAATTTATCATTATCATCATAAATAAATAAAAAAAAAAAACAGATCGAGTATTGTGGTCTGGGGCGAAAATACAAATGTAATATCATTTTCTTTTGATATTTCTGAATATTTTTTTGACTTGAATAGAATCTGTAAATGATTTTAGGATTCAGTAGCAGATTCAAAAGTATTTTAATAAGTTCGATCGAAAAATGAAAGTTAATCAGTATCAGTCATCTTACACCAGAATATCCCCCACTAACATTTGTATGTTCCAGGACGCTGTCCTTTGGAGGATGGAAAGATTGGATCTAGAAATGGGAGTGCTTTCTTACAAACACCACCACATAGTTTCAGCTCGGCGATACTCAGGAAAGCTGTGTACTTATAGACGTACGTACGAAGTTATTCTTCCTCTTAAATAATTTATTAAATAAATATTAAATAAGGTCAACACTACTCTTAAGACACAAAAGTTTGATAAAATGTTGTAAAAAACTTCAATGGGAAAATTCTACATTTTATTAAATAATAAATTTTTTTTAAATAATTGACAAAATGCCGATGTCGGGATTCGAACCCTTAACCTCCCAGTTTCCAAGTATGCATACTGCGCAGACATAACGCCTTAGACCGCTCGGCTACTTGAACTGGTAATAGTGAAAATGTGAACCAATGGAAAAACAACCAACTGTAGGACCCTCGAAGTTTTCGAACCCGAAACAAACACTTAATTTTTTCTATACATACATATAAGAATAATCATAATACATAATTTACAATTCAACAATACCAACAGAACACATACACGAGATTTATTGTCTAGAAATCGGTTTACATTTATCCAATTTTATTCCGAACAAAAATTGATGTTTTTTTACCTTTCTATTTCTGCCTACGCATACCTACCTACCCCCTCTACCAGCCCCGATACATTGTACGTATATAATGCACCCCCCCCCCCACTAAACTACATGTGAAACAACCAGCCGTTCAAAAGAAAGGATAATAATTATTGTTGTCGGTATAAACATGAAAGAAACAGAGAATAAAGTATGGTCTAACATTTGACACGACACACATAAATCAAACAATGTAGCGTTTACTGGAATAGTGTATACGACTACGGGGCTACTGCTGAAGAAAAGAAAAAAGAGAAATTCTGAAAAGAAAATCTGAAAATCAGCCGATATTCATTCATCTCTCAAGTCGTTTGCGTCTTTTCTATAAAAGGGTATGCATGATATTTAATGTAAAACACAGGATGTTTCACGTTATAGAGGATAGTTCATATTGAAGGAGATAGACAGATAGATAAATTGTAGAGGCTGCCTTAGACGGGCTACACTTCGACCATAAGGTCCATTGTGATGCCTAAGGGTGTGAGGAGGTGAGTGGAGTGTAATGAATTTTTGTGTATAGACTAGGAATGTGTAGGATATGCGGCTGCAGCCGACTATGATAGGAACTATGCCGATATTCATCTGGAGTTCGTGAAGGAAACTGCAGAAAACCTTCACAAGCATAGCCGACTTACTTCGTTCTTGTCCATACGCCGACAGTTTAATCAATTAACCTCCCCTTTTTTTTTCCAAATAATTGACAAACTGCCGATATCAGGATTCGAACTCATAACCTCCCAGTTCCAAGTACGCATAACGCCTCAGACATACGCCTTAGACCTCTCGGCCCCATGCTCCTATAATACTCTCCTTTTAACTTCACTATAGTCAAATAGACAATTTAAAAAGGGTCTTAACATTTCTGAAACACTCTGTACACATACATCATCTCTAAGTCCTTTATTTATCCAGCCAGCCATATTATACACCATTACAGGAATATAGATAGGATAGGCTCTCTGTTACATAATGAATAATGGATTAAAATGTAAATTTGGGAGGTGAAAAAATGAAATAAAATAAAGCAAAAAAAAAGCGAAAAGAAAGCAAAATTAAAATATACTTTTATTTACATTTGTGTGTGTGTGTGTGCGTGAACGAACCGAACGTGAATCACGTGAAGTCAGTCTCGTTGTGGGGTTTATAATCTTTACCGCATCAAGATCAAGTGACTGCTGACACCATCCATATACACCTAATACTTTATCGCCTACTTCTATCTCTGTAAGGCAGTACGAATACGATACCTAGTGTGTATGTTATAGGCCCAGTAAACAGGTGACCAACGAGTGGCTAAATGCTAAACACCGTGATCACTGGGAAAAAGTACCGCAGCAGGAGCTCGGGAAGGTGCTGGTTCAGAGTACAACCAAGAGGCTATCTCTCGATATACTGAGGCTGAACAGGATCCAACTGCAGAGAGTTACCGAATTCATTACCGGGAATTATCCCCTGCGGAAGATGGGACATCCATATGCACACGATGGGACTCCATAACAGGTCCATTGTGTGCAGATTGTGTGGCGAGGAGGAAGAAACATCCAGCCACATTGATCTTTGACTGCGAACCTCTAGATTACAGCAGATACAGGATATTCGTTGCATCTCACCCCGAATATATGAACCTTCAGGAAGACCTGATAAGCAAGGTCCTGGCTGTTGCCAACATATGAGAGATGCGAATCTCATCGGACTGAAGTAGAAGGAGGAGCACAATGGACCATAAGGTCGAAGTGCAATACTATTTAGACCCCAAGATGTATCTATCTAGTGTGTATGTAATAAATGCATTCAGACGAATAGTAAAGAGTGTATAAATATAGACATACAGTCCCCTGCAAAGAAATTGAACTATTTCCATTGGCAGAATATAAGTGGCGTTACCGGCTGCAACTTATAAAAATGTTAGGTAGTATTTGTATATACGTATAGACAACTATCGTATGTGTAACATGTCTACCGGTACAGTCTTGGACTAAAATTATGGCTTGTCATGCTATGACTATACCTAGATACGCTCCATAACTTTTTGACAATATTATATACCTTAAACCGTTTAAATCTCTCTCGAAATATTCTATATTTTTAACAAATTGACGTTTGTCTGGACAATTGTAACCCAAAGCAACTACCTTAGCTTCCGTTATCGCACTACCTTAAGATACGAGAGAAAAAAATTCTATTTAAAAAAAATGAAACAAGAGAGAAAAAAAAACTCTTAAAGTTATTCAAATATTATACAATAAATCAATCGCGATCAATTTCCCATTGGTTTCCTTCTCTTTTCTTTTTTGGTCGCCCACCACAAATTCATTCATTCGCCGAACATTGGTGTGATGATGTGTGACAAATCAAAAGTTAAAATACGTGTGTCAAGTTTAGGTTAAGTGTTGCCAATATTGTTTTTTTTATATCTTTAAGGTTTTTTTCTTTCTTAATCTTCGTTCGTGCAGCATGTTGAGAGAAAAAAAGGCTTCTCTGTAAATGTCACAGCATTCTATTTTTAGAACAAAGATTTTTGTAAATATCTGTGATAGGGGCAATCACCATCGAAAAATATACCGCAGCAAAAGATTGCGAAAATACTGCTTCGGAATGCAACCAAAGAGGCATTACGAATACTTCAGTGCAGTCTCACGATGCACTTTAGCTGAACAGGGTACAACTGCGGAAAATTATCGGATTCATTACCGGTCATTATTCCTTGCAGAAGCATCTGCACACAATAACGGATCCATTATGTGCAGATTGTGTGGCGAGGAGGAGCAAAAATCCAGCCACCATCCTCTTTAACTGCGAACCTCTAGGTTACAGCAGATACAAGTCTCCAAAATATGGGAGAAGCGAATCTCGTCAGACTGAAGTAGAAGGAGGAGCACAATGGTCCAGAACACAATGCACAATGGACCATTTGGGGATATCTCAAGAAACTTTACGAAAGGTCATGGAAGATTGCTGAAAAAACCTCATAGTTTTCAGCGCAAAAGGGGACATCATTTGTTAAACATCAGTTTTCATAAATAGTTGGGAAAAACTTCAAGAAACACAAACGGCTGTCCGTTTGTGAACACGATAACTCAAAAACAAAAATAGATAGCGAGCTGAAATGTTGTATGTATATTTTAGAGCTGATAATTAAGGTCAAGTTCGTGAATGGGCAAACTCGGGCCGTGTTTGGGCAAAATGGGCAAAACTGTCTAGATTTGAAACCGTAAGAGATAGAACAAAAGTTTAAAGACAAAAAATATCCCTTTATTAAAAACAAACAACTTTTGTTTGAAATTTTTTTTTAATTCAGTACATACCGGTTATTTAAGCAATTAACTCAGTTAGTTGTTATTTTCAATTGTTCAATTGTCTCTTGCGCCACCTTGTATATAAAATAGTTTATTTAATTTCCACTCTTACCTCATGCGGATAGATAGATTCATCCATGATCATCCCTTAATGTATATTTTTGTGTTGCTAACGCATTGAATGATCAATAATGTAATTGTTAGATAATTTCAACCCTTTCCCTTATATATATAGATATATATTGTATCGTTTAATTAAATATACAATTTTGTTAAGTGTTTTACAAATAAAATACCGATCAGTCATAGAGCAAATACACATACACATGCAAATACACACAGACAAGTCAATCAGCCCACAATAATTAAACCGCTCTCGAATCGAAATCGATGTTTTATTATACTACACATGGAAAATATTTATTATGACAAGAAAATTGTTAAAAAAATGAGTGGAGTTATTTCGATTACGTCTAGAAAAAAATTCGTTACGCAGGAGCTGCTTCAACTTAGCGAATTTCCTTAAAATACATAAATCACTCTCTCTAGTGGTCACAATTTTAGTATGATCAAAATGAAATGTCGTATATGATTTGAGTATTTGCAAGGCCAATTTTATTAATAAATGACATAGTCAAGGAGAAATGGTGGCATAAAGAAAGAAGAAAACACAAAATATAAAATATCTCTCTTAATAGTAGAACAATCGAAAAATGCGTAAGGAATAAATTTGTAGAAAATCACTTTAGCTACAATTCATCACCTTATCATTTTTGCTCAAACTCTAATGTGTACAGAGATATTGAGGAATTTAATTTTCAATCTTAAACCGTCAATATTTCTGTAAATATTAGGGTAACAGAAAAAATGATAAGATACAAAATTACAGTAAAACTTTGTACCTAGAACTTTACTTCTTATAAATTTTCCAATTTTTCAAATTTTAAGGGAGATATGTCAAATTTTGTGTTTCCCCCTCCCTCTAAACCCCCCTTTCCCCTTGTTCGATTTTACCCATTAACGAACTTGACCTTTTGAATACCAAAAGCACCTCAAATACCAAATTTTATTCCAATCAGGTCAAAATTGTGACCGCTAGAGTGATTACAGACACACATATATATATATATATATATATATATATATATATGTCCATAGATATATATATACAAATTTTACAGATGGTGATTTTCGACATCTACTAGGTAGGATCGATGGACATTTGCAAAAAATTTTGCAAAATTTTGAAGTCGGTACGAGACCAATAGCTCTATTTCCTTTCAGGAAATTCGCTAAAACAGACTGGAAAAAAATTTGTTCCTATCAAAATTTAGTTCATTTTCAAAGCGTGAACTTACACACTCGCGTATATAGAAATACAAAGGAGTATTTAAAGTCCTATATGCAAACACGATTTTGTAATCAAGGCACATTTTTCGCCTTTAAACTTACGGTTTCAAAGATGGTTATTTCACCACCTCGCAGAGGAATGTGTGTTCTGATTTTGCCCATATCCAAGATTGAACTAACACTTTGACTCTAAAGACAAAATTTCAGCTCGTTATCTGTTTCGGTTTTACGTTATCAATTTAACGGATTTTCTGTAATTAACTAATTAGATCATTTTATAAACAACTCCGAATTTTAACAAAGAAGAAGTATGCAACTAAACTTCTAAATCAATTGAACAATATAAGTTACAATATCGAGTGTGCGCGGTACAAATTCATTCGCGCGGTACAAAATCCGGTTCATATTCACATTCTCTCACACACATTATTAGCAACCATATGGACTGGACATAGAAACTCTGTCTAGACATGGATTATTATTACATATTTCATAACATTTCGGATACAACTTTACATAGATATTGTTATTTGATTTATATGCCGCCTTTCTCGTCATGTTTTTAATACCTTAATTTCTATTGTTAAGTTGCTTGTGGTGTTGTTATTATTATTATTATTATTATTTTATACAGATATATAATAAATAATATTTACCAAGGACAATTCTAACGTCACAATACAATTATTGTCCTTCGTCCGGATATTCTATTCAGATTTAGTGTTGTTAAGGGATTTTGTGTGTTTTTTTTTTCTATATACATTGCAGTGTTATCAATTAGAATGTTTTTTGTTACTAATTTTTTCTCTTTTCTCTGGTCTAGGGCAGTCTAGGCAGAATATTAATCCCAATTTTATTAGGGTGTTATGTTCGTAATATTTGTATACCCGGAATATATATAATATATACAAAAATATATACAAAGTTTAGTCCCGGCATTGTAACGGTTGAAAATATTGATCGCAGTAAAGGTGTTCATAAAATGACTAAGATTATAGTCCATTTTTAATTGATCTGGATATCAGGACACGCTGGTTTCGAAGGAAACGAAGAAGCAGATACCTTAACAGAGAATCCAGATCCTTAGATCCAGAACCTATTTTAGGAATTCCAAACACGGCATGAAAATAAGTGATCAACGAATGGATGAAAGTTAAACGCCGTGATCATAGGAAAAATATACTGCAACAAAATCTCGGGACAATTTAGTGCTCAAAGAAGCAAAATAAGGAACACTTTGACATAAATTTGTATAAAAGAATATACTTTTGCCATTAAATATACCTGCAAAGTATGAATTAAATTTTTAAACATATAATAAACATAAAGATTTGATATTCAAGTACACAAATTAGAATTTACATGAATGAAACTTTTGTGCTCAAACAAACTCAAATTCATAAAATTGTATAAAATGTTTCTTCTAAAATTTTCATAATTATATTTTATCACAATGTATGTGTAACGGGTGTCCTAAGATTTGTTGGTAACTAATGAGAATATTTTACATATTTTTTACATACGAAAAACGTTAGATGGATATATCTTGGGGTATAAAAAGTATTGCACTTCAACCTTATGGTCCATTGTGCTCCACCTTCTACTGAAGTCTGACGAGATTGGCTCCTCCCATATCTTATATATTGTTCAGCTTGAGTACATCGAGGGACAGCCTCCTGGATGCATTCCGAAATAGCATTTTCCCGAGTTTTTGCTGAGGTATATTTTCGGACGGTATATTGTTTTTTATGAAAGCTACTCCGGCTCTCTTCTTTGCTAAGGTATCTGCTTTTTCCTTTTCTTTTTTGGTTTCTGTGACTTGGTATCCAGATCAATTTAATATTGTGCCGTTTTGCTAGATCCTCTAGACAATACCTGACTACCCCAAAACCTCTATTCCAATATCGCACCCGATTCTTTTCGCACCAATCAAACCAGTGATGTTCTATGACCGACCCATGTCTATATTTTGATTTGAATCGCTTTGTTACACTGGATCTCATCACTGCTCATGCATCAAACATTTCCCAGATGGGTGGGTAGTACAAACGCTCGCTCGAACACACATCTGTAATAATAATATGTTTGTGAATTGTTATATTGTATCGAAAGAAATGAGATTCGTACTTACACTTCGAAGAAAAAGTTCCTTATAAATTGCCTCTTGTCAATTTGTTTGACAATACTTGACACAAATTGTTCGCTCCCTGATTTGACTTCTGTTTATTACACGGAACAAAAAATCAAAAGTATTTCAAAACAAAAATTCGTATTTGTATTTTTTTTCTAGAAATAAATAAAACAATATTTTCAATGTTTCTTGTACGACGACACTTGACATATGTTGAAATACGATTTATCGGGGGTGAACAAGACTTTATTGATGTAGGTGTTCCCTCCCAGAGAGCTCCAAAATATAAATACTGGATAAATGTTTCAATTTTGGACATCGAAGACACAAACCTAAAGTACAAATTACAAAGTAATGCCTAAGGATGTGTGGATGTAAGTGGAATGGAAGGAATTTTTGTTTATAGACTCGGAATTGGTAGGATATGCGGCTGCAGCCAACTATGATTGGAACTATGCCGATATTTATCTGGAGTTCGTGAAGAAAACTACAGAAAACCTTCTCAAGCATAGCCGGTTACTTCGTTCTTGTCCATACGCCGACAGTTTAGTCAATTAACCACCGCTTTTTTTTCTTAATAATTGACATACTGCCGATGTCGGGATTCGAACCCATAACCTCCCAGTTTCCAAGTAGGTATAATGCGCAGGCATAACGCCTTAGACCGCTCGGCCACTTGGACTGGTTTGACAGATCTATCGCCTATTCAATTTTCCGGATTAAAACTGCGACACCCTATATATATATAGAAATTTGTCAGGTAATATAATCACAATGTAGAACTACGTATGTTAATAAAATAGAGTTTTAAAAGAGTAGATATTTCAATATCAATAGTAATAGCAACAACATAAGCAAAAAAAAAGTATCCTCTATTCTTTAGTGAAAAACTTATTTAATTTAAAGTTTTCCGTAATTTTAAAGGAGTGGATTTTTTAATACTACAATTTTGTATAAGATATTTATCTCTCATATCTCTCCCCTAACCATCTACACTGACTACCACCTAAATACAAAGTAGCATCATCATACTATGTGAGATCATAAAATATAATATATATTTTCACAACGTAAATCGTATTGTTCTTCAACTGTTCACTCAAAACACAAAAATATGTGGATTGGCAGTAGCGTAGATATGCTTTCTGTGTGTGGGGTCTATCGACGAGAAATAACGTACAGCATGGTCAATTAAAAACTTTAAAATCTTTGTATTTACGAAATTTCAACAGTAGGCAACCATTGAATAACTCTCACAAAAAGATGTGGATTGGCAGTAACGTAGATATGCTTTCTGTGTGTGGGGTCTATCTACGAGAAATAACGTACAGCACAGGCAATTAAAAACTTTAAAACCTTTATATTTACTAAATTCAAACAGTAGGCAACCATTGAATAACTCTACACAAAAAGATTTGCAGGGAGTATATTGTTATTTTTTACAGGGTCGAAGCCATCCTGCAGACTGGGTGATCACTTCTGCCAAGAGAGGATCCGAAAGGATCCCCTTACCGTGGTAGCTCAGGGAACATGAAGTGTGTATGCAAAGGTATCTAAATATGCAAGGAAATTTCTGATTTAGATGCGAGTCTGAATCTGATTTAGATACTGATTTAGATTTAGTTTCGATCAACATAACCGGTTACGACCCCTTTCATATTTTCTAAGTTCCTATCCAAATCCTTACACCGGACCTGGTTATATAGTAACTGACATTTACCCTTTGTATTTAGAATAAGACAGAATCTTTGATTGCTAATTAGATTTAGTTTAATTTAGTTGATGTATTTCTGCGTCAAAAATAAATTGTATACAGTTCAACAAAAGATTTCAATCTTTTTAACTGTTAATTTGAACTTGAGACAAAATTTTTGTCTCTAGATTCAGAATATTTGAATAGACTCATTTTGTTTTCTTTTGATTGTACTTTGGGATCACGATATTACTACTATATTAGTATAAATTATTATTGAAAATATATTATTGATGGAAATAAAAAATATACCATCACCATTTTTTTTATTCAATTTTAAATTTCATTTTATAATAGAAAAAAAAGTTGAATTTAAAATATGCACCCACTTTTCACATACACACTTGCACACACACAAACACACACACTCATCTTCCCTCGCACGCATAGAAACTGTTTAAATTAGATTTGAAAATTTTTACGAAAAAAAAAGAATGTAATTTATGAACAAAATTTCAATTTACATATCAAATAAATTTTTTTTCAATATGAATATATTGAGGAAAAAACTCGATAATAGAACTAACTTGCAAAAAAAATTTGGTACACCAAAGAACTCCCGTAACTTTCTTTACAAACAAATATAGATAGGATGAATTAGTTTTGGGCGCTTGCATCCTTTCAGCGCCACCAAGCGTTGTTTTTCTTGTTCATCTTGACGGACGCTGTGTATACTGACAATAATCTTACAACGATTTATAATCGTTTTTTATTTGTCCGAAATATTTTTAAAGTATTTATTGTAAAATATCAGGAAATGTAAATTAGATATTGATTTGACTTGATGTGACAGATCTGACAATAAACTATGTTGCATATTTGTCTATATATGTATATTTTTTTACTGTGCGCTGTCCTAAACTGAACTGATCTTTTTTCTGCACGAAAAACCAAAATTAATTAAACCTAAAATTCGGTTCAATGAATGGATGTAAATTTAAATTAGAAAACCTATTTATAGGAACATTTAAATCCAAATAGTTCAAAGTCCAAAAGTTTAACACAATTTGCTGCAAATCATATTAACCATACTACTAATATATTGTACAGTGTGTTTAAATAAAAAGTCTCCAACAAAATTTTCTTTTAAATATGTATTTTAGAAAACAATGTTTCAAACAAAAGTTACTTAATTTTAGGACGTTCAACACATGAGGCTTGATAGTAGATAAAAAATTTTGAATTTTATAAAGCAATCTTTGAACACTGCATCTTATGGAGAACAGAATTTGTTTGTACTTAAAGTCAGTAGTGTGTGCATAGGTAAGGAATAATAATATTATAAATTAAGGGGGCAACACTAAATCCCCACTCTTAAATGACATCAAACAAACATCATACCACAAGCAGTCAGATGTTTGTAAGTATGTGTATGTATGTATGGTTTTATAGTAAATATTTTTTTTTTTTTATTTAACATTGATTCCTTATTAGAAATGCTTCTGAAAACAGACTGTATACACATATACACGTGAACGTCATGTCAAATAAAGTCAAATCAATTTCTATTTTACATTGACTGTTATTTTGCACTAAAAGAATTTCTCTATCTTAAACCGTTTAAAAGATAGGTTGTACCACGCGGACACGGATGCATAGAACAAAAATATAATTCTTGCATTATATTTTACCCATTAAACTAATCAACTTATGTTTGAAACTTTTCTTGGTAAAATGCATATTTTATAAAAAATATTTAAGTGGAAACTTTTCAAATGAACATACTGTACAATTTGTGTAACATTATTTTATAGATTTTGTGTAGGAATGAATATCTATTTTACCATAAGTTGTGGGGAATTGTTTGGCTTTTAAAGGTTTTGTAGTGTATGTCGTTAGTTCAATCATATTATCGAAATGAAATTATTTCGGACAAGTTTAAAATATCTATCTACACTATTTTCTATATTCAATTATTCATGGAAATGAATAATCACCAAATCCGGAACATTTAAATTGATTTAATATGATACAGAATATACAGGGTGAGTGGGGAGGAACGGACCGAACTTCAGGATTGTATTGTACACGTGGAATTAACGCAAAAAAACTCTGGATGTTCTAATCCGATTTTCTTTTGTTTTCAAGATATAGCGTAATTAAAAAATGTTATCTTGTGTTCGACAGTATTCAAAATTGGTATTTTTAACATTTGTAATCAGTATGCTATCTATGCCCGAGACCTGTCAAAACATTTGATAACTTTGTTGTTCTGATCATGTGACAGTTATTAAACATAATTAAAAATAAGTTTCTATTAAAAAACATTTTTTTAAATCAGCTTTTTATAGTAAAACTAATTTTCTACAACTTTACTTCTTATGTGTTTTTCGATTTTTTCAATATTAAGAGAGATATACCAAATTTTATGTTTCCCCCTCCGTCTTAAATCTCCCTTTCCCCTTATCGATTCTTGTCATGCTTACCACAAAAATGCATTGTTATCGGAACTGAACCAACATATAAAAATTCAACTCCGTAGGATAAGAGGAAGTGATTCTAATTCAGCTTACAAAATTTGACCCGAACATACATACATACATACATACATACTTACATACATACATACATTCATAAATACATAAAAATGAAAATAATTATGAAACACTCCTGGAGTTTGATCCATTTCTCATGACTCATCCTGTATATACCGACGTATGTTTCGTCATGTTGGGGGCATTCTTTACCAAATAATACGGTTTCAATGCTTTGTAAAACCATTATCAAAGAATGCGTGAATATATAGAGCTCTTCCTATAGTAGGTCGTTTGCCGGGACGATAAAATTATTATAAAACTTTAAATGTTCCAACTAATCAAGTTAATTTTTTGTACAGGCTGTCATCAACAAGATTAGTCATTGAGATACGAAATTTGCAACAGCGTTTCAGATAGATATACATTTATTTGTAAGGAGAAAAGGTGATAGAGATTGTATGGTAAAAACGGCTTTATCGGTTTGGTGAACTTGAAATTCGCTTACTTCAATCAGCACGTGTGAAAATCATGAACATCATTGAACCAAAATTATCAGCATAACAATATTCTAGCTCGATCAATTGTTATAAAAAATTTAATTTTTTTTTTTTAGGACTATCAAAACTATTTTTTACAGTTATACACAAAGCAATATTAATGTAATGTAGGTTGCATATTTATGTTTCACCCAACCATATTAGAGAGCACTTGTATAATATTAATGTTTAAGATAATTGTTTTTAAATAATATTCTAGAAATTTCTAAAGAAACTGACAAAGTAACAACACAAACACACGCAAGACGGACAAAGAAATCATTTAATTAATTAAAATATTAATTATAATTAATTTTTGATGAATATAAAAATACCTTGACTTTTGGGTATTACATGTATGAAATTTTTTTTTCTTTCATCATAATACCATTGTTTGACACCTCTATGTACATACATCAAGGTAGTATCAAAGAGGTGTTGTTATGAACGTCGAATATTTTTGTGGAAATTGCACGTTTGGGATCTTCCGATACGAAAACTACCATTTTTGAACATTAGAACAATGTTTGTCGATGAATAAAATATATCAAGAACGAAAAACTCCTAATGTTTTTAAAATTTATCACCAGGGGTGTAAAATTAAACTATTGACCAAAATCATCAATCCGAAAATTGCCCTTAAATTTTCTAACAATATTTCTGATTTTCATTTAAAATAAGTGAACATTTTCAAATAAGTCACACTGTTTCTGAGAGTTTTCGAGTTTTCTAAAAGGATATCTCAAATTCAACAAATACAAACGAAAATTGTGTTACCTCAGATTTTTCTTGTCGTTTATTTAACGTAATAGAAATCACACTGTCCTGAAAAACGTATAAAAACACAAGACCTACGATACTTTGCCTGAAACTTATAGGAACCAGATTTTCTATTTTTCTCGTTTTTATATACATTTTTCATTAATAGGACATATTTTTATAATCGAAAAAGTGTAAGAACTGTGATCCCTTACTTTTACGTGAAACTCATGTGAAAATTTACAAAAGGGTAGCTTCATTCCCGACATATGTTATTAATCGAAGAACGAAAATATTAAATGTAGTACGGAACAATAATAGTGATGAAGATTTATTATGTGCGTACCGGCTGCGCCAAATATTTTTAAACTAATTATAGCTATGTATTTAGTTCATACATTTAATCATACGAGCAATCAATATTGAATATTTTGAGTCGATTTAGTTATCCTGCATCATATACTAAGCACGAGGCCAATGCTAAACCACACCAAACGAGTCGTGGAAGCTGAGTGTCAGTATGATTAATCTATACGTAGAGGTCATGTGAGTATGTGTCAAACTATGAATGTTTTCTTTGTAACAATATTAATTAATTTGATATGAAAACTTAGTAGCAAAATTATTATATGATGAATAAAATTTAAAAAAAAAAAATAACACAAAAATTATTAAAAGTTGTCATAAATCATTATCATTTATTAACTATTATTATTATTATGATGATTATTATTATTATTACAGAGAGATGAAACTTACAAAAATAAAAGATGATAATTAATCATTTTTTATAAGTTATGTGTTATTTAGTAGAACCATAGTAGTAGATTTAGTTGGCTATCTGTCAGTCACTAGTCATTCAGAACTGTTCTATTCTTTTAGATACATCATAATAAATTTTATTATTTTAAAAATATTTCACTGTGAGATAATATATTTATAGACCGGGCGTAGAGGGTTCACTTGCCAGATAGATGATACACGCACAAAACCGAAAAAGTGTTTTTATATATTTAAATAAACATAGTTCTACAAAAATATAACAATTCAGAAATACTCACATGATCTCTATATTCAGAGTTCAACAGATGGTATTAATTACATTTCAAATTTGGCCCCAATTCCTAGAACATTTGTTTTTTTGTTGTAAATACGTATTTCGACTACAATGTAGTCATCATCAGTATGAATTAGCTAATCGTAACTATCTCTGGGATATGGATTCAGAGATATGTTGCTTGTTGCTAATTTAGTGCGTGTCTCACAATGATATTAAAAAAGTTCTGTCTTTTATACGATTTGACTGAGGGTATGATCTGATCTGAGGTTTATTTGAGTTAACTGACTAACAGATTAGGTGTGTGAAAAACCCCACCTATTTATTGTCGGTATTTTGACTTTTGTGACTATGCGGCGTTGTTTTTTCACTACAGTGAGGGTAGCGAAGCTAACCTTGATATTCAGGTATTAGATTTTATTTTTTGAAAATGGTTTAATTTTATTAAATCAGAATTTTGAATTAGGCCATTGTCTAAATTCATTACCTGTTTTCTCAATTTGTATATGTAGATGTAGATGTAGTAAACTTTCGTATGCATCTAATTCTGTGGGGTTTTGTACCGATTTTAGTAGTTTTAGATTCAATTTGTCAATTTTGTGGTTGTTCTTTGATTCGAATTCCGATTTGGCGACGACTTTGACCAACATAAGTTTTCGAACATATTGTCCAAATTGAATTTGAACGAAAGTATGTAAATTATTGAAATATTATGTGGACATCAATGTTTTCGATATAGAAAATCTGACACGGCTTGGCTGGGATTTGAACCCAACACCAATGGCATTCTAGACCAGTGCTCTGTCGACTGAACTACTCAGAAGCTATGGTACAAATACAACGTGCATAGTTTATCACTATCTGATGTACACTCCTGTTCATAAAAATTGAACCAGTTGAAATATTCTAAGTGTTACTGTATGTAATATATTTATATATATATATATATATATATATATATATATATATATATATATATATATATACGCTTAGAATGTGACTTACTGGTGGTTCAATTTTTATGAACGGGAGTGTATGTGTGTTTCTATTACATATATTAAACATGTTTTTGTAAACTTAACGTCTATCCATCCATTGAGCTTAACTTTGGATAATAAGTCATTCAAACAGGAAGTACTTATTAGCAAACAGGAATTCATAGCAAACAGGAAGTACCCTTTTCGTCTGGTCTAATTTTATTACACCTCATCTGATCTCACATTATTCAATAGTGGGTGATTCATTGTGAATCATAACAAATAGTTTTCTGTTGAATTATCTCAATCCATTTAAATAATCTATAAAACAATTCTTCTTATTTTTAATTTATTGATATCGAAATTTTCGTCATAGAACATTTTGTCGCGACATCTTTATAAATGTCATAAACTATGTCATATTTGTCTGATAGAAATTTGTCTGATTTCTACAATTTAAATAATTTTCAAATCAAGGGGTTGTGAAATAATAATTTCCACCTTGATATCTCAGACCTGAAATCATATAATTCAGAATTGTATAAATTGGGAGCAAATATTTTTCTACTAAAAAATGGAGAAAAATTTTTGGAATCCGATTTTGATAAAAACATGATTTTAAGCTAATTTGGACCTAGCGAAAACAATGGTAATGATTAAAATACGATACGATTAACGGTTACCAAAATATGAGACTTATGGTGCTAAAATTCAAAACTGTATGAATTGAGAAGCGAATATTTTGAAAAGTACAGGTCGGACGTTAAATTGAATCCGATTTTCGTACTGTTTGGGTCAAAATTACCCTAGAAAATGATTATTATTAAAATCAAGATCAAAAATTTTTTCCATTTTTTTCGCATTTTTTCTAAGGGGTACCCCTTAATAAAATCGCTAAATTTCGAGAAAAATTTTTCGTCTCCGATTTTGATAAAAACATGGTTTAAAGCTAATTTGGACCTGGCGAAAACGATGGTAATGGTGAAAATACGATACGATTAACGGTTACCAAGATATGAGACTTATGGTGCTAAAATTCAAAACTTTTTGAATTGAGAAGCGAATATTTTTAAAAGTACCGGTCGGACGTTAAATTGAATCAGATTTTCGTACTGTTTGGGTCAAAATTACCCTAGAAAATGATTATTATTAAAATCGAGAACAACAATTTTTTCCAAAATAAAATCCTTAAATGTGTATACAAAAATATGTTTATCTAATAAAAACGTACTACTTTTGTATTAAACATTTTGTCATACAATAAACAATTATTAATTTGTAAATAGCAGTTCAAGTAAAGTAATGGATACACTAAGATTTGCGTAATTGTCCAGCACACTGCCCCAGATAGACGGAAGTCCAAGATCGATTCCTAGTGGGTACATTATATTTTTTATGTTGCAAATATGTTACAAACCTTCCTGTTTCAAATGATGGTAATGATTGTGTCGTCGTATTAATATTGATATGAAAAAATTCACCAGGTATCAAACACTGGACCTCTATTTCACACCCAGGGTGCTATTTCACACCCGTTACACCACAGATTTCACATCATTGACGGTACTTTTCAAGATGTTTGAAGTATACATAAATAATAATATGTTGTTGCATCATTTTAATTTTAATTATTATTAGAGCTTTTAAAACATACCATTAATAGAAATAATTAAAGGTAATCCCGAAGCAAATAATTTGCATGTATCGAAATTCAATTAAAAAAAAACTATTATCTAGAGATTAATCCCAAAATTAAAATAAACACTGATTAGGGCAATATTAAAAAAAATCAAAACTTTATTATCAAACAAATAAAAATTCCACAAATGTTGCCAGATGTTTCATATTTTCGATAATTTCATTAATGTGAAGCTTTTTACCGTCATTTTTTAATTATTGTGAAGAACCCAAAAGAAGTTTTGGGTTCTGAGGGGAAGGAAATAAAACAAATTTTTAATTTATGGAGGTTTTTACGTTATCGAGGTTTCAGTTATCGAGGTTCTACTGTACCTACAAACGTAGTATTAAATAGTCCGATGATACACAAACGTCCGTAAAAAAGCACAGTAAGTAGTCACGTTATTTGCCAATCAATGTATGAAAAATTACCCTTACTAATGGCATTCTATGAATGGATCAATTTATTCCACAAATTAAGCTGATTAGAGAAAATTCAAATCTTGATTATCAGACGCAAAACAAATAAAAATGTAAAGTGTACACAAAATGTCGCCAGATGTTGCGTGTTCGAATTTCATTAAGTTTAGTCGATTATGTGTATCGTATAAATAGCACACAAATAATTATCTTTGTGAATAGAAACCGATCAAGTGGGTGTGCACACACGTACATGCGTCCGTCTACTTAGGGTTCCGTAGCATCATGTTGTGTTATGAGGCCCCACAAAACTCTCGTTCGTTTTTCAATATTTGTGCCTTTTTCATTCGGTTTTTTGGGGAAATGTTTAGGAAAAAAATTAGAGTCCGAAATTATGTTGATCTAAGAAGACATCAGTGTATCAGTGTAATTCATGAACAATTGATGTATCTCCGTAGTGGTCTCGAAAATCCTATAAAAAAACTTTATTCTGAGAAACAACTCGCACATTTGTTGATAATCGAACATTCTGTTTTGTCAGCTAGTTTTCCATATGTTTAAACAGCCTTAATGTTATTTTTAACAGTTCCCGTCACTGTTACTTCAAATAAACGTTCATTTTCGAAGTTAAAAATGATTAAAAATTACCAACGAAGTAAATAACTGTCCATAGAACACGAAACTGCTAATGTTTAAAGACATGATCTTGATGCAGTCATCAAAATGTTTGCTGAAACAAAAGTCCGGCGTTTGACATTTTAAAGTTTATTTTTCAAAATCGCCATTTTATTAATTAAATAAAAACAAATTCATATTAATTTCACCTCTGTTATATTGTGAATATTTGTAATAATAATTGTAATAAATTTGCTCTAAATACTATATATTGTTCCTGTCAATGATCATATATTGTTGTATATATTGAGATTTTTTGTAGAGCATTGGTCTAGAATGCCAGAGGTCGTGGGTTCGATCCCCATCCCTAGATGTGTATGATTTTTCATATCAAACATTTGATGTCAAAAATTGAGATTTTTTGTAGTTCTGTAAGGTGGGGCCCAAAAAAAAATGCCCACCTATCCCCGAAAAATAAAGCTACACCACTAGAGACCATGCTAACACTGTCCATAAAATATTTCTTTCATAATTTCAGTACCCATATAGCATTTGACATAAGAAATTTCAACAGGACCGCAGAAAAGATGAACAATCGTCGGTGTTACACGAACGACCAGACGAACATGAGGTGTTTTGTTTTTGACCAATGTAGGTACAGATCCCTAAATAAAAACACTCAAACAAATTAGAGAGATATTACAACTAATGTCATTGAACAATTACTTAGATTACACTAAAGACCAGCCTTCAAATTTCAAACAACACTTGAGAAAATATTTAAAATGATATTATTTTTGAGATATATTATGAGATATTAAAAGAAAAACGCAAAAAAATGATAATGTCAACGTTTATTATTATTGTTTATGACGGCCGTATATAAGGGACTATATAGTAAAAACGCTAATATTTGCCGAATATATACCTATCGTTTGCCCACAACTTTACTTGCCTGTAATAGCGATGATATGTTTATGTAATTTTCAATTGATTGATTTTATTGGCATTTAGAGCAGAGGTGGGCAAGAGTTGACTCCGCCAAGCTCTGAGTGAGAGGTAGGGAAGAGAGATAGAGTTAATACAGGGTAACCTACCAATTATTAATATTTTCTTTTTTTAATTATAAAATTTTCTGAAAAAAATATAATAATACCAAATCTTTTTTATGGTCACTATTATACAAAGTAAATAAAACATACAATCATTCAATACATACTCTGGAATTTTGGGCTGGTAATTTGGGTCATAAAATGTACCTTTTTAGTATATATCATATTTGTGTATGAATAAAATAAAAATATATAAAAAATATATATAAATCTTTTGAACCTTTTTAGTTTACCGCTGGACCATTGTAATAAAAGAGGGAAATTTTTGCAAAGGATAATTTAAATAGAAATATAGTTTTGGAAATTCCAAATAATTTGTCTAAATATTTTACTATTCATATCCGAGAACTAATAAAGAATTATTTACCTGATTTAATTATTTTTTCTTCGTATGGAGTATGCTCAGTATAGTGTCATGGGAATTTGATGAATTAAGTTAAATTTTACATAAAGTGGGAATTTGAATTCTTCGAGTTTGTCTACTTTGAATTGAAAAAGTGAAAAGTACTTTTTGTAGTAGTGGAAATTATTTTTCGCATAATTTGTTTTTCAAAAAAAATAAAATATTGACTATACTATAGACGATACTATATAATTATTGGGCAATAATCGGTAGGACAACCTGTATTGAAACATCGTTCCGTCTTGCTTCAAAACATACCTTCTTTACTTACTCTCACCCAGCTTATGGAGAGCCCGTAAGGCTCAGGCGAACTGTCTGCGCCCGCCTCTGATTTAGAGGTCTGCTTTTTTTATGGCGTCAAGTCACGGACAAAAACTAGTTTACCTTTGGGCTTTGTTGGAACAATTGTGTCATTGAATTTTCTCTAGCAAAACTTTTGTTTAAAACTAATTAATAGAAAACAGTTCCAAAATCATGAAACAAACTTAACTAACTTTTCACACTGAAATTTCGTTTACAAAACTTCTTTATCAAAAGTTATGTTGTTTTCAAATCTTTGATAGTCGAATTGTGCCAAATTCTGATGGATTTCAAAAAAGTGTTTCGTACCAATAATATTCGTATTTTTATAAGGAATTTATTTTGTTCGAAACATGTTTTTGAAAACTAGACACAACTTACAATTAAAAAAGGTTTGTTTTGTACGATGGCGCCCACTAACGTAGCGTTCATTTTTCAAAATTTTATAATTAATTTGTGCCTTATTCATTCGGTTTTCGAAAAAATGCTTCGAATAAAAATTGTTCATTATAATTATCGCACAAATTTTATTCGAAAGCGTTTCCCGAAAACCGAGTATATATGAGCACACTACTTAAACATTTTTTTCAAAAGCACACCTATTTCATTTCAAACACCGTAAATATAAAAACATAATAAAGGCAGTGCAGTAAACATCGGTCCACATATTATATGTGTTAACCGCCAATTAATAATCAAAATTAACAAATAAATGATCCCAAAAAAAATTTTGGTCATTGAATTTTCCCTATCAAAACTTTTATATAACTTTTACTATAAACAGTTTCAAACTCATGAAACTTGTTTTTCACACTAAATTTTCCTTTACAAAACTTCTTACAAAGGTAGTGCAAAAAACACCGGTTGACAAGGTTTAAAAAGACCAAACAAATTTTTATAATCGAAATTTTCATTACCAAAACTATAGTTTCAAACTGAAATTATTTCACATGAGATATTTTCTTAAAAAAACTATTTTCAAAAAAAGTAAAAAAAACAATTACCTAATTTTAATGTCCCAAATCACACAAATAAACACCAAACTTTTAGAGAACCAAAAACACAGTCCAAATTCAAAAATAAATCCAAAAAATTCACTCTATAGTAAATATAATCACTGTTGTTAATTGCACACCATCCAACAAGGAGAAAAATTTTCACACTTAGGGCATAACCAAAAAAAAAAAACAACGCACACTTAATTAGCAAAACAAAAAAAAACAAATTTTCCCATAAAATATTTTTACGATGCACGCAAATTTTCTTAACAATGAACAACACTTGCATTAATTAACGCACATGCTTCGGCATTAGTTCAAAACGACAGTTATGTTCGCAACAGACGACACCAAACGCACAAACACCGAAAAAAAAACACACAACAAAATAAGTTTGGCGGCGTGATGCTGCGCGTGGTAATAATGAGCGGGGCCGCATATAATATTGTTATCAACAGAAAATGAAAATGTTTTAGAATATAATACACACATTCATACACCACCTCGCCGCACAGTTGATTCTCTGAGAACAACGGGGGATATAGACTACAGACGGTCTAGGTGATGATAGCCCAGCTCGTGTAGGTGTACTCGCAAGCAGAACACGCGTAGCAGAGTAAATAAAATAATCTACTCGGTGACACACAGCAGTTAGTTCAGTTTCATTCAGCAGCGGTGAGTTGCTCTAAACATTCTCGAACGAATTCAGGTAAGAGTTTTTAGTTCAAATATGTGGCGAGTAGATACGACCGACGCACATGCGCTTCATTTTCCATTTTCAAAAAGTTTTCCAACAATGAAAATACCATCATACCATAGAGTTTCAGAAAAACTATCAGAAGTTAAAAATTCCAAACCGTTCCAAAGTTGTTTTCTGACCGGTCCAAGATTATATCCGATATCTAGATCTCAAATATAGTTGTATAGTTTCTATAGAAATATCTGCATTAACAAAATTTCGGCAAGAAATTATTTGTCAATAAAAAATATGAAAAAATTGCACAATTCAACGAATCAAAATTTCGAAATAAATAATTAATTTTAGCAAAATTTTGAAAAAAGTTCTTCTAAAATGTATATTTTAAAAAATATGTAAGTTTTTTCAAACTTTTCACGCGGTATATAAATTCTGGATCGGATCCGGCTTGGCGCGACCAGTAGTTTGGTGTCCAATTATTCTTTTCGAATACTAATAAATACTAATCAATGACATTTAAAAATAATGGTAACTTTTTATCGCATACTGTATGTAGGATGACAACACAAATTTCGTCCACAAATTGGTATAAAAGATTAATGAGAAAATGATGAAATTATAAATTGTATGTGAAAATTATGAAATGATGACACGGTTCGTTCTGGGTTGGTTACTGTCTGGGGTTGGTTCTGGTTGGTTGTGATAGCGTCGTCTAAGTTTTTACTGAAAAGTATAATGTGATACGTTAACAAAACGTAATGGAGAATCGAGTACGAGATTCGGAATATTGATCATACATGAGGTCATAGTTCCTACGGTCATTAGTGATATGACCACCAGGGTTTTTTTAGTACGGTCAAAATTAGAATTTTACTTATAAATCAAATTTAGAGTTTAAAAAAACTTTTCTAAAATCATATGCATTTATTGGCAATATGAACTGAAAAATGCAAAATAATTTTAAATAGAATCAAGAGATTGACAATAAAATTAACTTTAATGTTAACAAAAGCATGGGGTGCTCTCTCTACTTACGTCTTCATAACAGTTCTACTTTTACAAGAGTAAGTAGAGAGCACCCCATGCTTTTGTTTACATTACAGTTAATTTTGTTCTCAATCTTTTTATTCTATTTCTATTTTAAATTAATTTGCATTTTATAGTCCATGTTCCAATAAAAGCATGTTTTCTTAGTGTTTTTTTAAATTTTCAACAATTGTCAAGAGAACCTTGGTTTTTGAGAAGTTTTATAAAGTGAAAACTATCTTTAGGGCGCATCGTCTACACAAGTTTATTATAGACATTAGCTGAATATATATTTTTCTGTATTATATAATTATAACAACGTACATTCTTGTCATATATATATATATATGATCATATATTATTTTGAGAATTTGTGGTGATTTAATGTGAATCGTTTAATCGTTTCTTTACAGTTACCTTAATGATAAAGAGTTCATCAATAAACCACAATAAATTTAAGCCCTCAAAGAAGAAATTCCATAGCCTTGAGGAAAATTTGGTCACGAAATTAAACAAATGCAGTCAAGATATCTGATTTGACAGACATTGCGTATCATACAAACTTCCTAATTAGCCATAAATATTAGAAAAAACAAATGTGTACGAGTATTATGAAAAAAAGGAAAAAATGTCAGCCCTATTTGGGACACTCTAATAAATATAAATAGAATTGGCTTTAACAGTACAAACTGTATTCAATGTATTGTCCGACACTTTTTTCTTCGCCCGTACAGAGAATGGGTATAACCACCAAACTAGCTAGTTAGAAATAAATTCAAATCGTAATAATAGACCTTTTTTTTTTGTCGAATTTTATTTACACAGACAAAATAAAATTAACTTTAACTAATAGAAAAAAATCGAAATTAAATCGAAAAAGTTTTCACATAATTCAAGCAAAAAAGTTTCTACGGTTTCGTTTCAAAATAAAATATATGGTATTCCGATTGTTTACAAAAAGTTCGGCCTCAGTACATATTTCATATCTATATATCTTGGAACAAAAAGAAGAAAATCTACAAGATTTTATTTGATAACTTTGTAAGAGGTGTAAAAGTCTATAACCATGCTAAAGTTTAGTTTCAAAGCACAAACAGTCTGCTAGTAAAGCTTCTGGACATACAGAGGAATATTTAGTGGTCACCAATCTGGGAGAAATCAGAGAATAGGTACTGTATTCATATATATATTCATTTGTGTATACATAAGCGTCAACAATACGATGTTTGTCCAAATTCCATTTCGGTTACGTAAGACAAACTGTAGAAGACTAGAGTATACTTTATAGACCAATGTCATTGGATTTTTAATTAAATACTAGTATGAAAATATTATCTCGTCAACCAGGAATTGTACCTCGGGCCTCTGGATATCTAGTCCAGCGTGCTTACCGCTACACCAAAGACGATTCTGACGTAACAGCCAACCTTTTCATAGCATTCTTATTTTTTATTTTGACAGTATAACTTCTGTCGGAGTTATTATTCATATATATTTATTTGTGTACTTCGTTAGGGAGAGCTCGCTCCCCTCACGTATCTCTGCTGACGCTGCGTTAATTCCCTACCATTTCTTTTTCCGTTAACGCGTTTCTCTTATTGGTTACTTTATTTAATTAATATTTAATTAACGGTGGGTCAGATGCAAAAATGTCCAAGGACTTTTCATCTTAGAATTTCATTCCCTAACAACCCTTTCAAAAAAACTTTATGACTTTTGAATCACCCTGTACATATCTACTATTTCTTCGAGAAAAATGTTGCAATCATCATTAAAATTCGTAATATGCAAATGTGTTTTAATTAACATGGTATTGTCAACATTCTTATAAAACATCATCATCGTATATTTATTATTTCTTTAATTGATTTATTTTAATCGATGAATTTTTATTTGATGTATAATTAATAATCATTCAACAAACTGCAAACTGAATTTAATCAAAGTTAAATTGTTCTTTAAAAAGTTTATACGTTGCTTTATACCAGACATACCATGTTCAAGTACAGGTGGTCCTAAAAATAGCGGTCATCCTTAAAAAATACTGTCAAAAAGTTGTGGAGCGTATGCGTATGAGTCCAAGACTGTACCGGTAGACACGTTACACATACAATACGTGTATACAAATACTACCTAACACGTATATTTATTTATAGAATGCTTCACTTTGTGTTGTTATAACTAAACAATGAGAATACGCGAGAACAAATCCAATCATTTATAGCTATGTTTTTTAGAAGATTCTTAAGTGTCGGTTTTTTTTATTAAAAATAAAAAACTGGTAGAACAACTGCTTAAAATGGGTCGTCTTAAATTGCTTTCCATGTTATTTATTCGAAGTTCAATTAAGTTTTTCTCGAGTTTCTCGAGACGGTCAATTGATTTCAAATTTTAAGTGTGAGTGTTGAATAACACCCCTTAATATTTGTGCAAAAATTTCGAACATTCTATTGGCAGGCACAAGAACTGCCTTAAACATATTATAATGCCATGGAATTTCTACAACACTCAGTTTGAATCGATTACAATGGTCAATTATTATCATCAAACTATAAGTCCTCGTATAATAGAATATAGTTTATACATAAATGAATATATAATTTCTTGTATATATTATATATTAGAATAATGGGTTTTAAGCTCTTATATAATATTTTATAATAAATGACTTTTCGCTAGCTCCTATGAAGCCGGATTCACACTTTAATTCACGATTCAATTACGTTCCGATACTATTATATCGCTAAAAATAAAATTTTCGGAATGATATCGTTCATTTTGTCCTGAAAATTTCAGCTCGATAACTCTATTAGTTTTTGAGTTATCGTATCCACGGACAGATGGACCTAGGGAATTGTTTTATGAATTCACTTATAGCAAACAAATTTGTCCACTATCATTATGTTCAAACGTTACAAAGTTGGGACTCATTATACCGTGTGTATATATTATATATACCGGGTATAAAAAGTTAAAACGTAAAAACTTAAATTCGCAAAATTAAAACGTAAACATCATTGTGTAAACAGCGACACGGGGGTGTCAGCAGGTGGTGGACCAAAATATTCTGATAGTTACAAGGTAACTCAGGGAAATATGTACTATGTACTACGCTGTCTAAGATCGACAATAGAAACGATTACATTACAGGTCCAACCGAATAAGTAAGACTCGCGACGTCACTCATGCCACAGTATAGTATTACAAGAGCTACAATGTGAATTGAGCTTTACATATAGTCTCATAACAATTTCATTATGTGTATATTAATAATATATAAATACAATGTTATTTTAATGTTTTGTTTTGTTCTGAACTTGTAAATCCATGAGATGTGTATTTGCTTTGCAGTTTAAAAATCCTGCATTAAGTGTTCAATGGCATTCTGCCAATTATAATAGTTTATGATGGAGTCAATTAAATTTTCAGCAAATTTTCCTTTATATTTAATAGTATTAATGTCATTTGAATAAGTTGTTTGACCTTCCTCTCTAAACTAAATCTTATTAAGGCTAAATACTAATGTCAATATTAGCCTACTATAATGCCGTAAGGTTTTCATCCGTTGAAATGAATTTACTTCAAATGACTGAAAGCCGTTCACTAGGTCGAGCCGTCGATATAAACGGTGGATCACCGAGAATCACCATCAACTGAGTGTACGCAACTGAAGAAGGGAAACGGCTTTGAAAGGCATTGCTGCACCATTCAAATTAATTGACTTAATTGATTAAATTTTTGATACAAAATTTGTCCTCTTACTGATTTCAAAATAAAATTTCAGAATGATGTTGGAAGTAAAGACTACTCTCAAAAATTTTCAATCAGTTTAACTTACCCACTCTATATTCCAAGCAAACCATAGGCTTCACCAAAAAAAAGTTGCGATAAGATTTTACACTCTTACCATCTCTCATTTTCAAGATGCCTGGAAATAACGACCAAATATTTTTTGGTGTCTTTTAATTGTAAGTTATCTTTTAATTTTATGTCAAAATAATTTTCAACGATTTGATATAAATTCATATTCTTTTAGAATAGTCGAACGTCGAGTAGAACGCTGCTATCTGGCTAATGTCACTCCACTGAAGTATTACTAGTAAAACAAAATGAATCAACTTTTTGAAAATCACTTTACTTTATCCAAATTTATGATAAGACTGCTAGAGCCATCTGTGTATTGAAAGAATTTCATAATAGAAAGCACAATGTACACTGTAATGGATCATGATCGTTACTTCAGCTAAAGGCCACGACTTGTATATATAAATGGTTAGTAGTGTCATCTCGTAAAGAAAAGTAGTACTAAAACATGTGCTAACAAAAATGTGTTTTTGAATAAAATATTTAATTGATTTAATCCTCGTCCGAATAGCCAACATAAATTTAGTCAACATGACTTGACGTGTAATCTTATGCTGATGCTTGACGCTGATATTTAGCGTCAAATTATTATTATTTAATTTTGTTTTCCCAATGTTTTTGGCTCTTTCGGTGACTGAGTAAATTTAATTTTTAATGAAGGGCATCCGTTGAACCAACATTTTTTTTAAATTCGTTTGTGAATTCCAAATATTTTCATTAAAACGTTTGGTGAAAATTCGATTAAAATTTTGCTTATTTGCTTATTTATAAATGCCCTCTAGTGTCGTAATAAATAACTATCTGGGTCAGTGCTTCAAAGGTATCAGCGCCATCAGTGGCCGCAAAAACTAGCAAAATGAATTTAATTGCTAGTTTTTTATTTATTTGAATATTGGTAATATTTTACCAACATAATTACTATAAACTGTCTAATCATTGCAGTCTTTTATAGACTGTCCGGGTAGGTAATGGTGAATCTAAGATAAATTGAATTTATTCACTTTATACTAGACTATCCATAAAAAAAACTTTGAGACGATATTTAGAATAAGATTAGTTTATAAGCATTGATTGTATAAAATTTCAAAAAAATACTAATTAACTTTTGCTTACCCATCCATTAGAACACCAGAACAATGTCCGAGTGTTGTTTCACTTTTAGCAGAGAGTTACAATCCTCATGTACGTTATGGAGCTGCCATGGCTTTGGGTATTGCCTGTGCAGGCACTGGACAACGCGAAGCTATTGCACTTTTGGAGCCAATGGTTAAATTTGATCCGGTTAACTTTGTACGACAAGGTGCCCTCATAGCATCGGCTATGATTTTGATTCAACAAACCGATCAAACATGTCCGAAGGTTTCATTCTTCAGAACGTTATATGCTCAAGTCATTAGTAACAAGCATGAAGATGTGATCGCTAAGTATGGTGCAATTCTCGCCCAAGGAATTATTGATGCAGGTAAAAAAAATTGTATTTTTTTAATAATTATTCCATAAAATGGAGGTCAATAATATCCCAAAAGACTCGTATCTTCGAAATTTGAGGAGTTTCTACTAATTTTGGACAATAATTACAAATTAATGTTTCCAGGTGGACGAAATGTAACTTTATCCTTACAATCACGAACTGGACACACAAATATGTTGGCCGTTGTGGGAACATTAGTCTTCACCCAATATTGGTATTGGTTCCCGTTAGCACATTGTCTTGCATTAGCATTCACTCCAACATGTATAATTGGTCTCAACAAGCAATTAAAGGTAAAAATTTCCATTTTTCTCTAATCGAACTACAATTAACTTAAAAATTATAATCTAGATGCCAAAGTTCGACCTCCGATCAAATTCCAAACCAAGTTTATACGCATACCCAGCACCGTTAGAAGAGAAGAAACGCGAAGAACGTGAAAAAGTCACAACAGCTGTATTAAGTATTGCCGCGCGTGCACGAAAACGTGATTCGGCTCAAACTAGTCGAAATTTAGCATCCACTACAGCCATTGCCTCAACCGCTTCGACACCAAATGCTTCATCAACAGCGGCTACGCCTACAGTAGCAACAACAGCGAATATTTTAGAAAAAATGGAAATTGTAAGTTAATGCACACACTTTTAGCCCAAAAAGAGGCTTTTAACAAATGGCTTTTTTTTCTTCTCAGGATGAAGAACCAGTGAAAGACGATAAGGATAAAGATAAAAAAAGTACTGATGAAAAGAAACCGATCGAAAAGAAACTATCAACAGAAGATGTATCAACGGCTAAAAAGGAACCAGAACCTACATTTGAAATTTTAAATAATCCCGCTCGTTGTTTACGCCAACAGTTGAAGAATGTTAGTATTGTGGATGGTTCGAGTTATTCACCGATGAAGGATGTTACAATTGGTGGAATTATTATGATGCATCATTTACGTTCCGACGAAGAACAGCTAGTTGAACCAGTTGCTGGTAAGTTGGCAACCATCAAATTGTTGTTTAAGGACGATCATGCATGAGGCTTGATAGTAGATAAAAAATTTTCTTTCAGTGAATTGATTAGATCAATTCAGTAGTTATCCTTCCTAAAAATCGATTAAAAATCAAACTTTGAAGACAGTGTCTGATGGAGAACAGAATTTGTACTTAAAATTAGAATAACTATATTATTAAAGTAGACACCATAGTAAATTATGTTTTTAAATATTCTTTGAAATATGCAGTTTAATATATTTACATTTAAAAAATGGTGTTGACGAACGTTTGAATTAATTATTTAATAAAATTAAAACTGTTTGGTTTGTTTTTGCCACCATATTTTGAAAACTGGCGACAGTGCACAGTAAATAAATATACAACGTAGTTTATTGTCAGATCTGTCATATCAAGTCAAATCAATTTCTAATTTACATTTCCTGATATTTTCCAATAAATACTTTTAAAATATTTCGGACAAAGACGATTTTAAATAAATTTTAATAAAGATAGTACTCATTTGACTCTAGAGTGTAGCACATGAACATCCTTAATAGATAGAGTCGTTGGAAAAGATAATTAATGTTGTTATTTCTAGCATTTGGACCAAAAACGGATGATGAAAAAGAGCCAGAAGCACCAGAACCATTCGAATGGACTGAAGATTAAAAAACATTTTTATTATACATATTAATTATTTATAAATCAAATTGGACTAAACATAATAATTAACTGATGATAGATTTAATAATTATATTTTAACCAAAATTTCACCCTTTTTTTTCTCTCGTTTTGTTTTTCATCAATTTATATTAAAGAAATAAATAAATGTCGTCATTTATAGAAGAAAATTTTTGTTTCATGTATCATTTAAATAAAAACATTTATATAGTTTTGTTTATCATATTTAAAATCCCTAAAATTGATCTCTTAAATAGTCCGTCTGTCAAGAGTCTTGTTGATATATTCATAACTCGCTACCGTCAGATCTTTCCTAGCGAGTCTTTCGTCTCGCATTTGTCAAATGAACAAATTTTGTGACAGTTTCCAAATATTTTGAAAACAAAAAATAATTGTTTTACACGAAAAGGATGGATAATGTCCCCATCGTCGAGCTCTACAAATTGTTTTCGATAGAGACCCTATATTTTAGTTTTTACTTGAATCTACCCCTATTTTTGACAGTTGTTTCCGAATGTTTGTGGACCTTCCGCGTCCGACAGAACAAACTGCAGCCTGATCAGGCCACGAGAAATGCCTCATAATTAGTATTGCAAGTCAGATCGAACTCGCTTCTGCCTTATTTAAGACTTCGATAGAGAGACGAAAATTTAGAAGTAGTAAAATATTATTCACAATATTTTTCAAAGCTTATCTCCACGCTTTTAAAAACTTTCCCACTTAAGATTTATTTCTCGAAATTTATTAAATAGAGAATTTGAATTTTTTTTACATTAATTTCAATCATTATTTTCGAACAAAATTAGGTGAATGTTCGCATTTACTGGAAAATTCAAATTTATAGGTTATGTTTGATTTCGACATAGAAAGTAACAAACATTCAACGTACACAAAAATCTATTTCATACTTTCCACTGCGTTTTCTAGCCAAAAGATTATTGTTAAAAATTATGCAATAGGAGGGCAATGTTCCGAAATTCACCTAAAACTTCAAATCATACAAATCCGCTTGTTAAAGAATTAACAAAGTTAAAACAAGAAGAGATCGAATTAGATACACAAATTGAACGATTACAGGTTGGGAATAATAAGTAAGTCATTTACTGTAAAATTGCAGTTTAGCGGCTCTTGCCAAAGCATGATAAAAATTTTTTGATTGGAAAAAGGAATATATTTGGGCTTTTGAATCAATAAAAACCGGGGGAAAGCGACATTTTAAATTGTTTACTTATAAGAAAGGTAAAAAACTGTGCATAAAAGGTCGTTACTATCATTGTATGGTCGAGGACTATTCCAACCGAGTACTACAATCTTTCACTTCATCGGTCATACCCCGAGTTAGCGTGTTTTTGGTCTTCCGCAATAAAAGGCGTTTTATATATTTCAGATATTGTGGCAAGAACTATTTAAATACTAAAAGGTAACTATTCCAATCGAATGCTTTAGTTTTTGCCTTAATATCTGAAATATATAGAACACATTTAATGTGGGGGCCCCAAAACACGCAAACCCGACCAGTTCAGGGTGAGGATCGATGGATTGAAAGATTTTAATACTCGGTTGGAATAGCCTTCGACCATTTTTGCACAGTTTTTCACATTTTTGATAAATAAAAAATTGAAAATGTCGCTTCCTCCGGTTTTTATTGATCCAGAGGCCCAAATATACCCTTTTTTAGCTTTGAAATTGGCAAAAGCCGCTAAACTGTAATTTAACCCATTTGGTTTATAGTACGAAATTTTTTAACACATTTTGAATTGTAGAGGTGTCAAGGAACATCGTATGAATGCTCTACACGAATATAACGACATAAAGGACGCAACTCAAATAGTGTTGGGTGCTCTGGCCACCCTCGAAGGTGTTACAGTCACAGAAATTCACAATCGATTTGAACTGCCATTGTACGATAAAGATGGATGAACAAGAGTATGTTATTTTATATTTTTAATATCTTATATGTTATGGGAATACACAAAGAGGGCAATATGTTGCAGCGGAAAATGTTGTTCAAAATTATATATTTGTCGCGATTAGTTTAAGGGTTTACACGGGGTTTCAAAGCCTAAAAAAAGCATATTTTCTCTAATTTATTTCTAATATAATAAATGAAATATTTGATTCAACCTTCAAACAGATCAAAGATCAACATTTGACAAATATTCTTTGAAATTGAAATATTTCATTTCAAAATTTTGAAAATTCAGCCATTGAGACATGGATACTACACAAGGATACCGAACTCAAACGGGAGAGTTGACAAAATATGGCAACGAAATGCCAATATTAATATTTACTTTTTATGCCACTAGCGTCGCTAGTTGGTCATCCCTACTACAATCCGTACCGAAGTGAACATAGTATAATGAATAGGAGTGAAGTATGCAAGTAACCAGTTTTATTTCGTAGTGATTATTTTGAGGTATGCAATTTGTTTCAACTAATTCCTTATCGAAAAATTGAAATTACTTGATCATTTATTTAAAAAAATATTTTATTGAAAAAATACTTTGGCTGCAAATAATTTTTATAATACTGCAAATGCGTAATGTTTTTCAATTAAAACTCGCGCTTTATACTCTCACTACTGTTTCCGGCATAGAAGCGTCACTACTGACATCGTTTTTTGCCAATTATTTGTTTACATGGAGTTCGGTATCCATGCATGTGTAGTATCCATGCATTGAGACCTCATTTCCTGTAACCGTTCGAAATAAAGTTCCCTTGGCGTAGTCAGAATAACCAGGAATAACTCATGATAGATTCATCTGAAATAAAACAACCAAATTATTTTTGTTAACAATGAAAATTTAAATTTTTTATAGACTTTGTACAAAAAGGTATTATTTTTAGTATAATTCGCACCACGACTTCAAAAATAGAGTTTTGAGAAGACCGCGATTAAAGACAGACAAACAATAGCTAACCAGTGCTGCCTCAATATACTTCCCGCAGCTCTATCTCCTAGACTTTTACTCTAATTGACTTAAAACTGTGGTAGAATATTCTATACATGTTTTACTATTTAATAAGACAATAAAAATCGATTTTTTCAAACCCATGTAACCCCTTAATAAAATTTATATTTAGGGTCCTATATGTGGAGTGATTATATCGCAGTAATCGCCATGATGATCACGCCATTATCAACCACCGCGACAAATCGCTCTTTGTGTACAAAACCTTTTTCTGTTGGAATTTGTTGTTGTATGTAGAGTTGTATTTAATAAAATTATTTCAAACAATGGATACATAAAATTGTTATCGCTTGATTGTTATCGGTTTTTTTTCAACAAAATAAAATTTTATTTATCAGTTGCTATAAATTACAAGTGTCTTAATTGCACTCGAAACAAATTCAATTGACGATATAAACAAAGTTGTGGAATTCATGGTTGTTGGCAAGGCTGGATTAATCCTCGGGTTAGGGAGGTTTCGACTATCGACCCTCTCATTTGATCTCCCAATAGCGCTGCTGGATTTACGCCGGCCCGAGCTCTCAATCATCGTCAATTACATAAGTTGTAGTATGAAAAGTCTTCATGATGGTACTCAGAATAACCTGGAAAAACTAAAATGAAAAATTGCTAATTAATAATGTGGTAAACAAGTTTTTTAACCCTCAATCACTTTGTATGCAAACAAATTAGCAACAAGGGATTGAAGTGTGTTCAATTAAAATTTTATCATCAAAATTTTCCAAAAATACAAAAGCACTTTAACAAAATCATTTGTATACCCCGTGTTTCTGAAGTTTTCAACCTTAATCAATCATATAGAGTTAAATCCCATAATCAAAGAATATTACGCAATATGTCGCAAAAACGGCAAAATCCATAAACGATATATATTAACTGATTAAGTTTCCAAACCTGAGTGAGTGTAGGTGGCCAACCCCAAAGATGTCTCTGCAAAGAAGTCACTTTGGATGTATTCGTTTTGGACGCTTACATGCTTTCAGTGCTATTCAGATCAAACGTTAGACAGTACACTCACAGACGCTTTATCAATAGAGAAGAGGCAGCAAAAGCGTAAGCGCCTAATCGTACTAACTTCAAAAATGAATACTATATGTGAACAGTGTAGACAACTTAGGAGTTTTCCCCCTAAATTTAGGGGGGAGGGATTCAAAATCTTCATCGTCACTATCGTTAATATCATTATTAGCTATTTTAAACAAGCATTATTTTGGTTTAAAAACAGTTAAACGGTTTTTATCCGCCATATTGAATATTGATGTCAACTGACGGTGACACGTACTTATAACTCCTGAAACGGACGGCATTTTCAAGAGTAACGTAAGCGTTCGTAAGCCAATAAATGAACGCCTATGAATTGTGCTTATAAACGTGAGCGATGGAAGCATGTAAGCGCTCAAAAAGAATATACCCTTTGTATCTCATAGACTTTTTATGGTTGTCATTATAAATACAATCTTACGATGAAGCAAAGATTTACAATTACACTCATTAAAATTATTTGCCCCTAAATCTCTATGACTATTTCTATATTGCAACTACAATGCTACCACCTTACGGTCAAATGAATGAACCAATGTTGTTTAACTGAGACACTAGGTGGAGCTAGCGTAATTAAAATAAAATATTATGCTCGTTTTCTGGCCATTTACACAGGGTATCAAAAGTTAATCATAAATTTATCACAAAATCACAATGAATAATAGAAATAAATCAATTTAAGTGTAAAATACAATTGAATCGGTTTATTATTTGTTGTTTTTGTTTATTTTCTTGATATATGTAATTAATTTACCAAATAAAAAAAAACATACAATTATGATTATTACTATGTTAAAAAACGAGGGTTTGATTTATCAATAGCCCAGCTAATCATATTTAAAATGATTAAAAAGTTTTTAAAAAAATTTTTTCGAAAAACAAAAATAAAATAAAGCCAGGTTTATATTATTAAAACCCCTAGTACATCATTCCGATTAACTCAATGATACATTTCTTGTATAAATTTTCGATTTATAATTTTATTCTGATCGTGGGATACATGATAGGATAGAGACTTTAGTCGGAATTAATTGTGTAAAAAAACCGATGAGTTGATTTTTTTCTTCAACAGATTCTCAATCGGTAATATTCGCTCACGGATATTTTTACATACTCTATTCCGCTTACAGGCCCGCTCTATAATTTTTTTAATATTTATATCAAAAGTGCATTTTGCATTTTAGTAATTACCAGAATAAACGTAATAATGTTTATTAAAATCTGATATTCAATTTCATATTTCAAGGTCGTGTTACCTTGTGCATCATAAATTCATCCTCATACCAGTCCCATTCGTTTAATTATAGAATTTTAATTGTTTTTAACTTGCCTAAAACTGTTGCAAAATTATTCTATTTATTATTTTGAAATATTTTATTAAAGCATTTGCCCATGTAGATAAGTTTTTATGGTAAGATCGCAGCGCTGCGGTGGCAAAACTAGAAATCCTTCACAGTTGTAAAAAATATTATTTTAACGTGTTGTGTAGAATAGAGTTTACCGCGTTTTTTAGACTTTTCAGTTAAAATTTCAAATCGTTCCGTACATTTTTATACATTTGTGTCTGGCTAGTATCCAACCGCAAATGAAGTTATTATCATCAAACAATAAAAACCGCATAATAATCCCCCGTAAAATACATTTCTTTTCGTAGAATTTAGGAAACTACTACAGCAGAAGTCCAACTATCCGAAGTATCCGGATCACCTTGAAGAGAAAACAGGCCGAATTTAAACGATATTTATTCAGAATTGAAAATCCGTTTTTTCAGGGCCAATTATTTTCGAAACTTTTAGCTGAGGAAACCGACAGTTTGTCTTTATTCTTCTTCAATATATACAAATTTAGTTTGATTGTTTTTTTAAGAAATGACCTTTTTCATGATTTATCCTAGTATCCGGATCGGGTGCGGTTCCCATTAATTCGGATAGTTGGATTGGAAATTCCAGATAAAAGAGACTCTTTTATCAAGATTATTTCTGGGCCGAATTAAAAAGGAGAGGTTATATTAATTCCCATGTATATCATGTATACTGACCTTTATACAAGACTATTTAATATTATTTTACTGTAGTCTGTACCTAACTTAAATTTACATGTATATATATATATATATATATATATATATATATAAACTTACAGATAAAAGTTTGTTTTAAAATCCAAAAAAGTACAGTTAGAATGTCAGTATAGTGAGAGTAGTTCAACTAAAAGACTAAGATCGTTGTTAATTCTCAGAAATGTAAACGTTTTATTATTATAAACATTTCAAAAATAAATATAAATTATATAAAAATTAATTTTATTAAAAAATAATTAATTAACTATGATGTTATTATAAAACCGGAGGTCACATCCTTAAAATATTACTTGCAACATTATTTTTTAAATATTCATTTTTAAATTTCAATTAATTTTATTTCTAAGTGAGAGATTTTTTTTGGTTTCCAAGCAGTTTTTTTTATTTAATTCAAATTTTTAACAAATAAGGTAATTGAATTTTGTTTATTTTTCTTTAAATATATTTTATTGATTATTTTATAGATAAATAAAGTGTCTACTTACACGGTAACCTATCCTTTATACCAAATTTATTTACACGCTAAAATTGTTATCACTGAAATCATTTAACGCCTATTCGCTCGTTACTCTGGTGATCGGTCGAACAACGCTTGTGTGACGAAATACAGCAACGATTTCAATCGCTAATAACTTCATGGCTAATAATGCGTTTAGAATGGTTGAGCCTGTGAGTTTTGCCTGTTTTGCTATTATTACTATTTGTTTTGCCTGTGAGTCATCGTATCAGTGTAGGCGCATGCGTGTAGATGGTTACGAATTAGCTTTGTGTAAAGTTATAAATTGGTGTATCGTGGAAACACGTTTAGCTATGATATTGATTAGAGTGTTCGTATGAAGTATTTGCGGCCCATTACTAGGAGGAAAAGAGCGGCAATAAAAATATTCTTCGCAATATAAGTGAAAATCGGTATTAATTTGAAAATTACAAAATAGTTAAAGATTTCATCTCATGTGAATCGTAAATACGCTCGGAATTTTATCAGAGGAAAGCTATCAACGAGACTTAGAACGAACTATGACCCAAAGATGTCTCTTAGATTAAGACTAATATTATGTCACATAGTAAAAACATTTTTACGTTGATGCGGTTTTAAAAAAAATACTCCACGTATTTTTTATCTTTTTGGTTGGCGATTGTATCACTATTTAATCTGATACTCCGCAATACTCCCGCCGGTAAGGCATTTCTATCACAAAACAGAGACTTGACAGTTGTTTATCCTGTTTCATCGACGTATTCGCTGCGATACTAGCAACCCTATCAAGACTCGGCAGTGCCAATAATAACCTCCGATAGCTTTGATGGCAAAGTGGTGGTCTTAATTTTGTTGGTCACTCGTTCGAATCTGTTTCGGTTTTGTTTCAAAATTTCATAATTGATTTGTGCCTCGTTCATTCGGTTTTCGAAGAAAATGCTTTGAATAAAACTTATTCATTATAAATATATTAACAACTTTTATTCGAAACATTTTTCCGAAAACCGTATGAGTTCGGCATAATTAGACTGTAAAAATGTACTCCACGTATGCGGGACAATCGTACATTTTTGTACATACATTTTAACGTGTGTAAATATTTGTGAAAATTTTTTTCCCATGATAGCGTGGAGATTGACACGACCCGGCGTTTATTAATATTTATTTCTTTTATTCAAAAATAAAAAAATAAATTTTTGATAAACACGTAAAGTGCATAACAGTCGACGACGATTTATCGATATCAGACTTGTGATAGATCTTCTGTATAAACAATTAATTTATTGACCCCACATGGGGTCACTGAACATAGTATGATTGGAAACCAAATATATGATAGACGGCTTTTATATTGTGTTCACATTTTATTTATTATATCATAAATAATTGTTTGTTTTCAAAAAATATATAAAACTGGTTTAATGTGAAATTATTAGGCACCGTTATTCAGAGTACACGTGGACACAAAAGTAACGGTCATTTTTCAAAATTTTATAATTGATTGGTGTGTCTTATTTATTCGGTTTTACGAAAAAAATGCTTCGAATAAACGTTTTTCATTATAAAAAGTCCGTTTTTTACACATCTAACTTCAGATGTAAGTATTCATGCGAATGATTTGGTGAGCACAAGCGCAGTAGTATTTTTTATGCATGTTTTTAGTTTGATGAAATAGAGAAGAATTCTATTTTGATGATGTTTTTCATGAAATCTTATATCTAACTTCAGATGTAAAAGTAGTGCAGTGTGTACGATATGTTGATATCCTACTTGCTTGTGATTGGTATACTCTGATCATGTGACTGAAGTGATTGACAAACAAAGAAATAGTAAACAAGACGAGAGTTATAGCTGTTCACAAACATGCGATTGATATATTTCAAGTGAATTTCATCATGTGCACTTGTTGCTGCGCATTGTTTCACAGCAATGTAACTTTAGATATATCGAATATTTTTATTGTGATTGAAAATTTTCATGTGTAAAAATGGGTGTAATATATGAACAACTTTTATTTGAAACATTTTCCCAAAAACTGAATGAATAAGATTCAAATCTACTACAAAAATTGTGGACAAATTTTTGTAGACCATAGTATCGTGGCGTGTCAGGTTGTTGGGGAATAGCATAAAATTCAATATAAATTCGTTATTTTTGTTGGTACATTAATAATCAAAATTGATTATTTTAGTAGTGAAATAAGTGAAAATAACAACTAACTTTGTAAATTGTTTAAGTACCTTATATATACCGAGTTCATTAACATCAAGATAGTGAGAAAACATATGTTTTCCATTACCGTAACATCTCAGGTAGCTAAGAGGCAGAGCGTTGGCCTAGAATAATATAGAATATTTAATACATTTATTTTTGGCCAAAAATTATTTGATTTGATTCGTTTGAGATATGCAAATAATAATAATTTACAATTACAATGGTATTCGTGATTATTATGTAAATATTCAGGTTATCGGTCGCGACATGTTCCAAACAAATTACATTAAAATTTAATATTTTAAATTTGTTTTTATAAATTAGATATTCATTGCCATTTTTTTCTAATGAACTATTTAACATATTTTATTCATATTCAAAATATTTACGATAACATTGTAATAAAATACCATAGACATAGGAATCTATGGGAACGGAGTATATAGCGAACCACTTTAGAACGACGAAGGATTGTAGGACTTCAGGGAAGGGTACATTTTAAAGCGACCAATACAATGATATAATCTTTGGACCAATAGAATGTTGGCATAGTGTTGCAGCGTAATATGGGACACAAAAGTAGCACTCATTGCTCAAAATTTTATATGCCCGATGAGATTTCCCTTCGGCAGTATCTCAGGAACCATCCGACTTGTGACAAATGTGAAAAGATTAAATACTAAATTCCACGTTTTTAACTTCAAAAATGACGCAATACATACTTTTGACCCTTATTTTACCCCCTTAGGGGATGGATTTCCTAAAATGCTGATATAACTGACTTTTTATCTATAAATAGAAGCCTAAACATCAGCTACCACGTTTCTAACTTCAAAAGAGACAAAATTCCATCTCCTATCTAAAAATCTTTTCACGTTATATAAGGAACTTCTGTGCAATATTTCGTTCTTCTAGAAATCACCGTTTTAGGCTGTGCGTTGTCTTGTCAGCCTGTAGATTTTATTAAGCAGATTTGTGCCTTATTTATCTGGTTTCCGAATAAATGTTTCACACAAAAAATTGTTCATTATAACTATATACTAACAACTTTTATTCGAAACATTTTCCCAAAAACCGAATTAATAAGATTGAAATCTAGTAAAAAATTTTGCAAAATGCGAGCTACTTTTCAAGCCCATAGGCACTTAAAAAAAAGAATCTATTATAACACGGTGTTTGCGCCGACTTTCTCAACGATCCCTCCTCACTTATACACCGTCCCTAGGTTCCTACGTCTATGGTAAATACTCATCGAATAGTTAAAATACTTTCAACCTGGTATCTAACATGTAAAAACTTACGTCCTGTTTTACATTATTCATACTTATGGATTTATTGTGAAATATTCGGTGTATAAGATAACAGTGTACTTGGTCCAACGCCATGATGGCATCTGCGAATCCGTAAGTAATTAGAAATGTGGGCTGACATACAATTTGGCATTTTTCTGAAATTAATGCTCAACAAAATTTTAATTCCCAATTTAAGAACAAATGTTTGACTTATTTTTACTGGCCCAGAATATAAACTTTGGTCACCACATCTGGTGGCCCAATTCAAGAAATAGTTTTAGCCGGCCCAGATTTCTAATATAGTTTATAGTTGCTATAGAAATACCTACATTAAAAAAAATTTGGAAATAAATTATTTGTCAATAAATTTAAAATATAAAAAATTTACATTTCAAACTCTTTCGGTTGCACACAATAAACAGCCATGTTTTTTAAGCCCCACCCTCAGGTCAGTTCTCAATTGACTTCTTCTACTTAGTATTCAGACATATTAAGTTCAATAAGCAAAATCGTAATTAATAATTCTCTTTACTTCCGCAGCAAGAAGAAAATGGCGCTTACCACCAGCGGCGCTTTACCAACTCTATACGAGCATTACACAAATGGCGGTATTATTACTGGATTGAATGCCGATACGCCACAATTCACTTTGAACAATAGAAATATTACAATCTTTAGTGGTGCAATGCACTACTTTCGCGTTCCAAGAAAATATTGGCGTGATCGTTTACGTAAAATGCGTGCGGCCGGTCTGAATGCTGTTGAAACGTAAGTAATTAATCACCAATAATAACTGTGATAATCAGGGAGATGGGTAAAACACCCTTTTAAACATATATCAAATGAAAATGATTAAATGATCTTTTTAAATCATTTGAAATACTAAATGGTTTATTTAAGTAGCCTCAACTCGGAGAATTATGCCACAATCTTTCAGGCAGAAGTCTACGCCGTTCTGGCTTGCGTCTCTGAGAACCTACGTAGGGGTTACATAAACCAGAACGTATATATTCTTGGACAGTCAAGCTGCTCTAAAAGCCTTGCAACTGAAGTCACATCAGAGGTAGTCAGAGATTGCCTAGCGAAACGACTGCAGCTGGCAAAATGGAACAATATTAATTGGAACAATACAATGGTTTGGAAGGTAACTAAAAAACAGATACCTTAGCAAAGAAGAGAGTTCGAATACCTTCCATAACCTAGTTTAGGAATTGCAAAAACAGCATGTAAACAAGTGATCAACGAGTAGATGAACGTTAAAACCGTGATCACTGGGAAAAAATGATTTATCCATCCCTGCTGAAAGCTTGTTTTTTGTTATGAAATATTATATTCTTGTTCCAAGGTATGTGTCATGGAATCTACATGAGCCTGAACCAGGCAAATATGATTTTGGACAAGGTGGAACGGATTTTGAAGAGTTTTTACATCTTCAAGAGTATTTAAGAATTGCCCAAGAAGAAGATTTATTAGCTATTGTGAGACCTGGTCCATTTATTTGCGCTGAATGGGAATTTGGTGGACTTCCAAGGTAAGATTCCATTCTCTCATATTATTTCTTTTATAAAAGGCGGTCCAATAAATTGGAATTGATAAGTTGGGGTTTCATCATGGCCTCGGCATCTTTTCAAATATTGGCTTTGCTGGACATCCAAATTATAAACACTGACTCGTTATTGCGAACACAATTCTGAAGGTATCCACACATTGGCCAACTTCCAGTTGCTTGTGCCTTTGATATGCGCACCATTGCGTTATTTTGCACAGAGACACATAGCTTTCTGAAATGTTCTGCGCACGAAGATGAGCAAAGAACACAAAGTTCTGCCCTGGCTTAAAAATTAAATGTTCTTTTAGCGAATTTCCTGAAAGGAAATAGAGCTATTGGTTCCGTACCGAAGTCAAAATTTCGCAAAATTTTCTTCAAATGTCCATCGATCCTACCTAGTAGATGTCAAAAATCACCATCTGTAAAATTTATATATATATATATCTATGGACATATATATATATATATATATATATATATATATATATATATATATATGTGTGTCTGTAATCACTCTAGCGGTCACAGTTTTCATTTTATCGGAATGAAATTTGGTGTTTGAGACGCTTTTGGTATTCAAAAGGTCAAGTTCGTTAATGGGTAAAATCGGACGAGGGGAAAGGGGGGTTTAGAGGGAGAGGGAAACACAAAATTTGACATATCTCCCTTAATATTCGAAAAATCGAAAAATTTATAAGAAGTAAAGTTTTAGGTATTAACTTTTACTGTAGTTTTGTTTCTTATCATTTTTTCTGTTTCACAAATATTTATAGAAATATTGACGGTTTAAGATTGAAAACTAAATTCCTCACTATCTCTGTACACATTAGAGTTTGAGCAAAAATGATGAGGTGATGAATTGTAGCAAACATCAGTTTCTACAACTTTATTCCTTACACATTTTTTGATTGTTCTAATATTAAAAGAGATATTTTGTATTTTGTGTTTTCTTCTTTCTTTATGTCCCCATTTCCCCTTCACGTATGACATTTATTAATAAAATTGGCCTTGCAAATATTAAAATCATATACGACATTTCATTTTGATCAGACTAAAATTGTGACCGCTAGAAAGCGATTTATGTATTTTAAGGAAATTCGCTAAGTTGAAGCAGCTCCTGCGTAACGAATTTTTTATTTATCTAGTTGGCTGTTACGTGACAAGGATATTAAAGTGCGTACTTCTGATTCAATATTTATGAAACATGTAGCTCGATTCTTTAATGTGTTAATACCTTTGTTAGCTGCATTACAATTTACAAAAGGTGGTCCAATTATTGCTGTACAAGTAAGTCAAGTTATTTTACCCACTAGGTTTCCAATATATCAAAATTATGGATCAATTACTATCGCTAAATATTATGTCTAAACCAGAGGTGGGCAGGAGATGACTCGGCCAAGCTCTGAGTGAGAGGTAGGGAAGAGAGATAGAGTTAATACAGGGTAACCTACCAATTATTAATATTTTCTTTTTTTAATTAAAACATTTTCTGAAAAAAATATAATAATACCAAATCTTTTTTATGGTCACTATTATACAAAGTAAATAATACATACAATCATTCAATACATACTCTGGAATTTTGGGCTGGTAATTAGGGTCATAAAATGTACCTTTTTAGTATATATCATATTTGTGTATGAATAAAATAAAAATATATAAAAAATATATATAAATCTTTTGAACCTTTAAGTTTACCGCTGGACCATTGTAATAAAAAAGGGAAATTTTTGCAAAGGATAATTTAAATAGAATTAAAGTTTTGGAAATTCCAAATGATTTGTCTAAATATTTTACTATTCATATCCGAGAACTAATAAAGAATTATTTACCTGATTTAATTATTTTTTCTTCGTATGGAGTATGCTCAGTATAGTGTCATGGGAATTTGATGAATTAAGTTAAATTTTACATAAAGTGGGAATTTGAGTTCTTCGAGTTAGTCTACTTTGAATTGAAAAAGTGAAAAGTACTATTTGTAGTAGTGGAAATTATTTTTCGCATAATTTGTTTTTCAAAAAAAATAAAAGTAGTGAATTTAATAATGGAGAAGACATCGCAAGCAGTCTTGGATAAGTTCAGATTATTATTATTATTATTGTTATTATTATCATTATTGTTATTATTATTATTATGTTTTTTGGTGTATCTCTCCATACTGTAAAAGATATTATTTAAACAATAAATATTTTATAAAACTATTTCTAAATTGATTGAATAAATTATTGGGCAATAATCGGTAGGACAACCTGTATTGAAACATCGTTCCGTCTTGCTTCAAAACATACCTTCTTTACTTACTCTTACCCAGCTTATGGAGAACTCGTAAGGCTCAGACGAGCTGTCTGTGCCCACCTCTGGTCTAAACTTGTATTATTTCGGAGATCGCAAATCTTGTCAGCCGCCCAAGATGAGACTTGTCCTTGAGCAAAACTTTGGACAGCTGACAAAACAAGACATGGTATATCTTTATCTTCTAGCATGAAATTACAAAGTTTAAATATAATCTAGTACAGTGTCCTCTTTATGCTGAGCCTGAAATGCAGAAATCCTTGTCCATTTGTTCTCGGATGCGAACAATCGATGAAAGAAGATATTGACAGAATGTTTGGGTACAATAAAAATTCTAAACTCTGTCTCTGAAATCAAGTTCATTTTAATGATTCACGTTTTCCTTGACTTTCTAGAAGGGATCCCAAAATCAATGTCTCCAAAGACTCATGCATGGCCTAAGACAGCCCCTAATATAGGGGTAGCAAATGATACATAATTTTGATTTGGAAAGCTCCTCGGTAACATATGTCATTGTAATTGAGTTTATTTACACATAAATCCCTTTTTTTAAAAGGTAGAAAACGAGTATGGAAGTACGGGAAGTAATGATAAACCTTATTTACGTCAATTGAAAAACTTATTACAAGATAATGGTATTGTAGAATTATTGGTAACGTCGGATGGTCCGTTTAGTGCTGAGATTGGAACTTTACCAGGAGGTTAGAAGCTGAAAATATAAAACAATCCGTCTAAAAATTTTAAATTTCACTTTCATTTATTTACAGAGGTGTTGCAAACGATTAATTTGAATCAGAATGCTATCAAGAGTTTGGATAATTTAAAGAAAATCCAACCGAATAGACCTCTCATGACAATGGAATTTTGGACTGGTTGGTTTGATCATTGGAGTGAGAGTCATCAAAAGGTATCCACAAAAGGTAAATCTTTGAAGATGTTTTATTAAATCGCAGAGTAGATTTTTAATTCGAGTTCGATAGTTTTTAGACAAGTTTTCCTGGATATTATATCGTATCCTGCATCGGTAAGTATGTACATGTTCCACGGTGGTACTAGTTATGGATTTCTGAATGGTGCAAACATGGAAAATGGTTTTATAGATAATGGGGGACTTCAACCAGATACAACTAGTTACGGTAATTATTTATCAAGAACATTTCTTTGACATCAATGTTTTTTTATATAAAAAAATATTTTTCTTGGGAATTGAACCCAAGACTTCTGACTTTTCCGAATCAATGCCAACTGAGCTATTCAAATGCTATGGTAGAACGAATTTAGCTATTTTTGTAAACTTTTTGTGTGTGTCTATTAATTGTTAGTATGGTTATCTTTCGGTTAAGTTATACTAACGAAAGTGACTAGCGAACACTTAATTTGACATGCAAGTAATCTGTCCGAACGTTTATTTATTCATTGAGTACCTCTACGCTGTCTAAGGAGCATATTCTCCAAATTTCATGTTTCTAACTTCAATAGTTTTGGCTTGGCGATGATGAATCAGTCAAATTTTAAATGCGCGGGCGTAGCTATAAGTTTCACATGGATTGAGGGAGTCCAACAATGGACAAAAGTAAACTAGTTTTTGCCCGTCATTTCATGCCATAAAAAAGCAGAGCTCTTAAATATAACATCCCAGTAAATCTGTGGGCAAACGATTGATTATTGGATATTACCGTTTTTGAGTAACCAAAAGAGATGGGATCTTGACCCCCTAAAAAAACATTATTAAACTAAATACTAATCATATGACGTGATAGATTATAACCTCAAATATTATTCGTTTCTAAATATGACAGTTATAAATATGCACACTGTTGCCAACACTGTGGCGAAGCCGGTAATATAAATACCGTTTTACTGACTGTCTCCTGGAAACTTTTTTGTGCTATACATTTAGTGAATGTTCATTACAGGAAAATTTTCTAATTTCTAGATTATGATGCTCCATTAACGGAAGCTGGTGATTATACTGAAAAATATGAGGTAGTCGTTGAACTTGTCGATCAATATAATCCGGTGAAAACACTTTTACCACCACGTCCTGTAGAAACTCCAAAGACGGCATATGATACATTAAAAATTACCGATGTTTTGGAATTTTCAACAGTTTTACAAACGGTAAAAATACTGGACAAGAAAACGCACGACAGTAAACTCTGTCTCGTAGTGATCCAGTAACATTAAACTACGGGAAAATTAGGGGAGCGTTGGATTTAGGTATACAGTTTCCTTTTTGGATGTTTTATCTCGGCTAGCGACAGTCCAAACGGATCATGTGCACGACGTTTTCATGAAATTTGGACCAGAATTGCTCCTTCCTTCTTTTGAAGCCATACAATTGTTGTCTAACATTTTATCGCTAAAAGGATATACGAACTTTTCTATAGTTTTATTTGAACACCAAAAAGAAGCTGTATTCCAAAATCTAACTTCCCTAATTTTGCCAGAAGTTCTTTATAGCACGTCTGGTCTTCGACTTAGTACGAAAATTTTACATTTTAGATTGACGGTATTTCCAGTAAAGATGTTATTGCTATGGAAAATCTACCCATAAACAATAATTCTGGGCAAAGTTATGGATATGTTGTTTACAAGAAAACCAATTTGAATATTGTAGCAAATTCAATTTTGAAAATTGAGGGTCGTGTTTGTGATACCTTGATCGTTTTAATCAATGGTGTTCTCGTTACAGAACCTCTGCTTAAAGCTTCGCAATTAAAACAGTTTGGTTATTGGAAGAAAAAGTATGCTTCTAAAATTACTTCTTAATCCTGCAGGAATATTAAAAAAAAGTAAATTACGTTAATTTTTTAGGGATGGTGAATTAAATTTAGGTTCAAAGAGTTACAAAAATGCCACATTAGAGTTGATCGTAGAAAATTGGGGTCGAAATAATTTTGGTCGATTGGATCAATTCAATCAACATAAAGGTTTGTGGCAAGGAGAGGTATTGTTGAATAACTCACCAGTAAAGGATTGGACCATCTATCCAGTGGAATTTCGTTCGAGTTGGACGAATGCGTAAATATTTCCTTACCAATTTTGTGTCGTGTTCAGAACAAGTATATCTAACTTAGTTATTTTGCCAGGACATTTGACAGATACTAAGCAGCTTAGAGTGTGATGCCATTTTGCTTAGTTACGTGTTGCCACATTCAGGAATTTTCCCCTAAATTTATTTATCTAGATGATATATTCTTGGGATTGTCGTAGATTGTCTTGAAGTTGAATATAACGAATCAGAATATCAAATTTTCTGAAGGAACCGGGGTGGGGATTTACGGTGAAAGACCCAAGGCAAACATAAGGCTCAACTTGGCAGAAGAAAATATGCCATAGTCTCTCAGGCAGAAGTCTTCGCCTTACTCGAATCTCTCGATAACAGCAGATACAAGATATTCAGTGCATCTCACCCCGAATATACGAACCTTCAGGAAAATCTGATAACCAAGCTCCTGGCTATTGCCAAAATATGGGAGAAGCGAATCTCGTCTGACTGAAGTAGAAGGGAGAGCACAATGGACCATAAGGTCGAAGTGTAATAGTTTTTATACCCCAAGATTTATTTCTATCTATCTATACTCGATACAGGATGGCAAATCCACTAAAATAGGAGAAATAAGATTTGGCAACACTGCTGACATGTTATTAAGTGTATCCTGAGAGAAATACGCTGACTTAGATGTCCAGAAGAAAATTTTGGTTAGACTAATTAGTTTACGAAGGACTTAGTGGTTCTGAACACGAACATTATCAAAAATTCGAAATATACATTTAGTATTCTCATTTTTTGTTCTAGTTTAAAATCGTGGAAGAGTTTATCCGAATACAAAGAAACTAAAACCGATTTAGTGGGTCCAGCATTGTTTAAAACAATTCTGACTGTTGATAATCCGACTGCTGATACATTTATTGATTTACGTAATTGGGTGAAAGGAATTGTTATTGTGAATGGTTTTGTGTTGGGTCGTTACAGTATTATTGGTCCTCAATATTTCCTATATTTACCAGCTGCTTTGCTAAAATCTGGCAACAATGAGGTTCGAATTTTAAATAATTTATACATATGACCACAAAAGTAGTGCTCATTTTTTCTTGGAATTCTTATACTTCTTTTGGCGCGTTATGAGAATCCGATCAGAGTGTATTTTCAGCATGTGACGAATCGCTGATAGAACATTCGAGTGATGTAGCATGTCTCGATCGAACAGTGATTTCTATCCTGCTCCATTACACAGTAAAAATGTGTGTCATACAGTATGTAGACAAAATTTATATGTAAATACATTATATGCTTATGCGAAACAGACAGGAGTCTGTCTGTCACATAAGCAGTATGATTTCACTCTGCAGTGGACAATCATTTTGTTTGTGTGGGATATTGAAAGACAGCTAGCACATTCTAATTGGACTATACAGTTGAAATTAGGTACAAGAATGTCTTCATCATTATTACTCCATGTTTCTGATAAAAGAAGAATATTAGAATTACGAATCACATTATCCAAAGATATCATTTTTCAGGGCTCGTAAACTTTGTATATTAAATGTATATATTGATAAACCTGGCCTGGCCTTGATAAATTTCACTAACTCTGATTCTAATGTAAATAATGGATTTACTGCCAGTCTTTCAAACTTTAATTTGAACGTCAGAAGTGGCGCTGGTTCTACGATGATAAAATGTAGAATCATTGGAATCATTTTGTAGTTTTTCATTACTAGATCATTTTATTAAACTTTTGTGTCTTAATTAGTAGTATTGACCTTATTTAATATTATTTATAAAAGAAGTATAACTTATTACGTGCGTACACTTTTTTAATTTTAAATAATGATTGATGTTTTTTTTTTAGATTGTTATTTTTGAACATTTTACGCCGGGCACTGAATTATTGTTTAGTAAATCTCAAATATTCAATAAAAAAGTGGTGAGTTCTTCGTAAGGCGCGCGCCGACGGCATTCCTGTTTTTAATATAAATAAAATAATTACACAATTGTTAAGATGTTTTTTTTTATTCGAACCTTATTTAAGTATCCCCTAAAATTCGGACACTGCACACAAATCACTTGATTATGAATGACCTTTTATGATGTTGATGAATGACAATATATGATGTTGATTATTATGTACATACTTGATATGTACATAATATTACAATATAATGTAGTTACATATCAAAGGCGGATACATTGGGGGTGCTATGACCTACTACCCCCAACAAAAAAGTCTCAATAAAATATATTTACTTACAATATATGATGTTGATTATTATGTACATACTTCATATGTACATAATATTACAATATAATGTAGTTACATATCAAAGGCGGATACATCGGGGGTACTATGACCTACTACCCCCAACAAATAAGTCTCAATAAAATATATTTACTTACAATATATGATGTTGATTATTATGTACATACTTGATATGTACATAATATTACAATATAATGTAGTTACATATCAAAGGCGGATACATTGGGGGTGCTATGACCTACTACCCCCAACAAAAAAGTCTCAATAAAATATATTTACTTACAATATATGATGTTGATTATTATGTACATACTTGATATGTACATAATATTACAATATAATGTAGTTACATATCAAAGGCGGATACATCGGGGGTACTATGACCTACTACCCCCAACAAATAAGTCTCAATAAAATATATTTACTTACAATATATGATGTTGATTATTATGTACATACTTGATATGTACATAATATTACAATATAATGTAGTTACATATCAAAGGCGGATACATTGGGGGTGCTATGACCTACTACCCCCAACAAAAAAGTCTCAATAAAATATATTTACTTACAATATATGATGTTGATTATTATGTACATACTTGATATGTACATAATATTACAATATAATGTAGTTACATATCAAAGGCGGATACATTGGGGGTGCTATGACCTACTACCCCCAACAAAAAAGTCTCAATAAAATATATTTACTTACAATATATGATGTTGATTATTATGTACATACTTGATATGTACATAATATTACAATATAATGTAGTTACATATCAAAGGCGGATACATTGGGGGTGCTATGACCTACTACCCCCAACAAAAAAGTCTCAATAAAATATATTTACTTACAATATATGATGTTGATTATTATGTACATACTTGATATGTACATAATATTACAATATAATGTAGTTACATATCAAAGGCGGATACATCGGGGGTACTATGACCTACTACCCCCAACAAATAAGTCTCAATAAAATATATTTACTTACAATATATGATGTTGATTATTATGTACATACTTGATATGTACATAATATTACAATATAATGTAGTTACATATCAAAGGCGGATACATTGGGGGTGCTATGACCTACTACCCCCAACAAAAAAGTCTCAATAAAATATATTTACTTACAATATATGATGTTGATTATTATGTACATACTTGATATGTACATAATATTACAATATAATGTAGTTACATATCAAAGGCGGATACATTGGGGGTGCTATGACCTACTAGCCCCAACAAAAAAGTCTCAATAAAATATATTTACTTACAATATATGATGTTGATTATTATGTACATACTTGATATGTACATAATATTACAATATTATATAGATATCAAAGGCGGGTACATCGGGAATAGGTTCTCGGGGGTACTATGATCTACTACCCTCAACAAAAAATGTCTGTCCAACTTTGGTATATGTTATAAACAATTCAATTCCTTATAATCAATTTACTTTTCGAAGCAGAAGTATATTCTCGATTGGTATTTTTAAAACAGACGATAGATTCAATAAAAGCACACAATTTCGATGTTTTAAGAGCTTGGCCGATTCGATAGTGAAAATTATAATTGCTTTTTCATTTTGAGTCCTTTGAAAATAAATATTTTTCTAAATGCTCTAAAGTATTTTACAAATCATTCCCTGAAAACTCATCGCTATAGCCCATAAATATTTCGTTCTTTATGGCCCTTAATTTTTTGTCTAGTTCGAGTAAATTATTACCCGCTGATTTACCTCAAATTTCGATTCAATTCACGAGTACATCAAATTTGGTTGGGGGCATGTGGGCGATGAATTTTCTCAGACTAGATATTATGTAAACTTACCGATTACTAACTGGAAATATTTCTTGAAAATTTGCATAAAAATTATTGGCACTCTTATAATTTTCCAAATAATCATGTGCAGATTGGATCCAAAATATTGTGGATTGTTTACTAGGCCATATAAAAGAATTCAACAGTACTTTCAATAATTTATGCATCAATTCGTAATTTATGGTTTCGTTATCCTCACAATACAATGTAATCGTTAATCGTTGATTAATTAATCGATCTGGTAATACGATTGATTCGAGGAAACCATACTAAATAAAAAATGAATTGATAGTCTTAGAAAACGTTTCAACTCTGATCGATCTCAAATTTTATACAGATATTCAGAGGCGGATTAAGATAATTTGACGCCCAAGGGAGTTGAAAAATTGTCGCCCCCGGTGGTTTGTACGCTTTCAAAGAAAGAATTATATGTTTGATCAACTAAGTAACATTGCATCTCGGGTGTATTCGTTTTGGGCGCTTACAAGCTTCCAGCGCTACCAAGCGTTGTTTTTAGTCTTTATCTTGATTCTGTGCATGCTAACAAAGCGTACTAATGGTTGAGTTTCACGATAGACACCACGCTTTCTCTATTGGGGTAGTGCAGCAAAAGCGTCAGCGCCATTTCAAATCGAATACTGTACAAGCGTTTATTTATTAATCTGCCATCGTGCACCGGGCCATTTTGAATATTGATGCTAACTGACGCTTACACGTACTTATAATGCTTGAAGCGAACGACATATTCCCGAGTAATGTAAGCATTTATAAGCCAAAACGAACGCCCATAAATTGCGCTTAAAAGCGTGAGCACTGAAGGCATGTAAGCACCCAAAACAAATATACCCCTAGTGTAAAGGTTCCAAATTTGCCGCCTTGACAACAACTGTCTACATTGGCTGCCCGGTAAGTCCACCAATGCAGATATTTTTCGTTCATAAAGTTAATCCTGAAAAGGATTTTTGACGTAATTGAGCCGTTTTCACGGATACTACACTCGGTCTAAGCAATCCAAAGCTTCATTTTCGATACCCCAAAAAACTGAAGTCATGGAAAATTGAGTCGTGATTATTTTTAAAAAGTAATTAACTCCAAAAAAATAAATTTTGAACAACTAACGCGCAGTTGAAGGTGATCGGAAGGTTTTCGAAATTTTTCCGCCAGAATATTTTGTAATACATACATCAGGACTTAAACTTAATCTTTCCAAAATATTTTCAAATAAATGTTCTTTTTCTATTTCTTCTACGGTCTGATAATAATTATTTAATTCATGATATTTGATAGTTTTATTTACGGGTCGATACTTTATTCTTTGCTTTATGGTTTCAATCGGTTCCACTTTTTTGACAGTAGTTAATAAATTATTACCTCGAATTGGATCATTTGTTTTGCTTTTATTTGTGGCAAACTTTTGGATTAGGCCATTCAAATTAATTAATGTATTTTGATAAATCATTTGTAAAAAAACTTGACAGAATATAATTGTTATTATTCGGGGTTAAAAAACCTTTCAAATTAAAATAGTAGGCTTTAACTTTTATGGATAACTGACCATTTTGGTCACGACGTCTGGTGGCTAAAATAGAAAACAAATTTAGTGTGCAGCATTATCTTCTTTACATATAAAAGAGAAAATGTCTGAATTGTTAGGAGAAAATTATTAGAGATAGCGAAGATCTTAGTCCAGAAAACCTATCAGAAGTTCAAAATTCTATACCGTTCCAAAGTTATAGCTGATTTCTGACAATTCCAAAGTTTTGGATCCCAGATCTCTAATATAATTTAGAGTTCCTATAGAGATACCTGTATTAACAAAATTTTGGAAAGTGTTCTCTTTTTAGTTAGGGATTTGGGTGTAAGGATTTTTAAGGAGTCAATATGCTGCTGATATTGGAATGAAAACAATTTCAATTAAGTAATTCTGGTAAAAAATATTTTATTTATAATTTAAAATGATTAAACGACTAAATAATAAATACAATATAAAAATAAATAATCTAAATATCTACATCGATTAATGCATCCTCATCTCGAATACCCTCCGATAATGATCGACGATCATGTTCGATAACTTCCAGTAGAGTATTTTCAAAAACTTCCTCAAATCTATAAGAATACAAAATACAGATAAATTTTAATAAATTTAATTTAATTTTTGTCAAAAGCAATTTGACAAAGAAGCAGCTATGAGAACTATCTTTCTTTTTCGAATATATGTTTCGTATAAAAGTTGTTTAATTTTCGATGCGCCAAATTGTTTGTCTTGTTAAAACCTAAAAATGGTTCCTTTACGGAAAACAAAAAATGGTTCGTCGCTATCGCTCAAAATCCTCTTTTTTATCCGTTTCACCGAATTTGTACGCGTGGGAAAAAAATGGTTGCTGAATCGGTAGTTGGAAAATAGTACGTCTTCATTTGGGCTATCAGCCCTACAAGAATATGAAATTCGCAAATGTAACGGAGTTGAGTGTCTTGCAAATCTACCCATTTTCTTGGTGTAGTATTGAAAACAACTCGACATAGGCACAGAGTGAATTGGAGCTTTATAAATGAACAGTATAAGTAACAAACATACCGTTCATGAATATCATAATCACTATAATAAATCGCTCGTCGAATTAATTCCGGTTTTGTTGAACGATATCGATTATACGATAACAGAAAATGGAATATTCCTAATAGAATCAATTGAATTCCAACCAAATACGATAACCATAATTTGTACGGATATATTAATGGCAGTAAGGCTAATGGTAAATAAATAATGGTTTTTTTCCACGATGATAACCATAAAACTTTATACCAACATCGTACACCCAACCCATTTTCATCGATATCTCTGGAAAAGTATAAATTCAATTATGGAAAATATATTCGAGAAAAAAAAAAATTCAGTTAATCATATTGAAATAGATGCTATACAAATGTTATACTGGATGTACGGGAAAATGGATGTGCAAAAACTGGTATGATACCGATAATTTTAATAGGTAGAGTTTAGTTTTTTTAATTATGAGGATTTCTTGATATATTCCTACAAACTGATCAAAACAAGAATGAATGATTTTTTTGCTACTATTGGTTAAGTTACTCATGACGTCATATACCAAAATGGCGGAATTATTCAGGCTTCATTACAAACAATTAGTTATATTGTTCATAAAAGTCGCTGATTTTCATTAACAAAATAATAGTTTTTTGTTTACTTTATTAACTCTAGTAACGCATATGTAACTATCACAGTTGATCCTGACTACTCTATTTCTTATTATTGCCACTAGATGTCATAGCCCAAAGCAACAAACACCAATACTGTGAGCATCCATAAAATAAGTTTTACAAATATACACAGAACTAAAATGATACAGGCCGGTACTGATTGATTGATTTATATCGGGGTAAAAACTATTGCACTTCGACCTTATGGTCCATTGTACTCCTCCTTCTATCTCAGTCTGACGAGACTCGCTTACGAGTTTTGGATCCGTCTGTATACCAGACGATTCCATTTTTGAGCTAGGGCGGTTCTTCTGCCGACCACAGGGCCCTATCACATATTACAGTGAAAGGTTTTGAGAAGGAGTTACGCCTTGGGAAGTATATCTGTGCCCATACTGATAAATTAACTGGTAATTCTGGAATAGAGTATTCATACAAATTATCGTGATTATTTGACCTCCCAAAAAATAAATCATTGTTGATTTTAATTACCATTGTTTTGAAGTAATTGCAATAAATTAATTTTATTTTTAATTAAAACATATATAGAAATTTTATTGAAGTTCAAAGTATCAAGATTTGTTTATTCGATATAGGCACACATCCAAAAAACACGCCTCAGAAGATAAGTAACCTTCATTCTTTTTTTTTTGTACCATTAACTTGAACACGGTTTGCTTGTAAATTAATTCAGCCTTTAGATAAATTGGTCGGTGCCACCAACTATCTTCTACCCTATCTTCTAAAAATATATGCTAGGAAAATGTTTACCATGAGCTAATGCAAAATGATTCCTTGTACATTCATGAGAATCCGCATATTAGCGCCAATTAGATGCCAAGTACACTGCCGTTCATAAAAATTGAACCAGTTAAAACATTCTAAGTGGTACTGTATGCAATATTATACATATATTTAGTAATATCTAGAGCACGGTAGTGCGTAAGGCCGAGTTTAAGGGTATATACACACGCTTAGAATGTGACTTTCTGATTCAAGTTTTATGAACGGGAGTGTACATGACGTATTCACTTGAGCGATAAAAAATTGCGTTTCAAAACTTAAGAAGGCTATAAATACTGAAAGATTGGCAACAGTGTGCATATTTATAACTGTCATTTTTAGAAACTAATAATTTTTTAGGGTATAATAATTAGAAGGAGGGGTACCCCAAACGGGTCACTAGCACCTAGACCAAGGGGTCGTCTGTGCCCTATTTTAGGGTATAATCTATCATATTATATGATTAGCATTAACTAGTATTTATTACGTCATATTCCAAAATGGCGGCTTTAGTCAGGCAATTTCGACAATTAGTTATATTTTTCATAGAAAAAGATGAGTTTCATTAACAAAATAATAATTTTTTGTTTATTTTAATAATGTAACCCTAGAAACGCATCTATCGCAGTTGAGCCTGACTCCTCTGATTCTAATTAATGCCACCAGATGTCATAGTCTTAAGCAACAAACACCAATATCAAATTTCATTCTATATAGCCAATTTTATTCGGATCGTACAAAGATTGTGATCAGTAGAACTAGAACGGCGTAGTTGGAGATTTGTCGCTGTTAAGAGATAGCAACGTTTTTGAACCTTGCTCCGAAAAATGCTAGTTTTGAAATATGTTCTTTCTTAGTGAATTCAGGTAAGGATATGATGCGATTGTAGGCAGTTAGAACGATCATTTCCACGATTTGCACACTGTATACGATGTGAATCGCCAGTAGAATTTTCGCCGCGTGCATGTAAATTAATAATCAAAAAATATGAATTAATGATAATTAAAAACTATGTGTTATATAACTTGTGTAAATAAACATGTAGGTAAGTGCAAATATATTTATTTATGAATTTCAATTCTCAAAACCTTGAATGTATAGTAAGTTCAAACTTAAATGAGACACCATTCCCCTTTTGCGCAGAAATAAAAAATTGGAATGGGTAAAAATACACTAATGCTATTTAATATATGAAAAAGGGGAATTTAATATAATAATTCAATAAAGGGAAAAGATACACTTTATCAATTATATAAAAAGAAATAGCATTATAATAAACTTATCTTATATTTTATTTCTATTGGCTATGGCCATCGACAAAGATATTCACATATGCAACCATCATAGTAAGAACGAGATGGCTATTATCAATAAAAGATTATATTTATTTATATACCAGTGGACATCAAACAAAATGCAAGTGAATCAATGATGTAAATAGTATGAAAATAAATTATAGAATTGATATTCAATAAAATTTTCGGATTTGTTATTAAATAAAATGTTTTTGAACAAGCAATTAAATTAATACTATAACTGTGCAGACCTCAGGCCTACGTTTAAGTACAAGTACTTAAAATTCTATTACATTACCTTTAAATTATTATCATAATTTACCGGGCTTTAACCCATTATGATTGTCGGCTATATTAAATAAAAATCGGCTAGCCAAAATTATTCTTTGATAAATTTCAATTCCTTTATTAAGAATTTGTTAATCCTGTTGTAATATAATAGAATTTTAATTACTTGTAATAAAACATAAAACCGAAACATATGGTTGCTTATTGACCTGAGGTCTGCCCATGTTTTTGTAACAAGGAAATATAATTCTATTATATTATATTATATGACAGGATTAAAAATATTATTATTATAACAGGATTAAAAAATTCTTAATAAAATAATTAAAATTTATTAAAGAATAATTTTGGTTAGGCGATTTTTATTGAATAAAGCCAACAATCATAATTTAACCTAAAAATTATGACTACAAATTTTACCTGAATTAAAGAAAAATAATTTTTTATAAATTTTTTATAATTTTTTATTAAAATATAAAAACTTCCAAAATACCACACACACGAAACTGTTTGAGATTCACTGGATTAGTTGTTAACACACAGAAGTGTAGAATGATAATGATATACTACTTCACCTTAAATATCATATAGACTAGGTCCAAAAAAAATGTGTTTCTGCGACTGTCTCATTTAGGTTTGAACTTACTATACCTAAAAGACAACACCAGCTTACTGACGGTACTCGCTTGCATGCATGCACTCTGAATCTCTGATCAATGAGGAACAACAACACTGTTCATTTGATTGTAACAAGGAATTTGTGAGAGATGTAGTATTTATTTTTAGTTTTAAATGATATTTTTGTGTTTTTAGTAAGGTATGTTATAACGGGTGTATTCGTTTTGGGCGCTTACACGCAATTTATTGGTGTTCGTGTTGGCTTATAAACACGGGCATTATAAGTACTACGTGTAAGCGTCAGTTACTCTAAAACAATTTAGCTGTTTTTCAAGCAATAGAATGTTTGTTTGAGTGATTTCACAAGCCCCTAAAATTCAAACAAGCTCCTCTAAACTGACAATTTGATAAAGTATGTCGGTAATGTAGGTTTTTTCCTAAGAAGATTTTGTATATTATGTGGGTTTTTTGTAATGTTTATTCAGAAATAATAAACATTTAAAGTATTCAAAAAATTAAAAAATGCACTAAAAAAACCCGATTCACGATGACAGATAAATAAACAAATGTATTATACAGTGTTTATTTTGGAAGTTAGTACGATTTGGTGTTCACGTTTTTGTTGGGCTACCTCGTCGCGTCTACCGTGGAACTTAACCATTATCGCGCTTTGTCAGCATATACAACGTCAAGATGAACACTAAAAACAACGCTTGGTAGCGCTAAAACCGTGTAGGGGCCCAAATGTATACACCAATAAATGGCGGTGTCCCGAGCAACTAAGTCCTTAGTAAACTAAGCAGCCAGTCAGTTTAAAAAAAATTTACTTCAGCACGAAAAATCCATTAAATTCAGTGGGAAATCACTCACTTCTTACAGCAAGAAAGATAAATGGTGTCACAATCTATATAAGTGTCCTGGCCAAAAATACTACGTTGGATATACTTACTTAGTTTATTAGGGACTTAGTTGTGCTGAACATGATCAATTAGTAGCCAGAGTCGTGCTGTCGAATTAAAACCATAGATTTCGCACACTTCGAAAATTAAATTCGTATATTTTTTTTGTTTTGGATCGATTGTTTTTGAATGCAACAATGAACTCAAAATTTAATTTTATTCAATATTTAACGATCCCAAGAAGGTTGTAACTTGAAGCTATTCAAGATCGCTGATAGATCGACAAAACAAATACCCTCTCTGTTTTTAGAAGAACTGCTAAAATCTGTAGTTTTCATTAAAGCTATTTTGGAAAATCATGCATGCAAAAGAAACTTACTTGTCGAATAAGAATAATCGTAAAAATAATGTAATTGCCCATACAATTTCTAAAAAGAATATTCCCAATGCGGCAAATCTAAATTAACAATTGTTGTTTTTTTTTTTTTCAGATACAAATTTTCAAATTCGAAAATTACAGAAAACAAAAAAAAAAGGTCACTCACATGAAAAAAATACCTAATAAATGTCTGTGTACAGCATGTTCAACGCCAACACCTAACAGCACTTTAAAAACAAAACAACAAAATTCACAATTGAAATTTTCGAAACAATAACCGGAAAAACCCCGTTTCAAAATCCATGCCAACCTACCAACAGACGTCGCTACACCCCAAAATCGTGTTATCGGTATTAAAATATTCCATAATCGTTCGTATCGAATTGTGGGCGATTGATTATATCCAAATGATGTTAAACGATACATTGTGTTTTGTGTGTGTAAAAAAATTGTTTTACATTAAAAATTTACTGTCCCCAATTCGTTTTTCAATCATAATTCTTTTTTTAGTTTTTTAAGAATTATTATTAAATTATAAATTGTAAACATATAACGATGACATTAAAAACAATTTCGTTGGCAATTTGCCGTTTACGTTTTGTTTGTACGTATGCGAATATGTACCAATGCTATAGATAAGACAGAATCATGACAAAGTCCAAAGCTCTAAGTCGAAATATTCATTCATTAATAAAATATGAGAGAGGACAACATAATTTAGATCAAAACATAATTAATATTCATCACGAACTAGGTATTTATTTATCACTGCCGCATCGTGCTGTGATTAATAATTAATTATATTTTTATTTTACTGCCTCAAATTAATTAAGAATGAATGAGATCTCAATCGAAAATATCGTTTGTGTCATTGAAAAAAGTTATTTTTATATTTTTGACGTTGACAATTTATATTTTTGTATAGCAACTGGTTTGTCATTCATGTAGGTATTATTGCATATGTTTACTACCCGACTAAATAGACACAAGAAACAACGTATTATATGACTGATATAATTTTATAAATACCTTGTACATACTGAGTATTTCATCAAAATACTTCTCCACACGAACAAATTACTTTTCTCGATTATCGTATTAAAGCAAAATTATAGAATTGGGACCAAATATTTTAATTAATTTTAAAATGAATATATTTTGAATTTAATTCATATAATTAACTTTAGATATTATATAATATATATATAAATTGATTTAAATTATATAATATAAACTACATTTATATAATAATATTATATTACATATTTATATTATTAATTAGTTTTTTTTGTAAAATTTTCCATTATTATTTTCTTAAGTCTTTTTCAAGTTCAGCTTCAAATGTATTTTTGTATGCATCAGTTGGATCATATTTTGCTATTATTGGTTTAAAACATTCTTCTAATTTATGCTCTCGCAAATGTTTAATTACTCTTGGAGTTTCTTTTTTTTGCCTTGGCGAGCATTTGGAGCAACCAGTTTGTAAGGAATCAATAAAATTTTCTACAAAAGAAAATTAGAAGATAATATTAAATATAAAAATTTGTTACGCAAGAGTTGCGTCAATTTAGCGAATTTCCTAAGAATACATGAAACACTCTCTAGCGGTCATAATTTTAGTCTCATTAAAATTAAATGTCGTATCTGATATGATTTTGATATTTGCAAGGCCAATTTTATTAATAAATAGCAAGGGGAAGGGAGCATAGAGAAAGAAGAAAACACAAAATATAAAATATCTCTCCTAATATTAGAGGAATCAAAAAAATGCATAAGGAATAAAGTTGTAGAAAATCATGTTTGCTACAATTCAATACTTTTCTCAAACTCTAATGTGTACAGAGATATTTCTTATTTTTCGATTTTTCCAATATTAATATGCCAAAATTTGTGTTTTCTCCTAACAGTAAACCCACCTTTCACCTTGTCTGATTTTACCAACGAACGTACCTAGACCTTTCAAATGCCAAATTTCATTCCCACGGATGAATATTGTAACCACTAGAGAGTCCACAGACAGACACATAACAATTGAAGAAGTATTTACGAAATTCTATCATCGGTGAAAAAAAAATAATAACTGCATTTCCTTAGAAGGAAAGTAGTTTATAAAAAGCAAAATTAATACTTACTTTTTAATTCTGTACCCTCTGGCGTACATCTCCCCAAATCCAACAAACACTTACAATAGTTATCCACTAAACGTGAACTATTCAAAATCTCATCAATATTGATATTATCATATTTAGTTGTATATTTATCATTTCCTGGTGCACTGTTAACACTTCTTGTTGCCAAAGCTACAAACAACAATACAGCCAGTAATAATAATGTGAATTTCATTGTTACACAACAATTGTTATTAAACACTTGAACAATAAATATATTTGTACATATTATTTTTTTTTTCTGGAATAGTTTATATAGACATTTTTTTTCTATTGAGACATATTTTTGTACAAATTAATTCATAGATTAATCATTTATGTTAATAAGCATTAACATAATATGTTATCTATACGCAATTGTGAAGTTAGCCATTTGAAACGCTCTTTGAATTTTGTATCAACGGGCATCTATAACATTAATCGATGCTTATGTAAATGGATGTTTTTAAAATAAGAAGAATCGGGTATCAATCCATATTAACCCAAAATTCCAGAATGTAATACAATATATAATAGTGGGGGCATTTAATCCTTTCATCCCTAGGGAGACACTCCTATCAGTTATATGCTTTATTACTACTGCCGCACTAATACACGCAACACCACCAATCAGTCAAATACAAAACTATATACTAGATTTACAATTAACACTCACACACGTTGAAATAGCATACTCATCCCTATCCACACAGCAAAAACGAAAACCTAGTGCACAAACCAAAAGGCGAAGTCGTAGAATACAACAAACATATACAGCTATACACATTTCTACACATACACATATTCCGGTGACAAAATGACTTGAGTCGGAAATGTGATTTCGTCACGCGACTATGTCCGTGCTCGGTAGGGCTCTTACCGACTTTGCTCGGATTTAATAAAAACACGATATTTAGTAAGTCACTGAGTCAGCGCATAAGTACCAACTCATGTCAGTATACTCACAAAATCCGCACACAGGAGTCAGCGTAGAATATCATCCAAAGAGTATGGGCATATATTAAGTAAGTGTTTTTTAATTGGGGGCAGTTACAAAACTCGAATCGATTTAATGCAATACTCTAATGGCTAGTTTCGAGACCCAAGGTCATGGAATTTGTACCTGCAATATGAAACTCTACAACTGACTATGCTGTTGTCACAATCAGATATTCTAGATGGCCATTTCCAAGGAGATCTAGACACTATTTTGCGGTTTATTGTGGAAGTTGAGATGTAATGTTTTGTACAATTAATCGTGGGTATAGATGGTAAATTTCATCATTGTTCGCGTAAATTTTTTTTGCAATTATGCAAATTCAAAATATCAAGATTCTAACGGATCAAAGTTTTCCAATGAAATGGTTTTTAATAAAAATTTTCCATTAGTTTTAGAAAACGGCTGTTCACTTCAAAAGTGGTAATTTTTATACAGACGTTTATCTCTAGAGTCTGGACTATTTCACGCAAACGGTTAAAATTTGGCATAATTATAGACATGAGATTTAAAATTCGAACTTTTTTATATAAGGGGTGAGTTTGGGGTGAGTTGAAACGAATAATACAAAAATTTTATTTCATGAAGGGTTAGAGTTTATTTATTTGTTGTGTTACAGTAAGTACAAACGGCTGCAAAAGTCGTGCTATCGTTTCAAAATTTTTATCATTGATTTGTGCCTTATTTATTCGGTTTTCGAAAAAATACTTCGGATAAATGTTATTGATTATAAATGTAAACGAAACATGTTTCCGAAAACCGAATAAATAAGGGACAACACAACTATTATATATATATTACTACTTAGAATGTTATAACTGATTCAATTTTTTTTTTAATGAAACAATTAATTTGTAAAATATAGTTCAATAAAGTATGTTTTTTGTGTAATAATAAGTTTTGATCTATGGTTGAATGGGCGTTGGTATATTCCGCACTTGTTTTCAGAAATACCATGCACCGCGCCACTGTTCGTTACTTTTGAAGGTGAACATTTATGTTTTTCAAAAATAAAGTATCATACAAAATTTGTTTATAAAATGCAAAAATTTATTTATACAAAAAAAAAAAAATGGTCTGTTACAAACTTTTTTCAATATATTTTATTCTGTAAAATCAAATTTTCCTTCACATTTTTTTGCGAATTCACCAGTTGGATCCAATTTTTCTGTAACCTGCTTAAGAATATCCGGTTTGTTATCCTGTAAATATTTGTGAGCTTTTTTGATAGCTTCCTTTTGCTTGACGCTACATTTTTCACAACAAGTTTCGAGAATTTCTTTGCTACGCTCTGGAAAAAAAACATTTAAAAAAAAATTATTATTTTAATATTCAAGTTAATAATTGAAATTAAATATTGATATAATTAACACCATTCACCAGGAATCGAACTCTGGGTGTCTGGTTTTCTAGTCCAGTGTAATTACATGTTACATGACAGAGTGCTCTGACGAATGAATCAATCTTTTCATATCATTGACATGAAACAAACATGTCATTGAATTTAAGAATTAAATGACATGTTTGTTTATATTGTATACGCCAGTTCTCTCATACTATGTCTTATGTAAGCTTAATGGAAATTGTATTGTGACACCGAAGTATTTACAAATAATAGTATGCGGATTTATATTTGTTTAGATTAAGCGAATTTTCTCTAGAAGAATGTTAGCGGCTATCTAAATTAAAATAATTAATTTACAGATTAAAATTGTTAATTTCTGTTAAAAAAAGTGTTTCTGTTTATTATGATTTGTACTGTACTGTACTGTCCGGTCAACCTTTAATGAAAATAATACTCAATTCGTAGGAATTAGGATTAGGAAAAGTGAATTAATTAATTTAAATAAATTGGACGTTTCGTCATTTATTTATGACTTCCTCAGCAACTTATTTATGTAATTTAAATGTTTAACATAAACCAACTATGGAGAACGACTTTAATAGTTACATTTACATTTTTTTTCATTTTTTGAATTATTATTATTCACACTTAATTAGACATTTAAATTACATAAATAAGTTGCTGAGGAAGTCATAAATAAATGACGAAACGTCCAATTTATTTAAATTAATTAATTCACTTTTCCTAATCCTAATTCCTACGAATTGAGTATTATTACATATTATGGATACGAATATTGAATCACTATCTTAATGAAAATGTTCTTAAATATGATAATGTTTACTCACTTTTTAATTCTTCACCTTCGGGAGTACATTTTCCAGTTCCATCAATACAAGCGATATAATTCTTTAACAGACGATCATTTTTCAGAACGTTGTCAACATCAAAATTATCATATTTACTTGTATATTGTTCGTTTTCCTCATCATCAGCATAAACAATCACAGCGGCGAATGCCACAATCACTAATAGCACAGCGATAGATTTCATTTTGTTTTCGATTATCACTTTTGATTATTTTATATATAAATCAGAACAGAATTATTATTATTCACACTTAATTTGTTTCTGAATCCAATCAATATTTGGCATCCATATTTATACCTCACCAAAAAGTTACAGATAATTACAGAAAATTAATTAGGTGTCATGTGGTGACGATATTGTTATTTATAATAATTTGCTGTAGATTTCCATTTTAAGGGGTCCGTAGCCAAATTTTACAAGAAACGGAACCCATGAAATTTGTTACAGGAATGTGTTCATCATTATCACTCTATGTTTCTGATAAAAGAAGAATATTAGAATTACGAACCACCTTATCAATGATATCATTTAGATGGGCTCATAAACTTTGTATATTAAATCTATCTATTGATAAACATGACCTGGTCTTGATAAATTTCCCTAACTCTGATTCTAATGTAAATAATGGATTTAATGGCAGTCTTTCAAACTCTAATTTGAACCTAAGATCAGTGACGCTGGTTCTACCATGATAAAATATAGAATTATTGGTTTTTAGATACAATATATAATTTTTCGATTGTAGTTTTTCACTACTATATTATTTTATTAAACTTTTGTGTCTTAATAGTAGTGTTGACCTTATTTAAAATTATTTAAAAAGAAGTATCACTTCTTACGTGCGTACATAAAGTTCACACACACTTTTTTGTGTGTTATGGATGTATCTGTTGAAATTGCTTAATCTGAGGTGGTCATAAACTTGATTTTTGAAGGTAGCCGAACAACTATGACAACTTTTGATTGTCATTTACTAAATTGTCGCTTTTCTTGAACCTTTCAGTTAATTTCACCGTAACCCAATTTTAATTAGAACAGAGCGGGGTCAATTCACTGGGTACTGGTAGATGTTTTGTGTGAATTGATATATGATCCGTACAAGCCATGGAACCCCAAGTATTCGCGTATCCGATTGCCGATGTATTTTTTTTTGTCAATTAGTTTTAATTACATATATTTATGGGTTTTACACATGCAATGGTTGTCTTAATGGCTACCGGTAATTAAACGAATCAATTGTAATGATCTAGCAATATCAATCATCAATTTGACCAATTATATGAGCATTATTCTTTCTTAGAAAATTTATTCATAATATTATTCTTTTGATTTTCAGTCCATTGAGAATTCTGCCATTTCAATCGGAACACCTTGTGTTTATTTTGTAAGGATTGTTACCAATAAATATTTTGATGCACAAAATTGATGACTAACATTCTATCTGCAGCAAAAGATTGTGGTTATAGGGAGATATTCACGAAAAGATGTTTTAGAGACGATTTTGAGGTCTCAGTATCTCAGGAAAAAGCTAATAGTTTTTGTACACAAAAATTATTGATATCCCAACAAAAACAAAAATTTTCGCCTTCAAAAGTAGTAAAATCTATGTAAGGACCAAGGTTTTTAACAAAAATTTATTTATTGGGTAAGTTTCTCAGGTGTATGATATTTCATAGTTTATTTGGCATGCGGTTAGATTATTTCTTTGTATATTAAGGGTGACCAGCATGAAACCACTTTTCGACAGATTTTGCTCATTTTTTGTTCAGAATAACGTTTTCTAATAAATCCCAGAATTTTTGACCGTTTAGAACGCGAGATAATTAATATCAAAGTTATTATTCTCTCTCTCTCTCTCTCATTAGAAGCATGTAAATCTTCATGCCCGCCCAACTATTATCTGGTATTTAAAAAAATACTCGGCAGAATTAAAAAAAAAAAAATTAGAATAGTAAAGATAAATATTTATTTAAAAAAAATATTTTAAAAATCGCATTTTACCGTTTTGTTTTCGAAATATAAAAGTTTAAAATTTGTTTAAATTTCAAAATTACATTATTTTGTGTACATGAATAGTTTTCCTGAAACAGTTAATTAGCTCATTATTAGGGATATTGAGAACAAAATTGTTCCGATCAAATATTGTCGGAATAACATCGAAATTTAACATCGAAAATATTTAAGTCGAAATTTGGAGGTGTTCGACTTATCGACGTTCGACTTAAAGAGGTTCTACTGTAGTATATTTTTTTCTATCTATACGGATCAAAAAAATTAAGCTTCCTTATAAAAAAATTAGATTGTTATTGAAATTTTATTAATTTATTTTAGACTCGCAGCAATGGTCTTGAAGGTCAATTACAAGTCGAATTAGATATTAAAAACAAGGCATTCGAAAGATTTGATTTGATTTGATATAAAAAAACATCATAGTCCAGGCGGACCCCTTAAAATGGCAATCTACAGCAAATTATTATAAATATCAATATCGTCATCACACATGAACACTAATTAATTTTCTGTAATTATGACTTTTTGGGGAGGTATAAATATGGAAACCAAATATTGATTTGATTCAGAATCGAATGAAGAGACATTATGAAGAGACATTAATTTGCCAGACTATATTTTAATTAATGTACTATGATTTTCTTCGAATTAATTAATTTTATAATTAAAATAAATTAATTCATAGAAACTATGATAAAAGCAAAAGCGAATTTGTTTATACTTTAATATAAGATTGAACTTCACATATTATTTATTTGTGTATAATTTAAGCGTCAGAATACTGCTGTCAATTTCCAGTAAGGATACATAAGACATAGTATGAAAATACTAGCATATACTATATAGACAAACATTCATCACCAGTCCAAGTGGCCGAGCGGTCTAAGGCGTTATGTCTGCGCAGTATGCCTACTTGGAAACTGGGAGGTTATGGGTTCGAATCCCGACATCGGCAGTTTGTCAATTTAAAAAAAAAAAGGGGGGGGTGATTAATTGAGTAAACTGTCGGAGTTTGGACAAGAACGAAGTAACCGGCTATGGTTGAGAAGGTTTTCTGCAGTTCCGTCACGATCTCCAGATGAATATCGGCAATTCCTAGTCTATACACAATAATTCCTTCCACTCCACTTACATCCTCACATCCTTATGCATCACAATGGGCCTTATGGTCGAAGTGTTGCCCGTCCAGGGCAGCCTCTGCAATCTATCTATCTATCTAGACAAACATTTCATTGAGGCTTCTATTTTTGGAAAAATAAATCTCCCTAAAACGTCGGATATTCTCCCTAACGGACTTTCGGGTGGCATTATGACATTAGGTTATTAATTAAAAATGATTATGTTAAAAATAAAATATATTTTCGAACAATCTTTTATAACAAGTTTTATTTACATTTTGATGTACACTCCCGTTCATAAAAATTGAACCAATAATTTATATTCTAAGCTCATATATATTACTAAATAAATATATATTGCCAAATTTTATAATTTGTTTGTGCCCTATTCATTCGTGTTCGGAAAAAATGCTAAAAAACCCGAATGGAGATTCAATTGTAAACAAATCTGAGAAGTCTTGATTTTCACCCACTTTTATCGATTCATAAGTATACAAATATATGCCATGAAATAGAAACAAAATAATATTAATATACAAAAATTGACTCATCCGCCGCCTGGAATCTGGAATCCTGGACCTCTGGATATTGCGTCTGGCGCGCTGCGCTAACCTTTACACCACAGATGATTATCTTGATGAGTCGATTTTCTCATATTAGTTGATAGTATTAGTTTACAGTCATACTATCAACTAATATGTTAGAAAATAGATATTTAGTAGAAGATTTGGTAAAATAAATCACTAAAAAGCAAAAAATACTTCAAAAGAGTTGAATTGAAAGTGTGCATAGGGGACGCTTAGGTTGGAAAGATTTATTTTAGAAAGCATATGATTGATGTATTTTAAAAATACTATTCATTTTTTGTTTTTTAGTGCATTAGTACCCATTAAATTTGTGTATCCAGTGCGAAATTAATTCTTATTGGCAGCATATTCTTTTCTACAATCAATTTCATGAGCACCAGTCGGGTCGTATAATGCTCGAAGACGATCTAATGCATCTGGAATGGTTTTTGCCAAATGTCTGTAAACTTTACCAAAATCATCTTTTTGTCGCGCATTACATTTTGCACAGCACGTTGCCACAGCTTCAGCCATATTGTCTAGAACAAAAACTGAAGTCTGAAGTCTGAATTATCGCTTTAAAAAAGGTATTTGTAAGTTCAAGCAATGCGGATTGAAAAATGACTTCAAATTGTTAGATGCCTCTGAACATCTTGAACATCCCAATATGATAATATTCTTCTTCTTTTGATGATTTTATGGCATAAAATGATCCTTTAGTTAGAAGATATTCTATGGAAAAAATACAATGTGATCTGTAATTCAGTAAAAATATGGGTAAAACGTTCAGTTTGGAACAGAACATGCAAATTTTTCCCAATTTTTTGTGGCTTACAAACTACCAACTTACTTTTGATCAGTTGCCCATCTGGCGAACATTTTCCAGTGCCATCAATGCATGCAATATGATTTTGAAATAATCGATCATTCGCAATAATTCCATCAATATTCACTTTAACATTTGTTGGATATCCGTCTTGTTGTGCGGAAACAATGGCAGTAGCTAATGCAACAATTACTACACCAATAATTATGTATTTCATTTTTAATTGTATTGTTGTAAAAATTAACCGAATTTCACAGTTTTACAATGTACTAATTAATTTCTGTTTTACCTTCTTTATATAGGTACCTACTAATTAATACGAATTTATAATTAACAAGGTTTGAAATATTAACAGGACATCCTATTCATACCCTGTATATCTGTAATTAATATGCAATGTTTATTTTTATACCCGGTATATCCTATAATATATACCTACAGCCCTTTGTGTAACTGATTGACTCATCTATACAAAATCTAACCGACTTCTAGACATGGTAGAAGGATGCATTTTTTTTTTTGCATTCGACGCGAAATAACTTCAAACATACGGGGAAATACCTTCTCCCAAAAATACCTTATTTACATCTAAACATGCTAGAAGAGACCGGTTTTTTTGTATTCTTTCTAAGACGTGAAGCCACAGCCGAAGGCTGGCTGGGGGGCAAGTTTCGGGCAGAGCGAGTATAATATATAGATAGATTGTAGAGGTTGCCCTGGACGGGCTACACTTCGACCATAAGGTCCATTGTGATGCCTAAGGATGTGAGGATGTGAGTGGAGTGGAAGGAATTTTCATGTATAGACTAGTAATTGGTAGGATATGCGGCTGTAGCCGACTACGGTAGGAACTAAGCAGATATTCATCTGGAGTTCGTGAAGGAAACTGCAGAAAACCTTCTCAAGCATAGCCGGCTACTTCGTTCTTGTCTAAACACCGACAGTTTAGTCAATTAACCACCCCCCTTTTTCTTTCTTAATAATTGACAAATTGCCGATGTCGCGATTCGAACCCATAACCTCCCAGTTCCAAGTAAATACGACCATTTTCTTACTAAGGAAATGGTCGTAATAACAATCACAAGATTAATTTTTAAAGTTTCTGATTATTTTGAGCAAAGTTTTGCTAAATTTTATCCGATTTCGATGTTAGTTTGTTTAAAAATCCTCGCATTTTAGGTCATATATTTTATATGTGTTTAGTAGAAATTCGCTGGTTCGCACTCGTCGACCTCGTTTTGTTGACCTCAATTTAGTTGAATGACATACACAAAGGTTCATTTCAAATCAAAATTGAAAGAAAGCGAACGAAATAGTTTTCAATACGTCAATTCAATCATAATTACTAACGTGTAAATAATTAATGAAAGTATTTACATGTTAGCGTGCAAACACTTTGTTTATGTTTAATGTAATGAAAGTACCCGTGGATATGAATTATTAACGCGACCCTGTTCAATTCCGATTCTTACCAATGCAAAAGAAACTCTCGGAAATTTATGTCAAATATCTCTCTGACATAAATTTCTCTCTGAAATTTATGTCAAAAATATGCATGTCCCAGTTTTTCGATAACTCTTGAATTTTAAGTTGTGTAGGGGATACCAAAAAAGATTGTTTTTTAGTCTCAGAGCGAATACAGGTCGAAACACAAATAATGGTATTAATAGTTATTCAATTTTCAGTGCTTTACGTCTGACAGTATAACCACAAAAAGATGTACCGAGCTAAAATTGAGTCCTGACCTGATATTCTCGAACAAAAAATTTATTTCTTGAATTTTAACAATCGGTAAAACCTATCGGAAAAAGTTTTTTTTTTTTTTTTTATAAATTAAATAAACAACTTTAGTTTGAGACTATTTTTCATAATCTTAAAAGGTTTGTCACAATTTCACAACAAAACCATGTGATCACTGAATAATAAACACCCAGTATACATAGGGTATGCAAACAATTAACTCTCAATTGAAGTTAAATTTGACTATACAGTTGAAATTAGGTACAGGAATGTCTTCATCATTATTACACCATGTTTCTGATAAAAGAAGAATATTCGAATTAAGAGCCATAATATCAATGATATCATTTTTATGGGGGTTGTAAACTTTGTTTATTAAATGTATATATTAATAAGCCTGATCTTGATAAATTTCACTAACTCTGATTCTAATGTAAATAATGTCTTTCAAATTCTAATTTGAACGTAGGAAGTGGTGCTGGCTTTTGTTGTTTTTCACTACTTTATCATTTTATTAAACTTTTGTGTCTGGTGATAGTAGTGTTGACCTTATTTAATATTATTTTAATAAATTATTTAAAAGAAATACACACATACACCTTTTTTATATTAGAAATGTACTTACACTCTAATCTGTTTACATTGGTGTATTGTAAGTTGCCTATGTTGATACGTAGATTTGGTTTTTCAGTATTGCGAATCATGAGTATAATATTTCAATTAAAATAACTGCAGTGATTTACAGTTTGATTTATTATTTTATTGCTGACGATTTATTAGAACCAGATGAAAAATGAGTTCGTATTCTTTAGTCTAGCCGCAAGTAGCAAGCAATATTACGATCTATGAATATAATGTTCATATTGTGGTGAAATTTCCTATTAGAATTGAAATGAGAATTGTGAATCTCGACGGGTGGTTCTTCTAGGGATGTGCGGATTTGAGATGATATATCTGTGGTAAATAAATCGATTTCAGAACGATGCGGATATGAACGTTCTTTTTATTTTAAGTTCCAGCATCTCTTTAAGAAACATAGTGCCCCATTCATAGAATCATAATGAAATTGTGACCATTAAAGCCAAACTATTTATGATCAATTAAATTTTCATATCAATTTCTAATCATGATCGGGTAGTTTTTCCATAATAGTGACTATTCATTAGAGTATGGACCATAGTAGGTACTAAGGACTAATACTATGGGACCATAAAAGTTGATGTGATTTAAGAAAATTTTATTTCTACCTTATTGATTCGGTTTTCGAAAAAAATACTTCGGAAAAAAGTTGTTTTATTAGAAAAATAGTAACAAGTTTTATTCGAAATTTTTCTTCGAAGATTAAATTGTATCATTAAGCTTACTATTTGTTTGCCGAACATACAATTTAATCTGATTTGAAAATGCATCTTCTCAAGGGATTAAATAGACGTTGAAAAATTGTATGGAAGTTCGTCATTTTTTTAAGTTAGAAATATGAAAATTGGTGTTGAGGCTTTCGTTTAGAAATACATGGCAGTTGTATCAGCGTTTTTGGAAATTTTATCCCCTAAAAGTTTGTAAGGGAAGTGCGTCATTTTGGAAGTTAGAAACGTGAAAGCTGGTATTTAGGCTTCTGTTTGTAAATAAAAGTCTATAGTGTATCAGCATTTTTTGAAAATTCATCCCTTCAGGTGGTAAAATAAGGGACGCAAGTTTGTATGGGAAGGTCGTCACATTTTTGAAGTTGATATATTTAGACGTTTTCTGTTTGAGTATAGTCGGATAGTTTGCCGATGGGAAATCCCATTGGGCACACGGCTAGTGAAATAACAATTCAACTCAAATATTCAGTTTAATTATGGAAATTTATTAAAAGAAAAAAATTTATTGAAAGTACATGTAATCAAATTCCAAGATCAATCCAATCGATTTTATAATTTAAGCTTCAAATTTTCCTTTGCATCTTGTTTCAGCCTCACCCTTTGGATCGTATTTTGCTTTAAGTTCTTTAAGTAAATCTGGTTTGTTGTCTTTTAAAAAAGTGAAAGCTTCTTTAAAGATTTCCATTTGTTTATCGGTACAATCTTTACAACAATTTTCCAAAGCTTCTTTGCTGTGTTCTATAAAATTAAAATAAAATAATATTTAATCAGTTAATTTTCGATTTTTTGAGCAATTTTCAAAGTTGAGCTTTACTTTACAGTTTCAACTTTACAGATATTATTATTTTTTCCAGATATTAATGTAGTTTCCAAAAAAAATAGATCAAATATTTTCAATACAAAATAATTCGAGGTAGAACGGGGAGCACAATGGACCATAAGGTCGAAGTGCAATAGTTTTACCCCGATATTAATCAATCAATCAATATACCGGGTATTTAAACAGTTAACTTAGTTTATTATTATTTTCACTTGTTTTAATTTTAATTTCAGATTATTTAAAACAAAAGCCCTTAATTTTGAGTCACCTAACCTCTAAGAGATTACCGAAATATTGCCGATGAAAATTATTTCCAAAATATCGAGAAAAAAAAAACATTCAAAATTATTTGTACTCACTTTTTAATGCTTCACCATCGGGAGTGCATTTCCCAGTTCCATCCATACAAGCGATATATTGTTTTAACAGACGATCATTTTGCAGGATTTCTTTAACATTAATATTATCATATTTACTTGAGTATTTTGTTTCACCATCAGCGAAAACCATCACAACGGCAAATGCTGCCACAATCATTAACACAACAAAAGATTTCATTTTGATTCTATATCGATTGATTTAACAATTGATCAGTTGATTGATTGCTTAACAATGTTTGATTGTTTTTGATACAAATATAACGTTCAACATCGCGTATTTATACTTGCAAAAAAACGAATTCCTAAAAATAATTAGATATAATTGGACGACGCTCATTGGCCGATTAGAAAAGTGTGTGTATACAATTTTTTATAAAACCAATTTAATTTAATTTTTTTTTTTTTTTGGATAAAGTATGTGGTTCTTAGTATTTCATGAATATTGGAGGATAGTAAGCACTATAATTAGATTAGATCAGTCTCCATTGTTTTTTAAAAACATTGTATAAATCGTTGTGGAATAATTTAGGATCAAAGTTCGACCACTTTGACGATTTGGCATGATGTATTTCTAAAATGATTTCTTCATGGCCATAAATAAGATTCATTAAAAAAATAATTTCCTTGCAAAAATGATTATTACAAAAGTCGTCATATAATATGGATCAAAGATTTCATTTTATGGTTTTGTACTAAATTATTATTTCACAAACAAATTGAATTGTTTGCGTAAATCAATTCGGTGTGAGTAATTACAGAAGAAATGCCACGAATACTGGCTACATGAATTTGGCTGAATATCGAATAGTGTTGCCTAACAAGGCCCAGCTTCTAATAAAGTTCAGCTATGAAAAATCGTTAGATTAGATAGATTGTAGAGGTTGCCCTGGACAGGCGATAAGGTCCATTGTGATGCCTAAGAAGTGGAGTGGAAGGAATTTGTGAGTGTACTAGGAATCGGTAGGATATACGGCTGCAGTCCAAACTGATTGGAACTATGCCAATATTCGTGAAGGAAACTGCAGAAAACCTTCTCAAGCAGACAGTTTAGTCAATTAACCGCCCCCTTTTTTTCTTTTTTCTAATAATTGACAAACTGCCGATGTCGGGATTCGAACCTATAACCTCCCAGTTTCCAAGTATGCATACTGCATACTTAGACCGCTCGGCTACTTGGACTGGTATGAAAAATCGATAGTGTAATTGTTGAGTTAATTCGAAATATTCAGCATTTAAGCAGAAATTAAATTTCAAATTTTGCACCAATTCCCAGAACAATTATTTGTATTTTCTAAATACGTATTTCGTCTATAAAGTAGTAATCATTAATGTATGAATTAGCTAATCGTATTTCTTATGATCGGACTGAATTGGGTTTAGATGTCAAAATTGGTCCAGATTTTATATTGGTCAAATCGGAATTCGATCAAAGACCATCTGGCTCATGTAAAATTTGGGACAGTCGAAAAATTATATATAGCTGCACACGTTGCATAAATTTTGCATAAATTTAGTGCAGATTGCATATTATCATTATGCTCTGATAAATCTTGATAATATAAATGGATACATTCATTACATAATATCTCTTCCAAATCAATTGGAATACTTATTGACTAGCTTCCATTCAATTCATACTTTCATTGCTTTTTTTCAATTCATACTTCAACATTATTTGAAATATTTTATCGAAATATATTCATAGCAAAACTAATTCAAATTTGAATAGTTCAAATTTCGAATACCTAAATATTTGGCGCCCCTAAAACTATGGCACCCTTAGCCCGGGATTCATAGGCCTAAGCATAAATCCACCACTGGATATTATCTATGAGGAAAAGAGCAATGATTTGCTACCAACAAATGTTGGAAAAAAAATTTTTTATTCAACATAAAACTTGCACTATGAGTAATCAGGTGCGGTTTTTATCCATGAATAGGTGTTCGGTATTGGGCCGAAGAGTATTCGATTGATCACCGAATTAAAAAAAAAGTGACCAAATACCGAATGCTAGAACAGATGTTGGAACTAAAATTGAGACTAATCAGTTTATAAACAAAAAATTTCAAACCAAAGTAGTTTACTTTCAAAAAAAGCTACTCTAATTAGAAGTCTTTAATTTAAAAAAAAATTCCTATAGAAACTATATAGACTTTGGAACTTTGGAACGGTCAGAAAACAGTTATAACTATGCAATGATTTGGAATTTTGAACTTCTGATAGTTTTTCTGGAGTCGTAAAGAAAATTTATCTTCTTTTATCATTATTTTGCTATCACCTATAGTTTTCTTCAAACAATTCGGAAATTTTCTCTTTTATATGTAACGAAGGTAATAGTGCACACTAAATTTGGTAATTTTTTTTTTGCCACCAGACGTCGTGACCCAAATGATCACTTATCAATGCGAAGAAACTAATTAGAATGATGTGAAACAACATTTTTTGATAAAACGTATTCAAATCTACCTCTATCATAACTCCCCTTGGAACTAGTAAACAAATGTAATGGACAGTAAAAGCTTGCAAGCTCTCGATGCATTGTAACACTCAAGGACCCAGTTGGTTTAAAACTTCGTTGCATACTTATTCTTTATTGTAACAATGGATTACATCAATCAATGCACCGAAAAATGTCGGAATAAATAAAAATTTAGTTATTTCTTCGTGTCCTATTATTATTATTCCGATATTTTCTTACTTAGATTTTAGATTCTTAGATTCAGATCTAATGGTTTACCTTTACACTCCACTATATGATGTTCTTTGTAAAATTATAATCATTTGACATTCCTAATGTTTATATTGGGTCTGTATAGCAGATCTTACGCACGCATAGATGCGCATGTATTAAGTGGTGCTGAGTGATTTATTGGCAAATACATTGCTACTAATATTATAAAGTCTCTGCAGAAAATCTTCTATACATACCTCAATGTGCGTATTATCTGATAAACAGTCCCAAAGTGTTTCCCTAGGTATAAAATTAAATAAACTAAATTTTTTTTTTGCATGAAAATAAACTTTTATTCGAATAAAATTTAGTAATTGATAGACAATTGTTAGGAAGATTTTAGTAAAATTATATCAGAATTATTAAAACATGTTCATTCAACGCTCATCAAACAGGTGCGCCGCAATCTACATGTTCTGTTCTATTTGATCTTTGCATTTTTTCTCAAACTCTCCATTTGGGTCATATTTCTCTTTGAGTTGTGTGAAAGATTCAGAATGGTCCTTTTGCAATTTTTCTACCACTTTCTTAATTGTTTTTGTATGTAGATCTGAACATTTTTTACAACAATTTTGAAGGGCATCTGGGATAATTTCTGGAAAATTATAAAACATATTATTTAAAAATTTAAATTTTATTTCCAAAAAAACTCTTACCTTTTAATTTTTTACCGTCTGGTGTACAGGATCCAGTTTCCAATAAACAATTAATATAATTTGTTAGCAATTTTGTGTTTTCAAGGATTTCTTCAATATTGACGTTATCATATTTATCTGTATATTGTTCTTCGCCTGGACTTGGTACAGCGTAAACAATGATAGCCAAAGCTACAAACACACACACTACTGCACAGTATTTCATGTTGATTGTTGTTTTATAGCGATTGTTGTACAACAATTGTAAATACTTCAATCAGATTTGTTTATGACAATACACATTTTTCTGCATCTTTATATACCAAAAATTTGCAGTCAATAAGATGACGTAAACCAAATTTTAATATGCTTTTGTCATTTTTTGCTAGGATTTTTTGTTTGGCTTTGGTTATTGTTTTTTTTTTGGTTTTAATTAGAACTTGCATTATTAAGAGAATTAGATGGTCCGACCTTATAAAAAGTATGCAGTCGTTTTTAAATTATTATGCAAATTGTCTGAATAAAAAAATTATGAATAATATTTTTGGGAAATTTTATTCTATGTAATTGGAAGATTACCACTGTGCTCAGCCAACGGAGCGTCACTGTTCGTAAAGTGTTCTTTTAAAATATTTTTAAATAATGTTTATCGAAATTCTGGCCAATTTGTCACAAAAACCAAATCGATTCGACACAAATCTGCTGTACAGTTTTGAATAAATGAACGCCATCTTTGCCGTCCATTGTAGTTTTTTTCAGGATGTTTTTCAAGCATTTCTATAATTTGTTGTTTACTTATTCTAAAGGACGTTCCAGCACTGTGTTATGCAATCAGCACAACAAACCGGTTTGATTTGATTATAGCACAAATACATAAACACACATATACAATACCATAGACAAAAACACTGTTCACATATACAAAATAATGTTGATTTGAAGAAAATAAATAAATTTAAACTTTTATATTTCGAAAACAAAACGATAACAAACGATTTTTTTTTTTAATTTATATAATAAATATTTATCTTTGCTCTCCTAGTTTTTTTCTTAAATTCTGTCGAGTATTTTTTCTAATACAACAGATAATAGTTGGACGGGTGTGAAGTTTTACATGCTTCTAATGAGAAAGAGTGAGAGAGAAAGATAACTTTGATATTAATTATCTCGCGTTCTAAACGGTCAAAAATTATGAAACATCGGGATTTACATTATTTTTAGCCTGTGAAAAAAAATGAGCAAAATCTGTCGAAAAGTGGTTTCATGCTGGAACATCCTTAAACAGCGCACGTGTTGTTGTGTAACATCCATTGATGGCGTGACTTCCATTAGCATTTCAAGAACATCCCATTATCTGACCGATATTTCCAAAACGGTTAATAAATTATATAGAATTTTATGCTCTACAAGTTTTATAATAACTTAAAACATACTAAAAAACGATATTCGTAACCTTTTCCTTTGAATAGCTTAAGACGTGGACACGTGATTGTATGAGACTTTTGAGTTATTAGAATGTCAAAAGAAAGGTCTATGAAAAAATTTTCAGCTTATTATATTTCATTCCGCGGTTCAGCCTATTTTTTGTCGTACGAGATTGGTCTGTATAGAAAAACTGGGATAACCATTCCAAGTAGCCGAGCGGTCTAAGGCGTTATGTCTGCGCAGTATGCAGTAGTTGGAAACTGGGAGGTTATGGGTTCGAATTCCGACATCATCAGTTTTTATCAATTATAAAAATTAAAAAAAAAAAAGGGGCGGTTAATTGACTAAACTGTCGGCGTATGGACAAGAACGAAGTAACCGGCTATGCTTGAGAAGGTTTTCTGCAGTTTCCTTCACGAACTCCAGAAGAATATCGGCATAGTTCCTATCATAGTCGGCTGCAGCCGCATATCCTACCAATTCCTAGTCTACTCACAAATTCCTTCCACTCCACTCACATCCTCACATCCTAAGGCATCACAATGGCTACCTTGTGGTCGAAGTGTAGCCTGTCCAGGGCAACCTTTACAATCTACCTTTCTCTCTTGGTGGAAATTTGTTAAAAATATTTTAAAAGAACACTTTCCGAACAGTCACGCTCCGTTGGCTGAGCACAGTGGTTATCTTCCAATTACATAGAATAAAATTTCCCAAAAATATTATTAATAATTTTTTTTGTTCGGACCATTTGCATAATAATTTAAAAACGACTGCATACTTTTTATAAAGGTCGGACCATCTAATTCTCTTAATAATGCAAGTTCTAATTAAAACCAAAAAAAAAAATAACAACCAAAGCCAAACAAAAAATCCTAGCAAAAAATGACAAAAGCATATTAAAATTTGGTTTACGTCATCTTATTGACTGCAAATTTTTTGGTATATAAAGATGCAGAAAAATGTGTATTGTCATAAACAAATCTGACTGAAGTATTTACAATTGTTGTACAACAATCGCTATACAACAACAATCAACATGAACGTGGTTACTTGATTTTTATACAACTTCAAAGAATTTTCTGGAAAAAAAGACGTAAATTGTTAATTATTTTTGTTTTACTTCTTTCTTTAATCCATTACTCAATCGTTTTTGTCCTTACCCGGCGGCCAAACATTTTGTTTCTGTTGGGTTATCCATATTTTTGTGTGCGAAAATTTGGTCCCTCTTAAAAAAAACAAATCGAGATAGTTTGGATAAAATAAGGAAGAAGATTACAATTGTTCTAATAAAAAACAAATTTTAATAGTTTATGCTTTGATTTATTTAACATTTAAAGTTCAAGTGTAATTTTCGACATTTATTTTCTTTTTCACCAGTTGGATCCAATTGATTAGCTTTGTCCTTTTCTAAATGTTTTATTACCTTTCGAGCACCTCCCTAGTTTTGTTTGTTCGAACATTTGGAACAGCAAGTTTCAAAATTAAAATCTAAACAAGCCAGTATAATAATTTGTTGGGTTCGTGTAAGCTAACTTTTTAATTCACCTTCCGCTGTACATTTTCCCTTTTCTCGGACGCATTTAATGTATAATAATCCAATAATCTATTACTTTCAATAATTGAATCAACAACATTGATACTATCGAATTTAGTTGAATATCCTTCTCTAGTGTTGCCAGACCCGATTTCTTAAAAAAGCTGTAGATCCACCTAAATAAAGCGTTAGATTAAGAAAAAAAGCGGTAGATTCAAAAAGTTGTATTTTTTATATATAAGATTTATATTATTTTACCATTTACATGCATAAAAAACAGTCTGCCATAGTATAAAACTATTAACATGAATATGGTCTGTTACTTAACGTACGACACGCTCATGACATGAAACCTATTTTGACAAAATGGAAACCCGACTTCTAAAATTAAATAAACAAAAGATGCACTAAAAAGTAAAAAAATAATTGCATATTCTTGTGCCAATTTTAGTCCACCAAAGCAAAAAATTTTAAATATATATGTACAATTATTGTTATTTTTGGAGGCGGTGTCAGCATAGAGAAATTCACATAACTTTTGGACACCGCCTCCAAAAATAACAATAATTGTACATGTATATTTAAAATTTTTTGCTTTGGTGAACTAAAATTGGCACAAGAATATGCAATTATTTTTTTACTTTTTAGTGCATCTTTTGTTTATTTAATTTTAGAAGTCGGGTTTCCATTTTGTCAAAATAGGTTGTATTTCTCGCTTTTTAGTGACTTTGAAGTTCTATAACTGATTTTATTTGTCTAAATATGGGTAGACCTACTAAACGACCATCTAATTTTTAGTGAATTTTTTTATAACACTTTTTTTTTATCCATTTTTTTTTAATTTTTAGTGCATTTTTTTATAACTGATTTTCAGTTTTTTTTACAAGCAATTTGTTTTTTTTTCGTAAAAATTTTTTTTTTGGGGTCGGTTTTTTTTTGGAAAATTTTTTTTTGAAGTCGGTTTTTAAAAAAATTTTCTTATTTTCCCATTATGAATGAGTATACCCTTTCAAAAAAAAAAAAAATTTCGCAGAAATCGGTTATCACATATAAAATGAGAATTTTTCTCGATTTCCCGGAGATCCCCTCATCAGAATGCGATTTGGTGAAAATGGGACCAATGGGAAACCAAACCCTTTAAAACAAAAAAAAAATTCAAAATCGGTTCATAAATGACGGAGTTCTGAGGGGACACACATTAAAAAAAAAAAAAAAACAAAAATACAGACGAATTGAGAACCATCCTCCTTTTTGTAAGTCGGATTAAAAATCAGTAATTACCGAACCATATTCAATTCTAAAATGCTAACACACATTCATGGCAAAATCAGTAATTACAGAACCATATACCATTATTTCAAATAATGGAATATGGTCTGTAATTACTCAATTTGTATTTGTACGACTGGAGTTTTAAATTAATAATTATTTTAAAAAAAATTGAAAAAAATGACACTTTTTTATTTACTCACAAAATTTCTAATAAACGGAAGATTAAGAAAAAAAACGGTACAACGGTAGAAATACTAAAAAAAGCGGTAGATCTACCGTTAAACGGGAGATCTGACAACACTGATCCTTCTTGTGGTGTAGCATACCTAAACAATGCTAGCTAATGCTACAAACACAAATACTACAGCTAACTTCATGTTGGTAACAATTGTTGTTGGTAAAACAATGAGTGAATGTAATTAAAGAATGTTTAATTTTGACTATGGGCAATACAAATGTAAACAGCCCTTTTATATACCGACTAATTAAACAATTTAAATGTTAATTGCGTGCTTCCATTGGAATGAAACTTCCCGTAATTAGTTTGTAAAAATATGCGTAAATCATTGAATGTATGTACCTGGGGTCAAAAGTTGAGCTATCATTTTATGAAATTTTTATAATGAACATTTTATTATACAGGTGGCGCAAAAGTACCCTCACGATTTTTATTAATTTTAATAATTATTTCTGGAATGAATATTTAAATATTGTAACATTTTATTTGGAAAACGGACGAAGCTTTATTTCTACTCAGAAAAACTATCGACGATACTTTAATGTCAGACATGCGCCATCCAACCATACGATATAGCAGATTATTTTCTTTGGGGTTAGCTGAACGAAAGGGGGTTAGCTTATGTAAACAAGCTACAATGCTTGGAATAACTTAGAATACTAGGCGAGAGGAGGATATCTCCAGAAACTTTACGAAAGGTCATGGAAGATGTGCTGAAAAGAGTTTGTGCTAGTTTTCAGCGCGAAAGGGGGACATCATTTGTTAAACAGCATTTTTCGTAAATAGTTGGAAAAAAACTTCAAGAAACACAACTTTGTATTATGAGTTGTAAATTATAAATGTACTTAACTTTTCATATACTTTTTATACCCAGTATATGTTATTATTACAGGATATATTTACTTTAGTCCCGACTTTGTGACGCTTGAAAATATTAGACATAAATGTTTGGTATAAGTGTTCTTAAAGTGACCTAATTCGGCCATTTCCGCATGTCGGCCCGTGTGCGGACACGTTAACTCAAAAACGAACAGAGGTTTTTTTCTGTTTTAAAGCCAAAAAGGAAAGTCAACTTTGTGAATGGGCAAAATCGGGCAAATTTTTGCGATTCCTAAGAAAAAATTGAAAAAAAAATGTTGTTCTCGATTTTAATAAAAATCATTTTTAGGGTAATTTTGATCCAAATAGCACGAAAATCTAGTTTATTCGAACATTCGATCTATACATTTCAAAATATTCGCTGTTCAATTCATACAGTTTTGAATTTTAGCATCATAAGTCTCATATCTTTAAAACCGTTGATCGTATCGTATTTTAACCAGTGCCATCGTTTTCGCTAGGTCCAAATTAACTTAAAACCAAGTTTTTATGAAAATCGGTAACAAAAAATTTTTGTCGAATTTTTGCGATTTTATTAAGGGGTACCCCTTAGAAAAAATGCGAAAAAAGTGAAGAAAATTTTTGTTCTCGATTTTAATAATAATCATTTTCTAGAGTAATTTTGACCCAAAAAGTACGAAAATCTGGTTTATTTTAACATCCAACCCATACTTTTCAAAATATTCCCTTCTCAATTCATACAGTTTTGAATTTTAGCATCATAAGTCTAATATCTTTGAAACCGTTAATCTTATCGTATTTTAACCAGCGCCATCGTTTTCGCTAGGTCCAAATTAGCTAAAAACGAAGTTTTTATGAAAATCCGTGACAAAAATTTTTTGTCGAATTTTAGCGATTTTATTAAGGGGTACCCCTTGGAAAAAATGCGAAAAAAGTGAAGAAAATTTTTGTTCCCGATTTCAATAATAATCATTTTCTAGGGTAATTTTGACCCAAAAAGTACGAAAATCTGGTTTATTTTAACATCCAACCCATACTTTTCAAAATATTCCCTTCTCAATTCATACAGTTTTGAATTTTAGCATCATAAGTCTAATATCTTTGAAACCGTTAATCTTATCGTATTTTAACCAGCGCCATCGTTTTCGCTAGGTCCAAATTAGCTTAAAACGAAGTTTTTATGATAATCGGTGACAAAAATTTTTTGCCGAATTTTAGCGATTTTATTAAGGGGTACCCCTTGGAAAAAATGCGAAAAAAGTGAAGAAAATTTTTGTTCCCGATTTCAATAATAATCATTTTCTAGGGTAATTTTGACCCAAAAAGTACGAAAATCTGGTTTATTTTAACATCCAACCTATACTTTTCAAAATATTCCCTTCTCAATTCATACAGTTTTGAATTTTAGCATCATAAGTCTAATATCTTTGAAACCGTTAATCTTATCGTATTTTAACCAGCGCCATCGTTTTCGCTAGGTCCAAATTAGCTTAAAACGAAGTTTTTATGATAATCGGTGACAAAAATTTTTTGTCGAATTTTAGCGATTTTATTAAGGGGTACCCCTTGGAAAAAATGCGAAAAACGTGAAGAAAATTTTTGTTCTCGATTTCAATAATAATCATTTTCTAGGGTAATTTTGACCCAAAAAGTACGAAAATCTGGTTTATTTTAACATCCAACCCATACTTTTCAAAATATTCCCTTCTCAATTCATACCGTGTTGAATTTTAGCACTATGGATCTGATATCTTGAAAACCGTTAATTGTATCGTATTTTAACAAACAGCTTTTTGTTCACATAAAATCAGCAGTTTACGAGATACTTGTAAGACATTGTCGAATTTTCTTCAGAAAGAAAGTTTCCTAATAAAATATATGCTTTTTCATACTTCGGGACAGCATAAAACAGATTCTTCCTAAACAATCATTCGTGGAAATTTCTGGAGGACGTTGGTAATTTAATTTATTTGCGCAAATAAAATCACTGTCCATAAATTAGAATAATTTAAGTGGTTTATGCAAATAAAATCACTGCCCATAAATTAGAAACATATATCGGGTAGTTTAATTAAAATAGGAACACGCAATTAAAATTTAAATTTGTTAATTAGATGGTATATAAAGGGCTGTTTTCATTTGTATTGCCATAGTCAAAATTAAACATTCTTTAATTACATTCACCATTATGTTACCAACAACAATTGTTACCAACATGAAGTTAGCTGTAGTATTTGTGTTTGTGGCATTAGCTAGCATTGTTTACGCTGCACCACAAGATGGAGGATATTCAACCAAATACGATAACATCGATCTGGACGAGATTCTGACAAACGATCGATTATTGGACAATTATATGGCGTGTGCGCAAGGGATTGGCAAATGTACAGCGGAAGGTGAAGAATTAAAAAGTTGGTATTGTTTAGAAACTGATTTGTTTGAAAATGAAACCGTTAGACTGAAAAGTCAATTTTAATATTTTTATTGTTTTAGAAAATTTGATAGACGGCATTGAAACTTGCTGTTCCAAATGTTCTGAGAAACAAAAGAAAGGAGTTCAAACAGTATTCGATTATTTAGAAAAGCACAGAGCTGATCAAATGAAAGAATTTAAAGCTAAATATGATCCAACTGGTGAAAAGGAAGTAAAATGTCGTAAAGCTTTGGCAGTTTAAGTTTTCCTATTAGTTGCAATACTTGACTTGTAGATACATTTGATTTTGATTTTGAGAAATAAAATTAATTAAATTAAATTTTTGTTTTAAACTTTTTACAAAGAGTCACCTTTATTATGATTTTCCGTTAATCCCACTTTGACGCTTAAGTTGAGAAATTTGGGAGATAAATAGTTTAACAGAAGCTTGGTAAAACCAACTCAAAGGGCTCTGCGTTTGAGCGCACAATCACTCAGGCTGGATTATATACAAATATAAAACGATTCCGTTTTTTCAGCGAATTTCCTCCAAAGGGAATGCAGCTATTGTCGTTGTACCGATGATGGGATTTCGTAAAAATTTCATCAAATTTCCATCGACCCTGCCTACTAGATGTTAAAAAACTGAAGAATTTTATCGAAGTAATTTTTCGTAAATCGAATTCATAAGGCAAAAATCTATTCTATAACTGGCAATGTGTTCCAATGGTTCTCCCAAAACAATTAAATCTAAAATCTTTGCGCTCACGAATATACGAATTTTGTTTCGATATTCTTCCAGTATTTCATAGAACCAGTTCTAGGGAACATCAATTATTTCAGACCCCGTCTTTGAAATAGGCACATATATACTTCCCAAGGCATACTCCTTCTCAAAACCTTTCACTGTAGTATGTGATAGGGCCATGTGGTCGGAAGGAGAACCACCCTACCTCAAGAAAGGAATCGTCTGGTATACAGACGGATCTAAAACTGAAGAAGGGGCCGGGCCGGGAATCTACGGTGAGAAGCCTAATGTCCTTCCTAGCAGAAGTCTACGCCATACTGGCTTGCGTCCGTGAGAACCTACGTAGAGGCTACATAAACCAGAACGTGTGTATTCTTTCGGACAGTCAAGCTGCTTTAAAAGCCTTGTCTGGAACTGAGGTCACCTCAAGGGTAGTCAAGAATTGTCTGGAGGAACTTCTGAAACTGGCAAAGCGGAACAATGTTAAATTGATCTGGGTGAACAATGTTAAATTGATCTGGATTCATGTTGGTATCAATAATTGTTGGTAAAGCAATGGTGAATGTAATTAAAGAATGTTTAATTTTGACTATGGCAATACCAATGTAAACAGCCCCTTATATACCTGGATTTTTAAAATTGCATATCCGCATTTTAATTAAATTTCGTTTTTTTTTTTTTTAATTGAATCTTATTGTCAATTAAAATTGCATAACCGCCCCTTTTTTTTCTTAATAATTAACTGCTGATGTCGGGATTCGAACCCATATCCTTCCAGTTTCCAAGTAGGCATACTGCGTAGATACAACGGCATTAGTTTACGAATAAAAATTGATCCGGATAAAAGTTGTTTCGTTCGTAGGCGGTCATTTTATGCTGACCTTGATTTTTACATTGATCGAAACCTTTTATTTGAAGAGTCAACTCGTTGACTTTAGATTCTTCTCTTCGACTTTAGATTCTGAAAGGGTGGAAAAATTTGCAATTACACTCTTTTTTTTTAGCGAATTTACTGAAAGGAAATAGAGCTATTGGTCCCGTACCGAAGTCAAAATTTCGCAAAAATTTCTTCAAATGTCCATCGATCCTACCTTGTAGATGTCAAAAATCACCATCTGTAAAATTTATATATATATATCTATGGACATATATATATATATACATATATATATATATATATGTGTCTGTAATCACTCTAGCGGTCACAGTTTTCATTTTATCGGAATGAGATTTGGTATTTGAAGCACTTTTGGTATTCAAAAGGTCAAGTTCGTTAATGGGTAAAATCGGACCAGGGGAAAGGGGGGTTTAGAGGGAGGGGGAAACACAAAATTTGACATATCTCCCTTAATATTCGAAAAATCGAAAATTTTATAAGAAGTAAAGTTGTAGGTATTAAGTTTTACTGTAATTTTGTTTCTTATCATTTTTTCTATAACCCTAATATTTACAAAAATATTGACGGTTTAAGATTGAAAATTAAATTCCTCAATATCTCTGTACGCATTAGAGTTTGAGCAAAAATGATAAGGTGAAGAATTGTAGGAAGCATGATTTTCTACAACTTTGTTTCTTACGCATTTTTCGATTGTTCTAATATTAAGAGAGATATTTTATATTTTGTGTTTTCTTCTATCTTTATGCCCCCCTTTCCCCTTGACGTATGTTATTTATTAATAAAATTGGCCATGCAAATACTAAAATCAGATACAACATTTCATTTTGATCAGACTAACATTGTGACCGCTAGAGAGTAATTTATTTATTCCAAGGAAATTCGCTAAGTTGAAGCAGCTCCTGCGTAACGAATTTTTTTTAAATTGCCTCTTTAAATTCGGTATTAAAAGAAAAGCAAAGGTTTTATAAAGGAAAATAAATTTTTATTTCATATTAATTTACAATCCAATAAAAAAAAACCGGTTTTTTTGTGGAACTTAACGCTAAAGAATTATTAGTTAAGAACACTTTCTGTTATATTTTCTCTTTCTCATATTTTGCTTTACATTCTTTTTCTTTTTCTCCAGTTGGATCATATTTAGCTTTGAGTTCTTCCATTTTCTCCGGTTTTTTCTCCTTCAAATGTGTGAAAACTAACCCAACTCCATCTATTTGTGCTCGAGAACAATGGGCGCAACATGTTTCCAAGGCTTCATGAAAATGTTCTAGAAAAAAATTTATAAAAAATACATTAATTCAAAATAAATAAAAATTCGTTTCGCTTGAGTTATGTCAATTTTTTTGGCGAATTTTCTCGAGAATAAATCATGATGATTCGGTTTTGGAAGTAACTTTTACTTGTTAATGTTCATAACGAGTTTTTTTTCAATATCATGAAATTCTGAATCAAATTTTGTACTTTTCGGTATTTGACAGGTCAATTTTTATTTAAGAGGTAGAATCGGTAACGGGGAAAGGATAGCTTACAGGAAGATGATAAACCAAAAATGTCTCTCTCATAATATTAGAAAATCGAAAAATGTAATGGGAAGTAAAGTTGTAGAAAATCAAGTTTTCCATAATTCATTATCTGATCACTTTTTCAGAAAACTCTTTAATCTGAAATCGAAAATATTTCTACGATTTGCGTAATAGAATATTCGAGTAACAGAAAAAATTAAAAAAGAAACCAAATTGTAGTGAAATTAATTTTCTATAACTTTATCTTTAAGTAAATTTTTCGATTTTTCCTATACTAAGAGCGCGATATACCAAATTTTGTGTTTACCCGCCTATTTCTAAACCCACCTTTTCCCTTCTCCAATTGTGTCGGTTAACGAACTTTGCCTTTCAAATGCCAAATCATCTCACTTACCATGCATCCGTGCCGCGTGGCATAACATATCTTTTAAACGATGCAAAATATGGAAAATAGTTAAATTTAAAAGATGGTTTATCTCATCGAAACAAACAACTTTTATTTGAAACTTTTTTTCTATACATCCCATAAAAATATAATTATTGTATTATGTTTAAATTGTGCAACTTTTGTTTCAAACATATTTCTCGATTCCGCTTAGTTTTCGAGAAATCTAACTGGATGAATTAAAATGACTCACCCTGTATATATACACTCCCGTTCATAAAAATTGAACTAATTGAAACATTCTAGATAGATAGATTGTAGAGGCTGTCCTGGACGGGACACACTTCGACCATAAGGTCCATTTTGATGCCTAAGGATGTGTGGATGTGAGTGAAGGACAAGAAATTTTGTGTGTGGTCTAAGAATCGGTAGGATGTGCGGCTGCAGCCGACTTTGATAGGAACTATGGCGATACTCATCTGGAGTTCGTGAAGGAAATTGCAGAAAACCTTCACAAGCACAGCCGGTAACTTCGTTCAGGTCCATACGCCGTCAGTTTTGTCAATTAACCGACCTTTTTTCCTTTTTTTTTAAATAATTGACAAACTGCCGATGTCGAGATTCGAACCCATAACCTCCCAGTTCCAAGTACACACAACGCGCTTAGAATGCGACTTGGTGGTGGGTCAATTTTTATGAGCAGGAGTGTACATAAAAATTCAAAAATTCCCTAATAACGTAATTTCGAATACTTACTTTTAAATTCTTCACCTTCAGCTGTACATTTTCCAGTTCCTTCGAAACATTCATAATAACTATTGAACAATCGATCGTTGTCCAGGATTTTCTGTACATCAATATGATCGTATTTCGTTGTATATTTTTCGTCGTCTGGTTTAGGTGCAGCGTAAACAATGGCGGTAGCTGCTACAGCTACAAAAACAAACACTACTGCACAGTATTTCATGTTGTTGTTGATTCAATTTGACAGTTGGTTCGATTGTTGTATACAAATAATTTGTAAATAAATATTTACACGTAGAAGGTTGACAATGGAAATACAAAACTTTGGCTCTGCTTTATATACCGGAAAAACAATACAAGAAATATACTGATGACGTTCGTTTGTAGTTCATTTGTGTTTTTGTGTTCTTTAAATTAAATTTTTTTGCTTCTAATATTTTTAATTATAGAATTTCAATAGAAGATGCAAAAAAAATATTAAGATAATTAATCTTTGAAATAAACAGGAAAACATTCATTGGTTATCTAATTATTAACTATATGTGCATTTGTATCAGGTTTTTATACATCTATATACGCAGATTATACCGAGATTTTAACCAGTCTGCGCAGTATGCCTACTTGGAAACTGGGATGTTATGGGTTCGAATCCTGACATCGGTAGTTTGTCAATTGTTAAGAAAACAAAAAACGGGTGGTTAATTGACTAAATTGTCGGCGTATGAACAAGAACGAAGTAACCGGCTATGCTTGAGAAGGTTTTCTGCAGTTTCCTTCACGAACTCCAGATGAATATCGGCATAGTTCCTAACATAGTCGGCTGCAGCCGCATATTCTCCCAATTCCTAGTCTATACACAAAAATTTTTTCCACTCCACTCACATCCTCACATGCTTAGGCATCACAATGCATGCACCTCATGGTCGAAGTGCAGCCTCTACAATCTATCTCTATATATTTGAAGGCGTTTAGATAATGGATTATACAATGTTTAATTTCATGATTAATAAATTTATAATTAAATTTCTTTAAATGAATTAATTTAATAAAATTCTTGTGATTCTTTTATAAATAAATATTTATTTCTGTCAAAAAATTTATTTTACAATTCAATTTAATATAATTTAAAAATGAAACTTTAAGCTGCAAGTTGTTTACGGCTTTATTTTTTATATGCACCAGTTGGATTCAAAGTGGTAACTTCTCTTCTTTGTGTTTTTGAAGTCGATTAATCAAATTGATAGAAAGAATATTATTAAATAGATGATACAATTTATTTATTACATAATTAATAATTTTATAAATAAATAATATAAGTAGTGAATTATCATCAATTTAAAATCAACTTATAAATTGTATACGAAAACTTAAACTGCCAAAGTTTTACGACATTTTACTTCCTTTTCACCAGTTGGATCATATTTAGCTTTAAATTCTTTCATTTGATCTGCTCTGTGCTTTTCTAAATATTCGAATACTGTTTGAACTCCTTTCTTTTGTTTCTCAGAACATTTGGAACAGCAAGTTTCAATGCCGTCTATCAAATTTTCTAAAACAATAAAAATATTAAAATTGACTTTTCAGTCTAACGGTTTCATTTTCAAACAAATCAGTTTCTAAACAATACCAACTTTTTAATTCTTCACCTTCCGCTGTACATTTGCCAGTCCCTTGGGCACACGCTATATAATTGTCCAATAATCGATCGTTTGCCAAAATCTCGTCCAGATCGATGTTATCGTATTTGGTTGAATATCCTCCATCTTGTGGTGCAGCGTAAACAATGCTAGCTAATGCCACAAACACAAATACTACAGCTAACTTCATGTTGGTAACAATTGTTGTTGGTAAAACAATGGTGAATGTAATTAAAGAATGTTTAATTTTGACTATGGCAATACAAATTTGAACAGGCCTTTATATACCTGGTATGTAATACAGATGTTTAAAATCGCATGTCTGCATTTTAATTGAATTTCGTTGTATATGATGGAGGTCAGTTTTATTACAAGAGAGATTGTGGTAAGACTAATTTTCGACAACTTACTTCGACCCATTTCTTAAATATACTTAGAATAAAACAATATATTTAAAGTGGTCAGTTTTGCCGGACCCCTAAAGCCCTCTTTTCATCTCAATTAAGACATATAATGTTTCGGAAACCAATAGCTCATAGGCTACCCTAATTTGATCGGACTAATTACGGAGAAAATTATAGGTTTCAAATTAAGACAAAAGTTTGGTTCTATATCTGGGAAATCGAAAAATGGATTTGGATTTTAAATACACAATTTGGGAAAGTAAAGCGAATCATGGTTTCGGCAAAAAGTAACTGAAAAAAAAGACAGAAATCATTTTACTATCAAGTTTCACATAAGAAAGAAAATTGAATCAATTTCAAACAAAATGAAGGAAAGTTTGAAAGTTAAAATTAGCTAAAAAAATTTGCTAAAATTTGAAAAATGGTAATTTATTCGAAGATCGAAGTCGGAAATTTAAAATTGTTTTACCATTGAATTAATGTTTCAATTAATTCTGTTAGTTTGACCTCTTGCGTAAATTAACTGTGCAATTTTAATTACTAACAAATTTAGGGAAGTCAAATTAAAATACAAACAAGCCATTCAAATTCACCATTCACTGCATTGTAGGTATATAAAGGGCTGTTTAAATTTGTATTGGCCATAGTCAAAATTAAACATTCTTTAATTACATTTACCATTGTTTTACCAACAACAATTGTTACCAACATGAAGTTAGCTGTAGTATTTGTGTTTGTGGCATTAGCTAGCATTGTTTACGCTGCACCACAAGATGGAGGATATTCAACCAAATACGATAACATCGATCTGGACGAGATTTTGGCAAACGATCGATTATTGGACAATTATATAGCGTGTGCCCAAGGGACTGGCAAATGTACGGCGGAAGGTGAAGAATTAAAAAGTTGGTATTGTTTAGAAAAATGATTTGTGTGAATATGAAACCGTTAGACTGAAAAGTCAATTTTAATATTTTTATTGTTTTAGAAAATTTGAAAGACGGCATTGAAACTTGCTGTTCCAAATGTTCTGAGAAACAAAAGAAAGGAGCTCAAAAGATATTCGAATATTTAGAAAAGCACAGAGCAGATCAAATGAAAGAATTTAAAGCTACATATGATCCAACTGGTGAAAAGGAAGAAAAATGCCGTAAAACTTTGGCAGTTTAAGTTTTCGTATACAATTTATACGTTGATTTTAAATTGATGATAATTCACTACTTATATTATTTATTTATAAAATTATTAATTATGTAATAAATAAATTGTATCATCTATTTAATAATATTCTTTCTATCAATTTTATTAATCGACTTCAAAGACACAAAGAAGAGAAGTTACCACTTTGAATCCAACTGGTGCATTTGATAAAGAAAGCCGCAAACAACGTGCAGCTTAAAGTTTCATTTTTAAATTATATTAAATTGAATTGTAAAATAAATTTTTTTGACAGAAATAAATATTTATTTATAAAAGAATCACAAGAATTTTATTAAATTAATTCATTTAAAGAAATTTAATTATAAATTTATTAATCATGATATTAAACATTGTATAATCCATTATCTAATCGTAAAGTAACCAATTTGGATGTAACATCCGTCTATGTTACATCCTCAAACAGTTCAGTCAATAACTGTGACTTCACAAGTGGTCTATAGAGAGTGAGGTATACGGAAAATTTGAAATATCTCTCTTAATATTTGGTAAAATGGAAAAATTTAACATGAGTAAAGTTAATTAATTTTTCCTCAATTTTATCAATTCATCATTTTTTTCTGCAACTCTAATATTTGTAAAACTATTTACGATTTTAATGTTATAATAATGAATATTAAATCGCTGCTAGGGTTACCCGACTACAGAAGGCTATGATTTTAGCAGTCTATGTACACTCCCGTTCAAAAAAAAAGCAGTTGAAACCTTCTTAGTGTGACTGTATGTAATATGGTACATATAGAGTGTATTCCGTAATGATAGCATCAATAAGTTTTAAGTTGGCATTACTTAAAAAGGAAAGGTAGAGATGGATGGTGCTGTGTTCCACCATCATAAACATCATCAAAAGTCGTATGACGTATGCTATTGTAATGATAGAGGAATCATTTTTATTATTTATTTATAAATTATACTTAGTTAATCTTATCCAGAGCACGGTAGTGCGCAAGGCCGAGTCTGTTATTAAACAAAATAAAATATAATTTTTTGTTTTTATTCAATTTTATTTAATTTTTTGTTTCTCAGTCATTGCATGATTCTGACAGCAGAAGATTTATGATTGATGGTGTTTATGATGGTGGAACACAGATCCATCCATCCCTACCCCTCCTTTTTAAGTGATGCCAACTTACAATTTATTGATGTTACCATTAAAGGAATAAGCCCATAGTCAGTAATTTAAAGGGTGAGCCATCTAACGTTTCGAATTTGAACTATAGGTTATTTTGATGTTGGAAGGTTTGATGACAGTTGACCGATGTGACAGAAAGTTAGTTTTTTGTTTGAAATTTACGAAATGGATCGCTTTTCGCACAGTTGGGAAATATTAAAAAATTATTTCCAAAGTCGTAAGTCTTCTACTCAAACGGAAAGAAATTTACGAAAAAAAATTTGACAAAAAGAATGTGCCAAAAACGCAGTTTGTGGATCAATTTGTGAAGCGAATTCGTGAAACTGAATCGTTGTTGGATACGAAAACCCGTGTACGTACTCGTACAGCGCGCTCAACCGATAACATCGCTGCTGTTGCTGAGAGTGTGCGTGAACATGTCACGCACTTCTTTGAGAAGAATTTTGCATAAAGACCTCGGTATGAATGCGTACAAAGTCTAAATTAGTGCAAGACCTGAAGCCACATGACCAATTTTTCCAATTTTTAAATAGCCCACCCTATATAAGCTTAGAATGTGACTTGATGTCAAATTATCTGAGAAAGATTTTCGTGGTTTTATAGAAATGATTTTTTTTTTTTTTTGGGTGTTTATTAGGACCTAAAACTAAATATTTCCAAACCAAGAAAAGTATAGGTTTCAAAAAAATGACATTTTATTGAATATATTTTTATTGTTTTAATTTAGATTTACACAATTTTCTATTCATTTTGTAAGAAAATGAAAAACTTAAACTTCTACCAAATTTGGGTTTTTTTTTTTATAAATTATATTTTTTACGACATTCTTTCTCTTTAGCACCAGTTGGATCGTATTTTGCTTTGAGATCTTTCAATTTTTCAGCTCTATTCTTTTCCAAAAATGCGAATACTTTCTTAACAGATTCTTTTTGTTTCTGAGAGCATTTCGAACAGCATGTTTGAATGGCATCTTGAAAATGTTCTGAAAAAAAAAGATACAAAATTTATGATAAAATTATTTGGAGATTTATTATTTATGTATAATTTTTTGGTATAATATTTGTCTCGTTGAAAAACTATTTCCATTGTAGATGTATCTAAAATTCAAAGAAAAAATTTCATTTAATGTATTAAATAGATTTATTTTATGTGTAGTTTTGCATCACTTAAACCCCGACTTGAATTAGTCACTGATCGCTAAATTATCTCTATCTACAGAGTTAAGTTTTAGTATAGTACTCTGACTACTACATGCTGTTCGCATAACTACCGGCTTTGATGGTTTGACAACTGTTAGTCTTCAAATAGAATAAATTCTGATTTTAGTATCTGCATAAGTTTCCAAAATGTTCAGAAAAAGTAAAATTAAAAACATATTTTGGAGGACATAAAATAATTTAACTAATTATAAATATTAAGGTTGATCGGACACCATGTGTAGGTAAAATCGACAATGTATAGTTAAACATCTGAATTTTTGATATGCGATTAATAGGGAATATGCATAAAAATTTTTTTTCACATTTATTTTCAGAATATGAAAATACTGTTAATACTGTAATAATATTTAAAAACGAAATTAAAATCCGACAAATATGAAGGAAGCTATAAGCTTTTAAAGATTATTATCTGTCTCTTTCTTGCAAAAATATTAAAAACGGAGTTTTACGTGTATTTTAAATGGTGAAAGTGTAATATGACGTCACATAACATATTAAGAGGGTTATCACCCTCTTTGTATAATCGGGAATTTCAATCATTCATATCTCGCTTATTTTTAAAGTTATTTAAAAAGTAAAATTTACCTTGATATTTCTCAAGTAAACATGCATCAATTTAAGTGAACAAAAATTTTCATGAATATTCCCTATTGCTAACTCATACGTATAAAATAATTTTTTGAAAAAAATCTGACGAAGGGTTTTCATGTAAGTAATCATTAAAAATTGGAATTTTAACATGTTGTGAATAGCAAATGTTAAATAAACGCATACATTTTCGATAATGTTGCTCCACTTTCTACAGGTTATTAAAAAGTAAAAAATTTCTACTTTTATAAATTAAATCTCGTAAATAACGTTAAAATTATATTTAAAAAAAGTCTGACGAAGAGTTTTGTAAATATCTTATTTAAAAAGATAAAAAATTAACAAAAATTTTCATTCGCCATACTTGAATAGAATCAAAAGACGATTATTTATTATTTTTAGTAATTAAATAATTACATAAATGCGATTACTAGTGATGTTAGATTCTATCTAAATTTAAATAATTAATTTACAGATTAAAATGATTTGCTGGATAATGTTCGTTCAACCTTAACCCAAAATTATGAATATTAAATTTAAAAAGATTAATAACTGCTTGAAATTTTAACAGAAAATTCTAAACACGCCGTAAACTCTATTTACACAGCATGTTAAAAAAAAATCATATTTAGAGCTGTGAAGGATTTCTAGTTTTGTGACCGCGGCAACCAAACTTTAGAATACACTGGCGAAGATTTGAGGGAAGATTGATTTTCAGAAACAATGTAAAATGAATTCAAAGAAAAGCAAAGAAAAGAAAATCCGGCTCAGATTTATAGCGCAGTTGAAATCTGTTGTCCGCCGTTGTAGGAAATGTGTTGATGTGTTGAGGGGCCCTAATCTACAATTGATATCAAACTTAGAAAAAAGCAGTGGCGTACTTAATTTTTTCTGAAAAATATCTAGTTTGGATGTCACCCATGGAATAATTAAATTAAATCTATAACTACATCAAATTAAGCCCCCCTTACTAATTACTAAAAGCATATCGCAAGTGTCATCATCGAAATCAGCTAAGTGGTTTTAAAATAATTAGAAGAAAAAAAAGTTTTTGTATTGCAAGTTTTTGTATAATTTTTTGTTTATGAGACCCTCTATATACATTTTCGGAATAAAAAATTCGGAATCTTATACCCAAATTCGGTACGAAGTTGCGGGTAAAAGCAAGTTCATCGATTTTTTTAATAATAAAAAAAAAAAAAAAAAAATTCGTTACGCAGAAGCTGCTTCAACTTAGCGAATTTCCTTAGAATACAAAAATCAGTCTCTAGTGGTCACAATTTTAATCTGATCAAAATGAAATGTCGTATATGATTTTAGTATTTTCAAGTCCAATTTTATTAATAAATGACATATGTCGAAGGGAATGAGGGCGGGGGGGAGGGGGTATAAAGAAAGAAGAAAACACAAAATATAAAATATCTCTCTTAATATTAGAATAATCGAAAAAAGCGTAAGGCATAAAGTTGTAGAAAATTATATTTGCTACAAGTCATCACCTTATCATTTTTGCTCAAACTCTAATCTGTACAGAGATAGTGAGGAATTTAGTTTTCAATCTTAAACCGTCAATATTTCTGTAAATATTAGTGTAACAGAAAAAATGATAGGAAACAAAACTACAGTAAAATTTAATACCCAAAATTTTACTACTTATAAATTTTTCGATTTTTCGAATATTAAGGGAGATATGTCAAATTTTGTGTTTCCCCCTCCCTCTAAACCCCCCTTTCCCCTCATCCGATTTTACCCATTAACGAACTTGACCTTTTGAATACCAAAAGCGGCTCAAATACAAAATTTCATTCCGATAAAATGAAAACTGTGACCGCTAGAGTGATTACAGACACATATATATATATATATATATATATATATATATATATATATATATATATATATATATATATATATATATATATATATATATATATGTCCATAGATATATATATATAAATTTTACAGATGGTGATTTTTGACATCTACTAGGTAGGATCGATGGACATTTGAAGAAATTTTTGCGAAATTTTGACTTCGGTACGGGACCAATAGCTCTATTTCCTTTCAGGAAATTCGCTAAAAAATTAAAAAATCCAAATACATACTTTTTAATTCTTCACCTTCTGCCGTACATTTTCCTTCACCTTCAACACATGCAATATAATTATCCAACAATCGATCGTTATTCAGGATTGCATCAAGATCGATATTATCGTATTTCGTTGGATACGACGTGTCTTCCGCGTAAACAATGGTAGTAGCTACGGCTACGAACAAAAACACTGCCAAAACTTTCATTTTGAATTAATTGATCAATTATGGTCACCAATTACGAGCCAATTGTACGAACGAGTAATCTGGTGAAAAATTATCATCTTCCAGCTTTATATAATAAAAATATAGTGTAAGCGCCACACGTATCCTCCATATACACAAACTGCATTTAAGTTTATAACACATTTTTTTTTATAACACATTTAAGCTCGCCTTATATATTTTCAGGTGTTACAGGCGTTGTGTTTACGGACAGACGGGAGGACATACTGGAGAATAATTTTTTTTAGTACTCCACTGTTTAAAATTTATTATTATTATGTTTTCATATTTTTATTATTCAAAAAATAATAATTTATATAATTATTGGTTTATGCGAGTTGAGAATTTAACAAACTAATTTCAACAAACATTTACTTAGATCGGATATGACTTGCGTATATCCAAGCTTACTTCGATATTTCCGCACATATTTCAAACGAGTTACAAAAAGTACTTGTCTCAAGACAGTTACTAAAATTAGTTGGCTCAGTACAGTTACTAAAAGTAGTTGTCTCACATGAATTAATCAGATGGTATTTTGAATTTTTATTTCTTCAATTTACAAATTGAATATTTATTATGGATTGTGCTGAAGTATCGAATAGGCGAATTAATGGTTTCTATCTGATTGTATCTAAGTATATTTTTTTTGTATAATTTATTTAATTCACCATTCCGAAACTTGTGGTTTTTCAAACTTGTCACATTTCAATACACATTCTATACACATTTTGGCTCTACAATTTATGTATTTTATGTGAATATGCAATGACTTTTTCAATTTATAACTATATTGTTTTGTATACGCTTGGTATTTTTGGCCTTGTAGTTTTTCTTTACAGAAGCGTAAAGTCCCCTTTATATACAACTATGTATCTGAATTAAATTTGTAGTGTATATTTATATTTTTGCAAATCAGACATATTTGAACATTTTTTTTTACTGTAGTGTCGTTTTTTTTTTTATATACGATATTTCTTTTTACTACAGTTCAATCTAGTACATATTCATGTAATTTTTTTTATAACTTGTACAACCAAACTTAGTATTTTAAGGATAGTTATACTATCAACATATTAAATGAAAAATTATTTATTTCAAATATATTTTATTTTTACATATATTTTGTTTTGTTCTTTTTTTGTACTTTTTTTTATTTTCAGTATTTCTGATTCGAATCACTAGTCGATAACTTAGACACTTACTGGATAGTAAAGATCTTACTACCTCAATATTATCTTTTTTAATGGGCCCAGCTTTTATTGAAAGACTTTCGGTTCAACGTGTTATTTTTTTATATTTACGTGTATCGCGTTAGCACCGATCGTTTTCCAATTTTCATAATTCCACATACAATACTCTGCTTTGGATTTTTTTTTCTAAAGTACCGTATATTTAGTTTTCATTATTTTTTTTTTAAAAATACATCATAATACCTCTTTTAATTAAAATTACTAAATTAACTCAAATTTCATTTTTATGAAAATAATTGATAATTCAATTATTTTCAATAAAGTGTTTAGTTTTTTTTTTTTTTAAACTAAACACTTTTATTTATTTTTTTTTTTTTAAATACACAATACATTAGGTTTCTTACTTCAAAAATGACGCACCTCCCATACAACCGTTCGTCCCTTATTTTATCCCCTTACAAGATTCGATTTCCACAATCGCTGATACAACTGACTTTTATATATAAATAGAAGCATAAACACCAATTTCCGTATTTCTAACTTCAAAAAGAACGAACTTTCAAACAAGCTTTCATCCCCTATGTAACCATCCATAGGGGATTAATATTCAAATATTCTTAGTGCTCGTCTACGTTATATAAGAAACCCCTGTACAAAATTTTATGCTTCTAGGTTCACCGGTTTAAGCTGTACATTCTCTGTCACCAATTAGTCAGTTCGTAGTCAGTTTGTAGCCAGTTCGTAGACTTTAACCCGACTACGGCAAAGCCAAAAGGAAGGGTTATTTTTTATATAAGGGAAGGATTTATATTTATGTATGTTCCGCCGTAGCGCCTAAACTACTCATCCGATTTTGATGAATGAGGTCCACTTGTAATAGACTGCGTGACGTCATATTAAGTCCCATGTCGCGGATATGAAATGCCTAATACACTTGTGAATAAAAAATTTCACAAATATATCGATTTTGGTATCAAATGAAAGGTTTTCAATTCACAGATTCCGGAAATGTGTAATTTATTTTGACCCGACCACAGAAGGATATGATTTTAGCAGCCTAAGTATTTTAGAATGTTCATAGGTTACCGTGTAGCTCCTAACCTACTTATCATATATTGACAAATGAGATATCGTTAACTTTGTTTTAGAGTTCAACTACGAAAAAAGCGTGAAACAAATTTGAAGAACCTTATTGTAAATAATTCCAGGCCTAACTATGGCGATATACAAATTAAAACTGTCGACCTTCGACTACGCGAAATATTGACAAGACTCTTCAAACTTGTTTCGTAGTCGGGTTTTAGTCTTTTTAAACATATATATTATTAAGTCGATAGTCTTGCAACAAACTACGGTTGCAGTCTCTTTAGTAGGTAAATATAGAGGTAAAAAATTTACAAACATGAAACGTCACAGAATTTTTCTGATTTTAAGTGCTTTTGTATGATAATAGATAAATTTAAATTCGAGCTCGAAGTAATTTTACCCCACCTAGTTAATACGAGCAGAGTAATTAATTCAGCAAAAAATTTCCTTTATTATAAATCTTGTTATTAATCTTAAGGAAGTTCCAGCATAAAATCACTTTTCGACAGATTTTGCTCAATTTTTTTCACAGGCTACAATTAACGTTTTCTAATAAATCCCTTAGAATTTTTGACTATTTAGAACGCTGATTAATTAATTACAAAGTAATCATTCTCTCTCATTAGAAGCATATAAAGCTTGATGCCCGTCCAACTATTATCTGTTGTATTAGAAAAAAAAACTCGACAAAGTTTAAAAAAAACAATAGGACAGTAAAGATAAAAAAATTTTAAAAAAAATCATGTTTTACGGTTTTGTTTTCGAAATATAAGAGTTTAAAACTTTTTTTTTATTTCAAAATTACATTAATTAGTATATAAATATATATATATATGTGTGTATGTTCTGTATGTATGTATATGTGCTTGTTCTATAATAAAAGCAAACCAGTACAAGACAATACTGATACTACCTTAAACATTGTTTCTGTTTTTTTTTGCTAAATTCTAAGAAATTATCTGTTTATACTTTACAGAGCGTTTGTTGTGTGTGTGATCACATTTCATTGGAAATTAAACAGGTTTCTAGGAAATGTTTTTGTAATTTAAAACATATAAAGTTCAACACCCCCCGTACCAACATGTTGGACCGATTTACATTCGTGTACTATATAATTATATACCCGACACAAGTTGATGTCGGTTTTTTTAAATGTTATAATTGACTTGAAGATTTGCTCCGGCACTTTTGGCGTCGATAGCGTACTACTGAATTATTCAACTTTATTAATTTTTACCAGCACTTCCGCTATCAGAGTTTAAATGTTATTTGGCTTCCCAGAACCTCCACCTTTACACCTCGGGTTACATTATTGGAGTTTTAGTAAGGATCCGTAATTTTTTTGAAAATATAATATAGCCTATGTCACCCGGGGATAGTGTAGCTTCCCAACGGTGAAAGAATTTTTTAAATTGGTCCAGTAGTTTCGGAGCCTATTCAATGCAAAACCACAAACAAACAATCAAATCTTTCCTCTTTATAATATTAGTATAGATTTATTGCAAGATCCAAGTTCCTTGCCGAGTATTTGAACAACTCTTACCATGAAAACAAACTTTTAGCATTACTTTCGGACATCTCGAAGGTTAAAATGTAAAATTTGTACAGATTATTGTATGAATGGCTTTCAGAACGTGTTTCCCCCCGCTAGGAGGGAAATACGTGACGATTAAGAAATTTAACACACAAAAAAAAAAAACTCAAAGTACGGAACCATCGGCGCACGAGTTGTTCGACTCGCACTTGTCCGGTCTTGTTTTACATCAATATTTTACTTTCAAAATTTCAAGGCTCAATAAAAATGCAATTGATATTTTTTTTTTTTAAATATATGAACAGTTAATTTAACTTGTAATAGCGGTTGTGTGCCCTACCTTGCCCTCGAAATGGCCTGATATTAAGATGATGATTATTGTGCTACACAAGGTCACAAAAGTATAGTGCTCCTTTTTCAAAATTGTATAATTCTCCATTTTCGGAATGGTTGCGTTGGGAAAATTAAAGTTTTTCGATTTTTTCCATACGTTTGAAGTGATTCCGTGTCGAATACAAAAAACCGTATTCTTCTAACAAGTGGGCAAGAATATGTCTACGTGAATGAGTCAGTCAGTTACACAAAGGGCTTTATATATTATAGGATTTTGAAATGAATAAAATATCTCTTCGTAGTATAAATCAAAGTCTCCGGTGTCCATCTTATTGAATGGCTACGCCAATCTGGCAAAACACCAAACCAATTTCATTCCAATAGATAATTCTTGAGGAATTGTTTCCTTCCTTTGAATGTGTACTTTTAATAGATGTAGCTTGTGTTAAGCGAGATTTTACGATTTTTGATGACAAGAGAATCGGTAAAAACCATCGCTTGGAAGACTATTCTTCGTGTTTCCCACCCATAAAGCATTTGATATACGAAACAACGCGAAACTTTAATATTATTTAATTCCTTGTTTTTTAATAGCCAAAATATTATTCTTAAAATAGCCCATTGCTAAAAATGATAGTTTTCATATGAGATGTCATCAAAATAGTGTGAGATACGGGAAATACTCAACATGAATTTCGGACATCGAACTCATAGCATACATACTATAAGTATGTTATAGTATGTTATTTATAGTCGAGGTCAAGAGCATATAAATACTCAACAAAATTTCAATGAATACTTCCTTCAAATAATCTTTGACCTTGAATTGAACAGATTTTTCACAAGCATAACATAAACTCCAAGATGACCAAAGATCAACAAACAAAACTGATTTTTGAAATCGTATTTCAAAAATGGCTCCAATTCATAAATAAATCATAAATATTAAAGACGTATTTCGACTACCAAGTAGTCATTATCAGCAGTCACTCAGTGACGAAACAATCATTAAATTAGCAACGAATCATAAATCTTTTCGGAGAATACTTTCAACCTGCTGACTCATACAGATGATGATTACTTTATAGTCGAAATACGTATTTGTATAATACTAGTAAGTTTAACCGTGCTTCAACACGGCGTCTCTCGTCCCTGTGTATTTCAGAAAATGTCAGAAAATGGCTTTAACTTCAGATCGGTTTAGAATATTGAACTTCTGATAGTTTTATCCGGAGTCGTACGACTAATTTATCTAGGGTCTTCTCTCATCATGATTTCGGTATCTCCTATAGTTTTCTCCAAACAATTCGAACCAGTAAACAAATAAACAAACACACACATACAACATATTTCCCTTTTTTTTCTATACGGAGATAAATAATAAAATTGGAAATTTGGGAAATTTTATAAAATCAATAAATAATAAAATTAATTATAATTTCAATTTTAATTTATTAAAATTAAATCATTTTTTTCAATAGTTTTTTTTTTTGCTTAAAATAAAAATTTCTTATAAATAAATATTCTCTATGCTTTAATTTTTTCTCTGCATTCTTTTTCACGTTCACCAGTTGGATCGTGTTCAGCCTTGAATTCTGCGAGTACGTCAGCCTTATTCTTTTCTAAATGTGCGAATACTTTCTTAACACCTTCCTGTTGTTTTGGTGAACATTTATCACAGCAGTTTTGGATGGCATCTTTCAAATTTCCTATATTTAAACAAAAAATTTTAACACTCGATTAGGTACTCAAACGATATTTTTAAATCAGAACAAAAGTTACATCGAACTATAAGTTAGTTTATTTTACTTCAACACATGCATATGGATGTTAAAAACATGACTTGTGATGTTTATACCAAGGTACTGTATAATATTATGGTATAGTACGCACACGTCTGCAATCTACAGATAATGGCACAAATAATTTTAATAAAAACATCAGCAGGATATCGATCAATTGGTTTTATCTCAATCAAAAAAGCACTTGGAAAACCAGCCAGATTATATTGCTCCCCAAATGTATTCATTACTTGTTAACGGTGAAAAAATAAAAGCACAGAACTTAGGTTGCTCGCAAAGTACTGGCAATTCGACAATTGTATCTGATTCCCATTTTTCCCATGACTGATTTTGCATATTAACGAACTCGGCGTTTCAAATATGGAAAGCTTGTATCCAAATATCATTCAAATAGAACTGAAACTGTAGCTTCCAGAAAGCGTACACGAACAGCCAATGTCAAAAATTTTCATAATTTGAAAACATGATTGAGAAGCTTTGAATTTTTTACCATTTAATTAACCAAAATGTGTTACTTAAATGGTTAAAAATTAATTATCAAAGCAGCTTGTGCAAATTTTTTTATGGCATTGGTTATTCTTGTTCCAAAGTATAACTGGATTAAACATATATAGAAATACACATAGATTATTTGTGATGGTCATTTTCGACATACACTAGGTAGGATCGATAGCTAATTGAAGAAATATTACAAACATCCTATCACGGGGGTCATCACACCAAAATAGCTGAATTTTCTTATGAAAGAAAATTGCGCTAACATTTATATCCGACTAAATGAAAACTTTTTTTTAATGGAATACTTACGTTTTAATTCTTCACCTTCTGGTGTACATTTTCCTTTTCCTCGAATACATTCGATATAGTTACCCACTAAACGATCGTTGCCCAAAATGGCATCCACATCGATGTTATCATATTTGGTTGTATATTTGTCATCTTCTGGCCGTGGTACAGCGTAAACAATGGTAGCCAAAGCTACAACAGCGAAGACAATAGCGACTTTCATGATGATTATTGTTGTTGAATGATAGAAGAAGTATTGAACTATTTAACCAAAGTTATTTTCACAATGTTGTTAAAATTATTCCAAACCGGCTTTTTATACAAAATTTAATTCTTCAGTTAATGACGTTTTTACGATTTTTTTTTTTGTTTTGTTTTATTTACATAAATTATGTGAAGAAAAAAAAAATAGGTGGTCTTTTCTGTGTAATTTCATTCAACTGGAGATAGATAAACGCACGATTAATTATTATTAAAGTAATACGATCACGTTCCCCTACTATAGATTATATACAACAACAAAAACACAAGTGACCTTTGTGCTTGAATAATTTCACTCAAGTGTAGATAAATAAACGTACGTTTAATTAAAAATTTTAGATCCAACGAAACCCGTAGCTTTTAAAACATTACCACAATTGATATTCTTGTAAAGTTACTCGAGTATTCCAAACATAGCCATACAAAACGTCTTGGAGGCCCCGATGCAAAAATTCTCGGAGATACTCCCTGCTGAAAATTGTCTTCTAAAAAATTGTTCTAATTCAGTACGGAAAACCAAACAACACGTTCTATTTGTACCAAAGAAGTGTTGATATCCGCGCACAAATTTATAACAGTACAAATCTTTTTTTTACAGCAGAATTTTCTTTGCGAATTTTTCTTTCTCTAGAAAGAAAAGAGACCTATTTAATATCACAAGTGGTTTCTTGAAATATCAAGTTCTCATTATAGCTCTTATAATTTATCACAGAACTCAACGCCCAAAGTCTTACATTTAAAAACTAATCTATACATTGAACGAGACTGAATCTTATGCTAAAACAGATCAGTTTGGTTATTTTGTATATCTTTGACTAGTCCAAAACCTTCACTCTCTTTTAAAATAAACTTTACAAAACTATAAAAGTTAATTTTGAAGAGAAGGTTTTTGGTCCGAAAGTTTAGGGCTCGCCATAGCCGAGGGCTCCGATTCATCTCAATGTCTTCACAACCCTCGTTTCGGACCTGATTCCAAATCTCCACTGTTTTATAGGTACATCGAATACGCATACATTTTAATGCATTGGCTCTTATAGAGATTTCAATGCGCGTATATTCACTAAGAATACAGAAAATATCTTATATTTACAAAAAATGATTTAATTATTTATCTATCCTGTATATACTGATTTCTTTATTGTAAATAAAAGTATCTATTATCTCTAACGTTAGAAATATATTTTTTTTCCGATCAATATTTCCAAGCGTTACAAACTTTGGATATACATTAAAACATATGTATAGGGTATAAAATCAATAACTTAAAAAATCTACTATAATGCATTAATAATGCAACTCCGGGGTAAAAAATCCGGGGTCACCGTAAAATTTAAGTAGTAATTATATAATTAATTGAGTCAAAAAAGCCTTGTGGTTCATATTGTAAATAATATTGGTATTGGTGCATATTAATAGCCTGACACGAACATAATGATCTGTCTCCATGAGGTATCGTACACGTTCCACCTTAAATTCTCCATCTTTCTCTGGTTTATGCGATTGTAAATGAATCTTTATTTTTATATATTAATGACGATTATCAGTGTTATAATGGATAATTCAGCCTTCGGAAGGTAATATTTAGTTTCTTTGTTTTTATTTGTTGGTCAATTTGGTTATTTATCAAAATAATTCCACTGTTTGTTAATACAATTTGTTTCCCAAGACTTAAGATTCTATTTAAATAATAGTGATCTAATATCGATCTGATGTCGATTTTGATAAAATCTTTTTGTTGCAATCGCTAAAATCCTTAATTCGCAATATCTAGATCTAAAAATGAATCCACAATCGTGCAGATTGTCGAGTGTCGTATTCGAATTTTCTATGTAGTGTTTTTAGCATCATGGACGTTTTCTTCGAATGGTGTCAAATCAATGCATTCTGTGTATAGATCTGCGTCATTTTGACGTAATTAAATCATATGACCATTTCATTATTATGAAAATTATTGTCATTAAATATTTTATTACCCGTTGAAAAACAAACGGTACAATCAAACGTTTTGCTAGAAAAGATCAATATTAATATTCAGTGATGGTATATGATATTTATACTATTGGGAATTCTAGCGCTTGGATATGGTTTTTCGGTGGATAAGTTAAAAACTAGAACTTGTAAGTCTATGGTTTCTGGCCTTACGCCCTTACCCTCGTGACATACGCTTCAGTCGACAGGTTGCGTGTTCTACGTGACTCTGGTGAATAACATAAAAGATAGTGCTAGTAGGACGAAATATCTAACTACGTCCCCTGCCAGAGATCTCAATATCAGTAAATATTTTACAATCGATTCAAATTTATGATTCTCGAGAAAATTTCACCAGAAGGAACTTGAAACAAACACAAAGATATCTTTCCAACAAAAAAAAATATTAATAGACCATGGTGATTACCATGGTGACCACCGATTACCCAAACTTCTATATAAGAGTAAATTTACAAAAATGTCTTTTAAATGTTTCAACTGCTTAGACGGGGTTAGTTTTTGAGATGATATAGAGAATAAATCTTACACATCGTACAGCAAAAATATTATTGAAATGTAATATTAAATCGCTTACAAAAATCAATAAGCGATTTTCAAACGGACTTTAAAGCCGCAATGGGAACGCCCGAGTTTGATTGTAGATCGATCCCTTGGAAATAACCAAAAGATGCAAAACACACGAAAAACTTTATCATTCGTGCTTACTAGGCGTTCCAACAAATACAATCTCCAAGCGCAGTTGGTATTGATGAGGAAAGTTGGAATCCCAAAGACAACGATATCGGAGAAGAATCTCCGGGCTGGACAATATTAAACCATTGACAAAGTTGAATCTGGCACAGTGTTGAAGTACCAAGTGTAGAAGAAAGAAACCTGGAAAAACGTGGTCTCCAACGTCTCCTAAGAGACCTAGGGAACACTTCATCATCACGCAGAGCATCAAGTATATGGGGTGATCATTAAACATCGGATATTCAAGGAAGTTGTTTATACAATAATAATTTGCATGTCAGATATTGAAACGTTCGATGATAATGAGACTATGAAAATGTGAAATGATAATTATATATATTTAAATTTGATCTTATATACAGGATGCTTCGGTATTCGGTGCAAAAATCTAGTAAGGATTGTAGATTTGGTCATTTCCTATTATTTGGACACAAATAATTCCAAATGGAATGGTTTTCGATTTATTCGCAATATTAGATTTTTAACTTTTCTAAATTCGAATAATGTTCCAACTCTCTTACGTCAGAAAACGACTTTAACTTGAGAACGGTTTAAAATTATGAACTTCTGATAGTTTTTCCAGAGTTTCATCATTATTTCCGTATCTCCTACAGTTTTCTCCAAACAATGGGGACAAATAAGCACACACACATATATACAACATATTTCCCTTTTTTTTTTCTATATGGAGATAAATAATAGAATTGGAAATTTGGGAAATTTTATAAAATCAATAAATAATAAAATTAATTATAATTTCAATTTATTAAAAAATTAAATCATTTTTTTTTCAAAATTTCTTATAAATAAATATTCTCTATGCTTTAATTAATTCTCTGCATTCTTTTTCATGGGCCCCAGTTGGATCGTGTTCAGCCTTTAATTCAGCGAGTACGTCAGCCTTATTCTTTTCTAAATGTGCGAATACTTTCTTAACACCTTCCTGTTGTTTGTCGGAGCAATTTTTACAGCAGTTTTGGATGGCATCTTTCAAATGACCTAAATTTAAACAAAAAATTTCATCACTCAATTAATCAAACCATATTTTTAAATTAGAACATCCGTTACATCGAATTAAATTAGTTTATTTTACTTCAACGCATGCATATGGATGTTAAAAACATGACTTGTGGTGTTTATACCAAGGTACTGTATAAAATATTATGGTATAGTACGCACACGTCTGCAATCTACAGATAATGGCACACATAATTTTAATAAAAATATCTGCAGGATATCGATCAATTGGTTTTATCTCATTCAAAAAAGCACTTGGAAAACCAGCCAGATTATATTGCTCCCCAAATGTATTCAAAACTTGTTAACGGTGAAAATAACAATAGCACAATACTTAGGTTTCGACATACATACCATTTTCGACATACACTAGGTAGGATCGATAGCCAATTGAAGAAATTTTACAAGCATCCTATCACGAGTCATCACACCAAAATAGCTGAATTTTCTTATGAAAGAAAATTGCGCTAACATTTATATCTGACTAAATGAAAACTTTTTTTTTAATGGAATACTTACGTTTTAATTCTTCACCTTCTGGTGTACATTTTCCTTTTCCTCGAATACATTCGATATAGTTACCCACTAAACGATCGTTGCCCAAAATGGCATCCACATCGATGTTATCATATTTGGTTGTATATTTGTCATCTTCTGGCCGTGGTACAGCGTAAACAATGGTAGCCAAAGCTACAACAGCGAAGACAATAGCGACTTTCATGATGATTATTGTTGTTGAGTGATAGAAGAAGTATTGAACTATTTAACCAAAGTTATTTTCACAATGATGTCAAAATAATTCCAAACCGGCTTTTTATACAAAATTTAATTCTTCAGTTACTTATGATTTTTTTTTTTTATGTTTTATTTACATAAATTTTGTGAAAAAAAAAAGGTGGTCTTTTCTGTGTAATTTTATTCAAGTGGAGATAGATAAACGCACGATTAATTTTTATTAAAGTAATGCGATCACGTTCCCTTACTATAGATTATATACAACAACAAAAAATACAAGTGACCTTTTCTGGTATAATTTCATTCAAGTGCAGATAAATAAACGTACGTTTAATTAAAACTTTAAGATCCAACGAAACCCATAGCTTTTAAAACATTACCACAATTGATATTCTTGTAGAGTTACTTGAATATTCCAAACATGGCCGTACCCATGCAAAAACTTTCGGGGATCCTTCCTGCAGATAATTAACTTCTAAACGTTCAAATTTACCACTGAAAACTAACAAACACGTTCTATTTCTACCAAAGAAGTCTTGTTATCCACGCACATACTTCCACTGTTTTGCCAAATCTCCACTATTTTGTAGAGAAATCGAATATGCATGAATTTTACATCATCCATATTCATATTTGAACTGAAATTGAGACGATCAACTATCAACCATCTTTTATCTCTGACGGGTTTAGAGATAGATATTTTCCCACCTATTTGAGCGGAAGAAGATAATGCCTGCACTGAACTTTGTCCATTCATGAACTTGAAGTCATTCTAGGACCATTCAGTAACTCTAAGTCACGCCATATGTTTATTGATCAATATTTCTAACCACCAAAAATTTGGGACTAAACTTATAATTCCTTTATATGTGTAACATATATACAGGGTCGATAACTTATAAATCTATGATATTCCATTAATAATGAAACTCTTAATAAATCCGGGGTCACCGTAAAATCAACAATGTAGGGCTTAATTATATAATTAATTAAGTCCAAAAAAGCGTTATTGTTTATATTCATAATGTGAATAACATTGGTATTGATGCATATTAAAAGCCTCACACGAACATATTATCTCCGTCTCCATGAGGTATCGTACACGTTCCACCTTAAATTCTCCGTCTTTCTCAGGTCTATATGATTGTTAATGAATCATTTTTTTTTTAATATTAATGACGATTATCAGGGTTATAATGGATAATTCCAGTTTTCAGTCTTCGTAACTTAATTGTTTGGTTTGTTTTTATGTGTTAGTCAATTTGGTTATTTATCAAAATAATTCCACTATTTGTTAGTTCAATTTGTTTCCCAAGAATTAAGATTCTATTTACATTATGGTGATTTAATCTCGATCCGATCTCAATTTTTATAAAGTCTTTTTTGTTGCAATCGCTAAAATCTTTAACTCACAATTTCTAGATCTTAAAATGAACGTACAATCATGCAGATTGTCAAGTGGTATTCGAATTTTCTTAGTAGTGTTTTAGCATCAGGGAATTTTTCTTCAAACGTTGTAAAAATAAATGATTTCTGTGTATAAATCTACGTCATTTCGACGTAATTAAATCATATGACCATTTCATTCATTATTATAAAAATTATTGTAATTAAATATTTGACTACCCGTTGAAAAAACTAACGATACAATCACACGTTTTATTTCTAGAACAGTGATTTTCAACCTTTTTTTGTCGCGGCACAGTTTTAACGAATTCAAAATTTGACGGCACACAAGGATAAAGATAAGATTCATAGTTGTTTACTTACCTAGAATACACTGTTTAAAATAGTTGATGATCATAATTTTGAATGTAAAATAAAATAATATGTACTACCAAAACAACAGTACGTTTATTAAGGGATTCATTGCAAGTTAATAATAAGAATACTTTTAATGACAAATTTGAGCTTGATGTTTTTTGATAATTTCATTTATATTTGGTCGTAAAAATGGCAATGCTACTCTCATATCGTCTGCGACATTTAACAGTCTCGATCTTTTTTTCGTTTTTATGTTGGTTAATACTTTATTATATACATTTCTAAAATTTGGCGGCATACAAAAGTGCCGCGGCACAGTTACTCTCTAGAATCACTGTTCTAGAGGTCAAACAGAGAATAAAGTATATTGGATGATCGATAAACACCGGATATTCAAGGAAGTTGTTTATACGATAGTAATTGCATGTCACATATATTGAAACATTTGACGATAATGACACTGTGAAATGATAATTATATATCTTTAAACGTGAAATTGATTTTATATGCTGTGTCTTAAACACAGGGTGCTTGGGTAATCGATGGAAAAATCTGGTAAGGCCATTTCCAACTGTTAAAATTTTAGAAAACATAACTATTTGACATACATTCCCTCAGCTATATTCGATATAGACTTTCTGTGGTAAGAAATGGATTCCTTCCATCACTCGTGGGAAAACTCGTAGAGTTTAAAAAAACTAAAAAAAAAAGAAGCTTTTATTGTAATATAAATTAAAAAATGAAAAAAATAATTTAAAATAGAAAACTGAGATTGACAACGAAATTAACTTCAATGTAAACAACAGCATGGGGTGCGCTCTACTTACATCTTCAAAACAGCTCTACTTTTACAAGTGTAAGTAGAGAGCACCCCATGCTTTTATTTACATGAAAGTTAATTTAGTAATCTCTTGATTCTATTTTCTATTGTAAATTATTTTGTATGTTTTAGTTCATATTCCAATAAAAGCATGTTTTTTTTTTTTTTAACTCTGAATTTTATTTTAATTAAAGAGATGCGTTGGAACTTGAAAACCAAAATAAGAATAAAATCATTTGATCGCGTGGATCTGAAAATATTCATGCAAAAAATTTACCCAATCAACAACAAAAATCTCTTTTCAATATAATAAATTATAAATTGAGAGGTACTTGAACTTTGGCTATAAGAATGAGCCAATACGTTCTGAATAATTTATTAATATTATATTTGGTTATTGGCAAAAAAAAAAAAAAGTTGTGGAGAAAAAAACACCGTTTAATCTTTATATATAATCATTTGATACAGTCATTGTCTTATGGTTGTTGATTGCTTCGTTTTATAACAATTCTATTTTGTAAACTTACGAAACATGGCTGCCAAAAAAAAAACACCAGGAATTTGGGCGTTACTTGAATATCAAGTTTATGTGTTATTGAACCTGCTAAAACTTCAGGAACGATTATAGTGGTTTTCGTTAACCAATAATTTATACCCGTGAAAAATTGTACATTTCGTGATTTTGGGTAGCGAAAACTTTGAGTTGGTAGGTTTTTGCTTTGAGTGAATTTTCGAAGGAAATGTAGCGAAAAATTAATTCAAATATTTGGAACGTCGCATATCTTTTCTGTATTTGAAAGATCAAATTCGTTAATGGGCAAAATCGGGCAGGGCAAAAGGAGGGCTTAGAAGCAGAGGGAAACACAAAATTTGTAATATCTCTCTGAATACGGGAAAAATCGAAAAAGGTATAAGAAGTAAAGTTATAGAAAATTAACTTTACTACAATTTAATTTCTTAGCGTTTTTTTCTGTTATCTCTTAATATCTCTTAATGATCAGGATTTGATTTTCTACAACTTTACCACGTACACATTTTTCGATTTTCTAATATTAGGAGAAATATTCTATATTTTGTGTTGCACAAAATCAATCTCACAGGGAACGATCCTTGCAGATTTTGACATGAAGAGGAGACACTAAACACTATCATTTGGCATGGACAGACCTCCAGCCGAATGAAATCCATGAGGTTTCGCCAAAGGATATTCTAACGTTTATCAAGACCAAAGGACTCCTGGAACTTTTTTGAAGGAAAGAAGGTACAATGGGTCAAATTTTTCGAGTATTCGAATCTGATCTAATCTAATTTTACAATTTAGTTCTTTTTTTGACCCATTATTTAACGCGTTTCCTACCAAGTATAAACACGGGGTATGTTTACTTGTTGGATTATTAAAAGAAAAAAAATTTATTAAAATTAAAATAAGATTATATTTATTGAAAATTATTTATCACTTTTTACAAAATATTTTTGGAACTGTTTTTTTTTTTTTTTTAGCGGGTACAAATATTTGATGTTTTTATGCTTTAATTTTATCTCTGCATACTTTTTCATGTTCACCAGTTGGATCGTGTTCAGCCTTTAATTGTTTCAATACATCAGCTTTATTCTTTTCTAAATGTGCGAATACTTTCTTCACGCCTTCCTTTTGTTTATCGGAACATTTTTCACAACAATTTTGGATGGCATCTTTCAAATGACCTTTGAAAAACAAAAAATATATTTATACATTTATTATTAGAGATAATTTCTATTAGAGATAATTCAGAGCTAGAGAGTTTTATGAAAAGCTGTTGTTTCGAAGTTTTTTTGGGAAATATAGTAGTGAAAATATTTATTTCAAAATCTAAAAAGTTTTATTTATTGTAGAGAGCTTTAAAGCAAATCCATTATTATTCATTATTTTAATAAGTATTTTTGTATATTTGGGCACAAAAGTTGATGTTATTTTTTTAAATTCTATAGTTGATTTGTGCCTTATTCATTCGGTTTTCGAATAAAATTTTCGAATAAAAGTAGTTACTATATTTCTAATGAACAACTTTTATTCGAAGCATTTTTTCGAAAACCGAATCAATAAGCCACAAATCCATTATAAAACTTTAAAAAATTACATCAACTTTTGTGGTCCATAATACAATGAAACTTGTTTTAAATAACTAATGTAAAAAAAAATGATTAGATGATTTTTTTTTTGCAATCGTTTTTTATAATCGTTTATATCCAAAAGAAATTTCTTTACCAGGTCTACCGGCTGTTTATTTTTTGGCAAATATTTTATTTTATTTTAAATCAATGTAGCTTCCTCTACCAAAACGAATTCTAGTGTTTTGAGTAATCGTGCATAATTTCCCATAAATTTTTACTATGGACCACAAAAGTAATGTCCATTTCTCAAAATTTTGTAGTTGATTTGTTCCTTATTTGGTTTTTGTGAAAAATGTATCGAATTGAAGTTGTTAGAATTGATATAATGACCAAATGAGAGACACTTTTTTGAAAAGCGAATAAAGAAAGCTCAAATCAATTATAAAATTTTGAAAAATGGATACTACTTTTGTGGTCCGTGGTTTAAAAAAAAACAATATGTTTAGTTCTTGTGGAAGCAAAAAAAAAAACAAGAATTCAAAATATAAATTTTATATTAAATTCAACAAATATTTGATTTTGACTATGGTTTCGCAATCCCTCCGTATTTTCTGAAAAAGCCAACACTGATTGCAACACTCTTGTTAAAATAAATATATTGTTTTATTTTCACTATAATTTCGTAATCACTGTTACGCTTTTTCAGAAAATATATAAATATATTTTCTGACGAAGCTAACGGTGTGATTGCGAAATCTATAGTCAAAATAAAAATATTGTTTTATTTTGACTATAGTTTCGTAATCTATGTTGCTTCTTCAGAAAATAATACATTTTCTGAAGAAACCAATAGTTCATACGAAACTATCGTCGAAATAAAAATATTGTTATAAAAATCTCTTGGATAAAAAACCACCGTGTCGTATCATTTTTCCAGAAATTCGAACAAACTGCATTTTCGATAAAGAAAAAATTTAGCAAACTTTTTCGATACTTCAGAAACAAATCTCTGCCCTTAGGTTAAACACTATTTAAAAAACAATTATTTTCTTGAATACATACGTTTTAATTCATCACCCTCTGGGGTACATTTTCCTTTTCCCTGAATACATTCAACATAATTATTCAATAAACGATCATTGCTGAGAATGGAATCCACATCGATGTTATCATATTTGGTTGGATATTTTTCTTCATCTGGCCGTGGTGCAGCGTAAACAATGGTAGCCAAAGCAGCTACAACAGCGAAAACAATTGCGTATTTCATGATGATGATTTTTTGAGTAGTTTTTATTTGAATAGTTATATATTTCACTTGTCGTCGTACAACAAACGAACGGATTACTGATAAACTTCTCAGATTTGTAATCGATTTATATATACTTCTTGAAACGGACATTTATTGTAAACAAAGTACGCATCTATGATGACGCGTTTCTTCAAGCGTAATATTATCATGCATATAGTGAAGTCATTGAAGTAGATAAACCATTAAACATTTATAAAACCGTCTGAAATGGTGAGGGTTTTCCTTGAAAAAAATGTTTTACCTGTTCTATATGTAAATAGAATAGCAGTCATACATAGCAGGGTAGTGCGTTGGGCCAAGTTGAAGCGTAAACTCCAACCGTACTCTATTCTATAGGATACATACCTACGTACTATATTTTATAGGATACAAATTTGAAATTTTGCCTCAATTCCTAGAAAAATTATTTGTATTTTATAAATATATATTTCAACTACAAAGTAGTCATCATCAGTATGAATTAGCTAATCGTAATTATAATCACCGGCATATGGAGTCAAAGACTCGTTGCTAAGAGAAGCTGTATCTCGAAAATGAAGCTTACAAATATCAAAGTTCACGTGAGCTTTTCTTCGTATTTTTGGAAGATCTATCGCCTATACCAGTACAAGTGGCCGAGCGGTCTAAGGCGTTATGTATGCGCAGTATACCTACTTGGAAACTGGGAGGTTATGGATTTGAATCCCGACATCGGTAGTTTGTCAATTATTAAGGAAAAAAGGGGCGGTTGATTGACTAAACTGTCGGCGTATGGACAAGAACGAAGTAACCGGCTATGCTTGAGATGGTTTTCTGTTTACTATCATAGTCGGCTACAGCCGCATATCCTACCAATTCCGAGTATATACACAAAAATTTCTTCCACTCCTCTCACATCCTCTCATTCTTAGGCATCACAATGGACCTTATGGTTGAATTGTAGCCCGTCTAGGGGAGCCTCTACAATCCATCTATCTAGATTAAATAAATCTATTTAAACCATTAATACACACGGTACTATGAGTCACAAAAGTAGTGTTCAATACTTTTTCGAAATTTTTCCAGTTAATTTACACCTTATTCATTCCGGTTTCGAATACGCACAAATCTTTAATATATTTCTAATTTCTAACAACTTTTAACAGAACCACAAATCAAATCGAAAATTTCGAATAATGTGCGCTATTTTTATGGCACATTGTACGTAGATACCTATCTACACAAATGCAATTAATAGACATGTTTAATAAATAGAAAAAATAAATTAATTAATTAATAATAATTAATTAATTTAACCTTCGCATTGATTGAGAATATTTACAAGGAAATCAGAACATTCATTAATGATTTGTTAGAATACTACATTCATTAATTTTATAAAGAAAAGATTTATTGAAATTTAAATATGAATAGAGTTTAAAGTTTATTTGTTTGTACAGAAAAATACTCGTTAAGTTTCATGACCTATTGACCAGCCTGTCAATTTAGGCCCTGAGCCTATTTTAGGAATTCCAAGAACTGCATGTAAACAGGTTATCAACGAGTGGTCAAATGCTAAACACCGTGATCATTGGGAAACAGTACCGCGGCAAGACCTCGGGAAGGTACAGCTTCAGAGTGCAACAAAAAGGGTTACCGGGTTCATTACCGTGCATTATCCCCTGCGGAAGCATTTACATACAATGGGATTCCATAACGAGTCCTTTACGTGCCGATTGTGTGGCGAGGAGGAAGAAACATCCAGGATATTCGGTGGATGTCACCCCGAATATATGAACCTTCGGGAGGACCTGATAAGCAAGCTCCAGGCTATTGCCAACATATGGGAGAAGCGAGTCTCGTCAGACTGCAGTAGAAAGGGGAGCACAATGGGACATAAGGTCGCAGTGCAATAGTTTTTACCCCGGAAAAATTAATCAATCAATCAAAATGTCAACTAAACAATTATTACCACTTTTTATCGAAGAAAATGTAGCCATTGAGGTTGTATCGATGACATGATTTCGCAAAAATCTCTTGCGAATGTCCATAGATGTCGAAAATCACCAACATTATAATTTATCTAAAAGGTGTCCCATAACTCACACAAGATTCGAATTAAATAGAAAACACATTTTTATTTATTGAGACATACAGTACATATTGATAGAGTTATATATGGAATAGCCCTTTTCGGGCAAATGACCCCCCACGGCTTTGCTGGCGCATACGCCGCCCTCTTTTGTCGAAATTTGCCATGACTTTTTTGCATAAATGTGGCTGAATTTCGTTGATGCAGCGTTGAATCTCCAAGTACTGCATAGTTTCTCCAAGTTTCCAAGTACTGCATACTGCGCAGACAGACATACCGCCTTAAGCCGCGCTCGGCCCCTTGAACTGGTTCACCCTTTATAAATAAATGCACATAATTAAGTATTCAATCATTTCAATATAATTAATAATGTTTTTATTAATTATATGACAATGTAATTGATTTTCATTGAACTGATCAACAAGACAAATTAATGATTTTTCAGGAAAATATTTATATAACAACTAAATGGAAATTTTATAAATATTTGATATCAGTTGAGCTAATTAACACTCTTTAAATGAACTACATTCGTTGTTGTCAAAAGTATCATAATAGGGAATATGCATGAAAATTTGTTTTCACATTTATTTTCAGAATATGAAAATACTGTTAATTCTGTAATAATATTTAAAAACGAAATTAAAATCCGACAAATATCAAGGAAGCTATAAGCTTTTAAAGATTATTATCTGTCTCTTTCTTGCAAAAATTCTAAAAACGGAGTTTTACGTGTTTTTTAAATGGTGAAAGTGTAATATGACGTCACATAACATATCAAGAGGGCTATCACCCTCTTTGTCTAATCGGGAATTTCAATCATTCATATCTCGCTTATTTTGAAAGTTATTTAAAAAGTAATTTTACCTTGATATTTGTCAAGTAAACATGCTTCAATTCAAGTGAACAAAAATTTTCATGCATATTCCCTATTGTTGTTGATTGATGCAATCTTCGTAAAAAAATCGTATGACAACTCAGCAAATATCGTCTCAGAGTATAATCAGTCAACTGAATAACACAGTCAGGTGGGTACTGGGTCACTCGGGCGTTATAGAGAACGAAGTAGCGGATTCGTTGGCACGAGAGGGGTCATCTCATACGCCCCTTTCACCTGAGTCTATCATTTCCATAGCAAGATGCTCCGTAATTTACCGAATCAATGGCTAACTGCAACAAGTTCATCTCGATTACTGGGAGTTTGCGCAGGACATGCGACAGACCAAGTTGTGCATAAGCACAGCTAGGCCATTCGACTGTGCTCGGTTGAAACTCAATAGAATGCCGTTGAGAAAGGTGGTGTGGCTCATGACAGGAACTACCACCTACATAACTTGGAGATCTCTGATGATTCCACTTGTAGGGTCTGTATGAAGGACGATGAGACCTCTATATATGTTATATGCACCTGCCGAAACCTGCATAGTGTCAGGTATAGAATGTTTGGGTCAAAACCTTGTATCCTTCAATCCTGGGAGCAATCCCGGCGGAGAAGTTGTGGGTCTTCTGTGTGGCGTCTGGTCTCAACAGAATCCTATAGCTTCATCTGCTTAAAATAACACCTCTTACCCGGCGACGTCTGGCCTTCGGTTGACAGGTTGTTCTCAAGAAGGGCACAAAGGACCCATTGGTCTAGGTGCTAGGGACCCATTTGCGGTACCTGTACCCCTCTTTCTACTTACTAATATAATCGGTCAACAAAAAAGGATGTGGGCCGCTAGGAGAAAGAAAAAAATATAAAATACAGAATATCTGTCCTAATATTAGAAAAATCAAAAACTGTATAGTAAAGCAAAGTATAGTAAAGTTGTAGAAAATCAACTTTACTACAATATTCCATATCTGATCTAAATATCTAGTACATAAAGATATTTAGAATATTAATTAATTTTTAATTATTTAGAAACATTTATAAGAAACATTAAATTGTGGTAAAATTAATTGTCCAAAGCTTTAATTTCTTATACATTTTTCGGATTTATCCAATTATATGAGAGGCATACAACGATATAATTTTGTGTGTTCGCCATTTAAATCCATTCCTTCTTTCGAAATCGTCTCAGATTTTTGCTCATTAACAAAGTTTTAGCAAAAAGCCTTTATATATATATATAAGCCTTTATATATATATATATATATATATATATATATATATATATATATATATATATATGAAAGGCTTTTTGCTAAAATTTTGTTAATGAGCAAAAATCTGAGACGATTTCGAAAAAAGGAATGGATTTAAATGGCGAACACACAAAATTATATCGTTGTATGCCTCTCATATAATTGGATATATATATATATATATATATATATAGTGCCTAAAACATTTTCAAGGAAAATTGAAAGGATTTATATATTAAAAACATAGTTTTTTTAAAAGTATAATAAATCTATATTATTTTATATATATATATTAATTCTATAATATTCCATATATTAAGTACATTCCAATCTATATATTTTTTGTAAATTATGTCGAAAAAAAGGTTTTTTGGCTTATTTTTCCACGTTATGTTCTTTTTTACACTTGGCTTCCAATTCTCCTGTTGGATCATTTACTTTCTGAAGTTCTACTAAAAATTCTGGATAGTTTTCTTTGTAGAATGCATGTACTTTTTTGATTTTTTCTATCTGTGTCTCGGTACAGTTTTCAATACAACAATCTTCCTTGTATTTTTCAAATAATTCTGTCAAAAAACAAAAAATATATAATATATTACATTCATTTTATTTTTCTGGTCAGTTAAATATCTTGAACCAAAACTGATGTTCAGTTTTAAGACTACGACACTAGACACCATACACTCAGTGTGTTAGATTGTGGAATGAAATTTCAATTTAAAGGGCAATCTCGAGCATTTTATTAATTTTGGCACAAAAGTAATAATCTCCGATACCTATTTAGAGACTGGTGTTTCGCGTACGAAACATACGTTAAATCAAGCTTTATAAAATCGATTCTTGGTAAGTGTACATGGAGTTAATATTAACGACCCTAAGGTTCATTTTCATTGTCATATTGCAACGAAACTTCCGTTACACCATCATAATGTACGCAGTAGATTTCAATGGGTACACAATAACTCAAATGATGAGAAATTAGCAACGTAAAGACGATTAAAGAATATGCAAACAACAACGGTACTACTAACTAAAAATGTCTTTCAATTATCCATAATTTTCGAAAATTTGTAATAATTTCCCTTGATCACAAATGTTAAAGAAAAGTCGTAAAACAGAAAAAACTTTAACACAGCAAAAAGAAAAAAAAATTTAATACAAAATATTTTCACATATTTACATACCTCGCAAAAGTTTAACTTCTGGTGGACAACCTTTGGTTTGTTTCAGAAGTAGACAATCTTGAGTGGTTGTTCGTAGTTTTGTATTCTTGGCAAATTGTTCAATATCAAGCGTTTCTAGTCGCGATATAGATGTTGCATCATCAGCGGAAACACAAACGATGATTGTTACTACAGCAATCGTTAATACAATAGCGAATTTCATTTTGATATTGTTTTATTATTATAGTCCGCACTGTCGAATTGTTCAATAAATTTTGATAGTTTTGAATTGGATGTACAACCTTTATATACCTCCAAAAAATTTGAGAAATGACATGCAGTTTAATTTTTATTGCAATAACGTCATTTTTTAATGCATAAATACATATTCAAATTTTTTAAACAAAAAAACTTGTTTGTCAAATTTTTTTTGGCATTAATAATCTATATATATATATATATATATATATATATATATATATATAGATTATGCAATGTCCTGACTGACATATCATCGAACAGGCCAAACCTACGCTAAGGATACAAAACTTGAAATTTAAAGAGTGCATTGATTTTATATTGTAGGGATCGGTTTAGAATTAGTTTTGTGAAATTTTGAACCTGAAGGGAGTCACTTAAATAACACGTCCTATCGTTCTGTTTAGAGTGTCGATCTGCCCAGCTAGCCAAGACGAATAATTATGGCCATATACGTTTTTGGGATTAGAGAAACGTTACTTCGTGAAAAAATAACTATCAAGTTTTTCATCTCACCAGCAGTGTGACGAATCTAAGTGTATTTAAACGAGTACTAGATCAAAAAATTGGCACAAATTGTGTAATAAATAATACTGGGTACAAGCGGATAGTGGAACGAAATTATACGTCTTTGCAAGCGATTTTGTATTTTCTGAAATATTTTTATGCTACTTTCGTTACTTCAGTAGTAATAAAAATATATTTAGGTTGAGTTACTTGGCCCCCCCCCCCCCTGATCAACTTCACACACATATATTGGTTGGTATTAGGCATTATTCTGTGGTTCAGATGAATTCCAAGTGATGGGGGGAAAAATTCAAAGGCAAAAAATGGTTCCTTTCCTAAAAATGAAAATACTTCTGCAAAGTCGCGCTAATTTTCCCTTACACACTATCTACTAATCCACCCCCACCACCCTACACTAAGAACTGTGTGAATATCTCACTTTGAAACTGTAAGAGGCGGAGAAAATGGTGAAAGTCCAAAATTGGTTCCTTCCTTAAAAATAGATAGCTTGCAATTTCTCGATCATGTCGTACATCTTACTAAGCTAAGTAGTAGTTGAGTCCACAAATATTTCTTCAAATATTTGAAAATGTATATCTGATAAAATACAACTTCAGTTTAAAACAATTATTCTTATATTCGATAGTTTTGGCATAAATATGGGGTCGTGCGATGCATAAGAAAAAATAATATATACAATATGTTTTAAAAATGGGTGTATTTCCTGAAAAACGGAAAATTGTTTATTATACCTATACAGATAATATCACATAGAAGCAATGAAATACGAATAATCATTAAGATCATTAATTATTTTTTAAATAAACTTAGCGGAGCAGGCGAGTAACCGCTTGTATCGTATCAAGTATTATGCAGCGTCGGGCTGGGTTGAAAGGGTCCGAATGTCATTTTGAGTAAAAGGGCCCGCTACCCGTTAAACCAAAAGATAATAACGATCAAATGGGCAAGCAGTTTTGGAAGTTTTTATCCGATCAAAACCATAATTGTAAAAAAGGGCTGAATTTTCGGCCTTGGAATTGGTAGGATATGGGGCTGCAGCCGCCTCTGATCTATGCCGATATTCATCTGGATTTTGTGAAGGAAACTGCAGAAAACCTTCTCAAGCATAGCCGGTTACTTCGTTCTTGTCCACACGCCGACAGTTTTGTCAATTAACCGCCCTTTTTTTTTATAATTGACAAACTGCCGATGATGGAATTCGAACTTATAACCTCCCAATTTCCAAGTAGACATACTGCGCAGACATAACGCATTAGACCGCTCGGCCACTTGGACTGGTCAAGTTTTCCTTGAGTATGTTTTTAAAATTTTATAAATTGGCAAGTTATTTTTTTTATTTTCAAAGCCGTATATTTTTTATGTAAACAATTTCAATTGGTTATAACTGAAGCTACAGCCAATTGGAATTTTCGATAGTCGGATACAACTACCTTAATAAGAAGACCTGGGGTAAGCTATAAAAAACAATAACTTTATTTTCTACATAGCAGGGATCCATTACTTTTTCAACGTGTTTTCGATAGTTTTGTAACCATGTACTAATAAAATATATAAATACACTCTGGCCAAAAAAAGTACCAAAAAAATTGTGTAGCCTTCAAACTGGCGGAGACATTTACTTATACATAGTTGAATTTATTTTCAGTGTACAAAGTGTATACTTCAAACAAACTCAGCAATTGCCCATTTTTTTTTTGTAAATTAAATATGCCATGAAATAATTACTCGACAGAGCAGAATGAACATGCAGATTACCCAAAAGTAATTAAAGAGAGAGTCGAACTTATAAAATTGACCCAAATCCATCAAATATTTATATTATATCAATCCTCATCATTATCAATATGAATTTGATGAATAATTTTCATGCCATTCCGCTCAAATTCAAAGAAAATTTCCTCAAAAACACGTGCAAGATAGAGCAAAAATTTCAAGTACTAAAATTATTCCTGGCAAAAATATGAACAAACTTTTGTATCAAGCAATTGTTCAAAATAAATTTACTTCAATTTAAGCTCAATAATTTGCATACTTGGGTTATGAAAAGTATGGCACTTCGTACATATGGATCATTGTGCTTTCCCTTCTACTTCTCTAGTCTGACGAGGCTCGTTTCTCCCATATCTTGGCAATAGCTGGGAAATTGTTTATCAGGTTTTCCTGAAGGTTCATATAGATGCACCGAATATCTTGTATCTGTAATCGAGAGACTCGCAGTATAAAATGATGTGGTTGGATGTTTCTTCTTCCTCGCCGTACAGTTTGCACAAAATGGAGGCCCATTGTGGAGTCCTATTGTGTGTAGGTAATTTCGTAGGTGATAATGTCTGGTGATGAATCTGGTAACTTTCAAAGTTGAATCCTGTTCAGGTTGCGTGTATCGAGAGAAAACCTGTTCGATGCATTCCGAAAGAGTATTTACCCGAGTTTTGTTGCGGTATATATTTCCAGTGATCACGATGTTTTGAGTTTATCCACTGGTTGATCACTTGTTTGCATACTGTTTTCGTAATTCTTAAAATAGGTTCTGGGCCTATGAAAGGTAATACGACTCCGTTCGTTGCTAAGGTATCTGCTTTTTCGATTTCTTCGAAACCTCTGTGACCTGATATCCAATGCAATTTAACTTTGTTCCTTTGTTCTAGGCAATATATAGACACTATCTCTGAATTGATTTCAGTGGCAAGCAAGGCTTTTAGAGCTGCTTGGCTATCCGAAGAATGTATATACGTTCTGGTTTATGTTACCCTTACGTAGGTTCTCCCGGACACAGGCCAGTATGGTGCTAACTTCTGCCTGGAAGGCGGTGTCATATTTTCCCAAGTTGAGGCTAATGTTTGCCTTGGATCTTTCAGCAAAACTCCGGCCCCGGAGTCTTTCCCAGTTTTGGAAGCCGTCTGTATACCAAACGATTCCTGTCTTGAGATAGGGTGGTTCCCCTACTCCCCACATTGCCCATGTTAGAGACTTCAATATTCATCTGTGAAGTTCATCTAGAAGTTCATCTGTGACCATTTCAAAAATACTGTATCTACAATTTAGGTACTAATGTTGAATTCAATGATAAAGTCATTAATTAAACTCTGTGTATTGAGGTCATGTGAGTGTTTCCCACCACGTTTTATTTATTGAAATGTGTGATAATGTTTCTGTTATTACACCACATTATCAGTGATGATGTGGGGTAATACCTGAAACAAGAATGTCACAGATTCGCAACATATATTGCGAAAAATATTAAGTGCTTTAACTGATATTTTCAATTTTTTGAAAATACATGAAAAACAACTTTTTTTTTTTATTGTAGCAACTTTCAAAATGAACAAGTTTCAGTAAACAAACTCAAAATTGTTATTCTAGGAATATTCTAGGAATATTAAATAAAAATATCACTTCAACAAGAAGTTTATACTGTCTAATAAATATATAAAAAATATATATATATATATAAAAATTAGAATAATATGAAAAAGTTGGCTGTCACATCACAATCGTCTTTGGTGTAGAGGCAGAACACTGGACTAGTTATCAAGAGGCCCGAGGTTCGATTCCTGGTTGACGAGTTAATTTTTTCATATCAGTATTTAATTTAATTAATTCTAGGAAGAGTTGGTTATAGAACAAAATTTTACTGATTTTAAGCAGTATTTTATGTAATTAGATGGGATTATCCATCGGCAACCATTTCAGGAACCGTTCGATTCTTGTCAAATGTAAAAAGCCTAAATACAAACTTTCACGTTTCTAACTTCAATAATGATGCAATTCCCATACAAACTTTCGTCCCTTATTTTACCCTTTTACGGGATGAATATCGAAAAATGCTAAAACAACTGATTTATAAACAAAAGACTAAAGACCAATTTCCACGTTTCTGTATTCAAAAATGACGCACTTAGGGTGTGAATTTTCAAAAATCCTTGCTTAGTGCTGAGATAGATAGATTTGGTAGAGGTTGCCCTGGGCGGGTTACACTTCAACCATATGATCCATTGTGATGCCTAAGAATGTGAGTGGCATGGAAGGAATTTTTGAGTATAGACTAGGAATTGGAAGGATATGCAGCTGCAGCCGACTATGATAGGAACTATGCCGATATTCATCGAGAGTTCGTGCAGGAAACTGCAGAAAACCTTCTCAATCATAGCCGGTTATTTCGTTCTAGTCCATACGCCGACAGTTTAGTCAATTAACCGCCCCTTTTTTATTTATAATTGACAAACTGCCGATGTCGGGATTCGAACCCATAACTTCCCAGTTTCCAAGTATGCATACTGGGCAGACATAACGCCTTAGATAGCTCGGCCATTTGGACTGGTTCCTCGTGGTTCTTAGTGCTTACGAACGTTATGTAAGGAACACCTGTGCAAAATTGCATAATTCTAGACCCATCGGTTTAGGCTGTAAGGTTTGACAGTCTAAACCTTACAGTGAATTTGTAGATAAAATCTACTTCTCCCTTTGATACATTTATTATTCAATACGAACTCCAAAATCTTATAATTTGACAAAGTTTTAATGTCGAAATTCTGAATTGCGAATTTGTATCGAACTTTTGCCGAAGTGTATAAAGTATTTTCGAAAAATAACTTACAAAATGTATGTAAATACATTGTTAAAACAATATTTACACATATATTTTAAGTACCACTGTAATATTAAATAGTAAAAAAAAGTGATAAATAGTTATTTTTATGTAAAACAATTAACATAAATTTTATGAAGATTTTTTTGGAAATTTTTATTAGATATTTTAAATAAACAAATAAAAGATTTTTGGCCATTTTCCTTTATACCCCTACTATACAAATTACAAAAAAAGACAATGTTTTTTAATAGGGAATATGCATGAACATTTTTTTTTCACATTTATTTTCAGAATATGAAAATACTGTTAATACTGTAATAATATTTAAAAACGAAATTAAAATCCGACAAATATCAAGGAAGCTATAAGCTTTTAAAGATTATTATCTGTATCTTTCTTGCAAAAATACTAAAAACGGAGTTTTACGTGTATTTTAAATGGTGAAAGTGTAATATGACGTCACATAACATATCAAGAGGGCTATCACCCTCTTTGTCTAATCGCGGGAATTTCAATCATTCATATCTCGCTTATTTTTAAAGTTATTTAAAAAGTAATTTTACCTTGATATTTGTCAAGTAAACATGCTTCAATTCAAGCGAAAAAAAATTTCCATGCATATTCCCTATTCTTTTAAACAATATACCGTGTGATCATTTGAAAAGTTATCACTTAGATAATTTTTTAAAACATGTATTTTAGATAAAAAATGATTCAATCTCAAGTTTCACCTGTTTAAAGAGAGGAATATAACAAAATAATTATATAGATAGATAGATTGTAAAGGTCAGCTTGAATGGGCTACACTTCGACCAAAAGGTCCATTTAATTGATTTGAAACGTTTATAAAATAATTCTAAGAAATTGTTAATCCTAAAACTAATGCAAAATTAATTAATTATATAAAATTAAAAGTCATTTACATAATTGTTCAACTTTGTATTATTAGATTTAAAAAAAAACAAAACATTTAGCTAATGGAAAAATATTTAAATAATAAAATATTACTTCTAATATAATCTATTACAAAGCATGTATGCCTAAATGTGTCTACGCAGTATGCCTACTTGGAAACTGGGAGGTTATGGGTTCAAATCTCGACATCGGCAGTTTGACAATTATTAAAAAAAAAACGGGGGCGGTTAATTGACAAAACTGTCGGCGTATGGGACAACAATGAAGTAACCGGCTATGCTTGAGAAGGTTTTCTGCAGTTTCCTTCACGAACTCCAGATGAATATCGGCATAGTTCCTATCATAGTCGGCTGCAGCCGCATATCCTACCAATTCCTAGTCTATACACAAAATACTCTTATCCTTAGGCATCACAATGGACCTTATGGTCGAAGTTTAGCCCGTCCAGGGTAGCCTCATCAATCTATCTATCTATCTAATTCGCTAAATTGACGCTGCGAAACAAATTCTGATATGTTATATTCGAAGTCATCCTGGGCCAATTTCTAGATACATCATTCTGACTATTCTGCCATGAGGTGGAAGGCGTGTCATCCATCCCGTTACAGTCCGGACAGATCTTACTGTTCTCTCATGAGAGATAAGAAGACAGGTCCTCAAAAACCTCATGAGAGTTAATCATCGGTAATCACCCTCAAACTAGGAGGTTTATCTCTTACCAATGCGCCGGGCATTGACCTTGCGGTATTGTACCCAGCAATCATTTGTTTAGCCTGTCTGTATCCTTCCATTTCGTATCCAAAGACGCCATCCATTCGTTTAGGGCAGCATGGCAGAGCCCCATCTAATCATATAAACAAAATATTTAATTAAATTTGACGAAAGAAATTAATTATTTTCCATGGAATTGGTACGATGAAAAACTTATTCTTAGAAATTTTTTTCGTATACAATTAGATAATTTGTTGTTGTTATATAAAATGGTGGTGTAGTTTTATTTGTTGTGTTTTTTTTTTTTTTTTAGACAACTGAAACATCAAGTTTTACTCGCTGGAGGTGTCAATAGTATCAATATTATTAATACGAAAGAAACTCGTCTGGTTGCTAAGAGTCAAAAAAAACAATTCTTTTTTATGCTTGCTGGCTTCTTCAAGGCAATTTTAATTTATTTAATTATTTAAACAAACATTCTAAGCTAAATATCATCAATATCATCAAAGAGATTGATATATCATGGGGTAGATAGATAGATAGATAGACGGTAGAGACTGCACTGGACGGGCTACACTTCGGCCATAAGGTCCATTGTGATGCCTAAGGATGCGAGAATGTGAGTGGAGTGGAAGGAATTTGTGAGTAGACTAGAAATTGGTAGGATATACGGCTGCAGCCGACTATGATAGGAACTAGGCCGATATTCATCTGCAGTTCGTGAAGGAAACTGTAGAAAACCTTCTCAAGCATAGCCGGTTACTTGGTTCTTGTCCAAACGCCAGCAGTTTAGTCAATTAACCGGCCTTTTTTTTTATAATTGACAAACTGCCGATGTCGGGATTCGAACCCATAACCTCCAACTTTCCAAGTAAGCATACTGCGCAGACATGACGCCTTTGACCGCTCGGCCACTTGGACTGGTAATCTTTGGGTATATACATGAATTGCACTTCGACCTTATGGTCCATTGTCACCTTCTACTTCAGTCCGAAGAGTTTCGCTTCTCTCATCATTTTACAATAGTCATGAGCTTGCTTATCAATTTTTTACCGAAGATTCATATATTCAGGGTGAGATGCATCGAATATCATGTATCTGCTGAAACCGTGAGATTCGCAGTAAAAAATTATGCCGCTGAATGTTTCCTCCTCCTCATCGCACATTCTGCGCATAATGGATCCGAACCTTAAAAAAATCGCAAAAAATCGACAAAAATTTTTTGTTCCCGATTTGAATGAAACTCACTAAGTAAGGTAAAATAGACCCAAAAATCAAAAAAATCGCATTCATTTAAGGATTTGGTCAGCGGTTTCTGAGAGATCGTCTGAAATTGGGTATAAAAAAAAAACGAACGGGCCTAAAAAAAGGACGAATCTCGGAAACTATCAGACAAATCGTCAAACCAAGTAGATTTTTGTCTTTTTTTGGGCCATTTTACCTTATAAACGAATTTTTATTCAAATCGAAGACTAAAAATTTGTCGTCATTTTTTCGATTTTTTCTAAGGGGTATACCTTAAAAAAATCGCAAAAAATCGACAAAAATTTTTGGTTCCCGATTTTAATAAAATTCACTATATAAGGTTAAATTGACCCAAAAAACACAAAAATCGCATTCATTTAAGGATTTGGTCAGCGGTTTCTGAGAGATCGTCTGAAATTGGGTATAAAATCCTAAAAACCTGGCAAATCTCGGAAACTATCAGTGAAATCGTCAAACCAAGTAGATTTTTGTATTTTTTTGGACCATTTTACCTTATAAACGAAATTTCATTCAAATCGAAGACTAAAATTTTTTCGTCATTTTTCCGATTTTTTCTAAGGGGTATACCTTAAAAAAATCGCAAAAAATCGACAAAAATTTTTTGTTTCTGATTTGAATAAAATTCACTATTTAAGGTTAAATTGACCCAAAAAAACCAAAAATCGCGTTCATTTAAGGATTTGGTCAGCGGTTTCGGAGAGATCGTCTGAAATTGGGTATAAAATCCTAAAAAAATGGCAAATCTCGGAAACTATCTGTCAAATCGTCAAACCAAGTAGATTTTTGTATTTTTTTGGACCATTGTAACTTATAAACGAATTTTTCATTCAAATCGAAGACTAAAAATTTTTGGTCATTTTTTGGATTTTTTTCTAAGAATTTTCTAAAAATTGACAAAAAATTTGAATATTGTCCTAGATCAGGAGTCCCAAACCTTTTTAAAAATACCAAAGAACTTAAATAGGTACTATGAGTTGCTTTTCGCGTGTTCAAGCAGTGCTAATTGGTTTTGTTAAACCCCTCTTCAAAGTGATGACGTATTTTCGCATTTAAGACTTGTTTGGACTTCAAACTTTTGGAAACCTTTGAAGTTTTTTTATGTTGTGTTACTTTATTTAATCATCTTTAAGTAAATAACCTTTATTATCATAAATAGTAAATTGTCATCGGTATTTAAAAAAACAAAAACCTTTCAATTAGCAGCAAATTTTCATCAACCATAAGTCGTTATATTTGACTTAATGTACTTAAGGTAGTCCGGCCGATCTTTGAGTAAAGTAAAATCAGCAATTAAATTAAGAAAACTTTGACCCTAATACAATTAATGTACTAAAGCGACATAAATTGTATCCTTTATTCAAAATTGGTTAGTCATTTTGGGCCTTATTCATTCGGGTTTTGGAAAAATGTTTCGTCATAAAAGTTGTTCATTATAAATCTACTAACAACTTTTATTCGAAACAACTTTCCCAAAAACCGAATGAATTCGGCACACAAAATGACTATACAATTTTGAAAAAAGGACACAACTTCTGTGGCCCATAGAACAATAAATTTAACAAAATAGTTTTTAAAAAAAGTTGAGTCGCATAGTAAGTAATATATTCTTTGTTTTGATCTGTAAAGTTATTGAGCATGCGCAAAGCTTCCGTATAAAGTACAAAAATTGTTCTAAAACTTAAACAAAATCAGTAAAATACAAAAATACTAGCCGTGTACTCGATGGGATTTCCCATCGGCAACATATCAGGAACCATCCGAATTTTCTCAACTGTAAACAGTCTAAGTATCAAATCTGTTTCTAATCATTATTATTATTTCTTTATAAACAATCCTAAACACCAATTTCTATATTTCTCTACCTCAAAAATGACGAAAACATCTATTCAAAGTTTCATCCCCGATTTATCCTCTTTTATACGATAAATTTTCAAAAATCCTTTTTCAATGCTCACCTACGTTTCCTGAAAGTTGCTTACTTTTACAGTTGAGTACCTAAGTTGTGTGATTATTTAAATTTTAGCTTGGTAAGAAGTCTTTTTGTTACCATTCATATTATCCATACAAATAATCTAAGAATTGATTACCATAAAATCTATTTCTATAGAAATATACAAATTTGAAATCCATCTAATAGAATATTATTATCTATCATTTCCATTTCCATGGATTTAAATGCGATAGAGATTAATCTATCATTGAAATCCGTGGCCGGATTATCTGAATGTGTAATAATATCATCCATTATATCTCATATTAAACAATTTAATATTTATTGTTTAGGAAATAAGTTTTGTTCATTTATGTGCGAACAAAAAAATAATTATTATAAACTTCAGAAAACGCAAGAAGCTATATTATGAATCTTTTATTTAATAATTCTATTTCTAATAATTCAAGGTTAAAATTGTTATTATTTTTATGTTAATGTTACAAAATATGATTCATAAATCGTAAATATTATAATAATTTTTCCATTAGAAGAATATTATTTATGATTCGTGTTTATGGTGGATTACTTTGTTATCAGATTTAGAAGAATTAATCGTCAAAATTGTAGAATTCAGTTCGCGAATAAAAGTTAATCGAAAAAAATTCTTAGACTATGGTACAGTGATGGTCTCAACCATTTTTTTGGCGCGGCATACTTTTAACGATTTCAAAATTAGACGACACACAAAGAAAATGATATGTTTAAAAGTTGTTTACTTCCTTTTAATACACTGTGTAAAATAGTTGATGATAATAATTTTGAATGTAAAATAAAATAATATGTACTACAAAAACAACAGTACGTTTATGCAGGGATTCATTACAAGTTAATAATAAGAATACTTTTAATGACAAATTTGAGCTTGATGTTTTTTGATAATTTCATTTATATTTGGTCGTAACAATGACAATGCTACTCTCATATCGTCTTCTACATTTAACAGTCTCGATCTTTTTTTTCGTTTTTATGTTGGTTAATACGTTACTATATACATTTCTAAAACAAATATGCCGCGGTACAGTGGTTGAGAATCACTGCCGAAGTATGGTAATTACCTCAAGATATCTATAACGAAAGCATGGGGTGCTCTGTGCTTACGTCTTCATAATGGCTCTACTTTTACAAGAGTATCTAAGTAGAGAGCATCCCATGCTTTTGTTTACATTAAAGTTAATTTTGTTGTCAATCTCCTTATTCTATTTTCTATTTTAAATTATTTTGCATTACAGTTTTAGTTGTTTTTTTTTTTTAACTCTAAATTATATTTAAAATGAAAAATGAAATATTACCAATCGCTATTTGATCTATTTTTGTTTTTATCAAAAAAATCCCCGAGTACGGAGCCGAGGGTATGAATTCGAATAAATTATTAAGATACACACAAGAAAAACTACTTATTTGATTTATAATAATTAATCAATGTTGGTTGAGTTATCAGAATCAAAATGACGTTGTTTATAGTGTTATTTTGCATTTTAATCAAAAATCATTAAAACAAGTAATATTGCACGGTAGTGTGTCGGGCCAAGGTTAAGCATAGACGCCTACCGTACAATGTTTTACAGGTAGGATTAGAGACGATTTTTAGACCTATGTATCTCAAGAGCCAAAAAAAACCATAAGCTTAGATTTAAAACTTAACGTGAGATCCACCATTTGACGGTAGGTACCAAATGACAGCTTTAATAGTTTCCAAGATATTTAACCCTGAAAATTTCCATTACTAACTCATTCACTCACTCATCATCAATATTTTAAGGTACTTCCAATTGTCCTAGAAAGTTGATCTTTGGAAGGCAGATAGATAGATAGACTGAAACCACCCAGAAATGGGAAAAAATTTTCCACATGGTAGTTTTTCCATTTAAAATTGAAATAGTTAAAATTTTTCCATTATACAGTAAGTATAAAGAAACTTGACAAAAAGTAATGATATCCGATCAAAAGCAAAAATATGAGAGGGTCAAAGTTTTTGCATACAAAAAGTAGTGATGATATCGCAGCAAAATCAAAAAATGTTCAAAAGTGGAGTGAAATCTATGTAAGAGCCAAGTTGTTTTCTCAAAATTGAGAAAATAATTGGTATATATTGATTGGGTAAGTTTCTCAGATGTAGGGTCTTTTATAATTTACTAGTTTTTTTCCCTTATATATTAAGTGTAATCAAATAAAATTGCCAAATAAAATATAAAAAGCCCTGCACTTGAGAAACTTACCCAATAAATATTTACCAATCATATTCTCACTTTTGTTAAAAACTTGAATCCTTCCATAGATTTCATTACTTTTGAAGACGAACATTTTTATTTTTGATCGGATATCACGACTTTTTGTAAGCAAAAACTTTGTCCCTTTCAATCATTTTTGTGTTTGATCGGATTGTTATTATTATTCTGACAAGTTTTGATGGTTTTATACTAAGTAAAAACTTGTTTATAAGAATTAGAAAGACAAAAACTTTTATTATTTATAAAACTTATTTTTTATCATTTTGATAATTTTCTTATAATTAAGTTGATAGTTTTTTTTTCTTGTTCTATGAAATGAATGGTGTGTGATTAGTTGTTGAAAAGGGAGTTTCCATTATTTATTGATATTAAACCTACTGGTTTTTCCTGAATATATAATAATATATAAATAAAGAAAACTATAAACAAATTCAAATTAAACTAGTCTGATTTCACTTCATATAAATCATAATATCAATTGTTTAAATACACAAATATTTCTATTAAATATCTTTAAATTAAATTTATTCTTAAGATAGTCCGGTCACGGATAAATTAAACGTTTTAATGATAATGCCGGCAGTACACACTCAGTGAGGCAAGGCAAGACATAACGAACGCGAGAGTGTACGCACAATGCTTGGACTGCTTCGTATCGACTCGCCTGGCCTAGTCAACGCTCCATTAAAAGGTTTATTGGTTCGAGTCAAAGGAAACGAGCGGCGAATACGAGCACCCTCAGTGCACTCTCCTCTACAGGTTGTCTCAGATTTAATTCCGGAAAATTGAATAGCCTATAGATCTCCCAAAAATATTTATTCAACTGCTATTTGACTATACTCATAGAACGGCCGGACTACCTTTATAACTAATAATAATAGACTTGATATTCTTTCTCTAACAATCCTTTTTACAGCAAACATATTACTTTCCTTCATCAGAAAAAATGATAATATTTTCCTGATGAAGGGATCTATGTTCCCGAAACAATTGTCAAAAAAATTAAATAACGAAAATTTAAAACATTTGCTTAATTTAATAAATAAAGTTAATTATTTAAATGTAGTACAACTGATTATATTCTAATGGGTTGGTTTAAGGCGCCAGATCGAATCATTCAAAATGTTCAAGCGAATGTCTTACACACATTAACTTATGGTTCCGTAGCATATACTAGAATAAGTTTGTGTTTAACAGAAAAATACAGATATCTATCCTAACATTAATTTTTTCACACTATCGACTATTTATGCGATGGATCGATCGCGACAGATATTTTGCAACCGGATTACGTAGCTACGTATGTAAAAGTAAAAACAAACCTAAATAAATTAAAATATTAAAATGTTATAAACACTATTAATAAAATTGTTAAACATGTTAGTTAACATGAAATAAAGACATTTAGAATTTATACACATTTATGGTAGCGTGCAGGTAAAAATACTTCTTGTTTTTTTTTATTAACATAACTCTAATTATTTATTATTATTTAATATAGTGAGTAATAATTAATATCAAGTGTTTAATTATGATTGAGGTCCGATGAAAAAACCAATCTCTAATTATATAACACACTACATGCTGCAGTCCTTGTTATTGGATTTCTATGTATACGTCCAAATAACTTCGGGTTTGGAATTATCTTTTCCCATAAATGGGACACAAAACGGAATACCGGGCCACAATGAAGTTTGAAGATTTTCGGTGTTAAGGGGGTGCTACTAGCGAGCGGCAATACATAGAACTAGACCAACTCGTGGCTGTTCAACTACGACATTCATGGTAGTTTAGTTTTTATGGTCGTTGGTGCGTGAAGTTTTAGTTGTGTGATGTTTTTTGCTCGTGTATTGTAACTTATGATGATCTTGTAACCAAGATTAAGGTACACATACTTGTTTGTTTACATTACGTCTACATGCACAGCTAGTACATGCTTGAAGTACGTTTAATTGTCTTTAGTTTGGTGTAGTTAAATGTTTCTTTACGTAACTTTTTCGAGTGAACTTACCTCCCTAATCCAAATCGTGTCTCTGGAACGAAACGATTGGGACAATGTTTTACAATGTCTTCCTGTCTAATCCTTCACGGACAGACAGGCAGTAGCTGTTGTTTACATCTTGTCCCGCTTACATTCATGTTTTTTGTTGGATTAACTAAAACTACACATGCAGAAAGAACCTTTTTTTTTTTTTTGCAGAAGGTGAAATTTTTCTCTACATACTTGTTCGTGATTTATCATTATTATTTTGTTTCCTTGAATCAATTTCTTTATCTCATGATTCGTATTTAATTATCGGTAACAAAGTTTCGATTTATTTTTCATATTGGTTTTTTCTTCTTCTTTTGTATGTTAATAAATCTAAAACTTAACGTAACTTCAGATTACAAGGTTTGTTCCAAATTGCTAATCAAATGGTACAAGCATTGTGGTTGTGTTCAGAACACCTAAATCCTTAGTGACCAAGACCATATCTAACTCAGTTTTTGGCCAGGACACTTGACAGATACTAAGCAACTTGCTGATTGTAACGTTATCTTGTTTAGTATGTGTGGCCCGATTGGGAGATTTTCCCCAATCGAGAAGCTTAGTAGACAGCATGCCAACAAGAGTTCAACGAGTGGATAGACGTAAAACACCGTGATCACTGAGAAAATGTACCGAAACAAAAACTCTGCTGGGAAAATACTGCTGCGGAAGGTTGTCCAACGATGGCATTCCAAGAGGCTGTCCCTCGATGTACTCAACCTCAATAGGATATGACTTTGAAAGGATCCTGGATTCGTCACCGGACATTATCACCTACGAAAGCATCTGTACACAATAGGACCCCATAACGGATCCATTTTGGACTGTGCAGCGAGGAGGAAGAAACATCCAACCACATCAGCATTAACTGCGAATCTCACGATTACAGCAGATATAAGATATTCAGTGCATCTCACCCGGAATATATGAATCTTCGTGAAAACTTAATAGGCAAGCTCCTGGCCATTGTCAAGATATCGGAGAAGTGAATCTAGTCAGATTGAAGTAGAAGGAGATGCACAATGAGCCTTAAGGTCGAAGTACAATACCCTCCACTTTGATGACATTGCTGACAAGAAATAAGTGTGCTCTGAGAGAAACGCGTTAAACTTAGATACTCAGATGTAAATATTTTTAGACTGACTAATAGGGAATATGCATGAAAATTTTTGTTCACTTGAATTGAAGCATGTTTACTTGACAAACATCAAGGTAAAATTACTTTTTAAATAACTTTAAAAATAAGCGAGATATGAATGATTGAAATTCCCGCGATTAGACAAAGATGGTGATTGTCCTCTTGATATGTTATGTGACGTCATATTACACTTTCACCATTTAAAATACACGTAAAACTTCGTTTTTAGTATTTTTGCAAGAAAGAGATAGATAATAATCTTTAAAAGCTTATAGCTTCCTTGATATTTGTCGGATTTTAATTTCGTTTTTAAATATTATTACAGTATTAACAGTATTTTCATATTCTGAAAAAAAATGTGAAAAAAAATTTTCATACATATTCCCTATTGCCTTAGTTTACTAAGGACTTCGTTATTCTGAACACGACCATTATACTTTAAAGATTTCTAGAATGATAACTATTATTAAAATATACGTGAAGAGAGAGAGAGAGAGAGAGAGAGAGAGAGAATAATAATTATGTATTTCATTTTCCATAAGAAAACAATAGAATATCTGAATTACCATGAACCACAAAACCTCTAACTCACAGCTTAAAGTTTCAATAGAAAATTTGCATGTTAGAAATTCGACCGTGACCTTAACACTTCATTCGATTATAACTATTTATAATAATCATTAATTTTATGACATTTCAATATTTATTATATATACTAGCTGGTCACACGGAAATTGAGCCTCAACTCTTTGTTGTATGAAGAAATATCCCCTGGACGGGCAACACTTCGGCCATAAGGACCATTGTGATGCTTAAGAATGTGAGGATGTGAGTGGAGTGGAAGGAATTTTTTGTATAGACTAGGAATTGGTAGGAACTGTGATAGGAACTATGCCGATATTCATCTGGAGTTCGTGATGGAAACTACAGAAAACCTTCTCAAGCATAGCCGGTTACTTCGCTCTTGTCCATACGCCGACAGTTTAGTCAATTAACCACTCTCTTTCTCCTTAATAATTGACAAACTGCTGATGTCGGGATTCGAACCCATAATCTCCTAGTTTCCAAGTAGGCATACTGCGCAGACATAACGCTTTAGACCGCTCGGCTACTTGGACTGGTTGCGGGTAGATGGTTCTTAATAATCGTATTTGATATCATTATTGTGCTTTAGTACTAATTCTTGACAAAATAAGTTCACAAAAAACAATTGTTAAATAACCTGCCGTAGTCGGGTAATTAAAAAGGTAAACCAACCACAATTATTAAATCAATAGAAAATAGTCAAATTGAAATAAACATTAATATATGCCGGGAGTCTAGACATTTAGTTTGACTTCTTATCAACCTAATTTGTTTCGGAAATGTCTTTTGGGCATTACTTTGTCAAAATAAAATCATTTAAGAGCCCATTAAAATTATTCTCTTATCTGGTGTTTGTAAAACATATGTAGTTATTTGTCAGGTCAAGAAACGATCTTAGTTTGTTCGTGAGACAAACAGCTTAGGGCGGAAAATAATCAGGGGAGGAAAATTTTGATCGTTTACGCTTAGATATAAAGCTATTTGGGACATCTAAAATCGAATTTTCCATTTGAAAGCGTACAATCCTAACATATTTTTGAATCACGGATACACTTTTTTTGTATCAATAGCCGTATTTTGGTGTCAACACTGTGGCATCAGCGTTTGTTTTGATTGTCAAACACACAGCGTCAAGCTAATTTGAGTGCCGAGTGTCTATGTGTGCACACACCGGGTGTCTCTAATTGTGACATTTATTGCGACACTATCATTAGTGTCGAATCAGCGGCTGTGAAACACCTAGTGTCCAAGTGTCTCTTCAGATTTTCAAACAGTTTCGACATTTTTTCATACACTCCATATTATATAGTAATAAATATAGCGTTTACGTCGTTGTTTAATTAAAATATAAGCAGCAATCAGTTCTTTTGTGTGTGAACAACTCGTACACAAGTTCCGTACATTTTGCATACATTTGAGTCCGGATAGTGTCCAGACATCAAAAATCTGTTTAAATGTGGCCAGTACTTTTACTACTGTTTTTACTATCGTGAACTTTTTTGCTAGTTTGAATTCTAGTTCCACCCCATAACTTAACCCATTTGCGTAACGTCTCTTTCTTCGGTGTTTCTCTGCTTGCCTTGCATTGTTCGATCATAAACCTATTTTTTTTTATCACAAAATCCACAAGAGATTATCTGTAGCTACAAAGAAACCAGATTTAGGAGCCATAAAAATTATTATTTAATATGTTAATAGCAACAAATTACCAATATAAAAATTTAAATACATTTAAATATTTTTTGTTTGTTTGGTAATGACGTCAATCAAGTTAATAGAGTAAATTATCAGTTCACGTGAAGTCAATAACAGCTGATGCTGATGATTTGTTTGTAGAATCATCAGATTTTAATCGATTCTATATTACCAGGAAATATTTATTTTGGACTACAACCAACAGCCCACAAAAAAAAAAAAATAAACAAAACTATAGTGATTGTAAACATAAAACATAGCATGTTATTAATTTTATAATAATTAGAATACACTATTTTATAATCTCATATTTGTGTTAATAATTTGTATATAGTATTCCGTATCAAAACTATACACATGTAAATCAGTTACAAGTAATGCTTGATTTTATCTACGGCACCATTTTGGATGATTTTTCTAAAAATATAAAGATTATTCAAATAATCACAGAGAACTCTCTAGGTTTTCTGAAATTAAATTACAAATTTTGCCACAATTTCTAAATCAATTATTTATATTTTAAGAATTAGTATTTCGACTACAAAGTAGTCATCATCAGTGTGTATAAGCTAATCGTAACCTATATAGATAGATAGATTGTACAGGCTGCCTTGGACAGGCTACTCTTCGACCATAAGGTCCATTGTGATGCCTAAGGATGTGAGGATATGAGTGGAGTGGAAGGAATTTTTGTGTATAGGCTAGGAATTGGTAGGATATGCGGCTGCAGCCGACTATGATAGGAACTATGCCGATATTCATCTGGAGTTTGTGAAGGAAACTGCAGAAAACCTTCTCAAGCATAGCCGGTTACTTTGTTTTTGTCCATACGCCGACAGTTTAGTCAATTAACCGCCCCCTTTTTTTCTTAATAATTGACAAACTGCCGATGCTGGGATTCGATCCCATAACCTCCCACTTTCCAAATATGCATACTGCGCAGATAGACCGCTCGGCTACTTGGACTCTGGTATTACCATCTATAGTAAAAATGAATACTTTTGCAAAGTAAATATCAAAGTTTTCCATTTTGTGAACAATGAACAAACATCACTCACTACCTCCACAGAAATATTATTAACTCGCACTTAAACAATAATTTTGTTTTCATTTTTTTTGTTGATGTTTTTTTTTTTTTGTTGGATCTTGTTTTTGTTGTTGTTGCTCTTGCTTTCTCACTTTTGATTCTTCCATTTGACCAAGGTTAATACTTTTAAGAGAAGTAATACACCATGCCCAGTGTAAAGTAAAATAATAATGATGAATTGCCCTTGAATTTAATAATAGTAATATTATATTATATCTACATACAACCACCAACACACAAACACACACACAAACACACATCTATCTCTATCTCTCTCTTTATCATGTAAAACGTTCTCATCTTTTTTTTTTTTATGTAAATTAATTCCATGAATAATATTTTGACCACCAATTAAAGTTCAACTCTTAAAAAACCAATTATATATTACAATACTTCTTATACAACAATAACAACAATATACGCATAGATATATGTACAGGGTGTTTGGTCAACTCTGTGAGAACACCTGTTACGGTAATTTTCTTTTATTACTAGTTGCTCGCATAGGCATTTAACTCACGGAATTTATACCTAAACTATTTGTGTGTACTTATGTACGGACGTAAGAAGTTATACTTCTTTTTAAATAATTTATTAAAATAATACTAAATATGGTCAACACTACTAATTAAGACACAAAAGTTTAATAAAATGAATAAAGTAGTGAAAAACTACAATTGAAAAATTATATATTGTATCTAAAAACCAATGATTCTACATTTGATCATGGTAGAACCAAACCAACATCACTTCTGACGTTAAATGTACCTAGAGTTTGAAAGACTGACATTAAATCCATTATTTACATTAGAATCAGAGTTAGCGGTTTATCAATATATACATTTAATGTATAAAGTTTACGAGACATGCCAGTAATAATCAGAAACATGCCAGTAATAATAATGATGAAGACATTCCTGTACCTAATTTCGACTGTATAATCAAATTTAAATTGTCAACTGAAGAGTGGGGTCACTCATGTGACAGACTTACTTGTGGTCTATTTCGCTAAGCATCTCATGTATGTGTATATAAATTTAGTCTTTCTACTGTATGACACACATTTTTTACCAAATTTCTCCCAAACACTGTGCCACAGAGCAGGATAGAAAACTGTGTACCATTAATCGCGAGCGAGTGCTACATCAGTCAAGTGTTATTTCAGCGATTCGTTACATGCTGAAAATAAACTCTGATCGGATTCTCATAACGCGCCAAAAGAAGTATAACTTTGAAAAAAAAAACAATTTTTCCCATTCGAGACTGGGAAACCAACCAAATAAATCTAACTATATATGGCAACAAATGGCGTCAAAAGTCGAGCTATCATTTAACAAAATTTTATAATTGATTTGTGCCTTATTTATTCGGATTTTGGAAAAATGTTTCGAATAAAAGTTTTCTAATTAAAAAGTATATTTCTAATTAATAACTTTTGCCCTAAGCATTTTTTTCGAAAACCGCTTAAATAAGGCACAAATCAATTATAAAATTTTGAAATGCTATCCCGACTTTTGACGCCGTTTGTACATTTTTGGCAACCCCCTGACTTTAATGTATAGGAAGTACTACAAAATGATTTTCCGTTGTTTTGACGTCAGTAAAAGATAACAATTAAATGTTTTTATATATAACGTATTTTGATAACGATCTGAATAAATCCAAAAATATATATAATTAAATTTTTGGATGTCAAATTACTTCGTAAAGAATTAATTATGGATTCGAAATTAATATTTATAGTAATGAAATTTATTTAAAAAAAACGAATCATGAATGCTTTAATTAATCCGTAGGAAAAGAGTAATTATAATCTTTGTAATAAGAATTAAACAATTAAATTTAATTATTCTTTTATTAACATGTGGTGTGAAATATTCACTAGACCTCTATATAATAATACAAACGTATGTATAATCCAAAAAAAAACAAGATTTGGTTAATAAAAGCTTGATGAGCATAATCGAAGATCGAACAAAAATCCAATACAAATTTTCATGTGCAAATTATGTCTTAAAAGAATTATCTGTATTTTATAAATTCGTATTTCGACTACAAAGAAGTCGTGATCAGTATGTCTATGTGTGCACACAAGTGGCTATGTGTGCACACGGGTGTCTCTGATTGTGACATTTATTGCGACACTATAATTAGTGTCGAATCAGCAGCTGTGTAAACACCTTGTATCCAAGTGTCCAAGTGTCTCTTCAGGTTGTCAAACAGATTCGACATTTTTTCATACATTCCATATACATATTATATAGTAATAAATATAGCGTTTACGTCGTTTTTTAATTACAATATAAGCAGCAATCTGTTCTTTTGTGTGGTGAACAGGTCGGACACAAATTCCGTACATTTTTATACATTTGTGTCTAGATCGAGTCCAGACACCAAAAATGTGTTTAAGTGTGAAAGAAATTTATGTGTGACATTTGTGTCGCAACTTATGTCGTAGTAGTAAACGAAGCATTAAAATAATTAGTCCTTGACGGGTAGTCGCAACGGATAATACTGTACATGGACGTAAAAATTTGTTTGATATCAAAATGTTTGTTGGTTTTTTTTTTTCCATTGTAACATATACTTTTATAATTCTAAGAACATTTTACTTTAGAATGATACAAACAAACAATAATGGAATATTCTTGTTTTTTATTCAATTTTATTATCCGATGACATTTTCTAGTTACAAATCATACCAACCATTTATTTATTTATTTATACACACAGACATGTAAAGAAAATACTTTTATGTAACTGGATAATTCCATTACGATAATGAATAATGATGAATGATTTAATGATTACTGTGATCAACAACTAACTATAAACTATAAACTATACATTTGTAATAATTTTTATGTAAAAAATTAAAAAATACATATAGAAAACTTCCCCCAATTAACGTCAATATATACCTTTTTTTTTTCTTTGAAATAATACTAATTATAATATTTACATACATACACAATAAATTAAATTATAAATCATTTTTAATGTGGATGTTATTTATTAAAATTTTATAGTTTTATGGATTTGTGCCATGTTCATTCAGTTTTCAAAAAAAAATTTTCGAATAAAAGTTGTTACTATATTTCTGAGTGAACAACTTTTATCCGAAGTATATTTTCGAAAACCGAATCAATAAGTGGTCCATAGTATATGTAGAAAACAATTGATCAAGTATAAGCTTTGTCTGTACAATAAATGCGAAGAAAAAACAAAATTATTAATGTTCAGTATAGCATGGTAGTTGGGCCATGTTTTGTTCAAACACGGTAACCCAAAATACACTAAACCACAAACTAATTTAAGTGTGTATAACAATAATATATAAACCACATCTCATAACAAGTTGGTAAGGTCAATCTAATAAGCCAGGCAAGTTTAACCCTGAATTTTACATAAATAGTGAAATATCACGAAAATAGTTTTTTCGAATAAAATATTCACGAAAATATTTTCGAAAAGAAAAAAAATTTTCCTTTGTAAACTTCCTGTTGGCCATGGAACACATTTCCTATGTTTCATGACGATAGGTCGACGTAGCAAATTTTTCAAAATATACATATATATAAAATTTGCTTGAATGTATCACAAGTTGCCTATCGAATCAAAATGATCAAAATTCTATATTTTGGTAAATATTCATTTCATTTTCAATGTGTGTGATACATAAATTTCGATTTCCTAGATCAAAATTTGTTGTATTTTATAAATACGTATTTCGACTACAAAGTAGTCGTCATCAGTATGAATTAGCTAAATTGTAATTATTCTCCGAGGAGATATTACTTGTTGCTAATTTGTTGACGGTCTGTTAAGTGTTATATCTTATTCTTATGTATAAAAATAAAATAAAATGTTGTATCTGTTACTACAAGAATAATTAAAATTGTGATTCGGTTCAGGTCTATTCATTTTTTTTGAACGGGAGTGTATATATTTCATTAACTCTGATTCTAATGTAAATCATTGATTTAATGTCAGTCTTCCAAACTCTAATTTGAACAGTGATGAAGTGACGCTGATTCTATTCGACCATGAGCAAATGTAGAATCACTGGTTTTAGAATACAATATATAATTTTTCTATTGTAGTTTTTCACTACTATATTGATTTTATTAAACTTTTGTGTCTTAATTAGTAGTGTTGACTTTATTTAATATTATTTTAATAAATTATTTAAAAAGCGACTCAAAACAAGTTAATATCAAAATGTTTTTCCATTAATGATTAATATGAATGATATTGATACTTATATTAATTTTAATAATAACACCATTAAGTAATTATGGTCCATTAATTATCACTGTGGACCATCACCCATAATCCAAACTGAATAATATTTTATATTTTTAATTTAAAGAAGTCAAGGTAGATTAGTGGTAATCATTAGGTCGTGAAATTAATTAATTATATTATTTCATTGGATTCATAAAAAACAATTTATTAGAACTGTATTGAAAACAAATTATATATATATATATATATATATATATATATATATATATATATATATATATATATATATATATATATATATATTCAATTCATAATAATTATTGACCAAAATTCGATTTCCCGAATTTATAAAAAAAAAAACACCTATAATAGTTAACTTCAATGACGCACGCGTTCTTTATATTGTTTTTTTTTTCGAGTTTATTATTATGTAAATTTTTTCTTTTTTTGTGGATAGAATTACGTAGAATTATTTTTGTTTGTGGATATAATTAGAAAAAATCAGTACATATCATAAAGTGGAATAATTATTACTATAGGGACCAAAGTTCGACCTTTTAAGATTTATGATTATTTGCGTGTTTCTAAAATTATTTCTTCATGTCCATAAATAAGATTCATTAAAATTTCGTAAGAGTTGTAGATCTATAAAAGTTTTATATTATTTTTTTAATATTACAAAAGTTTCCTTGGCAAAATTATTTTCGTCATTATATGGATCAAAGATTGCATTTTATGGCTTATTTTATTTTTTATAAACAATTAGTATCAACGATTGAAATCATCTCCTCGGTTAATTGTTTAAATACCCGGTGTGAGTAATTATAACCATTTGAAAGAAAGTTTCAAACCAAAGTTGTTGATTTTTAAAAAAGAAACGTTTTTTCTAGCTCTTGCGGTTTCAAAGTTTCACGATCTTGAAGGTACAACCGTTTACAAAGGGGTCGGGAACCGCGGGACTAAACTTAATAAATACCCTTGTATATATTACATTTTATATCGGGTATAAAAAGTAGGAAGTCTCTTGCTAATTAATTGAATTGCCGAGTTCCTTCGAATGCATTTACTTGAAGAACGCGTTTGACCCATTTAAACGAAAATCATCAGAAGTCTTAAAAATTTGTTCTTTACCGCTAGAGATTCTATCTAACTTCCAATTTTATTCTGATCAAAATTATCTGTCGTATCTGATAGGTTTTTGGTATTTCAAAAGCAAAGTTCGTTAATGAGTAGAATCGGTCAAGTGGGAAGGGCGGGCTTGACAAACGAAGAAAACACATAATATGAAATATCTCGCTTAGTATTAGAAAAATCGTAAAATATAAAATTAGTAAAGTTGTAGAAAATCAACTGGACTACAATTCATGATCTGATCATTGTTTCAAAAATTCTAATTACATTTCAAATTTTGCCCCGATTCCCAGAACATATATTTGTATTTTATAAATGCGTATTTCAACTACAATGTAGTCATCATCAATATGAATTAGCTAATCGTGACTAGCTCTGAGATATGGATTCAGAGATATGTTGCTTGTTGCTAATTTAGTACGTGTCTCACTAATTAATACTGATGATGACTACATTGTAATCGAAATACGTATTTATAAAATACAAATAAATGTTCTAGGAATTGGGACAAAATTTGAAATGTAATTTCAAAAAACCTAGAGATATTTAGGATTTAAATTTTCCATGAAGAGGAAATTGTCCTTGTAACGAAATGAATATTCGATGAACACTTGATCTATTCGGCCAATTTTGTTTGTTATTCGTCCAAATACAAAAAGTTGTACACTACTCAGCTGAACACTCAATACTTAAGATTACGAACACCTACATGAACGTTTTTGGAGAGTAAGTAAAAAAACTAATTCTACGCAATTCTATTCATACAAAAAAATTCACTTAAACAATAAGCTCCAAAAAAAAAAAATCAAATCAAATCAAAACATAACAAACGTGTGCGTCATTGAAGTAAAACTATTATTGTGTTTTGTTTTTTATAAATACGGGAAATCGACTTTTGGTCAATAATAATTATTATGAATTTGAATCAATATATCTAATAATTATATATATGAACATTTAAATATAGAATAATAATAATTGATTAGAGCTAAAATCATGAATTTAATTTCATATGTAATTGCTCTATAATTTGACTAATAACCATATGGAATCAATTTATTTTTACATATTTATTTGCATTGAATATTTATTAAACAAGGTAACAAGGTAAAAACCTCACATATGTAAAGAAAAAATTTTCCATTCGATTTTTTTGCATATTCACATTTTGAATATACCCTTGACTAAGGTTCCGGATTTTGCCCTACGAAAATCTGGTCCTAAAATTTGTTTAAACTAATTTTTTTTTTTATTTTGGGCCATTCCAAATGTCCGAATATTTCAATCTAAACAATAAAGGTCTCTTGTCATTTTTTCGTAAACATAAACGTTACCGAGTTATAAACAATTTTATATTTGAAGAAAAAAAAAACGCAGAAACGACCGTTAAAAAAATTAGGTTCTGTGTGTACTTATGTACGCACGGAAGAAGTTATACTTCTTTTTAAATAATATATTAAAATAATACTAAATATGGTCAACACTACTATTAAGACACAAAAGTTTAATAAAATGATATAGTAAAACCAATGATTCTACATTTTATCATGGTCGAACAAAACGAGCGTCACTTCTTCCGTTCAAATTCGAGTTTGAAAAACTGCCATTAAATTCATTATATACATTAGAATCTCAGTTAGTGAAATTACATCAGGATCTGGTCAGGTTTATCAATATATCCTCAATGTAAATACGTGGAAAAAATCGAATGGGAAAATTTTTTCTACGAATACGAGATTTTCACCTTTTCTAAGACTTAAGGTTGGGCGCATAAAAAAAATGTATACATTACTTATTCAGAATTTGTATTTTTTGCTACATTTATTTACAAACAAACTTTGTATGTGTAATCAATTTTATAATAATTAGAGGGGCAATGACTACGATTGAGTGTACAAAAACCGAGGAGCAGATTTCTTCTTTGGATCGTCTATCTAAAGGGACAATCGAAGAGTATGAAAACTAATGTTGCCAATTGGAAATTTAGTCTCATCCACATGGCAGAAATTCTCTAAAGGCAGACATTCACTATGCGAATGCTAATTACAATATACAGTAGAACGACAATTATCCGGATTAAATAGAACCGAGCCGTATCCAGAAAGGTCAAATAAAATTGCATAAGCCGGATAATTAGATAAACCGTGAAAAATAGCCAGTTCCTATCTATCAAATTTCAGTTGAATCCTAAATTTCGACTGCTTAGAATGTCTCAAACCAAAATTACAAATGAAATATATTAAAAACAGCTCAAATGTAACCAAAATCTTGTTGGATAATTTGGAACATGTTGCCAGAGAGTATATGTAGTAAAATTTGAAATCGATTGTGAACTAAATTCGCAACCAGCAACATAATTATGTACTTCAAAGACTTCTCTGAACTGTACAAAAGAAAAATTCAGCTCCTCGGTTTTTGCACACTTAACTCCAATCAGGGGCTCGCTCTAATAGTAAATTATTGTAATACATACTATGGAATGTACTTACTATTAGTTCAACAATTATTTTGTATTCTTATTTTATCGAATCTGTGTTTGTAGAAAAAACATTTATTACTCAGTGTAAATACGTTAAAACTTTATGAAGCTTCAAGGTTAATGTGTGTGTCACGACCATTTTTTTTATTATTTCCCTATTGGCACATTTATTATTATTATTATTATTATTTATCTACAATTCAACCATTATTTTAAACGTTTTTCGCAAATGCTTTTCCGTATATTACGTTTGTACGAGCCGAAAGGAGGTACCTAATATTATAGATCACTGTGCCATCTCTTGACTGAAAAAGTAACAAAATCAAATCAATTATGATATTTAATCCTCGTCTAAATAGCCAATACGAATTTGGCCACAATCACTTTCAAAATTTGTTTCCCAATCGTTTGTGACTATTTGTGACACTTAAGTAATAATAACTGAGTTATAATAAAAAAAAAGGTACTGGGTAATTTTTATTTTTCATAAACCGGCCATCTAGTGACAGCTGTCGTTACTAGATGGTGACGACAGCTGTCACTAGATAGTGACAATCAATCGTATGTGAAGTCAGTGGCACTGACTGCACAAATGACGACAGCTGTCACTAGATGGCGGGTTTATGAAGAATAAAATTCACCCAGTACCTTTTCTAGTCACATAAGCGTCTGACATCTATTAATGTAATACAATACTAAAATAAGTACAGTATTGAAGGAGACTGTTTAAAATAAAAAAATTCAAACATACTAATGAGATTTATTTGTGTTTATTTTTTATAAGACATAAACCAAAATTTTGCAAACCAATCGTAATCTACGTTTTAACGATTGAAATCATAAAGTAACCACTTAAATATACGTTTTCCGAACAATACACAAAATAATGAATGCGCAAGTTTGTTTACGTTAATAATGCAGATACATCGAAAAATGATTCTGTAAAAAAGGGTTCAGAAATGTCTATACTTTAGTACTGTTATAATAAGTTTTTAAAACATTGTCTGAATCAATCTTCGGAATCTGTTGTATCGTTATTAAAAATAAATAATTATTTGCACATGTTAAATTTATCATGCAGACATGAAAACCACTGACCTTGTACCATAGATAAAACATTGCCTTGTACATAGAGGTCAGTGTTGAAAACTGTCATTAGTGTCTGTCAAAATCATTAAAAAAATTGTCGTGTGTTATTTGCGTGTCGGCACGGACTTTGTGTTAGTTTTTTCATAATTTAAATTGAATTATGAATGAAAAAAGGAATATTTTAAATGTACCGTATAGTAAAAGTGGTGATAGAGAACAAGATGAGGTAAATTATGATAATTCTTCTATAATTTGTAAAAGTTTCTATTGTTTATATATGTAAGTATGTTTTTTTTTTTGTAGAAATTATTACAACCTTTTAAATACATTCTTCAAATACCGGGGAAAAATATACGCACTAAATTAGCTGAAGCATTTAATTATTGGTTAAAAATTCCAAATGAAAAATTAGCTGAAGTTGGACAAATTGTGGAAATGTTGCACAATTCTAGTTTATTGTAAGTTTTTTTTTCTATCGAAATTACTCTTTTGGAACGTAGATTGACTCAAAATAGATATTTTCCCCTAAATATACAAAAAAGCACTCATATTAGGCCGTTTTTTCGGGGGGAAAAGTGGGTTTACTTGGATAAAAATTCTGGTGAAATTACAGTTTAACGGCTTTAGCCAATTTTAGAGCTTAAATAAAAAAAGTTTCAAAAAAGGGCGTATTTAGGCCTCTGGATCAATAAAAACCGAGGGAAGACCAACAATATCTGAAATATATAGAAGGCCTATTAGTGCGGTGGCCTAAAAACACGCCAATTTTGTGGCCCAAAATCGACCAATTTGCACAGTTTTTAAACTTTTTTTATAAACAATTGAAAATGTCGCTCTGCCCCCGGTTTTTATTGATCCAGAGGCCCAAATATACCTCTTTTTTGAAGCCATTTAGCTCTGAAATTGGCATATTTGAACTAGAAATGATTTTGATTTTATCATAGACTCGATGATATTGAAGATAATTCAATTCTTCGTCGTGGAATACCGGTAGCTCATTCGATTTATGGTGTCGCAAGTACCATAAATGCAGCCAATTATGTTTGCTACATAGCATTGGAGCGTGTACTTAGCCTGGGTCATCCTGAGGTAAATTCTTTGATTGGTGGAGGGTGTCTTGTAGAACAAAAGATAAATATTACCTTTTTAGGCAACTAAAATTTATACTGAACAATTGTTAGAGTTACATCGTGGTCAAGGGATGGAAATATATTGGCGAGATAATTTTCAATGTCCAAAAGAAGAAGACTACAAAGAGATGACGATTAAAAGTAAGTTTAAATATAGAAGTGTTAAGGGGTTACACGGGTTTTCGAAGACAAAAAAAAAAGCATATTTTCTCTAATTTTTTTCTAATATAATAAATGAAAGATTTGATTGAACCCTTAAAACAGATCAAAGATCAACCATTAGGACCTCATTTTCTGTGACCCCTCAGAATAAAGTTCCGTTGACGTAGTCAGAATAACTCTGGATAAATTCATCCAAAATTAAAAAACCAAATTATTTCTGTTCCTAGAAACTGGTGGATTATTTATGTTGGCCATACGGTTAATGCAATTATTTAGCGAAAATAAAGCAAATTTTGCAAAATTAACAGGAATTCTTGGTTTATACTTTCAAATTCGTGATGATTATTGTAATTTATGTCTACTTGAAGTGAGTATCAAAGGTTTATATTTGTTCGTTACACTGGTGGTCGATCGAGCATTCTTGTGTGACGAAATACTGTAACGATTTCAATCACTAAATATGCAGGTTCCTGCAGATGCAAATAACCTGTATGGAGGTTTCATCGTCCTCTATACAGGCCCTACAAGTGGGATTATCAGAGATCCCCAAGTTATAAAGGTGGTAGTTCAATCGATAGTGTCCTGTCAAAAGCTCCAATCACCCTTCTCAACTGCATTCTATTGAGTTTCAACCGAGCACAGTCGAATGGCCTGGCTGTATTCATGCAGAGCTTGACCTGTCGCATGCCCTGCGCAAAGTCCCAGTAATCGAGATGAGCTTGACGTAGCCACTCCTTGATTCGGTAAATTACGGAGCATCTTGCTATGGGAATGACAGGCTCAGGTAAAAGGGGCGTTTAAAATGATTCCTCTCGTTCCAACGAGTCCGCTTCCTCAAATATATGTTACCCGTTGCTAATTTGCTGCGTGTCTTACAATATTTTAAAAAAAGGTTTTGTCTATTATATGATCGGGCTGAGGTATTAACTAAGAGATTACTTGAGTTAACTGACCAATTAAAGGTTTAAATATGTGATGAACCCAACCCACTGCGTTGATTGGCAGTAATCCTTTTCTGGACATACGGTCTTGTCTGTGTCAATAGCGTTAGGATGCGTTAGAGTTGACATATGTTCAAAAAAGGATTACCGCCAATCAACGCAGTGGGTTGGTGGGTTCATCATACACTGAATCCCTTAATGGGTCAGTTAACTCAAGTACATAATCTCTTAGTGATTGAAATCGTTACAGTATTTCGTCACACAAGAATGTTCGACCGCGACCACCAGTGTAACGAATGAATGGTTCGTTTTCTTTAATTCGTTTCATGTGGGAAATCCATTTTCTTTTATAGTATTCAACAAACAAAAGTTACTGCGAAGATCTAACGGAAGGAAAATTTAGTTTTCCTATTATTTATGCCATTCATTCCCAACCATCGGATGGTGAACTAATGCGTAAGTATTCACCCAAAATACACCAGCCCGCCCGTTCCCAAAAGAGCTTTTGTCTGAAATATATATGTTTGAATACAATAGATGTCTTGCGGCAACGGACTCACGACACTGAAGTGAAACGTTATTGTGTCTCGTTAATTGAAAAATCTGGTGGTTTTGCGTACACACGAAAAATCTTAACGGAGCTGGATGCTCAAGCACGTGAAGAAGTTGCTCGTCTTGGTGGTAATAAATATATGGAGGCGATTTTGGATACTTTACTTACTTGGAAAGAAGGTGGAACGTAGATTCTTTGTAAAGAGTCTTCTACGTACGCGGGTGGTTTTTTTCTTTTCAGCCTTAAATAAATTTTTTGTCTCGATTTAATTTGTTTTAACGTATAATTTTTGTTTTTGTTATTGTTAAGGTTTCTCGTCCATTGGAAGCTACAGAGATGGATCAATATCAGACGAAACAAATGACTTTGGGCGACTCGTCCTGATCGTAGTAACGCGTTGTCCTGTTAAAAGTTGTCATGCAACGTCGGATGACGCAATTCAGGGTGTACGCCCAAAACTGCACTTTTACCCAGCGTAAATTGCATTAAATAGTATTCGTAGACATTTTTCCAGGACAGTCTTGAAGTTATTCATTTCATTCCGCAGTATAGCCAGATTTCCTGTCGGATCCCGTCTTTCAGTGCTCCAACTTTTTGTGGTGGGTTATCTTAATATACTTTACTCTTCTCCACAAGAAGCTACACCTTGTTAGGTCCAGTGAACGGAGAAGTCATGCGATATCCCTATTTCGAGAGATCACGTTATTTGGACTTACTCTTGCAGTGTGGGAAGTTGTTCCGTGCCTTGTTGAAGAAATGTCTCTTCGTACTGAGGAAGTTTTGAAGTTAAAAAGTTTTCCATCATGTCTGTGTATCTCTGTGAAGTTACTGCCACACCATTGCTTAGATCATCGTCGAAAAAGTAGGGCCCTATGATTCCTGATGAAGATATAGCACATCACACAGTAACTGTTGTAGAATGGAGAGTTTGCTGATACCGTTGTCTAAGGATTCATCACGTCATCGGACAAAAGGGAAATGAGCCTCGTCACTCACATCCATTAAAACTGTTTACAATGTCTTTGTCTCCATTAGTTGAATTGAACATTTCTTCCCAAAACCGCCTTCGTCTCACGTAATCTGGTTCTTTCAGAGCCTAAACAATTTGAATCTTGTAAGGATGATTGTGCTGAGCAACGCGATCATCATTGAATTCAACTCTTACACGCTTCATGTTTACAGGAGTAGGCACTATCTTTGGTTTCCCAGGTTTCTTTATCGTTGTTGACGAAGTCTCTTCGAAGTCCTTAACCACAGACAGGCGGCACCGATCGATTCCGATTAATTTGAAAATGGTTGCGAAAAACGACGTGCAGCCACGTAGTAAAAACTGCCGTTTCATAAAACGCTTTGACAGCGTACGCGCGATGCTGAGGTGTCTATTGCTACTGAATGCTAATGTGTACCTGGCCAGAAACATGGCCGACTGCATCTCCACTATCTTCCATCAGCTGAGGACGATTCCCGCGCTTTGCAAAATTTCTCTACACTAAGCTCCACACTGTACTATTACCCGTCGCTGAATTATAACGCTTAGTAGCTAGTGGTAAAGCTTCCAGTGGTTGAGAGACCCTAGCAGATAATATTTTAAGTATTTTTGAAGATGGTTTTTACATAATTATTAGTTGAAACGTTGACATCGACGTTGGGTCGATGCTCGAAAATATTTGTTATTGAATGTTTTCAATTTATTTTCGTTGTTTAATTCGAATTTCTTAACGCGATTCGAGGTGTTAAAATTTGTATTCCGTTGATTTGTTTCAATATTTTGAATTCGTGATTCAGACAATAATTAATTCTCTTTTATGTACTTAGTTTTTTTTTGATGAAAACATTATCTAAAAGTATTCATTGAACAGAGATGGATCGATTCCGTTCCGTATCTATCAATGAAGAAACAAAATATTACGACAATAATCAACCATTTTTCTGCATGCGAATTTATCGCAAGTATTTAAACTGCATTTAATTTTAATAGTGTTTAATGGCCATAGTAAAATTTAGAATTCTAGTCAATTTTTAAAATAAGGTTTCATTCATTCTCACAGATAGGAAAAATTAGATTTCCAAACGAATGTAAACGTATTATAGCCCGTTTTTACACATGTAATCTCAGATGCAATTATTCATGCGATTGATTTGGTGAGCAAGCGCACTGGTATTTTTTAATGCATATTTTTAGTTTGATGAAATAGAGAAGAATCTATTTTGACGATTTATTTCATGAAATCTATGTAACATCAGATGTAAGAGTAGTGTGTACGATGTACGTTGATGTATTACTTCCTTGTGATTGGTATTGTCTGATCATGTGACTGAAGTGATTGACAAAGAAAGAAATAATAAACACGACGAGAGTTATAGCTGTTAACAAACATGCGATTGATATATTTCAAGTGAATTTCATCGTGTGCGCAGTAACTTTAGTTATAACAAATATTTTTATTGCGATTAACAACTTTCATCATAACTTTCATGTGTAAAAACGGGTTTAGCTAATTAAAACATATCAATTACGATTTTTACATGTTTTATGCAAATGTTTTATAGCCTACTTACATGAGAAATAGTTTATAGAAATTTAACGACTAATATTCATATATTAGATTTTATAAATTTATTAAAAAAAGCTCAATATCAAACAATTCTACTTATGGAGATGACACTTTGTTCGAATATTTATCGCCATTTTGAATAAACTGTCAGAGATAAGTTCGACAAATAAAAATCTGCAATTACCGCGGTAGGCTAAAAATTCTTGTTGAAAAACAATAGCATGGAGTTGTTGTTTTTTTTTTTAAATCAACAGATTTAAAAGAAATTTATTTGTTTAATTCATATTTGCATTGCTAAAACCCATTTATGTAATAGAAATGGCTAGTGATAATTAGTTTTAGAATGAACGAATTTCTAAATGATACACTGAATAATTCCAATTTTTTCAGTCTCATTTTTAATTGTACTTACTAATTTCGAGTGTATTCTAATTCATGAAAATCTTTGAGAATGATGCTGTTTAACTTTAAGCTTCTATATTTACATCCAAAACGTAATACATATCCTCAAAAAAAAGAATTTTACAACTAAAGTTTAGGAACAGAAACGTTCTTTAGAGTTGTCACTAAATTGTTCAAAAGATTGAGTGGAAAATTAGATAGAATCAATCTACACCCGTCTGTATTCTTGGCGTGAGTTTTTATATCCTTTGGTTGAATCACTATCATGAATTAGAGTATGCTTACTTCCAAACTTATGTAATGATTAATTATAAATAAAGCTTATTGAAAATGTCTTACTAACGAATTTAACAAAAATATAAAATACAATTTAAAAATCAATGATTAATAAACTGTTTTATTCGATTTTAACCTAAACTTTTTACAGAGAATTTGTGTTAACCTTTAATGGTACGGTCACTAATTAAAAATGATGAAAAATAAATACCTTCGATCAAAATACGATGTATTTTTGTGGCAGCCCCATTTGACGACAGGCAATTCATGTGAAGTAATATCGTAAAAACATTGCATGTCTTAAGTCGATAAAAACGCTTAAAAGTAAAATGGCGGCAGCTCAGCGTTAAGCGCTGACGATTACTTATGCAAACTAGATATTAATTATTATTTTATTTTTGTATTAAATATCCAATATTTTCAATTGATTAATTTTATAAATAAACTTCGAAATTTAGACAGCAAAATACTCATTTCTTAACTGACATTCTGCTTGAAACAAATACCAATAGAAAATTTTAAATGAAAAGATCTACATAGACGGGTACCCAATTCAATGACCATAGATATATAGTTATAGCAGAGACTAGTAGAGTTATAGATAATACCATCGACATGTAGGCACAAACAGCTCTCTGTCTTGTTCAATATACACAACTACATAAAATAATCACCAGATGTCCGTACCATAAAAGTGATTAAATCAATTCACTGACATTTACCAAGAGTAAACACAGTGGTTGACTTTTAAAAACGCCCACACCAATCTTGTTTAAGGTTTCCTTTCGCTCTGTGTGACAAGATAACCATATTATAAATATAGTTAACTATTGTCATTTTATATATTTATTATTACATCCAATTGTATTATTTATAAATAGTGCCATAAAATTATTATTATGATTTAAATAACAATGTATGAGATTTTGGAACACAAAAAAATGTATAAATTGTTTTAAATTAAAAACATGTGGTCTTTATATTTAATATTGTAAAAATATTATTATTATTTAAATTAAAATTTGTTCTGATATCGATCAAAGTTGTTGTGTGATTAGTGTAAATTATGTCTTATTATTTTATTAATTCGAACAATTTTAATTTATTTGATTTTCTTACAGGTGAGTTTGTGTTGTATGCATAGAATATATATAATAAAATAAATCTAGATTTTATATGTTAGTATATAATTTTTTTTTTTTTTCAAATAGCGAAAGTTTCTATGAGTATATAGCTCATATACAACACAGTAGGTATTAATAATAATTTATTAATATGAAATAGTTTTTTTTTTTTTGAATTTATAATACGTAACTCATTAAAATAGCATTGTAAACAAGGTAAATATATGTTGTTTTTTTTTTTTAATATAAATTACGTATGTAAATTATGATTTATTTCAAATAATTTGAACAATGTAATTATACACACGTACCGGTAGAATGACCTTCAAGTTATACATCAGTGATTTTTGGGTTGTTTCTTTTTGTAGGGAATTTGGTTTAGAGGCATTAGTGGCAAAATATTGGCAATCGTGTATTTTGGGATATAAAGTTTTATGGGGAAAGCTAATAAGATTGGCTCCGGTTATGTAATACTAACGGAGGTTACTAGCGGTTACTTACTTTGGCATTAAAGTAATATGCCTGAACATTAATTTGATATCAATGTTTCATGTGAAAAACCATACACATTTTGGTTGGGAATTGAACCCACGACTTGTGGCTCATCAGGGTTACCAGAATAAATTCTATCAAGTTGCCCCAGCTGTAGTGAGAAGGAGCCTTATGTAGGGCTGAGAGTCGAACCGAAGACCTCAGAGTTTTTGTTAATTAAAAGAGGTATAAACAGCAACGCAACTCTCTATATCTTTCTAACCATTAAAATTCCATTGCGTTCTTTTTCTTTCGCACTTATTGACGTGTGGTACGACTGATTAAACTTCACTTAAGTGCTGACATCTAGATTTGAAAACAAATAATTGGTTTATAGAAAGGGAATAAAGGTTGCATAAATTTTCTATGAAAGAAATGTGTTTAACTTTTAGTGCATCACGCTGTATCAGGTGCACTCTGTACATGAATCATATCTATGGTTTGTTTTTATCATAAAAAAAATTAATCGTAATAACATAAATAAATTCGTAATCAAATTTGTTAAGTAAACTTTAAAACGGTCTTTGTTTTAGAGAACTTCGAATTATAAATATTTGTCAAAATCTTCCATGAGAAATCCTTGTAAGAAATGAAAATATTTTTAACGGTGAAAAGGTGCTCTTAGGAAAAATTTCTTCTATTTATAAGTAACGATCTAATCTTTCTAAAAAAAAGTTAACCTTTTCTAACCTAAAAATTTTACAAACGAAGCTCTTTGTATGTAGGGAAATTTATTACTAATATTTCCCGCATAAAACTGGGCATAAAATAAATGTTAATCAAATTTGATAACAAATAAATAAATCAACATTATACTTGAATGAAATAGTTTTAAAAAACTTATACATAGTAAAAATTGGTATTTATATTTAAATACCAATTCCTGCCATCTACCAGTCAATGTATTGAAACACAATATACATTTTCAAGGTTGTATGAAATGACTTCACAAAGTTCCGAGAAGAAGTACCATCTCTTCGTCTGATGTACACTCCGGTTCATAAAAATTGAACCTGTTGAAACATTATAAGTATTAATACTCAATTCGCAGGAATTAGGATTGGAAAAAGTGAATTAATTAATTTAAATAAATTGAACGTTTCGTCATGTATTTCTGACTTCCTCAGCAACTTATTTATTTAATCTAAATGTCTAACATAAACCAACTATGGAGAACGACTTTAATAGTTACATTTGATGCCATAACCATTGTTGTAACTCAATAACTTAATTTTGATTTGAATTTAAAGTATTTTTTATTTATTCAATATTTGAATTAAACTTATTTTTAATTGAAAGTATGTTATTATTATAAGTATTATTGTATGTAATATACATATATTTAGTAATATATACGAGCTTAGAATGTGATTTACTGGTGGTCCAATTTTTATGAACGGGAGTGTATGTTTCCTGGTCAGCCAGAATATTAAATTAAAATAAACCTATTTCGATTTTATCCATAGTACCAAAAGTTATATTCAAATTAGAGAATTATTTTTATAAATAATTGGTACAAAGTATTTTTTATGTAAACAAAAAATAAGTAGTAAAGTGCGATACTATTAACGGTTCACGTATACGGTATCCTAAAAGATGATGTAAGTGACTTAGTTTTAATATAAATTGTGTGATATGAATTTTGATTGACCGTTGTTGTGATCTTGAAGTCTAATTATTGTAAATGTATAAACTTTTAAAACAAGTTTTTGTTCATTACTCATTCGGCAATTATTCTAAGGACATATTTAAATTATAAATACAAATTATACAAGGAAGTTATACGTACTATTTGTATTTGAAATATCATATAATTATACTGATATTGTTAAGGCTTATGGAAATTTTAAATTTTATCTTAGTGTACACAATAAAATACACGGTGATATTTTCACCGAATCTTTACTTTTTGAGTTCTCCGGATTCCCAAAAAGGTCTTTGACCAATTGCTTGTCTAGGTGTATTGTAGACACGAAATAGTATATTACGTCCTTAGGCCAGAAAGTTGGATTTCCTGGCGTATGTGATGTGATGGCCGAGGCGAAGCCGAGGCAATCATATCACATACGTCAGGGCATCCAACTTTTTGGCCGTAGGTCGTATACTATTTTTCTTGCTCCACCCGCCGAATGTACGCGCTTTCTGGCCGCATTTTACGAATAATTGCTATGTTATAAAAACAATTGCTATGGTAACGGCCAGAAAGTCTCGAGCCTGTAAAAGCGCACTGCAGCTCGAGAAGGCCATGAAAATCGTTCATTCTGGCGTAAAATGCGGCCAGAAAGCGCGTACATTCGGCGGGTGGAGCAAGAAAAACTTATTTACGACGAAAATAATTCCAAAAATGAAATTAGCGCAATAAAGTGATTTTTCGATTTTTCAAATTTTCTCATTGTAGAGTATAGTTTTCTTATTGGGTCTTGTATATAACTAAATATTGAAAAAATGAAAATTACACCCCAAAAATAGTTGGTTTCAAAAAAAATTTCATTAAAATCGGACACAATTTAGATGTGATAGTCAAAAAACGGATTTTTTGACCCTGGTGACGTCACTGAAATCCAAAAAATTGTTTTTAGCCTATCCTGGTCATATTTTATTCGATTTTGATGAAATTTTTTTTCAAATCCACTAATTTTTAGTCAAGAAATTCAATTTTAACAGAAAAACCAAGATATCTCTATCGGTTTTAAGATCGGGTCTTGTATCTCAAAATTGCTAGACGCTATATAATTATATATTAAAAAAATGAAAATAACACCCCAAAAATAGTTGGTTTCAAAAAAAATTTCGTTAAAATCGGACACAATTTAGATGTGAGAGTCAAAAAACGGATTTTTTGACCCTGGTGACGTCACTGAAATCCAAAAAATTGTTTTTAGCCTATCCTGGTCATATTTTATTCGATTTTGATGAAATTTTTTTTCAAATCCACTAATTTTTAGTCAAGAAATTCAATTTTAACAGAAAAACCAAGATATCTCTATCGGTTTTAAGATCGGGTCTTGTATCTCAAAATTGCTAGACGCTATATAATTATATATTAAAAAAATGAAAATAACACCCCAAAAATAGTTGGTTTCAAAAAAAATTTCGTTAAAATCGGACACAATTTAGATGTGAGAGTCAAAAAACGGATTTTTTGACCCTGGTGACGTCACTGAAATCCAAAAAATTGTTTTTAGCCTATCCTGGTCATATTTTATTCGATTTTGCTAAAATTTTTTTTCAAATCCACTAATTTTTAGTCAAGAAATTCAATTTTAACAGAAAAACCAAGATATCTCTATCGGTTTTAAGATCGGGTCTTGTATCTCAAAATTGCTAGACGCTATATAATTATATATTAAAAAAATGAAAATAACACCCCAAAAATAGTTGGTTTCAAAAAAAATTTCGTTAAAATCGGACACAATTTAGATGTGAGAGTCAAAAAACGGATTTTTTGACCCTGGTGACGTCACTGAAATCCAAAAAATTGTTTTTAGCCTATCCTGGTCATATTTTATTCGATTTTGATGAAATTTTTTTTCAAATCCACTAATTTTTAGTCAAGAAATTCAATTTTAACAGAAAAACCAAGATATCTCTATCGGTTTTAAGATCGGGTCTTGTATCTCAAAATTGCTAGACGCTATATAATTATATATTAAAAAAATGAAAATAACACCCCAAAAATAGTTGGTTTCAAAAAAAATTTCGTTAAAATCGGACACAATTTAGATGTGAGAGTCAAAAAACGGATTTTTTGACCCTGGTGACGTCACTGAAATCCAAAAAATTGTTTTTAGCCTATCCTGGCATATTTTATTCGATTTTGCTAAAATTTTTTTTCAAATCCACTAATTTTTAGTCAAGAAATTCAATTTTAACAGAAAAACCAAGATATCTCTATCGGTTTTAAGATCGGGTCTTGTATCTCAAAATTGCTAGACGCTATATAATTATATATTAAAAAAATGAAAATTGCACCCCAAAAATAGTTGGTTTCAAAAAAAATTTCATTAAAATCGGACACAATTTAGATGTGAGAGTCAAAAAACGGATTTTTTGACCCTGGTGACGTCACTGAAATCCAAAAAATTGTTTTTAGCCTATCCTGGTCATATTTTATTCGATTTTGCTAAAATTTTTTTTCAAATCCACTAATTTTTAGTCAAGAAATTCAATTTTAACAGAAAAACCAAGATATCTCTATCGGTTTTAAGATCGGGTCTTGTATCTCAAAATTGCTAGACGCTATATAATTATATATTAAAAAAATGAAAATAACACCCCAAAAATAGTTGGTTTCAAAAAAAATTTCGTTAAAATCGGACACAATTTAGATGTGAGAGTCAAAAAACGGATTTTTTGACCCTGGTGACGTCACTGAAATCCAAAAAATTGTTTTTAGCCTATCCTGGTCATATTTTATTCGATTTTGATGAAATTTTTTTTCAAATTCACTAATTTTTAGTCAAGAAATTCAATTTTGACAGAAAGAACAAGATATCTCTTTTGGTTTTTAAGATGGTCTAAAAATTAGCCGTGTACACAGTCCTCATGTATTCACAGTGGATAAAGAAGTGCCCTTATGATGGGAACTGTACATTGATTTGATTCCAGACGTTGATGAATTAATATATACACAAAGCTAATGTCTGCGACTTGTATGAATGTAACTTTATCTGTATTATTTATCCCTGCATAATTTGGGGGAAAATATATTTCAATACGGGTGTATTGGAATGTGCATATATCTCTAAACTTGTTCCGGGATCAAAGAACTAACTAACCCTCTGTTGTTTCTCTATATATATAATATGTTCGTATTCAATTTCATTCCTTTTCGAGGGGTCGCGTTAGACACTTTTGATGAAGGGATTATTTATTCTAAAAAAATATAATATTCTGTAAACAAGTCAATATAAAACCTCGGTTTCGTAGTTTTTATTGTTATATCCACGGGCGTTGCTATAGTTTTCACAGGGGCGGGGGAACCATACACAAAGGTAAATTAAAAAGTAAATTTTGCCCGTGACTTCAAGCCATACTATTTTATGACTCGGATAGGTGGATCTTCGGCGAATATTAGCGTTTTTGCTTAGGTTAAAGGGGGGGGGGTTGTATGGGATAAATTGCATACAATTTTTCACAGTGTACTATTTTATGGCTCGGATACAAAAGGTGAATCTTTGGTGAGTATAAGCGTTTTTGTGTAGGCTAAAAGAAGGGGGGGGGGGGTTGTATGGGATCCAAACATTTTTAGGGTCTCACCAGTCTCTAACAAAAACAAAAAAGTTGCAATTACTATACACGGTATTAAATTTCATGTTATGATAAGAGGAAAGAGAATAGACACTTAAATTAAGTCCAAACCGTTATTTGATGACAATTGACCGCAGATTATAATCTTTATTAATAATTTTGTTGACTTACTTACTTACTTAGATTGTATGTATATGATACCGGTTGGATCGCGTAAACTGTTACGATCATATTTACCACCAGAGTAACCCAGTTGATCCCATATAAAATTTGTACATTTTTGTCATCATTATATATTTTCTGATGAAGGAGCTGTGTTTCGTTTTATTTCATGTTACTTTTGCATCCCTTGTACTGAATTACGAACTAATTCCGTATCACTTTGGGTTGCGGCTTGAATTAATCATTGATCTCTATACTAACTATCTCTATCTACAAAATTCAGTTTCACTATTTACTCTGATAACATGGTGTTTGCATGCACTTAGTATTTAAACTTACAGCTAGATCATATCTACCTGTAATGTTGGTTTGATAATCATATATACCTATTACAATAGAACATGTCACAGGCGAGAGTTTTTGGCGTTACGTGTGACATCGATTACTAATCGTTTCATAATATTTTAAATGCACAATTTAACAACATTTATTTGTTTTAATAACATGCTGTCCTTAGAATTCCTAAACAGGTTCTGAACTTATGAAAGGTATACCGGCTCTCTTCTTTGTTAAGGTATCGGCTGTTTTGTTTCCTTCGAAACCACTATGATCTGATATCCAGACCAATTTAACATTGTTTCGTTTCGCTAGCTCAAGGTCCTCTAGGTAATCCCTGACTATCCCTGAATTAATTTCAATGGCAGACAAGGCTTGTAGAGCGGCTTGACTGTCCGATAGAATTAAAGACCAACTATGGGCTCACTATTTAATTTTTTACCGTGTAGGAACTAGATAGATAGATAGATTGTAGAGGCTGCCCTGAACGGGCTGCACTTCGACCATATGGTCCATTGTGATGCCTAAGGATCAGAGTATTTTGTGTATAGACTAGGAATTGGTAGGATATGCGGCTGCAGCCGACTATGATAGGAACTATGCCGATATTCATCTGGAGTTCGTGAAGGAAACAGCAGAAAACCTTCTCAAGCATAGCCGGTTACTACGTTCTTGTCCATACGCCGACAGTTTAGTCAATTAACCGCTCCTTTTTTTTCTTAATAATTGATAAACTGCCGATATCGGGATTCGAACCTATAACCTCCCAGTTTCCAAGTACTGCATATTGCGCAGACATTACGCCTTAGCCCGCTCGGCTACTTGGACTTGTGTATAGGAACTAACCTTTGGGTAAGAATTGACGCAACACACCCGGTATATTTTTGTTCAAGTACTCTCAACAATGTTGTTGATGGTGAGTTGTGTTGTATCTGCTAGGTCAGAGAAAGTGCCTCATACTACAGAGAATATGTGTAGTGAGGAGAGTAACTGGATAAAAAAAAAATCTTTATTAAAAACCTATCCCAAGATTTATAACAACAACAACAACAACAAAAACATATTAATGATTGACTTTTGTAAGGTTGTTGTTGCAGTTGTTGCAAGTGCTGCTTCTTGCAATAAATAAATCTTGTTCGTTGGCATTCTAGCAGCTAGCTAGCAAAACAATGGAGAAAGGTAAATGTTTGACAGTTTTTAGAAAACATGTACTTTTAAAATGTTGTCTGAATAGGTTGTGTTTGTGAATAGAAAGAAGGTGGTGTATCTGTATGTAGATTGTATTGGTCGTGACTCGGCGCAAAGTCGTCTTTTTGTAAGGAAAAAGAGATTAATGAAGTCAATATTTAAAAATTTTATACTTTTTTATACACATAAAGTGTTAGACTTTTATGAAAACGGATATATATCAGCTAATTTGCAATCAATTTGACCCTACAAATCAGAGGCCAGAAATGAAATGCAATCAATATTTAAAAATTTTATACTCTTTACACATAAAGTGTAAAGTGTTAAGGTTCGTTAACAAAGCTAACAGAGTCACGCTTCAATGGAATGCATTTCTGGGAATCTTTAAAACCCACTGAGAATTTTCTCGAGAACTTCTCAACTCCACAGAAAAACCAAGAGAGGTGCCAAGATTTTCTATACAAAAAGAAGTGATGCCCGAGTAAAAACAAAAATGTTTGCCTACAAAAACAAGTGAAATCTATGTAAAGGGAAGTTTTTTTTTAACAAAAGTGAGAAAATGACTAATATATATATTTATTGCAATGCTCAGGTGCAGGGTATTTCATGTTTTACTTAACATCATGTTTTTTAATCAAGGTCAAAATATTAAAACAGTTTAAAAAACAAAAACCGCATATATTTTTCGCACGTTAATCGTTTCTCAAACCACATAAACGATTGTTTTTAAAGTAGTAATCAAATACATTTCACTTTAATCGGTGTTTGGTAAAAATTATTACTTATAATCAAATTTGAAGTTTGCAGTCTTATTTAAGTCAATTATGTAGAGGGGTAAATTTCACTTGCCAGACTTTTGGGTTCGATACCCAAAAATCGATGGTAAAAAATCGAATCTACTAAACAAACTACGAATAGAAAAGTATCTAAGCGTTTTTTTTTTTGTACAACAATCAATACATTTATATACCCAATAGTTATGTATAATATATTCAAGAGTTTAGTCCCGACTTATGTAACTTTATGAACATTATAGATGTTCATAAAATGACTTAATTAGTCCATTTCGTCCGCCCGTCCGTGGACACTATAATTCAAATACAAAAATAATTATAACGACCCGAAATTGTATTGAAGCGTTCCTTTTTTAAATATTAACAATCTTTGTTTGAAATTTTTTTCATAAACTCAGTATATACTGCGTATTTAAGCAATTAACTCAATTAGTTGTTCACTTAATTTGCAAAATTTTGATACATTTCAAGTAGCTTCCATATACTCTTTGAAAAAACTTCATATCTTACTAAAAAACCATTATCCCCAAAAGTTTGATTTTGGGGATATTTATTTTTATATTTTTAGTGATTTATTCAATGAGGTCGAGGACGTTTTCTTTTGAGTTTATTCAAAGAGATATTATTTTGAGTAATCCGTTTCTGTTTATAAATTGGTGAGAATATTTTCCCGTTATTTACCCTTTCTTACTTTATCTAATGGACCTATGGTTTATGATGCTTATGTACACTCCCATTCATAAAAACTGATCCAGTTGAAGCATTCGAACTATTAATACATTATAAATATATTTATAGTAATATATACGCTTAGAACGTGACTTACTGATACAACTTTTATGAACGGGGGTGTATTTCATATACAGGATGCATTTAAATAATTTAATTACAGATATAATGAAGAAGTAAACAGTTTTATGATTATCATAAAAGATAGATCTGAAGATTATGATTAAAAATTAATTATTAAAATTTTTTAGAGAAAGTCTTATTACAAAAATAATATCATTTAATATCATATTAAAAAAAAAAAAACTTAATTGAATTAAAAGTTATATCTGATTTTAAACAGATTAGGTATATTTAACTTTAATACAGACAGCTAGACTTATAGCTTATATATCGCTGAACATCACGTATCTATTGGCGGTATTATTAATTACAAAACAAAAAACTTTCTTTTGTGGATAATCAAATTATAGATTTGTGTATAAATATTAAATTATTGTACTTTTTTTTGGGTGTTTAGTGGGATGTTTTAGTGTCACGATTTTGATTCAATTTTTTACAATTATATTCTTAAATGTAGCGTGTAAACAAACTGTCTATGATCTATTAAATTTCATTTATACCACACGATGGATGTCTTAACGATATATATATAGTGTTCATCTGGGAGCCAAAGTATTTTTCGTAACGGATTGAGACCGAAGTCTGCACCAAATTGACTACATAAACTATATATAAACAATAAGGAATATGCATGAAAATTTTTGTTCACTTGAATTGAAGCATGTTTACTTGACAAGTATCAAGGTAAAATTACTTTTTAAATAACTTTAAAAATAAGCGAGATATGAATGATTGAAATTCCCGATTAGACAAAGAGGGTGATAGCCCTCTTGATATGTTATGTGACGTCATATTACACTTTCAACATTTAAAATACACGTAAAACTCCGTTTTTAGTATTTTTGCAAGAAAGAGACAGATAATAATCTTTAAAAGCTTATAGCTTCCTTGATATTAGTCGGATTTTAATTTCGTTTTTAAATATTATTACAGTATTAACAGTATTTTCATATTCTGAAAATAAATGTGAAAAAAAATTTTCATGCATATTCCCTATTATTATAATACTTTTCTAATATTTTGAATAATTCTTAGCAAAAAAAAAGGTGTGTGTGTGTACTAAAGAAGTTATATTTCTTTTTAAATAATTTATTAAATAATTTATTAGGGTCAACACTACTGTGCGGGATATTTGTGGTAATCCCGTGGAGAGTAGTGGACTGTATTATAATAATATTCGAAATCCTAGTAATTATTTATTCCAATATTTATTGACATTCAATATAATTCCGTTTTACATCAACAATAATAATAATTTTAACACACAATATGATACCCATTTTAATATTTATATCAAATATATTTACGGTACCAACACGATGTGTGTTCATTGATTAGCTGTTACCAACTTAATGCCTCTACTTACTGCTTCTATTCTTAACAACACATCGGTTGTTTACCAGTATATTTTACGTAAACACCACGTGCATTTGCAGCTGTGTCATAACAAGTATATATGAACAAAACAATAACAATTCTAAGTAAAAGATTGAACAACTACTATTAAGTCATAAAAGTTTAATAAAATGATATAGTAGTGAAAGTTACAATGGAAAAATTATATATTGTATTTAAAAACTAATGATTCTACATTTGATCATGGTCGGACATAATTAGCGTCACTTCTTTCGTTCAAATTAGAGTTTGAAAGACGCACATTAAATTACATTATTTACATTAGAATCAGTGAAAATAGAGTTAGTGAAATTTGTCAAGACCAGGTCCAAGTTTATCAAATGAATTTAGACAATGGCCCAATTCCAAATTCTGATTTAATAAAATTAAACAATTTTCAAAAAATAAAAATCTAATACATGAAAATCAAGATTAGCTTCGCTACCCTCATTGTAGTGACAAAAACAACGCCGCATAGTCAAAAAAGGATACCGACAATAAATAGGTGGGACTTTTCACACACCTAATCTGTTAGTCAGTTAACTCAAATAAACCTCAGGTCAGATCATACCCTCAGTCAAATCGTATAAAAGGACAGAACTTTTTTAATATCATTGTGAGACACGCACCAAATTAGCAACAAGCAACATATTTCTGATTCCATATCCCAGAGAGAGTTACGATTAGCTAATTCATACTGATGATGACTACATTGTAGTCGAAATACGTATTTACAAAAATACAAACAAATGTTCTAGGAATTGGGGCAAAATTTGAAATGTAATATTTCTGTGAGTTATGTCGCAGCGGTTTATAATAAAATATATGTTACAAATTCTTTTACATAATTTATGATTGCTGATAAGAAATATAATTACATGAATGTAAACTAACTATGTATTGGAATTCCAATTATTTTGATTTTTAATTATAATATTAATTGAAATATTCTAAAAGTACACTCTAATACAATAAATTCGAATCAGTAAGTCACAATCAATATTACTATATATATTATGGAATATTACATATAGAATGTTTAAACTGGATCAAATTTTTAGACATTAACTGTACATGATTATCAAACTGTTATTTAATAGAAATTCATGCTACTAGATTCAATCTTCCATATTATTTGATTTTATAGGTAGGTACACTCAAATTCAATATATTTGAAACAGCAAGTCACATTCTAAGCGTATATACAGGGTGTCGCGTAAGTAATCGAGTTCTATATGAGGGTAGGTAGAGAGTACGATTTTGGAACGAAAAGTCATGAGACATTTTTTCATCAGGCGCACCGTTAATTAATTATTAATTAAATAAATATAATTAGATAAATATTTGAAGTAATGGAAGCGGTGGGAAATTACATTGCAATTTTTAGTCTTAAAATGACCGGAAGCCGGAGATATAACAATACAACGGCGAGCGAAGCCACGGGTATAATCTAGTATTATATACTCGTATACGCATGGTGTACTATTTCAAAATTTAAGCAGTGCATGGACCCTAATATTTGTAATTGAATGGAACAAATTAATGATTTTATTTGTTTTTTTTTACATAAATTTAATATGGTCAGACAGTTAGTAGTACACAAGTAAGTGAACAAACAATTCATGTTAAAAAAAGTAATAGTACAGCATAGATAGACAGACATTAGAGAACAACCTGTAAACATACTGACTGCACTTTAACTAGTGTGATGTGCGCTGCTTCAATTAAAATTATAAAAAATAAAAATGTAATTACAAAAACCTTATAAATAATTAAGTTCGAAGAACTGATAAAAATAATACTGGAAAGATAAAAGTAAAACTTATTACAAGTTGTAATAAGTGAAGTGTGTAACTCAATGAATTTATAATCAATGTATCTACAAGGTTCTGTAATACATTTTAAGTGATACCTTACCTTATTCATTTATGGTGTCCCAAGTATTGGGACACGAAGATCATAGAAACATTAAAGCACGCTGACTCATTTGCCCGTCTTAAAGATGCAACAGGTGTACAGCTATCCAAGTAGTTCACCAAAAACTTAACGAGTCATAACTTTGTCTCGACATTTTAAGTGATACCTTACCTTATTCATTTATCGTGTCCCAAGTATTGGGACACGAAGATCGTAGAAACATTCAAGCACGCTGAATCATTTGCTCTGCTTAAAGATGCAACAGGTGTACAGCTATCCGTATAGTTCATCCGAAAAAACACTTAACGAGTCATAACTTTTTCTCGGAAGGCAAAAGGTCGAAACACATCTCCAGCTAAATCGTGTAAACAAACTCCTTTGCAATATGGTGAATTATGGCGTATCAACGTTCGACGGGATTGTGTACGATGTATTACAACATGTGTACAATAATAATAATAATAATTAGAATGAGGAGTGCCGCAAGGACAAGAGACCCAGATAGACCAAGGGTCCTCTGTGCCGTCCTTGAGAACAACCTGTCACCCGAAGGCAAAACGTCTCCGGGTAAGAGGTACTATTTTAAGCATAAGAAGCTATAGAATTCTGTTGAGGTCAGATGCCACACAAAAGGCGCACAACTTTTCCGACGAGATTGCACCCAGGATTGACGGATTCAAGGTTTCGGACCCAAGCATTCTATACGGGGAGGTTTCATCGTCCTCCATACAGTCTACAAGGGGGATCTTCAGCGATCCCCAAGTTATGAAGGTGGTAGTTCAATCGAGAGTGTCCTGTCAAGAGCCCCACCACCCTTTTTAACTGCATTCTATTGAGTTTCAACCGAGCACAGTCGAATGACCTAGCTATGCTTATGCACAACTTGGCCTGTCGCATGCCCTGCACAAATTTCCCAGTAATCGAGATAAGCTTGTCGCAGCCACCCCTTGATTCGGTAAATTACGGTGCATCTTGCTATGGAAATGATAAGCACAGGTGAAATAGGCGTTTGAGCAGATAACAGGTGTACAACTCTAGTGATATTTTTGGTACGGTATGCCGTTTGAAAACTTTTTATAAATATAGGAGGTTTTTGTTGTATGTGTGTTTGATATTAAGTGAGAGTTAAAATATATGAATATTAATATAGGAAACATGTTTTTATTATTTACTTTTACGCAAAGGTAAAACCACGACGAACAGAACTTGAACACCGTGTATCGCCATTCCATATCAAACAGAACTAACTGATACACACATAGAAGATACACCTTTTGTATTCATCTACCTATCTACCTTACTTACTTACGGTTTAGTCGTAGTAATAGTTTTGTTTTTTATTCAACATCTTTTTTTTATTCAATTTTATTCATTGTGATTCAACAACGCGCGGTGAAGTTAATTCAACTTCGATTCAACCAAAAAAAGGGTCTCAACTGAGACCAAAAAACATCCATCATTAACAAAAAACAATTCTAATTATATTTTTAAACTCCTGTGTACTACGGATCCTTTCTTGAGCTATTTTGGTGCGCCCGTTTTTTGAACTAGAATTGTATACCCAAAAGTGATTTAGTGTATATGACGCGAGTGGTGTGTGGGGGGTTGCCTATAATATGGTAGTAATGTGAAATATTTTTGTAATTTTTTTTGTTTGTTTTTTTTTTTTGAGAAATATGTGTGGGTTTTTGGGTAGTGGTTTTGATAATTTAGGACATAATATGAATTATTATTGCTATTGTATTTGTTATACGAATGAAATATGTGGATTTGTTTTAATCAAATGTGCAGTGTTGTGTTGTTTTAATGTAGGTTTTTTTTTTTTTTTTTTTATTAATATTCTGGTTGTGGTTTTGTTGAAATTGTTTTATTTTTATTTTAAATAAATTTAAATACATTGGTTGTTGCATTTTATATTGCATATTTAATTTATATAAATATGGGAATGTGGTTGTTACTAGCTATGCCAATTTTTACACCAAAAACGTGCATTGCCTATGTAGGAAGAAAAGATATATTAGGAGTTTAAAGAAACCCCGAAAAAAGGTGCCGTTCGGGTTAGTGTAGTTGGTCAGTTTCGTGAAAACGTCCTGCACATGATACGATGGCGTTTGGACTGATTTTGGTCGCTGTATGAGTGATAGTTTTTATACCCGGTATATGTAAATATATTAAGCTTAGTGCCGACGTTGTAACGCTTGAAAATATCGATCGCAGGCATGAATGTTTGGCATAGCTGTTCATAAAATGGCCTAGTTCGGCCATTTCCGCAGGTCCGTCCGTCTGTCCATCTGTGAACACAAACGAAAAGAGAATCACAGAATTTGACGACAAAAAATTATATCAATTTTTTTAAGAGGTTAAAAAAATAAAATAAAATTGAGAAGAAAATTTTTCTCTCAGATTTCGTTAAAACTCATGTTTCTAGTCCATTTTAACCCACAGATTTCGAAAATCCACTCAAAAATATGATTCGAATTATCGTTTTCAAAATTATCAGCCATATACGTTCTCGAATTCAAAACTGCTGACCTGGAAGAGGTAATACAGGCTATATTTCAAAAACGATAGGTCGCACATTAAATTGAACTGGATTTTCGTTTTCCTTGGGTCCAAATTACTTTGTAAAATGATTTTCGTTGAATTCAGTGACTTAAAAATTTTCTCGATTTTTCACAATTTTTCTAAGGGGTACCCCTTAGAAAAAATCGAAAAAGTCGAGAAAAAAATTTGTATCAGATTCTGTTAAAACTCGTGTTTCTAGTCCATTTTGACCCACAGATTTTGAAAATCCACTCAAAAATTTGATTCGAATTATCGTTTTCAAAATAATCAGCCATATACGTTCTGGAATTCAAAAGTGCTGACCTAGAAAAGGTAATACAGGCTATATTTCAAAAACGATAGGAAACATTAATATTTGGAAGTCCATTATAATAATACTGAGGCAAAATATTTACAATTTCTAAAATTATTGTTGACGATCGTTTCAACTTATGTACATGTTTTATTTTCAAAATAATGAAATAGATTTTCCTCCGTCTGCCAAATAAAAACACATAAAATTTTATCTATATAAACGTGAATATAAACCTCTTGCAATAACAGCAATGGATATGCAATAATCAATAACTGTAATCATTATCGGTGTCTCCCGATAAAATTGATATATATATATATATATAGTCGTGACAAAAACTTATCTAAATCACCGATGACTGTACAGTACATACCTGCTGCAGAGTCAATATCAGTGATAATATCACCCAACAATCTAATAAGAAACGTATGCAATGATGTTAGTATAGATAGACAGGGTCGTACCGACAATCTTGGAGGCCCTAGGGTGCAAAAACTTCTCGGGATCTATCGCTTCATGTTGAAAATTGAAAAAATGTTCGAATTTATTACGGAGTAATCCAATCTGTCAAAGAAGTCGATATATCCACGCACATATTTACTAAGGATATATTTCATACTTTTGACAGGCAAATTATTTTGTTCATTTTGCCAGAGAGGCAGCACATTGGTGCCATTAGTTTTTAAACGAAATTTTTGAATCAATTACAATTGCACACAAATGGAATATTTGAACGGGGAAAATTTATTTCATATTCTTTACAACTCAATACAAACCGCAAATTTATCGAAAAATCTCTCAAGAGATATTTTATATTTTTATTAAATTGAAGATTATGCCAAAAAATTTGTAACGTTCAAAATTTCCACTTGTTGGGATCAACAGTTTTGTTTAAGAAAGTGTGACACCAATTTAACCCTTTAGCAAACAAATAATCTTAGAATATCTGTACTAGACATTGAAAAAAATTACGTAAAAAAATCTTGCCGAAATATTTCCGGTACTCTTCGGTGCCGATTCGTATCAGACCAAACTATAAATAATAATAAGAGATAGAATTTTTTTGATTAAAAATCCTTGCAAGTATAAAAACGTCAAGATTTTTCAAATTGATTTTCATAATTTTAGACGGTTGAATATATTTTTCCCATAGAGGGGCGCTTGAGTTGTCCAAAATCACCGCTCCTTTTTTTTAAAATAAACTTACTACAAAATTACACACATACAAATTTTTTCATTCTTGAAATCGTATCTTAATTAGTTTTAAGTGAAGCGGTGGTTAATCCTGGTTACGGAGGGTCCGGAGGGAAGTCGAGGACCCCACTGTACCGCTGCCTACACCAGCCACGTTACGGCCCTGAACTGATGACTGAGCATATCTGGCTGCAGTATCAGTAATAATATCACCCAGCAATCTAATGAAAAAGCTACACAATGATGTTAGTTTATAGCAGAGGTGGGCAGGAGTTGACTCCGCCAAGCTCTTAGTGAGAGGTAGGGAAAAGAGATAGAGTTAATACAGGGTAACCTACCAATTATTAATATTTTCTTTTTTTAATTAAAACATTTTCTGAAAAAAATATAATAATACCAAATCTTTTTTATGGTCACTATTATACAAAGTAAATAATACATACAATCATTCAATACATACTCTGGAATTTTGGGCTGGTAATTTGGGTCATAAAATGTACCTTTTTAGTATATATCATATTTGTGTATGAATAAAATAAAAATATATAAAAAATATATATAAATCTTTTGAACCTTTAAGTTTACCGCTGGACCATTGTAATAAAAGAGGGAAATTTTTGCAAAGGATAATTTAAATAGAAATATAGTTTTGGAAATTCCAAATAATTTGTCTAAATATTTTACTATTCATATCCGAGAACTAATAAAGCATTATTTACCTGATTTAATTATTTTTTCTTCGTATGAAGTATGCTCAGTATAGTGTCATGGGAATTTGATGAATTAAGTTAAATTTTACATAAAGTGGGAATTTGAGTTCTTCGAGTTAGTCTACTTTGAATTGAAAAAGTGAAAAGTACTATTTGTAGTAGTGGAAATTATTTTTCGCATAATTTGTTTTTCAAAAAAAATAAAATATTGACTATACTATAGACTTTACTATATAATTATTGGGCAATAATCGGTAGGACAACCTGTATTGAAACATCGTTCCGTCTTGCTTCAAAACATACCTTCTTTACTTACTCTCACCCAGCTTATGGAGAGCCCGTAAGGCTCAGACGAGCTGTCTGTGCCCACCTCTGGTTTATAGGTATGTAATGTACCACCTATAATCACCTGAGTCTCTCTCGGTGCATCCATGTCCCAGTTCAATGGACTCATTATGGACGTCCAAGCCATGTCGATGTCGATGTTGGTACACGTATATGTATATATATATATATATATATATACATATATATGTATATAAATGTACATTTCCGTTGTTTCAAAATAATATATACTGAAAAATCATCAAATCAAAAAAACCAGAAATTATATACAAAAATTGCATGCAATATTATCCATATATAGGTATTTATTAATTTTGTTGAATATCCAATGTGTGATGTCCGATCCTCTAAATTTTGTTCAAAAACTATGTGTTTAATAATATTTAACATTTTTACTTCTAGATAGATTGATTGATAGAGGGGTCTAAAAAGTACTACAGTTCGACCATATGGTCCATTGTGCTCCCCTTTTAATAACCAGGAGCTTGCTGATCAGGTCTTCTTTCTGAAGGTTCATATATTTGGGGGTGAGATGCACCGAATATCCTGTATCTGTTGTAACCTAGAGGTTCGCAGTCAAAGATAACGTGGCTAGATGTTTCCTCCTCCTCGCCATACAATCTGTACATAATGGACCCGTTATAGAGTCCCATTGTGTGCAGATGGTTCCGCAGAGGATAATGCCAGGTAATGAATCCGGTAACCTTTCGCAGTTGCATTCTGTTCAGCTTCAGTGCATCGAGAGATAGCCTCTTGGATGCATTCCAAAGCAGTATTTCCCGGAGCTTTTGCTGCGGTATATTTTTACTTCTATATACTACGTAGAATATAGACCTGTTATTTTCAATTCTGAAAATCGATATTGAGATTAAACCAAATCTTTACGATTTGAGGTCTCCCGATATCTAAAAATCCAATTTTGGATAAAATCATCCATGGGCTATCACTATTTTTTGTATTTTTAAATTTCACGATTTCATATTTTTTCCTTTGCTTTTGCCTTAAGTCTCTATCTGAATTTTATAAGGTTAATTCTGCATCTCTTATTAAATGCCAATTAAAATTGAATACAATATATACCTTGATTGTACCGGTTGAGTGTTCAACAGGTTGCGTCCTGTTATACATTTCAAAAAAAAAAAAAACAACATATCTCTGTGGAACAGAAAGATTTATTTATTTATGTTTGCAAAAACAACCAAAAACTAACTGCTCGTTTACCTTCGAGGGAAATTGCATTGTACATTTATGACGTAATCTTTTAATTTTTGTTTTTAGTTTTTATGAGAAATCAAATATTTATTTTACTTCCATATACAAACACAACAACTTATTATATAATTTATAGAGGCATTATTTTCATCGATTCTTTCTTCTTTTCCCACCATTGTCCATAAACATGTTCTAAGTATTGATTATCATGAAATTTATTATCATTTAATCGTAAATTGACCCGTGCCCGGATTTTTTCCGATCATTTGATGCCAAAATCATTCTTTGAACTTTGGTCAGTTTCACGCTGACTGAGACTGGGTCTACTAGTGCATCACGATTATTGCAGGAGCTGTTACAGAAAAACAAAGGAGGAGGAAACGATGTCTCATCATCTCTGTCCTCCTTAAGACCTCTCCGATCTTAAGTCCGTTGACATCAAAGCACTCTGGCTGTTCTTAAACAGCTCCAAATGAGTCATGGACTAGTGGCCGAGGATGGGCCAACCCACTTTTTCGGTATCACAACGGACCCTATGGTATAAGATTGTCTCACCCCAGGAGGGTCACTCTAACCACATCTAACCTAACCTTGTTCAGTTTGAAGAGTTGGATAAAGTTTGAAATATCTCAGCAGAGAATGTAAAACAAGCTTTCAGTAACAAAGTTTTCTCAAAACTGTTTCTTTGTTATTTAAATATGTGTTTTGATATTAATCTGGTGTCAACAGATTCACAACGATTCTATCCTATATATAGAGGTTGTATGCAATAGGGAATATGCATGAAAATTTGTTTTAACTTGAATTGAAGCATGTTTACTTGACAAATATCATGGTAAAATTACTTTTTAAATAACTTTAAAAATAAGCGACATATGAATGATTGAAATTCCCGATTAGACAAAGAGGGTGATAGCCCTCTTGACATGTTATGTGACGTCATATTACACTTTCACCATTTAAAATACACGTAAAACTCCGTTTTTAGTATTTTTGCAAGAAAGAGACAGATAATAATCTTCCAAAACTGATAGCTTCCTTGATATTTGTCGGATTTTAATTTCGTTTTTAAATATTATTACAGTATTAACAGTATTTTTATATTCTGAAAATAAATGTGAAAAAAAATGTTCATGCATATTCCCTATTGATACTAGGTGTTTTTTTTTAAATGCATTTAAATAGAAAAATTATTGTAATAAATAAAATGGTATATAAATTATTATCTGTGAAAATTTGCTACTATGTTTGTAAAGTTTACAAACAAACAATGGACAATTCATTTCATGTGATTTATGATTTATTTTCTCATATTATATTCTGATGAAAAATTAGTTCAATATGTTGTTTACTAAATGGGGTCGTCTACAGTATAACAGTGGACATTAAAAAAACAAAAAATTCAGAAAATTTCGTGGGAATCGATACAACACACACACAATAATAATAAATTGTTATAAATATATTTTTTATTACGAAATATTAATAAAAATTATATTTTTTAAATAAATATACAAAATTTTACCAATTGAATATTTAACAAAACACTCGACTACAAATATACTGGAGTTACGGAAAAATATCTGTGTCAAAACTCTGACGTGCAAAAAAACTGATCAAAATCAGACAAAAAGTTTATTTAATCACAACGCTTTAGGTAATAAATAACGCTTTGAAAAAGCGTATTAACTTTACATGCGTGCCCTCATTCACGCCACTCATTTTCTTCTTATGAATTAGTAAACGATTTAAGCGTCTAGGCTCGGAAAGTGTTCATCAAAATATGAAAAAAAAGTTCATTTTTAGCATTCCGTAGTCAAATCAAGCATCTTTATAGTTTCGTCATTTGTAGTCTTAAAAAGCTGAAATTTGGCATAAGCTTACATATTTGTAAAGTCCTCTACAACAGAGGTCCCTAACCTTATTAATATATTTCATCCCCATTTGTTCATATATTTCAGTGTATATTATGATATTGATTCCTTAGAATGGGTAGTTCTGCAGGCTGGTATCGCTCCATATCAAAACTCCCAAGTATTTACTATTATTTACTATAATCTAAAAAAGTGAAACTTAATAAAAATTAATTCCAGAAATAATTATTGAAATTAAAAATCGTGAAGGACTTTTGTGTCACCCTGTATATTAGTTTTGAGAAATTCGGTGAAATTCAAGACCTTTTTTGATTGAGTTATGTATCGACTACGTCTACACTCCCTAATAGCTATTTTTTAGCTGGAACCTCCATATATACATACACGCTTGTCTGGTTTTTTTGTAGGTATAAACTTCTGGTTCATTATTTAAATAAAATTTAAATCATGCATTATTAATTTATTCTTTAACGATACTGTGCAATCATATAATCGGATATTCCTACCCTGTGGTCAGTCAGATACACGCACGCTTGTTTATCTTTTGTATAAATATAAATCTTACACAAAAACGAACGATTTAATTTATACAATTAAGAAACGTTAAAAAATATTTTCGGTATAATCAATATGGTACGCAAAATTTTAAACGGCGTGTTGAAACACGAAACACGATAATAAACAAATGATAATTAGCAGTAGGTACAGGTAAAATAGAACAAGAAATTGCCTCTGAAAAACGAAACAAGATCGGCTAAGTGTACAAATCGAACTCGGTCTCCGTACTTTGAGGATTCCGTACTTTGACGGACTAAAATTTTAATTTCTCAAAAATCTTGAAAATTTAATTTAAGTTAGTTCCAGCACATAGAGTTAAGTTCATTTGTAAAGAACTCTCGAATATCGTCACAGTTTGAGTGGATCAGTCTATTTTCAAAATGACGGGGAGGACACATATATTTAATACTAAGTATTCAATATATGATTAAAATATGGTTTAAATAAGTTGCCCTTCTACTTTTAAATAAGTTCCCCGCGCATAAGTTACCCGCATATAAAGTCCAATACAAATGAATTTGATTTTGTGTGTTGGACAGCTTTTCCTATAGTAAATCAATGTTAAATATTATTTTTACTAGCTGTCCGTCTGGTACTGTATGAAGTCAGTCAGTACACATATAAATAAAGTCAGTCAGTTATCTCCAAGCTATACTGTATGCATATGGTTGTTTGTTATTAAAAAGTGGGAATTTTTTGATGCACAATGCACATACTAAAGTGGACTTTTTGTCACATGTGTGCTGATTGACTTCATACAGTACCAGACGGACAGCTAGTAATAAATAATATTTAACATTGATTTGCTATAGGTAAAGCTGTCCAACATAGTCTGTATACAAATTAATGTAATTTTGAAAGACAAAAAAATTTTAAATGATTATATTTCGAAAACAGAACGGTAAAGCGCGATTTTTGTGGGAGGTGTTAATTGTTTTGGAATCGTCAAATTTTTCATTCTCATTCCGAAACGGCTTTCATAATGGTATCAGTTTTTCCAACTCTATTTTACCTGTACTAAATAATAACTTATTGTTTATAAAATTTACTATATTTGTCTGTTTTTATTTTTTCTGTTTATTTTACAGTAATTGATTTGTTGTGCGAGTACCAACAATCCTATGGGGCAATGCGTATCTCGTAAAGGTGCGCACGCATTGGCTAGATCATCCACGTCAAGGTCACCGCCAACATTGCGTCGCGCAACCTCAACACGTTCAACCACAGCGGCTATGCATCATAAACATTCGACAGTGGCTGCCTATTCATCGTTACGAACGCCATCTTCGGTATGTAGCAGAAAAAATCTTTTAAAAAATTTCAAACAAACAAACAAAATTATTCTTGTGGTTTGATTGCGAACCATTTTGATGAATGGAAACAAAATTGTGTTAAAAAAATGAATAAATTTATAATACAGGGAGAATCCCCCATCTTTTCCTCCATTTATGCTGTTACAATCCGGGGGCGATATTATATACCTTAGCTTTCTTTCGCATTTGGCAAATTATACTGATGACGAGTTCTGTACAAGATCTTGTTGAAGACTATTGGGCATATTGCTATTGGGCATAATTATAGAATGTTGCAAATTTTTGCACACTTATTAAGTTTATTTTTATACACTCACTTCATTGAAGAAGAGAAAAACTTAATTGAAGTTCGAATAATTAACATGGGGAGCAATGGAGGTGACCCATTTTAAGCAGTTGTTCTACCAGTTTATTATTTTTAATAAAAAAACGACACTTAAGAATCTTTTTTTAAAAAATACCTAGAAATTATTGGATTTGTTCTGCGTATTTAAAAAAGAAAAAAAACACGAGAATTATTGACCGTCTCATTGTTTAGTTATATTCGAACAGTATATCAACTGGCGGAATATAAGTGACGTTACCGGATTGCAACTTGAATAAAAATGTTAGGTAGTATTTGCATATACGTATAGATAAGTATCGTATCTGTAACGTGCTACCGGTACAGTCTTGGGCTGAACGTTCATTCCTTATTATGCTGAACGTTCCTTCACTCTTACTATACGGATACGTTCCACAACTTTTTAACAATATCACGACAACTATCTTAAACTGAGATAATAAATTGCCAATATTGTTGGTGTCATAAACTTATGTTTTATTTGATGGTGGCTTATATGATCGGTGGAAGGTGGGTGACACACTGTAGTACGATTTGATAATAATTATATATACATGAGATTTCTCTCACAGTCCATGTGAGATATACAGACCGTTTTCAACAGCATTTCTAATAGAGAATCAATGTTTAATAAATAAATAAAATATTAACTATAAAACTACACACATATATAATACACATACATACAAACATCTGGATAGCCGATAGGTATACTGTATGCGTATGGTTGTTTGTTTGTCATTTAAGAGAGGGGATTTGGTGATGCACATACTACAGTTAAGAATTCAATGAAAATATTTAACCCACTCACATTACATGTGTACTGACTGACTTCATACAGTAACCACACGGCCACGGCCAGTAATAAATAATATTTAACATTGATTCTCTATTGGAAAAGCTTTTCAACACATACGGTATACTAAGTGTTATGTTAGTGTTTAAAATTTTTAATAATTCATCGCCGTAGCCATCAGTCAGTGATTATTCTTATAGGTCGTTGACAATGAACCAACTAACTTAATACACTGAAAAGATGTTTTTTATTACTAATTGTAATAACAATATTTAAGTAATCTTTTAAGAATCAGAATTTCGTAAGAATTGAGAGTATTATTTATATTTATATAATCCATTCCCATGACATTATTTGTAATTGTATACATTTTTTTATTGTTTTGAGAATATTTGTTGTAAATATTCATTCAATTCTCAAAAATAAAAAAGCACTTTTTTTTTAAATATACCGCCTTTTATGTGAGAATCATACAATAATGAAATCCATGGTCTATTGAGTTAGTAACATCGGAGCATCTAATTTTAGTGAGGTTGTCTCAGGACACACTTAATAACTTGTCAGCAGTGTCACCAAAATAAGGGATATTGCCCTAATTTAGTGGATTTAATAATATGAAATAATGCATGCCATCCTGTATCGACGTAAACAGTCCAAGTGGCCGAGCGGTCTAAGGCGTTATGTCTGCGCAGTATGCCGACTTGGAAACTGGGAGGTCATCGATTCGAATCCCGACATCGGCAGTTTGTCAATTATTAAGAAAAAAAAAGGGACGAGTGGTTAATTGACTAAACTGTCGCCGCATGGACAAGAACGAAGTAACCAGCTATACTTGAGAAGGTTTTCTACAGGTTCCTTCACGAACTCCTGATGAATATCGGCATAGTTCCTCTCATAATCGGCTGCAGCCGCATATCCTACCAATTCCTCGATACTCAAAGATTCCTTCCACTCCACTCACATCCTTACGCATCACAATGGACTCCTTGGTCGAAGTGTAGCTCGTCCAGGGCAGCGTCTACAATCTATCTATCTATCTAACCAAAATGGTGTCAGAATCTACGTATCTGTCAGGTATCCTTAGTTTATTAATCAATAATAACCAATAATATGATATTTTATTCGAAAACTGATGCCTCCACTGTTTCAAAGAAAAGCCATTGCTAAATTTTATTCATATGGAGAAAATTTAAAAAAATCAAATATAGATAAAAAAATTTTTATCCATTATATCAAAATTGATGTAATAATTTTTCTAAACGCATTTCCTTTCATTTAAATGCAAAATTCTCCGGCACGGATGCAATTAATGTCTTCATGCCATATTTTATGATATTGATGGTATACGTGTGGTTCTTTGCATGATCATTCTCTTACGTTATCCACGACGTGAAGACCCCGCCTTTTCTTCTCACGGATACAATAATAATAATAAATTAACTGAGTACGTCTCTCTAAAGGTGACAATTTGATAAATAATAATAATAATTATCATAAACATTGTAAGGAAATGTTTATGTGATAGAAATCTTAATTACTGACAAGTTTGGTCGTTTGGTATGAAATATAGCAGGTAACACCTTTAAGATTGTCAGCAGTGAAAGTCAAATAAAATATCTTTGTTTAGCCTTTCAAGGGAAGATATGCTTGCGAGGGCAGATACATTAGGTTAGGTTGTAGTGTCTGTCCTGGATGTGAAACACTTAGACCGTGAGGTCCATTGTGATACCGAAATGGGGCAGACCCATCTTTGTCACTATTCCTTAAACCATTTGGAGCTGTTCAGATACAACATGAGGTCTGTGAAGCCGTTAGTAGTATTAGTATCCTGGCAAAGAAGGCCTTTTTTTTCCGAGCCCTAAAGGACAAGAAATTTGTATGTAGACTAGGAATTTGTAGGTTTTACGACTTCAGCCGACTTGGATAGGAACTTTGCCGATATTCATCTGGAGTTTGTACATACGCCGAAAGTCAATTAACCACCCCCATTAACTTTCTTTTTAATTTATTTAATTGACAAACTGCCGCTGTTGGGAATCGAACCAGCAATTTCCCAGTTCCGAGCAGAGCGCTTTCAACAGCTCGACCACGCTGGATTGTCGCTGTTACCAAAGACAACATTATTAATGTCTATTACTACAATTCATTTATCTCAACGAGAAAGATGTTGACGAATAATATTGTCTCTAAAACTATTCACAAAGTGTATCAAATTGTTGTATAAACATGAGAATTCTACAGCCAGTTGCCTTCTTAAACTTATTACTGACACAAACAATACACTTTATTTAGACTGCACCTACCTACACACATGAGAATGAGACCTAGATCTTCATTCATTTAGCTAAACGACATTCGTTAGTGCAGTCAAAACAACAATGTTTTATTACAATGTATAAAAGGATTCTTGTTAATTGCAATTGCATAATATTATTTGCACAAGGACACACAGATAGATAGATCTTAATCTTGTATTTAAAAAAAAAAACGACTTCGGTCAAGTGTCGGATTTATGTGTCTTAATTTATGGTTCCATAATACTATAAATTTGTATAGAAGAAACTTGCTAAGTGTTATACCTCTGGTGGTCGTATGATGTAACTAGATAAATTGTAGAGGCTGCCCTGGGCGGGCTACACTTCGACCATAAGGTCCATTGTGATGCCTAAGGATGTGAGGATGTGAGTGGTGTGGAAGGAATTTGTGAGAAGACTAGGAATTGGTAGGATATGCGGCTGCAGCCGACTATGATAGAAACTATGGCGATATTCATCTGGAGTTCGTGAAGGAAATTGCAGAAAACCTTCTCAAGCATAGCCGGTTACTTCGTTCTTGTCCATACGCCGACAGTTTAGTCAATTTATCGCCCCTTTTTTTTCTTAGTAATTGACAAACTGCCGATTATTCGAGTTCATAACCTCCCAGTTTCCAAGTAGGCATACTGCGCAGACATAACGCCTTAGACCGCTCGGCCATTTGGTCTGGTATGATGTAACTAACCAAAAAACCAAGGAAACTCAGAAATTTTGTTCCAATACTTTCCAAAGCTAGGTACCAAATTGAAATTGAAAATTGATAAAGCCATTCGCGAACATATGAAAGTAATATTTACTAAATTATTAATATTTACTAAAACTAACCTAAAATGTCGAATTTGTATACGCAGTTGCGCAATTGAATACTTTTGGTCACAAAACTAAATATAAAAATTATTGAATGTACTAAAAAAAACACAAAGTACAAACAAAAGTACAAAATAATAAAATATTAACAAAAAACACAAAGACACGTCATGTTATGTTTATAAATATTGGTTATAGATTTAGTTTGTTGATTGGCCACACGGGGCGCTACCATCTTAAAAAGTTTCCCGTATATTACGATAATAGACAATCACCTTTTTCTTTTGTTATGCCGAATCCTAATAATGCAATTATAATGATTTTTTTTTGTTAGTAACAAATTTGTTATCTACTAGGTGTTTAAAACACCATAAACGTGTTTTAAATAATTAGTGAATGTTTGTTTCATGAACACTTGAACTATTTAATGCATTTGAATACGAACAAGGTTGTTAACTATGAATGTATTATTATTATTCATTTTATATAATTTTTAATTGTAATATTCCGTTCATGTACAGGTAATAATATAAAATGAATTACGTTTCAAATAATTAACAGAAAAAAAAACAAATTGCCATGTGAAATATTGACAGCGCAGTTATATAAAAATTCGTTACGCAGGAGCTGCTTCAACTTAGCGAATTTCCTTAGAATAAATCACTCTCTAGTGATCACAATTTTAGTCTGATCAAAATGAAATGTCATATATGATTTTAGCATTTGCAAGTCCAATTTTCTCAATAAATGACATACGTCGAGGCGAATGGGGGGAGGTATCAAAAAAGAAGAAAACACAAAATATAAAATATCTCTCTTAATATTAGAACAATCGAAAAATGCGTAAGGAATAAAGTTGTATAAAATCAAATTTGCTACAATTCATCACCTTATCATTTTTGCTCAAACTCTAATGTGTACAGAGATATTAAGGAATTTAATTTTCAATATTAAACCGTCAATATTTCTGTAAATATTATTGTAACAGAAAAAATGATAAGAAACAAAATTACAGTAAAACTTAGTACCTACAACTTTACTTCTTATAAATTTTTCGATTTTTCAAATTTTAAGGGAGATATCTCAAATTTTATGTTTCCCCCTCCCTCTAAACCCCCCTTTCCCCTGGTCCGATTTTACCCATTAACGAACTTGACCTTTTGAATATCAAAAGCGCCTCAAATACCAAATCTCATCCCGATAAAATGAAAACTGTGACCGCTAGAGTGATGACAGACACATATATATATATATATATATATATGTATATATATATATATATATATATATATATATATATATATATATATATATATATATATGTCCATAGATATATATATATATAAATTTTTCAGATGGTGATTTTTGACATCTACTAGGTAGGATCGATGGACATTTGAAGAAATTTTTGCGAAATTTTGACTTCGGTACGGGACCAATAGCTCTATTTCCTTTCAGGAAATTCGCTAAAAACATACATTTTTATAAAAAATTTATCGCAATTAATAAATTGTTTTTACACGTGTAAAAAATTTGCATGCTTTAACTATTTAGTTCAGTAACTATCATAATTGTGCAATAAAGTCAGCTAACCGATTTTTTCCTAATTCGAAAGAACTTGGGTAAATTTTTTGTGGCTTCAAAAACATCAAATTTTGTGTTTTTCTTAATAAATATCTTATTAGTTTTGAACAAGACAAGATTTTGAACACACTTTCTTCATACAATTTTGCTCTAAACCCAATAACAAGCGCGTAACAGGAATATGGGATATTTTCCCAGTTTGGCGAAAAACTCGCAGCTTTTAATGAACGATAAATATTTTTAAATATTAATAAATATTTATTAATGTGTGATAAGGCTTTTGCAGAAGATTTTCTGTCTAAACAACAGAAATTGCCAGTGATCTCAAATATGTCCTATCTTATTTCCATAGCATTGGCGTGCATTTGTTATTGGGGCCTTAAACAAAGCATTGACGTAAAATTTGTTTGAAACTTTAATATTGATAACAACTACCATAAAATATACCGCGATATTTAGAAAAAAACCAAAAAAGTCCAATTATTTGAAAATTTTTAAGGATTAGGAAATTTAATTAAATTTTTTTTCGAATAGGAAAACGTTTTTCTACGGTATTGGTACCAACATATACCAGTAGAAAAAAAAGCCGATTACCCGACCGTCTTAGTGCATTTATAATTTAATTTAAACATATGCTAATTTCTAAAATATTTCAATATAAAAATGTCTCAAGATAAACGAAATATGCCAAATACATATATATATATATATATATATATATACATATATATATATATATATATATATATATATATATATATATTATATATATATATATATATATATATATATATATATATATAATATATATATATATATATATATATATATATATTTTTTATTTTATTTGTCATTTAAATGATTTTATATTTGTCATTTAGATGATATAATTATAGCAGAAAATAACTAAATAATTATAAATACTAAAATGATATTAAACTAAATACATTTGTAATAATTTAATTGTACACGTCATGTCTATTCGCACGCTAACATAAGGAAATCAATTCAATAATTATTTATACGTTAAATTATTATATATGTATGTACAATCGGTAATCTAAAGTTCTGCATAAAATAATACCGGCCTTTTTTTGGATGGTCTTTATTTCCTAAAGCCCAATGAGTTGATAGTAAGGTGTGAACCTTTTTCTTTCTTATTTCTTATATACTTTCTTATTTTATGACCTTTAAGAGCTATACAAGTAATAGCCTATATTATTAATATGAATTGAATTTCAATTATTTGACAAAGGTGCACACCTTACTAACAACTCATTGGATATTTTTGGTTTTTCCTTTCTTTATTTTCAATATTTTAAATCAAAGTGTACTGATTTGAAGCTGAATCTTTATATAAAGAGCGTGTATATTATTGAAATTATGTTCACGCTACCTTGTAAATAGCCAATGGTATAACTTTTAATAGTGTTCTATAAAAGTCTGTTCTTTAATATCATTGATTTAAATTATACATGTAGATAGTATATACGTACAATGTTATTTAATAATCTGTTTCAAGAAAGAAAAAAAAAAGTGTTCTAGTTTATTTTCTAGTGAGTTAAAGTGTTAAATAAAAAAAACAGGTGTTTTTATATAGAAGAGATTTCACTCGAATTACGTTAAGCTGTTCGACTTTCTACATGGAATCAGCGTAAGATATATATTTTAATGTAATGTTAAAAATTCAAGAGTATCTCGATACTAACAGTTCCAATAATAGCGACCCCATTTTTCCATATTCTGACAATTGATTTGTTTCGAATTAATTTGGTTTTCCAAGAGTACGGAATAAATTGTTTTGTATTTTTATGTACGGAACAACTTTCAATCATATAGTACTTTTAAAGTGGAGATTTTCCAATAGAATTTTTGTTCTGGCACTATGAAAATATGACAAAAAGCTCATAACTAAATCGCACTTGCAATAAAAGTTATTCAAGGTCAATCGTAGCAAAAATCAGTTTGTCTCGTAAACTATTGATTTTACATTATCAGAGATCATTATTTAATTTATTGCTTAACTAATTCTATACAAATAAAGTCCTATACAAAATTCACGTAGAACCAACAGGTCTCGAGATATACGGCTGAGAAAAGTTGTATCGTTTGCCCAACTTTTCCTAGCTTTTGTATAGAATTAGCTAAGGAATAGATTTAATAATGACCTGTGTTAACGTAAAACCAATAGTTTATGAGATATTTGAGACAAAACTGATTTTCGTGGCGTTTGACCTTCTATAACTTGGTTTGCTTGCTCAATTTCGTTATGGACTTTTTGCCCCGTTTTCATAATACTAAAACGAATGTAATTCCATTGGAAAATCTCCACTGATGAAGATTTTTTTTTTAGTACTATTTCACTGTGCTATATATAATTTTGAAAAATGGCCTCTACTTTTTTGGTCCATAGTACAATGTTATTAAATAATTAATCTGTTCCAAGAAAAAAGGTATAGTCGTATTCTGGTTTGTTTCCAACTTTGTATTTTAATAAAAACAAATAGTGTTTTTATCTATAAAGTGATTTCCTCTCAGAATTACATTAATCTGTCCGACATTCTGGGTATGTCGGGGAAAAAAACGTAAAGTGTGTATGTTTCAATGATAATTACATTTGACAAGGGGAAAAAGGATGAATGGCATTTGTTGTTTTTTATTTTTAAATAAAAGTTTTTGTATTTTTTTGTTTGTTTTGTTTTCGTATTTTCTGCTTATTTATTTTTCTAAATTGTTTTTTTGTTGTATTCCCTGTTCGGTATTGGCCCATTTGTTATTGCCAATGACGTAAACAAAAAGAGTTTAGTATTATTTGAAAACAATTTATTTAGCCCAACTGCTAAAGACCTAACCCATGAAAAATTCCTTCTGTAACAGAACATAACGCTTCCAAATATCCCAACAGGGGTTATTTTATATTTGGGTCATATTTTGTATTTCTGATAGTATTTCATTGCGACATCTTAAACCATTTACCTGAAGCGTGTTGGTGGCTATGAAGAGGCATTGTCAAAAGTTATAAACGATACTTGAAATTTTACCTCAATTTAAAAAATTACAGACCAAGTTTAATACAATTACATACATCCCATTTGTTATAAACTTTTGTTTTGGAAGTAATAGTATGACCTATTTTGAGAGGGTCACCCTATATCTGATAGTTGCGGAGACATGAAGAAGGGTCTTAATGTCAGATTTCAAGCGTTGTTTTGTGGAACCTATTTATAAATATAGATACACATTTAATAATGTATTGCAAACCTATTTTGTTATTTTGGGTTATATGTGAATGTAGATGTTTCGATATAGAAAACCATTATCAAACTGTAATTTAATTATATTATATTATATCAAAACCGTCTTTTTGTTTTGAACTTGTAATGGCATTTAGTGATTTAATCTTTGTGTTTCAATTATCGTTTTAGTAATAACATACATTAAACTATATATATATATATATATATATATATATATATATATATATATATATATATATATATATATATATATATATATATATATATATATATATATATATATAAATGGGTTACAGATACTATTCATAGATAATTTTATCTACTCTTCCACCAATTATTAAATACTGCTGGGCCGGAGACCATCACATTGACCCATGTTTGGTAGAGTTATTTATATATACAGGATTTATATATATATATATATATATATATATATTATGCAAACATCAAATCGGTAACAAATCAAAGTAAATTCAGATTTGTTTTTGGTTAAATTAAATGGTTGGTTAGTTTAGTTAATTAACCGCTCCTTTTTTTTAATAATTGACAAACTGCCGATGTCGGGATTCGAACCATAATCCTCCCAGTCCCAAAGTAGACAGAGCGCGTTAGACCTCGCTCGGCTACTTGGCTGGTTCGTTGATATTACTAAATATATCTAAAATGTTACATACAGTTACACTTATAATGTTTCAACAACTGCTTCAATTTCAATAAACGGGTGTGTACACTGTTTTCATATAGAAATTAATAATGTTGTATGTTGAATTGATATGTTGACAGTTAATTGTGTTTTAAGTTTTCATCACATATGTGAGTCAAATAAATAAATACAACACACACAATCGTTATATTCAAATAAATAATATATCTCACATATGTGATATGTAACTAACTATAATACACACGACATTTGACTATTCATATGCGAGCCGCGTCGAGCCGTGCCGCGCCGCAAGTAGCAAGCGGTTGTTGCAATCATTTCTAGTTAATATAGAAATGCACAATATATTCTATCTAATACCTCTACTAAATATGATGACACTACTACTCTGAGTTGTATTCATGCACCAGGGAGCCTTCATAGGTGATTAAAAATACTTTTATACAGGTTGTAATCGTCGAGACTAGCCATTGGGATACCAAATCTGCATAATAATGTATAAATCAGTTATATAAGGACATACATTTATATATAAACAGAAAAAGGGACACACATATTAAATTTTACACATGTGTAATTATTGAGGCCTAGCCCGTTTTTATACGTGAAAGTTTTCGATCGCATTATTAAGAAGACAATTGATATACCACAATTGATTACATAGCTGGGAATACGATGAAATTCATCAATCGCATGCTTTTTAACAGCTAGAAATATAGATGTATCCTCAAAATGGACCTTATTGTCGAAGTGTAGCCCGTCCAGGGCAGCCCCTACAATCTATCTATCTATCTTCTCCGTGGCAACACTATTTCCAATCTCGTATTTCCAAACAGAAAATGCCTGTACAGTCGATGACCATAAGTAGTATTCACTACTTGATTTGTTTTTAGCCGATTTGTTCCTTATAAAAATGCAAACATCTTCTGTCCCAAAATACTAGTTCGCCATAAATCAACTAAAAACCATTTACGGAATGTACACACTACTTTTGATCACTGACTATACCTATTACGAACCACTCTTATCATGCACATATAGTTAGCTTGTAAGTAAATGCTTGCCAACTGTTCAAAGAACCTCCTATATAGAACCACTGCTTTAACTTTAATTAATGGCTGATGATGGCCGTATTACATAAAAACTTTTCTATATTATAAATATCAAACTGCATATTATAGTGTCATCTATCACTGCGATTTCCTGTTATTTATAATTATACATAGTGTTTATCGAAAATGTCTATTTTTATATTATACTAGCTGAAATAATCGGTGTTACCCGGCTTTCAAAACATTCTTATAGGGGATGCATAGGAAATTTATGTCAAATAATTATTAGAAAATTCGGATTGTCGGATTCTTAATGTCTTTGATAACACATATTGAACACCTGCAGTTTTTGGAACACGTTCATTAGATATCGGTTGTAGCCATGATTTTCGATGAGAGCAATCAATAATATTTCGCCTGGTTTAAAAAATTGAAATTTATGTTTTAAAAATATAAAAATTATTAAAATAATCAAAGAGAAATCAAATTTTGCTCCAATTCTTAGAACTAATATTTGTATTTTAGAAATACGTATTTGGACTACGTACAACGAGACACGTACCAAATTAGCAACGAGTAACATATCGTTACCAATCCTAGTGGCCGAGCGGTCTAAGGCGTTATGCCTGCGCTGTATGTCAATTGGAAACTGGGAGGTTATGAATTCGAATCCCGACATTGGCAGTTTGTCAATTATTAAGAAAAAAAAAGGGAGCGGTTAATTGACTAAACTGTCGGCGTATAGACAAGAACGAAGTAACCGGCTATGCTTGAGAAGGATTTCTGCAGTTTCCTTCACGAACTCCAGATGAATATCGGCATAGTTCCTATCATAGTCGGCTGCAGCCGCGTATCCTACCAATTCCTAGTCTATACACAAAAATTCGTTCCACTCACATCCTCACATCCTTAGGCATCACAATGGACCTTATGCTCGAAGTGTAGCCCGTTCAGGGCAGCCTCTACAATCTATCTATCTAACGTATCGTTGACTCCATATCTCGGAGATAGTTACGATTAGCTAATTCATACTGATAATGACTGTACTTTGTAGTCGAAATATGTATTTATAAAATACAAATAATTGTATTCTAGGATTTAGGGCAAAATTTGAAATAACACTTTAAAGATTATCTCTCGTTTTGATGGAATAGATTGAGACTAGCTTAGCCCTTTTTATTTTTCTGTTTTTGGTGTAATGAATTTTACGTAATCACCCCGGTATAATCTACATAATAAATGATAATAAATAGTCTCGTAATATTTTATATTCATATATATATATATATATATATATATATATATATATATATATATATATATATATATATATATATATATATATATATATTATATATATATATATATATATATAATGTTTGTTATAACAGAAATTCAGGTTTGAAATATGAAAACTGAATATATAAAAATAAAATAAAAATCAGTGATAGTTCATTGACCACCATTTTATTATTATGATTGCATCACGAACTTGACTTTATAATACAAAATAAAAATATGCGAGAAGAGAAGAACTATATTATAAATAAATATAATTATTAAAATTGAATGAGACTACTTAACGAGTAATTAACGATACGGTGTCAAGGCGGCTTCTTAATTAATAATAACTACAACAACAACATCATTATTATCATCAAGAGGGGTCATTATGTAACATATTTTATTATGAAAATGCGCTTTTATTTAACTTCCGTAAATTTGTTTATTTATTGCAAATCTTGCATCCAAATTTTTCATCGAAAAAAAAGTTACGTGATTTCTACGTATTTTTATACTACGAGAGATAGAATTCGAAAATATACGTTGAAATATAAATTTGATTGATGGAAGTGTCGATAAATATTTAAATATGTGGAAGCGGTGGGAAATTATATTGAGGTTTGTTGTCTTAAAATGTCGGGAGCCGGAGATATAAGAATAAAACGCGAACGAAGCCGCGCGTATGTTTATAAAATATATATTTTTTAGAATTATTGAGTACTCTTTCGATTTGTTATTTCGAATATTCCCAGAAGATATTAAAGCAATGAAAGAAAGCGCGCACATTTCATTTTCCCTAAGTAGATAAAAAGTTTTCGAAACATTTGAATATTAAAGTATGTTTGTAAGGCTTCTTCTGTTTATTTACGTATTACCAATTTGAAAGTACCTAACTGTGTATTATTGGGTGCGATATTTTTTTCTTCTATTAATGGGTATATGGATGGCTATTATCACGGGACAGGATATTTATCATCATGATATCCCTACCTACCTAAATATCTATCGTGTATTAGGTATTTTCCAATTTTCAAAAGTAAGGAAATTCAACAACAATTAAATCTTTACTAATATTATAAAGCTTTGTATATAAAACAGCTAATAGAGAGACTCTATCTAGCGTTAAAAAAAAGAACCATTGGTGAATGTAAACAAGCAAAGTAAACATATTTACTTTGTAAATGAATTGTGGCATTTTTCATTATAAAAATCATTTTATTTTATAATGTCAGCCAAATTGTTGTGTACCGAACTGTAAATATTCAAAATGTATTAATTATGTGGATATTAGATTAAAATTTCCAAAATGTTCAGAAAAATGTCAAATTAAAAACATATTTTGGAGGACATTCATAATAATTTTAACGAATGATAAATATTAAACCAAAAATTATTATACAAAAAAAAAGATTAATAACTGTTTGAAATTTGAAGTGAAAAGTCTAAAACCATGTTAAAATAATCTTGTTTACAACTGTGAAGGATTTCTAGTATTGCCAGCGCGGCACTGCAAAAAAACTATTAAAAATATGTAAATAGTAAATAAACACATTAATAATACATTGATTTCAAGATAGTGAGAAATCATATGTATTCCACTAGCATCAGGTAGCTCAGAGGTAGAGCATTGCTCTAGAATACCAGAGGTTGTGAGTTCGACCCCCCATCCTAAATATGTATGACTTTTCATATAATGTTAAAGACTTCTTTTAAACATTTTATTTTTGTTTAAGAATTTATAAAATGTTTGACAATTCAAAATGTATTTTGAATTGCTATCATGTTATTGTGGTTTTGTGAGATATTTTATTAATTAAATCAAATAAAATATCCAAACTTCCTTAACCATACCGAAATTCTGGTATTACAAGCAGTGTTGGTACAAGTCGTGCGCCGTTTTACATCAGAATATAATTATTAAGCGATCCACGCTTTAAAAATTGTTTGATTTTTAGTGCTTTATCTACTTATAAAAAAGTGTATATTTCAGTTTTTTGGAATTTCATCTTTTTAGTTACCATGTTGAGGAATAGACAGGCCAAAATCTGGGAATGGAGTAATTAGAACGTTTTGTGAATAGTTAACAAGAGGAAACTTGAATGAAAGTAATTTCAATAAAATTTATTATATTTTAATTTATTTGGGTTAATTAATTAATTTATTTTTATTTTTGTCTATTGATCTCGACTTTCTAACTATTTCTAATTGTCAAAGAGTAAATTACGACTAGCTAATTTATACTGATGATGACTACATTGTAGTCGAAATACGTATTTATAATTTGATGACTTCATATCGGAATATAATTAAGGTATCCTCTCTATACCACTGGAAAACAGAAAATATAAGATGATAATGCAGTGAATATATGTAGTGATACATATCGTTTTTACGGCGTCGTATCGGTGTTAGTGGTGTCGGGGTGACGGTAAGCGAGGCGCCGTCGCACAAACGACGTCAAAGCCCACCATCGTTTTACAGACCGATCAATCCCATAGGCACGAGGAATAACCACCGACAAACGAACAACCAATACTCTATATACTATAGGTACTAAATTGGAAAACGAGAAAATTTTCCATTTTGTGTGTTGAGAAAAACTCCATCAGTGTGTTTTCAAGAAAATGTATTTTCTTTATGTGAAAGTGTTTTTTGGTGAATAGTAGAAGAAAAAAAAACAACGGGAAAAACAGTGTGGTTTTTTTTATTTTCTTCTCGGATTGATGTTGGCTACAATAATGTGACCTTTTCGATATTGGAAATTATTATCGAGGACAAATTCAGATATTGTTCAATCAAAGTATGGAATATGAAAATTATTTATATTCCTCCAATCATGAGGAATCAATGGATGATTGTGATTCTTCATTACAGGTATATATATATATATTTGTTTTTCCGAAGATTTGTTGGTTTCTCCTTCGATGGAAAATTATGATTGCATGTAGAAAATCAATTAACATTGAGTCATAGTATTATTATTTATATTTGTTTTTCCAAACGGGGTGAAAATATTCAATCTAAATAAATTCATTGTTAAGAGTTTTGTGATATTTACGAAAATTATTATTAATTTTCTGTAAATTTTCCATCAATATTTTTCAAGGATAATCGAATATACTTGAATGTTTGACCTTAATTATTTTCTCAAATACAATATTTTCATACAACAACATTATATCCCATGTTTTTCACGTTTTATTTCAATGAAGCATAAGATATTTAATGGAGAAAAACAGAGGAAAATTGGAAAATATTAGTAATTATACCGGTTGTGTTCTAATTAGTCAAAATAAATGAAACTTCAAAATTGAAGAATTACAATTATATAAATTTTCTTTTAACTATCATTTAAATTTTTCAAGGATAAGGAAATAGTTGAGCTGTTAAGCTTCATAGTTGCCAAATAAAATGATAATGGGAAAATAAATTTTTCACGCAACAAACAGAGGGGAATAGGTAACCACCAGAGCCTGATACCGGCTGTGTTTCTTAGTCGATTAAAGTTTCAAAATAATCGAAGCTTCTTAGCCCTCACAAACAAACTCGATTTTGATGACTTTTTTGAATAATCTTTATTTTGTCCAAAAATATTATAAATTTCTTTAAATTATCCTTAAAATTTTGCTAGGATACAAAATTTGTTGAATGTGACCTTAATAGTTACTAAATATCATGGAAAAATTCTAACCAAATCAGTTGGGAGAATAAAATTATTTCAATAAAAAAATTCGATATTGTAGAAAAACAGGAAAAATGGGGACTGACATTGATTAACGGGGTTGTGTTCATTAGTTAAAATCAATGATGTTTCAAAATCGTCCAAGCTTTTTAGCTCTTATAAACTAAACCAAACTTTGAGATGATATTTTAATAAAATCTTTATTATTTCCGGAAAAATATTAATGATACATTATTTAATTTTGTATAAATTATCCTGAAAACTTTTCAAGGATACAAAAGTAACTAGAACATTGTACTTAAATGATTTGTTAAAAATAATTGTCATGAAATACATAAAGCTCCGGGAAAATTAATTGCCAATTAAAATGGATTATTTTTTACCAATCGGATTTTACGGATTATTTTTCACCGATATGAAATGTACTCGAAAACATTTTATATCGAGTGTATTTTTAAAGTTCGAATATTTGCTATGGTCCAAACAATTCTATTATTAACGAATATTTAAGGAAAAGCCGATATAAAAAGGAAAAAGGAACCACTGATTATATCGGCTGCAGATCATTATCAATGCGTGGAACTGTTTATTTAAGTTTTTTAGCTTAATTCATGTAAAATTTCAAATCCACCCCAATACCTAGATCAGTTTTTTCTATTATAAATACGTATTTCGAGTACAAAGTAGTCATCATCATCAGTATAAATTAGCTAGTCGTTATTTACTCTTTGACAATTAGAAATAGAGATCAATAGACAAAAATAAAAATAAAATATAAATTAAACAAAATAAATTAAAATATAATAAATTTTATTGAAATTACTCTTCTTAAAAATGCTTTCATACGATTTACTCTTGTTAACATCACGCTTATTAAAATTACTCTTATATTATCTCAGGATATGTTATTCGTTTTGTATTTTTGTATTTATACTGATGATGACCACATTGTAGTCGAAATACGTATTTATAATACAAAAACTGATCTAGGTATTGGGGCGAATTTGAAATTTTATTTAAAAAAAACTTACAGTTCTCATTAATTATCATTTGATAATCTGTTTGTTAAAAAAATTTTCAATTTATTTCACGAACTTCAGTTCATTTTTTAGCTCTAAAACACCATACTGACCCCGTGTAAATAAATTTACTCAGTAATTCGAATCTTGCCAAAGTCAATTAATTCCGAATTTAACACTTGAAATTATTTTTATCGTATCCAATGATTACTTTTTTTTTACAAAATACATATTTATTTTTCAAATTGTTTTTTGTAAACTAGCGTCTATTTATTTCCATTGTTAGTATGGTTGCCTTTCGGTTATGTTATACCAACGGAAGCGACTAGCGTTTACTTACTTTGACATTTAAGTAATATGTCTGAACATTGATAACATTTTTTGACATCAAATGCTTGATATGAAAAATCTTACACATCCAGGGATCGAACCCACGACCTCTGGCATTCTAGACCAGTGCTCTATCAACTGAGCTACCATAGATGTTTTTTTTTTTTTTACAAAATACATATTTATTTATAAACGCATAAAAAATTATTTATAATGGATATTTAATTATAATTGAATTAATTTATAAAATCCATTAGGTTTGTTAGTTGGTATTGGTTTTTTTTTGATATATGCGAACTAATTAAATGTACTGATTTATTGAATTTATATTATAATTAGTTTGGTTTTAATTAACTGACATAAATTAGATTTTACATCATACATTCTCTACATTTGATTCTATTTTAATGAAATGAAAATAGGATTATTACTAATCACAGTATATCCATTCCAAAATATTCTAATCCGATTCTGGATATACAATGGAAACCGGGTGTTTTATAACAACAACATCGAATATTTGCCGGCAAAGCTTGTAATATCATAGCCTTCCATAATTGGGGAACATTTATCGACGATGTTTACAATCGATCTGGGTCGAATTCATTCTATTTTCGAATAAAGCGTTTCATACAAAATTATTCAATATAAATTTTTAAATGCAAATATTTTTTTTCGAAATCCGGAATTATTGTTTGCAAAAAATTTGTAACACGAACAACGTGTCTTCTGAAACTGATAATACAAAACGGTTTTGAGTCCAGATTTAAAAATTTGTTTGCAATGAATTTGTGTTGAAATTCTCCTATATTTATTTTAAAAAAAAACAAATCATTCTACGGTTTTTGAGAAATTTACGAGTTGCAGTTTAACGTCTGATTTAAGATTGTAATGGAACTTTATATGGAACACCAAATTGAATTAAAACGGATTATTTAAGATTAAAATAAAATTAAAAAATATTTTAAAAATAATTTTTTATTGAATTCTTTCCAAATGACAACATAAATTTTATTACATTATCTACTTTTTTTTTACTTCTATTTTCTAATAATAACCGTGCTCTTTTTCCGCTATCATTTCAAGGCAGTTGGTGTAACAGATATAGTGAGATCACAAAACTCTACAAAATCTTCTCTTAATATTAATAGATATTTACAAAAATAAATAGAGAGCACCCCATACTTTTGTTTACATTGAAGTTAATTTTGTTGCCAGTCTCTTTATTCTATTTTAAATTGTTTTGCATTATTTGGTTCACATAACACCAACCACCTTAATAATAATTATTAAGAGGGGTACCGTCAATGGGTCTCTAGCACCTAGTCTAAGGGGTCCTCTGTACCCCCCTTGAGAACAACCTGTCACCCAAATGCGAGACGCATCCAGGTAAGAGGTGCTATTTTAAGCAGATGAAACTATAGAATTCTGTTGAGGCCAGGCGACTCACAGAAAGCCAACTGCTTCTTCGCCAGGATTGCTCCCAGAATTTATGAATCCTGTGTTTCGCACCTAAATATTCGATGCCTGACATCGTGCAGGTTTCTGTAGGTGCAAACGACATGTATGGAGGTTTCATCGTCCGCCATACAGGCCCTATAAGTGGGATCATCAGAGATCCCCAAGTTGTGAACGTGGTAGTTCACAACTTGGTTCACAACTTGGTAGTTCACAACCTTTTGACAGTGTCCTGTCAAAAGGTTCACCACCTTTCTGAACTATATTCTATTGAGTTTCAACCGAGCGCAGTCGAATAGCCTAGTTGTGCTTATGCACAACTTGGCCCATCGCATGCCCTGCGCACAGTCCCAGTAATCGAGATGAGCTTGTCGCAGCCACCTCTTGATTCGGCAAATTACGGAGCATCTTGCTATGGTAATGACAGGCTCATGTGAAAGGTGCGTTTGAGATGACCCCTCTCGTGTCAACAAAGTCCGCTGTGTCGTTCCCTTTAACGCCAGAGTGACCCGATACCCAGATCAGCCTGACTGTGTTATTCAGTGCCAGGCGGTTTAGTTCCTCGAAGCATTCATAGACTATCCTACACCAACCACCTTAAGCAGAGAGGTGATTTAATATACCAATAATGCATGACAGCAATAAAATTATAAAAATAACTATAAAAAAAAAACACAAATTTTGTTGTTGTTGTTGTTAATAAATGAAATAAACCGCTAGAGTGCTAGACTATGCCGCTGTGTGCTATCTAAAATTAAACTGACTTGTTAGGTTTATTATTGTCGTATCGTAATGTAATCAGTGCCGGATTAGCTACGTAGCAAGTCACTGATGTTATCTTTTTTTTGAGTCATTATTGATGAACGTACTGTCTGCTTTAGACAAACGTATGAAAGCATACCATAAAATAACTAGTATTTTTAGCGAATTTCCTGAAAGGAAATAGAGCTATTGGTCCCGTACCGAAGTCAAAATTTCGCAAAAATTTCTTCAAATGTCCATCGATCCTACCTAGTAGATGTCAAAAATCACCATCTGTAAAATTTATATATATATATCTATGGACATATATATATATATATATATATATATATATATATATATATATATATACATATATATATATATGTGTCTGTAATCACTCTAGCGGTCACAGTTTTCATTTTATCGGAATGAAATTTGGTATTTGAGGCGCTTTTGGTATTCAAAAGGTCAAGTTCGTTAATGGGTAAAATCGGACAAGGGGAAAGGGGGGTTTAAAGGGAGGGGGAAACACAAAATTTGACATATCTCCCTTAATATTCGAAAAATCGAAAAATTTATAATAAGTAAAGTTTTAGGTATTAAATTTTACTGTAGTTTTGTTTCTTATCATTTTTTCTGTTACACTAATATTTACAGAAATATTGACGGTTTAAGATTGAAAATTAAATTCCTCACTATCTCTGTACACATTAGAGTTTGAGCAAAAATGATGAGGTGATGAATTGTAGCAAACATGATTTTCTACAACTTTATTCCTTATGCATTTTTTGATTGTTCTAATATTAAAAGAGATATTTTGTATTTTCTTCTTTCTTTATGCCCCCATTTCCCCTTCACGTATGACATTTATTAATAAAATTGGCCTTGCAAATACTAAAATCATGTATTTTAAGGAAATTCGCTAAGTTGAAGCAGCTCCTGCGTAACGAATTTTTTGGAGTATTTTATCAGTTAAAATCTGTTTACAAAGAGGAGATTTTGAAAAAATCTTCAATTATCGTCTGTGCTTACGCACTCACTTGATTTGGAGGACGGCTGTCTAGGTGACGAATTAGTGCAGTTCGCTGAACTGCTCAAAACAGATGTGGCTACTGCTATTGACCGGAAGAAGTTCGAGGCTCAAGAACTGAACTTTAGAATCGTGTTTCCCAAATGTAGAAATTGCCTAGCGCATTTACTTGTATCTCATGATCACCAACTGCAGTGGCGAGAACGTTCTTTTTCAACGTTAAAGCGTATAAAAAATGTGTAATACGATGGGCCAAAAACGTCTAAATCACCTCAGAGCTTGATGAATATAGAAACTGATATACTCAGAGAAAACGATATCAATAGTTTAATCTATAAATTTGTCCACATTAAATCCACAGAAAAGTTCAATGGTAACATTTTCTTTTATTAATCATCCTAAATTTAAAACCTAAAGTAAAGTAAGGGCCCCTTAATGGAATTTGCTACGGGCCCCGCGCTGCCTTAATCCGACACTGAATGTAATTTGTAGTAATGTGTCATTTATTGTGTTTGTAAACACATACTTGAGAGTTTAATGGCAGCACTCAGAGGTGTATTATAATCGTTACGTTCAAAATTTATTGAGAGGATTATTTTTAGTTTTGAATGGTCGCGATCAGAATAGATTCTCTTATAGTCGGAGCGATGACCGTATCAAAAACGGTGACTATTATTTAAGGGACACAATTTTCATAAAAGATACAATACATATAGTGACTTCAATCACTTGCCTAGGCAACCCTGTGCGAACATAACCCGGGCAGAGAGGGCAATCATCCCCAAAACTTTTACAGCGCATACCTTTTTTTGTCTACAATAATTACGAGAAAACACATCAATACTGTCATAAAATTTGATTTCCAATTACTTTAGTATGAAACTTTTTTTTCATACCTATTACAGTTTAACATGTTGTCTCCTTGATAATGCACATTCCTGGTTCTCCACCAGAAAGCTTTGTTGGGTAAGGGCAAACTAAAAATGGATTATGTATAGTAATAATTTTCTGAGCATGTTTCTCAGAGAATTATCAAAAAGAGAGTTTGACACTTATATCCAAACAATTAGTTCGTAGAAATTCAAAATATTTCCAATCTAGAATAGACAATTATAAAATTTTTTTTCTAAATAACTAATCATGTCAAACAAATTAATAATAACAATAAAAGAACAAACACCATGTTGTTTTTTTTTTTCATAAAAATTTGAACTAAAAACAAATCTATATACAGGATGGCCCCCCCCCCTCCCCACCAAAAATCAAACTAATAAAATCACGGTAAAAATACTCATTTGCTAAAAAACAACTTTTATTGGTATACAAATTATCAAAGATAATTAATCATTCTAATTTTCTCCCCCCCCCCCCAATTCCTGGATCAATTATTTGTATTTTATAAATACGTATTTCGACTACAAAGTAGTTATCATTGTTAGCTAATCGTAACAATCTTCGGGCCAATCAACTTGGTCGATTGTCACTAGCAAATAAGCGTTGACCACGTGATCTTGTTTGAATCAATTGCGTGACAGTGTTATATCAGCTGATTTTGACATTTACTTTGGGTGTATTCATTTTGGGGGCTTACATACTTTCAGCGCTTACGCTTATAAGCTCAATTAATTGGCATTCGGCTTAGGTTATGAAAGATTGGCAATGTGCACGGCGATAAATAAACAAACGCTTTTACAGTATTCGTTTTGGGAGCTAGTATGATTTGGTGCTCACGCTTTTGCTGCCCTATCTCGATGGATACAGCGTCTGTGAGCGTGGCGTCTATCGTTTGAACTCAAAGCGTGTAAGCGCCCAAAATGAATTATAGTTTTTGTAGTTTTTAAATTTGGAAGTAGTTTGTCGATAAAACTTCGAAATAATATTTCTAATATCAGTGAACAAAAATTACCAACCAAAATAGTTACAGTTACGGTATTACCCCGGTTTACATTGTATGCAAATTTTCCCAATTTACGTTAGATATTTGGGGGAGTACATTCTGTATATTTATTAAATAACATGCAATTTGAGTGCAGTATATAAATTATGTAGTAACTCTTTCCAGATGGCTAGCAATGCCTAAACTTATAAATTTACGCTGATTGCTTTCCATTCCCCATACACCCGCGCTCCACCTTCCCTGACTTGAGTTTTTTTTTAATAAGAAATTTATTCTATTAATTGTTTTATTGTGCGACTAATCTATTCTCTCTACTAATAATTCGATAACTTTTGTTTCAGGGCACTAATGAAAATAAGGGCGCAACCAAACGTAATCCAAGTGCATCGTCAACACGTGGCACTGCAATGTCCTTCGGTTTTCGTCGACCCAGACCCGTGTCTGCATCGCATGTAATCTTACAAGATAACGAACGTAAACCCGGTGACATTGATTCGAATGGCAATGGTCGTGAAACACAATTTGGCAACACGGATCAACACATACAACAACACAACATATCAGCAACAGATGGCAACGGAAGAATGTCATCCGGTCGCAAAGAACACGTGACCAGCCAGAAAGTTTTGAATCGTTTTGGTTTCAAACCACCGACCTCAACACCAAAATCATTTACAAATAAAGTAAGTGATTCGCGCGGCGATGCACAGCAGCATATAATCAGTCATAATAACATTGAAAATAAGAATAATAATTTGGAGAAAGTCGTACCATCATCAATGTATGCTGTTGCTCCCACCAAACAAACCAAGAATATGGCGGACCAAAATAAAAATAAACAACAACAGCAACAACAATATATGCAGCCATCGAAATATAAATTGTACAGTACGAATCTACCAAGACCACAGATGCCAGTTCGTTTGTCCGATAAAAATGCCAAACAAGTAGCGAATCATTCCAGAAAACAGGGTACACATCCAGCTGTTGCAAGTCACGACGATAGTTCATCCAAAGAGGGTTCAGTTACAGAAGATTCTGGTGTGAGCAGTCATACAAGTGATCAAGCTGATTTAGATTCATTGCACTCCATACGCATGCTCGATGCTTCGCCAACGTCACGAACGTATCGTCGCCAGCGACAGCTGGAGATGGTTGTGAAAGGTAAACACTTTGATGTGCGCGATTTGAACGACGATGGAACTGTCATTGAAAGTACTCTGATACCTTTACCAAAACTACCAAGTGTTTTCCAAACGGAACCACACTACCAAGAAATAACATCACATCAACGTAAGTCCTTGCCGACGTCCACAGTTTTGCTGTCACAAAAGAGTTTTGTACGTGATCGAAGTCTGGATTACCAGAGGATGGCATCATCTACAATAACAACGCCAACCGGATTCACATCCCAACCGTCGGATCGAATGACCTATTCGACAACATCAGAGGAAAGCAGTGAAGAGAAATATCGTAGAGATCGTTCGCATAACGAGAAGGCCTTAGCAGCACGACCCAGCGAAGAGCGGCATGATGTCAGTCCGAGTAGTTCGGATGGTGGGGATTGTGGCGGTGAAGCAATGATCGATAATTATAGTTTCAGTTTAAGTTCAAGTGATGAAAAAGAAGTGTCACCAATAACTAGTCACACTGGCAGCCCTTCAACAGTGCTAAAACGTGCGAATCTAGCATTAACAGTTCAGCCTAGCGCTACACATGAAGTTCTGCTGACAATAGAAGATCCAAAATTTGCTGCAGTGGCTGCATCAGTGACGGGTCACTTGCTAGAAGATGAAACTTCGCCTGTAGATAGTTTAATCAGTAGTTGTACAGATTCGGAGGAGATAACCGCCGCGAAACATAAGGAGAAGAGTAATAAAATGACTGAATCAAATACATCAAAGGATATCAATGAGAAATCCTTACAGAGTCCTGGTACACCGACAAATGCATCGCTGTCGCTATCGGATGGTAAAGACTTTTTCGATGATGAAATTGCCGATCAACCGAGTTTACTTGTGTTCGATAGTGAAGTGGTGACGTCAGAGAATACAATGGTTGAGGAAGCATCCACTAGTAAATCGAAACAAGCATCTGTCGCATCTAGTCCAGTGCATCAGAGGAAAATTGCACCAAAATTACATCATGGGTTACAAAGAGCTAGTTCGTTGGATACGTTATCGCCATGTGATAGTATTGCTTCCGATGATTTAATGATGGACTTTGAACAGAGTATGAGTAGCGGTTTTGATGATTCAACCGATAGGTAAGTTTAAACTTGTTCAGTATTTATTATTCCCATACGCTTTTCAGTCGTCTATCTTTCCTAAACTTTTTTAATTCCGTATAAAAGACGGTACATTTTGATGCCCCAAGCTTCTAAGCACTTTCACTTAAGCCAGCTGAATCGTCTTGGGATTTGAGATAGCGATTGTGTTATAGAAACCCTCAGAAAAACATACGACTTTTGCTACCAAAAATACCTCTATAATACGGATATCAAACAAAAATTTATTTTTGATATTAATTATGGTATTTATTTTGCCCTAGGTTGGATTCGAAACAAGGTAGTGGATATAATTCCTTGGATTTACATGAAACAAAAGATCGTGATTATCGTGATGTTCGGCAAGAATGGTCTGCATTACTTAACAAACGAAATCGTAAAGAAGGATCACCATGGTAAGTACCACGATTTGCATTTCTCACTATTCTATAATAATTTAAGATTGTCTCAAAGTGATAAATGATCCAAGAAATTGCTGTTGGATCATATGATTCAAGATTCATGTAAATTTGTTCTTGATATTTTATTTATTGATAATGTTATTTCTTCGCCTGCGTTTTTAGCATTTAAAAACATCTAACAAATTTTTAAATAACCTGAAAAGTAAACATACAATTTTGTTTGCATACAATATATATACACTACTGGTATACAAGTTGCCTATAAGTTCTTAAATATTTTTGATATACAAGTTGCCTAAGTAATAAAACGATAATACACGAATTTTAAGTAAAAAAGTAAAAATTATTACCTGATTGCGATTTACGGATCCTAAATCACATTTACATCTTAGAAAAAGTGTGTATTAGAAAGAAACAAATTCATTTCCATAGCAGCAAACTGAATTTTCATATAAAATTTAATCGAATAGCACTTCTTTGTTTTTTGTTATACAATTTTCTCCCCCTCCATACGGGTTGTAGAATGTATTTTCCTTACAAATCATAAATTTTTGTCAGCTAAAAAAAAAAGTATTCTAAACGTAACATATCATAAATTGTTATGCATAATATTAATAGTTATGTAATATAAGTTGCCTATACATATATCAACTATTCTCACTGGTTTTAATATTCAATGTTTGTATCGACTGAATTTGCATAATTTAATTAAATAATGGTTTGTAAACATACTAAAAATGATGACTTTACAAATTTCAACTATAGATGTCGTAATATTTATTGAATAGACACAGAAATTTGTTTATGCAGCTATAAATACATGTCTTTACTGTACAGGGTATTCAAAAAGTACCGGTGCGGAGATTTAACATTAGTTTTTGTTTATTCACAAAAAAAAGATTTAAAACAATTTCACAAGGAAGGGCACCAATGTTAATTTGAGCAGTGATGTTAATTTGTAGTGCAACCACCTTAACTTCATAGAAGCAAACTATTGAGTATTTTACATAGCTACCTACAACAAAAAGATTATTGACCTTATTCTGAATTCTTTTAAAATCTTATATAAACAAATGATGATGCTCTTGTTTACATTCTTTTACATCTGATATTTTTCTATACGGTACCTGATTTTTGCAGTTAATGATTTAATTTAAATGAAACGGAAATTTTTGTTACGTTCTAATCAGCAATATCATCATTATTTATTCTGTTTATTAATAGAAGAAGTTTAATAGTTTTATTTATTTCTTTTCCACATAAAATTTATTATTTTACCTAATCTCGTGTGCGACTTACACTCCCGTTCATAAAAATTGAACCAGTTGAATCTAAGTATTACTGTATGTAATATTATACATATATTTAGTAAGATATACGTGCTTAGAATGTATACGCTTATTGGGTCAATTTTGATGAACCGGAGTGTACAATAAGTTCAACGTGAATGACCCCCTCGTTCATATTCATAAACAAACCAATGCACATTCTTATGTGAGTAGTTTTATACCTTTCTGTAATTAAATTAAATAACTTATTCAGCTGTGAGAACTGAAATAATTCACTGAATTAAATCTATTTAAGGTAGTTCACGCGTTACAGTCCAAGCAAAATGTATAAAATACAATATGATTAACTTAGTTATTACAATATGATTATCTGTTATAACATATATTCGCTTCGAGCGCAACCCTACTTTTTCCTACGAAAACAAGTTTCAAACAAAAGTTTTTTATTTTCAAAAAAGGAACAGTTTTTATTATTAAATTTTTGTTCTATCTCTTAAGCTTTCAAAGATATTTAAATATTTATCACAGTGTCTAATTTACTAACATAGTTGTTACAAGTTTAAATACCAAAAAAGTATATTTTGCCATAAAACTCTATGCTAAAAATTTGGTATTTATTAGGGATTTAGGAATAATCGATAAGGGATTTATGAATCTTTGAGAATAATTACGTGAATAAACTTGCCAAAGATTAAAAGTTTTTTTTATCTAATATAGATTCACGCGAATGTCCTTAAAGAACTGCCCGAATATTTTTCATTATTTCAAGAAAATCTTGCAAAAAAGATTTGTAAATCTTGTTGTTACATTTGGCGAAGACGTGAAAAATACAATGAAATAGTTTTCCAAATATTTTCCAAATGTGATTGAACTATAAAATATTCCAACGAACAAAATAACATCTATGTTAAAAATGACTAACATACCGATTATAAAATGGTGGTAGTACCTGGGGCAATGAAAATAATTCGATGAACCGTTTGCTTGCTGTTTGCTTGCTGCAGTAGCCAAAACTACAACCAATTAGATCAACATTAAAATATCCATATAACGATAATTAACTAGCTGTATATAGAGTTTTAAGAATGGTTCTAAAGTTTGGTGAATGGTAGTACAAGTCGTTGTTAAGATATTTTTTTAAAAAGTTGAAGAAAAAAAAAACAAGTAATAAATTAAAGAAAGTGTCACGGAATGTAAATAATTTTTGAGGAAAAAATTTTAATAATTAGTAATTAATTATTGTTATGATTTAGTGAGATTGTAATTTATAGCAAAAAAGTTTTTTTTTTTAAATATTTTAAAGTATCTGACTTTTAAAATAGTTTTATTCAATGGAATTCATCCTCAAAACTATTAAACAAAGAGTCTTATTCATGGGTGCCAAAGTTTTTGTAACCAAGTTAATTTCTTCTGACTATGGTACTATTTTTAGTACCAGTCCAAGTGGCCGAGCGATCTAAGGCGTTATGTCTGCGCAGTATGCCTATTTGGAAACTGGGAGGTTATGGGTTCGAATCCCGACATCGGCAGTTTGTCCATTATTAAGAAAAAAAAAGGGGCGGTTAATTAACTAAATTGTCGGCGTATGGACAAGAACGAAGTAACCGGCTATGCTTGAGAAGGTTTTCTACAGTTTCCCTCACGAACTTCAGATGAATATCGGTAGAGTTCCTATCATAGTCGGCTGCGGCCGCATATCCTACCAATTCCTAGTCTATGCACAAAAATTCCTTCAACTCCACTCATATCCTCACATCCTTAGGCATCACAATGGACCTTAAGACCGTCCAGGGCAGGCTCTACAATCTATCTATCGATGGTACTATTTGCCACAAAAGTTGCGTTCATTTTTTCAAAAATTTTGAAGTTATACTTCTTTCGGCGCGTTTCGTGAATCCGATCAGAGTGTATTTTCAGCATGTAACAAATCGCTGATATAACATTCGGCTGATGCAGCACTCGCTAGATCGATGTTACACTGTTTTTTATCCAACTCTGTTGCACAGTGCTTGAGAGATATTAAGTAAAAAATGTGTGTCATATAGTAGAAAGGCTAAATTTATGTTTACATACATTATACGCTTAGCGAAACATAAGCGACCTCACTCTTCAGTGGACAATAATTTGATATGATTTTTGATATTGAAATACAAGACCGTTATTATTTCGGTAAATAGCTACATCTTCTGCTAGAACATTAGAACATCCAAATTGGACTTACACAATTGAAATTAGGTACAGGAATGTCTTCATCATTATCACTGCATGTTTCTGATAAAAGAAGAATATTCGAATTACGTGCCACATTATCAATGATATCAATTTGATGGACTCGTAAACTTTGTATATTAAATGTATAAATTGTTAACCCTTATCTGGTCTTGATAAATTTCCCTAACTCTGATTCTAATGTAAATAATGGATTCTAATGCGAGTCTTTCAAACTTTAATTTTGACGAAGAAGTGACGCTGGTTCACTTCTACAACTGAAAACTATTTTGGATCATACAATGAAATTACAAAGTGAAAATATGGCTTGACTGGTTTTTTGTCTCGATTTGTTGGGAGTGGAAAAATTGGTAAGAATTTTAAAATTGAAATAACAATACATTATATTGTTTCCGTCCGTAGAGAATTTATATGTCTACCTTTATCAAAGTTGATATCAAATTATATTATTTACAAAGCATACCTACAATCTGGAAACCTTTCTTATTGTCAATTAACTTGACATGAATGTAGTTTTCCTTTAATAATTAATTTTATTTAATTATATTTAATCTTATGTATCTTTTCAAAATGATTTACCGACTATAAATTGACATAATTTATCTCTGGTTGGCTACCTAAGAATCTAGACATAATCATTATTAAATACGTTTTATCATGTAAGTACACAAAGCCTAAAAGTTCGGGAAGAATTCTTAGTTTACCTGAGGAGCATAACATGTAATAGTATCAAAATCAATTAACTAGTTGAATGAAAATTGTTGTAGCAAATTTGCTCATACCATTTGAGATTAACATTGTTTTAATGTTTTTCTTCAAAGTTTTAAGGTTTTTGAGTTCTTAGAGCAAAGTAAAAATAAAAGTTAAAATAATATTCATTGTCTAAGGATATGCGGTCTCCGCAAGAAGTTGTTAGAGGACCTATAAAAGTTTTCAAACTACTACTATCTTGCGAAATCCTTGTCTAGGAGCTACCAAATTTCAAACAAATGTTCCACTGTTTAGAAGGAGCAACATAATGCAATAATTATATTTTTATTCCACGCATCCATGACCGCCGCGTAGTATAACTTATCTTCTAAACTGTGCAAGATAAAGAAAATCTATAAAGACATCAACATATTTATCTCATAAAAACAAACAACTTTTATTTGAAACTTTTTTTCATACATCCAATATTTCTGACGTAAATCTCTGTTACAAATATAAAATACTTTGCTCGAACAACCCCCAATAGTCTTCTTATTAATAAAATATTACATTATAATTTAGGAAAGAACTTTCTTGAAGAACTTTCTGATATTCTTCAACTTCTATGTCAGTCTACAAAATTATAAAACCTATTTTGACAAAATGGAAACCCGACTTCAAAAATCAAATATTCTAAAACAAAAATTTCACTAAAAAGTAAAAAAATAATTGCATATTCTTGTGCCAATTTTAGTTCACCTAAGCAAAAAATTTTAAATATATATGTACAATTATTGTTATTTTTGGAGGCGGTGTCCAAAAGTTATGTGAATTTCTCTATGCTGACACCGCCTCCTTTTTTTTTGTAAAAAATTTTTTTATTTTCCCATTATGAATGAGTACATTCTTTAAAAAAAAAAAAAATTTCGCAGAAATCGGTTATCACATATAAAATGAGGTTTTTCCTCGATTTCCAGGGGATCCCTTCATCAGAATGCGATTTGTTGACCATGGGACCAATCGGAAATCAAACTCTTTAAAACAAAAAATTCAAAATCGGTTAATAAATAACGGAGTTCTGAGGTAACAAACAAAACAAAACAAAAAATACAGCCGAATTGAGAACCATCCTCCTTTTTGAAGTCGGGTTAAAAATTATTTATAAATCATTTGATTTGAAATCTTAAATGCAATCTCCTTCGTTTTTTTTACACAATACATCAGAAGAAGAAAAAAACACCATTTGAACAGCAGAAGAGAATTTCTTAACACCAATTAAATTCAACCAAAAAATAAAAAATAATAAAAGTGATTGTATTATGATTTCTTCTGAATTTATGTTTTTTTTTTTTTTTGTTTGTATGATGTAAAAGGTTATGTTAGGTTAATTATTTTATTATTCTTAGGTATTAAGTTGGGTACCTGTTGCTGAGGTTTTTTTTTTTAATTCAATCAATAAAAAACTCATTCTTTTATTTTATGGAGGATTGATGAATTAGTTATCTTTTATTTCAACAGAAGAATACAAAAAAAAAAAAATATTGTAAATATTTTCTTGTTGAATCAAACGTTTATTATAGTTTTATTAATTCATTAAAATTGATGATATGTTGAAATGTTGATTGAGGAATTTATTTATAACGGAACATTAAGGGGATGTACGAGCACTAGCTATAGTCCATTTATAAAATTCTTCAATATCTTATATAGTACATTCATAAAAGTTCACAATAATGCTTATTATTTTTGGTCGTTAGTTCAAATTAAAATTTAATTTAGAGCCGTCATACCGGACTTAACAAAAAAGATATTTAAGAAAAAAACCTGAGATTTTGGGTAATTAAGCTACCGCAAACAGAAATAAAATTTTCTTCAAAGGTGTTGCACCAGGAGTCTTATGATCTTGATAAACGTTAGGATATCTCTTGCCGACACTTCATTGATTTAATCTGTCCATCTCAAATGATAGTGTCTTTTGACAGAGAAACTTTCGCTTTCACACAATTCCGGTTTCCTCCTTTTCATAACGAAATCTGCAGTTACCCTGTCAGATTGATTTGGTGCAAATGTTTATTGACTTTTCAGTGGCCAATAAGTATACTCAATTGGGTTTTTCCCCAGTTGTAAACGCACAGAAGTCTTTTCCCATATGAAGATAAATAGATAAACTGTAGAGGCTGTCCTGGACGGGTAACACTTCGACCATAAGGTCCATTGTGATGCCTAAGGATGTGAGTGGAGTGGACGGAATTTTTGTGTATAGACTAGGAATTGGTAGGATATGCGGCTGCAGCCAACTATAATAGGAACTATGCCGATATTCATCTGGAGTTCGTGAAGGAAACTGTAGAAAACCTTCTCAAGCATAGCCGGTTACTTCGTTCTTGTCCATACGCCGACAGTTTAGTCAAGTAACCGCCCCCTTTTTTTTTCTTAATAATTGACAACCTACCGATATCGAGATTCGAACCCATAACCTCCCACTTTCCAAGTAGGCATACTGCGCAGACATAACGCCGAAGACCGCTCGGCCACGTGGATTGGTAAGCTTTTTATAACAACCTTAGCATAATCTTGGCCATGAGTATTTATTCAAGAACGGTTGGGTTGGACACCCATTCTTATATTCTATTATTGTATTTTAAACTCGACTAAATCATTGTATTATAAATATCAGTGTCATTTAGTTGTTTTTTTTCTACGCCTAATACTCTAAACCGTTACAATTTGAAGGCTAAATACATAATAAATGCTACCTACCAAAAAAAAAAAAAAAAACAAAACATGAATACATATTAATATTAATTATAACACAGATTTAGAGCATCGCTTAAGTATTTAATATTATAATAAAAATTATCATTGCATTTAATATACAATTTAATATTTTTTTTATTTTTTAAATATAATGTTTCTGTAGAAACATTTAACATAAATAAACATAAACCATGACTCATATTATATTAAATATATAGAGTATACGAATTACGAACGAGTAGATGGTGGTATGTTAGTTAGTTTGACTTTGTTGTTTAATTTTTTTTTTTTTTTACAAACACACCTGTTATATATCTAGAGTTTACCTATAAAATACGCTTCGTATTACTCAATTATAGTTTATTTTTAGTTTTTTATATTAGTACGTCATAACAGTACTACGTTTGAGATAAGAAGGTAGTGAGTGTATTTAGAAGGTTTCCACATATACCGAGTGTTCAATATACAGCGGGTTATAAATTTATATCATATCAAAAGATAATTTATATATTCGAACAACTGTCGAAGCTGTTATCAATAGGACACGGTACTTAATAAGAAAAACAAATGAAAATAACAACTAACTGAGTTAATGATTAAATACCCGAGGTGAGAAACGCACCAAATTAGGTGGGAATAAAATCAAATTTTTCAAAATTCTAGAGTACTCCCTTATAGATTTCACATAATTCTGGAATCAAATTTTTATTATTATTAGTAATTTGTGGAAATATCAAACCCAATTGCTCGTTTTTGGGTTCTATGACGAATTAGTTCAATAATTAAAAATCACCTACAAAAAATAAACTTTAGTGTTGAATATTATATTGAATATTATATATATACCATATATACCGTCTGTTTTGGACAGCTTTGCCAATAGAGGATCAATGTTAAATATTATTCACTATACGTAACTACACAATGCTTCATAAAGAAATAAAAATAGTGGGGGTACTCTGTAGTCAGTAGTGTGTGTGTGTATATGTAATGAATAATAATATTATAAATTAAATGGGCATCACTAAATTCCCACTCTTAAATGACATCAAACCAACATCGTAACACAAGCGCCAGATGTTTTTAAGTATGTGTATGGATGTATGGTTTTATAGTAAATATTTTATTAATTTATTTAACATTGATTCTCTGTTAGAAATGCTTTTGAAAACAGACAATAGAGAATCAATGTTAAATATTATTTATTACTGGCTGGCCGTGTAGTTACTGTATGAAGTCAGTCAGTACACATGTAATGAGAGTCGTCTCATACATACAAACATCTGGATAGTCTATAGGTATACTGTATGCGTATGGTTGTTTGTTTGTCATTTAAGAGTGGGGATTTTGTGATGCACATACTAAAGTTAAGAATTCAATGAACATATTTAACACACTCTCATTACATGTGTACTGGCTAACTTCATACAGTAACCACACGGCAAGCCAGTAATAAATAATATTTAACATTGATTCTCTATTGGAAAAGCTTTCCAACACACACGGTATATATATATATATATATATATATATATATATATATATATATATATATATATATAATATGTATATGGTATGTTATAATATTGTTGTGTTTGTTGTTGATTAGGTCGGTGGCTCTTTCTCTAGACTTGCGAATACAACAACAACAACAACAACAAACGTTTGTTGTTCTTGTTTTATTGGTCACTTATTCACTGCTCATTCAATTTCAGTTGATTCGATCACTACTAGTTCTATCAATAATTATTATGTGACTTTACAACAATCAATAATTAACTTTTTATAAATAAATAAATAAAAAATCAATCAAAAACAGTTTTTTAATCAACAATTAGTCTCTAGTTTGTGACGTTACGTGTATTTGAAACAGTGAGTGAAGTGTAGATTAATCTTTAGTTTTGTTTTCCCCTGCAAACATTGCCTGAGTCATTCATCATTGTTGAGTTTTATAATTCAAAATCAAATAAACGTTTTTTTTATCAAGCAAAATTCTGAAGACAAAGGTGTTTGAAGTTTGAGTAAAGTTTCGATTTAGTTTATGATCAATCAATTGTGGAATTTAAATGTAAAATTGTTTTTGTTGGTTGTGAGTTTTGTGGTTTTAAATTGAATAAAAAAGTAGTGTAGATTACAGAAAAGTGATAGTGATTTATATTGTTTGATTGGTAATAATAAGTTTATGAAAGGGCCCTTCGATTATTTTGTCGTGTTAAGAAGTGGCGATTGTTTTAGTATTTCATTTTTGTTGTGTTTTTTAAAGAAGTTTTTAAAGAAAAAAAAATGCTGAATTGCTGTTTAATTTATTTCTTTTTTTTTTAAAGTAGAACATGAAAATACATAAAGCATGCAAATTCTTTAAGAAAGTATAGTTTTAAAAGCTTATTTGTACAGGGAGTGTGAAATTTTTTAAGCAAACAATGCTTAGATGTGTTTCTCATTTTGTGCAAGAGGTGTACAGGGTCATAGGACTAGCCAATTTCGTAATAATAGTTTGGTTCTATACAATATCTCATAAACGGTGCACTGTCGAAACACGAAACAAAAAGGATTCTTTAAATACCTGCATTCTCAAAGATTTATACTGTACGTCGAAGAAATTTGTACATTGATTTTGACAAAAACCGTATTTTACTATTAGAAAATAGAAACCAATCTGCTTCGTTCTAGGTTTTGTGTTCTTCACTGCTTTGGCGAGGGTTTTTTTCTCCCTAAAAACTGCAAAAAATAAGCAACATATCGAAATTATTTAAACATACATATTTTATAGAAAACAATTGTGGATATGGGGATTTACTTAAACAATTGGGGATAAGCCTTAAAAAAAGGGAAAATACAGTCGTTTAGAAATTGTAGAAGATTTTTCTCCATTCTTCTTCTCTTCTTTTTGGAAAAATCTCATGATTTTCGGAAGGGCAGCCTCAAGCTTTGATAACACCTTAAATTATAATTGGTTGAATCAAACGTGTTTCTGGGTTTTGTGGTCCATAATATTTAGATCCTTTTGAAAGAGATGAATTTAGCTAAATATGTTACAATATTGAATCTGCCACAATAAGGAGTCTAAAATTTGATTGAAGACTTCAAGAAATGAAATAAAAAGGGGCAAATTATGAAATTACCTAAGGAATTCCTTCCTGAAATTTTTCGCAAATATTTCGGGTACTTTCTGTATACTTCGTTAATTCTGTAGAGAAATATCGTAAAGTTTTTAAAGCTTGTTGTCACATAATATTAAACACAAAAAACATTCTCCAAGTAGATTGAGTTTATTTTGAGAGGGGTTGTTGATGAGTGTGTATGTACAGTATTCAATATAGAAAGAGGGTGGATTATGTTTTATCAATAATTGTAGGGAACGAGTAGATTTTACCACACACTATTGATTTTCCTTTTTTTGTTTTGTTTTGTTTATAAAAATATATCTATGTCGAGTGGTTCGTATCTACTATGAGGGTGGAAAATGTATTATGGAATTTTTATCAAACTTTCATACGGGTATAATATACAGGAATAACTTTTCAATCAAATAAATACAATAGGAATTGAGAAATAGGACATATAGTATTGAATGTATTATAGTGAAAGTCGACTATAAAGTCGTGATTTATAACACACACAAAAAAAAGAGAGACGTAGTTCGAGCCCATTCTGTCGATGGTTGCTGGTTTCCCGATGGGCCAACTATGTAATCGCTTTGCGATGTTTTTTTCATTTCCTTTTCAACGTTGCCGCAGCTATCGCATTTGTTTAGTATTGGACTTGAATTCCAGTCGAAATACGTATTTATAAAATACAATTAATTGTTCTGAAATTGGGGCAAAATTTGAAGTTTAAATTCTTGAAAAGGGAAACTGAATATAAACATCCTTTTTATGCATTAAAATATGTAAACATTATATTAAAGTAACTTTTAAATATAGTGTTAGCAAATTATCCCATAAATCTAATAATAATATTACAATGTTTTTTAACATATATATAAATAAACAATTCCGGTTTAGTTAACGGATTTCCAAGTAAAATGGTAATAATAATTTATGAGAACCAAAAATATAATACAATAATTACTTCTTGTACCATATTTATTTATTTCTTGTTGATACAAATATTTTGTAAATAAAATATAAACAAGTGTAATTGTTCTTTTTCTTTTAAAAGTTTATAATTACTATAGAAATTAATTACTTAAGTTTTTTTAAATTAATTTCTTTTTCACATAACGTTTTTATTTTATATAAACAAATAAATAAATTTGTTACAGTTTTTAAAAACTTGTATTAGACTTCTTGATTGCATGTCTGGTTCTGTAGAGTTGGTGTAAAATTGATTGAACCCGACAAATACAATCTATAACTAATAGCCCCAATTAACTTGATTCAAACAAATGGCTGTACCACGCAAAAGTAGCACGCACCTTTTATCAATACATTTATAATGTTTTCGAAAGTTTGATATATTTTGAGTTATTTATGAAAAACTTTTCGATTTTTAGCGATATATCTGATATTATTCCGGATCTATTTTGACAGAAAAATCGATTGTTGTTCGATTGATATCTGTGGAAATATATCCGTTTATAAGTCTTTCCGTACTGAATCTAAATACTCAATCGAATTTACGCAAACTCTATCAAAATACATACAGGAGTTAATATGGTGTCCTTCAATAATTATAATTTTATAATAGTATTTAACACCTCCAAGGAAACAAGGAAAGAAAATTATAACGGTAGTTTAGTAATAATGTTGGAGTTCGTTCGTTTTGTGTTTATAAAAACCGGTTAATATGACATATCCTTTTAAAAGTGAAATTTTATGGTGGATATACGTTTATTAATTAACTGATATCTCAGTTAGTGTAATATATTAGGTCAGAGTGTGTAATTAAACTGTTAATTAAAGAGAAAATTGTCACAAGTGTATATAATCATGCAGAGTCATATGTAACAGGAAATTAATTACATGAGACAATTTCACCATATTCAATTCGGAAATGCGTATAACTAACTACGGCAGGCGACATATACGTAATAAGGAAATCATATATCTGTGTAAATCTGATATAAAAACAACATGCTGGTATCCAAGGCTCTTAAATTGGGGTGACGTTTGTTAACATTTTATTCAGTTAGGCAACCGTTAAATTAAAGACAGAACATAATTTTTTGGATATAACAAGTAAACGAAAATGTCTATTACACTGCCCGTTACACTGGTGGTCGTTCGAACAATCTTGTGAGATGAAATACTATAAAATTTCAATCGCTAATAACTTCTAGACTAGTTGAGATAGGAATAGCAACTCTTTTCTAACTTGCTGTATTTATCATATAACTTTATATATAATTTATTTAATTCTCAACACTTCCACTTCTTAAAATCCCTACAACAACTAGGAAAAGAGCTCTGATGATTCCGATAAAACGGCTGACTTCATTGTGTCAAGGTTTTTTTGTTTTAAATTTATAATAAACTAAAATATTAACGATTGCATTCGGATAGATTATACGAAGTCTTGAACCTCCTTAACTTTTGATAATAATTTACGTCACGATTGTTTTTTTGTTTTATAAATATTTAAATCCAATGTTAAATTACTTTCGATTTTTATATAATATTTAGTTGGTATTTCTTTTTTGCTTGTATTCTTTTTTTTTTTGGCTCTTAAAATATTTACTGATTATATAAAATTATAATCGTATTAAAGAGATTGGAAATAATTACATAAATTGAATAAAATCGTAACCACTACAAAGTAATCGTCAGTGGTTGTTGGCATGTGAACTTTATACAATAATAATAATATGCTATATTATTATTTCCCGAGTTTATATACAGGTTGGCTCTCCCCAAAAAAATATATGCGATATGTTGAGGGTAGTAGTAGTAATAGTAGCGGAGAGAAATTCGAAGTCTGTCAGACCTTTCTAGGAACTAGGACTTTGATAGGAACTATGCCGATATTCATCTAAAGTTTGTGAAAGAAAACTGTAGATAACCAAGCTTAGCTGCTTACTTTCGTTATTGGCCACACGCCGAAAGTTTAGTCAATTAACCGCCCCATTAATTTTTTTTTAAATTAATTAATTTCAAAATTTTATAATAGGGAATATGCATGAAAATTTTTTTTCACTTGAATTGAAGCATGTTTACTTGACAAACATCAAGGTAAAATTACTTTTTAAATAACTTTAAAAATAAGCGAGATATGAATGATTGAAATTCCCGATTAGACAAGGAGGGTGATAGCCCTCTTGATATGTTATGTGACGTCATATTACACTTTCACCATTTAAAATACACGTAAAACTCCGTTTTTAGTATTTTTGCAAGAAAGAGACAGATAATAATCTTTAAAAACTTATAGCGTCCTTGATATTTGTCGGATTTTAATTTCGTTTTTAAATATTATTACAGTATTAACAGTATTTTCATATTCTGAAAATAAATGTGAAAAAAAATTTTCATGCATATTCCCTATTGATATGTGAAACAACTTTTGTTTCGAGTATTTTTTTATTGGATAACTTTGAATGTAAAACTTTTTAAAACAACTTTTACTCGAAACAACTTTTGTTTCGAGTTTTTTTTTTCATTATTTTGAATAAGATTGAATGTAAAAGTTTTTAAAACAAAATAAACTTTCTAAGAATTTGATGCTGCCTTTTATATTAAGAAAATTACATTTTGCTACAGAATCCTAATAATCTATAAAATTGAATGAACATAAACACTCGTACGTCGTGATATATGCTGACATCAGCGTGATTCCAATATGGTTCGTTCTGTGCATGTGATGATCATTTTATGTAAAAATATATAATATTGATAATAATATTTTAATTGATTTATTTAATAAAATATCCACCTAAATCAAACAAGAAAGTGTATAAATAATTAATCATAAATACATTAAATTAATTGATTGATTTTTAAATACATATTAAACGTGTGTTCAATTAATTAAAAAAAAAAAACATTATTTGTGTTGTTTAAAGTATAAAATAAACCACACAATGCGTGATAAAGAATTAATAGCTGCAATACCAGCATCCCATCATCAGCATCATGCAACATTATCATTATTGAATCATAATCATCATCATAATAATATTAGTAATAATAATAATAATAGTATTAGTCATTCCACATCAAATGGACATTTAAATCATCATGGCAGTTCACCGTCAATACATCATCACAGTTGGTAAGTGTATGGTGGTCATGTCAAACGATAGTAAACACTTTGAAATGGTTCGGTCAACTTGTTCAGGTCTAGAACTGTTTGTTTTAAAACTGCAATTACTTTCAAATATTTTATATAGCTGCCCACACAAGCTTCGGACTGAAACTGTGTCGTTGAGCAAATATGGCACTAAAAAGTGATAAAACATATTATATAACCTAAAAAAAAAACAGTTTTGGGCGTTTTCAGGTTGCCTTTATTTGTTTTTATCTAAGCGTTTATCCATCCATTGTTAGTATAGTTGCATCAAGGCTATGTTATACCAAAGGAGGTGACTAGCGTTTACTTAATTTGACATTTAAATAATATTTCATGCTACGTTTTAAGTTGGAGCTTTATAGCTTCTTTCGTTCTTGACATACAAAGCCATAAAATATAGTAAGGTAGGCGTCTATCCATAAACTCGGGCTAACGCTCTACCATTCTACCGTGATGTCTGACCATTGTAGACCAAAACTTGATATGAAAAACTCACACGCATCTTGGTCAGTTCGAACTTAAGGCCTATGAGTTTCCGGACCAGTACTATAATCAACCATCAGAGGACGTATAGAATTTTTCAAAACAATTTATAATGGTTTAATTTCAACCATCAAGCAAGATTATTTTGTTTTGTATACAAACATTAATTAATGATTATAGCAAGCAACACGTTTTTGTACTTAAATCATAAATTAAAATCATTAATTAATTTAGTACCTAAATTTAAAATATTAATCGGAGTATAACAAATTAAATTTTATCAATTATAATATTTCATTTAAAATTTAACCATTAAGTATTTTTGTATGTCGTTTCGAAATTTGTTTTCCACCTCTGTATATTGATGTCAAAAACGTGATATGTAATACAGAGGTTCTCTGTGTGCGGGGCACCAAGATTGATTTTGAGGAAACTTATGCTTGCTTGTGAAGGAAACCTTCACAAGCATAGCCGGTTCCTTCGTTCTTGTACATATGCCCACAGTTTAGTCAATTAACCGCCCACTTTTTTTAATTTAAATAATTGACAAACTGCCGATGTCGGGATTCGAACCCATAACCTTTACAAGCGCGGCTACGTGGCAAAGTATAGAGATTAGTGATGAATTCAAGTCTCTACTCAAAATAATTGGGAATTTGTTCGTAATTCGGTACCCGGGTTGCAAAACTATATGAAATTCAACGATGATTAATACATCAAATGAAATTTTCTCTTTTAATTTCAATAATGTATATTTTGTGAGCAAGTGAACTGAGTAGTTTTTACCAAATGCAACAGAAATGAGGTCTGCGTAGTCAAAAATCAACTACGGTAACTTTTTATCCCATAAGTTTTATCGATTATAAACCAAATTTATACCAAAAACTCAATTGACAAAAAAGTTCAATTTGAAAATCTAACGTATATTATGCAGCCTGTATATAGAGGTTGTGTGACTCTTCAGAACAAGCTTTGTGTTTTTTTATATAGGTAGTGTTGTAGGACGTATCATTTATAGTATATACTATAGAATCTGGTTTGTTTATTTTATTGTTTATTTGGTTACACGATTTCTCATCCATGTGCATCAAACCTAAACACTATTGATGAACAAAAGTGCCGCAATTTCATTTTTTAGTGTTTGTGTTGTTTTTAAGAAAGAAAAGAAAAACTATTTATATCTATTTAATTGTCTATGTAAAATGTTTCTTTTTTTTTTTGTTTGCTACCATTCGTTAATTCATTCCATTCACTGAGTATAACTCGTTATTTTTAAAAGTTATAAACAAGAGACACAAAATGCTTTTCAACAACACTATAAAATTTCTCAATATATGAATGTAAAACATAAAATAGTGGGCCCAAAAACGCCAGGTAGTAGGCCGATATTACCTATAGAGTATAGGTAAAAGAATTATACTTAAATGCTAAATACCAATAAATTGTAATAATGAAACTGTCGCTTGGGACATGTTCTATTGTAATAGGTATACATAGTTATCAAACCATTATAGCAGGTGATTATGATTAAATAGTGATTGGATAGAACAAACGCTTATACAGTATTCGTACGAGTATTAAATTAAACTCTGTAGGCAGAGATAGTATACCGATCAGTAATTAATTCAAGTCGCAACTCAAAGTGGTATGAAATTTGTAATTCTGTACAAGGGTTGCAAAACTATATAAAATTCAACGATGATTAATACATCAAATGAAATATCTTCTAAATATCTTTATAAGCTAACGTATTAGTCAATTGACTAGTCAAACGGTTTAGCCAATTAGTCAAACGGTCAATTTCACCTAGCCATTAATCGAATAGATTAATGACTTATGCTAATTTGATAACAGCTGTGTGTCTAGATATACAGCAACAACAGTTTCCAATATTTACTGTTTTTATATGGTTTGTTGGTTTTTTTTTTGACAATTTTTATGAATATATTTCACATTATTCATTAAAATAAAATAAAAAAATCACCGTTGTTTTAAATGGCTACTACTGCTCTCATAGATTGCGAGTACATATATTATATTTCTCATTAGCATATATTTTTTAAATCAATTAAATCGGTATGCGAGATTAAATCAATTAAATTTATGTCTATATTTACATATATTAACTAAATAAATAAAAAAAAACACAACAGGAAATTACTCCAACTGTGAGTTTTTTATACGGAAATGGATAAAATATTATATCTATATACTAAAAAACTAAATGGCAAGTGTTTTAAAAAAAAAAAGTATTTTTTTGAAGTGTACATCCTTTCTTTTGCATAATATTTTACTTGGAATATGTTAATTTTTAGTGAGATATAAAGTTACAAACTATATACGTACAGGATGATTATGAAAGGATGTCCGATTTTGATTTAAATATCAATTAAAGTTTTTGGTACGCTCCCCTCCACTGTTAGGCAAAGGCATTACAATCTCGTTGCTGAAAAAGTTTAATGACCCTTGAATTATAACATCGTTTTATGGGGGTATGGAAAAATTTTGTTTTTATATGATAAATTATGCATTTTTTGGGTACATTTATCTTCTTGTTTGCCTTTGGTTTATCCAAAATTCTACTTTTAATTGTCCAAAATATATAAGCAATGGTTCAAAAGATTCTGAAAATAATTAATTTTGGTTTAAATAGAAAAAAAATCATTTTTCTGGGGTATTTTCATCTGGTGATCGATGGTTGGGCACCATTTGATAATCATCCTGTATAAATTCAATCCACACAGTATTGTGGACTTGACCTCATCTTTTCTGTGCCTATGACGACGTCTTTTATATGGTATTGAATGTGTTGTTTTTTTTAGTTCCACTTAAAAAAACCTGTTTTTTTTTGTGTTAAAGTTTATTGTTTTCTTGGTAACATAGACAATCTTTCAAACATACTTACTCCATACTGAATCCATATTACAGTGAAACCCGTTTATTGCGACATCTCTTTGTACATGTGCACGGGGTTATCGTAATTCTACAGCTGAAATCAATGTAAATCAATTATCAAACAAGTTCGTTCATCGTGACTCAAATGAAACCATGGGAGGACTATCTCTGTTTACAGACTTCAGTATTAACTCTGAGTATACGGTGTTCGCGCATGCACTCACTATTGAAAATAGTTTGAAAACTATCTATACCTATCATAATAGATCGTTTCACAAGTGAGAGAGTTGGTTTTGATAACTCGTAATTCGCTAATAATAACATACAATCTCAAACTACGCCGTGTAGTCAGTTCAACATAATCAGTGTCATTATTTCAACGTATAGCTATTTAGCTTAAGTGTTATTTCTTTACTTAGCTCTGTTGAGTCCACTATTTTATTTTTACAGTGTACAATCCCGTTCAAAAAAATGAATAGACCTTTTACACACTTAAAAAATATACTACTTATCTTTGTTTATAAATAAATAAAATTATACATTATACAGACAGTTACAAAAGCGAGGAGTTTTATGAAATGTAAGATAATTAACATTTCAGGTCTGTTCGTTTTTTTTTGAACGGGACTGTGTATAAATCAGAGAATTTACTTTGAAAATTCTGATTAATCTCGAAAGTTGTTTAAATGAATTTCTTTTATTTAATAATCAGATCACAAGTTCTTTGTAATTCAATCAATCGAATTCTTCATGTATTTTTTTAACCTAATTATTAATTTTATATATTAAAAAAAAAAAGAAGTAGAGATAATTGTATTTGATGAAGTGCAACTTTAATAATATAATTACATTAATAATTCTATATTAATTGGTGTTTATATTATATTAATATATTTTAATAGTATGATGATGTATTATCGCGATGTTAAGGTAGGATGCACACTGAATACAAATTAGATGAAAGAAAACATACACTCCCGTTCATAACAAATTGAACCAGTAAGTCACATTCTAACCGCGTATATATTACTAAATATATGTATAATATTATATACAGTAACACTTAGAATCTTTCAACTGGTTCATTTTTTCTGAATGGGAGTGTACACAATATAAATATATTCGATCTAAATAAATAATATAGAAAAATGATCACATGATTTATGAAATGTATTGTAAATAAATTTCTTCAGTCTATTAGCGTGAATCCACATCTACGGATCCGGTTGCCACATCAAACAAAACATCTTAAGGTAGTTCCAGCATTGTCTTGTATAATCAGGACAAAAACAACCCGATTTGCTTTTGTTATAGAACAAATGCATATTATACACATATATACTCACATACATATATTTGTATACAAATTAATGTAATTTTGAAAGAAAACAAAATTTTAAACTATTATATTTCGAAAACAAAACGGTTAAACGCGATTATTTTTATTTTTAAATTTATTTAAGAAATATTTATCTTTACTCTCCTAGTTTTTTTTTTAATTCTGTCCGAGTATTTTTTTCAACACAGCAGATAATATTTGGGGCATAAAGTTTTACATGCGCTTCTAATGAGAGAGAATTATTACTTTGTTATTAATTATCTCGCGTTCTAAACGTTCAAAAATTCTGGAACTTTGGGCGTATTAGAAAACGTTATTTTTAGCCTGTGAAAACAAAATAAGCTAAATCTGTCGAAAAGTGATTTCATGCTGGGACCTACCTTAACAAAACGTAAATAGTGTTTTATAAAATTAAGTAAACAAAAAGTCGTATATTTTATAGCGATTGAAAAAGTTTCTTAGAATTTAATAAGACAGACCTTTTTTTCTTGTCATTATTAATATTATATAAAATAAATAATTAATTTTTTTTTTAAATAATTAATAAAAAAGTGTATTTATTATTTTCTAATATATTTCAATTTTTTTGTTTTATTTTTTCTGAATAAAATACTAAGAAATAGTTTTTTTTTTGGTTCGTACATAATTAATTTTTCTTAACAAATACGTCAACAACTCAACAAATTTGTATTCTTCCAGTTTCAATCACTTATATATTACCTTCATATATACAAGGTGAGTCAAAAGTTATGGAGTTTGTTGAAAGGGTGGATAGGTGATGAAATTCTAAGATGAAAGTCCTTGGACATTTTTGCACCAGTAAATTTATATTATTTTTTTAAATAGACTGACAATATTTATATCAATATCTATACAAAATATTTATTAATTCAAACGAACAAATTCAAATAAAATACTATTTTATACATATTAAATATATGTACCATATTATACAAATTTAATTACGTCAGTGGTCGCACTCGGAGTGACAGTCCGAATAGCCCGAAAAACAAATCAATGCAGAGACTCATTAGTCTGAACATGCAAAAAAAAGTGACTATATGAAGGTACTAAAAGCCACTAATTAATAAGGTGGGAAAATTTTAAATACCATAGCCAAAAATATTTCTACGAACTCTGAGTCCGCACGCGACCACTTTAGGGTTAATTTTGCGATAAGTTACTATAGGAAATAATAGTTCTCTTTTACAAATTTTATTGTCGATTTGTGCCTTATTCATTCAGTTTTAAGAAAAATGTTTCGAATAAAAGTTGTTAGTATATTTCTAATGAACAAATTTTATCTGAAGCATTTTTTTCGAAACCTGAATCAATAAGGCGCACAATTCAATTATAAAATTTTAAAAGATGACATCAACTTTTGTGGTCCATAGTACATGATATTATACACTAAAAAAAAGTTTAGCAAAGTAATTAAAAATGTGTAGAACAGCTCATTACTTAAGTTAAACTCATTTTTTTATATTTTCAACAAGTTTTTTTTCTCGGCACCACCATTGTATGGAAATTAATTAAAAAACAATACAAAAACAACACTCAACATCATGTGTATAAAATCATAGCATTAATTTACTGAAAAATCTTGAACGTTTTACACATAAAGAGGAGAGCAAGTAAGCATTTAAATATGGAAGTACATCATTTTAAACACGTTCTGTTTTCTGAAGTAATAAATGTTGACGTTAATTTCATTTTAATGAAATCACAAACAGATTTTATAGTATATGGTTTTTCATTTTATTTTCATTTACAATTTCTGTGTGTGTTTTTTAGAATAAATTATTGCATTCGTAATGAAAAACTTATGCAAATGATGATTTTATACAGGGTGGCTCATAATAAACGATGCATCTGAATATTTTCTTCAAAGATGTGATCACGGTGTTTAGCATTTGACCACTCGTTGATCACCTGTTTACATGCAGTCCTTGGAATTCCTAAAATAGGCTCTGGGCCTCTAAAAGGTATTCCGACGCCCTCCTTTGCTAAGGTATCTGCTTTTTCGTTTCCTTCGAAACCACTGTGACTGTAAATAATCTTAATAATTTTCATGTCAAGTAAAAAAATATATTTTCACTGAAAAAAACTCAATTATTTTTCTATGTACAGAATGTACTACGGACGAAGTTATTGAAAAGTCCTTTTCAACGGAACTGATAGTCTTTTGTAACATATCGCTTATGTTTTAAAGGTAGTAAAATTTTACTACTCGATTATTTGATAACATATAATCTGTCAACTACCTATCACTTTTGGGTTCACTATTTTATTTGTTGACAGTGTGCAGCTTTGATGAGCAGTTTCTTATACAAAATTAACATTGAGAGTAGTTGATACACCCAGTACATCTATACAAATAATATATTATTCATGTGAGAGAATTTAAAATGAAAATTTATTTTTGAATAGAGAAGGAATTTAAAATAATCTCTTTTGCATAAAATAACGTTCCGAAAATTGTGATATTATTGTTTTATATGGTTCTGAATGCCCTAGAAAATCTGTGGGTGTTGGAATTTTATTCATGTCGGATTATATTACAGTTTTTATTAGTTTTGTATGTGATATCAAGGAAAAACTACCCGTTGAAAACTGAATACTACATATTATAAAGTTTCGAGCTTTTGTATGTTTGAACGCGCTCGGAATCTCGGAAGCTACCCGTTCGATTTGAAAAACTCTTTGTGCGTTAGATAGCCTATTTGTTGAGGAACGTTATAAACTATAAAAATTTTGAATTTCAGTGCGAGATTTATTATAATTTTGGAAATGTGAAAGGACATCGCACATCGAATATTCAATGAAATTGTATCTATATAAGATAACCACTTGCACCTATTGAAATTTATTAAAATTTGAAATGAAATTTCCATACTCGCATAAAAAATTATGAGTTTTTAGTGGGACTTAATCATTATTATAAAACAGTTATTGTCCAAAGTAATATTTTTTGTCCATTATTTATGGTAACAAAAGAATTAACCTGGTAACAATCGGATTCATTCTTCAATATTAAATAAAACGGGCTTTGGTAACGGGTTTTACCGCTTTAATATAATCCCTATAATAATCTTCCATCTAGCCCAGTAAATATAGCCGTTACCTTTTAAAAAATACATTTTTAAACAGAATTTTCTTTGTTTTTGTGTTATAAAAACATAGGAAAAACATTTAATACTTATAGAAGTCATTATAAAATTTATTCCTTAGCTAATTACGAACTCCGACGAATAGTTCTCGAGATACACGTAAAAGTTGGACGTAGATAGGCATTAAACTATTAAACTGGGCTTTAAAAGGAACAAAATGTTTTGTCCAATAACTTCAGAAATATGCCGACCCGTAAGATTACCATAGAATACCTAGACAGCGCATTTTATCCCTTTAAAACACAGTTTACCAGTTGCAATCCTTAATGCATCATTACGCCTATTTGAATTTTGGAAAGAGCTTTTTTTATGTAGAATTAGCTAAGGAATAAATTCATTAATGTCCTTTTTCATCGTAAAATTAATAGTTTACGAGATATTTGAGAAAAAATGCTACCTTTGACCTTCAATAACTGTTTTTGCAAGGACAATTTCTTTATGGGCTGTTTGCTATGTTTTTATAGTGCAAAAACGAAGAAAATTATATTGGAATAACTCCAATTGGATTTTTTAAGAGGTAAAAGTGTACAATTTGACTGGACCATAAAGTAATTAACTTAAAATTGAATATTATGAAACATCTACGTGGGTATATTGTAAGAGCAAAAACATTCAATTTGCTAATAAATTTTTCAAACAACAAATGTACACCTCTTCAACAAGGTAAGGTGTACAAGCAGCTATGTGTAACCGTGGAATGAGGTTTGATTAATTTTTTTTTTTTGCTATTAATATTATGGTTAATAAAAAATTACTGTTATTTTTGCCTTGCAGCGAAGATTACAAACTTTTATATAGCAAGAAGCATCTTATTCAATTATTTGTGCGATCAAATGTATGAGTACGATAAAATTCATGTCTAAGCAAATTCTTTGTTTATTCTTTGGGTCCGTATCTATAAATTTGGACCTCTTAGAATTTATATATATATATATATATATATATATATATATATATATATATATATATATATATAAATTACTCTTAACTGTATATAAATTTCTCGATAAACGATTTTTTCATATCATATTTAACTAAAAATTCAATGACGTGTTTGTCTATATATAGTATACATTAGTTATTTCATACTATGTCTGACGTAACCTTAATGGAAATTGACATTAGTATTGTATTGTGACGCTTAAGTATACACAAATAATAATATGATTATTAAGACTAAATAATAAAATAAATTATTAAGACTATTAAATTCAACCTTTTTTTGATAATTAATTTCCACAGATTTCGCCTTAATAGCATCTTTTTTAACTCTCGCTTGTTTACTATTTCTTTCTTTGTCAACCAATCACAAGGAAGTAGGAAATCAACGTACATCGTACACACTACTCTTACGTCTTAATATTTCATGAAAAAAAATCATCAAAATTGAATTCTTCTCTATTTCCTCAAATCATTCTCATGAAGACACCAAAAATTTAATTATATACTAAATATAAATTGTTCAAAACTATCCAATATTTGTTCAGTTTATTTTGATTTATTGTGTACTGCTGTCTCAACAATTTTAATACAAATATTTTTTTTACATCAGGCAAAAAGTTTTACTCACTTTTGATGATATTTATATTTAAATATTTTTAAAGAGTTTTTGAAGCACATGAATATTATTTTTATGATGTGCAGTAAGCCATTAAAAATTCCTTTATTCCTTTTTGCAAATCAAAGAAATAGGTACTTAATTTGGTGACCTAGTTTAAAAAAAAAAAACAAAAAAAACTTAAATGTCAAGACATTTTATTGCAGTAGTATAGGCAACTCTCTACACTCTTTTTTACTGCTTTCGTAAAAAGCATGATAAATAGTTTAGTTGAAAGGTTTATATTCTATCACCTTTAAACATGCAATTCATTCCCCCATTCTTCTCTTTTATAGAACACGGAATAGTATACGGAACATTTTCTATGTCTATTCTATTTATAATGGTTTGTGCTTATGACGCTTTTATTCACTTATTAGCGTAACGTTTTTTTTTTATACACAAAGTCAATCTTTTAAATATTTATGATTTGTAAACTCGGGGAAAACAGTTTATACTAAAGGTAAAAAAAAAAAACTTTTAATAAAATTTCTGCATCATCTTTTTCTTTATCGATTTATTACACGGTTTAATAGCTTTGCGATTTAAAAAGACTGTTTTGCCTTGCTAATATAATTTATAGAGAATCTTCAATAGAACTGTCTGTCCATAATCTAAAGTTGTTTGTCTATAAATTTTGTACATGCTATACGATACATGCTATACAATTTAATAGTACAGAAATGAAAAGCACACCCCAAAATTAGTGGGTTTCAAAAAAAATTTCACTAAAATCGGACGAAATTTAGCTGTGATAGTAAAAAAATTCATTTTTTGTACCTGGTGACGTCACCAAAATCAAAAAAAATGTTTTTGGTCTATAATGGACAAATTCTGTCCGTTTTCGATGAAATTTTTTTTCAAATATACTTAATTTTAGTCAAGAAATTCAATTTTGATCGAAAAATGAGGATATCTCTATTAGTTTTTGATATAGCTTGTTCAAAACACGAAACGGTAAATGCTATACAATTTTATAGTACAGAAATGAAAAGCACACCCCAAAATTAGTGGGTTTCAAAAAAAATTTCATTAAAATCGGACGAAAATTAGCTGTGATATTAAAAAAATTCATTTTTGTTCCTGGTGACGTCACCAAAATCCAAAAAATTGTTTTTGGTCTATAATGGACAAATTCTGTCCGATTTTGATGAAATTTTTTTTCAAATATACTAAATTTTAGTCAAGAAATTCAATTTTGATTGAAAATTCAGGATATCTCTATTAGTTTTTGATATAGCTTGTTCAAAACACGAAACGATAAATGCTATACAATTTTATAGTACAGAAATGAAAAGCACACCCCAAATTTAGTGGGTTTCAAAAAAAATTTCATTAAAATCGGACGAAAATTAGCTGTGATATTAAAAAAATTCATTTTTTGTTCCTGGTGACGTCACCAAAATCCAAAAAATTATTTTTGGTCTATAATGGACAAATTCTGTCCGATTTTGATGAAATTTTTTTTCAAATATACTAAATTTTAGTCAAGAAATTCAATTTTGATTGAAAATTCAGGATATCTCTATGAGTTTTTGATATAGCTTGTTCAAAACACGAAACGATAAATGCTATACAATTTTATAGTACAGAAATGAAAAGCACACCCCAAATTTAGTGGGTTTCAAAAAAAATTTCATTAAAATCGGACGAAAATTAGCTGTGATAGTAAAAAAAATTCATTTTTTGTACCTGGTGACGTCACCAAAATCCAAAAAATTGTTTTTGGTCTATAATGGACAAATTCTGTCCGATTTTGATGAAATTTTTTTTCAAATATACTAAATTTTCGTCAAGAAATTCAATTTTGATTTAAAATTCAGGATATCTCTATTAGTTTTTGATATAGCTTGTTCAAAACACGAAACGATAAATGCTATACAATTTTATAGTACAGAAATGAAAAGCACACCCCAAAATTAGTGGGTTTCAAAAAAAATTTCATTAAAATCGGACGAAAATTAGCTGTGATAGTAAAAAAATTCATTTTTTGTTCCTGGTGACGTCACCAAAATCCAAAAAATTGTTTTTGGTCTATAATGGACAAATTCTGTCCGATTTTGATGAAATTTTTTTTCAAATATACTAAATTTTAGTCAAGAAATTCAATTTTGATTGAAAATTCAGGATATCTCTATTAGTTTTTGATATAGCTTGTTCAAAACACGAAACGATAAATGCTATACAATTTTATAGTACAGAAATGAAAAGCACACCCCAAAATTAGTGGGTTTCAAAAAAAATTTCATTAAAATCGGACGAAAATTAGCTGTGATAGTAAAAAAATTCATTTTTTGTTCCTGGTGACGTCACCAAAATCCAAAAAATTGTTTTTGGTCTATAATGGACAAATTCTGTCCGATTTTGATGAAATTTTTTTTCAAATATACTAAATTTTAGTCAAGAAATTCAATTTTGATTGAAAATTCAGGATATCTCTATTAGTTTTTGATATAGCTTGTTCAAAACACGAAACGATAAATGCTATACAATTTTATAGTACAGAAATGAAAAGCACACCCCAAATTTAGTGGGTTTCAAAAAAAATTTCATTAAAATCGGACGAAAATTAGCTGTGATATTAAAAAAATTCATTTTTTGTTCCTGGTGACGTCACCAAAATCCAAAAAATTATTTTTGGTCTATAATGGACAAATTCTGTCCGATTTTGATGAAATTTTTTTTCAAATATACTAAATTTTAGTCAAGAAATTCAATTTTGATTGAAAATTCAGGATATCTCTATGAGTTTTTGATATAGCTTGTTCAAAACACGAAACGATAAATGCTATACAATTTTATAGTACAGAAATGAAAAGCACACCCCAAATTTAGTGGGTTTCAAAAAAAATTTCATTAAAATCGGACGAAAATTAGCTGTGATAGTAAAAAAAATTCATTTTTTGTACCTGGTGACGTCACCAAAATCCAAAAAATTGTTTTTGGTCTATAATGGACAAATTCTGTCCGATTTTGATGAAATTTTTTTTCAAATATACTAAATTTTCGTCAAGAAATTCAATTTTGATTTAAAATTCAGGATATCTCTATTAGTTTTTGATATAGCTTGTTCAAAACACGAAACGATAAATGCTATACAATTTTATAGTACAGAAATGAAAAGCACACACCAAAATTAGTGGGTTTCAAAAAAAATTTCATTAAAATCGGACGAAAATTAGCTGTGATAGTAAAAAAATTCATTTTTTGTTCCTGGTGACGTCACCAAAATCCAAAAAATTGTTTTTGGTCTATAATGGACAAATTCTGTCCGATTTTGATGAAATTTTTTTTCAAATATTCTAAATTTTAGTCAAGAAATTCAATTTTGATTGAAAATTCAGGATATCTCTATTAGTTTTTGATATAGCTTGTTCAAAACACGAAACGATAAATGCTATACAATTTTATAGTACAGAAATGAAAAGCACACCCCAAAATTAGTGGGTTTCAAAAAAAATTTCATTAAAATCGATCGAAAATTAGCTGTGATAGTAAAAAAATTCATTTTTTGTTCCTGGTGACGTCACCAAAATCCAAAAAATTGTTTTTGGTCTATAATGGACAAATTCTGTCCGATTTTGATGAAATTTTTTTTCAAATATACTAAATTTTAGTCAAGAAATTCAATTTTGATTGAAAATTCAGGATATCTCTATTAGTTTTTGATATAGCTTGTTCAAAACACGAAACGATAAATGCTATACAATTTTATAGTACAGAAATGAAAAGCACACCCCAAATTTAGTGGGTTTCAAAAAAAATTTCATTAAAATCGGACGAAAATTAGCTGTGATAGTAAAAAAAATTCATTTTTTGTACCTGGTGACGTCACCAAAATCCAAAAAATTGTTTTTGGTCTATAATGGACAAATTCTGTCCGATTTTGATGAAATTTTTTTTCAAATATACTAAATTTTCGTCAAGAAATTCAATTTTGATTTAAAATTCAGGATATCTCTATTAGTTTTTGATATAGCTTGTTCAAAACACGAAACGATAAATGCTATACAATTTTATAGTACAGAAATGAAAAGCACACCCCAAAATTAGTGGGTTTCAAAAAAAATTTCATTAAAATCGGACGAAAATTAGCTGTGATAGTAAAAAAATTCATTTTTTGTTCCTGGTGACGTCACCAAAATCCAAAAAACTGTTTTTGGTCTATAATGGACAAATTCTGTCCGATTTTGATGAAATTTTTTTTCAAATATACTAAATTTTAGTCAAGAAATTCAATTTTGATTGAAAATTCAGGATATCTCTATTAGTTTTTGATATAGCTTGTTCAAAACACGAAACGATAAATGCTATACAATTTTATAGTACAGAAATGAAAAGCACACCCCAAATTTAGTGGGTTTCAAAAAAAATTTCATTAAAATCGGACGAAAATTAGCTGTGATATTAAAAAAATTCATTTTTTGTTCCTGGTGACGTCACCAAAATCCAAAAAATTATTTTTGGTCTATAATGGACAAATTCTGTCCGATTTTGATGAAATTTTTTTTCAAATATACTAAATTTTAGTCAAGAAATTCAATTTTGATTGAAAATTCAGGATATCTCTATGAGTTTTTGATATAGCTTGTTCAAAACACGAAACGATAAATGCTATACAATTTTATAGTACAGAAATGAAAAGCACACCCCAAATTTAGTGGGTTTCATAAAAAATTTCATTAAAATCGGACGAAAATTAGCTGTGATAGTAAAAAAAATTCATTTTTTGTACCTGGTGACGTCACCAAAATCCAAAAAATTGTTTTTGGTCTATAATGGACAAATTCTGTCCGATTTTGATGAAATTTTTTTTCAAATATACTAAATTTTCGTCAAGAAATTCAATTTTGATTTAAAATTCAGGATATCTCTATTAGTTTTTGATATAGCTTGTTCAAAACACGAAACGATAAATGCTATACAATTTTATAGTACAGAAATGAAAAGCACACCCCAAAATTAGTGGGTTTCAAAAAAAATTTCATTAAAATCGGACGAAAATTAGCTGTGATAGTAAAAAAATTCATTTTTTGTTCCTGGTGACGTCACCAAAATCCAAAAAATTGTTTTTGGTCTATAATGGACAAATTCTGTCCGATTTTGATGAAATTTTTTTTCAAATATACTAAATTTTAGTCAAGAAATTCAATTTTGATTGAAAATTCAGGATATCTCTATTAGTTTTTGATATAGCTTGTTCAAAACACGAAACGATAAATGCTATACAATTTTATAGTACAGAAATGAAAAGCACACCCCAAAATTAGTGGGTTTCAAAAAAAATTTCATTAAAATCGGACGAAAATTAGCTGTGATAGTAAAAAAATTCATTTTTTGTTCCTGATAACGTCACCAAAATCCAAAAAATTGTTTTTGGTCTATAATGGACAAATTCTGTCCGATTTTGATGAAATTTGTTTTCAAATATACTAAATTTTAGTCAAGAAATTCAATTTTGATTGAAAATTCAGGATATCTCTATTAGTTTTTGATATAGCTTGTTCAAAACACGAAACGATAAATGCTATACAATTTTATAGTACAGAAATGAAAAGCACACCCCAAAATTAGTGGGTTTCAAAAAAAATTTCATTAAAATCGGTCGAAAATTAGCTGTGATAGTAAAAAAATTCATTTTTTGTTCCTGGTGACGTCACCAAAATCCAAAAAATTGTTTTTGGTCTATAATGGACAAATTCTGTCCGATTTTGATGAAATTTGTTTTCAAATATACTAAATTTTAGTCAAGAAATTCAATTTTGATTGAAAATTCAGGATATCTCTATTAGTTTTTGATATAGCTTGTTCAAAACACGAAACGATAAATGCTATACAATTTTATAGTACAGAAATGAAAAGCACACCCCAAAATTAGTGGGTTTCAAAAAAAATTTCATTAAAATCGGACGAAAATTAGCTGTGATAGTAAAAAAATTCATTTTTTGTTCCTGGTGACGTCACCAAAATCCAAAAAATTGTTTTTGGTCTATAATGGACAAATTCTGTCCGATTTTGATGAAATTTTTTTTCAAATATACTAAATTTTAGTCAAGAAATTCAAATTTGATTGAAAATTCAGGATATCTCTATGAGTTTTTAATATAGCTTGTTCAAAACACGAAACGATAAATGCTATACAATTTTATAGTACAGAAATGAAAAGCACACCCCAAATTTAGTGGGTTTCAAAAAAAATTTCATTAAAATCGGACGAAAATTAGCTGTGATAGTAAAAAAAATTCATTTTTTGTACCTGGTGACGTCACCAAAATCCAAAAAATTGTTTTTGGTCTATAATGGACAAATTCTGTCCGATTTTGATGAAATTTTTTTTCAAATATACTAAATTTTCGTCAAGAAATTCAATTTTGATTTAAAATTCAGGATATCTCTATTAGTTTTTGATATAGCTTGTTCAAAACACGAAACGATAAATGCTATACAATTTTATAGTACAGAAATGAAATGCACACCCCAAAATTAGTGGGTTTCAAAAAAAATTTCATTAAAATCGGACGAAAATTAGCTGTGATAGTAAAAAAATTCATTTTTTGTTCCTGGTGACGTCACCAAAATCCAAAAAATTGTTTTTGGTCTATAATGGACAAATTCTGTCCGATTTTGATGAAATTTTTTTTCAAATATACTAAATTTTAGTCAAGAAATTCAATTTTGATTGAAAATTCAGGATATCTCTATTAGTTTTTGATATAGCTTGTTCAAAACACGAAACGATAAATGCTATACAATTTTATAGTACAGAAATGAAAAGCACACCCCAAAATTAGTGGGTTTCAAAAAAAATTTCATTAAAATCGGACGAAAATTAGCTGTGATAGTAAAAAAATTCATTTTTTGTTCCTGGTGACGTCACCAAAATCCAAAAAATTGTTTTTGGTCTATAATGGACAAATTCTGTCCGATTTTGATGAAATTTGTTTTCAAATATACTAAATTTTAGTCAAGAAATTCAATTTTGATTGAAAATTCAGGATATCTCTATTAGTTTTTGATATAGCTTGTTCAAAACACGAAACGATAAATGCTATACAATTTTATAGTACAGAAATGAAAAGCACACCCCAAAATTAGTGGGTTTCAAAAAAAATTTCATTAAAATCGGACGAAAATTAGCTGTGATAGTAAAAAAATTCATTTTTTGTTCCTGGTGACGTCACCAAAATCCAAAAAATTGTTTTTGGTCTATAATGGACAAATTCTGTCCGATTTTGATGAAATTTTTTTTCAAATATACTTAATTTTAGTCAAGAAATTCAATTTTGATTGAAATATCAGGATATCTCTATCAGTTTTTGATATAGCTTGTTCAAAACACGAAACGATAAATGCTATACAATTTTATAGTACAGAAATGAAAAGCACACCCCAAAATTAGTGGGTTTCAAAAAAAATTTCATTAAAATCGGACGAAAATTAGCTGTGATAGTAAAAAAATTCATTTTTTGTTCCTGGTGACGTCACCAAAATCCAAAAAATTGTTTTTGGTCTATAATGGACAAATTCTGTCCGATTTTGATGAAATTTTTTTTCAAATATACTTAATTTTAGTCAAGAAATTCAATTTTGATTGAAAATTCAGGATATCTCTATCAGTTTTTGATATAGCTTGTTCAAAACACGAAACGATAAATGCTATACAATTTTATAGTACAGAAATGAAAAGCACACCCCAAAATTAGTGGGTTTCAAAAAAAATTTCATTAAAATCGGACGAAAATTAGCTGTGATAGTAAAAAAATTCATTTTTTGTTCCTGGTGACGTCACCAAAATCCAAAAAATTGTTTTTGGTCTATAATGGACAAATTCTGTCCGATTTTGATGAAATTTTTTTTCAAATATACTAAATTTTAGTCAAGAAATTCAATTTTGATTGAAAATTCAGGATATCTCTATTAGTTTTTGATATAGCTTGTTCAAAACACGAAACGATAAATGCTATACAATTTTATAGTACAGAAATGAAAAGCACACCCCAAAATTAGTGGGTTTCAAAAAAAATTTCATTAAAATCGGACGAAAATTAGCTGTGATAGTAAAAAAATTCATTTTTTGTTCCTGGTGACGTCACCAAAATCCAAAAAATTGTTTTTGGTCTATAATGGACAAATTCTGTCCGATTTTGATGAAATTTTTTTTCAAATATACTAAATTTTAGTCAAGAAATTCAATTTTGATTGAAAATTCAGGATATCTCTATTAGTTTTTGATATAGCTTGTTCAAAACACGAAACGATAAATGCTATACAATTTTATAGTACAGAAATGAAAAGCACACCCCAAAATTAGTGGGTTTCAAAAAACATTTCATTAAAATCGGACGAAAATTAGCTGTGATAGTAAAAAAATTCATTTTTTGTTCCTGGTGACGTCACCAAAATCCAAAAAATTGTTTTTGGTCTATAATGGACAAATTCTGTCCGATTTTGATGAAATTTTTTTTCAAATATACTTAATTTTAGTCAAGAAATTCAATTTTGATTGAAATATCAGGATATCTCTATCAGTTTTTGATATAGCTTGTTCAAAACACGAAACGATAAATGCTATACAATTTTATAGTACAGAAATGAAAAGCACACCCCAAAATTAGTGGGTTTCAAAAAAAATTTCATTAAAATCGGACGAAAATTAGCTGTGATAGTAAAAAAATTCATTTTTTGTTCCTGGTGACGTCACCAAAATCCAAAAAATTGTTTTTGGTCTATAATGGACAAATTCTGTCCGATTTTGATGAAATTTTTTTTCAAATATACTAAATTTTAGTCAAGAAATTCAATTTTGATTGAAAATTCAGGATATCTCTATTAGTTTTTGATATAGCTTGTTCAAAACACGAAACGATAAATGCTATACAATTTTATAGTACAGAAATGAAAAGCACACCCCAAAATTAGTGGGTTTCAAAAAAAATTTCATTAAAATCGGACGAAAATTAGCTGTGATAGTAAAAAAATTCATTTTTTGTTCCTGGTGACGTCACCAAAATCCAAAAAATTGTTTTTGGTCTATAATGGACAAATTCTGTCCGATTTTGATGAAATTTTTTTTCAAATATACTTAATTTTAGTCAAGAAATTCAATTTTGATTGAAATATCAGGATATCTCTATCAGTTTTTGATATAGCTTGTTCTAAACACGAAACGATAAATGCTATACAATTTTATAGTACAGAAATGAAAAGCACACCCCAAAATTAGTGGGTTTCAAAAAAAATTTCATTAAAATCGGACGAAAATTAGCTGTGATAGTAAAAAAATTCATTTTTTGTTCCTGGTGACGTCACCAAAATCCAAAAAATTGTTTTTGGTCTATAATGGACAAATTCTGTCCGATTTTGATGAAATTTTTTTTCAAATATTCTAAATTTTATTCAAGAAATTCAATTTTGATTGAAAATTCAGGATATCTCTATGAGTTTTTGATATAGCTTGTTCAAAACACGAAACGATAAATGCTATACAATTTTATAGTACAGAAATGAAAAGCACACCCCAAAATTAGTGGGTTTCAAAAAAAATTTCATTAAAATCGGACGAAAATTAGCTGTGATAGTAAAAAAATTCATTTTTTGTTCCTGGTGACGTCACCAAAATCCAAAAAATTGTTTTTGGTCTATAATGGACAAATTCTGTCCGATTTTGATGAAATTTTTTTTCAAATATTCTAAATTTTAGTCAAGAAATTCAATTTTGATTGAAAATTCAGGATATCTCTATTAGTTTTTGATATAGCTTGTTCAAAACACGAAACGATAAATGCTATACAATTTTATAGTACAGAAATGAAATGCACACCCCAAAATTAGTGGGTTTCAAAAAAAATTTCATTAAAATCGGACGAAAATTAGCTGTGATAGTAACAAAATTCATTTTTTGTACCTGGTGACGTCACCAAAATCCAAAAAATTGTTTTTGGTCTATAATGGACAAATTCTGTCCGATTTTGATGAAATTTTTTTTCAAATATACTTAATTTTAGTCAAGAAATTCAATTTTGATTGAAAATTCAGGATATCTCTATTAGTTTTTGATATAGCTTGTTCAAAACACGAAACGATAAATGCTATACAATTTTATAGTACAGAAATGAAATGCACACCCCAAAATTAGTGGGTTTCAAAAAAAATTTCATTAAAATCGGACGAAAATTAGCTGTGATAGTAACAAAATTCATTTTTTGTACCTGGTGACGTCACCAAAATCCAAAAAATTGTTTTTGGTCTATAATGGACAAATTCTGTCCGATTTTGATGAAATTTTTTTTCAAATATACTTAATTTTAGTCAAGAAATTCAATTTTGATTGAAAATTCAGGATATCTCTATTAGTTTTTGAGATAACCTGTGCAAGAAACAAATTTCTCGTAGTATATAAATGTTATATAATTTTAAATGGTGTTTAAATGAAGAAAAAAAGACTTTTCTATGCGATCACCTCACGATCCTCCTTAATATCAAGATATTTTCACAATTTTCAAATTTCTTATTTAATGCTGTTGCCAATAATTACAATTTATGATGAAATACTCGGTACAAACAAAACACCATGTTAAAAGTACATAATAAAAGGATTTGCTACATTTAAAGACGAAGATGACTGCAATATACAAAATCAATATAAATAGCGCAATAAAATTTTTAGCGTCTTGTAGGAAGGAAAAAACAACAGATCAAGTTTATTTATTTTTTCTATTAAAGAATTATAAATATAATTGATTAAATTACGTATATAGATGGTTTACCGCAAGACCTAGATTCTTTCTATATATTATCCACATAATAGTTTCATCTAAAATTACCATACGCTCGCGTTGAATAAAAGTTGAACCAGTTGAAACATTCAAAGTGTTGCTGTATGTAATATTATACATATATTTAGTAATATAGTATACGCTTAGAATGTGTTTTATTAGATCAATTTTTATGAACGGGAGTGTACTACATACAAAATATAAAAAAATAATCTGTTATCTTTGGTGAGATAACAACTGTCGAGTATTGAATGTTATTGCTAACCTTCGCCATTAATATTAAACTGAGGCATAAACACGTGCTGATAACATTTTATTGAGCAATTCAATTGCCGCCTCTATTAATGATTCATTTTTTGAAAGGTAATGGATTATAGATTACAAATTATATTAGGGTTTTGTATTCGAAACAATGGAGAAAAATCAATTCTACTTGTGGTACTGCAAGATAGATCTTGTACAATCGGAAGCGTTCCGAAGATATTATCTCCCTTCAAAGGCCCACCATAATCAACACAGTGCCAATCATTACGGGGCACTCATCGGGTGGGCAAACATGCACAGCGTATCTGATATGATTTTAGTATTTGCAAGGCCTATTTTATTTATAAATGACATAGGTCAAGTGGAGAGGAGGGAATAAAGAAAGAAGAAAACACAAAATATAAAATATCTCTCTTAATATTAGAACAATCGAAAAATGTGTAAGAAATAAAGTTGTAGAAAATCATGTTTGCTACAATTCATCACCATATCATTTTTGCTCAAACTCTAATGTTTACAGACATATTAAGGAATTTAATTTCTGTAAATGTTAGTGTAACAGAAAAAATGATAAGCAACAAAATTACAGTAAAACTTAGTACCTACAACTTTACTTCTTATAAATTTTTCGATTTTTCTAATATTAAGTGAGATATGTCAAATTTTGTCTTTCCCCCTCTCACTAAACCCCCCTTTCCCCTAGTCCGATTTTACCCATTAACGAATTTGATCATTTGAATAGCAAAAGCGCCTCAAATACCAAATTTCAATCCAATCGGAATAAAATTGTGACCGCTAGAGCGATTACAGACATATATATATATATATATATATATATATATATATATATATATATATATATATATATATATATGTATATATATACAAATTTTACAGATAGTGATTTTCGACATCTACTAGGTAGGATCGATGGACATTTGAAGAAATTTTTGCAAAATTTTGAAGTCGGTACGAGACCAATATCTCTATTCCTTTTCAGAAAATTCGCTAAAAACAGTTATAATGATTACGGAATCTTTATACGTGTTTCTCTGATCCACACTTAACTAAATGATTATTGTATTGGAGAAAAAAAATTGAGACTAGATATTTTAATTAAATTATATCGCAACAGTAGTAGTCTGTCTCTCTATATATAGTCTATATGTACATATAGTCTGTCTCTCTCTCTCTGTATATATGGTCAGAATCGTCAATCAACTCGTGGAGTGTCCGTCTCTTATCAAATAATATTAGAACACATTATTTGTAATCAATTTTTACATTTTTATGTGCTGATAACACGACAACATGCGACATAACACATTCGCCTAATAAACCATATTTTGACAAAATGGAAACCCGACTTCTATAACAAAAAATGCACTAAAAAGTAAAAAAATAATTGCATATTCTTGTGCCAATTTTAGTTCACCTAAGCAAAAATTTTTAAACATATATGTACAATTATTGTTATTTTTGGAGGCGGTGTCAGCATAGAGAAATTCACATAATTTTTGGACACCGCCTCCAAAAATAACAATAATTGTACATATATGTTTAAAAATTTTTGCTTAGGTGAACTAAAATTGGCACAAGAATATGCAATTATTTTTTTACTTTTTAGTGCATTTTTTGTTATAGAAGTCGGGTTTCCATTTTGTCAAAATATGGTTTATTTCTCGCTTTTTAGTGACTTTGAAGTTCTATAACTAGTTTTATTTGTCTAAATATGGGTAGACCTACTAAAAAATTCAAAATCGGTTCATAAATGTCGGAGTTCTGAGGTGACACACATAAAAAAAAAAAAAAAAAAAAAAAAAAAAAATACAGACGAATTGAGAACCATCCTCCTTTTTTGAAGTCGGGTTAAAAACTGTTACTTCATTTGGAGTCCTCTAAATGAAACGCGCAAAAACGAGTAATACACACAATATATATACGACATTATTGAACGAGTGGCAAACCTCGCGACCGAATTAAACTACCACTGAACTACCGTCTACCGATGATGGTGTGTTGTTAGCTGCGCATAAATGAACAAGAAACTCTCAACGATGATGATGATGATGTTATCATAAAACGATGTTTTTGGTGCCGCTATCTACCATTTTCTAGGAGTTCATATATATGCAACACATATTATTTATTTTATAACACATTCAAACATTGCTCGAATGCGGGGTTTAGTTGATTAGTTTTCGTTGTTGTTGTCCGAAAAATGATGACGTTTCGAATACGAAAATAAAAAATAGATCAAAAATGATAATGCAATTTTATATTTTGTACGCCTTTTTTTTTGTAAAAAAATTGTGATAATTTTCATAAATAATCTTTTAATGTGCCTTCTATTAAATCCGTGTCACAATGTGTCTTATTTAAAAAAGATTATGACCGAAGTGAAATCACCGCGTCGTATCAAAACTGATTTACATCCAACGCCACATGGCTCACCAACATTTTCGCGATCATCTAGGTAGGACTATATTTTTTTTTTCTTCCAATTTTAATTTTAATCATCATTTTCTTCAAATCAGAAATATAACAACTGATTAATTGTTTAAATACCATGTGTATATGGAGGTTTTAATATGCGTATAAGTTTATTGGATATTCATTTTTCAAAAACATTACTTCTGTAATCTACAGGTATAAGATGTTTGAACTGTGATTGTTAAGGACGTTCCAGCACAGTGTTATGCAATCAGTACAACAAACCGGTTTGATTTTATTATAGTACCAATACATAGACACACATATATAACACATAGACAAAATAATGTTATGATGAAGAAAAGGAATAATTTTAAACTTTTATATTTCGAAAACAAAACGGTAACACACAATTTTTTTTTTAAATTTATATAATAAATATTTAATTTTACTCTCCTAGTTTTTTTTTAAATTATGTCGAGTATTTTTTTTAATACAACAGATAATAGTTGGGCGGGCATGAAGTTTCACATGCTTCTAAACGGTCAAAAATTCTGAAACTTCGGGATTTATTAGAAAACGTGATTTTTATCATGTGAACAAAAAATTAGCAAAATCTGTCGAAAAGTGGTGGTATGCTGGTACATCCTTAAGACAAAACTGTTAAGTTAAATAAAGTTTCAAACAAAAGTTTCAAAAAAACATATTTTTTGTATTATGAATTTTTTTCTATCTCTAAAGGTTTAAAAGGTTTAGAGTGATGTGGATTCTATTAAATTCCTTATTTTAAAATTATGACAACCAAAGTCTTCGCGACTTGTTATAAAACCGATTTACAATTCCAATACTACAAGACTGGCATCCATTTTCTCGATTATCTATGGTATGATTTTATTAATAAATGAAGTTTGATTAATAAATTAACTAAATAAACATGTTACTAAATTGTATTTAGAAAATGGCATTTATTCACTGTTATTCGTACATGTTTGATTACTACCTATTTTTAGCGTAGAAATGTTAAGCTTGCTAAAATTATTTTTGAAAATGTTCTTAATAGATAAATAATAGTTAAAATGACTGGTAGCAGATTCTAATCCGCATCCTATTGATCTGGATGACTGGTTAATCCGGACGGAAAATTAAAATTAATCTGTAGGACAAGTTTTTATAAAAGCAAAAAACATTGATTTTTATAGTTTAATCCATCTAACATTTTACTGACTGTAAAATGAACATTATGATGGCAGAAATTGAACTCATTAAAGGGCTGATGGTCCTTCTTCCCGGATGTAAGTTAAGATCAAATGACATGCTAGTTTGCTGAACGTGGATGAGTTGTGGTTATTTAAATGAGTTCTAAAATTTGACTAGTTGTAAAATATGAACATTATGATATATAAATTGAACTCATCAAAGGGCTGATGGTCCTTCTTCCCGGATGTAAGTTAAGATCAAATGAAATACTATTTTGCTAAATGTATGCGAGTTGTGGTTACTTTAAATGAGTCTTCTATTAAAACTGATATGCACCCATCCAACAAGATTTCCCAGCATTATCTCGATCACCTTTACATAAAGTGAGCATCGATAATAAGGATGTTGTACCATTTTACTTAACACGATACAGAACTTCAGTTTCATATCTGACTTTCCGATCATAAGGACGGATTCTATTATGGCTGAATATATTAGCCTGTACATATTACTATCCTTTCTAAATCAGTAGGATTGGGCTGTTAAATTCCCTATTTTAATTTGATCGTTTTTTTTTGTTGTGATTGACAGTTTAAGTACAACACCAAGTCGTTCAGGAAGCCGTCTTCAACAAACATTACGATGTCGTGCTACTGCTGCTACGGCTGCGGCTGCTGTTGGTGGTGGCGATCAACAAGTTAACGTACCAGATTCACCACGTTCCTTGGATGGATGCGTTGTTGGGGGCAGCCGTTCACGTATCACATCAACATCGTCAGCATCACATAGTCCATTGCGATTATCACGTCGCTATATGCCAACATCTTCACCAACCAGCGGACAATTAAGTTCAACTGCCTACGATTCAGATGACTCGATACGATTAGATCGTAGTACGCACGGGTCAATGATGCAGGATATTGTTGGCATGAAAACAATGCTGTTAAAATTGAAACGGGTTTTACAAGAGGTATTTACAAATTTCATACAAAAATCGTTTTTTTTTTTTTTTGTCTTTGACGTTGACGTTGAAATCATTTTGATTGATTGATTTAGACTTGATTGACAGCACTTTCTTTTCTGTACATAATCATTTTTTTAGTAATCAAAAACATAATTTGTTCGTTATTGCGCATGTCCAATTTATAATATTTTTATAGAAATGCTTATAGCATTGCTCTGACTTCGTGTGATCATTAATTCCTGAAGAACCTGAATAGATTTCGTAATTTTCTCATATTTATACAAGATGGCCCAAAAGTACCTTCACGGTTTTAAATTAAGAAATGTACACACCCGTTCACTCAGATTCAATTCAGGTCTGTTCATTTTTTTTTGAACGGGAGTGTACATTTTTTAATTTAAAATCGTGAAGGTACTTTTGCGCCACCCTGTACAAAGAGCAATATTTTCCCTCAAGACTCGAATTACTGATGTTTTTTACATGAAATAAATATAATAAAGTCTAGACAACAATGTGAAGTCTGAACACAGAGAATCTTTTGCTGTAATCGATTTTTCAGAAATTTGACCAACACGCAACATATTTGCACAATGATTTTTCATAAAAAAAGGCTGTTCAAACAAATTTTGCCAAAAAGCTCTAGCATGCATTTTATTATTTCGCTTTTTAATTTCCTTTTCTTTTTGTTTTATTATTATTTGTGTGTGTGTGTTCATTCGATACCAAAATATGTCATCATTCACGGGCGCAGCCAAATGAAGATTTATTGATGAGGGTGAGTTTTTCATTTTCATAGATCTATATGTCACATAATTTTGTAATTAGGATGTATTTTTTATGAATCGTAAGAATTTTAGCAGTAAACTCAACATTATTAGTTTTGCTCTGGGCCCATAACCTGATTCCTATTAGGCTTGGCGTACATTTAGAAACAGATGACGTCGTTCAGTTTCTACGCAGATCAAACAAGATCGTGGATAACATGCAAGCTTTAATTTTAACTATACGCGCCACACAGCCTCTGCCTTTGCCAAATTGCTGCACTAAACTGCTGTAAAATGTTTTTGGGTTGAACTTTCCTGCTTGCACTTCGATACGCAGTTCAATCTGCGTATTTGGCTAAAATTCTTACCACGGAACGTAATACTAGAATAGAAAATCATTGGATATTAGATAAGAATTAATAATATTAACCCCGTGACATGCAAAGTTTGGGCGAAAAGTAATTCGAAAAAAATTTACTAACCAAATGATGTTTTTTGTTCCAATTATAGTCCGAAACTCTCAACCCATTCGAATCACCTTTAAAGAATGGGCACTTCAATATTAACGATGGCATTAACAACCAAATATCAGAGAATGTGGGAGCCGATGAACGGTTTGAGCTAGCAGATTTACGTCGTCAAGTTTTATTTTTACAAGCTCAATTGGAGGATCGTGAACGAACTGTACAACAGTTACGTCAACAAGTTGCTGACGTAACAACATCAAGCTCAGCGCCCACATCGATTTGCGATTCAACAACAGAAATGTGCAATGCAGCCACGCAAACTGATCGAGTAAATATTCTGATGCCCAAATTTTTAAATTGAGTTTATTTAATAATTTTGAATTTATGGTTTCAGATACGACCTATGTCCGCCGGTCCTTCCTTATTACAAGGTTTCCCCACAGATGCTGCTAAAGGTGGTCCATTAGTCAGGTAAATATTTAATTACTATTTCATGATCAAGTCAAGATTTGTGGATACTTTACAGAGGTTACGTCTTAAAACATTTATTTGGGTAACAATGTTAATAATAATTGATCCTGACTTTAAGATCCTCCGGAGACTAGCTATCATGTTTCTGTCATGTGAAAAACTCGAAGCTTCTCTGTCGGTGTTTTTTCCCTAATGTATGAGTTAAGGGTTTTGGATCTAATCATTCTAACTGCATTTTCAATGGATGGCTCGTCATTAGATTAGATTTGAATCAGGAGCAAGTCTTATTAAGAACTTGCTCCTCTTATTTTACCTCCTTTTCTTCAAAGGTGTTCCAGGAGTCCTTTGGTTTTGATTAACGTTAAGATATTTCTTGGAGACATCTCATAGATTTCATCTGGCTAGACATCTGTCCATACCAAATCATTGTTTGAGCGAGAGATTTTCCGGTTTCTTCCTCTTCATGACAAAATCTGCAGAGATAATTTTCTGGGTCGTACGTCATACTTTTTGTACGATATACTAATGGAAGCAATCGACAGTATGTAGTCAAAAGTCACCTCTAAAACGGTCTGGATGTAACTTTGCTCAATCTGGCTTCACGCTGCGTTCCATTTCGAGGAAAGAATCGAGATAGACTTATTCGCGTTTTTGTCGCAATTCTCTAATTAAAAGCCTTATTTTCTCAATGCCATCGAGTCGACTATCTTATTTTCCTGAATATCAATCATTATGGGTAGAAGAGTCAGGCTGGTTCTGACACAAGCTTCCAAATTTGTCTATTAGAGGCGCTGTGATCGGCGTGTTTGTGATTGTGAACTTTGCTAAGAGAGTGAATGGTACCGGGTGTGATCTAGGGTTGGATCAAATTGGTGTTGGGTGGGCGCTGCGATCGAATTGGTTATAAATAAGAGAGTGGACTGGCACTGTGATCGGATCGGTTATAGATTAATTTTGATATCCAAATTAACTTGGCAATGATACCCAAAGTTTTCTCAACACAATGTAGTTAAATGTAACCTCTGTACGGTGTAAATAAATGTTGTGGAGCTAAATCATATTAACTCTCATTAACAGCACCATGAAGAATAGATATATTAGGAGATTGAACGACATAGGCAATTCGTCTGTTTTTGTGTCCTCAAAAACGTGTAGAGATCATAGTTATTATTTTCGCCACTAGCGGCAGTGCGAATCTGCCCGTACGGAATTATTATTATTATTACATATTAAAATCAACGGTTATCACATCTTACAAATAAAAATTGTAAGTATAAAAATTGTTTAATTTTATAAATGTGAAAAAATGGGACGATGTTGTACAATGAAAGCAAAGATATACTGTTATATATCTATGAGTGGAAGGTTGTTTAAGGTTAGGAATGCGTGTCTGCATTTACGAAAGGAATATGGTCTGTAATTACCGGTTTTGTCATCTTCTTTCTTTATCTAATATATGTTAGTATTGTGAACATATATTTGTAATTATTAATTGCAATTATCACTATGATTCTTCATCTTTTAATTTATTGCAGATTATTAAGAATTCTCTATTATTAATATTTATTTAATTATTACTTGATAATCGAAAACAATTTTTTATTATCTATAAAACTAAGACTTTTTATTAACTGAATGAAAGTGATTTCTTGGCGCCTACATTTGAACATTTAAATTCCGTACGGCACTGAGACCAGTGACCCCTACTGATAAAAGATAGTTACACCAATTCTTGACCGTTTTTTTAACATTACGTTCGCTCTCCATATATGTCTATTCTTCATGAACAGCACAAAGCATATTGTGGTACCAAAAGTATACACTTTAGACTAATAATCATTTTTTCAATTTCCATGCGGCCATTATAATAACAGCTTTCGGATTGGGAAGGTAGAGTGTGCTGATTTACTATTCGGAATATGTGTTTTGTGTTCCATTAATCTCCTCTGTTTCCTTCATTTACTCTATACTTGTTCATCCTGTTATTGTCCCAATCGTGACTAGGATGAATTCCTTTATTAAGGAGAAATTTTGTATTTCATGTGCAAAAAAATGTTTACGGTAATCGATAATTGTTTTTCGACAGCCTATAGAAATGCGTTTTTATAGAACAAAACGTTTTTTTTAATTAGTCCTGCTTTTATTACAGTTTTACCTAAATAATTTTTCTCCTTAATAAAGGAATATTTCAACAAAAAAAAAAACAATGTACTCTCAATTTCAAAAAAAACGCAACACCATGAGGTTCTGCTTTTTTTTTGAATAGGAGAGTATTTCACAAAATGTTAAACATTTTTAGTAGACAATAAAAGCTCTCTATGATATTAAAAAAAATTTTTAAATTCAAATGTTGGTAAACAATTTTTAAATCCATTATTTTATTGGTAATTTGGGAATAAATTTTAAATGGAGGACATTTAATACAATTCTCTAAAATATCTGTCTATCGATTCAGGTCCAAAAGCACATAGGGAATTGCTTGAAATGTCAGAATATATTTTTCTGGGTGGAGACTAAAATTTTTTGCATGTTAAAAGAAAACAGGTGTCTACCAAATATGGACTTTCTCCCATTTTTTCCTTCTCCAAATTTTTCATTGGTGCACCTACAGTTTAAGAATAAAACTAGGCTAAGTCTAAGATATGTCATTAAGTAATTTCAAAACAATGTTAATTGAAATAACTTTATTACTCTACGACTCTAAGAATCATTCAATTCTTAGGGTCTGGTTGCTTATACAAAGTGATTAGCAGTAGTAAATAGGCGTCCGCCTTTTAAACCTTAAAATTTGAAACACATAAAATACTTTTGGAACTTCTTAACTTCAGTTAATTCCCATAAAACTGATAAAATAATGGAAATCGTGTGTAGATATAAAATTTTTTGGTCAAATTTTCAAACAAAAAAAATATCAAAATGGCGTACAAAATTGTCCAAAAAACAAAACCAGTTAAAAATAGTGCCTTTTTTACACAAAATTTTACGTAACAAAATCTTTATATAGACACAAACATTTCTGTTAATTTACTTGAAAGCAATTTTAATTATTGTTAAAACAAAACTAATTAAAATGATTTTAATTGAAATGGTTATTGATAAATTTTAGTTAACGCCAGTGTGTTTAAATTGTGCACTAGAAATATAAAAGGCCCTAATTTTTTTCAACTAGAAAATAATAATATATAGAAATAGTTCAATTGTATATATATATATATATACCAATACCTAGATTTGAAAAATAATAAAATACGACCACATCTATGTGTGACGTCCTGAGGTAGAACGATACTTATATAGGGTGTAAAACATTTGACTTGGAAAGAAGGCGGCGTCTAAAACTCACTAAATTACTTGACCTGTAATCCGGTCTTTGTTAATTCAAATGTCTTCAGACCACGCCTTCTTTCATTATTATCAGTACTCTTTCCTATTTATCCCTACCAAAGTCATAAGTTCGTACACCCACTATAATAAACCTTCTAAGTCACATCATGAGGTAGAATATACAGGATGAAGAACATTTATCCTGGAAAGAAGGAGGTGCCTAAAACGCATTAAATTACTTTGCCTAGAATCCACTCTTGAGGTTTTGTTCTAATATTAGAAACAGAGTAGCCAGGCTCAACTGTGACAGTTACATATGCGTTGTTAATGAAACTGATCTGTTGTTATGAAAAATATAACTAATTGATCAAGTATAGCCTGACTAAAGCCGCCATTTTAGAATATGACGTTATGAGTAACTGTTACGAATAGATGTCAATAAAATTATCTTTAGGCCCCGCCTTCTTTCATTGTTATCAGTATTCTTTCATATATCTCCCTACCAAAGTCATATGTTCGTACACCCAGTACATAGATACTACACAAGGATACCGAACTCAAACGGGAGAATTGACAAAATATGGCAACGAAATGGTAATAGTAATATTTACTTTTTATGCCACTAGCGTCGCTAGTTGTTCATCCGTACTACAATCCGTACCGAAGTGAATATAGTATAATAAATAGGAGTCAAGTAAGCAAATAACCAGTTTTATTTCGTAGTGATTATTTTGAAGTATACAATTTGTTTCAACTAAATCCTTATTGAAAAATTGAAATTACTTGATCATTTATTAAAAAAAGTATTTTATTGAAAAAATACTTTGGCTGCAAATAATTTTTATAATATTGCAAATGCGTAATAATGTTTTTCAACTAAAACTCGCGCCTTATACTCTCACCACTGTTTCCGGCATAGAAGCGACACTACTGACATCTTTTTTTTTGCCAATTATTTGTTTACATGGAGTTCGGTATCCTTGTGTAGTATCCATGACCCAGTATTAAAAAAACACTAAATCCATACAGATAACATCCGTAAAACAAAGATAGGTGTTATCTCATTTATTGTCTCCATGACGCGTAAGCACTTACGTAGTCCATAAAATTTAAAAAAGACAGAAATTTTGTATTAAAATTACGTCAAATCAATTTTTATTATTTGAAATATTGAGGTATTGGTTTATCTAAAAAAAAAAAAAACAAATAAATTAAAAAGTCACAGAAACTTGTAATGGTGTCGAACATGTTTTCACGCTGCTATGTTCAGCCAACATTTGGAGCTCGTAAGTACAAAAACTAATACCAAAAACAGAAAATTCTATGCAACTAAAAAACATTACCACCAACGTCATTAAAAGACAACACATATACAGTCGAGTATTTTGAAACGCTTCTATTTTTGCACCATTTTGTACAAACACATTTTTTTCTGTCACTGCTTTCTCTTTTTCGTTTAAAGCTCTGCCTTTTGTTTCTCATTTTTTAGTACAATATTTTTTTTCATTATATAAATTATTTATTATATATTTCATTCATGTTTTTATCTTTCAGCTGGTTTTGGGTGAGAAAGTATATTTTTGGTCCAATGGCATTTACTTGGTGGTGGATTTTAGTCAAATCCACGCTAGGTACTTTAGTTGGGAAGTGTCACTGTTCTAAGATCCGAAATTCAAAACAATCCAAGTACTTGTAAATAATTACCTTACAGTAAAGCTGCGTATTGAAACCTACAGGGTGTCAGATATTGAATGTTTGGGTTCGAAACCTTGGACCCATCAATCCTGGGAGCAATCCCGGCGGAGAAGTTGTGGGCCTTCTGTGTGGCATCCGGCTTATTGGTTCATCTGCTTAGTATGTTGCCTCTCACCCGGTGACTTCTGGTCTTCGGGTGACAGGTTGTTCTCAAGGAAGAGACAGATGCCCCCTTGGTCTAGGTGCTAGGGACCCACTTGCGGTACCCCTCTTTCTAATTATTATTAAGCTGAGTTCAAGCAAATTTAACACCCCAAACAAATTCAATAGACCCATTGAAACTCAAGCACTATGATCTCTAAAGATCTAGTGATACATTAAATCTCTGAATGAGATTTTGGGCGAAAAAGTGACTTAGATGACGACAGAGTGACTTAAGATTAAATTTCACTTGGATGTTTTTACAAATCGAATAGACATTTATTACAAGCTTTCGAAATCTGTTTGTGGTGTTCCACGAATGTAAGGTGTTAAGGAGATTGAAATTTAAAGTTTAGATCTATAAATATACTGTCTCACTCAACGCAACACAAACTTTACAATTTTGCGAACTTCACAACATACTTTTTCATTGTACATAACTTGAATTATTCGAATTAAAATAAGCTTTTTTTGCAGTATAAATTCTCATCTGTTCAAAACCATCTTGCCATTTTGAAAAGAAATAATATCAGATCATTTGTATCATGATTTATTTTGTATTCTTGACGATTCGTTTGATGCAAGTATTTTCAAATCACTGCTTGCCAAATATTTCCCGCCAGTTGATTGATTCAACCACAAGACGAAGGCTTCATTCATAGACAAAACTGCATTGTTGCTTGGAAGAATTCATATACGATTTTACGAGAATTTTTTCGATGGCATTGACATTCCTTTTGAGTTTTCAGGGTCTCGGGAGGAAATGTGTCAGGGAAAATCTTAGAGCAAGATGAAGTTCAAATAAACTTCTTACTTCTGTTTCAATCCTAACTTGCTCCAATTTTGTTTCTTGCAACGCGAAACCCTTTAGTCTTCAAATCCACACTTGAGTATAATTTGCTTTGCTCTGGGACGGAGTGGAGAAAGTCCTTATTAATCTTGCCTTAAGTTTATGAAGGGAAAACTTAGACCAAAAGGAAACTGGTGTAAAATCGTAAGATATTCCACGCTGACAATCAAAATGCCGTTTTATTTGTATGAATAAGCTCGTAAAGAATAAACTCTTTAAAAAATAAATTTTAATATTTTTGTTTTTAATATAAAAAAAAACTATTTCATTTCCAGCATGAATAATGATGAGTCCACTACAATGATGAAGAAACAACACAGACGAATACCAACACCAACATCCAATGAATATTATCGTCCAAAACAGTCTACTTATGATTCCTCATCATCCACAATAATAACAACAACAACAACAAACCCTACTTCATCTCCTACAACAAATTTATTACGTGTATTTAATCAAAAAAAATCATCAGCTGAATCTTGCGTCCCCAATCGAATATCTCGACCTGTTTCGCCTGCACATCCATCAGCAATACCAACGAGAAGATCACTATCACATAGTCGTATTAAAATCTCTACTACACAATATTTATAGTAAATTGTTTTTTTCTTTGGTTTCGGTTTTGTTGTTTCTTTTCCATTCCAACGATTGAGTTCAAAATGTTATAGGAATAGAAAAAATTATGCTTTTCAAACAGAACAACAATTATTATTATCTGTGATCTAATTAAAAACTATATTTAAAAGAACAAAAAAACTCACTATATTCGTGGTCTTCTCAGCGGTATATATACAAATAAAAAACTTAATTTATTCCTAAAATATAATAAATGAATGATTTCTTTTTGTAAAAAGTACTTAGTTTTGAGGCTTCTATCATTCTTTAGCCAATCTTCAACAAGCTATCTATTAGCTTTAGGGTCAAAAATATAACTGTCATCAGCTTCAGCTTCTATCAAGTGGCCTATCAAAAGTGATGTTCGAAATATCTTAATTCACTCCGCCAGAAGCCTACAGTCCATATTTGGAAGAAGTATTTTAGAATCGTGAATATTTAATCATAAAAATTAACGTAACACTCCACATTGTATGGTCCTTCGAGCCGGATGCTAGAAATATCTTTTTAATCCCTTTATACATTTTATTCACTTCAAAGAGCAGACAACAGACAGTCTAGTTGCCTTTTAAAAGTGATGTTAGAAATATCTTAATTCACTCCGCCAGGAAACTTATTTGATAAGTTGCAAAACCATTATTTTCTCTAGAGTGTATGTTAAAATATCCATTTTATTTTTAACAACGGTTTATTAGATGTTGATCGTTTGATTTGAGCTTTTACACTCGACAGAACAAGTCTGAAAACCACTTTTTGAAGAAGTATTTTAGAATCGTGTATATTTAATAATAAAAATCAACTTAACACTCCACTTTTTATGGTACTTCGAGCCGGATACTTGAAATTTCTTTTGAATCTCGTTATACATTTTATTTATTTCAAAGAGCAGAAAACGGACAAAGGATTATTATTATCACGTAGATCGTGACAAGTAGTGCTATTATTCAATCGTACAGAGTCGTCCGCGATTAACGAGACTATCTGCGATTCTTTGGATGAGACTTGTGGTTCTCAATTACCCCCAAAAGAGTCAGTGAAACTGAGTACTTTTTAAATGGCAGTTAGAACAAGGAAATAGAGTCAATTTTTAATTGATTTTTGTAATTATTATAATTTTTTTGTTAATTTTGTGGTGTAATAATATTTTAAAATAAAATAAATGTGATATTTTTGATAGAAATATTTATAATTTTTATTCCAAACAACAACAAAAATCATTCATTTATTATTGATTATTTTTAAAAAATAAAAAAAACTATATTATTATATTTATTAAAACAAATTAATCTTGCTTCTATTATAAAACTATGAAAGAGACTAGACAAATTATAAAAATTAAAAAAATAAAATACAAACATTGATTTAGTGTTTTTTAAAATATACAAAAAATAATAATATTATATACAAAAAAATATATTGTCCTATCTATATATATTTAATCGTAAAAATACTCGAAAATTAAATAAAAAAATATCATTAATGCAGAATAATTCATAAGTCAAGATACGTTTTGGTGCAAAAGGGGATTCTCTTCACCTGTGCAACTGTCATCAAAAAATACTCCGGGGTATCAAGAACGGTGGAAGCCTCTTCAAGATCTCTAAGGCGGGCATGTAGGATTTTTAGCATAATTTTGATTACTACGATCATAAAAGGTGTTATTAGTTTCAATTCAAACATAAAACAGTAATCGGATGAGTATTTTATGGCCACGGGGTCATAAACCAGGAAGGTGTGGACTGTCTCGTACATGCTATTAAGATAGCCCATTAATTGAGAAAGGTTATAGGCTAGAAAAAGTTTGCATTTCATGCACATGTGTCGCGTGACAGCTACGCTAAAACTGTACCAAATGACCTAATAACACTTTTATAAGCATCAAATGTATGGTGGTATTTGAATCATTCTGTAATTGCATAAATACATCATGCATTTAATTTGGAAATACATGTTTACAGCATTCACATATACGTTCGTTAAATGTCGTATATCATCGTATTGTATGTCACTACTATTAAATTTAGAGTCGAATTTGTTAAAAAAATAGTCAACTAATGTAGATCCAGTTAACATCATCCTTGATTTTCGAGTTCATTCCATAACAGTATTAGCCCCTTCGTAGAGCAAACTACTTAATTCTGCGATACTCGATAAAAATAGCAACATAACACTTCAAATTGTATGGTCCTTCGAGCCGGATACATCAAATTCCTTGTTTAATGCTTTTCATACGAAGATCGTGACATGTAGTGTGAGTCGCGACTAGCGAGAATTAATTTGATTACTAAAGTAACGACGATATTGTCAAGCGAGTCATACGATATCGAAAATCCCTCGGAAACTGTTGTCGGCCAAGTATTATACTGTGGGGTTTACACAATAATTATTAATTAAAGCTTGGATAAAAAAATAATTTCCATACCAAAACATCACAGAAGTTTTATTGACTGAAACTCTCTGAGATATGCATTCAAATGATCCTTCGTCCGTTTTGCACAAGTTAATCATAAGCGTATGGTGATGTCTTCGCTTTTAATATAAGTTTACATCGTATTGAATGTATCCAAAAAAATATATGATAAAAATATAATCAAATTCTACTATGATTCACTCGAGGATTCGACTGCAGTCGTTTCACGCTTACATATTTGACATAAAAAGCCATTTCATACTTCGTTTCTTTGTATAAAAATTCGTGAAGACTCACCGGATTAAAGATGACCACCAGGAACTCACATCGGAAATCACTTTATATGTGAATGCAATATTTAAGAAACCAAATCAATATGTAATATATTTAAAACTCTAAACAATGTAAAACAATCATTCCTCGTAACTCAACAAAACGTTTATGCTAATGAAATAAATATTTATTAATTAATTAATCTCTTCACCGCCCAACACAACACTCTTAAGCTTTTAATACAAAAATAACTCTCAGAAAAAAGTATACTTTTTCGTCCCGGTTGTTTTCTCGATATTTAATTGTAATTTTTATGGGGATGCAATAATCGTAGCAAATTTTTAAATAATTTTTATTGAACTAATTATATTTTTTAAGAACGAGTTTGATATATTATTTGTATATAATTGAATATATACGCCATGATCTCATAATTCCATTTTAATTTTGTCTTCTTTTTATTTTTTAAAATTTATTTTAAGGATTTTGAATGGTTGTGTTTAAGGATTTTTGTTTTAGTTTTTTTCTTTTTTTTGAGAATAAAGACATTTTTTGGTAACAGATTGTAGAGGGTTAAAGTAGAGACTTGCCATTTGGCCATCTAGAGTCAAAATTGGTTAACACCCGAATTATCATTTTCCTTCCACTCTGAATCAGTTTCCAGTAGTATGTCGTGATTACCCAAATAAAATGATTAATTAAAAGTAACTTACCATTTTCTAAAATTTAATTCAATTTTTTCAGCCTGGCAATATTAGTGCACGGTTGTGAATCTATGATCGTATCTAAAGTAATTTTCCAATGTGTGAAATTTGGGGAATGTATCTAAGGAAATATCGTGCCTATGAAACCTAAACCTACCATAGGACATGTAACAAACTATTCGAATTTATGTTTTTGTAGTATTTAAATTAATTGATTAATTAAAATAAATCACTGTCTTGTATTATAAACAAGAAATTTTTAATAGTTCATGTTGGAATGATGTTTGTTTATGCTTAAACATCCCAGGATATAGTTGACCAAAGTATTCCATTGGTTATGGGACAAACCATAGATGATAATACCTAAAAATCTATGAAACAAACTACAAGATGTCAAATACTAGATTAACATGACAGTTGAATAATCTAAAATGGGTGCGTTCACAACATATATTAATGAAACTGACAAGTGTTGTCAAAAAATGTCTAACCAAAAAAAATCCTTAACCTATAATTTATGTTCCTTGTAAATTGTCAAACAAATTTTATGTTAAAAAAAACAGTATTACTATGTATCTGTATGAAATTATAAAAAAAAAATGTACATCATCCAATCATTATCAAAATCATTTTAGGTGTTTTAATAACTTCTCTAAACTACCATTCAAACAAACAAAAATGTTAATTTGTATTTATGAAAAAAAACAAAAACAAAAAAAAAACTAAATGAATATTGTAAATTGGGCTTCGTTCTCTTTATAGTTGTAGCTGATTAGTGAAAAATTTCATTAGATTCATATATATACTATACTTGTATTTAAATGAAAACAAAGAAAATGAGAAAATAAATACAATCTTTTACAATGTGATTTTTATTTTGTTTCTGTACTAAGAAATTCTACCTTCGACGGCATAATTTGTATGAAATAATTTACCTCCGTTAGTGGTTACTATTGGTAAAGATATATTGACGTCATATTGACCTCATGACGTCATATTCCAAAATGGCGGCTTTAGTCAGGCTGCATTTCAACAACTAGTAATATTTTTCATAAAATAAGATGAGTTTCATTAACAAAATAATAATTTTTTGTTTATTTTATAAAAGTAACCTTAGTAACGCATATGTAACTATCGCAGTTGAACCTGACTACTCTGTTTCTAGTTATTGCCACCAAATGTCAGACTCCTACACCAACGAATCGCCCCTTAAAACCCGTTAAATATCGAACCACCGGCAACTTGGTGATAACTCTTAGAACTTAATACTAATTTGATTAAATACCGCGATCTGAAACGGTTTAAGGTTTATACTTTTTTCTCAAATATCTCCAAAAACATTAGGCACGAAATAATTTTTTTTGCCCACTGATCGTCTCGCACTGATTTGCTTCAGCCCACTGTTAAATTCTTAAAGTATAAATTTTAGAGGAGACGAAATTATAAATGCAAAACTACTTTTCATCAAGTTTATTTTTTATAAAATACAAAATATCAATATTGGATTTGAACGAAATAAAAGTCATTCAAAAATCAGCAGTCAAAATTATTTTGGACACCCTAAAACAAAAATATATGCCACTTAGAATTATTCGGAAAAACAATTTTTAAATTTAGTATTATTTTGAGATAATTTTCCAGTACAGAATTAGCCTAATATAATGACTACAAGTTTCTTTTTTTTTTGGGTACATACCAAATGATTTCGTGGAATGTGGCCATCCAACATGTACACCATTCTCTTTATTTTTCTTTTCAATGTAATCCAAGATTGGTTTAAAATATTCTAATAGACCACTTGCATCAAATTTCCGTTGTCCAGTAATTGCTTCCATTGCATCAGGCCATGGTTTTGATGCTCCCATTTGCAGCATATTTCTAAACAAATTTAAAAAATAACATTTGGTTGTACAAAAATTTATAAACGTCATATTCCAAAATGGCGGCATTAGTCAGGCTACATTTTAACAATTAGTTATATTTGAAAATCTGTGTGCATATTTCAGTAATACTTAATGCTTATCCCCTGAGCAAAATTCCCCCGAGATATCATCCTTTTTTACTGAAATATTATGTTCTCCACAATTGGGAGGCAAGATAGGCAACTGCCTCTGGCGGCAAATGTTCAAGGGCGGCAAATTTAATTTCAAACTTACTTCAATAGTTTTCCAGCTTCTTTATTTTCATAAATATCACATTGGTGTAACAGTTTAGTTGGATCGTTGGGCACATATTGACCAGCTTTCTCACACAGAGCTTTGTGGAATTGGAATTGAATTACAAAAGATACGAAATATCTGCGAAAACAGAAAAATATTTATTAAGTTTTTAAGCGATAATTTTCTTGTGTTTCTCTTTAAAAAGTTTATGCTGCCATTTAAAAAATTTAATTTCTGTCTATGACTCTGTCCAAAATTCAATTCTAGATTCGTGCCTCGATAGAAATCAAGATTCAATGATAATAGAATAGATTTGATACCTGATATATGGAACATCGGCAACAACATGATATTTTGCTCCCGCATCAAAACCATTTGCATCACGGTCTACTGGTGGCTCAATTCCTTGATAGTTCTCACGTAATTTCCACCATTCACAATTATAATCCTCTGGTTTGATTAAACCTTTAAATAGATTCCAACGGAATTTGTCAACGGTATAAGCGAATGGTAAAAATACAATTTTATCCAATGCCGTTCGATACAAATGATTCAAATCCGATTCATAATCATCTTCTTGTGATTTGAGTAAGCCAACTTTACGTAAATGTTTTTGCGTTGAAACGGACAATGAAATTGTATCACCAACTGCTTCATGGAATCCTATAACAAATTTGTGCAACGAATTGAATAAATCAAATCATTTTGTGCTTCCATGAAGGACCCAATATTCAAACTTTACAGGCTAGTAGTACATGCAATTAAAAGAAAATGGAGCAAAATCATGGATAAATATCTACCGTACACCACCCACTACTTAAAAAAAAAAAAACGATTAAATCCAAAATTCATCCGAAAATAGTCGAAATTATACGATAATTATTTATTCACGATAAACGATTATTTCGGATTAGATCGGGTCTATATCGGATTTTATCGGTTGTTTTTAAAGTAGAAAAGATTTTCAGATCTTATATACGTCGATGATGATCTAATTCTAGCTCCATTTCCATGGAACAACACCGACATTAGTAGACAATTACCAAATAATATAGTAAATTAGTAGTGTTATAGGTTTGCTTTTTTTGTACACAAAATAGATTACCAGAATTGGCTCCACGTCTAAATTTAATTGGTAAATGTTTGTATTGTAGATAATATTGTATATGACCCATCTCATGATGGACCGTTTCAAAATCATGTTGATTTACGGCAGTGCACATTTTAATCCTATAAATATATTTAAAAAAAAAAAAAAGAATAATATTAAAATAAAATCTCACCCTCATTAGCCCCTTCCCGATAAATAAGTGGATGTTGTTTGTATGTTAAAAAGTATTCAATGTGTCCCATTTCATGATGAACAGTGAAAAAGTCCTCAATGTCCACTGATGTACACTGTTTAATCCTATAAATTACTAGTTTTCAATCCCCATATAAGTTGTTTTTATTTTTGGCTAGGTGGTTGCATTGGTCGCAACTGTCGTGATAAAACGGCGAAAACATGCAATAATTCGGGAAAGGATTATTATCAGATGGATAAGTTTGAATTGTTTATGTTTCCACTTTCTCGCCTATGGTCGTCAAGAAACGGATAAATCATTCAAATTTACTGGCTAGGTATACAGGGTGGCCTTATTTTAAACAATGGACTTTAATATTTCTTATAGGAAGCGTTTTTCGAAAAAATACCCGAATAATATTCAAGGTTATATGAAGATCAGCAAGACGGCTATAAAATGGTTAATTATTAGCCAAAATAGACTTAATTACCCAGTTTGAATGCTCTTTTTTCCTCAGCTATCCGATTCTGTCAAAAAATATGGGTTCCCATATTTGAAAAAACAAAAGTTGATCTTAAATTAACCTTGAAAACCATTGTCAGGGTGGAAATCAAGATCACCATAAGACGTCCTCTTTCGAACAAAACAACTTTTATCTTGGCCATTTTTTTTCCAAAACGCTTCCTTGAAGATATATTCAGGTGTATTGTTTGAAATAAGACACCCTGTATAAATATTTTTCGAGCTATTGCATATTTTCGTCATTTGCTAGATTGCAACAAATATGCACCTAGTCCCAAATATACTTGTAAGAAAAACAAATTTGTTTAGTTATAGTTCCAAAAAGGACCACTCTTCGAAAGCCGAATGGATTCGGCACAAATCAGCTACGAAATTTAGAAAAAAGAACGTCACTTTTGCTGTTGAGTATACTATACGAAATTATCCGCTGAAATCTTCCTCGAATGACTGTATTTTACGTGTCTATAGTGTTCCGAGGAAGATGTTTCAGCAAAGAATCTCATGCTCCACTTACTAAAAATAGTTTCTAAGACCTAACAAACTTTAACTTTTACCTAGCAAATCTTTAGTTATCCTTGATAACTTTTACCTAACAAATCTCATCCCAATCGGAATTTTGGACTGCTAAGTCTCAAATTGATCAAAAATCTTTTTGGGAAAAATTAACCTTGCGTAATAAAAAAAAAAAAAAACTATGCAAAATTTTCAATCAATCGAAGAGTGACCCTTTTTAAAATTCCAGCCACAATGTTTACCTGAAATCTTTACCATCACTCATATCCCAAGCCGATGCATGGCATACCAATTCCCGATCTAGTGGTTTCTCAATAATTGAATTCTTCCAAAATGTTTCTGGCATTGGACTTAAATCGATTGATGTAAAGAATTCTTCCGCACTTTTAAACATTTTCAATGGGGTATAACCTTGATTGGCCATTTCTTTAGAAACATCCTCTGGCACTTTGTTGGGGAATGGTAATGTACGCTGCGCTATATTTGACCAAGTCTGTGACCACATATTACCTGCAAAAAATTTATTACATTACAATCCAAATTTTCTTTTCTTTTCAAGAACTTTTCGTTTACCCAATAAATGAGCCGGTATGGGTGCTTTGCTCGAAACAATACTTTCACCATAGATCTTTTGTAGTTCGTTGCGTACGAAAGCATGAATTTGTAAGTACGCAGGCTTCATTTGTTGCCACAGATCTTCGAATTGTTGTACAATATCATCAGTTTCATAGTCATCCAGCCAGAATTCACCATTGTCAGTGAAATCTAAAAGAAATATTTACATATGAAATTTTTTGCGAACCACACTCTGTAATTCTGAAGACCCTACTATTCAAACGTGCAGCTTCATTGGATAATTGTACATATTCGGTGAATAATGACTTGCATTTATTCCCCGAAACTTTACGCCACTCAGTCCAAACATGGCTCAATTCATTTGGATCTTCTGATTCGGATAGGATTTTGGAAATTTCTGGTTCTAAGGCGAGATCACACTTTTTCGGATTATTAAAATCACATATTTTTGCTTTTGCATAAATTTCTTCCATTGAAGAAATTACTTTATTCAGTTGCTCATATTTGTCACTCGATAGTGCTGGTGTCCCAAGAATTGAATATTTTTTAAATTGTCGTTTCAGATCCTCATCTTTAAATGTTTTCCATGGATACTTTTGTACATTTTGCCAGAGTTCTTTAAAGTATTTGGCTCCTTCACTAGCCGTTGCAAGCTATAATGAGAAAAATTTTCGTCTTAAATATGACTTCCAAATATTTTCACTTCCACTAAGCTTTCAAAGAAAAACGTCCCCTCTATCTTGCGGCTATACAAATTTCAGAATACATAGTTTAAAGCTCTAAATTACTACATACTTTGATTTCCAGATTTGCATCGGTAATATTCGATGCATAACCCCATTCTGACAATGCTAGTTTATTCCTCCAAAGTAGAGCTTCGTCATTGGATTTTTGCATAAATTGTTTGCCATGTTCTTCATCATAGTCGAGAACATTTGATGCACATAATGTTGATAAAATTAAAATTGATAATGTTGGTAACCACATCTATGGAGAAGTTTGATAAAATAATGAATTTTTAGGATATTAAATAATACAAAAATCTACTTTCCCTGCTTAAAAAAAACAACTGATAAAATCCGATATATACCGATTCAATTCCGATTGATATTCAATCGGATTAAATGGAAATTACTTGAGAATTTTATCAAGTCTAATCTAAATATACTGGTAACAATTTAATTTAAGAACTTTACTTATGAAAGAAATAATATTAGTGTAAATACGAAACGATAATAATCGGAATTCATCGGAATAACTCGGAAAATAATCGGATAGTTATAAAAATGTTATCGAAAATGATGCACATTTCAACAGGAAAATCGTACAATTTTGAATCGAATTTTATCGTTTTTTTTTAAGAAGGCAATTTATTTTTGTTGTTGCCATTAGTGTCGAGTCCACACCAAGAGTACCAAGTTTTCGAAGTCACAATGCGGCGTTGTTTTTGTCAGTACAGTGAGGGTATCGAAGTTGACCTTGATATTCAGGTATTTAGATTTTTTGAAAATGGTTTAATTTTATTAAATCAGAATTTGGAATTGGGCCATTGCCTAAGTAATCGAAATACGTATTTATAAAATACAAACAAATGTTCTAGGAATAGGGGCAAAATTTGAAATGTAACTATAGTTAATTCGTCTCATAATAACATATAATTTTGGCGAAACAGTGAAAGAGATATATTTTAGAAAAACCGTAAAACTCAACCCAAATATTTATGCAAAAAGATGATTTTTCCAACATTCGAAATCGAATATTTGAATTTAAGAAACTCTTACAATGGACTCACCTTAACACAGTAACAACAAACAAAACAATTCCAGTAGAATTTCTTATTATACAAAACAATTCCTTATTCACTTTTTCTATTCGTGTTGCAAGAGAATCCTTTTTCTAATGAATACACCGCCGCAGACTTGCCGCAGTCGTGTATAGTATTTGATAATATTCAAAAAAATTATCAAATACTTGCGTGTGTTTATGTTCTAAAATTATTTAATCTAGACTGCTAGTTCAGTTTATCAAAATCTGTGGAATGATTAATCGGCACCGCACCGCATCAAGTACTGTGAACTGACTTGCAATAAATAATATTGTTTAATATCAATAAAGAAAAAATCTAACAAAACTGAAAGTAATAGTATTTAATTATTATTAAATATCTACAGGATCGGTCAGCAGGAACGGATCAAACTCCAGAAGTTTATTGTATACGTGAAATTAATGCAACTCGGCGGATATGTTCTTATCCGATTTGCATTTGTTTTCAAGTTATAGCGTAATTAAAAAATATTATATTATGTTCTAAAGTATTCAAAATTGGTGATTTAAAACCCTTGTAATCAGTATGCTACGTTCGAGATTTGCAAAACAATTGATAACTTTATGGTTCTGATAATATGTGTCAAAATGTGTTGTTTCATTTAAAGCCCCCGGTACCAGCCCAAGTAGCCGAGCGGTCTAAGGCGTTATTTCTGCGCAGTATGCATACTTGGAAACTGGGAGGTTATGTGTTCGAATCCCGACATCGTCAGTTTGTCAATTATTCAGAAAAAAAGGGGCGGTTAATTGACTAAACTGTCGGCGTATGGACAAGAACGAAGTAACCGGCTATGCTTGAAAAGGTTTTCTGCAGTTTCCTTCACGAACTCCAGATTAATATCGGCATAGTTCCTATCAGAGTCAGCTGCAGCCGCATATCCTACCAATTCCTAGTTTACTCACAAATTCCTTCCACTCCACTAACATCCTTAGGCGTTATGGTCGAAGTGTAGCTCGTCCAGGGCTGCCTCTACAATCTATCTATCTATCTAAAGCCTCCGGTACGAAAATTTGATGATTAGTAAAATCGAGCGTTAACAAAAAGCGTTATGTTTTTATAAATGAATTAATGTTAGCGCCATCTAAGCAGAATATTTCTAAACTAATTAACTTTTCGTATCATAGTAATGTTCATACCTGACAATAGATGGCAGCACATGTATTATTCTGTTAGTGCCATCTATTGTATATTCAATGACAATCGCACTTAAAGAGTAAAGTCTGGCACGCGTCGGATCTGACACGCACAATTTTTTTGCATTATTTTCACGTGTATGATTCACTCCTAGAGTTTGGTCCGTTTTGATTGTTGTTTCTTTCATAAACGTTTAATAACTGTCACAGCATATTGACACACGATCAGAACCACAAAGTTATCAATGGTTTTGTTAAGTTTATAACTTGAAAAGAAATGAAAATTGGATAAGAATATAATTATGAGTTGTTTTTTTTGCATTAATTTCACGTGTAGAATACACTCCTGAAGTTTTGGTCCATTCCTTCCGACTCACCCTGTACAAATTTCTATACTACACAAGCAAGTAATAATCAAGTAATATATCAATTATTAGTTGTGCTATTAAAACTATGTCGTCGATTTTTTCTTATGGAGGCGGGAGTTTATTACTTATTAAAGTATAGTATAAAATTTAATTTAATTTAATACTACTAGTCAGTCACTCACTCGGTCCCTACGTTCTAATCTAACAGAACAAAAAATACGCACTTCCTTTTCTATTTCATCGCTTGAGGCATCGAATTACATAGTATTTAATTTAATTTCACATATCGCTATCAAATCTTTATGCTATGGGCACATAATAAATCGCAGCCGGTAGTAGAGTCTAAAACCGAAGCCATCTAGGGTGTATTCGTTTTGGGCACTTTCGTTTTCAGCGTTCACGTTTTTGCTGCGCTACCTCGATAGAGAAAGCGTCTGTGAGTGTGGTGTCTATCGTGGGGAACCAACCATTAACACGCTGGACACAAAGAAGCTATTCCGTAATGATAGCATCAATAAGTTTTAAGTTGGCATTACTTAAAAAGGAGAGGTAGAGATGGATGGTCCTGTGTTCCACCATCATAAACATCATCAAAAGTCGTATGACGTATGCTATTGTAATGATAGAGGAATTCTTTTTTATTATTTATTTATAAATTATACTTAGTTAATCTTATCTAGAGCACGGTAGTGCGCAAGGCCTGAGAGTCTGTTATTAAACAAAATAAAATATAATTTTTTGTTTTTATTCAATTTTATTTAATTTTTTGTTTCTCAGTCATTGCATGATTCTGACAGCAGAAGATTTATGATTGATGATGTTTATGATGGTGGAACACAGGTCCATCCATCCCTACCCTTCCTTTTTAAGTGATGCCAACTAATAATTTATTGATGTTACCATTACGGAATAAGCCCTAAAAACAACGCTTGGTTGTGCTGAAAGCGTTTCACTCTGGACGAATACACCTTGGGTGATTTCATAAGCTCTAGCTAGCACTATCAAGTGTTGTTTTTAGGGTTCATCCGTCATATTGAATATTAATGGCAACTGACGCTTACATGTACTGTAAAATGCCTGAAACGAACGGCATTGTAAGTGTAAGCGGTAAAAACGAATACACCCTTATTAATATCAGCATGTATCCGAATTACTTTCAGACTGAATAATTTAATTTCACATATATTTCCACCGATTTCATCTAATTTCTGTTCCGGTATCAGAATTGAATACAATCGTAAACGCGTTCATATCGATACGACAATTAGAGAAGTACAATCGTAGATGCAAATTAACTTTCAAGGTTTGTTTACAAACTTAACTTATTAATAGTTTGTTAGTTAATGATGTTAATCTTAATTTTTGACAATCACTGTATTTTCAAAACGAGTGAAGCCGGTTCATATTTTTATTACAATTATGTAAGTAAATTAATCAATTTGTATTTAATTAATCAGTATGGATAATTAAAATACAAAAGTATACCTACCTATACAAATAATTATAATAATAATAATATGGTTTTATTTGTATCAATACAAGGAAATAAATATATTATATTAATTTTTAATCAATACAACAAAATTAAAAGCTAACTTTCTAACTTTCAAATAACCCCTTTAATATATTTATTTAGGTAACAGATTGATTTTAAAACAAACAAAAAATTCGTTACTTTGAAGACTACGCCATAGGTTCAGCAAATTATTGAGTATTTATGGTAAAATCGTGGTGGCACAACTAGAAACGCTTCACAGTTTTATTTAATATTTGTTTATTTGTGTATACTTTCGTGTCAACACACAATGTTTGTCCAAATTCCTTTCGGTTACGTATGACAAACTGTAGAAGACTATAGCGTATACCCGACACATTTCATTGTCATTGAATTTATTAATTAAATTAAATACTGATATGAAAAAATTAACTCGTCAACCAGGAATCGAACCTCGGGCCTCTGGATATCTAGTCCAGTGTGCTCTCCATTACACCAAAGACGATTGTGATGCAACGGCCAACTTTTTCATATTATTCTAATTTTTTATATATATATATATATTTTTAAACAAGATTATTTTAACGTGATGCAGTAACGTAATAGAGTTGACAACGTTTTTAGACTTTCGAAAACTTTGCCGGTGTTCCAAAACAATCATGACATAATATTTCAAATCTGTAGTGATTGAATTGGGGTAAACAAAGTATTGGATTTCGACTTTATGGCCCATTGAGCTCTTCACCTTCTATTTCAATCTAACGAGATTCGTTTCTTACATATTTTGGCAATTGGAGCTTGTTTATCAGGTTTTCCTGAAGGTTCATATATTCGGGGTAAGATGCACCAAATATTTTGTATTTGCTGTAACTGAGAGATTCGCAGTTAAATATGATGTGGCTGGATATTTCTTCCTTTTCGTCGCACAGTCTGCACAAAATGGATCCATTGTGGTGTCCAATTGTGTATAGAAGCTTTCGTAAGTGATAATGTCCGATGAGGAATCCGGTAACCTTTCGAAGTTGTATCCTGTTCAGGTTGAGGGCATTCAGAGTCTATTTTCCCGAGCTTTTATTGTGGTATATTTTCGCAGTGATCACGGTGTTTCAAGTCTATACATTCGTTATAAAAAGAGTGAACCAGAAAAAAAGTGAGTATTACCATTTCCTAGTTTGATTTCGTGCTGACGTTCTGGTTTTATCTCCAAATCGATATTGGAAATTTAAGAAACACTGCCAATGGGTTTGTTTACCGAACAAAGTGCGTCGGCGCGCATTGAGTTTTTCTGTTCAGCGAAATGCACATTGCTTGATTTTTTCATTTGGAATACTCACAGCGCTTCATAGAGGGTCGACATCGATGCACTTTAAAGAGCATCGTGTTCGGTAAACACACCCAATATTATACAGTGAATATTTTTTTGAAAATTTCTCTAATTTAAATTATACATAATTCAATTTAAATAAAATACACGACGTACCTTCTAATTCTTGCTAATTAGATAAAAACAAATAACATTAGAGCTGCTCCGTCAGAACATGCTCAACTGATCACAAACACAACTGAAACCAAACAACTGTCGAACATTGAATTTTATAAACAATTCAAAAATTTACCGGTTTTCAAGTAAATAATGGGGGGATAATGAATTTTCCATCCAAAATTTGTAATTTTATTTTACACCAACAACAACAACAACAACAACAGTCTCTTGTTGTTGTTGTCTTGTTGTTGTCAATAACAAAAGATAATAAAAATGTATTTTGCAATATATATTTTTAATAAAAATATAATTAATTTATACATACAATGGCGGTTAGTTTAGTCAGCATAACGTTCATGAAGAATAACAAATAGTTTCAAGGTCCAGCGGTATAAACAATCATCATATTATTATTTAAATTTCTTATAAAATTCATAATATTTTAATTACTAAGGAATATTGTACATAGCTTTCTAGGATATTTCTATAATGTATTATACAAAGGGATTCCTATACGAAAAAGCAGATACCTTGATTAATATCGGGGTAAAAACTATTACACTTCGACCTTATGGTCCATTGTGCTCTCCCTTCTACCTCAGACCGACGAGACTCGCTTCTCCCATATGTTGGCAATAGCCTGGAGCTTGCTTATCAGGTCCTTCTGAACGTTCATATATTCGGGGTGAGATGCACCGAATATCCTGTATCTGTTGTAACCTAGAGGTTCGCAGTCAAAGATTATATGGCTGGATGTTTCTTCCTCCTCGCCACACAATCTGCACATAATGGACCCATTATGGAGTCCCATTGTGTGCAGATGCTTCCGCAGGGGATAATGCCCGGTAATGAATCCGGCAACCCTCCGCATTTGCATCCTATTCAGCCTCAGTGCCTCGAAAGATAGCCTCTTTGTTGCACTCTGAAGCAGTGTACCTTCCCAAGCTCTTGCCGCGGTACTTTTTTCCAGTGATCATGGTGTTTAGCATTTGACCACTCGTTGATCACCTGTTTGCATGCAGTCCTTGGAATTCCTAAAATAGGCTCTGGGCCTATGAAGGGCATTCCGACACTCCCTTCTTTGCTAAGGTATCTGCTTTTTCGTTTCCTTCGAAACCACTGTGACCCGGCACCCAGATCAATTTAACATTGTTCGGTTTTGCCAGTTTCAGAAGTTCCTATAGACAATTCTCGACTAATTGCTAAAATAATTGATATAGCTTCCTTTTACCTTATAGGTTCCGTACCAATCAAAATTTGACATACACACGTACTAGTCCCCGTTTTGCTATTGCTTGTGTTTTGTTTTTGTATACAACAAAATTTATAATTTATAAAAATATTTCGGATCATTGATTTAACGCTGATTTTCTTATGGTCCAATCATTTCAAGGTTCTCGAATTACACACGGTTAGTTTTTAAGATTTCATAGTAAGATAAAAAATTGATTGATTTCTATGTGATTGGATTACTATGCATGTTATACTGCTTGCCTATACTTTCTATATAAGTCAATTTATACAGGATTTATTAACATTGCAGAATTGAATAAAAATTATATGATTTTATAGGAGAAGAAAACTTATTTCAATGAACAGAAGTAAGAATTTAGTGCCAATAGTGTAACGATTCGAAATATTGATTGTAGAAAAACAGTTTTGGTATAGACCGTAAACAAGACCGTAAACAAGACAGGTCAAAAGTGAAAAGAGATGAAAAACAAACAACCTTTGCTCGAAACTTTTGTTCATTAACTGAATAGCTCTATCACAATTTCAGCTCAAACATCGATAATTAACTATGTATATATTGCCGGCTTTCATATAAATATACCCAGACTACTTTGGTACCTAAATAAGACACAAGTCATGTTTTTAAACATCTATGCGTATGTATTGATACAGAGAACATTAAAACAATTCACTCAGTTGATTGTAATATCCTTTGTTTGAAAATAATATTGAAGAGACTTGTTTTTTGGCTATATTTTGTGGATGAATTACAAATTTTTAATTTATGCAAGGTAAAATTTAAAACTTGCTAAATAAATAATACAAAAAATGGTTTTTTGTTTTTTGAAAGTTGTTAATTTGAACTATTTATGTTTTTTTAAAAACGTTTTTTTTCCATTATTATCAGCAGGGCCGTAGCAGGACCCTGCCGGACCCTGGACCCCTTGTACAACACGTATAAACTTTATACTTCTATGTGAGACTTGCGTAGCTTATCAATCCCGAAATATACCTGGGAATAGTTCTATTCCAGTATAATTTATCGTCCTAAACCATATTTGAAATAAAATATGGGTCTAAACCGAAATTTGTTGACAAACTTTTTACATTTTTAGCTACAGATAAAATTATTACAAGTATGTTAAAGCATCCGTTCCTTTGGAAGGGTTCTTTTGTAGTGAAGCGAAATATTATGGATCCAATATGGATTAGATACGGCACTGTGTATCAGTTGGATCCCACTTTTTTTTTTTAAATTGTTATTATTATTGCGGCAATCAAACGCAAACAAGATTTTATTTTCATAAACATCAACAACTCATTTTTGAGCGATGGTCAATTTTTTTTGGGCGAAAATTTTTGAAACAGTCTTAAGCTTAGACGTGTTGTATGACATAAAGGTTAAACAATATAAATGTTCGGCTTATTAGATTATTGGGAGACTCATATGGCCTCTGTATTAGAGGTGTAAATGTCGTCCTTTCGTTATAGCGACCCTAACATGATCGTCTCTTGGAAGAATTTATTATAGCTATGAAATTAAATAGATTGGTTTCAAATTTTAGTTGGCGTTCATATTTTGGTAGCTTTTGCCAATCTAGACCGTAGTCTCTCTTAGGGTCTAAGCCTAAATCCATATCTGCATAGAGAATTATAATTTTATATCAGATTATTTTACGATATTATTTCTCAAAATTGTCGTGACCCAAAATCTAGCGCTTTTGACTTTTGTTAAAACAATGTAAGCAAAAATTCAAATTCTGGTCTCACTAAAACTTTGTCAAATTTATTTTTTAGTTTCTGGAAACATTTGTAATAAGTCTTAAAAGTCTACCCTTTTCTTTGTAGTCGTAAGAATCCCAAATGGGGTCTCCAAAATTTGGTCCCAAATTTTATCACATTTATTCCAAAAACTATAACTCCAGAAATATTTTACTTCCTATAGGACTGTCATCATCTTGCCATTAAATCAGAAATCCCTATAACGTAAAATGGGAGCAGAATTATTGAATTTATCATAAAAAGTTTTAAAAAAAAGTTGTTTCATTTTTGAAAAATTTACATTTATAGAATTTGAACTTATTTTCTTCTATCTCTTGCGATTTTGTAATGCAGATTTTTGTTGAAAGATGCATATGGACCGATTTTGTCCTTTAAAGAATTCGAGGTCAGGTTTATTTTAGCCTTAGGATATCTTTTCTACGATTCCACATTTCCAACCGTCAACAAGGTTGGAGCTAATCTATAAACATGCGAGAGTTTTGTGGCCAGGTAAAATGTATTTCGGTGAAACATCAACATCACAAAGATTGATGCGATACCTCCGTGTTGTAGTTCTGTATATAGAGGTTAAATAATCATTAATCATAAATTTGTAAATTGTTTCAAGGTTGCTAAAAGAAAATTATAAACAAATTAACAAGAAACAATGATTAATGATAAATATTAATAATTAAATACTAATCATTAATTTTTTTCCCACAATTGTGGATTTGGAATAAAGAACGTAGAAGATTTTTATATAGACGCAAAACATAAAATTGAGATAAACGCGAATGGACAATGGCAAATTTTCCGGGTAGGCAAGGTAGGCAACTGCCTAAGGCACCAAATTTTGGTAGTTTACCAAAGATAAAACGCTACTTGTGCGATCAAATATAGAATTTGAATTTCCAACGCAAGCGTCGAGTGTCAACATGAAAATGGCCCAGGGCGGTGAATTGTCTGAATGCGCCCCTGAATGGCTAGACACAAAAAGTTGACAAAAACAGTTAAATTTTATGTAAAGGTCTGTTGGAATTTTAATTTTCAGATAATTTAAGAAGATTAAATTTAAATCCACAAAAAGTGCGACCTAATTGGCAAGAAAGTTATTATTTCGAAAGGAATTCTTCCCTTTCGATTGGTGTAAATTGTTGGCTTTTTTTAATCGAACATAGTTATTACGGACGAAGATTTTATATTGTCTCAGTCACTGCAGTTATGATCCAATTTAATTATCCAAGGTTTTTTCCCTTCGCTGAGGGGAGTTTCGACAACTGTCTAAAAAAAAAGTTAAATTTGTATTATTCTAGTTTTTCCGAAAATGGTTCGTAAACTATATTTGTCATCGCGAAAAGGGACATCATTTATTAGCCATCATTTTTCGAGTTGCAAAATATATAAATTTACACTTAACTTCTCATATACATATTTTAATTTAAAATCGTGAAGGTACTTTTGCGACACCTTGTACTAATTTTTTCCCCAATATATCTCTGTTTTTCCACTACTGAAAAAAAATTTCCCCAATTTTTATGGTTTGCGAAAAACGACGTACCTATTCAATCGAAAATGGGAATATTTCTGGTTCTAAATTAAAACAATTTTAGAAATAGGGAATAATATGCATGAACATTTTTTTTCACATTTATTTTCAGAATATGAAAATACTGTTAATACTGTAATAATATTTAAAAACGAAATTAAAATCCGACAAATATCAAGGAAGCTATAAGCTTTTAAAGATTATTATCTGTCTCTTTCTTGCAAAAATACTAAAAATGGAGTTTTACGTGTATTTTAAATGGTGAAAGTGTAATATGACGTCACATAACATATCAAGAGGGCTATCACCCTCTTTGTCTAATGGGGAATTTCAATCATTCATATCTCGCTTATTTTTAAAGTTATTTAAAAAAGTAATTTTACCTTGATATTTGTCAAGAAAACACATGCTTCAATTCAAGTGAACAAAAATTTTCATGCATATTCCCTCCCTTCGAATATAAATTTTGATTATATTTTATTGTTTTTATTTTGATAATTAAAATAAATGATAATAAAGAACTCTGGTTGAACAAGTTCATCCATTAAATCATTAAAATTGATAATTAATTTTAGAAACTAATTAAGCAAAATTTTAACCGATTTCTTGGCCTCAACCTTATCAGTTCACTACTTAGTGTCAATGTTCTCTAAATTAATTTGTTTATTTGTTCTTTTCTTTTTGGGTAATTATTTCCATTAAACTATATAGTGTAGGAGCAGGACCGTACGGACGGTTGATGGGGCTCGCTGCAAAAGTTGGCTGAAAAAATGGGTCTGATACTTTGAAAGTACCGTTAATCGTATCGTATTTTAACCAACGCCATCGTTTTCGCTAGGTCCAAATTAGCTTAGAACGAAGTTTTTATCAAAATCGGGGACATAAAATATTCCTCCAATTGTAGCGATTCTTTTAAGGGGTACCCCTTTGGAAAAAATGCGAAAAAAGTGACAAAAATTTCTGGTCTCGATTTTAATAATAATCAATTTCTAGGCTAATTATAACCCAAACAGTACGAAAATCAGGTTCATTTTAACGTCCGACCGACACATTTCAAAATTTTGCCTTCGCAATTCATACAGTTTGGAATTTTAGCACTATGGGTCTGATACTTTAAAAACCGTTAATCGTATCGTATTTTAATCAACGCCATCGTTTTCGCTAGGTCCAAATTAGCTTTAAACAATTTTTTATCAAAATCGGAGATATAAAATTTTCCTCTAATTTTAGCAATTTTTTTAAGGGGTACCCCTTGGAAAAAATGCGCAAAAAATGAACAAAATTTCTGATCTCGATTTTAATAATAATCAATTTCTAGGCTAATTTTAACCCAAACAGTACGAAAATCAGGTTCGTATTAACATCCGATCGACACATTTCAAAATTTTGTCTTCGCAATTCATACAGTTTGGAATTTTAGCACTATGGGTCTGATACTTTAAAAACCATTAATCGTATCGTATTTTAACCAATGCCATCGTTTACGCTAAGTCCAAATTAGCTTAAAACGAAGTATTTATGTCTTGGCAAAATAAGCAAAACTAACATTCTTTGAAACCGTAAGAGATAAAAGAAAAAACTTTTGTTTGAAATTTTTTTTCATAATTTTTGTTTAATTTAATATTTTTAAACTTGATTGTACAATTTTTAATCAAGACATCTATCATTGTTTCATGAAACATTTTGTACATACACCAAACATTAAAAACAAATTTTAAATCATTAAATATTACCGCTTTACCTGCAAACTTCACAAATCGTCTCATAGATGTCTCTGATACTTTGATTTTATTCTGTGTTTATACAACAAAAATCTAATTCGGCTCAAGAAATAGAATAAACATTTAGGTCCGATGTTTGATAGAAACTAATCTTCGAGCCAACATACACACTTTAGTATGCAATGGAGTTTTTTACCGAAGGTGAGATGGTGGGAGTGTTATTATGGGTTCATTCGTCTTGGACGCTCACACGCTTTGAGCGCTTACGCTTATAAGCACAAATTATTGGTGTTCATGTCGGCCTACGAACGCTTAGAATCGATCAGAAAATATCGTTCGTTTTGGACGTTGTGAGCGTTAGTTTGTATCAACATGGCGACGTTTTATTTCGTCGGAAGTAACAGAAATAGGATACGTTTTACCAGATTCTGAATCATTTAAATCGATCGAAAATAATCTGGGTAAATAGTTAACCATTTTTACTGATTTGTCAACGATTTTAATTTTAAGTACTTTAATAAATATGACAAAAGTTTGGTTAGCTTACGCTCACGTAGCATTCGTTTTGATAAATAGTAAGATTTGGCGCTCACGCTTTTGCTGCCCTACCTCTGTGGAGTAAGCGTCTGTGAGCGCAAGATCTACCTCATGAACTCAGCCGCAAGAGTGATTTTTTGACACTCACAGCGCCAAGTCGAACGCTGAAAACGACGATTGAGCGCGCTTAAAGCGTGTGAGCGTCCAAGACGAATGCACCCTATATATGAAACATATCCTTGATAGAAGCATACATAGACTTACTGAATTCGTCTCATCTCAAATCAACAATAAAATCATAAAAAAATAAATGTCACTTGTGCGATTGAGGTATCTTTAAAGCCATTTAACTTTTAAAAAGTTTAATATATTTAAGTTTTTCTAACTTAAATTGCTTAAATATACACTTAAATCAAGACATCTATCATTTTTACATGGAAGATTTTATAAATTTAAATCACTAAATATTACCGCTTTACCAACAAACTTCACAGGTTGTCTCATAGATGTCTCTGACACTTGTATTTATACAACCAAAAACTTGTCCATGCGTGGCAGGCAGCTCAAGAAATAGAATAAACATTTAGTTCCGATGTTTGACAGAAGCTAACATACACGCGTTAGTATGCAATGGAGTTTTTTACCGAAGGTGGGAGTGTTATTAGACATGAAACATAACCTGATTTTTCGTCCTAATTTAAAATAACAAAACATTACAAAAAAAAAATACTACAAATTATAACCATTTTAACAAAACTGTTTAATAATTTATTTGTGTGCTATGATTGATAAATAAATCAAAAATGGTGTTTAATAAAAAAAGTGTTTGATACTCTGTGATTTAATAAATAATATTTTTCTTGTTTAGTGTACTACATATTTTTTTCTCGTCTGTTATAAACAAAAATTGTTAAGTGAATTTGTATTTTAAGTTTCATAAAAGTGCACTTAATTTAAATTGTATGTGTTTTTTGTGGTGTAATGTAAATTATTTGAGAAAATGAATACCAGATCTCATTTACAACCGTTCTTAAGTAATTCAATTGCAATTCGACAAGAAATCCAACGTTTCGAAAGTGTACATCCCTCAATCTATGCGATTTACGATCTATTGGATTTATTCCCAGATGGAATTGTGGCTCAACAGATACGGGATCATGTTGTTTGCATTGAAGGTAAGTTGTGTTAATTTTTATATGCAAATTTTTGTTTGTTAACCTTTTTACCTAGTTAAACTTACAATTTGTTTGTTTATGTTTTTACAACCCTTTTAGATTTCTACAAAGACTAGTTTTTTGAAAGCCAGTTTTGTTTGTTTGTTGCATTGTATATTAGAAAGAGATATCAGTTTAATGAATTCTTTGAATTTGATAGTAAAAAAAGATGGCTTTTAAGGTAGTTTTACTGTAAATACGTGAATAATAATATGAATAACATCACGATTTTAAACACCCATATATTACATTTGAATGATCTTTTTTTGTGTTCATAATATTATAAATATATATTTTTAACCGATTGGAAAACACGGAGGAGATTATATTATTTCCGGCTGTATTTAAAAAAAAAAAATGTAACAGGGTTTTCTCTATTTGGTATCACGTAAATTTGATTTCAACTCTGGAAACTTTATCTTAAATATGTTTCCATTGGTGAAATAAAATCCTGGTGTACTCAACTTTACATGTATTGATTTGTGCCTTATTGATTCAGTTTTCGAAAAAATTCTTCGGTTAAAAATTGTTCATTATAAATATACCAACAACTTTTATTCGAAACATTTTCCCGAAAGCCGAATGAATCAGGCCACAAATCAGTTTTAAAAAAAGAAACCTACTTTTGTGACCTATAGTAAAACCGTTAAGTGGAAGTAATTCAAGAGCAAAAACCTCTAGATCTGGCCAAGTTAACATGACCTGTATTTAACCGAGTTGTAGAAAATTTATATTAAATCGTTTTCATGGAGGTAGTAGACCTCACCTTTAAGATAAGATATTTTTAACTCAATATACCCTGCAGGAATAGTCATATTCCTGTTTGAATGCAGAGAAAAGAAAACCTCTTTAAAGAGTCATAATTGGATAAGGGTGGATCCACCCAATACTGTCGATCACGGTTCGACCTCGGTCTTGTAAAATATTATCAAGTACGAAACAATGTGTGCATTCATACTATCCGCAACAGTCTAGTTTCGTTCAAATTGAGAATAACAATATAAATATAATCGATCGGACCGAGAACGAACCGTGATCGGCATTATAGTGTGGATCCACCATAATTGAGCTTTAAATTTGGAACAAATTACTCAAACACAATTATGTAGATGTTTCTATGGATACATTTAAAAATAATAGATTTGTTCTAAATATATCGTTTGTATATTTAGTTTTAGACGATCGCGGTACGGTTTCTTGCATGTACTTTTTACAACAATCTTGCGGATTTTCCGTAATATTTGATATTTTTTAATAATAAAAACTACTTTTTAAAATGTTTAAGAACTCGTTTCTTAGAAAGTTGAGCCCTACAGCTTTATAATATTGAGTATATAGTATGTGCCCCCGTAGTGTTTTTTTTTTTGAAGTCGGTAATATTTTTTAGTTTTTGTTTATTAAAAAGTTTGTGTACATGACTTTTTTATTTCTAGATAAAAATAAAAGAATTATCCTTGATTTAAATTGACTGTGTCGTTTTTCTGTATTGACTTTTTGTCATTTTAAAAATACAAAAAACGCAGACATGCAATGTGTTTGTGTGTGTGTGTGTTTAATATTTCTAAATGGAGCCTTGGGAATATCATCGTTTTTTAATAAATATAAGAATCTTATATGTATGGATTGGAACGTTACTTTGTGGAACATTTTGAATTTGTAAAAATTAAAAAACTTTGCTATATTCCACCAATTTTATTTGTATTCAAAAAATTATTGATACAATAATTGTGACATATGTTTTGTCCATTGCGGTCATTTTCAACACTGCGAAGTTAAATTTCTCACTATATATGGAACCACAATGAAATTTAACTTCACAGTGTTGAAAATGACCGCCATGGACGAAACATATGTCACAATTATTGTATCAATAATTTTTTGAATACAAATAAAATCGGTGGAATATAGCAAAGTATTGTTTTTTAATTTTTACAAAAAATAAAAATCTTACATTGGAAATATAATTGAGAAATATATGAAAAATCAGTCGCTTTGAATAACAAAATATGATTATGTTAAAATATTTGAAATTTTCGTAAAATCACTTTATTTGACTAGTTTTGGAACCCAGTTCCTTCTTCAGAAATACAAATGAAATGAACAATTTTTACATATTGTAGCAACAAAGTAAACATTTTCAGTTACTTTAAGTACCTGAAAATTTTGTTGCTATAAAAATTGTTCATTTCATTTTTATTTATGAAGAAGGAACTGTGTTCCAAAACTCGTCAAAATAAAGTGATTTTACGAAAATTTCAAATATTCAATAGTCAAGTAACGAACCATACAATAAAAATTTTTATAATGATTTAAAAACAATTAATTTTCCATTTTTATACGAAAATTATATTTAAGATAGTGAAAAGTAATTTTCACTTTATCGATAGAATAGAATTTATATCAGTCAAAGGATTTACGAAAGTTTAACTGAACCCATACTAGCTCGAGATCTGGAAAACCTAGAAATACTATAAACTTTTGAGAATTCGGAACAGCTAGAGCACATTAGGACATATCTTTTTCCTTCAGAATAATTATTTCGCTATCTATCGCATCCTTTGATACGATTTCTCATAAACGGCTCTTCAAATTGTAAATTTTTTCGTATTTGATTTCAAACTTAATAAATTTCTTGAAATCACAATATCTGTGTAACTGAACCCTAAATCCAAAAAAAAAAGATTTGAATAATAAACACAATATATAAAAATATGAATCTTAATCAGAATAATTGCGTGGTTTTTAATTTCATTAACTATTTTTGATATGATTTTAAAATTAGATGCAAACAGAATGGTTGTATTTATAATAATAATACGAGATTTAAAAAAAATTATAAAAACATTTTAAATGGCCTTGAAATAGTTAACACAAAATAATATGTATTTAGTTATTGTATTCTTCTAGATCTAGAGTTCACACACAACAACGGAGATAGATAGTCACTACTTGGTGGTATACCAACACTTGACTTACTTAAATCTAAAGGCTACATCACACGTTAACACTGACAACGCTACACAATATTTGCTATATTTCTCTGAATATTGGAAAAATCGAAAAATGTATAAGAAGTAAAGATATACAAAATTAATTTTAATACAATTTGGTTTCTTTTCAATTTTTGTGTCACTCGAATATTTACGATTTAAGATTGAATGTCAAAATTGGTTCAATATGGGAGATTCGTTTCTTCCTTATCTTGGCGACGGCTAAGAGCTTGCTTATTAGATTTTCCTGAAGGTTCATATATTCGGGATGAGATGCAACGAATATCTTGTATTTGTTGTAAGTGGGAGATTCGTAGTTAAAGATCTGCACAACATGAATCCATTGTGGAGTCCTATTTTGTGCAGATGCTTTCGTAGGTGATCATGTCTGTTCGGTAAACTTTCGAAGTTTTATCCTGTTCAAGGTTGAGAGGCAGCTTCTTGGATGTATTCAGAAACAGTATTTTAAGCGAGTTTTTCTTGCGGTTTATTTTCCCAGTGATCACGGTGTTTAAGGTCTATCACTTGTTTACACGTTGTCTTTGAAATACCTTCTATTCCAAAGACTCCTTTCTTTGCTAAAGTAACTGCTTTTTCGATTACTTCGAAAACACTGTGACCTGTTATCCAGATCAATTTTACATTGGCCGGTTTTGACAGCTCCAGTAGTCCCTCTGGCTGACACCACTGAGGTGTTTTCTGTGGCAGGTAAGGCTTTTAGAGCAGCTTGGCTCTCAGAGAGAATATATTCGCTCTGATTAACGTAGGTTCTCACAGATGCAGGCCAGAATCGCGTAGCGGCTTTAATCCGATCGGAATAAAATTTTTTCTGACGAAATTCTCAGTTTCGCTCCTACGTAACGAATTTTTTAAAATCCAAATCACGCATAAAAGTTGTTTTGATTTCAAGACACCATAAAAAATTACAAAACGTCGATTTGAATGAAAATTAGTTTATAATGTTATTTATTGGCCCAAAAACATATGATTTGTCGAATAGTTTCGAAGATATATATATGCTCTCTTTATCCGAGTTTGATGAAACACTGTAATTTAAAAAAAAATTAAATTGTTCGAATACATCCCACAGATTCCCTTTAGATAAGATAAGCGTATACAATAACAATGCTGCTAGTGTGAATTAGTCTTTATATGTTAATGTAAATATCTCTCTCATTCAACAATCAAAGTTTACCATATTCAGTGATATTTACTGCTTAGTTGATTGCAACTGGTATCTTTCTTCTATCTGTTCATTATAATAATATTTGCATAGTTAATAAGAATGTTTTTTTTCTTCAAAATAACAACTTTTTTTTGTACCTAATCTTTATATGTATGTATGCATGTATGTATGTATGTTTGTAAAACTTTACACCTGTTATTCACAAATAATATCTTATTAAGTAAGAATTAAGATTGAATTATAGTTTTGTTTTTATATTATATTATTTAAATAATATATTATAATGGTTAAATTATTATTTGATAATATAAATATGTTTATATCATTCATTAAAAAAATGGTCTGTGTCGTCAATTTTAAAGTATCCTACACACCATTAGTACACAGTGTGGGCGCGCGCGCGAATCACAGAATTCATATTTATACCCGGTGTATGTAAATATACGCAAGGTTTAGTCCCGACTTTGTAACGCTTGAAAATATTAATCGCAGGCATAAATGTGTGGAATAGTTGTTGATAAAAACGACCTAATTAGGCCATTTTATCATGACCGTGCGTCTGTGGACACGATAACTCAAAAACGAAAAGAGATAACGAGCTGAAATTTTGTGTGTTGTATTCTAGAGCTGAAAAGTAAGGTTAAGTTTGTGAATGGACAAAATTGGGTTAACATGCTTAGTGGTTTTAATAAAAAAATCATTTATCATGGTCATTTTGGTCCCAAATGTACGAAAATCATGCTCATTTTAACGTCCGATAAACACACTTCAAAATTTTTCGCTTCTCAATTCATACAGTTTGGTATTTTAGCACTATGGATCTTATATCTTGGAAACCGTTAATCGTATCGTATTTTAATCATTACCATTGTTTTCGCTAGGTCCAAATTAGCTTAAAACCAAGTTTTTATCAAAATCGGAGACAAAAATTTTTTCTCGAATTTTAGCGATTTTATTAAGGGGTACCCCTTAGAAAAAATGCGAAAAAAATGGAAAAATTTTTTGTTCTCGATTTTAATAATAATCATTATCTAGGGCAATTTTGACCCAAACATTACGAAAATCAGGTTTATTTGAACATCCGACCTATACATTTGAAAATATTCGCTTCTCAATTCATACAGTTTTGAATTTTAGCAACATTAGTGTCATATCTTGGAAACCGTAAATCGTATCGTATTTTAACCATTACCATCGTTTTCGCTAGGTCCAAATTAGCTTAAAACCAAGTTTTTATCAAAATCGGAGAAAAAAATTTTTTCTCGAATTTTAGCGATTTTATTAAGGGGTACCCCTTAGAAAAAATGCGAAAAAAATGAAAAAATTTTTTGTTCTCGATTTTAATAATAATCATTATTTAGGGTAATTTTGACCCAAGAATTACGAAAATCAGGTTCATTTTAACGTCCGACCAATACATTACAAAATGTTCGCTTCTCAATTCATACAGTTTTAAATTTTAGCACTATGGGTCTGATACCTTGAAAACCGTTAATCGTATCGTATTTTAACCAATGCCATTGTTTTCGCTAGGTCCAAATTAGCTTAAATCGAAGTTTTTATCAAAATCGGGGACATAAAATTTTTATCTAATTTTCGAAATTTTTTCACTCCATTTCTGTTCGATTTACTTTTGTTATAAACTTTTTTACATAAATTCAGGATATACCGGGTATATAAGCAATTAACTCTGTTGTTATTTTCATTTGTTTTTCCATTTGATATTTTTCGATAAAAATATTTATGAAATTCAAGTTTATTCTTCATGGTTAATCAAAACTCTTCTAGAAACAGTTTACTTGTGATATTAAAAAGAGCAACAGTTGAAATAACTTTCTAGCAACCCTCCAAAGAATTATGGGGAGTGAATTTAATTAATTAATCAAATATAACTTTACTTTGTTTTTAATTCAATATCGTAAAAAGTTTTTTTTTGTGTGTTAATTTATATATCTAAATTACACACAACCCCTATTATTCTAATTGGGGTGTAAATCTCTGGTGATGGAAATAAAATTTATATTGAGACGTATACAAAAACCACCTACAGCCCCCTGACACTGAGGATTATTTTAAGAGTTACAAGAATATGATGAATGTGGAAATTAGTCTTTCATATTTCTTAGAAAATATTTATATAACATGATTTTTTTTGTTATTATTAAAAGATACCACATAGGGTTTTAAGGGGTAGAATATTGTAAGAAAATAAATTAAAAAACTATCACCTTCTTATATTTATATATATAACAGAGGTGGGCAGGAGTTGACTCGGCCAAGCTCTGAGTGAGAGGTAGGGAAGAGAGATAGAGTTAATACAGGGTAGCTACCAATTATTAATATTTTCTTTTTTTAATTAAAACATTTTCTGAAAGAAATATAATAATACCAAATCTTTTTTATGGTCACTATTATACAAAGTAAATAATACAAGCAATCATTCAATACATACTCTGGAATTTTGGGCTGGTAATTTGGGTCATAAAATGTACCTTTTTAGTATATATCATATTTGTGTATGAATAAAATAAAAATATATAAAAAATATATATAAATCTTTTGAACCTTTAAGTTAACCGCTGGACCATTGTAATAAAAGAGGGAAATTTTTGCAAAGGATAATTTAAATAGAATTATAGTTTTGGAAATTCCAAATAATTTGTCTAAATATTTTACTATTCATATCCGAGAACTAATAAAGAATTATTTACCTGATTTAATTATTTTTTCTTCGTATGGAGTATGCTCAGTATAGTGTCATGGGAATTTGATGAATTAAGTTAAATTTTACATAAAGTGGGAATTTGAGTTCTTCGAGTTAGTCTACTTTGAATTGAAAAAGTGAAAAGTACTTTTTGTAGTAGTGGAAATTATTATTCGCATAATTTGTTTTTCAAAAAAAATAAAATATTGACTATACTATAGACTATACTATATAATTATTGGGCAATAATCGGTAGGACAACCTGTATTGAAACATCGTTCCGTCTTGCTTCAAAACATACCTTCTTTACTTACTCTCACCCAGCTTATGGAGAGCCCGTAAGGCTCAGACGAGCTGTCTGCGCCCGCCTCTGCTCTATAGATACAGGTATATTATTTTTTTAGGGGGAGGTATGTACAGTTGTACACTTCCATTCCTAATATTTGGACCGTTAAGTCACAATCTAAGTTCGTATACATTACTAAATATAGTTATAATATTACATACAATAACACTTAGAATGTTTTAACTGGTTCAATGTTTATGAACGGGAGTGTACTTGTACCAGTTCTTGAACGTCAATATCTAGTCACCTTCAATGCAATACACCTGTAACCAGTGTTTAAGTCTTTAAGGTTACATGCCTTAACCATAAACAAACTTGTATAGTCCTTGTATAGTATTTGTATAAAATTTGTTAGCTAAGGTTTCAGATAGAATATACCTCCTTATCAGTTCAAATGGCCGAGCGGTCTAAGGCGTTATATTTGCGCAGTATGCCTACTTGGAAACTGGGAGGTTTTGGGTTCGAATCCCGACATCGGCAGTTTGTCAATTATAAGGGAAACAAAAAGGGCGGTTAATTGACTAAACTGTCGGCGTATGGACAAGAACGAAGTAACCGGTTATGCTTGAGAAGGTTTTCTGCAGTTTCCTTCACGAACTCCAGATGAATATCGGCATAGTTCCTATCATAGTCGGCTGCAGTCGCATATTCTACCAATTCCTAGTATATACACAAAAATTCCTTCCACTCCAATCACATCCTCACATCCTTAGACATCACAATGGACCTTATGTTTGAAGTGTAGCCTAAATCTATCTGTAAATCTATCTATCTAGAATATACCTGGATATCTTGTGACGAGATTCCTTGAAACCCTGAATATACCAGAGAATTCTGAAATTCTGGCAAAGTACTTATTCCGAATGTGAATACATAACTCAAACATTATTTTAACTTTCAAAGACGTGTTGGTTACTCAACTAGCGTGTTTCCAATTAGTTGAGCCCTGTGCGGAGGGTTGCAATATTACCTGACCATTATTATTGATTTTAAACTATTCATATTCAATAGGCTATTGTTGAAAATAGGCTATATGTTAGTTAGTGCACATGGATTACAACACAAATGAACCAGAATATTTAGGTCAAATTATGTGTGTGTGTGTGTGTATACGTGATACAATGTCTACAGGGTGTTGGAGAACAGGTTGCGTGTTATATCTAAATGAGAAAGAGAAGGTCATAGTTGGAAAACAAGTTTTTGATAACTTTTATATATAAAAAAATTTTATCCTATTTTAATGAAACCTACTAATTATGGGCCATATTTCTGTTAACAGAAATTTGCTGACGTTCTACCTTCTATCTGATATAGGATCCAAGACCACGCAATCCTGATATCTGTTAAGAGATATCACAAATTTAACATACAATTTGAAAAGTATGACCTAAATTTAGTTTAATTACATACTAGGTTCATTCAAATCGGATAAAATATGACCGTGCTAGAGCAAACTTAATTTTTATGGGTTTCGATGACGTTGTAGCGGTATCGCTTCTTCATTATTAAATTATTATTTTAATATTGTTTATCATTTTTATCTGTTGCTTAACAACTATAACTTCCCTCTATTATCACGGTTGCTTTGAATGTTAACAACTTTGATAATTTACATACAAATATATATAATATGTCATAAATCAATTCAATAAAGATTAATTATATCTTTAACATATATTTATTATTTATTTAAATAATAATTATTTATTATATCAATCAAATATCTCTACAATTTGACGCCCGAGCAGGGACTTGAATTATCCATAATTCAATGTCTGTTACCAAGTGCAAAATATCGTTTAAAAAAAAATATTTTAGCAAAATTTTATCCAATTTTGATGAAATTTTTTTGAAACCTAATAAATATGGGTCATATGGTTCATTTCTGTTAAAAGATATTTGCTGAAATTCTTTTTTGTATCAGATATGGGATCCAAGACCACGTAATCTAAATACCTATTAGGGATATTTAAAAATTGGAACATTAAAATGGCATTTACATTGAGTATATGCGGGAGTGGATTATCCATAATAACATTTTGTAATTAGAGGTAGAGATTAAAACTAATTCTGCATGAAGTTTTAACTCAATGGGGTCATTTACGTAATCATATTATCTATCGCGCTAATACTTACATATTTACAAGTATATTAATTTATATATAAGTATCATATTTACCCATCGTTCATTCTAATATAATATATTTACTATTAGTCCCAGAGCTGGTGACCATAATCGGCAAGAGTTTTGTAATGGCCCATAATAGGGAAAATGCATGAAAATTTTGTTTCACATTTATTTTCAGAATATGAAAATACTGTTAATACTGTAATAATGTTTAAAAACGAAATTAAAATCCGACAAATATCAAGGAAGCTATAAGCTTTTAAAGATTATTATCTGTCTCTTTCGTGCAAAAATACTAAAAACGGAGTTTTACGTGTATTTTAAATGGTGAAAGTGTAATATGACGTCACATAACATATCAAGAGGGCTATCACCCTCTTTGTCTAATCGGGAATTTCAATCATTCATATCTCGCTTATTTTTAAAGTTATTTAAAAAGTAATTTTACCTTGATATTTGTCAAGTAAACATGCTTCAATTCAAGTGAAAAAAAAATTTGCATGCATATTCCCTATTCAATATGATTTAGTATGGAGGGTGTATATGAGTCAGCACCCATTCGCAAGGTCAGGTAGTGTAACACCTGGCTTTCATATATATGTTGAATTACAACGCGCTCTACAAGTGTTTTGTATTAATTGAAAATTGGCAGTAAACTAGTTTATAGTACAAAAAAAAACGTGAGAAAGTGGTCAGACCGCATTGTTGTGGAACGTGGTGAGTCAGCACGCCATAACTATAAGTTGTCGCCAAAACGATGTCGGTGCAATAGTTTTGTAATGGCTGAAAATTCATTTATTGCTTGATTATTATATATAATTTTAAAAAAAAAGTAGTCAGACCACAGATTAATGGAACAAAGCTAGTCTGCAGATAAAACTAAGCGGCGGGTATAAATACGGCTACCCGAATAAATCAGTTCTCTCTGAACTACGCGGCGTAATTAAAACTTCATTTATTTTAAGTGATTTAAGTGATGAAGTCATTTATTTGATTACATTTCCTAAATATAAAAGCAGTAGTTTTCAAACTGTACTGCTTTTATCTACTGAAAAATATACTACTTTTTTACTCTTTATTATCTGTTATGATTATAGAAGATAATATTATTAGAGGTGTGGATAGATAAACTGTAGAGGCTGCCCTGGACAGGCTACACTTCGACCATAAGGTCTATTACGATGCCTAAAGATGTGAGGATGCGAATGGAGTGGAAGGAATTTTTGTGTATAGCCTAGGAATTGGTAGGATATACGGCTGTAGTGAACTATGATAGGAACTATGCCGATATTCATCTGGAGTTCGTGAAGGAAACTGCAATTTAGTCAATTAAACGTCCCCTTTTTTTTTTCTTAATAATTGACAAACTGCCGATGTCGGGATTTGAACCCCTAACCTCCCAGTTTCCAAGTAGGCATACTACGCAGACATAACGCCTTAGACCGCTCGGCCACTTGGAATGGTAGATAATCAAGTAACCGAGTCTTAACCTTAATGGAAATTGACATTGGTATAATACGGTGACGTTTAAGTGTACACAAATAATAATAATTAATATGGTGAATAAACAAATAAACAGTCAAATATATTGTTGTTTATCGATCGACATCGATATGATGATCATATCACAAAACATGTTCGATAATCAGGTTTGATACAATGTTGTAGAACTGTTCAAACATTTGATAATCAGGTTTTATATAAATAGTAGTCATAGCCAGGCCAACATATTATAAATATTTAAAATCATATTAATGAACGGATAATTGCACATTTTATGGGTGCGTATTATTAATAATAATACCTAAAATAATACATATTATATGATTACAAACAAAACAACATTGTCAACACGACTCAACAGTGTAGTGTGTACAGTGTGTTTCATAATAATCGAGCCAAATGTTACAATATCGAAATGTGTAATATCATTTTTTAGCAGAACATTGTTGACATTTGTGACTTTCAAATGAGTGCGAATAAATATGTAAACATTAAGGATGTTCCTCCAGCACTGTGTTATATAATTAGGACAAAAAACCGCGTTGATTTTATTATAGTACAAATACATAAACACACATATACAACACGTAGACAAATACATTGTTCACATATTATTTTATTTTACATTCAAAATTATTATCATTTAACTATTTTACACAGTGTATTATACGAGTAGGTAAGTAAACAACTTTTAAACTTATTAGCGAATTTCCTGAAAGGAAATAGAGCTATTGGTCCCGTACCGAAGTCTAAATTTCGCAAAAATTTCTTCAAATGTCCATCGATCCTACCTAGTAGATGTCAAAAATCACCATCTGTAAAATTTATATATATATATCTATGGACATATATATATATATATATATATATATATATATATATATATATATATATATATATATATATATATATATATATATATATGTGTCTGTAATCACTCTAGTGGTCACAGTTTTCATTTTATCGAAATAAAAATTGGTATCTGAGGCGCTTTTAGTATTCAAAATGTCAAGTTCGTTAATGGGTAAAATCGGACAAGGGGAAAGGGGGGTTTAGAGGGAGAGGGAAACCCAAAATTTGACGTATCTCCCTTAATATTCGAAAAATCGAAAATTTTATAAGAAGTAAAATTGTAGGTATTAAGTTTTACTGTAATTTTGTTTCTTATCATTTTTTCTGTAACACTAATATTTACAAAATATTGACGGTTTAAGATTGAAAATTAAATTCCTCAATATCTCTGTACGCATTAGAGTTTGAGCAAAAATGATAAGGTGATGAATTGTAGCAAACCTGATTTTCTACATCTTTGTTTCTTACGCATTTTTCGATTGTTCTAATAATAAGAGAGATATTTTATATTTTGTGTTTTCTTCTATCTGTATATGCCTCCCTTTCCCCTTGACGTATGTCGCAAATACTAAAATCAGATACGACATTTCATTTTGATCAGACTAACATTGTGACCGCTAGAGAGTAATTTATGTATTCCAAGGAAATTCGCTAAGTTGAAGCAGCTCCTGCGTAACGAATTTTCATTTTCTTTGTGTGCCGTCAAATTTTGAAATCGTTAAAAGTGTTCCACGACCAAAAAAAAAAAGCTTGAGAATCCCTACTCTATACATTAACATGTGATACAGTGTCCCGTCGCAACTCAGGTGTCTCTATCCCAAATCCCAACTTTATTATTTATATGTATTTGTTTGTGAACTGTTTGCGGATCGTTTTTCTTGTAACCCTCTGTACTAATGCAGACGACTACACTCGATAATGTTCTTCACACATAGAATACAGGAACATAAATATAAACGGAGTGTAGTGAGTGGAAAGGTATGTAATTTTTGTGTGGAGAGAGGTAACATTGTATCATCATCATCATCATTCATGCGGAAATACACACATTAGTTGGTTGTGTGCGCATGTTCATTTGGACAATAAATTTACTTCCACAATAATTAACAAAATCTATTGTACACACCTGTTCATAATAATTGAATCACCAGTAAGTCACATTCTAAGCGTATATACAGAACGTTTTCAAAAGCATTTCTAATATAGTATCAATGTTAAATAAATAAATAAAATATTCACTATAAAACTATACAGTACACCCTATAAAATACACATACTTACAAACATCTGGATAGGTATACTGTATGCGTATGGTTGTTTGTTTGGCATTTAAGAGTGAGGATTTTGTGATGCACATACTAAAGTTAAGAATTCAATGAACATATTTAACTCACTCTCATTACATATGTACTGACTGACTTCGCACAGTAACCACAATAAATAATATTTAACATTGATTCTCTATTGGAAAAGCTTTCCAACACACACGGTATATTATACAATGACACTTAGAATATTTCAATTGGTTCAATTTTTTGGAACGGGATTGTACATACAACATGGGCCACAAAATTAGCGCTATTTTGTCCAAAATTTTATAGTTGATTTGTGTGCTTTATTCATTCGATTTTTGGGAAAATGTTTCGAATAAAAGTTGTTTGTATATGAGTACTTATAATGAATAACTTTTAGACGAAGCGATTTTTTCGAAAATCGTATGAATTAGGCAAATATTAATTATAAAATTTTCAAAAAAAGGAGGCTGGTTTTTTGTGGCGCGCCCAGTGGAGTGATATTTTAGGCTCTAAATTATAAAGATACAATTTGTGTCATATTGAAGCTGTCTGTATTCCTTAAGGAATTGTTTCAACAGTTTTGATTCATTAATATATATACACCAAGAATTCTGAGTAATTAAATATTAAAATCTTTCTGATGTACTGAAAATAATGAGGGTCGTCGATTGTACACAGAAAATTTTCGTATATAGAAATTTCGTGCACAGAATTTCTCAGAACTATAATCTACATAATAAATGTACAGTGTCTGTAAGAATATACGATGTCCGATTTTGCTGATTTCAAATGACACCATAAAGTAGACTATCAGCTTAATTTCTCAATGAAAAGAATCATAATGAATATGTAGGAATATACCTAGATGTCCTGATAGCTATAAATGAATGAATTATAATGGGGGGAATTTGGTGCACTGCGATCTATAGATAGATAGATTGTAGAGGCTGCCCTGGACGGGCTACACTTCGACCATAAGGTCCATTGTGATGCCTAAGGATGTGAGGATGTGAGTGGAGTGGAAGGAATTTGTGAGTAGACTAGGAATTGGTAGGATATGCGGCTGCAGCCGACTCTGATATGAACTATGCCGATATTCATCTGGAGTTCGTGAAGGAAACTACAGAAAACCTTCTCAAGCATAGCCGGTTACTTCGTTCTTGTCCATACGCCAACAGTTAAGTTAATTAAGATTTCAGTTTGAATTGAAATTGTGGCAAAATTAATCAGTTTAAAGAAAAAAACATTACATGTAAATTTCTGTAACATGAAAATCGTCATATTTTAGTCTGCACTGGTTTTAAATACAAGAAATGAATAATTTTACACAACAGTTGATTTGCTTGTTTATTTTGCTGGCTGACTCGCTGGCTCGCTGACTGCCTCCTGGCTGAATGTTACAACAAAGTATACTTCACTTTTTTTTTATATTTTGTTATCTGATTTACTTATGCATATACAGGAATTTTCCATTTAATTTTCATGAAAAACAAATATTATATTACACATACAATAAACATTTATGTATTCCGTTTTTATATATTATGTTGTGTTTTGTTTTTCCAATGAGTCACTCCACACCACTCCACTCCAACTCCAGTGTGTTGTTGCTGCTGCTGCTGCAAAAAAAGTACTAAATTTTTATACTTCCAATTTACTATATATATCTATTTGATTCATGTAATTATATGGTGTTAATAATAATAATTAGAAGGAGGGGTACCGCAAGTGGGTCCCTAGCACTTAGACCAAGGGGTCCTCTGTGCCCTCCTTGAGAACAATCTGTCACCCGAAGGCGAGAAGTCTCCGGGGAATAGGCGCCATTCTAAGCAGATGAAGCTATAGGATTCTGTCGAGGCCGGATGCCATACAGAAGGCCCACAACTTCTCTGCCGGGATTGCTCCCAGGATTTATGGGTCCAAGATTTCGGACCCCAACATTCTGTATCTGACACCCTGCAGGTTTAAATACAGGCCCAACAAGTGGGATCATCAGAGATCCCCAAGTTATGTAGGTGGTAGTTCAATCGACAGTGTCCTGTCAAAAGGTCCCACCACCCTTCTCAACTGATTCCATCCCTTGATTCGGTAAATTACACGGACGCCAATAAATTGCGCTTAAAATCATGAGCACTGAAAGCGTGTAAGCGCCCAAAACCAATACACCTATATTGCCACAAAGGAACCTCTGAAATAGATCATATTTATATAGGCTTGTAATGGGGATTGTTTCACGTACAAAGGAAATACTCGACTTAGAAATCCAGGAAACTTATAATTTAAAACATAGTAGTTGTAAAATTTTCTTATGAAAAACAATTGAATGTATGTAATATGTAAGCGTCACGACGCCAAATCATTTTATTACCAGGCATTGTGTTTCCATAAATTATTTTTACGTGTATGTATGCATGCGCATAATATATATATATATATATATATATATATATATATATATATACGTTTTGTGTGCTATCAGCAAAATTTATGACACCAATTTTAATACTTTCAGTGACACAATTGTGAATTATATAAAAAAATGACAAAAATGTGTAATAAATTTGTGTAAGTAGAAATCGGTAATAAATAAAACGCAATTTTTTGTGGCTTTTTTTGTTATATAAAAAAAATAATAATATTAAAAAAAATCTGTTTTTTTTTATCGACAAAATACTTTATTTTTTGTTTAATATTCGTTTTTTTTTTTTTAATCGGCGGCGTATTTATTGTTTAGACGATAAATTAGTAACGATAAGTATTTTCTTAAACAGGGTGGCGATCAACCAGAAACACCTTTAACATTCGAGGCAGTAAACTTCATTTACTGCCTTCAATGCTAATCGATTCTTCCGATGATTGTTTGCATATCAATTTTAAAATCAATCATTAAGAATGTTATTTCAATAAGAAAATAATTTTTTAAGTTTGGACAAATATTTCAAATTGGTTACATTTCCTAAATACAAAAGTAGTAAATTCATTTTTCAAAGTAAGAAAATAGTAGTTTGTAAACTGTACTGCTTTTATCCACTGAAATATATATAAGTACTGCTTTTTTACTCTTTTTTAACTGTTATGAAGTTTGTCCAAATAATAATGCTATAGGTAAAGTGTTAATTTTAACGATTAATATTCATTTTAGGATCATAGTTTGTACACTTTGTAAACTTTAACATAATTACATATTTCTAATCTCAGTTATTTTTAGTCGTTTAATAATTATAATGGAAAATAATATAATTAATTTAGTTAGCATACTTGGAAACTGGGAGGTTATGAGTTTGAATCCCGACATCGGCAGTTTGTCAATTATTAAGAAAAAAAAGGGGCGGTTAATTGACTAAACTGTCGGCGTATGGACAAGAACGAAGTAACCGGCTATGCTTGAGAAGGTTTTCTGCAGTTTCCTTCACAAACTCCAGTGAATATCGGCTTAGTTCCTATCAGAGTCCGCATATCCTACCAATTCCTAGTCTACTCACAAATTCTTTCCACTCCACTCACATCCTCACATCCTTAGGCATCACAATGGACCTTATGGTCGAAGTGTAGCCCGTCCAGGGCAGCCTCTAAAATCGAATCTATCTAGTTTAGAAATATCCAAAATTTCGATTTCAGTTTTCTATATTTTTACTATTTACACTTTTACTTAACTGGCTTTTACCTAACTTGGCCAGAGTAGTCTCCAATAGATATAGTTTTTTTTGACCCCTTTTTAAACGATTTCAGGTGATATCTCGAAGACTGCTAAGTTCAATGTCAAATTTGCATGATTTTAGTGTTTTTGCTTCATTATCATATTTACGCATGAATTGTTCTCCGTGTCGAAAAACTTCACCTGCTTTAATATTTATTGTTTCTCTCTTTAAAAAAAAGAATAATCCAATGATTAGACAAATGTTATGTAAATTTAAAAATGATTCGATAGACATTCTAGCTAGAATCTAGACATAGGTACTCTTGTTATGTATATACGTTTTTTTTATGTATATGGTTTTTTTTCGCATGTGTCTATTTATAGACTACAACGAACAACGCTCAGCTCAACTCAATTGTCAACGCTCTGTTGACGGTTTATTTATTTGTTTTATATCCTATAGTTAGGAGTTAGACTGTTGTATATATTTACGTATCCATTACGCTATGAACAATGTTAGACAACAACACCAGTTCTAAAACATTGGCACACTCGTCGTCACACTTTTGTTTATTATTACGCTCTGTGTATTTAATAAATTATACAATTTTTATCAACTCTTGACATCCATTGTACTAGCTGACCGCACAGACTTCGCACTGGAATGGTGGAGGTGGATATCCTATTGGTTGTTTATTCGTTTCAATAATTCACCGCGTCCTTGAGTAGAATCCTTCAGCGTTGTCATGATCGTGACGAATCATATTTATCACGTTGGTCACTTACACTGTAAAAAGTAAAATAGTGGACCAAAATACGCCAGGTAGTTTATCTACTATTTGAAAAAATGTTTCATACAAAAGTTGTTGTATTTTATAAGATAAACATTTTTATATATTTAATGATTTTCTCTATCTCTTACCGTTCAAGACAAATGCATGAAATTCAAATACCCTTAATAGCCTTCCTCAATAGGAATTTTTTTAAGCGGACTTGCTGTTTTCTGATTTGAGCGCGTTCAAACATACAAACTCGTCAAGTGTTAAGTATGATTAGTCGTGTGACCGATAAGATTTCCCATCGGCAATATCTCAGGTACCATCCGACGTTTCTCAAATGTAAAAAGCCTACAAACCAACTTCCACGTAAATGAGAAACTTCCATACAAACTTTCATCCCCTGTTTAACTCCCATATGGGATGAATATTCAAAAACGCTGATACAACAGATTTTTGTTTATAAACAGAAGCATAAACACAAACCTCATACAAACTTTCATCCCCTATTTAACCCACTTAAGGAATGGGTTTTCAAAAATCCTTTCTTAGAGCTCACCTACGTTATACAAGGAACTTCTGTACAAAATTTCATGCGTCTATACTCTCCGGTTTAGGCTGTGCGTTGTCTATCAGTCAGTTTTTAGATTTTTATTAAGCAGATAAGTATAGATTTCGATGGCTATTTTGTATGTACGCTCAAGTTCAATAAACTTGAAGCAGTAAGTCACATTCGAAGTGTAAATATTACTGTATATATACATGATATATAATATGCAGTAGCACTTAGGATGCTTCAAATTTTTTGCAGGGGATAGTACATTTACTAATCTGAAGCACGACTAACTTCCGATAAACTTTCCACAGTGACAAAATTATCAAAACTGGATTTTATTTATACTCGGTAAACCATAGTTTTTGATACCATTCGTGGATTGTTTGGTCATCACTGGTATGCGGTTGGTGGAATGAGTTGGTTCATATGGAAACTAGATATTTACTAGGTAGAATGAGGTGTATCATATCATACCTACTTGAGTAAGATAATATGTCATCGTTAGATTTGAATGAGTGCTTTATCTAATAACGGTGTTTTTTTAGTTAGAGTCATTCAAACGGGAGTTTTACAATTTTATATCTACATACGTACATACGTATATACTATATATATATATATATATATATATATATATATATATATATATATATATATATATATATATATATATATACATATACGTACATATACGTACATAGATATAATATATATATATATATATATATATATATATATATATATATATATATATATATATATGTATAGTGTATCTATGTACGTATATGTATATATAATATTATGATTTTATACATTCATAAGTAACTCTCTATATAGGTATATACATACTACTTGTATATACAAATATATACATTTTTATACGTATATCTATCTACCTGTGTATATAGTTATATACCATATTATATAATATACTTTATATCATAGATTAATATAGGGTGTACGAAAAAATAGTGTAAAATATTTAACTTCAATTAAGTAAATGGGTGGAATGTGTGTCAAAATTGAAATAAAGATCTTATCAAGATGGAAAATTATTAAATAAAACAAATATTTGAAATTTTCATTAAATCACTTTATTTGACTAGTTTCGAAACACAGTTCCTTCTTCAGATACAAAAATGAAAATGTTCATTTTTATTTGTGTTTCTGAATAAAATTTTTAATTTTTATTTCTGAAAAAGGAATTGTGTTTCCGTTTGAAAATTTCCAAATATTTGTTTTATTTAATAATTATAATGGATTTTCGACAAGTAGATAGATAGATAGATAGATTGTGGAGGCTGCCCTGGAAATTTTCACGGCTATTATCTATGACTGCAGTTTAGAGTCAATTTTCTGTAATGAAAGATTACTGAAGAAAAAGTTAGAGAATGCCATCAAATTATTTCGATCATTGGCCATTAAAATTACAAAATTTCTTTTTCAAAAAAAAAAACGTTTCGGCACAAAAGTAGATTTTTTGGAAAATGTTTCGTATAAAAGTTATTCGAATATAAGATGTAATGAACAATATTTTTTCGGAAGCATTTTTTTTTTCGAAAAGTTGCAAATCAGCTATAAAATTTTGAGAAAAGAACGCTTCTTTTGTGGCCATACGTACAAATTGAATCAAACGTGTAGTGTTACCTTACGGATGACATATGTGCATTTCTGGTTCACCCTATACAAAATAAATGATACGTATATTATGTAACTAAAGACACACACTTTGGTGTGTATACTTTATAACATTCCACATGCGTGAGTTAACTAACCACCATCATAGCCAGTTAACCCACAGTTATATGCCTAGATCTACCTGTACACTGTACACCAGAGGTGGGCACAGACAGCTCGTCAGAGCCTTACGGGCTCTCCATATGCTGGGTGAGAGTAAGTAAAGAAGGTATGTTTTGAAGCAAGACGGAACGATGTTTCAATACAGGTTGTCCCTACCGATTATTGCCCAATAATTATATAGTATCGTCTATAGTATAGTCAATATTTTATTTTTTTTGAAAAACAAATTATGCGAAAAATAATTTCCACTACTACAAAAAGTACTTTTCACTTTTTCAATTCAAAGTAGACTGACTCGAAGAACTCAAATTCCCACTTTATGTAAAATTTAACTTAATTCATCAAATTCCCATGACACTATACTGAGCATACTCCATACGAAGAAAAAATAATTAAATCAGGTAAATAATTCTTTATTAGTTCTCGGATATGAATAGTAAAATATTTAGACAAATTATTTGAAATTTCCAAAACTATATTTCTATTTAAATTATCATTTGCAAAAATTTCCCTCTTTTATTACAATGGTCCAGCGGTAAACTTAAAGGTTCAAAAGATTTATATATATATTTTTTATATATTTTTATTTTATTCATACACAAATATGATATATACTAAAAAGGTACATTTTATGACCCTAATTACCAGCCCAAAATTCCAGAGTATGTATTGAATGATTGTATGTATTATTTACTTTGTATAATAGTGACCATAAAAAAGATTTGGTATTATTATATTTTTTTCAGAAAATGTTTTAATTAAAAAAAGAAAATATTAATAATTGGTAGGTTACCCTGTATTATCTCTATCTCTCTTCCCTACCTCTCACTCAGAGCTTGGCCGAGTCAACTCCTGCCCACCTCTGATGTACACCCGTATGAAGAGTTATAGTTGTGTATGATATTATTACATGTCCAGCTACTATACTGGTAGGTAGGTAGATAGGTAGGTAGATAGGTAGCACTCACCCGTAGACCGTGTGGGTTGGTTATGCAAATGTTTTATATTACGGAAGGACAAAAATATTACTTTAACACGAATGCAAAAAAAAAACAAAAAAATATGACGACCCTCAAGCCGAAATTAATGAGAGATATCCGTATGGTAAAATCTCATAATAGAAGGTCGTTTTAAGTTAAAAGTGGATCACATCCGTTTGGGGTTTTTTTTTTGGTCTGAAGTGGTATCATTAGATTTCAAAAACAGTCGAAGTATGTTAAAAATTCTCAAATTACTTCTATATATAGACGTTATAAAATCTTTTGGGGACTTTAATAAATTACCTGAACAGTTCAAAAATAGTGGTAGAAATAGAAAATACATCGAAAAATAGTGGGCTGACGTCATGGAAATCAAAAAAATTTTTTATGATGTATCAATTTATTTTAAGGGAAAAGTTCGCCGATGATTAATCGTTATAATTTGGTCAATAGCTACATCGACAGAGCTGTTGCATTAGAACCTTTAAATTTAACTATACAATGGAAATTAGGTACATGAATGTCTTCATCATTATTACTCCATGTTTCTGATAAAAGAAGAATATTTGAATTACGGCTCGTAAACTTTGGTTTTTTTAAATGTATGTATTGATAGACCTGACCTGATCTTAATAAATTTCACTAACTCTGATTCAAATGTAAATAATTGATTTAATGTTTTTCGCTCCGATATCATTTTATTAAACTTTTGTGTCTTAATAGTAGTGTTGACCTACTATTTAATATATTAATAAATTATTTTAAAAGACGTATAACTTATTACGTGCGTAAATAATTATAAAAATGTATTGATAGATTGTATCGAATTATTTTACTGCTGCGCTGTCAATAAATTTGTATTTGATCATTCGTGTTGAACATACGAGTCGAACGTCTCTGCGGCATTGCATTGACACAGATATCATCGTGCCTTTGTTAATAATCTCAGCAAACAAATAAACGCTACAAGAATTTGAAACGGACTGACATGATTCTTTGAGTTCATAAATAAAGATGTTTGTGAATAAAAGAATGTAAATCAATTGGGGATACAAATGTATTAAATGTGTAAGGTAATCATATTTTTGACATATCTAATTAAAAAGATCTTCATGTATATGGTATGAAGATGAATCTCAAGTCTCAAACACAGACCAGACAGCTGTATACAATTATTGTGTTTACTTATGTCAATCATAAATATTACATACACTTCATATATAATTTTATATAAATGTATGTTATGTAATGATGATGATGATGCCCTGTTGATGTGCCATATGTACCAAAAACTATTTACTTATATTATTAAATACTCACAATAATGTTATTTTAAACTTTGTAAACTTTACATGAATGAACTCAAAATGAATAGGATCGCGTACTGGTTATGGCAAAACGGCTTCCGTTAAATTATCTAATTTTTATACTAGCTGAAATAGCCTGCGTTGTCCCTCCCGGCTCCAAAAAAATTCTTATAGAAAATTTATGTCAAATAATTATTTTTTTTAAATAGACAAATAATTTATTTAGAATGCACGACACAATCGTCTTTGGTGTAGCGAAAGCATACTGGACTAGTTATCTAGAGGCCCGAGGTTCGATTCCTGGTTGACGAGTTAATTTTTTCATGTCAGTATTTAATTTAATTAATATTTAGCATGCGTTAAAGTATATTACATATATATATAGTACCGTTGATAAATAAATAGTTCGCGCATTCATAATGAACTCTATAGAGTATGAAAATATGACAAGTTTTAGTATTGGACGAAAGTGGTTTGCTAAAATTAGTTTAACAAACGTCCGACCTTCGTCTTATTGTTTATATTGAAAAGTGCAGTTTAAGTTTGGGGATTGTCGAAATTGCAAACACACATTTTTAAATTACTACATATTACTTATGTAATCAGTTGTCATAAACTAAACATCGCACACGAGGTTGCGGGTACAAAACCTAGCATATTTATAATAAATATACCAACTTATAAACAGACAAACAAAATACTTTAAAATACTCCTATTTTAACATCATCGTGACTCCACACCACACTAAAGCGTCATAGTTGTAGGCATTCTTTAATTTAGACAAACAGTTAAATGTCTACAACTGCGGAAATTAAAAATATAACTGGAAAAAAACAAGATTTTGTTATGTGCCTCTAGGATTGAGCTGCTATTTGGTGGGAAAAAATGGCTATAACTAGTTAAAGGTAACATTTTAAAGGATAGATTTCTAGGAACGTTCCGCCTCTGATAGACTTCAAAGTTTATTGAAGCATTCTATTTGACACCAAAGGTTCTAAGTACGTAAAGAAATTTCGCATCTGTGCAGTTTTCGAGATAGAATTAACAAAAAACGTATGATTGTCTTGGACGACGACGCCAAAAATGGACTTGAATACTTTTGGGAACTTTGGTTTTCGATTGAAGGGCGATGCGATTAAACATAAAAATATTGGGAAAAATATAGATGATATTTCAACCTACTAGCAGTAGTTACTAAGTTGTTCACCAGAGTGTGACCACGAAGAGTACTTGTTGGCATAGGAGTATGTCACGGGGGTTGAGATAGGAATCATCGATCTACTAGCTCTTGTTTATAATTTACACAACAGAGAGCTTATCTAAGTGCTAGATATTATCAATGATCAGAAATATATTATTTAAATGTCAAATAAAGTAAACGCTAGTCACCTCCGTTAGTATAACAATATCCGAAGGGCATCCAAACTAACAATGTAAAGCCATACTGAGAAACAGGTAAAATATCCTCTACTCTATAAGAAAATTTGTAGAAATACGTCAGTAAATCCTACTCGCATGCGCTTAGTCAAATGATTTCAGCCTAAATATGTGGGAGACCTTATGCTTACGATTTATTTGCCAAGTACTAAACAGCGCTCTACCTCTACCTACTGTGATTATTATTAAACAGTGTTTATACAACAACATTGTCAGTATGGTCCGTCCATCCGTCTGCCCCCCGTCTGTCTATCGGTTATCCGTCGTACTTTAAGTTTGTTTTTTTCTGCTATGACGTGCAGACTGTATATTTTCAAAAGATTTTTGTATTGCCTCCAGAGCAGCAACACAGCATAGCGCAGCATAGCGCAGCATTAACAACATAGGTAGAAGCCTCCCAAACTAGTGCGAGTAAGTAGTCGTGTGACTGACAGACTCTTAGCGAAAAGAAAAAACAACTTTACGTTTTTGCATTTACAAAAACACAACAAACAAACAAAAAAAAGTAAATAAAATTGAACAGAGAAAGAAGCACGTTTACTACTGTGGTATTTATACTGACTCTCGTATGGTACAGGCAATTACAATATATGGCCATCAATATGGCGGCCAGAACAGCCGTGATTTTAAATTCAAACTTAAGGTTAGTTGTCTTGCTACCAGCCCGATCGGTCTAAGGCATTATGTCTGCGCAGTATGTCTACTTGGAAACTGGGAGGATTTGGGTTCGAATCCCGACATCGAGGTAGAAAAAGTAGGGGGGTGGTGAATTGACTAAACTGTCGGCGTATGGACAAGAACGAAATAATCGGCTATGCTTGAGAAGGTTTTTACGTTGTACTATTCGAGTACGTGTAGGTAAACAAACAGTATATCAACTGGCGGAATGTAAGCGACGTTACCGGATTGCAACTTATACAAATTTTGGGTCGTATTTGTATATACGTATAGACAAGTATCGTATGTGTAAAATTTCCACCGGTACAGTCTTGGACAAAAAGTATGGCTTATTATTCTATACGTTCGTTCACTCTTACTATAGGCATACGCTCTACAAATTTTTGACAATATTGAATAGCGACTACCTTAAATTAGTACAAGAATGATAATTTTATTGCTCTCAGAGTCATACAATTAAGGTGTGTTACCACCCATCCTTTAAAATATATAAAAAAGATATACGGATATTATTATGAAGATATATTGTTTGAATGTCGATTATTGGAAATGTGACCTAAATTTTATGTCTTTGAGGTCAATGAAATTCGCATTCGTTTGTAATTCTCATTACTAATTCAAGTTTTAAATTTAAAATGGACGTTTATTTTAGCAGTGCCATATTGATGGCCATATATTATAATTAACTGTACCTACGAATGACGATACTCTGGTGGATGTTGAGGAGATCGTGTTTAAATGATTTTTTATTTTGTGACACAGGAAATGAATTTATATCAAGATATAAATGTTTGTATTTTTTGTGTGTATGTAATGACGTCATGCGGATCTCAAATATAACTTTTGTATATATAAAATGCAATGTCCTTGTCTGACAAATCATCGCACAGGCCAAACTGCTAAGCATAGAAATTTGGAGAGGGTGTTGATTTTGTATTGTTGGCAACGTTTAAGAATGGATTTAGAAAAGTTTTGATTTGAAGCGGGGCGTTTCGGTCTCTCAATCGTAGTCAAAATGTCCGTTGATTCTTGAAAAAATGATCAGATTTCAAAATTCATATTTAAATGAGATATCAAAATGCTGTATCATCATATAAAAATATACAGGATGCCCTCTTGAATGAATATTCTCAGCTTTCGAATATAATTGAGCCATCTTGAATGAGAAACAATTTTTTTTATTTATTTTCTCATTAGTTGCGGGATATTTTGGTACAATTTGGTATGAAAAATTATTTAATAGAGATAATAAACTCTGGTGTAATCATTTAGAGTGTTTTTTTTTTTTCATCAAAATGAACATTTCTCTCAAAAAAATAAATCTACTCTGGATATATCACTCTCTATAATACTAATTATCCAATTTTTTTTCTCTAATTTAATCACAAATGACCCATCAGAGTTTTCCTTGTAAAGCAACAAACACGTTTGCCCGTATTTATTAAATAATCATCATGCGCGTGATTAATTATTAATTACATTTTGAAAGAATAAACACAAATGTTTTTTGTGTTTTTTTTTTTTTGACATGATTAAACATTAACAAACAACAAAACAAATCAAAATATCTGTTACATCGTTAGAACGTTTTTTTTTAAATAGACTTTTTTCTTACGCTTTATAACTCATAAATAAATAATCTTTAATACATTTACAAGAACATTCAAAAGTGTGAAATCTATCTAAATAAATGCTCATATAGTATTATTATACTATTTATATTCCTTAGAGAAATATTCATTTTGACACTATGAAAATATGGCAGAAAGTCCATAACGTAATCTCGCGCTTGCAAAAAGAAGTTAATGACGGTGGCGAAAATCAGTTTTTCGCAATTACCGCATAAACTGTTGGTTTTATATTAAGCATAAAAAATAGGTTCTATTAAAAATTTACGTAAGACCAACAGTTCTCGAGATTTACGGTTGAGCAAAGTTGGGCGTAAATGTGCAATAAACTTTTAAACTGAGTTTTAAATGGCGTTGTCCCTTTTAAAACTCAGTTTAACAATTTAATGCATCGCTAGGCCCAAGTTTTCTTAATCGCATATCTCGAGAGCTATTCGTTCGTGAATTTGTATAGAAACCTTTTTTTTGCGTAGAATAAGCTGAAAGCTAATTAGCAAAGATTTGACATACAATTTGGAAATTTTTTGAAGGTTAATAATAAAATTAATGGCCTATGTGACTGTTATTCAAAGTTTTAAAAGTACACTCCCGTTCATAAAAATTGAACTACCAGCTAGTCAAATTCTAAACGTATATATTACTAAATATATGTATATTACATACAGTAACACTTAGAATGTTTCAACTGGTTCAACTTTCTATAAACGGGAGTGTACTTGAATCAAATAATGGTATTTCTGAATTAACTATAGAGTCGTTCCGCCAAAACTGATAAGATCGACAGCACAGTTATTTATTTTGGCATTCGTATTGGTCCATACACGGTTTCTTGCAGACTGTGTATGGGCCCCTTTAGACTTTTTTGTATAGAAGAACACGAAACAAATTAACAAGACCGCGTTGCTATGAAAAAAAAATAAAGATCATTAAAAAGAGGTTTCATATCTTTTATGTTATATGTGGTACCTTATATATATATATATATCTATATATATATATATATATATATATATATATATATATATATATATATATATATAGATATATATAGATATATATATTTGTATATATATATATATATATCCACACACAAATATCATAAATATTTCTCACTTCTCACTGATGTTAGTGTAGCCTAGTTAGGTTTATATTTGAGGTTTATGCACTGAAAACCATATGATTATTCCCGTCTCTACCCCCCCCCCCCCACCTCACTGAACATCACATGAAAAATATGAAAATAGATGAAACAGAATATAGAATTTATATACGGGGTGAGTCGGAAGAAACGGGACCAACTTTATAATTTAATTTAACTCAATATTTGTACCATTTCGCTGGGCTATTAATTTTGAAACTATACCGTTTTTTATACTTTTTAATTCTGGCTATCAGGGAAATTCGATCTGATGGCCCTTTTTACTTCAGTCGGGCGAGGCTCACTTCTCCTATATTTTGGCAATAGCTGGGGGCTTACTTATCAGGTTTTTCTGGAGGTTCATATCACGAGAGATTTGTAGTTAAAGATGATGCGGTTGGATGTTTCTTCCCCCTCGCCGCACTGTCTGCACATAATGGAACACATTGTGGACTCCTTTGGTGTGCAGATGCTTTTGTAGGTGATAATGTATGGTGATGAATCCGATATCCTTTCGTCGAAGTTGTATCCTGTCCACGTTGAGTGTGTCGAGAGACAGCTTCCCCTATGTATTCCGAAACAGAACCCGAGGTTTGGTTGTGGTATTTTTTCCCAGTAATCACGGTGTTTAAAATAGACACAATTATTTTTACGTGTACCAAACAAGTTAAGTTTATTTCTCCCGGCTCATCTTATATATATATATATATATATATATATATATATATATATATATATATATATATATATACCATTTGTTTTGGAATGCTTTGCTAATAGAGAATCAATGTTAAATATTATTTACTATAATAACTACACAATGCTTCATAAAGAAATAAAAATAGTGGGAGTACTCTGTAGTTTGTAGTGTGTGTGTGTGCATACGTAATGAATAATAATATTATAAATTAAGTGGATATCACTAAATCCCCACTCTTAAATGACATCAAACAAACCACAAGCAGCTCAGATGTTTGTAAGTATGTGTATGGAAGTATGGTTTTATAGTAAATATTTTATTTATTTAACATTGATTTCCTATTAGAAATGCTTTTGAAAACAGACTGTATATATAAGAACTAAGAGTTTTTAGAGATGAATAGTTCGTTCGACATCGTGTTACGAATACGTTATTCAAGGTATATATTTTGACATGGATTTCATAAAGTTCTTTTTTTATTTTCAGGTACGTAGCTGAAATTTTGAATACTTTCTCAATTGCAGTCTCAAGCACATACTTGGTAAGTGGTCCATTTCATAATACCGAGTTTACTCCCTATTTTGATTGAAATACATAGTAGAACCTGTTCATCGATTTCGGTAGCTCATAAATTTTTTAAATGCTTTGTAAGAATTTCTTTCTGTTTTCAAAAATCGAAAAGTGGTGAAAAAGATCCTTTTCGAGATATGGCCTCTATATACGATTTCCACGACATTTTTAGGGGTCTAATTTGCCTTACATAGTGAAATGCATTCAAAAATAGGAAACTTTCTCAAGCCGTACATTTTAAATCTTTATACTACAACGTTGGATGTGTTGGAGTGCGTTTCAAGGTATTTTGTTAACAGAAGATATTACGTCTTATCAGTCCCCCTCACGATCAGGTAAATAACTACGCACCTGACATAAATTTACAATTTATGTCAATACTCCACGGTTACTTATTTCATTTTGTTGCACGTTTAATAATTTCAAATGTTGTACTCATTTCCCGTATGAGATTATGTATATATATAAGTAGCTCCAAGTTTGGGGGGGGGGGGGTTTCTGTGTAAGATAGGTAGAATTATGGCATGTGCTCCTAGAAAATGCTATAAAAAAATATGTAATTTCACACAGGGAATGTCAATGTACTTTAGAGATTTGTTTTTAAATACACAAACAGGGAAAAATATACCGAGGAATTTCATTAAAAATACACATCGTTCTGTTCCTTCTTGCAGTTCTGGATTTAAATGTAGGCTTATTATAAAACTGATGTATAAATAATTTATATATATATATATATATATATATATATATATATATATATATATATATATATATATATATATATATATATATATAAGCCGTGATGAAAGATACGAATTCGTTAAGTTTTTTTTACATTCGTCAATGAAACTATACAAGATGTCTTAAAAATATACCCTATAAATTTTTTTCTGCAATGTTGGGGCTAAACTTAATATACCCTCGTATATATTATATACATCGGCGGGTATATAAATATTCATGTGTTGCAAAAGTACTTTGATATTCGGTTTCTTGATTCTCAGAGACCAGATTTTTTTTTTCAACGAAATGTGAAACACCTCTTTGTGAGAATTTATATATAAATTATATAATAAATTTATCCTCATGCAGTTTTCGATTTAGGGACAACCTTAAAGAAAATGCAAAGGTCCTCTCATAATAGACACATTATATCTTGGTAGTGTAATAATGACTTGGCATGGAAATATTGACTCGCATTAATAGTTACAGTTTAAATTATAAAATTAGAAAAACGTTTTATTAGAATTTAATTTGATGGTAACAGAATTATAACATATGTTTTTTAATATGTAATTATAATAAAATATAGTCTGTTTGGTTTTTCTAAAGTAGTTTAGTATTTAGTTTGTTGTTGAGTACATAACTAACTACATGCACACAGATTTATTTTTAATTTCCATATGCTTACAGGTTTTTAAATAAATCATGTAGGTTGGTACTGAGCTGAGTAGTGCTGTTTATTGCATACTTAAATCTTATCTTGTTTAGAATATCTTCATGTGTACGATCATTTTATTACAATTTTAAATTACTATTTAAAAGTATACATATTTTGAGAACTTTTTTCTTCGAATTTTGTTCTATTGATTCTTGATTTCAAGAATGTTATACATGTTCAGACATATTACTTAAATGTCAAATTAAATAAACGCTAGTCACTTCCGTTGGTATAATATAACTTAAAGGCAACCAGACTAACATTGAATATAAATAGAAGTTAATGTACAAGACAATTCTACAGCGAAAAATTGTTAAATTGTTATTTAGGTTCAAAAAGCATGCTATACTGAACATTAATAATTAATTTTTAATATATTTTTTTCACGTTTTATTTAAGTGCAAGAATAGTGCTTGTTGCATTTGAAAAATTTTTTGTTTGTTAACATCAACAATATTTCATTGGTTTGAAAGAATTTTTATCATGTTTTATGAAATGGCCCAACGTCTTTAAGCTAAATTCTTGATACATAGAAAGAATACTATGTGATAATCAGTTTTCAGCATTTTAATTTTTAATTAACAATTTCTTCAAACAAGTATGTAACAAATGGTGTCAAAATTCATTTCAAAATTTTTTAATTAATTTGTGCCTTATTTATTCGTATTTCGGAAAAATATTTCGAATAAAAGTTGTTACTATATTTATAATGAACAACTTACGTATCCGAAGCATTTTTTCGTTAACCGAATCAATAAGGCACAAATCAATTATAAAATGGTGAAATGATAGCTCGACTATTGAAGTTATTTGTACAATAGGGAATATGCATGAAAATTTTTTTCACATTTATTTTCAGAATATGAAAATACTGTTAATACTGTAATAATGTTTAAAAACGAAATTAAAATCCGACAAATATCAAGGAAGCTATAAGCTTTTAAAAATTATTATCTGTCTCTTTCTTGCAAAAATACTAAAAACGGAGTTTTACGTGTATTTTAAATGGTAAAAGTGTAATATGACGTCACATAACATATCAAGAGGGCTATCACTCTCTTTGTCTAATCGCGGGAATTTCAATCATTCATATCTCGCTTATTTTTATTGTTATTTAAAAAGTAATTTTACCTTGATATTTGTCAAGTAAACATGCTTCAAGTGAAAGTGAAAAAAAATTTTCATGCATATTCCCTATTTATAAATTATATTTAGAACTCTACAGTTGATTTTTAATATTTAAAGTTATATAATGAATGGATATGATAGAATATAGATAGATAGATAATAATGAACCTTAAAAGGTATGATGACTAATAACAACAGCTCAACACGTTACACTTGCTCAACTGATATTAATTATTACGATTTTAAAAGGAGATATGCTTGTGTTAACAAATATAACAGTAAAGAAGATCATCACTGGATCAGAGATGCTGTTTGTTTGTTACGACGTTACGTGTTGGTTTGTGACAATCAATAAATCACATCAGAGAATACAAAACATTATATTTTGTGTCATTATTATTATAATATGTGCGACTTTTAAAAGACATGACATAATCTATTTTAAATACTATTTATTGTTCATATTCGATATAAGTTTAACGTCAAATCTCTAAATCGCATCTATTGTGATTTGTTAATCGTATTATTTATCTTAATAAATCTCTAAATAATCATAAAAAAGATGATATCGTCAAAATTGAATCGTTTCAAAAATATAAAAAAGAATTATTTTTAAAATTCAGGATATTGAAATAAAATTTATGATATATTCAACGAGATTTGAAGTTGTATTTCATGAATAGAAGTCGAATGCTTTATTAATTAAGCTTAACTCGGTAGCACACTTTTTTCAAAAATTTATAATTGACTAGCCGTAGTCGATGGGATTTCCCATTGGGGCAACATCTTAGGAACCATCCGGCTTTTCTTCAATATAAAAGGCCTAAATACCAACTTCAACAGTTGAAGAAACATTCTAAGTGTGTAATATTATACGTCATATATTGTGTAATATATACGAGCTTAGAATGAGACTTACGGGTTCACTTTTTATGAACAGGAGTGTATAAAGGAGGAAATTGAAAATTTGGAAAATGTATCAAAACATTTATAAGACTATCAGATTTGAAATGTAAAATTAATAGATCGTTTTCGTAAATCTATTGGAGATTATTCGACTAATAATGAATATACAATCTATGAAGAAGAGGAGGTTCGCACATTAAAAGTCTTGACTAGAGATCCATGTTAAATGTGCAAGAAAAACAACAAACAAATTTATAATTATATATGAATATTAAAAATTCGTTACGCAGGAGCTGCGTCAACTTAGCGAATTTCCTTAGAATACATAAATCACTCTCTAGCGGTCATAATTTAAGTGTAATCAAAATGAAATATAATATCTGATATGACTTTAGTATTTGCTTTAGTAGTTTATGGTTACTATGAAAACGACAATCAAAATTTTTTACAATAAAATATATTTCGAGTATTCGTGTCAAATAAACACTAAATATTAAATATCTCTCTTAATATTAGAATAATCGAAAAATATATAAGGAGTAAAGTTGTAGAAAATCAAGTTTGCTACAATTCATCACCTTATCATTTTTGCTCAAACTCTAATGTGTACAGAGATAGTGAGGAATTTAATTTTCAATCTTAAATCGTCAATGTTTCTGTAAATATTAGGGTAACAGAAAAAATGATAAGAAACAAAATTACAGTAAAACTTAATACCTACAACTTTACTTCTAATAAATTTTTAGATTTTTCGAATATTAAGGGAGATATGTCAAATTTTGTGTTTCCCCCTCCCTCTAAACCCCCCTTTCCCCTTGTTCGATTTTACCCATTAACGAACTTGACCATTTGATTACCAAAAGCGCCTCAAATACCAAATTTCATTCCGATAAAATGAAAACTGTGACCGCTAGAGTGATTACAGACACATATATATATATGTATATATATATATGTATATATATATATATATATATATATATATATGTCCATAGATATATATATATAAATTTTACAGACGATGATTTTTGACATCTATTTGGTAGGATCGATGGACATTTGAAGAAATTTTTCCGAAATTTTGACTTCGGTACGGGACCAATAGCTCTATTTCCTTTCAGGAAATTCGCTAAAAATCCATAAATCTTGTTTGTTATTTAAAAAAAAAACAGAAACAAACAAACCACACAAACATACATGATCAAATTAACCAACCAGGAACTAATAAAGATTAATTATTATTGTTTTATTTTTAACAAAAGTGTGAAAGTTTTCGAAATTTCTTTTTTATTACACACAAAAAAAAAAGTTCTATTGTTAATGATTTAACGGTATATACAAATTTAAATACTATTAAATACTAGTACTAAAAGAAGTATGTAAACTATGAGGATAGAAATGGATCCGTATTAAAAGACTGGAAATATCTATTATGTTTCAATACAATTTTTAGATTCAGACGGACACAAGATTGAACACATGTAGACTTCAGTGATTCTCAAACTTTTTTTTGTCGTGTCACAGTTTTAACGATTTTAACATTTGACGACACACAAGGAAAAAGTTTAATAGTTGTTTACTTACTTTTAATACACTGTGTAAAATAGTTGATGATAATAATTTTGAATGTAAAATAAAATAATATGTACTACAAAAACAACAGTACGTTTATTAAGGGATTCATTACAAGTTAATAATAAGAATACTTTTAATGACAAATTTGAGCTTGATGTTTTTGGATAATTTCATTTATATTTGGTCGTAAAAATTACAAAACTACTCTCATATCGTCTGCTACATTTAACAGTCTCGATCTTTTTTTCGTTTTTATGTTGGTTAATACTTTACTATATACATTTCTAAAATTTGACGGCACACTTTCATAATTTGGTGGCACATAAAAGTGCCGCGGCATGTCTCTTGTATTGTATTGCCTTGTTAACACGGGGGTAGCTATATCTTTCACGTGAGAGGAGTGAATTCACAAAAAAAAGTTAATAAAATCAATCAATTTGAATTTTTGGCAGTGTATAATTTTGTGGCATGGATACAAAAGGTGGATATTTGGCGAATATTTGCGTTTATGCGTAGACTAACAGAGGTGTCCGAACCCCCTAAACTCTTTCCTTATATACGTCCGTGCTTGTAAAAGTTTTCAATCGTCTCTTACGGTAACATCGATCTCGTGTAATATAATTTTTTTTGGCATGACTAATGTTTTGTGTTTTCTATAAATGTAAAAACTAAGAAATATCTACTAAGAAACACAAGTAAATTGTTTATAACAATTGGTCCAAGAATTCTTCAAACCAAATAATTTTAAATTAATCTTCATATATGATCGATCCTTTAAGGTGATTTTCAAAAATTTATAGACAAAACGAATCAATTTATCGGTATCAAAATTTCTAGTCTGTGTTCTTATTTTATATTTTTATTTTATTTTGTAACGGAATCCTATAAAATATAGAATAATAAATATATAAAATAGTTGGTTAAGGTGTCAGAGTGTCAGAGGTACAAGGTTAAGTCACCAACAAAACTTTATATAGTTTTTATAAGAAATTGAAAGTATCTAGCTAGCTAGCTAGCTATATCTCTGTTGTGTGGTGCGCCGGGTACATTCAGGTATTTTTTTAAATTAATTTATGGTGTAGTTTAATTAATTAAAGAAATTTAATTGAATTCTATGTTTTTTTTTTGTACTTCTATTCTTATTAATTTACTTGATCTACTGATTTATTTGACCTCCATATTTTTTTATTAAACTTTTTTTTTCTTTTGAATTATTAATAATTGCATTTTCTGTCTTGGGAAAGGAATAACTACATTCCATGAATGACAAGCATATTCTATTAGAAATATTAGAATTATAAATATGTGACAAAGAGCTATAATATAAGCTCTGTACTTTAAATAGATAAACTTTGAGTTAGGAAACATGAAAAAACATCTTCAATAATGTCATACCTCATAACCTACCACAAATTGTATATTTTCTGATACAAATTATATACGAGTATTCCTCCTGAAATCCATTGTACCGTTCGAATCCTAGTCGGGAGGGACTAACATGATGTTACACTTGCTTCTAAAGAATTAATCGAAACTTAAAAAGTTGAAGAAAGTTTTTAAAGGTTTATAACTGATTTGTGCCTTATTGATTCGGTTTTTGAAAAAGAGCGTTTTTTCGAAAACCAAATCAATACGGCACAAATCAATTATAAAACTTTAAAAACTAACATCAACTTTTGACGCCTTTAATTATTTTTTCCGTATTTCCTATATATAATCTTTACTCTGAGTGGCTAATCCCAAAAAATTTTTAATAAATTATAATAACAATAAAACATATGACGCATGAATACGTTACCACATTTGATTGGCCATAAAAACAACAAACCACATACATACATACATACATATGCAATTATACTAAAGTTGAATAATATATTATTTATAAACCTACAAAAACATCTTGTAACAATAATTTATGTCCTAATTATGGAACGGAATGTATCAATAAAAAATTATTAGTGTCGAATAATTATTGTTTATTTGTATAATATATATATAGACATATATAGGATGTTCTGAAATTCATTCAAGAAATCTATACCACTGTGTAGATAGAGCTGGAAAAAAGAAACAAAAAAGTTAAATAAAGTTTTTCGATTTGACGTTTAATTTTTGAGATATAGTTAATTAAACATTAATAAATTCAAACATTTTGTGGGTGTCGCTACACTTATTGAGAACACTGATAGTCGCTACTCTAGCATGGCCGCCCTACTCCACTACTGTGGCCCCACCTCCTTACACTATGCGCTTTGTGATTGGTGGAGTAGTGTAGCGACACCCGCAAAAATTCGAATCCACATTTGGGTCCACTATTTTATTTCTTACAGTGTTTATTCATTTGATTGGATAATAAGAAGTACCAAACCCAGTTAAAACACCAATTTGTGTTTATTGTTTTATAAAGGCGCGTTCTAATTATAAAATACATTTTGTTTAATAATTCAATTATCACAGAAAAATTGTTGTTGTATACAACAACATTTATTGTATTTGAAATGCAAAAATATTCAATTGACAAAATAAATTGTATGAGTAGGTGTTTTTTTTTTATTGCTCTGCCATGCACAGACAAATAAATCTTTTTTGTTGACGCGCTACGCTAAACATGAAAGTAAAGAGTTTTGTGTTTTATTTAAATTACGTTTTTTTTTTATATACAGTTTGTTTTTTAAAATACACTCAATCTGGAATACTGTATAGTATATCTATCACTGTCTATATGCAGTGTACTATGATATGGTTTACTTTGTCACACTTAAACAATCAGTATTGTATTATAACATAAATAACTATTTATATAATACTTATCATTCTCTAACTACAACCATTTATATATAGTTGCATCTTACTCGTGCATGTATACATCGTCGTTATTGTTCGTCGTCCGTCGATGGTGAGTGTAACACCATATCATGGCATACTGTGCACGGACAGTGATAGATGCACTATACAATGTTGCTAGTGGGTCTATTTTAATTTACGTAGTGTATATATAAAGTTGTGAGTTGTTTTTCTTTCATGAATGATTCAGGTTTTTTTTTTCTTCTATGCATGTAACAGTTTTTTGTTTTTTAACTGTAATTTTACACAGGAAGGATGCTTTCTTGCCTGGGTCACAAACTTGGTAAATGCGGCCAATAATTTAAAGCAAAATTGGTGTGTAATATTCACACTACCTCTATATACACAGTTTAACAAATAACATGATTATATCATTGAATTCTCAAAAACAATATAAATAAGTCTAGAAAAATCAAAACCCCAAAAAACGCTAAGAATAAAATGCCATTTCCGGTTTATGTAACATGAAAAAAAATTTCGAGTAGAAGTTGTTTAACTTTAAAAAAAGAACATTTTTTTTCTTTAAATTTTTGTTGTATCTCGTACTGTTTCAAAGATGGATATCTTCCTCTCTGGCTGGGAAAAGCATTGTCCGATTTTGTCCATTGTCGAACTTGTCCTTACTTTTTAGCTCTAGAACACACAAATTTCAACGTCTGATCTCTTTTCGCTTTTGAGTTATCGTGTCTATAGGCGCACAAACAGATTATACAGACAGACGGACATGCGGAAATGAATTAATTAGGTCATTTTATGAACACCTATACAAAATATTTTTTTCTGCTTTCAGTATTTTCAATCATTACAAAATCGGGACTAAATTTAATATACTCTTGTATATATTATGCTAAGTGAAAAAGCAGCCGGAATTTGCTCGGCTTCAAAACATTCATATAGGAAATTTATATCAAATAATAAATTTTTTCTAAATTTTGACATTTCAAAACGTCATTTTTTATTATTATTTTAAATTTTGCCAACCTCATTAAACTAGTAAGACTTTGTAAGGTTTATTTCGACTTAGATAATTTTTAGTCTTTTAATATCAGGGGAAAAGGAAAAACAATAGTCTTCGACTTTCAGAAAGTTTGGTTTGATAGAAAAACAACGTTAGTTCTACAACCTGCTTAGCAGACGACAGGTTTAGATAAATGTTTTTTTTTCTTCTAAAATTGTTTACATTACATAACTTAGAAGTGTCACCAAATGTTTATATAATGTGTCCCATATCTTACCGATGTGTGAATTATTTAAGTGGTCTATTGTATAGGGTGTCCTCCCTTCCTACCTGTTCACAAGAACTTTAAAATCAATTTTATTTATAGATGCTATTCACATGTTTTGTTTATCCATATAATTGCTATACAGTAAATGAAAATGTGGGTAAATTGAACACAACTTTATAGACTCCATAAAAACTGAACCAGTAAGTCACATTCTAAGCGTATATATATATTAATATATGTAAAATATTACATACAGTAACACTTAGAATATTTCAACTGGTTCAGTATTTATGAACGGGAGTGCACATCATTGAAATTCAAAGAAAAAATTTGATTTGATTCATTAATAATCGTTTTATATCATGTAGTTTTGGCATCCTTTGTACCCAATTACGAACAAGTTTCCTATAACTATAGGATACCACTTGAATTAGTCACTGATCTGTATACTATCTCAGTCTATAGAGTTTAGTTTCAGTATTAACTCTGAAAACATGATATAGATAGGTAGTATCAGTCAACTACCTAGGGTCAACTTCTCACTATTAATAAACGTTCTTCTTAACTTTTGTTTTTGAGAGGAAGGAAGACATCCTGTACTTTTAGTTTACAGAATAATGTTGAAATTTAGAATTCAACTATTGGGTCAAACTCATTTATCAAGTTTTATAAATAATAGAGAAATACCTTTCCTATGTACCAAAACTACATAGAATAATAGAAATTTTCTGACTTGTTTTACACGGCAAATAATTTATGGTTAAAAACTTAATGGTACAAAATTGTTACAGTTTAAGGCACTTTTTTTCGAAGTAGATGGATATTTTTACCATAAAGGTTGGCAACTTCATCCAATTGGTGGAATCGAACAAATTCGGATAAAGTAGTTTTGGATACAACTATCAAATTATTTGGTCTAGAATCTGAAACTAGTGAAAAAATCTTGTGTTTTTGCTGATATTCCTAATTAACTATTTTGTGGTACTATGGACCACATAAGTTGTGTCCTTTTTTCAAAATTGTTTAGCCTATTTGTGCCGTATTTATTCGGTTTTTGGGAAAATGTTTCGAATAAAAGTTGTTAGTACATTTATAATGAACAACTTTTATTAGAAACATTTTGCCAAAAACCGAATGAATATGGCACAAATTGACGATTTAATTTAGAAAAGGGGACATAACTTCTGTGGCCCATTGTACAAACATTGTTCAAATTTCTTTGTTTTTGACTTGGTGAAAAAATATGTGAAAGAAAATATAAAATATATTTCTGAAATAAATACCTGACATTGTTTTCAAATATGTAAAGTTTACATAATATACAATTGGGATTGGAATTCCATTACGGAAATATTTGAAATATCTGCTACTAAAGTGACTTAACGTTTTCAAAAAATGGATTTGTAACCAATCCATTTCATTTTCACAAAAAAATATTATTAAAATATTAATTTGTGCCGTCTTATTCGTTTGGTAAATAATATACAAAATAAATAACAACTTTTATTTGAAATACTTTCAACAAAAACTAATAAAAGCCACAAATTAAATAGATAATTTTGTAAAAGAATTCTTCCTTTGTACCTGGCCTTGTGTATAATAAATATACTTTATAATCTAAACAAAATTGATTTAATACATGAACTGACAAAGTATAGTAAGTATGATATTATTGATGATAAAGAATATGGACTCCGTGGCGCAACGGTAGCGCGTCTGACTCCAGATCAGAAGGTTGCGTGTTCAAATCACGTCGGGGTCAGTTGTCACTTTTTTTTAAACAAAATATCTTTTATTCAATAGATTTAAAAATAAAAAAAATACATAAAATAAAATTGTTTATATTAATAACAATTTTGTAATGACTATTTTAAATTTTCATAACTAATGCCAATTAATTAACAATTTAAAATCAAAAATTGATGAAATCTATAAACAAAAATAGATTTTGTAGTTCATTTGGTATTCAATGTGTTTCATTTTGTTTGTTTTTTTTTGGATTATTGCCAAATGTTTTTAGTAAAATAATATGTCGAGAATTATATATTAGAAGAATCATAATTTCTTTTGCCAGTTAATGATTAGTTAGTTTTTCTCTTATCTGGATATTGTTGAGTCACACGATAGCGTGTGTGTGTGTATTTTTTTTTTAAAGAATGATGCACTCTTCGTTTACTGAAACAAACCATAACGATTTTTGTACGATTCGTTTTTAAGGGGTTTTAACCAAACTGATAGTAGTAATTCCTTGCTGTAAGAAAAATTATTTTAAACCAAGAATTTCTCTCATATATAGGGAAGATAAACATATATTTGGTATCAGAAAATAACTGTCTTGACATCTATAGTTTTGACTTGAGAAAATTATCTTAACTAAAGATCAATTGACTCAAGAATCTAGAAATTCTTAAACGGAAATGATGATATTTTTGAACCAAGATGCTAAAATTTCGGACCAAAATAAACATTTGTTTAATCCAAAGAAATGAAACTTTTTAAAGAAGTAATGATATACTTCAGTTAAAACAAGTGTAAAGAAGCTGCATAAACTTTCTTTTTTTTATTTATTTTTTAGTAAGAAAAATATTGTTTTTTTAGAAGAATTTCATTTTCTTGACTAAAGAATCACAAGAGTATTTGACCAAGAAAGACTCTCTTAGGCCAAGACTATCGAATTCTATTTGAAAATAAAGGCGGATTAATATTACGCTACCGTTTGTCTAGACACAATTTTTGTTTCCTTTTGAAAAGAAATTTGGTTTAGAATATTTATTTGTTCGAAATGATGATTCATTTTCAAGTCATTTCGGATGTAATTTTAATGTTGAATAATGAACAAACAAACAAACATGACATGATAAAGTTTTTTTGATTGATAATTTACAAGAATACTCTCTTGTGGTAATTAATAATAATTCTCTTCTTTTGTGTTTTTTTAATGTTTATACGCGGTGCGGTGGTAGACATAATTAAGATTTATACTTTATATTACAAGCACGTTTTTTAATTGTTTATTTTTTTATTAACATTTTCAAATCAAAAAGACCATCCAGAGTCATACTTTTTTGATTGACGAAAGACGTCATGTTAAATGCTAAATAAAATAAATTTGGATGGGACACACGCATTTATTTAATGCATATTTGAAAATAACTATGATTTTATTATTGAAAGCTAGATCCGTATTTAGGACAAAACAATTGGACCCTACGAAAAAATATTTCAAAAGCAAAAGTTGTGGGTTCGTTTATAGATTCTCTCTAAGAGATGCGACATAGATTCTCTCAATATGGCATTGCTTAAAAAACAAGCTTTAAACACAGCTTGAAATATTTGTATTTTTGTCCGAGATTAGGACCTCGCATAGTGGATTTCATTTTAATCGATTGTTTGAACAGTTACATTACGGACTAAGAATGAGAAAAATAGGTTTTACGCAATTCGAACATGGAAAACTCCGTTTATTAATTCATATTAATTTTCCCGAATTTTCACAGTTGAATTGGGTCAGTTGAATTTTTTTAAAATTTTTCTAATAGTATATTATATACCTAATTTCTTGAAATCTAGGACTCATGGGTTTAAGAATCTATTTTTGTAAAAATTAAGAACATTTAGAATAGATTTTTCCATTTTGACCCATTTTCTTTCTTGATTACAATTTGAGTATAGTTTTTCGTATATTTTGCGTGACACATATTTTTGTTTCTCAAATTATTTTTATCATATCGAATTTCGTAATAGTCATTAACTAATATGATACGATACGAATAAAAAGTATCATAAATCATTCATTAAAGTTTTTCCTTCGAATTAAGGTCAGTCTAATTGAGAGTGAAAATGGTTTTATAGCGTGTCTAATATTAGTTAACATTTCCACATATATAATATATATGATATATGATATGAAATATGTTTTCTTATTAACAAGATTACTATCAATATATTATATAATATATTATAAACTTTAAGTCAAGTCAAATACGTAATCACAATCAAAATAATAGATCCGAAGGTTATCGTATCAAAAAACTGTATCACATCCTATCGTTATTTGAATGAAAACAAATTTTTTTTTTGTACTTGTTGTAATCGTTAAGACTAGCCATTGTAATACGAAATTTGCAACAGATTCATCCTAATGGCTAATCTTGACGATAACAGCCTGTATAGACACCTAAGGATGTTGGCATGCTATTGTAATTTACAGTGGCGACGGATGTTTGAGCTGAAATTGTGGAAAACTATATATTTTTTGTGAAAAAAAGTTTTAAACTAAAGTTATTTACTTGTAATATTAAATAAAAGAATGGGCGGTGCCAAAGTCTAACCGTTATTGGATAAATAATGCATGGTCAAGATTGTAGAAGTAATTAATTGATATGATGAATAATTATTATTTAAATAAATAATAAATAAGTGTTAAAGATATAATTGATCTTTATTAGATTGGATTATGACATATTATATTATTATATGTAAATTATCAAAGTTGTTAACATTCAAAGCAACCGTGATAATAGAGAGAAGTTATAGTTGTTAAGCAACAGATAAAAATGATAAATAAAATTATAATAATAATTTAATGAAAATGCGATACCGCTACAAGATCATGCAAAGGCTTTTTTTAAAAAACTTCTCATGAAAAAAGGCCACTGAGTGTTTAAAACTAGGAAAAAACCAATTAAGGATATTTACTGGCCACTACAAACTCAATAAACATGTATGTACAAAATAAATTTCACAAGGAATGATGTCTGCAGATTTTGTCATGAAGAAGAGGAAACCGGAATTCTTATTCTGTGTGAATGAATGCTAAAATCTCTCTCTCAAACAGCATTATCAATTAGAATGGGCAGATCTCTAGCCAGGCGAAATCAATGAAGTGTCATGTCCAAGGGATACCCTAACGTTTATCCAAACTATAGGACTCCTGGAACACCTTTGAAGGAAAGGAAGTACAATAGATTAAAATGGTCGCGTTACTAAAGCTTTTTTTTTGTGCTTTGCATTTTCCCAAACCTCTTACGGGGTTATGGAGGCATAGATCAAAACTAACAGCTCCATTTCTGTTCCATTTTCGAGTTATACAGTTTACAGACAGTGTGTGGTTGGTTATGCGACAATGGGTTAATATTTTTAACCCTTACAAAGTCAGGACTAAAAACGGTATAAATAAATTGTTACTAAATGATGAAAGTTTTTGATGCGGTGACCTCCTGATCTACAATATGTTTGTATGCATGTACATTTTGTTTGCAATTACCAAGAAATATATCCATCGAAAAGGGCAGAAATATTGTAGGTGTTTTGAATGAACGATCTATGAGATTATGAGACATGTTTGACTTACATACATATTATATTGTCGTCGTCGCAGTTATGTGGCCTTAAGGTCTATTTGGACGACGTGACGTGTACTATTCGTTTAGTTAGTTAGCATACCATGAATGTATACAGGGAATGTATACAGCGTACAGGGTACGTACAGGGTATTTGAAAATTTTATAATATATATGTCAAGGGATAGATATCAAATTGAGTGATATCTGATGTTCGAATTGTATGTGGGGGGTCTATGAAAAAATACAATAATAAAATTTAGAAAAAAATTCGTTACGCTGGAGCTGCGTCAACTAACATCCATAAACGTGGTCATCGAAAGTACAATGGACATAGACAGAAATAGAAATAGATTGTATATGCTGCCCTTGACGGGCTACACTTCGACCATAAGGTCCATTGTGATACCTAAGAATGTGAGTGGAGTGGAAGGAATTTTTGTGTATAGACTAGGAATTGGTAAGATATGCGGTTGCAGCCGACTATGATAGGAACTATGCCGATATTCATCTGGAGTTCATGAAGAAAACTGCAGAAAATTTTCTCAAGCATAGCCGGTTACTCCGTTCTTGTCCAAACGCCGACAGTTTAGTCAATTAACCGCCCCTTTTGTTTTTCTTAATAATTGATAAACTGCCGATGTCGGAATTCGAACCCATAACCTCCCAGTTTCCCCAGTAGGTATACTGCGCAGACATAACAGCGTAGACCGCTCGGTGACCGCTAAAATGACTTTCTTTTGCCTAATAAAAAGTGTCCAAATAGTTTGTTGATAGCGTAACTGAAGTAACAACATCACAAAAGGAGAAAACTTACATATATAGTTGGAGACACAAATCGAAGCGAATAATATAATTCTACGCGTACAATGAACCAAAAATCAAGATTCCATAATATGATTCGATATGGTAATACGTGGTCATACGTGTCAGTAAGCTTTATTTACACAAAATATTTTATCATGCACAAATGTACGAGTATGTAGCGAGTAATAAGTATATATATATATATATATATATATATATATATATATATATATATATATATATATATATATATATATATATATATATATCTATATCTATATATATATATATATATATATATATATGTATATATGTATATATATAATACAATAAAATATATAGTCAATGATTAATAATAATATTTAAAATTATTATTTATTTATGTATAAATAAATTTTATTATAATAATAGCTGTTATATTATTAAACTGGCAGCTGGATGCGCATGTCAACGAATGTATAATTACAAAAGCACTAAAAACTACACGCTTTTATTAATAGACAACGCACTATAAATTACGCCGTAACAACTGCCTCAATTTTCTGAGAAGCGAAATTCTTTCGAAAAATTTAGTATCTGATTTGCTTTTGCTATTTGAAAGAGTAAAAGTTTCGTTATTGAATAGAATCGGTCAAGGGCAAAAAGGGGGGAGGGATAGAATCAATCCTAACTGTTCTTACTCAGCCGTCTGATTCGCTTAAATACCCAATAGATCTTTCTACAGCATCACCCTCGATTGATCCATTATTGAATGCAATACACTTGACGCATTCGAGAAATGAAAGATTCGAGAATAATGCTCTAGAATGTTCTATTGGGTATAGAATGGAATTGGCGACGCCTATATGACAACAAGTTGAATTCTACATGTGATACAATAACAAGCAATTCAAAGCGATTGTCGATGTAATTCAAGTTGAAGTTATATTGTTTACCAGTCAAGTAGCCAAGCGGTCTAAGGCGTCATGTCTGCGCAGTATGCCTACTTGGAAACTGGGAGGTTATGAGTTCGAATCCCGACATCGGCACTTTGTCAATTATTAAGATAGAAAAAGGGGCGATTAATTGACTAAACTGTCGGCGTATGGACAAGAACGAAGTAACCGGCTATGCTTGAGAAGGTTTTCTGCAGTTTCCTTCACGAACTCCAGATGAATATCGGCATAGTTCCTATCATAGTCGGCTGCAGACGCATATCCTACCAATTCCTAGTTTACTCACAAATTCCTTCCACTCCACTCACATTCTCACATCCTAAGGCATCACAATGGACCTTATGGTCGAAGTGTAGCCCGTCCAGGGCAGCCTTTACAATCTACCTCTATATTGTGTATATAAGTATTTTGGTTCAATGGTTCAATTATTGCAAATATTGGTTGTTACTATCACTTGATTATTCTTAATTTTATTGTTGCAATTCAATATATTGTCATTGTTAAAATTGTTACAACGAGGGATTGATTAAAAGAACCTAATGCGTATTCAGGTTAAATACTTACACAATTATGGGGGGGGGGAGGCTTAAGTGTAACGATAATCTTCATATATACGTATACTTTACGAAAAATCCATTAATCCACCCAAATTATTCATGGGTTTTTTAAGTATCAGCTGCTGGTTTAATATATAATATATATGTATATACTTATATATATATATATATGGATATATATGACTGACTTGACTATGTTTAGAGTGTGAACGCCACAACAGAAATGCACGCGACTCGCATATTCGATTCAAATTCTGTTTAAAACAAAAAAACAACAAAAATAACAGAAAACATGGCATCAACTTACAAACAAATCGCATTTATTACGATTTATTTATTACTTTTATTTCAATCATAATAATTAAATAAAACAAATATTTGAAATTTTTGTAAAATCACTTTATTTGACTAGTTTCTGCGTCGGACGTTAAAATAAACGAGATTTTCGGGTTAAAATTAGCCTAGAAATTGATTATTATTAAAATCGAGAACAAAAATTTTTTCCATTTTTTTCGAATTTTTTCCAAGGGGTACCCCTTAATAAAATCGCTAAAATTCGAGAACAATTTTTTGTGTCCGATTTTAATAAAAACTTGGTTTTTAGCTAATTTTGACCTAGCGAAAACGATGGTAATAATTAAAATACGATACGATTTACGGTTTTCAAGATATGAGATTTATGGTACTAAAATTCAAAACTGTATGAATTGAGAAGCGGATATTTCGAAATATATAGGTCGGATGTTAAAATAAACCAGATTTTCGTACTTTTTGGGTCAAAATTACCCTAGAAAATGATTATTATTAAAATCGAGAACAATAATTTTTTCCATTTTTTTCGCATTTTTCCTAAGGGGTACCCCTTAATAAAATCGCTAAAATTCGAGAAAAATTTTTTGTCTCCAATTTCGATAAAAACTTGGTTTTAAGCTAATTTGGACCTAGCGAAAACGATGGTAATTGTTAAAATACAATTCGATTTACGGTTCCCAAGATATGAGACTTATGGTGCTAAAATTCAAAACCGTATGAATTGAGAAACGGATATTTCGAAATGTATAGGTCGGATGTTAAAATAAACGAGATTTTCGTACTGTTGGGGTTAAAATTAGCCTAGAAATAGATTATTATTAAAATCGAGACCATAAATTTTCTTAACTTTTTCGAATTTTTTCCAAGGGGTAAATTTAAAAATCTGGGTAAAAAAAGGGGTAAATTTATTTAAAAAAAAAGGAAAAATTTTATCCAAATAAAATGTCACGAATGTTCTTGATAGTTTAACTTTTGATTATTGGAAAATAATGGATGTTAGGTAGAGTTCGGTGTAGTTGGATGTAGTACTTTATTTTATATCTAATGACCAACCGACCGACAGACCGTCTATAGTGAGTGAGACACATCACTTCCGTTTACCGGAAATAGATAGTTCTTCTATAGCCTATACTAAATATGGTATTCATATCTTTGATGAGTAGTCAGTCTACTTACTATACAAATGATAAAGTAAACAGCATAAAATATATCATAAATGGATGGTGTTATGCAAAAAGAGTTCAACCCACAAAACATGAAAATTATAGCTATCCCCTCCCAAGTGGGAGGAAACGTTGTTCCTTCCAATGTGCAAAAATGATTCAAGTCCTAATCAGATTGAATCATTATTGCGATTAACATATTACTGATGATTTACCAGAGATTAAACTTATCGAAATATCGAATCGAAATATCTGAAAACCAGCCAACCTGCGGGTTAACTCTTTTTTGCATAACCTCGTTCAAATTTACATTCAAGTTTGGATAAGTGCTATACAAAGTGTTTCCTTAGTACAAATAAAAATTCAATGGTAATATTTCTGAACTAAGAATATTTTCGCTTCTTTTTCGGAATTATCCCACTCTCACCCACCAAGTCTTCTCATTTATCAGCGGAAACCATTCATTATGATGAAAAATAATGATTAAAATTATTTTAAAACCAATTTTATCATACTCGCTCTGCTCGCCAGGGGGGCTGACCCCATGGTGGTTTTCGGCCTTGGCTCCACGTCACAGAAAATAACATTGCATGAATTGTAAAAAATGTCTTTGGGGGGTGTTTTTTCGATTTTCCAGGGGGGTTGTAATGAAAAACCTGAAGTTTACCGATTTTTCTCGTCGGTTTCAAGCAATTTCGCGTCGAAAGCAAAAAACCGCATCTTTCTATCATGTCTAGAAGTTCCTTTAAAGATCAGTCAATCAGTCAGCTTCACTTCTAGCTTTATAGTATATTGAACTAATCGTATTAACTAATATGCAAATACGATTTTGTTTTGAAATAGATCGAAAATGCTAAATACATTGCCCAAATAGAACCCACTGCTCTTTTACTGAGTATCAGAAATGTTAAAATTACATTTCATAAATAAAATGGAAAATTTTCCTGTTTCTAATTGGTCTATGAATATATGATTTTCAATTTTACATATAGAGATTCCATTTCTGAGAAAACAAACTAGAATATATCTAATATTTTCTAGAGTACGATAAAAGTCATTTTCATAACGAATTTAATTTGAGTCTATTAGACACTAGAGCTAGGTTTGAGCTAGACAAACATTATTTACATTACGGTAATGAAATTCAACTATATATTTAATGAAATCCTCTTGAACTTTTCCATAACAAAACTAAATAATAACTACTAACTACTAAACTAACTCTCCGATGAAAAGTCTTTTATATATATAATGCATGAAAATGTATTTGTTTATACATTTTAAACTTCACATCATCTGCTATATTTATTCAGACTCTACTTCTTCGCTTTTCTCTGTCCTCATTATCGTGCATAGATTTAAATATTTACTCTGAAGTTTTTGCATGAACAAACATAACTTCAAAATGTATTTTTTATGTGGTACAAGATGATACAAAGAATGGTAAGTGAAATGTATTGGAAACTGGAAAATGTACATTGGAAACAGTATTTATGAAAGTTTTCAATCGCAATAAATGTATGTGATATAACGAGACTTACATCTCTTTGTACATGCAGAAATATATCAATCGTACGTTTTGTTAATAGCTTATAACTCTCGAAATATTTCTTTCTTTATCAACCACTTCAGTCACATGATCATAGTAAACCAATCACAAGGAAGTAAACCAATCACTCTATTTTTACAAAGTTACATATAAGATAGTTGCTTGAAAAGTTACATGTGTAAAATAAGTCTTATATCTGATATCATTCTGAGCCTATTTTGATTCATCTCTTTCTGTTCAAGATTTTGTACAAATATTTCCCTTCTGTTTTGCCATCCCTTATTTGACCTATATATAACCCATTTGGACCCACTTTCATGCAACACCCTGTAGTATAATGTATGCTTTTGTTAGCATGTGTCTAATGTATCGTCGAATGTTTTGTTTTCAAATACTTAAGATAATTTTTAAAATATTTTCACCACCATCATCTTACAAAACAATACTGAACTAAAAAATTTAAATAACAAAGAATATATCCGTCAAACATGTTATAAACCACACTCTTGAGCATACAGTATGTTTAAATATGTTATGTTTTAAACAACAGTTGAAGCAGCCCAGTGAACATGATGCTCAGTTAGTTCATACGGATCCATCAAATAAACACTTGCAAAGTTTTCAAGATATCAAAACTTTCAATACCTGACAAACCATTTTGAAATAATTCACAGTTTTGAACAAAATAAGTATTGTTTTGTATTTTGTTATGTTATAGAATTCTGTTTCCGGGATTTTATTAGGATTCCGTTTCCAAATACACTCAAACTATTTCTTGTACTAAAATAATTTTTTGTGAAATTTAATACTCCGTTCCGATTTTAAAATTTACATCGAACTTCATATAGAAAAAGTCTTTTAATCCATTTTCGTGTTTATTCAATTACTTTTAAATTTTCATATATTTTTCTTTATTTTAATGTTGGAAAATAGAGAAAATCGAAATAAATATAAAATATAATGAAAAACTTAATTTTGTGTTCGTCACTGGACTTTGTAGACTCGTTGGATTCCTACTATTGACTCGTTTTCTATAATTCCGAGCATATTTACGAGTCATATGACAGCTTAACGTTCTAATTAATATAAAAAGTGCACCATGGTTACATAGTTTTATGTTCATTGTAATTCTTGTCTCTGAGAAAATTCTTTTAGTCTGTGTAGCACCTACTTGACGAATTTTTTATGTAACTGTAATTAAATATCACATAAACAGTTCACATGTAATCAGTTGACCAGAAAAAATAAATAAAGAACCGTTTTTTCTTTATAAATCAGTCACTTATAAAAAGAATCCACTACTGTTTGTAATCGATTCAAAATAATATTAAAAAAAATAAATAATAAAATTTATTCACATCATAAATCTATTTATTTAAATTGCTGTTATTATTTATTGATGACAAACAATGACAGACAAACGCAGCCAGCGCACCGTAGTCATTACAAATTAATCTTCCGAATCTCCGTTATGGATGGTAAAGTCGCATCATCCAACTTTGATTGTATTTTCTTGAACTTATTATATATTATATATTTGTGTGTAATATATCCTACACTCCCGTTCATCAATATTGAACAAGTAAGTCACATTACAATACTACATATATAGTAACACTTAGAATGTGACTTACTAGTTCAATTTATATGAACGGGAGTGTACATCATCTGTTGTTGTTTACTGTTATATTTGAATATAATAGATATTTTAAAATGAAACACACTAATTATTAAATAATAATAAAATCAATTTAATTGAATCAATTGTGGTATGAAGAAGAAGAATGATTGAATCAATAGGGGGTGCCCTCCTTATTAAAGTATTTCTTCATTGCCCTTAAGGTCTAATCTAATATACTATTATGGATCATAAAAGTTGATGTTAAAATTTAAAATTTTATTATTGATTTGTGCTTTATTGATTCGGTTTTCGAAAAAATGCTTCGGATAAAAGTCTAAATTTACGATACGGACTCGAATTGCGTCTTTTGTCTTTTTTTTTAAGTCTTTTATGTTTATTTATTTTATTAACCCGACTTCAAAAAGGAGGATGGTTCTCAATTCGTCTGTATTGTTCTTTGTTTTAATGTTTGTTTTTTTTAATGATATTTTCAATTTGATGTCAAATAAATTTTATGATGTTTTTTCAACATTATTATATCGTTCGGATCGACATTATTTCTAAATAAGTCTTTTTCTATTTTCGACTATCTTTTTCTACCGTAATAAATATTAAAATTAATGGATAATATAAAATATAAAATTATTAAAAATACATTTATTTTATATGGCTCATTTTTTTCGCATTTTTCCTAAGGGGTACCCCTTAATAAAATCGCTAAAATTCGAGAAAAATTTGTTGTGTCCGATTTTGATAAAAACTTTGTTTTAAGCTAATTTGGACCTAGCGAAAACGATGGTAATAGTTAAAATTCGATACGATTTACCGTTCCCAAGATATGAGACTTATGGTGCTAAAATTCAAAACTGTATGAATTTAGAAGCAAATATTTCGAAATGTATAGGTCGGATGTTAAAATAAACCAGATTTTCGTGCTTTTTGGGTCAAAATTACCCTAGAAAATGAATATTATTAAAATCGAGAACAATAATTTTTTTCATTTTTTTCGCATTTTTTCCAAGGGGTACCCCTTAATAAAATCGCTAAAATTCGAGAAAAATTTTTTGTCTCCGATTTTGATAAAAATATGGTTTTAAGCTAATTTGGACCTAGCGAAAACGATGGTAATAATTAAAATACGATACGATTTACGTTTATAAATTTTATGATGTTTTTTCAACATTATTATATCGTTCGGATCGATATTATTTCTAAATAAGTCTTTTTCTATTTTCGACTATCTTTTTCTACCGTAATAAATATTAAAACTAATGGATAATATAAAATATAAAATTATTAAAAATACATTTATTTTATATGGCTAAAAAAGGAACGACATAAATGGGTAAAATTTTTAGGGTATATGATAAATATAGTTATAGTATTATAGCGGATAGCCACTTCTCTTTCTTGTTCCCTCCCATCTTCACATTTGTATAGAGCTATTCTCTACGAGAGTATAATATGGATCGCTATATATTTATATGGGACATTTATCATATAAATGGAAAAATTTTTATATTTCACATAAAAGCTATAGAAATATAAGTGTATGTATACTATATTATTAATCCAGTGCAAAATGGCGCGTCGCTTGGTTCTCGAAAATCTTGTACAAATGAAAATATTCGTTACGAACTTTATACTAATTAATTACGAGTTTTTAGAGGATTTAGAAATATTTATTTCGTATCATACATGCGGGGAAAAGTACGAAAAGAATTCGAAATATGACTACAATTCGACACGTAGGAGCTACGTCATAGCCTAAGCGGATTTTCTTAGAGAAAGGAATTATTATATATCAAAACCTAGCTGTGCCCGACATGCGTTGCAATGCCTCGCGCTGTAAGTAACTCTTCGTGTTAACTAACGCTATCTATTGGTGGAACAGAAATTATGGCAAATTTTATGAAATAAGTTTCAAATGAAAGATGTTCCTTTTTTTAAAAGAAAAAGTTTTTGTCTATAAAATTTTCTTCTATTTCGTACCATTTTCGAGAGAGAAATTTTCATCCTACCCTCTCAGGGGGGAGAGAAATATATAGGATTAAGTTACAACAGGCGGCTGACAAGCCGAATAAATGATAGCTGGGGACAATGCCGTGAAGTCAATCTGGATTATTGGCAAAACCGAAAAGAGATAAACCTTTTGGTTGGGATGCTTACTGGCCATTACAGACTACTCCAAAGATACCTTACGAGGTTGAAGGATAGTGCGGTCTGTCCGGAGTGTAACGAGCGGAAAATTCGCTCTTCCATCTTTCTGGCTGAATGTTTTTACAGAGCCAGAATGAGTTACCTAGCTTTCGGCTTAACCGAAGTGTGGTAAGCTGAGGTAAAATAACTTGAGTGGAGTTCTGCCCTGTCATTCGCAATCGATGAACATTTGAAGAAGTTTTAGCGAAATCGTTTCATCAGTACAATCACAATAGCTGAAAATTCTGTTAACTCTTTCACGGTGTTTAGTAGCAGCTTCCATGGAGGCTGGGTACTATGTCCAATATGTCTATTCGGTAAATATTGGAGAAAATAGGGCACCACTAGGTTTACACTAACCTATTCATTATTCATTGGTTTTTATAAGGGTATATTAAGTTTAGTAATTTTGGGTATAGGTGTTCATAAAATGATATAATTAGCCCATTTACACCATTAGCCCATTGCGACATATCCGTCTGTTTGTCTATCTATCACAGAAAACATGATAGCTCAAAAACAGAAAACGAGCTATAATTTAGTCTGTGTTCGTAATTGGGCAAACTCGGGCAGAGCTTCCACCCGCCAGCTGCAAAAATATCCATTTTTGAAACTATAAGAGATAGCAAAAAATTATTAGACAAAAAATGTCCCTTTTTCTAAGATAAACAGATTTTGCTTGAAACTCAGTATATACCGCATATTTTAGTAACTTATTCTCAGTTAGTTGTTAATTTCACGTGCTCTGCAACAATTTTCAAATAAGCACGTTTGTCTGACGTACGTATATGGAATTACTAGCGCTGTGCTGCACTAAGCTAGTAAATAGTAAAGTATAGCAACAAGAAATGAATATAGATAGACTAGCTGCTAGCACTAGAAAAGTATTATAAATCAGAGGTGGGCAGGAGGTGACTCGGCCAAGCTCTGAGTGAGAGGTAGGGAAGAGAGATAGAGTTAATACAGGGTAACCTACCAATTATTAATATTTTCTTTTTTTAATTAAAACATTTTCTGAAAAAAATATAATAATACCAAATCTTTTTAATGGCCACTATTATACAAAGTAAATAATACAAGCAATCATTCAATACATACTCTGGAGTTTTGGGCTGGTAATTAGGGTCATAAAATGTACCTTTTTAGTATATATCATATTTGTGTATGAATAAAATAAAAATATATAAAAAATATATATATAAATCTTTTGAACCTTTAAGTTTACCGCTGGACCATTGTAATAAAAGAGGGAAATTTTTGCAAAGGATAATTTAAATAGAATTATAGTTTTGGAAATTCCAAATAATTTGTCTAAATATTTTACTATTCATATCCGAGAACTAATAAAGAATTATTTACCTGATTTAATTATTTTTTCTTCGTATGGAGTATGCTCAGTATAGTGTCATGGGAATTTGATGAATTAAGTTAAATTTTACATAAAGTGGGAATTTGAGTTCTTCGAGTTAGTACTTACTTTGAATTGAAAAAGTGAAAAGTACTTTTTGTAGTAGTGGAAATTATTTATCGCATAATTTGTTTTTCAAAAAAAATAAAATATTGACTATACTATAGACTATACTATATAATTATTGGGCAATAATCGGTAGGACAACCTGTATTGAAACATCGTTCCGTCTTGCTTCAAAACATACCTTCTTTACTTACTCTCACCCAGCTTATGGAGAGCCCGTAAGACTCAGACGAGCTGTCTGTGCCCACCTCTGTTATAAATAAATAAATGAATATTTTATAAAAATACCATAAACATTTAGTTTTATTATTATTGTTGTTGTTGTGACGTTTTTATACAAGACCAGGTGTTTCAAAAGTAACAACACACATAATATTTATAAAAGCTTGACTTGATAATGTTTTAAATAATTGTTTTGTTTTGTTTTTCAGGTATGTGTCAATCAAAATTTTATACTTTGGGATTTCTAAATGTAAGTACATTATTTTTGTATTGAATGGGTTATTTGAGTAGTTTTGAAACACAGTTCCTTCTTCAGAAATAAAAATGAAAATTTTATTACATTTTCGTGTTTTGACATTTGTTTTTTTTTTTTTAATAAGTACATTTTGTTAAGAATTTTGAAAGATATGAATATTGGCAATACTATTAGAAGACGAGCTGATTTGTTATTTTGTTGGCCAACTTTGATTAGAGATAGCCGATGGGATCTAAAAGAATCTGGTGTCAAACACTCACACGGCTCTCTGTATACACAGTTTAACAAATGTCAAAAACTCAAGAAGAGAAAGTTTATGCAGCTTCTTTATGTGAAGTTTATATATTTAACAGAAATATATTTAATTGAAGTATATCATTACTGCTTTAAACAGATTCATTTGTTTGATTAAACAAATGTTTATTTTGGTCCAAATTTCGAGATTCTTGAGTCAAGAGTCAGTTTATCTTTAGTTAAGATCATTTTCTCTAGTCAAAACTATAGATGTCAAGATACTTATTTTCTTATACCAAATAAATATTATCTTGTCTATAAATGAGAGTCAGAAATTCTTGGTTTAAAAAAATTTTTCTTACTACAAGGAATTACTTCTATCAGTGTACAAGCTTTTAATTATATAATAAAATTGCAACTATTTTTTTGAATACATTGTAAAATTCCATATATACCTACCTGATTTCTCCACTTGATTTGAATTTTTATTTTTCAAACGACATTTATCTAAATAGCCTTGGTCTAGAAAAATATGTTGCGATGGCGGGCGAGCGGGTGGTTATGGATATGGATGTCATTCACTGAAAATAACATAAATTGGTTTAAATAATTATGAGCTATATAATAGTTAATGCATTTAGCTTTATTTTATTTAGTTTTTCATTTAAAACTTTGTTCGTCAGAGCATGTCACTGCTGTTATTATTTATTATGTAAGGTACTTAACTTACTTATTATACCAGTTTTAAAATGTACACTCCCGTTCAATAAAATTGAACAGATCTGAACCTCGAATCAGTATCTCACAATTTTGATTATTCTTGTAGTAAATGTTCCATTTCTTTTTTCACACTTAAAATATATACTAGTTATCTTTGTTTATAAATAAAGCATTATACAGAGAGTTACAAAAGTGAGGAGTTTTATGAAATGTAAGAATATTAACATTTTAGGTCTGTTCAATTTTATTGAACGGGAGTGTACATTTTATACAAATGTGAATAGAGACAAGCTTCAAATTAGATTCATTCTGCGGCTCAAATGAATACTGTAAAATACTGTAACATTAACGGATTGTTTCACAATTGTAATATGGGTTACTGTTTGTTTATTGGACACCAAAGGATTTATTTGGTCGAAATTTTACCAGCCTTGAAACATATATTATTCTCTCTGTAAGAAGGACAGGAATTCAAGCATGTTAGGAAACAGAGGACAAAAGGAATTTAAAAATCACATAGCATATGGTAGTGCGTCACACCAAGTTTAAGCATAGGCGCCGTACTGTTTTACAGGAAGGATTAGAGACGATTTTCTGGCTACTGTATCTTAGGAACCAAATAAGCTATGAAGCACAAATTTAAAACGTAACGTGAGACTCATTTCACTACACTGATAGAAAGAATTTCTTGAACCAAGTATATGTTTTCTTCAAAATAATATACTCCGAGAAAGAAATCCTTGTTTTCATTCAAGAATTTGTTTACTTGAAGTAAACTTATTCAAGTAAACAAATTCTTGAATGAAAACAAAGATTTCTTTCTCAGAGTATCATATTTTAAAGAAAACATATTTACTTGGTTCAAGAAATTCCTTCTGTACAGTGCACTTTTGAAAGCGATTTTTTTTTTTTCTGGGTTATCATTACTTTTTGTAAGCGATAACTTGGTCCCTCTTAGTTAGTTTTGTATTTAGTCTATGTATTAGCCAAACTAATTATATCCATGAATTTTGTAACGGATATTTTACGTGAATATTTACATCATTATTATTCCATGTTTCTGGTAAAAGAAGAATATTAGAATTATGATGAGCCACATTAGGCAATGATATCATTTTGATGGACTCGAACTAAACTTCTTTTATTCATGGAGCATTCTGTATTCTACGTATACAAAGAGTAATCAATGCCACCACATGCATAATTTTTCAATATAGCGAAACTACATTTAATGTTTTCAATCGATTTTTTAAATAAACTCATCCATTTGTTTGAACAAAAAAACAAATTCGATGTTGTCATTTTTATAGCACGGAATGTTATGTAAATGATTATAAATAAAACAAGTCATGTTTTTTTTTTTGTTATCAATTTTATTTAACAAAACGAAAAGATATTTATTAAAAATGACTATTTATACGTTCATTTAAAAATAATTTCAATAATTCTTTACACGTCAACTTTTAAAATGTTTTTATTTATATTGGGCTTACTTTTCGCAACGCAATTGTCGTCAATAGCAAAATTCTCGTATGACACATTGTAAAATTTAGCTAAAAACGAACACATGGAAAAAATGTACATTTTAATTTTTCAATGTGTCATACGAGAATTTAGATACTGACGACAATTGCTTTGTGTATTGGTTTATGTATTTCCGGTATAAATGTTTTTATTCGGTAATTGATACACCTACACAATATTTGAAGGTAAACGTTAGCATGCAAATAGACACATTATAGCATATCATTTAAATGTCCTTAATCTATAATTATAGAATTTAAATTAAAATTTAACAAAAAGCAAAAAAACGATTAATGATAATAATTATGTTTATAAGTGCAATGACAGCACTTTTATACAGTATTGTTCGATGATACAGGCGTTACATCATACCATTTATGGTGATGTTTTGTTCAATGTTTTTTTAACATGCTGTTATTTAACTTGCAATGTATGTATTCTATGTATGTATGTATGTATGTTCGGGTCAAATATTGCAAGCTGAATTAGAACCACTTCCTCTTATCCTACGAAATTGAATTTTTAATGTTGGTTCAGTTTCGATGACAACGCATTATTATGGTAAGCATGACAAGAATCGACAAGGGGAAAGGAGGGTTTAGAAGAAGGGGGATACACAAAATTTGGTAATATTGAAAATATTGAAAAAATCGAAAAACATATAAGAAGTAAAGTTGTAGAAAATTAGTTTTACTATAAACAGCTTGTTTTAAAAAATGTTTTTTTAATAGAAACTTAGGGTAAAAACTCACTTAAAAAATTCTATTACACTGAATATGATATAACAAAAATTACATACAACGTGTTCATACGACGAAATTAACATAAAAATTTCAAACACATGAAAGTTTTTAAAAAAGTTTCAAACAAACGTTGTTTATTCTTAAAAATGTAACTTTTTTTTCAATCTCCTACCATTTCAAAAGTGGAGAATTTCCCCACTTGCGGGAAAGTTTCTTCCTTGTCTGGTTTTGCCCATTCACGAACTTGACCTTACGCAATATTTGAAGTTTTTTCTCATTCAAATCATCTTACACCCATAAATGGTAAAATGTACTTTAAATCCATCCCCCATTAAATAAAACATTGAATGCTTTATGTTTGCATATTTTTCATGCTTATTGCGATGTACACCGCACCGCACCACGTACTAAACGGTCGCTACAATGCAATTGCGTATAATGTACACACAAAAAAAAAACAGATCTTGTGAGTTGTGACGGTGGTCGTTCGTTATTATATATGTGATGATGATAGTCGTGTAAAAGTGGGTTGGTTTCAGTCTGAGTGTCTGTCTATGTGTGTTGGTGCTGCTTGTTGATGAAGATGAAGATGAGAAAGAAGGCTTCCGGAAACAGAGAGAAATATGGAACGGACAGCCTGGCGCCTGTAAATGTCTTTTATCACTATATTTAATATATAACAGAGGTGGGCACAGGCAGCTCGTCTGAGCCTTACGGGCTCTCCATAAGCTGGGTGAGAGTAAGTAAAGAAGGTATGTTTTGAAGCAAGACGGAACGATGTTTCAATACAGGTTGTCCTACCGATTATTATATAGTATAATAGCTCAATAATTATATAGTATAGTCAATATTTTATTTTTTTTGAAAAACAAATTATGCGAAAAATAATTTCCACTACTACAAAAAGTACTTTTCACTTTTTCAATTCAAAGTAGACTAACTCGAAGAACTCAAATTCCCACTATGTAAAATTTAACTTAATTCATCAAATTCCCATGACACTATACTGAGCATACTCCATACGAAGAAAAAATAATTAAATCAGGTAAATAATTCTTTATTAGTTCTCGGATATGAATAGTCAAATATTTAGACAAATTATTTGGAATTTCCAAAACTATATTTCTATTTAAATTATCCTTTGCAAAAATTTCCCTCTTTTATTACAATGGTCCAGCGGTAAACTTAAAGGTTCAAAAGATTTATATATATTTTTTATATATTTTTATTTTATTCATACACAAATATGATATATACTAAAAAGGTACATTTTATGACCCTAATTACCAGCCCAAAATTCCAGAGTATGTATTGAATGATTGTATGTATTATTTACTTTGTATAATAGTGACCATAAAAAATATTTGGTATTATTATATTTTTTTCAGAAAATGTTTTAATTAAAAAAAGAAAATATTAATAATTGGTAGAGGTTACCCTGTATTAACTCTATCTCTCTTCCCTACCTCTCACTCGGAGCTTGGCCGAGTCATCTCCTGCCCACCTCTGATATATATTATATATATTATATATATATATGTTATGAATTGTATGTATGTTACAGTTATATAGTTGATTCAGAAATATCAACAAAAATTTTTTGCCATGAATAAATTTCACTGATGTTTAGTAAAAACTCGTTACAAATAAATAAATAAATAAAAAGGCTGGGTATCTACCCGGCAACGGTCTACCCACACTACCAACTTCCCATTTGATTCTCTTTAAAACCAGAGACAAGACGTCTTCTTTAGACGTCTGGGCAATTCGGATGCAGTTTTACATTCATATCCTATTGCAATATCATGATTTCAACTATTCAATAATTTTCGTATTGAATGGGTCGTTATTTGACGAAAATCCATTAAATTATTTAATCAAACGAAAATTTGAGATGTTTGTAGTAAAAAATCGGACAAAATGGCGACCAGTTCTGTGACTGTAGCCAGTGAAACGGCCGGACAGTAGGCGTACACACGAAGACAGTAAACAGCTTCCATTACTTGGTAGCCAACCGGTAGCCAGTTTTGTGTGGACGTTGTGTATGAAACGAATCTAACGCTACCTATTAATTCACGTTCAATAATGGCTGCCACTGGATCACGTGACCCTGCCATTGGCACTCAGGTATTCACTAAATTCACACCTGCTTGAGTTTGGTGGCCCGCCAGTAGCTTACTAAACGTTGAAGTAGAGGGATAATTATTAGCGGCCACTATTGGCTGCCGCTATTGTTCCCGAGTGCAAGGGGCTTTACAATTATTTTCCAAAAGTTAATAAATAAATAATATTTTTATTTCATAATGTTTATATAGATAGGGTGGCACACATAAGTAACGTGATACAATATTTAAAAAAAAATGAGATAAGTCAATTAGGTGGGGCAAACTGGAAAGGTGTTTATCTGTAATTGGATTCTGGATAAATTTTTAAGTCTTAAAGAGTTTTAATAGAAGATAAATTAAATCCATTAATAATAATTAGAAAGAGTGGTACTGCAACCGGGTCCCTAGCATCTAGACCAATGGTTCCTCTATGCCCAATTGAATCCATTCCTGCTAGGGGAATAGGTTAATTTAATTTGTTTAACTATTTTAAACATTTATCAACAGCTTTCAAACTTTCTGCGTATGTTGGTATTTTTGAATGTACTGTATATGATAATAATAATAATGTTATTGTAGAATTGTAGATAGAAGGACAACAAATACATCCCAACAAATAATCGTAGTAATAATAAATATTCTGGATGTTAAATAATAATTTGAAAATAAAAAAATCGAGGAGAGTATCATCATCTATCTGTATTCTGTGTGCTCTGATTACATTTTTATTACGAATATAAATAATATATTCAATATTTAATAATCAAATAATTTCACAATTCAATTGGTATGTTTTTTTTTTTTTTTTGACGATACACATTCGTACATATAGGCAAACGTAGTTACATCTATATATACAGAGTGTTCCCGTAAGTCACGGACCCAACTGAAGGTATTGATAGAAAACTGAATTCTGAGACGAAAAGACCTTTGCCATTTTTCAATCAGACGTACAGGTAATAGGGAATATGCATGAAAAATTTTTTCACTTGAATTGAAGCATGTCTACTTGACAAATATCAAGGTAAAATTACTTTTTAAATAACTTTAAAAATAAGCGAGATATAAATGATTGAAATTCCCGATTAGACAAAGAGGATGATAGCCCTCTTGATATGTTATGTGACGTCATTTTACACTTTAACCATTTAAAATACACGTAAAACTCCGTTTTTAGTATTTTTGCAAGAAAAAGACAGATAATAATCTTGAAAAGCTTTTAGCTTCCTTGATATTTGTCGGATTTTAATTTCGTAAATATTATTACAGTATTAACAGTATTTTCATATTCTGAAAATAAATGTGAAAAAAAATTTTCATGCATATTCCCTATTAGTTATTAATTAAAATAATTAACTAATCAGAGGCACGCACTGAGGTACGACAGACACACGTACATGCATTCCCCACTTACATACTTACAAACACCACTCACTCACGCTATTAGACGCCTGTGATTGGTTACTTATTTTAATTAATAATTAATTTTACCTGTATGATTAAAAAAAGGTAAAAGACGTTTCGTCTCAGAATTCAATTTTCTCTCCATATCTTCAGTTGTGTCCGTGACTTACGGGACACCCTGTATATTGGGTGCCAATTGCAAAAAAAGGGCACATTTACACAAGAACACACCACCACCAACCAATGTATGTGATGATGTTTGCTTTCATTCACCTGAATAATTTTTGATTGACACTCTTTGTACCGTGTTATCAAAAAAATATTGTATACATTTTTTAACAAAAAAAACTGCTAAATAAGCAAAATACTTTGTAGTCCGGGAAAATAATTGACGTTCACCTAATTGTCGTAACGTTGAAAAAAATGTCTTCAAATTATATGATATTGAAAAAAATAATAAATTGCTTTATACGATTTTATCCGCCGTTTTCCAGTTCACCGAATCGTCAAATGATAATTTACATTATAGTCATTTGTATACCCGGCATATGTAGTAAGTATTATAAGTGGAGTCCCGACTTTGTAACGGTTGAAAATATCGATTGTAGAATAAAATATTTGTTAATTAGTTCATTTCTGCATGTCCGTCTGCCTATCTGTCTGTGGACACAATAACGAGCTGACATTTTAGAGCTAAAAAGTAAGGTCAAGTCCGTGAATTGATAAATTCAGTATATACTGGGTATTGAAGCAATTAACTCAGAGTTAGTTGTTATTTTCATTGACTTGGTTGGAAATTAGTTTATAAGTTCGATCCAAAAATCTGCACCAATAATTAAGTCATTTCTGTTTCTTCATAATAATTATTTTGATGCCTTTTTTTTTACATTTTCAAATCTCGTAAACTGCTCAAATATAGTGTTTATCTGACGAATTGGTAAGCAGTTTACTAGATCTCGCCTAAAATCGCATTAAAGCAGACATAATATTAGATTATGCCTGATATTTCGTTAGAGAGGGCATATCTTGGAAACTATCCGTCGAATCGTTAATAATCTGTCATTTTCTAGAACCTGTAGTTTTAGAATACCACAAATGTGTAGTTTTAAAAATCCACCATATCCGAGCCGCGTTTGCACAGTTATTAAGTTAACCATAACTTATCTTTTAAACGGTTACACACACTTTTGGAACACTTTGTATGCTTTTCGAATATCTACCTACCTATATATATTTGTATTTTTAAAATTCAATTTCCAACCAATATCGAATTGAGCAGCAATATGATTGCATGCTGAAAATTATATATTATTTTCACATATGTCAGTGAGCTTTAGTACGTGTTCGATTCACTACATTCGATAATAACATCATCATATATTACAGCACAAGCATAAAGCACAGAGCTTCATTGATTATTTACATACGTAGAAAGCACAGTACATATACGTTTATTATTATTATTATTATATTCGTGTGAATTTTATATATTTTATATTTACATAAATAAAGCTATTGTGGCTTTATTTCCTTATTGATAAACGCTGTGAAATAGGAAATTATTCGAGAGAAAAATGTAGATCTTTTGCAAAACTATGCCCAGAATTTTTACAAGAAATCTCTTTTGGGAGGTTCTTCAGGATGACCAGTCCAAACGGCCGTGCTTTTAAAGGCGCTCTGCTTAGAACTGGGAGGTTGCGAGTTCGATTCCAAACGGTGGCAGTTTGTCAATTAAATAAATAAAAAAATAAAATGGGGGTGGTTCCAAATTCCTTGTCCTTTAGGGGTCAAGGGAGCATACTTTCCAGGCTTGGGTATCAGAAGGTATCTTGAGTTTTATGGGTTTCATTTTTTATTTTCTGGGTATCTCGCAAACCGTTGACTTAATTGGGAAAAGTCTTAACTTTGTAACGGTTGATAAAATTGATTGCCAAAAAATAAAATGGCCTTATTTAGGTCATTTCCAACTGTCAAACCATCCAAAACCATCTCACAACTAAAATAAACAGTCAAAGCATTTACAATGAACTCAGTGTATACAGGGTATTTAAGCAATTAATTGAGTTAGTTGTTTTTGTATCGTTAATAGAAAATAGCGTGTGTTATCGGGTGTCCCAAAATTTTTGAGTTTATCTTCAATAATCCGAAAACAAAAATAAAAAATTGTATTAGCTATTAGTGGGAGGACACCCTATGTATATACAATTTTGGCAATGCAAATTAACAATACGAATTTCTTCGATATTTTACATATTTGCAAAAAATTTGGGCTTGGATTATCTCAAAAACAGAAAACCCGATTGTACAAAAAATGGCATTTTCTTCGAATTCAACAAGCACCATTTTTTTACTTCAGCAAAAGATATATATATAGGTTTTCGGGCATCAAAATGGCTGCAGACATATGAGCTTTGCGAGTCTGTATATAAAGTAATCCATGATGTCGAGTAATTTGTAGTATTAGCAAATTTTAAAAACATGAGTTTAAAATAAATCCACATATTTGAGTGTGTATGTATGTAATTTAGGGAAGGAAGACAAGTGATTACATCCAGTTTCCAGACCAGACTAACATAACGTATATATGTCCTATCCCAATGGATTATAAAAACGATTTGACGGGTTTAGTTTGATAGCGCAGTTAAGTTAACTGTAGATTTAACACAAATGATATATTTATCCAATATATGGTTTCATTTAATACAGTCAAACTGTGTTATACATAGATACGTTTTATTGATATAGTAAAATTAGTTTATTTCTTAATTTTAGATAGCTCGCGTATATATTTTCTCCAAATCTATACTTCGGATATCGATTTCAACCTCAATTTTGTAATCTATGGGTCCGATTTACCTAAGAAACCAATTTTTATCGAAATCGGGGAAAAAAATGCTTACTCAATTTTTTAAGTTTTTTCTAAGCCGTACGTACCCCTTCAAACAAGTCTGAAAATTGGGTAGTAAAATTTTCTTTCAGATTTTGATGAAAATCTGTAAAGTAAAAGGGACCCATAGATTCCATAAATCAGGTTAAAGCAATGCGCGAAGTATAGAATTTGAGTAATGAGAAAATTTCAGTTCTCGGAGACAATATTTTCACAACTAGCAGCTTTATTCATACCTTAATTATAAACAGGTCATCGGTTTTATGACATTGTATCTTCATTTCACGACTATTATGCTCTATTGATGAACTAAACAGGATACATTCAAGAAATAACAAAAGAAATGATGATTTGGAGGCTATAATGAAATTTCCACGGGGGATTGTTAGTAAGTTAGGTCGTGCTAAAGAAGTTCTACTGTAGTGAATATGTATAAATCCAATGAATTTAAATCATGTAGTTAGTTAAATTTTACCATATCCAATATATTTAATGTTGTGTGAGATAAAAATTTACAAAAACAAAAAACATACATTAGCTTTTAAATAACTCATGATTTTATTTCTCACTCAATCTGTGTTTCATTTCATTTTATTTTTACAGTTTTTGAGAAAATAATCATAATAACACTAATAATGTGAATGTGTCTTCAAATTAATTAAATAATTAAATTAATAACAATTATATTTAATAAAAAAAAAAAAATGGTTATTATCATTGTGGTTATTGTGTGAGTTTGTGAGAGCCTATTAGTTTTGTTATGGGAGGATGAATGTTTTGTTACAATTATTATTATTATTAATATTGTTTTAATTAATTACTATAAATTATATTACTTTTAAAGTTATATTAATACAATTAATTAAATGATATTGTTGTTCAGAGAATATATATGTGCAGATGATATATTTTATTAATTACAGAAAGGGGAGAAAATGAATTACTCTCCTAAATTTAGAATTGCATTGTCATTAGTATTTATTTATAATAAATTATTACATCATCTCGACATGTCTATTGTGTAGACTTACTACAGGGTCTAACCAGTCCAAGTAGCCGAGCGGTCTAAGGCGTTATGTCTGCGTAGTATGCCTACTTGGAAACTGGGAGGTTATGGGTTCGAATCCCGTCGTCGGCAGTTTGCCAATTATTAAGAAAAGAAAAAGGGGTGGTTAATTGACAAAACTGTCAGCGTATGGACAAGAACGAAGTAACCGGCTATGCTTGAGAAGGTTTTCTGCAGTTTCCTTCACGAACTCCAGATGAATATTGTGGTATATGACACCGGACCAGGATCTGATCCGTGAACACACACCCAAATTGCGCAAGATAATATTTTGGAAGCGTTAAATGTATTAAGTGGAATCGAATTTTATCCTTGGATGAAATTAACAAGCATTAAAGGAGTAGAAAAAAAATTGCAAACGATGGTTCTTGTGGCAGGCGGCCGGCCCAATCTATTAATGTTATATACCTGGTCCAGTGTCATATACCACAATATCGGCATAGCTCCTATCAAAGTCGCCTAAAATTGTATTGAGGCATTCAACATAAACTAGTATGCCTCTGAAGTATTAGGTAAGGCAATTAAAAAGTGCAATTACAATACCTATAAACTTTATTTGCATTCCAGGATACCACTGTATTCTTAGTGGAAATCTTCCGAACCTTTAACGAAACCATTAAATGAAAGCAAACATGAAAAGAGTTTATAATTCCAATTGTAACTTGAAGACCCAATACATTTCTAAATATATTATGTTAATCTGTAAGTACAAAGTATTGTTATTATATTCTTCTATGACATGACACATTTATTAGTCGTCATACTAATCATAATTTGAGAACAACTAAAGAATATCAAAACAGTCTGTAATTCCAATTTAGAATATATAATTCCAATTCTAGCTTGAAGACCCAATACATTTCTAAATAATATTATGATAATTTGTACATACACAAGCGTTATATTCATCTAAACATGAAGAATAAGTGTTCTCTATACGTTCATAATAATACTAATAATTATTGTTATTGTTTAAAAAAAATAAAAAACGTGGTCGCGTGCGACCTGTATAAGTTTTGTGTTGTTGGTTGTTGTATAGTTAGTTGTATTGTTTATTGTTGATACATCCATCGGTACACACAATCTATACACACGACCTCGATACCGTTACCAACGGACAAATATACCGATCTCATCTACCTTTGTTTATATTTTAAATAGTACGTTTTTTTTTATTATTATATAAATGTATACCTATAAACAAACAGTATATATATATATATATATATATATATATATATATATATATATATATATATATATATATATATATATACATGTATATGCAAACAAACAAATATATAACACACATATCGTATTTAAACCGCAAATATTGAACTAATTTTTTATTCAAAAAAATATCAAATACAAACTGACAATTATTAAAATGTTACAAGTTGAAAGTAATTCGCTCGTAAACTCCATTTTCTGATAGAATTTGATGAAATTGAAATATGACAAGAAATTTTGACACATATCGTTTGAAGGTTAGCACTTTCTAATAATCATATGTATTTTCCATTACATACGCCATCTATGTGCCAGGCTCGGAACTTATTGAGTGACATAATATTTTGATGGCAATTATTTTTAGATTCAAGGAATCTGAAAAGTTACAGTCAAGGAATTGAATTTTGATAGAAAGACCGAGATATCTATTTTAGTTTTTGAGATGACCGGAACATGGGTGTTGTATCACCAAATTGATTAACACTAGACTATTCTATATTATAGAAATGGAAAATACGCTAAAAAAATAGTGGATTTAAAAAAAAATTTCATTAATATCGGACAAAATTTAGCTGTGATAGTTAAAAAAAATGATTCAGTTCTCCTTAATTATCCGTAATCTTATTAATTAAATTAAATACTGATATGAAAAAATTAACTCGTCAACCAGGAATCGAACCTCGGGCCTCTGGATAACTAGTCCAGTATGCTTCCGCTACACCAAAGACGATTGTGATGCAACAGCCAACTTTTTCATATTATTCTAACTTTTTATTTATTAGACAGTATTACTTCTGTCTAATTTTTTATTTATTAGACAGTATTACGTCTTTGGTGTAGCGGAAGCATACTGGACTGGTTATTCAGAGGCCCGAGGTTCGATTCCTGGTTGACGAGTTAATTTTTTCATATCAGTACTTAATTTAATTATAAATTCAATGACAATGAAATTTGTCGGAGTATACGCTATAGTCTTCTACAGTTTGTTATACGTAACCGAAAGGAATTTGGACAAACATCGTTATGTTGACACGAAAGTATACACAAATAAACAAATATTAAATAATCCATAATCTTAATTCTAAATATATTTGAACCATACAAACTACAAATGAAATTCAATATATCAATTCTTAAGTTATTAATTATTAAACTATTGTTAATAAATATATATTCCATAATAAAGTTGATAATTTAATTACATAACATAGTTAAACCACAAAATATAAATCGGATCTAGATAACATTTATATTTTATATACAAATGGAATATTTTGTTTGAATTAGTTCTTATCGCAATGGTTGTTGTTTGGAATAAATCAATAAAATTATATTATTCAATACGTAATAACTTTAATACATAAATACAAATAGCACACACAAATAGCCAATTCAAGCCACGAAATCTATGTAGTCCAGAGGTTTAGATAGACGGGCTACACTTCGACTATAAGGTCCATTGTGATGCCTAAGGATGTGAGAATGTGAGTGGAGTCGAAGGAATTTTTGTGTGTAGAATAGGAATCGGTAGAATGTGCGGCCGCAGCCGAATCTGATAGGGACTATGCCGATATTCATCTGGAGTTCGTGAAGGAATCTGGTTTTAAACATTAGATACAGCTCCCTTGCGAGATCTCAATTATCAGAGGCGATTACTTCCTGACAGGTGACTTGGGAGTACCGTTAAACGAACCCATGTTTTAAAATGTTTTGGTGTTACGCATCCTCCGGACTAATACAGATTATGATATTTATGATAATGACGACCACACCGTATTGATTATAAAATAAAAATATTTTGAGAGTCGTAAAACAAAATGACATGACTTCATATTATTAAGTATAAATAATTAAATACATATCCACCATTGATATTTATTTTATTATCGAAAATAACGACGGACGGATACACTAAAAATTGTTTACTTATTTTACTGCAGTGATTTCTTTATACGTTTTGTGTAGAATGTAGACTTTCGTAATATATAAAAGGTTCGTTTTGTTTAGTTGATGGTATGACCGCCAATTCAAATTAATACGTCGCTCACGAAGAGTTAGCGTTCTTTTGACCAAATTTTATAATAGATTTGTGAAAAATCTGGTATTACTGGACACTGGAGGCTCAAAAAAGGATCCCTAATGAAGTTGGAGAACTGTCCATTTTCTGGCAGAATGTCGTTCCAGAACCAGAATGAGGTACTGAGCCTTCGGCGCAATCTGAGAGAAAACTAATGTGGAGGGCTGTCTTGTTCTTTGCAAAGAGGACGGGTAAGTTAGAAAAATTGGGACATTTGTGCACTGATATAAGGAATTTCTTTCCTCAAGAAGTATATATTTCCTGTAACTTATACTTCCCTTTAACTGAAGTATATCATTACGGCTTTAAACAGTTTCATTTGTTTGGATTAAACAACTGTTTATTTTTGTCCGAAATTTTAGTATTTTGGCCCAAAGAAATCATCGTTTCAGTTTAAGAATTTCTAGATTCTTGAGTCAAGAGTCAGTTTATCCTTTAGTTTAGATAATTTTCTCAAGTCAAAACTAGAAAAAAGGTAGATCGCAATATTCCAAAAGTGATGCTCTATTTGCAAAGTCTTGCAGGCAGTTTGTGCCGAATTAATTTGGTCTTTGAAAAAATGTTTCAAATAGAAGTTTTTCATTATAAAAATACTAACAACTTTTGTTCTAAATATTTTTTCGAAAAACAAATGGATTTTGACATAAATCAATTTTAATCAATTTTTCAAATTCGGAAAAAATTATAAGTTAAAACAGACCTTTTACATATTATAGCCTTATAGGTAGGTATACACACCAAATGAATGGTGGTGCTCAAGGGTGCAGTGTATGTGATGCGTCATTGGTGTTCAATACTATATATGTACGACGTATAAGGGTGGAAAATGCAACAAACATACCAAAAAAAGCAAAAACACCATTCTATACATTTTCTTTTGACATTTTCACCCTTGAGAAAATGTTACTAGACAAAATGTGATGGGTATATGTTTTGTAGATAAAATCAACTGAACATTATGTGGGCGGGAATTTTCATCTACGATTTTTCTCTTGCAATACAGAGAAGAAGAATGATAATTCAAGTAGAAATTTATATCTCATCAAGAACATTTAAATACACAAAAGGGATCAAGTTCTTGCGCATACTCTCTGAAAAAGAAATTAAAGATGATTATGTGAGAACCAAACCAATTACAATGCATTTCTTAGTAGATATTTAATATTTTACCTACGTGACAACTTTAGATTGGAGATATTGTAAAAATATCTAGGAACTTGTAAAATATTAATTAACTGATGCGGAGACCCTTGCAATGACTTGGCCCTCATGTAGCAATCGTTACTTATTTCTAAGTTCTAGTTGTGTAAATTTCCAATATGATTACGAAGACATAGTAAGAAAGAACTAGCGTATAGTATAGAGACAAACATGTCATTGAATTTTTATTTAAATTTCGGTATAAGTTCATAAAATGACCTAATTAGTCCATTTCCACAAAGTTGTCCGTCCGCCTGTTCGCCTGTAAGCACGATAACTTAAAAAATGGGCATCTTTGAGCAAAATGGGTAAAACCATTTATATTTAAAACCGTTAGCTGGATAGAACAAAAATTTAAAGACAAATAATGTTCCTTTTTTTTTTTTTTAAATAAACAACCTTTGTTTGAAACATTTTTTCATAAATTCAGTATATAACGGATATTTAAGCAATTAAAACTCAGTTAGTTGTTATTTTGATACCATTTCAGATTTTATTTTTTACTTGTGGTTCTTAGAACTACATTTATACCAAACTCAAAGTTTCTAGCTCTTCTGGGAGTGATCTAAAGGTTCTGTTAATTGTTAAGCGAATTAGCAACAAAATTAATGATTTTTGATATCGAATTTCTAGGTAACTAAACTACTTGCTCATCACCCCGAATTAGAAAAATCATACTACCAGTACAGTATGAAGCCAAGGTACAGGAGTGTCGAAATAACTTCGAGTAGAAGTGCAACTGAGAACTTGGTGGTGCACTACCGTGGACCCGACTCAAATATCATCTGGTATAGATTAATGAGAAGGGGGGGAAATCTTTTTAGAGGCAAATATACATGGATTGCGTTTTGTAATCGAGTAAAAACCATTCAATGAAATGGGTAAGATTGTGTGTATCGCCAATATACAGGGTGAGACGGAAGGCAATCAGTATGTTATATTCGAGATTTCGAGCAAAGAAGGGAGTCAGAATACATTTCATAGGCCCAGAGCCTATTTTAGGAATTCCAAAGACTGCATGTAAACATGTTATCAACGAGTGGATAAATGTTAAACACTGTGATCACTGGGAAAATATACCGCAGCACAGGCTCGGGAAAATACCCATTCGGAATGCATATCAAAGGCTGTCCCTCGATGTACTCAATCAGACAAGGATAACACATCGAAAGGTTACCGGATTCATCACCGAGCATTATCACCTGCCGAAGCATCTGCACACCATAGGACTCCATAACGGAGATTCATTATGTGCCGATTGTGTGGCGAGGAGGAGGAATCATCCAGAGCCATATAATCTTTTACTGCGAATCGAGACTCGGTTACAGCAGATACAAAATATTCGGTGCATTTCACCCCGGATATATGAACCTTCAGGAAAACCTGATCTGCAAGCTCCTGGCTTTTGCCAAGATATTGAAGAAGCAAATCTCGTCAGACTAAAGTAGAAGTAGGAGCACATTGGGCCATAGATATCTATCTCTATTTCCATGTTCGAGACTTAGAAAACAATTGATAACTTTGTTGTTCTGATAACAACATGAGTTTTTTTTACATTATTTTCACGTGTTGAATACACTCCTGAAGTTTGATGCGGTCTTTCCGACTCACCTTGTATATAGAGAGAAGTTGGTTGATACTTCTACACAAAAGTCAAATAAGTTTTATTTACTTTGTTCATCATCGAGACTTTTACTATGTAAGTTGTAACAGAGACGCTGCTGTCTAGGAATGTGTCATAGGACATAGAGGAACGCACATGACTCTCTATATGGCGAGGCGGCTACGATAGACAGGCGGATGGATGGAGACATTTCTACATGAGTACAGTAACGTTACGATGATGATAATTTGTGAAATGTTGATTATATGTTCACTCGGTTTTACTAACGTTACTGTTAAAGCAAGTAAATTGGAAAAATTTTACGGAAAAACCTTCACTTATAACGTAATGTATGTTTGTTCACAAAGAATTTTCCGTTTCATCTCGGAAAGTAGACAAATGTCGCTTATAGATACGATAAAACAATTCAATTCAGATTCCAGAAGGGTTTGAAGGTCAACATTTACTTCGCGGAATGACCCGTACTTGAGCGGATAATTCCTTTTCATCTCGGTACGTAAACGCTTATAGAAACTATAGAACAATTAACCGATAAAATTTCAAAGGGGTTTGAAGATCAACATTTCCTTCTCGGAATGTTGGACCTTAGGGAATTCTACTGTGTTAAGTAGTGAGAGGAAATATGTAATGTGCTCGATTCGAAATCTTAGTTTTCTTCAGATGTATAGCGGACAGTATACCCGCCTGTCAAGTGGGAGACCGGTGTTCGATTCTCCACATCAGAAAGCCAAAAATATAGGAACCTGATAGATAGAACAAGATATCCTGAACCCACCTCTACAATTTTTAACTTGGGACCTCAATCAATCATTTGTTTTGCCTGAATATCTAATAATCAATACATAAGTTTGTTGGTAGTTACCAAGGTAACTAAAGCAACACTGTACAGTACGCAAAGGTATCTAAATATTGAAGAATTCTAAGATCGAAGAATCGAGTATATTACAGAACTGATAAAACATTAATTATCCTTTAGGCTTACTCATCTCTACGTAGCTAGCTTGAAACTGTCCGAAATGTGAGCTTTTCGTTCGGGTACCTATGTGCAACTGTCTTAGGCAGTGGTTATTTTCATACTCACAATGGCAGATTTGGATGAGATAACAAACCACGACGAACAAAACGTGTTTATCTGTTCAGGATGTTCAAATGACCCTAGAAGATGTTCAAAAAGAGAAGTTCAATCGTGAAAAACCAATAACAGACTATTTTATCTCTAAAATGCCTGTCTTAATCTTGAGGTAATGTCTGCCTCGTTTTGGGTTTGTGACTACTTAATGAAGGTTTAAGAGATAATTATCTGACTTTAAAATCGAAAGCAGTGTAGTGTGTCGCGACTACGAAGAACGTAAGGCTTTACCTTATTACTAGGTGACGCAAGGTCCACGTAAGGATACTTATGAGGTTCGTCAAAGGATATTCAAAAAGTGAAAATTACATTTGGTTAAACTCCTTAACCAGCATAGCGAATAATGCGATTAACATTAATGTTTGCGAATATTCGGACGTTGAGGTGACGCAAGGTCCTCGTAAGGATACTTATGAGGTACGTCAAAAGAATATTAAATAAGTGAAAATTACATTTGGTTAAACTCCTTAACCAGCATAGCGAATAATGCGATTAACACACAATGTTTGCGAATATTCGGACGTTGACTACTATAAACGTCCCCACCGCATACATAATAATGGTGCTTTTGTTTAAACATGTTTTCATAATAAAACTACAGTTAGAAACAAGAAGTATCTTCGTGCAAACTTTATTCAAACTTTGTATGTTACATAATTTTAACAACGTCATTAAATTTTCTTTTTTTCTATGACAAAAAGCAAAAATTATTTTATATTTTTCCTCTTTTAAGTTGACCTATTTTTTCACTGGTTATGGATCGTTAACATTTCTATTAAAAAAAAAAAAAATATATATATATATATATATATATATATGAGTTCACAGTACAGCACGGTTTTTTTTTATGATTAAGTAACAGGTTAAATTTTTGTCAGTAGCTTCCTTCCGGTGAGATGCCCAACTTTTCTCTCGCGAAAATTCTCGATGATAGTGCGACTAACGAAGCGTGTAAGAGAGTAACTTTTGTTTGTTTGACGATAGCAAAAATATGATCAGTAACAGTTAATTTGTTAGTTAAATTGAGAAATAATGTAATAAAGACTTCAAAAAAACTTGTGTCTTAAACTATGTACACCCTATTATTTGAACAGGTTGGGGTGGGGGACCTGTCTGTTACATCATCCATTTTGTAGGACGATCATCCATTTTTTTGAAGACTTTATTACATTATCTCTCAATTTAACTAACAAATTAGCTGTTACTGATCAAATTTTTACTATCGTCAAACAAACAAAAGTTCTCACCCGCTTCGTTAGTCACTATCATGGAAAATTTTTGCGAGAGAAAACTTGGGCGTCTCGTCGAAAGGAAGATACTGACAAAAATTTAGCCTGTTATTAATCATTAAAAAAACCGTACTATATTGTATATATATATATATATATATATATATATATATATATATATATATATATATATATATATATATATATATATATATATATATTATATTTATATATATAATTACGAGATTGCTGAATAGCACAAGAACACAGTAATCATACCACCACTCCTTGGGTGGGAGTGGAACACTTTCGTAATTTAAGTATTGCCCTCTGCTTGTAATTAGTTGGACGTCTTCTATATCTTATGGCGTTTAATAATTGGTTGTTGTCTTGCAATTTAAAATGTATAGTTTTAATTTTTATACCCTGTATGTACACTCCCGTTCATAAAAATTGAAGCTGTAAGTCACATTCTCACTTCGTATTTATTACTAAATATATTTATAATATTACATACAACAACACTTACAAATATTTCAACTGTTTCAATTTTTATGAACGGGAGTGTATATAAGGGTCTTATAAACACAAGTTCAAAATTCAAAACTCCGTTCCCAAAGTTATAGCTGTTTTCTTACGGCCAGATCATTAATATACTTTATAATTTCTATAGAAATACCTAGATTAACAAAATTTTGGAAATAAATTATTTATCAATGAATTTAAAATATATAAAAAATTGTCCTTTTTGAAATTTCAAATTTTTTCCGAAGTCCGAACAACGCCGGTTTTTTTTAGCTAGTGAGGATTAAAATTAATATTCGAATTCATGGAAATCAACAAAGTTGAACTTTGTTGAAGGTAACAAATTGCAACGAATAATAAAATTTTTATATTTTCAAAGAAAAAAAAACCACTGAACGATAAAAAAAAAACACAGCTTTTAACAAAACAGAAACATTCATAGAAATTCTATATTTAGAAAATATGTCAAAACAGTAAAGTTCAAAACAGCAGTACATCTATATAATATTCTTTCTCAATAACTAAATGGTACAGGGTGACGCAAAAGTATCTTCACCAATTTTTAATTTCAATAATTCTTTCTGGAATTAATATTTATCGTAACTTTTTATTTGGAAAACGGAAGAAGCTTTATTTCTACCCAGAGACAGTATCAACGATATTTTAATGTCAGATCTGCTCCTTCTAATCATACGATATTACTGATTATTTTACTTGTGTGTTATCTGAAAGAAAGGGTATGTAAACAAACCACAAGGCTTGGAACAACTTACAATATTACAGAGATATTTTGGGGATATCTCAAGAAACTTTACGAATGGTTATGGAAGATGTGCTGAAAAGAGTTGATAGTTTTCAGCGCGAAAGGGGGGACATCATTTGTTAAACATCATTTTTCGTATATAGTTGGAAAAAAACTTCACGAAACACATGAGTTGTAAAATATAAATTAAATTCACTTCTCATATACTTTTTTTAATTTAAAATAATTTGCGGTGACATCCTGTACGTACAGAGTCATACACAGTCAGTCATGTTGAATTGTTTATTGATTTAGTGGTATAGGGACATAGTGGTATTAGGTTTATTGTGTTTATGCGGTTTTTATTCTTCTATTGTTCTTTCTCTATGACATCGAATATGATCACTGTTTTTGTATTATAGATTGTACCTACTCTAATAGTACTCTCAAAATACAAAAAAACTGATCCACAACATAATATGAATTATTATCTCAAATATACACAATTTGGAGAATTTTTATACCCGGTATATATACATATATATACATATATATCAAGGTATATTAAGTTTAGTCCCACTTGTCTGTTTGTCCGTCCTTCTGTAAATACGAGTACTCAAAAACAAAAAGTGATAACAAACTAAAACTTATGGGGGATTCCTGTTATTGAAACCGTAAAAGATAGAAGAAAAATATAAATAGAAAAAATGTTCCTATTTTTTAAATAAACAACTTTTGTTTGAAACTAAATAGTTTTGATACAATTTCTGTCAACTCGGGTCGATATACCCGGGTATATATTGGTTATATTGAGTTTAGGAACGTATCTTGTATTGTCGCAAGCTGCTAGATACTTGAGTCGAATATTTAGAATTTTGTGATTGGCTAAAATTACAATATATATTATACACAATCTCTAGTACGGTTACGAAGACACAAGTATGAAAGAACAAGCATATAATATAGGGTAGAATCGTAGTTCTATTATATTGAACGTGAGTGTACATTAAGCTTTGTATGTTGCCTACGTATGTAAACTGATCCCCGTATATTTATGTAATAACTACAGAATAACATTATTATCGAAACTATTAACGATATCAATGGGAACATTATTATTGAATGGCTGTGTATGTAAGTATACAGGCTGTATTAATATTATTTATTACTGGCTGGCCGTGTGGTTACTATGTGGAGTCAGTTAGTACACATGTAATGAGAGTCATCTCATACATACAAACATCTGCATAGCCTATAGGTATACTGTATGCGTATGGTAGTTTGTTTGTCATTTAAGAGTGGGGATTTTGTGATGCATATACTAAAGTTAAGAATTCAATCAACATATTTAATCAACTCTCATTATATGTGTACTGATTGACTCCACACAGTAACCACACGGCCAGCCATTAAGTATTCAAAGATTATCCGTATCTGGCACTGTTTAAAAGATTATACCACGCGGACACTGATGCATGGAACAAAAATATAAGTATTGCATTATGTTTCCCCCTTTTAAACTGTACAACATTTGTTTGAAATATTTTGTACTAAAATGCATATAAAAATATTTACAAGGTAACAGGTTTTCCAATGATCACACGGTATATTCGTGTGTGTTGTTGTATTTATTCAATAATAATCAAAATGTTTATACGCTTTTATTTTCAATTTGTATTAAACGGAAGTGCTAAAATTATAATACCAATCATTCATTTCCGGGATATCAAAATATAATAATAATGTTGTAAATATGTTACGATCGAATTCAATTGGTACTTACGAGTATCATTTTATATGTCGGTTGTGTATAAATATAAATATTTATCGATCGACGAAGTCATTTGAATTTTAAATTATTATCATCAGTAATAATGAAATTAACTATAATTACTTTTTTTTTATCAATTCTATATTCATTTCAATTTATAATTTTTAATTGTGACGCATGGCAAAGCGTTGCTTTTTGTTTATATGATTACTTTTAAGAGTCTTGTATGTATTATGACTCTTCAAATTTTTCGGTAATATTTCTTTAAATTTTTTATGGCCATAAACCATACATCGAGGAAATGGTGAATGATATCGAAATTACTATAGCAAAAATAGAAAATATGACCTCAAAATAGTAGGTTTAAAAAAAAATTCACTCAAATTGGATAGCATTTCGCTAGGATATCGAAAATACTAATTTTGTTTTGATTTGAAGGATGTCAACATATTCCAAATAAATTAATTTTGACACATCAAGCGTAAATTCTATCCAATTTTTCATAAACTTATTGTATAACATTGGTGTGTTGTACTATTTTTATTAATTTTGATCTGTTAGCATGTTTAAATCAGAGGTGGGCAGGAGTTGACTCCGCCAAGCTCTGAGTGAGAGGTAAGGAAGAGAGATAGAGTTAATACGGGGTAACCTACCAATTATTAATATTTTCTTTTTTTAATTAAAACATTTTCTGAAAAAAATATAATAATACCAAATCTTTTTTATGGTCACTATTATACAAAGTAAATAATACATACAATCATTCAATACATACTCTGGAATTTTGGGCTGGTAATTTGGGTCATAAAATGTACCTTTTTAGTATATATCATGTTTGTGTATGAATAAAATAAAAATATATAAAAAATATATATAAATCTTTTGAACCTTTAAGTTTACCGCTGGACCATTGTAATAAAAGAGGGAAATTTTTGCAAAGGATAATTTAAATAGAATTAAAGTTTTGGAAATTCCAAATGATTTGTCTAAATATTTTACTATTCATATCCGAGAACTAATAAACAATTATTTACCTGATTTAATTATTTTTTCTTCGCATGGAGTATGCTCAGTATAGTGTCATGGGAATTTGATGAATTAAGTTAAATTTTACATAAAGTGGGAATTTGAGTTCTTCGAGTTAGTCTACTTTGAATTGAAAAAGTGAAAAGTACTTTTTGTAGTAGTGGAAATTATTTTTCGCATAATTTGTTTTTCAAAAAAAATAAAAGTAGTGAATTTAATAATGGAGAAGACATCGCAAGCAGTCTTGGATAAGTTCAGATTATTATTATTATTATTGTTATTATTATCATTATTGTTATTATTATTATTATTATTATGTTTTTTGGTGTATCTCTCCATACTGTAAAAGATATTATTTAAACAATAAATATTTTATAAAACTATTTCTAAATTGATTGAATAAATTATTGGGCAATAATCGGTAGGACAACCTGTATTGAAACATCGTTCCGTCTTGCTTCAAAACATACCTTCTTTACTTACTCTCACCCAGCTTATGGAGAGCTCGTAAGGCTCAGACGAGCTGTCTGTGCCCACCTCTGCTATATATTATATACCGGGTATAAAAAGAAGGATACTTTTGTAACACTTTGTACACTGCAATAAGTAATAACTTCTTCTGTTTAGGGTCAGTCAGTCCGTCTCAGTCTCCGTAGTGTAAGAATAATAATATTTTAACATTATTGTTATAATTAATATATACAATACAAAATAAAATATGTAACTGTTTCCGTTCGAACTCGAAGTTTATTTTAAGTACTCATCAGTAATGCTTCAAGAAAATAATCACTTAAACACACGTTTAATTAGCATTCTGTAGTTTAAATAAATAAATAAGAAACCAATCATCAACTCATTCTATAGCTGCTAGTTGCTCTTACGTTCAAAGACGGGTGGGGTGATACACGCTCGGGGATGTTACATGCATTCGTTTATTTCGTGACTGGTGTTAGATTTGATCGTGTAATGTGCGGTTAGTTATTTTTATACCCGGTATACTATAATATATACCTACAAGGGTATATTAAGTTTAGACCCGATCTTTTGGTATTTCCGTATGTCCTCCAGTCGGTCTGTCCATAGCAAGATCACTTAAGAATGAAAAGAGATAACAAGCTGAAATTTTACAAAGAGTTACAAAGCAAGACCAACTTGTAGAATGAGCAAAATCGGGCCCATTCATTAAGTTGGTCTTTCCCGTTTTTCTACCGCAAGGGGGCAATTATCCATTTATACATCCGTACAGCTTAGCTATACGGGTATAGCTGAAAAAGCCCAGCGTTACCCGGAAAAAATTCTGCGTGCATAAGAAATTAATGTCAAATAATTGTTTTTTTCTATCTAAATTTGGGCATATCAAAATGTCAAAATTTTATATATTTTAAATTTATTAATTTTGTTAATGCAGGTATTTCTATAGAAACTATAAACTATATTAGAAATCTAGTCGTCAAAAAACACGATAGATGTAAGAAAACGGCTATAATTTTCAAACAGTTTTGGATTTGAATCATTATTTTGATTTATTTTTGCGGCATGTTTTTCTCAAACACTCTGTACTATAGACTCACTACAGAACTAATAATTTAAGTTGCACACTCTCCGAATTTATTTAATATAAAATAATTGTAAATATGTAGTTAGTTTTCTATTCAACGTCTAAACTAATAACTTCAACTTATTCTAAAATTAATTTCCTTTGCAATTTCTGAATTGTTATAAAATTGTTTGTACTAACAACAACAAAAGTATCGACCTTTTTCAAATTTTTGCAGTCTTTTGGATTCTCATAACGCACTAAAAGAAGTATAACTTTAAAAAGAACGCCACTTTTTTAGTTGTCAGTACATGGTACATATATACATATATATATATATATATATATATATATATGTATATATATATATATATGTATATATATATATATATATATATATATATATATATATATATATATATATATATATATATATATGTATACCGTGTGTATTGGAAAGCTTTTCCAATAGAGAATCAAAGTTAAATGTTATTTATTACTGGCTGTCCGTGTGGTTACTGTGCGGAGTCAGTCAGTACCCATGTAATGAGAGTGAGTTAAATATGTTCATTGAATTCTTAACTTTAGTATGTGCATCACAAAATGACAAACAAACAACCATACGCATACAGTATACCTATACACTATCCAGATGTTTGTATGTATGTGTATTGTATAGGTGTGTACTGTATAGTTTTATAGTTAATATTTTATTTATTTATTAAACATTGATTCTCTATTAGAAATGCTTTTGAAAACGATCTGTATATATATATTATATTACATTATTATAATATTTGTATGGATTGTTGTGGGGAATGTGAAATGTCAGCAAATTGCCCGTAACATGTATTTAAAGTTTTTTTTGCTATTTTGTCTAATGAAAATGTTTGTTTTAAAATGTGATGCGTGTTTTTTGATTTAAAATTCTCAATTTATTAAAATATTAAATGTTATACATTACCTATCATCTAGTTCATTTTTAATATTCATTGTATTCCATACTTTCCCTTTCTATGGCTTGTTTTAGCAAATTTTCATCTATTTTCGAAAATTCAGATTTTGGCATGTTGTATCTATATGAATCGATTTCTGAACAAATTTCTTCAAATGTCTCTTAATTCTATCTAGTAATATTCATTTCAAATGCTTAGAAACAGAATAGCTAGGCTCAACTGTGATAGTTACATATGTGTTGCTAGGCTTACGTTAATAAAATTAACCAAAAAAAAGAAAGAAAAATATAACTAAATTGTTGAAATATACCCTTACTAAATCCACCATTTTGGAATGTGACGTTATGACGGTCATGAATAACTTGACCATAGAACAATAAAGTTTAATATTTTTATTTGATTATGTTTTAATTACAGTTTTCGTTTTGTTTGTTTCAGGTATGTGTGTTATTAAAATGTGAAGAAATTTTTGAACTGTAAAAAGTAAGTAGTTTTGAATGTTTATAGTGTGGATTTTGATTCCTATATTATTAAGGACGTTCCAGCATTGTGTTATACAATCAGGATACATAAACACACATATACAACACATAGACAAAATAATGTTATGTTGAAGAAAATAAATAAATTTAAACTTTTATATTTCGAAAACAAAAGGGTAACACACGATTTTTTTTTTAAATTTATATAATAAATATTTATCTTTACTCTCCTAGTTTTTTTTTAAATTCTGGTGAATATTTTTTCTAATACAACAGATAATAGTTGGACGGACATGAAGTTTCACATGCTCCTAATGAGAGAGAGTGAGAGAGAATGATAACTTTAATATTAATTATCGCGTTCAAAACGGTCAAAAATTCTGAAACTTCGGGATTTATTAGAAAACATTATTTTTAGCCTGTGAACATAAAATGAGCAAAATCTGTAGAAAAGTGGTGGTATGCTGGGGAACATCCTTAAAGATAACATGTCTATGTGCAACCTACAATTATGACTCTTATCAGAATGTATTTAAACACTTTTTCGAGATAGTAGATTCATAGATTCTACACTAAATTAACTAACAATTCAATAAGAGTCAATAATTGCAGAAATTTAATCAAAATCAATAATTGCCCATCTATTTGATAATAAATAGACGGACATGTATTGAGTTTTCAACGGGTATTTTTACTTTTCCATAGATTTTTTGTTTTTTTTTCACTAGAATTCAATAAATTCACTTGAATCAAAATAAATAACAAATATTTTTGCTCTTAAATTTGTTAAATATTTTGCTTCACTGACATTCATCGAAATAAATGAAACATCTGTTGTTATCATTTTATATAAATTACTTAATGGATTCTTATTTACATTAGAAATTAAGGGGTACAACTTTTTGATTATATGTATTTATTTTATTTATATATTATTTATACCGATCCATTTTTATATAGTATTGACCATTCTGTACTATAGGCTACAAAAGTACCGCTCATTTTTCAAAAATTGTATAGTCATTTTATGCCTTATATATTCGGTTTTTGGAAAACAGTTTCGAATAAAAGTTGTTAGCATATTTATAATGATCAACATTTATCCGAAACATTTATTGAAAAACCGTATAAATAAAGGCACAAACCAATTATATAATTTTGAAAACTGAACGCTACTTTTGTGGCTATGTGTGTACATGTATTTCTGTTTTCTTTTTCAATTTAATTCGATGACATTGATTGATTTTTGGGGGGAGATCCTTTTTAAAAGTATCAAAACATTAAGTACGTTATTTTTCCATAAAATAGAAGACCATTAACCATTCTCTTATCAATAAATGAGATAATTTTGGTTTATCCATTTTATATATAATTTTGTTGAATGTTCAATGCCCTCAAACGGTTTTATACCCGATGTATATATATAATAAATACCAGGGTATATTAAGTTTAGTCCCGCATGCTTGAAGCCTGAAAATAAGATATTTTTACCTGGAAAATATGATTTTTTACAATTAAAATTACAATATTAATCTTATGGTATGTTGTTTTCTACATGGTAGTTTTAATTGAATATAGTCTAAAGCTGACTTCTGTAAGGATAAAACCCGCCTAGAAAAGTATGAAAACGGATCTGGAAAATGATTTTTTTGGGCTATAAAATCTAAACACTTGCCACGTAATAATGAAATACCCTGCACCTACTGAGAAACTTATCGAATAACTATATACCAATTATTTTCTCACTTTTGTTAAAAAACTTGAACCCTTACATAGATTTCATATTTTTGAAGGCGAACATTTTTTTTTTTTGCTGGGATATCACTACTTAGTGTATGCCCAAATTTTTCCCCTGTCACATTTTTGTTTTTTGATCGGTTATTATATATTTAGTATACGTACACTCCCGTTCAAAAAAAAATGAACAGATCTGAAATGTTAATTTTCATACATTTCATAAAACTCCTCACTTTTACAACTCTCTGTATATTATTTATTTATAAACAAAGATAAATAGTATATTTTTTAAATGTGAAAAAAGAAATGGAAGTTTTATATTTATTATTTATGTAAACAAAAATATTTACTACAAGAATAATCAAAATTGTGAGAGATTGATTCGATTCAGGTCTGTTCATGTTTTTCTGAACGGGAGTGTACAATCGGATTGTTTTATGAAATAAATTATAAAATTTGTCATTTATTGTTGTATGAAAATCATTTTACAAGTTTTGTCTTTTGAAATATTTACAATATTTAGAATAATATTTAAACTTATCTATGTTTTAGAATATTAGATTAGAGTTAGTAGTAATATGATCTTTATTTAACAACATACTCTCTCTCTCTCTCTCTCTCTCTCTCTCTCTCTCTCTCTCTCTCTCTCTCTCTCTCTCTCTCTCTCTCTCTCTTCTATTTATAATAATAATTGATGAAATCAAAAACATTGTTCGTAATATGATTATGAAATGTTTCTGTATATTTTTAAAACAATACGTGATCAATAACATTATACAAATGACTAAACTTATTTAATATGCTAATTAATATAACTTATATTATCGATATTATGTTTTGTGCTAGCTATTACTTACTTACTCGTTGTGGTATATCTTGTTTTGAACATTTGTTTTAAATTATGATTGATAGAAACATATAGCTGACTGTGATTCAAATATTCATTTTACTTCCATATACAATAAAATACTACCAGCTCAACCCCGCAATCTTATGTGAAATTTTTCTTCAATTTTTATAAAATTTTGGGAAAATATGTTTTTGATTCTTATCAAAAAAACAAAACTCCAGAGATGATTAATGCAAGTTTGTCATTACGAAGTTAAGGGTTTTAAAAGAACTATAAATTGGAAAGGAGGCGGAATTCAATCTTGTGTCCACTGATAATTTCGTTTAGAGGGCTTTAACGAATATTTTCCAAAAATTGGGGTAACTGTTATTATTTTGTAGAAACCATTATTTCTATGGTTGTTGCTAACTCCAGGTGACATAGATTTGACCGTTCCTATGCGTTTTTTTTTGTCGAGTTTTCGTTTTTAAATGATTTTTTGTAATAATTGTTGGAGATCTTTTAGAGTGTACTCATAAACACCTGAGCTTTCATCTGATAGCAAATACAATTAAAACCTTTTTATGTTGTTATATAGCATTTAACCTTAAGAGATAATTTTAGAGATGATTTGAACTCTCTGAGCCAGTGATCTTTTTGTATATGGAGGTTGAAAATGAATTGAAATCGTGATGGTAACAAATGTTTTGTTATAAAAATTTTATACACGATGATTTTTATAACTAAGGTCATTTTAATTATCAACGTTTTCAATTCGTAGAATTCTTTGTATCGAATTATTATTATCAAGAATATCGTCGCCGTTTCATAAAGACATTTTACTTATTTAAAAACTCCATAAAAATGTTACTTGCCAATATTTGGAATTGAAATAGCAGTGGGGCACATCTTTATTCCTTTTCAATCGTTAACATCGTAAGATTTTTTAATAGGACATATTTTTTAATAGGACATATAAAATTGACACCTGACGAAATTTTTTTTGTAAATATTTTATCTTTTGAAAGTCCATAAATTTACTTAAAAATTTTTATGACAGCCATAAATAATAAAATTCGTAAAATTTTATTATTTTTCTACTACGGTAATAATTTACTTACCTTGGGTGTAAACGTGCTGTTATAACTGTTGCCTATACTTGCATTGAATTTACTTGTATTATATAGTAGATGTGCTGCTACCTTGTGAAAACTTTGTAAGCTATTGTATAGTATGGTTTGTGTCTTTGCTTAGTATAAATAGTCACAACTTGTGTTGTACAGATAACGCCTCGAAATGTTGGTATTAACGCTTATTGTAAAACGACATCTGTGTTCTTTTTTCGAAATTTAAAATGTTAACTGTTTTGTAACTCATAACATCGGCAATAGATGGCTCAGCAAAGAGTTATCATTTGCTTCATGTTCGAATAAAATAATTTCGATTTTACCAATATGACAAACTACAGCTAAGACGTAAACCTTTAGTAGTTTGGTATCTTTTATGGTCACTTGTAAGTTCAAATTTGAACCGGTTTATTATTTTAGTGCTGATTCAGTGGTAATATTTTTAAAGAGTACCCCTTGAAAAAAATTCGAAAAATTTATGGTCTCGATTTTAATTATAATCAATTTCTAGGCTAATTTTAACCCAAACAGTACGAAAATCAGGTTCATTTTAATGTCCGACCGACACATTTCAAAATTTTGCTTTCTCAATTCATAAAGTTTGGTTTTTTAGCACTATGTGTCTGATAGTTTGAAAACCGTTTATCGTATCGAATTTTAACCAACACCATCGTTTTCGCCAGGTCCAAATTAGCTTATAACGAGGTTTTTATCTAAATCGGGGACATAAAATTTTCTTCGAATTTTAGCGATTTTATTAAGGGAAAAAATGCGAAAAAAGTGAAGAAAATTTTTGTTCTCGATTTTAATAATAATCATTTTCTAGGGTAATTTTGACCCAAAAAGTATGAAAATCCGGTTCATTTTAACGTCCGACCTATACTTTTCCAAATATTCTCTTCTCAATTCATACAGTTTGACATTTTAGCACTATGGGTCTGATACTTTGAAATCCATTAATCGTATCGTATTTTAACCAACGCCATCGTTTTCGCCAGGTCCAAATTAGCTTAAAACAAAGTTTTTATCAAAATCGGGGACGTAAAATTTTCCTCGAATTTTAACGAATTTTTACTCCATTTCTGATCGATTTGTAATGATTGACAATCGTGATCAATGAAATTATAAATAGTAAATAATTGAAAATATTTATTTAATAGCTTATTTTACATGACTGAGTACAATGTATGTAATTTTCTTAAATGTTCTCTGTGCTTCTTCATTGAGCGATATTGGGTAATGAACTTAAAATTTGTATGTTACATGTCATGTTAAAATTTGTCGGAAGCCCCATGAATGACCTTACGATTAAGGTTTTGTATATTCCACGTAAATTATGGTGTCAACAATTCTTTAAACTATTTTTAAAATAATTTTGGTTTTGCTTACGCAATAACTAATTAAAAACAGTTTAAAAATAATTATAAAATTGTTTGTAAAAAATATCTACTACAACCCACAAAAGTAACGATCTTTATTCAAAACTATTTTAGTTGTTTTAGCTTCTTTCATTCGGTTTCTGGAAAAATGTTTCGATTAAAAGTTGTAAGTTTATTTATAATGAACAATTTGTATTCGAAGCATTTTTTCGAAAACCGAATGAATAAGGCGTAAATCGATTTTAAAATTTTGTAAATAGAACCGCTACTTTTGTGGGGCTATATACATATACTGCTATTTTCTTATTAAAAAAAAGTATTCAACATTTCGTTTGTACAGTTAAAATTATGTTTTAGATTCAAAGAATTATTACAATTTAAAAAAACAAACATAAAGTGTATTCTATATAAAACGTACTTACGCAATAAGCAGAAATGTTTACATGTACACTACCGTTCATAGAAAACTGAAACAGTAAGTCACATTCTAAGCGTATACCGTGTGTGTTGGAAAGCTTTTTCAATAGAGAATCAATGTTAAATATTATTTATTACTGGCTCGCCGTGTGGTTACTGTGTGAAGTCAGTCAGTACAAATGTAATGAGAGTGGGTTAAATATGTTGATTGAATTCTTAATTTTATATGTGTATCAATTTGGTGACAATTTCACCAAATTAGTGACGATAAATTTTGAAAATAGAGAAATAGTGTAAAGATTCATTTCTTTTCTCTAACAATATTTAAATGGCAGGGCTAAATATCAAGGATAAACTCCTACGGAACTATAAAATATATATTTCCTTACTTTTTATGGTTATTAGAAATATCTTTTATCTATTGCCGCGAATCCTTTTAATTAATATCAATAATATTATAATTAACAGTTAAATAATTTATGTTTTAACATAAAAGACTAATCATTAATTAATTATCCTGAATGTAAAGAAAATTTGATATTAGTTTTTCAAACGTTATCGAACTAGTTTACATTTAGGTTTATTTGTTTTGAGTTTAAACAACTTTTCGGGACTAATTCGTTAAAAATCTAATTTTAAAATGAAATTCTTACAATTTAATCTAATGTATATGCGTTTCTTAGGCTATTGGCCAACTTCGGATAATATTTTCTATAGAATATATACAATATTACAAATGATTTCGATTGTATTATACGGAATTACACAAATTATTTTTATAGTAATCAATCCTGCAACATATAAAGATATGTTACATATAATCAGTGAAATATCTGTAACATTTTTATCGCTGTATCGGATCTGTGTGTGGTTGTATTTTGAGAAAGAGATACGGAATATTTTAAATTTTATGAAGCTTAAACTATCGAATGATACTGATCAAATTATACGGAAAGCACATAAAATAGCATTTTATTATTCATTATTTCTAATCAGTTATCCATACGTAACGCTGGTCTTAACGTATTATCCGCTGTTTGCACAAATTTTGGAAGAAAACACGTATAAAAATGTTAAATTACCGTCGCATAATTGGATACCATTTGATATGTTTCAATCCGAAAGGAATTTTATTTTGGGTATGAATTTAAAGTTTGTATATACAAGGTGTAACATTGCTATCGCATTTATTCAATTGGGCGTCTATTTAACTGGTATTCTTCTCTAGAGAGCGATAATTTTATCATCTATTTATTGATATTTTAAAAACATACACTGATAGAAATAATGTCTTGTTACGTAACCAAGAAGAAAATAAAAATGCGGTTGTTACGTTACACCTTGTATATATTATATTATGTAAAGTTAAGAGTTCTTATTGATACCATCAATTACGTGTAATAATACATCGTTAGGTGTGATATATCAAATGCAAGGATATTGGACTTCAACATCAGCAATTGTTGTAATGCATTCAACAATATTGAGCTTAATGATCAAAGTGGGTGCTCATTTTGAGTTACTAGCTGAGCAAATATCAAAACTGAATGCTGCTGATCCAAATGCTGAAAAACAATTGGATGATTTTGTACAAGAATATCATGATTTATTTTAGTGAGACTATTTACAGTAAATGTGCTTTTTCAAAAATTTATTTTTAATATCTTATTTAATATAGTTTTGTAAAAATTGTCAGCGAATTAAATTCAATTCAATGGATTGGACAATTAATGCCACAAGCGTATATGTTATGTTCGTGTGTGATATTAATCGCATCTCGGGTATGTGCCAAATATTCTTTTTCAATTTGGATTATAATGCTATGATTTTATTGCAAGCAAATACGAAATCGTTCGATCACTGCTTACATATTTTCCATGTTGTAGCCGTTCAGTGAATCTGGAAGTGATTTTTTTCAAGCGTTTGCATGTCTTTTTGATTTATTTGTGTACTGTTGGTTTGGCGAACAAATCACTTATCAAGTAAGAAGTATATTATTGTTTTCCAAAACGGTAATCCAAATCTGTTTGTTAAATATTGATATTGATTTTTAGTCAAATTGTATTACTTTAAAAATGTGCGAGATTAATTGGAATATGGGTACGTTAAAATTTCGTAAAAAATTTCTGGCTAGTATGGTGATATTTGGTCGAGGATATACTTTAAAAATTGGTGGATTCTTTCTTTTACGATTACCATCGTTTATCCAGGTAATGAAACTGGAATTTATGGTTGAAATTCCAAATGTAATTTTTCATTGTTTTTTAGATTTTAAGGTTAACATATTCTGTGTACACAGTTTTGAGTAAATTTTCCTGAGTAATTTGGAAAATTGAAAAATCTATTAAAGTATTTTTCACTATATTAGAAATAGTAAACTTCAATAAATTATATTTTTTTTGTTTTGTTCAATAAAATAAAATTTATCTTGGATATTTTTATTTATTTATCCTATGCCAAAATAATGGCGCCAAAAAGGGTCTTTGGAAACTTCCATCTGTAGGTACAGAAAATGTTTTAATTTGTAAATCGATCTGAATGTGGTTTAGACCTGACATTTTCACAGTCCCGCTACAATGCCAGTCAGTATTCAATTAATGGCAACGATACTCAAGAAAAAAATGCATCATTTGAGGCGCGGTTTTGATGCCTGTGGTCAGAGCCATCTGTTTTTAATTTCTGAGTGTCTGCATATATAGAAGGAACACTTCGGCCATAAGGTCCATTGTAATTCCTTAGAATGTGGAGTGAAAGGAATTTTTGTGTATAGACTAAGAATTGGTAGGATATGCGGTTGTAGCCGACTATGATAGGAACTATGTCGATATTCTTATGGAGTTCGTGAAGGAAACTGCAGAAAACCTTCTCAAGCATAGCCGGTTACTTCGTTCTTGTCCATACGCCGACAATTAAGTCAATTAACCGCTCCGTTTTTTTTTTGCCGATGTCGGGATTCGAACTCATCACCTCCCAGTTTCCAAAGTAGGCATACTGCGCAGAAAAAACGCCTTAGACCGCTCGACCACTTGGACTGGTAGTAGCCAATATAAGTAGCTTATATTTCCCGTTCCTTTGAAGTGAACATCGAAGAATATTGCGTCGAATATACGTTATAATTACTAATGAATGAATTTTTGTTTAATGTTATTTTTAAATTGCTATTTAATTGTTTTCGAATCCTTTTAATTAATATCAGTAATGTTATAATTAACAGATAAATAATTAATGTTAAAAAAAAAAAACAACATAAAAGACTAATAAATTAAATAATTATCCTGACTTGAAAGAATATTTAAAAATTATTTTTTCAAACCTATTCAAACTAGTTTTCATTGTGGTTTATTTGTTACGAGTTTAAACAACTTTTCGGGACTATTTCGTTAAAAATCTAATTTTAAAATGAAATTCTTACAATTTAATCTAATGTATATGCGTTTCTTAGGCTATTGGCCAACTTCGGATAATATTTTCTATAGAATATATACAATATTACAAATGATTTCGATTATGTTGTACGGAATAACAGAAGTTATTTTTTTAGCAATAAATATCGTATCATATCAAGATATGTTGTATATAATTGGTGAAATATCAATAAAATTTTTATCGCTGTATCGGATCTGTGCCTGGTTGTATTTTGAGAAAGAGATACGCAATATTTTAAATTTTATGAAGCTTAAACTAACGAATGATACTGATCAAATTATACGAAAAGCACATAAGATTGCATTTGGTTATTCATTATTTCTAATCAGTTATCCATACGTGTCGTTGGTGTTGACGTATTATCTGCTGTTTGCACAAATTTTGGAAGAAAATACGTATATAAATGTTAAATTACCGTCGCATAGTTGGATACCATTTGATATGTTTCAATCGGAAAAAAGTTTTGTATTGGGTATGAATTCAAAGCTCATGTATTATATATACAAGGTGTAACGTTGCAACCGCATTTTTTTTTTTTCAATTGGGCGTCTACTTCACACTTTTAAATGAATTTGACTCGAAATAAGCCTTATTTGTATAAAAAGGAAATAGAAAATCAATAAAATATATGTCTGCAAAAAAGTAAAGAATGAATACAAATTTTATTTTTTGCAATGTTGGAAAATTAAATGAACAGAGATAGTTACGATTAGCTACTAATTCATACTGATGATGACTACTTTGTAATCGAAATACGTATTTATAAAATACAAATAATTGTTCTAGGAATTGTTAATTATACGGTTGTTATTATACACGGTGTGCATACACTGCTGTTCATACAAATTGAACCAATTGAAACATTCATTTGTTACTGTGTGTAATATTATTTAGTAATATATAATGTGACTTACTGGTTCAACTTTTATGAACGGGAGTGTACATATATTAATATAACTCTTAATAGTTATAGTTAATTCATACTGATTGATATCATCAATGTCTCTTTAGGTTTGTTGTACAATTTACAAGGATTTTGGATTCCAATATCAGCAATCGTTGCCATACATTCTACAATGTTGAGTTTAATGATCAAAGTGGGGGCTCATTTTGAGTTACTAGCAGAGCAAATATCACAACTGAATGCTACCGATACGAATGCTGAAAAACAATTGGATGTCTTTGTACAAGAATATCATGATTTATTTCAGTGAGTTTGTCAAAGTCGCCCAAACGAAATGGTCGAATTATTTGATTTTTTTCTAGAGATAAGAGGAAGAATTTGACTGAGAAGAATTTAATAATTCGTAAAATTTTAAAAAGTGTATCCTTAATTTTATATGTACAATTACTGATCACAAATCGTGAACAAGATGTCGTCAAATGTATTCACTATGAATAAACAGCAGTAGCCAATAGGTTATCCGTAGGGTAGGTGGCCCTACAGTAGGTAGTTTTGTGGCTTTTAATTTTCATTCAGAATGGACATAATGAACATATTTGCCGACATTTTGTTCATGACTTGTGATCACTGATTGTACTATTATTCAACACTGATTTATTCTGTAATTATATAGTAAACGATCTTTACAAGCGACCTTTAAATGTCAAATCAAGTAAATGCTAATCACCTCCGATAGTATAACATAACCGAAAGGCAACAAAGTTTATAAAAATAATTAAAAACATGTGTAAACCTAAATTTAATTAATAATTTTAATATTTATTGCTATGTACAGTTTTGCAAAAATAATTGGCGATATAAATTCCGTTCAATGGATTGGACAATTAATGCCACAAGCGTACGTGTTGTGCGCATGTCTAATATTGATTGCATCTAGGGTATGTGTGAAATATTCATTTTCAATTTGGACTTAGAAATCAGATGCTACGGTTTTATTGCAAGCAAATTCCATCACTGCTTACATATGTTTGTTTTCTTCCACGTTTTAGCCGCTCAGTGAATCTGGAAATGATTTATTCCAAGCCTATACATGTCTTTTTGATTTATTTGTGTACTGTTGGTTCGGTGAACAAATCACTTATCAAGTAAGAAGTATATTATTGTTTTCCAAAACACAATCCAAATCTGTTTGTTAAATATTGATTTTGATTTTTAGTCAAATCGTATTACTTTAAAAATGTGCGAGATTAATTGGAATATGGGTACGTTAAAATTTCGTAAAAAATTTCTAGCTAGTATGGTGATATTTGGTCGAGGATGTACTTTTAAAATTGGTGGATTCTTTTTTTTACGTTTGCCATCGTTTATCCAGGTAATGAAATTGGAATTTATGGTTGAAATTCAAGATGAAATTTTTAATTGTTTTTTTTTAAATAGATTTTAAGATTAACATATTCTGTGTACACAGTTTTGAGTAAATTTTCATGAATCATTTGGAAAATTGAGAAAATCTATGGTAGTATCTTATCACGGTATTAGAATAGAAAAATAAATGATAATTATTTTTTTAATGTTAAATAAAGTACAAGCTATTTTGGATATTCTTAATTATTTTTGCCTGTCCTATGCGTATTGTTTTTGCTCAGTGAAATCTGGAAAATGGGATAAATGTTACAAAAGGTACTTGGGAAACTTTAAACGAATATATGTGGACTAGTTTAGAAATCGATTTTAACTTAACTGATACCCCCCTATTTTAATCGTTGAATGTCGATATAAGTGCGCGCGAGTCATCAAGACCTAACATTATACCAAAGTTCCAATTCCTACGGTACAGATTTTTCGATAAAAGCCTCTGACGGACATGGGGTCAGTCATCTTATAAGGGTTCCGTTTGATTTCTTTTAAGGTACGGTATTCTAAAAAAGATATTTGAAAATAATATTTTTATTCAATACCTTTCTCTCTCTATAAGCTTCTTTTTCATAAAAATTTTTCAATTTATTTTTATCCCACAAAAAAAAAAAAAAATGTAATCTTTTCGTTCATCATTTCGATTCCCCTGCACACACAGATGATGTTATTGATAATATTTTTCTTTGAAATTTCCTATTTTCTATAGGGAATATCTACTGATCTCTGATGTGTAATACTTATCAGCTAATACAGAGATAGATAGGGCCGGGTCGATGATATTCTTCTTATCATCTTTGTGTCGCTGTGTAAACAGTAATCCACTCACCCACTATGTGACATCTCTCAATATCGATGTTATTATTACGTTTTATTTATATAAAAAAATAGAAAGAGTTTAATATAAAAAAAATCATCGCAAAGAGAATGATAATATTCGGTCAAGTCTGAACATTGCGCAGGCATCAAATCTCTGTGAGAAACTGAGCCGATCGCTCATCGCTTTTTTTTAAACTTCAATTTACTGCCTTTTATTAATTTTGATGGTAATCCGATCCCTTAAAAAAAATGCGAAAAAATTGAAGAAAATTGTTAGTCTCGATTTTAATAATAAACATTTTCAATGGTAATTTTGACTCAAAATGTACGAAAATCCGGTTCATTTTAACGTCCGACCTATACTTTTCCAAATATTCGCTTCTTAATTCATACAGTTTGACATTTTAGCACTATGGGTCTGATACTTTGAAAACCGTTAATCGTATCGTATTTTAACCAATGGCATCGTTTTCGCCAGGTCCAAATTAGCTTAAAACGAAGTTTTTATCAAAATCGGGGACATAAAATTTTCCTCGAATTTTAGCGATTTTATTAAGGGGTACCCCTTGGAAAAAATGCGAAAAAAGTGAAGAAAATTTTTCTTCTCGATTTTAATAATAATCATTTTCTAGGCTAATTTGGACCCAAAAAGTACGAAAATCAGGTTTATTTTAACGTCCGACCAACAGATTTGAAAATTTTCGCTTCTTCATTCTTACATTTTGGAATTTTAGTACTATGGGTCTGATACATTGAAAACCGTTAATCGTATCGCATTTTAACCAATGCCATCGTTTTCGCTAGGTTCAGATTAGTCTAAAACGATTTTTTTAAATCAAAATTGGGGTCATAAAATTTTTCTCCAATTTTAGCGGTTTTTTTTTTTTTAATCCTGATCGATTTGTAATTTACAGAAAAAAATATTGTTGTCGATTTTCATAAGAAATAATTTTCTAGGGTAATTTTGACCCAAACGGCACGAAAATCTGGATCATTTTAACGTTCGATCAATACATTTCAAAACTCTCCCTCTCAATTCCTACTTTTTTGAATTTTAGCTATCGTTTAAAAAAAAAAAGTACTTTTGTTTGAAACTCCTTTTCATAAACTCAGTATATACTGGGTATTTAAGCAATTAACTCAGTTAGTTGTTATTTTCATTTTGTTTTATTGTCTGTTTATTGAGGTAGAAAAAGTAAATGATTGAAAATCAATATGTCTAATGTGAATGAAAATCTACAATTGTTTTAAACCTGAAGAGGAAATGGTAGCGTCTGATGGAAATTGATGACGGTCCCTCGACGAACGTAGACAGGATAATAACCCTTTGATTTGTTTAATTAAAACACACACGCATACATGAATTACAAAAGACACGAGGGGAAACCTATCTACGAACTACATACACACATAAAAAAACACTCGCACTATTCAACATAGCGTCGCGGCGGTGGGAATTTGAGTATTTGAAAACACAAGCGTTGTCAGCAGTTTTATGTGTTTTTTTTTGTTTGGAAAAAATTTTTTAATGCAATTTAAAAAATAAAAAGTGTTTTTTTCAAAACAATAAATGAGATAAATGTACACTCCCGTTCATAAAAAATTGAACAAGTTGAAACATTCAACAGTGTTACTATATATAATTTTATACATATATTTAGTAAGATGTATATGAGCTTAGAATGTGATTTACTGGTTCAATTTGTATGAACGGGAGTGTATGTAGTAATAGGATTGTGTTAATGCGTTGCTCTAGCTAGCTAGCTAGCTGGCTCGCTGGCTGGCTGGCTGCAATGCAAACTATTGTATGTACCTACACTTATTGATAATAATTTTATATTTCTCACTTAGTAAACAATGGATGTAATTACGATGAATGGAAGTTCTTCAACTCTTTAGGGTTTCAAAAACATTCTAATGATATATTGATGATTACTGTATAAGTGTAGGCAAGTATAGTCACACGCTATCTCCTGTTCTAGCTTAAAGGAAATAAAAGTATAAAAAGAATATTATTAATATTATTTCAATTTCAATTATTTGACAAATGGTCACACCTTTCTATCAACGTATTGGTCTTAAATGGCCTTCCAATGACATAAAAGCAAAAAAACCATCTTTATCTGCATTTTGGCACGAATTTTGACAGTCGATTACACGATACAACTTCTCGATTGTATGTACACTCCCGTTCAATAAAATTGAACCGAATCAGTCTGTCACAATTTTGATTATTCTTGTAGTAAATGTTTATGACAGATACAACATTTAATTTAATTTTTATACGTAGATGAGAGATATAACACTTAATATGTATTTATTTTACATATTCTCACTGATTTGTTTACATAAATAAAAAATATAAAACTTCCATTTCTTTTTTCACATTTAAAAAATATACTACTTATCTTTGTTTGTAAATAAATAATATACAGAGAGTTTTAAAAGTGAGGAGTTTTATAAAATGTAAGAAAATTAAAATTTCTGGTTGGTGTTCAATTTTATTGAACGGGAATGTACAGTCAACGCCAAATTTGTATAGTAAGTTCAAACCTAAATGAGACAGTCGCAGAAACACATTTTTTTTGGACCTAGTCTATATGATATTTAAGGTGAAGTAGTATATCATTATCATTCTACACTTCTGTGTGTTAACAACTAATCCAGTGAATCTCAAACAGTTTCGTGTGTGTGGTATTTTGGAAGTTTTTATATTTTTTTAAATATTTAAATACAATGGAAAGTTTTTATGTTTTATTACAAGTAATTAAAATTCTATTATATAACAACAGGATTAACAAATTCTTAATAAAACAATTGAAATTTATCAAAGAATAATTTTGGCTAGCCGATTTTTATTTAATATAGCCGACAATCATAATGGGTTAAAGCCCGGTAAATTATGATAATAATTTAAAGGTAATGTAATGGAATTTTAAGTACTTGTACTTAAACGTAGGCCTGAGGTCTGCACAGTTATAGTATTAATTTCATTGCTTGTTCAAAAACATTTTATTTAATAACAAATCCGAAAATTTTATAGAATATCAATTCTATAATTTATTTTCATACTATTTGCATCATTGATTCACTTGCATTTTGTTTGATGTCCACTGGTATATAAATAAATATAATCTTTTATTGATAATAGCCATCTCGTTCTTACTATGATGGTTGCATATGTGAATATCTTTGTCGATGGCCATAGCCAATAGAAATAAAATATAAGATAAGTTTATTATAATGCCATTTCTTTTTATATAATTGATAAAGTGTATCTTTTCCCTTTATTGAATTATTATATTAAATTCCCCTTTTTCATATATTAAATAGCATTAGTGTATTTTTACCCATTCCAATTTTTTATTTCTGCGCAAAAGGGGAATGGTGTCTCATTTAAGTTTGAACTTACTATACCATTTTTATTCGTACCATAACATCCGAACCACTGTAATTAGATTCACGTGAAACTTTAATATGACGCAAGCGTGTGATTAAACACCACATCGTATTCAACATAGTGTTTCACACGTCAGTAGTTTCAGTAATGCACGAATGATTTTTCTATGCCTCTGATAAAATTTTGTTTTTAGATCTCATGTTGGAGTATTGGATTTTCAATTGAAACTTTTAATTGATATGTAAAAGCTGTGGTGAATATTTCAAACACACAATTTATGATACTTGCGTGGTTTTCGGAAATATGATATATTCACTTCCAGGCCAAAGAAGGCCAAAAAAGGTCTAAAAAAAGTCATAAAATTCGTAATTGATTATTTATGCCAGCAAATAGTCTGATGAAAGTTTTTTCTCCCTTTTTTATTAGATGATATATTGAGAAAAAGAATTAGAAATGACACTACTGTTTTCGAATCATACATTTTTTTCGACAATTTTTTTCTCATTGACGTATTGATGAATTTTGGATAAATTTTCGATCACATACCCATTCTAAAATGATGCTGATTAAGCAATAATTTTTGGATAGATCTAAAAGTTTTTACTATCATCTCTACTAATATTATAAAGCTGGAGAGTTTGTATGTTTTGAATGCACTAATCACTAAACCAGTTCGATCAGAGTTCCTTTAATAACTCTAAGCACTCCGGACTAGCAAACACATAGCTTGAAAGTTTTCAATCGCAATAAAAATATTTGATATAACTAAAGTTACATTACTGTGCACACGATGAAATTCACTTAAAATATATCAATCGCATGTTTTGTTAATAGCCTTAACTCTCGTTTTGTTTACTATTTCTTTCTTTGTCAACCACAATTTCAGTGCGAAGCTTGTGCGGGCAAAGCTAGTCTATATTATAATATTAAAAAACAATTAGAAAAAAATTAAATTTAGTTTGAAATAAACGAGACACACAAAAAAAAAACGATGCTTATTCGACTTTTATTTCGAAAAAATTACACTCATAAAAAAAGTGCTTCTATTGATATAAAAATAATATTATGTACTTTTTATAGTGAGTGTTTGTTTCTATACAACGGACTGTACCACAGTACAACAGTACATGTTTAATAATTCGAAAGTCAACGACCAAGATGAATGAACGACCTTGTGTCTATATCAAAGCTTTACAACCTATAGTTATAGCTTTTTAAAGGGTTCCGTGTGCTCTAATCAAGATTTTATTTGTATTATTATCTTGACATCGAATGTTTTGAAATGAAAAATCTTACATATCATGACTGAGAATTGTACTCAAGATCTCTAGTACTCTGCTAACTTAGCTACCCAGAGATGCTGTGGTCGAACGTGTATAATTTCTCACTATCTGATGTATATGTGTTTTTATATATATTAATATTTGACTATGACTATATATGTAACTGTTTTTGTAAACTTAACGTCTATCCATCCATAGTCAGTATGGTTGGTTGCTGTTCGCGGTTATATTATACTAACAGAGGTGACTAGCGTTAGTTTACTTAATTTGACATTTAAGTAATATGTCTGAACATGTCTAACATCATTTTGATATCAATGCTTTGATATGAAAACGCCATTGGTACATATTCGGACATATTAGCTGTTCATTACTAACAAATTACTTTAAAAATAAAATAGTTTCTCACCATGATCGTTCCTATGTTCTCATGGGGGCTAGCCTGAAGGTAATTATTCTGCATTATAGCCTAGCAAACTCATCCCGTTTATGCTCGCACGGTCAAGGCCATTTACATTAATTTGTAGTAATTTTAAGACTTAATATGGATCCACAAATATTGACGAGACTGCTAAATATCTCAACTGAATCTTTTACAAGAATACTTTTCTTCCCACTAATATTGAAACACAAATACAATAAGGTCCAAGACTCTGTCCACAGCAGAGGGGAACTACCGTGTCACAAGAAAGCAACTGCTGACCATTTTGAAAACTCTGGTGTGCTTCTATAAGTATCTGTATGGATGACCTTTCTGGAAATGGTATTTATATGTGCAAATGGAACTTTGGTCATGTCAAGTGCCTGTACGTTAAACCCATTTTTTTTCTAGGGTATCGAACCTTTATGAAAAGTGAGAATGAAAACAGTTTGTTTAATTACTCCCTTAAGACTAACTAAGACTAATTACTCCCTTGAAAAACATTAGGCAGTTTTGTTGACAGTTTTTCAAACTTTGGATCTCGTTTAGAATATATTTAACTCTAAAATGACATTTCCGCGTGAGTTGCATGTATGTAGTGATCTTGTTGAAGCGGCTAGTCAGCGCTTCAATTTATACTCTCACCACTGTTTCTTTGCCAATTATTTGTTTACATGGAGTTCGGTATCCGTGTGTAGTATCCATGTGAAAAATGATAAATTTCGTTGTGGGTATACGGCTACGGAATCCTACATGATACGTATCACGTCGCACACTTGACTGGTTTTTGTATCAAAAAAAAGTATGTGGTTTAGAGTTAAACAAACCAACCAACTGTACGATATTTTTCGGATAGACACAAATTATTAGTAACATTTCAAGGTATTCAGATATTCGAATAGACAAGAACTTTATACAAAGATGTGTTTTTGACTTGTGAAATACGAGATGAACGAGGAGCAACTCCTCCACTAAATAGTTGAGTTGTGAAACTCAATGTCTAGTCGTTGTCTAGACACAATGGTAGAATTAGATACATAGCTAGAGATCTGTATATGAAGTGGTGTGTGTGTGTGTGTCTGTGTGCGTGTACTTATTACCCCGTTTTCGAATTGATAGCTTACTATTAATTTTTTATTTCGGTTTGATAACCCTCTTCTTCATTGTTTGTTTTTTATTTCAAAATTGCTTTAAAAATTATTGATCGAATTTAATTTTGTGAATTAAATTCTGTTATATTTTATGAATTTCTTTACAAGATAGCCTGAATACGGGAGCCTTAAATAATTTTATACTTGAACATATTACCGATTATCTAGTTAGATAGATAGATTGTAGAGGCTGGCCTGGACGGGCTACACTTCGACCATAAGATCCATCAATAGGGAAAATGCATGAAAATTATTTTTCACTTGAATTGAAGCATGTTTACTTGACAAATATCAAGGTAAAATTACTTTTTAAATAACTTTAAAAATAAGCGACATATGAATGATTGAAATTCCCGATTAGACAAAGAGGGTGATAGCCCTCTTGATATGTTATGTGACGTCATATTACACTTTCACCATTTAAAATACACGTAAAACTCCGTTTTTAGTATTTTTGCAAGAAAGAGACAGATAATAATCTTTAAAAGCTTATAGCTTCCTTGATATTAGTCGGATTTTAATTTCGTTTTTAAATATTATTACAGTATTAACAGTATTTTCATATTCTGAAAATAAATGTGAAAACAAATTTTCATGCATATTCCCTATTGGTAGACCGATTATGATAGGAACTATGCCGATATTCATCTGAAGTTCGTGAAGGAGGAAACTGCAGAAAACCTTCTCAAGCATAGCGGGTTACTTCGCCGACAGTTTAGTCAATTAACCGCCCCTTTTTTTCCGTAATAATTGACAAACTGCCGATGTCGGGACTCGAACCCATAAATTCCCAGTTTCCAAGTATGCATACTGCGCAGATATAACGCTTTAGACCGATTGGCCACTTGGACTGGTTGAATAATGCTATATTTTACAAGCAACATACGTAAAAATGACTTACTTTTGTCTTTTTTTGATTTACCACACGTTAAGTTATAATCCAGAGATTAAAGTGTTGATCAACACCAGTGATGATGGATGGGATCGCATGCGACGAATTTCTTAATATGAGGGTCGCAACACAAAATTCTAAATAGATATTTGCCAAACGAAATCGAGCGTAATTATATATTCAGATTTTTATCTCAAATGATTTATAATATTTAAGTATGTGTAATAAAAGTATATCAAAGTCTGGTTAGTAACAAAACACGACCCGGCTGTCCCTCCCCTCCTCTCCTTTTTTAAAAACAAATTTCTCTAATGTAAGCCTTTAAAAGGTACATAAAAAGTGATCAAAAGTATTTGTCAGCTTTTTAAAATTATGTTAAAATATACATCAATTTTTTTTGTCATCAACCCCCTTCAAAACCCTTTTTTTTATTTTAATTAGGATTATTATTTTTAACATTTTTTTTTTCTTCTAAAAGAAATTGAATCTTAACTTTAAAGTAGCTTTTAGCTTCTTGTTATATATTTTTTTAGGGTTAACCTTTGCTACTATTTGGGGTGTTACTATTTGTGAACTTAAAAGAATATATATATTGGGTTTCGTCGTTCCCAAAGTGGGATAAATAATTGTGATTTGTTAAAAAAGGGTAAATATTTTTGTTGAATAATAATAAAAACGATTATTCAGAAACGGGATTAAGGAGTTTTTTCTATGTCAACCTTTTTTTTGTTTTTTTTTTTTTTGATGGATATGATAACGAAATATTTGGGTAAAATATTTTTTATTAGTGATGAATATTTTTGTAGATCATATACTTTTTCCTTTACCCAAATTGGACAGTCAATTAAACCCTTAAGGTTATCTCAAGTGTAATCTTATTTGGATCAGAATGTCATTATGGAAGTTTCTTTAATGACGCGCTTCTCTAACTAAAAAAAACATGCTTTTAAAATAGAATAAATAGTTGGAGAGCTGGTGACAATAATTGGCATGAGTTTTGTAATGGCCCATAATTAAATCTGATTTAGTATTGAGGGTGTACATGAATCAGCACCCACTAATGCGGTGCCCTTTGATATATGTAAAATGACAACATTATGCTCTACAAGTGTTTTGTAATAATTGAAAATTGGCAGTAAACTAGTTTATAGTACAAAAAAACCTTAGAAAGTGGTCCAGACCGCATTGTTGTGGAACGCGACGAGTCAGTACGCCATAACGAACAAGTTGTCGCCATAACGATGTCGGTGCAAGAGTTTTGTAATGGCTGAAAATTCATTTACTGCTTGATTATTATATACAGACCGTTTTCAAAAGCATTTCTAATAGAGAATCAATGTTTAATAAATAAATAAAATATTAACTATAAAACTATACAGTACACATACATACAAACATATGGATAGTCTATAGGTATACTGTATGCGTATGGTTATTTGTCATTTAACTCATTTGTCATACTAAAGTTAAGAATCCAATGAACATATTTAACCCACTCTTATTATATGTGTACTGACTGACGTCACACAGTAACCACACGGCCAGCCAGTAATAAATAATATTTAACATTGATTCTCTATTGGAAAAGCTTTCCAACACACACGGTATAATTTAAGAAAAAAATAGTCAGACCACAGATGAATAGAACAGAGGTAGTCAGAAGTCGCTCAAAGTGATGACACGACTGACGCTTAGACACTATACTAAACGCTTCTCGAACTTGTACTTTGAGGGACTGCTGACTACCTCTTTGAATTATGGGCCATTATAAAACTCTTAACGATTTTTAGTCGCCAGCTCTTGGACTAAAACAGATTGACAACAAATTTAACTTAAATGTAAACAAAAGCATGGGGTGCGCTCTACTTACTCTTGTAAAAGTAGAGCCATTAAGTAGAGAGCACCCCATGCTTTTGTGTACATTAATGTTAATTTTGTTGTCCATCTCTTTATTCTATTTTAAATTATTTTGCATTTTTAGTTCATATTCCACAATGTTTTTTTTAGTTTTTTTAACTGTTTTTTTTTTTTTGTAAAAAATTATTTTATGATTTTTTAACTCATTTTAAAATAATAATCACAGATTTGCCAAAACTTTCCACTAAACATATTGTACGTTTTTTTTTTTTATAAATAATATGTCAGCATAGTTCTCTTCTTACAGCTGACGTTCTATGAATTATTAATTATTATTCTTAAGAATGTTTTAGAAATTCAAATGTCACAATGAAAGTAAAAAGTATCCAATAAAGTTATTTTTATTAAGAGGTAAAATAAAGAACCAACATTAGAAAATTAAATTTAATTTTATTCATAATGTGTTTGGAAAAGTATAATTGTGATTTATTGAACTTTTAATCTACCAAGAAAATAATGGTTACTTCTGTTTGTTTGTAAGGTTTTTTTAATAGCTGTCTGTCATTTTATTGCAGCTCTGTGTTTTGTTCTACGTAGCCTGGACAGCTAGGTGTGATTTGGTTGCGATCATCCCAGAAGTTCTAACCCCTTTGAAGTACAAAATTTTGACCCGTAATTGAGATTGCTTTCTCGAAAACACCAAATTTAAAAACTTTGGTGATTACTACCTTCCTTTTGTCTAAATTTTCAATTAAACTCGAGAGGAACAAAGCTGCAAAGTTTCCTAAGAAATTTATGGACGGAAGTAAAATTAAAATAAAAAACTTTTTTATTGCATTCAAAAAACTATTTTATTCAAGTAAAAAAAAAAACTAAGACCATATTAACAAAAACAATAACAAACAAAAACCAAAAGACATAAGTCTTAATTACGTAACATCATTGTTGGATAGTCCATGATTGTTTCATCAATGTGACGAATGACAACATCTTGGACGTGCATGTTTGGAACGAAGAATTGTGTGACATCGATGTCACGGTCCAAGGGGTAGCCCAATGGAAGGTTGTCGATGAAACGCATACCAGATCCAATACCACAAGTGTACATTAATTCGTTATCCATGACCATGGAGTCCACTCCAGTGGTGGTGCCTTGGTATGGAGTGACCATCACAAACAATTGGAATTGCATACCATCAACGGTACCTTTAGGTAAGAGTAGACGGTCTGGGAAGCCACAGTGAGCTTCAGAGTTGTCTAAGATGAATTCTTCTGTTCCTTCTAAAGCACCCATTACTTTACGGTACAAGGTGTAGTAAGATGTGCGGTCCTTGACAATGTGGTGCATGTTTCTGGAATTGCGTACAATCATGTTTTCGCCAGTCTTCAAGTCGTAGGTGAATTTATCAAGTTCGACAAAGTTGACACGGTTCTGTTCGAAGCTGATCAATTGTCCAAGTTCGTTGTATTTGGGTCCTAAGAATACACGAACAACAGCTTTGGTGGTTTTGTCGCTGGACACATTGATGCGGTAGGTGAATGGTTTGTGGTTGAGGCGCATTTGACGTGCTTTGACTAAAACTTTAGGTACATCGGTGGTGACCGTGTAGTCGTTGTACAAAGCGTTGTTAAGTTCGACATTGAAGTAATCGAAGTAAGTGATGAATTGGTCAACATCGATGCTGTTGATTTTGACACCTTGGTATAATAAATCGGTGTATTTGTATGCTGGCAAGTTCTTTTTGTAGTACAAGAAATAGTGGACGATACGTTTGTACATGCGGTAGAACATTGGGTCACGCATTGCTGTTTCGAATAATTCCAAGGTGCTTGGTTGTAACCTGTAGTTGTCTAATGGTTTGCCAGAGTATCCCAAAAGGATTTTCACCAATTTGAGTAAATTTCCGTAGTAGCGACGGTTCACTGAATCAGCGTTGCCTTGGATTAAGTTTCCGAGGATGTTGATACCTTCTGGAGTGTAGATTGGCACTTTGTTTCCATTAACCTAGAAGGAGAAGTAGAAATATATTGAGATTCACAGATACTGAATTGAAACTTATTGTAAGTTGCTTTGTCTTTTGGATAAACAGTATTGATAGATAGTATTTATCAAATTAGAATCAGACAATTTACAATTTTTCGTATACTTTGTGTTCAAAATGGGGTACAATATTTCGGGTCTAATGTTCAAAACGTTGATAAAACAAATGAACTTACATCAATAGCGTAGCCTAAGTCAATAACTTCGATGATGCGTTTCTCTAAGATGTTCATACGTTCGTATACAACTTTGGTGTAGTCGTCGTAAATAAGATCCGTTTTAGCTGGTCGCATTGGGAATGGTAATCCATTTTCGTAAACCAATGTGCAAACGTGTGGAACGGGATCAGTGATGTCAATCATACCAATTTCACCAAGACCATTTGAGAGACGTTCCAAATAGTAACGAGTAATTAATTGATGGATGTTGTACAAATAGAGTTCACCACGACGATCCTTGTTTAAACCGGATTCACCTCCAACCATCCAGAATGGGTAATCCATATGGAAGTAGTAATAGTATGCGTTTAAGCCAATATCTTCCATGAAGTAGGATAATTTGTGTTGCTCTTCATCCAAGTTTAAGTACCATCCACTGTAGTTGGTTGGGATGATGATTGTTTGGATACCGTCTTCAACAGTTGTGTAAACTTCTGGTTGCATGTTTTGTTGCATGGTGTTCAACATGTTTTTGTACAAAAGTGGGTTTCTTACTGAAACATCTTCGTGGGTCATGTATTTTGGAAGGTATGAGGTTTTGTCTAAAGTTTTACCATAAATTGGAGTGTTGCCATAGAAGTTCTTGCTCAAGTATGATGGAATTTGACCGTAAACTGATTTTTGGTATTTATTCATCACTGGAACATCTTTTGTAACATATGGGCGTTGCACGGTATCCGCCATCATCCATGGGCGTTGCACGTCATCAGCCATCATCCATGGACGTTTCACGTCATCAGCCATCATCCATGGTTTTCTGTTCAAGATTGAGCTGTATGGTGTTTGTCCTTGGACGATCATGTCGTCAGTTCTGATGTCAAGTTTACCCATCATCATTTTTGGGTCTTGTAATAAATGTTGGTAGACTTCAGGTTTTAAAATGGCGAAATCTTGCATTTTCAATTCTTGGGCTTTTTTAATGGTTTCATGGTTGATGAAGTAGTATGGGTAGATTTCGTATGCTGGAGGTAAGATTAATCCACGGCAATCTGGACGATGTAATACGGCAACAGTTAAGGCGTAGACGAACATACCTTCGTTGACGTGTTCACGGCACCAACAGGCGACACGGTAGAAAGTGTCGTAGGTCTTAGCGTAGTGCATCAAATGGAACACAGCAATGACTTGACGACGGTGAACATCATTCATGATCGAGAAGATCTCTTTGCGTGGTAAGAGTCCATAGCGGTACAATTGGATGAATTCCTCTACGACAACAGGTCTCTGTAAAAATAAATTCATATTTTTAGATTCGCATAGTTTATTAAATGCGAGTCGCTTTTTGTTTCTGGTAACTTACGTCAAATAAGGAGATGCTTGATTCGATGTCGAATGTTTTTGCAATTTCAACTTGATCCAAGTAGGTGTTTGGTTGGTGGACATGTCTTAAGAGGCGCAAAAGATCTCTCTGTTTTTGAAGAAAGACCTTGTCAGCTATAAAGAGACATTTTTCTAATTATACAGTAAATAAAAAACTGTGAAAAGTCTCTTTTTTCGTCAATTTATTTCAGAAGAAATTCGTAAGCATCTCATTGTAATGATAATTGTGCCAGTTTTAAAAAATCTATACAATCTCATCATGGATCTTTTGAAATCATTGTTAGTGAGCGTTGTTTAATTAAGTAAGGTGAACAAATGATAGCTTGCCTTAATTAATTCCATTGTTTTTTCAAACATTATGATTCGAAGAAAATGAATTCTGGTTTGTATTTAATGGATTCGTTACTTAATGTCAATCCGTTATAAGTATTAAATAAAATAAATATTTGTGATTTTTGTAACAATATTATTGTTATTTCGCAAACACGAAAAATATATAATCGTTGTTATATACTTTCTGCAGATGCAACTCTGTCTGCGAAACTTTAGTCAAAATAAAAATATTGTTACGAAAATCCCAAGTATTTACATTTAATAATAAATAATCATTAACGTTTAAATGTTAAGAATTGAAAATGAACAAATTTAATATAAATATTATAAAACTTACCAACTCTTCCTTGGATTCCTTGAACTCCATGAATTCCTTGGATTCCTTGGATATTTTGAAAATATTGTGGTGTGACTTGCATTGCTGCACAAACTCCAACAAGGAGTGCAAATAGAGCAATCTTCATCGTTGTCCTTATTCTTAGATCCGCTGTACGAAGGGACGACACAAACTGAAGTCTGATTTTTCAAAATTTCGCTCCAGTTTTTATATGAAAATTATTTCAATTGATCTAATAGGATTTTGAGTCCCCACCAAATTCATAAAAAATATGCATAGGGTGATTAATTTATTTAATCGAATCGTTGCTAAGTCAATATTTTTATAAAACTTCAGTTATCTTTGAGTTTTTGTATAAAATTGTTTACAGATATAAATTTGTATCAACTTGTTTACAGCTTCTAATTTTGGATAATTTTTTTCTCTCATTAAATTTGACGTTATTGGTCTCAAAAATGATAATTGGATGAACGAAATCAATAAGGTGATAACGCTAATTGAATCAACAGATTTGTTTTGGCTAGGAAACAACATTGTAAAAGATCTATTTGTAGTTGAATTGAGAATACCGTATGAATTTGGTACAAATCAAATATAAAATGTTGAATAAAAAACGCTAATTTTGTGGCCTTGCTGTTTTTTCTACTTTTAAATTGGGAGTAAATCGACCAAGTTTGTTAATTTAACAAAATTTTATCACAATTAAGTGTATCAAATCGGTGTTTTTAGAATTGATGTTTTTGACTAGTAACAGAAGGGATCCAGTGCTAACGTATGGCCCTCGGTTATCTGCATGGACTGAAAAGGATCTTAAAAAATTTCTAACTTGCCAAAGAAGCCTAGAACATAGAAAGAAACCAAATAATCGGATTGATGGACATCAGGAAAAATCAGGAATAAAAGATGTATTAGTATCTATTAGTAAAAACTAAAGTGGCTGTGTGTTGGTCACGTCGCCAGACTAGGGGACATGCGTTAGACGTTGAGAGGCACTGAATTTGGACCCCGTATAATTTGTAAATGGAGAAGGGGACGCCAGATGAGATGATGGAAAGATGATATTGTGAGAGTTGTGGGTGGTCTTGGTATTGTGAGGTTTGTTGGATGAGCGAACCCAAGAACAGAGTATGTTGGAATCTTATAAGGGAAGACTTTTCCCAGCCAGTGGGTTGAATACATGCTTTATTATTTTTATTATATTTTTGTTTTTTTCTAATAAATATTTTTAAATGTAATTTAAACTTTCAAATTTTTGTAAAATCTGAAAAACTTTCCGGTTGTTTGCTAACATTAAGTTTTATCTTGGGCATTTTTCAAACTACTATAACTTGGGCAAAGTTTATGACACTTGTATGAGAATAGTTGAGAGTTTGCGAAAATCTGGAAAAAATTGTTTACTTCTGGTGTATCTTTTGGATTTTTATTACCTTTTGATAAATTTCGAATCAATACTTTCCTAAAAATAAATTGAATATTGCCAAACCTAGAGCAAGGCAACTCACTGAAAAATCTAGGTACACATAACAAAGTCACTATTGGCTGGAGTGCCTGGACATTCGGGAAGCGATGAAAACAAGAAGGCTGATGAATTAGCCAAAATGGGTGCTGAGCTTCACTAAACGGCTCAGATACAGATCAAATATAAAATAAAGGAGTGGGCGGTACAAGAATCCAACTGTTCTTGGATAAATACTCATGGCCAAGATTATGCAAAGGCTGTTATAAAAAGCTTCTCATAGAAAAAGGACTCTGAGCGTTTCCAACTAGGAAAAAAACCAATTGAGAATACGAATTGGCCTCCTTACTACTTACTGTCCACTGCTAACTCAATAAACATTTACACAAAATAAATCTCACAGGGAATGATCTCTGTAGATTTTGTCATGACGAGGAGAAAACGGAAATTCACATTCTGTGTGAATGCAAAAGTCTTTCTCTCTTAATAGACGCCATCATTTGGAATGGACAGATCTCCAGCCTGATGAAATCAATGAGGTGTGTCGCCAAGAGATATCCTAACGTTTATCAAGACCAAAGAACTCTATATGGTTAGAATGTGACTTATTGGTTCAATTTTTACGAACGAGGAGTACATATAAGAAGATATAATTAACAGAAATCGTAATCCATGAATAGTTTTTAGCGAATTTCCTGAAAGGAAATAGAGCTATTGGTCCCGTACCGAAGTCAAAATTTCGCAAAAATTTCTTCAAATGTCCATCGATCCTACCTTGTAGATGTCAAAAATCACCATCTGTAAAATTTATATATATATATCTATGGACATATATATATATATATATATATATATATATATATATACATATATATATATATATATACATATATATATATGTGTCTGTCATCACTCTAGCGGTCACAGTTTTCATTTTATCGGGATGAGATTTGGTATTTGAGGCGCTTTTGATATTCAAAAGGTCAAGTTCGTTAATGGGTAAAATCGGACCAGGGGAAAGGGGGGTTTAGAGGGAGGGGGAAACATAAAATTTGAGATATCTCCCTTAAAATTTGAAAAATCGAAAAATTTATAAGAAGTAAAGTTGTAGGTACTAAGTTTTACTGTAATTTTGTTTCTTATCATTTTTTCTGTAACAATAATATTTACAGAAATATTGACGGTTTAATATTGAAAATTAAATTCCTTAATATCTCTGTACACATTAGAGTTTGAGCAAAAATGATAAGGTGATGAATTGTAGCAAATTTGATTTTATACAACTTTATTCCTTACGCATTTTTCGATTGTTCTAATATTAAGAGAGATATTTTATATTTTGTGTTTTCTTCTTTTTTTATACCTCCCCCCATTCGCCTCGACGTATGTCATTTATTGAGAAAATTGGACTTGCAAATGCTAAAATCATATATGACATTTCATTTTGATCAGACTAAAATTGTGATCACTAGAGAGTGATTTATTCTAAGGAAATTCGCTAAGTTGAAGCAGCTCCTGCGTAACGAATTTTTTTTGTTATTTAATTACGTTTTCAAAACATAAATATCGATCAAAAACACGAAATTAATATTTTTCATGACTACTGCAGTGCAAAAAATAAAATAGTGGACGCAACTATGCCAGGTAGTCAAGCCTATCATTCCCATAGCAAGATGCTTCGTAATTTTCCGAATCAAGGGGTGGCTGCGACAAACTCATCTCGTTTACTGGGACTTTGCGCTGGGCATGCGACAGTCCAAGTTGTGCATAAACACAGCTAGGCCATTCGACTGTGCTCGGTTGAGGCTCAATAGAATGCAGTTAAGAAGGGTGGCGTGGCTCTTGATAGGACACTGTCGATTGAACTACTACCTTCATAATTTGGGCATCTCTGATGAACCTCCATGCAGGGTGTCAGATATAGAATGTTTGGGTCCAAAACTTTGAATCCATCAACCCTAGGAGCAATTCCGGCGAAAAAGTTGTGGGCCTTCTGTGTGGCATCTGGCTTCGACAGAATTCTATAACTTCATCTGCTTAAAATAGCACCTCTTACCCAGAGGCGTCGCGTCTTCGGGTGAGAGGTTGTTCTCAAGGACGGCACAGAGGAGACCCCTTGGTCTTGGTGCAAGGAACCCGTTGCGATACCTCTCTTTCTAATTATTATTTCCAGGTAGTTGGCCGATACTTCCTACAGAGGTGTGAGTGTCACTTAAGTTATATACCTAAACAGATTTTTTTGAGGCAACTTATACATGGCGTAGATGACATTTTCGGCTATTATCACCAAATTACGAGTTATCACAGCAAATAAATTTTGCTTAATTGTGTGTTTATACTTGTAATAATAAATAAATAGTTTCAAAATATTATTAATACCAAACAGTTTTAAATTCCAGTTGTAGCATGGTCCATTATAATAGTTAATACACTGTTATGAAACCAAAATATGTAGTTATGCTCGTATTGTAAGTCTATATAGGAAGTGTAAGTGAGAACAATCATGTATTCATAGTAAATACTGAAAATGAACTCTGTAGACAGAGGTAGCATAGAGATCAGTGACTAATTCAAGTCACAATTCAAAGTTATTGGGAATTTTTTCGTAATTCGGTACAAACGATGCAAAACTACAGGCAATAAAACGATGGTATGGTTTCGTGGTCGTACTCTGTGGAACAACTTAGTAACTACTGCTAACAGATTGAAATATTTAGCTCCCTGCCAATGATCCCGATATTTTTTTAGCAAGTGAACATCAACAAATTTATAAATTTGCGTCAAACTTAGGATAGTTACACTACATCGCGCAGTGCAGAGGAAAGATCCAATCGGTTCGCAGGTATTTATATCCACCGCGTAGTTATGAATCAACTTCGGTAACATTCAATTGACCTTATTAGTTTTACTGGATATACGTTGCCTAATAGGAGACATTGTCAAATCAAAATGCCTTAGATAGATAGATTGATATATCTTAGGGTATAAAAAAACGTATTGCACTTCGACCTTATGGTCCATTGCGGTCTCCCTTCTACTTCAGTCTGACGAGATTCGTTTCTCCCATATGTTAGCAATAGCTAGGAGCTTGCTGATCAGGTTTTCCTGAAGGTTCATATATTCGGGGTGAAAGGCACCGAATATCTTGTATCTACTGTTACCGAGATTTTCGCAGTTAAAGATAATGTGGCTGGATGTTTCCTCCTCCTCGCCGCACAATCTGCACATAATGGATCCGTTATGGAGCCCTATTGTGTGCAGATGCTTTCGCAGGTGATAAAATGCCTTTATATATTTATTAAATTTTTCGAAATTTTAGTCTCTGAATCAAAACTTTATGCACTAAAATAATTTTTGGATAATATAATTTTTTGGTTTTCACTGGACAACAACTTTTCAACACCTTTTGCCTGAAAAATTTTGAACTCGAAATCTAGCTATCTTTTTAATGTAAACATTTGAAAATGTATTTATACTTATCTTTATCTTAAATTTATCTTTGGTGACTAAATAGGATTAAGGACCATGTGGATACAAATTAATAAAAAACCGAAGAATTTTTTTGTATTGCATTCAAACTATTTTATTCATGTATAAAAAAACTAAAATTATCACAAACAAAAACCAAAAGACATAAGTCTTAATTACGTAACATCATTGTTGGGTAGTCCATGATTGTTTCATCAATGTGACGAATGACAACATCTTGGACGTGCATGTTTGGAACGAAGAATTGTGTGACATCGATGTCACGGTCCAAGGGGTAGCCCAATGGAAGGTTGTCGATGAAGCGCATACCAGATCCAATACCACAAGTGTACATTAATTCGTTATCCATGACCATGGAGTCCACTCCAGTGGTGGTGCCTTGGTATGGAGTGACCATCACAAACAATTGGAATTGCATACCATCAACGGTACCTTTAGGTAAGAGTAGACGGTCTGGGAAGCCACAGTGAGCTTCAGAGTTGTCTAAGATGAATTCTTCTGTTCCTTCTAAAGCACCCATTACTTTACGGTACAAGGTGTAGTAAGATGTGCGGTCCTTGACAATGTGGTGCATGTTTCTGGAATTGCGTACAATCATGTTTTCGCCAGTCTTCAAGTCGTAGGTGAATTTATCAAGTTCGACAAAGTTGACGCGGTTCTGTTCGAAGCTGATCAATTGTCCAAGTTCGTTGTACTTGGGTCCTAAGAATACACGAACAACAGCTTTGGTGGTTTTGTCGCTGGACACATTGATGCGGTAGGTGAATGGTTTGTGGTTGAGGCGCATTTGACGTGCTTTGACTAAAACTTTAGGTACATCGGTGGTGACCGTGTAGTCGTTGTACAAAGCGTTGTTAAGTTCGACATTGAAGTAATCGAAGTAAGTGATGAATTGGTCAACATCGATGCTGTTGATTTTGACACCTTGGTATAATAAATCGGTGTATTTGTATGCTGGCAAGTTCTTTTTGTAGTACAAGAAATAGTGGACGATACGTTTGTACATGCGGTAGAACATTGGGTCACGCATTGCTGTTTCGAATAATTCCAAGGTGCTTGGTTGTAACCTGTAGTTGTCTAATGGTTTGCCAGAGTATCCCAAAAGGATTTTCACCAATTTGAGTAAATTTCCGTAGTAGCGACGGTTCACTGAATCAGCGTTACCTTGAATTAAGTTTCCGAGGATGTTGATACCTTCTGGTGTGTAGATTGGCACTTTGTTTCCATTGACCTAGAATTTAAAAAAAATGTTAACAGCATCTGTACCTCTTTATAGATACATGTAAAGACTGGGGTAAATGTTTTGGGATAAAATATTTCACTTTTTTAACTTTACAAACTTGGAACAAGTCAAGTAACTAGGCTTCGTGTGGTTTACCATTTTGTTTATAATGTTCTAAAGATAAGTGTTAAAAAATGAACTTACATCAATAGCGTAGCCTAAGTCAATAACTTCGATGATGCGTTTCTCTAAGATGTTCATACGTTCGTATACATTTTTGGTGTAGTCGTCGTAAACGAGATCTGTTTTAGCTGGTCGCATTGGGAATGGTAATCCATTTTCGTAAACCAATGTGCAAACGTGTGGAACGGGATCAGTGATGTCAATCATACCAATTTCACCAAGACCATTTGAGAGACGTTCCAAATAGTAACGAGTAATTAATTGATGGATGTTGTACAAATAGAGTTCACCACGACGATCCTTGTTTAAACCGGATTCACCTCCAACCATCCAGAATGGGTAATCCATATGGAAGTAGTAATAGTATGCGTTTAAGCCAATATCTTCCATGAAGTAGGATAATTTGTGTTGCTCTTCATCCAAGTTTAAGTACCATCCACTGTAGTTGGTTGGGATGATGATGGTTTGGATACCGTCTTCAACAGTTGTGTAAACTTCTGGTTGCATGTTTTGTTGCATGGTGTTCAACATGTTTTTGTACAAAAGTGGGTTTCTTACTGAAACATCTTCATGGGTCATGTATTTTGGAAGGTATGAGGTTTTGTCTAAAGTTTTACCATACATTGGAGTTTTGCCATAGAAGTTCTTGCTCAAGTATGATGGAATTTGACCGTAAACTGATTTTTGGTATTTATTCATCACTGGAACATCTTTTGTAACATATGGGCGTTGCACGGTATCAGCCATCATCCATGGGCGTTGCACGTCATCAGCCATCATCCATGGGCGTTGCACGTCATCAGCCATCATCCATGGGCGTTGCACGCCATCGGCCATCATCCATGGTTTTCTGTTCAAGATTGAGCTGTATGGTCTTTGTCCTTGGACGAGCATGTCATCAGTTCTCATGTTACCATACACTGGAGACATTTTGCTGTATTCGTAATCGTGTGCGATTGGAAGTTTACCCATCATCATTTTTGGGTCTTGTAATAAATGTTGGTAGACTTCTGGTTTTAAAATGGCGAAATCTTGCATTTTCAATTCTTGGGCTTTTTTAATGGTTTCATGGTTGATGAAGTAGTATGGGTAGATTTCGTATGCTGGAGGTAAGATTAATCCACGGCAATCTGGACGATGTAATACGGCAACAGTTAAGGCGTAGACGAACATACCTTCGTTGACGTGTTCACGGCACCAACAGGCGACACGGTAGAAAGTGTCGTAGGTCTTAGCGTAGTGCATCAAATGGAACACAGCAATGACTTGACGACGGTGAACATCATTCATGATCGAGAAGATCTCTTTGCGTGGTAAGAGTCCATAGCGGTACAATTGAATGAATTCCTCTACGACAACAGGTCTCTGCAAAAATAAATTCGTATGTTTAGATTCGTATAGTTTATTAAATGCGAGTCGCTTTTTGTTTTTGGTAACTTACGTCAAATAAGGAGATGCTTGATTCGATGTCGAATGTTTTTGCAATTTCAACTTGATCCAAGTAGGAGTTTGGTTGGTGGACATGTCTTAAGAGACGCAAAAGATCTCTCTGTTTTTGAAGAAAGACTTTGTCAGCTGTAAAGAAACATTTTTGTATAAAAAATCAGAAAAATTGTACAAATTTTAATTATAGAATTGGGATCTTAGACTGCGGAAAATCATTGAATCAGATTTTCCATAATTGGAAATCAATTTCATCAAATGTTAGTTACTTTACACTTATGTCTTTTTTAAATTTTACTTTATTGCTTATGTTTTGACTACAATCGCCTTTTATAAAACGATGCGGTTGGAAAATTTCTTTCGAAAAAATATTAAATATTCATCAAAGCCCATTATCTCAACAATAGAATTAAAAAAAAAAATTATAAAACTTACCAACTCTTCCTTGGATTCCTTGAACTCCATGAATTCCTTGGATTCCTTGGATGTTTTGAAAATATTGTGGTGTGACTTGCATTGCTGCACAAACTCCAACAAGGAGTGCAAATAGAGCAATCTTCATCGTTGTCCTTATTCTTAGATCCGCTGTACGAAGGGACGACACAAACTGAAGTCTGATTTTTCAAAATTTCTCTCCAGTTTTTATATGAAATTTTTTTCAATTGATCTATTAGGATTTTGACTCCCCACCAAATTCATAAAAAATTTCATAGGATGATTAATTAATTTAATCAAATGTTGCCAAAAGTCAATTAACTTTTTTGTTGAAAATTAGTTTACAGAGTTCATATTTTGGATAATTTTTTTACTCATAAAATCTGACTTTACTGGTCTCAAAATTTGATAATTTGATGAAGTTAATCAATAAGGTGATAACGCTAATTGAATCAACTGATTTGTTTTGACGGGATAAAAATACACTACAAAAGATTTTCACAAGAGTTTATTATTAACGTTCACTCGTCTAATTTGTTTGAAAATGATAGATTTTTCAAGGCCCTCTTTTCGACTTTCGTTTTTCTCAAAAGTTTTCAGTCTAAAATCAATGAAAGTTTTATTTCAGACTTGGTGATAAAAATTTCTTTCTCAAACCGATCAAACTATTTTCAGGTGATGGGCAAAGACCCCTGACTAAAGATCCCTGAAATTAATAGAATTGGTTCGCCAAAAATTTGAAATATTTAGGATCTTAACAATGGGATTTAACAAATTTTATATGCCAATTTTTATTTTTTTACAAATTTTTAACCTTTTCAATTGGAAGTTTTTCTCGAAAAACTTGCCTTCGGATTTGGGTCAAATTTTGTTAGGAGTAGTCTAGAGAATCCAAGCTTCTTGGTGACTTGACCTTTAGGGTGTAACACATCTTTTTCTCGAAAGCTATCCGTCCGGTTTGGGTAAAAATTGATTCAAATTCCTAAGCAATTTGACTCAATAACATTTTGGGTTTGACTGATGGTTAGCCCTTTTTTTCCAATACCCAAAAATAACTGAAACAGGTTGCCAATAAATTCTGACCGTCAAAACTCTTAATTTTAATCTGGGTAGAAATTTATATCTAATATAGACTATTAGTTTGCGAGAAATGAACGACAGCGAACGGATTTTTATTCGTTTTTCGGATTCTCTTTGCAAATTTTGAGATCTAGCTAAAATTATATTACAATAGTTTATTATTAGGTAGTGGAAATAAACTCTAGACTAAAAAATTGTTTTTATTTTTGTCATATATTTGCATTTGAAAACTATTTTTAATATTTTGATTAATGGATTCATTATCATGGAATAGTTATTTTCCATAATTTTTGGGTATAATAATTTGCCATAGCAACTAATGATTTCTTTATTAATAATATCTATTAATATTTTTATACCCGGTATATGTAAATATACCAGGGTATATAAAGTTTAGTCCAGACTTTGTAACGCTTGAAAATATTGAGCGCAGACAAAAATGTTTGGAATAGGTGTTCATATAATTGGCCTAATTCGGTCATTACCTCAGGTCCGCTCGTCTGTGGACACGATGACTTAAAAACGAAAAGAGATAACGAGTTAAAATAGTGTGTGTGTGTTTTAGAGCTAAAAAGTAGTAAGGACAAGTTCGTGAATGCCAAAATTGGATGGCCATGTTTGGGCAAAATGGGCAAAACTGCCCAGATTAGAAACCGTAAAAGATAGAAGAAAAATTAAAAGACATAAAATGTTCGATTTTCAACATAAAGAACTTTTGTTTGAAACTTCTTTTCATAACTCAGTATCTACCGGGCATCTAAGCAATTAACTCAGCAATATTGATTATATTTTAAAATTTACTTTCTGTTGATTTTTTTATTTTTTTTTACAAAAATTAAGATGTGTTTAGTAGCGAAATCTTAAGCAGTGCTACTGAAAATTCATAAGATTTATTTACAACAATATCGATTTTATTATCACTATCCAAGTTAGCATAAAATAAAGTTTTTATGAAAATCAGATGCCAAAAATTTTGATCAAACTTTTTAGCGATTCCCTAGAAAAAATGCGAACAAAATTTTGTTTTCGATTTTAATACAAAATAATTTTCTACGCTCAATTTAACCCAAAAAGTACGAAAATCAGGTTCATTATAATGTCCAACCAACAGATTTCAAAATTTTCGCATCTCAATTCATATAGTTTGGATTTTTAGCACTATGGGTCTGATACTTTGTAAACCGTTAATCTTATCGTATTTTAACCAATGCCATCGTTTTCGCCAGGTCCAAATTAGCTTAAAACGAAGTTTTTATCAAAATCGGGGACATAAAAATTTCCTCCAATTTTAGCGATTTTATTAAGGGGTACCCCTTGAAAAAAATGCGAAAAAAGTTAAGAAAATTTTTATTCTCGATTTTAATAATAATCATTTTCTAGGGTAATTTTGATCCAAAAAGTACGAAAATCCGGTTTATTTTAACGTCCGGTCAACAGATTTCAAAATTTTCGCTTCTTCATTCTTATATTTTGGAATTTTAGCACCATGGGTCTGATACTTTGAAAACCGTTAATCTTATCGCATTTTAACCAATGCCATCGTTTTCGCTAGGTTCAGATTTGTCTAAAACGATTTTTTTTATCAAAATGGGAGTCATAAAATTTTTCTCCAATTTTAGCGATTTTATTAAGGGAAAAAATGCGAAAAAAGTGAGGAAAATGTTTGTTCTCGATTTTAATGTTAATCATTTTCTAGGGTAATTTGGACCCAAAAAGTACGAAAATCAGGTTTATTTTATTGTCCGACCAACAGATTTGAAATTTTTCGCTTCTTCATTCTTACATTTTGGAATTTTAGCACCATGGGTCTGATACTTTGAAAACCGTTAATCGTATCGTATTTTAATCAACGCAATCGTTTTCGCTAGGCCAAATTAGCTGATAACAAACTTTTTATCAAAATCGAGGACAAATAATTTTCCTCAAATTATAGCGATTTTATTGGAAAAAAGTGAAGTTCCTAAATATATGTATTATTTTATCAAAAAATTATGGTCTAGATGTGTCCCGCCTGGGGCAGTCGCTACAACCTAACCTACTCTATAAGTGGGTTTGGAAGGAACCTTTTTGGATTAATTTTTCTCAAAACCAAAAATATTATTTAAATAGATTTAATTTAATTAGAATGAAGTTTGCGGTAATTAAAATTTCCAAATTTGTGAAAATCTGAAAAAAATTTCACTCTATGCTGAAATTAGGGTTTTTTTTTAGCATTTTACATAGCTACAACCTGGTAAAATTTATGCTTATGATACTTTTATGCAAAAAAATTCTAAAATATAATTTGGGCTCCTAAGATTGCGAAAATTTGCAAGTCTTTCCTATATTTTTTGTTTTTTTTGCAAAATGCTTATGATGATGATGAAAATTCTAAAATTTAATTTAGACTCCTAAATTTGCGAAAATCTGAAACGTTATTAAAACTTATTATTGTTAAATTAATTGAAAATTAAATTTGGGCTTTTTTTTCAAACAAAATAATCTCGTTTGGTAATATAAAGAATAAAACATTGGATAACCTTTTCTAAAAGTAAAAATTTAGGTACATATATTTCCATCATTTATTCGTAACACCTTGATCATTATTTCTTGAAATGCACTGATTTATTTATCACATTCTTATAGATTCATTACCCAATTTTGTACTCACCTTTTAGCTCAAATTTTGTAGTTGACATCTCGCTTCATTTTAAAATTGTTTTCTTATTAGAAAATATTAACTAAAATTTATTCGTGACAAAAACGGATGAAGGATAATTTATGGAAAAAGATTAATCAAAAAACAAAAGACTGATTTGTATTGCATTCAAACTATTTTATTCTTGTAAAAAAAAAACTAAGACCATATTAACAAAAACAATAACAGTCAAAAACCAAATGACGTAATTTTTAATTACGTAACATCGTTGTTGGATAATCTGTGATCCTTTCATCAATGTGACGAATGACAACATCTTGGACGTGCATGTTTGGAACGAAGAATTGTGTGACATCGATGTCACGGTCCAAGGGGTAGCCCAATGGAAGGTTGTCGATGAAACGCATACCAGATCCAATACCACAAGTGTACATTAATTCGTTATCCATGACCATGGAGTCCACTCCAGTGGTGGTGCCTTGGTATGGAGTGACCATCACAAACAATTGGAATTGCATACCATCAACGGTACCTTTAGGTAAGAGTAGACGGTCTGGGAAGCCACAGTGAGCTTCAGAGTTGTCTAAGATGAATTCTTCTGTTCCTTCTAAAGCACCCATTACTTTACGGTACAAGGTGTAGTAAGATGTGCGGTCCTTGACAATGTGATGCATGTTTCTGGAATTGCGTACAATCATGTTTTCGCCAGTCTTCAAGTCGTAGGTGAATTTATCAAGTTCGACAAAGTTGACGCGGTTCTGTTCGAAGCTAATCAATTGTCCAAGTTCGTTGTATTTGGGTCCTAAGAATACACGAACAACAGCTTTGGTGGTTTTGTCGCTGGACACATTGATGCGGTAGGTGAATGGTTTGTGGTTGAGGCGCATTTGACGTGCTTTGACTAAAACTTTAGGTACATCGGTGGTGACCGTGTAGTCGTTGTACAAAGCGTTGTTAAGTTCGACATTGAAGTAATCGAAGTAAGTGATGAATTGGTCAACATCGATGCTGTTGATTTTGACACCTTGGTATAATAAATCGGTGTATTTGTATGCTGGCAAGTTCTTTTTGTAGTACAAGAAATAGTGGACGATACGTTTGTACATGCGGTAGAACATTGGGTCACGCATTGCTGTTTCGAATAATTCTAAGGTACTTGGTTGTAACCTGTAGTTGTCTAATGGTTTGCCAGAGTATCCCAAAAGGATTTTCACCAATTTGAGTAAATTTCCGTAGTAGCGACGGTTCACTGAATCAGCGTTACCTTGGATTAAGTTTCCGAGGATGTTGATACCTTCTGGTGTGTAGATTGGCACTTTGTTTCCATTGACCTAGAATTTAAAAAAAATGTTAACGGCATCTGTACCTCACTTGATACAAAAGACATCTTTATAGATACATGTAGAGACTGGGGTTCATGTTTTGGGATAAAATATCTCACTTTTTTAGCATTACAAACTTGGAACAAGTCAAGTAACTAGGCTTCGTGTGGTTTACCATTTTGTTTATAATGTTCTAAAGATAAGTGTTAAAAAATTAACTTACATCAATAGCGTAGCCTAAGTCAATAACTTCGATGATGCGTTTCTCTAAGATGTTCATACGTTCGTATACAACTTTGGTGTAGTCGTCGTAAATAAGATCTGTTTTAGCTGGTCGCATTGGGAATGGTAATCCATTTTCGTAAACCAATGTGCAAACGTGTGGAACGGGATCAGTGATGTCAATCATACCAATTTCACCAAGACCATTTGAGAGACGTTCCAAATAGTAACGAGTAATTAATTGATGGATGTTATACAAATAGAGTTCACCACGACGATCCTTGTTTAAACCGGATTCACCTCCAACCATCCAGAATGGGTAATCCATATGGAAGTAGTAATAGTATGCGTTTAAGCCAATATCTTCCATGAAGTAGGATAATTTGTGTTGCTCTTCATCCAAGTTCAAGTACCATCCACTGTAGTTGGTTGGGATGATGATGGTTTGGATGCCGTCTTCAACAGTTGTGTAAACTTCTGGTTCCATGTTTTGTTGCATGGTGTTCAACATGTTTTTGTACAAAAGTGGGTTTCTTACTGAAACATCTTCGTGGGTCATGTATTTTGGAAGGTATGAGGTTTTGTCTAAAGTTTTACCATACATTGGAGTTTTGCCATAGAAGTTCTTGCTCAAGTATGATGGAATTTGACCGTACACTGATTTTTGGTATTTATTCATCACTGGAACATCTTTTGTAACATATGGGTGTTGCACGTCATCAGCCATCATCCATGGGCGTTGCACGTCATCAGCCATCATCCATGGGCGTTGCACGTCATCGGCCATCATCCATGGTTTTCTGTTCAAGATTGAGCTGTATGGTCTTTGTCCTTGGACGAGCATGTCATCAGTTCTGATGTCACCATACACTGGAGACATTTTGCTGTATTCGTAATCGTGTGAGATTGGAAGTTTACCCATCATCATTTTTGGGTCTTGTAATAAATGTTGGTAGACTTCTGGTTTTAAAATGGCAAAATCTTGCATTTTCAATTCTTGGGCTTTTTTAATGGTTTCATGGTTGATGAAGTAGTATGGGTAGATTTCGTATGCTGGAGGTAAGATTAATCCACGGCAATCTGGACGATGTAATACGGCAACAGTTAAGGCGTAGACGAACATACCTTCGTTGACGTGTTCACGACACCAACATGCGACACGGTAGAAAGTGTCGTAGGTCTTAGCGTAGTGCATCAAATGGAACACAGCAATGACTTGACGACGGTGAACATCATTCATGATCGAGAAGATCTCTTTGCGTGGTAAGAGTCCATAGCGGTACAATTGGATGAATTCCTCTACGACAACAGGTCTCTGCAAAAATAAATTCGTATGTTTAGATTCGTATAGTTTATTAAATGCGAGTCGCTTTTCGTTTCTGGTAACTTACGTCAAATAAGGAGATGCTTGATTCGATGTCGAATGTTTTTGCAATTTCAACTTGATCCAAGTAGGAGTTTGGTTGGTGGACATGTCTTAAGAGGCGTAAAAGATCTCTCTGTTTCTGAAGAAAGACTTTGTCAGCTGTAAAGAAACATTTTTAAATTTAAAACTAGAAAAAATGAACAAATTAAAATTATAGAAAGAGGTTCTTTGACTGTAGAAAGCCATACATTGATTGGTCCCAAATGGATCCCAATTCTAACAAATCTATTTTTGACAAATAGTTTTCTTAATTATTAAATTATAAAACACTGAAATTGCTATGATAATGGAAAAAGGACAATATAAATTTTAACTCTATTGGTAATATTAGAATCGCCTTTTATAAAACAATGCAGTTTGAAAATTTCGTTCGTAAAAAAATTCATCGAAACCCATTTTTTCAAGAGTAAAATAATATTAAAACTTAGAAAACTTACCAACTCTTCCTTGAATTCCTTGAACTCCATGAATTCCTTGGATTCCTTGGATGTTTTGAAAATATTGTGGTGTGACTTGCATTGCTGCACAAACTCCAACAAGGAGTGCAAATAGAGCAATCTTCATCGTTGTCCTTATTCTTAGATCCGCTGTACGAAGGGACTACACAAACTGAAGTCTGATTTTTCCAAATTTCATTACAGTTTTTATATGAAAATTATTTCAATTGATCTAATAGGATTTTAAGTCCCCACCAAATTCCAAAAAATAAAATTATAGATTTTTTCTCTCATAAGATTGACCTTACTTACAGGTCCTCAAAGTGATAGTATTTTGAACTCTATCGATAAGGTGATAACTCTAATTGAATTCAATGTTTTGTTATGGAATTCTTTTAATCAAAAAATATTTATAATTTTGGCATAAAATATTTTTAATTAGTTTTGTTTTGATTAATTGTGGGTGTGTTTATTTAATTGGTGAATTTCCATACATTGTTTTTTTTTTGGGGATAATCAGTCATAGCAACACTAAGAATGTTTGATTATTATTATTATTTTTTAAATTTTGTCTCTTCAGACTTTAAAAATATTTTTATATTGTGACTCGAAATTTTGTTGTTTATCGTGAAGAAAGTTTTGTATTAAACATTTTTAACCTTTTTTGTTTTTTTTGTTTTAGGTACGTTTTGCGCTGTTATTGAGAGCCTAAAATTTTATTTTAATTAACAAAATTAAAACTGTAAGTAGTTTAATTTCTTTTGTTTTTGAATATAATTTTGTTTTATAATTTGGACTGAAAACTAATCACATGAACATTACTTTGAATTTGCCTTTATATTACCTGAGAGTAAAATTTCATTCGAATTAGAATCCAGACCATTTGGAAAATCAATTTGTAAGATATGAGATTTTCCAAAAAAAATTTTTATCTCGTTTCATATCTTTTAAAGTATTGACGGTTTGGAATTTGGTTTCGCCTTGTCATCTTTTATTTAATGTCAAAGAATATTATCAATGGTCAGACATATTACTTAAATGTCAAATTAAGTAAATATTCACTTCCATAGGTATAACATAACTGAAAGACAACCATACTATCAATGGATAAATAGACGCTAGTTATTTAAAAAAAAAAAAATTTTAAAAAAAAAAAACAATTAAAAAATATGTAAATAGTAAATAAACAAATTAATTATCCATTGGTATCAAGATAGTGAGAAATTGTATGCATTCCACTACCATATCATCTGGTAGTTCAGAGTGTTGGTCTAGAATGCCAGAGGTGCAATTTTGAATGCCAGAGTTGCCAGAATTGCAATCTACTTTAAGGAAAACGTATGTTTTCGCATGGTTTTCCGGAGACTTTATTTCAAAGTTAGTATTGGTGGCAATTTTTATTACCAAAGCATCGTTATTCTCGTTCAAAGAACATGTCGAAAACAGATTCAGCTCGATTTTTCCCTTTTTTTTTTCCTAAATAGAAATTTTGATAAAATGAAATTCTTCTGTTTAAATATATATCTTCGAAATAATTCGAAGTTTGTGCTTAAAGAACTTTTCTATTCATAGACGGTTTTCTATGAAAATTTTATACATAATAAATGAAAGAAAACGATCCTTTATTTGTTACATATTGTAAATTCACCATAAGTTTTCCCTTAAGGAAAAACCATAATTTATTATGATAAAAATATGTTCCGTGAATATCAGTTTTACAATATCATTCAGAGCCAGATTGAAAATCAGTTATCTCATCTAATATCTAGTCAATTGTTAAAATAATTTATTATCTCGGTAAAAAATAATTTAAATCCATATAAATTTATTCAATGTTTTCTAAAATATAAATTAAAATACTTTTTTTTTTCATAATATCATGAACCTGGAACTTTGATCGGACTTAAGGTCCATGAGGTGCCATAACAAACGATTTGATTTATAAATGTTGTCGGTCAAAGTCGACAGCGAGATATTATTTCCAATAATATCTCATTTTTATAAAATAAATGCACTCCACCATTGTATTTGAATCTGCTTGAAGGTCCAGGTTGAAGATATTTTCTAGTTTATAGTCCAACATAAGTAGCATTCTTTTTTCAAAACTTTATAACTGAGTCGCTATCCGCACAGGTTTCACCCTTAAATTGTGCCTAAAATATTGATTGTGTGGAAAAATGTATCATACAAAAGTTGTTTGTTTTTATTAGATCAACATTTTTTATGTTTAAAGATTTTCTGTATTTGCACCATTTAAGAGTTAAATGTTTAGCATTAGTATAGAGAAGTAGCCTGAGGGCGGGACTTACAAAACATGGCTGATCTTTTTTTTAATGAAAAAAAAAGTTTCAAACGTCAGTTTTTCTTTATATTTTAAATTTATTGACAAATAAATTATTTCCAAAAGTTTGTTGAAACAGGTATTTCTATAGAAACTATAAACTTTATTAGAAATTTGGGTCGGCTATAACTTCTTATACTGCACACTAAAACTAATTTCTTTTTTGGCCAGCGTCGTGACAAAAGTGTGGTGGGTTCTTAATAGATAGACTGATTTACTATCTTCGAGTAGTATTTTTCGACGTACCTGAAAAGCATATTGTAAATAAATATTTCTTGCATCGCGTTTATAAAATAATATACACCATCGCATCTATCTACATCCATATTTTTAATAAAACAACAACAATTTTTATAATACACCCCTGATGTTTCTTGCTCTTGTACACTCTCGTTCATAAAAATTGAACCAGTCACATTCTAACGTATATATTACTAAATATATATAAAATATTACATTCAGTAACACTTTGAATGTTTCAATTGGTTCAATTTTTATGAACGGGAGTGTATGTGCGCCGCGCGTGATACTGTATATTTAGACAATGCAATAATGTTTTCTTATATTTAATATTTTACGGGAACAAACAAACGGGCGCGGTATCTAGAGACTGAAAATGCAGAATATATTTTTAAATTTCTTACGAAGAAAAAACGAGTGCATACTTTTTCATTTTTTTAAATGTTAACAAACACCACCCATCTCTCATATTCTTGTAAATAAATTTGCATAATGTAGTTTATGGGCTTTTGGATGCGGTAAATATTACAATGCAAACTGGGTATTTCTTTTCAATGTTTATACCCGGTATATAATATATTGTAACGGTTGAAAATATTGATGTTAAAAAGAAAATTTTGGTATAGGTGTTCATAAAATGAACTACTTAGTCCATTTCCACAAATATCTGTCCGCCGCCCGTTCGTCCGTCAACACGATAACTCAAAAGCGAAAAGAAATAGCGAGGTGAAATTTTGTATGTGTATTCTAGAGCAAAAAGTAAGGTAAAGTTCGTATGGGCAAAATTGGACTATGTTTGGACAAAATGGGTAAAATTCAACTAAAAACATGTTTTTGGTTCGACTGCGTAGTCTAGAATGAAAACAAGGGTTGCTTTATTGAAGCAAATATTTTGAACAAAATATATATTCTTGAGGAAAGAAATTCCTTCTAACAGTGTACACACTGTAAAAATGGAAGCTTTTTGAACTTTTGTGGAATCATAAATATTTTATTCATGAGTTGTGTATTTTTTCATACCCAATAACAATGATATAGTTGCAGAAGAGGCTCTATATAGAATGTTTTTAATGTTATGTTTATTGAACAAAAAAAGCTCCCAATGGTTTGGTTTTGGTAGATGATACAATATAAGTCGAAACAAAATATTGTATATACATATATAGATCCAAACTCACAGCATCCAAACTCCCAGTGAGGCCAACTTTTTTATTCTGTTTTACCTTGTGAATGAATATATTATGTAACAAAATTATATAAAAGTTTGTTTTTTTTTTTTTTTGTTTCAAACGATTATACACAATTGTAAAAAATAATATTTTTTTATTTAAATTTGATTAAAAATGCATTCATTTTTTCTACTGTACACTAATGGGTAATGAAAGTGAGATAACATTTTATTAATAAAATTGGATTTGCCAAAAGTATTTGATGTTTGAAAATATGTTTAATACAAAAATTATTTTTATTAGATGAACATTTTTTTATATTTAATGACTTTCTCTATCTCGCAGCATTTACAAGTTAGGTTTTTAGCGTTGTTGCCACGCGGAACAGATGCATGAAATGCAAACTTTTTATATCCTATAACCTTCCTCAATAAACTGGCTAACGAAGGAAAATGTATTTTTCAAATCGGATTGATAGTTCCTGAGATTATCTTGTTCAAACATTCAAACTACAGTTATATTATACTAATGGAGGTGACTAGCGTCTAGTTACTTTGACATTTAAGTAATATGTGTGAACATTGATAACTTAATTAACATCAATATTTGATATGAAAAATCTTGTACAGTTTTTAATCGAACACACAATCTAAAAAATGAAGACGATCTAGAAATTCATGTGATAATCGCTTTCCAAAACCTTTCCGAGAATGTATAATTTCTAAAACGATGTAAAAATAAAACTTTGTACCAGTTCGATTTTTTGTCGATTGTGTGATTTCTTCAAGTTTCTTGACAATCTGATGTAATTATTTAAAAGGGTGACTAAATTTTCACTACTCGTTTTCACTCCATAAAGTTGTTTGGGTCGTCATGATATTAGAACCATTATAACACCCATAATTGCATGGTTTTCAAGAAAATAAACGACATTATAGCCATTAATTTTTACAGATTCATTTTTTATATTTAATTCTACGTTTTTTTCAAAGCCAATTTTTTTTGGCAAGATTAAATATGTATTTTTAATATTATAAATATTTCTCGATATGTATGGATATCATTAGCTAATTATGCTGCTTAAAGCTTTATTCCATTTAAATTTTGTAAATAGTAAAAACTTATATACGCCAGCATTAAACATTTTTTGGAATTTGAATGTCTTATTATCTGTGCCGGCTAGTGTATATTTTCAGACAACTTGACTATAAATTTTTAGTTTAAAATAATTTGTGAAAATTGTTTATTTTAGAAAATGTGTGTATATATATACATTTATTTTCAAATCATTTTCCAGAAAGGGAAATTGTCAGTTTAAATCAAGAAATGAAAGCTTAAATTTAAACTATTTTTGTACTTTTCTACTGAAAATCACATTTCATAGACATAATATTTTGTCTGAATCAAAGTAATATTAAAAATTAAAACACGTGATATATTTCCTATATCTAATATTATATAAGAATGTATTTCGACTATAAAGTAGTCGTCATCAGTTTGGAATATAGTTAATCGTAATTATTCACACATGGATATTTGATATTTGTTGCTAATTGGTGTGAGAATATCACTAAATTAGCGACGAGAAACATATTTCCACGGGTAATAGCTAATTCGAACTAATGACGATTTTTTGCAGTCGAAATATGTATTTATATAATACAAATAATTGACCTCGGACTTGGAACAAATTTTATTTACAATGTCTAGAGTTTTCTCTTTGATAGCATTTTTTCTTGATATGAGAAAGCACACAATTTGGAAAAGTATTTATTACGATTTATTGTAATTTGGTGTTAAAAATACAAAATCTATTTTGGATCGATTTAAGTGAATTAAAAATTAATTTGTATAAGAGATATAAATTACTTCTTAACAAATCCCTGTTATCTTTCAAGGTTAAATAATTATTTTGGTAATGAACTTGATATTTTAGTGCATTTAATTAAATTAAGAATATGCATTTAATTTTGGGATAAGAGATATCAAATAATTTTTTTTTAAACACAAACTTATTAAAGTCTCAAGGGTAAATAATTATTTTGGTAATGAACTTGATATTTTGGCTTAATCATAAATATCCTTATCATTATTATTCATAATAATTTTTATGCATTTTTTATTTTTTATAAATTTTAAAAAAAAAATCATCATGAATTCAGTAACCAAACAAAATTTAACGTAGATATCTAACTATAAATAGTTACTACACAGTAAAAGAAGTGTGTGTGTATTTATGTATCCACGTAAGAAGTTATACTCCCTTTAAAATAATTTATTAAAATAATATTAAATAAGGTCAACACTACTGATAAAGACATAAAAGTTTAATAAAATCTTCTAGTGAAATACTACGATAGAAAAATTTATATATTGTATCTAAAACCAATGATTCTACATTTTATCGTGGTAGAACAGAACAGCGTCCCTTTTTTCGGTCAAATTAGATTTATAGGGACTGGCATTAAATCCATTATTTACATTAGAATCAGAGTTTGTGAAATTTATCACGACCAGGCCCAGGTTTATCAATATATACATTTACGAGCCCACCAACCTAAATTCTTCTTTTATCAGAAAAAAGACATTCTGGTACCTAATTTCAACTATATGGTCAAATTTATATATTCTTATGTAAGAGATTTGTTCCGAATCTATGTGATTTTCGAAATAAACTTTGCAAGTTATAAAAATACAAACAACAATCTTTGTTAGAAATAGTTTTTGAATGGATTTTTATTTGATAAATGTGAATAATGTTGATCACTTTTGATGAATGCGATAGTACCTACGTTTAAGATACGAAATAGATAATATACTAAAATTGTTAAATCTATTGTAAAATGATACTAATCATCTTCGCAGACATAGTAGGATATAATGGTTGTCGATTACCAAATTGTCTAGGATATTATTTTGATCGTTATGTCTGATCCAATTTAATTTTCTGTCGTATAACAAACAAACCAACCAACGAACTATATCTACTACTAGCATTACAATTTATGCGATTATAAGATTTGTGGTATATAAATCTACAAAACATCATCATATAAATAAAAAATTAAGCTATAATTTTAAAATATACAGGGTGCCATACATACATAGTGCCGTGTTTAGGTAAAAGGTAATGTGTAAAAGTGAAATGGGAAGCAACGATTTAACACACATACACACATATATGTGTGTGTAAACATCGTGTGTTCCATTAACAACTTCGTATTACACCGTGTGCACACCGAAAGACACAAGAAAGGTGTAGTGTCTGTGTAAACTGTAAATGTAATCTTTGACATATTTACATATTTCTAACCTCAATTTTATCTTTTTAACTTCACTTATTCCAATATTGACAATATTGGTTTTATAGAACATATATCATGTTTTGACGAAGTGAATTCAACGTGTTCTAAAAGCCTGGTAAAACCCAATCTTGTGTAACACTTGGTATATGATAAAATTGGACGCTCTCTTTATGATTTATGCATTTTTCCAATATAAAATTCAAAAATTGTAGAAGACAATATAAAAATATAATAAAAGCATAAGCAAAGCACAACCGAAGCAAGCAAGACAACAAACACTAGTGGAGTTAAAGCCTCTATTACATTGAGTGAGTTTACAAGCTGATAGTGGGCGAGTTTAGAAGCGAGTGAGTCGGCTTGTGAGATTGTGATGTTGGCACACAAATCTGTCCACTCGCTCAGTAGCCAACTAGCTAGCGAGTAACCACGTGTTGGGAGCACGTTGTTGTTGTTTTTTCTTTCATTTCATGAACATTCCTTGGGATTAAAATGACGTGGAACGTTCATAATATTGTGGAATCTCATTTTATAGACACTGAAATCAGAATCACCTCGAGTTACTCGTAGCTAGTTCACAAACAACTATGTTAGTGTAGCGGTATCGCATTTTCATTAAATTATTATTATAATTTTATTTATCATTTTTATCTGTTGCTTAACAACTATAACTTTCCTTTTTTATCACGGTTGCTTTGAATGTTAACAACTTTGATAAATTACATATAAATATATAATATGTCATAATTCAATCTAATAAAGATCAATTATATCTTTAACACTTATTTATTATTTATTTAAATAAAAATTATTTATTATATTTACTAATCATCTCAACATTAGCACACGGATAGTTTACTAGCTAACAATCACACACGCCAGCGATTAATAAGTAAAGTAGTCTGGCTTTCAACTTTACTCGCAAACAGTTTACAATCTACTAGTTGGCTAGTTAATTCTAGCCAACTAGCAGCTTGTAAACTCGCTCAATATAAACGAGGCTTTACGGAGAGTAGCGAGTGAATGATTGAATTCAATTGGTTTACGTTTCAATGCATTTTTAAAATATGCACAATTTTTTTTTTTTTTATTATTATTTATTTATTATTTACTTTTTGATATGTTGAGAGTTTTATTTTAAAATTAAATTTATTATTCAGTTTTTTCTCGTCTACAGAATCAAATGGAAAATTATTTGTATAATTTTTTTTGTACTCTTTTTTTTTTTTATGAATAATATAATTTAATTTATTATTTGTAGCTGAGAACTATGGATGGAAAATCGTGAAAAACACAACGATATTATAAAAAATGTTTATTTTATAAAAGACAATATAAAAGTTTATTTTATAATTTCCATTGTATTATTGCTAGTGCTACCGCGAGAATCATGACGAGTTTGATGTTATGTTTTAAAGGATCAGAGGTCAGAGTAAAAACTTTCGATGTCGATCGATGTGAGACAAGAAACACATTGCCGTGAGTCGAGAAATACATGTCATGAGTTGATACCATCAGTCGAGAAATACACATTTATAAAATAATGAAATTTTAACTATGATTTTACCAGTCCAAGTGGCCGAGCGGTCTAAGGCGTTATGTCTGCGCAGTATGTATACTTGGAAACTGGGAGGTTATGGGTTCGAATAACGACATCGGTAGTTTTCAATTATAAAAAAAAAGGCGGTTAATTGAATAAACTGTTGGCGTTTGGACAAGAACAAAGTAACCGGCTATGCTTGCGAAGGTTTTCTGCAGTTTCCTTCACGAACTCTAGATGAATATCGGCATAGTTCATATCAGAGTCGGCTGCAGCCGCATATCCTACCAATTCCTAGTCTACTCACAAATTCCTTTTACTTAATGGACACACACAATGGACCTTAGGGTCGAGTTTAGCCCGTCCAGGGTAGCTTCTACAATCTATCTATCTATGTCTGATTTTAGAGATATATGTGCACTCCCGTCCATAAAAATTAAACCTAGCAATTGATATCTTACAGTATTTCGTCACACAACAATGTTCGACCGACCACCAGTTGTAACGAGCGAATAGAAGTTTTCACGAAAGAAAATTTGGGGATGGTTTCCCGCTGTCGAAACAAGTCCTCGCAGGGTTGTCTAGGAAGTCCCTATATATATTATATTTTTAAGTTAAATCCCCTAATTAAATGGGCACCGTTTTTTTTTCACAGTCATCGCTCCTACTATTATAATAAATTTCCAAAAAATTTAATTATCTTTAAAATCTAATCTTGAAATTAATTTCGATTTTTTTTTTTTTTTTGCAATCAATATGACAACATATTGGGGCATTTCAAGGATATTAAAAATATACAATTACAAAAAATTCATCTTAATAATAAAGGGATGAATGGGAATAATATGGATGGGATGAATGATGGAATTTGTGAGATAATATACGAAGGGTAAAAATATTATTATTATAATGCATTCAAAATGTGATTCCATTGAATATATTTATGTAATATTCAATGGAGGGGGGGGGACACTTTGAACAGTAACATATATCACCGTGCGAATTTTTTTTTTATTTTTGCAATAACTACTAGCATATTTAAATGGAAAAATGGAGAAGCAATGTCAGTAGGTAAGCGGCCACAATGGGTAGTAATTTGGACCAAAACTTTTATAATAATTGTGTGGTTGAAATATATATATAAAAAAATTATTATTTTATAATCGTTTTTTAATATACTACTACTCTGTTCAAGGAATATTATGGATTATTTTGATTGAATTATTGTCAATTGACTATTTTATGATTGATTGATTGATTGTATATTTCACAAAGAATTCATCAAATTTTTTGCAATGAGTTTTGATTTAAAACCAATGAGTTGAAACAAGTTTAAAAAATTCGTCACGTAAGAAGTAAACAAGAATTTTTTCAAACAAGAAATCATAATGAATTTAAAATTAAGGATGTACGAGCACTGAAGTTTCAAAAAGATTAAGGCTTGATTTTTTTCTGTTTACATGCAGTTGAAGTGCATATAAATCAATTATAAAAGTTTCAGGGGGGGGGGGAAGGTTTCGGGGATCTTGAATTAATTATTTAAAGTGCATTAGAATTTGAGTTTTAATGCATTACTGCTCTTATGGAGAAACCCATATTTTCACTTGAAATCAAATAAGACGAATAAAAAAAAAACTACGCAATAGAAAATAGAAATATTAATAAAGAAATTGATCCATTATTAATAAGAAAACAACTGAGATTTCAGGTGAATTGTCACTTGGGAATGTTTAATCTTCGTTAATTTTATTCCAAATAGTTTATAGTTAATTTGATCGATGGGAATTAAATTGGTAGTAATATATTCCTCAAAATTTATGTACAAATTCAATGCTGCCCAGAAAACCGTGATAAAAATATAAATGATTAATATTGACACAAACCACTTAAATCTCTCATAAACGGTTTTATATTACCATAAAATATACAACCGAGAACCATAATAAAAGATTTCTAAAAATCTACATCGCATAGCAAATATATTATATATATTATATATATATATATATATACAGGTTGTCCCAGAACAACATGGAATCCTTCGGTGAAGTTGTTCCTTAGGTCAAGACGAACTCATTTTACCATATAACATAGGTCCGGAAATGATTTGTTTATCCGCTAGCCGCCATTTTGTGTTTTTTGCTTTATAATTTATATCTACACAACGCGTTGTCCGATTGAATTGAAAATTTGGACGATTGTTGCTTTAGCATAGACCAATAATAGAAAAAAATTTTAATTTTCAAAAATGTATTTTCACAAAATGGCGGCTTTTAGAAAAATTGAAAAAATTCATAAATCTGCTTGTTTTTGACTTACGTAAGTTTGAATTTTTCTGTTTGCTTTTAGAAAAATTCAAAAAATTCATAAATCTGCTTGTTTTTGACTTACGTAAGTTTGAATTTTTCTAAAAGCCGCCATTTTGTGAAAATACATTTTTGAAAATTAAAATTTTTTTCTATTATTGGTCTATGCTAAAGCAACAATCGTCCAAATTTTCAATTCAATCGGACAACGCGTTGTGTAGATATAAATTATAAAGCAAAAAACACAAAATGGCGGCTAGCGGATAAACAAATCATTTCCGGACCTATGTTATATGGTAAAATGAGTTCGTCTTGACCTAAGGAACAACTTCACCGAAGGGTTCCAGGTTGTTCTGGGCACCCTGTATATATATATATATATATATATATATATATATATATATATATATATCTATATATATATATATATTTGAAAAAATGATCATCTGCTGCGTGTACCAAACTTTTATTATATTATTTAAACAAATAACAACCAAATTTCAGGAAGAAATCATTTTTAGTGTGTAGAATCCAAAAAAAAAAAGTTTTGTTTTCGCCAAACAATGTGTCCAACAAACCATAACACAAAATCTATTGTACACAAATTTTTGTGAACACTGTTGTGAACTCTGTTGTGAACACCTTGTTATTAAAACTTGTTTAAAACGTAATATAAAAAGTATTTATAATATCTGGTGAACGTGAAGAAGATATCGGTTCGGTCCACGAGTGAAGGATTGGAGAAGCATCAGTTTCTAAACAAAATCTTTTTTAAATGATTTTTATTCAAAAATGTTTATGACATTTTGATTTGATGTTTTTGAGTGTGTAAATAGATTTTTTTAATACAAAAAAAAAAATTCTCTTTTTTTTTTCCGTTCCTTTTTATTCATATGATAATTTTAAACCGTTTTTTTTTTTTTCATAAATATGAGAAATTTTATTAAAAATAGGAAGTAAATATTGAAATATTAAGAATAGAGTGATAAAAACCTTAAGACCAGATTATGAAAAGTCAAAAATATTTTTATAATCTCTATATACAGGGTGTCTCCTCTCATATTTAATCTGGAAAATTGAGTAGGAGATGGATCTCTCAACAGTAAGAAGAAAATTTCATATGAACTTCTGTTTTTATTATATTATCTCAATACATAATATACAGGGTGGCTCAGAGATTTTAATCCGAAAAATAAAATAGGCGATAGATCTACCAACAGTAAGAAGAAAAGTTCATATGAACTTGGATATTTTCATACTTCGTTTTCAAGATACAGGTTGTCAAAGTTAATAAATAAAATTGTTTTCAAATATCTCAAAAGCTTACCTGTTTTCCATTACACTTGGTACGGTTTTAGTAATAAGTAAGTGGTTTAATTTGATGAAATTAGATTTAATTATTCCAGGGGTGGCGCTAGAGCATCCTTACTAGATATTTAAAAGAAAAATTTGAGTACGCCACCATATTTTTTCTAAATTTCGTATTATTTTTAGGTGGCGCAACATTTATTGTCTTTTAATTATTTGAGAGATTTTTTGGAATGCTGATTGAACTGAAGGTATAAATATGACACAAAATACAATACTTTTTCTGGTATATTTTTTCAGTCGTTATGTTAACTATTACATTTGGTCCAGAAGCCTCTGCCTGAGGCTACAACGTAAAGATCAATGAAATAAATAACCCTTCCCATACATAGTTCTGATGGTAAACAACTTCAAAGTAACGAAATAAAATCTGTATCGGACTAATTTCAATTTAAAAAAAAAAATATTTTTTACTAAGGAAAAGACATTTCAAAGGAGCCTTCAATTTATTTTATATTATGGTTATAATATATGGTACTTTATTTACTTATTACACTGAAGATTTGAAAATCTATTCCATAAGTGAATTCAAATGTACAGAATGTTTGGGAAAGTAATGCAAATAATTCAACAGGTGGTTGTACTCAGAAGTGTACTAAGAAAAATAAATAAATAGTGTTTGTGTACGCACGTAAGAAATTATACTTCTTTTTAAATAACTTATAAAAAATAATATTGAATAAGGTCAACACTACTATCAAGACACAAAAGTTTAATAAAATAATATAGTAGTGAAGAACTACAATCGAAAAATTATATATTGTATCTAAAACCAATGATTCTATATTTAATCATGGTGGAACAAAACCAGCGTCACTTCTTACGTTCAAATTAGAGTTTGAAAGACTGGCATTAAATTCATTATTTACCTTAGAATCAGAGTTGTGAAATTGATCAAGACCAGATCCAGGTTTATCAATCAATACATTTTATATAAAAAGTTTACGAGCTCATAAAAATGATATCATTAACAATGTGGTTCGTAATTCTAATATTCTTCGTTTACCAGAAACATTGAATAATAATGATGAAGACATTCCTGTACCTAATTTCAACTGTATAATAAAATTTAAATTTTCTAATGTTCTAGCTGGTAGTGTAACTATTTACCAAAATAATAACGATCATTCATCTTTTGTGTTTCAATATCCAAAAATTCATATCATACACATGGTGTGGTCATACTGCCTATGTGACAGTATACATTTTGTGTGTATACTGTATGATACACATTTGGTGAACTTTTTCTTTTGCATTATTTTTGCGAACATCCTGTATAAATAAACAGATACTGTGCATAAAAGAAGAAACGAACGTTCGATTGATTGCCACAAAGAAATTTATACAGTAAGTACTTGATGGGGAGGCAAATCGATCGGTTCTGTAAATAGAAATAGAAGTATTTACTAGAAAGATAGTCTATATAAGGCATTGTTTGCTGCATCCTTGCATCCTTTGGGCTTTTTAAACATTTACCATTAATAGAGACAAGATAGTCTAAAGTCAGTCGATAATATAGTTTTCTTTTTATATATATATAAACAAATATAAGTTATATTGTCTCTCTATAAACGTTGTTCATATTCTATCGGTAAGTATTAGAATTTTCTAATAAACATAAAACCATTACATATCCGATTTGTTTAAACAAAATAGAAAATTGTGTTTGGTTGCAAATCTGAGTGAACGATAATACGCCATCAGGTTTCAATTCGCGGTATTACTCTTTACTTGGATAGCTTTGCATTTAGATTGTTACTAAGTAAGCAATTAATAACAATTAATCTTTTAAAATTTACTTTCTGTTGATTTTTTTATAAAATAGTAAGAAGTGTTTTGTAACGGTTATTATCACTATTCATTTAGCTTAAAAATTTCATCTTCTCAATACATACAGTTTGGATTTTTAGCAGTATGGGTCTGATACTTTGTAAATCGTTAATCGTATCGTATTTTAACCAACTCCATCGTTTTCGCTAGGTACAAATTAGCTTAAAACGAAGTTTTTATCAAAATCGGGAACATAAAATTTTCCTTCAATTTTAGCGATTTTATTAAGGGGTACCCCTTTGAAAAAATTCGAAAAATTTAAGAAAATTTTTGTTCGCGATTTTAATAATAATCATTTTCTAGTGTAATTTGGACCCAAAAAGTACGAAAATCCGGTTTATTTTAACGTCCGACCAACAGATTTGAAAATTTTCGCTTCTTCATTCTTACATTTTGGAATTTTAGCACTATGGGTCTGATACTTTGAAAACCGTTAATCTTATCGCATTTTAACCAACGCCATCGTTTTCGCTAGGTTTAGATTAGTCTAAAACGAAGTTTTTATCAAAATCGGTGACATAAAATTTTCCTCCAATTTTAGCGATTTTATTAAGGGGTACCCCTTGGAAAAAATTTAAGAAAATTTTTGTTCTCGATTTTAATAATAATCATTTTCTAGGCTAATTTGGACCCAAACAGTACGAAAATCGGGATCATTTTAACGTCCGGTCAATAGATTTCAAAATTTTCGCTTCTCAATTCATACAGTTTGGAATTTTAGCACTATGGATCTGATACTTTGTAAACCGTTAATCGTATCATATTTTAATCAACGCCATCGTTTTCGCTAGGTCCAAATTAGTTTAAAACGTAGTTTTTATTAAAATCGGGAACATAAAATTTTTCTCCAATTTTAGCGATTTTATTAAGGGGTACCCTTTGGAAAAAATGCGAAAAAGCTTTTATTCTGAGAGGTTACAGGAAATGAGATCCCAATTGCTGAATTTTCAATGAAAATTTCACAAAATATTTGTCAATCGTTTACTTTTGATACGTTTTAATAAAATATTTCATTTATTATATTGGGAAAAAAATTAGAGAAAATATGTTTTTTTTTTAGCCTTTGAAACCTTCATGTAGCCCCTTAAAACAAGTTATTTTCATAATAAAATGTTATATACAATGCGGCGCCCCATTGTGAAGACACTTTTTGAAAATCTCATCATTAAAAGTTATTAAAAATAAAAATGACCTGGAATTGTCCACACGAAGCAACAAAAAAAACCCGTGGTGATGGTTAAAGAGTTTACCCATATTATGACCATCATCAAATATTGTATACATATCAAAACACATAAACCAAAAGGATAAAAAAATGGTTGTTAATGAACTTGTCCAAACAACTTGTCTATCAAAAAATCATTTATATTCCCATTTAAAAAAAGTATATGGTTTATTTATACATCATTAAAGGGATTTGAATAATTTCTGGAATGACCTAAATATGAAGAAGGTAAGAATAACTTTTAACCGTTTCTATTGTTCGTGGCCAAACCTATAAAAATTATATTATTTTGGATAATAAATTATCAAACAGGTTCCTAGAGATATCTGTACCTTGGGTCAAATGTGGCGGTACAAATTGTAACACTAAGAAATTGTTTTGTTTTGAAATATGCATTACGGCATTTCGTTGGTCGGTTTTAGAGCTTTGGTAACAAAGTTTTGAACAAACTTAATTCGGGATATTTTTCTCTAAATTCAAATACACGTGTGTTTGTGTCTATTCGCGCTTTTAAAGCCACAAGCGGTATTTAAAAGCACAGGTAAAATGTAGTAAAATGGAAAAATTTATAATTAGTAAAGTTATAAAATCCATCCACTAAGAAAATTCAATTAACGAATTTTCGAAAATCTTCATCCCATTTTTGGCGATGTACACTCCTGTTCAATAAAATTGAACAGACCTGAAATGTTAATTTTCTTACGTTTCATAAAACTCCTCACTTTTGTAACTCTGTGTATAATTACTCATTTATAAACAAAGATAAGTAGTATATATTTTAAGTGTGAAAAAAGAAATGGAAGTATAGTAAAAAACATTTACTACAAGATTAATCAAATTTGTTAGAGACTGATTCGGTTCAGATCTGTTCAATTTTATTGAACAGGAGTATACACTTATTTTTGGGACTAGAAAAAATTACAAAAATAAAATTTGTTCAAAATTGTTAATTGCTAATACAATAAATACAAAAAGGACAGATAGTTTAACAGATTCTTTCAGCTTACTCTCAGTCATAAAAAGTTCCACTTCAAAAAAAAAATATATATATATATAAATTTAATGGTGTTTAGGACACAGATAATTTAACTGAGATCTTTCGAATTAGAAAACTGGGTTTTCGCTACTGATCCCAAGTGGAATGAAAATTCGTATACCATATCATTTGCGTGATCAATCCATCTTTTTGAACCAGTTTCTGAGTGCTATTCGATCCAGAAGAGAACAGTTTATTCACCCTTAGAATACAATTACAATCATATTTTTTTCGATGGATAAAAGTTTGACCTACTTGAGAGAAAGAAAGTTCAATACACTGTTTTTTCCGTTCATTAACTATGATTTTTTATGACAGGATAGAAAATAAGGTCACAAATATCGAAAATAATCATTTCTTTAACGATGATGATAGATCAATCAAAAAAGTTTTTAGTTATTTTGGACATTGTGTATTTTAACAATTAAATTGACAACAATGTGTCTATTTATTCGTCATTTAATAATATCATCAGTCTTCCTTCTTCTTTCATACGATATCTGCTGTTTGCTTCGAACAAATAGTTCAAATCGAGAACTGTTTGTTATAACTATACCGTCTGTTTTGGAAAGCTTTGCTAATAGAGAATCAATGTTAAATATTATTTACTAAAGTAACTACACAATGCTTCATAAAGAAATAAAAATAGTGGGGGTACTCTGTATTCTGTAGCGTGTGTGTGCATACGTAATGAATAATAATACTATAAATTAAGTGGGAATAACTAAATCCCCACTCTTAAATAGCATAAATCAAACATCATACCACAAGCAGCAAGATGTTTGTAAGTATGTGTATGAATGTATGGTTTAATAGTAAATATTTTATTTATTTATTTAACATTAATTCCCTATTAGAAATGCTTTAGAAAACAGACTGTATGTGAAGTAAATGAAGAACGCGTTGATAAGAGCAACCATAAATACCAGACAAGGCCATCATATTCATCGTTGTCGTTGCTTACCCCAGATTCTTTTTTCTTATATTCGTATCTAATTCATTTCTTTGTACACTGTGTCTGTTTGAACGTTAACGTCTTGTCACTTTGCACGCGAATGTAAGTATCATTATCGATGGGTCGTCAGATTTCATGTCAAAGATACGATCCAGGTAAAAGTAGCTGGATCAATCAAAGTAGCTGGAATAGATAGATATATAGGATATAGAGGCTGCCCTGGACGGGCTACACTTCGACCATAAGGTCCATTTTGATGCCTGAGGATGTGAGTGGAGTGGAAGGAATTTTTGTGTATAGACTAGGAATTGGTAGGATATGCGGTACCATAGCCGGTTACTTCGTTCTTGTCTATACGCCGACAGTTTAGTCAATTAACAGCCCTCTTTTTTTTCTTAATAATTGAAAAACTGCTGATGTTGAGATTCGAACCCATAACCTCCCAGTTTCCAAGTAGGCATACTGCGCAGGCATAACGCCTTAGACCGCTTGGCTACTTGGACTGGTAATAAATCAGGTAATGAATTGTAGTAAAGTTGATTTCTACAACTTTACTACGAATTATCGATACATTTATCGATTTTTCTAATATTTAGAGTGATTTTCTATATTTTGTGTTTTCTTCTTTCTTTAAGTCTTCGATCTTTCGTTTTCTTTTGCTCGATTGTACTCATTATTGAAGTATTCACGTGTAAGTAACATGAAAACGTATATTTTCACGTGTAAATAGACCAGACACGTTATTTTTTTCTGTAAAATGGTTTCTTTTTAAACGCCAGCTCCGTTACCAAACGACTTCATAGATAGGTACCCGTTATATTCTCTAATGAAATTGTGTTATTTGAACAGAATCATCATCGTGTTGTGTGCTATGTTAACATTCTAATCGCATACCTTAATCAATACAGTTATAACAGTATCAATTAGACTGTGCTTGCCGCTGCACCACCACTGTGTGTGTGTGTGTAACAGATTTTTTATGTTTCGTTGAAAGAGTCTTTTGTTGTTGTATAGTCTGTTGGTTGAACACAATAGACTAGAGGGGATATCTTTCTTCACTTCCGTGTACTTGATACGAAAACGTAATCAGTGAATTTATTGTATGCCATACAAGTTTTTGGTTCATTTAGGTTTGAATGTAATTTTTAGGAAATATAATGAACCTTAGGCGGCGCTGATAAATTAAACTGTTAAAAAATGTGTGATAAATTTCATAGAGCAAATATTATTTTTTTTTGCATTGTACTATCGCGATAAAAAATGATGTATTTTTCCAGTGCCGACTTCATTTGATTTTAGCAAAAATGGTTAAAGTTCAAGCGAGGACAGTAAAAAACGATGCTGATTTATGGACGTTCGAAAGAGTCATTTTGCGGGGAAAGACCTAAGGGGGGTATCAAGCGAATGTGCATGCCCGCAATGTTACAGATTTAATGTATACGTTGAAACTAGATTGAAATATTCTATGGGTTATTTGGTAAATAATAATACTCGTGAGTTGTGACTCGTAATGTTCCTTTTATTTTAAATAAAGAAGTAAAATCCTGTGTTTTGCGTCTCTAAAATGATAAAATTACTTATATAATTCTTTTATACTTTCCAAAATGCATTTGAACATACCTTCATTTTTGACTCAAATAAATCTTTGTTTTTTTATCAACAATTTACATAGTTTTATAAAAACTTCTCTGCATTTTAAATTATGTTTTATTCGATTATTTTAAATTTGTAGTTTCTCCATAAGATCCAATGTTAAAAGTATGATTATCAATATCGAAAAAAACGAAAAAATGCATTTGAACTAACATTTCGAAGTATACCAATGAATTCGTATTGACTTTTAAAAATAACATATTTAATTTACAGGAACTTCTCTGCATTTTTTTCTCTTTTCTCTTGTCCTTAATATGGGGATGAAATTTTTAGAAAAGATAATACATATAGTAACTTCAATCACTTGCATAACCATAACCCTGCCAGAATCGGGTCCGACAACGCGGCAATCATCACCAAATATGTTCTAATATCCTAAAATCCATTGATTACTACTTTATAACTAATTTAGCTATTTTGTAAATCATTAGTCGTTCGCTTTTAACGAAATTTCCGTCTTACAATCTCCCCTTGGCAACTGATCCAAAAATTATAACTCAATGTATTTATTAAACCAATTTAAACGTATATTTAAATGAATATTTTTAGTGTAAATTATTCCAAATTTGTAACGGCTATGCACAAATATATAATAATCCTAGTTCAAATCATATTCTTCTCCAAAAGGGAAGGGCCTGCTCTCATTCATTAATCACCAACAACACACTTGAGTGCACACCAACAATTAAATCAAATACTTCTTATTTACACTAATATTGAACACGTATAATCATTGTTGTGTGTTATATTTACTCTAGAAAAAATATAATGATAATTATTATTTTTACAGCAAAACACATATATTTTTAATCCTGTTTTGTTGTACAGGAACATGGGTGTTAAGAACATTTACCCCTGTTGGTTGAATGTGTCTGTTATTGTTATGTTACACGTAAAGAATACTCTTAATAACATAAATAAATACATTTTATATTAAGATTATGGCCATAGAAAAAATCGTGACAAAGCAATTATCTGAAGAGCTTATACATGACGATATATATAATAATGTTGTTTATATTTTGTTTAATGATTATATTTCGATGGAAATGTTTTGTATTTCGAATGTTGTGTTATCCAAAATAAAAACTAGTTCATGATAATCATGATTGTGCAATTTTTACAACAATAAAAATCATATAGAAATGGGATCATTAAGGGAGAGATATAATTACCTACCTTTTATTATTGATGTTATAATTGTTTAGGGATGTTTGTGAAAACAATTTTTTTTGAGTGTGTTGTCATCAATATAGGGCAGTTGTTGAGTACTGTAATTTGAGAATAAGATAATGGGAATAGGCTTTAGAGAAAAATTTTAACAATAAGTTTTGTTAGAAATAAAATTTGGTGAGTTTTCGTAATGGAAAACTTGATAAGTTTATTTTCAAATTACAGTTGACATTAAGGACGATCATACGCATTTTGTGATACAACACAAAGCTTTTAATCTTCAATATTTGACTATTTGAATCACATAATTACATTTTGTCAAAAATTCAAAACTCATTTGAAAGAGGTATCAAAGAATACAAATTAAATTTTTAACATCGAGCTTGATCGGAAAACAAAATTATTTATTTTTAAATTTGTAACAACTGTGTTAATAAATTAGATACTGTGCTATATATAGTTTGAATCTATTTTTCAAGATCATTACTACATTTTTTAGTTTGATAACCGTATATAACCTATCACAACTGGCGTAATTGGATTCATTATTTAATTTTTTAGTGTATTTTATATACACTCTCGTTCATAAAATTTGAACCAGTTGACACATTCTAAGTGTTATTGTATATCATATTATACATATATTTAGTAATGTAATAATATATAATATATATATATATATATATATATATATATATATATATATATATTATATATTATATATTTAGAATGTGACTTACTGGTTCAATTTTTATGAACGAGAGTGTACACGTTGCTGTATAATCGTTTACATAACAAAGGACAATAGTTTCTCTGTAATGAAAACATTGACCAACGTAGAAAAGGGTTCAAAAACACAATAAATAAATATTGATTCGTCTAAAAATATAAACATTTTCAATCTAAACACAATCAACCTATTTATTGTAAAAATGTAGATAGGCAACTATCGTCTATCTACTACGTTCGTATTGCTAGTACCTTTTATTATTCCATGTGTATGTCTCGTTGTTTGATCGGGTATAGTCAGCATATTTAGCTGTACACAATGTCAATGTTCCCATGAGATTAGACTTTAGTTTCAAGTGAACAAAACGAATCGATGGAGGAGACCATACCTATTACAGTATCGGAAATATAGATATTCTATATCTAAAGATCGGACATAGAATTTTATTTTATCAAGAAATAAATAAATAAATAGTTTACCGAAAGACTTCAATACTAGAAAACTTTTCAGTTCATTTGGGCCCTAACCATTTAGTCTTCGTTCATTTAGGCCCTAAGATAAGAATTTTAAATAAAGCTTTACGTATTTTAAAAGCACTTAATCTTAATATGTAAAAGTACTTAATATGTTTCAACGTAAAAAGTAAGAATATAAAAAACTCTTGGAGCACCTTTGGATTACTCGTTTCCCTAGTAGAGTACTCCAAAGTTGCCTCCAAATGTTTCCTAATGTTTTTTATCCTTCCTTCTTGGATGTATAAAAGCACTACAAGAATTTTGTATCACAGCGCAGTTTTTTAGTACTGGTCATGATGAAAGTTGCAGCTTAAAATAAATAATACCCTAATAGTTTTGAAAAGTTCTGCTTTTACTGTGTAAGTTCAAAACTATCAATTTTAGATGTTGGGAGCTTAGTCGTAATGTCTAGTGTCCAGATTTTCTGAATCCAATCCCTAGCTAGTTGGGAGCTATATATATATACGTGTTTATACAAAATACATAAACGATTATATGATCATACAAGTAAAGGGTTTTATCGTAACAATAGTTGCACCCAATTTCCAATATTGCGTATTCGTTGGTGAATATATCATGTTAAAATTTATGTCTACTATATACAGAGTGCTTGGGAAAATTGTTGCAATATATTTAACAGGTGTTACAAACTCATGAAAATGAGACAACATATCACTCAGCTCTGTGAATATTTTACAGATTCGTGAATGGGAAAAACCAGATCGTGTATTCCTCCGACAGGCGGCTGGAAAATATCAAATTTTGAAACCGTAGGAGAAGAATAGTTTGAATACAAAAAATTTTCTGTTTTTTAAATAAACAGTTTTTGTTTAAAACCTTTTTTTATAAACTCAATATTTTAGCACACAATTTCAGCTCCAAATAGTTCACGCATTGGTAGTGAACTCAGTATGTAACCGGTATTTAAGCAATTAACTCCAGTTATCTGTTATTTTCACATGTTATTTATAAGAAAGATTTTGTTTCCATCATTATTTTCCAGGGTTTTAATTTAAACAAATGCATTTTCGGATCCGAATTCATTTGAAATTTGTTCAACACTTGTTAAATGTTTTTGCACGATTCTCCCAAACATTCTGTATATACGTGTAGTACATTAATCTACATACATACATACATACATACGTATCCATACATAATAAACGAGTGACTGTAATTGCATGAACTCAAATGATAATGATGTGATATCGAAGCTAATGACATTGCCGTCAACTTGTCTGTTTGTTTACATATATATGTATATGTGTGTATATGTGTTTACATATATGTATATATGTATATGTATACATTGTATGCTCAAATGTAGACGAACAGACTGCCATATAATATTATGAAATTATTGTGTAACTATAAAGTCCGCAATACATGTGCGAATATTTGATTGAAATTTTGCTTCATTACTCGTTCACGAACAAGGGTTATGATTTTGCACGTATCTATATAGGATTCTTTATTCTCTCGAAGCATCCAAACAGCTCGGTGGATTTTAATTGTTGACGTATCGTTAGAATCTTGATAGTCCAAGTGTCGCAGAATACCTGGAACAACACTTATTTAGCAAATCATTCCATTTATTAAATTCAAAAAATTACCCCAATTGTTTTTACGATTACTGAAGACATCACTTCAAAGGTTACTTTGCAAAATCTACTTTGTTAAATTAATAATAGCGATATGTGTCAGTCTATATGATCATCTTCCCCTGCGACCCTCCCCTTTTTCCCTTTCTTGCTTGGTCTAGAATCTATCGTACAAATTGGGGATGAAATGATTAATAAACCAATCTTCCAAATAAAAGGTAAGTTAGTGCTAGTTCATGATGTCATCTAGATCTCCCGAAAACAGTTGTTGAGTATCAAACAAATACGGCTATAATACGATAATATTCCATGATTAACGTAACATGTGTAGCAGCCTAATATAATACAAATATTAACACAATTGTATATATAATATTCATTTAGGTACTACGGTACTGACTCGTATGTACACATATCCATCCCATTGGGAACCTTTTTGTTAGGAATATTATTTTATTTGGTTGGTGTGTCTCAGTGTCTCACACTATTCATACATACATTTGTATTTTAAACATGTTTAGAAGTGGTTGATAATATTTATGACAATTATATTATATTATATACCACACCGTACATTATGTGATAAGTTTATGACGTGTTGGTAGATTGGCGCAGTCGGTAGGTATCATTATTGACAATAATGTTGTTACACAAAGTATATAATAACATACACACATTATTATATTTTGTAAGATAGCAGCAACCAAAATATGTTTTAATGTTTCTCATGCCGAAGTTATGAAAATGGAAAATTATGTAAATAAGGTTTTTATAATTATATACAATAATCGAAACTACTTATGTTTGTTGGTTATTCTAAGTGAGTCACATAAAATGTTGTTCACATCAAATGCTTGATATGAAAAATCATACACACGATCGAACCCAAGATCTCTGGCATTCTAGACCAATGCTCTACCGACTCTACCAACAGTTCAATTAGCTAAAAAGAAACAATGTTATCTTCAATTTGTATTTAACTTCAATGAATTCGGTTTACATCAGCTTTACATAAAAGCTATCACAAAAGGGACATAAAGCCTCATTTAGAGTACCTCTAAATAAGACTTTGTCATTGAAGGAAAAATTAATTGATTTGTTAATATGAAAAATATTTCATTAGTTTTAAATTTCCGTCACTTTTTAAGTGACCCAACGTCCTCAAGCATAAATTCGATTTTAGGGGTTCAGTAGCGAATCACGACTAAAAACCAAATATTGCCACAGAATAACAACATAGTTTCTAAATCGGGTCATCTTGTGTCAGACTTGCATGGAAAATTAGAAAAGCTAAGATTTAATGGGTAGCAATGCTTTTATTATGTGCTGGTGTTTAAGATAACAATCGGATTATAAACAATAATTCCTTTATCAAAGCAACTCAGACCATGTTAAACCAAACACCATGGAACACGTGATAACTACGCCATTGTCTTATTTATTTATATAATAGGTACTACAATTGACACGAGACACGAGATCTACACGAACGTGTGTGCTTGTCAGTCGTCATAGCAATAGAACAGAATCGTTCTACACGCATTCAATGGTGTAATATTATTATGATAACCGCTGGTATATATTAGCATGCAGATAGATGATATGTTATATGCAACATTTGTATATACCGGGTGTTTCATTTTAATTCCCGCAGGCCAATATCTCGTAAGATAGTGAAGGTTTCTAGGGGGTCGGGTCAAATAATTGTGACCTTACAGAAAAGTGAGTTACAGAAAATGTGGTCAGGTAACTTTAATTATTATACATTTTTTCCCTTGAATATTATTTAGAGAAAAATTCACGATTTTAATGTTTTTTTCATTGCTGGAATGATAGAAGTAAATTATTGTATTTCCATAAAACCTCGGCAATCGTTAAGTTTATTGAAAAAGTTGCAAGAAGCGATTTTGTAAGAAACATCAACCTGTTTATGAATCGACAAGATGGGCTTCTCTCAAAAGTAAGATCTGCACAGTTGAATGTTAACACTAATACCTTAAAGATTGTACAAGGTTCGTTCGATTCAAAATTTTTATCCTAGCAAACCTTAAATTGCACTGTACCAACTTGTAACATTATTATAATAATGTATGCACTATCCTACGAAGTACGACATGGCTGGCGACTATTCATAACAATGCATGTGTGTGCAATCATCTTAATAATGTCAAATATCACAGGAGGGTGAGGGTGTTATTTAGTCACTCTCTCTCGTAGAGGGTGAATTATAACCTTTTTTTGTATTTAATACGAATAATATTTCCCCCCTTTGATTCTAGTTATTAGTAGTATATACACGTCTGTGGATAATTCTGAACTGTTTACAGAATTATTTTGACTACAGTTTCGCAAACGCAGTTGCTTCTACAGGAAATATATTATGAAATCTACATAAATTTGTTGGATCTTTTCTTGACCTTTGTCTATTGAACTATGTTGAAGTTAACAATACGCAGAGAAGGTCCAATTCTTTATCCAATATTTGCAGTAATTTGTGCTGAATCAATTTACATTGATCCACAAAATAACTGTAAAGTTATGAAAAAGGCTACTTCTAAAAGTCCATATAGTACATGTGTTCCTGAATTATTGGCCGGAATATAGATATTGTTATTTAATAATAATTCTATGCTGAATTTGATAACAACGGGTGGGTTGGGTGCATTAATGATTTGTGAGTTCGACTGTGCAGTACTTTGCAATCAAATATTTTTGTGTATAATGTCCAAGAATTTATTAAAAACTCGCATTATAATAAACTGCAACCCCTAACTCTAAGTATTGGTAGATAATTTGACTTTGTTAACATTAAATTTCACGGTGCTAAAAGATTATTACTACTATTTATAAAAGGGGTGCTTTGTAATTTACGTTTGGTTGTCTCAAATTTACATTTATACTTTTTCAGTAGGATTAATGAAGTTTTATTTGTAGACTTGGAAATTTGATATATTCGGCTATCTAGTCAGTTAGTTGGTAAATTTCCTCACAATAAATAGACAATACAAAATAAATTTGATTCCGATATGGTTGAAACTGTGACCGCTAGGGTGGCTTCATTATTAATTTGTTTATTTACTATTTACATATTTTTTAATTGTTTTTTTTTTTTTTTTTGTAAACTAGCTATCATAGTGAGAGATCATATGCATTCCACTACCATATTATCTCAGGTAGCTCAGAGGCAGAGCGTTGGTCTTGAATGCCAGAGGTCGTGGGTTCGATTCACATCCTTGATGTCTATGATTTGTCATATCAAGCATTTGATTTCAAAGAATGTTGTAGTTTTGGAAAAATTGACATATAAATTGAATTCGATTTAATGTGTACGAACAACCTTAAATCTCCTGGGATGTATTTACATTAAAACCTTAAAATACAAATAAATAAGTTTTTCCGAAACATACAAAGATATCCTTTAATCCATAGACAGACATGTTTAAAGCTTTTCTTGAATCGTAAAACCGCTTATTCTCATTTAATTTTTGTTCATTAAATTTTAATCGATTTACATTCTAAAGTGTGTATTTTCAAGGACACTTCACATCAAATAACTTTTTTTTGATGCTCTTTGAATTTTTTCCTTTTTTTTTTTTATAAAAACTACCCCCATATAAAGAAATTAATTACGCCGGGTACTTAAAGAAAGTTTTATAATTTTTAGGGTGATAAATGTATGTTATGTATGTATAAAAGTGCTTGAAAACAATATCGAAAACTGAAACTTTTTTGTTTTTGAAAGATTCAAGAGAGTGAAGAATGAAAAACAGAATGAAACCTTACATAATAAAATAATATGACTCATCATCACACATCACTTATCCTCGTATACGACACGGGCAACAACCCGTTGAAAAATCGATACATTTTCTTAAAAAAACAAATCAATCAAAAAAATTATTGAAAAATGAATGCTAGTTTTGAAGGTCCATGATACTTGCACTATAGATCTTGAAATGTCTGGTTACCTTAGTGCAATACATACACACCCGTTCGTAAAACCCGTTTTTACACCAGTAACTTCAGATGTAATTATTCATGCGATTGATTTAGTGAGCATGCGCTGTAGTATTTTTTATGCATATTTTTAGTTTGATGAAATAGAGAAGAATTCTATTTTGATGATTTTTTTTCATGAAATCTTATCTGTAACGTAATATGTAACAAATAGTGTGTACGATATGTTTATATTCTACTTCCTTGTGATTGGTATACTCTGATCATGTGATTGAAGTGATTGAAAATGAAAGAAATAGTAAAGAAGACGAGAGTTATAGCTGAATGCATTTCAATGTAACCTCAGTTATGTCAACTATTTTTATTGCGATTGAAAACTTTCGTCAAGACTTTCATGTGCAAAAAACGGGCAAATACAATGACACTTAGTATGTTTCAACTGGTTCAACTTTTATGAATGGTAGTGTACGTCACCAGGTTACATTTTAGAATCAATATGCCAGGAGATATCTATGAGCTTGTTTATTCCTACAAGCTCAAGCACAACCAACGTTAACGATCAGTTTGACTACAAACATGGACAGAATTGATGTCAATCTCAGACAATAGAAAAAAGTCAAAATTTGAACTTTCTAGAATCTGTTTTATGAATTTTTGGCACATCGAACGGTCAAGACAATTAAAACATGTGAATAAAGTATCATTTATTTTGGGAGCTTAATAGATAATAATGAAGAATATATATATGATTACAATTCTATTTGAAAATCTTTTAATAGATTTATTCTGCAATTGTGAGTTGTGACTAAAACTGTTGAAGGGGGAACTTCCTCATCATATTGTAAGAGACGCCTTACGTACTTACTTACCTCTCTCTTATCAGATCTGACTACATGTGTGATACAATGACTGACTCATCATCATCGTATTGCATTATAATAAATTAAAATTCGTGTAATGTGTAAAAATTTGTTTTGGTACAGCCTACATCTTTTACCATAGAGGATGACCTATGGATAAAGTTCATTAAAAACAATATTGTGAAATTAAAATCAGATTGTGGGTGGAAATTATGAATCAGTACTTTATTTTTTAATTGTTTTTGTCAACTAGCGTCTATTTATATCCATTGTTAATATGGTTGCAAATCGGTTATATTATACTAACAGAAGTGACTGGTGTTTATTTACATTTAAGTAAGATGTCTATACATTGATAACACATATCAAATGCTTGATATGAAAAATCATACACATTTAGGATGAGGATCGAACTAACGACTTCTAGTACTTTGCTGTTGTTTTTTTTTTAAAGAAATTTACGCAAAACAACAAAATTTTTGCCTTGAGAACAGGATGTTGTTCTGAAGACCACAAAAGTAGCGTTAAACTTTTATAATTAATTTGTGAAAAATGACAAGACAATAATTATACATTATAGAAACATAAATGATCGTTATTAGTTTGGTTTGAAATTAGGTACAAGAATGTCTTCATCATTATTACTCCATGTTTCTGATAAACGAACAATATTAGAATTACGAGCCACATTATCAATGATATCATTTTTCAGGGCTCGTAAACTTTGTATTTTAAAAGTATGTATTGTTAAATCTGATCTGGTCTTGATAAATTTGATAAATTGATATTGATAAACTCTGATTCTAATGTAAATAATGGATTTAATCCCAACCCTACAAAGTCTAATTAGAACGAAAGAAGTGACGCAAGTTCTGTTCTACCGCATGATCAAATGTAGAATCATTAGTTTTAGATACAAAATATAATTTTTCATTTTATTAAACTTTTGTTTCTTAATAGTAGTGTTGACTTTATTTATATTATTTTAATAAATTATTTAAAAGGAAGTATATCTTCTTACATGCGTACACACAAACACTGTTTTTTTGTATATGTAAAGCAAAAATGAATGTCTTTTTAGACAAGATTTCTAAATCAATTCTTATAACAATTGTAATTTCAAGGTTTTGTAAATCTCTCATATAATTGAAAAATAATTATCCAAAAATTCATTCTTAATTGTCAATTCATGTCTAAAAAAACAAACTTTCTCTCTAATAACGATCACACACAAATTTCTGGGAAATCAAACGCATTATAAATGTCAAACTATAACGAATTATCGAATGATTAATTAATAATTATTTATAAAATAAATGAAAAATAATTATACTTAAATATAAAAACGAACAACAAATTAATAACGAATATGAAATATGTCGTCATTATTAATATGCACAAACATATTTTATAATAATTATATTAATAAAAAAATATATATATATAACATCCATAACGGTCATCATCATATTGCTGCATAGTTCTAATTAAGGTGATGGGTCCTCGTATACGCACAACATCAATTAATCATCTCGTATGTCTATTTACATGCTAACATATAAATAAGTTTACACACGCTAAAATTGTTATTTATATTGATGCTATTAGATCTTAGATGCTGTGTATCCAATCACGAGATAGATCTTATCTTAGAAAAGTGTATGAGATATTTGTTGATACCGCATTAATTTTATAAGAAAAGTTGTTGATATCAGAAAAGTCATTTTAAAAGCCAAAAATTTGCTCAGGCACGAATCTATGACTTATTTATGGGGAGAATATCAGTCCACGTTATGTCTGCGCAGTATGCCTACTTGCAAACTGGGAGGTATTGGGTTCGAATCCCGACATCAGTTTCCTTCATGAACCTTCATGAAGATGAATATCGGCATAGTTCCTATCATAGTCGGCTGTACCTGCTTATCCTACGAATTTCTAGTCTATACACAAAAGTTCCTTCTACTCCACTCACATCCTCCCATCCTTAGGCATCAAAATGGACCTTATGATCGAAGTGTTACCCGTCCAGAACAGCCGCTACAATCTATCTATCTGTCTATCTAGGTAGTATACGTATAGACAAGTCTCATATGTGTAACGTGTCTACCGGTACAGTATTGGACAAAAGTTGTGGCTCATTATGCTATACATTTCTTCACTGTTACTATACGCATACGTTTCACATGTTTTTGACAATATTGTATCCACGACAACGTTACCTTAAGACAGTTAACAATTTTAACGTGTACATAATATTGTATTTTGTAATATGTTGCATGTTAGCATGTAAACGAACAGTTTAATTAATCATATGTCATATTAAATTTGAACTACTATTTTCTACGGCACCCAAAACTAAAGTCACTAAAAAACAAACCCCCCCTCAAACAATAACTATTTACTATACTAAAAAATATTTAATTATTACTAAATATGATGGATGCGTTCATTTACTATACTCTTACTAGTTCTAACTGTATAGTATGGTTGACTATCCAATTAGCCAAACACACACTCACGTCACACATGTCACACGATTGTGGTGCGGTGGTCCAGTTGTGTCATCATAACCGCTGAGCCTAATATGCAGACGTTATTATACTGTGTCAAATTGAATTTGCTATGCTCAGAATACAATTCGAACGTTATCACATATTTTAATGCAATATGTAGTGTCCCTTGTTCAATGTCCATAATATATATTCAGAAACTACTCACTCCTTAATAATAAATAGGTCCAGAGTTCATGTCCCTGCGTCAAAATGTTTGTGTAAAAGAGAGGATTCCAATTAGATCTGAAATTATATTCTAAGAATCATTAATTAAAAGACACTTTGGGATTGAAACCAAGATTCATTTTGCCTGATCTCAAAAAAGTTTGTTGATAAACAACAGATAGTTACCGAAATAACAAAGGACATATGTAGTGAGTCCGCTAAGGTATATAAATATGAAAGTATTTTGAGATTAAGTAGCGAGTATACTACAATTTTATAACCTAGGAAATTGACAGTTTATAGGGTCGTAGATCTATCGCATAGGAATGCATTTTCTTCAACATGATATATCATACGATCTAACGAAAAAGGGTTATTGTCTTTATTTTAGGGAAAATCATGTTTTAGATTGAGTCTAAATCAATGATAGTGAATGATAATATGCATTGCACTACCATATCATCTCAGGTATCTTAGAGACAAATGCGATTCTGTTTCTTGTTCTTTAGTTGGTCTAATATACAAAATCAAAGGTTTATTGTTTTTGCAACGTAAAGTTTTGATCAAATAACAGGAGTTTGTTGATTTTTCAACGAGGTTTCGTATATTGAAGCCAAATTTAATTATAACGTCATATTTATAATAGTAAATCGTGTGTATTGTTAGTATGTTCGTCATGATTTAACTGGACTAAGGGGTTCCATCCATCATCTGTGGGAGGTTCCTATTCAATCAATTGTATGCATTATTTCATAATGAACTTACACTTTATGTTATGAGATTACGCACATTGTACCAAACCTTTGGGGTTCGAAACCGAGTCATAGTTATATTTGAATTAAATTTAGTTGTAATTTATTATTAAGACATCGAGATGATCTAATGATGGCTGGCCTTCGAGAATACACAACACGAAACAGAAATACGAAATTTTAGGAAGCGTTGAAAAAATCAGTCTCAAATAAATTAGATATGTTGCAATAAATTGAAACATATGTTAACACAATTACAAAAAGGGTAACATAACGTAATAAAAACGTTAATTTTTCAATGGTTATACCAAATTAAGATATTTCAATTATAAAAAAAAGCAACAAATCAATTCATAATTGAAGTATTCCAAAGGTTTTAACGACCTTTATACAGCATAAATTTTCAAAAATTGAGCAATAAATCGAAACATATGTAAACACAATTACGATAACATAACGTGATAAAAACGTTAATTTTTTTTAAATTTATTTACGCATGTTTGAATTTCTCTCCTCTGAACATTAAATGTACTGTGCGTACTTACGGACTACGATAATTTATAATTGGCAGGTGTTGATGTTATCATACGCGCGATAATTATAGGTATTAATTTCATCATATGATTTTTATATTGATGTATTGCATGGCATGTCATGGCGTACGACTGGCGGCTTGCATGATGCATGTTATGTTTGTTTGTGTGCTGGTGGTATAAATGAATGGGCAAAACGATTTTTGAAATTTAATAATCAATTATTTTTTTATTGGTATACAAATTATGTTTGCATTAGAAGGTTACTTAAAAATTTAATCAACTGTATAATAATTATTAGGTATAATAAAAAAATTTAATAAAAAAAACTACTATTGAAATAATACCTTCAATTGATTTATTTATTAAATAATTAAAAATGCGTTATAAATGATCCGGCAACTAGAAAAATTTGTTGATTTAGCATGGAGTAAACAGAAAATTCCGCGCAAAAAAAGTAGACCCAACTACGCCAAGTAAAAAACACTTGGGTATTCTGTATTAAATAATAGCAAAACAACTCTCGTTTGTGACATGATCCATTGTGATAGGTATATTTTATTATCAAATCAAAAAAAATAGTTAAAATGATATTATTGTAAGTATTTATAGTGAGTGTAAGTGAGAACACCATGTATTCATAGTTAATAGCGAAACTGAACTCTGTTGATAGTGATATTATAGAGATCACTGATAGTAATTCAACTCGCAGCCCAAAGTAAATTTGGTCGTAATTCGGTACAATTAAGGGATGCGCAAAACTACATGAAATAAAACGATGGTTGAATTTCAGTAACATATATTTGGAAGACCTGGTAGGTAAGCTCCTGGCTATTGCCAAAATATGGGAGAAGCTAATCTCGCCGGTAGAAGGAGGAGCACAATGGACCATAAGGTCGAAATGCAATAGTTTTAGACCCCAATATAAAATCAATCAATGTATATTATTTGTTCAAGTAATAATCGCTTGTAAATATAATTTGCTCAAAATTAACTTAATTCTTACTGTCCCAACAGCCTTAATATCTTATAAAATATATTTAAAACAACCCGATTTTCAATTGCTTTTTTAACACTTCAAAATGCATTCAAATGTTTTGTTTAATTTAAAATAATTCTTAAAAACGTATTGATTTGTAATTAAATCTGGAATAAAGTGGGCACTAATTGAAAACTTATTAAACCGTAATAAATATCAAATACCTATTAAAAAATCAACAATAATTTGTAATATTAGACACGACAGACAACACGTGCTCAGTACGGCACTTGGTAGCAGCTATACACGCTTTAAAATAGTTTTGGAATTATGCAAAACCGCCAACACAGCTGTCGTCAAACACAAACTTTAGTTAATTTCGTTCCAGTAAGTTTAATAAACGCGATCAAAGTTTATAAAAACAAAAAAATCACCTGGTAGTACCAATTTCACTTTTTGATTCGTATCTTAATAAAAAATAATTTTTGTAGATTTTTGAATTAACAATTCAGAATATTATTTTAATTCACAATTGTTTTTTTGAAAAAAGAAAAGGGTTTGTTTTTTTTTTTAATCGTTTATATGTAAATGGCAACAGCAAATACCAAACCATAACCCAAAGAAATTATTGTAAACAGATGTTGTTTTTATTATATAAAAATTTGTATATTCTAATTTAAAAAAACAAAAATAATATAAATGATGAAAGGGGTGAAATAAGATGACGATAAATATTATAATTTTATTTTTAATGAATAATTAATGGGGTTTGTGAGTTTAACTATATTCAAAGAAATATAATTCGTCTCACTTTTTGTTGTGTTTTGTTATGAAAATAAACTTTGTGGTTTTTATATAAAATTCAAGTAAATCTTATTCTATTTTAAGGTATTTACAATCTTGAAGCCCTGTTTCTTAAGGTAGTACTGTCATTACACAATATTTAATTTTATAATTTGAGTTTTTGAGCTTGTTATACATTATGGTATAAAGAAAATTAAAATGTTGGGTCATAAAGTCCATTAGTTCAAAAACCGTTCTTACGAATTTCATCAAAAATTATACAAAAGCCCGTTTGTACACATGAAAGTTTTCAATCGCAATAAAAATATTTGATATAACTAAAGTTACATTACTGTACACACGATGTAATTCGCTTGAAATGTTTGCTAACAGCTATAACTTTCATCTTGTTTACTATTTCTTTCTTTGTCAATCACTTCAGTCACGTGATCAGAGTATACCAATCACAAGGAAGTAGCATATCAACACATTGTACACACTATTCGTTACATATTACGTTACATATAAGATTTTTTGGAAAAAAATCGTCAAAATAGAAGTCTTCCCTATTTCATCAAACTAAAAACATGCATAAAAAATACTATTGCGCATGCTCACCAAATCATTCGCATGAATACTTATAAAGTGACGTAAAAACGGGCCAAGAAAATAAGAAACGTAAATTTACAGATTTTATTACTAATTAGATTTTATAATATTTATTAAACAAATGATGAAAAATTAATAATGAAATGGTTTTTTAATGTAAATAACAGCAGTAATAGGGGACTTGGCTATTGAGGGAGTAGGAAAATACATAGACTAATAAATATAAGTGAGTAGGAATATATTTCAAATAGATAATGTGTGTATATTCTTCAAATAGACAATATATTATTGAGTTTGAGGTGTACTACATTCAAGTCAAAAAATATATTCTATAACATGAGTCTATTTTTAAAATTTGATGTGGATTCTAAGCTGAAACTGTTTAGAAAGAGAACGACATTAATGTTGAAACATTTTGAAATTTTCTTGAAAGTTCGCATATATGTTTTTCCGTTGTTTAACTGTAAGGTCCTCCATATTATATTTATGAAAATGGGTCAACCTGAAAATGTACTCATAACCGTGTACATAGAGTACGATAATCTCACAATCTAAAAAAAATGTTATAAAATCTTGTAGTTTATTAAGAATGTTCAAACAACCATATGGCTATAATATTGGGTATATATACAGTGTGTTCGAGAAATATGTTGCTAAAATAGATAACCAAACCACATCTAAATGAAGATGCCGTGTGCGACGTGTCTACCCACACTGCCAACTTCTCATTTGGTGCCGTTGAAAACTAGAGACTAGTCTGATTCAGCTATTCATTAAGTTTAATTGTTATATAAAAAAAAACCGCCAATATCACTATTTCTTGAGGTTAATCAGAGGCAAAATCATGTTGTTTATGTATAAACTTATTTTAAAGCATTTTTACAAAGTTTTTCCGAACACCCTGTATACTGTAATAACTATATTTCGTTATAAAAGAATTATTTCTTTAAACTCTTATCAGTTCAATAAATAAGGTCATTTTATATCAATTGATTAAAAATCGATTGTTAGATAATGGAAACTACCTCATGTTTTAAATTCATGTGAAACTTTATATTAAAAAATCCCATTATAAAAACTTACAATTGCTATCGTGGTATCAATGATTTTGTATCAGATGAATTTTGGGAAAGCGAACCGGTGTATACTTTACCATTTTGAGTATAAAATAGTTGAATTTGAGAAAAAATAAAATTTAATAGAAATTTTGTTACCTGAATAAAAGTTGGCAGACGCAAAACAAAGAATCCACCAATTTTAAATGTAATACCCGGAGCAAAGACGGCTAAACTTGTTAAAAACCTTTGACGAAATTTTTTCGAACCCGCATACCAATCTATTTCACACAGTTTAATGGATACACGATTTGACTAAAGGATATAAAAATTTGTTTATGATCAATTTATGAAAAGTGCGCGTCTATACTTCATTAAGACTTTAAAATCGGGTCGCACCTTTAGGCCACTGAATACTCACTTGGAAATATATTTCTTCGCCAAAAAAACAATACATGAATAAATCAAATAACGCTGACATACCCAAAAAAATATCACTTCCAGATTCACTGATTGGCTAAAACAGATCACAAAACGCAGGTGATACTCTTTGCAAAATCATACCTCATAAGAAAAACTTAGATCTTACTAAACATGCAACAAGAATTAAAGCTGCACATAAGGAATAAGCTTGTGGACCAATTTGTCCAACCCATTGCAACGAATTCAAATCTGCTATTAATCGTGCAACCCTATAAAACAAAATTTTAAAAAACTTTTAATGCTACACCATTTTTCTCAGATTGGTAATTGACGCCTATATTTTTACCTACTTGCGTTAAAGCTTTGTAGCGGCAAAAACCGAAATTACTTATCTAATGCTGTATGACGACAGTGTCTTTAGAATCCTTATAAATTAGTGAATTTTTCAAAGGTAATCGGTAAAATAATTTATAAAATTTGGCATATTATATAGACCCAAAAAACAGTGGATTTCAATAAGGACTTTGGAGATCCTATTCAGGATGGCAATATCTTTAACTCTACCTAATATGACATCTGTAAGACTATCACTTTGATATTCATTTTGTTCCCTTTCTATCCAATAGAATTAAATTTGGGTAAAAATATTTAAAATACTTTCGCTGGATCCGGGCTTAGGTTATATGTTTTATTGGCAACAACAAAGCCTATATCGTATAGTTTAGCTCTGATTTTACGAGTTGGATTTCATGAAAACGTCGAAAATTTGGATAAATTACATATACAAACAGATTGACATAGATGACTATCCATATTTATACATTTACTTTCAATTTACCCAATTATTTTTACTGTGTACAGAGAGCTAATCCCACTTACTTGAATATATTATGATACTCTTGTAAAAAATGATCCAATTCTTCTTCAGCATCTTTGCCATGTACATTAATCGTTGAAATTTCATCCGCTAACAATTTAAAATGTGCATTAATCTTAATCATTAAACTGAGCGTCGATACATGTACAACCGTTAAACATGCCCCACAATTCCAATATGCATGCATCTGATAAAATAATCCAAATGCAAATTTCCAACCCGTTTCGTACATATCGAACGGCAGCCATGTATGAAATGGTAAATTAATATTATCATACGAATGTTGTTGCAAAATAATTTGTAAAATTGGTCCAAATGTAATGACCACCGATAGATATGGAAATCCAATAATAAAACATGAATAATATAAGGCAATTTTATGGGCACGTTGTACAATTGAATCCATTTCTTTAAATTTGGCCACTTTAATAAAATTCAGCATATCACGAATTCGTTCTTCGTAATGCATCCAAATGATGAGTCGATACATTGTTAGGAATGGTAAAAATATGATATGGATCATACGAACTAGTTCCACAAATGAGACATCGTATACAATTATATAGATGATTTGTGTTAATCCAAAAAATAGCATAAAACTCATTTGGATATAGGTGTAGAGTTTGTAATATTTATTATCCGTTGGATGATGCCAATATCCAAACGTTCGGGCGTATTTTAAATTAAATTTTAAAAATTCCCATCGTTTTGGTTGTTTTTCAATACAATTATTTTGTTTCTTTTTGAAAATTCCATTAAATGGTATTTTTTCTATTAACCATTCCATTTTTTCTTCTCCGAAAAATGGTTATTTATTCTTTTGTTAAAATGCAATTGATGGGACTTTGGTTATGGAATTGAATTTATATAATGCATATTCGTTTTAATTATTCATAAAGTTTCCAAATGTATTTAGTCTAAACGGTAGTTGCCAAATTTCATCCATATATAAAGGCAAGGAACTATTCCCAGTGGTTGTGCTTGATTAAAGACGTTCTGCTTGGAACTGGGAGGTAAAGAGTTAGATTTCCAACGGTTAATTAAATAAAATTTAAAACATGGGCCGGTTAATTGACTACACTGTCGAGATAGGGATTGATGACTCTTAAGACATTTCCTCACGGTTCTCAGTCATAAGTCGAATGTTTTCCCCACTTTTATCCATGAGCAGGCTTTCACCTGAGTTCATCGACAGTGTAATAGTGTTTTTGCCTTCAGCGCTCAAACTACATATTCTTTTAACAATTAATTAATAGGTTCGTTTGTCAAATAACTTGAGTTCAAACGAAATATTTTCTTAGTAAGAAAAGTTCGTTAATACTTTTTATTCTATTAATTTCCAACAATTTGTCTGAAATAATTGACTGTACGTTCATGTAATTGATTGTTCTGAAATTACCTTTGTAACTGAAATTACTTTGTAAACAATTAGAAAATTATATTCACATCCGTATTACACAATGTTTCTGTAGAATTCTGTATAGATGTACATACTATAATTCCGTTATCTTGCTATATTCGAAAACTCATCACTGTATCTCTTTTAATTCAAAAGTTCTAAGGGTGTCATTTTGGGTGTCATTAAGGGTGTCACCTGTAATAGATTCCGTTATGATTAAATGCAAACACTAGACGAGTCTAGACTTGGTACAGACCTTCTTTAAGAATCTGGATGGTGATCTTTCATGTATTTCCCATGTCTTCGATTTGGTGTTACTAGTTGGATTTAATGATAGACTGCTAATATTTCAGAACAATTTCTTATTGATTGATAAGATTTCAGCTAACCTTTAGTCCGAAAACAAGGCTATCTAGCTTTAATGGTCTCATTTTCGGTGTCCCAAAAATTGTAAAACGAAGACAAATCCACAAAAGCACAAGACTAATTCTGCATACCACACTGTCCATAGATCAGAGTTGAATGTGCGCATAAGAATTTCATAGCAATATTGTAAACAGTTTCTGAAATCTACGTAATTTGTTACTGATGTTTTTCTGAGAAATTGGTGTTGGTCTTATAAAAGATGTCTCATATTAAACTTACTTGTTTTTAAGCAAGGGCACATGAAAAAGGATTCGAATCACCGCACCGACGACACTCGGTAATTAACTTTCTGTTCTTCGCTTGAACGTGGCGTAGGTTTGCGTTCTGCGTTTGTAGGTCTTGTATTCGGCTCCTTCCGCTAGGGTTGTTCAGTTTAGTATCCAGTCTTCATTTAAATCTTCTTGATTTAAGCAAGGGTACTTGAATAAGGCCTCGATTCTCTGCACCGGTGGCTCTTGGAAATTTTTCTCTCGCTAGAAAACGGCGTAGAACGTCTAGAATTGCTTTCTGCGTTTGTAGGTCTTAAATTAGCTTCGTTCTGGGTGTGGCCGTCTTACGTTCAACAATTTCAAGCTAGAGACAAGTCCTCTTTCAAGTATTGTTAAGCATTTTACCTGTAACAGTTCGATCTCGCTTCGCTTATCTATTAAAAAATCTTTTGTTTCAACCATCCTGATTGTTTTCTTTGCTATTAAAATTTATTTTTAGAAATTCGGTACTAAAACCATGTTTAATAATAAATCTACGGATATTAAATTACATAAGTCAGCAGTCACAACGAGTGTAAGTAGTAAATCTTATGTTGATGTATGCAAATTGTATGCAAGAAATTTTAATCACTGTACGGGTTTTCTCACTTTTTTTTTTTACAAACAGAAACCAGTAATGAACACAAACAATATGTTTTTAATTAATTTCACTTTCCATATCAAATTGTCAACACAACAGATCTATCTGATGTTGTTTTGTTGTATTTGTGTTTATTCATACAAAATTTTACAAAAGACAACACATTTAACAAAAATGTTAGATACAAAAGTTGTTATTCAATAAAAAAAAGTGTGAGTATATGGTTTGTGTTGTTTAGCATTTTGCACTCAAATTCCAAAATATTTTATTCAAACAACAACTATCACTTTCGACTTTCATTCAAAACTGGTTATTTGAGTTTCGTTTCGTTTTTTTTTTTTTTTTGAAAAACAAATAGATAAATCTTAAAGCCCCGTATATTTGAATATTTTATGTGATAAATTTTTTTGAGTAATGATTTTGATTTTATAGTATCTATATTGGATTTTGATTAATACTTCCGTATCATTATGTATGAATTTCTTTGAAATAAATATTCTGTGTATTTAAAAAAAAAAGTAATGAGTTTAGTTTAAAAAAAAAATTACGTGTTTAGTTTTAAAAAAAAACTAAACACTTTATAGAAAATAATTGAATTATCAATTATTTTCATAAATATGAAATTAAGTTAATTTAGTAATTTTAATTAAAAGAGGTATTATGATGTATTTTTAAAAAAAAAATAATGAAAACTAAATATACGGTACTTTAGAAAAAAAAATCCAAAGCAGAGTATTGTATGTGGAATTATGAAAATTGGAAAACGATCGGTGCTAACGCGATACACGTAAATATAAAAAAATAACACGTTGAACCGAAAGTCTTTCAATAAAAGCTGGGCCCATTAAAAAAGATAATATTGAGGTAGTAAGATCTTTACTATCCAGTAAGTGTCTAAGTTATCGACTAGTGATTCGAATCAGAAATACTGAAAATAAAAAAAAGTACAAAAAAAAGAACAAAACAAAATATATGTAAAAATAAAATATATTTGAAATAAATAATTTTTCATTTAATATGTTGATAGTATAACTATCCTTAAAATACTAAGTTTGGTTGTACAAGTTATAAAAAAAATTACATAAATATGTACTAGATTGAACTGTAGTAAAAAGAAATATCGTATATAAAAAAAAAAAACGACACTACAGTAAAAAAAAATGTTCAAATATGTCTGATTTGCAAAAATATAAATATACACTACAAATTTAATTCAGATACATAGTTGTATATAAAGGGGACTTTACGCTTCTGTAAAGAAAAACTACAAGGCCAAAAATACCAAGCGTATACAAAACAATATAGTTATAAATTGAAAAAGTCATTGCATATTCACATAAAATACATAAATTGTACAGCCAAAATGTGTATAGAATGTGTATTGAAATGTGACAAGTTTGAAAAACCACAAGTTTCGGAATGGTGAATTAAATAAATTATACAAAAAAAATATACTTAGATACAATCAGATAGAAACCATTAATTCGCCTATTCGATACTTCAGCACAATCCATAATAAATATTCAATTTGTAAATTGAAGAAATAAAAATTCAAAATACCATCTGATTAATTCATGTGAGACAACTACTTTTAGTAACTGTACTGAGCCAACTAATTTTAGTAACTGTCTTGAGACAAGTACTTTTTGTAACTGATTTGAAATATGTGCGGAAATATCGAAGTAAGCTTGGATATACGCAAGTCATATCCGATCTAAGTAAATGTTTGTTGAAATTATGTAAATTCTCAACTCGCATAAACCAATAATTATATAAATTATTATTTTTTGAATAATAAAAATATGAAAACAAAATAATAATAAATTTTAAACAGTGGAGTACTAAAAAAAATTATTCTCCAATTCTTCCAAAATAAAATAGTAAAGACCTTATGCATAGACGAGTTATTTTTTATTTATTTTGCCAATCAAGCAGGGACGTCCATAACTATTCCTGAACGTCAAAATTGATAAATATCCACAAAATTTGAGTCCTCTATGCATAGAAGAGTTGTTTTCTCTTTATTTTGCCAATCAAGCAGGGACGTCCATAACTATTCCTGAACGTCAAAATTGATAAATATCCACAAAATTTGAGTCCTGCCCCTTTTTAGAAATAGTTATTTAAATACCTGAGAAACTACCTACAATAATTATTTAAATATCCTGTTTATATTTAGTTCTTTTTCAGTTCGCCTACAGTTTATTTTACTGATACACGTGCATATTCTCCTAATACAGTCTTGATATTTCGGTAATTACCGATGTAAGCTGAGATTGTGGCAAAACTATTAGAGTTAAAAACTAAAAGAGTTTCAAACGTTTTTTTTTCTACCTCTTACGCCTTAAATGATCGATTTATGTAAGGGATATCCTGACATATTTGACCCATTCGAAAAAGTCAAAGTCACTTTAGAAATAGAGCACGCTAAAGAAATTTCAGCTCGTTGTTATCTATTTTCGTTTATAATACAATATTTTGACGGGCGGATAAACGGAAGTATCTTAACTAGAACATTTTAGGAACACTTAAACACAATATTTTTTCTAATTTGATAAATATAATATATACCGGATATGAAACTGGCTTTATTCCTCAGTCCATTATCACAAATCTTTGAAAATGAAAAAAAATATATTATCTAAAATGAATTAAAATATATATTTTATAATTATCCTAAATCATCATTCACCGATTTCATGGAAGTCATTTTAAAATATACAAATAAATATTTAATAATTGCTAATTTTCTATCCTTTAAACAACAAAAATTTACATTTAAGAAAGTTTTCCGTTTAAAGTTTTTTTGTTGTCAATAATACGTATGTTATTAAACAAATTTTAATGACCACTAATTTATCTGTTTCGAAATTATTTTGTTATGCTAAAATTGATTTTTTTGGACATGGAGGAGAGGTAGAAGGTCAAATTTAAGAACATTATTATTAGTACTAATTCATGTAAATTTAGTATAAAACACGGTGTGAGCGCAGGTCTGACCACGTGTCGTATAGGGTTCCGTAGCTATATTATATGTCTATGAGCATTAAACAGACCAATAACTATATGTTTTAAACGTTATATTATTGAATGATAATTAGTGAGAACTCTAGGTTTTTGAAATAAAATTTCAAATTCGTCCCCTTTACCTAGATCAGTTTTTTGTATTATAAATACGTATTTCGACTACAATGTAGTCATCATCAGTATAAATTAGCTAGTCGTACTTTACTCTTTGACAATTACAACAGTACCGTGATACTGTCACCAAATTAGTAACAAGTAACATTTCCTGCGACAATATAAGAGTAATTTTAATAAGAGTAAAATTAACAGGAACAAATGTGAATGAAGAAATTTTAACAAGAGCAATTTCAATATAATTTAAAATTTATTATATTTTAAATCTAGTATATATTTTAATCTAGTTAATTTTCTATTTATTTTTTGTCTGTTGATCGCGACTTTATAACTATCTCTAATTGTCAAAGAGTAAAGTACGACTAGCTAATTTATACTGATGATGACTACATTGTAGTCGAAATACGTATTTATAATACAAAAAACTGATCTAGGTAAAGGGGACGAATTTGAAATTTTATATGTTTTAAGTTGGTCGGCTAAAAATGGTTGTTTATTGTGTTCAACGAAAGAATAATCTGTTTTTTTAATATCAATTAATTAATTTTTTCTAAATTTTGACAGTTTGAAATGTCAATTTTTCTATATATTTTTAATTTATTGACACATTATAATTAATTTCCAAAATCTTAGAAATTATAGAAACTATAAAAATAACTATAAACTCTATTAGAAATCTTGGCCGGCTATAACTTGGAACAGTCAGAAAACAGCTATAACTTCGAAACGGTTTGAAATTTTGAACTTCTGATAGTTTTTCTGGAGTCTTCTCTCAACATTATTTCGCTATCTGTACACTTAATTTGGCTTCTCTTTTGCCACAAGACGTCGTGACCAAAATAGATAGTTATCAATAGACGGACACACAGCGAAACTAGAAGGGTCCTTTATTCTGAATACGGAATCCTAAAAATATGCTTTAATTTACATTTATGTTGTAAATGTCTGGAATGAGTCACCGACGACACTTGAACGAAAAATTTTAATAATTGTGTTTTATTTTTAACAAAAAAAAAAAAAAATTTACTGATTTCATTATCCAAATGAATTTGGTGATTTGAATCATGACACTGATTGGTATTAGTCAAAATTTAATAAAATGATTTAATATTATATTAATAGAATTACTTGTAATCTTATGAAATGTCTCATCATAGATAGAACACAACACGTATTGGAATTACGTCATAAATTCATTTACGTTTGAGAAAATTTAGATGATTAAATCATTAAGAAAATTGTGTAAACGTCACTTATTCTATGAGTAAGTTTCTTTTTTACATATATTATTAATTCATGACCAATCATATTCTAGCATCACTAAAAACGATGAAAATAGTTCCAGAAAGGTGTAATATTATATTCACGCGCTTGCACATTCTAAAAATAATATGAAACTTAGAAAAATGGCAGTGGCGTACTCAAATTTTGTTTAAAATATCTAATAACATTAAATTGAGCCACTGAATTATTACTAAAAAGCTTGCCAAGTGTAATCGAAATCAGTCAAGTAGTTTTTGAGACATTTGAAACACAAGTTTTTTTTAAATTAAGTTTATATGCACTTTTCTTATTAATTTTTCGGATTAATATCTGAGAGACATCCTGTATAGATATAAACGGGGAATCAAAATATTTTATTTTGTTTTAATTGGATTATATTTTTAAAGATTTGTTTTTTTGTTTGTTTCAGGTATGTGTTATTTTAAATTTGTTTCTAAAATGCAACGGTAAGTCTAATACGAGTGCTATGGACATATAATTGTGAATTGGTCTATTTTCCCTAGTTCCAAATTAGCATAAAACGAAGTTTTTATCCAAATCGGGACATAAAATTTTACTCCAATTTTAGCGATTTTATTAAGGGGTACCCCTTGGAAAAAATGCGAAAAAAGTGAAGAAAATTTTTGTTCTCGATTTTAATAATAATCATTTTCTAGGGTAATTTTGACCCAAAAAGTACGAATATCCAGTTTATTTTAACGGCCGACCGACAGATTTGAAAATTTTCGATTCTCAATTTATACAGTTTGGAATTTCAGCACTATGGGTCTGATATCTTGAAAACCGTTAATCGTATCGTATTTTAATGAACGCCATCGTTTTCGCTAGGTCCAAATTAGCTTAAAACGAAGTTTTTATCAAAATCGGGGACATAAAATTTTCCTCAAATTTTAGCGATTTTATTAAGGGGTACCCCTTGGAAAAAATGCAAAAAAAGTAAGGAAAATTTTTGTTCTCGATTTTAATGTTAATCATTTTCTAGGGTAATTTGGACCCAAAAAGTACGAAAATCCGGTTCATTTTAACGTCCGACCAACACATTTCAAAATTTTCGCTTCTCAATTTATACAGTTTGGAATTTTAGCACTATGGGTCTGATACCTTGAAAACCGTTAATCGTATCGTATTTTAATCAACGCCATCGTTTTCGCTTGGTTCAATTTAGCTTAAAACGAAGTTTTTTATCAAAATCGGGGACATAAAATTTTTCTCAAATTTTAGCGATTTTATTAAGGGGTACCCCTTGGAAAAAATGTGTAAAAAGTTAAGAAAATTTTTGTTCTCGATTTTAATAATAATCATTTTCTAGGGTAATTTTGACCCAAAAAGTACGAATATCCAGTTTATTTTAACGGCCGACCGACAGATTTGAAAATTTTCGATTCTCAATTTATACAGTTTGGAATTTTAGCACTATGGGTCTGATACCTTGAAAACCCTTAATCGTATCGTATTTCGTTTTCGCTAGATCCAAATTAGCGTAAAACGAAGTTTTTATCAAAATCGGGGATATAAAATTTTCCTCCAATTTTAGCAATTTTATTAAGGGGTACCCCTTGGAATTTATTTAATTGTTTTTCTTACATGACTGAGTACGATGTACATCAGACTATGTAATTTTCTTAAATGTTCTCTGTGCTTGATTCTCTGTCTTTCGTTTTCCTTTCACATCTCAAGCTCATGAAGGAAGTATCGGATAAACGTCGATCATATCTCAAAATGATTTTGATACCCAGTATACATGTTATATATCTGGGTATATTAGTTTAACTCCGGCTTTGTAACGGTTGAAAATATTGATCGTAGTAAAAAATTGATGGCATAGGTGTTCATAAAATTACCATTATTTGTTCAGTTCCGAGTATGATTTTTCATATCAAACATTTTCTGTCAAAGAATATTACAAATTTTTGAGTAGTTTTATCAACATTTTGAACTTTTCTCATAATTTCTATCAGATATTTTCAATAAATTTTAAATAACTGTGTTTAAACTGTAAAATAAATAAATAGTTTTCTACTAACCTTGAAATCATGTTGACTATTTTAGGATTAATTACATAATTAACTTGGTTCTATTATTATTATTATTATTTATTTATTATTATTAATAAAATAATTTACTATTAAAAATATGATTCACAAAATATTTTAATTTGTGTTTTTATTTATAAATCTTGAAAAGAATTGATTGGCGGGGACGCTCTCGTAACCTACTAATTTACATTTATTAAAATTAAATTCTATTTTGTGTTTATTTATTTTACTATTATTGAAGAAAATAAATAACCGTAAGCATAAAAGATTGATTTTAAAAGAAAGAAGAAATTGTTTTGTATAATGTTTTGTTTAACGCTTCATTATTTTAATTTGATTTTACACAGAATATTTAAGGTTTATGGGCTGTTCGAGCACAATAAAGATTTCGGGTTTCTATTAATTTTTCATCTTAGTTTCATTAAAATTCGCATGAAATTAAACAAAAATAATGTGTAATTTTTAATTAAATTAAATACTGATATGAAAAAATTAACTCGTCAACCAGGAATCGAACCTCGGGCCTCTGGATAACTAGTCCAGTATGCTTCCGCTACACCAAAGGCGATTGTGACGTAGTAGCCAACTTTTTCATATTCTAATTTTTTATTTTTATTTAGACCGTATTACTTCTGTTGAAGTGATCTATTTATTTAATATTTGTTTATTTGTGTATACTTTCGAGTCAACATAACGATGTTTGTCCAAATTCCTTTCACATACTGGACTAGTTATCCAGAGGCCCGAGGTTCGATTCCTGGTTGACGAGTTAATTTTTTCATATCAGTATTTAAGTTAATTAAAAATTCAATGACAATGAAATTTGTCAGAGTATAAACATCGTTATGTTGACGCGAAAGTATACACAAATAAACAAATATTAAAAAAATAATGTGGTTAAGTTTTCATAAACGATATCTTTCTTTTTACTATTTCCTATTCACTAACAATCGGTGGTTTGCCAAATAAAAATCCGCATTATAATAATAGGCAGATACTTATTGTAGTATATAATCATTTTTTCTGTTTACACCAAAGAAACTAATATGTATTACGGAGGACAGTGGGTACCCAGTAATTGTATGGGCTGTACTTAGTAATTGACCTCTGTGTAATAACGAACGAACGAAAAACCTTTGTATGATTTCCAAAAAAATAATTCATTTTGGAATTTTCATCTATCATTAGTTTTTGTACAAAAAGTATATCAGTGCACAAACTTAAAAGTCTATTAACAAAACACAAATTATCCACATGATTGATCTCAATAATACATTACCTAATATAAATTTTACCCGCATGTATGTACTTGAAATACCGGGTGTTCTCATTAGAAAGTTGACACACGAAAGCAATTTCCCATTTTGGGAAAAGGTGTCAGTCATTGACAAGCATGAAACTTCGTACAAAAGCTCTTGGAACACTTTACGACTAATTTAATCTTCAATTCAAGAATGGTGGAAATGTATTGACAGAAGATCAGAGATAAGTCATTAGAAGTTTTTTTTTTCTTAGTAGATATTTAATATTTTACTTCTCAAGTGTATATATATATATAACATTTTATAAAGTCATCTAAGAACTTACCAAATTAAATATTAAATAGCTAATGCAGTAAAACTTTCCAAGATTTGGCCTTCATATACACATTTCGCTAGTTTTTCCAGCGATCCAACACATGAGACACCTTTTTAGCAAACTTTCTAAGAAAATTGTGTTGTTAAAGTCGAAAATGACCTGTAAGTTGGTAATTAAAAGGTTAAGTTCATTTATGGTCAAATCGGTCTAGAGAAACAGTGGGTTTAGAAGAAATGCAAAATTTGAAATAGCTCTCTTTATATTGGGAAAATTGAAAAATTTTGGATAAGTAAAGTTGTATGAGATTAATTTTACCTCAATTTATTTCCTGATAGTTTTTTCTGGTAACTCTTATATTTACGATTTCAGATTCAGTAATTCCATCGTCTCGAGTAAATTTGCTTACTCTGCATAGCTCCTACTTGTCAAATTTTTTATTTTCAACCATACCAAATTATATTTTTAATCGATTTTCTTCATGTAAAATACTTTTAAGTATTAACATGAAACACCCGGTACGGAAAATTTTGTTATTCATAGTATTTTTTTGTTCAAAACTATCACAACTATGATATATCTATTTTTTCCAATCCAACTACACAATTATACCTCTACACATACCTATAATAATAAATATAAAGCCGCATACACAATATGCTGCAAATATTACTCTCATAAAAAATAATTTTTTTGATTTATCTTCGAAAAATGAACAATAGATTTGACAAATTTTATTTAATATTTATTATTTATTATCAATATATACATATATATATATATATATATATATATATATATATATATATATATATATATATATATATATATATATATATATGTGTGTGTGTATATATATATATATATATATATATATATATATATATGTGTGTATATATATATAAATTTATTTTATTTAACAAAATCTTTTTAAAACTTTTTGTTTGTTAATAAATAATAAATTTATGATTTATATTTATTTACAGAAATATTATTATATAGAAATTTGTTTTGGTAACTTTAACGGTTACCGAGCAATGATGTTGAGTTCGTTTGTTTACGCTTGCTTTACTTTACGCTTGTATATTCATACGAATCCGATATATAATATGTTTGTTTGTTCTTAAATCGAATTATAGAAGTTTAATTATAGAATATATTATGAATTATATTATTAGAACTTTTTTTTATTATATTTATTTATATGTGTAAAGTTGACACTTAATAAATTAGTTATGGAATTAAATTTGCATGTTTTATAACTCGATGTAGTTAATCTTTTTATATTAAGCTTTTTTTTGTGTGTGTAAACTTCACCTGCCCCGGTGTCGCGCTAATTAAATCTTAAAAGTCAGTGTAAATCGACTTCTGATCGTCAAGTTGATCTTGATTTCTGTGACTCTCGACTGTCAAAAAAAACGACTGTCGGAACTTGACAAAATAATGATATTGTACACATAGTCTCAAAAGTAGCGTTCCTTTTTTATTATTTTATAATTGAGTTGTTGTTTTTAATGAGAAATTTTTATCCAAAGAATTTTTTGGAAAACCGAATGAATAAGTCACAAATTAATTATAAAATTTTGAAAAAAAGGACGCTATTTTTGTGACCCACAGTACTATCTAGATTTGCCACTGTTGGGAATTTTTTATGTGATACGACAAGTGATTATTAGTTAGTACTTCAAACTGCATTTTTCAAACTGTTTTTTTATTTTGAGAGGGTATAGTCTTAAGTGGATAAAGACTTTAACTGACGGACAAGAGTTTACTCAATGATCATTGATTTTCGTAATATTTACTCAAACATCTACAACTGAAAACAAATAAAATCATTTGATTTTATTTATAATTCTCACAATTGATTTAAAATTTTTGACATTCTTCAATAATACAGACATATTAACAGTTATATTTGATTCGGTGAACCTTAATGTGCCCCAAGAGATAGAATAGTATAAAAATTCATACTAATTAGTGCGAGGCTGCATCGCGTGAAATGTCAGTCAATTTTAAATCAAGTTGGAAATATTTCAAACTTAATATCCCAAAAAAAAATTTTTAACATTTATTTTATAGAGAAAAAGATACAACAACTTTCAAACTAACCTAAATTCGTTAAGATTCGCCTAGTTCGTTAATGGACAAAATCTGTCAAGCATTCAGGACAGCTTAGAAGGAGGAATGTAATTTTAATGTTCTTATAATTAAAAATTTACTATTAAGCATTGTTTTGAATCACTCCCTGTACTAAAACTCCCTGTATAAAATATAATAATCGATAGTGTTGTAGACTTTAGTATATATATATAGTAAATAATATTAAACTACAAAGTAGAAATATTTGTTTAAATGTTTATTTAGGCTTCCGGGCAGAGACGCAACAGTTATTAATTTTTTGTATTCTATGTTAAGTAAAAAGTAAATAAGTTTTTGGTAGATGTTTACATAAGAATCAAACAAGTTTACATTGTAGATCTCTCTACATATATAAATTGTATTTTTGCAAATACAAAACATATATTGGGGCTTTATGTTATTTAGCAGAAGAATTAAAAAGAGCTTAAGCAATTTATAATATGGCGACAGTGTAAACAGTTATGATTTTTATTTGTTATTGATTTTTAGTATAAAAAAAAAGAACATTTGGCTTTGACATCAGCTATCAATCCTGTTCTTGTGTTGCCAAAATTCTTTTAAAAATCTTCTTCAAATACAATGGAAAAGCAATTATAATATTTAAAATACAAAATAACAGTTCCCTTCATTGCAAAATCCTATTAATGTTATGGTAAGTAATTCGGTCCATAACATATGGTTTTGTATTCTCTAAAATCTGATTATAGTCTGTTGAAAATCTTCCGGTATTCGAATAAATATCATATGAAAATGATATTTATCCAGATAACATTAAATTTCTACAAGTAATAAATATTATGAAGTGAAGTGGATAGAATTTTTAAAGTTAATTTCTAAAAACTATAGTACCTAGCCTAAGCTTTACCTATAAAATTACATTGTTTACAGAATGGCATGAAAATTATACATTAAAAAACCATTGATTAAATTTTTTAATTAAAACTAAATGGATGGATAAGTCATCCTTAAAACTAACTTAAATAATAAAATTATCAATACATGTCATGAATTAAATAATAGAGAAGTGGGGAGATTGTTCATGAACTCGAATGGAGGAGATCTTTCTTAGAAAGGAGGTTGCTGGACATAACTGATATTTGCGTAGTTTTAAACATTTATAAGATAACTAGCTGAAAAAGACGGCGTTGTCCGGGTTTCAAAACATGCTTATAGAGAGTTCCTATGAAATTTATGTCAAATAACTATTTTCTTCTAAATTTTGACAGTTTAAAAACAATTTTTTTTATATTTTAAATTTATTAACAAATAATTTATTTTCCAAAATTTTGTATTTCTATAGAAAGTATTAAGTTTAAACAAATATCTAGCCGTCGGAAAACGTTTGAAGCCGTCAGAAAATTACTATTACTTTGGAACGGTTTGGAATTTTGACCTTCTGATAGTTTTTCTGGAGCAGTCGTAAGAAAATTTTTACCTAGGATCTTCTTTTATCATTATTTCGCTCCTACAGTTTTCTTCAAACAATTCAGTGAGATTGATGGTCACGGTTTATTAACTTGTGATGTTAGTGAGAGATTTGTGGTTTTATTGGACTCCGTTTACCTTAACAATGTTTTCTCCCGAACCCTTTAATGTCTGAGACACACTCTTAACTGGTTTTTAATAGACAGACATATAGTTTAGATATATTTGCTAGTTATTGTTATGATATCAAGATATCACTTGTGATATATTTATTTATAAACACTGTCTCGACTTACGACTCTAATTAGTAATTCAAATTTTGAATAGAAAATTCTAAGACAATTATCTTTTCATTTAATCAGAACAAAACACAACAAAAACATGATGATTTATTGAATTATTAAATGTAATATTTATTGTTCATCTGACCCACTAAATTACAAACATTGTTACAATTTATATTATTTTATTATACATATAGTTTATTGTGAAACCTATTGAAAAATCAATGGTACAATCATTTTCTTTCTGTACAAATTAATACAAATTAAAAATGTTAGTACAATTTACACCAAATTTTAATTTAAGTTTTTATTTTCAATAGATATTTATGATTCTTTAGACATTTAGAGCAGAGGTGGGCAGGAGATGACTCGGCCTAGCTCTGAGTGAGAGGTAGGGAAGAGAGATAGAGTTAATACAGGGTAACTTTTTTTAATTAAAACATTTTCTGAAAAAAATATAATAATACCAAATCTTTTTTATGGTCACTATTATACAAAGTAAATAATACAAGCAATCATTCAATACATACTCTGGAATTTTGGGCTGGTAATTAGGGTCATAAAATGTATCTTTTTAGTATATATCATATTTGTGTATGAATAAAATAAAAATATATAAAAAATATATATAAATCTTTTGAACCTTTAAGTTTACCGCTGGACCATTGTAATAAAAGAGGGAAATTTTTGCAAAGGATAAATTTAAATAGAATTAAAGTTTTGGAAATTCCAAATGATTTGTCTAAATATTTTACTATTCATATCCGAGAACTAATAAAGAATTATTTACCTGATTTAATTATTTTTTCTTCGTATGGAGTATGCTCAGTATAGTGTCATGGAAATTTGATGAATTAAGTTAAATTTTACATAAAGTGGGAATTTGAGTTCTTCGAGTTAGTCTACTTTTATTTGAAAAAGTGAAAAGTACTATTTGTAGTAGTGGAAATTATTTTTCGCATAATTTGTTTTTCAAAAAAAGTAGTGAATTTAATAATGGAGAAGACATCGCAAGCAGTCTTGGATAAGTTCAGATTATTATTATTATTGTTATTATTATCATTATTGTTATTATTATTATTATGTTTTTTGGTGTATCTCTCCATACTGTAAAAGATATTATTTAAACAATAAATATTTTATAAAACTATTTCTAAATTGATTGAATAAATTATTGGGCAATAATCGGTAGGACAACCTGTATTGAAACATCGTTCCGTCTTGCTTCAAAACATACCTTCTTTACTTACTCTCACCCAGCTTATGGAGAGCTCGTAAGGCTCAGACGAGCTGTCTGTGCCCACCTCTGATTTAGAGTATTCCTTAAAAGCTGTTAAAGGACTTTAAAATATAAGTACAGATGAGAATTTGAGAAACATCTGACATCTAGTTTTTCAGTAATTTATCCACAAATTACAATCTTATTGTAAGTTTAAATAGTGAGTGTATGCGAACATCATGTATTCAAAATTAATACTGAAACTGAACTTTGTAGATAGAGATATTATAGAGATCAGTGACTAAAGCAAGTCGCAATCCAAAGTGTAAGGGAATTTGTACGTTATTGGGTACAAGAGCTGCAAAACTACATGAACCGATGATTAATGCATCAAATAAACACAATGAATCAACAAATTTATAAATGTAGTGTAATTCTTTCAACTTTGAACATGAATTTGAATATGTTATACTTGTCTATATGTTTATAGACAGAGGAGGGCACTGGATGTTCAAGAAAATGATGAGCATGATGTCTGAATACAAGGTATATGAACTATATAAGTAAAGTTGTTTATCAGATCTGAGTGGATCGTTCATGTGCAAGGTATTATATTATTACTACGATATGATCATTTATTTATATATTATGATGGTTTTAGAATTTACTTCTTTTGACGCATTTTGTACAACGTACGATTGTCTAAACTAGATAAACTCACTTGCATAAAACATATAACTTTACTTTAGTTATATATATAAAGAGGACATTCAGATTGTACGATTGTGGCGGGACGATAAAATATTGAACTATTTTCAGTATATAGAAAATTTATATAAATTTTAAGTAAACAAAAACTTTTTTTTAATGTAAACCGATGATTTCAAAAATATGCACTAAAACGAAAAAAAATAATATTTTTATATGATACAGTTGTACACATAATTTTGTGGTCTTGTTGACCTTTTATAGTAATCGACACCCAGAAGAAACGTGTAGACAGTTATGTAATTTTTGGTATATCAACTACTGATTGAAAACTTTCATCAAAATTTACGCGTGTAAAAATGGGTAAAAGCATACACTTATGATAAAATTCTACTTCTATTTTTTTAAAAATATCCATATGGAGAACACAGAAACTCAGTCGTTATAAAAAGCCATCTTTGCACGGATTTCAAAAATTTTCTTATAGGAAATTTATTTCAAATAATTATTTTTGTCAAAATTTTGACATTTCAATATGTCATTTTTTAAAATTAATGAATAATAATTTATTTTCAAAATTTTCTCAATGCAGGTATTTCTATAGAAACTGTATTGTAGATCTAGCCGCCATAAAACGAATATAACTTTGGAACAGTTTGAAATTTTAGACTTCTGATAGTTTTTCTGCAGTTGTAAATAAAATTCCCTAAGATATTCTCTTATCATTATTTCGTTCTTCCTTTCTCCTATAGTTTTTTCCAAACAATTCGGACAAACGTACACACAACATTACATATATAGAGGTTGTGATATGGGGGATTTCCTATACAAATTAATTCGATATGTGATTATCCAACCACAAATTAATTTGTAAGCTCAACCTTTTCGATAAATACCCAAAGAATAATTAATCTGTATTTTTACCACACATTAAATTTTTGTTACAAGATTTGGTGTTCCATTTTAAGTTATATTATATTTAATGGTAATTTATTTCTGATACTTCCTGTATATTAAAAATAAATCACTGATAATAATGATATTTTTAATGTATGTGATTATTATTATGGATGGGATGAGACTGATAACTAAACTGATAATAAATATTAAATTTTCTTTATCAACACCGCCGCAATACTTTTAAATATAGAATGGTAAATTTATTTTTCTTATTTACAATGTCTAACCTAACTAATAAATTGTGTAAATTGCAACTCAAATAGCTCTTGCTGCTTACACATTACGATTACTTGCATAGTGGCTTCTCTATTTCTCTACTGTTGTCTTCGTACTGAGACCTGCATGCCTGGGTCAGTGGTGTAGCTTCACATTGCGGGGCTCAAGGTGGACAGTTTTGTCTGGCCCCCGGTTACATAACTTCAAAATAATCTCAATATATACAACAATATATGATCATTGATAGGAGCAATATTTAGTATTTCGACACAATTATTATTCCAAGATAGATCGTAGAGGCTGCCCTGGACTGGCTACACTTCGACCATAAGGTCCAATGTGATGCCTAAGGATGTGAGGATGTGAGTGGAGTGGAAGAAATTTTTATGTATAGACTAGGAATTGGTAGGATATGCGTCTGCAGCCGACTCTGATAGGAACAATGTCGATATTCATCTGGAGTTCGTGAAAGAAACTGCAGAAAACCTTCTCAAGCATAGCCGGTTACTTCGTTCTTGTCCATACGCCGACAGTTTAGTCAATTAACCGCCCCTTTTTCTTTTCTTATTAATTGATAAACTGCCGGTGTCGGGATTCGAACCTATAACCTACCAAGTAGGCATACTGCGCAGGCATAACGTCTTAGACCGCTCGGTCGCTTGGACTGATTATTATTCCAAACGCTCAGAAAAGAACTGAGGAGAAATCAATTTAAATTTGTTTTTATTTAGTAAACAAAATGACGACCGTGGAAAATCAACTTAAAATGCCATACGCCGGACTTTTGCTTCAGCAAACATTTTGATGACTGCATCAAGATCATGTCTGAAAGTTCTCCTGAAGCAACGGCTGATGCAGTGACGGGAATTGTTGAAAATAACATTAAGGCAGTGCAAACATTCGGAAAACTAGCTGACAAAACAGAATGTTCGATTAACAACAAATGTTTGATCTGTTTCACAGAATGAAGTTTTGTTATTCGACTTTCAAGACCAGCACGGAGAGAGACAACAATTGTTCATGAAATTTGTCACTGATGTCTTCATTATAACATTCGACCCAGCTTCTTAGAACTTTTGCATAAATTGTTAACTGACATCGCTATAAGCTGCTGGCAATAGAATTTGGGGGCCTGGATGATTGCTACCAATAACACCTTCGATAGCTGCGCCACTGTACCTGGCAAATGTGTCTTTGATATTCTTTCTATCTTATAAATGTGGCGCCGATTATTATTAAACAATTAATCATTTAATGTGACTAGCGACTAGCCAGCCACAAGTTTGTACATTTTAAATTATTTTTGTATGGACGTGGGCAGTAAAAGTGTTTTCAATCAATAATAAATTTTATATTCAATATATTTTTCTGCATCGATAATTATAGCATTTAGTGTATTGACCGGAACTTTTAAGTATAATTTACTCTCGTTGAAGATATTTTATTTATCTTTGAAACTATACGAAATAGAAAAATAATTTAAAGACAAAAAATGTTCCTTTTTTTTTTAAATATACAACATTTAATTGAAACCTTTTTTCATAAACTCAGTATATACCGGGCATTTAAGCAATTAACTCATTTAGTTGTTATTTCCACTTTTATTTAAAGTTAATCCGTTTAAGAATTATTTTTTTTTAATTTCGAAGTAAGATGAATATTTTGAAACCGCTTCGAATATGCTAGCAACCTCTGTAAGTGATTCTTCTATATCAGAACGCTGAAAACCCATTAAAGCAACTTCCACTAGAAGCGACCAGGGAAAAATTTATGTATAGAACGTTTTTAAAATTTCAACCAACTGCTACTGAAAAAACAAACCATTTGAAGGATGAAAGCAAACACACAAAGTTGATAATAAAGACCGCAATTTGTTTTCTCACAGTGTCAGTGTCAGTGTCACGAACGACTGTCAGTACACGGTACACCACCGTGTTGTTGTTGTAAAATGACTCACAACCTTACGATATAATTTGTAAAGTCTACATACTATATACACTATGGACACTATGGACCACAAAAGTTGATGTCCTTTTTTTAATTTTTATAATTGATTTGTGCCTTATGCATTCAGTTTTTCGAAAATAATTTTCAAATAAAAGTTGTTACTATATTTCTAATGAACAACTTTTATCCGAAACATTTTTTCGAAAAGCGAATCAACAAAGCACAAATCTACTATAAAATTTTAAAAACTGATATCTACTTTTATAGTCCATAGTACATATATGCAAATAGAATACGCATATGTGTATATACACATTCATACATACATACACAGATACATACATACATATAGAAAGTGGGTAGAAGTATATAAAATTATGACCTTTGAGAGAAGATCAAAAAAAAGTATTTAAAAAAAAACAACAACAATGTTGTATACACTGATAGAAGTAATTCCTTACAGTAATTTTAATTCTATCTTTCTGACTCATTTATAGGGAAGATAATATATATTTGGTATAAGAAAATAAGTATCTTGACATCTATAGTTTTGACTTGAGAAAATTATCTTAACTAAAGATCAACTGACTCTTGACTCAAGAATCTAGAAATTCTTAAACTGAAATGATGATTTCTTTGCTAAAATTTCGGACCAAAATTAACATTTATTTAATCCAAACAAATGAAACTTTTTAAAGAAGTAATGATTTACTTCACTTAAATATACTTCAGTTAAAGAAGCTGCATAAACCTTCCCTTCTTAAGTTTTTTATTTTTGTTTTAATCAGAGAAATACTTTTTTTTACATGTATTTCATTTTCTTTCTCTTTTTCTTTTCTTTCACTCTCTTAGACCAAGACTGCGTAGTCTTGAATGAAACCAAGGGTTTCGTTATTGAAGCAAATATTTTTTGAACAAAATATATTTTCTTGAACAAAGAAATTCCTTCTATCAGTGTACTTTTATAATATTTTTAATAGCACAAAACATAAGAACCAACCACACCACTTCTAAGTGCATACAAAACTACAATTTAAAATGCGTTTGCGTATATAATTATTTATATGTGTACACATATAAATATCATTATAAAAATCGATCAAGTGTGTATGAGATCCGTACGCGAACGATAGAAATCCGTCGTCAGTCGACAACATTATTTGTACCGGGCTGGATGTTTCAATCAAAAAGATCAATTAATCATTAAGAACTATCGATTAGATTGGTAAAAAATTAAAAATTACTGTCTTAGAATCAGAGATGTTTAATTTCAAAATTTGGGGAAATGTACATAGGGTGTCGAATAGGGGAAGTGTCAATTGTAAGTCAAATAAATTAAATAGTGTATAATCTAGTTATATATTTGATTTGAATTCTAATCCGGATCTTTTTATGGGCCCAACTGCATCATATCATCAGTTGGTGAACAAAAGTTATGACATACAGACTTAAATCAAATCGATTCGACTACGGAATCCTAAAACTTAAAAAGTAACTTCAGCGTAAACTATCGTCTCTTAACTACACATAGTATTTTTTTTTCTATCTTTGTGTTTTTCTTTTTGCATAAAAAACATACATACAGACATACATACATACATGCAGCTATATAAAAACTATAAAAACATATATTGGAACATCGTAAGAGTGTTTAAGTTTGTTCATTTTTACCCAAACGAATTAATTTCGTTTCATCACCAAATAGCTAAGACACACAGTCCAGTAATATTTTATTCAGTAATATTGTCTCGTCTTGACAAAAAGTTTCATATAAAAGTTGTTTGTTTTTATAGTTATAAACCTTCGTTTCGACAAAACAAATATACTGTGTGAATATGACTTCCATTAGTCAAGACGTTCAGAAGTTACACGATCAGGATTATATATATAACGATTTGTGCTGAATATATTTGATTTACGAAAAAAATGTTTATAACAAAAGTTGTTAGTATTTTTATAACAAACAACTTGTATTAAAATCATTTTATCGAAAGCTGCGAAAAAAATTATATTATTAAAAAAACGATACGCCACCTTAGCAGTCTGTTGTGATCAATAAGACACAAACAATTGAGGATCTCAAAGAAACCTGAGAAAACTTTAATAAAGCGTGATACATTATGGAAGAGTGGGGACAAAATGCAATGACGGTATTTTATGAATGACCCCGTAACTCTTCTGTTTGTTTTGCAAAAAAGGAACAAACTTGAACTAATAAAAGTTGACTCATAAACATGAAACAAGTCGTACTATTATTATTAAGAAGTAGAAAAAATAAACCAAACAACACACGGTATATTGCACAAATTATGCGCCAGTTCTTTTATGCATATGTACTCTCTCGTTCATAAAAATCTGAACCAATTGAAACATTCTATGTGTTACTGTATGTAAATATTTTACATATATTTAGTAATATGTACGCTCAGAATTTGATTTACTGGTTCAGTTTTTATGAACACGAGTGTATATATTGTGTATGCACATACATAAATATGTACTTCGGTACATACTCGTATGCATCAGTGCCTTTTCTACCCTTTTTAATCGTTTCTACATGACTGAAAAAATTGAAAAAATATTTTTTTCTACAAAAAAAAAAGACTTAAAAAAAAAATTATAAAATAAAAACTACCAACTCTTTCCTCAATCCATTCATAAATCAAACGGTGTTTAGTATGGAAAATTGTGCAAAGTTGTAAGTTTACAAAGCTGTAATCCAATTATAAGGATATTTGATTATAGTTTTAAAGTTTTGGACGAGTTGAATGACACAAAAGTAAATAAAATTTTAATTATAAATTCTTTAATACGAAAAAATGATGCTTCATTAGTTTTTATAGAAATTTTCACTTGCGTTATTGATTATTTCAATAAAAATTTACTTTTTATGACGTACAATTTGTTGTATAGACCAAACTTTTTAAGATGGTAGCTCCGCGTGACCAATATACAAACGAAATCTATAGCAAATGTTTATAAATAAATAAATAAAGCCTTTGTGTTAATATTTTTTCTTTATCTAGAAAATATACCCCGAAACAAAATCAACTTGTATTTTGAAATGAAAAGATCTATATGAGGTGTTTTTAAAAAGGTTTTATTTAACTTCATCTCGTAAATTTGTATGTTTCAAATCTTCCTTCATCCCATTTCTGTTTAAAAGAATATTTTTTTGAATTGAATTCCATAATAAAAGTTCATTTAAATATTATCAAATTATTTTATAGTCGTCATTATAATTGCACACATCTGCAACTTCCAAATCGATACGACTGTTAGAAGTGGATTAAATTTCAATCAATAAATTTGACGCCATGTCAAACATGAGAAATCCATTGAAAAACGATAGGTTTAATCAAACGTCGTAAAAGTTTAGTTTTCTCTACGCGAAACTAAGCATTACGCCTCTGGTTAGTTATATGATGTAACTAATAAAAAAATTCGTTACGCAGGAGCTGCTTCAACTTAGCGAATTTCCTTAAAATACATAAATCACTTTCTAGCGGTCACAATTTTAGTCTGATCAAAATGAAATGTCGTATATGATTTTAGTATTTGCAAGGCCAATTTTATTAATAAATGTCATACGTGAAGGGGAAATGGGGACATAAAGAAAGAAGAAAACACAAAATACAAAATATCTCTTTTAATATTAGAACAATCAAAAAATGTGTAAGGAATAAAGTTGTAGAAAATGATGTTTGCTACAATTCATCACCTCATCATTTTTTCTCAAACTCTAATGTGTACAGAGATAGTGAGGAATTTAGTTTTCAATCTTAAACCGTCAATATTTCTGTAAATATTAGTGTAACAGAAAAAATTATAAGATACAAAACTACAGTAAAATTTAATACCTAAAACTTTATTTCTTATAAATTTTTCGATTTTTCGAATATTAAGGGAGATATGTCAAATTTTGTGTTTCCCCCTTCCTTTAAACCCCCCTTTCCCCTCGTCCGATTTCACCCATTAACGAACTTGACCTTTTGAATACCAAAAGCGCCTCAAATACCAAATTTCATTCCGATAAAATGAAAACTGTGACAGACATATATATATATATATATATATATATATATATGTATATATATATATATGTCCATAGATATATATATATAAATTTTACAGATGGTGATTTTCGACATCTACTAGGTAGGATCGATGGACATTTGAAGAAATTTTTGCGAAATTTTGACTTCGGTACGGGACCAATAGCTCTATTTCCTTTCAGGAAATTCGCTAAAAACCAAAACATGAAAAAAATTTACATAGCATGTAAATTTAATTCTCTAAGCATTTTTTGGTAGCAAATCTTATAATTGTAACAATGTCTCAATTAAGTTCAGTACCTTTGTGTTTATCCAAAACAAACTTTATTTTCCGTAAATTTAAATGAGTTTTTCAAAGTGCGCCACTTTTTTTTGCTGTGCAGTGTTGGAGCAAAAGATAAAGCTCAAAGAAATACAAAACAGACGTAAAAAGATATAATTAAATTAGAATCTGTATGTAAAGTCTATTAATTAGCAATTTAATTTTATTATTCACAAAATACACACACAGGTATTAAATGAATTTCTGGACGCTATAAGTAGCACAGCTTATATATGATCCTTAAATTGTATTACAGGTGAGGGTTTTATGATCGTAATATACGCCTACAGATATGTATAAAAGGCACAAATGCATATATATAAGGTGGCGCAAAAGTACCTTCACGGTTTTAAAATAGTATATGAGAAGTTAAGTAAATTTTATAGTTTACAACTCATAATATAAATTGTGTTTCTTGAAGTTCTTTTCCAACTATCTACGAAAAATGATGTTTAACAAATGATGTACCTTTTCACGCTGAAAACTATCAGCTCTTTTCAGCCCATCTGCCATGCCTTTCGTAAAGTTTCTGGAGATATTCCCAAAGTCTCTCACCTAATATTCTAAGTTGTTCCAAGCATTGTAGCTTGTTTACATGAACCCTTTCTTTCAGATAACCCCAAAGAAAATATTCTGCAATATCATAGTTAGAAGAAGCATATCTGATATTAAAATATCGTCAATAGTTTCTCTGAGTAGAAATAAAGCTTCTTCCGTTTTCCAAATAAAAACGATACGATATTTATCCTTTCTGCAGGCTCTGGTATCGCTCGATATCAAAACCCCATAATATTTACTATAATCTAAAGAAGAGAATCTCAATAAATATGTCTTCCAGAAAGAATTATTGAAATTAAAAATCTTGAAGGTATTTTTGCGCCACCTGTAAATATTGAATTCTTTTTGTCTTCTGTGGGTATAATATGAGAATATAGTAAAAGCCGTATAAAATGTCATTGAAATGATTGTTACCCCCAGCTGAGTGTTTATTACCAACTGCTACTAAATTCAAGGTCTTTATAATATATATATATATATATATTTATCGATGCATCAATTCAGTGGACTTTATCAATCACCTGGTTACCCTTAATCTCTCAAACTATATTGATTATTTAAAGATTATAAACTTTAGACCATTCTAATAATATCAGTTGCTCAGTAGCCTATGTACAGTCGGTTGTCATAAGTGGTGATCGAAATAGCCGACCATCAGTAGAGCCATCCATCGATCATCCAAATTATATTGATCATTTAAAGATTATAAGTTTATGGATTATTTTCATAATATCTGTTGCTTAACATCTGTGTACAGTCAGGTATCATGAGCTGTGATCAAAATGGTGGACAGTCATTACGGTTGTTTACTTCTATATTATATTCAATAAATGAAAAGGAAAAAGGCATACTGTGAACACAACTAATAATAACCAATTGTACACTTAAAGTGTAAAATATCGGATATCTTAATTTTTTCCTCTATATGCTTAGAGACCGGTAGTGAAAAATCAAGTTTGCCAAATTGAAAGATCTTGATTTATAATCCAACCAGTGCCAGGAAATTAGACATTTTTGCAATTTTTGGCCACAACTATATGTATGAAGTATTTATTTTTTGGATGGCAATCCGAATTTCCCACAATTTGGCTGTCGCCTTGTAATTTATGCCACATACTAAACATATTGACTTCTACTACTTATGACTTACGCTAAGCTTCCGCTGCTAACAAAACAGTCTGACAAGAAACCTTTGCACTTCTCGTACGAACCTTAAGCCAACTTCACATTGGTTTATTGGGCTTGCACTATATTTAACGAGAAAAAAAATGTTTTTGTATGGAACTACGAATGAATAGCGCAAACTAATTGTGTATGTTTTTGTGCACTACTATCATTTATATAATATTCTCGAATGTTCTATTCCACTGTCCGCTGTCCAGCCATAAATACTATCTAAAAAATTTGGGTATTATCTCAAAATAGTGCATAATAATGATAGAATTCAAACTGTAATGTTTATCTGGATAAACCTCAACGGGTCTTGACAAATTTTCACTAATTCTGATTCTAATATAAATAATGGATTTAGATACCAGTCTTTTAAATTCGATTTTTAATTGTGAAGAAGTGACGATGGTTCTGTTCCACCATGATTAAATGTAGAATCATTGCTTTTTAGATACAATATATAATTTTTCTATTGTAGTTTTTCCACTACTTTATCATTTTATTAAACTTTTGTGTCTTAATAGTAATGTTGACCTTATTATATATTATTTTTATAAATTATTTAAAAAGAAGTATAACTTCTTACGTGCGTACATAAGTACACACACACACACACACTTTTTTATGACATATGATAATTTGGTCGAGGTAACGGGAAGTGTTTATCATGTTTTCACATTATCGTGTAAAATTTTCCTTGTTTTTCAACTGGTCGCATTCCATAATACTCAACTCTGTATAAAGCACATTTTATTTATTCAAAACGAGGGAAAAAAAACAAACTAGAAAACCAGACATACACTAGAGAGTCATATTAACATTTAACACACACCCATCCAAACACACATACACACACACACTCACTCCCAGAACTATGTAATTTGTATGAGCACCAAACCGTGTAAAATCTCACAACAATATTGAACCGAATAGTTAGTTTTTTTCTCATTTCGTTTCGTTCTGTTTTTTTTTGTGTTTCCATGATAATAAACCACAATGTTTTACAACAATAGGAGAAATTTTACTATAGCATTGTTGTTGTTCTATAATATGTGAGATGAAAAGAATAGTAGGTACACATATTATTATTTTACTAGCTGGTTGATGGTAGCAGAGCTCTGTATGGTAGCAACAAAAGTACTTCTACTATTATTATTATTATTATTTAAACATGATTTTCATTATGTATATAGTTGTGTGTGTCATTGTCATGTCACGTCATGTCACAGTGAAGAAAAACTTTTGTGAATTGTAAATATAATACTGTATGATTATATTAATAATAATAGGAAAAACATTGTTGTGTGTTTGTGCCGGTCTGTCTGTTATGATGTTTTGTGTGACGGTCGGTAGTCGCCATTTTGTATGTAAGTATCATGAAATAGTTTTAATAATTTCCTATACTTTGTGATTTTTTTTGAAATAGTGTACTGTTTTAATTAATCTAACGTTTGTTTATGTCCATTGTTAGTTTGGTTGCCTTTCGGTTGTATTATACCAACGGATACGACAAGCGTTTACTTAATTTGACATTTTAAGTAATACGTCTGAACATTGATAGCATTATTTGACATCAAATGCTTGATATGAAAAATCATGCACATCCATACGATAAAACTGATTGGGCTAAACATTCCTTTCAGTTTCTTTATGAACATCCAACTCTTCAAAAGGGAGCAGCTATTTTATTTGGCACAGGAAAATTAAGGAAGTTTATGCGTAAGATTTAACATATCAATCATTTGAATTCAAATTTTTAACATAGACCATTATGTGAAAATATCTGGAGTCCTGACCCGGTTCCTTGGTGAAGAAGCATCCTTGATTCCATGGGCCGGGGAACCAGGTGGGGCTCAAACCGTACGCTCAAACGAGAAGATCAGCAATCGTGGGATGAGTATAAAGCTGTGAGACGGATATAGACGGATTAAACGAGAAAAATTCACTACCAGAGTCAACCAGATTACTCAATCAAGTCCAGGGTGGAATCCTGTCCTGCCGGATGGAATTTAGACACTATCGAAGGAGGATTCTCTCAAATTCTTCCTGGAGACCCTGGAGATCCTGGAGATCCTCTTCTACAGCATGAACCTGTGCCTGGGTCTCTGCCAAACTTGGCAACAATACCCAACTGCTGGCCTACAAAGTGGTGACAACGGGGTCCGTTGGGTGGGCTGTTTAACAGTTTAATCCTGAACATGTGAAGAAAAAGTGTCCGTTCAATGCGTATTTAAAACACACCTACAATTCTATTAAAAATGATATCTGGGTTAGTTCTACTAGGAAATCTCTAGATCATCGTGATATAAATTTAACAAAATAATAACATTTATTTTGGCAACATAATCAAAATTCAATGAAACAAAAAAAAAAACATCAAAATAATAATACTACAAATTACACGATATGATATGTAGTCTGATAAAAACAACCCCATCTCCCCCACTCACTACCACTACTTAAAACACATGCTATAATAACACATTTTTATGGAAAAAAAACTCGATATATGTTAGAAATGAATGTACAGGCTGGCACACGGAAAATTCAAAACTCAGATTTTTCATGACACCACAAGCTTTGATTACAAGTTATTCCCCACAGTCTTTCCAATGAAACACAAAGTCTTCCATATTGTATAGTCTGTCCTTCATTGCGTATTAATAAATGCAAGTCATACATATATAAAATCCAACATGCTGGTTGTAAAAGAGCTTAAGTAATAAATTTTACTGTTCTATATATGACTTAAGCTCTTTAAACAATAAACATGTCATCAAAGATTATATTATTATCTATGAAAGAATTTAAATTTCACTTTTATTGTTTTTTTTTTTTTGCACCTGCAAAATTATTCTTCTAAAGGTGACAATATCAAAAGTAACTAATACAGGTAAACGGAACAATGTAGTATATCTCCGCCCAACATACTCGTCTTTGAAATGACTTAAGGCGTTACCTCCATACTTATTAGAAATGTATACACAAATTTGTTACAATCATGATTAGAAATATTCAAACACTAAAATAAATTAGAAATTAACACCGAAACCAAAGTCATGCCAAGAAATCTCGTTTTCGCAAACATTCAAGAGATAAGGCTTCAACATCCTGATGCGATGGAATCGATCTACATTTCGTATTGTTAAAATTAACAGGCATGTAATGTAATAAATTGTTACGAAGAGAATCCAGATTGCATGTAACCTCATGATACTGTCGAAATTCTCTATGAATCACATATTTTTCAACCATGAAGGATATCCTTATTCGATAGTGATACTGTGGCGAAAAACACTCTGACCAAAAACAAGACTTGCTTTAAGTTTGAAACGTTGCTTCCAAACGGTTAGACTTATGCTATTTTTGATTTAATCGTGATGATTTTAGCTATGTTAGCCGCATAAAGATCATTGGCTCTTTTCCTAGCAGGAGTATAACTTTTTGAAAGAGTGAAAACGCTTCCACTCCTAAAAATCCCTATACCCACTAGGAAAATGCGATTTTACTATATTTAAAAAGGTACTTAATGCTCTGGATGTAATATTAATGACAATATGAGCTAATTAAGAAGGAATCTTCAAGGGCAGTTGATTAACTAACCGGTTGGTCTTGCCTCGTATCGATCCATGAGGGTTCAGAGTAGTAGAAACATATTATGTGATCAATATATTTTAATCATCATTTCAATAATGGTGGATTTCCGCTGAAAAAAAGGAATTGGTTGGGAAATAGGTGGAATTACGAAAAAGACTACGGAGGTTTTTAAAAATTTCACTTGATATGATTTGATACGTTTGGTGGTAGGTAGTCCAACCTGTAGCATATATTGGTATGAATGACGAGCCCCCATCATTTTTATATTAAAAAATAAATACACATACATACTTCAACTTAGTGTTTGTTAACCAAGGCAGAAGGCAGTACATGCGGACGACTACGACGTTATGTTTAGTTTAGTTCCTCAATAACTGACTACTCTACTAGTTTTGTTTGTTGCCAGAACTAACAGAAACAATGAATAAAAGTTTTTTAATGTGCAATATAATATATTGATATCTCATACTACTACTTCTCTTCCTTCCTTTACCCAATCCAATTCCCCCCACTACCATTACCATTGCCAGAGCACACTATCAACTATTATATTATTATTGTGTGTAGAAGTAGTCTCATACAACAATTGTAATGTCATAATAACTGACAACGAGTCTCTTTCTCTCAGAGACACACAACCAACACTCATACACACTGAGTGAGACCATGTGCTTCTTACATCAGTAAGTGTTGAGAATCGAACGTGGAACATGTTGGTGACACCAGTCTATGGATAGATAGATCATCGTAATATGAGACATTTGTTTTTGCTGACAATTCTCTCGCGAAACTTCATTCGATACGAAACCATGTGTGCAATTCTGTGCTAAACTACACGAAATCGTGAGAAATTTTTGTAGCAAGTGCAACTTATTTATTTTAATAATTATGGTGTGATCTATTATAAGTGCAAGTGATTTTCTTCGTTTCAAAAATTTTATGATGAATCATCTACTATAGCCAAGGCGCCTACTTGCAAATAATTAATTATTGATTTATTCTAAAACTGTTTTGGTTGAGAAATTCCTTTTATGGGAGAACTTGTGTGTGTCGAAGACTTGTGTACATAATTTTTGTGGAAACAAATATTGAGTGTTGTTGTTTCGTTAAGTGAATAGTTCCAAAACCGGCTTCAGGCTGTTTGCTGTACGTAGTTGGTTTTTACCGGAGCGTAAAGCTCCGGAACCCGCAACACCACGTAATTTACGTATGCCCGAATCGTTTTTACGTTCGATTAAACGAAGGTCGTTACGTGTGAAACGTGCTAAGTCACTTGTGTTGCCGGAGAAACGGAAATCCGGTAAGGTTTTTTTTTATTTTAATAAATGTCAATGTTTGTTGAATTTTGTACGATATAGTTTAGTTATGATTTTCACAACGTTTTTAACAATTTCCTTAGGGAGTTCATTTCTTTTTCACTTTTTAAATAAAAAAAAAACAGGATGTATTGTGTATACAGGATATGTTTTGGCTGGTGGACATTTTTTTTTGTGTATTCATAAAATTTAACGTGCGTTTCAAAAGTATTTTTTTCAATACAATTTCAATTCTTCTTTTTCGAGATACTCGAAAGCTATTGTTTCGATATCAAAAGTATTCGCATCTCGATATAATCTTAATACAGGAGACATTTTAAAACTTCGGGTCCTTTGAAGAGGCCTAAAAAGATCATACTTTTCCTTGAAACAAAATCTTACCTAGATTAAAATTTTATAAGTATATTTAGCGGCCGTGTAAACTTCTGAAAAAAGTTCGGGTAACAAAAAGTGTTTTGGAGATTTATTAAGAAGTTTTATTTAACCTTTATATATTTTGTTAAGAAGAAAATTTTCTATTTTCAATTTTTGAAATTGAATTGTGGAAGATCCTTTTTTAGAGTTGAAGAAATTATTTTTGGTTTTTAATCATTTCCACCATAATTGGCGGAAGCAACGATTAATATTGCCTAGAAAAAGTTTTGATAGTCGATTGATGACGATTCCATTCAATTTACGCAAAAAATGTTCGAACAAATGTTGTCCGTTTAAAGATCATTGGCTATTTTTTATTTCTTAGTTAGAGTCTTAGCAATTGTTAAATAGAATCAACCAGAAAAAGGAAGCCGATGATTTTCACAGTTGAATAACAGATTTTCAATCATTTCCAACGATCCCGGCTAATCCTTTTATTTGGGAGCTACGATCTCAAAGACAACTTAAGTTTGAAATCTTTTTGCCTGTCTGTAGCGGCCAAACGCATGATCCGCACGAACACGTTTTATTCGAAACATTTTTTTCATAAAACACTTAGAATGTTTCAACTGTTTCAATTTTATTGAACGGGACTGTACACTCCCGTTCAATAAAATTGAACAGATCTGAAATGTTAATTTTCTTTTCATAAAACTTCTCACTTTTGTAACTCTCTGCATAATGATTTATTTATAAACAAAGATAAGTAGTATATATTTTAAGTGTGAAAAAAGAAATGGAAGTGTAGTAAAAAACATTTACTACAAGAATAATCAATGTTGTGAGAGACTGATTCGATTCAGATCTGTTCAATTTTATTGAACGGGAGTGTACATAGGATTAAGCTGAAAATGTTCTTTTTTTAAATTCTCACATTATACTTTTAGAAAGTAATCCACTCACGTACGGAGGAGCCTTAGTTAGTAGAATACTTTGCGTGTTTTCGATTATCGTTTAATCTGAATTTCGGGTGACGTTTTATATGTGTGACACCCCCAACCGTGATAATCAGAAAACACGGTCAAATAACACAATGTATTTATTATATACATTGTTTTATTGTGGCTTGTGCTGTGCCCTTCGAAAGGCAAATAAACTTTGATACTCGGTCAAAAAAAAAAAAAACTCAATTAAAACGTGTGGTTTTGAAAATCAAATAATCACACAAATTTTAAATATTTTTTTTAACGATTATTGTTTGTTGTTAAGTCATTTGAATGAATATTATGGTATTGTTTTGATAGTAGATTATGTTAGGGTTCCGTATACAAAAATAGGCCAATGTATAATGGGTTACATGGGTTTGAAAATTTAAAAAAATCAATTTTTTTTATTGTCTTTATATGTCTAGAATATTCTACGTTAATTAGAGTAAAACTAAAAAGCTGTTTTTAGTTATAGTTTGTCTGTCTTTAATTGTGTTTTTCTCAAAACTCAATTTTTGAAGTCGGTTGACATGATTTCTCAAACAATAATGTTCCGATCTTGTTTAAATTTGGCACACTTCTTCGAGATAAGATTGACTTGATGCTTGAACGAAGGATTTTTATTTTTTTATCACAACTAATTTTACAAGGCAATACGTGGTGCAAATTATACTAAAAATAGTACCTTTTTGTACAAAATTCAAATTCAAAGCACGAGCTTTATATATCTACTAATAGAAAGAATTTGGTTTTTTAATTTCGGATGAATCGATATCATGAGTTATTCTGACTCCGAAGAATAAAAGACATTCTTAATAATTTGTTAATGTTGTGTATAGAACCTTTAATGGCTTTAGTGTTTTCATGTCTTAATCGATTTTTAATGTATTCATTTCACATGTTAAAATGTAATTTAAAAATGGGTAAAAAATAAAAAACACAAATCTAAATTCTGAAGGTCGTATGCACGACAAAATTTTATATAATTAGTACCGTTATCAAATGTTTACCATCAACAACTCTTTGCACGATCAAAACCACCTAACTAACCTTATAGCAAGCCAAGCAGTCGCGTCGCCACGAAGTAGCAAGCAAAACCTATTTATTTTATAGGTAAATAAATATATATATACAGGGAGGTTCATTTTAAACAATGCATTTGAATATTTCTTCAAGGAAACGTTTTTACAAGAAAATTTCCTGAATAAAAGTATGATTCGGGTAATTTTTTTTCATCCTGGCCATTTATTTTCATCATGATCTATTACGTTTTTGCGGCATCATTCATGACCTAAATTATAAACAGGCCATCGCCTTTATGACGTTATATCTTCACTTCACGGTAAAATTTTAAATTCGCCCCTTTACCTAGATCAGTTTTTGTATTATAAATACGTATTTGGACTACAAAGTAGTCATCATCAGTATAAATGAGCTAGTTGTAATTTACTCTTTGACAATTAGAAATAGATAGAAAATCGAGATCAATAGACAAAAATAAATAAAAAATTAACAAACAAAAATTAAAATATAATAAATTTTATTGAAATTACTCTTATTAAAATTTCTTTCATTTACTCTTGTTAACCTCACTCTTATTAAAGTTACTCTTATATTGTCTCAGGATATGTTATTCGTTGCTAATTTGGTGACAGTTTCACATCAGTTTCAAACCTAGAGTTCTCATTAATTATCATTTGATAATTTAATATTTACTTGACGACTTTTATGCTCTATTGATGAGCTAAAAAGTTTACATTCAAGAAATAACTGAAGAGAAGATGATTTGCAGGCTATAATGATGTTTTAAATTTCGACTCGTGTTATTTAAAATGAGTGAGGACAGCCTGTATAGGGGGTCATTAAATAAATGAAGTATATAATCATATATGTATATAAATGTTATTATACATGTTATATTATAAATATCATAATTTAAATACACCTTTACTTTTATTTTATTTAATAATATTAAAATACAAATATTTAATTATTAATTTGTTTAATTAACTTCTGTGTTTTTATTTAACTTATAATTATTATATATTACATTTTGTGTTCTATTTAAAAACATATTTATTTAAATGTGATTCATGCAACCAACCTGTATTATTTATCTCCCCATAGAATCTGCAATTGCCGTCCTTTTCTAGAGCTAACTTTCTGAAAAGAGCGTGGGTAAAAGTACTATGGGTCACGAAAACAGTGTTCTTTTATCAAAATAGTTGGTTTGTACTTTATTCGTGCGATTTTTGGGAAAATGTTTCACATAAAAGTTGTTGGTTTATTTAGAATGAAAAACTTTTATTAGAAGCATTTTTTTCGAAATCCGAATGAATAACCCACAAATCTATTATTAAATTTTGTAAAAAGAACTGCTACTTTTGTGGTCTTTTGTACTGATATATACATTGCCAGGGTAGATTTCGTATTCATCAACAAACTTTGTACTTTCTTATTCAAATAAATGAGTTCAATATATTTCAAAAGTTTGTGTGTACTTATGTACGCACGTAAGAAGATATACATCTTTTTAAATAATTTATAAAAATAATATTAAATAAGCTCAAAACTACGATTAAGACATAAAAGTTTAATAAAATGATAAAGTAGTGGAAAAACTACAATAGAAAAATAATATATTGTATCGAAAAAGCAATGATTCTACATTTTATCATGGTGGAACAGAACCAGCGACAGTTCTTACGTTCAAATTAGACTTTGAAAGTCTAACATTAAATCCATTATTTACATTAGAATCAGAAAAATCTTACAAAATATAAAAAATTTTTTTATCTTATATGAAGTAATTAGTAAACAACCATTATTTATATGAAACTTTCTTTAGGTACACCCAATATTTATGATGTTGTAAAATAAATACGGATAGAGCCAAGTTTATGGCATCAGTATTGAATAATTTAAAAGTCAATTTAACCATTTTGAACAACATTATTTAAATTTTAAATGCCCAAATTTACGAATATATTTTTATGATAAAACCAAACGGGTGGTCGGATTATATTTTCAATTGAAATTTTTGCTAAACATACCTACTAACATAACTACTAACTACTAACATTTCTTTCTATTTAATTTATTTTATTGCAAAAATATTTTTATTGAGATCCTTTTAGTTAAATAAAACTCTTTAAATTTTAAATGAGATCATAAAAGTCTTTTAGAGTTTAACTTTAGTTAAAACATTTTTATTATCAAATTTTATAACAAGAATTTAAAATATGTCTAAAACACTTATCATTATATTTTATTGAATGTTCGATGTACAAAAATATCTTCGAAATTATAAAAGGTTTGAAGTTGAAATTTTGCATGGATATCATCGATCCCCATCTAATAATATTTAGATAGGATCTAATAATATTTTATTATAGTTTTTCACTACATAATCATTTTATTATACTTTTGTGCCTTAATTAGTAGTGTTGACCTTATTTTAATAAATTATTTAAAAAGAAGTATAACTTTTTACGTGCGTACATAAGTACATACACACTTTTTTAAATATATTGCAGAGGTGGGCAGGAGATGATTCGGCCAAGCTCTGAGTGAGAGGTAGGGAAGAGAGATAGAGTTAATACAGGGTAACCTACCAATTATTAATATTTTCTTTTTTTAATTAAAACATTTTCTGAAAAAAATATAATAATACCAAATCTTTTTTATGGTCACTATTATACAAAGTAAATAATACAAGCAATCATTCAATACATACTCTGGAATTTTGGGCTGGTAATTAGGGTCATAAAATTTACCTTTTTAGTATATATCATATTTGTGTATGAATAAAATAAAAATATATATAAATCTTTTGAACCTTTAAGTTTACCGCTGGACCATTGTAATAAAAGAGGGAAATTTTTGCAAAGGATAATTTAAATAGAATTAAAGTTTTGGCAATTCTAAATGATTTGTCTAAATATTTTACTATTCATATCCGAGAACTAATAAAGAATTATTTACCTGATTTAATTATTTTTTCTTCGTATGGAGTATGCTCAGTATAGTGTCATGGGAATTTGATGAATTAAGTTAAATTTTACATAAAGTGGGAATTTGAGTTCTTCGAGTTAGTCTACTTTGAATTGAAAAAGTGAAAAGTACTATTTGTAGTAGTGGAAATTATTTTTCGCATAATTTGTTTTTCAAAAAAAATAAAATATTGACTATACTATAGACTATACTATATAATTATTGGGCAATAATCGGTAGGACAACCTGTATTGAAACATCGTTCCGTCTTGCTTCAAAACATACCTTCTTTACTTACTCTCACCCAGCTTATGGAGAGCTCGTAAGGCTCAGACGAGCTGTCTGTGCCCACCTCTGATATATTGGACAAATAAATAAAATTCAATATTTAAATATATTGGATTGCCGAAAACTTGGATTAAACAAGGACACTATTTAGTTTTTCAACGGGTTTTCAATATCATTTATGTATGTACTATAAATATTTCACTTATGAATAAATAGGATGTTAACAAGTGATTTATCATGTATGATGTATCTTTGGTATCTCGTATCTCACTCATTCCTCTACACACAAATATCAAATGGAATGGAATTTTGGAATTGTGGAATGCATGAATATTTTTCATATAAAATGAGAGATAATTTAAAGAATATTAGAACACATAAATAAATGCACACATTATTTTTATCAATTGTAATTTTTATTTCCTGTTTGATTTCAAATTGTATCGGATGTTCTCGGTTTTAAACATTTTTAAAATTGACAACTTGCAATGCACGCATTTTATATCAGAAAGTGAGATATAGATACACTCAAATTCAATATATTTGAAACACCAAGAAATCTTTCCTACAGTTTACGGTGTTACTAAAGGGAATGTGTAGTGCAAATCAGTGGTTTTTTTGTATAAAAATCTCTTATGTAAAATAGCCTTGGTATTATTTTGAAATACCTGATGTTTTCCAAGCTTTGAAAAACGCTGACTGTATTTAGATAATGCCTTGTGGTTTGTTCTTTTTTTTCTAAGGGGTTAAAAAATCGTAAAAAAAATGATTAAAAAATATTGTTTACGATTTCAATGAAATTCACTATTTAAAGTAATTCGAGTCCAAAGAATTCAAAAATCTTCTTGGTTTGACGATTTGACGGATAGTTTCCGAGATACGCCCACTTCGTATCAGTTTTTAGACGATATTTCGAAAACCATACATCAAATCATCTAACCAATGCGATTTTTGTGTTTTTTGGGTTCTTTTTACCTTATATAATGAATTTCATTCAAATCGGAAATAAAAAATTTTTGTCGATTTTTTGCGATTTTTTTAAGGTATACCCCTTAGAAAAAATTGGAAAAAGTACAAAAAAAAATTTCTCACTGATTTGGAAAAAAATCACACTACAAGGTAAAATGACACCAAAAAACACGAAAAACCAGTTGGTTTGACGATTTGACGAATAGTTTCCGAGATACGCCCACTTCGCACCAGTTTTCAGACGATATTTCGAAAACTATACACCAAATCAACTAACCAATGCGATTTTTATGTTTTTTGGGTTCTTTTTACCTTATATAATGAATTTCATTCAAATCGGAAATAAAAAATTTTTGTCGATTTTTTGCGATTTTTTTAAGGTATACCCCTTAGAAAAAATTGGAAAAAGTACAAAAAAAAATTTCTCACTGATTTGGAAAAAAATCACACTACAAGGTAAAATGACCCCAAAAAAACACGAAAAACCAGTTGGTTTGGCGATTTGACGGATAGTTTTCGAATTATACCCAATTTTATGGCTCGATTTGGCATCGAATTGGATAAAAATCACTATAAATAGTGAATTGGACCCAAAAGATACAAAATTCGTATCAATTCGGCGATTATAATTTTAAATTTTAAATGAATGTATAATTAATATATGTATAACATTAAATATAGTCACACTTAGAATGTTTCAACTGATTCAATTTTTTGGAATGGGAGTGCTACCAAACGTTATTTGGACCAAGATGTAATGATAAAGAATGAATGAAAAAACTGCATAAACTTGCTCTTCTTGAGTTTTTATTTATTCTTAAGACTAACGAACTCTACTTTAAAAAAATTTTAAACACCGTTCGAGAATTTTAGTTTTTTCGCTCAATTAAACACATGTTTTTGATTCGACTGCGTTGTCTTGAATGAAAACAAGGGTTTCTTTATTGAAGCAAATATTTTGAAGAATATATATTTTCTTGAGGAAAGCAATTCCTTCTATCAGTGTACATGGAACACTCTGTACATTCGTATGATTTGTGTAGATAATTCCACTAACAAATACAATTATCTATTTTTATCAAATAATACCACTAAACATATTTTTTTTACCAGGAAATACAAATCATGTTTAAAAATTATATATTTAATATCGTGTTATTATATTATATTAAATAATTTATCATTTTTATGCTTAATTAAGTGTGGCTTGCTTAACTTTGGCTTGTGCTTGCATTAAGTATCGTTTAAATTGTATGATCTATGATGTGTACAGTCAGTAACAATATATGGTCATCAATATGGCTACAAGAATAAGCGTAATTTTAAATTGAAACTAAAAATATTAATGAGAATTACGAATGAATGATAATTTTACTGCCCTCAAAGCCATAGAATTTAGATCACATTTCCAATAATCGACATTCAAATAGTATATCTTCATAATAATATCCCTATACCTTTATATATTTTAACGGATGGGTACCAAACCTAAATTTTATGACTCTGAAGAGCAATAAAATTCTCATTCGTTTACTAATTTCACTTTAAATTTAAAATCACGCCTATTATTTTAACAGGCATATTGATGGCCATATATTGTAAGTTACTGTACTGCAGTTTTATTTAATAATTTAATTTGATTCGAAATAATTTTCTAGATAATCATAGTTTTTTATTTATTAAAATCTAAATAGAAAATTTTTTATTTAAATTTTGTCTCGTAATTTTTGTGTTTCAAAAGAGCTAGGATATAAGCTGGCCGGATTTCTGTATTAGTGGTTTCAATATTTATAGCCAGTTTTAAATTACAGAGAATAAAAACAAACTTGATATTATTATACCGAAATGAATCAGGTTCTTTATACCCTGTGTATATGTAATGTTTTACACTAGATAGAATTGGCTTTTGATTAAGACGTTTTGTAGATTTTCAAGGCCAGTGCTAAAATTGGTTGGCTCTGCCAAAAATAGGCTTTTAAAACCCTTACAATTTGTTTCGAAATATGCAATTTCATAGTAAAAACACTGGAGATAATTCTAAATTTTCATCATGGCATATAAATGCCATACAACCTCTATATACAGACTAGAATGTACATTGAAAAATTGCCAAAAATATTTTTTTTGGCATCAGTAGATCCAAAAAGATAGTGGATTCAAAAGAATATTCGATTCTCTTTGTTAAGTATTACTTTGTGGTCTGTACATGGGGTCATAATTCGCAGGGCATTTATTAAAGCGCAGGGGTTCCCAACTCTATACTGGCGGCCACCATTGCTTTTATGTGCACCCGCAACATTCTTTTTTCAAAATTTCTTATTTGATTTGTGTGGAATACATTTTGTTTACGAAAATATGCTTCGAACAAAAGTTGTTAGTATTTTTAAGATAAACAACTTTTATTCGAGACATTTTTTAAAACTAGATGAGTTTAGCCAAAATTGCTGCAAGGATTTTTTTAAAAGGTGATAATTTTTTATATTTTAAAATGGTTTTTTTTGAATATATAAATGGTGTCCGCCTCTCAAACGCTAGCCTAAATTGTACTCTTAGGTACACGAAGGTTGGGAGACACCTGTTATAGAGAACATCTGTTGCGTTAAATACGAACTGATTTTTTTCCTGCCATAACTTTGACGTGCTTCACTAAGCTGACCAATTAATGAATCGAAAAATGTTTCAAACGATTTTTGTAGGAAATTTTATATTTGACAACTATTATTCAATACATTTCTAGTTATTAATCAAAAACTCTTCTCTTTTGAGGATATTTGTGTATTTTCTCTAATGATTTTCTGCTCGAAATTTATGGAAATCTTTCCTTACTTCATCAATTTGTGAAGTCTATTACACTAAGTCGAATCTGAAAAATAGTTACGAGGAGAGGATCATTTTTTCTCCTATCTTTAGAGTAGTTCACACCCTGTATAAATGACACTCTGTAATTCAATTGTCACTTAACAGGATAATTTAAAAATAATACCTTTACATAATAATTGTGTTACTTTTGAAAGGTTTCTTTCCTGACTTAACAATAACCTTCTATTATATCAACTGGTCAATGTCAATAATATATGGAATACAGCAATTCATGACGTCCGTCGCTGTTTGTGATGACATCAAGAATTATATTACATAAACGAATTAAATTCTATTCGTTACCAAAAAACCATTTTATTTTTACTCTCCCGAATAATAACAACAATATTGGTAAAAATTTGTATACGCTAGAGCAGAGGTGGGCACAGACAGCTCGTCTGAGCCTTACGAGCTCTCCATAAGCTGGGTGAGAGTAAGTAAAGAAGGTATGTTTTGAAGCAAGACGGAACGATGTTTCAATACAGGTTGTCCTACCGATTATTGCCCAATAATTTATTCAATCAATTTAGAAATAGTTTTATAAAATATTTATTGTTTAAATAATATCTTTTACAGTATGGAGAGATACACCAAAAAACATAATAATAATAATAATAATAATAATAATAATAACAATAATGATAATAATAACAATAATAATAATAATAATCTGAACTTATCCAAGACTGCTTGCGATGTCTTCTCCATTATTAAATTCACTACTTTTATTTTTTTTTTTGAAAAACAAATTATGCGAAAAATAATTTCCACTACTACAAATAGTACTTTTCACTTTTTCAATTCAAAGTAGACTAACTCGAAGAACTCAAATTCCCACTTTATGTAAAATTTAACTTAATTCATCAAATTCCCATGACACTATACTGAGCATACTCCATACGAAGAAAAAATAATGAAATCAGGTAAATAATTCTTTATTAGTTCTCGGATATGAATAGTAAAATGTTTAGACAAATCATTTGGAATTTCCAAAACTTTAATTCTATTTAAATTATCCTTTGCAAAAATTTCCCTCTTTTATTACAATGGTCCAGCGGTTCAACTTAAAGGTTCAAAAGATTTATATATATTTTTTATATATTTTTATTTTATTCATATTATTTTTTACATTATTCATATTATATATTTTTATTACCAGCCCAAAATTCCAGAGTATGTATTGAATGATTGTATGTATTATTTACTTTGTATAATAGTGACCATAAAAATGATTTGGTATTATTATATTTTTTTCAGAAAATGTTTTAATTAAAAAAATAAAATATTAATAATTGGTAGGTACCCTGTATTAACTCTATCTCTCTTCCCTACCTCTCACTCAGAGCTTGGCCGAGTCATCTCCTGCCCACCTCTGCGCTAGAGATATAATTTGTAAAGTCAGGTAAAGAAATTGGACGTTGTTTTTTGTATGTAGGTGAAACTGACTGTCGGTCTGTTCTCGTTTTACTGAAAAAGAACTTACTACAAAAGAATCATCGCATCTGATGTAGTAGAGCAATACAATGGATAGTAGAAAAATGTAATCTTCTTGGCGCAGCCGGCGGTCCAGGTGTACCATCTTATTGTTGTTTTGTTATGATCTGATGTGTGCTATCATCCATATGATGATTAAATACACCCCCTCAACTTGGCTGCTGCGTGTCGTGTGTTATAAGCATGCTACAACATGTTTGGAGAGAAATGGTTAAACTGTTCATCGTCAAGTTTGTTGTATGAGATGGTTTTTAAGAAAAAAAATAAAAATATAACGAGCTGTCTACTATGGTGTCAATAGGTCTTTAAGAGAACAGCACGTGATGCGGTTTTTTTTGTTGTTATCTTTTAAAATCATCCTAACATTGTTTTTTGACTTCATAGTTTTTTTTCCCATTAAAGGTTCCTCAAACACGAACAATTATATTTGAAGGTCAGGATGGAATTTGTTATTTAGCCTCAATGTTCGGGAAATTCTCTAAGGAATAACGTCGGAGTATTCAGTCCAAAGAAAAAACGTTAAACTAACGTTAGTGAGAAACGTTAATGGGCTTCCCACAATAATTCTTCGTACAAGTCGTTAGAGTCAGCACTCGGACGTTACGCTACTGTTTTTCAAACCAGAGATCTATGGCATACGATGGCGGAAGTTGCAGGTTATGGGGATCTTAAAATTCGAATACAGTTAAATCTATTTCCCTTGCGAAAACCGACATGACTTCGCTTACATTCTTATAAAACCTGGGGACATAGCCTTCAAAGCGTTGTACTTCGATTAGCTTCAAAATGGAAGCTTTTCCTTCTTTGTTTATCTAAAACCTAAGTGAGTATGTGTTTTGATGCCCCTTCATGGCTTTTTTAGTGGTCACTGACTTGTTAAGCAACCCATCAAGATTCATTAGTCATTCTTTTATAAGTTGTTCTTACCGCTTACGAACACTAATCTTGGGATGGCCAGCCTTAAAAGATTTTAGTGTTTATCTCAGTTCTTCCTCTTTTAACTTGCTGATCAAGATATTCAAACTGTTTGAAAACGGATGAGGTTTCGGCGAAGCTACACACAACTTTCTTTGTATTAATATTTATACGATTCCTAACTTGTAATCGGGGGTTTATTTCCAAAAAAATTTATTCAAGAAGTTATTTGTCGAATGTTTTGCCAGTTTTAAATGAATTTGTCATAATATTTAATTGCAGCTTCAATAGTGAAGCTATCCCTCTACCTGTATAGACAGGTAGGGATATCAAAAAGTTGAAAAAAGGAACCAATAGGGAATATGCATGAAAATTTTTTTTCAAATTTATTTTCAGAATGTGAAAATACTGTTAATACTGTAATAATATTTAAGAACGAAATTAAAATCCGACAAATATCAAGGAAGCTATAAGCTTTTAAAGATTATTATCTGTCTCTTTCTTGCAAAAATACTAAAAACGGAGTTTTACGTGTATTTTAAATGGTGAAAGTGTAATATGACGTCACATAACATATCAAGAGGGCTATCACCATCTTTGTCTAATCGGGAATTTCAATTATTCATATCACGCTTATTTTTAAAGTTATTTAAAAAGTAATTTTACCTTGATATTTGTCAAGTAAAAATGCTTCAATTCAAGTGAAAAAAAATTTGCATGCATATTCCCTATTATTACTCCATAAATGTTAATAATTGATTTTCACATTTTCTACAATATCCGACCAAAAGAGATAAATGCTAATCAAAGATAATAAATCAATGCAATCCATAGAATAAAAAAATAATTCTGATCTATATATATTTCAAGGAAACAGAAAAAAAAACCTGAATTAAAAAGGGATTATTTGATCCTCTGATATATGAATATACACACCCGTTCAAAAAAATTGAACCAATGGAAACATTCCAATGGTAATATTATACTTATATTCAGTAAAAAATACGAGCTTAGAATGTGACTTACTGGTTCAAATATATTGAATGAGAGTGTACATAAAATCAGCAGTATATAAAACCTGTATAAGGACAAAATAGCAAAAAAAAAACCCAACATATAAATATCATGATAATCTTTTTAATGACATGAGGAAAAAGAATCACTATGTCTGGATACATTTAACGTACACAGTATGGGGTTGCAGGATAAAGCGAGAGTGTGTGGGGGGGGGGGGGGGGGTGGTGAAATATTATCATATTTTTATTGAGTGTGTTTGTGTGTGTTTGTGTGTGTCTGATATTATTGAGATATTGATAAACATTGTATTCTATTTATAGATGATATATATTATGACGATGTTGAAAGCTTTATATTTATTGCGATAAAAATAACAATTTAAAAATAAATAAATCCAAACTTTTTTTTTTTGCATTCTATATGCAAAAACATTTATTCTTTTTGTATGTGCTGACAAGTTTAATTCGTTTTTTATTAAACATTTTAAAATAAATCATTGCCTAAATTCGTTGAAAGGATCGTAGAAGAGTTACGTCGTGGGTTTTAATATCTTTTGGGTCCAAATTAATTATATCGGGTACGTTGTGGTCCCATTCAAAGTCAAAATGCATTTGTTTTGCATTATTTTTGTTATTGAAAATTTGTACAGTATTTCGAATCTTCATTGTCTTTACATTTATATATAAAATCAAGTGATGAAATAACAACTAACTTTGTTAATTGTTTAAATACCCGGTATATACTGAGTTCATCATCAATGCGTAAAGTGTTTATTTTCAGTTTTTTTTGAGCTGGAATTGTAGCCAAACTATTCAGTTTATGAAGAAAGTTTCAAATAAAAGTTATTTATTGGAGTTGTAACTTCTGTTGGCGCGTTATGAGATTCCGATCAGAGTGTATTTTCAGCATGTAACGAATCGCTGATAGACCACTCGACTGATTTCATTTCTTCAAAGCAGCAGGTATCAGCCAATTTTTAACGCGACTTCAAAAAGGAGGATGGTTCTCAATTCGTCTGTATTTTTATTTATTTATTATTTTTTTAAATGTTTGTCACCTCAGAACTTCGTCATTTATGAACCGATTTTGAATTTTTTTTTTGTTTGTTTTATACTGTACATATTTTTTTACTATGAACCACAAAAGTTGATGTCATTTAAAAAAAATATTATAAATAAAAGTTGGATAAAAGTTGTTCATTAGAAATATACTAACAGCTTTTATACGAACAATTTATTCGAAAACCGAATAAAGAAGGTACAAATCAACTATAAAATTTAATAAAAAAAAATTTCAAAATCGGTTCATAAATGACGGAATTCTGAGGTGACACACATTAAAAAAAAAAAAAAAAAAACTACAGACGAATTGAGAACCATCCTCCTTTTTGAAGTCGGGTTAAAAAATGACATCAACTTTTGTGGCCAAGTGTACAAACCCTTTTTTTTTTCGTATTAAAAACAATACGAAACTCACTGGGTATTCAATTAATTGCATTCAAATAAAACATTCAATTTATTTAAAAAAAAAACCGTAGGAGTTTTTCCATACATAAAACGAAATAATTGGTCCTTATTGTGTTAATAAAAATAAAAAATAATAATAAAAAAACATTTGTAAAGATTTGCAAAACAAAACCAGCACAGTCGCAATGCGCTGGACGTGGAATCGTGGACGATGCTAAAAATAAAATTCACAGTAAGCAATAAAAACAGTTTTCAGCCTAAACGAATAAATAAATAATGTTTATTTTATATGTTTTTATATTTCTTCTGTTTTGTGTCTGTAAGTCTGATCAAATTACACTTTTAAATATTAAAAAAGGAGAGAAAAAAATAATGTGAATAAAAATTTCTATATTATTCTTGTTGGTGGCTCCCATATTGAAAGAAATCGGGTTAAAAAAAAGAAAAAAATTCAATGAAACATCATGTTAACGTTTTTATATTTTTATAAAATGGTTGGATTAATTCTTTTTTCTTTTCTTTTTTTTTTTGCAAAGAGTGGTAGTTTTGTTTTTTAGCATACCGTACCTTTAACAAGCAATAGTAGAATCTTTGATAAAATCATATATGGTTCAGTCGAAAATGAGATCTGATTTAGTAATTCCAAATTGGGAATAGCTTTTGCGATGACACCTTTTCTATTAATGCATCCAAGAGCCTATCCCTCGATAAACTCAATCAGAACATGGTTACCGGATTCGTCACTGGATATTATCACCTACGAGAGCATTTGCACACAATAGGACTCCACAATGGATCCAGCCACAACATCTTTAACTGCGAATATCTCAGTTACAGCAGATACAAGATAATCGGTTCACCTCACATCGAATATACGAACCTCCAGGTTATCCTGGTCATACCCAAAATATGGAAGACGCGAATCTTGTCAGACTGAAGTAAAGGGGGCAACCCTAACGAAGCGATTTTGGAAAAATTTCTTTAAGTTTTCATCGATCTTACGTAAAAATGTCAGAAGTCTGGGTGTTAAGAAGTTAATGCGTACCACAATACACTTAAAGCAATTGAGGATCCTCAATAAGGAATTCGGGACAACATTGCCAGCAATTATATAAGAGTGTTTTTGTACGCGTGCTAGAGGCCACAATTTTAGTACAGCGAAATTGAAATTTTATATCTTATGTCCTTTCAGTCTTAAGGACCGTTAATGGGCATAATTTATCAAGGAGAAAAGAGGGTTTAATCTCTCTTAATATTTTCATAAGTCATCCTAAGTAAAATTGTAGGAAATAAATAGTACTACAATACTATATCTTCTATATAGGTCTTAAGATATATAAACAAATATCTCTACGATTTTATGTTCTAATACTTATCTAATAATGAATATTATATAGTCATCGCAACTTGGTTTGAAAAATCTTTCATTGTATCGTGTGGGATGCCATTTGAAAGGGCTCCTTTTAAGGATTCAAAAGATGTATCTCAAAAAATGCGTAAAAATATTATCAAGATAAGTTGATTGATATTGAGTTAGTAAATATTTTCGCTATTTTGTTGCAGAAAAGATAAATAATATTGTGATTCTTAGCAACATGATTCTTATTAATAAAACCAACATCGGATACGGAACCATGTTGGGTGTGAGCCCCACCCGACTCACTCACTCTTGACTAGTATTTTTTCTTTTTCTGCAAACAGTGGTAGTTTTATTTTTGTATATTTACAATAAACACAATATAAAAACAAATTTGCTGGTTAAAAAAATATTGTATAAAGCAAATTTTATGCAAATTAAAAACATATTATCAGTTCGTTATAACGACATTATTTTTACATTTTTATTTTATTTTATTGTATGTAAAAAAATTAGATTTGCCATTTGCATTGCTCAAAAGAAGATGATACTTTCGTGTGGTATATGGTTACTTTTTTTTATCCTGTATGTTTTAATAAGTTCAGATGATATTATATCAGAGGTGGGCACAGACAGCTCGTCTGAGCCTTACGGGCTCTCCATAAGCTGGGTGAGAGTAAGTAAAGAAGGTATGTTTTGAAGCAAGACGGAACGATGTTTCAATACAGGTTGTCCTACCAATTATTGCCCAATAATTATATAGTATCGTCTATAGTATTGTCAATATTTTATTTTTTTTGAAAAACAAATTATGCGAAAAATAATTTCCACTACTACAAAAAGTACTTTTCACTTTTTCAATTCAAAGTAGACTAACTCGAAGAACTCAAATTCCCACTTTATGTAAAATTTAACTTAATTCATCAAATTCCCATGACACTATACTGAGCATACTCCATACGAAGAAAAAATAATTAAATCAGGTAAATAATTCTTTATTAGTTCTCGGATATGAATAGTAAAATATTTAGACAAATTATTTGGAATTTCCAAAACTATATTTCTATTTAAATTATCCTTTGCAAAAATTTCCCTCTTTTATTACAATGGTCCAGCGGTTAACTTAAAGGTTCAAAAGATTTATATATATTTTTTATATATTTTTATTTTATTCATACACAAATATGATATATACTGAAAAGGTACATTTTATGACCCTAATTACCAGCCCAAAATTCCAGAGTATGTATTGAATGATTGTATGTATTATTTACTTTGTATAATAGTGACCATAAAAAAGATTTGGTATTATTATATTTTTTTCAGAAAATGTTTTAATTAAAAAAAGAAAATATTAATAATTGGTAGGTTACCAATAGGTTATTAACTCTATCTCTCTTCCCTACCTCTCACTCAGAGCTTGGCCGAGTCAACTCCTGCCCACCTCTTTATTATATGCAATAAAAAAATCTTGCATATGTAATATGCCTCATATAAAATTTTGAATAGTTTCGCTATAAATGTTTTCACATAAATAAAAAGAAAGATTTCCATAAATTCCTAACCGAAAAGTATGTTGTCAAAATGTTTAGAGGGGAAGGAAAACAAACACCCCTTGAGATATGATAAGAATTTACATAAATACCAAAATTTCGGTAAAGTATATAAAATTTCTTACAAGAAGAAACTCTTCATGAACACACTTTTCTGTTCATCAATTAGCTACTATAATAGAACGCGTCAAACTTGAGTCGAAGAAAATTTTTAATCGTAAAAGGTCGGGGTGATGTTTAAAGTTAATAAATAATAACAAAGGTCCCTAATCCCTTTTTACGAGGTATGTATCGCACCTTTGATTAGCTCTACTTAGGAAACTAATCGTCACCCCAAAAGTGTACCAAGAGTTTATAAAAATTTTATGCTTTATAACTTTTAAAATTTTTCATTCTATCTCAAAAAACCTCGGGGGCAGGGGATAGCTATTTTCTTTAACAAAATTATTGTTTTAATAAAACAACTATTATCACAATGTAATGAAACTTTTGGTATTATTAAGGACGTTCCAGCACTGTGTTATGCAATCAGTACAACAAACCGATTTGATTTTATTATAGCACCAATACATAAACACACATATATAACACATAGACAAAAACACTGTTCACATATACAAAATAATGTTATGTTGAAGAAAAGGTATAAATTTAAACTTTTATATTTCGAAAACAAAACACATGATTTTTGTTTTAAAATTTATATAATAAATATTTATCTTTACTCTCCTATTTTTTTTTGTAAAATTATGTCGAGTATTTTTTCTAATACAACAGATAATAGTTGGGCGGGCACAAAGTTTCACATGCTTCAAATGAGAGAGAGAGAATGATAACTTTAATATTAATTATCTCGCGTTCTAAACGGTCAAAAATTCTGAAACTTCGGGATCTATTAGAAAACGTTATTTTTAGCCTGTGAACAAAAAATGAGCAAAATCTGTCGAACAGTGGTGGTATACTGGAACATCCTTAAATAAAGAATGGTAATTTAAATTGTAAATATTTAGTGTATTTCGTGTTTATATATTTTAATTAAATCGAGTATAACATTACACGTCGTATTTTATAAAACATATTATTTAGATATATATTTCAAGTTTAAGGTTTCCTGTCCGTCTGTCTGTCCGTCGATCGGGGTCTGTATACACTAAGTATGTATTGTTTGTTCATGATGAACATAATAAATTGAAGTTCTATAAATGATATATCAAATATAACTTTAATTTTAAGTTGGTAATGATCATTAATTACGATATAAATATCTTTTGAATGAGCAGTCAAGTTCGTAGGAGGGAGCGACTGGGTATCAAATGGTAAAGTTTCTTGTATTTTTATTATAATTTATCTGTTGTGAATTTATCAATTTTACTTATGGGCATAAAACATGCAAAGGTTTGTTTTCCCTTTTTTGTTGTTGTAAAATTCTAATTCCATCATAAATTCTAAGTAAAATATTAAATAGCTACTAAGGTAAACCTCGCAATGCTTTGGCCCGCCTGTAGACGTAAATTTTAATACTTTTTTCCGAACAATCCTTGGTCCTTTTTCCATTTTTGTATTTAATGGACTACTACTACTTTTTGCCTGCGATAATATTGAACGTCTATGTACTGCTTTATGCTTGCTTGCAATTCTCAAGTAAAATAATTTCTCTCCCATATAAAGAGTAGTTTAATTATAATTTTGTAGATAAACATGTCAGATCTATTTAACGCCATTACAAATTACAATAGTAATAAATAAATTAAACCCCTTTTCCCTAAACTTCTGAAATTCTCTATAATGCTACTTTCTACTGGTGGTATAATTTAAATTTATTAAACTATAGAAATTGTTGAACACCTTCCTAAAACATTTATTATATTTATACGATGGTAAATTTCTCTCGCCAAACAAATAAAAAAGTATCGATAACTAATAAATTTCAAAACTAAATAATATTATATACGACGTTCTAGAAATAAATTAAGGATGAAATTGTAAACTTTATATTTATTATATTTATACACAATATATATATATATATACGTATTACCTTATCCTAAAACACAGAGGTGGGCACAGACAGCTCGTCTGAGCCTTACGGGCTCTCCATAAGCTGGGTGAGAGTAAGTAAAGAAGGTATGTTTTGAAGCAAGACGGAACGATGTTTCAATACTGGTTGTCCCTACCGATTATTACCCAATAATTTATTACTTTTATTTTTTTTGAAAAGCAAATTATGCGAAAAATAATTTCCACTACTACAAATAGTACTTTTCACTTTTTCAATTCAAAGTAGACTAACTCGAAGAACTCAAATTCTCACTTTATGTAAAATTTAACTTAATTCATCAAATTCCCATGACACTATACAGAGCATACTCCATACGAAGAAAAAATAATTAAATCAGGTAAATAATTCTTTAATAGTTCTCGGATATGAATAGTAAAATATTTAGACAAATTATTTGGAATTTCCAAAACTATAATTCTATTTAAATTATCCTTTGCAAAAATTTCCCTCTTTTATTACAATGGTCCAGCGGTAAACTTAAAGGTTCAAAAGATTTATATATATTTTTTATATATTTTTATTTTATTCATACATAAATATGATATATACTAAAAAGGTACATTTTATGACCCAAATTACCAGCCCAAAATTCCAGAGTATGTATTGAATGATTGTATGTATTATTTACTTTGTATAATAGTGACCATAAAAAAGATTTGGTATTATTATATTTTTCAGAAAATGTTTTAATTAAAAAAAGAAAATATTAATAATTGGTAGGTTACCCTGTATTAACTCTATCTCTCTTCCCTACCTCTCACTCAGAGCTTGGCCGAGTCAACTCTTGCCCACCTCTGCTAAAACACATAAATTTTCATTAAACAAGAAAATAATAATTTTAGAATTTATTTCCTTATTTATTAAAAATAGGGGATTATGTATATTAATATTTTTAAAGGAGGATTTTTTTTTAAAACTACTTCATGCCCTAAAACCTTTTATCTGAGCGTCACACGACTTCTATATATGGACCAAAATGTCATCTATAGTAATAAAACTGTAGTCAGGATCAATTCTGTAGATGGAAAATATTTTCAAAAATAAAAAGGTTAATATCATGATAATTAATTAATCAATAAGCGCTACAATCTGGGCTGGTCCTTGACCTCTCCAACGATTCGTATCCATGACCTAGGCATTGAGGATTTTCTGGGCATTTTGGCGTCTTTCATCCTCTGAACGTGCCCAAACCGTCGAAGTCTTTGGGATTTGTTGAAAAACCTTTTGAAAATAATCTGATCAAAACAGAAAATTGGACTTCGGAGGGCTTGTGTTTAAGGATGGTCCAATTTCTACGATTTGAATATTATAATGGAATGACTCACTTTAATAGCTGTATCGATTCGCCAAGAAATTTCGAGCATCATTTTATCCAAGTCAAAATGACTCAAGAAATCTTTTTAAGAATTAAAGGATATCTGGATATCTGAATCATTCACTAAAGTCTCACTTCCTGCGAGGCGCAGTGTCAACTAAAAGTTCTCAAGTTAGAAAATTTCAACGTTGCAGGCTGATCCAAGAAAAATATCCAAAAATGATGTTACTGGCATTTCAATTCCATGAAAGCACATAATCGATTTAGACCACGAAAATGTCAGTCCAAAAATTGCGTTCATTTATCAATTGTTTCCAGTTAATTTGTGTCGAATCCTTTTGATTTTCAAAAAAAAAACGGTTTCTATCATAAATTACTCTGTATAAAAAAATTAGCAAATTATGTTCTAAACATTTTTATCGAAAATCCAAGAGATTTGGCACAAATCGACTGTAAATAGATCAATCACTTTTGGATGTTCCATAATACTCCTTTTCTATGGTCTTTATATAGAGGGTATTAAAAAATGAGAGACCCTGTATTTTTAAAAGAAGATTTTTTTGAATGAAGTACTGTTCCTCCTCGTAAACAGTTCCTCCGTGTCCTAAATACAAAAAAAAAATATTTTTTTTTTTACACTGGATTATTATTGTATGTGCAGTCAAGCGTATTGAAGCCGAAATGATTCCTTCGTCTTCAAATAATATGATAGATTAGAAGGTCGGTCAAAATTTATAATATTTTACCCCCCCATTATAGAGATACATCTCTGTTGTATTATAAAAATATAAAAGGTAAATATCTTCCTAGCCCCGTCATAAACCATTCTTATGTGTTACACATATACAGGGTGTCCGCCGTAAAAGTACCTTCACGATTTTAAATTTAAAAAAGTATATGAAAAGTTGAGTAAATTTTTATTTTGCAACTCATAATACAAAGTGTGTTTCTTGTAGTTCTTTTCCAACTATTTACGAAAATTGATGTTTAACAAATGATATCCCCCTTTCGCGCTGAAAACTATGAGCTCTTTTCAGCACATCTTCCATGACCTTGCGTAAAGTTTCCTGAGATATTCTTAAAATCTCTCACCTAATATTTTAAATTGTTCCAAGCCTTGTGGCTTGTTTACCTAAATCCTTTCTTTCAGATTACCCCAATGAAAATAATCGGCAATATCGTATGGTTAGAAGGAGCTGCATATCTGACATGAAAATATCGTCGGTAGTTTTTTCTGAGTAGAAGTTGTATGTAGCGGTGTCGCTTCATCATTAAATTATTATTATAATTTTGTTCATCATTTTTATCTGTTGCATAACAACTATAACTTCCCTCTATTATCACGGTTGCTTTGAATGTTAACAACCATGGTAATTTACATATTAAAATAATAACATTTCATAAATCAAATTAAAAACATCAATTTTAATTAATAAAGATCAATTATATCTTTTATATCTTTTATATCTTTTATATATATTTATTATTTATTTAAATAATAATTATTTAATATCAAACATCTACCTTTACAAAGTAAAGCTTCTGCCGATTTCCAAATAAACAGTTACGATATTTATCCTTTCTGCAGACTCTGGTATCGCTGCATATCGAAACTCCCAAGTATTTACTATAATCTAAAGAAGAGAAACCCAATGAATATTCATTCCAGAAAGAATTAAAAATCGTGAAGATACTGTTGTTGTGCCATCCTGTATATAAAAAAAGGACTATACCCATATTATACAATTCGGTTTATTGTATTATTAAAATACAAGCCACCTTTTTTTTTTTTCTTTCCTGTAGTAATATTGTTTTGACCCTTGACATTCGGTTGTTGTTCAAAATGTGTTGCTTGAAGTCGTTATATTTTTAACCAATAGATTATTTTTTTGCTTTCCTCTTTATTTAAATCAGATTTTAATTTATGTGTTTTGGAAAGTAATAATCTTCTGGTATCCATTCTTGATGCTTACCAGAGAGGATGATATTGATTTCATCGTTTTTATGATGGGTACGCCTTGGTCGGATACTTCGCTTTTAAAATTTTCGAATACTCTGTATATTATAATAAAATTGGATACGGTTTATTATTGAGTATAATTTATATCTCAATATATTTACCCCAAAAGTCGTATGACAGATTTTCAGAAGGAGCTGTGAATGCCAGTATATATTTATTATTAGTTCCCTAATCATTTAGACGTCGAAAAGGTACTTCCCGAATTGTCACGCAAGGACAGGGAAAATACCCCCTAATTGAAATTTCTTCAATCTATTTAATTTTGTCTTCGACAAAACTTTGTACTATTTAGAATTAGCAAAGAAAACTGTCGAAGAAAATTCGACTATCGTTTTTCTACCGATGAACGAAAAAATTTCTTCAAATGTTTGTACACGCTCTAGAGGCCATAGATACAGTCAGATGTAGAACAAAATTTAGTATCTAACATGCTTTTGGTATTTGAAAGATCAAGTTCGGTAATGTGCAAAATTGGTCTAGAGGGGAATAGTATATTACGTCCCTAGGCCAGAAAGTTGGATTTCCTGGCGTATGTGATGTGATGGCCGAGGCGAAGCCGAGGCAATCATATCACATACGTCAGGGCATCCAACTTTTTGGCCGTGGGTCGTATACTATTTTTCTTGCTCCACCCGCCGAATGTACGCGCTTTCTGGCCGCATTTTACGAATAATTGCTATGTTATAAAAACAATTGCTATGGTAACGGCCAGAAAGTAAAAGCGCACTGCAGCTCGAGAAGGCCATGAAAATCGTTCATTCTGGCGTAAAATGCGGCCAGAAAGCGCGTACATTCGGCGGGTGGAGCAAGAAAAGTTTATTACAACTTATAACCTTATCATATTTTCCGAACAAAACTAAATATTTATTGCAACTTTAATGTTCGATTACTTCGAATAATTAATATAACTGATGTTGCCATGCTAACTTAATTTGATAATCTAGCTCTGAGAAAATTCGGTAACCAACATAGCTCAGAAGTGATTTTTTAATTTGTAAGTAGAAATCCTGTTGGGGCGAAAAAAACTTGGTAAAACTTTACTTATTATTCATGATCCTAGACAGCTCTCAAATTAGAAAGACTTCGTACAGAAGTGCATTAATGACTTCTTAAAGTACTCATTTTTAAGAACTCCAAATTAACTCCCGCCTCGATCTAATTGACAAGTTACAGTTAAAAATTTTAAATATTATGTCAATATTAATGTCCTTGTAAAAACAAAATAATTAAATCATGTGACATATTTTTGCATTGAAGCATATAAATAAAAGTTTTAGCTAATGGGCCACAAAAAGTAGCGTTCTTTTTTCAAAAATTAATAGTTGATTTTGTGCCATATTGATTCTGTTTTTGGGAAAATGTTTCGAATAAAAGTTGTCAGTATATTTATGAAGAACAACTTTTATCTAAAGCATTTTTTATGACAACCGATAGAATAAGACAAAAATCAACAATACAAATTTTAAAATATGATGTCAACATTTGTGGCCATGTGTGTACTACCAACCAACAAGGGCATATTATAATTGAAATGACTTTATAAGATGTAAATTTTGTCATAGACAACACTGTTTTGCTTATGACTTTTGAAAATAATTACCATTCATAGTTTAAGAGTGTTTCTAATTATAGATTGTAATTATATGATACTAATTTTTTTTTTCTTCGTTATTCAATCATTAAACTTGTTTTAAATACTCGTTCGGTTTGCTTTTCAATAAAAATATAATTATACGATAATGGACTTGTTCACTGGAATCGAGTCATTTGAAAATCATACACAAATGTTCTCCAAAATATGGTTTTAATTTTACGCTTTTCTGCAAACATTTTGGAAAATTTATGAAAACTAATATCATAATTTATGCTTTTTGGAAGATTTCCAGTTTGGTACACAACAATTTACAGACATTATTGTTTGCAGCACTAGACCCAAAAGACAGTGGATCGTGGATTTCTACCCCTATCCAAAATGTGTATAATTTTTTCATATTATGTATTTGATGTCAAAGAATATGAAAAATATTTCAGTTTGCGACCGTAGAAAAATTTCTAATGAATGCCCCATGAACAAGCCCATTCAACAAACTTGAACCAATAAGAAAAATGTCTACATTGAATTATTAAATGCTGGTGAATGTCAGTGATGGAATACATTATAAAAAATAAATATATTTATAATAATTATGCATCAATTTTTATTTAAAAAGAATAATTGTATAAAAAAAAAAACAGATCAATAGAGACTTATAGAGACCTATTAGGAGATTAGTGGACATATTGCATGTTAGACTTATTTATTATTAGTGTTAAAATTATTCTAATAAGAAATAATGAAATATGTAAAAAAATGTGAAGTATAATTTTCATAATAATGACGACATATTAACGACACGCTCTTGTTTTTGCTAAGAAATATGCAAAGAAAATATTTAAATATAATGTTTTTGCCAAAGGAAAAAGTTAATTATAAATTAATTACTCTTAAAAGTATTAATTATTTATATGCATGACACCAGTCCCAGTCATTAACGAAAGTTCAATAACTGACTTTTGAAATGCTTTTAAAAAAACACTTAATACTGCTTAAGGTGAAAATCTAAAATAAAAGAAGAAAGGCACACAAAACGGGCGCGTGCCGCATAATTTTCTTTAAAACTATGTTTCATTACTTCAATTTTTAGATGTATTTAGTTTAATTGCTATTCATTTACCCTATAAACAGTATGGACCAACTACATGGTCGATACTGTCAGTACATGGTGTAGTTGGGTCCACTATTTTATTTTCTACAGTGTATATATACAGGGTGAATCGAACCAGGTGCATAATAGCACACGCGTCCACTTCTTTTTATGATCCTCCCATTTTCCAACAACATCCAATAGAACACCTCCTGTTAGGGAGACAGTCTATTCATAACACAAATACCATTCTATATGCTAAATGCTAGCTCAGATGGGCATACCACTCTTATACGGATGCATGCCTGCAACCTACAATTCAACTGAATAAGAAATCATTACAAATGTAACTATGTACGGAGTTAGTTGTATCAAATTGTATCACCCATAAGTATAATAAGAGTGGGGGCCACAAGCACACATCAACATAAGAACATCATGTCCGTCCAAAACAACATTTGTATTATGAACAGACCGCCTCTCTAAGACAAAATACTCCACTATTGGATGTTGTTGTAAAATGGGAGGGTCATGGGAGGAAGTGAAGGCGTGTGCTATTATGTACATGGTTCGATTAACCCTGTATATGTGCAATTATTAAATAAATGATTTATACCTTTGCGTATTTATTATCCATTATTAAATACAACAATGGAAGTAATACGATGTATTTGTATGTATAAACATTAATTATTGTTACGTAACAATCAATAATATTTATTATAAAAACTGATTACATAAAATGATTATTATTTATGATCGGTGTATTTTTTTTTTGACGTTGAATTGAGTTGATATTGAATGTAATTCTATGAAATTCGTTGAACCGTTAACAATACAACATTAACAACGCAACAGCAATAATAACAACAATTACAAAAAATCACATTATTTATAACGCAATCAACAAACAAACGTTGATAAATCTATTGAAGTGTTAAACTAAAAATTAACAAACAAACAAACAAAAAACCATTAATTGGTGTTTGGATATTAAAAAAAAGATTTTGATTTGTATTGAACTGATTTATAATTACAAGGTCTTTGTTTAACTTTTCACCTGCCCCCCCCCCCCCCCCCCGACTTGTGTAATCAAATCTTGCTTCAGATCTTATCCCGTTTTTACACCAGTAACTTCAGATGTAAGTATCCATGCGAATGATTTGGTGAGCAAGTGCAGTAGTATTTTTTATGAAATAGAGAAGAATTCTATTTTGATGATTTTGATTCATGAAATCTTATATGTAACGAATAGTGTGCACGATATGTTGATATCCTACTTCCTTGTGACTAGTATTCTCTAATCATGTGACTAAAATTTTTGACAAAGAAAGAAATAATAAACAAGACGAGAGTTATAGCTGTTAGCAAACATGTTATTCATATATTTCAAGGGAATGCCATCGTGTGCACAGTAATGTAAGTATAGTTATACCAAATATTTTTATTGCGATTGAAAACTTTCATCAAAACTTTAATTCGGATTTATTAGGATTTACTATACATATAAACCTTCCGGAACAATTTATCTACATGATGGTGAAAACTGTGTCAAAATCCGTTGCGTGGTTTAGAAGGAGTTAGCGGATAAACAGACAGACAGGCGCGGAGGACGACGTCGTTTTATACTATGTATAGATAACTAAGTGCTTTAAATTTTTCGATAAAGTTAGGGCTCTTGAGCGGTATCCAATTTAAATCCGACACTGGTTAGTTAATATCGTAATAATTTGTGAGATAAATATTACTTTGACAGGTAATTTACAAACATTAAATTAATATATATTTATCATCTAAATAAATATTAAAGATAAAAAAAATGGATACATTGATCGATAGTGAAATTATTAATATCTTTGTTTTCTATACTGATTGATAAAAATTAATATTACAGTAAAGAAGGATTCTATAAATAAATTGATGATAATATTATTTGAGAAGTGCTAAAATATATTATCAATTATTAATTAATATTATAAATATAAATATCGATATATATATATATATATATATATATATATATATATATATATATATATATATATATATATATATATATATATATGTATATATATATATATATATATATATATATATATATATATATTATATTTTATATTAAATATAAAAACAATATATTAAAATTCATTGAATGTTGAATTACGTTATTTGTAATTCAAGTAAGCATTTAATTAATCAATCAATACATATTTATTATTATTTATATTGAAAAAGAATTCTCATTATAACAAACAAACGGTGATTATGTTTGAAAAATATACCGTATAAATTTATTATGAAATATAAAGCTATGTTCACACTAAAACGACAATAGATTAGTATTTATGATCTAATATTTGTTATACGCCTTCTATATGGACTATGCCATCTGGTGACAATAATTAGAAACGGGGTAGTCAGGCTCAACTATGATAGTTCTTCTACTAGGGTTTCGTTAATAAAATAAATAAAAAAGTTATTATTTGATTAATAAAACTCATCTCTTTTAAAAAAAAAAATATAACTAATTGTTGCAATGTAGCCTGACTAAATCCGCCATTTTGGAATATGACGTCATGTGTAACCTTACCAATATTTATACAATAAGTGTATAATAAATTTAATCTCGACTTTGTAACTAGTGGTTGAAAATATTGATCGCAGAAATGTTTGGTATAGGTATTCATAAAATGACCTAATTAGGTCATGTCAGTCTTTCCGTTTGTCTGTTCGTACGCACGATAATTCAAAACGAAAAGATAACGATCTTAAGTGTGTGTGTTTTAGTGCTAAAAAGTAAGCTTAAGTGTAAACAGTAAGCTCAAGTGTAAACAGTGCGTTTATTAACAATAAACAACTTGTGTTTGAAACGTTTTTTTCATAATCTCAGTACATACCGGATCTTTAAGCAGTTAACTCAGTTGTTAAAGTGACTTTTCTATCAGATAATTGTTAAAAAGCTATCAATCAGAGACGGTCAGGATAATCTAACAAGGGGACCGTATGGTTGTGGGGTATTCAAGTTTGAACGAGCTTTTACGAGTAAATAGTACTCGGTATAAGGAATTATTTATTAGAGTAGGAGGGCGCCCCTTTTACCTATTGTTTCAACTACCATTGTGTTAATCGAAATAATAGTCTCAGTTAATTGTCAATTCAAATATTCGTGAGTGTTGGAAGCTTGTCTCGCTAGAGGTCCTGAGTTCAAAACTCATACGGAGTATGTTTCTTTTTAATAATAATAATTTGTACAAGTTTTGTTTAATACTAGTTATTGATAATTACGTAAACACACACCGTTGCCGTCTCTTTGTAAGTGTGAAGATGGCATTAGAATGGTAGAACTAACACACTTGATAAATAAGAACGTATATTGATTAAATGATTAACTTCTATTCTACATTTGACGAAACGGAACCAAAACGAACTTAACATTTATTTTTGTATTATTAAACATCATGAAATATTTACGAAAAAGATACGAAGAAGAATAAGAAAGAATGTAAAGGAAAGAAAAGAATACCACTAATTTTTATGATGATTGCTGCTGGTTGCGTCCGTCCGTCGTTGTGTAAACCAAAACGTGACCGGAAAATCATTCCAAACATTCTCCAAGTGTTTTGTGTTTGAGTGTATGCTTAAACAATAATATTTCTCTTCAATCAATAAAATATTTTTTATCAATATTTTATAATCTATCGTATGATGGATTTATTTATTGGTCATGAAAATACTTCAATTTTTCCATAATATATTTTGTGCCAAAAATATAGATAGTGGAGATAGATTGTAGAGGCTGCCCCGGATGGAATACTCTTCGACCATAAGGTCCATTGTGATGCCTAAGGATGTGAGTGGAGTGGAAGGAATTTTTGTGTATAGACTAGGAATTGGTAGGATATGCGGCTGCAGCCGACTATGATAGGAACTATACCGATATTCATCTGGAGTTCGTGAAGGAAACTGCGACAATCTTCGCAAGCATAGCCGGTTACTTCGGTCTTGTCCATACGCCGACAGTTTAGTCATTTAACCGCTCCATTTTTTTGAATAATTGACAAACTGCTGATGTCGGGATTTGAACCCATAACCTCCCAGTTTCCAAGTGTGCATACTGCGTAGACATAACACCTTAGACCGCTCGGCTACTTGGACTGGTTTGTTGTATGTAATAGTATATATATATATATTTTATAATATTTACATGAAACATGGAAAAAGCAAATAACTCGGGCTACAGCTTTATATACCATAACATGGAGGCTATATAAAGGAGATATAAGTCATACGGGAAAATTGACAAAATATGGCAACGAAATGGGAGAAGTTATATTTACTTTTTATGCCGCTAGGGTCGCAAGTTTTTGATAGATACTCATCCTTACCAAAGTGAATATAGTATAATAAAATGGAAGTGAAGTAAGCCACAAGTAACTATTTTTATTTTGAAGTGATCATTTTGAAGTACACGATTTGGTTAAAAAAAATTTATTAAATAAAAAACTGTTTAAAAAAACATTTAAAATGGGGGAAAAGTATGTGCAGTAGACAATTGTAAAAGTGTTAGTGCTTGTGACAATAAGCAACGGGATCAATTGGGTTTAAAAAACCAGGACTTTTAAAGTACCAAAAGCTAGTATAAATATTCCAAAATTAATTAAATTGTATGACATTATATTAAATATTAATTTTCAGCATTATTATTAATAAATAAAAGTTTAATTTAATATCTGATTCAATAATTTCTTTCATTTTTACAATTCCAACATTACAGGTTACTATTTAATTATTTGATGTTTTTTTTTTTATTTTTATGTAATTATTTTGCGAATTTTAACTATCACTTCAACTAAATCCTTATTGAAAAATTGAAATTACTTATCATTTATTTAAAAAAATATTTTATTGAAAAAACACTTTGGCTGGAAATAATTTTTATAATACTATAAATACGTAATGTTATTTAATTAAAACTCGCGCCTTATACTCTCTGTTTTGTTTCCGGTGCCGAAGGAACACTACTGACATCTTATTTTTGCCAATTATTTGTTTACATGGAGTTATGTGTCCTTGTTTAGGGTCTATGTACCATAAGCTCACAATTAATGATCATACAGCAGACTACCTTAAATTGAATTGCCCCATCTCATTCATTCGTCTTTTGGCTCAACTGCGTACCTGTGGTAAAATAGTGCTAAGAATTGTTTTAAACAGGATTGTGTACACTATTAACTGCGAAATGATGTTGCACTTTATGTGACTTACATCATAAGGAAGATCTGGTGCACCTACTGTTGCTTTTCTCCTTCCTACAGCTATGTTCGGAGACAATTTTTGAAGGAAATTAATATGGTTGGTCCAGATTTGAATCTGCCACAAATTCTAATGACTTATAATACGGGACAACTCAGAAATATATACAATTTCGTAAAGACTATTCTGTGCACAAGGTCATTTCTACTGAATGAGTGAATCTTTTGGCTTTAAATGTCATTTATTTATTTCTACTAATGTTATTATATCTGTATTTTGTTATTTTGGGCTAAAAGTTAAACCTCTTTGTACAAGATGTAAAAATCTTCAAACAAATAAACTTATTATATTTTATAATATTTACACTTATTTTTTTTATTTGCATTTGACTTACTGATTCAATTTTTATGAACGGGAGTGTATGTAAAATAAAAATAAATATTTCGAAAAATTATATGAACCTGAATATATAAAAAAAAAAAGGATTTCTAACCCATTATTTATGTTGGTGTGTGTGGTGTGGTATTCGAATATATAAATACGAGATAGAGCGAGGTCAATACGATTATTTACGATCCATAAATTCCTTATTTATTGGTTTAAATTGTGAGATTAATTACTTTGAAAAAACTTCTTCTACCTAGCCCAGCCGATGTATTTTATATACAATTTTTTTCGTATTCTAAATGAATTTTTTTCATTAATCATCTGGTATACCCCGAAAAGCTCCATGGCTACATGGGTAGGTACACCTATATACTTTATACTGCATACAGCAAAAGCACAAACAACATATATTATTTCCGAATTTGGAGGGGGATATAGGAAGCGGGTTAAAAGTTCCAATGCATTAGAGAAGATTGCAAAATTTGTATATATTTATGGACTACAGAGTGTACTAAAAGTCTATTTTATCAATTTGAAATTCAATAGCTTTTTATTCCCGGTATATTATGTTTAGTCCTGACTTTAACGGTTGAAAATAATGATCGCAGAAAAAAAAAAGGTATAGGTGTTCATAAAATGACCTAATATATGTCTATCTGTCCGTGGACACGACAACTAAAAAAACGAAAAGGGATAACGCGTGAAATTTTGTGTGTGAGTTATAGAGCTAAAATGTGAGATGAAGTTCGTGCATTGGCAAAATCGGACCGGTAAAATATCCATCTTTAAAACCGTTAGAAAAATAAAGACAAATTCAAAGACAAAAAATATTCTTTTTTTAAAAATGAACAACTTTTGTTTCAAACTTTGTTTTATAAACTGACTAGTTTTGCCGCAAATTTTGCCTTAGGTTTTAAAAATTTATAGTAGTCTTTGTCAACACAACTCAAACGGAGATAAAACACGCTCAAGATGTGTTCTAGAGCTAAAAAGTGATTTCTAATTCGTAAAGAAGCAAAATCGGTCCATACATTACCCCATAACAGGCTATCTTTTAAACCTTAAATGATAGAAGAAAAGTTCAAATACGAAATCTGTCCCTTTTTTTAAATACACAACTTTTGTTTATAACTTTTATTCACAATTTCACCTGAAATATATTTTACTACTTCTTTCTTAATTTTTTCAGTTGAAATATCTAAAATATACAGTACATTGATATATAACACAGTCATGTTTTTATTCATCTATTTATGTACACTCCTTGTCATAAAAATTGAACCAATTGAAACATTCTTAGTGTTACACTATTGTATGTAATATTATACATATATTTAGTATTGTGTGATTTAATGGTTCAATTTTGATGAACGGGAGTGTACAGTAGTAATATAAACAGTATACGCACTATGAAAGCACTGAATATATAAAAATATTTAACTTATTAATTCAGTTAGTTGTCTAATTTTGTTTGTTTAAAAGAAATGATAAGAAATACATTTTATAAAAACGACACCCGGGGAGAGTTTTTGTACATTCTGTAAGATAAAAGTCCATCAATATACACTTTTTAAGAAGACAAACAACACACTCAAAAAAGTTTTTATTCAATGAATGCAAGACGTGAGTATGGTGTATGTGTGATGGTTTGTGTTCCTTTAGAATTTTGTTTTATTTCCGTTTTTCTTCAATACAAATTTTGTGTTATTTCTGGTTTGCAACTTTTTTGTTGGTTCCTTTTTTTTTTTTTTATTTATTAACTTTTTTATACCGAAACTTTCGTAAATTTGATATGTATTCTGGAGGGAAGGAGGATGTCTGTCTGGATCTACTTCCAGTAGAGATTGTGTGTATTAATCAAATTAAAATTATTTATTTCGGTTTTATTTTTCTATCAAATTGTTTTTTATACTAAGAAAATTTTTATTTTATTAAGAAATTGACCAAACATGGGAGGGCAAATAAAGGACGATGATTTTCACAAATTTGAAGTTGAATAGCGCTAGTCAAAATAGGTGCAGAATTTGGACGATTATTTGTAATCGCTAATAACTCTCGCTTGTGAAATAATTCATTGTGATAGATATGATATGTTGTTATCAAACCATAATAGTAGGTAGTCTCATGATCTAGTTGGAAGTTTAAATAGTGAATGTATGTGAACACCATGTAGTTTCTACTGAATTATGTTGACAGAGATCAGTGACTAATTCAAGTCGCAACCAAAATTGATTGGTAATTTGTTCGGAATTTGGTACAAGGGATTCAATACTATATGAAATAAAACAATGATTAACTCTTTGAATTTTAATAATGTACACTCTCTTTCATTAAAATTGAACGAGTTGAAACATTCTAAGTGTTATTGTATAATATATAGGCTTGGAATGTGACTTATTTGTTCAATTTTGATGAACGGGAGTGTATATTTTGTGCTCAAGTGATAATCACTTTCAATCCACAAATTTATAAATTTACAAATAATAGTTGGATGAATAGAATTCTAGCAAATACGCCACGTATTTCAGATAACTGATCTCGTCGGTTCACCGTATTTATTTATATCTACCACGTAGTAGTTAGCCTACGTTCTACTTTCAATTTACTCATATTTTAATCACTTTTCATTTTCGTCCGCATGTTACAAATAACGATTTGAACCGTGTAAATTCGGGGGTACTCTCGATTTCACCTCAATATCCAGAAAAACGACGATACGATGTTGATGACATTTTAACCCATATCAAAATGATTTTATAATAAAAGGTTTACATTCATATTGTGTCACGGTTGAAATGTCTCATTCCCAGCTTAGTGGAGCATGCAATCAATATACAACAAAAAAATACGAAAAATTCGGTTAAATATACATCAAAACAACCCTCTTGTCAAATTTTTCTAACCCTCTTTATATTAAACGAAGACAACATTACTAATAATAAACATCTTAAATAAATTTTTATTGTTTTTTTTGTTTTTGTTTGTTACAGATTCATTCGTAAATAGTCAAGAATGGACATTATCACGGAGTGTTCCGGATCTTCGGTTGGGTATTGTCGGTTCATTGTCATCCGGCAAATCGGCGCTGGTACACCGTTATTTGACTGGATCATATATGCAAGAAGAATCACCGGAAGGGGGTCGATTCAAAAAGGAGATTGTTGTTGATAATCAAAGTTATTTATTATTGATACGGGATGAAGGTGGTCCACCTGAATTACAAGTAAGTTTCCGGTTTTTTTCAATCTTTCAAGCCGTATATTTCTTTCGGGAATTCTTATTACGGATTTCCACAAAATTTGATATTGCGAACAGATACAATATCATTTGATTTTGGTTTGTAAAAATTAAAGGGATCCCTGAGTCCTTCCGTTAAGGCTTGTTATAGATCAGGGAGATATCATCTGGGTCGGCGGCTTAAAGAATATCTGGATGACTTCTGTGTTGAAGTCTAGCCGCTTAATCTTTGGTTGTTATATGACGATATTTTTTCTTTTTCCAGGGAAAATAAGTAGGAATTTTTTTGGAATGATTGCGAACAGGCAATAACCTGCCAGATTATCTGATTAAGTGCGGAATCTAAATATAAGCCTTTGATAATTTAAGCAGTTCTAATATTCGGTAGAATCTACAAATGGCGAAATAAAAAAATTATCCTTTGGAATTCGAATAGATTACAATATTTTAAGGACCACGTCCTTTGCGTCTCACAAAGAAAAATTCACGTACCAGTTTTGCCATAGTCAAAAATGATTTCCTACGTATTTCCAAATAATCAAGACAATATTTAAAAGCTCGTATTTTTTCATCTTTTAACTCTCAATAATAATATATTTCAATTCAATTTATTTTTTGTTTGTTTATTATTAGTTAGTATTGTGTTGTTTGTATATGTGGGTGTTATGTAATCATCTTTAGATGTGTGAATTTACTTTTAATTTCCATTGAAGAAAGATAATTATAAAAAACAATTGTTTGGAACCAACGCACAAATAAATATAACCGCATTCATTTGAATATTTATGAAGAAGTTATTCATAATAATATTATTATGATATTTAAATGCCGTTGAAATTACACAGAGTTCGTAAAATATTCAAAGATGCTACTCAAAAAATTTCTATTTATATCAATTTATTATTTGTCTATATAGTAGAAACAAAATTTGTTTTATTACCCAGGAAATAATAATACGTAAACGTTTGGACTGTCGCCGTAGCTCTTGCATTTGTTTGTCGGCGCTGGGCTTATAAGGCTCGTTTTGGATTTCTTTTGACGCGAGCATTCCTCTGATATGTGATTTCTATAATTCCGAAGTCATATAAAACGAAGTCTTCAATTTTTTTTTGAATTTTTGAGATTTATACCGATTTCCACTTATATTTCGACGAATATTTTTATTTTCTCACTTTATTTCCTAGTAGTGCTCCGCAATCTCTTCATAATGACACCCAAATCAGTGTCCTAGCTACACGCGTTTCCACGCTATACTAACTTAACACAAATCTAATTTGTAATCATGCACGCGCATGCGCTCTCACTAGTGCGATGATATCACAGGCAACACAAATACAGTACGACAGATACGTAAAGACATGATCTATTTGTTGTGGGCTCAACAATTATAATCGCATTATTAGACTCGAGCTATTGAAATCTTAAAGTATTTCGTCACATAAAAATCTTCGGACGATCACCAGCGTAACAAGCAATGTTTTCACGTCATGATTGAATCCAGTGCTGAATATCAAATCTAAATGATAAAACTTAATAACTATAATTCCAACTTCGATATTTATTGAACTCTCTGTAAAACATTAATATTAAATAATATTTCAACATTTTTTTTTTGGTATAGGAAGTAATTTTTATGTTTTTTTTAGTAAAACTAACAGAATACATTGATTTAAAAAGTGAAATTTCTTAAGATAATTTTTCATTACAGCAAAAAAATCATTAAAGCAATGAATATAAATTTGTGTTGAACAAAACACTTTGAGTAGAAATTACATGTCGTTAGTAATTACACTACTCGACGACGACGTCATGTAATGAATATTTTAATAATCTATTTGCATTCATTATTTGTGTGGTGAGACTCTCGATTGTGGTTGAAATGTTAGAAAATCAACTAAATATGTTAATTGAAGAGAAAGTGTGGATTGCAGTACAGAGATTGATTTTTCTTACGATTTTAATTGCAAACTCCAAATAAATTTCTTATAAGTGGATATAATAAATATTCCTATGAATACGTCATGGTCCAAAAAATTTAAAGCATCAATTCGTAGACAATCGATAAAAAATCAATTACGTAGCTCAACCGTCTATGGATTATGTACACTCCCGTTCAATAAAATTGAACAGATCTGAACCTTGTAGTAAATATTTTTTACTATATTTCCATTTCTTTTTTCACACTTAAAATATATACAAATTATCTTTGTTTATAAATGAATCATTATACAGAGAGTTACAAAAGTGAGGAGTTTTATGAAATGTAAGAAAATTAACATTTCAGGTCTGTTCAATTTTATTGAACAGTGTATATGACGTTTTCATAAAAAAATCTATGACACGGGCTCGAACGGCGCATTCTTTTTTATTTCTTTCGAATTAAATATAATACCTTCTCAATCAACTATTATGATGCATACAGGAGCTAATTTGAATTCATAAAATGATTGATAAAAGCTACCACCACAACCGGTATACACAACACATATTTACATGCTTTTAAAATATATTTAATGGTGTAAATATTGTTGGTAATTTATATATTTGTATACAGGTGTTCACCTAAACGAAACTGAATATCTTAAAATTAATATTTAAAAGTAGGTAGGTTGTTGCTCGTTCGTATATGCATTTATAATAAGCTTATATGTAAATAATAAGCTTGGTGTAACATATATTATACGACTACGTAGAACAACAACAACATATATGTATGCGGGTGTAAGGTGTTACTTCAAATATTTCCTGGTTTTTATATTCATTCAAGATTATAAAATACTATTTTATAAACATTATTATTTTATTCAGCTATACAGAATATATATATATATATATATATATATATATATATATATATATATATATATATATATATATATATATATATATATATATATATATATATATATATAACGATACTTAAACATGAATCGAAAGTTTAATGTTATTACGATTACGAGACAATAATTTGTTGGATTTGCATATTATAAATGGTATGGATATAAAGCAGAGGTGGGCACAGACAGCTCGTCTGAGCCTTATGGGCTCTCCATAAGCTGGGTGAGAGTAAGTAAAGAAGGTATGTTTTGAAGCAAGACGGAACGAGGTTGTCCTACCGATTATTGCCCAATAATTATATAGTATAGTCAATATTTTATTTTTTTTGAAAAACAAATTATGCGAAAAATAATTTCCACTACTACAAAAAGTACTTTTCACTTTTTCAATTCAAAGTAGACTAACTCGAAGAACTCAAATTCCCACTTTATGTAAAATTTAACTTAATTCATCAAATTCCCATGACACTATACTGAGCATACTCCATACGAAGAAAAAATAATTAAATCAGGTAAATAATTCTTTATTAGTTCTCGGATATGAATAGTAAAATATTTAGACAAATTATTTGGAATTTCCAAAACTATATTTCTATTTAAATTATCCTTTGCAAAAATTTCCCTCTTTTATTACAATGGTCCAGCGGTAAACTTAAAGGTTCAAAAGATTTATATATATTTTTTATATATTTTTATTTTATTCATACACAAATATGATATATACTAAAAAGGTATATTTTATGACCCAAATTACCAGCCCAAAATTCCAGAGTATGTATTGAATGATTGCTTGTATTATTTACTTTGTATAATAGTGACCATAAAAAAGATTTGGTATTATTATATTTTTTTCAGAAAATGTTTTAATTAAAAAAAGAAAATATTAATAATTGGTAGATTACCCTGTATTAACTCTATCTCTCTTCCCTACCTCTCACTCAGAGCTTTGCCGAGTCAACTCTTGCCCACCTCTGATATAAAGGATCTTTATATTATATATTATAATGATCTTTATATTATGACATATATTATAAATGATCTTTTCCTTTTTACTGGATCTCCCTGTATATCATATAACGAAAATATGATATTTAAAATACGATCTTTATCGAATATCCATTTAAGAAAAAAATAAATCTGTGAAATGTTGATAAATTGAAACAAATTTATCAACGTTTTTAAATCATATAAAAAAAAAATCTATTGAGAGCAAAGCAAAAAAAAAAAATCAATATGCAGAAATTTAATACTCTCTCTGGAGTGAAATATACCATTGACACTTATAGTGTGATAGTAAGTGCTAGCCAATGTTAGCCAGGCTTGTAGGGCCATGTAGGGAACAAACTCTCATAAGGGGATAACAACTAACTCGCTATTATATATTTGATTTGGTCAATGATATTATTATGTATGTTATATATATGTCGCTGATGGATTGTCGAATCCGCTATTTTACAAAACCGCTAGTGGTTTTACATAACAACTTTAACACGTAATATTGCTTGAACGTTTTGCATTTATCAATGCAGCGGGGGTCAACGATTAGACGTTATGTAAATCAGCGTGAAATGAATCGTCCGATTGTAGATTTTAGTTTAAACGGAATTTTAATGGAATTAAGGTCCTTTTTCCTATCAAATTCTAAACATTTTAGATAACTAGTGTCAAAAATTATTGAAATTAAATTTGGTAACTATTACAACCGAGCACTACAATCTTTCACTTCATCGGTCATTCCCCGAGTTGGTCAGGTTTGCGTGTTCTTGGGCCCCCGCACTAAAAGGCGTTCTATATATTTTCCTATATCAAAACGCTCTTTGTGACTACAGATAAGCTATTCTGCATTACGTCTAAACGTGGATATAGCAGTTTTGTAAAACGTATCGCAATGACAATCCAGCTGAACGTCCTTCAGTTGTTTTACATAACGGAGTTGTTATGTAAAACAACTAGCGGTTTTGTAAAGCAGCGGATTTGACTATCCATCTGCGACATGTATATATATAGATGTCAGTTACAGATGCATCCAATTTAATTTGCATATGATCTATCTCTGTCGCCATATATCCCGTTTAGTAGTTTAGTTTGTTGCTCTTAATTTAATGTAACATTACATGGAACATGAACACACATTTATGTAAGTGCTGTGACATTTCGATTATAAATTTTGTTATATTACATGGGTTATTTAATTTGTTTAATTAATAATGGGTTTTAACCTGCGTTTTTGAGACACAACGGTCTATAACAGAGGCCACCCACATTATTTTTCAACCTTTATTAATTTTTTTACTTTACATTTATAAAATCGTATAAAATGGGGAATAAATTCGATGAAAGATTGGCATATCTCGGAAACTAGCTGTTAAATCATCAAACTAAGTGAATTTTTGGATTTTTTGGGTCGTAATTACCTTATTAATTAATTTTCATTGAAATCGAGTACTAAAATTTTTTACGATTTTTTCGATTTTTTTCTAAGGGGTAAAAAAAATACGAAAAATAATTTTTGTATCTGATTTGGATGAAACTCACTATATAAGGTAATTTGGATCCCAAAAATATGAAAATCCTGTTTATTTGACGATTTGATGAAAGGTTTACGAGATATCGCCAAATATAAAATGGGGAATTAATTCAGTTCAAAATTGATATATATCGGAAACTAGCTTTTAAATCGTTAAACTAAATAAATTTTTGCATTTTTTGGGCCAAAATTACCTTATAAACACGAATTTTCAAAATCGAACAATGTTTAGGCAAGATGGTCAAAACTGTCTATCTTTGAAACCGTCAGAGATAGACAGCATAAATTCAAAGGCACAAAATGTTCCTTCTTTTTTAAATAAACAATTTTTGTTATAAACTTTTTTACATAAATTCAATATGTACCAGGTATTTAAGCAATTAACTCAGTTAGATGTTATTTTCTCTTGTTTTGGTTCACAAGTATCACAATGGACTGACTTTTAACTATGCATAGAGGTTGCGTGTAGTATTGACACCAAATTTTTTTTAGAAATGTAAATAAATTTTATTGAAAACTTTTATACTAATCTCATAAAAACAAACAAACAATCTTTGCCTGAAAGTTTCGTTACGATTTAAGGGCACTAAAAAAACTATTTCAAATGCAGTTACTTTGTAATCATAATGTAATTTTCACCGAAACTTTACGACTATGTGTATAATTTTTGCATAATTTATGGGAACATTTTCACATGTCAGAATATCAGCAAGTGTTTGTTTTTTCCATTGCCGTATATAAAACATGTACGTACGCATTTACTGTGTACGAATGCATTGCGTGTAGACACTAGATGTCATTATGGACGCCACTGAAAATGATGTTTGGCGCCAACAATGGCTAGTAAATATTATTTAACATACACGCAGCACCCTTCTATTTTTTTCCATGGGATACATTATAACAACAAACTAACTACCCCGTGTGTCTGTCATTGAACTATACACGTTAGTTTGTGTATACGAAAGCTGTTATTATATAAACTTATTATCTTTTTCTAAAGAAAATTGTTTATGAAAAAGGTGAAACGAAACTTTCGTATATTTGAGGACACGGTTGTGGACCGCTAAGTTCTAGATAGATTGTAGAAGCTGCCCTGGACGCGCTAAACTTCGGCCATAAGGTCCATTGTGATGCCTAAGAATATTAGGATGTGAGTGGAGTGGAAGGAATTTGTGAGTAGACTAGGAATTGGTAGGATATGCGGCTGCAGCCGACTCTGGTCGAAACTATGCCGATATGCATCTGGAGTTCGTGAAGGAGACTGCAGAAAACCTTCTCAAGCATAGCCGGTTACTTCGTTCTTGTACATATGCCGACAATTTAGTCAATTAACGGCCCCTTTTTTTTCTTTTTTTTTTTTAAGAATTGACAAACGATTTTCTATCGATTGCGGTTACCGAGATATTCAACATGAAAAAATGGTAATTTTGTAGCTAAATTACTCAACGATTATCAAAATCTCTAGAACCCTTTCTGAAGGACATCGAATAAACAAAAGAAAATAACAACTAAGAGTTAATTGCTTAAATACGCGATATATACTGAATTTATAAAAAGTTTCAAACAAAAGTTGTTTATTTTTTAAAATGGGTCACTTTTCGTCTTAAAATATTTGTCCTGTCTCTTACGGTTTCACAGATAGACAGTTTTGCCCATTTTTCCCCAACATGGCTCAATTTTGCCTATTTACGAACTTGGCCTTACTTTTTAACTTTAAAGCACACATACAAATTTTCAGCTCGGAACCTTTTTTCGTTTTTGAGTTATCATGTTTACAGTGTCGGGACTAAACTTAATATACCCTGGTATATATTGTATACTAGGGTATAAAAACGGTAAGGATTTAGTGCTGAGAGCCAAAACATTGCAAGGTGTTATTTAGTATTTTGTTTTAATATTTTGCTTGAAAAATTTCCAGATACTTTAATAACAATTATAATAGAAGAAACTTGCCAAGTAAAATATTAAATAGCTATGAAGGAAAATCTTCCAATGGTGTGTTCCTCCCGTAGATATATCACTTCTTGTTATCCCAGAATATGCAAGAACTTGACCCCTTTTTATGGTTATATTTCTATACTGATCCCCGGTACATACCGTAAGCTGTTATTATAAATTGGTTTTCTCTTTCTAGAAGAAACTTGTATATAGAAAAAAAATTGAAAAGAAACTTAACTATATAATTTTGTGTTGAGTAATTTTATTAAAATACTTTTTTTTTTTACTAATTTAGAAAATAGAAAAGAAATTATAGCAATTATATAATATATTGTAGCAAGCACTTAACTATAATTGAATATGTTTGTTTCGAGCGTGTTGAACCAAAGGAAAAATTATATCTTTCTAAAAAGAGTTTTAAAATATTATTCGCTAAATAGAAAGTTCTATATGACCTATAATTTAACAATCTAAATAAATCCATTTGGCTTTCGAAAAAATGCTTCGAATAAAAGTTGTTCATTATAAATATACCAACAACTTGTATTTGTTGTTCTTGTATTGTTATTTTAAAGAGATAACTTCTCACCTTATTTCTGGAAGATCTATCACCTATTTAATTTTCTGGTTTAAAATCTGACATGCCTTGTATATATCAACTTGCGCCTATTACCATTTTAACAGTTTATAAACGAATCCCAATTGAAGATATTTAAATTTTTAATAACTTCATCCATCGATATAAGGCGATAGATATTGATACCGGACGGACAGACGGACGGACTTTGTTAATTTAAAATTAATGTTTCTAATTCTCTTGCATAGTTTTATGTTACACAAGAGGGTCACAATATAAATACGAACGAGTACAACAGTACTACCTACTATTGAATGACTGACTGCTATCTATTCTATATCTAGTTTAGTAATTCAAGACAATTGCACACAAATGTACTACTACTACTATATATACTTTTACAAACAACATTACTAAACGAACGAACATGCTATCGAAGCTATTCTATCTCTGAACGACATTATTTGTGTTGACAGTAAAAGAGGGAAATATTTTTGTGGGTTCTGTTTATCGTGAAAACTTGCTTGAAATATTTATGGGTGCAAAGAAAACCATATCACTTGGTTTGTCTGTCGTTGTTTACATGAAACATCAAAAGTACTACTCTTCATAGATATCACATTCTATCTATACGGGGAGTTTCAGCGAAACGAATCCCAATTTTGTTCCAAATTTAATTTATAGAAAATACAATAGTGGATCCAACTATGGCAGGTAGATAGAGACTAATATTATCTACAGGCACATTAATAGCCTTTAATACCTAGACAATGAAGTAATGAAACTTTACCAAAAATTTGTAAACTCTCGTTTGTGACATGATCCATTGTGATAGGTATATATCGTTATCAAACTCAAAAATGTAATTAAAATCTTATTGGAAGAATAATATACAGCGACTTTCAGTGAGAACATCATGTATCAAAGTTAATACAAGAGATAGTAAAGAGATCAGTGATTAATTCAACTCGCAATCCAAAGTGATAGGCGTTTTGTTCGTAATTCGGTACAAGAGATGCCAAACTACAATCCCGTTCGTAAAAAATTGAACCAGTAAGTCATATTCTAAGCGTATTTATTTCTAAATATATGTATAATATTACATGCAATAGCACTTAGAATGTTTCAACTGGTTCAATTTTTTTTTTTTTTTTTTACTGTGTTCAACTGCAAGGTTATATACACAGAATAGAATAATAAAATAATTAACAGTTATTATCAAACTGCAAAATAAGTCATTATAACTTATTCAGCAGTTTGGTTTCATTTAGAAAATAAAATAGGTTCAATTTTTATGAACGAGATAGTGTACATGAAATAAACCGATGAATTCTTTATTGAAATTCTTTGAAGCATATTTTGTGTTAAAGAGCGAATCACTTTCAATCCACAAATTTGTAAATTTGCGTAAAATTTAGTTTAATTCTTTCACCGACGGTGTGTAGTTCAGAGAACTGATTCAATCGGTTCGCCGTATTTACACACGCCGCGTAGTTAATCAACTACTGTTACTTAACAATTTACCTCCATTTTGTTTACTATGTACATAATAATCAAGACACAATCTATATTTTATTGATAAAAACAATGACACATGTTTCTGGGACACCTTGTACACATGTTCTAGAAAAATAACGTAAGCGTGTTTTCACCCAAGTATATAAAGATAGCAACGAAAGAAAATATACAATATATGACCTTATAAATGTTAAAATTGTTGGTTTTTCCTAATTTCTTATTCACAATAAACACATCACCAACCCCTTTTTTTTTCCGCCATTTAGTTTAAACCGTTTTATTACTTCTTTTAAGGAAAATTGTTTAAAAGTCGATCAATATTTGCGTTGTAAATTTATATATTCTCTATAAATTTATATTTTTGATACGTCAATTAAATTCATTTGCGAGCGTCAAACGTCATTAATCGTCACTCCGGCTCAAATGATAACTCTTCCTTTATATTTCGTTTTTATGTATTTTAGGGATGATTTTATTATTTTACTTTTTTTATTTATTTTAACATTAAGTTTAGGTTCTATGATATATATGAACGTTCCAGCGATAGATATAGTGCATTTCTAAAACTCTACAAAATCCAATATAGTACACTCCTGTTCAATAAATGTTTTTTATTCTTGTAGTAAATGTTTTTTACTATACTTCCATTTCTTTTTTCACACTTAAAATATATACTACTTATCTTTGTTTATAAATAAATCATTATACAGAGAGTTACAAAAGTTTTATGAAATGTAAGAAAATTAACATTTCAGGTCTGTTCAATTTTATTAAACGGGAGTGTACTTATAAAATTATAAAAAATTCAATATAGGACATTCATAAAATTATATAAAATCCATATCCAATAAAGTTTATCACTTCATTATTTTAATAAAGCCGTCTGTTTCAGTATTTTTGAAGGACTGTGTTTTTCTTGAATTTGATATATTTCTATCGCGAATAAAACAAAATAGTTTTAATTATGCTGATTAAAACAGTTAAAAATTAATTCTAACGTTCGATAACATTATTTTTTTCGTTCAATTATATACTGTATAATACAAAGAATATTTTAAAACAATAGTTATCACAGTGTCTAATTTATTAACATAGTTATTACAAATTTAAATTACATTTTTGTAACTTTTTCAAATGATCGATCGATTGAAGAGCTTTTGAATTTTCGAGAAAGCTTAAAATTACGTAATTAAACTTGTCAAATCTCAAAGATTAAAAGTTTCATCTAAGTTTCGAAAGTAAAAATCTTTCGGTTTTTTTTTTCCATATGGAATTCTTTCAATAATAATATTCTAAATTTTATAAAGAAATGTATCTTGTAGTAAAAGCTTTGTTCAATTTGCATTGCAAATTACAAGGATATTCAGGATATACAGTTATGTACGCAATTTCAATAAGAAATATCTTCAATTAATAAAAATAAATTTAACCTTTAAATTCTTATGAATGTTTTTTTTTTATGCTCTAAGATAAAAAATTTCTTAATTACTTACTTCAAAGAATGTTTAATGTAAATAAAAACAATTAATTTAAATAAAAAAAAAAACATATGTAAATTATGAACATATCAAATTTAAAATTAATAAAAATTCATTTAAAACTACTCAAATTTCTTATAAAATTATTTCATAACTGGTACCATTAAGATGAAATCTTATTAAAAATTTTGATTTACATTCATATATATAGTTTTTTTTTAATTAAATGATTTTTTGTATTTAGATGTTTCTCATTTTTTTTTCTCATTAAAATCACTTAAAATTGTTACTTTTAGATTAAAGAAAGGACCTTGATTTATGTTTTTTTTAAATTTCTTAAATTTTAAATGCATAATTATCTTCTATAAATAAATAGTTTTGACCTATATCTTGTCAGATCCAAGGTTTGTTAATTACAGTTTTATAGAAACCTTTTGTATAATTTTCTATAATACCTTTTAAATATGATATTTATTCAAAATTTAAGTATATAGTCTTTGAAGGTCTTTTAAAAGTTTAATTTGTATAATGTTTAGGATCTTGGTTGAGAAGTAAAATCCATCTAATTGCATTATTAGTCAAACCAAATAAATTTTGTTTAATTATGTAAAATAATAAAGATTATTAAAATAACGAGAACTCTAGGATTTTTGAAATTACATTTCAAATTTTTGCCCCAATTCCTAGAACATTTGTTTGTATTTTATAAATACGTATTTCAACTACAATGTAGTCATCATCAGTATGAATTAGCTAATCACAACTATCTCTGGGATATGGATTCAGAGATATGTTGCTTGTTGCTAATTTGGTGCGTGTCTCACAATGACATTAAAAAAGTTCTGTCTTTTATATATATGATTTGACTGAGGGTATGATCTTACCTGAGGTTTATTTGAGTTGACTGACTAACAGATTAGAAAAAAATTATGAATAGGTGGGAGAAAAACCCCACCTATTTATTGTCGGTATCCTTTTGTGACTATGCCTGCGGCGTTGTTTTTGTCACTAGAGTAAGGGTATCGAAGCTAACCTTGATTTTCAGGTAGTCGATTTTATTTTTTTGAAAATGGTTTAATTTTATTAAATCAGAATTTCGAATTGAGCCATTGTCTAAATTCATATCTGTTTTCTCAATTTGTGTATGTAGATACTTTCGTATGCATCTAATTCTGTAGGGTTTTGTACCGATTTCAGTAGTTTTAGATTCGATTTGTCAATTTTGTAGTTGTTCTCAATAACATACGCCGCTATACACGATTTTTCGGTTCTCCCAAATTTCACATGAGCCAGATGTTATTTGATTCGAATTTCGATTTGCCGACGACTTTGACCAACATAAGTTTTCGAACAGTTTTGACAACTGACACCATATATGCCCGAAAACAATCGGTTGTTTACTTGAATAAGTATCTTCAACTATATGAATGAGTATAGTGAGTGTATATGCGAACATCATGTATTCGTATAAAAAGATTCGAGAGATGTAACTAATTGAAATCTCAACTCAAAGTGATGGAGAGAATTTTGTTCGTAATTCGGAATGTACAAGGGAAACCATTTAAAACGAACCGTATGCGCTAGATTGTCGAATCGTGTTTCATAATAAATCCATTAGTGTACACAAAACTTGTGCATACTTTGTCACGCGGTCTATTATATATTTGATTACATTTTACTACTTTAAATAGTGCTTGTAGCTAATTGCATATTCAAAGTGATATAATATTTGAAAATCAGTTACCTTGGTATAGATTTTGTGTAACTATTAATTTTCATCTGAAATTGATATTAAGTTTTGATAAATGACCCTGATAGAGCAGTAGTTGTGTATGCAGGCAGTACTATTGACTCCAAAAGTGGCGTCCCTTTTTCCAATTTTTACAGTTAATTCCGATTTAGTTATCTTAACAAAAGATCAAAAATTGTACGATTCAAACCGTTTGTTTCTTTAAAGAAATTTTCAACATAAAGCGCATCCCAAACTTTCACAATTAAATCTTTAATTATATTGTTAAGTGCTTTTCCTGCTAATAGAAGCTTGTATTATGATTTTTTATACTCGGTATATATATAGAAGGGCATATTGAGTTAAGTTTCGACTTTGTAAGAGGACTGTCTGTCTGAAGCGAAAAGAGATAACGAGGTGAAATTTGGTGTGTGGTCAGAGCTAAAATCGGACCATATTTGGGCAAAATGGGCAAAACTTCCCATCATTGAAACCGTAATATATAGAAAATAAAAAGTCAAGAGAAAAAATGTCCCTTTTTTAAAAATAAACAACTTTTGTTTGGAACTTTTTTACATAAATTCAGCTTGTTTCTTGTTTCTAAGCATATTTTTCAAAAATTGAATAATGATCTTGTAGCGGTATCGCTTCTTCATTATTAAATTATTATTTTAATATTGTTAACATTCAAAGCAACCGTGATAATAGAGGGAAGTTATAGTTGTTAAGCAACAGATAAAAATGATAAACAATATTAAAATAATAATTTAATAATGAAGAAGCGATACCGCTACATACTTCCCCCCAATGGACCATACGATTGGAATAATAATGGTGATGAATATGGTTTTGCGATAAAAATATATCCTTTATCATGTTATTCATATGGAAATTCTGTACATAATAAATATGAATGACAGATATAATTGATCTTTATTAAATTGATTTATGACATATTGTATATATTTGTATGTAAATTATCAAAGTTGTTAACATTCAAAGCAACCGTAATAATAGAGGGAAGTTATAGTTGTTATGCAACAACTAAAAATGATAAACAAAATTATAATAATAATTTAATAAAGAAGAAGCGATACCGCTACAATCTCAATGCAAAATCGACTGTAAAATTTTTATAAAATAACCAACGCCACTTTTTAAACCGATAGTACAAGCATGGAACTGTTTGTTGGTAAAGATAGATTATGATCGCCGATAATAATTCATAATATTTCATTTGCACTGACTACTGTGCTCCTAGAGTGACTGCTATTTCATATTGACTGCTGTGTTTGTTGCATTTATATTAAATTGAATTCATCCAAATAATCGAATGTCAATAACTTAACTCAAATAAAATTTTGTAATATGTCATTTCAATATGATGTTCGATATCAAATCGATTTATAATAACAAATTAATTGTTAACAACTTAATTTGAGTATAAATATGCACATTTGATATTTTTGGAAAAATATTCCTATAACGTACACTCCCGTTCATAAAAATTGAACTAGTTGAAACAATCAAAGTGTTATTGTATTTAATATATATACATATATTTAGTAATATATACGAGCTTAGAATGTGACATACTGATGGTTCAATTTATATTAGCCAAATCGATTCAGCCGTTCTCAAGGGATGCGCTTACCAACGAACAACATTTAATTTTTATGTATATAGATTTTAACCCATGTTCTATTTGGTACGAAACTGTTCAGCGAAAGTTTATGTATTTAATAATAGTTGAATCGCTTATCTAAAAGATTGTGATCTGAGGCAACAAACTTTTACTCTCTACGGTACGGAACCCCAATAATAATTCAAGTAGGACTTATACAACAGCTCTATTAACAAACTATAAATTTAAATTTAAAAGCTTGTAAATAAAGAATGATTTGAACACAAATTTATATAAAATGGCAATAATTTACTTGATGACATCATTAAAATATTTGCCAATCTGATTTCTAAAACAGGGTGTATCATTTCTAATACTAAATTTATAGTTCCGTTACAGAAATGAAACCTCCATCAACGAATGTCGTATTTAATACGAGAGACAATGCATGTTTCGATTTCGAAAATCTTTTTACATACACTCCGGTTCAAAATCATTGAACCATAGTTGAAACTTAAAGTATTATTGTATATACATATATTTAGTAATATATACGAGCTTAGAATGTGATTTACTCGTGCAATTTTTATGAACAAGAGTGTACATTTCCGTATAAAAATGCTCCCTGTATGATTTTAAATAATGACAACAATTATAATATTAATATAAATTAGACTATAAAATTATAATTTATAATGGTGCCCTAATTATTTATTGTTACATAACATTCAATTAAATTTGATGCTAAAACAAATCAGTTGGAGTTTATCATTTCAGTTTTGTTTGAATATTTTTCCCATGGCACTTTAATAGTCCAAAATCATCGCTCTTTTTGCATCCGGTATATGTAAATATACAAGGGTATATTAAGTTTAGTCCCGACTTGAAAACTCAAAAACTAAAAGAGATAATGAGCTGAGGTAACGAGGTAACTTAAGCTCAAGTTCGTGAATAGGCAAAATCGAACCATGTTTGGGCATAAAAGTGCCCATCTTTGAAACCATGAAAGATAGAACAAAAATTTAAGGACACAAAATGTACCTTTTTTTTTATAAATAAACAACTTTTGTTTGAATTTTTTTACATAAATTCAAGATATACCGGGTTTTTAAGCAATTAACTCAGTCAGTTGTTATTTTCACTTGCTTAAAATAAACTTAATTTTTTAGTAAAGCTTTTTCGGTTTTGGATACAGCGAAGAAGGACCTTCGAAGTCTTGGTACGTGCCTGAGTATTACATGCATATAAATAATAAATAATTAATGATATAAATGCTTACATTTTATTACAAATCCCCTATTATAATGCACTCAGTCGAGTTCCATATTATAGATAAGATACATATAATCCAATTTTAAAGCACATTATATAAAGATTCCAAACATATCCTAAGTAATAATATAATCATAATAATAATGCTGCTATACTAAAACTTTTCCTTTGCCAGTAGTAATTTTTCCTGAATATGTAGTAAATAAATTTCTATATATAAAGTAATTTTGTTATAATAAAAATGTTTACTACAATGTATATATATATATATATATAATATTCATATATAGACGGTTTCTTCATATAGTTTAAGTATAACTAAATTATACCAATCTTAAAATGTTATATTTCTCATATCTACCCTATATACGTACGAGGAGTATATTACGAATTATGGTCCATATTACATGATTCACTTTTATAATATTGTGTACAAGAAATGCTGGGCAAACTACACGAAATTATTGTAGTCATACACATGAGACTTTAAAAGTAACATTCTTTTTACAAAGAATGTTACATCATGCACAAGACAAAATCTACGGCACGAACCCGAACTATGTCATCCTATTTTTCAACTTTTTTATAATCGAACTATGCGGCGAATCTATTTGAATTTCGAAAAAATGTTTCATATACAAAATTATTCGTTATATTAATACAAACAAGTTTTGTTCGAACAATATTTTCGAAAATCTTTAACTATATTTTCTTACGTTACACTTACTTGTTTAAATATCATATTAGAATCATTTTTTCGATTATTTTTACAAATTTTAAAAGTTGTTATAATTTTATTAAAAAAATTTAACTTCGTTACTGCCGCCATTAACAGGAAATCCATTTTTTCCGTTGTTATTCAAAGACTATAAACAAATTGCTTCAATTTAATTGAACCGTGTAATTTCGACATTACCTATAGTAGTTAAATACATCCTTCTGCATACATACATACACAATACCCACCTGAAGTCCTTAAGGATTGGTTATTGTACTTTTTCTTTTGTTTTATTATACAATATGTACACCATATAGAGTACACATACCCACAAAAGTACCACTCATTTTGTGTCCTATTTCAATTCAGTTTTTTGGAAAAATGTTAAAGGAATAAAAGTTGTTAGTATGTTTATAATGAACAATTTATCCGAATCATTTTTTCAAAAACCAAAAGAATAAGGTATAAATCTATTATATTTTGGAAAAATGAGCGTTACTTTTGGGGACCATGGTACTAATATTAAACCATATAACATACCATTATTATTATAAAAGTTTTTCTTTTGATTTTCTTTTCTTTATTTTCGTATCGTAAATTTTCATTTATTTATTTATATCGTTATATGTGTTTTTTTTTCTTGCTTATGAATATTTTAACCAAAATTTCATGAAGCATGTCCTATCGAGATTAGAGCAGTTAATTATCCGATATCATAAATATGTATTACTATCTAAGAAAGCCGTCTTTGTCCGGGCTGTCAAATAATTATTTTTTCTAAATTTTGTTATTTCAAAACGTCAATTTTTATATTTAAGTTTATTAACAAATAATATTATTTCCAAAATTTTGTTAATACAGGTATTTCCATAGAAACTATAAACTATATTAAAGATCTACCCATCAGAAAACATTAATATGGCCATAACTTTGAAACGGTTTGTAATTTTGAACTTATGAGAACTCCTATAGTTCTTGCCAAACAATTCGAACAAACACACACACAATACTATAATCCCTCCTATATATTTTAGGATCTCTGCAAGGGGGCGGAGCTTAATATTTTGTGAGGCTGTTCTTTTACATTGTATAAAAGTATTTTCTCATAAATCTATTTTATGACATGCTCTGTGAAATGTACAAATGTTATATTTTACTTAAAACTCATAATTTGTTCTTTTGAATTTTATATAATACGGTATCCACAGAGTTCTATTATAGTTCTACAGTTCGTTCTACTGGTCGTCTGATCGTGTTCACTGAATGAGTTCAGTTCGGAACGGAACGGAACGAACAACCCCAAACATTGTTATTATACGTAATATTACTATTATTATTATGATTACGTATGTTTTAATATAAAACTTTTATAAGTACATTCATTTCATCTGTACCTTTTTACAAGGTGTTTAAAAAGTATGATGACTATTTAAAATTGGAGTAATTTTAATGTAAATTAGAAAGTTAATAAACAAAATAGGATTGGATTAGTGAGAAATTACGTTTCTAAAACCTACGACGCTCTAAGAAACAAATTAGATTGAATTGAAAATTGTAACCATTCCTACTTCAGGAAATGTGTTTTTTTTTTTTTAATTTTATTTCTTTTGGCTCATTATGAGAATCCGATGAATGTAACGGTGTAATATAATTTTAAAGATGTAACGGAAGTAGCACGCATCGTTTTAACACGCGTTTAATTTTTTTCAGAAACAAAATCTAAAAATTGAAATATCTCAAAAACCGCTTGCGATATCGAAAAAATAATCTCTAGTATGTCAAAATATAGATTATATAGAATCTATGGACCACATCTCTGTGAGGACTTGCAAATTTTATTGACCTGGCATGTTAAGCTAAATTTAACATAAAAACTGAAAAGTCTCTAAAACAGTGTGTCTTATCAAATAAGTAAAACGCGCCTATAATTGACCAAAAAGGTTCATGACGATAGCTCGACCTAGTAATAAATTTTCACTACTATATCCTTTATTACACTTTTGTGTCTTAATAGTATTGTTAACCACCATATTTAATATTATTTTAATAAATTATTTAAAAAGAAGTATAACTTCTGACGTGCGTACATAAATAAGTACACACATAACTGTTTTGTTGTAGAGTATGGTTCAATATTTCAGTTGCACACTGTATTTGTACTTAATACTCAAATCCAATTATAAATTTTAAAGTATTTACTATATTAATTAAACAGAGTGACCTTTCATCAATATCTACCTACCTACCTACTCTGATTGATTTTATTTGCTTGTTTCTGATTAATAATATCATATCGTCCATAATAATAATAATAATATGTCTCATATTAATTATTAATTAAAAGTTATATAACAATATATGGATGGTGTTATGCAAAAAAGAGGTAACCCGCAGGTGGTGCGCCTGGTTTACAGATAATTGGCCTCTAACATCAGTAATATGATAGCTGATAAATGTAATACTACCTTAGATAGATAGATTGTAGAGGCTGCCCTAATGGGCTACACTTCTACCATAAGGTCCATTGTGATGCCTAAGGATGTGAGGATGTGAGTGGAGTGAATTTTGTGTATAGACTAGGAATTGGTAGGATATGCGGCTGCAGCCGACTTTGATAGGAACTATGCCGATATTTATCTTGAGTTCGTGAAGGAAATTGCAGAAAACTTTCTCAAGCATAGCCGGTTACTACGCTCTTGTCCATACGCCGACAGTTTAGTCAATTAACCACCCCTTTTTTTCTTAATAATAAACTGCCGATGTCGGGATTTTAACCCATAACCTCCCAGTTTCCAAGTAGACATACTGCGCAAGCATAACGCCGTAGATCGCTCGGCCACTTAGACTGGTTTATACTACCTACAAACATTTATTTTATAAGGTTTTGAACAGCTGATTGGGCTTCGGACATTTTTGCACATTGTAGGGAACAACAATGTTTTCTACCGCTTAGAAGGGATAACTCTTTCATGTTTTGTGGGTTGAACCCCTTTTGCATAACACCATCCATATATATCATGCTATATGTGTGTGTAATTAGAATATCATCATAATAGTATTACCTAACTTAGTTCTTCTAATTCTAAACAAACTACACTAACTGGCTCGTCTAAGTAACAAACTTGTTTGTTTATAAATCTACTTAAACTTGTTAATTATATTATTTACATAATTAGTTGAATATTCTGTATGTAATATTTGTTTTATTAATTATTACTAACCGCTCTGTGAGTTGGTCCGTATTGGCAGCCATACGTATTGGATGTATGGAAAAAAAGGTTTCCAAAAAAAAGTGTTTTTGATGGTATTTCATTTTTTTTTTTTTTAATATTTTTTCTCTATTTTGTACAATATTAGATTATCAAATGATAATTAATGGGAACTGTAGGTTTTTGAAATAAAATTTCAAATTTACCCCAAATACCTAGATCAGTTTTTGTATTATAAATACGTATTTCGACTACAAAGTAATCATCATCAGTATAAATTAGCTAGTCGTAATTTACTCTTCCAATATAGAATACACCTGCAATAGAATGTTACAAAATATAGTTTGTAAACAAAACCGTATAATTAGTACATCGTTAAAAGAGACACATTGTTAAGTTTTCCAGATAAAGGTTAATAAAGGTGATTATGAAGGCCTACATAGGTTTTTCGATATTCATAAAACCTATTATATTATAACAATCGTGTGTGTGTGTGTCTTTTTTTTGCTCGAACTTTGGTATTATTATAGTAATATACATATATAAAGTGATTTTGTATTTTTATATATTATAATATTCCAAGCCCGATTTCAAGATAATTATAGCTGTTTTAGACAAAGTGAATTTATCTTAAATCGAATAATCCTGCAGTATTTTACATTAAACATAAAATTAAGATATTGGGAACTCTTGGATCAGTTCTCTGGTGGGAAAATTATAGACTAAAGCGGCCCTATCCCGTGACATACTCATCGGCCGAAGTTTCATGATCGCGCACCTTAGGAACTACTGCTAGCTTTGCCAGATATCCCAATAGGTATAATTAAATGTTGAAATCTAGCCTTACTAAAGCCACCATCTTGGATGATGACGTCATGATCCCAATATTTTTCAGATTAATTACAGAACAATTACATTACTTTCGAACTTCCAAACTATGCCGATTCTTTATCTCTTGCGTGCTCTCAAGGCGAGAGCTCAATCAATCAATTATGTTTGTAAAATTCAGAACGGTACTTATTCGACAACGTTTGTACAGATTTTTTGATGGTTTTATAGGATTTTATTGTTTTAGGCTCTAACGAGATGCACCTGAATGAATAAGGGGCACAAATTAAGTATAAAATTTTAAAAATGAATACTACTTTTGTGTCCAAGTGTGTGCCATATAGATGAACTTGTAGCGGTATCGCTTCTTCATTAAATTATTATAATTTTGTTCATCATTTTTATCTGTTGCATAAAAACTAAAACTTCCCTCTATTATCACGGTTGCTTTGAATGTTAACAACCATGGTAATTTACATATAAATATTAATAAAATTTCATAAATCAAATCAATAAAGATCAATTATATCTTTTATATATATTTATTATTTATTTAAATAATAATTATTTTATATAACTATTATCTACCTTTACAAACTTATTAGAGTGCTGTAGCTGTGGCAAATATTTCCCGAAATGATCCGGAAGTCTGGCAAATATTTCCCGAAATGACCGGAAGATGTTGGCTGTGTTGCAAATATTTTTCATTGAAATTTTATACTTTCGATAAAATATGTTCATTCCAGAAACATTTTCGGTGTTTTGTTATACACGATCACGTTATATACTATATATAGTATATAGCACTACATACATATAGTATAGCCAAAGTGTAGTAGTAATACCAAAAATATTCCATAAAACTAACCCATTATTATAAATCAGCATAAAATACTTTTGCAACACTTTCTATGTATGTATGTATGTATGTATGTATGTATGTACAGTTACACTGTTTACTGTCGTATTTTTTATTTTATTTGTAAAGTTGGCAAATAGTACCGTAATAAAAACAGATAATGTTTCAGGATTCTGATGACAATGCAGCAGGCAAATTCATTGGATACAATCATGTTTGCAAGTCTATCCGTCTGTCTGGTCTAATTCTATTTGTAGAAAATGTTACAAAAAAATAAAGGAGATTTTACACAAGACTAGTTGTTAAGTATAAAAGCTACTTTTTGCAGTGAAAAGTTTTTTTTCTATCTTTAGAAAAGCTTACATTTGTTCCCTTCTAGAACAACCCATAAATGGAAAGGCGAAGAAGTATCACCTGGAGAATCCAATATATACTCTGTCGAATAACACAACATCAAATGACTGATGGGTAGAAGATTCTTGAAGAAACTGTAGCAGGTGTGTTTAGACCAAAGGTCAAATATCTGTACCAAAAAGGGCAAGTTCTCCAACATCTTCCAGATTGAAATAAATACTAACTATTGTAAAATGATCGTGGTTCAATTTAAATAGAAACTATTGGTACCGCGAAATAGTATTTCTCTGTGATAGTCAAGCGGTTGTCAAAGCACTGAGTTCTTGCGACATCAGCTCAAAAATGGTATGCGAGTGCCTAGATAAATAAACTTAACAATCTAGGTTAGGATATATCAGCCGTACTTCACTGGCGGGTGACCTGACGAGGAATTGAAAATCTTACAGGGCCGTAGCCTTTCTGAGTAACTAACCAAAAGACTCACGCTCTAGAAGAACCTTCCAGTACTCAGGACGAATATACAATCTAGACAAGAATAATAGAACCATACTTCACGGAGTTCCAGAACACGTGAAAATAGAGGGAATAAGATGACGGAAGGCCTTTCGAAGAAACAAGAGAGCTTGAGAGACTTTTTGAGGACTGAAGTGAATATTTTCATCATTCGGACGAAGATATCAAGAGACTGCATTGGTTCGATTTTGGTATTACTAATTTATGTTTTAGTTATTTGTTATGATAAAAATCTTTCTGTAAAGAATTTGTGGAAATCCCAAAGCTAATTTCTTGCTTGGGTCCACGCAGACTTGTAAGAAGCCGATTTAACAAGTCGCTGATTTAGAAAAGTCTCGTGTAAAACCTCCTTTAGATGAAAATTATTAGGAGAAATATCGTATATATATATATATATATATATACCATAAATATGGTTAAATAGTTGGACAAACTATATTCATGTAAATTATATATAAAATGTTGCATATTATACGACCGACGGACGTACAGATAGACAGACAGACGGACAAACGGCTTACAACACTTATTATTGTGGCGCCGAATAAACCTTGACATTCGAATATACTACATACAAGGGTTGATTATAAGCAATCATTTCTAATTGAATTCCATTTTAAATATAATATTTATATTTTTTGAAACTTTTTTCCAAGAATCTTTTCTCGAAAATACATTATTTTCATAGAATTGTTTATTTCGATTAGTTTTCTGTGAAAATTCGAACATTAAAAAAAACATTGTTTGTTTTTCGTCATTTAGAAAATTTTCTTGCACATAAGATGCTCTGTGACCGGAAGTATTCATACAAATAAAATCGTATCTTAAATTATTATTAAACACTTTTTATTCGAACATGATTAGAGGTACCCTCTCTTAGGTTTCAGATAAAAATCAAGCCACAAAAAGCCAGTCACCATTGGGCTATCAATGAGTGTAATGCTTATAGAAAATAAGTTTGTTCGGTTTGTAAATTTAGTGCATGTATACAGGTTAAATTTTCAACGGGAATTTTTTCTCCTTCTAGGAATACAAGTATTGTCTGTTAAATGTTATTGTTTTATTTTCGAAATTGAATATGGTTTTTTTAATCACATGTATTTCCACAAAATTGAAGATCGTATTTTGAGAAACCCCTTAAGGTGTTGAATTCGTACGTCAATAGGGAATATGCATGGAAATTTTTGTTCACTTGAATTGAAGCATGTTTACTTGACAAATATCAAGGTAAAATTACTTTTTAAATAACTTGAAAAATAAGCGAGATATGAATAATTGAAATTCCCGATTAGATAAAGAGGGTGATAGCCTTCTTGATATGTTATGTGACGTCATATTACACTTTCACCATTTAAAATACACGTAAAACTCCGTTTATAGTATTTTTGCAAGAAAGAGACAGATAATAATCTTTAAAAGCTTATAGCTTCCTTGATAATTGTCGGATTTTAATTTCGTTTTTAAATATTATTACAGTATTAACAGTATTTTCATATTCTGAAAATAAATGTGAAAAAAAATTTTCATGCATATTCCCTATTAAGTTAATACACAATTTTTTTTATGGTCTATCAAAATAAGTTTTGCCGTTCCAAAATCCAACAGAGTCTTGTACGAAACTCTCTGAACAGAATTGTATTGCTATATATTTTTCATTTACAATAAATTTCCACACAAATTTCCAATTCAAGGTCCAAGCAACAGCACACGCAATGTGTTGAAATTTAAAATGCTTATCAATACATTTTTTTTTTTGGTAGTCAAATTTTTATTATTTTTTGTGTGATATAACAAATGTTGAAATTAAATACCTCTAAAATTATTAAGAATGTTTCGCAATATGATTTCGAATTATGTCGGCAAACATCGGCAAAACTGACTTAACAAATTTGTAATATATGAAAATATTTTGTTTTGAAAACTTCATCCATTCAAGACGGGTTTAGCGATAGAAGAAGACACAAAATATAGAATATATTTCTTAATATTAGAAAAAACGTAAAATGTATTAGAAGTAAAGTTGTAGAAAATCAACTTTACTACAATTCATGACGTGATAATTTTTTGATGAGATATTTAGGATCTTAATTTTCAATCTTAAATCGTCACAGAAAATATGGTCAAATAATGAAATTGTAGTAAAATTTATTAATTACAACTTTACCATCGATCTCTTTTTCATTTTATTAATATTAAGATAAAAATTCAAGATTTTATATTTCCCCCTCCCTCTAAGCTCTTTGCCACTGACCTCCATATAACTCAACTGAGTATGCTTATGGGTCTAAACTTGAAATAACGAATTCAATGAAGCGCTGTGTATAACCACTTCAACTAGCCAAGGTACTAAATCTTGCTTCAATGCACATGCGTGACTAACAAGTTTATATGTGTATTGGAAATACATGTGACAGCCATGCATACATTAACACCCATACTTATTACACATAAATGGGCGCTGAAGCGAAAATGAATAGTACCTATTGGCATAACATGGGATAATCTGTCCAGTTCAATAGAGTGGATTTTACCCATTAACGAACTTGGCCCTTTAAGGCAGGTAGGTCACATTTACGCAGTTTGTTTCGCGTACAAAGTGTTTACAAAAATTCAACACTGAATACATATTAGACATACTCGACTTTGTACTATGTGATTTCACAGCAGCTGTTATTTATTATATGTGATATATATTAACCCTATTTATCACAGTCTAAGATCTTCGTAGCCAAGGAAGTGTCAAGATATCTTCTATTATTATTTTGATAAGATATTTTTTAAAGGATTACATGAAGAACATTTTTATTAGTTGAAAATTAATAACAAAAGATTGAAGATGCGTTCATCTATCGATAAAGATAGAACTAATAAAGTATCGATATCAAATAACCGATATATATATATATATTGTACATTACAGCATGAATAAAAACATTATTATACATTATTACTATGAACAAACAACCCGCTAACGAATATACTTATCGATTTTTTAATAGTTTTATGTCAAAATTTTATCAGAACTGTGAAAGAATTAATTGGGAAAAACCATTTATATCGAATGTATTCGGTTTTTCGAAAATATCCAATGATTACTGCGTAATATTGATGACGTTTTTTAGAGTACACTATACCGAAATAAAAAAATTCGTTACGCAGGAGCTGCTTCAACTTAGCGAATTTCCTTGGAATAAATAAACTACTCTCTAGCGGTCACAATGTTAGTCTGATCAAAATGAAATGTCGTATCTGATTTTAGTATTTGCATGGCCAATTGTATTAATAAATAACTTACGTCAAGGGGAAAGGGGGGCATAAAGATAGAAGAAAACACAAAATATAAAATATCTCTCTTAATATTAGAACAATCGAAAAATGCGTAAGAAACAAAGTTGTAGGAAATCATGTTTGCTACAATTCACCACCTTATCAGTTTTGCTCAAACTCTAATGCGTACAGAGATATTGAGGAATTTAATTTTCAATCTTAAACCGTCAATATTTTTGTAAATATTAGGGTTACAGAAAAAATGATAAGTAACAAAATTACAGTAAAACTTAATACCTACAACTTTACTTCTTATAAAATTTTCGATTTTTCGAATATTAAGGGAGATATGTCAAATTTTGTGTTTCCCCCTCCCTCTAAACCCCCCTTTCCCCTGGTCCGATTTTACCCATTAACGAACTTGACCTTTTGAATACCAAAAGCGCCTCAAATACCAAATATCATTCCGATAAAATCAAAACTGTGACCGCTAGAGTGATTACAGACACATATATATATATATCTGTATATATATATATATATATATATATGTCCATAGATATATATATATAAATTTTACAGATGGTGATTTTTGACATCTACAAGGTAGGATCGATGGACATTTGAAGAAATTTTTGCGAAATTTTGACTTCGGTACGGGACCAATAGCTCTATTTCCTTTCAGGAAATTCGCTAAAAATATATGGAACTATTTTTATTCATTACTCCAATGTTTCTTTAATTAATGGCATTACAATATTGGGCATACTTTTCGACATACTTTTCGACGTACCTGCAACGAGTTTTGTTTGACCTGTAATTTAAAACCATTTACAATAAATCACATATCAATACACACAACTTACATTTTATAGATCCGATCAAAAAGGGTTGTTGTTTGCCTTGGTTAAATAATATTTATGTATATGCTGTATTCGTATACAACTAGTTGTTATACCCTACACAGTAAAAAGAATAGGGTAAATTGAAAGTAACTTATACGTCAGAGGTGGGCACAGACAGCTCGTCTGAGCCTTACGGGCTCTCCATAAGCTGGGTGAGAGTAAGTAAAGAAGGTATGTTTTGAAGCAAGACGAAACGATGTTTCAATACAGGTTGTCCTACCGATTATTGCCCAATAATTATATAGTATCGTCTATAGTATAGTCAATATTTTTTTTTTTTTTTAAAACAAATTATGCGAAAAATAATTTCCACTACTACAAAAAGTACTTTTCACTTTTTCAATTCAAAGTGGACTAACTCGAAGAACTCAAATTCCCCCTTTATGTAAAATTTAACTTAATTCATCAAATTCTCATGACATTATACTGAGCATACTCCATACGAAGAAAAAATAATTAAATCAGGTAAATAATTCTTTATTAGTTCTCGGATATGAATAGTAAAATATTTAGACGGTAATATTTAAACTTAAAGGTTCAAAAGATTTTTATATATTTTTATTTTATTCATACACAAATATGATATATACTAAAAAGGTACATTTTATGACCCAAATTACCAGCCCAAAATTCCAGAGTATGTATTGAATGATTGTATGTATTATTTACTTTGTATAATAGTGACCATAAAAAAGATTTGGTATTATTATATTTTTTTCAGAAAATGTTTTAATTAAAAAAAGAAAATATTAATAATTGGTAGGTTACCCTGTATTAACTCTATCTCTCTTCCCTACCTCTCACTCAGAGCTTGGCCGAGTCAACTCCTGCCCACCTCTGCTATACGCGACGGGTATTTAAACGCAGGTATAAATATGTATAGTTGAAAGAATTATCCTAAGTTTGATGGAAATTTATAAATTTGTTGATTGAAATTGTGATGGTCACTTGAACTCCCGTTCATAAGAATTGAACCAATTGAAAGTGTTTTATTGTGTGTAATATACATATATTTAGTAATATATACGAACTTTGAATGTGGCTTACTGGTGGCTCAATTTTTATGAACGGGAGTGTACATTATTGAAATGATAAGAAAAAATTTCAATTTGATATATTAATCTCCATTTTATTTCATATCCCTGTCTACAGAGGGCTCAGTTTCAGTATTAACTATGAATACATGATGTTCTCACTTACACTCACAATAAAATCATACCTATATTATTTGGATTGATAACTATATATACCTATTACAATCGATGTCACAAGCGAGAGTTTATTTAGCTTAAGTGCTATTCATTGGCCTGTAGAGAGGTAGATTGTAAAGGCTGCCCTGGACGGGCTACATTTCGACCATAAGGTCCATTGTGATGCGGCTGCAGCCGACTATGATAGGAACTATGCCGATATTCATCTGGAGTTGGTGAAGGAAACTGCAGAAAATCTTCTCAAGCATAGCCGGTTACTTCATTCTTGTCCACACGCCGACAGTTTAATCAATTAACCGCCCCTTTTTTTTTAATAATTGACAAACTGCCGATGTTGGGATTCGAACCCATTACCTCCCAGTTTCCAAGTACTGCATACTGCACAGACATAACGCTTTAGACCGCTCGGCTACTTGGACTTGTACATTGGCCTGTAGGTAGTAGCTGGCGTATTTGGGTCTACTATTTTATTTTTGTACAGTGTACCAACCTAGTGCTATAAGTATATTATGAACTAGGTGGTATATATACCTATCACAATGGACCATGTCACAAGCGAGAGGTATATTTTTGGGCATTATTTAATACCGATTACTAATAGCTCCATGTTATTTTCCGTCATAGAAGCGACACTACTGGCATCTTTTTTTTTTGTCAATTATTTATTTACTTGGAGTTCGGTTTCCATGACTCCAATGTTTAGATATTTAGCTTAAGTGTTGATGATTTAATTGTAGGTAGTCTCTGACGTATTTGGGTCTACTATTTTATTTGTTTACAGTGTACCAACCTAGTGCTCGATGTGTTATGAACTAGGTGGTATACTGCGTTATGCATTATAGAACACAGCATATCGAAAAATAGAAAAATGCAGCATGAACACACACAAACCTTCAAAACCTTTATAAACCAACTCACTACACTACACTCTGTGATAAGGAGAGATCGCTTTTAGTAGTTTAGTTTAGAGCTCTCTACTCTACTTTGTATATAGATAGAGTTTATACAACACACATACTAACTATACATACGATGTAATATCGATCGCTTTAAATACGATTTTACGGCACAACGTGAGGCGCCGACGTCAGTCAGTAGACCGGGGCGTCGTGACGCCTCCATTTCAAACAACACAACATACATACATACATACATACATGCATGCGAGAGCTTTTAGATTTTATTATTATTATTATCATCATATTACAACATTCAGAAAGTTCTTGTACTTCGGCCGGTCGGTCGGTTGGTGTGTTTTTAGATCTGCACGATCCGTTCATCTGACAGGTCATACCTCGAAAGATTCGAACTTTTGTTTTCATTCGGTTATTGTGTGTTATATTTTGTACGGGATTTTCTTACGCACGGACATTTTTGTCTTTTTGTAAATTGTTCTCCGTTTTTCGTTTTCGTTCAATTTCGACGTTTTTTTGTGTGTGGAAATTTTTTTTCTGGGTGAATTGAAATTTTTTTGTATAATTTGTGGAAGACTTTGAAAACAGGACGTTGTTTTCCATTTGGGTTATTTTTGGTAAGTAACGAACTGAATGTTTTGTTATTAGATATTTTTAAAGTTGAATATATTCAAACAAACCCTTTTATTTTGATTATATCTATAGAAATATATTTGTCCTAAATTAGAATCCACTTATGGGTATTGAAAAGTTGATCTATCCTGGAATTTAACTAAGATCTTTTCCTGCATGATATTTAATATTAAAAAACGTATCTTTCACCATTTTGAGATACGATTATTGCTGGGTCGTATAGTTTTTGAGACAGACCATTTTAGAGAAACAATTTTTGACCCCGTCCAAATTAGAGGTTTTTCGTTTCCAATAACAATTTGACTGGAGTTTAATGGGCGGTTTTAGTTGGGAGATGTCACAAACAGTTCAAACGTTTTGAATACCCAATCTATTTATCCGAATGGGGTCAAATTTTCTTGGATTGCCAAGAAAATCCAATCTAAGCATCATAATTGCTTAGTTAAATGTAAACAGTATACAGATTTTCATCCAGAAAAGGGATAAATCGGGGAAAATTCATTACCTTTCATGTTTTCATGCTTTTTTGAATTTTCGAATGTCTCGAGTCATGAAAACATTCCTTAAGATAAAGAAAATTTGGTAACATTTTGCCGTTTGGTACATTTGAAATATATTTAGTGACAGTTTTTTATTGAATAAAAGAAATCTGATGAAATATTTTCAACTTGTATATTTGATAACAATAAAAATAGTTTTTTATGCAGTACATGCTATTTATCTGTATATACGCAATGTAAGTTGCATATATAATAAGAATATTACCATATATATAACATCCCTATGTAGATATTTTAAAATATACCGGGTGTTATTTGAAAGATTATCTCGGTGAAACATTATTTTATTATACCGTGTAACGAAAAACTTTCGATTGAGGTTTTAGTTTTATAATTAGTGACCGATTTTAAGGACATTTTTTGACATACTATCATATAAATTGCAATCTTTTTTAAATATAATTACAGTCGATTTGTGTCGAATCCATTTTATATTGAAAAAAACGCTTATTACAAATGTTATTATAATTTTTGTAACAGTTGCTGTTTTATTCGAGACATTTTTGTGGAAAACCCATAAGAAATCGGGAAAAATCTAATGGAAAATTAAATTAAGTGTTTGATAGAATGAGTTATCATCAAGTGGATGTTGGTAAAAGCATTATCCTACTCCTTCGATGATTCTTAGGACAGTTTAAGACAAGTATTGAAAGAAAATGTCTTTATTAAAACTCTGAGTGCACCGCCAAATTTCAAATCACACTTCTACGCTTTACCCAAATTATCTCAAACTTATTTTGGTATCCTTACATCTCAGTTTCAGATCATTTTAGGATACAATGGCTTTTGGACCCTCGCATAGATATCTCGGAACTTTTGCGGAGAATATGCAAGAACCTTGGACCTTTTTTACAAGCTTTTATTTAACTTGCAATGTATGCATGTATGTATGTATGTTCGGGTCAAAACTTGCAAGCTGAATTAGATCCACTTCTTCTTATCCTACGGAGTTGAATTTTTACATGTTGGTTCAGTTCCGATGACAATGCATATTTATGGTAAGCATAACAAGAATCGACAAGGGGAAAGGGAGGTTTAGAGCGAGGGGGAAACACAAAATTTGGTATATCTCTCTTAATATTGAAAATATCGAAAAACACATAAGAAGTAAAGTTGTAGAAAATTAGTTTTACCTATAAAAAGCTTGTTTTTAAAAATGTTTTGTTAATAGAAACTTATTACATTTATGTTTTTCATGTGATCGTGATGGAACAACCTTAAAAACAACCTTAAATATCCATCTTAAATATTCAAAACAGAATTTTCGTAACAACTTCAAAGGATTGTTAGAAATTAAATTTATTATTATTACCGAAACATGTTTATATAATATGAAAATTTCAACCCTCTGCATCCTAGACTTACAGTTACACACATATATTCCTACTATTTTTTACACCCTCTCATAAAATCTTAACAATTTCCATATACGTCATATCACTCTGTATTTACATACAGAATATAAAAAAATGCATCTATAGAGATGCTGTTTGTTATTTTTAAGAGGAGGGTGTAGTTATATGTTTATGTAATTTACTTTTGAGAATGTTAATAAGTAATTTTCATCTCACGTAATAAAGAAATGTATTTGTAATTGTATATAAAAAGTATACAAACAATACATAATAAAACAAAAAAAAAAAAAACACCCTTAATTTATTCACATAAATAGATAGAGGGGAGACATACGATTTCATGATAATAGTAGGTACACAACATTGTTTTTTTTTAATATTGCAATTCTGTTTTATATTTTATAATTAAAAGCAAATAATTTTTTTACTCTCAAAATAAATATACATTTTGGTTCTCGTGTTTTAAAGCAAATTGCATAGTAAGATTGTCCTTTAAATATAGTCAAATCATGTATTGAATGTGGGTCGTTTTATTTGAATAAAGCGTAGTTTATATAGCGAAGTTTGGATCCGTGCCGTTTATTTTTATAAACTAGCGTCTATTTATTATCCATTGTTAGTATAGTTTCCTTTCGGTTATATTATACGAACGGATGTGATTAGTGTTTTACTTAATTTGATATTTACGTAAAATGTCTGAACATTGATTGAACATTCTTTGACATCAAATGCATTTGATGTCAAAGAATATAATCAAAATAGATATTTAATTTAATAATTTTCAATCCATTCAGTACAAAAAATTTAACATACACTTTCTTGTTACACCCGGTATAATTTATAATTTATACTACAATCAATATACATAGTGTATACAGAAATTTATCTTTTGTTTCATATATGTATATATTCTTATACAGGTATATATATATATATATATATATATATATATATATATATATATATATATATATATATATATTTACGTTTGTATATACCTTAATATAAATTTGAATTATTAATAAAGCAATAAATACTCATATACATACACTCCTGATCATAAAATTTGAACCAGTTGAAACATTGTAAGTGTTATAATAATATACATATATTTAGTAGTATACAGCTTGGTTTTTTTTTAAAATACACCTAATCTGGAATATTGTATAGTGTATCTATCGCTGTCTACATGCAGTGTACTATGATATGGTTTACTTTGTTACACTTAAACAATCAGTATTGTATTATAACATAAATAACTATTATAGTCAACTTATTACTCTTAAATCATTTATATATAGTTGCATCTTACTCGTGCATGTATACATCGTCGTTATTGTCCGTCGTCCGTCATAGGTGTAAGTGTAACACCATATCATGGTATACTGTGCATAGACAATGTTGCTGTTGGGTCTACTTTAATTAACGTAGTGTATACACTTAAAATATGTCGAACTGGTTCAATTTTGATGAATGGGAGTGTATGTTGCTTGGAACACGGCCCTTATTAGACACATAATGTTATTAATATAGAAACCAATTTGTTGTTGTATACCAAGTTACTTAGTTAGTATCAGTAAGAGGTTGTGAGTATGAGGTGTACCTACCTTCATACATACATACGTACTACTTATCGTGTCTATATGTTAAATAAGAAATCAATAATTTATTTTATGTTTTATGTATTCATTAGTGATCGATCGATATATTTTTATTTTAATGGATATGTTATTATTTATTTATAAGCGTTCGTTTTATTACACACGGTCCGGTCCGGTCGTCGTGGCATGCAATCACTACAATCATTTCTGTAAACAAATAATAATATGTCAAGTATTTATTTCAATAGTAAAAAAGTTGATACTAAATCAATTCGAACAATTTTGAAACAATCAATTAGTATGCGTCAAACTTAAGGACGTCTTATACCTATTCGTAAAGTATAAAGGGAGTGAGTTACATAAAATTGGGGATATCTCTCTTGGGTATATACGTTGTGGGCGCTTAAACTCTTTCAACGCTCACGTTTTCAAGCGCAATTTATTGGCGTTTACTTTGGTTTATGAACGCTGGCGTTACTCTTGAAAATGCCATTCGTTTTGGTATTATAATTTGGTGGTGATAAACGTCAGTTGACGACATCAATATTCAATATGGCGGTTGAAAATAATTTACCTGTTTTTCAAGCAATAGAATGTTTGAGCCTACTTCAAAAGCCTCTAAAATCAAAACAAAACCCCCTAAACGTAGATTTAATCCGATCGTACTGAATTTTATTCTGTATTCTGTATTTATTCTGAGAAAATTCGCTAATTTGACGTAGCTCCTGCGTAATTTTCATCATTTTTTAACGAAATTCTTAATAACATGAATAATTCTACAATGTTTTAAATATCATTTAATGCTGGTTTTCATAACATTTCAATAACGCGCTTCAATATTTAATTATGCATGCTAACAAAAAATATAGCGTGTAAATTTTTAATTGACATTTAAATAAATGTAAATTTGATTGAATAGACAAAACAATTAATAAAATATCTATAGATAGATAGATAGATAGACGGATGGATGATTTATCGAGGTCACTGACATTTACGAATTAATTTGCATATAATGGATATAGAAATTGTTTAAACATTTGTTATCACAATCAAACATACAGTCAATCAATAATTAATAAAATGGAATCACTTTTGTATTATCACTTAATTATTTTATAATAGCACACATTACGATGTTTTATTTCATGTAGTTTTACATCTTTTGTACCGAATTGAGTTGCGCGACTTGCTATAAGGTTTAAGTATTAAATCTAATTACATGATGTTCGCATGCGTTCGATGTTTAAACTTAGATCATGGTCACCGGCTATGATGATGTGTTAACTATGTTTACTCAACTTAATGGAACATGTTACTAACGAAAGTAAATTTTTGGTGTTCATCAATCAATTTCCCACCTTGATTGGATGATATATTGTATAAATAATTGAATACAATATGTTGTCAAATTAACAAAACGAAATCCATTTTAGCATAGACCTTTTTTTCGAATGAACGTGATCCTCAATCCAACGTCCTTAGGACATAAAAATTAATTTTTCAATGTAAATTCCAAAATAATTTAAATTATTATATAATGTTGTCCTTATAATTTTTAAACTATGTGAAATACTGGCACAAAATTATAGATATGTTAATATATATTCTATTCAGTCATTCTTATCTGATTTATAGTAGAAATATAGTCGATTTCAAAAAAGTCTATAAATATAGTCGATTTCACAAAGTATACCTCAATTTTTATCTTCTATAATCGACGTTGATTACAATAAGTGTCTTCGAAGGCTTGGAGGGTAATATTTTGTCCAAAACTATGATTTTTCATAAATGAATCCATCCATATAGTCAATAGAATGTTCACCTATTCCATCTTGCGCGACACTCAGTATTACGAATGTAAGTAGAACTAAAGCGATTTAATACAATACACAACAACATTCTATATAAATAATAAAATTAGATTTAATTAGAATTACACTTTCGATAATATCCTCGTGAGTTGAGTAGTACCCTCGGGGAGTTCGAATAAATACCATCACAAGTGTGTCACGTGTGTTTGAACTATAGATAATATATATTATGATAACATTAATTTGATATGATTATTACAAAATAATTGTATCATTATATAAGGAATTAATACAGAGAGATTTAGAATAGAGTGAACAAAATCGAATTAAAGATGAAACGAGAAGGCTGACTACCCCTTAATAAAATCACTAAAATTGGAGGAAAATTTTATGTCCTCGATTTTGATAAAAACTTTGTTTTAAGCTAATTTGGACCTAGCGAAAACAATGGCGTTGCTTAAAATACGATAGGATTAACGGTTTTCAAAGTATCAAACCCATAGTGCTGAAATTCCAAAGTGTATGAATTGAGAAGCGAAAGTTTTGAACTGTGTTGGTCGGACGTTAAAATGAACCTGATTTTCGTACTTTTTGGATCAAAATTACCCTAGAAAATGATTATTATTAAAATCGAGAACAAAAATTTTCTTCATTTTTTTCGTATTTTTTCCAAGGGGTACCCCTTAATAAAATCGCTAAAATTGGAGGAAAATTTTATGTCCCCGATTTTGATAAAAACTTCGTTTTAAGCTAATTTGGACCTAGCGAAAACAATGGCGTTGGTTAAAATACGATACGATTAACGGTTTTCAAAGTATCAGACCCATAGTGCTGAAATTCCAAAGTGTATGAATTGAGAAGCAAAAATTTTGAACTGTGTTGGTCGGACGTTAAAATGAACCTGATTTTCGTAATTTTTGGATCAAAATTACCCTAGAAAATAATTATTATGAAAATCGAGAACAAAAATTTTCTTCACTTTTTTCGTATTTTTTCCAAGGGGTACCCCTTAATAAAATCGCTAAAATTGGAGGAAATTTTTATGTCCCCGATTTTGATAAAAACTTCGTTTTAAGCTAATTTGGACCTAGCGAAAACAATGGCGTTGATTAAAATACGATACGATTAACGGTTTTCAAAGTATCAGACCCATAGTGCTGAAATTCCAAAGTGTATGAATTGAGAAGCAAAAATTTTGAACTGTGTTGGTCGGACGTTAAAATGAACCTGATTTTCGTAATTTTTGGATCAAAATTACCCTAGAAAATAATTATTATGAAAATCGAGAACAAAAATTTTCTTCATTTTTTTCGTATTTTTTCCAAGGGGTTTTATTAAGGGTACCCTTTTTCGCATTTTTTCCAAAGGAAAAATAATCGCTAAAATTGAAGAAAAATTGTATGTCCCCGATTTGTATAAAAACTTCTTTTAAGCTAATTTGAATATTTAATAAATAATAAATATTAATTTAAAGCTAATTTAATAAATATTAAATATTTGTAGTAAATTAATTTTACTACAATTTATTTCTTGACCATATTTTCTGTAACTCTAATATTTACAGAAATATTTCGAATTTAAAAATATGGAATTTATTTACACCTATATCACCATGGTAACAATGATTTGATATTCATTATCCAAAAAATTCGTGTCGTTTGCGTGGCTCACATGACGATTTTTTTTTGGTGTTTTTTTAAGTAATTTTTATTAACATTTTAGATGATTTTTTTTTTTAATAAAAAAGTAATTATTTATAAAATAGTTTGATATAAATTTTCGTTGAGTTCGTCGTGTGGTTTTGTACACAATCTGAAGTTAAAAAACTAATTATTTTATAATTGATGTTGTTGTAGCTGTTTTAGTTTTTTTATTTGATTCGTATAAACCACAAATAATTTGTAAATAAAAGTTTTAAAACAGTTTGCTTTAAACGATAAATAACTATTGATTTTAAATTACGGAGAAAATTCACCTCTCACAATTATAAGTTTTCAGTATTTTGTTGTAATATTTTAGTTTTTCCTAATAAAAGGATTTAATTAAAAATTTATTGTCCTTTTATTTCTCTTTGATAATTCTTTATATATGGAAAAAAAGTTTTCAATAAATTGTTTATTGCAACTAATTTGAATGTCAATACTTTTATTGAAACTCAAATATTAAGGTAATTTTTTTAGTTTTGATAAAAATCGCTCTTAAAAATTGTACACTACTGTTCTTAAAAATTGAACCAATTAGTTACATACTATTCAAGGCGTTGTGTTTGCGCAGTATGTCTACTTGGAAACTGGGAGGTTATGGGTTCGAATCCCGATATCGGCAATTTGGCAATTATTAAGAAAATAAAAAGAGGCGTATTAATAAAGATTATTAAAATAATCAAAGAGAACTCTAGGTTTTTTGAAATTATATTTCAAATTTTTACCCCTATTCCTAGAACATTTGTTTGTATTTTATAAATACGTATTTCGACTACAATGTAGTCATCATCAGTATGAATTAACTAATCATAACTATCTCTAGAATATGGATTCAGAGATATGTTGCTTGTTGCTAATTTGGTGCATGTCTCACTATTATATTAAAAAAGTTCTAATAAAATTCAATTTTATATTTAAACATTTTCACCAATTTGAGAAAAATGTAGGGTCTTCGTATTCTCTAGAAAACATAATTATCTCTTGGAAAAACCAAGCAACATTATTAATTTTTCGGCCATGTCACAAGACGTAATAACATTAGACATTTTAATATCTCAATAAAAAATCCATTTTTTTTTGTAAAGCATTAAAAATGTAAAAATAACTTTGATATGTTTATGTTTCTAACCTTGACATTCCACAAAACTGCAATTTTATTTACTATGCCTGGTAAAAATGTTTATAATTTTATTTATCCAACAAATTTAATTACTTTTTATAAACCACTTTATTTAATATCACAATAAAAAAAATTATTGCATACAAGTTAAATAATTTTCCTTTCAAAAAAAAATCATTCACGTGCTTGAATTTTCACAAAAAGAAAATGTAGTGCTTTATAAAATATAGTTTACCGTTTTTAATTGGAAGAAAAACTATGTTGTGTTTGTTAAAATTAGATTGCAAGTTTGTTTGTTTACGGATTTAATATTGTTTTGGATTTTAATTTCGTAGTTCATTTTTGGAAATAAAAATCTGATCATAGAACTTAAAAAATTGATTATGGCTAAAAATAATTGTTATAAAATGTATATTAAAGATCAAAGCTCAGGAAAAACTCACAGACGATTGGTTCCGTAGTTCGTAGGGCTATATTAGTGGCACGGATCCAATACCATGACGTAAGATGGTCGACTATTATTTGTAAACTAGTAAAGCCCTTCTTAGCTGTGATATTTTTCAATCTTAGATATAGTGATTTAGCTGGTAGGAGCCGTAATACGTAATTCTAACAAATATGACCACTTTAAAGCTTAACATATTTCGTAAATGAATATTAGCATCGAAAAAGTGTTCATGATATAACCCCAAAATTTTTTGAATATCTAATAAAACGATTCCCTGCACGATGTGATTGCGAATAAGGAAAATTCACTCTCATTTGGCATATAACGAAGATATCCAAAAAATATTTATCAGGTATAAAAAATATGTTAAGCCGTGCGAAATTTTAGCTTTATAACACTAACAGTCTGCGAGGATCGTGATATACAGACTGGCATATCAAAACGATTAGGGTTCTTGGTTTGACTACAGACCCCTAAAAAGTGACTCTTGGACGATGATTTTTCATGGTAGAAAATTCTGTAAGAATAAGTTTTTTATCTAAAAATTTTTCGACATAAAATCAACATGTGACCTTAGTAAGACTTTTCATTAGTTAAGCTTTGTTGAAACCCACTGATTTATAATGAAGATATTTGAAAGCTAATTTTTCTATAAAATCTATTAAAACTTTATTAGAAAATTCCTTACAGGCACAGATAATAGCAAACTTTAAAAATCATTAAAATATTCTCTACCGCAGGATAAATAAACTTTTATTATATAATGACTTTATAATTTTCATCAGTGGTGTAGCTACCGGGGGTGATACAGGTAGTACTCACCGTCCTAACTCAGAGAGCCCCCAATTTCCCGAATCAATTGTTGCAGCAGCTTGTAGCGATGACAGATAAACGATTATTGCGAAAATTCTAAGAAGCTGGGTCGTACGTTATGATAAAGACATCAGTGACAAATTTCATGAACAATTATTGTCTGTCCGGGCTTGTGAAGAAAGTCGTAAAAAAATCTTATGTAAGAGGGTGCCCCCAAAAAAAGTTTCCACCTGGGTCCTGCAAGGTGAAGCTACGCCATTGATTTTCATTTTTTTAAATACAGAAGTAAATATAATTATTTTTGCATCACAAACATTTTCTTTTAATATTTCTTGTATTACTTTTTCTATTTCGTTTCGTTTGGTTTTATATAATATTTATATTTATGTATTTCTCTCTTTTGTTACAGTTTACCGCATGGGTGGACGCTGTTATATTTGTGTTCAGTCTTGAAAACGAATCCAGCTTCAACGCCATTTACAATTATTACACAAAAATGTCACATTTTCGTAATTCTGCTGAAATACCATTGATATTAGTTGGTACACAAGGTAAGTCATGTCCTCGAAACATTTTTATTCATTACTTGTCACCCTGTAGTACTAAAGCCAAAACTATTGGGTTAATACAAAAAGATAATGAACCAAAGTTGTTGATTTTCAGAAGATAAACATTTCTTGTGTTTAAAGATCTGTTCAATCTCGCACCATTAAAACTTAAGTTTTGGGCAAAACGGACATGCGGCTTGGATTTTCATAGCCTAAAGGTTAGCACACTAGGCTAGAAATTCATTGGTCCTGATTTGAGTCCTAGTGGTTGAAGTAACTTTTTCATATCAATATTTAATAAAAAATTTAATGACATGTTTGTCTATATAGTATACGCTAGTTCTTTCATAATATGTCTTACATAACCTTAATGGAAATTGGCATTAGTATTATATTGTGACGCCTAAGTATACAGAAATAATAAGTTGATGTTGACAACAAAGCAATACTGTCAATGATGATATGAAAAAGTTGTTTCATTTATCAGAGTCATCTGTGGTGTAACGGTTAGCACACAGAGATCCAGAGGTCCAGGGTTCGATACGTGGTGGATGAGTTAATTTTTTCATATTAATATTTAAAGTTATTTGTGTTTAGAAGAGAAATATTGCTTGTGTTTAAAGATTTGTTCTATTCAAACCTACATTTTGGCAATAAAACTGACACGCAGGCAAGGATGTTGTATGAAATGCAAGGATTTTATTATACCCTCAATTTAACTTGGCAAATCTTTGAAATAAAACAATTTTTGAACAAAAATATCGACTGCAAAATCGATAAACTATAGAAATGCATCATAATAAAAACTTTTAATTGAAATAAATTTGATCTCATGCAATTTTGATTTGCATCTGATATTGTTATGCATGTAGAGAAAACAGAACAATCAATAATAATAAATAATAATAATTATATAATTCATAATAATAATAATTATATTAATTATTATTTATTAATAATAAATTTTCATATATTACTTTCCGAAACTTTCATTTCTTTGAATATAAATAATAGAACATGCGAAAAACTATGAATAAAAGAAATATTTAAACGAAAAGAAATATATTGGGTGACACAAAATTTAATTATATATATATATATATATATATATATATATATATATATATATATATATATATATATATCACAGTATTTAGAAAGTGTTAGAAAGTTCGGTTTTGTATTTTACGTAATTGAAAATCAGTTTTATTCAGAAACTGAATATTGTTGAAGTGATTGATTAATAATATGATAAATAATTATTATTTAAATAAATAATAAATAAGTGTTAAAGATATAATTAATCTTTATTAGATTAAATTATGACATATTATATATTTATATGTAAATTATCAAAGTTGTTAACATTCAAAGCAACCGTGATAAAAGAGAGAAGTTATAGTTGTTAAGCAACAGATAAAAATGATAAATAAAATTATAATAATAATTTAATGAAAATGTGATACCGCTACATATTAAACTGTGAAAAAAAGAATACAACCACTAGAATTCCAAGCAAGTGCAGTAGTATTTTTTGATGCATGTTTTTAGTTTGATGAAATAGTTAGAAGACTTCTCTATTTTGACGATTTATTTTATGAAGTCTTACATGTAACTTTAGATGTATTAGTAGTGCAGTGTGTACGATATGTTGATATCCTACTTCCTTGTGATTGGTAGGACTCTGATCATGTGACTGAAATGATTGACAAAGGAAGAAATAGTAAACAAGACGAGAGTTATAGCTGTTAACAAACACGCGATTGATATATTTCAAGTGAATTGCATCGTGTGCACAGTAATGTATCTTTAGTTATATCAAATATTTTTATTGCAATTGAAAAACTTCCAAATGTAAAAACGGACGCAGAAACCATGTTTAAAATCTTTTTTTTCTGAATAAACAAAAAAATCTCACATAATATATAAAATCATATTCGAGATAAAACTACATTACCGACATACTTTATCAAATTGTCAGTTAAGGGGTTTTTGGTTTGATTTTAGGGGCTTTTGAAGTAGACTCAAACAAACATTCTATAGGTTGAAAAACAACTAAACTTTCTTCATCCGACATATTGAAATATTGATGTCAACTGACGCTCACATGTACTTGCGCTTATAAGCGTGAACACTGAAAGCGTGTAAGCTCCCAAAACGAATACAACCCAATAGTGTTTAAATATCATACTCTTAAACAAACTGATGCAACGAATTGTAACATCATTTGTGTGTTGTAACACCCGGTAGTATTCTTGTTGAATAAATTTTAATGTCCAGTACCTACATATGTCATTACATAACTTTATAACTTGTGATATGATCGTTATACAACAACATACATTACTCACTCATACATAGAAAGAGCTGTGTAGCTCAGAGAACACAGAGTAGCTACTAGCTAGCTCTCCTATCTATATCAAATACGATTATAAAAACTATCCATATTTGTCCATAAAATCTATATACTAACTACCTACATATTATCATATATGTAGGTCTGCCTGGTTTCAGTTGGGAAATCAGTGGCGTAGCTATCGGGAGATGTTACAGGTAGCAATCATTGGGGGCCTCCAAATTTCCGAGTCAAGTATCGCAGCTTATAGCGGTGTCAGATAATGATGTATATAAAAATTCTAAGAAGCTGGGTCGAACGTTATGATAAAGACATCAGTGACAAATTTCATGAACAATTGTTGGCTTTCCGTGCTGGTCTTGAAAGCCGCTGGTCTTGAATAAAACTTCATTCTTTGAAACAGGTCATTTGAACATTCTGATTTGTCAGCTAGTTTTCCAGATGTTTGCACAGCCTCAATGTCATTTTTAACAATTCCCGTCACTGTTGCTTCAGCTAAACGTTCATTTTCGAAGTTAAAAATAATTAAAATTACTTACGAAGTAGATAATTGTCCATCGAACACGAAACTGTTAATGTTTTAAGACATGATCTTGTTGCAAACATCAAAATGTTTGGTGGAGACATTTTGAAGTTTATTTTCCACGTCGGTCGTCATGTTGTTTAACTAAATAAAAATAAATTTCTATTGATTCCACCTCTGTTGTATTTTGTGAATGTTTGTCATAATAATTGTCATAAATTTTCTCGAAAGTCCGTATATTGTTCCTGTCAATGATCATATATTGTTGTAAAGTGTGGCGCGCATAAGTAACGTTATGATTAAATACATATTTGTGCTTCATTTGGTTTTAACTCGTGATCCAATTGAATCTTATATGAGAAAAGGTGTGTCACGTATATAAAATTCTTTGCAAAGATCGTCTAAACATCACCAACTACTGAGAACTACTGAGTCGCCTGGTGGAAGTTTCGGGGTTTTCCTCAACACTTGCTTGCACCAGAGCAATGTTCACATCATTTCGAACTGCACGAGATCTTCCACCATGCGGAAGATCACAGACAGCTCCATGTTGCCGAAAACACTGAACCAATCAGTAAATTGTCGGAACATGAAAGAAAATTCGATATGATCTTTGTGTCTGAATTATCGAATGCTGACTTACAAAATAAAATTGAACAACTTTGGTTCCTTGTTCTGTGCTGATAACGTTACTTATGCGCCACCCTATATATGTCGAATGCTGACTTTCAAAATAAAATTGAACAACTTTGGTTCTTTGTTCTGTACTTTGAGTCTTTCCGTCATAAATTTCCCAAGTTAATTCTGAAAAAAAAAATGTAAACAAAAAATTTATTCACTAATTAAATCATAATCACGTTACTTATGCGCCACCCTATATATATTAAGATTTTTTGTATTTATCTAATAGGGGTAAAACATAGTGTTTCTACCTGGACCCCGCAAGGTTAAGTTACGCCACTGTGTGAAATATATAAAACTTTTTCAGGGAAATGAACGATGCTTTTTGTTATTATGTATTCGTGTAGCCGTAGCCACTACACATACTAAATTTATTGTATTTAGGTCAATTCCCTGAAATGGTATTATATGTAAAATAGAGTTAGTACCTACATAATGCTTTTTATAAAAAGAATTCTTTTTTTTCTCTCACTCATTCATGATTAGTTTTGTAAAATCGGACCAAGCATCATATACACTTGACCACAAAAGTTGATGTCATTTTCTAGAATTTTGTGGTTGATCTTATTCCTTCAGTTTTCGAAAAAAAATTTCGAATAACAGTTGTATTATTCTATTTCTAATAAAAAACTTTTAGCCGAAGAATTTCTTCAAAATCCGAATCAATAAGGGCACAATTCAATTATAAAATTTAAAAAAATGTCATCAACTTTTGTGTTCCATAGAACAAGTATACACATGGCCACAAAAGTAGCGGTCTTTTTTCAAAATTTTATAATTGATTTGTGCCTTATTCATTCGGTTTTCGAAAAAATGCTTCGTGTAAAATTTCTTCATTATAAATATACTAACAACTTTTATTCGAAACATTTTCCCAAGGATTGAATAAATAAGGTATAAATCAACTATATAAAATTTTTGAAAAAAAAAAGACGCTATTGTTGTGGTCCATAGTACTACAGTAAAACCTGAATGAGTTATCAAAGAAAAATTGTAATCCCTATATCGACTCCAACAAAGTGACGTTCATTTTTCAAATTTTTGCTGGATGATTTGTGCCGAATCTATTAGGTTTTCATTAAAAAATTTCCAATGAAAGTTGTTTGTTATAATAACACTAACAACTTTTGTTCCCAACATTTTTTTCCTAAAACAGAATGAACTTCGGTAAGGGCTGTCTGTTCAAATCCTTATCCCAAAAACAGATAAGGATCTAAAATTTTGTATAGAGGTAAAAAGTAAGGTCAAATTCGTTTCGAATGAACTAATTAGGTCCATGTTCGAGCAAAATGGGTAAAACTACACATCTTTGAAACTGTAAGATATAGAACAAAAATTTAAATATAAAAAATATTCTTTTGTTTGAAACTATTAATGCATTAACTCCGGTTTATACCGGATGTTTAAGCAATTAACTTAGTTGTTATTTTCATTTGGTTTATATTTCATTTTGTTTTTTTTTTGTGTATCATTTCAGATGCTATTAGTGAGAATAATCCACGGGTAATTGATGATGCTCGAGCAAGAAAATTGGCAACAGATTTAAAACGGTGCTCATATTATGAAACTTGTGCTACATATGGTCTCAATGTTGAACGAGTCTTTCAAGATGGTAAGTAATTATATCATTTATTTGTAAATTTTATTCTCAAAGTTAACTTTTCTTAAACTTCTTATCACATTTATAATTTGTTGGGCTCTCTTTAAGGTATATATTATATATATATATATAATGTTGTTATCCTTATACTCCTCGTAATTTATCCTTCAATATATATTAAATAAGGTGTTGAAAGTAGGTCAAACAATGTTAGAATATTTTATTATATGTTGTATAAAGTACTATTGACTCCAAAAGTGGTGTTCTTACACTGTAAAAAATAAAATTGTGAACTCTCACCTATGACATGATTCATTATGGTAGGTATATATTGTTATCTACCCAAAACAAAAAGGAATTATGATCTTATTATATGTACATATAAGTAGTAAGTGTATGTGAGAACATCATGTATTCAGAGTAAATACTGAAACTGAACTCTACAGGCAGAGATAGTACAAAGATCAGTGACTAATTCAAGTCATAACCAAAACTGAGAGGATATTTGTTCGTATTTCAGTAAAATTTCAATACAATCAATACACTTTCAATCAACAAATTTATAAATTTGCGTCAAGCTTAGGGAACTTAGAGAACTGAATCATTCGGTTTGCCGTATTTAAACCCATCGCGTTGTTGAATCAACAACGGTTACTTTCAATTTACCCCACTTTTTTTTTTACTGCATATAACCATTTAAAGAAACCATCGACTGAGATTAAGAATCCCCATTCCATAAGAAATAAATCTAATAGAAGTCTGCCTGTCTGATTCTTGATCTATACAATACAACAATTATTTATAATTATTTGTTAAAAATACGTAAATTTTGTACAAATTACTCATTTGTTGTCAATAAATAATAATTAACATCATCGATTATTTTAATCCAAATGTGTTTATTGTTTAAAACAAATATTATTCATAAAATATTTAAATTGATAACAATCGCAATTTCACAAAACAATGTTACTTTTATATTAATTATTATTAATTCGTATATTATAGTATTATCATTTATTAAGGGTGCTCATTAACGCAAAAGTTTGTATGGTCTTTAGGAAATATGTCCTAAAAAGCTGTACAACTGAATAAAAATTACTACTAGTTAAAATTACTACTAGAAGTTACTAGTATAACTTCTTACGTGCGTACATAAGTACACACACACTTTTTTTTTCTGAGTGCTTCTAAACACCTGTTGAATTATTATTTACATTTTCCCGAGCAAGCTGTATAAATTTGAATGCACTTATGGTATAGATTTAAATAGAAGTATACCTTCTTACGTGCGTACATAAGTACACACACACACTTGTTTTTTCTTTTTCTGAGTGCTTCTAAACACCTGTTGAATTATTATTTACATTTTCCCGAGCAAGCTGTGTACATTTGAATGCACTTATGGTATAGATTTAAAAATAAGTTTACCTTCTTACGTGCGTACATAAGTGTACACACACATACTTTTTTTGTTGTTGCAAAGAGAATAGAAATTTTTTAGAGTGGTTACGCGTTTGACTATTTTACACTCTCTCTTTCGTAAAAAAAAATGACCAAATAATGAAATAAGAAACACAACATCTTTGTTGAAGATTGATTATTAAGAGTACCATTAGCTAATTCTCTTAAATAAAAAGAACTTTCTTTGCCACCTGCCTCAGAGCAACATTATTTCAATTTCACTTTTCAATTTGATATAATTTAACTCTTGATATTGTATGATATTTAAAAACAAAAATATTTAACCTTGTAGCAGTCAGCCAGCTATCTCTACTTCTACAGTTCTACACAACAAATTGTTTTGCATATGAAGGTTTCACTTAATTAACTTGCAAGTAAAATGAAATAACAACACGTTACCTCTACTGGTTATTAAAAATGAAATTGTTTTCTATATATATTTTTTATTTAATAATTAACATGGCAGAACCAATGACGCATCACGTTTAAAATACCAAATTAATAACAGTAATCAAAAGCTTATTTGTAAAATTTCATCAATCGTTGTCACATCAAGCTGGTTCGTGCATTGTGTTATCGTTCAACCAAATGTGGATTTATTTTAAATCAAATTTATATCGAAAATACGTTGCAACAAATATTTTGTGAATAATTTTTGTTATTAATCAAAATCGGTATTTAGTTTGGTTATGATCCATTTAAAAAAATATATGATCTGATTCATTGTCGTTGCTCATTGGTGGTGATTGGAAGTTGGGCAGTCTTTGTGATCTGTTTGTGTGTTCAGTGAGAAAAGGAAAACGTGTTTGTGTTTTTTTTTATTAAAGCTTTGAAGAATGTTAAAATATAAACGATTTCGTAAACGGTTTTTTACAAATCATTATATGAAATGTATTGTACCGTATCAACATAAATATAAATTAAAAAAATTCGAGCTATATTGTAAATTTGATGAAAAACTAGGTGAGAATTTTATTTATGATCTGTTACTTGTTGTGCGGCTTTGTCCGTAAAAAGTTTCTAAAGCCCTTTTAAAACTGAGTAACATAATTATTCTCCCCGTCAAGGATTGACGGTCTTAAAACGATGTTATTAATAATGGTTTAAGATCCGGCATTAGAAAAATCTGTTTAAAAAATTATGTTTAAAAGGCAGATAACAATATTATAAATGTATGAGTGCAATGTCTGCCACCGTAGTCTTGCTGGCTATTAACATTAATTAATCAATATGATATAGTGTCTTTGTTTGTTGCTCGAACAAATATAATTGTCTCTCTCTCTACGTAGTACACATTTTTTGAAAATTTTTAAAAGCAAATCTATGCATAGCCTATAACCTTCCCCAATAAATGGGCTATCTAACGCAGTAAGAATTTTGCAAATCGGATTGGTAATTCCTGAGATTAGCGCGTTCAAATATACAAACTAATATTAGTATAGATAGTACAGGATGTACCACAATTTAATTCCTTTAACTCAAATGTATACTAAGTTTTTTTGTTTCCTTTTTTTTCAGCATGTCAAAAAATTGTACAACAACGGCTATCATCGTCAGCAGTATGTTTAACCCCAACAAATTCTCGACCATCAACACCAAACAATCATTTTGGTATCGGACAACCACAAATCGGTGCATCTGCCACAATGGGTGCACCACAACGACATCCGCACTTACCAAATGTTGGTAATGGTGGTGGTGGTGGTGTTACAACAGTGGGTGTAGTGGCACCATCGCCAACAAATGGCTTCGGATCATCGTCTACAGGGTCACCCGCATCAAATACGCATAGTAGTGCATCGCCTAGTCATAATGCTCACACACTTTCACATAAGGTTAGTTAGTGCCAATTTCACATTGATTTGGATCTCGATATGTACCCCGAATTTGATCGGTTTTCGAACAAATGTTTCGCACAAAAGTTGTTGACAATTTTATAAAAAACAACTTTATAATTTAATTTTTGATATGAAACATCTAAGGCAGTGGGTTAAGTAACATGTAAGGCGGTTGGTTGGCCTGGCGACGCTCGCCACGCGCTGGGTCAACAAGTTGTTCATAGGGCGACATTACATATAACAAATCAGTTTTAAAAAGTTGTTCATAGATGGCAGTATATATACAGGTTCAAAACCTCATTCATAGATTTATTTTCCATACAAAATAGTTTCGATGTTTCACACCTGCCAGGCGTCCCACGACGGCTCAATTTTTTTATAAATTGAGCCGTTATAGTGAGAAACTATAAATTATATTAGAGATCGGGGGCCGGCTATAACTTTTACTGGACACTAAAACTGTTTTCGTTTTTGGCCACCAAATGTCGTGACCAAAGTGGTGTCGGTTATCCATAGCAAATTTATTTCCCACTATTAACTCCCTGTCGTATTTCCCACTTTTGCCGCAGATCGTATTTTAAAAGAGTAGGGCGATTCAATGAACGAGTGTACCAATTTTCATTGCGTGTTAAATTTCTTCTTCTTGTTACAGGAAGTCTTAAACATGTCGTTATCAGGACGACAAGTTCACACACTGTCAGCATCCAGTCATCATTTGCATCGACATCCAGATAAACATGATCCAACTCCACGACTGGATGATAAATGGAGTTCAAGTTCATCCACTTTGGGTGGTAGTACTGGTCATATGACAAATACGTCATCGTCACAAGCCTTTGTCATACAAACAATACCAACAGAAAATAATAATGTCACCAAATATCCAGGACCACAAGGAGGCTGCTACGATAATAGCCTACAACCTCCACAATCACAGCAGTCACAACAACAACAGCAGAAAGATGGCAAAGATTTACCAACACCAAGTAGTACACCAACAACATCACGTAAGAGTCGTCGAAGATCGAATTTATTTACGCCATCCAAAAAAGGGGATGATAAATTGAAGAATGGTGAATTAGGTAGCGGCCGTGCAATACCCTTAAAACAAGGATACTTATATAAACGTAGCAGTAAAACTTTAAATAAGGAATGGAAGAAGAAATATGTGACGTTGTGTGACGATGGCCGATTAACTTATCATCCCAGTTTACATGTAAGTACCTGCCTGGCACTGAGTAACACAGTCAGACTGATCTGGGTACCGGGTCACTCTGGCGTTAAGGGGAACGAAGTTGTGCATAAGCATAGCTAGGCCATTTGATTGTGCTCGATTGAAACTCAATAGATTGCAGTTGAGAAGGGTGGTGGGACTTTTGACAGGACACTGTTGATTGAACTACCAGCTACATAACTTGAGGATCTCTGATGATTCCACTTGTAGGGCCTGTATGGAGGACGATGAAACCTCCATACTTGTTATTTGCACCTGCAGAAGCATGTAGGGTGTCAGATATAGAGTGTTTGGGTCAGAAACCTTGAACCCATCAATCCTGGAAGCAATCCCGGCGGATTAGTTGTGGCCCTTCTGTGTGGCATCCGGCCTCTGCGTAGAATGGCGCCTCTTACCCGGAGACTTCTCGCCTTCGGGTGACAGGTTGTTCTCAAGGAGGGCACAGAGGACCTCTTAGTCTAGGTGCTAGGGACCCAATTGCGGTATCCCTCTTTGTAGTGATTATTATTATAACTATTTAATAGCGTTTTCTTTTGACTACCCTCGTGTGCACTGAGTGCGCACTCTTAAGTATAAAATGTATGTTCGATTGATTATTAAAGATTGCTCGCACTGAGTTTTTCGTTTTCGATTGACAATAGAGAGCTTTCCTAGTGCGCTCCGTCTTGCTCTGACTAGTAAGGTCAGAGCAATAGTTCAACGCAATATGGCGTCGAGAAATCTACGAATGTTGACATTGTTGAAACTATTATCATCTTCAGAAAGTTAAACTGAGGTCGAGCATGCCGTCATCATAGAGTAGCGAGTGTGCTCTCTCGTGCTTGAAAAGAAAACATGTAACCCCCCTTAATGAATTGTATATTTCAATTTGTAGGATTATATGGACGATATACATGGAAAGGAGATCTCACTACAGTATGTTACAGTAAAGGTACCAGGACAAAAACCACGTGGTTCCAAGTCAATTATAACTGTAGCCAATTCAAATGGTTCGTGTATTAATGAAAGTTTGGGAGGTCTTTCACTTTCATGTAAGTATTTTTTTCTTTTCTTTTTTTACCATTGCGCTTGCCCGAAAGATCTTCAAAGAATCGAAATATAATTTTTTTATTTTGTTTTCCAGCTTTTGATTCATTAAAAGATTCAAATTCGAAATTTTTACAACCGAGTGTTAGTGGAGATGAAGGTATGGTCGTTTCAAATAGTAATTCATTTTTAAACGGTGAAACGAAGATGGAAACACCAAATGTAAAGAAACGACATCGTCGTATGAAAAGTAGTGGGATCAAAAATTCTGAATATGATGGTTAGTATTTGGTAAATTAATATTCAATCCCAGTGTCGTCATCTTTTAGTCAGAAGACAAACTATTAGCCAAGTTTTAAACCACTTTAGCAAAGTACAAATAATAACCAATAGATGGATATAGTAAAAAAGAAACGTAATAAACATCTGAAAATGAATTTTCCGCGTATAAAACGCTAACAAATTGATTGGTAGATCCAAGCAACTTCTATAATACAAAATTTTCATCCAAATCATTAGGGTCGTTATTATTAGTCTCCGAAATAACTTTCAATTATTGACTTTGAACTGTTTTTTCTAGATTCTGATGTTTTCGAATTTTATATTGTCTCATTGGACAATAAACAATGGCATTTTGAAGCGGCCAGCTGTGATGAACGTGACGATTGGGTGTCAGCTATTGAACAACAAATATTAAATTCGTTGCAAGGTAATGAATCGTCAAAAGCGAAACGAACCAACAATCCATTAGAGGCCACATCGATACAGGCAATACGAGCTCGTGTACCAGGCAATGGATTTTGTATTGATTGTGACGCGTCTAGTAAGTATTCATTTTCCAGCTGCATCTTACAGCGATTGTGAGCGATTTTTAAACAAATATTGTTCTTTTTATTTACAGATCCTGATTGGGCTAGTCTAAATTTAGGTGTGTTGATGTGCATTGAATGTTCGGGTGTACATCGAAATTTAGGATCGCATATTTCAAAAGTACGATCGCTGGGACTTGATGAATGGCCGTAAGTTATTTTTTATTTAGTTCTTTTATTTACCCTCCTTTTGTATCACGACGAAGGAATAGTGAACTTGGAAAACATGTAAGATTCGTTTATTTGCTCGAAACTGCCCCAAAAAAGACGTTGAGAGCGAGAGCACTCGGGAGCTTTCAGCTTTCCATCAAGTTGCTACGCTACTAATTTCTAAGCACAGATTTTCTCAGCAAGCAAAAATTCTTCCCACCAAAGTTTGCATCCCGAATAGTACTCGAATAATCTGCATTCCGAGAAATTTTCTAACTTAGATGACAACGAAACTATTGGAAAATTCTCCCACCAAGAGCAAGAAGCCTGTCTTAAAATAATCGGGTTCAACTCTACTCTACTCTAAGGATAAGAGACTAGAGAATCTCGGAGTCCTGAGGGTCTCTTGTCATATGAGACTTTGTTTTCATAGCGTAATCAGGTTTTTTTTTGTTTTAATTACAGTCCTGGGCATTTAAGTGTAATGCTCGCAATTGGAAATAAATTAGGCAATTCAATATGGGAATCAAATACAAATGGACGAATAAAACCAACACCAAATTCAAGTAGAGAAGAAAAAGAACAATGGATTCGACATAAATACGAATCGAAAGAGTTCCTAGCGGCACCAGCCTGTTCCAGTCTACCGCTGGGACAACAACTTGTGGACGCTGTATGTAGATCTGATATGAAAGCGATTGTTACAATATTAGCGCACGCAACACCCGATCAAGTGAATACCGTTGTTAGTACCAGAGATTTACGAACACCGTTACATTTAGCGTGCGCTATGGGTAATTTAGCTGTAGCACAATTATTAATTTGGGTAAGCATCATCAACATTTATAATTCATCCTATACATTTCTCTTCACACAGACGATTCCGAAAACACTTTCGTTCCATGATTATTTTTTGTGAATCCTTTAAAGTTTGCTTACGAAAGCTTCGGAGAACAATCACATCCTTCACTTTAGGATTCGAATTTTATTAATAAATGCTTGGTCGGCAGAGCTATGCTGCCATCTTTTGATGATAAAATAAACGATTAGCCAAGTTTTAAACCATCTGATGAACAAAGTAACAAAAATAACCAATAGATGGATGTAGTGAAATACGTAATAAACATCTCAGTTTGAATTTTCCTGAAAATACGACAGATCGATTGAACGTTATTTATAAGTTTTTTATTTTTAGCATAATGGAAATGCAAAAGCAGTTGACCATGAAGGTAGAACATGTTTAATGTACGCATTAGCTGCTGCCAAAGCACATACAGCCGCTGCAGGTGGCAATGGTGTTAGTTCTGAACTAGCAACAGCGACGGCACGTGGTTTAATTGAATTATTATTAGCAAATGGATGTCCTGATATAACAGCAATTGCCGCCGCTGGTGGTACATTACCCAGACGACGGGGTAGTGTTGGTCGACGTGAACCAGGATTAACTTCATATGAAAAACTCCCATCTAGCGTAATATAAAAACCAACCAACTCAAATTTTTTTATTAGAATGTGTAAAATTTAATCTCCATTGTAATTTTTATCCCAATTAGAAAAAATCATTTAATTTAGAAAAAAAAAATTGATATTTTTGTGATATTAGCAAATGATTTTTTTTTTGTTTTCTCTCGTTTGTGTTTATTTTTTTGTTTGTTAACTTGAAAATTAGATGCATTCAAATGCGGATTCAGAATCCAGGGGAAGTTTATCCAATTTTGACATCGCCAGTTTCTATATCTACACTGAAACGAAACAAATGGTGCTTTTCCCATCACTTTCTGTTCCATTTTTACGCGTAAATTTCGCTTCTTTATTTATATATTAAAGCTTCATTTGACGAAACGCAAAAAAAGGGATTTGATAAGGAAAGTGAATGGATTAGTAGGTGTCAAAAGTTGATGTTAGTTTTTTAAATTTTATAATTGATTTGTGCCTTATTTAATCGGTTTTCGAATAAAAGTTGTTACTATATTTATAATAAAGCATTTTTCGAAAACCAAATCAATAAGGCACAAATCACATATAAATTTTAAAAAAAATAACATCTACTTTTGACGCCCGTTGTAGCTTCCCTGTTGATGATCCGTCCTGTTGATGCATCTGTTTTTTAATTTTTTTTTTAATTCAAATCGAATATTCCTCGAAATATATTCTTTAAAAAAATATTTTATTAAATAACAAAATTAAATTACACGACTCTATGTGTACTATTTTTCACTAATTCGAATTAGAAAAAAATACAGGATAAATATTGTAATTTGTATAAGAAGTGATAGAATCGTATATCAGAATGATTTAATTATTGTGAGTGCCAAGCGAATATAAAAATGTGGATCTCTATGAAAAAAACATCCCCTGTATCCAAAGTACTTGATCTGATTTTTTTGAAAAATTTTCTTTTTTTTTTCATTTTTTATTAAAATAAAACGAATGTGTATTTTGAAAATAACGTGCAATTTTCCTAATACCTTCCAAGGATTCTAAAAATAGTAATTTGTTTTTCAAATTTCAAGTGTACTCTTTCTTATATTCCATAAAAATTACTTCTACAAATTTCGATTTTTTGTTCTACATCCTGGAAATTTTTCTGTTAAAGGGTTTTTGGGTAAAATTCTAAGGAAAAAGTAGTTATTTTTTTCTGTATTAACTTCTATGTAAACCGAATTTCTAGGAACGTTGGATTAAATCCTACCGACTGCGCCAATTAATATTTATATTTTATTTATTGCATATGAAATACTAATTTGAAAAAAATTATAAGGAAACAGTAGTTATTTTTTCTGCAGTAATAATAACAATAATTAGAAAGAGGGATACCGTAAACGGGTCCCAAGCTCTTAGACCAAGGGGTCCTCTGTGCTCTTCTCGAGAACAACCTGTCACCCGAAGGCGCGACGCCTCCGGGTATGAGGTGCTATTTTAAACAGATAAAGCTATAGGATTCTGTCGAGGCCAGACGCCACACAGAAGGCCCACAACTTCTCCGCCGGGATTGCTCCTAGGATTGATGGATCTAAAGTTTTTGACCCAAACATTCTATATCTGACTGCATTTCTCAACTGCATTCTATAGAGACTCAACTTTTCTGCAGTAACTTCTATGTAGATCGAATTCTAGAAGCGTTAGAGTGAATCCTACCGACTGCGCCAATTAATACTTATATTTTATTTAATATGAAATACTTTCAAAGATTGTGATAATAAATTTAAACAGGCTAGAAAGCATTGAGAGTTGAGAGTAAATCTTGAAATTGAAACAAATTCCTTTTTAAAATCCTCTGTCATAGATGGGGCTGATATGAGAAAGAATGCCTGGATTAAATAAAAACTGGGTAAAAAAAAAACAACTATTAATATGAATTCTTTTTTGTTTATTTTATGTTATAAAAATAATTATTTATGTATATATTAATTGAAAATAATTAAATTAATTAATAATTAATAAAAAAAGGATAATTAATAATTAATTATTGTGTAAAAAAAATATTTGTTGACTAATTGTTTTTTAATTTATATTTAATTATTATGTATGATTATTATTGTTGTGTTTAGTACAAAAGTTGTATTATATATAATTCAAAGAAAAAATGATAAGAAATTTTTAAAAAATGGCAATTATTAAAAATAAATAAATAATTAAATACAAAAAAAAAGTATTAAAATTATATAAATATATATAAATTAAAAAAAAAAAAATATTATATTCCAAAGACTGTGTATTAAGATAATCAACAATCTCACTGTTTTGTTTTGTTCTTTTCGTTTATCCAAAAAAAAAAAAAATTTACACGGCAATTTGTGATTTTATTTGGCAAAGAAAGTTATTATCATCATCCAAGTAGAGAGCTTGGCGGGTAATTTAAAATTTCATCGCTAAAATAGTCATCGTACCAGTCAAAATATTTTAATTGGTCGCGTTCAGAAGAACGTAAATCCTTATTTATTATCAAGTATATCTTACTTCGCGTTTTTTGCCAGGACATTTGACAGTTACTAAAAGAAACTTAGATTGTGACGTCAAGAAAGATAACTCTAAAAATATATACAGCAGTTATTATATAAACATCAATATCCAATGGTTGATCCTATTTTTATCACAGTTTAGATCACTATTGACCGAAGAAAAAAAGAAACAGAGAAGGAAGGATGCCAATACGTAATCTGTTGGGAAGTAATCCTATATCACTTGTTTTCTGCTGTAGTGATAAAAATATGTTTTGAAGACAGAAAATAGAGAAAAAGGTCTGCCAATCCATCATTTTTTAAGCGAATTTCCTCTTCAAGGAAATGATTTTGTTCCAATATGGGAATTTCGTATCTGTACGCGCTCTTTAATAGTCTGATCGGAATGAAATTCGAAATGTGATAAGATATCCGAATTTGAAAAATCAAGTTCGTTAATGGGCAATGGGGGGTTTAGAGGGAGGGGTAAACACAAAATTTGAATTTTGTCTAGTTGATTTTCTACAACTTTACTACGAATACATTTTTCGATTTTTCTAATATCAAGAGAGATATTCGATACTGTGTTTTCTTCGTCCTCTAAGACCCCCCTCTTTCCCTTTAATTTCCGATTCTACTATTAACGAACCTGGGCCTTTCAAATACTACAAAGGCATATCAGATACTAATTTCATTTCGGTCGGACGAAAAATGTGATCACTAAAAAGAGCTTTCTTGGTATGCGTTAATAAATATTTTGCCAAATAAAAGACCAGTTGTACTGTAAATTAGAATACCAATGCCTTAAAAACCATAAGTGAAAAATTATAAATAAAAAACATCTCACTAAAAAGAAGCAAAAGCAAGCTCGTCATGGCGTCACGCCGTCATAGGTGTCGCTGCGCCCGCCACTCGCACTTTAGTACTTATGTAATGTATTATATAATAATATATATGTACATTTTTATAACACGCATTTTTCCCTTAAATAAAAAAAAAAGTTTAGACATTCTCTAAATAAAAAGATTGTTGTTGTTTTTTTGTTTGTTTATTCCAGTTTCATAAAAATGTTCGCCAAGTTCCAAATCACAACTACTAAACTATTCTTTATCCCACCGACCTCCATCATATATGGACTGCAGGTCGTCCTTATGGCATAAAACTACTGAACTCCAACATATAAATGGACTAACTATCCTAATGAGAAATATCCTGTGGGTAGGGTAGGGCTTAAAAACATGGCTGATAGTACTGGCATCTTTTTTTTGCCAATTATTTGTTTACGTGGAGTTCGATATCCTTGTGTAGTATCCAAGTTCCAAAACAAAGCTTTTCGATATTTTAAATATTTATTTTACATTTCTAGTTTACAAAAAAAAAAATAATATACAATTATTCGAAAACAAGAACGACATTCACTCTTTTAATTTCTCTGTTAATAAAATTTTCCGGGAAAATAATTTAGGAAAATAAAAAGAATTTTTGTTCAATGTGATTTTGTTGATGTGCAGTTAAATGACTTCGACGAATAAATGATTTATCACAAACATCACATGAAAATGGTTTTTCACCGGTATGAATTCGTTTATGATTATTTAAAGTAGTTTTATGATTAAATGATTTATCACAAAAATCACATGAAAATGGTTTTTCCCCGGTATGGGTTAGTTTATGTTGCAATAAATTGCCTTTCGTACTAAATGTTTTGTCACAAACAACACATAAATATGGTTTTTCTCCCGTCTTGTGGACTTCTTGATGTACAATTAAACTACTTTTTTGGTTAAATATTTGTTCACAAAAATGGCATGCAAATGGTTGTTCTCCGGCATGATGAATTCGTTGATGTTTAGTTAAATCACTTTTTCGTTTAAACGTTTTATTACAAACATCACATGCATTTAGTGATTTGGTGTGCGTTAGTTTATGTGCGGTTAAATTACTACGTTGAGAATATGTTTTATCACAGAGATCACAGGCAAATGATTTACCCGCGTGAATTTGTTTATGTTCCGTTAAAAGACCTTGCCGATGAAATGATTTGTTACAAATGTCACATGAAAATGGTTTCTCTCCCGTGTGGATTCGTTTATGTTCATTTAAATAACTTTGCCGTTGAAATGTTTTGTTACAAAAATCACATAAAAATCGGTTTTCGGTGTGGATTAGTTTATGTTGAATTAAATAACTGTGATATTTAAATGTTCTACCACAAATATCACATGAGAAAGGTCTAATTTCCGAGTGATTTTGTAAAACACTTTCTTCAGAGATGTCATCTTTAATTATTAATTCTGCATTTAAATGTCTTTCAAGTTTAATGTTTTCACATTCGTTCGTGATTAACTCTTGAGTTTCATGAATTCGTTTAGGTTCCGTTGTAACACATCCCTCATCCATAAGTATATTTTCCATTGGAATATTTTCTTCTATAATTTCCTGTTTAATGAACACATGTTCCATTGTAACCGTTTCTTCACTTATTTCAGTTTTAATGAGTCCATGTTCCATTGAAACGTTTTCTTCTAATATTTCGTCCTTAATGATTACATCTTTCTCACGTTTAATGTCTTTACTGATCAATGAAGGGTTATTTCCTTCATGGAATAAATTATTTGCCATTTTATGTATTTTTCTTCGTTGATTTTATGAAGATGTAATTTTACAAATTTTATGAAGAATTATTCGGAAAAAAAAACCAATTATTATAGTTTTATATGTATTTTTCAGGTTTGAGTTTTCAAACAACTGAACGCATGTCATAGATAAAATATATGACGCATGTTGAAGACCAAAGAGAATGAGATCATGTTCTCTTTGGTGAACGCATCGTCAATCTATGTATGTTAACGTAGCTCCCTCTGTGTATGCTAACGTCACTGACCTCTGTATAACTGGGCAGAAAGCGATCCATATCTAGCGAATGCCATTTTTCAGATACACCAACATAATTTCTGGCCAAGCCACGTTGACTAACTGACGAGAACTGTATTGCCGGCCAAACACATGGTGAAAGTGTATACAGCTCCACGCCTTACCAATGTGTACTGCCGGCATTAATGTTTTTTAATTATTTGGCGGTATCAAAAATTAGCACTAAGGGTCACTAACTTAGCAGCATTTTACATCTAATTTTGATTTGCTAGATGTCAGTCTGTGTTTCAATTGCACCAAACTCTGCATAATTTATAGAGGTCAGTGATCTATACTAAAAAAAATCTATTTCAAATTTTAATTTTTTTATTTACATTTCTAAGCTTAATAACTTTTTACAGAATTTATTTTCCAAAGGGCTCTGCTTTTCTTGTAATTATTTAAAACCGAAAACAAATATCGTTTGTTTTCGATTCATTATTTTTTCGTATGCATTTTTCTCATATGTTGAGTTAAATATTTTTGCCGCTTAGTATTTTTACCACAAACATCACAAGAAAATGGTCTTTCTCCAGAGTGGATTCGTTTATGTTTCGTTAAATTGCCTTGGATATTAAATGTTTTGTCACAATCATCACACGAAAATGGTTTTTCTCCAGTGTGGATTCGTTTATGTTCAGTTAAATGACTTTCCTGATTAAATGTTTTGTCACAAACATCACAAAAAAATGGTTTTTCTCCAGTGTGGATTCGTTTATGTCGAGTTAAATTGGCTTGTCGAATAAATTTTTTATCACAAGCTTCACATGAGAAAGGTTTTTTTCCCGTGTGGATTAGTTTATGATCAGTTAAACTGCTTTGCCGATTGAATGTTTTATCACATAAATCACATGAAAATGGTTTTTCTCCATAGTGGATTACTTTATGTTTCGTTAAATTGCTTTGGATATTAAATGTTTTGTCACAATCATCACATGAAAATGGTTTTTCTCCAGTGTGGATTCGTTTATGTTGAATTAAATGTTCTTGTCGAATAAATTTTTTATCACAAACTTCACATGAGAATGGTTTTTCTCCAGTGTGGATTCGTTTATGTATAGTTAAATAGCTTCGATATTTAAATGTTTTATTGCAAACATCACATATAAAATGTTTTTTTACAGTATGAATTTGTTGATGTTCCGAAAAATTTTCATCTTTAATTATTATTTCTGTATTTAATTCTTTTTTAAGTTTAATGTTTTCATTTTCGTGGATTCGCTCATGTTCCATTTTAACATTTTCATTAAATGTTTCATCTGTAATTATTTCATGTTCCATTATTAAACTTTCATCTAATATTTCATCTTTAATTATTAGTTCTGTATTTAATTCTTTTTCAAGTTTAATATTTTTCTCATTGATATGTTTATTTTCCATTTTGTTTAAATTTTTTTTAGTCAGTAGTTTTCCAGACTTGTAGGTTAGGTTAATACCAGAGTATATGATAGACAAGAACCATCCAAGCAGTTTCAGCGCCTCTAACGAGCGAGGCAGTTAATTAAAAATATGAAAAGCTTATAAGTACACTAAAATAATCTTGTTCTTAAGAGCATACTTATGTTAATTATAAAAATCTTAATCAAAAAGATATTTAAAAAAATGTATAATTACTTCTCCTCTCTCCTCGTAGCCACTGCGAAGCTGCACAAACTTAATAGTTGTTAGCCACACCTAGATGTCACTGTTACAATTATATTTCGCTCTGTATCATATACTCTTTGGTTAATAACAACTCTATTATCTATGGGTATAGAGGGTAAAGGTAAGGAGAACTGAAATTTAAAAATCACTATTTTGACTAGTTTCGGAACACAGTTCCTTCTTCTCAAGAAATAAAAATTAAATGATTTGCATTTCAGGAAGATGATGTATAACTGAAATAGAAATTTAAAAAATTAAAAGTCGATTTTTTTGACACGAATCACAAAGCGAGTCGTGAATACTAGAGGAATACATTTGACACGAGCACGGACACTCTCAGCGTCTGAATGGAGGAACACGGAAATAAATAAAAACTGTATAAATTTATGAATATTTTTTTATTCTTATCGTGTCATTACGCATTTGAATAATAATAACTTTTAATAGTTTTAATCAAAAAATTATTACTCCGTAATTTTTATTTAAAAAATGTCATTTTTCAGGTATACCAACGTAATTTCTGACTAAGCCACGTTGACTAACTGACGGGAACTGTATTGCCGGTCGAACACTCGCTGCTCTCGCCTTACAACTAACTCGCCGAGTGTGTACCTCCGGCATTACATAATCAATGATTTGTCTTTAGAGTGTATCGTCGCCTGATGAATAGTTAAGGTACCTTTCTGAGCAAATGATTTATCACAAACATCACAGGAAAATGGTTTTTCTCCGGAGTGAATTCGTTTGTGCACAGTTAAAGTATGTTTACGTTGAAATGTTTTATCACAAACATCACAGGAAAATAATTTTTCTCCAGTGTGATGATTTTGTTGATGTGCCGTTAAATAACTTCGACGAAGAAATGTTTTATCACAAACATCACAAGAAAATGATTTTTCTCCGGTGTGGACTTGTTCATGAATATTTAAAGTAGCTTTTTGACTAAATGTTTTATCACAAACATTACATGAATGCGGCTTTTCTCCGGTGTGAGTTCGTTTATGTGCGTACAAAGTACTGCAATGCGCAAATGTTTTCTCACAAAAATCACACGCAAATGGTTTTTCTCCCGTATGAGTTCGTTGATGCGAGGTTAAATTACTTTTTTGTTTAAAAATTTTATTACAAACATCACATGCATGTGATTTGGTGTGCGTTAGTTTATGTGCGGTTAAATTACTACGTTGATAAAATGTTTTGTCACAAAGATCACATGCAAATGATTTTTCTCCGGTATAAACTCTCTTATGCAGCACTAAACCGGCCTGATTTTGGAATGTTTTATCGCAATGATCACATGAAAATGGTTTACCCGTGTGAATTTGTTTATGTTCCGTTAAAAGCCCTTGCCGATGAAATGATTTGTTACAAATGTCACATGAAAATGGTTTCTCTCCCGTGTGGATTCGTTTATGTTCGTTTAAATAACTTTGTCGTTGAAATGTTTTATTACAAATGTCACATAAAAATCGGTTTTCAGTGTGGATTTGTTTGTGTTGAGTTAAATGGCTGAGATATTTAAATTTTTTACTACAACGATCACATGAGAAAGGTCTATTTTCCGTGTGATTCTGTAAAACACTTTCTTCGAAGATTTCATCTTTAATTATTAATTCTGCATTTAAATGTCTTTCAAGTTTAATGTTTTCACATTCGTTCGTAATTAACTCTTGAGTTTCATGAATTCGTTCAGGTCCCGTTGTAACACATCCCTCATCCATAAGTATATTTTCCATTGGAATATTTTCTTCTATAATTTCCTGTTTAATGAACACATGTTCCATTGTAACAGTTTCTTCACTTATTTCAGTTTTAATGAGTCCATGTTCCAGTAAAATGTTTTCTTCTAATATTTCGCCCTTAATGATTTCGCCTTCCTCATGTTTAATGTTGTCTTTACTGATCAATGAAGGGTAATTTCCATTATGGAATAAATTATTTGCCATTTTATGTATTTTTCTTCGTTGATTTTATAAAGTTGCAACCGATAGAGACAGCGTCTGTGAGCACGGTGTCTATCACGGAACTCAACCATTCTTAAATCAACCCGCTCTTACCCACTGCTATATTTTATCTATGTCCGCACAGCGCCAATACGAACACTAGAAACAAAGCTTGGCAGCGTGTAAGCAGGAGCATCTTCCAAAACGTGGAAGTTCACATATGAATGAACTTCAAAAACTGTCACTAGATGGCAGTGAACAGCAATTGAGTTTTGACAAAGAATACAATATACAGTATTCTTTGGTTTTGATAATATTTTGGTCTATTTTGTACAAAATAAAATGCTCTTTTTACGACTTGATGAACAGTTTTAAGAGCGTGGTTTGAACATACTATAATCACGGGCGTAGCTATAGCAGTCACATGGGAGTGGTCCAACAATGCACAAACGTAAATTAGTTTTTATGTGTACTATTGTACTATTTAGTGGAACAGATACAAAAAGTGGATATTCGGTTAATATTAGCGTTGGCTAAGGGGGGTGTCTGGACTCCCTAAACCCCTCCCTACGTCGGTAAATGTGATGATATGAATCAATATGAAAAAACCCTGCAAGCAGTTCGATATTTTGATAAAGGTTATATGATCAGGTCCTACTTTATTGGCATTTCCAAGGATATTAAAAGATAGCTATTATTTTCTGGAACATTCAGCAAATAGATGATGTCATACCGAAGTAATATATTGTTCATTTTAGTTCTAAATAATTAAAATAAGCAGGTGCATATATTTTGATTGAAGCTCTCACCAAGTGATAAAGCGAACTAAGTTGATGAATCAGAAGCTTTTTAAGTTAATTACTAACTAGTACATGTAAATAAATACCAACTTGTACTATATCTACTATAAGGGTTGATTCACTTAAATGATGAATCATCATTATAAGAGGGCTAACCATTATTTAATTGTGCCAATATATTATATATGTATGATGTGTCATGTGTTTAGTGTCACCTGTTTAGTGGGGAGGGATGTTCGTTTTTGTTTTTACTAATAATAGACACGAAGGCCAAAAACCCCTTAAACTCGTCTTGTCGCACTACCGTGCTCTAGATATTCAAATCTAATCGGCTTCATATGTTCTGTTTCTTTTTCATTGTTATAATAAATAAAGCTTTAATAAATAAAGAAATACACGTTTCAGCGTTTTTCGAAATCAAAATAAGAAATCAGAGATTCGGTCTTTGTTGAAGTTAGAGACATGAGGTTTTGGAAAATGGGCACTCAAGGGGGTGATACATGGAGCGAACGTTTGTATGGAAGTTCAGTATTTTAAAATTAAAGACATGAAAATTAATATTTAGCCCATAAATAGGCGTAACAGCGTTTTAAGACAATCAGTGATTGATGGGGAGGTAATATTATATTACTCAGTTATAAGGGCTTTACAAAATTTGTGCGGACGAAGCCGCAACGGGTAATGCTATTATAATATGTAAATCTTCAATAACCTTAAATTCGTGTTATGAGTTCGAAAATATAGCCTAGAAAACCTAAATCAATGGAGAAAATTTGAAAGGAAATTAAATTTAAAATATTTTTTTCCATTTCAATTTATCAGATTTTAAAAAAAACGAAAGAAAATATCCAAAAGCAAAAATAGAAAAGAAAAATGATTTCGATTGGAATGTTCGAAATAGAAAAAGGTATAAAGAGCCTCAAACTATGGATTTGATATTATTTAGAAAAGTTTTTGGTAAATTTGGATATTAAAAGTTATATATATTAAAAATATTTATATAAAATTAAATATATAAAATTAAATAATGAAAATATTTATTATTAAATTTAATCCGTGTTTGTTTTTAAAACAAATATAAAGTTAATTAAAATATTATTTAGTTCAGAGAAGAAAACTTATAAAAATTTGTTGATAGACAAAATGTCTAAAGCTCTATATAGCTCTATACTTACGCAGTGTAGCTATGGACCACAAAAGTTGATGTCATTTAAAACAAATTTTATAATTGATTTGTGCCTTATTAATTTGGTTTTCGAAAAAATGCTTCGGATAAAAGTTAATTATTAGAAATATAGTAACAAATTTTATTTGAAATTTTTTTTCGTAAACCGAATGATTTTGGTACAAATCAACTATAAAATTTTAAAAATTGACATCAACTTTTGTGGCCAAGTGTACGTACGGTACTACGACTAGGACCAGGATATGATTTCATTTCATTTTATATAATAATGAGGTCACGGAATACCTCGACAAACGGGCTAGTCACCATTCAGACAACTAATATTGATTTTCCGTCGTGGAAATGTGGAAATGGTTGAGACGGCAGCCATACACACCACTACAAACACACACATGAACAGACATACACACGGTCGCTCGCATGTCCCACCTATAGTGTACATATACAGTTGTTTTAAAATCACGCTAGGAGAATTATAATTTTCTGTTTTAAAAATAATTCATCTATATAAAAAGGCAAAAAGTTTATATGTAACAAGTGAAAATAACAACTAACTAAGTTAATTGCTTAAATACCCGATATATAATTAGTTTATGAAAAAAAGTTTTTAATAAAAGTTATTTATTTTTTAAAAAGGTACATTTTTTGTCTTTCAAAGATAAATAGTTTTGCCCATTTTGCCCAAACATGGTCCGATTTAGCCTATGGAAAAAATCTGGACTAAACTTAAAATACTCTGGTATATGTTATATACTGGGTATAAAAATGGCAAAAAACATCCCATTTTGGAATCTAGAATCAGTCGTGGATGTAGGATTAAATTTGGTCGGGGGTCATAAAAAGTTTTTGTACACCCTTGGTCATACCATAGATTTTTAGGTCTCTAGCAACTGTACTATAGGCTGCCATAGCCTTTACTATGCCAGTAAGACTACCTAAGGTTTTTTCCTAAAACCTACACAAAAACTGTACAGGTGATTTTTTGGCTCCTTGGAAGTGTCAAGACCCCTATAATTACTCCACTAGATTTGGTCTACAATGGCCACTATTCGGCCACTATTTCCTCCAAATCTTCCTGAATGCGTAGGATCCACAGATTTCCACAGCAAATTCTATAATTCCTGGCATAAGAATTTACAATTTTCAGGAACCGTTTCATTTGAAGGTATTCAAAAAACCTTTGCGCTTGAACTGAATTTGAACTTTTAGAATAAATAAATCAGGATAAATCTGTCTTTTAATAATGCATCAGGATAAATTTTCATTGTTTAAAGTTCATTATGGCTCCAGTTATTTTAAATTAGAAAATAAATGAAAATATTTTACCGAATTAATCGGCAATTTTAGAATCTGATTGGTGGTATTATAATAAGACTGTATTTACCGATGGCTAGGAACATATACACAGTTAGTCGTGTCGCCATGAAATTGAATTTGTTGTACAAATCTACTCGAATATTACATGTACATACACGGTTTTCCCTTAGCAAACCTTCGGTACACAAGTAGTTAGCTACTTACTCGATAGGCAACCGTCGTGTCTCTGAAAAGAACCGCATTGCATATGTTTATATAGAGCCAAGGAGTACTATAGATATCTGCGTATATATTCTGTTTCCCTCTTCAGCCTGGCTTTTTGTTTGTCATAAATTACAATCCTTACTGTTCCCGGTATAACGTGAATTCGTTATATTCATACTCCTCCATAATTATATCGCTTTGAAAAAAACTACATTTTCTGAAAATTCCTTTTTTGTGGGGGAGAAAACTGTTTTGTAATATTTATATAACACTTAAATGTATTTGTTTTTCATTTCGTTTCAACAAGAATAAACAGTTTTTAAGGTGGGAATTTCATTGGAAAATTTTTTAACAGAGATCTTTTATAAAAAAACAAATTCTTTGATGCGGGTAATTTGAATGAAACTGCAATTTTAAACGTTTCGACGTTATTTTTGAATTAGTTTGTAAAGTATGACGGAAAAAATTGCATTTAGTATCCATTCATGACCATAAACTCTTGCAAATATTTAAATAATTTCCATTTTTTTAAATTTAGTTTACACAATTAGATAACATTAATGTCTTACAAGTTGCATAATTTATTGTGAAATGGAATCAATCTATATCTTCTCGTGTTATATGGGAATTACTGTGTCACGAAATGAAGGGAATACAAAAGTATTTCAAACTTCAAACGGTTACCAACTTTGAGTTTCAGTACACAATTTTTTTAGGACAATAAAAAATTGCATACTGTAAAAAAGTTCTAACAGTAGAGCTTCCTGTAACATGGGAGAAATTCGGAAGTAGATTTTTGAGCAGCTCTATGGAGACTAAACTAGTTCTAGTAAAGTATTTATATTTTCTTTGAGTTTCTAAGTTATAGCATGAATTAAGTGTATATTTATTTGATATTCATAATTATAATATTAGACAACTTGTTCTACATGAACATAAAACATGTTGTCTAACATATAACCAAAAGATTATAACTTTAGAGATGACAGTTTTATGTAACCCAGAAAATAAAGTTTATATTAACTGATAAAAATTTTTATAAATACAGTAAACTATGTTTTTGATATTAAAAATATGATAATTAACCATCGGAAATGATACCAATTTGATAGGGGAATCCCGTAAAAACTGTAAAAAAAAGCAGCTAGTTTTTCGGATGTGTGCACTGCCTTAATGTTATTTTTAACAATTCCCGTCACTGTTGCTTCAGCTGAACGTTCATTTTCGAAGTTAAAAATAATTAAAAATTGTCTACGAAGTAGGTAATTGTCTATAGAACACGAAACTGCTACAGCTTAAAGACATGATCTTGATGCAGTCCTCAAAATGTTTGCTGAAGCAAAAGTCCGCCATATAACATTTAGAAGTTTATTTTTCGGCGATCATCATTTTGTTTACTAAATAAAAACAAATTTTTATTGATATCCCTGCTTTGTATTTTGAATGTTTGTAATAATAATGAATTTTCCCGAAATACTAATATTTTTTAGTTATGTAAGGCTGGGGACCCAATAAAAGTTTCCACCTGGGTCTCCTGCAAGGTGAAGCTACGCCACGGTCTTACGTAACCTACTATTGAAAGCATATATTATAGTTGTTTTGAAAGCTTATCTTATATTTGATCAACGTTTCCACTAAATTTCTAATCCAAGGTAGATTTTCGAATTCCACGATGAGTTTATTCCAAATTATTGTATTGTCATTGTGAAATGAATGTAGAAATGAACTTCAAGATTTTATTACATATTGAAATTCAATGAACGATTTGAACCCAAATTTCCCTTATTTTGATTTATAAATAAATATTTTTGGTACCCAAACATTTTTTTCGTGAAGGTCTCTCGTGAAAAGTTGGTTGCGTGTAATAATTATGCAAAATTTTCGAATATTATATTTGTTAATTTGATTTCTTATAAATTGTATTTAGATTTTTATCATTTTCGAACTAAAAAAAGAATATGGCAACCGTCTTGGTAGGTGGTAGCAACCTTCTATAGATATGCATACCTACTCGTACTTATTTTCAACTTGACCTTTTCCGTTTTAACAAATTGATTGTATACTTTTGTACGATTTCGTTATTAACGAATACGAGTTATATGAAATTAAATCCCCAATCGATATGAACTTGAAAAAGTAATTTTTTGTGTGTTTATGAATAAAACATCAACTTGGTTTTCTTGGTTTGAAATTTTAATAAGAGGCAATTGACCGCATGACTATGCATAAAATATATCTTTAAAAAAATTCTTACCAAAGGAAATTACTATGAAAATTCATTATTCATTGTATTCATTTTCATGAAAATACAAGTAAAGAAATATACCTTATCAAGGGGCGAAGGAAAGGAGATATTTTCAAGGTTAAAATTGTGATATATTAAATTTTTATTTCATACATCACGTTTTTTTTTTACATATTGACAGAAACTAAAAAAAAAGTGCGATGGCCGAGAATCGAACTCGGATCAACTGCTTGGAAGGCAACTATGCTGACCATTACACCACCATCGCTTGTGGATTCTTTATAAAGCTTTATAAAGCGTTGGTTGAACTTCTAATAAACTTCAATAAGAAATAAAAAAGTGCGATGGCCGAGAATCGAACTCGGATCAACTGCTTGGAAGGCAACTATGCTGACCATTACACCACCATCGCTTATTAATACTTTATAAAGCTTTATAAAGCGTTGGTTGTACGTCTAATAAACTTCAATAAGGAATAAAAAAGTTCGATGGCCGAGAATCGAACTTGGATCAACTGCTTGGAAGGCAACTATGCTGACCATTACACCACCATCGCTTATTAATACTTTATAAAGCTTTATAAAGCGTTGGTTGTACGTCTAATAAACTTCAATAAGGAATAAAAAAGTTTGATGGCCGAGAATCGAACTTGGATCAACTGCTTGGAAGGCAACTATGCTGACCATTACACCACCATCGCTTGTGGATACTTTATAAAGCTTTATAAAGCGTTGGTTGAACTTCTAATAAACTTCAATAAGAAATAAAAAAGTGCGATGGCCGAGAATCGAACTCGGATCAACTGCTTGGAAGGCAACTATGCTGACCATTACACCACCATCGCTTGTTTGCTACTTTATAATGCTTTATAAAAACCGCATATCCATTCTTATACAGACAGGGTGTTCTGGAAGATACTAGCCAATCCCTCGAGAAGTTATTTATATGAAAGATACTTCAAATTACTTTTTGATGGATAGCTCGAATTTCACGAAGAAAGCATTTTCGTAATATGCTGATCTAAAGGACGGGTTTTGAAATATGATCCAGAAGTTAAATAAACTTGATGAATCTTTCTCATATTAGTTAGTTCCGTTACATTTTCCGCTAGAACCATCCTGTAAAGGTGCGTACAGCCTATATAAGAATTACATAATGATTGACTAATTTCATTAATTTATAAAATATAATTTATTTAAAACAATTTAATGTCAGACGACAACTTAATTTTATTAAGTAAATAATATTCAAATAAAATAAATAAATACTTACTTCATAGTTCATATTACCATTAAGATCCAAACCTTTTGAAAATAATTATATAATGACATATTAATTGTAATTCTAATAGATATATATATCATTTTGTTGAATGTACGATGTTACAGTATCGATCTCTACTCTTTTCTCAAAACATTATAAGACCTAGAAAGTTGATACTGTTCCTGCTCAGATACAGAACTGATGTGAAGGTAATTGTTCCTACAAAAAAGAACTAAACTCGTTAAATTTTAGGAAAAAATCAATCTCATAGGCAGCCAAAAAACGGAAGACATTGATTGATTTTTATACAAATAAGGATAATTACTTGTAGGAAACAAAGAATATTTTAATTTGAATTTTACTTTAGATTCCAAGTGTAATCGAAAGCAGCCGTTGTTGAGATATTTGAAAACAAATAGATTTTATTTATAAACTTTAACGAGCCTGTATCTCGAAAACAAAGCTTGAAAACATCCAAGTTCATCTAAACTTTTCTTCTGACTTTAAACTGTAAGCCATCCTGTACATGTACACTCCCGTTCATAAAAATTGAACCACCTTCAAATTTTAAGCGTATATATATAACTAAATATAATGTATATTACATACAATGTTTCAACTAGTTCATTTTTTATGAACGACAGTGTATATACCAGATTAGCAATAGATTTCCGAAATGGCTTACAATAATGAACCCATAAAATTCTTAACCTATAAAATTTGCAATTTAAATAAAAAGTGCATACAATTTATATATTAATTTTATTTGATTAGCTAAACAAGCTCGAAGCTACTCAATTCTGATTCAGTTTTTCGTTTCTCCGAGTGCTACAAAGTCAGCAGAGAGATGAAAAGCTTCAAAGATATGATGATTAATTTTTCAACAAGTTTCTAATCAATAGTAAAACAAATATTTACAAAAAGACTTATCAAATTAAGATTTAGATGAGATGTATTTAAAGGATGTTGTTGTTTGAGTATCAATTGTTCATATTCAACCGTGTGGAACACTAAATTATGAGTTATGGTGTATTGATTTTCTTTATAAAAAAAAAAAAAACTCTCATTAATAATATAATGTCTATACTAGATGAGATTTAAAAAAAAATTATATTATTACTTTAATAATTATATATCATTCATAATATATAAAAACAGCGAGATCATACTAGTGTACCTATATGATATTATTTAATACGATTGTACAAAATGTACTAAATAAATATGAGTTATGTAAGATATTTATTTTTAAATAATTCTATTTAATAAAAACACAAGATGACAATATAAATCAATCAATCAGTAGCGATATTGAAAATTGTTTAGAATTCATGAGAGTTTTCAGAAAATAACATTTCAATTTTAAAATTCTAAATTTGTTTCCTTCAATGAATGTGTCACATGACCCCTAACGCCAATCAAGGTGTTATTTTTTTAAATTTTATAGGTAATTTGTGCCTTGTTCATGCGGTTTTCGAAAAAAATTTCGGATAAAAGTTGTTACTATATTCCTAATGAACAACTTTTATTCGAAACATTTTTTCGAAAACCGAATCAATAAGGCACAAATCAAATATACAGTTTTAAAAAAGACATCGAATTTTGTGGTTCATAGTACACATTTTAATATATTAAACATTTGAAAGCTAACAATTATAAATCACATCAAAATCTCATCAAACTCTATTAGACCAATCGAAAGATCATTTTGTAAGCTTTAATTTTGTATAAGTTTCATCGAATTTGATAGAAAATTGTGGTCATGAGACCTGGGAAAGACCACAAAAATGTGAAATTTTTCAACTATCAAAACTTTTCCGTTTTTTGAAATCAAAATCTCATCAAACTCGTTAACTGACTCGAAAGATCATTGTGTAAGCTTCAATTTCGAAAGCGTATAAGTGCCCCAAACGAATACACTCTATATATGTATGATTTAAAATAAATAGATTACATAACATATATTATTTTGTTATACTCAATACATTCTGGTACACATATTATGATGCATTAATAACAATAAATAAGTATTACAATAGTTTATAAGCAAAGGCAATCGAATCAAATGAAATGATTGAACAACGTTGAGAGTTGGCCTTCAATTCATATTCATATTCAGATGTGCTCTAATTATTGATAATAAATGGATACCTTTTGGTATTTACATAAATATTTATTTTTAAATATTCATTATGTAATACTTCAGTTGGCTGGTTATTGTGGCAGTAATTCATTCATTAAAAAAAAAAAAGAGTATTTATACGTAAATATTACATAATTATAATTAAAACAGCACACATTGTACGTCATACAACGTCAAAAGTTAGTCGAGCTATCATTTTAATATTTTATCCAATTGATTTGTGCCTTATTTATTCGGATTTTGGAAAAATGTTTCGAATAACAGTTGTTAGTATATGTATAATGAACAACTTTTATCTGAAGTCTTTTTTTCAAAAACCGAATCAATAAGGCACAAATCAATAATAAAGTTTTGAAATGATAGCTCGACTTTTGTCAATGTGTACTGACTGACTTCACACAGGAACCACACGGCCAGCCAGTAATAAATAATATTTAACATTGATTCTCTATTGGAAAAGTTTTCCAACACACACGGTATATCTGGTTGAATTTAAGGTCTCAGATAAAGTATGTGATGTAGTTTTTCTAAAATGTCTATAGAATTTGAATTAAACATTTTCTAACTAATGGATCTTTTAAGGTCCTAAATTTCTATTCCACGGACCACAATTGACTGTATTTTAATGCTTTGAATTAATTTAACAAAAATGATTGATAATATGTTTTTACAATTTATTACTTGTAAAACATTCATTATATTCAACAAAAACAGTTTTATAATTCAAACAGAGGCGTAAGCATTGGACTGTTTTTGGGTGTTCAGTGTAAACCTTTTTAAGTATTCTTCCGTCATTTCAAGTTTCCTATGGTATAAAAGAATAATTTACATAAAAAAATGGAAATGATTGATAAAAAATGTTACATAATTATGTTGTTTGTTTCCTAATCAATCTTTCTTCTCAAAAACATGCGGCTGCGGCCCTGAATACGTAGAATACTAAAAACCATTATAAATATTTATACATTTGAATGTGGTTTATAATATATTTCTTAAACTAACCAACTAATATAAATAATAATAATAATAATCTATCTATCATTACTTTAATCCATAATCCATTCAACATGATTTAAGTAATCCTTTTTTTAAAGTAATTAAAGTCTGAGATGCTTACGTCAAAAATTAATCATTTTTGTTTTGAAAAAATAACATATAATTTATTAAAGTGTAAAAAAAAATTCCTTACGCAGGAGCTGCGTCAACTTATCGAATTTCTTTAGCATACATAAATCACTCTCTAGCGGTCACAATTATAGTCTGATCAAACTGAAATTGTCGTACCTGATATGATTTTGGTATTTGCAAGACCAATTTTATTAATAAATTGCGTAGGTCAAAGGGAAAGGTGGCATAGAGAAAGAAGAAAACACACAATATTAGAACAATCGAAAATTGTATGAGGTGTAAAGTTGTAGAAAATCTTGTTTGCTACAATTCATTACCTGATCATTTTTCTCAAATTCTATAATATGTACAGATTTTTTAATTTTTCCAATATTAAAGGAGATATCCCAAATTTTGAGAGTTTCCCCCGTCTCTCTAAGCCCCCTTTTCCCTTGTCCGATTTTACTCATTAACGAACTTGACCTTTCAAATAACAAAAGCATATCAAATACCAAATTTAATTCTAATTGGATTAAAACTGTGACCGCTAGAACGATTATAGACACATATATATATATACATATGTATATAAGTGTCTATAATTTTGATCGATGGACATTTGAAGAAATTTTGACTTTGATACAAGGCCAATAGCTCCAGTTCCTTGAAGAGAAAATTCACTAAAAAGACCAAACCCAATTAGGATCAATAATGAGGTAAATTGAATGATGTAAGACGCATAAATATAATTATTGATTGTAAGTTAATTGCTTAGCAAAATATAAATAAATAATGATTATTTTAATTGATTATTGTATATATTCTTTGATTCTTTAGCTGTGAGTTTGTGAGTTGTGAGTTTGTGAGTTTGTGAATGAGTGATTTAAATCTCCATTATAATTCAACCTACATGCATCCAAGCCAAACCAACGTGATTTTTAGTAGGGATTTTGTATGTTTGATTTTGTATTATTTTTCACACTAATAATCGAATCTGTGTAGGTATTTAATATGAATGTTTTATAAATAACAGTTCAATACTTATACAATACTTATGCATACGTACAGAGTGTCATACATACATCCAAACACATTCAATCCACTAAACAGTGAGTGACACAATACTGTCTAGATATATCTATCTATCAATTTCACCCAAATAAAGTAATATAAATTCACCAACGAGGCAATATCAAAAGGCAATTTGTCAGCAATTTCAGCCAAAATTTATGCAAGTGTGCCAAGTAGATCATATCATATCGTAAAACATAAAATACTAAAATTACAGTATCTGGTAGATCGAACTAACACTGGTGAATCATAGAGGATGACTCATGATCGCCACCCAGAATTAAACTTTCTTTAGTGGCTAAACGTTGGCCTTCTATTCATCACTACTATTCGAATAGAACCCTATTTAAAGCCCAAACTACAGTTGTTAACGATTGAAAAATCTATGATATTACGATGGTGACAGAAATCTATGGTATAAACCCTCCATCATAAATTTAATCCTAGATCCAAAGGTGTAAACTAAACCAGTAAAAGTGTTTGTAAAATGGCTATAAAAGAACTTTCCTGTGGGTGAAATATATTTTTAATTTATACCTGTATTTTGGGTAGGAAGGAGAGGACATTCTGTATATGTGTGTATACCAATCATGTATTTTTTTTTCGTAAAATTCATGCTTATTATTATTTTCATAAAACAGTGAGTACCAAATAAAATTTCTACTTCAATTTTAATTTACTGTTAATTAACATTATTCTTCCGTACACTCTGTATAACCAAAAGAGGGTCACAGGTAAAATAGTCGAATAAACAAAAAATTTTCGCTTTACTATGAACATTTGAAAATACTCGTCAAACTTTTCGGGATGACTCAAATCTCAAAACTTTTCAAAAGTATCCCAAAAGATAAAAGTTGATGCTTAAGAAAATACTCAAAAACGTTTCAATTTTTCTCATTTATTGCATATGCACGCATTTTTTTATATCATGCGATAGTTTCAGAGAAAACTTCATCGGTATCATGAAATCTAAACCCGTAGCGTTAGGTAGACTATCCACTATTTTGATTTGCGCTTTTTAGTCAAAATATAAATTTGCATATTCTTAAATAAAACGATTTAAAGTGTGATGGTATAGTTTATAGTTTCTATGGAAATGTTCTCAACAAAATTTTAATAAAAAAAATGAAATGAAACTCTTAAAATTTAGAAAAAAATAATTATTTGACATAAATTTCCTATATTCAATATTCTACTTTTACAATAGTAAGTAGAGAGCACCCCATGCTTTTTTTTACATTAAAGTTAATTTTGTTATCCATCTCTTTATTCTATTTTATATAATTATGCATTGTTTAGTTCATATTCCAATTAAAGTATGGTTTTTTTAGTTATTTTTTAACTCTAAATTTTATTCTACCTGACTTTAGATGCAATAAATCCATGCTGGGCTGTGATAAAAAATTATTAAAGTGTAACTTTTCTTTGGTACACACATGATTCATTAAAAGACGCAAAGCAGGCTGTCAAACAAGTTGCTTATAAAATAAATATAAAACTTTCATAAAAACGGAGGACAGCTTCCATAAAAGGATACATCTTATTTGAGTATAGTTTATTCGCCTAAAGTGGTACCATTCTCTGGCACTAACTGGTTACTGGCTAGTCCCCAGTTCCCAATCCCCAGTCGCTACCACATACACATATACCATCATATTCTGACTAATAAATGTATACAACACAGTTTTACTTGTGTGAGTTCTTACAATTTTAATTTTTTTTTTTTTTGGATTTGCATAATAATTCAGATTTATTTCCTTTTTTGGTACCATAATTTTTTAATTTATAATATTTTTGTAGTTTTGTTCATTGGCCAACATTTATTATTGTTTTTTTTTAAATTTTATTTTTGTTTTTTTTAATTTTTTTAAGAACACTTTCTAAAAACATGTTTGACTCCGCAAACTTGATTGAAGGACACACATGTTTACTATTCTATCAAATTAAATGAAACTTATATGAAATTAAAGCTTTTTATTAGGTAGTAATGTCGAAAAGTTGAAAAAAAAAGCATAGGCAAAATGTCCAAAATAGAAAAATATGGCATTTTTACGATCTCTCCCAGATACCACGATCGTAATTTTCGATTGAATTATATGAAACTTATACGAAATTAAAGCTAAATCGATGTTCTTTTGATTGGTATTATAGTTTATCAATTTTGATTAGGTTTTAATTTCGAAAAAATGAAAACAACATAGAAAAACAATCCAAATTTGAAAAACATGACATTTTTATGGTCTCTCCCAGGTACCACGATCGTAATTTTCAATTAAATTATATGAAACTTATACGAAATTAAAGCTAAATCGATGCTCTTTTAACTGGTATTATAGTTTATCAATATTGATTAGGTTTTAATTTCGAAAAAATGAAAACAACATAGAAAAACAATCCAAATTTGAAAAATATGACATTTTTATGGTCTCTCCCAGGTACCACGATCGTAATTTTCAATTAAATTATATGAAACTTATACGAAATTAAAGCTTAATCGATGCTCTTTTGAATGGTATTATAGTTTATCAATTTTGATTAGGTTTTAATTTCGAAAAACACAAAAACACCATGAAGGATACATTGAAAGTCCAAAAATATTGCCTTTACTAATATAGTCTTTTCTCGGAAACATTTTTTACATCCGGTTTTTTAGAAAATAAAGTTTGAATCCAGTATTTTGATATCGAAGAACCTTAGATCCTATAACATGTACTTGTAGGAAATATAACTTATATTTTCAACTAATACTTTGGGTATTGAAACATATGTTGCCATTTTATTGTATTTTCTGATACGAAAAATCAATAAATGATACAATACAATGAAATGCAAACATACAAACTTTCAACATACTGCATACAGCTTTTCACATTTTCATTAAAGCTTTTCATTTTCTTGGTTATTATATTAAATCTAATACTTTTTTCTATTTGTATGTGAGAAAAAGAATAATGTGACCTAATTCATGAAAATGACATAATATTTAACAACACAGTCTGCTCTAGGAATATTTAGTAAAATCCTTCTCAGCTAAACCGGCAGTTTCCTGCTTCAGTAAACTAGTGTGTTTTAAAAATGGAAATTCCAGTTATATTTAAATGTTTATAAATGGTAAAAGCTTCAATCAATGTCAACAAAATTTCAAATTCTTGTTATTATATAATCTTTTATCTATTGTTGTTGTTCAATTTCATTCTCATTCTCATTTGAGTCTATAAATGGACGGCTTGAGTCAAGGATTGTAGTTAGTTGATTTTGTTTTCGTTTATATGTGTAGGAGTTTATGAGTTTTAATTCATTCACAGAAACCAGAATACAATAAATAAAAATGTTTATTTATTTATTAATATCAATGATGTCATTATTTTGTTTATCAAATATATATATATATATATATATATATATATATATATATATATATATATATATATATATATATATGTAAATAACTTATGTAATCCTATCAGAAAAATACGAATAAACCTATAAACAAATGAAAATAACTGAGTTAATTGATTAAATACCATGCATATATTGAGTAAATTAATGCGTGGACTGTTTATTTTACTTTTTAGAAATACTAGTGTATAAAGGTGTTATATATTATACACATAGCCACAAAAGTCGTGTCCATTTTTCCAAAATTTATAATTGCATTTGAGTCGTATTCATTCGAAAAAATGCTTAGAACTTTTATTCGCAACGTTTTCCCAAAAACCGAATAACTATAAAAGTTTGAAAAATGAATACGGCTTTTGATTTGTGCCTAATAGTTAATTTGTGCCTTATTCATTAGGTTTTTGAAAAAATTTTCGTTTAAAATTTGTTACTATATTTCTAATGAACAACTTTTATCCGAAGTATTTTTTCGAAAACCAAATCAATAAGGCACAAACCAATTATAAATCTTTTTTAAATGACCAACTTTTGTGGTCCATATAGTACATATATCTATGTTTTTATCAATCAAGAGTAATTACAGACAGATGTTTGAGTTGGAATTGTAGGAAAACCATTCAGTTTATGAAAACTTGTTTACTTTGAACAGAAAAAATATTTTTTACAGAGTTTGCATGATTGAGTTTTGTAAAAAAACATCAAAATGTAACCAGCGATGGTGGTGTAATGGTCAGCATAGTTGCCTTCCAAGCAGTTGATCCGGGTTCGATTCCCGGCCATCGCACTTAATTTTTTATTCAAATTTCTTCTTATATTTTTACTCTATCAATTTCAATAATGTTACCAATATCAAATTTGAACGTTATATTTCTCCTACACTGTAATTATGGTTTTACATGGAATCTGATTTATGAAGAGGACTTTTTGGAGAATAAATGAATTTTGAATGCAATTTAGATAATTATTCCTCACAAGAATACCCAACAATATCTATGTAGAAAATATTCGGTCTAATTATAAGTAATAATTTGATCAAATTTACAAAACTATTCGGTTTATAAACAACCGTTTTGGAGTTCAGAATATCTGTTGTTTTTTTTTTTACTGTTAAATCACAAAAAGTTGAATCTTTATAAAGTCTTTTGTGCAGTATTGTTTAAAAAATACTTTCTGATTATTCATTGTACGGACAATAAATAAATTAAGATCAATTAGTTTTATTGAATTAGTCACAGATTATTATTAATAATAAAAATTATTATATTTAAAAAAAAAAAAGAATGTTTTTGATTTATCCATAATTATTATTTAAATCTGACCGTATTTGTATGTGTGTGTGTGTGTGTTGTCATTATATCATTGGTCATTCGAACAACATTCATCTTAACTTCCATTATTAAACACTTTTTTTAATTTAAATCTACTTGCACATACAGTACATACCTACTGCAACACACAGTATCTCAGATGCAGGGTATTTCATATTTTACTTGCAAGTAGTCAGATTATTGCTTTATACATTCAGCTTTATAAAATCTGATCACTTACCAAGTAAAATATGAAAACCCTGTGAACCCGAAAATCGTACCCAATAAATATATATCAATCATTTTCTCATTTTTGTTTTTCTTTTGAAGGCAAAAATTTTTGTTTTTGTTGGGATATCAATACTTTTTGTATGCGAAAAGTTGGTCCCACTCACATTTATGTTTTTTGTCGGATATCATTACTTTTTGGAAAGTCTTTTAATGCTCACTTCATGTACGATGCATAAAATGCGTAATATTCATATAGTCTAGATATTTTAGAGAAGAAGAAAACACGTAATATGGAATATCTCTCCTAATATTAGAAAAGTCGAAAAATGCATGAGATGTAAAGTTGTAGAAAATCAACTTTTCTTCAATTCATGACCTGATCATTTAAAAAAGATATTTAAGATTTTAATTTTCAATCTTAAATTTGTAAATATTTCTGTAAATATTAGAGTAACCGAAAAAATCATTAGATACAAAATTGAAGTAAAATTAATTTCTTATATTTTTGCTCCTTATACATTTTTTTATTTTTCTAGTACTAAGAGAGATTACCAAAATTTTAAAAAATTTAACGGAACAGCTTAGAATAACCGCGTTAAATATTTTAATTGTTGTTAATACGTTATGCGCTATCATGTAACGTCACAATTGTGTGTATACTGATGCCGGTCGTCGGTATAACGAAACCTTAAAAACAGCATCGTTTGGCGAAGATTTCTATCGACAACTGTTGCAAAGTAAGTGTCTTAAGGTCTTACGCATTAACTGATATATAAAACAGGTCAGAACGACAATAAAGAAAGGAAGATAGAGAGTCAATAGAGAAACTCTGATTGTTGTTGATAGAAATATGTGAAACTGGTGAAAACAAAATAAATGAATATTGAAGTCAGTCATTTATGTGTGAGAGATCTTCTTACTACCATCGTGCATAATTAAATTATGTAGGCGGACAGATATGAAAGAACAAAACTTATTATTATTATTATTAAAACTATTTATAAATTAAAACATGTTGAAGGAAAGTAAACTAACTAACTAACTATACAATAAATTAATAATATTAACTTATTATTAAAATATCTAACATTCATTATTTATATGATTAATAAAAAACAATTAGAAATGTTTTGATCAACGAGAACTACACAAGAGTGAATGTGATGTGTACTCACTCTAACGGTTCAATTTTAAACAATACATTTTAATTTGATAGTTTAAAAAACTATAACGTTACTACGAAAAACGCTCGAAAGAAGTTTAAAGAACCATGCGCTTATTTCTTATTATCGAAAGCCAAGAATTGTTACAATATTAAGGCTCTTCAAACTTGTTTCGTGCTTCTTTCGTAGTCAGGTTTTAGTTTTTTAAACTTATTTCATTAAGACTTTTTAGTATAATATTCAGAATCTGTGAGTTAAAAGCTTTCATTTGATACCACAGCATTTTTTCGAAAACGAAGAAATAAGGCGTAAATCTATTATAAAAATTTTGAAATGATAGCTTGACTCCATTATTACATAGATTGCTAAACGGATAACCTTCCGTAGACGTAGCTCAAGGGAGAATAAACGTATGTGGGGAATTTCTTGAACTTATCGACTTACCAATCGTCTTTAAAACGAGTTTAAAACGATTAAATACTCATCCAATCTATATGAATATGATAACAAAGGACAGTTTTGACGTCACAATGTGTACACTACACAAATGAAGACAGTTTACTCTCTGCCTATATCCTCTATGGTTTTAATAATAAATACTTACTAATATAATAATTATTAAAGAGATTCCTTTAATAATAATAATAATTAATATTATAATAATTAATAATTTCTTATAATAAATTTTTATTAAATTTGTTTTAATAAAGAAGACAAATTGTTCTACTTTATAGTGAGTTGAATAAACCATGGATAGATAATAATTAATAATTGATTTTGAATTATAATGCGTACGTATGCATTTTATAATTATTATATTTGAAAATATAATAATTGTTTCAAATCTCTTGCACTTACAATCGTTTGAATCCCGCTTAAACTCAATAATTTAATTTCAGATATATTAGAGCACAGTGCATTGAAGTTTTTTTTTTTTTTAATTATATTTATATACACAGGTCATGTGAGAATTGAGACACTATAAATGTTGAAAACATGCAATATGATGATACACAAATAATAAAATGATAAATAACTGTAATAACAACAGACAAAAAAAATATCAAAATAAAATAAGTATTTTATTTAGATCAAGATTCAACAAAAATATCAGAAGGTAACAATTTTTATGGATAAAAATACAATTGTTTTTGTTTATATATTTTTTATGACATCACAGTGTGCGATGCTATAAAAACACAGTTTATAGCATGGAATTTGCATAAAATCCAGTTATTACCATTACATTCCAAACATATATCTACATAACAAACATTCTTATTTAAAATGATACCAGCAACGTTGTAGCAAGCTTTATAAAGAATCAACAAGCGATGGTGGTGTAATGGTCAGCATAGTTGCCTTCCAAGCAGTTGATCCGAGTTCGATTCTCGGCCATCGCACGTTTTTACATTCATTTTGATATTCATTAAAAGTACAACCAACGCTTTATAAAGCTTTATAAAGAATCAACAAGCGATGGTGGTGTAATGGTCAGCATAGTTGCCTTCCAAGCAGTTGATCCGAGTTCGATTCTCGGCCATCGCACTTTTTTATTTCTTATTGAAGTTTATTAGAAGTTCAACCAACGCTTTATAAAGCTTTATAAAGTAGCAACAAGCGATGGTGGTGTAATGGTCAGCATAGTTGCCTTCCAAGCAGTTGATCCGAGTTCGATTCTCGGCCATCGCACTTTTTTATGTCTTATTGTAGTTTATTAGAAGTTCAACCAACGCTTTATAAAGCTTTATAAAGTAGCAACAAGCGATGGTGGTGTAATGGTCAGCATAGTTGCCTTCCAAGCAGTTGATCCGAGTTCGATTCTCGGCCATCGCACTTTTTTATTTTCATTTTGATATTCATTAAAAGTACAACCAACGCTTTATAAAGCTTTATAAAGAATCAACAAGCGATGGTGGTGTAATGGTCAGCATAGTTGCCTTCCAAGCAGTTGATCCGAGTTCGATTCTCGGCCATCGCACTTTTTTATTTTCATTTTGATATTCATTAAAAGTACAACCAACGCTTTATAAAGCTTTATAAAGAATCAACAAGCGATGGTGGTGTAATGGTCAGCATAGTTGCCTTCCAAGCAGTTGATCCGAGTTCGATTCTCGGCCATCGCACGTTTTTACATTCATTTTGATATTCATTAAAAGTACAACCAACGCTTTATAAAGCTTTATAAAGAATAAACAAGCGATGGTGGTGTAATGGTCAGCATAGTTGCCTTCCAAGCAGTTGATCCGAGTTCGATTCTCGGCCATCGCACGTTTTTACATTCATTTTGATATTCATTAAAAGTACAACCAACGCTTTATAAAGCTTTATAAAGAATCAACAAGCGATGGTGGTGTAATGGTCAGCATAGTTGCCTTCCAAGCAGTTGATCCGAGTTCGATTCTCGGCCATCGCACGTTTTTATATTCATTTTGATATTCATTAAAAGTACAACCAACGCTTTATAAAGCTTTATAAAGAATCAACAAGCGATGGTGGTGTAATGGTCAGCATAGTTGCCTTCCAAGCAGTTGATCCGAGTTCGATTCTCGGCCATCGCACGTTTTTACATTCATTTTGATATTCATTAAAAGTACAACCAACGCTTTATAAAGCTTTATAAAGAATCAACAAGCGATGGTGGTGTAATGGTCAGCATAGTTGCCTTCCAAGCAGTTGATCCGAGTTCGATTCTCGGCCATCGCACGTTTTTACATTCATTTTGATATTCATTAAAAGTACAACCAACGCTTTATAAAGCTTTATAAAGAATCAACAAGCGATGGTGGTGTAATGGTCAGCATAGTTGCCTTCCAAGCAGTTGATCCGAGTTCGATTCTCGGCCATCGCACGTTTTTATATTCATTTTGATATTCATTAAAAGTACAACCAACGCTTTATAAAGCTTTATAAAGAATCAACAAGCGATGGTGGTGTAATGGTCAGTATAGTTGCCTTCCAAGCAGTTGATCCGAGTTCAATTCTCGGCCATCGCACTTTTTTATTTTCATTTTGATATTCATTAAAAGTACAACCAACGCTTTATAAAGCTTTATAAAGAATCAACAAGCGATGGTGGTGTAATGGTCAGCATAGTTGCCTTCCAAGCAGTTGATCCGAGTTCGATTCTCGGCCATCGCACGTTTTTACATTCATTTTGATATTCATTAAAAGTACAACCAACGCTTTATACAGCTTTATAAAGAATCAACAAGCGATGGTGGTGTAATGGTCAGTATAGTTGCCTTCCAAGCAGTTGATCCGAGTTCGATTCTCGGCCATCGCACTTTTTTATTTTCATTTTGATATTCATTAAAAGTACAACCAACGCTTTATAAAGCTTTATAAAGAATCAACAAGCGATGGTGGTGTAATGGTCAGTATAGTTGCCTTCCAAGCAGTTGATCCGAGTTCGATTCTCGGCCATCGCACGTTTTTACATTCGTTTTGATATTCATTAAAAGTACAACCAACGCTTTATACAGCTTTATAAAGAATCAACAAGCGATGGTGGTGTAATGGTCAGCATAGTTGCCTTCCAAGCAGTTGATCCGAGTTCGATTCTCGGCCATCGCACGTTTTTACATTCGTTTTGATATTCATTAAAAGTACAACCAACGCTTTATAAAGCTTTATAAAGAATCAACAAGCGATGGTGGTGTAATGGTCAGCATAGTTGCCTTCCAAGCAGTTGATCCGAGTTCGATTCTCGGCCATCGCACTTTTTTATTTTCATTTTGATATTCATTGAAAGTACAACCAACGCTTTATAAAGCTTTATAAAGAATAAACAAGCGATGGTGGTGTAATGGTCAGCATAGTTGCCTTCCAAGCAGTTGATCCGAGTTCGATTCTCGGCCATCGCACGTTTTTACATTCATTTTGATATTCATTAAAAGTACAACCAACGCTTTATAAAGCTTTATAAAGAATCAACAAGCGATGGTGGTGTAATGGTCAGCATAGTTGCCTTCCAAGCAGTTGATCCGAGTTCGATTCTCGGCCATCGCACGTTTTTACATTCATTTTGATATTCATTAAAAGTACAACCAACGCTTTATAAAGCTTTATAAAGAATCAACAAGCGATGGTGGTGTAATGGTCAGCATAGTTGCCTTCCAAGCAGTTGATCCGAGTTCGATTCTCGGCCATCGCACGTTTTTATATTCATTTTGATATTCATTAAAAGTACAACCAACGCTTTATAAAGCTTTATAAAGAATCAACAAGCGATGGTGGTGTAATGGTCAGTATAGTTGCCTTCCAAGCAGTTGATCCGAGTTCGATTCTCGGCCATCGCACTTTTTTATTTTCATTTTGATATTCATTAAAAGTACAACCAACGCTTTATAAAGCTTTATAAAGAATCAACAAGCGATGGTGGTGTAATGGTCAGCATAGTTGCCTTCCAAGCAGTTGATCCGAGTTCGATTCTCGGCCATCGCACGTTTTTACATTCATTTTGATATTCATTAAAAGTACAACCAACGCTTTATACAGCTTTATAAAGAATCAACAAGCGATGGTGGTGTAATGGTCAGCATAGTTGCCTTCCAAGCAGTTGATCCGAGTTCGATTCTCGGCCATCGCACGTTTTTACATTCATTTTGATATTCATTAAAAGTACAACCAACGCTTTATAAAGCTTTATAAAGAATCAACAAGCGATGGTGGTGTAATGGTCAGCATAGTTGCCTTCCAAGCAGTTGATCCGAGTTCGATTCTCGGCCATCGCACGTTTTTATATTCATTTTGATATTCATTAAAAGTACAACCAACGCTTTATAAAGCTTTATAAAGAATCAACAAGCGATGGTGGTGTAATGGTCAGCATAGTTGCCTTCCAAGCAGTTGATCCGAGTTCGATTCTCGGCCATCGCACGTTTTTACATTCATTTTAATATTCATTAAAAGTACAACCAACGCTTTATAAAGCTTTATAAAGAATCAACAAGCGATGGTGGTGTAATGGTCAGCATAGTTGCCTTCCAAGCAGTTGATTCGAGTTCGATTCTCGGCCATCGCACGTTTTTACATTCATTTTGATATTCATTAAAAGTACAACCAACGCTTTATAAAGCTTTATAAAGAATCAATAAGCGATGGTGGTGTAATGGTCAGCATAGTTGCCTTCCAAGCAGTTGATCCGAGTTCGATTCTCGGCCATCGCAATCTTTTATTTTGTTTTTCTTATTCATTTAGTATGCTCTTTACTATAAGCTTTGAAATCCTTGAAACAGTTAAATAGACAAAAAGTGGTACATTCTTAGAAATATTTAATTAAATATCATTGTTTGGTATATTTTAAGTTCAAGGTTAAATTAAATTTGAAAGAAATATTTGTATTTTGTACGCAACAACAATTATTGGAAACAATAAATTCTATCAATTTATTCTTTATGTTGGTAAAGATGATAAATCGTCATCAGATATTTTGAAAAAGGGGTAACCCTACTTTCATAAATATATTTAAATATCCTTACAAATAACAGTTTTGTAGTTCGTTTCATATTAATTATGTCCTTGAACTTACTTATATACTTATATAATTCCAACTTCCTTGAAAATAGACGATTACCAAAATCTGATTTTAATTGGTTGTTATATAATTCTTTAACATATATTTTATACAGATTGTTAAATAAAACATTACATATAGGGAGTATGAAATGTTTTATACATAGTTCAATAAAGCTTATTTGGACATCACGAAGTACACTTCCGTTCATAAAAATTGAATCAGTAAGTCATTCTAAGCGTATATATTAATAATATTACATACAGTAATTCTTGTTTGAACTGGTTCAATTTTTATGAACGGGAGTGTACATATTCAGTAATAAATAAGCACTGATGGATGTTTATGAAGTCCACTTTACCATGAGTTTACGATAGCTGACCTATTTCTTTCTAACTGGTATATGATTTACACAACTTGTATATTCCACTCTTTTATATGTTAAATACATGCTATATAGCGAATTGTGTATATACAATGTTTTAGTAAACAATCCGTATAGTAAAAGACTTGATCGTTACTAACAGGAAATTTCGAATGGAAATAGAATACTTATAAAACTATGTAAGTAATATAATTTAGTAAACGTATAGCTGTGAGCTGTGAGGTGTGAGGTTTAAAAGTATTGTAATTACAGGTGTAGTGTGATTCATTTCAAACGGAAACAGCTATCATTTCCTTCTGTTATTGTTATGTTAATGGTACATAATGTTAATACCTACTGATCGTGTTGTACTTGAAATCAGTACAGTTCATCAATACAGCATGATCATTAAATCTTTATTGTTCAAGAAATTGTTTATCAAATATAGTTTTCTATTTTTCACAATTTTCATTTAAATAATTTTCCATTCTTTAATGGTAATAAACTTGCACTGATAACTGGCTATTTTGGTCACGGCGTCTAGTGGCAGAAAACTTCTTTCCATATAAAACAGAAAATATGGAATCGTTTGGAGAAAACTATAGAAGATAGCGTTCCAAAGTTATAGCTGTTTTCTAATCGTTCCAAAGTGATAGCCGGCCCAGATCTCTAATATAGTTTATAGGTATTTCTATAGTTTCTATATAAAAATACGTACATTAAGAAATATTTGGCAAGAAATAATTTACCAATATATTTAAAACTAAATTAAATAAAAACAAATTAAAAAAAATTATTTAAAAAAAGATTCTCCCTGCAGCTGGATTCGAACCAGCGACCTATATATATCTATATCTATATCTATTGAATATATTTTTTTCTTCCGACTTACTTTACAAATATCAATATTTAAGGCTAACTAAGAATCTTAACGTAATGCTAGATAGCCTATAGCTTTTCTCACGAATGTGGCTATCTAACGTTAAAAGAATTTTTCAAATCGGACTGACAGTTCCAGAGATTAGCGCGTTCAAAAAACAAACGGACAAAAAAAACTCTTCAGCTTTATTCTATTATAGTGCAGATGTACAAAAATTGTCATTTGAAACAGTCAAAATTTAGTAAAAAATAATTATCTGACCTTAAAAAAATAGATTATTCTTTAGTTGCACACAATCAACAGCCATATTTTCAAGCCCCGGCCTTAGGTCAGGTCACTTAATAGACGAGGAATTAAAAAGTAATTTAGCATCAACGTAGCTTTAAAATAACATCGGGGTATTTATAAACCAAATTACAGATATTAAAAGGTGTTCCAACATGAATGTTCACAAAAGATCAAAGTTTTGCCAGCAAATAATTGGAGCTTATAAACTATGATGAACCCATTGCTAGAAATATTTAGATAATAAAGGTAGCTATTACACTTTCTTTTTACCACATAGTGAAATTGTAAAATAATTGTTTTTGAAAAGTGCCTTTAAACTAGAAATAAATAGAAAACTATTTTTATTGTAGATATTGTAGAAATAATAATTACCAACTATATAGATGAAAGATGAATATAACTGCGCTGCGCGTTCTATATAAATATATTTATTTTATCGATAAAATATAATAAATTTTATTTTATATAATAATAATCATCATTTTGTATTTTTTATAATGGAAAAGTAAATTTAGGTTATAAAAATAAAATATCATATTTATTTTTATGAAAAAAGAAATTATTAAATAATAATAATATGTCCAATAATATATGTTAGAAAATTTTATATTTTATACACACTGAGAGTTATGAAAAGTGAATTACGATTCAATTCGGTTGGGGCTGTTTTAAATTTAGTATAGTCTACTCAAAAAAATTTCCACGTATCTCACAACCTCTTACAATTAACTCTTTAATTATTTGTTGCTTTTTAAAGTTCGTTTAGACTACAACACTATACACCGTACACTCAGTGTATACACCGAGTGTGTATGTGTGCACACGTGTGTTTCTAATTGTGACATTTATTGCGACATTGTATAAGTGTCGAATCAGCGGCTTTGTAAACACCTTGTGCCCAAGTGTTTCTTCAGGTTTTCAAACAGGTTCGACATTTTTTCATACGCTCCATACATTTCAAATACATATTATATAGTAATAAATATAGCGTTTATGTTGTTGTTTAATTACAATATAAGCAGCAATAAGTTGTTTTGTGTATGAACAACTCGGACACAAGTTCCGTATATTTTGTATACATTTGGGTCTGGATAGTGTCCAGACACCAAAAATCTGTTTAAGTGAACAGCCAAGAAATTTATGTCTGACATTTGTGTCGTAGTTTAAACGAAGAATTTAGTGCGTTATCTACTTATAAAAGCTGATATTTTAGGTTTTTTTAAAGATAAACTATCGTTTAACAATGCATTTTAAGTATGTCTGGTTGCCTGTTAGGTTATGTTATACTAATGGACATGGACTTATTCCACTATCTATGTTTCTCAGTGTACATAACGAAGTTATTCATTTTTTTTAAATTAATTTTTATGATAGTTTTAATCGTTTTTTTTGTTTAAAAATAATTATTGTTTATCATATAAATAAAATTATGAAGTCAATTGCAAATATATATATATATATATATATATATATATATATATATATATATATATATAAAATTAAGATATCATATAATTAATTAAATAATTGGAATTCATATTACAATAATTATAAAATATAGATATTTTTAATAATCAATTTTTTGTGTGTTTTTAGTACTTAAATAGTTTATTTTTATTGATTTCGTAATTAATAAACAAGGCAATATAAAAACTTGTTAATGGAAAAGACTTTATAATTATTAATAAAAAATTATTTTTTTTTGAAATTTAATTTTCTGTCTGACGCCTTTTAAAATCTATATAATTGCAGTTTCATTTAAACAAATATTGATTAAAATTATTAGGAGGTTTAATAAAATTAAAATTTATTATTATTAATATTATTTGTTAATTATTAGGATTTTTTTCTTTACCTTGGAAAAGTTTTGTCGCATTTATGTACGAAAATGATAGGAACTATGATAGAAACTATTCCGATATTTATCTGGAGTTTGTGAAGGAAATAGGGAATATGCATGAAAATTTTTTTTCACATTTATTTTCAGAATATGAAAATACTGTTAATACTGTAATAATATTTGAAAACGAAATTAAAATCCGACAAATATCAAGGAAGCTATAAGCTTTTAAAGATTATTATCTGTCTCTTTCTCTCAAAAATACTAAAAACGGAGTTTTACGTGTATTTTAAATGGTGAAAGTGTAATATGACGTCACATAACATATCAAGAGAGCTATCACCCTCTTTGTCTAATCGGGAATTTCAATCATTTATATCTCGCTTATTTTTAAAGTTATTTAAAAAGTAATTTTACCTTGATATTTGTCAAGTAAACATGCTTCAATTCAAGTGAACAAAAATTTTCATGCATATTCCCTATTGCAAAAAACCTTTTCAAGCATAGCTGGTTACTTCGTTGTTGTCTATACGCCGACAGTTTAGTCAATTAAACGCCCCTTTTTTACTTCTTAATATTTGACAAACTGCCGATGTCGGGATTTGAACCCATAACCTCCCAGTTTCCAAGTAGGCATACTGCACAGGCCATAACGCCTTAGACCACTCGGCCACTTGGACTGGTAATATATATATACTGCGGTTATAATAATGCATACATCTATTTGTCAGATAATTTAAGGTGTTAAATAATGATGTCTCGCCACCATAACCAAGAAATTTGTGGGCTAAAAAACTACTAACTATTTTGAACAGTGAACTTGACATTACCATAATCTACGAACAGGAAAAGTAACCAAATGAATAAGACATTAACCCCCATAGAAAATATCCACACACCAAAAAAAAGGTGATGAACTTGTGGTCAAATAATGGTAAGACAACACCGCCTGCTAATTTTAGAAACTACCTTGACAGTGCAAAATTCATGAATGGTTCCAAATTAAATACTCGTACGATTGTGGGTTGGAAATGTTTGTGAAAGACAAATTACATAAAAATAAATGATTGGTGTAATTGATATCATTAAATTAAAGAATTATTTTAATTTTGTAATTAATTTTTTATTTAATTAAAATACATTTAAAAGTCGTTCTATTTTTGGTTGGTTGAGTTAATTATTAATTAAATTGTAATTAATTAATGTTAAAGAGAGATGTTGTCTGAAAATTGATTAAGTTTTATTATATTAGAAATTATTGATATTTAATACATCTGTGAGCATTCTCTATAGAAGTCGTGTCCATTTAAAAAAGTAATGTACTACCATTTGACTTGGTTTTTGGGGAAAATACTTTGGGATCAAATTTTAAATATCTTAACAACTTTGATTCGAAACATTTTGACATTATTATGACATTTTTGCGGTCTTTCCCAGATATCAGCACCACAATTTTATCAAATTTATTTATCTATCAAATTTGATGAAACTTATAGAAAACTAAAGCTAATACGATGCTTTTTTGCATGGTTTTTCGATTTTGAATAGGTTTTGATTTCGAAAAACCATAAAAAATTAGGGCAAAATTGTTGAAAGTTGAAAAATACGGCATTTTTCACGATCTCTTCCAGGTACCAAGGTCAGAATTTCCTATTAAATTCGATGAAAATGAAAAGTGAAAATGTCTTAAACTTTTATTTCAGACATTTTGTTCATAAACTCAATAGTTAGTTTTACAACAGTTTTAATTTAGTTGTCTATCTGAAAATAGTAAAAACAAAGAAAGATTGGATCATTTCCAACACATAGTGGCGTTTTTTTTAGCTCTTAGGCTACTCTCCATTAAAATTAAATAAATTTCCAACGAGACATAACCCGACAGACCGTACAATTTAAATATAATAATTGTTTGTCCAGGAAGTTTCAATATTTTAGAGAATATATTTTATTTATAGATATATGCAATAATAATAACTGCTATCGTAAAAACAAGAATTTGGTATGACTTTCTTTGGTGTACATTCTTGAGCTTTAATACAAATCTGACGTAAATCTCATAATATTACATTTATTATTTAATAATAAAATATAGAAAAGACAAGTAATAAATCCAAATCATTTTTAGAAAATTAATCAACTTAAGTATTTTTGTCAGATATAAAGAAAATATTAGAAAATAATTAAATACAAAACTACAAATTCGTATGTTATTTGGGTAAAACATAAATAGTATAAAATAGCCGGTCAATTAATGACGTATGAAACATTGTAGCGCGATAGACGATCGCGCATATATATATACTTATATATATACGCGAATATAATTTGTCAATTCAAAAATAATTTTATAGTTTTAGGTTTTTCCAATATCTAATTTGTTGCTACCTAGTATGTTAAAATTGTTCATTTCATTTTTATTTCTGAAGAAGGAACTGTGTTCCAAAATTGGTCAAAATAAAAGGGATTTTACGAAAATTTTTAATATTTGTTTTATTTAATAATAATAACTAAATTTGTATGGCTAAATAATAGCTATTGATATGGCTGTGAGTAGCTCGGGGAATCGAAAGATTAATATCTCATATGATGGATGCAGTTTAACTGTAAATAATACTTTTGATCGAACAAGTTAGTTTGTAGATCCCCACGCTAGAATATGATGATACGATCTCGATCGATGATAAACTAAAACATTTTTTTTTATTGATTTGGTTGCTGTATTGTATGTAGCTAATGACAATTTAATTTACATTAACAAAATCGATTAACCGGTTTTGTATTGGCCATTGATATGACCATATGACCACCAACAGTCCAATAATACTCACTCACAAACAGTGCTGCAGTGTTATTAAATGTAGGTCACTATTAAATATAGTCAAATATTTTTTTATTTAAGTGAAGTACATTAACATTACTGTAATAAAACAGATACATTATTATACAGGTTGTGTATTCGATTATTAGCTAATATAATATACTAAAAATGTGTTTTATTAGCCATTTAAAATCCTCCACGGATGTTAATCCAGTTTTCACCAGAAAATAGAGTCTTGTGGGATATAGATATTTGTATTTCAAACTTCGAAGGGGATTATTCATTCTACTTAACTATACAGAAATTATTCATAGGAGTGTTTCATTAAAAATATAATTGTTATCACTATATAGTTGAGTCATCACTTGAAATAGATTGCAGTTCATAAAAAGTTTCTTTTTTAATTTGATTTGTTGCTATTTAGATCAAAGTCTTATTAATTTGTTTTACACTTGTGTTATGACCCAATATGTCATTACACATACTGTATTTAATTACAAGTGTTATAACCAGTCAGTACTTGACATAAGTTAATATTAATTAACATTTGTTTGTGAAGTGGGCGTTAGTTAACACAATTTAAGGTATAAATTAATAATTATTTATAAAACAGTGGTTTATGCCTTATTAAATTTACATAAACACTGATTGTTTGATTTCATTCAAGGATTCATTCATGATCATTCATGTGGGGCTGTGACAACTATATATGAAATTATAACCTTGAAAACATTAAAAGTTGTGGGTATTTTGGTTCATGTAGTGGGCAAAACACAATGACAGAACATTGGGGATTGTTTTAAATCATAATAATTAAAAAGTGTTTCAGAAACACAACCGTCATATATAGTTAATCGGTTACTTTTTGAAGTTTTTTTGGTTTGGACAGAAGAAATCCTTCTGAATCTTGGTATAAAATTAATTAATACAACGTAAATACTTGGACTCTTTTGTCGAGTTCGAAAATGAATTTTTGAATATGCACTTATCATTTCAAGTTCCAGCTTGAATCCGGTTTGTGAGCAAACCATGGTTTCCTTTAGAGTTATAAACTTTCAAAAATTTTCACCAAAATTACGCAATATCGATGATATATCTTCGATTAAATTTAACACTATCGTGTAAATTTTTCAAAATCAAAAAATTCTGTTTTGAAATAAGCGGCCGAAATTGATTAATATGACATTTTGGCGGTCTCTCCCAAGTATCAAGACCACAATTTTCTATCAAATTAGATGAATCTTATACGAAATTAAAGCTAACATGATGTTCTTTCGAATGGTATACTCGGTTTTTGAGTTTGATTGGATTTTGGTTAGATAAAACTAAAAATCCTTGAAAAAAACGTTGAAAGTGTAAAAATATGACATTTTTGCGGTCTCTCCCAGGTATCATGACCACAATTTTCTATCAAATTAGTTGAATCTTATACGAAATTAAAGCTAACATGATGTTCTTTTGAATGGTATACTCGGTTTTTGAGTTTGATTAGGTTTTGATTTATATAAAACTAAAAAACCTTTAAAAAAACGTAGAAAGTATAAAAATTTGACATTTTCGCGGTATCACGCCCACAATTTTGTATGAAATCAGATGAAACTTTAACGAAATTAATCCTAATACGAAACTCTTTCGAATGGATGGATCATTGTTTTATCTAACATTGAGGTTTTGCCATGAAATTTACTATAAGGCTTTTGCAAAAATTCAGATAAATCACAAAATTTGTTTTTCATTTGTCTTAGAATTGTTTTACGTTTTATCTGCTAAAATCAATCACCCTGTATAGACATCTTAACGCATTTTTAATATACCTGAGTACAAACGTCGTTTTGTTCATTCGACAATTATATATTAAGTAGATCACGCCTTAACTTTGTTTGTTTAAGGTTAGACCGTAACAAGAGCATCATTTCATTCATAGATACGCTTAGTTAAATAAGCTAATTTATACGTACAATATTTCTCGTTGGCGTAGCTAATAAACAGACGAGCACACATACTTTCTTGTTAAAAACAATTACATTAAATATTTAATCAAATTTTTTGTTTTCTTCAAAAAGTATAATTTATTTTTATACTGTGTAGTAAGTCATAGTCTAAGTACTTATATAATTCAAATATCATAACGTGGACAAAGAATAATAGCTTATCTGAAACATAAAATAAAGATCATGAGATATTTGAATTCCACATTTTTCTCAAACTTTATTGTATAAAATTTTAGTCCTAAGTATATGTAGTGTTAGATTGTACACGTTATAATGTATAACCTATACATATATATAATAATTGGTATAAACAATTAATTTTTGTGGTTTTTTTTTAACCAAACATATTCATTCTTAGATCATCGTTCCAAGGATCCATCATGTTTGTCAACTCAACACGCCATATAAGTACGCGCGCGCCGGACGTAAGCACGTAAACAATATTATTATTTTCAGAACAACCAATATGATTTATTTATGATTAAATTATTATTTATTTAATTTATTTATAAAATTAAGTGTGATCAAATAATGAATAGTTATTTTTTATTTTATTTTTTATTTAAGTATTTAAGTTTGATTATACCAGTCCAAGTGGCCGAGCGGTCTAAAGCGTTAGGGTCTGCGCAGTATGTCTACTTGGAAACTGGCAATTTGTTAATTATTAAAAAAAAACAGGGACTAAACTGTCGGCGTATGGACAAGAACGAAGTAACCGGCTATGCTTGAGAAGGTTTTTTGCAGTTTCCTTCACGAATTCCAGATGAATATCGGTATAGTTCCTATCATAGTCGGCTGCAGCCGCATATCCTACCAATTCCTAGTCTATACACAAAATTCCTTACACTCTACTCACATCCTCACATCCTTAGGCATCACAAAGGACCTTCTGGTCGAAGTGTAGCCCGTCCAGGGCAGCTTCTACAACCTATCTATCTATCTATCTAAGTCTGATTATTCTCCATAAATAAAGAAGCTCAATCATATTGATTGTAAATTTAAAGTTTCCGATAAATTGGAAACGATCCAACTGTTTTTTAAATTGAAAGACCCAATCCAAAGTTTTTACATTTTAACTGTGTAAATATTTTCGTTTTTGGATGCATACATATAGAGTCGAAACCGGATATAGCGACATTGAAGGGACCACATAACTAAGGACGCTATATCCGATAGTTGAAATGGCACAGAGCGTGCAAGAGGCCCGGATGGGTTGGGAGAAAGTGCGTAGCTAGTAATAAGACAATATAATCCTTCTTACTTACTGAAAACATATGACGGTTGATCGTTAAAGCCGATAAATTTCGAAAAAGCTTCGTCGCTTTAAACGATATGTCGCTTTAACCGATGCTGTTATAAGCGGTATGTTTACATAGGTGTTTATATAGGGATTCGGTCGGGACCTCGCCATTTAGTCGTAATGACTGTACGGTGTATAGTGTGACTAAAATATGGCTGTAAAAATTCAGTAAAAGACCGTATTTAAACCAATATAAGAATTGATAAACGACTTTTACATGGTTCAATAATATATTTATTAAACTTTCTCTTGATAACTTGAACAACGCTTACTAAACGTTTAATAATTATTGATGCTCTTCTTCTTCAAATTAGTAATTAAAAAATAGTTGAAATACCCTTGAGGTCGTTTGGTGGCGCCCTTTATATATATTTATAAGAAAACAACAACTGTTAAAGAACATATTGTTTGTATTGATGAAATCACATAATACTACAATAAATAAAATAATATTACATAATTCCAAGATTCCATATATGGATTTTGTAACTGGACGGTGATCCGATTGGATTGGATTGGATTGGATAACTTTAAACTGATATTGTCGAGAGACAATACTAACAGGTTAACTTACCTCATACTTACATACATACGTACATACTATTATATTTACTTTTTTAATCTGTTTATTTTATTTTTACAATATTTAACAATTACATATCTTTTTAACCCGACTTCAAAAAGGAGGATGGTTCTCAATTCGTATGTATTTTTTTTAATGTTTGTCACCTCAGAACTCCGTCATTTATGAACCGATTTTGAATTTTTTTTTTCGTCTTAACGAGTTTGATTCAAGGTAGGTCCCATTGTCACCAAATCGCATTCTGATAGAAGGATCCCCGGGAAATCGAGGAAAATCCTCATTTTATATGTGATAACCGATTACTGCGAAATTTTTTTTTTCTTTGAAAGGCTATACTCATTCATAATGGGAAAATAAGAAAAAATTTTTAAAAACCGACTTCAAAAAAATTAAAAAAAAAAAAAAACCGACCCCAAAAAAAAATTTTTACAAAAAAAAACCCAATTCCTTGTAAAAAAAAACTGAAAATCTGTTATGAAAAAATGCACTAAAAATTAAAAAAAAAAAAAACGTGTAAAAAAAAATGTGTTATAAAAAAATGCACTAAAAACTAGTAGGTCTACCCATATTTAGACCAATAAAATCAGTTTTAGAACTTCAAAGTCACTAAAAAGCGAGAAATAAACCATATTTTGACAAAATGGAAACCCGACTACAAAAAGCAAATATTCTATAACAAAAAATGCACTAAAAAGTAAAAAAATAATTGCATATTCTTGTGCCAATTTTAGTTCTACTAAGCAAAAATTTTTAAATATATATGTACAATTATTGTTATTTTTGGAGGCGGTGTCCAAAAGTTATGTGAATTTCTCTATGCTGACACCGCCTCCAAAAATAACAATAATTGTACATATATATTTAAAAATTTTTGCTTAGTAGAACTAAAATTGGCACAAGAATATGCAATTATTTTTTTACTTTTTAGTGCATTTTTTGTTATAGAATATTTGCTTTTTGTAGTCGGGTTTCCATTTTGTCAAAATATGGTTTATTGTACGTACCCATATCTTAAGAACACCTTCAATGTTTGTTTCTCTGTAAACAAACAAAGATAACCATCTCCTCGCACAGTCAGTGTTGCTAATAAAACACCTAATTACAAAACAGTGACGTAATATTGGTACTAGTTTGTGTTTTAAAACAAGCAAAAACAACAACAAAATTTTTAAGGTGTTTGATTATTGTATAGTATAGGGTTGTTCAAATACTTAAAGATTATATAATTATATTTTTAGGAATTACATTTCAAATTTTTACCCCTATTCCTAGAATATTTGTTTGTATTTTATAAATAGGTATTTCGACTACAATATAGTCATCATCAGTAAGAATTAGCTGAATCGTAACTATCTCCGGGATATGGATTCAGAGATATGTTGCTTGTTGCTAATTTGTGAGACACGCACCAAATTAAGATTTAAGTTTTAAAACATCATTGTACATTTAACCATGTACATATGTATGAATAACACATAGTCAATTTGATGAGTCATCATCATTTCGATCCAACAACTACCATCGATGGTTTTAATATGTTTGTGTGTGTATGTGTGTATGTGTTTATTGTGTATGTTCATTCTTTACTCCTCCACAATGTTTTCGACACGCAGGGAACGATGGACGACATCGTTTATTACAGCGGATTTTTATTCATACATGTACTCAAACATAAATAAATATATAAATATGGATTGTTATAATGGAAATAACAAATATAGGAGTACTTGAAGTCCGTCTGTTTGTCTGTTTGTCTGTTAGCCATACACATAACATACTAAAATAAGTATAAGTATACTTATTTTAGTCTTCCATTATGTAGTATACTCTGTACCAAGAAAATTATGTAATCGAAAATAAATTAGTACTCTAAATGAATCAATCATTGATGTAGGTGACTTTCTTTTGAATTGAACATCTGGCTATCGGATTACTTTTATGGGAAGAATGTTTCCATAATAAGCCAGTGTATGTGAGGAACAATTCACGTACGTGCAATTTTGTTGGATCATGGCACACAAACAAAATTATGAATCTGAGATATAACCAGAAATATTCAAATGGCCAGATATGATTTACACAATACAATAAAATTTTCTAATAAAATCGACCCACGGTTTTATTTTCATCCAATTAGAGTATCAGAGATTGATTCATAATATTTTTTTCTAGCTTGGAGTAAATTCATTCGATTCGAATATAAAACAAGTAAAAATAACAACTGACTGACTGTTAATTGCTTAAATACCCGGTATGTGCAGAATTTATGTGAAAAAAGTTTCAAACAAAAGTTGTTTATTTTTAAAAAATGAAAATTTTTTGTCCGAAGATTTTTGTTCTATCTTTTATGGTTTCAAAGATAGGCAGTTTTGCACAAACGTGGTCTGAATTTCCCATCCACGAACATAACCTTACTTTTTAGCTCTAGAACATGAAATTTCAGCTCACTATCACCTTTCGTTTTCGAATTATCGTGTTTACGGACGGACAACTTTGAGGGAAATGGACTAATTAGGTCATTTTATGAACACCTATACCAAAATATTTTTCTGTGATCAATATTTTCAATTGTTATAAAGTCAGAACTAAATTTATTATACCGATATATATATATATATATATATATATATATATATATATATATATATATATATATATATATATATATATATATATACCGGGTATAGATTGATAGATTTTAGAGGCTGCCCTGGACGGACCATAAGGTCCATTTTGATATACCGGGTATAAAAAAGTTTAAACTAAAAAAAGTATTTTTGATAACAAAAGTTGGCATCAACTAAATGTCTGTTGTTTTATTTATAAAGTGATCAAGTGGCTATTATTCATCTCACATCTGGTCTTACTTCAAATAGGTTAAGTTGATCTGTATACAGAACCATACAGGTTATATTATACAAGTTTGTAAGCTGCTCTTACATCAATAAAATTGAAATGTCAACGCCAAGGACACCACACCGCCTTGGAGATTGTTTATTGTTTTTTTAAAAGAACTGTGTATTTTTATTAATCAACAAATATTTAAATATCGACAATATATTATGTAACGAAAAAAAAAATATTTACCTATCAACATACGGTCTTTACTTTTCAACAAACAGATTGTTTAGTTGTGAGTCATCAATAAAAAATTCTATAATCAAAAAATTGTATATATTAGATTGATGAATTATAACTAAACAATCGACATGTTGAGAAATAAAGATTGTAGTAAATATTACTCCTCCATAGCGTTATAAATTAACAATGGAAAAAAAAAATTGGGATTCGAACCATAAACCTCCGTATATTTGGAACAGTGTGCTGATCAATTACGTAATAGTTACTTGGTGCTTGCATTATATGTCTTTTTTTAAATATGTGAATAAATGTAATGTAAAGTTGAAATAAAGACATTTTTACGGTCTCTCCCAGGTATCACGTGCGCAATTTTCTATCAAATTCGATGAATCTTATACGAAATTAAAGCAAACATGATGTTCTTTCAAATGGTATGCTAGGTTTTTAAGTTTGATTAGGTTTTGATTTAGATAAAACTACATAACCTTGAAAAAAACGTTGAAAGTTTAAAAATATGACATTTTCGCGGTCTCTCCCAGGTATTACGATCACAATTTTCTATTAAATTTGATAAATCTTATACCAAATTAAAGCTAACAAGCAGTTCTTTCGAATGATATAATTGTTATTTGAGTTTGGTTAGGATATGATTTAGATAAATCTAAAAAAGCTTGAAAAAAACGTTGAATGCATAAAAATATGACATTTTTGTGGTCTCTCCCAAGTATCACGACCACAATTTTCTATTAAATTAGATAATTCTTATACGAAATTAAAGCTAACAAGATATTCTTTCGAATGGTGCAATTGTTATTTAAGTTTATTTCGGATATAATTTAGATAAATCAAAAAAAGCTTGAAAAAAACGTTGAATGCATAAAAATATGACATTTTTGTGGTCTCTCCTAGGTATCCCGACCACAATTTTCTATCAAAGTGGACAGTTTCCAGTTTGCAACATACAAAAATGTGGTATAGAATATACAACAAAATCATTCAAATAAAAGTCACTATGTCTATATGCTATATATATATATATATATATATATATATATCGAAAATGATGACGAATAGTGAATTTTATATACACTACGTAAATTAAAACAGATCCAAAAGCAACATTGTGTAGTGCATAGCTATCACTATCAATGCACAGTATGGCATGATACGGTGTAACACTCGCCCGACAGACGACGCACAATAACGACGATGTATACATGCACGAGTAAGATGCAACTCTATATAAAAATTTGTAGTTAGAGAGTGATAAGTATAATATAATAGTTATTTATGTTATAATACAATACTGATTGTTTAAGTGTGTGACAAAGTAAACCATATCATAGTACACTGCATATAGACAGCGATAGATACACTATACAGTACTCCAGATTGGGTCTATTTTAAAAAACAAGCTGTATATACATAAACACGTGCTAGTAGACAGACAATTACCATTAAATTCGAATATATAGGGAAAAAAATAAGGGATATATATATATATATATATATATCCCATTTATATACAAATAAACTTACCATTAAACCATTAAAATATGAGTTGATAGTAGCTGTAGACATGCCGAGTGCTGTCTGTATACATAGACTTGATAATATATACGAGGGAGATAGAAAGAATATAAAACATAGACATCAGATAATAATAATGGTAAGGAAGAAAAACATATCCTTGCGTTTTATGCGAATAGTTCCTGTTTTCTGTTTCAAATTTTATTTCGATTGACGTTAATTTTCATTTACTAATTTTCTCCAATTTGACTTTGATTTTTATAGAACATTTGGATTATATATCCAATTCAGTTGTATATTGGTTTTGTTTTTCGAAGAAAAGTATTTGTATCGAAAAAATGTGCTTGCTATAAAAAAAGCTTACAAATCTAGTCTAGGGAATCGAACTCACGCCCTCTGAAATTCTTGATCAACGTTCAGCATCTAAGCTACTGATTTTCTGCTAGTGGAAAGCATATGATTTTTCACTATCTTGATGTCAATTTGATTTGAGTCATTAAGAACCCTGAGAAAATTAGCTAATCTACATAGCTCCGGAAGTAATAAATCTTTCTATAGAAAAAATTTCGATTAAATTTTATAAAACTTTACTGTTTTTAAAATAGTCTCAAATAAAGTACTGAATTCTGGACTCTTTTGAAACTTCTGTAAATCAGAAAGAAACAAAAATTCGACATTGTATCCATCGAAGCTTTTATTTTAAAACATCACCATATAATATAATCGTCAGTAATATAGCAAAAGTCGTGGCCTTCTTTTCAAAATATGGAATATGCATGAACATTTTTTTTCCCTTGAATTGAAGCCTGTTTACTTGACAAATATCAAGGTAAAATTACTTTTTAAATAACTTTAAAAATAAGCGAGATATGAATGATTGAAATTCCCAATTAGACAAAGAGGGTGATAGGCCTCTTGATATGTTATGTGACGTCATATTACACGTTCACCATTTAAAATACACGTAAAACTCCGTTTTTAGTATTTTTGCAAGAAAGAGACAGATAATAATCTTTAAAAGCTTATAGCTTCCTTGATATTTGTCGGATTTTAATTTCGTTTACAAATATTATTACAGTATTAACAGTATTTTCATATTCTGAAAATAAATGTGAAAAAAAATTTTCATGCATATTCCCTATTGTATAGTCATTTTGTGTCTTATTCATTCCGTTTCTTGGAAAATGTTTCGAATAAACGTTGTTACTATATTTCTAAATTTTATTCAAAGCATTTTTTCGAAAACTGAATCAATAAAACATAAATATCAATAATAATATTTTTTTAAATCACATCAACTTGTGCGGGTCTACAGTACAAGGCGTATTCAATCGAAATTGACAATGACCGTAGGTGTTATAATAATGGCCTTCTTACTTAATAATAAAAACATGGATGACATAATCGTCATTAATGTAAGATAATAGATGAACTATTTTGATAACATCAGTAGTAATTTCGATTTTATTTAACAATAATATGTTGTTTATCACACATTCTAAAATAGTAACATCACCTCTCCCCCCTTATCCAAATAAATTATTTAATTAATTGACTAAACAAGCCACAAACATCAACAATTTAATTCGAATACAGTGTGTACTAATAGTTATTGGCAAACATAAAACTAACTCTATTCGCACTGATATCCATGTAAAGTTTGAAGGTTATTCTTTAATTGAATAATAATGTCTAGTTCTAGTTAGATAATGTTTTTTTTTTTGTACGTAATCTAATTTAGTTTATTCTAATTTAAAATGAGACGTCATTGAATTTTATCTGATTTTTTGATGACACCAACGGCCTCAAATTAAAAGGCTTCAGTTGTTTAGTAGGCGCGATGCTATGGACAAGGCGTTTCATTAAGTATACAATTTTATAAATAGTTTTTTTTTCTTTCTATTATAGCAGTTTATTTTATATAAGAAATTGAATTTTTTGTTTGGATTTTTCGAAAAATATTAAAGGTCAGGACATGTGTAGGAACCCGAACAACCCATTTGCCTTTTTCCTAGTCTATGATTATTACTTAAAATAATGTTATAGATCTATTATAGATCCAAATACAAAATATAGAGAGGTCAGCATTGATCAACAAAATCGTATAATCGATGGCAAAAATACTGACCCTAACAAATAACAATTAACTGAGTTTATTGCTTAAATACCCTGAATATATATTGAGTTTATGAAAAAAAGTTTCAAGTCAAAGTTGTTTATTTACTCTCTTGCGAAAGAGGGATATTTTCCTTGCCGTAGGAACGTTGGATCACAAATTATGAAATATCCATTGAGTTGATGGAAAAAATTTTCGAACAAAAGTTTTTTGTCTTAAATAGAGGAAGATTTTTTATCAAACTATATTTTCTATCTCTTACGGTTACAAAGATGTAAATACCCCCCCCCCCCCGTCTTGGTGGGGTGATACACGTTTCGGTTTTGCCCATTAACGAATTTAACCTTACGTTTTAGCTTAAGGTTAAACACACATACAAAATTTTAGCTCTTTATTTCTTTTCGTTTTTGAGTTATCGTGTTGAATGTTACAAAGTCGGAACTAAATCTAATTCTAATATACCCTGGTACATATTATATATACCGGGTATAAACAGGGTAAAAGTGTAATTCCAGGCTATGTTTAGTTATAACTAAATTTTTACAAAACAAAAAGATTTATTAGGCATGATAGAAACCATTTTAAGATTGCACGGCGATGTTGTAAACGACTTATCAATTTTTGTTATCATTTGTAAAATAAAAATCTACACCAGTTGCAGTTAAAAATGAAACACATCTTCAATAAGCGATGGTGGTGTAATGGTCAGCATAGTTGCCTTCCAAGCAGTTGATCCGGGTTCGATTCCCGGCCATCGCACTTACTTTTTTTAAAATTTTTTTAAATAATTTTTAATTTTTTTTTTAAAAGTAAAAGGTAATTTTTATTTTCAATCCCCAGTAAAACTTTTTTGTTAGAAATAACAATTGTAAACAATTGTATGAAATAAATTATTAATAAAACCTTTTTTTTTTATATTAAAAATAAAAAGAGCCTGTTACTAAAATATTTCACACACAATATCGCATCAATAAAAAAATAAAATAAAAAATACAGACGAATTGAGAACCATCCTCCTTTTTGAAGTCGGGTTAATAAAAATAAAAACAGGAATGCTTTTATATTTTGTGTGAATAAATTATAAAAATTGTTTATGTGATATGTTTTAATTAACGTAATGTATTTTAATTTTGTGTACATTTGTACAATATTATGTACAGTCTATATATACATATAGCTAGGCAACTAATGTTATTTGTTTATACACTGTGGTAGCAAATGATTAAGTGTTGTATCATCTCTCGAAGCAATAGAGTACGGGTTTGGCAGAACTTTGGTGTTCGATAAGAAAAAGAATTGGTATATACAACTAAGGGGGTATTCGTTTTAGACGCTTTCATGATCTCAGCGCCACAAGGCGTTGTTTTTAGTGTTAAGCGCACTAATAGTTGAGTTCCACGATAGACTCCTCGCTCTATTGGGTGGATCCATCGAGATAGGGCAGCAAAAGTGTAAAAGTAACTTCCAAAACGAACACTATATAAACTTTTTTAGTGTATTTCATTGCAATTTTTAAGTTTTTGAATGTTTTAAATCTTTTTTTTTTCTGAATAAACAAAAAAACCTTCTGAACATACAAAATCTTATTAGATAAAAACCTATATTACCGAACATACCTTAACAAATTGTCTGTTTAGAGGGTTACGGTTTGATTTTAGGGGCTTTTGAAGTCATTCAAACAACATTCTATTTAAACAGCTAAACTTTTTTAATCCGCTATGTTGAATATTGATAACAACTGATGCTTACACGTACTTATGATGACAATACAAACGGCTTTTTCAAGAGTAGTGTAAGTGTTCATAAGCTAACACAACACCCTTAGGATTCAAGCATTTTCTCACACATTGTATAACATAAAAACAAAAGATGATCATGTTTCTACAATATACAAAGCTCCCAACACACACAGACGGGCAGACAGACAGACGTTTAAGCATTAATACACGTACGCAGGAAAACTCAATTATATATATTTTTGCGTAATGAGAAATTACACGCAACGCATATTTATTAAAACGCATGATATTTATATTTTTATGGTTACTAAAATGGAACTAACTATTTACTATACGGTTAGAAAACTGTTTTGTTAAATTATTACCCAATGCAAAAGCTTACTTGGTAGGTTGGTAATTTTAATTATTTATTTAGTATTTACAAGATGGGACGGAACGGAACCCCCTACCACGGTAGGGGGTACACATTTAGGGATATCTACGTGACAGTTGAAATATATGGTTATAATCCTTATATAAATAGGATATGTTGTTTATGCGGGTATTTTTATAAGATGTTCAGGTTGTGTTAGTAAAACGATGGAGCTCCGAGCTTGCTATCTAGAGAGCTCTATATAGAAAAATGTTGTTTATTGATCCGAAAAATAAACGAATATTATTATGATACACGATATGTAAGTACGCCTCTCTGGTCGTATATAATCTAACGAAATTTATTGGGGAATTCGTTGTTTATAAGAATACCTGCCATGTGAATTAGCAACATATAAGATAGATAGATTGTAGAGGCTGCCCTGGACGGGCTACACTTCGACCATAAGGTCCATTGTGATGTCTAAGGATGTGAGTGGAGTGGAAGAAATTTTTGTGTATAGACTAGGAATTGGTAGGATATGCGGCTGCAGCCGATTATGATAGGAACTATGCCGGTGTTCATCTGAAGTTCGTGAAAGAAACTTCAGTAAACCTTCTCAAGCATAGCCGGTTACTTCATTCTTGTCTATACGCCGACAGTTCAGTCAATTAACCGCCCCCTTTTTTTTCTAAATAATTGACTGCCGATGTCGGGATTCGAACCCATAACCTTTCAGTTTCCAAGTAGGCATACTGCGTAGACATAACGCCTTAGACTGCTCGGCCACTTGGACTGGTAGCAACATATAAGCTTATTAACTAAAGTAGAAATTTTTAGTATAACGCACTATAAAAGAAAAAAATTATTCAATGGTTCATTTTAAAGGCATGATGTGTTTTGTATATTGAAATTAAAACATTGTCTTCTAAAAGAAACCGCTCCAAGATTTTTACCAGAAACTATTTAATAATTTTATGCTTTTAGAGTACGTTGCTCCACTAATAAAAGTTTCTATTTTAGTTTTATATCTTTAAATATACATTTTTATAAATTGTGCGTTAAACATGGCGTTGTGACCGTTGACAGATTGAATTGAAGAATATATTTTATAAGAGAAAAACTCGATTTAACTCAAAAAGTTACATAATTTTCGATATCAAAGCTAGTTCGTGACTTATAGTTACTTTATTATTATAATTTGATATACAAATTTATTTTTGTAACATTATACCCTGCCTAGTCAGTCAATCTGTCTGTCTGTCTGACTGGCCTGGTGTGTCTTCGTACTCCGTACAAAAATTATTTGAAAAATTTCATGTCATTTCTGTTGTTTTTTTTTTCTACTAATAAACAAATTATTTTTACACACGACGCCTAATATTATATATGTTTAATCAAAAAATCCTTCAAACCCTTTTTCGTATATCAATCATATTTTATCGAAAAAGTTCACAGCAATGACAGACATGCAACATGATCAAAACTGTTTGTTTTAATTTCCTTCCTGATTGTCAAAGCCAAGTTTTATTTTATCAAAATTGAGTGTTATTATCGAATCTTGAATATAGGCAACCATCAATAGCTTAACAACATAAGGTTGTTGCTTATAACTGAACTTTTATCCAGTTAACATTGTGACGTGATTGGATTTCATTTCCTTCCTGATAGTCAAAGCCAAGTTTTATTTTATCAAAATTGAGTGTTATTATCGAATCTTGAATATAGGCAACCATCAATAGCTTAACAACATAAGGTTGTTGCTTATAACTGAACTTTTATCCAGTCAACATTGTGACGTGATTGGATTTCATTTCCTTCCTGATAGTCAAAGCCAAGTTTTATTTTATCAAAATTGAGTGTTATTATCGAATCTTGAATATAGGCAACCATCAATAGCTTATCAATATAAGGTTGTTGCTTATAACTGAACTTTTATCCAGTTAACATTGTGGCGTGATTGGATTTCATTCCCTTCCTGATAGTCGAATCTAAGAAGCGTTATTTTATAGAAATAAATTGAAGCTAATCATGAAATCTTGAAAATAGGCAACCATCAATCGACTAACTACATACAGTTGTTGCGTAAATGACCTTTTATACAGTCAACATTGTGACGTAATTTGATTGCATTTCCTTCCTGTTAGTCGAATCTAAGAAGCGTTATTTTATAGAAATTGACGTTTATCATGAAATCCTGAATATAGGCAACCATCAATAGAATGAAAATTTAAGATAGCTAATTAACTGAACTTGAACTATGACCAGCTCAAGTGGGCGAGCAGTCTAAGGCATTATGTCGGCGCAGTATGCCTACTTGGAAACTGGGAGATTATGGGTTCGAATCCCGACATCGGCAGTTTGTTAATTATTAGGGAAAAAAGGGAGGTTAATTGATTAAGTAACCGGTTATGCTTGAGAAGGTTTTCTGCAGTTTCCTTCACGAACTCCAGATGAATATCGGCATAGTTCCTTCCTATCATAGTCGGCTGCAGCCGCATATCCTCCCAATTCCTAGGCTAAGCACAAAAATTCCTTCCATATCACATCCTCACATCCCTAGACAACCCAACGGACCTTATGGTCGAAGTGTAGCCCGTTCAGTGCCACCTCTACAATCTATCTATCTATCTATCTAACTGCACTTACGCATTGTAAAAACTTCATTACTAACAAGCTCGTTATAAAAAATCAAACATATCTTGGATGAGGATCAAACCCAAGACCTATAGATTTCCGTACGAGTGCTTCTGTAAGTTTTACGAAAACTCAGTTAAGTATTATTTAAAATATTCATAAGAAAATACTTTGTTTTAATCTAAATGTAAATATAAAAATAGACTTAGATACTCAAGTCCAATAAAAATAAAACAGGGTCCGTTCGTTTTGTTTTGATAATAATGGTTTCTAAACACGAGATTATGGATTATAATAATTACCTACATTGTACATAAACACTACAGATTAGTCCCGATTAGTGACACCATTGGGATGTCCTTGCATCATGAGACACCATAAATATTATTATTTAAAAATATGTTTACCTACATTTTAGCAAACGTCCTTAGTTAACTCACCAAATATTGTAATAATTGTATGTTTCTTTTTTTTGGTAGCTTGCATGGATACACAAGACTACTATTATTTTTAGTCTATTTTTAAATAATTTTAATGATTTTCTAGTAAATAAATACGATGCGGTATAAAAATTGTTCTACATACACGAAATTCTACACGAAAAATGTTAATTGCGTACAACAACAAATTTTCTAATCAATATTGTATGGACACAGGTAGAACATTTTTAAGTATATATTTTATAGTTTGGGACTATTTCTGAACCAGTAGGTAATCGAGTGGAAAAAAAAAACTATCGATTTTCATAAAATTTTGTTTTTCTTGAAAACTATTCATCAAATTATGAAATATCATCTATCACAAAAATTACTATATATTATCTTTCTACGTTACTGAATCGTTAGTTTAGCTACAGTGCACTACCGAACCTCAAATAACTGTCAATGCTATTAGGTCGTATTATTGTCTTGAAACAAGATCCCTGAGAAATATATCAATTCTATTGCTTTTTATAAATTTTGAACAGTTTATGCTTTCAAAAATTGTTGTAAATAATCACGAAAACGAAAAGTAATAATACTGTGAATAAATATACACGTGGCATCTTTGGGGCTTACTTGGTCTAGCATTTGCGTGGGACGCAAAACGATGTAAATAAAATGTGTACGATTTTTCTCCATATCAAGTATTCAATACAAAAAGTTAATTTAATTTTCGAAATTTGTGAAGCTATTTAGTAAATTTTCATATCAAGATATATTACTTAAATATCAAATTAAGTAAACGCTAGTCACTTCCGTTGGCATAATATAAATGAAAGGCAACCATACCAACAAACAAAAAAAACAAAAACAATTAAAAATATGTAAATAGTAAATAAACAAATTAATAATCGACATTAATGATAGTGATAGATCATATGCATTCCACTACCATAACATCTCAGGTAGCTTAGACGCAGAGCATTGGTCTAGAATGTTAGAGGTCGTGTATTCGATTCCCATCAAAATGTGTATGGATTTTCATATCAAGTATTTGATGTCAAAGAATCATTATTTAGTAAATATTTGAAATAAATCAGCGAAAGTATTTTGATATTTTGATAGCGTAATAAATCCGCTATTTGTATATTTATATATCTAATATTTAGTAACTATAGTCATCTCTGCAGATAAATATAGCATTTTAGTAATTCATCTGTGAATTATTATGTAAAAAAAAAAAGTCAATAACTTGAAGGTTGTAGACAATGTTTTAAATAACCAATCAAGTAGCTAACTTGAATTAACAATTTTTTTTATTGTATATAGTTAAGTGTGATATCATTGCTGAAGCGTAACTTTCTTCAATTATTATTAACAAAGATATTTATTTATATTATTAAACCCTCTATTAACGATTCTAAACTAATTTAATTGCAGTATACTAAATACAGTTAATATTCAGTATCAGATGTACAATAAAACAGAACAAAAGGAAAAAAAGGGTACATTTTAAGATAGAACTCATTTTATCTTAACCATAGGGGGTAGGATTCATACTGTATGTTTTTGTACTAAACATAAATTTGTAATAATCATCAAAACACAATTTCTGTGACATGAACTTACATGCAAATATGTATGTGATTTTAAAGAACATCTATTATTCTTTTTTACATGCTTTTATTTAACTTGCATGTCTGTATGTATGTATGTATGTATGTATGTATGTTCTGATGACAATGCATTTTTATGGTAAGCATGACAAGAATCGATAAGGTGAAAGGGAGAGGGTTTTAGAGGGAGGGGGAAACACAAAATTTGGTATATCTTAATATTAAAAAAATCGAAAAACATATAAGAAGTAAAGTTGTAGAAAATTAGTTTTACTATAAAGAGTTTGTTTTTAAAAATGTTTTTTAAGATCAGATCAGGTTTCGTTTATTTAATAAAACAATGGTTTCGTAATTAAAATTTTCATAAATATTTCTAAAAACAGTTTAGTTATCTCATTTCTATCCTGCATTATAAATATCATATCGAATTAGAATGTAAATACGAGTAGATAGATATTATGTAAATAAATAGTTAAATGCTATTATTACTATTTTTTCATATTTTTTCATTTACAAAACAAACAAATCTTGCAGTCTCAAAACTGATGACTGATAGATAATTGGTAATAGGTAAGTATATATATATATATGTATGTATATATACTTTTTAACTATATGTATAAATCAATAAGTTAGTTGTATTCAATATTTCATTGTACATATAAAAATAATAGTTAATTACAAATTCAATATATGATTCATCATGATTCGCCTCTCATTTTTTATCGTTTTATGGTCTTTGTCAACATTTTATAATGTCTAGCTTACATTAGTCGAATCAACGGTACAACTTACCAAAGTTATTTAAATATGGTTACAAATAACCATAAAATAAATCTAATTTTATTCAAAAAACATGAGAGAGATCTTCTCTATGCGCTATGTGCCACAGAAGTTGTGTTCAGTTTTTCAAAATTGTTTAACCATTTTGTGCCTTATTCATTAGGTTTCTGGGAAAATGACTTTTTAAAAAAGGGCATGACTTCTGTACGGGCTCCTAGTACAAGTTTAGTATCTATCAGTATTATGAGCAAGATAGTTTTGTACTTTTAGTAAGGATTAACTACTTGATCGAGTTACTCGTTCCAGCTGTTTCAATCAATGTAAACTAGACTCTCTAGTTCATATATAAGACGTGCTAATCAATGATTCAACTTTTTGTTAAAGAATGAACAAGTGCAAATACTATCGATACAAGTACAAATATACAAATCAATACTTTTATAATAATAGATAATATTGTCAAAGTAATTTGCACAATATTCACAGATAAAGAACTTAAGTTAACTATTTGATAAAATATACAAATATTATTATTTAATTATTATTTTTTATGTAATCAATGATAATTATTTTCTGTATTTTTACCGGCGACAAGTGGAAAACCAGGAATTATAAAAATTCAACACAGTTTTATAATGTCAGTCAAGAATTGAGAGTTATCACCGATTTCTTACTTATACAAATATAGAATCACAATTTATTTGAATCCTGAACAAAAATTCAATAAATTTGAATAACGAAGTCCATTTGAAAGATGTGAATTATTGTTTTTCGAGAAAAAATATACCAAAAATACCCTCAAGACTATTTTATTCGTGGAGCTCGTTTACGTAGAGTTTCAACTAGATCGGATTGAATGTCATTTTTTGACACTACTTAATAGGTATGCAGTCTAAATTATTAAACATCCTTGGCATCCACCTTAAAAGACCTAGACTTCAATCTTAAGCTACACACAATTGTTTATCCGAATAGTAATCATAGATATAGATAGATAGATTGTAGAGGCTGTCTTTGGCGAGACACACTTCGACCATAAGGTCCATTGGGATGCCTAAGGATGTGTGGATGTGAGTGGAGTGGAAGGAATTTTTGTGTATAGACTAGGAATTGGTAGGATATGCAGCTGCAGCCGACTATGATAGGAACTATGCCGATATTCTTTTGGAGTTTGTAAAGGAAACTGCAGAAAACCTTCTCAAGCATAGCCGGTTACCTCGTTCTTGTCCATACGCCGACAGTTTAGTCAATTAACCGCTCCCTTTTTTTTAAAATAATTGACAAACTGCCGATGTCACGATTCGAACCCATAACCTCCCAGTTCCAAGTACAAACAACGCCTGTACAAGCGCAGTCATAGATATACTACCTACGTTCCAGATTCATTCATATATCTAGATTCTACTACAGAGATGGGCACAGACAGCTCGTCTGAGCCTTACGAGCTCTCCATAAGCTGGGTGAGAGTAAGTAAAGAAGGTATGTTTTGAAGCAAGACGGAACGATGTTTCAATAAAGGTTGTCCTACCGATTATTGCCCAATAATTTATTCAATCAATTTAGAAATAGTTTTATAAAATATTTATTGTTTAAATAATATCTTTTACAGTATGGAGAGATACACCAAAAAACATAATAATAATAATAATAATAACAACAATAATGATAATAATAACAATAATAATAATAATAATCTGAACTTATCCAAGACTGCTTGCGATGTCTTCTCCATTATTAAATTCACTACTTTTATTTTTTTTGAAAAACAAATTATGCGAAAAATAATTTCCACTACTACAAATAGTACTTTTCTCTTTTTCAATTCAAAGTAGACTAACTCGAAGAACTCAAATTCCCACTTTATGTAAAATTTAACTTAATTCATCAAATTCCCATGACACTATACTGAGCATACTCCATACGAAGAACAAATAATTAAATCAGGTAAATAATTCTTTATTAGTTCTCGGATATGAATAGTAAAATATTTAGACAAATTATTTGGAATTTCCAAAACTATATTTCTATTTAAATTATCCTTTGCAAAAATTTCCCTCTTTTATTACAATGGTCCAGCGGTAAACTTAAAGGTTCAAAAGATTTATATATATTTTTTATATATTTTTATTTTATTCATACACAAATATGATATATACTAAAAAGGTACATTTTATGACCCTAATTACCAGCCCAAAATTCCAGAGTATGTATTGAATGATTGCTTGTATTATTTACTTTGTATAAGAGTGACCATAAAAAAGATTTGGTATTATTATATTTTTTTCAGAAAATGTTTTAATTAAAAAAAGAAAATATTAATAATTGGTAGGTACCCTGTATTAACTCTATCTCTCTTCCCTACCTCTCACTCAGAGCTTGGCCGAGTCATCTCCTGCCCACCTCTGTTCTACTATATGTATTAAATTACCTTGAAAATCATTTAACCTAGAAATATAAAATTGTTTATGCAAATAAATGACACAGCAAGTGGTACTCTGGGGTCACTAAGTGTCACAGCAGGTTGTATTGCAAAAAGTTTTACGAACCATTATATCTTTTAATATATTGATTGACTATCTTTAAACACTTTTTATACATCTGAGATCAAATTTAGAAATTGTTTAGCAAATACAGTTTGATATCCAAACAGATTTCAATTTAAAACAAGTAATATGGACCAACAACTAACTGAGTTAATTGTTTGAATACCCAGTATATACTGTGTTATACATAAAATGTTTGACTTGTATACAATTTTGAAATTGTCCCACAATTAAAAAAAAATCTCGAATGGTTTTAAAGATAAGCATATTTTTCGCTTTCCGAGAAACTTTTTAGCACAAGTTATGAGAAAACTATTGAAAAAAATTTTCAAACAAAAGTTGTTTATTTTAAAAAGAAGAAGATATTTTGCTATTAAATTTTTGTTATATCTCTTACGGTTTCAAAGATAGGTAGTTTTGCACATTTTTCCCAAACATTGTCCGATTTTGCCCATTAACGAACTGGGCCTGACTTTCTTGCTCTAGACAACACAAAAATTTCAGCTCGTTATCTCTTTTCGTTCTTGAGTTATCGTGCCCATAAACGAACAAACAGACATCCTGCAGAAATGTCCAAATTAGGACATGTTATGAGCACATATGCCAAACATTCATGCCTACGATCAATATTTTTAAGCGTTACAAAGTCGTGATCAAACTTAATATACCTTGTATATTTACATATACTGGGTATAAATTAAATGTTATATAGGAATGCAGAAAATTTAGATCAAGAATTAGTGGTGTTCTTATACCGTTAATTTTTCAACAGGTTTCCACTTGTATATTACATATTGTGTGCGTGTGATTTCCTAGTATTCAATTTTTCGGTCAAGGAAAAAAATAGAAGGTTTACATGAGAAGGTCAGGCGACGAATCCAACATTGATTTTGTATGGAACGTTTTAAAGTCGAAATTCTGTTCCATCTTTTTTTGATGAAACAATCTCTAAAAAGATTGTAAATATACCTCTTTTTTTTTAATATCAACAACAGATCATAAAATTTTCATGTTCATAAAAAAAATTAGTCCTTGAAATTAAAGATTTATGACTATAAGAGCAATAAAACATAAATGGCAGACAAAAACAGGCTTTGGACAGGAGTTTGGAAAATGAGATGGCTACTCGCTACATCAGCATAAGAAATATTAATAATTGTGATCTAATTGATCAAACAAATATTATTCATATTATTTTATAATTTATTGAATATTCCCCACATTTGATACCATTCTTTCTAAATGTACAGAATGGTCCAAGATATCATCAAGAATTCAACAGGAGTGAACAAATTTCTTCAGTCAAAACTTAAGCCAGTCTTGACCTCCATGTTGACAAGTAAACAAACGTGTCAGTTGTTTTAAAGGAGGCCTCAAGGTAGCCTCAGGTAATTCTCGATTAAAATTAAATTAGTTTGATTTTAAAAGTATTCGTTTATAAAACTTAGATCCTTCAATATTGAGATACCCATGCGTACAACAGTACATGTTTCCCTCAGTTACCCAGTAACTACCAACAAACTCATGTATTCATTGCTAGAGATATTCAGGCCAAAGTTAGACATTTGCCTTTGTTTTGATTTGTTGAACAATTTGTTTTATATTGTTTGAGACCAAAACACAATGTCTATAAATTCTGCTGACCAACAGAAAAATTGAAGGAAAATTCCCGCACAAAAGCCGCGCTCGACTCAAACCGGACACACGTTGTAGATAAACAAACAATTTTATCATGAATTACGGTATAAAAGTTTTTTTTTTTTTTTGTAAATAAAATAACTTCGAAGTATTTATAATACATAATCAAACTGGTTTGTTGATATAGGGTGTCCTACCTACACCAATAAAATCAAATCCATTTAAAATAATGTTTTCTTCGTTTTTAATTAGCCTCAAACTTTGCAGGAAAATATTGTTTGAACTCTAGTGAAAATTCTTTGAACTCTTGAAAACAAGTGAAAATGGCAAATAATGGAGTTAATTGCTTAAATACCCAGTATATACTGAGTTTATTAACTTAACTGTTTTTGAGTTATCGTGACTATTAACTTAGGGTGGTTTCAAATTGGTTTATTTATAAAACGCAATAAAATATCCGGAAACTCCTAGTGTTCATTCAAGTGGTTTGGATTTCATTCGGTAAATCGGGACCAATTCTAAGGAATAGTGTATGGAAAGTCCCTATACACTAGTACCTAAAACAGGGCAAAAAAAAAGTGTGTGTCAGCTCCGACGCATGACTGTGGAGTTTACTCCTTAAGAACGATTGTCTTTGCCCCATATATATTGTCCATACTAAATTAAATATTTAATTATAGGTATAGCTCATACAAATTTATATAAACTACACTAGTAATTAAATGTCCAATAAATAGAAAGCGCACATGTTCATATGTACAGTATATACCATATTAATACTGACTGACAGAGTGCAGTAAAAGACGTACACAGCATAACCTGTGTACGACTCTTATACAGCGAGACATGAACCTGACTGACTGAAATATCGTAACGAGGTCATTCTATCACTATATTTTAGTCTCCATATTTTTTCAAAACCAGGCGCTTATATGTAAAATCGATTCTTAAGAAGTAAATTCCAAAAATAAATTCAAAAATATTAATAAAATATCATCTTTAAGATTACCACATTATGTATATTGAGGAGATTCTGCTACAAACGTGTGTACGCTGGAGAAGAGCGGAGAGAGAGGACAACCTGTACAATATTACAAATATACATAAATATAATATCAATGAGTAATATGATGTCTTTTATATAGGCAAAATTTAATAGCTATGATAGCAATTCAATTCCGATGTGATGCGATTTCGATGGTTTTATAAATATTTATTACAAGAAGATATTTACGGAATTCGTATTATTTATGTAATTTTATCTATTTAATTCTATATAAATATTATTATTATTATTATTATTATTATTATTATTAACTAATATAGTTATTGGTTATTTGGTATTTTATATTTTTGTTATACCTATATATATAAATTTTATATTAATATAAATAAATAGTAGATTTTATATTTGAAAAATAGTATAGAAAATGCAGGCACGATGTTTGGTAAATCCATGAAGAATAGATATATTAGGAGAGCGAACGTAATGTTAAAAAAACGGTCAAGAATTGGTGTAACTATCTTTTATCAGAAGGGGTCACTGGTCTCAGTGCCGTACGGAATTTAAATGTTTAAATGTAGGCGCCAAGAAATCACTTTCACATTCAGTTTATAAGAAATCATAGTTTTATATATAATAAAAAATTGTTTTCGATTATCAAGTAATAATTAAATAAATATTAATAATAGAGAATTCTTAATAATCTGCAATAAATTAAAAGATGAAGAATCATAGTGATAATTGCAATTAATAATTACAAATATATGTTTACAATACTAACATATATTAGATAAAGAAAGAAGATCACAAAACCGGTAATTACAGACCATATTCCTTTCCTATTTACCATATTCCTATTTTTTCACATTTATAAAATTAAACAATTTTTATACTTACAATTTTTATTTGTAAGATGTGATAACCGTTGATTTTAATATGTAATAATAATAATAATTCCGTACGGGCAGATTCGCACTGCCGCTAGTGGCGAAAATAATAACTATGATCTCTACACGTTTTTGAGGACACAAAAACAGACGAATTGCCTATGTTGTTCAATCTCCTAATATATCTATTCTTCATGGGTAAATCAGTCAGAGACAATCGGCCATATTTAATTTTGTATTGATCATTACATAACACTAATAACACTGTACTGCCACTGATTAATAGCACTGTAGTTACTTAGGGTGTAGAATGCAGTTGAGAAGGGTGGTGGAGCTCTTGACAGGACACTGTCAATAGGGAATATGCATGAAAATTTTTTTTCACTTGAATTGAAGCATGTTTACTTGACAAACATCAAGATAAAATTACTTTTTAAATAACTTGAAAAATAAGCGAGATATGAATGATTGAAATTCCCGATTAGACAAAGTGAGTGATAGCCCTCTTGATATGTTATGTGACGTCATATTACACTTTCACCATTTAAAATACACGTAAAACTCCGTTTTTAGTATTTTTGCAAGAAAGAGACAGATAATAATCTTTAAAAGCTTATAGCTTTCTTGATATTTGTCGGATTTTAATTTCGTTTTTAAATATTATTACAGTATTAACAGTATTTTCATATTCTGAAAATAAATGTGAAAAAAAATTTTCATGCATATTCCCTATTGAACTATCACCTACATAACTTGGGGATCACTGATGATCCCACTTGTAGGGCCTGTATGGAGGACAATGAAACCTCTATGCATGTTATATGCACCTGCAGAAGCTTGCAGGGTGTCGGATATAGAATGTTTGAGTCCGAAACCTTGGATCCATCAATTGTTCTCAAGGAGGGCACAGAGGATCCCTTGGTCTAGATGCTAGGGCCACATTTTCGGTACCCGTCTTTCTAATTATTATTATTACTACTTAGGGTGGGTGTATCTCTCGTACTGATATTAATTACAAATTAATTATTATTTTCTGTATTTATTATGTCAGAATACTAAATACTAAGTCACGTACGTCTATAAGTAATAATTGTTAATAATTTTATTTGAAATAATGAACTACATTGAAAAAACCGGATTCTTATAATTCCGGAAAAGTATCGATAATTCAAAATTTCAACACTGTAGCTCTTTTCGTTTCTGAAGATATATTTCGGGGTCAAATCAACTCCTAATATTTCCATAAGTATTGGCACTGTAATGAAAAGTCCGAATGTGTCCCTTAAACTCGGCCTTACGCACTACCGTGCTCTAGATAATACTGAATGGATTCATCTATTTATGTTTTCAATTTTTAAAAAGATAATGCAACCAACCAACAGGAAAAACCAAGTACAATACGATGATTTGATTTACGTAAATAAAACCGCTGCACAATAAAGTCTGTGCATATGGAATGAAAATGATGGTAAACGGTATTGTAGATCAATGCCGATATTTATCTGGAGTTCGTGAAGGAAACTGTAGAAAACCTTCTCGAGCATAGCCGGTTACTTCGTTCTTGTCCATGCGCCGACAGTTTAGTCAATTGAACGCCACCCTTTTTTTTTCTAAATAACTGACAAACTGCCGATGTTCGAACCCATGACCTCCAAGTTTCCAAGTAAGTAAACTGCGCAGTCATAACGCCGTAGACCGTTCGGCCAGTTGGACTGGTTTACTTTGTTTAATAAAGTTTCAATTCTTTCATAGACTTTACAAGTGTACAACCCTGACATGATTTTTTTTTTCATTTTTCAACGATATCATAAAAAAAAAAAACCACAAAATTATGTCATACATTCTCATTAATTTTTCCATATTTTATTTTCTGATTAAAAGCAATCTCCTCTTATATTAAAAACTCTTTAAAAACTTGTATTCAGAATTTAATTTTTTTAAAAAGATATCTGAATAAAATTTTGTTTTTGTTATTTAAAAAAAAAAAAAAAACATTGACTTATTTGGAAGAGAATGAAAGTCTTAAAATAACACACACAAAAAAAAAAACAGATTATTATTATTAATCATCATGTCAACCATTAAATCAGAGGTGGGCAAGAGTTGACTCGGTCAAGCTCTGAGCGAGAGGTAGGGAAGAGAGATAGAGTTAATACAGGGTACCTACCAATTATTAATATTTTCTTTTTTTAATTAAAACATTTTCTGAAAAAATATAATAATACCAAATCTTTTTTATGGTCACTATTATACAAAGTAAATAATACATACAATCATTCAATACATTCTCTGGAATTTTGGGCTGGTAATTAGGATCATAAAATGTACCTTTTTAGTATATATCATATTTGTGTATGAATAAAATAAAAATATATAAAAAATATATATATAAATCTTTTGAACCTTTAAGTTTACCGCTGGACCATTGTAATAAAAGTGGGAAATTTTTGCAAAGGATAATTTAAATAGAATTATAGTTTTGGAAATTCCAAATAATTTGTCTAAATATTTTACTATTCATATCCGAGAACTAATAAAGAATTATTTACCTGATTTAATTATTTTTTCTTCGTATGGAGTATGCTCAGTATAGTGTCATGAGAATTTGATGAATTAAGTTAAATTTTACATAAAGTGGGAATTTGAGTTCTTCGAGTTAGTCTACTTTGAATTGAAAAAGTGAAAAGTACTATTTGTAGTAGTGGAAATTATTTTTCGCATAATTTGTTTTTCAAAAAAAATAAAAGTAATAAATTATTGAATAAATTATTGGGCAATAATCGGTAGGGGACAACCTGTATTGAAACATCGTTCCATCTTGCTTCAAAACATACCTTCTTTACTTACTCTCACCCAGCTTATGGAGAGCCCGTAAGGCTCAAACGAGCTGTCTGCGCCCACCTCGGAATTAAATGAACTTAAAACTATGTCAAAATAAAACATAATACACACTTAATGGTCGGGGTTTTTTTTTTTTTTGTATTTAATTTTTATTTTATCTATACTTTTTAAATACAGTTTCTCACATATCCATAGATACACACATCTACAAAACACAGAGATACATTGTATGATCACGTGATACACGGAGAAATCAGCAAAAATTGCATATAAATTATATATTTCGAATTTTATTTTAGGATGCTGTTGTGTAAGATAAATGATTTCTGAATGATTGATGATGGATTACTGTAATATATATATTGGGATGTAGTATATGGGAAATCTCTATAAATCCATAAATCCATAGTAAATACATATACCGTGTGTGTTGGAAAGCTTTTCCAATAGAGAATCAATGTTTAATATTATTTATTACTAGCTGATCGTGTGGCTACTGTGTGAAGTCTGTCAGTACACATGAATTGAGATTGGGTTAAATATGTTCATTGAATTCTTAACTTCAGTATGTGCATCACAAAATCCCCAATCTTAAATAACAAATAAACAATCATACGCATACAGTATACCTATACACTATCCCGATATTTGTATGTATGTGTATTGTATAGATGTACTGTATAGTTTTTCGTAAAACTTCGAAAATAAAAGTTTAGCTGACGGGAATTGTTAAAAATGACATTCGCCGAATGAAGCCACCTTCATTCGCAGAATGAAAGTGTTTTATATGACACTTTCGAAACCAGCACAGAGAGCAAACATTTGTCACTGATGTCTTAATTACGTAAGTAACAGACGGCATAGACAGTGATCATGAAAAGGTATCGAGATAGATATATTGTAGCGGCTGCCCTGGACGGGCTACACTTCGGCCATAAGGTCCATTGTGATGCTTAAGGATTATTATTATTTGGAAGTTATTAATCACTGCGACCAATATGATCTATTGTGACCCCCTACTACTGCTCTGTTAAGGCTTGCCTCAGAGCTCCTCAACCAGTCTCAATTCTCGGAGGAATTTGAGGATCTGGGTGGGGTGCAGGGATGGTAAGTCATCCTCCTGGAGTAGGTACTGGTCGAAACAAGCAGCCCGTCTTCGTGCCACGGCTTCACATTCAAGTATGAGATGAATTGGAGTTTCTTCCTCCAGCTCGCAGAACCTGCATGAGCCGTCATTGATGATTCCCATCTTTCGGAGGTGCCCATTCAGCCGGCAATGCCCGGTGAGAAAGCCCGTTAGGATTCGTAACTCATTTTTTGTGAGCTTAATGCAGGTTTCGAATCTCTTTCGGTTATACTGCCCGAGAAGGATCTTGGCCTGCCGCAGCCCTGGGGAATCTTCCCAAAGCTTGTTTCTTTCTTCTTCCTCTGCCTTCCAGAGGGCTGTGTTGAGGTAGGCCTCACTTATTCCACAGGACGGCTCAGGTTCTATGAAAAGCTCTGACGACCCTTTCCTTGCCAGTTCATCAGCAGTCTCATTCCCCTCAATGCCTGCATGGCCTGGCACCCATTTCAGAGAAACGTCATTCTCTTTGCCTAGCCTGTTTAGCAGTTGATGCTCCATGCACTTAGTGCTTTGATGGCAGCTTGGCTGTCAGAGAGGATCACTATGTCCCGCTTCCTGTAGTTCCTGCTCAGGTTGAACTCAGCACACATGCTTAAGGATGTGAGGATGTGAGTGGAGTGGAAGGAATTTTTGTGTGTAGACTAGGAATTGGTAGGATGCGCGGTGGCAGCCGAGATTTAGTAGCAAGTCCACTACATCTTCAGCATAACGTTCGATCAGCTTCTCAGCATTTTCGCATAAATCGTTATCTACAAATCACTACAAACTGTTGCAATAGTTGACCAAAGAATTTGGGAGCCCCAGTGATTGTTACCTGTAACATTCCCGGTAAGCTACGCCCCAGCTAGTAAATTTATACACAGCTACCAAACCCATACTTTCTTTGAACAGACTTGGCGCACACTCTCAGCAAACTTGGTTTATTGACGAAATTTTTATTAAAAAGAGATATTGGAATTGTCGATGAGTCATACGAACATGAAACAGGTAAACATTGTAATTATCTGATGATGTTTGTAATAAAGATATCATATGATATGAAGTACATCGATTGGTGGTGACCGTGGATTGGATTGGATTGGATTGGATTGAATACTTATGAATAATAATTATCAATTATAATCAATTCAATTAATTCGTGTTGATTGTTTTCAAAAAAACTTGTAAACTAAACATTTAAATTTAGAAATATAAAAAATTGTCATTATAATTCAACATTATTTTTTTTGTTTTTGTTTAATTGATTAAATTATTTGACGTCAAATTCATTTAATTTAATAATATGATAATTATATTATGAATAGCACAACATTAATTTTATTTTATTCATTTAGAGGAACATCGTCATCCAAATTTAGCAGAAGATTTTGTTGTTTTCTTTTACACTGCGATTGGTTATTTGTTTATGGCCACGACTTTTATGGCAAAATTAATATATTTAATTTTAAAAGGAAATCAACTAATAATATTGTTGGTCTCTGAATTTATATAATTGGAAGCTTTGTTTTTCATATTGAACGAAATAAAATTATCCATCCAAAATAATTTTTCAGTTTCATGTCAGTAATTTTGTTGGTTCAATCTTGTTGTCGTTTGTTTCGACTCGAAATCCAAGGGAAAGAAGTCACTTTTATCGAGATATAGGCTCCAGTTTCGTATCCAGCTCTCACGACAAATGCAGAAAAAATATTGAAAATTAGCGTTTACTTCACGAAATCTTATCGAAATATTATTTTAAGATCTCGATTTCTCTAGAATTATCTTTGGACTCTTTTCAAGTGTTTCTCTTTTCGTATCGATTTGAAACGAATGCAAAAATCTTACCTCGAAATACTTGTTTCTCACGACAAGCAGTATTTTCCATTTATTTTAACGCTCTACCTTTGGTTTTATTTTGCATGTGCTTTCTATATGATGTCACATACGTGTACCTTAAGTGCAGTCGGAATGGTGACAAGGGAAGACTTTTGTTTGTTTCTCGGCAAGGAAGAGATCAATTTTTCTCGTGAATCTGAAACCAGTTTATAAACCCACGTAACTCTTGGAGACCAGACGATAAAAAGGATAATAAAAAAAATATACCTAAGATCTAAATACCGGTGGTTCGATCATCGTCAGGAGCTAAACTCTCGTATAATATGTTAATATATGTTCGAATTTCTAACAAAAAGGTGTTAGATAATTTGTAGCATCTAGTTTAGACTACACACAGTAAATATTTTTATAATAAAAATATTATAAATAATTAGTTAAATAATAATGAATAATTCCATCTTAATCATTGATCATATATATATATATATATATATATATATACAATATATAAGTATCATTAATATTTAAATTAGTGTATCCCGTCTAGCGGAAATAATTGTGTTCAAGAATGCAAACAGTTTATTAATAATATTAATATATATATATATATATATATATATATATATATATATGATATTACATAGTATGTAAGCGTTCCGTTTCATATTAAGGTCTATTCTATACTGTGAATGTCTACGAAAAACTCAATTTTAAAATTTAATGACGTAGATACCATTTTTGCGCCATCAAAATCTGCGCATCCATATTACAATCATGACATTTGACAGTGGTAAATTTAAGAGAAGGAGTATATAGCAATAAGTAAGAATAGAATATGGAAAAATATTTATCAAGGAGAGACTTACTAGGAACAATTAAGAAAAATAAAGATCTGCAAAAATATTCCTATTTATTCCAAGTCTACTTTTTTCCTAGTTAATTGCTGCAATGGTGTTTTTTTTCTTCTTCAAAAAGTAATGATAACTTTTAAATAAAATACAAATAGCTAAAGTTATGGGGTCCCCCGTAAGGTGTACCATAGAAAATTACCAATTTTTCGTGAATAATCGTCGTTGCAATAATATATTAGACGCATATTGATGGACCCCCCACAAAATCAATCGGAGATACGAATCACATACCGTATAATCTCAATTCACAATGTTCAGCTAGTTTACAATGCCCCACTGTCCATTTTTGCTTAAGCCAATGCAGGTCTTGTATTTTATATACTGAAGACGAAACATCTTAAATTTGCTGACCACCCCGATGGATTAACCTTGGTGAACGCGAAACCATCTTCTCAATCAATATATTGTACCAAACGATGGGAGGATCTTTGAACCAGAATCGATGACTTACAACCAAACTACGATATATTAAAGTTGAATGCTCCTCTATGCTTCGCCTTTCGGAATATCTTCCTGTCTCTCTCTCTATTGGACAATAAAAACTACATTACCGCTCTCATTGACTCTTCGGCGGCACCATATCTTTTTAGATTAGTAGGTTCCAGTAGATGGGACTACCTAATATTGGAAATGGTAATAGTTTTCAGTGAGATTATCCATAAAAATACGCATTATCTTGAACGCGGAAACTTCTGAATTGAACTGTTATAAATCACTTTTAGGTTATATATACATAATTTATACAAATTATGTTTTGCTGGCCTTAATGGCCTTAAGGACTACACAACACGAACACGGATTGTGTTAATTAAGAATTTGAAATAAAAACAAACTATGTTCAATCCCATAATTAAAATTTATATCTCACAAGTATGAAATATGATTTCCCATATTTAGCTTTTAATTGACATTTCCTAAAAAATAACCAAATTCTTTTTAGACCAAATTCTCTGACCTAATGCGCTCCGCTCGTCTCAATATATAAATTATTAACCATACTTTTATATATTTATTTTAAAATACAAAAAAAAAACGAATCTATTGAGTGGGATAAATAAATTTATATTACCTTAAGATTGTAAATTGATATATATATATATATATATATATATATATATATATATATATATATATATATATATATATAGACCTTGTGATTATACCAAATGAACGAATACCCACTCAACTAACAACTTTGGTACGAAAAAAAACTCGATAATTAATGTTAATAGTAGACGCACACACTACAGTTAAACCTGTAAATATGGTTAAGAGCATGCTCTTAAATTTAAACATGTTTAATTGTTAATATCTTTCAAGATTTTGTAACAGTTTCTTACACATCCCTCTCTTATGCAGAGCCGTGTCTGGCCAGCGTTTATTTCATCAGCTTCAGAGTCTTAGAATTTTTTTGAGTTACAGGTTCTGGAAGTGACGCTATATAGATGTTTGGAAATGTTGTAGTGCATAACCTTCAGATCCAAAGCTCTCATAAGGACACAGCCTAGAAATCTTTAGTTTTTGAGCAAATGTGGTGCTGGAAATTGGTTTGTGGTTCTCGGTCAAATTGGGTGAAATTTAAGTATTTTAATAATTTCAAAATTAAAAGTTGCCATAGGCAAAAGTCCCAGAAATCCACAGTTTTTGAGCTACAGGCTCTGGAAGTGGTGCTATCCGGATTTCTAGATAACTATGGACCATATACTCAGGCACAACCCTGGTCTTATGACTTGACCACATATGACAAAGCTTATATATAAACTCTCGTGCATCTTATATATCGTATTTGTGCACTCCTCGAAATCCTGACAGAAACGAGTGAAGATATAAATTAAATGTAAGGAAGTTTTGAGTTTGTAGACCTTCTATTTGCCTTGGAGCATAACATTCAGATCAAGTTATCTTAAGGATGAATAATATTTGCCCAGTAAAGCAAATAATTTTATACTTTCATTAAAGTGATCATCAACTGATAAGTTCCCTTTCATAATTCTTGGTTACATTTTGAATATATAAATGTCAAAAAATCCAGGAAAATATATTTTGTTCTGATGGCAGTTGGTAGTTCTTGCGCGCCGTAAATCTAAGACTGCAACTAAATATGGTTCATTTATTATAGCTTAGAGGTTTTACTGCATTTAATTTCCTTCCATTCATAAAGTAAATAATTGATTAATTTAGGAAATCATTAATAATTTGTGATCTATTTTTGTGAAAGACTTTTTTTTTTGTATTTTTTTATTATTTGTATTTTGTTTTTTAAAAATTATAACCAATCATTTTGTCAAGAAATTTCACCTTGCCAATTCTGGACAATACAAACATTACTTTGTACAAAAACGCCTATTCTTATAATCATTATTATAGAAGGGAATAGGCCTCTGATATCCAGCCATACCGATTGGATCTAACTAATGAATAACTTATTCCTTGCATTATATAGTTTTTGGACTTGCTGCAATTGATTAAAAACTTTTGGGTTAAATCAATGGATAAACTTCACTTTGATTTATTAACCCGACTTCAAAAAGGAGGATAGTTCTCAATTCGTCTGTATTTCAAAACAATTCACTGATGATACTCATTGAATGGAAAGTATCAATTTATAAATATTTATTAAAGAAAAACAAACTGTAACAATTTTAATCGTTCTAAATTAATTTACATACAAAGCTGAGATTTTTTAAATCCATCATCTACTAACTACAGAAGAGAATAAAATAAATAATATTGAACACAAAAAAAAAAACATTTTTGAATATTTTAATTATTAATACCTATTATTGAAATATTTATAAGATTTCTCTAAAATATACCGCCTACTCATCTGGATTCTATTATGTAGCCATTTATGACCTTAAGACTTAAGAGGTGCATTTTTATTTCATACACAAAAAAAAACCACAAATTTAGAACAAACATACTACCATTCAAAAACACATACAAAGGTAAGACAATTTAAACACTCACAAAACATTGATCAGACATTTTTATTACATTGGGCAAGACTGTATTTAAATAAAAACAGGTGTTATTAAAAATATCGATTTCGAGACTTCTACAAACGTAAAATAACTTGAAACTTCGTTAATGATATTAATATTTAGAAAAATAATTAATCCTCTGTCAAAAAATAACACTTAACCTCAAAAAAAGGATAATACTATTCCTTTGTATTTAGCTTAAAATAGTGTCAAAAAAACAAACATCTTTCCTTGACTTAATCTGAACATAATTTAAAAAAAAAAAAAACTCGTAAACTGTACGGTTTACTTTACTGTAAACAGATTAAAAATATTAGAGAATATTAAATTTTGAATAAAAATTGCCTCTTACATTTTTTGGTTGAAGTCAATGGTTGATTTGAAATATGAAAGCTTTGTTGCAAAAATTGTAAAATTACAAAATTGCATCTATAAAAAATACTGATAACTTTCATTACAAACATAATTCTACACAATTTCTTCTTTCTGAGAAATTGAGTCCCTGAATGATATGTCGTCTAAGTGTCTACACTGATCAAATAATGTCTCTGTAAAAATGTGAAATGAAATCCATTAATGGATTGCGGAAAATCTTCTTTTTTTTTTACATTTGTGTTGCCATATTCACTCTATCAGTGATATCATTGGTAAAATATTGAAAAATTCTCCTTGAAAAAAATGAGAACATTTACCACGTTAATTTTAGAAAGAAATAATTTAGTAAAATGATTGATTAATAGTTAATAACGTACACACGGAACGTTAATGATTCATAGTTTTAATATACATATAAATATATAATCAGGTTAAGGGATGATTGTCCTATTCCAAGGTTACACCCTCTCTGTCCAGGGTGTGTTGGTTCAATCAATTGACGAAGGAAGCATATGCGTATGCCGTATGTATACTGTATACTTACTTACAAAAACTGTACACTCAGTACAGTACAGACATATAAGATTACTGCATAAGATAAAACACAATAAAACCCTGGGGGGCTCAATAAAAATATTAACGTATTTTTAACAAAAACCCTTACCTATAATGATAATCCAAATACTTTCTGTAAACATATCGTAAAGAAATTGAAAATAACAATGTCAGGGATATAAAATTTACAATTTTTTTCATTTTCAATACCATAAAGATTATTAAAATGATTTGTTATTAAGTCATTTAAATTAATAAAAAGAAAAAAAAAATATTAAATATTATTCAAAATTTGCATAATTATAAGGAAATGTAACATATACTAAATTTGTTAGATTTCATGTAGTTGAATAACAGAATAGCAGAGCCATATTGACTGTATAACCAAGGTTCGATAATTTGAATGTAGGCCGGCGTTGCGCTTAAAATGCTACCAAATCTTGAAAAATAAATCTACCTAAATCATGAAAATATGTTCCAAAAACTGACCAAAATGCATTTAATTAAAATACAAATAAATAATATTAGCTGATAACTGTTACATATCCACTTTATACTACATCATTTATCGGATTTCAGGTAAAAACTGATTAAAAACTGTTATCTAAATGTATGTGTAAAATTAATATTTGCTTTAAAATAATGCCGGAAAAACTGTAATTAAATTAATAATTAAGATATTCAAAAGTATTAAATGTCTATTTTGTAATAAATTGCTTTAAAATATAAAATAATTCAATATTTTAGTTTATTAATTTGAATGTAGTGACTTTTAGTTATTTCACAGTTGGTATGTTAACAACGCCTAGTACATCAACCAATCAACGCGCATGATTTGGGCGTCGTTACACTACAAAACTGTCTGACGAGGTCATACTAAGCTCAGAAAGAAGTAGGCATTCGTTCAAGTCTGCCATATTATTGTTACTCGTATATTCATTAATTTTATTAAATAAAATCTCATAATGCGGGAAATCGTACACATTCAAGCCGGTCAGTGCGGAAACCAGATTGGAGCTAAGGTAGGTTTTTATATCAATTGTTTTTTCAGTGATTTGTTTTTCAATTGTTTTATTTGAAAAAATAAAATAAAAAAGTGAGTTCAATTGATAACGTTAAAATGCCGGTTGGCACAATTTCCATTCACAATGTGAATGATCAAAGTGTCCTGCAATAAAAAAAATGTATTTTTTGTATTAAAGAATAAAAGAAAAATTTTATGATATTATAAAATTTTTACACTTTGAATTTGGAATGTGTCATCAAATTGGCCTTGACTTTTGAAAATTGAAAAACAAATTTGTCATAGTTGATAAATAACGTATTTTTAGCACAAGTCTACACAACAGGCTTTTGGATTTTTTTTTGTGTGAGTGCATAATGTGTTTTAATCTGCAATTACGTGTGTTAACTTCCGTGAATCAAATATATCATGACAGTAAATCGTGTTTTCGGTTGAATTTTGCTTTTTGAATGATATCCAAAATTCTATAAATATAAATCGTCTGGTATAAGTAACTAAGATGGCTTCCTTATGAAATGCCGGGTTGGCGTCATTTAACCGTCATCATCTGACAATAGCGCGTGTTTTTATATAATTATTAAACGCTTGTATGCACAGCGTTAATTAATTATAAATTTTAAAATATTGTTAATTTATAATTAAAATTAAATAATTTTATTCTGAAATTAGACCATTGAACTTCCAAAATAAGTCATGCATATCAGTAGTAGGTTTCCACGTATATTCAAAAATAAAGATAGATATATAGGAAATATTTATAGCAAAGAGAGAATACTAATTTTGCTAGATTTTTCATACATTTTAACTGTTTTTTATAACTGTTCAATAATTTAACAAAAAAATAATAAATTATAATCATCGTTCATGTTGCCATTTGATATATTCTTTTGAAACACTATCGACACCCCTCCTTCACCCATACCCCTTAACGGTTTTTTTAATTTGAATGAAGAGCAGATGTTTTTTTGGGTACCTCTTTTAAGTACATAGGTCATAGACTATAGAGATTGTCTACCGTTTTAAGAGCAAGAATGAATTTCAGATTATTACGTCAATGTATTTTCTGACCAGACACTTGCTATAGAAAAATGCAAAGAAATATTTTTATTTTACTGAATAGATTTTTGTTATTTTGTAAATGATATTATTTTGCGATATATATTTATTGAAAATATTCATAAAAATCAGGGGGGTATTTTTTTATGTGTGCCTTGCACTCACTGATACACACCAACCAGCCTCGTGTGTGTGTTTTTTTTATCTCCCTCATTAAACATCATGACATCGAAAATAAATCACGCGATAGAATTTAAAAACGTTTCAGTCCATAAATCCTAGAGTAATGTCGATGAACTTTTTTTGTTGTTTTAAATTTAAAACTGCATTAAAAATAACTTCTTAAGAACATACTTGAGAATAGTATTCACTTAAAATAATACTTATTATCGTCTGTCAGTAAATAAATTTTTCCGGAATTAAAAGAGGTGCAGCTATTTCTGATTCTAGGCCAATGAACTTATCTAATGTGCATAGAATGAAATGAATTATTGTTATTACCTCTTTACGATGTCAGATCTATTACTTTTTTTTATATATATTTTGAATACATGAATTAAAATTATGTTTTACGAAAATACAATGGACGTGTTGTACAGTTAACTACATATTACAATGCGATTTTTTTTTTGTGGTGAGATTTTAAATTCATTATCATATTTCTCATATTAATAAAAAGATCATAGAAATACTAATTTAAAAATAATAGACTTCACATTTCTTTCGGGTCGGGCCTATTTATTCACTTTTAAAACTGGTTGATTTAGAGGTAATTTTATTGTGTCTTGAAAGCAAATGTCTTAAAATCGTTTTAAAATGGGTGTCATAGTGAAGTACTTTTACCTAGCAAATGATCGGTAATGGTAATTTGGATCCTAAAAGTAAATCTAGATTTATGACCTGGTCATATATCGTTAGTTAGCATCGTCGGTATGATGACCCAAGTGCGTATCTAGTTGAAGAAACTTATTCTTGCACAAAACGGTTCCTGTAACCTCTTATTTATGAGATACACTCCCATTCATGAAAAATGGAGCCAGTTAAAACATTCTAAGTGTTCATGTATGTAATATTATACATATATTTAGTAATATATAAGCTTAGAATACTGGTTCAAATTTTTATGAAGGGCAGTGTACATCAAAGCTGAAGAATACAATTTTTTTTATCGTTCAGCTTTTAAGTTAGAAGTCAACATTAATTCTTGTTATAAATTTCGAAAAATTCGCGATTCTGATGTAGAACGAAGACAAATCAGAATTAGCCGACTTTTTGCAAGGTAAAGCTATTTTTTTAAACGTCACCGATGGTCTAAGAAGTAGTTTTATAGCGTTTTCTTTTGAGGTACGTGAGAGCATGCTCGCTACTCTGTGACGACGACATGCTCGAGAATTGTGCGTAGGGTTGCCACCTCAAAATTATGAAAAGTCAGAGAAGGGTGATGATCTACATATATTATGTCGATCTTGTCTGGAGATCGGGAGGTCTATATATTATTTAGTAAACTGGGAAGTAGAGGATTTAAGTTTATTTTAGCTGTTTTTTTGGATTACTTATCTGTGGTTTAAGCACTGTACACTTCCGTTTATAAAAATTGAACCAATTGAAACAGTTTTGTGGTTCAATTTTTATGAACGGGAATGTACATATATTATATTCTTTGATTTCTAAATATGTCTGTGTGCTTAAAGCATCTGCATCATAACTTTCTTAAGATGGTAATAGTTCCAATAGTGTCAAAATTCGTAGGTTTTTCGACGCCATATTGCTCTGCCTACTACCTTGATAGTCAGAGCAAGACGGATATCGTCAATCGAAAACAAAAAAACTCAATGCGAGCAAGTCAATCGAACATACATTTTATGCTCAAAATTCACCTAAAAGTAATTAAAAATCGATAACTAGTGTCATTTCTGGCATCACCTGTCAAATAAACTAAAGAAACATTGTGTGATGGCATTAGATCTATGGAGATAGAGAATATTGATTTTAAATTATTGAAAGTCAGCAAAGAATCTTGTTTGGTTGAATAACACGTCCGTCCGTCCGTCCGTCGGTAGATCGGTCGGTATGTTAGTTAGATTAAATAGGCAAAGAGTTGGTTGTGTGCATGACCAAACAAGGACGACAATTTATTATTTTATTTATTGTAGTTACTCGTTCGTATAGTAACTAAACTAATAAGTAGTTGTGTGTGTAGTAAGTGGGAGATGACAGACCGACAGACTGACTGACTGACTGACTGAAGTATTCAGTAGAAAGGTGTTGATCTTATGTGTAATGAAGTGAGATAAACAATGTATGAGATCAGCGTTCGCTTAGTATTCTATTAGTATGCAATTATTATTATTTTTAAAAATAAATCTGATGTCATTTTTGTTCTATAAAATTAATAATAATAATAATATTTAAATTGATTGCAAAGGAAATCATTTGTTAACCAAACCAACATTATTATTTTAATAATATATTCACAATCATTAATTATTTCATTAGTAAACTAAATGCAATTATTTTTAATTACAGTTCTGGGAAATCATTTCCGACGAACATGGAATTGACCCAACCGGCGCATACCATGGCGACTCAGACCTCCAATTGGAACGTATCAACGTTTACTATAACGAAGCCAGCGGTGGAAAGTATGTTCCACGTGCCATTCTTGTAGATTTGGAACCAGGTACAATGGACTCAGTTCGTTCTGGTCCATTTGGACAAATCTTCAGACCCGACAATTTTGTATTTGGACAATCAGGCGCTGGCAACAATTGGGCTAAAGGTCATTACACAGAAGGTGCTGAACTTGTCGATTCAGTACTTGATGTTGTACGAAAAGAAGCAGAATCATGTGATTGTTTACAAGGTTTCCAATTGACACATTCATTGGGAGGTGGTACCGGTTCCGGTATGGGCACCCTTCTTATCTCAAAAATCCGTGAAGAATATCCAGACAGAATTATGAATACCTACTCAGTTGTACCATCACCAAAAGTATCAGATACTGTAGTCGAACCATACAATGCCACCTTATCCGTACATCAACTTGTAGAAAATACTGACGAAACCTACTGTATCGACAATGAAGCTCTCTACGACATCTGCTTCCGTACATTAAAACTCACAACACCCACATATGGAGACTTGAACCATCTTGTATCATTAACCATGTCCGGCGTTACCACCTGCCTTCGGTTCCCAGGTCAGTTGAATGCTGATCTTAGAAAGTTGGCCGTAAACATGGTACCATTCCCACGTCTTCATTTCTTCATGCCTGGATTCGCCCCACTTACATCCAGAGGAAGTCAACAATACCGCGCCCTCACAGTACCAGAACTCACCCAACAAATGTTCGATGCCAAGAACATGATGGCTGCCTGTGATCCACGACACGGACGATACCTTACAGTTGCCGCCGTCTTCCGAGGACGAATGTCAATGAAAGAAGTTGACGAACAAATGTTAAACATCCAAAACAAGAACAGTTCATACTTCGTTGAATGGATCCCCAACAATGTTAAGACAGCCGTTTGTGATATCCCACCAAGAGGACTTAAAATGTCGGCTACATTCATTGGTAACTCCACCGCCATCCAAGAGCTATTCAAACGTATTTCAGAACAATTCACCGCTATGTTCAGACGTAAAGCTTTCTTGCATTGGTACACTGGCGAAGGTATGGACGAGATGGAATTCACAGAAGCCGAATCAAACATGAACGATTTAGTCAGCGAATATCAACAATACCAAGAAGCAACAGCCGATGAGGATGCTGAATTCGATGAGGAACAAGAAGCCGAAGTTGATGAAAATTAAATTATTTCCCCCCCATATATATTTTTCGAGAGATTCATTCGTTTTCCCCTTGTTCATTTGCTTTTATCATCGTTTAACGTTCATTTTATTATGTTATCATCGTTTTCACTTTTCGAAATTAGCCACTGTTTAAAAGTGCTTTAATTATTTAAATTAATGTTTTTTTTTTACTTCTATTCTTTTTCAAGATAGCGTACTATTTAAAAAAAATTGCAAGTTTTGTACAGTTATATACATTCCTAATGTTGATTATTCGTATTGTCAGAAGAACTGAGAAAATATAAAAAATTCTAACTTAACATTTCTGATTTTATTACGTCGTCATTTGATTTATTCTATTTCTAGCTACCACCAAACCTTTTTTTTCAGATAACCATTCCGAAAGTTTGATCTCTAAAAGTTGCAGATTCATATTTCTAACCTTGGATTGTGATTCAAACTAAAAAAAATAGGTGATATAAAACGTCAAAATAAGACAGAACATTTAAATATTTGAAGCTCCCAAGCATCCTTTGCTTCTCTAGGCATATTTGTGAAAAAAGAAAAGTTCTTTAACATATAGGATCGATAATATTCATTAAAATATTGGCCCATATAATTAAGAATGCGGAAAAAGTAATTTCACCTATAGTTTTGTCGGAACACTCGGTTATAAATATTTAACTTGACAGCTGTTCAATACTTTTTCCTTTCTGGATGACATTCACATAAATATTCTGAAAGCATAAGCCATAAGTAAAAAGTCCAACAACAAAAAAAAAAAAACAAATGTCATTGAGTAACCAAAATTTCTGAGAACTTTAGAAAGTGAAATGCCATAAATGAGTATATGAACAAATATGGTAATGTTCAATTAAAACTGGAAAAGTAGCTAATTATTTTGGACTTACTATGATGTATGATTCAACTGATTTCATCATAACATAACCATTCAATTTGGAATTACTTCCACAATTATTCTGATTCAATTCTGAGGATTTATCTACAATTCAATCTTTGCAAATGAAATCGTTTCGATTTTACAAATCAACTGTTCAAAATTATTTGATCATGACAGCTGTAATCGTAGTCAAAGATAATGGTTCTAATTTATTAAAGTGTTTTAATGGGGAAAAAGTCAGGGTAATTTCCGAATTTTACATTACACAAACTGGTTTTCAAAGAAAGTTGTTTAGTTGAACGTTTATTAAGACCATAGGACTCTTGGAACACCTTTGAAGGAAAGGAGGTACAATAGATCAAATTGATCACGGCACAAAAGCTCTATATAAGACTTGTTCCTGACTCGAATCTAATTGAGTTACGATAATCGTCTGAACTCATATTTTATCAAATCCCGGAAAACCTAATGAAAATACATTAAAAACAAACTTGGATTAATGAATAATTTATAAGATATAAACTGTAATTCAAGATTGAAGTAAACCGTAGGTTATAGAAAGTAATTCATAAAATGAAATAACTCCTTTAGATAAAGGCGATCTAAACAAACAAATAAACTCAATTATTATTATTTGGTTAACAGAACATAGCCTAGCCACAGCACGGATAAAGTCTCAAAAAGCCACGTGGCGCGTGGTTCAAGTCGGGAAATTTGAAAAAACGACAATAATTTATTATTAAGTAAGGAAAAAAATATTCAAACATTGAAATACAATTGTAAAGTTTATTTATATTTTATTAATTGCACTTTTTTGACGAGAAAAAAATTAGCCTAATTGGGTACTACCTACAACCGATGAATCATATTTTATAGTCGCTTAGTAAAAAGGATAGTCTCATCTGGCAAAACTGATCATTATGTAAAATTAGTGATATTTTTATATTAGTTCGAATCATTTAATGACTTTGGGCCAAGAAATTATTAAATATATCATTTACAAAATGTAATGTCAATAAAAAACTATATCTTGAAAAATACAACTTTCTTTTTAGATCAACGGATATCGAGCGATGGTGGTGTAATGGTCAGCATAGTTGCCTTCCAAGCAGTTGATCCGGGTTCGATTCCCGGCCATCGCACTTAATTTTTTATTTATTTTTTTAATTGAATCCCTAAAATGGTTAATAAACGATCACTCCTTGCGGATCAAAAGTAAAATTTCATATTTATCTTATCTGTCGTGAAGTCGATATTATTCGGTTCTTTAAATAATACTCTTCTATACCCCTATGCCATCTGTTATTAGCATATTTTAGCACTAGTTAAGGGTTACAGTTTCAGATTGTGAAATTTGTTGACCATTTTGCAGCAGCAGGCTTGTTTTTATGGTCACTAGATGGCACTGAAACTTGCACTTTAGCCCCCTCTAGTGTTATCAAGTTAGCGCTTTTAATATTATCTCTCTACATTGGAATCGCATAATGTTTCAATCTATTAGTAGTAGTTATTTAAATTTTTCACCAGAGTATGTCCTCGAAGCTTTAGTTTAGAATTTACCTACCAGTTAGCATATATTAGTGCTAGAGTGATTGAAATCTAGAGGTCAGTGGCTAAAGTTCCCAATATATTAAGGAAATGTGTTGTATGTGTTCGAAATGTTTGGAGAAAACTAAACGAGCTAGCGGGAGAGGAGCCAATAGGGAAAATTTCTTTCCTACTTCAGGAAAACTATCAGAAGTTCAAAATTACAAACCGTTCCAAAGAGTAGAGTAATCGTTCATAAGCTAAAACAAACGCCAATAAATTGCACTTTAAGCATAAGCGCTGACAGCGCGTAATTGCCCGAAACGAATACACCTTGTTTCCAATTAAAACCGTTGGATAATAGTTCAATAAGAACCTATCTCAGATGAGGGTGTAGTTGGTAGTACATAACAAACAAATGAGGAATAAAAATTTGTCCATAGATGGCAGTGCACACAGAAAATGAGCTTTGAAAATTGGCTCATAGGTAGCAATGTATAAAAAAATCGTTCATAGATGGCACTGAATATTTTCGTATTCAATTGATGGCATTGGGAAACCATCTACAAATTCAAAATCTTTCAAAAATCTCAATCTGTTTGTCGATAATTAATTTTCGAAATTTGTGATAGTTTAATATTTATGAACCATCTCGCCACGCCCACTTAACATAATATATTCGAAGTTTCTTGATGTAAAGTTGGTAATCAATGGTAGTTGAGCTCAAAAGAATAATAAATAGATCGAAAGGAACAGTAAGGTTTAAAATGGCAGTTGCAGGTGTAGATAACGACATAATGATTGAATGAAATAAATGATTTGGTTGAATGATTTGTTTTAGAAACCAATAAAATTGTTTTTATTTAATTCACTAATTGAATGTTTTTAACAAACTTATAGGAACTACTTATCATTTTTTTTTCTTTTCATTTATTTTACTAATAATGTAAATTATTTTATTATTTTAGAATAAGATGACAAAGATGTTTTTTATTTTATTTTAAGTTTAGTTATTATTGCTGTCAGAGAAGCAAGACACAACGTTTTGTTTGTTTGGTTTGTTACTTACAGTTAATTCTTACAATTTACTTAAGTTTTAAAATACAATTTTTGTCTTCTTTTTGTTCAAAGTACAGTTTAAAGTTTTGTTCTTATACAATTACTTTTAAAAGAGTCGATAGTAATCGTTAAAATATATTAACATAACTAGACATATTCTTTAAAGATAATTTTGAACGTTGACCACACCACGTTAGATGTACATTGGATTATTTAAGCTTAACGTGATCAAAATCTTATTCGTAAGAAATCATCAACAATGGAAACAGTTTGAGTTAGTGTCCACTGTAAAAAGCTAATATTCTGTACGTTAATAAACATATTTTGATGAAACGAACGTAGCCCAAATAAAAAGCTACGTTCACAAATATGCTAACGAACACAACCCAGGGTTAATTAAAGTACATCATTGTGATCTTTCATTATCTAACTATCGACTCATTTGGTATATTCCGATTTGTATGAAATTTATATTCTTAGAAAAACAAAGAAGGCAAAAAGAGTTTTTAATAATTTACTTTTGAAATCAGTGTAGAATCATAATATTTACATATAACATTTGTTGATTGCAGCAAATGATTCTGTTTTTTAACTTTGTTTTGGATCGATCCTACCTGATTGATCGATTATTGATCAGAGGCTTAGCATTGCACATTTTGAGAGTTTTGAAGTTGTGTATTTGTTTTTAAAAAACTATTTTTATTATTTGTGTCAGATATTAATTATTAGCAGCTGAATAAATTTATTTGTTGTTTTGGACCCTTAGATTAATGGAATTGAAATTGAATTCACTAATTTTAATTTTATCTTAACCACAATTTGTTTTAAAAATTAATAATCTAACCACAATTAATATGCAAGTTGTTCGGTTTGTTCTTGTTCCAAAATAAGAGTAGTCTATCATATTGGGTGTGTTCTACAGTTGATCACCATCACCACGAAGTATAGATACTAGAGGAGTCGGAATGTAAAGATGATAGTTTATTTTTTGGACACTTTTGACGCTTCTCTTCAAGATGTACCATTAATGGATACTTTCTATTTAATACACAGCGACGGAGGTTCTATTTATCGAACTTTCCTACACACAGCGTGCTTGGTGTGTGCACACAGTGTGTCACACACTCCGATTGTATTTGTTTAAATGGAAAGCAACCACTATTATTATTACTTCTTGAGATGTAGCGCGCTCTATTGTTAGAAATCCATACTTGCTGTTCTGTCCCTCAAATTGAAGCCATTTTTTTAACATTACTTTCAGACTCCTTTATTATACTTCGTGACAATCACCATCAAAGTGATGGAGGTTTGCACATGCTCTCAGATTACATGACGTATGAACAACTAACTACGTCACTTTGATGGAGTATTTCATGAATAAAGAACACACTTTCATTGGTATATTTAAGGGTTATGTAGGGAGAGTTGTGTCACAATTTGTTTGTTAATTTATTACAAATTTTTATTAATTTATTAAAAAAGCTTCAAACGGTAGGTTACGTATTCGAATTAGATGACAATTAAAAATTTACTTTATTTATTATTTCAATTATTGATAGATCGATAGCTGAGTTTTATTTAGCATCTTCAGTAATTTTTTTTTTGAGGAATCTAATAAATATCTATTATTTACAATACAAATTACTTTATTGAAGACATGTTTTTTTAAAAAAAATTTTTGATGAGATATGTTTTATATAATTTTTTATTCATTTGAGTTGAGCATTATTTTTAATTGTAATGAATAGAGCTATAATATAGCTAGTAGCCTAACTAGGCTGCTGATGTTAGAAATTAATGTGATTTGAACAAAAACTTTCTGAATTGTGCTTTAAAAATTTTGAATATCATTCTACTTATACGTAATTTTGGATTATCTAAACGGAACTGATTAATATAAAGAGATATTAAAATCTGGATACCAGAAAAGTCACGCTCTCCGCACTCCAAATTCTTGATGTCTGAAAAGAGACGGAATTAGATGTGCAGATGCTCTACTAACTAGTTTAGAGCGAACTTTCCCAGCAGGCACTAGATGAAGAAGCACATTAGGTTGCGGTGAAACGTTTCTTTTGAATTCATTCATCAATGTTTGATGCTGCTATCTATAATTTGTGTGAGTTTTGGTCTGTAGATTTGAACAAACAGCGTAGCGTGTGTGCGTGCATTTTAAAATGTATAGTTGAAAAATGCCTGCTGGTCTTACCTAAAATTGATTTGTGATTTGTCAAATGAAATATGATTATTTATTGCTAGCACGGAGTCAAATATTTCAGACAATTTGAACATTAAAATATATATGAAATTATAACATGTCTGCCTGTTTGAACAATTCTCATTTGTAACTCTGTGACATCAATACTTGATATGAAACATTATACACATTCTCTTGGTTAAACCTGTCACGGTAACCCTCGACCAATTAAACCACCAGATGCTAGGTGGAATGTGTATGGTGTTCCCAGTATTTTGATGCACATCTATTAGTTTTTGACTATTTACATAATTTTGTAATTTTACAATTGGTGTTTAGTGAGTCATTTGACTTTACACTGTAAATATTCTATTCTCAAATCATAGCAAACGTTCTGATTCTATCAAACGTTCAAATTCTATTTTCGGAAATAGTTTTCATAATGAATTTCATTTTAGCAATTTGATAGTATGACAGTGTAAAGTCGAATAACCTCAGCTGTAGATATAATATAATAATTAAACGCATGACATGAATGTTGTTGGTTGCATAGATCGGTCTGGTTCGTCTGAATTCATTTAAATCCAACTGATTGAGAACATACATAAACTTTTTTAAAGTATTTTTTTTTTTTTATGTACAATAATTCACAAATTTATATATTCACTAAATTTACAAAAAATAAACATTATTTTATTTATGCAGAGATCAAAAATATATATATATATATTATTTATTTTATTTATTAATCACGAAATATTCTCACTAAAGTAGTTGTCAATTCAATTCAATGTAACTTATCAAACAAATTCATTTAAGAATAATAATAATTTAATTAATTAAGTACCTATATAATTCAAATCTAAGTATTATTGTGTCGGTGTGTGTATGTGTAAAATAGCCTGCTGCACACTGGATACTGGTACACACAGTATTCAATTGTCAGAGGTCTTGATATTTGACGTCTTCAAACGATACTATTCAAATATTTTCATATTTAGTAATGTTCATTTCTGATTTTATATTAGTTAGGTTTTAGTTTAATTAAGTGTGTATAGGGATTACCCATACACCACCTCACACAACATATGCATGCATTTACATTTACACTCACTGATAGTCAAATGAATTATCATATTTAGATAATATTTAATGAGTATCAATCAGTGTATTCAGTATTAATGATGAGTATAAGTCAAACAATCATTCAGTACCTCTAATAGGTCCTAGATTATAACATCAACATTCATTTTATACAAAACATGGCGTTGTTGTTTGTCATTAGCTGTTCTAATACTGATTTCATTCCAATAGTGATTTGTTTGGAACAATCTTTAGGTTAAAATCTATTCTGATGTTTTGGTCCGGATATTTCGAATTGTATTTAATCTTTCTGATTGGATTATATCAGGGCCTAGTATACCGGGATTGCTTGATATATACCAGGAAATATATTATTTTATCCTTCGGTTTTATGACTATATTCGGTTTTAGTACACAAGTATAATATGATGTTTTACTATAATATGAGGATTGCTCTATGGGCGAGGTGCGCAACGAAAACGACATCTGACGACCGTATAAAAAAATTCCCTATAACCATTGAAGGAGTGGCAAATTTTTATAAATTAACGAAATACAAATTTCTGATACCTAAAAAATATAATTGAAATACCACATCTGAAAGGGGCTAATAAATATTACGCAGTGTGTTTAAAAAAAGTAACATATAACATACATTTTGATAAATACGAAATACATTTTATATTGATTATAAGCGATTAAAGTAAAAGAAAATAAGATTGTTCCAAACAAATGACTCCAGTGAATGTTACTGTTACAATATTGTATCCGGTACTGTACCCAGGTACCTTCTAGACAGAACAGGAAGGTTTATAATTTTGGTGTACCTACTTAAAAAAAAAACAACTTAATTTAAAAAAATAAAAATAAAAATTGCTCCAAGTTAAAAATTTTGATCAATTCATAATTATTTTGATATTTCTAAACATTTTTACAACATTCATATTATCAACATATCATTATCATTATATAGCATTATCAGTATCATTATCGTTATGTATTTGCTGACATTTATTTAGATATCAAACACATCAAAATTTGGCACTTGGATCACAATATTTGTTGTTTAATTTCAACAATTTATTTTATGTTTTCTTTTTTATTATTAAAACATATAAAGCTTTTTTTTTTGATTGGTTGTAGTTTTTTAATAAATAAAATAATAATTGCAAAAACAAAACAACAATTAAAGAACACTGACACTCCTAGAACGGAGTGAAGTCTGAAGTTAATTAACTCTAGAATTCTCTAGAACTAGAAAGAAATGACTTTTTATTTATCTACTTTTGTTTTGAGTATTGTTTCATCAGAATACTGTTTGTTCACTGTTGTTGTCAAATGAGCATTTTATTTTATTTTAATTTAAAAACAAACAAACTGAATTAAAACATTTTATTTACAATATAAATATCTAGATACGAGTATATTGCTGAATTGTTGTATTTTTTTTTATTTATTTTGGCAACGATTTCAAATCGAATATTCGCGTTCTACTTAATTCTACTATCAAAAATTATCAAATTCGATTATGAACGATTTAAAGCCCAACAAAAATAATAATATTCTACAAAATAATGTAAACCAACGTATAGAACGGATCAAATTCAGTATTTAATTATTTTAAAAAGGTTTATTATTACTTACAAAGGGTGCATTCGAGTTGGCGCTGTGAGTCTCAAAAAATCACGCTTGCGGCTGAGTTCATGAGGTAGATTTCGCGCTCACAGACGCTTACTTCACAGAGGTAGGGCTGCAAAAGCGTGAGCGCCAAATCTTACTATTTATCAAAACGAATGTTACGTGAGTGCGAAGCTAACCAAACTTTTGTCATATTTATTAAAGTACTCTTCAAATTAAAATCGTTGACAAATCAGTAAAAATGGCTAACTATTTATCCAGATTATTTTCGATCGATTTAAATGATTCAGAATCTGGTAAAACGTATACTATTTCTGTTACTTCCGATGAAATAAAACGTCGCCATGTTGATACAAACTAACGCTCATACAACGTCCAAAACGAACGATATTTTCTGATTGATTGTAAGCGTTCGTGGGTCAACATGAATACCAATAATTTGCGCTTATAAGCGTGAGAACTCAAAGCGTGTGAGCATCCAAGACGAATGCATCTCCAAAGTGTGAGTAGAAGTACTGAAGTAGTCTAACTGGTTATTGTTCTGTATAAGTATAGTCTATGTTTAAAACTTACAAATATAGGCAATTGTTTTTACAGGCGAAGTAAACCCTCAAATCTGAACTTTGGGGCTCATCGATCACAATAAACAAAACTTGTATGGGTGGAGATTTAATTCACGATTTACCAATGTCAAAACAACTTAGCCACGAGATTCATGGTGAATAAAAATTGACATTAATTGAAAACAATTGATAAGAGATTTCTTATTTGACGGCTTATGCCCGATTCAAGACTCCAATTGATCATTAATTATCATTGTGCTGGATTGAAGTATAAATGGTACTGCATAATGGGTGTCTTCGTTTTGGGCGCTTACACGCTTTCAGTGCCACGAAGCGTTGTGTTTAGTGTTCATCTTGACGATATATTGAATATTGATGGTAACCGACGCTTACACGTACTTATAATGCCAGCACAAACGGTATTTTCAAGAGTAACGTAAGCGTTCATAAGCCAACACGAACGACAATCAATTCTGATGATAAGCGTCAGCGCTGAAGGCGTGTAAGCGCCTGAAACGAATACACCCAATTTGTTGGTTAAAGTAATGTTTGGTCTCGACGGCGACTACTTGAAATTGATTTCATAAACTAGTTTCATTAGATACACTTTTCTTTGAATACCTATCAAACATAATTATAAAATATGAACATTTGTTTGAGGTTTAATCGAATCCATGACTCATAACCGTTATGCTTGTTGAAAAGAGCGTCTAGATTAATAGTTGTCCATTAATTAGTTGCTACAATTTGATTAATCAACCCCCACCCACCTCGAATTCGGTCGAATTGTTGCTTCTGTAATGAATAAAATAATGAATTTGCTCACGTTATTTTTTACAAAATCATTGAATTGTAAGGTAAAAGTGTAGTCTTGTCTAATCTACTTAAATAGAGAGTTCTTTGGTTAGAGTCACACTACGAGTATAGCTAGTTAATTACCTAGTTAAAATTAGTTAGAATCACTTGAATAGAATCATTTTATCACAAAACTGCACACACAACTTTGTTTCAACACATTTGTTTACAAGATCAATTAGAAATAGTTTAGTAGTTCAGTGTTAAAGTGTTATAGTGTTAGTGTTAGCTTAAAATTATAAAACTCGATGCGATCGATGAAGGAATATATTTACACAAAAAAAAAAACGCAACTCGAATTTAATCTTCTATCTTCTCTCTAGTATCAATTAAAACTTTTCTATTAATTAATTAATTTATTTATTATCAAAAAGTTGCTGCTTATTAAATTAATTTGTATAGCCGCCGTTACGAAGACCTGCTTTTATGTCCGGCGGTACTTGTTTTCGAAAACAATCATCCAGAAAATGTGACATACTCATGTATAGATGACGTTTCACACCACCTAAATTATGAGTTTCATCTGGATAGATCTGAAAATATATTTCATTTATTATATTTATTAAAAGAAAATAAAGAATACAGCGCTCAAAATATTTATATTCTCTCTTGAAAACACAGAGTTAAAGAAAGCGGTTTGAGCCAGTTTCAGAAACCATTGTGTAGGGATTGTTCATACACTACATCTCTATAACTGGTTCCAGTACCGGGAATCGAACCTGAGTCTCTTGGACGAGCATCAAAATGTTCAATTACTTTGATAGGCAACTTACAAAAACTGAAACATTGAGTTTTTTAACATTTTGTCTCGGACATCGTATTTCAAATATGAGTTTTGTCTAATCTCTTGGACGAGCATCAAAATGTTCAATTACTTTGATAGGCAACTTACAAAAACTGAAACATTGAGTTTTTTAACATTTTGTCTCGGACATCGTATTTCAAATATGAGTTTTGTCTAAAAAGGATGTCTAGTTTGATTACCTGCTGTCTAAACAGGGCACCATGCGAAGCTAACGCACGCGATAACACCATACTTTGTTGAATATGCACATTATCATCGGCTGAACCATGAATTAGATACAACATGTGCGACCTTAAGTCTTCAGCACGCGCACTCACATCAGCTTCTTCGTAACCCTTATAATTGGCAGTTACATTTGGATAACCCATATAACGTTCAGTGTACGCCGAATCTAAAACGTAAAGTAAAATATGGATAATCTTATTTTCGGGTAAGAGAAATAAATTTACCATATAATTTCCAATTTGTAACTGGTGCAATTGCAATACCACAATGGAAGACATTTAACGAACTGGCTAAGGCTAATGATGCAACAAAACCACCATAACTCCATCCCCAAACTGCTACACGACGAGCATCAATAAAATGGAGGGAATCACGTAAATATCTGGAAAAAAAAACATATTTAGAGTCGTTCTTTATGTCTTAAGTAAGAACCCAACACCTACTCTGTCACTTCTAATTGGTCAGCAACTTCAACGGTACCCAATCTATAGTAGACTTCATGTAAGAAATCGTATCCCTGGCCACCCGATCCCCGACCATCGATTTGAGCGATAATGTAATCTTTTTTGCTCGCTAAATATGTATTCCAATCGATTCGCCAACGATCTGTTACTAATTGTGTTCCTGGACCCCCATAACTACAATGTAGAAACATAAATTAGACGAAGCTCGCTCGAATATGAGCGAGCAATCTATGCACCGATGGACTACTTACACTTGTACCACCAGAGGATACTTTGTAATTTCCTCTTCACGCAGACCAGGCGGTAAATGTAATCGAACTTGCGCATGATATCCACCAGAAATTTGCACAGGGAATGTTTTTATTTGTGGTTGAGCCATTTTTGATAATTTTTCCTAGAAAATCAAAGAAACAGTAGTGTTAGTAAAATAGATTTGAGGCAGGAAGAACGATTGCCGTCCTCCTTACCTTCAAGTACGTATTATTTTGTAAGTGCATAAGTAATTTTGGTTGTGGCATTGCTGTAGCATACAATTGGCTAGTCGGTACACCTGGTCCCAAACATTCCAACACATAGTATGACACTTTTACAGGACTAAATATGGCATTATGAAATTGACATGGTAAATTCACTGCTGGCTGTGGAACTTTCTTCTTTTTCTTGCGCACCATGACCGCTGGTGTAGGTGGAATTGTGACATCGTCATCGGATGGTAGACCCCAATCACGTTCATTGGTATTCGTACGGCGTCGACCCCACACAACACTCACTTCCCCACCAGACATATCGTAATAGTTGGCGGTTGGAGGTGATCGTCCAGGAAATACACCAATATGCGACCCTTTTTCACATGTCAAACAATGCGGAGGTTTTAATGGTGCACCAATTCGTGGTGGTATTGATGTAATACGATATAAATGTTGTTGACCAGGTTTTTGTTCTGGAATTCCTAAATAATATCTGAAAACAAGAGATCTGGTAAGTATGGGAATTGCGGCGTAATGGTGAATAAAGACTCGTACATACATTAAATCATTTTTATGATCCCATGATAAAATTCTGGTGACTTCAAAACGGCCATGCGTCAAAGGAAGCACACGTTTCTTCGGTATATTTACACTGATAATATGTCTAAAATGTCCGGCGGGACCATCACGTACTGGTGCTATACTAACATATGTTTGTCCATCTGGTGAAAATACTGGTGCTTCACCGACATCCACCCAGCCTCGACCATCACCAGTGATCTTGTGTGTCTGTTTGGAGTACAAAGAACAAAAGCACACTTGTTAGAATGTGAATTATAAGTTATAACATAACATACGAGTGAGTGAGTGCGTACCTCTTGGCATACCCAAGCTGGACTCTTACATATTGTGACCATTGATATATTCTGTGGACGATTCAACCAAACCACACTGATTTCTGTCAACGATACCCAAGTAACTGCTGTAAAATACAAATCCCTACAAAAATTCAAAAACATTAACAACATCAAAAATGTCTTAACCTAAAATTCTGGCTGACGTTAGTTTTAATTTAAAATTTTCAAGATGTCACTTGTCACATGAAAATGAAAAAGATGAATATTTAATAAGCAAATATTAGTTTCGAAACACAATTCCTTCTTCAGAAATAAAAAAGAAATGAACAATTTGAACATACTGCAGCAACAAAGTAAACATTTTCCGGGTACTTAACATAACATTTTGTGAATGAGATCTAATCTTATTGGAAAAACCTAAAATTATAAAAATATTTTTGAATTGACAAATTATACAAATTATTTAACACATAGGTATACAAAATATTTCATTCACAAAATGTAATTTTAAGTACCCAAAAATGATTACTTTGTTGCCACAGTATGTTAAAATTGTTCATTTCAATTTTATTCCTGAAGAAGGAACTGTGTTCCGAAACTGTTCAAAGTAAAGTGATTTTACGAAAATTCCAAATATTTATTTAATTTAATAATTACAATGGATTTTCGTCAAGTTACGAGACCCCTTTCAATACAACCAGAAAAAGATAAAACTAAAAGGCAATTTGGTACTGGATGTTGAGTACATACTGTTTGGAACCCATTCCATCCGGTGGTTTAACTGTTTTTGTACCAATATTATTTGGATCAGCTAAATCGGCAACACGTAATGTAACTGATGGATTTGGTGTACCAGGTCGTGGATATCGCAAGGATCGTATATCCGGATATAAATTACCACCATCCTCCAAATTACCAAACCATGGAAATTTCAGTTCCTCCACTAATGAATCATTGAATGTTGCATACACTAACAAGTGGCCATCTTTTGACAGCCAATACGCAGTATTTGTACTTAATATTTCTTCTACAAAATATAGTTCACAATTCAATAGAATAATATAAAATTCATAGATTTAGAAATGAAACGGACGCTCTAGCATACTTTTCTGTGGTCTAGTCTAACTTATTATTTACACTCCCGTTCAATAAAATTGAACCGACCTGAATCGAATCACTCTCTCACAATTTTGTTTATTCTTGTAGTAAATGTTTTTGACAGATACAACATTTTATTTAATTTTGGTACGTAAAAGGGAGATATAACACTTAACATGTATTTACATTACATATTCTTATAACAGACTTGTTTACATAAATAGAAAATATAAAAATTCCATTTCTTTTTTCACATTTAAAAAATATACTATTTATCTTTGTTTATAAATAAATAATATACAAAGAGTTACAAAGGTGAGGAGTTTTATAAAATGTAAGAAAATTAACATTTCAGGTTGGTTCAATTTTAGTGAATGGGAGTGTACAGCTATCAGTTTAAATTGTAGATAAAAACGATCTTTTGTATTTCTGATTGTAAAATTTAAAAATCTGTACGTATGGGATGATCAATGCCATTTCTAAATCCATTGACTCAACACACGATACGATCAAGCAAATATAAAGAGCCTAACTCTGAGATTTGTTACGACATTACCTACCTTCATACAACCAATCAGGTACACCATTACTAACAACACCGGGCACAGCATTGTGTGTTATACGATATCCGGTATTCGAACGAGGCTCTTCACGATAATAAATATCGTAGTCGTGTATCATGATAACACCGTGGCCACGAGGACGTGGTGACCATTCCGCAGATAATAAATATGGATGTCCTTTATTTTCTGGTAATACTGTTAGTGGATATGATTGTCTACAACATTTGAGAAAATGTGATACATAAAGAAGCTTGTCCAAAATATATGCTTCAAATTTTTTGCAGGCAAACTAAAAACGTGAAAAAGATGAATGCAACCATTAGGATTTGAACCATAGACTTCCGTCTATCCGGGAACAGTATGATGACGACCACTAACTTAGTGTGTGCATCACATATATGTTTATTTGTGGGGGAATCACCTCATGCTGTTATTTAAAATTAAAAATGAATGGCGCCTTACCTATTTTGTATGTCATATACAGTGTATTGCGCCAGATACGAATGTCGAAATAGTTTTTTTAGATTTTGCGCTAATAACAAATAATTATGATCTGGTGATAACACAAACTTGGCTGGATTTAATATTCTCTGAAATTGGGAAAAACACAATTAGAAGCTCACTACGTTACCAAAACAAATGGCTGGAAATTATCTGTGCCGGTTGTTATGACTGCCGAGAATATTATTGAATCTGTTATACCGGCAGTACACTCTCGGTGAGAGCTTTCGCCGAATGTCTCATTCATAAGAATGTCTCTTTTGCCGAGAGTGTTCAGTCGGCAATACTGTGCTCGATTAGTTAAAGAATGAGATACTTGCTTAGACGTTACCGATTAGTTCATTCACGATATGTTACGAGCGTAGAAGACAGTGCTCCTAAGGCGAGACGAGAGTCAACACATGACAGATAGAGCGCTACGAATAGATTCTCACTCTCATTACGTCTCGTCGTACCTCGCCGAGAGTGTACTGCCGACATTACATTACATAATTTTTCTCATTTTAAAAGTTTGGCAATAGAAACACAGCCGCGGTTAAAGTCTTGTTTGGTAAGTTTTCTTACAAAGACTCTTTTATTAATGGTTGTCATTTGTGATGTGATGTAATAATATTATATGTTGATACTTACATAAGTTTGATTTGACATTAGAGTCCTTATTGATAAATTGGAAGCATTTAAGATACTGATTCCACCCCAATGATCCTTAAATATAAGACAGTTTGCTGTAACAGAAAGAAGAACTATCTAGATATATAGATATAGATATCTAAATAACATATTTGATTTTATTTCTATATATTATTGATTATTTTTGAAATTTTTCTGTAAAAAGCTCTCTGGACATGGTACGAAGTATATAATTTTATTTTATATTTATATAAAATAAAATGAAACTTAATGGCAAGCGGATCGTGGATGTACTCGATTGTAGCGTTTTCGTTTTTATGCCAATTATTTACTTCTCTTATATATTTTATATTCATTCTTTCTCCTCTTGTTCTGTTCGTAAGTGTACCTAATTTAATTTAAGCTTTCGTCATTTTACAAATCACAAAAAAATATACAAGATTGTTAACGAAACAAAAAAGACAAGAAAAGAAGTACCATTTGGACGGGGGGGGGGGGGGGCATTCAATAAATGAATTCAATCTCAAACCTATTCAAATATTCCAATTTTGTTAAAAAATTTTTCCCGCACATTTTTTCTTTAACAACATACAAATGATTAATTCTATTTTCTATAAGATGTATACTCCCGTTCATAAAAATTGAATCATTTGCATTTGCATATATATTTAGTAATATATTCGAGCTTAGGCTGGTGGTTCAATTATTATGAGCGCGAGTGTACTTACAAGTATATGTATAATGGTAAATATACTTATTTATACTATTTATTTATATTATGATTGATGGTTGTAAAGTAGGTACTTACAAGAAACCCAAGAACCATTAAAACGTAATGGTGAAAATTCATGATTCAATATATCATGTAACTCAAAGCGACGTCCTTTGACACGTGGTCCATCGTCCGGTGGCGTCAATAATACTACAGATGTTACGATCAATGCCAATACAATTATTATCACTAACACAGCAATTAAAATACCACGCCAATTACGTTGTTGAGGATTTGTTCCCACTAATTTCTGTAACAAAAATAAAATTTACATTAAATTATCTTTATTATAACTTTATCATCATCCATTCTAAATAAGAAACATCATAAACCTCTTAACGGGGGGTGGTGAACCATTCTTTTGTTTATTACAAAACTTCAAACTTTAAAAAATATGTTTCGAAAATCATATTCTCTAATGTCATCACGTAAGTATATTATATCCACACATTTACCTGTAAATTCATGTCACTTAAGCCCTTTTGGATGCTTACAAACTTGCTTAGTTATATTTGTGATGTATTTTTATTATTGAAAACTCATTGTTTGTTAATAGTTTTAAGAGTTTTATCTATATTTAATACTTTGAACTGTCACAGTATGAATGAGCATTTAACATTTGGTAAACACATTTGGTTTACTTAAAAGGATTATATTTATATTTGATCAAATACATTTATCTAAATACATACAAGACATTTGTTTCGAGTGCACTAGGCAATGAAAAGTAAACACAGTTTTAGAACCAAAATTCAGGCATGGACCTGCAAAGCAAAGAGAATACTTGGTGGTTTTACCAAATGATGCGTAATAATACAATGAACAATAAGGACATGTATTAAGGAGTTTTTAATAAACTAGTCTGAATAGATTCTTCAATGAATAAGCGCAAACCTTCGAAATACTGATTCAATAAATAATTAATAATCAAATACAGAAGACTTATTTAACGAACCACGAACACTAATAATATATGATCACAGTGTATTATCAGTGACAACCAATCAGTCGATTACTAACTATGCATTCCTTCCTAAATACCAGTAAATCGAAACTAGCCTATGAAGTTCGGCATACTATTTTGTTAGCGACTTGTATAACTTCTGATTAGTTAATGCATACTGGTGATTACTACTTTGTAGTCGATATAACTGTCCATGTTTGATAAGAAAAAATATACGTACATTTGTTCTTGTACTAACATCCTGTTAATTATCCTTCAAATATGTCTCTCAGATAGCAAACAGACAGGATATGAATCAGCATAACAATAACCATACAAGATACAAGATACATATATAGATGTTGTTTTAATTAACTAACGATGATCGATTATTATCATTAACTATTATCATCCTTTTGCATTAATTATCCTTAAAATATTATGTGATGTGTCATTTAATATACAAACAGATATATATGTTCAAACAAATTGATGTAAATGAACAGGAAGATGTTTTTGCACAGGATCAACGATCCTTTCAATTTAAACATTATACATGGAACCGTTTAACAAATATTATTTATTTATTTATCTATAGTCTTGTTAAAGAATGTATACGGAAAAGTTTGTATACGGCAATATTTTTATTATTGAGAACAATTGTGTGATTGTGCGAGTTATGTGTGTGTGATAAAATAAACAGGAAAACAAGGAACAACAAGAACGAGGATAAGGATAAGGAAGGATATAGGATAGATAAAGCTCATGGGAACATTTCATCATCGTTATCTAATTCTTATAAAACTTCACTTTACTTATTCAATAAGTTTTTTCAGCCACTTGACTCAAATCAATAACTCATATATATATATATATATTTATACCACTACCTCTTATACAGATAGAAACTTAAAATATAAAGATCAATTGCACTGAGCTTTTGGTATATCTTTGGTGAAACATCTTGATATCAGAGATACATAGCTTTAAAAATATAAGATATTGATAATTTCTATGTTAAGTTCTCTATTTTAGTAAATAGTTTATAATTTTTTAATTTTATACATATTATCATAAATATTTGTAAATACCTCTAACGGAATCGTACGTATAGTTCAAAAGCTATTCATTCATAGAAGTACTAGAAAACGAAATCTAATAGTTCTATTTATATTGTCTAAACTAAAATGTTTGATTATACAGCAATTAAAAATTCGTAATTTTCAATCACATGGATTTGAATATTGATAAGGAAAGTACTAGAACGAAACATTTTTCTAGTCTTTACTGGCGTTTTCTGGGTCAGCTAGCTATGCCAAATTTACCACAAAGATGTTATGTGGAGTGTACACAATTTTTGACTTTTTCAAAGCACTGTATATAATAGCTTTGTGTATAAGTTATATCCGGTATCGGATATAACAACTGTCCCATTATTTCGTTGTTCTCAATGAATGATGCAGCTCAGAGACCAACGATCAATATCAACTTTGAAATGTGATCGTACTATATATATATATATATATATATATATATATATATATATATATATATATATATATGTATATATCGGTATGTGTATGTTCGCATCTTTAACTTTCGTACCATCACCTTACCACTGACACAGCCCCCTTTTCCTCTCAATTATCAGAAAAGAAAAAAGGAAACTCTTCCCAATATATTATTATTTATATATAAGTATAACAATGATGACAAGATACGGGCGCATAACGCGACACGACCCGACAAATAAACCGATTCCGGAATACTGTCGTATAAGTAAGACGATTCAAGCACACTACGTTAAAACTTTAAGTTTTCGATACCAATAATATGGAAACAACAAAAAGTTCATTCAGTTTATTTTATTGTCTGTTTTGTGTGATTTATCTGTGACATTTGAACTTCAATATTTTTCAACAATAATTTCCTAATTTTATTGTTTTAATGCTCTGTACAAACTTTTATAATATATTTTTATACCCTGTATATACGTAAATATACAAAGTATATTAAGTTTTAGTCCCGACTTTGTAACGCTTAAAAATATTAATCCTTGACAAAAATGCTTCACAGAGATATTCATAAAATGGTCTAATTCGGTCATTTCCGCATGTCCGCCCGTCTGTGATCAAGAACGAAAAGAGATAAATTGGTATTTTTACGTAGAAAATAGTTCATTATCAATGAACTGTTGAAGCTTGGAGGTGAAATTATAGCGGAACTATTCAATTTCAAAAATTTTTTATTTAAAAAAAAAGGAACATTTTATGTTATCTAAACTTTTTCGTATCTCTTACAGTTATTAAGATCTATATTTCAGCCCCCCCACCCCTGCGAGGGAATTCACCGTCCAATTTTGCCCATTAATGAACTTGACTTGATACTTTTTAGCTCTAAAAAGTTTTATAGCTCTAAGGTCTTTCGTTGTTTAATGAACGTCTTTGATAGATAGAGAATATTCAATTAACATCTGTATCAATAGACTAAACTTATAACACAAATCAAAGTCAGGACTAAACTTATAACACCCGAATATATATTATTTGTATACATAATAGTATATAAAACTGTTGGTTTTCTTAAAATATACACTATGTGGTCTGTTCATAATAATGGAGTGGAGCTTGTGGTAATTGATGGGGTATCAAAGCTACAGTTATGGTTGTCGCCCACTAGGATACCACCGCACGTTGTTGCACGGCCAGAACAACATTTGAGAACAGTTACGAACATTAATTTAGTAAATAACTTTCATTAAAATGTGTATACTTGTGAAAGTTAATTCGACCAACAAAGTATTAGAGTCTACTTTTAATAATAAGCACATTCCAAAGTTACTATTTGACACAATATTTTTTAATTAACATACACGCGTTCATAAAAATTATTAAAGGCATATCTTAGTTTATCTATATCTGTTACACTTGAAATTTACATACCTTTTTATCGGTTTTACCAATTTTAGGAATTTTTTTAAGGGGTATCTCTTAGAAAAAAGTTCAGAAATTTTTTGTTCTCGATTTTAATAATAATCATTTTTTAGGGTAATTTTCATCCAAAAAGGACGAAAATCCGGTTCATTTTAACGTCCGACCAATACATTACAAAATTTTTGCTTTTCAATTCATACAGTTTTAAATTTTAGCACTATGAGTCTGATACCTTGAAAACCGTTAATCGTATCGTATTTTAATCAACGCCATCGTTTTCGCTAGGTCCAAATTAGCTAAAAACCAAGTTTTTATCAAAATCGGGGGTATAAAATTTTTCACCAATTTTAGCGATTTTATTAAGGGGTACCCCTTAGAAAAAATGCGGAAAAAGTTAAGAAATTTTTTGTTCTCGATTTTAATATTAATCATTTTTTAGGGTAATTTTGACCCAAAAAGTACAAAAATCCGGTTCATTTTAACGTCCGACTAATAGATTACAAAATTTTCGGTTCTCAATTCATACAGTTTTAAATTTTAGCACTATGGGTCTGATACCATGAAAACCGTTAATCGTATCGTATTTTAACCAACGCCATCGTTTTCGGTAGGTCCAAATTAGCTTAAAATGAAGTTTTTATCAAAATCGGGGGTATAAAATTTACCTCCAATTTTTGCGATTTTATTAAGGGGTACCCCTTAGAAAAAATGCGAAAAAAGTTAAGAAATTTTTTGTTCTCGATTTTAATACTAATCATTTTCTAGGGTAATTTTGACCCAAAAAGTACGAAAATCCGGTTCATTTTAACGTCCGATCAATACATTACAAAATTTTCGCTTCTCAATTCATACAGTTTTAAATTTTAGCACTTTGGGTCTGATACCTTGAAAACCGTTAATCGTATCGTATTTTAACCAACGCCATCGTTTTCGCTAGGTTCAAATTAGCTTAAAACGAAGTTTTTATCAAAATCGGGGATATAAAATTTACCTCCAATTTTTGTTATTTTATTAAGGGGTACCCCTTAGAAAAAATGCGAAAAAAGTTAAGAAATTTTTTGCTCTCGATTTTAATATTAATAATTTTTGAGGGTAATTTTGACCCAAAAAGTACGAAAATCCAGTTCATTTTAACGTCCGACTAATAGATTACAAAATTTTCGATTCTCAATCCAGACAGTTTTAAATTTTAGCACTTTGGGTCTGATACCTTGAAAACCGTTAATCATATCGTATTTTAACCAACGCCATCGTTTTCGCTAGGTCCAAATTAGCTTAAAATGAAGTTTTTATCAAAATCGGGGAGATAAAATTTTCCTCTAATTTTTGTCGATTTTTTTACCCCATTTCTCATCGATTTGTAATTGTTGTCAATGAGGCTATAAACTGTAAATAATGGAAAACATTTATTTAATAGCTTATCTTACATGACTGAGTACGATGCACATCTGACTATATTATTTTCTTAAATGTTCTCTGTACTATATTCCCCGTCTTTCGATTTCCGTTCACATTAAAGTATCGGATAAACGTCGATCATATCTTTAAACGATTTTTATCCCCGATATATATGTTATATGCCATGGTATATTCAGTTTAGTTCCGATTTTGTAACGGTTGAAAATATTGATCGTAGTAAAAAATTTATGGCATAGGCGTTCATAAAATGACCTAGCTATTTCCTCATATCCGTCTGTCCGTGTCTCAGTTAGTTGTTATTTTCACTTGTTTTTATTTAATTTTCACTGATCAAATTTATATATATATATATATATATATATATATATATATATATATATATATATATATATATATATTTATATTATTGATGTGTGTTTAAAGGAAATGAAATAATACAGGAAACTTGTTTGATAAACAACAAATATCCTTCAATTGATTAATTTTCATTTTTTTTAAACAACCTTCCTAGAAAGGAAGTTGATTATTTATTTATTTTTATATACACAGGATTTCTCTTTCAATTCAATACGAACAAATTTCTATAAAAAGTTTTCAATTTCACATTTGATAACAGCTGTAAAAAGCAGAAAAAAAATTAATTTATTTCAAACAAATTTTTAATTCAACTATATTAATGTTGTTCACAAAAAACTGTTCACAACTCTAATAAGAATATTAACTTAATTAAAATGATAAATATAGACTTAATTAAATTGGTGGAAGCGCAGATAAATGTATATGGGATATGCAGTTGGTACTACGAATTGTGTTCCCAGCGCCAACACACATATTACTTAATACTTTGTATCTCGTATAGTTGTTTAACATTTTCATATTAGCTATAAATTGTATCTGAGCGATTGATTCTCTGGTAACTAACTGTCAGATCCCTTGGGCACAGTTTTTGTGAATTCACTGACATAGGTAACTATTTATTATGCTTGATTCAGTATTATATATAGATTAATTATGTAAATATCTTGTTTTATGTATAGATATTGCATTTAAAAAAAATATATATATATTGTACTCTTTAGCTAAATAGAAATAGCAATATTTGTAATGATAACAAATTAAAATTAATAATTAATATGAAAAATTAATTATATATATTATCTACGATATATTTGCATCAATCAACATTATATTTAATTATAATTAAATTATAGCTAATTGGAATTAATAATTTATTTAGTAAATATAAATTAAAACAGATCAAATTAACAATATTATTATAATTATTGCTAAATATATTTTATACAATCATTTAGAATTGTTCACTTTTCATCGATTTTAAATGCTCATTATATACACGGTTCACGGTTTTAGTTCAAGAGTTCAATATTCAAGTAGCTCCAGACTCCAGATAACTAGATGGATCAATTGATTTTATACAAATTAAATTATCGAATCTGCCAAGTAGGATAGAATGAATTGCAATTGTTTGAAAGGCCATTGTATATAGCTTAGTTGGCGGAGCACTGGGTTAGAGTAGCAGAGATTGTACCTTCGGTATCCATTAAGATGTGTATGATTATCCATATCCAACCGTAAGAATGTTTGAATTAAAATCATTGCATTAACTAACTGTTGATGTTAAATTTAGTAAATAATAATAATTTAAAATAAAATGTAAATTCATGTAAATTGCAGATGACATCATTCTGAATGTGAATCCCTGACTATAAAATAATATATAAAAGTATATTTATATAACATAATAATTGGACGATGGACCATGGATCTGCATAGACCATGGTTCAATTAAACATATTAACAGATCCCAGTTATATAATATCTTGTATATAACGTTTATATACAAGATATTTATTTGTATATATATTATACTAATACTAATACTATACCGTAGTAACTTTATTGTACTAATACTATATTATACGTTACTAATACTATGTTATATATAGAATAATATGTTCTGCTTCCAGGTAGATAGATATAAAGCTACTAGGATTATGAATGTTTTGTATACAACTATAGAACTATAATTGTGTTGTGTAGTGTTCATTTTATATATATACAATTTACTATTATAAATATATACCACACGTTCTATGTATATATATATATATATATTCACATCCTCATGTACCTCTTTAATAAATCTCGATTAGGTTACTAAGAAATGTTAACCTTCATACAAATTTTCAACCCATTTAATTCACTATTTATGGGACCAAACATATGAGGGATGTATTTTTGTGTATTCTACGGTTTTTTGTGTATTCTACAGTTCACTTGTGTAATCAGCAGGATTACATAAGTTTATTTATTCGTATATTTTAAATTAAATAAACTTCAGAACATATAAAAATTTAAATAGAATTTAAATGAGATGTTAAAATATAAATGAATGAACTTTTAAATCTTATTTGATTTTATCGATTTATTTATGTTTTAACATCATGTATTGTAAGAATATTATATATATATATTATATATATATTATATATATAATTATATATATAATATTATATATATAATTAAAATAAAATACTTACATCATACTCTTAATAGTTAAATTGAATTTAGAAAGCTTTTTTTTTATAATTTTATTTCTGTCAAGTATTTTATCAAGTACTGAAAGTACTACTTGGAACGTTTGGTAAATTACTTTTTGTGAAACTGGAATGAAAGATATTTTAAGAAAAAAACATTTTCAATTTTATTTTATAATAAAAATTGTTTTTTTGTAATTGTTTAAACGACCGTTATATACGGAAATATTTATATGAGTATGCAAGTTTTTATACAAAAAATGAAACTTTATTCGATAATTTTATCGTTTTAGAAAATAATTGTAATGATAACATGTTTTGACATCAAATGTTTGATACGAAAAATCAAACACATTTAGGATGGGGATTGAACACACGACCTCTCGTATTCTGGATTAATGCTCTACCAACTGTTTGGAGTACCAGAGGTCCGATACCAATTAGTCAGTGATTTAGTGTGTTCGCATAGTCTCTATAGAATTCGATATCATGACCGATATACAGTTCATATGAATTCTATAGAGACTAAAAGATCACAATAAACAACTATTATTAGATATTAAAGTTCACGCAAAGCTCTATCTTCCCTACAACACACACATAGTGTATCATTTGAAAGCTTGAAGCTTATAAACACTAGAGGCTGCTCGTAAGCTCGTAAGTGTTAGTAAGACAAACAACTTTTATTCGAGACGTTTTTTCGAAAACTAAATAACTTCGACATGAATCGATGGCAAAAATGCCATTTTTGATAATTTGATAAAATTAAAAGTGATCATAATGATTTTTTAATTTAAAACTTATGCTATTTTTTTCTTAAAAAATCTGTAGGTTTATGAAAAATGTGTACGTGGGAATGGGAGCGAGAGTAAGCGAACATGTGATAGTGACACAAGGTGTGATAATGGTATTCATTAGAGGAGTTGAGTTATGATAATTAATCAAATATACGTGTTAGATAATGTGTGTCAAGTAGTTTTTTTTGGAATATCATTTAAAATAAAAAACATATTTTTGTAGTTATGTACAGGGTGGAAGAGAAATAATATGCTAAACTTCACTTCAGGCTGTGGGAAAAGTAGAAATTCCACTTCCAAAAATTCAATAGTTTCAGAGTTATTGACATTTTACGAAACCACTGTTTTGATTAATTCACAAACCATACTATGCCTATCTACGAGAAAAATAGTCTTTATTTTTATTCTAATTTGCCTGTAAATTCATGTAACAGAACCACTTTTGGATAATAATTTGCTTACAAATTGGCTCAGTTGAAATGCATACAGAGTTATACTTGTGATGTATTTTTGCTATTTTCAATTCATTGTCAATTAATAGTTTTATATAAATCAATCAGATTTGTGTACGTTGTTATTTTAAAATATGTTAGCTAATCCTTGCCAAAAACTATTTTGATAAATATTGAACTAATAAGTTTTTTTTGCCATTCCATAATCTATATACTTGTAAAATTTATACAATGTTTGGCATATTATTTCGCTTACACCCTGTACATGTTCTACACTGTCTACATTGAACACGTAGATGTTCGTAGATCTGCTAACTATCATGAAAGGTAGTTTGGTACAGATAACGTTCATTGCATTCTAAATATAAATTTCTCGATAACCATGTAGATAACTATATAGTTTATTTTTTATATTGATAAGATTACATGTCTAGGAATCATCAATCAAATCATTTTAATTGGTAAATCATTTTAATTGGTTTCATATTTTAAATATTTTGTTTACATGTGTATACAATTTATCTATACATATAAAATGGTTTGTACTGAATGACTAATTGACGGGTCAACGCACAGCCTAAACCGCTGATCATAGAGACCTGAAACTTGGAGGGTGTGTTCTTTGTATGACGTAGGCATCCGATAAGAGGGTGAAAAACGGGGGCAAAGTTTATATGGGACAACGTGATTCCTTGGTCCAATCTACTTCAAATTTTGCATAAACATTCAGTATATTTACCTAAATACTAAGTGGGCGAAACTGCGACGGTCAGTGCTAGTAAATTATATAATAGTTGAATCAGAATTAAAATAATAATTTAATAATGAATGATATCATTCCCCCAGGTTGGAACACTGTCAATATAAAAAATCAACTATATTCGTTAATTAATATTCACAAAGTACAAAAATGTTATTTTAGAAAATTGCATATGTTATATAATTATTTTTTAAATGAAAATGTTTTTTGCTAAAAAAAAAGAAGGTAAATGTAGATGTTATAGCGTTAATTATTATTCAAATCACACTGCCGTTTTTTTTTAATGACATAAATTATATAAACAGCGACCGCCTTTGTTTTATAAATCGAAATATACATCAATAAATCGACGAAGCAATCAAATAAAATCGTTATTGACATTAGAAACCAATGAATACACAAGAATTATCTTTAGTTGCATTAAGGTAAGTAGTCCTTCAAGTATGTCACGAATCCTGTTCGGCAGCTTTAATCCAAAAAAAAAAAAATTCGTTACGCAGAAACTGTGTCAACTTATCGAATTTCTTCAGAAGAAAATACATAATTTCTTTTTTGGAAAAATATCTTATTTAAGTTTTATTTGACTAATATTCATGGAGATTTTTTTGAATATCATCAAATTTTGCATGAAATTTTGTATCTCATATACTTTTGGTATTTGAAAAGCCAACTCAAGAGCCAATTGGAGGAAACGGTTAGAGCGTAGAGCATGAAGAATAGATATATTAGGAGAGCGAACGTAATGTTAAAAAAACGGTCAAGAATTGGTGTAACTATCTTTTATCAGTAGGGGTCACTGGTCTCAGTGCCGTACGGAATTTAAATGTTTAAAAGTAGGCGCCAAGTCTTAGTTTTATAGATAATAAAATATTGTTTTCGATTATCAAGTAATAATTAAATAAATATTAATAATAGAGAATTCTTAATAATCTGCAATAAATTAAAAGATGAAGAATCATAGTGATAATTTTGCAATTAATAATAACATACAATATATGTTTACAATAACTGACATATATTAGATAAAGAAAGATGACAAAACCGGTAATTACAGACCTTATTCCTTTCGTAAATGCAGACACGCATTCCTAACCTTAAACAACCTTTCACTCATAGATATATAGCAGTATATCTATGCTTTCCCTGTACAACATCGACCCATTTTTTCACATTTATAAAATTAAAAAATTTTTATACTTACAATTTTTATTTGTAAGATGACCGATAACCGTTGATTTTAATATGTAATAATAATAATAATTCCGTACGGTCAGATTCGCACTGTCGCTAGTGGCGAAAATACTAACTATGATCTCTACACGTTTTTGAGGACACAAAAACAGACGAATTGCCTATGTCGTTCAATCTCCTAATATATCTATTCTTCATGGCGTAGAGGATGAAGAAACCACAAAATATAGAATATGTCTATATTTTGAATATTCGAAAATGTGGGAAAGTAATAAAAGCAACCTGACTACAATCCATTTGTTTGAGGTTAGAAATCGGATGGAAAAGACTTCTTGGTGACCTGATCAGAATTTAAAAATGGGATGTCAGCGGTGTCAAAAGTTTGATATCCTCTTAGAACAATCGGTTTCGGTCAGCAGTTGTCCGTATTGAAATTCTGGGTTTGATATATTAAAAGCACTATTGTGTAACATCTTCTTCTCAAAAACTGGATAAAAGAGGTACTCAATTATAAAATTTAGACAAAAGAACGAAGTTTCTCTTGTGTCACATTGTACAGTCATTACAGCCTTTGTTACTGGAATCTTGTAAAAAAGTCTGACACGTATATAATCATTAACATAATATTAATAAGTTTATGTTGTAGGTACGTTCATGAACACATGAAACATGAGCGTATGTACATGAAAAAGCTGTGCTTCTGAATGAGTTTGAGTGCTTTAATACTGTATAACAAACATAAGGCACAACGTTTGTATGACGTTATCATTATTCATTTTTAGTTTTACATTCTTTTGGATTTTATTACTTCTTGTCTTAAAAACATTTTACATTGATTTTGTTCCTATCGCATTCTAACATTAATAATCTAATTTTAATGACTTTTTCCTGCTCATATAAGTAGATCTATGTATAGCTAAGTTCGTACAGCACTGTGTCCCAGTATGCTGAGACTATGAGTTCGAATCCCATCAAGATGTCGATGATTTTGAACATGCTTTTATCTATGTATATAATGAAATAGATGCAATATAATTTTTTAATTGGATTTTCCGGACGTCTGAATAATTTGAAATTAATTAAATACTGATATGAAAAAATTTACTCGTCAACCAGGAATCGAACCTCGGACCTGCGGATATCTAGTCCAGTATGCTTCCGCTACACCAAAGACGATTGTGACGTAACAGCCAACCTTTTCATATCATTCTTATTTTAATTTTATTTAGACAGTATACTTTTCTGTCGAAGTTATTATTCATATATATTTATTTGTGTATACTTAAGCGTCAACATTACGATGTTTGTCCAAATTCCTTTCGGTTACGTAAGACAAACTGTAGAAGTCTTTAGCGTATACTATTTAGACAAATGTCATTGTCAATGAATTTTTAATTAAATACTGATATGAAAAAATTTATTTGCAGACGCAAAATAATTTAAAAGAGAATTAAAGAGATTGACAACAATTTGAACTTTAACGTTAAAAAACTTGGGTTGCCAAATTTTATTTATATTAAGTATTGATTGCCTAATAGCCGATCTATATATTCAAATCACATGCAATTTGTTTTTTAACCAAAGATATATCCGTGGCCGCAAACAATTCTTACAAATATTTGTATTATCCATGATTTTCATTTTGAATCAGATTTAAAAAGTTTTGTTCAAAGTTTTTCACCATCGTCACCAGACAATAGAATTCGAATAGAATAGAATAGAAACTTTTATAGAATAATACTTTTCTACATAGAATTAATTCGTATTGTACAGAACACTGGCAATGGCATGCTATCAAGAACATAAGACAACAATGAACATCTTTATTTTAAGTAGTTTTTAAGAAGGTTACAAGGATCAAAAGAAGATCAGCATGCTGTTAGCTAATTGGGTGTTTGTGAAAACAATAAGTGAGCTTTTTGCATTACTTTATTAAAAAATGTTTTTTTTTTTTTAGAAAATTTCCTCTATAAAGAAATATAGCTATTAGTTTCAGCGATGGCATAATTTGTCCAAATGTCCATCGATCCAACTTAGTAGATATCGAAGAATAATCATATCTAGCGGACACTGTTTTAATTTGATCGGGATAAAGTTTATGTATGTGAGGTGCTTTTGGCATTTAAATTAGTATCTTCGCTAATAGACAAATCAGACGCTTAAGCGAGGGGAAAACACAATATTTGGTATGTCTCTCTTAATATTGGGCAAATCGAAAAATGTATAAGAAGTAAAGTTATAGAAAATAAATTTTCTTTTTATTTCATTTCCTATCATTTACTAGTCCAAGTGGGCGAGCGGTCTAAGGCATTATATCTGCGCAGTATACCTACTTGGAAACTGGGAGGTTATGGGTTCGAATCTTGACATCGGCAGTTTGTCAATTATTAAGAATTATTAAGAAAAAAAGGAGCGGTTAATTGACTAAACTGTCGGCGTATGGACAAGCACGAAGTAACCGGCTCTGCTTGAGAAGATTTTCTGCAGTTTCCTTCACGAACTCCAGATGCATATCGGCATAGTTCCTATCAAAGTTGGCAGCAACCGCATATCCTACCAATTACTAGTCTATACACAAAAATTCCTTCCACTCCACTCACATCCTCACAACTTAAGACATCACAATGGACCTTATGGTAGTCTCTACAATCTATCTATCTATCCTATCATTTTCTCAGTTTGCTCTAAATATTGATAGAAATATTTACGATTAAAGATTGAAATTTTAAATTCGAAGTATCTCTGTATTTATTATAATTTAAGAAAAAATGATCAGGTAATGAATTGTTGTTTTTCTACTACTTTGAGACCCCCCCCCCCCTCATAATACTGACCGATTTTACTCATTAACGAAGTTTTAATAACAAAAAAATATATTGTGGAAATCAACTCATGAATAAACCATCAACAGTTGATTGAACTTTGCCACGTTGTGTCATAATGCAATTTTATTTAATATTTATATGAAATGTGAAACATTCTGTCCTTGTCTGTTTTTATTTTGTCTAGTCGCTGGCCAACCAATGGGGATTATACTAAATAAACAACAACAACAATAACAATGAGCTGCAGCAGCATCATCCCTTCCTGATTGGAATTAGTATACAAAATTTGCAGAGTTGGCCTGATGCCAAATGAAATACAACCAACATTTCATTCCCTACATAATCATTTATTTTGGTATCGTATGCATTCTACAACTCATTCGACGAGCCATTACATTGTTTTATTTTACACGCAACGTTAGCTTTAATACACTGCACCTCCGTATACATAATACAAACTTCAAGACTCATAGTATATTCAATATGGAGGTACTGGCTGCTATCAATGTTCAAGTACAAAGCTAATGAGTTGGGTGCGCAACGAAAACAACATCTGACGACCGCATTCATTAATAACTTTTGTAGAGAAAATTTCTTGTGAAAAAAATATACGTGGAATACTACATCGGAAAGGGGCTAATAAATATTACGTAGTGTGTTTAAAAAAAGTAACATATAACATTTTTAGTTTTTTTAAACATATTTTTGATGTAGTCAAACATGTCTACTCCAGAGGTGGGCAGGAGATGACTCGGCCAAGCTCTGAGTGAGAGGTAGGGAAGAGAGATAGAGTTAATACAGGGTAACCTCTACCAATTATTAATATTTTCTTTTTTTAATTAAAACATTTTCTGAAAAAAATATAATAATACCAAATCTTTTTTATGGTCACTATTATACAAAGTAAATAATACAAGCAATCATTCAATACATACTCTGGAATTTTGGGCTGGTAATTAGGGTCATAAAATGTACCTTTTTAGTATATATCATATTTGTGTATGAATAAAATAAAAATATATAAAAAATATATATAAATCTTTTGAACCTTTAAGTTTACCGCTGGACCATTGTAATAAAAGAGGGAAATTTTTGCAAAGGATAATTTAAATAGAATTAAAGTTTTGGAAATTCCAAATGATTTGTCTAAATATTTTACTATACATATCCGAGAACTAATAAAGAATTATTTACCAGATTTAATTATTTTTTCTTCGTATGGAGTATGCTCAGTATAGTGTCATGGGAATTTGATGAATTAAGTTAAATTTTACATAAAGTGGAAATTTGAGTTCTTCGAGTTAGTCTACTTTGAATTGAAAAAGTGAAAAGTACTATTTGTAGTAGTGGGAATTATTTTTCGCATAATTTGTTTTTCAAAAAAAATAAAAGTAGTGAATTTAATAATGGAGAAGACATCGCAAGCAGTCTTGGATAAGTTCAGATTATTATTATTGTTATTATTATCATTATTGTTATTATTATTATTATTATTATGTTTTTTGGTGTATCTCTCCATACTGTAAAAGATATTATTTAAACAATAAATATTTTATAAAACTATTTCTAAATTGATTGAATAAATTATTGGGCAATAATCGGTAGGACAACCTGTATTGAAACATCGTTCCGTCTTGCTTCAAAACATACCTTCTTTACTTACTCTCACCCAGCTTATGGAGAGCTCGTAAGGCTCAGACGAGCTGTCTGTGCCCACCTCTGGTCTACTCTATCTTTTAAGTAAATAAAACGCTAGTCTGAGCATATATACATGTGTACAGAAGTAATGTGAGTCATTTCACACTATATACATATACATATGTATGCTATATAATACTTGTCCAATATTCTCCCAATACAATAACAAAACTGTAAGCTATGGTGTTACCCATTTAAAATGTTAAGAGAATTAAATTCTATGTATATAGAATGGTTTGCATATAAATGAACATTTTATTTGAATTGGGATCTACTGTTAACAACTAAATACACAGTTCATTTTAGTTCAGTTTAGTTGGTCGCGTAGCATAGCTTAGGTCTCGTTTTTATCTGCAATGGAAGCCGTAAGTGTTGCTGTAGTATATAAATCGATACTATTTATTTTAATAGTGTGTGTATGTGGTGAATTGTAGACAATTGATTGCTACTTTCAATAAATTTTCGCTACTATCATTTACATCGGGAAATAAAGCTCGATAAATTGAATGTTAAACAACGTGATCACTGGGAAAATATACTGCAAATAAAGCTTGGGAAAATACTGCTTCGGAATGCATCCAAGAGGCTATCTCTCGATGCACTGACACTGAACAGGATACAACTGCGGAAGGTTACCGGATTCATTACCGGACATTATCCCCTGCGAAAGCATCTACATACAATGGGATGGTCTCCATAACGGGTCTATTTTGTGCAGATTGTGTGGCGAGGAGGAAGAAACATTCAGCCACATAATATTTAACTACGAATCTGTAGGTTTCATCAGATACAAGATATTCGGCGCAGCGCATCTCACCCCGAATATATGAACCTTCAGGAAGACCTGATCAGCAAGCTCTTGACTATAGGGAATATGCATGAAAATTTTTTGTCACTTGAATTGAAGCATGTTTACTTGACAAATATCAAGGTAAAATTACTTTTTAAATAACTTTAAAAATAAGCGAGATATGAATGATTGAAATTCTCGATTAGACAAAGAGGGTGATAGCCCTCTTGATATGTTATGTGACGTCATATTACACTTTCACCATTTAAAATACACGTAAAACTCCGTTTTTAGTATTTTTGCAAGAAAGAGACAGATAATAATCTTTAAAAGCTTATAGCTTCCTTGATATTTTTCAGATTTTAATTTCGTTTTTAAATATTGTTACAGTATTAACATTTATTTTCATATTCTGAAAATAAATGTGAAAAAAAATTTTCATGCATATTCCCTATTGCCAAGATTTGAGAGAGGTGAATCTCATCAGGCATAATGGACCATAAGGTTGAAGGGCAGTACTGGTTTTTTTTTATACCCCAGGATATATCTATCTATCAAAGCTCGATAAATCGTTATATAAAAAAAAAAAACTAAAATGCAAGCTTTATATACTAAATAATGCTTTTATTTAGTATATAATACTTTTCGGGTCAGCTACAAGAGATAGTTTACAATATACTTTTTAAGGACCACTCTGTAATATTTATTTGATTAGTGCAAGAGATGTAATGTAGAAGAGAGAGAGAGAGTAGAAAAGCTCTAATGATTTGTGAATACTAAATTAAACCAAAAACTTTATTTGTATCCTGTGTTAACTTAATGATCTTGAACTTTATTGCTTTATATCTCTCTATGATATTTATTAATATCTTCAGATTAGTTTTCAGAAAACTTTTTAATAAAACTATATGTTGAGGTACTATATTCAATTAATTTTGTCTGTACAAAGTGTTTCAGAATTGGAATGGATCTATTTTAGAGATATGTGTGTCTGATCTCTACAAAACAGTTCCATACAAACATATTATGACGGCTCAAACATAACTGAATATCGGGATATTGAATTAAACATTCGGCGAGTCACTGTTCAAAGTTCGGTTTTCAAGTCCTGTAGTATTAGGACGATACTTGCGGTAGGTATCAGGATTCGAATCTATACTCGCAGCATATTGCGTAACATTAAATGAAGAATAATTAATAGATTTCTTTTAGAATTCCCATTGATTGATGATGTTGATGGATCCGGAGATTATTTATCTTTTTAACTTTCAATATCTCGGATTGTAAATGAATTCATTGGAGACATGATTGTATGACCTTTTTTATTGATTTTGAATTGGGAAATATATATTTGAAATAGTGCTCCACAATTCTGAAACACCATGTACAGATATATATATATATAGGGTGAGTCAAAAGTCATGGAGTTTTGAACTTAAACGGTGGATCAAGTACAAAAATGTCCAAGGGCTTTTCATCTTAGAATTTCATTCCCTATCCACCCTTTCATAAAACTCCATGCTTTTTGGCACACCCTGTATATATATGTGTAATATAATTTGTTCGTTTTAATCGATATAAGTTTGTAGAATTAAATTTTCCGTATTTTCTATTTAAATGATACCACGTAATTAATTTACCTCATCAATTATTTCAGAACCTAAGTAATTATTTTTAGACTACAGTGTGATTCATGTATTGATGTATATTAGACTGGTTGTTCATATTCCAATAATTGAACCAATTAAAATAAATACCATAAAATAAAATAAAATCGTGTCAATTTGTTAAATAATTTCGTTAACAACGAATTCTTTTCGGAATCTAGTATTGCTTGATTGCCTTTTTTTCAATAGGCTTGTTCAGTTTTTTATTATCATGAGTGTACCCATACACATAATATATGGGTACACTCTCGACATAATAAAATAAATTAAATTAAAAAATAGTATCGAAAGAAACAAAAAAGCAATATAAAATTGGATAGAAGTTTGGATTTGATTTTAATTAAAGTGAATTCCAAATAAAAGTACTAAATTTGTAAGAAAAAAGCTCAAATCAACACATTTTAGAGTATGTTTGTTTGTATGTTTGTGTAATTTACTGATGTTGTTTGGTGTTGCTGAACGACCAATTTAATGTCAACAACTAATTAAATTCTTTTCTTGTATAAATTCTATACACATAGAATTCATAGAATTTGTATTGAACTATAAAATAAATATAAATAGTTTTATTTATTTAAGTCCTCCAATAATATACACTTCAAAAGCTGTGTTTAAATGGTCATCTTATCGCAATACTTTGATGTTTGCAATGCAATTTTATAATTTGTAAATAAAACATTAGAGATACAACATACAGGGTGTAACAAAAATAATATGATCATCTAATGAAAAAGTAAGCGAAAATATTTTTTGGAAATATTTTAGAGATGTGGTGTTGAAGATTTGAATTACGTAACCTGACCAACCATAAGACGTTTTATGAGCATTCTTTACGTTTTATGAGCAGAGATTCTTTGAGTTTAATAATATTTAAAATAACAATACACATCTGCTTGTAAATTCTTGTCACAAGTCTCATCCAGTTTCTTCAGCATTTCCCATAGTTTTGTTATTTCAGAGTTAAGTTATGTCAAAATTAGAATTCATTGTTAGTTAATAGTTTTATATCAAGTCAATTGAAGTAAAGTTTTTTTTTGGTTTTGTGAGCGTTTCAATATATTCAATAATGATAGTACAATCAAGTTAGACACTGAATTTAGTTTCCAACCTGTATTCAATCATTAAAACCAGTTGATAGTAAAACATTTGCAAATACACTCACCATCAACCATACTTTATCTATCGTATACTTTTACTAGAAAAATGAATAGAATTAGAAGAGCTATTTACTTCTGTTACGTTCATGCAATACTTTTAAATTGAACTACTTTTTGAAAAGTAGGTATTTATAAAAAGTTGTGTTGTTACACAACTTAAATTTAATGTAATACATGTTTTAAAAACTTTTAAATTTATAACGACGGAGTCAAAATAGCAAACAACATTTAAATACAAAATGAAACTAAACTGAATGCTTCCATCTTCAACTTGATTCTCTTTTTAATGAACAACCATTTTAGTCTATTTTATTTTTTGTGTTGAACGAATGATTCAGATTCAGATTTAGACTTAATTCAGTTCAGTTGAGTATGTAGCGGTAACGATCCTAAAAACAATTATGCTTTCTTTTAGAAACCATTGCTCCTCAATTATATCCTCCCCAATTTACCACGGTAATTGTTATTGTAAATTACCTTGGCAACTATCAACAAATATAATTTGACATTCATTTAATATTTTTAATAAAGATAATTTATATCTTTCAACTTGTCTTCTAATTTATTAAATGTATTATAATTATTAATGATTCAAATATAATCATTTATCATCTTACATTTTTGAGATTTTTTTTTCCTAGGGTACTTCCAGGTGTCCTACAAAGTTGATATTTAGAACGAAGATATTTTTACCTGGAAATTGATAATTTTTACAATTAAACTTACAATGTTATTGTCTGATGTAATATGTTTTCTACATGGTAGTTTCAATTTGATACAGTCTAATATATAATAATAAATTCTATGATCTGTGATTGGATAATTACATTAGCAAATTACATTTAATAAAACTTTTGTGTTTTCAGTAAAAAACCTAAGCAAAAAGTAATGATAGCTGATGAAAAAACATAAATGTGAGAGGGATCAAGTTTTCGCATTCAAAAAGTCGTGATATCCCAACAAACACAAAAGAGTTCGCCTTTAAAAGTTGTAAAATCTATGGAAGGACCAAGTATTCTAACAAAAGTGAGAAAATCATTGGTATATATTTATTGGGTAAGTTTCTCCAGTGCAGGATTTTTATATTTATCTTGGCAAGTTGGATATATATGGCACTGAATATTATGTCTGGATATTGAAATCCAAAATCTAGCCATGAAAGTATACTCAATATTCACAAAACATCCGGTATATTATAATTGATATGAATAGACACTACCTACCTACAAACATACATACATCTATGTGTATGTCGTCAATATGTGTTTCCTCTAAACTTAATTGAATTTGTAGATCTTATTTCCCATTAATTCCTACAATTTAATTAACATGATTATATTTGCATATGAAAATCATTTTTATAAACTAATTCATTCTAAATCTATTTACGATGTGAACACGAGTCTACATATATTTAAACATTAATGTCTTCTTATTTATAAAATTTAATTAGGTCACATCTATTGTAAATTGATTTTTATCTACAAATTGAAATTGAAATTGAATTTTATTTTTATGTTGGTAGAGAGTTTTTCATTCGTATCGACTAACATTCTACATTCAAAAGACTGATGATGTCCAGTATGAAGTTGTCTGCAATTCGAAGGCAATACTTCTTGTCTTTTAATATGTTCAAACCAAAAACTAGAACTCAATAAAGTCCAACCATATTCATTTCGTCGATATCAGAACAAATATCACAACACAAATCATCTGAATCTGAATCCACAAAATACATACAATAAATGTATCGAGAGGAAGTTTTTAGGAGAGGAAGAAGAGAAGATTATCTAACCGAACATAGTTGTAACAAATTAAAAGTTTGTAACTAAAAGTTTGATTTATGAATTTCATTGGTTCATATAAAATATGGTTGATGGTCACATGTTCAAAGTTCATTTGAACTTTTATCAATTTATTAGCTATATAGTTCTGCAACATAACTTGCATGTCTTTGGATATTATTTGAAAGAGACCTTACTTTATTTAGAAATGCAACCATACAAGGAGTATTCGTACGTAATATATATTATATGTACTTAAATATTAACTAACGTTGCATGAAATAAATAGCATTCTAAATTGAATATTATATTACTCGTAGCTCGTAGCATGCCACGAGTAAAATTATTTGTTGGAAGATCAATGTTTCCCACACAAATAACTGTACCCATATAGTGAATAGGAATGTATTTAGTATGTTCTATATATATATATATAGTTGATCTCAAAATTGGTGTTCTTTTTAGAAAATATCATTAACCGTTGTGACTTCACCCGCAAATTTGTAAGCCCTTAACTGAGTAACATAATATTTCCCCACGTCAAAGACTGATTGTCTTAAAATGCTTTTATTTTATAATTTATAGGCTATAAATATCAATTTTTATATCTCTAATTATAGAATACTGTACTATTAATTTTCTCTCTATTTTATCCCCCTTAAGGGTTGATTGAAAAAAAACCGCTGAAACGTGTATTTCTATATATTCATAAAAGCTAAGCCGCACAGGTTTCGTACTGAGATTGTGTCTAAACTATTGGTTTTGTGTAATAATATTTCATATAAAAGTTGTTTGCTTTTATTATTACACACGGACAACGATTTAATAGCAAACGCGGACACGGATGCATAAAACAAAAAATGTATAGCCTATATTACTCGGAAATAATGTAGGATCGTGTCAGTGAAAGAATTTTTAGAATCGGTTCAATAGCTCCAGAGATTACCCAAAACAAATGGTTAGAACAAAAGTTGTTCGTATTTTCATGAGAAACAACTTTTATTTGGGATAGTCTTTCGAAAACCAATAGATTTGGCACAAATCGATTGTGAAAGCTTTAAGAAAGTACGTCGCTCTTATAGTTAATGTATATGGGCCACAAAAGGCCTTTTTTCGAAAATCTTCCTCTATTTTGAGCCTTCAACAAGTTTCGATTTCTATGAATATTTTCGATTACTATAATGAATTCATTATTTTAAAAAAAATATTTAAGCAAAATATCAGTTTAATTGGATGGCTAAAATTTTGTAATAAGGCATTTTATTTGACACTTTCATTTACGCATCGTATAGTAGAAAAATATGTATACATTAATTTGTAAAGATCACTCTCACTTCCAGTGTGATTCGCATTGTTAATTCAAGATCAAAATATAATTTGAATTGTATAAATATTGAATATATATATGATGTGTTCTTTAATAATAATCCACTACAGACTTGAGAGTGATATAGTTTAGGTTTGTGTCAGTTAGTCAGTCAGTCAGTCAGTCAGTCAGTGACATTGTGACTGACTGTCATACAGAGACACACAGTGACATACTTACTAAACTGATTCCCATTCCCACTTCTCAACTCAGAGTATAAAACTATATAAACTAAAATAAATATTAGGATATCGATTTAAAATAATGTTATATCATTGAAAATAATAATAATATAGGTTTATAAACCACTATGTACTACTTATATTTATATATATATATATATATATATATATATATATATATATATATATATATATATATATATATATATATATAACGTGTTCAATCTATTTCTATATATTACGTCAATATATCTATTATCTATTTATCTGTATAAAACGCAGTACAATAGTCCAAATGTTGATTTGAATACGTATGGGTGACGTCATAATAGATGATGGATGTTGATTATGTTTTTAATTAAATTAGAAACAATTCATTAGTTCAGTCCCAACTTTGTAAATAGTTAAAAACATGAATCGTAGGGAAAAAAATTCATTCAATGTTATAGTTAGTCTAATTTTGTATATCTGTCTGTTTGTCCGTCAAGACGATAACTCAGAAACGGACAGAAGTAGAGTAAACTGAAATAAGTGACCATAACTTGGAAAAATCAGAAAACGGAATAACATTTGTCCGATCTCAACTTTCTACTAAGACAAAACAGACTTTAATGATTTACATGTCAATCAATGTGTATAACGTAGATATACGTAGTATAATATCTACGTTACCTACGTTATAAACTACATAATAACGTAGTTGGTATACCTACAATAATAGCATGTGATGGTATGGTTTTAAAATAATAATAATTATTGTAAATCGTGGATATCCTGTTTTCAATTCAAACATCACATTCATCACATTTATAGTATATTTATTTACAGGGAACAGGCATGTTTATTAATATATACAGGATGGCCTACATTAAAATCTACAACAGATAGTGTGTGTACGGTGGTGCTCATACGAAATTATATCTTACCTTTACTTGCCTTTAAACTACAACGTTTTGTATTTGCTTTAACGTAAATCTTTGTCCTATTTTAAATATTTAATAAAATAGAATGAAATTTGATGAAATAAAATTTGATGAAATAAAATTTGATGAAATAAAATTTGATGAAATAGAAAGATAGTTTAGAGTATATTCAGTGGCGTAATTATCGGAGGTGTTACAAGAAGCAATGACCGTGGCCCCTAACTCAGGAGTTCCCAAATTGTGAAACTATCCCAGTGAATATACTATTAAACAATTGTAGAGACGTTGATAAAACATTTTCGATATCAAAATATTCATAAAAATTAATAAAGATTATTAATTTTATTATTATAATTAATAAAGTATTAATAAATAAGTGACATAAATTGATTTCCACAAATAATTGACATAGGTATATCATTTTTTGTTGTTGATAGCTCCGTACTAATTAGTAAACCTCAATTACCTCCTTTTGTGTATATTATTACAAATATTTTACAATGATAAAACTCTCAAATATTTGATTAAAAATTAAATTAAATATAAATTAATATAAATTTGATAATGAATGCGCAAGCAAGCAAGGGACGACACAACAATATTTTATAATTTAATTAAAATTTTTAATTAAATTATAATTATTTTTGGGGGTTTTATTTTACGTGTATAAAAATAAATATAATAGAATTTATTATATATATAATATAATATATAATATTTATTTATTATTTTGTGGTTTTTATATTTAACAAAATTAATTGTAAAAAATTATGATGATAATGAAAATTATGTTATTTTTTTTTGTATTTAAATTATATATAAAATTAATATAATTTAATTAAAAATCAAATTATGATTTAAGATTGTATTAATATTTATTAAATTTTCTTTAGAACATTTCAATTTGACTATACAGTTGAAATTAGGTACAGGAATGTCTTCAGCATTATTACCCCATGTTTTTGATAAAAGAAGAATATTAGAATTACGTGTCACATTATCAATGATATTATTTTTAAGGGCTCCGCAAACTTTATATATTAAATGTATATATTGATAAACATGACCCCTGGTCCTGATAAATTTCACTAACTCTGATTCTAATGTAAATAATGAATTTAAAGCCACTCTTCCAAACTTTAATTTGGACGGAAAAAGTGAGGCTGGTTCGATTCTACCATGATCAAATGTAGAATCATTCGTTTTACATACAATATATAATTTTTCTATTGTAGTCTTTCACTTCTATATCATTTTGTTTAACTTTTGTGTCTTAATAGTTATGTTGACCTTATTTAATATTATTTTAATAAATTATTTAAAAAGAAGTCTAGCTTCTTACGTGCATACATAGGCACACACACACACAGGTAATTTGTATTGTAATACAAAACATGATCGATCATTTTGATTGGTCAATTCTTGATAATTTTGATGAAATGGTGATTTTCTTAATTAAAATCACAAATATTTTGATAATAATTAAATAAAATAACAGAGAGAATTTGGACTAAGAATTGTAAATCAGAACTTTAAATTTGATTCAGTTGGACGTTTCGTCTCTTTATTGAGACTTCTTCAGCAACTACAAATATAACTTCACTGTGATTTTATTTATTTATATACTTTTATTTTGGACGTGATAAACTTTATTTTCTTTCCAGCCTGTATACATATATATATATATATATATATATATATATATATATATATATATATATATATATATTTCTAAATCAATCATAATAGACGTGGTACATATAACGTCATACAACTGTTTTGTACTTCCTTTAACCAATTCTAATAATACAAAACCTACAGATATAGATAGATAGATATCATATCAAATAATGAGATAAATGTGGGTGTAGACGTGTGTGTGTATTGGTGTGGATGGATTCTGTTATCCATCATACATACGATACGTATCTATTATATATGTTGTGTAGTCTATAGTGTTTATAGTATTTATTGTGGGATTAAAGTGGTTGGTTTGTCTATAATTATTGATATGGAATTATTTATCTATTCATCTATTCGACTACATATTTATAATGGTTTTGTAGTCAGTCTCTCATGTTGTAGTCAATATCAACCAACAAGTTTAGTACTAAAATACATTTTGACACTGATCTAACGACTCACAGCGACTGACCAATGTGTGCGGCTGCGGCTACCTATCTATTGAGAGTGTTACGTCAATTACATATTTATTTTCAATTTGTAAACTATCTGTCAAAAGAATACCATCTATTGAAAACAACACAAGTATATCACTTCATCACTTGCTAATGAAATAAATTTGTATTGACAATCAATTCAACCATTTTCAAAAAATTTAATACCTGTATATCAAGGTTAGCTTCGCTGAACACCCTCACCTTATTGACAATAACAAAAAACCGCATGGACAGAAAAGAATACCGCTAATAAATGGGCTGGGCTCTGCACACATTAATCCTTTAATTGGTCAGTCAACTCAAATAATCTTTCAGGTACTACTCTCAGTCAGATCATATAGAAGACAAAACTTTTTTAATATTATTGTGAGACATGCACCAAATTAGCAACGAGCAACATATCTCTGACTCCATATTCCAGAGATAGTTACGATTAGATAATTCATACGGATGATGACTACCTTGTAGTTGAAATACGTATTTATAAAATACAAATAATTGTTCTAGGAATTGGACCAAAATTTGACATTTAATTTCAAAAAACCTAGAGTTCTTTTTGATTATTTTAATAATGTTGATATTAGTGGTACAGGTAGATTTGTTATTAGCATCCACATATCAATAATATTTGGTTGACTATTGTGGTTTTGTATTGTTGTTCCGATCTATGTGAACTAAATACCAAACCATATGATATCGCTCGACATGTATTGTGGTTTTGTATGGTTGTGTAGTAGAATTCATAGTAGACATCATCATTATTTTTAGTCTACAATGAAATCCAATCATATTATTGGTACAAATAATTTTGTATTAACAATAATCTATACCAAACTATTTTTATATCCGGTATATTATATATACGCAGGGTATATTAATATTAGTTCCGACTTTGTAACGGGTTTCTCTGTGTCTATAAGCTAACTTAAGAACGAAAAGAGATAACGTGTTAAAATTTACAAAACTATTATTTTTGAAAAATTAATTTTTTTCAGATTAAGATGTTATGTGTTATAAATAAAAAATATGTATTCCATCATTCCATAATAGATAGATAGATAGATAGATAGATTGTAGAGCCTGTCTTGGATGGACTACAGTTCGACCATAATGTCCAGTGTGGAGTGGAAGGACAGACAGAGGCACGTAAACCTTTAGTTTTATTTTGTACCATTCAATAAAGTTTATTGAATTTCTGTTTCTAAATATTACTTAATAATATTTTCTTTATTGGTATTTGAACGAATGTATTATTTATTTCATTTTTGTTTTTGCCTTTTCTTTTCTCTCTCGTGTTTCTAACTTGGTAATACACCTAAGAGTTATATTATTAAATTTTATTCTAAGAAGTTTCTTTAATATCCATTAATATGAAATACAATATATACAATTATGCCTTCTCATGGGCCTTCAAATTCTTTGATCCAAAAATTTAATTAAATTAAATGTTATTCCTCCGTAATGGTAAACTCGTTTACCAGTTTGTGATAAATTAAATACATCTTAATATAAATCTTTTTATCTGATTATAAATAAAATTATTTTTCAAAATTTAAATGGTTAGACTACCTAAGGTGTGTATAGACTCACATGACATCTGGTGACAATAACTAGAAACAGACTATTGAGTCTCAACTGTGATTTTTCGTTAATAAAATATAAAAAAAAATACTGTTTTGTTAATAAAACTCATTGTTTTAATAAATGTAACTATTTATTTAAACCTAGCCTGACTAAAGCCACCATTTTGGAATATGACGTCATTAGTAACTTTACCAATAAGTATGCGATAGAATGCAATAAAAAAGCTATCTCTACACATAGCATTAAGTAATATGTGTGTTGGCGCTGGGAAGACACTTCGTACTAAGCACTGCATATCCCATGTACACTTATCTGCGCTTCCACCATTTTAATTAAGTACATAATGAGTTTTTATAAAATATAGTTTATATCAATAATAATTAATGGATGTTGATTAAATTTTAATATTATTATATAGATTTTCTCAAACGATTTTAATTTATAAACAGATCAATTTGTATTTTTTATTTGTAAAATGAATAAATTTTGTTTGAAACTCAAATCACAATTTTCAAATGGGAATTAAATATTTGATGTTGAAATAGCTCTATTTGAATACATTCCAACAGCAACGAGTAAGTTATCGTTCAAGTCAAGTGAAATAAAGTGATCAGTTGTTGTTATTACAAGTCTGAACTATTTTAAAATGAATAAAATTTGACTGTAAATAAAAGCATTTAGAATGATTTGAATAATATGAACACACACACATACACACATACAATGCATGAATGCAACCAGTAATGAATATAAAATTTAATTAACTCACAAGTAAGCAAACAATTCGTACAGTAAGTAATAAAACAGGAGTAAGTACAATTAAAAGTACTAACATCATATATATATAACGTAACAGTTCATTCCTAACATAACATAACCTTTAACTATTTAATGTAGACATTTTATATGCAGCTGTGTGCAATGAATGCAATTTGAATAAAATTTATTTTGAAATGTATACACTCAACGTTTATTGTACGAAAATTATTTGCAAGAAAAACTTTATGAAATTGTTTTTACGACAATATTACTGAAATGCATTTCAATTTTATATTATTAAAACTCATAAACATATCTAGCTAGCTGTTTGTACTAGTATACAGTGCACGGCGAAAACAACATCTGACGACCACATCAAATAATGCTCTATATCCATTCAAGGGGTGTATTCAGAAATATAAATCAGTATACTGGCCAGTATTAATGACGTTATGGAATCGACGCCATATTGTACTGGTATACCGCCATTTTATACTGGTGAGAAAACTGTGACGTATGATTATTTTGCCGGGTGTGTGCATCAGACTGTTTAGAACTTCTTTTTATATAAAATAATTCATTATTCTTATAAAAAATGGCATCTGAGAAAACTAAATCAGTACTACTAACATTATAGCAGCAGCTTATGACGTCATGCACTGGCCAGTGTATTTTTGAACGATTCAGCAGTATGGCGTCGATTCGTGACGTCATTAGCACTGGCCAATATACTGATTTATAGTTCTGAATACACCCAAGGAATAGCAGATTTTTATAAATTAAAGAAATACAAATTTCTGATCGCTAAAAAATATAGGTAAAGTACCATCTCTGAAAGAGGCTAATAAATATTACGTATTGTGTTTAAAAAAAGTAACCTATAACATAAATTTTAATAAATCTGTTGGTTGTCCAAAACAAACATAATCATAATTTAATAAATTTTATTGAAAATCTAGTTGAAATGGTCTAAATTTATATTATTTAATTAATAGAAATGGCGATTCCAATTATAAGAATTGTGTAATGATTTTACAAAAGAGTTTTGGATAAAATCAGGTCAAATATTTTCAGTAAAATTTGTGAAATGTCGGATTATAAAGAAAGTAATCTACGCCGTTTTATTGTTAGATAATGTTTGCCTACTTCGTAGTATCTTCCGAGAAAAAAGAATTTAGTAGCACTAAAAAAATATTTTGTGAATATTCTCTCACTGGAATTTAATACAGTCGTTTTTTTTTAACAGAGAGAAGATGACTCTTAATTAAAATTACAAACAGAAGTAACCACCCCCAAAACCTACCCAACCTCACCCCTTGTTATTTTTTAATACTCTTTATCTTAAAAATATATAAAAACATTTTTATAGACATATACCTGATAAATTTAAAAATATATATATATATATATATATATATATATATATATATATATATATATATATATATATATATAAATATATATATATATATATATATATATATACATATATATACATATATATATAAAAATATAAGGGTAATAAGGGTATTTAAGGGCGGTAATGTAAACATTTACTTACCAAATTAACAACGAAACACAACGTTATCAAGTTAAAATGTACACATAACCTCATTTTTATATTCAAAGAGAAAAAAAAACCGTCTCATGTCATATATTTTTCCAGTAGGATTTTCACTGATGATAAGAAACCAATCTGTTAATGAAATCTTTGTACTGACAAATTTTAACATAGATTATTCCAACAGGATTTTTTTTATCCTTATTTTTCGTACTTCTATGATAAAAATTCATTGTATATCAAATTGTAGTGAAAAAATTGAGAAATCTCATCACTTTGGTTAACGTCTATTTGTTGAATACGAATTCATTCATTTGAAAGTTTATTAGAAGTTCTTACATTCAATAATGAATGCTAGTTATTTTATTTTTTTATATACAATAAATAGTTTTTTTCAGAAAAAAAGTTTGCCATTTGTTATCAAAATTTCCATAATTAATTAAAAAAAAAACTTTGGAGAAACAAGTAGCACAAAACATCAATAAAAACGCTTGACCTATATAAAACTATTAATTAACAATGAAATATTTTTAAACAAAAGTCTTACACAATAACAAGAATAACAATAACATGAGATTTTCAATAACTGTAAGATTATCAAATATAATTTTTATGACATGAATTTACAGGCAAATATTATAATCAAGATTCATATCTTCTTTAGGTGGTTTCTAACCAGTCCAAGTGGCCGAGCGGTCTAAGGCGTTATGTCTGCGCAGTATGCCTTCTTGGAAACTGGGAGGTTATGGGTTCGAATCCCGACATCGACAGTTTGTCAATTATTAAGAAAAAAAAGGGCGGTTAATTGACTAAACTGTCAGCGTATAGACAAGAACGAAGTAACCAGCTATCCTTGAGAAGGTTTTCTGCAGTTTCCTTCACGAACTCCAGATGAATATCGGCATAGTTCCTATCATAGTAGGCTGCAGCCGCATATCCTACCAATTTCTAGCCTATACACAAAAGGTCCTTCCACTTAGGCATCACAATGGACTCTATGATCGAAGTATAGCCCGTCCAGGCCGGCCTCTACAATCTATCTAGGTGGATTCTAGAATATCATAAATGTTTCTGAAATATTTTCTGAAACAATTTTCCCCAGATATATTTTGGATTAGTTTTACATCTGATTATGAGTTATTTCCGTTCCAATCTGTATATTTGTAAATAAATATCATTTAATTATTGTAAAATTCGTGTTATTAATCAGACTGTAATCTATCACAATGTTTTAGAATTGTTTTTTAGGTCATGTCGTATGGTCGTATACAGTTAGTGATGTTGTAATCATATCGTGAAAATGAAAATGATTTTATTCAATATTTAATATCATTTTTCATTTATATTTATCACGCAAAATACAAATTATTAATATTTGCAATTAAATTCTATATCTGATATAACACACAACTGAAGAATATAAAATTGAAAGCTCTATTTTATGGTTAGTGAGTGTATGGTTAAAGTAACCAAAGCTTCTATAATAATATTTTGCCATTTCATTTTCGAATACAATAATAAAAAGTTAATAAACTTTCATTACATGAATGTTATAAATGTTTAAACAATCTGCAGACCAGACCAGACGATATCATCAAACGATTTTATTACAAATATAATTTATTTAGAATTTTGTACTCAATGGTGCATGAAATTACTGGTGCAAACAACAAAATTATTAATTTATCGAGAGGCCGGAGGAATACTGAAATGTGTAATCAATAGTTTTATATTTATAGCAAATTGAATTTAGAGTGGACTCGAAACGATATGTATATGGATTCATTCTTACACTGATAGAAGTAATTCCTGCGAGTAAGAATCATTTTTTTTAAACCAAGAATTTCTGACTCTCTGGTATAGGGAAGATAACATATATTTGGTATAAGAAAATAACTATCTTGACATCTATAGTTTTGACTTGAGAAAATTATCTTAACTAAAGATAAACTGACTCAAGAATCTTGAAATTCTTAAATGGAAATAATGATTTCTTTGGACCAAGATGCTTAAATTTCGGACCAAAATAAACATTTGTTTAATCCAAATAAATGAAACTTTTTGAAAGAAGTAATGATATACTTTAGTTAAATATATTTAAGTTCAATATATATACTTCAGTTAAAGAAGCTGCATAAACTTTCTCTTCTTGTTGTTTTTATTTATTTTTTAATAAGAAATATATGTTATTTACAAGCATTTGATTTTTTTGACTAAAGAATCACAAGAGTATTTGGCCAAGAAAGGCTCTCTTAGGCCCAGACTTAGGCAAAGATTTGATTTTAGTTTGTTCGCTCAACTTAATACATGTTTTTGGTTCGATAGCGTAGTCTTGAATCAAAACAAGGATTTCTTTATTGAAGCAAATATTTTGAAGATATTATATTTTCTTGAGGAAAGAAATTCCTTCTATCAGTGTACAAAAATAGATCAACTCAAAATAACAAAACAGAAAAACAAAATGTCTAAAATGAGCCAACATATACCTTTTATTTTATTTAAGTATATAAAATCATTCGAAGAACTTAATAGTTACTCAATATTTACTCAATAAATGTGATGCCAATATCACATCTATAATAAGTGCAAATAACAACTAACTGAGTTAATTACTTAAACACTCTATATATACTGAATTTATGAAAATAAAAGTGTCAAACAAAAGTTTATATAAAAAAAACCGAATATTTTTTGTCTTTTAATTTTTGTTCTATATCCAACGGCTTCAAAGATGGACAGTTTTGCCCATTTTGTCTAGGCAAGGTTCGATTTTGCCCATTCACGAACTAATATATTATAATATTTTTTATCGTTACGTTAAGTCAGGACTAAACTAAATATATCCTGTGTATATTGAAAAAAATATGAATTAAAATGTGTGATTTGAAAATTTGTTCACGGCACAGTTTCATTTACATTTCTCCATAGTCTATTAAGCATAGGCATATTATTTCGCGTTCATCCTGTACACCTATGTTAATATATGTATGCTAAACATATATAAAGTTATTTAGTTGGTAATATATAATCAATCACTTCCACTTCTATTCCAAGTTGAAACGGAAACAGGAAAATCAATTTAAATTGATGTTAACATTATTGGTTTCATTTTCATAAATTAGTGTAAATTTATATTGAAATTCTATTTGATATTGTTTTTACGAACTCGAATCAAGAAGTGTATTCAGTATTTGGGTACAACACTTCTAATTAACATAAACATTTAGTTAGTATGTCTTTATATTATTTATAATGACTATGACTGTCATGTTTGTCATGATTGTCATGTATTGATTGAGAAATTAGATTTGTTTTAAAACGAGAAGAATCATTTGTAATTGATTTAGATATCTTATCTAAACCATTTTTGTAGTGCTTTGAATCGATTTCTTCAAACCGATCGATGATAGTCTTTACAAAGGAATGTTCAATACAAAACTTTTCAACGTCTTACAATAAAATGATGTACAATAAGGTGATCCATTAATAAAAGCTATTATTTTAGTTTTTATTACGCATGTTTTGACGGACTACATTTCGGCCATAAGGTCCATTGTGATGCCAAAGGATGTGAGGATGTGAGTGAATTGGAAGGAATTTTTGTGCATAGACTAGGAATTGATAGGATATGCAGCTGGAGCCGACTATAATAGGAATTATGCTGATATTAATCTGGAGTTCGTGAAAGAAACTGCAGAAAACCTTCTCAAGCATAGCCGGTTACTTCGTTCTTGTCCATACGCCGACAGATAAGTTAATTAACCACCCCCCTTTTTTTTTGCTTAATAATTGAGAAACTGCCGATGTCGGGATTCGAATCCATAACCTCCTATTTTATATTTTAATACCATAAAATAAACTAAGAATTATAAATCTTTCTCTGAATAAAATTGAAAGAAGGACTGTAGGATGTAACTTGATGATGTCTTTCCTATTGCAGATAAATGTCATAGTAAGTAATTGTTGTTGTATGATCCATATAGGGATAAAAAGCATCCAGACTCGACTCTCTATACAATGAAACAACAGCAGACCTTGTACTTCCTCTATTGACTTGTTGCTTGCAGTAATATGATGGGTGTTCCTTTGTCCATACACAATACTGAATACATATCATATACACGAGGTACGGATACTGCTGGTACGGGAATTGGTACGGGTATTGTATTGTAGTGTAATGTAGGCTACATAGGTAATATTGGAACTGGGTGATATGAATCGAAGCGATTTAGTTTCTTATATATATAGTAATCACATGCTATCTATCCAATACTATCAACTGAATCGATTGAGATTCTATTACACATGAACATGACTCACTCATACGATATTACAATTAGTTTTCATCATACAATTATTATATTGATGTTTTTTTTATACCCTGTATATAATATCGGTTTTGTACCGATTTCAGTAGTTTTAGATTCGATTTGTCAACAACTTTGACCAACATATATTTTCGAACAGTTTTGACAACTAACACCGTATAGGATAAAATTAGTAATGAAAAACAATGGGGTGTCAGTTGTCAAAACTGTTCGAAAGAATTAAAGAACATCTGGCTTATGTGAAATTTGGGAGTACCGAAAAATCGTGTATAGCTGCGCACGTTATTGAGAACAACCACAAAATTGACAAATCGAATCTAAAACTACTCAATTTGTGTATCTACATACACAAATTGAGAAAACAGATATTGAATTTAGACAATGGCCCAATTTCAAATTCTGATTTAATAAAATTAAATCATTTAAAACAAAAAATCTAATACCTGAATATCAAGGTCAGCTTCGATACCGTCACTGTAGTGACAAAAACAACGCCACATGGTCACAAAGAAATACCGTCAATAAATAGGTGGAGTTCTTCACAGGTCTAATCCGTTAGTCAGTCAACTCAAATAATCCTTAGGTCAGATCATACCCTCCGTCAAATCGTATAAAAGACAGAAATTTTTCAATATCATTGTGAGACACGCACTAAATTAGCAACAAGCAACATATCTCTGAATTCATATCCCAGAGATAGTTACAATTAGCTAATTCATACTGATGATGACTACATTGTAGTCGAAATTCGTATTTATAAAATACAAAAAAATGTTCTAGGAATAAGGGCAAAATTTGAAATGTAATTTCATAAAACCTAGAGTTCTCTTTGTTTATTTTAATAATCTTTATTAACTCTTGATGGGGCTGAAATCGTGCAAAACCAATACACCCTATATATTTATAAAATAAGTATTCAAACAACATGAGTGTAACACCTTACCATATTCCCACACAAAAAGAAACCAACAAATTTCCGACAAACATTCGTGATAAATTGGTCGTGATATCACGTAATTTTTCGATACATTCAAACTTTTGAATTCGCAGTGTTTTCGTGTCATTTATTTAATCAGTTTTTCTTTTCTTTGATTTGAGTTGAGTTGTATGCTTTTTTTATCGTGAAAACAATCAACCAATGTGAATGCGAATATTAACAATATGTTTTGTATATAGATTGTAATTTTACAAGAAATTTTCTGATTAACGAGCGGCCGTAATCATAACGAGTGCGTGACCAGAATCGTTATGTTAATTTTTGCGTAATTTATAATGTCTATATATGCTACAGGCCCCAACATAATATATAAATCATTTGAAAGTACAGGATGATACAGGAAACCACAATTTAAAAGGTATTCGCATTGAATAATTTATAATTCCGTTACGGCTGTACATTGTAATTTCAGCATTCAAAACCTGACCATAAAGAATGTAGTATAATAAATAGTCAGGAATACGGTTAAGTTTCGAATATTGAAGGTCAGTTAAGGGTCAAATCTAGGGTCAACTGTATACGATGTGTTCCAGTATTAGTTCACAGTACAGCACGGTTTTTTTAATGATTAGTAACAGGCTAAGTTTTTATCAGTAGCTTCCTTTCGACGAGACGTCCAACTTTTCTCTCACGAAAATTCTCGATGATAGTGACTAACGAAGTGCCTAAGAGAGTAACTTTTGTTCGTTTGACGATATCAAAAATTTGATCAGTAACAGTTAATTTGTTAGTTAAATTGAGAGATAATGTAATAAAGACTTCAAAAAAACTTGTGTCATACAAAATGGACGGTGTGACAAGCAGGTCCTCCACCCCGAACATGTTCAAATAACGGGAATTCGAATTAGTTACATTCTGTTGATATCAGTGTGAATATAAATTGTATAATATTACGATTTTATTAATTATTTATACACATTTTTTTTTTTGAAATCCCTAATTGGGAAATGAAATTACAATTAAAATTTGAATATAACAAACATATCATGCTGATGATTTAAAAAATAATTATTAACAAATATATATTATTCTCATGGGTCTAATTACTTGGGTAGCATACACATATTATTTTGAGTATGAACAGAGGAGGTACTAATTTTATCGTAGTAGTCGATTCGGGTTTTAAACTTTAAACAAGTAATTTCCGAATTTTCTTCGGGAACAATCAAATGACTCCTTTGTGAGGCTTTGGAACCCATGTTGGGAAACACCAATTTAGACAATAAAACATATTGATATGATTCTATATTAAAATATACACCTGAATAATATTTTGATCGTCTAAACTAATATTAAATCTAGTTTGTAACAAGTAATTTAAAACTTCAACAGAATTGTCATTCGTTTTGTTGAATTATTTTCATTTAATTTACATTCGTAATTTATAATAAGAAAATTAAAATAATATCAGAACAAAAACGAATGTAAATAATTCTATTACGTTTATATAAATGGAATGTAAGTATATTTTTTCGATCTATCTAGTAATAAACGAACATTTAAAATACAAAAAATACAATTTTAATATTTAATTAAAATCGATATACATATATATATATATATATATATATATATATATATATATATATATATATATATATATATATATATATATATATATATATATATATATATTTCAATTAAATAAATGTTAATTAAATATGATTCATCAATTAATTTTTTTCTTTTTATACTCTGTGAATATTTACAAACGATCTTAAGGTCTCTATACCATATCTTAACAGCAATGTCTCCAAAATTCTGATTCAATTTCACGTTAAAAGTTCTGCACATTATCAAAGGGGCATTGTGCGTGACGAAAACGAATTAAATTATGCACTATAATCGTTTAGCAAATTTTTATAAATTGAAGAAATACAAATTTGTGATCGCTAAAAAATATCACATCTGAAAGGGGCTAATAAATATTACGTATTGAGTTTAAAAAAAGTAACAGTATACATTTTAGTGAATACAAAATACATTTTTTATTTCTCATTAGCTGTGTCAGTTGGCTGTCAAAAGGAATCTTAGTTAAAAAAAAAATAGTTAATGCTTATGTAATGCCAAATTAAATAACTTTGATCAGAGCATACGTTGAAGTTAATCTGGAAGCGATATTTGTCTGTATAAATATCGAAATGAACGAAGATTAGAAATTGTTATTCTTTAGTTTTTGCATTCAATCTTCTAACTATAAAAAAGGGGCATTTCACTTGACTATTTCTGTATATAGAAGTGTTGTGAATGATTGACACCAATATATTTTTTAAGAATAATATTGAATAATAAAGAACGACAGACAGATGGACCGATAGATAAACAGTAACAAAGGGACTACCATTGTGTGTTTTGTAATATCTCGTTTTCAATTATAAAATTAATATGTTTTTCTCTTTGCTTTTGTCTTATTTTAATATCTTTAGTTATTTAATTAATATGCTTCGTTACATTTTTATAATTAAGAATATTAATAAAGGAAGGATATGAAGGATATACATATTAAGCAAAAAAAAAACCACGTTACTATTGATAATCCTTAATGAGTTCAAACAATAGTCGATTGCGTATCATATGGTTAGAATTAATGCGTAACAAAAATATTATTCCGAAATGTAACGAATGAAAAAAAAAGTAGAGTAAAAGTATCAGTTACATTTGTTCTGTTCAGAGGAAAATTATATATTTACAGTTGTTGATGTCACGTACACTCCTGTTCATTAAAATTGAACTTGTTGAAACATTCTAAGTGTGTATTTTATATATAATAATACATATATTTTGTAATATATACGAGCTTAGAACATAACTTTGTGGTGTGGTTCAATTTTTATGAACAGGAGTGTATATTAAAGAATTGAGGAAAATGATGAAATCAATACAGGAAATCAAAAGAAAGAGTAGAAATTGAATGTACAGGAACTAATTAGTTCGTCATTTTCAATGAATACAAAAATTCAAATGTAATCGAAAACTTTTTTAATAAAACAGCTGTTCAAAATTTCTCTTCTCGATATTTAGTCTGCAGTTTCCTTAGATTTTAAAACATTTAGGAGATGTTCCTGAAATTTTCAAATGATGAAAGTTTGTTAGATATTCTTCGTCAAGTTAAGTTGGATACAATTTGTGAATTTATTTTGAAATAAGGTGATTCTAAAATTCGATTCGAATAAATGTATGTGATTGTTGATACCAGTAAAATATAAAGAATTCAATAACAATAAAAGTCTAGAATCTACTGCCTTTTAATATCTTTTAGAGATAAAACATTGGTATTTTAAAGATGTACGAGCACTAGATATTGTCCATTTATAAAATTCTTCAAATTGTTATATAGTACATTCATAAAGGTCCACAATAATGTTTATTATTTTTTGTCGTAAGTTAAAATTAAAATTTAATTTAAGCCCGTCATACCAGGTCTAACAAAAAAGATATTTAAGAAAAAAACCGCAGCGATTTCGGATAATTAAGCTACCGCCGACAGAAATAAAATTTACCCGAAATCTCAGTTGTTTTCTTAAATAACTTTTTTTTAGGTCCGTATTAAAATGTATTAAATGTATAAAAACTCGAACTTTAACCTTAAATAATTAATTCAAGACCCCCATAATCCCCCCCCCCCTGAAACTTTTATAATTGATTTATATGCACTTCAACTACATGTAAACAATAAATAAAGTTTAAATCTTTCTGAAGTTTCAGTGTTCGTACATCCTTAACAGAGAAACGAATCAGTGAAAAATATACAGAATGAAGTCGAAATAATCCGTGTCTAAGATTATCATCTATTTTTATTTATATGGAATCAATGTTGGCCATAAATCAAGTCGTGTTTGATGCTATAATTGGGTCGTTGTCTCGTAGTAACAAGATTTAAAAAAAAAATCGTAGTTATAAGATAAACAAAAATCGGTCAAGTGCACAATATATACTTGTATTATTATTCGTGTTATGTGAAAAACATATATATACAGGATGAATCGATTCAACCGCTTAATAGTATACGCCTCTATTTCTTTCTATGATCCTCCCATTTTGTAATAACATCCAATAGAAATCGATAAATTGAGAAACAAAGACTATTCGTGATTGGTTCAAAATATGGTAAAAACTAAAGCACTCGAAATAAAGTACTAGAGAAACATATAGTAAGTAATAAAAATCTACTCTAGCTCTGGAAAATCATCTTTCCAGGCAAGACGAATATCGTGAAGTGATCCGCTATACGCATTCTCCATTTTTTGCCACAATTTTTTGGCACGGAACACTAAAAAGATATTAAGTACATTTTTTATTGGTGGATTTACTTTTCAAATATAGATAGATAAAAATATATTAAATTCAAAACGTAAAACGGTTCTTATATGGTTTGTGTATCAATCAGATTTAAAACCCCAGTTCTACGTATACTAGTATATATATATATATATATATATATATATATATATATATATATATATATATATATATATATAAATCGTATTTTCCAACGTTTCACATTAAAACAAGTAGTATAATATGTTGAACAGTATAGTAAAAACAGAGTTAAGATAGAAAATTCAATTTTCCAATTTAAATTATAAATGGTTTCGTATACAGAGTCAAGTAAGTTTGTTTTTCAATAAGATTCCAACATTTACATTTATATGGTGTCGTTGTTTTTGGAGGTTTCTTTTCATATTTGTTGTAGGATGATCAAATATCTTTATATAAGAGAATTGGTAAAAAGTTATTCACGATTCAATTTGGGAAGGAAAAAACAAAAAATTTTAAAAATATTTGATTTACATATCCACTTTATTTAATATGGTGACATATTTCGATTTTTACGATTATTTTCAAACTGCAAGCTCTACAGAAATTTGGCGTATGTACCCAGATTATGATGGGTAGAACTTGCAGTTTGAAAATGATCGTAAAGATCGGAACATGTTATGATAGATAGATAGATATATCTTGGGGTATAAAAAGTATTCCACTTCAATATTATGGTCCATTGTGCTCTCCCTTCTACTTCAGTCTGACGAGATTCGTTTCTCCTATATCTTGGCAATAGCCAGGAACTTCCTGATCAGGTTTTCCTGAAGGTTCATATATTCGGGGTGAGATGTACTGAATATCTTGTATCTGCTGTAACCTCTTTTCCTCCTCGCCATATAATCCGCACATAATGGACCTGTTATGGAGTCCCATGTGTGCAAATGCTTCCGCAGGGGATAATACCCGGTAATGAATCCGGTAACCTTCCGCAGTTGGATCCTGTTCAGCTTCAGTGCATCGAGAGAGTGGACCTTCAGTGGAGGTTCAGTTTGGAATTGACTGTAAAAATCGAAACATTTCATGATAGTTTAATTAAATAAAGTGGATCTACAAATCAAATATTTGTTGAAATTCATTTAATATTTTCAATCCCAGATTGTTACAATGGAATTCCACAAAATCAAGTTCGAAACAATAATAAACTATTCACGTTTGTTATACAGTTCAACAAAACCGTTCAATCTGGGAACGTCTAATTAAGTATCAGATTTTTGTAAATTTCATGTCGAATTTTCCTATGATACATACGATTCAATATATTTTACATAGATTTGAAAATGTTGGTTCAACAACGGACTTCATGTTTTGCCCCAATATGATTTCTATGCTAAAACACAATTCTTTGATTGTTTGATAAGAATATATTGATAAAACACTTTTTAAACTATACCAGTTGTAATATATTGACTAGCACACGAATAGCTTCTATTATAAAGAATAATAATTGTAAGCTTTATTGATTTTGAGGTACACACATTATAAATGTGTGTTTCTCATTCACGCATGTGTGTGTGTGTTTGTGTGTGTGTGTGTGTGTGTACATGTATTCACGCACGATGTGTTTTATAACATTACATTAAAAAAATAAATTGATTAAATAAAAGAATTGTTGTGTTATTACTTTCAAGGTACAAATAGCTATTAGCTATTGACTCTGTCGCTGACTTGTAACAACTAATCAATATTTAACTTAGGTATTTATTACCTTTTTATTACCTCACTAAGGTTTTTTTAATTCATTTCAATGTTTTCAATTTCGGTTTTGTTGCGACCATTTAAACATGATTGCTGGAAAAGACGAAGAAAATTGTCACGAAAATTTGTATCGTGCCAGTGGAACAACAAAAATTTACTGGGTAGCATATTTCAAAAAAACCTTATGTCTGCACTTCTTGAATAGTAAATTGCACATAGAACACGTCTTACTACTAGGATGGGGCAAATGAGAACAAGGGTTATATTATGCAATTGTGGCTGCTTTTCATAAAGAAGTATCCAAGTGTTAACTTTAGTGGGTCAATTAAAAAAAATTACTATCTATTCAGCTGAAGAGTCCAATATATAAAAAAATTACAATATCTATACATAAAACAAGATGGTATACAAAATTAATATAAATTTATAAAGCAATCCATAAGTCATTGGAATCTGCATGGTCAGTAGTTACCCATACCAGTGAATTTACAAAATACTGTACCCAGGGGTCAGAGCAACAACTCAATCAAAGAATACGTATTTGATCTGTTCGATTTTCCATTCAACTACTAATTACTTGAGAATTTATAAACTTCCTATACATTCGAACTGCCTACAGTTTTAGATCAATAGGTGAAGGTGAAGGAAACGTGAAACGTGAAGGAAACTGCAGAAAACCTTCTCAAACATAGCCGATTATGAACCCATAACCTCCCAATTGGGAGAAGTATGCATATTGCGCAGACATAACGCCTTAGACCGCTCGGCTACCTGGACTGGTACTCACGTAGTATTAAAGATGACATTTAAAAAAAAACTGCATACATTTTATACATGAAAGTTAATATAAATTTCGTGTTGAAATATAAAATGTCATCAATACAGACCAAATAGATAGATATACCTACTCGTTCGTATACCTACTTGTATAATTTACAGTACTTATACTTACTACGTACTGTAAGTTTAACAAGTAAATGGAACAAGTAATATTCCCCTGAAAGGTATACTTTGACAGTTTCGACTACTATCTACATTCTATACATAACGTATACATAGAATACATAGAATATTTGATTCCGTTATGTTGGTAATGTTATTAAAAATATATGTATATATATATATATATATATATATATATATATATATATATATATATATATATATATATATATATATATATATATATTTGTTTGTGTTCGTGAACAATGTTTTATTACTTCCAACACATTTGTACAACTATCTATCTCTTCTCTACTTTATTTATATTATTGCTTCCGAACATATCATATCTTATATGTACAGGGTGTGTACTATATTTACAGGGTGGTTCAGTTGCTGATACCTAATCTAATGTCTATAGAAAAGTCTTTTATAACAGAATATTTATGTTTTTATAAGCTTTAATCTAAACTGGCTTGATAGATTAGGTCAAATCATGTCAATCAAGTCAATGTTGAAGTCCATTTGAGGGTGTCAGTTCTTTAAGCATTCACGCTTATAAGCTCAATTTATTGGCGTTCGTCTTGGCATCGGAACGCTTACACAAACGAATACTTATACAGTGTTCGTTTTAGAAGTAAGTACAATTTGACGATCACGCTCAGTTCGACATTATTTATTAGGCAAAAGTAACGTTCGGTTTGAATCCCAAAATTCTGTCTATTTTATTTTATAGAAACAGATTTCAGATAATTAGAGATTCAGCTTCTCTTCAACTCTTTCAAATTCAACCATTTTCTCAGTATATACAGAGTCCAGATGAACACTAAAAACAACAGTTGAAGCGGCTTGAACGCTTCAAAGCGGAAAAAAACATCATTTTGTTTCCATACAAATAAATGACTTCTTCTGTATAAATACGGATATGGAGATTGTTCGGGTGATTATCGTATCGGGTGACTCAACGAACAGAATGGTACTACAGAAGGGAAAATTCGATTCCCGTGGGTATGATAATAAGAATACATATTTGACTATTGTACGACCAACCAACCATACGAGTAGAAGAAGAAGCAGTACTTTATAAATGCTTTACAAATATAGATACTACTTTGTATCCGAATCTATTATTTGTATCTAAAAGTTATTCTATTATTTGTATTGTATGAGAATTTTTGTAAAATTACTGTACGAAAGATTTACAAATAAACCTGACATTTATTTGTTGCATAAAGTCAATTGTTATCGTATATTTTTTGGTTAAATTAATGTAAGATTTTGAACTTCTCTTTGATTAGCGAGGTCAATATTACAGAACATATAATGAGAGTAATGCCGGGTAGTGTACTATTGGCTAGGGCAGACGCATGTCTCGGTGGGACATAGATAAATAGATAGATACATCTTGGAGTTTAAAAAGTATTGCACTTCGAACTTATGGTCCATTCTGCTCCCCCTTTTACTTCAGTCTGACGAGATTTCTCCCATATGTTGGCAATAGCAGCCAAGAGCTTGCTTATCAGGTCTTCCTGAAGGTTCATATATTCGGGGTGAGATGCACCGAATATCCTGTATCTGCTGTAACCCAGAGGTTTGCATCAAAGATAAAGTGGCTGAATGTTTCTTCCTCCTCGTCACACAATCTGTACACAATGGACCCGTTAAAGGTGAGACATTCGTAAGGCGAGGAGATGCGAGTGGGGCTGCGAACACTCTCACTGAGAGTGTTCTGCCGGCAATATAGCTCTCGTTCAGTCAATGGCTGGAATAGTTGTAGACGTTGCTAATTGGTTAAAATCCACGAAATGTCGCGAGCGTAGACGAGAGTGTACTCAGCGCGCTCGCACTTGCCGTTTTCCCTTTCTTTGACTCGTAGTAAAAAAACCGAAACGACATGGAGCGCTTTTGAGTCTAGCGCTAGGCGAGTCGGCCCGAGACAGAGCGAGCGTTGCGAATACAGTCTCACGTGCGTTATGTCTCGCTGTGCCTCGCCATTTCGAGTGTACTACCATATAATATTTTCAAATCAATAACACAATTTAGGTAGTTGTCATAATCGGATACTCTGTGAATATTTTCCATTTTTACTATTTGAATTCCTGCTACTAATATTTACGAATAATAATCATTCCATCATCGGACTGAAATAATATTAATAATTTTAATTATTAAATAAAACAAATATTTGAAATTTTCGTAAAATCACTTTATTTTGACTACATTTTCGGAACACAGTTTCCGTCTTCAGAAATATAAATGAAATGAACAATTTTTACATACTGTAGTAACAAGCTAAACGTTTTCACGTACTTAACAAAATGTTTACCTTGTTGCTACAGTATGTAAAAATTGTTCAATTCATTTTTCTTTCTGAAGACGGAAACTGTGTCCCGAAACTGTAGTCAAAATAAAGTGATTTAACGAAAATTTCAAATATTTGTTTTATTTAATAATTATAATGGATTTTCGTTAACGACCCATTCAATACAAGGAAAAAAAATGAAGTTTAACTTAATGGAATTTGAAGAACGAATCTTGTTACGAAGTGTTTGTTAAATATCCATCAAAATGATAAAATTTTCTTTATAATGCGACAAACAATGACGTTAAACAGAAACGAAGATAAACCATAATATAAACATTAAATATGATATTCTACTAGATGACATAACGACAGTACCACACACTGACACACCACACACAGAACGAGCTAGTTCATACATACATTTGATAATAAAATTGTGAAAAAAGTAAGCTTTTATTCATACACAAAAACAATGAATCATAATGTTTTTTGATTGATTGCTTTAAGGAGGGAATCAGCCACCAAGTCTTTGTTTTGTTATCAAAAGGAGCATGTGCTAAATAAAATAAGAGAACACCATATGTTCGTTCTATTTCTATATAGAAGGTTGTCATATATTTTTGTATTATAAACCTACGCGAAACGAACCGATACCAACCATGACGTGTAATCTGAAAATTATATGCGGTTATTCTCAAAATACCACAGAGCTATATGTGTGTAATAATTTTCTATGGTATTGTACACTCCAGTTCAAAACAAAAAAAATGAACAGACCTACAATGTTAATTATCTTACATTTCATAAAACTCCTCACTGTTGCAACTCTCTGTATAATGTATAATTTTATTTATTTATAAACAAAGATAAGTAGTATATTTTTTCAGTGACAGATTGAGAATTTAAAAAATATATGTAATGCTAATCCATTTTAAGTGTTATATCTTACTCTTACGTTTAAAAATTAAATAAAATGTTGTATCTGTTACTACAAGAATAATCAAAATTGTGAGAGACTAATTTGGTTCAGGTCTGTTCAATTTTATTAAACGGGAGTGTACAGTGATTGTAACGTATCATTGGACTGTACAAATATATATTTTATATATATATATATATATATATATATACATATATATTTATATATATGTATATATATTTATATATATATATATATATATATATATATATATACAAAAATTAGTTCCTATTATTTTACTAGTACTGGTACTAATATTAGAAGTACTAAGTACTAATGTCCGTTTGGCCAATTATACTATAAAGATATTTTGTACGTACGGTTTTATTCCAGAATAAAAACTAATAAAGATTATTTTACAGGAGTGATAAAACAATTCTACTTATTATAATTTGTCATGAGTTTTACAATAATAACACAGCCACCATTGTTCAAAAAACATAAACTATCTATAGGTAGGTATGCAACCAACGTACTATGTATACACGAATGTCAGTGCTATTATCATCAACAAAGACTTCAATTTAGCTTAGTGTTGTTTCTATTCTGTTTGGTTTGGAGTGGATTGGTTTTGTTTTCTGTGTATTTTCTATTGAACATCACAAATGTGATTGCGATTGTGATGAAAATCGATATATTCACATACTAACATATTTTATATAAGCATAGTTTTCATATCATAATAAACGTTATATATATATATATATATATATATATATATATATATATATATATATATATATATAATATATTTATAGAATCTTTTTTTGTTTTAATCTTTTCTACTATTTACATATTTTAATTGTTTTTGTAAGTTTAGGTTCTACACTTCCATTGAAAAATTTATTTCCAGAAAATAATTAAAATATGTAAATAATCAAAGACAAAACGCCATAATACATGGGAGCTTCCTTCAATAAGCATGCTCTTATGTCGATCAATCAAATTGATTTTCTAGTATTTTGCAAACTCTTCATTCAATAAATCGTGAAGATCAATCTAAGGTTAAAAATATCTTTTGATAAAATATCAACCATTTGATATGGAAACATAAAGTGTGTGAATTGATGGCAACCCTTGTCAAATAGCATACAAATATACAAATTTGTCAGATAGAAAAATCATTAAGTTATATTACACCATCTATAAAAATATGTATTTCATATTTATTCGGTGAACATAATTCAACCTTTTTTGATAAATCAAAGTCAAAATGTTACGTTGTTCCTTGTAGGTTATATAAAATTAGAATCTTTGAGTCATTATTTATAGAGCACAGGTTTATATTCATGTCAAATGGAATCCAATCGATGATTTACCAATAAATTTACATCTACTTCTATAAAATTATTTGATTTAAATTAAATGAACTGTTTTTTATATGTAGTATCGGAAATATATAGTTCTATGACACTGAAATTGTTAGATTGGCGCACCTGGTAGACTAGATGCTGGAACAGACAGTATGCCGTTATTCCAAATCTTGGTATTTGACTTCCGCAATAGTTAATCAGTAACGTAAGTAAAATTCATACTATCAATTGTATTTTTTGGAGAATGCATCGATATTTATTAATAGTTCATTCCTGACTTAATTAATTTTATCTTTGTATTCAGGTTTCAGGTACTAGTGTATAGAGATTACCCATACACTACGTTCCGATTTCGGGAGTTGAAACCAAGTCTCCTGGAAGAAAGACCATCCTAAGGCACATTTATAATTCTAAAATAATAGTTTTTGATACTAATTCATTAAAATTGACGAATTTTAAAAGTTTAGAAGATTACTGAAGAGTCCATTGCACGAGTGGATTATATATATGAATTTGTCTTTATTTATTAGGATCAATAACATCTACTAGGTAGATTCAATGGACATTTCAAGAAATATTTCCAAAACCACTTCTTCGGTATATAAAAGCAATAGCTTTTCTTTAGAAAGAAAATTCCTTAAAAAAGTGACATCAATTGTAAACAAATAGTCTTAAAATCATGAAAAAGAAATCTATTTGGATCTTGGATATAATGGATAGTAGAGCATAAAAAAAGGTTTTTTAACCAAACAAAAATCACTTATCGAAACATCAACAATCCCATTTACAAAGAAGACAAAAAAACAACCACATAGAATAGAAGATTGAACTTTGACAAAGATTGACCATATCATCACATATATTTATTTACTTGAAAGTACCTAATAAACAATCTGATTATATTCATTGACCATTGGACCACTGACCACAATGATCAAAATGGTCTTACAACATGAATTTGATTTTGTGTTTGAATGAGATTGAATTTTCTTTGTATACAAATAGAATCAAAGAATGTTCAATAGAAGTTATATTATTCTTATTATGGAACAAAATATATTCTATTCTAATAATAATACAATTATTGATATCATATTATTGATTATCGTTCAACTAACATTTATTGTATTTTTTAAGCTTATTCAAACAAATATACTTTACAATAAAAATGTCATTTTGTTGTAATTAAATTTTATTTGTATGTAATCAATTGACAGATTTAAAACTATGTTTGAATATCTGGAATAATGAGTTTATGAATTTACAAATGCATTTAATTATTAAATAAAACAAATATTTGAAATTTTCATAAAATCACTTCATTTGACACTGGACTTCTTCAGAAATAAAAATCAAATGTACATCAAGTAGCAACGTAGTCAACATTTTCAAGTACTTAATACAACATTTTGTGTTTGAGGTCCCTTTGAAAAAATCCCAAAAGTTTTTTAGTCGTCGATTTGAATGACAATTAGTTTAAAAGATAGGTGGGTCCCAAAAAATACAAAAATTCACTTGGTTTAACGGTTTGATGCATTGTTTCAATGTCCGGTTTATAGAATTTCATGCCTTCTTTTTTACGCTTTTAGAAGGTATTACCTAAACGGCCCATCTAATCGTTAAATTAATACGATTTTCGAAATTTTTGGGTCCCATTTACCTTATACAGTGAATATTATCCAAATCAGAGATAAAAATTATTTTTCGTTTTTCGCCATATTTTTCAAGGTACACCCCTTAGAAATAATCGAAAAAATCGCAAAAAGTTTTTAGTCATCGATTTGAATGAAAATTAGTTTTTAAGGTAAATGCGGCCTCAAAAACACAAAAATCCACTTGGTTTGACGATTTGATGGATAGTTTCAAAGATATGTCCGTTTTATACAATTTCAAGATTTCTTTTTTACGCTTTTAGAAGGTATCTCCTAAACGATCCATCTAATCGTTAAATGAATACGATTTTCATAATTTTTAGGTCCCATTTACCTTGTACATTAAATATTATCCAAATCGGAGATAAAAATTATTTTTCGTTTTTCCCAATATTTTTCAAGGTACACCCCTTAGAAATAATCGAAAAAATCCGAAAAAAATTTTAGTAATCGATTTGAATGAAAATTAGTTTATAAGGTAAATGGAACCTCAAAAACACCAAAAATCTAGTTATATCTGGTTTCAAGATATAACGAATAGTTTTCGAGATATGACCCTCTTTATACGATTTTATACCCCAATAATGAAACGAGACTTGCAAAAGTGAGGAGTTTTATGAAATTTAAGATAACTAAAATTTCAGGTCGGTTCATTTTTTTTTGAACGGGAATGTATATGGTATGTATGGAGTGTGTAAAAAAAATGTCGAACCTGTTTGAAAACCTGAAGAGTCACATGGATACTTGGACACAAGGTGTTTACACAGCCGCTGATTCGAAACTAATTATAGTGTCGCAATAAATGTCACAATTAGAGACACCCGTGTGCACACATAAACACTCGGTGTATACACTGAGTGTACGGTGTATATCGTCGTAGTCTAAACGAACATTTACAATTAATATTTTATTGAACATGTGAACATTCTTATACATTGTGGTTGATGTGCATGCTTGATCATATATATATATATATATATATATATATATATATATATATATATATATATATATATATATGCTTTTTTGGTATATTTTTATGATTTGTTATATTTATTTATGTGAAACAATAATAATAATTTTATTTTTTTGTGAATTTTTTCTATAAAAACAATTGTCATAATGTGTGTTTGTCATTATGATTATAATTCAACGATTTAATTCATATCGTTAAACTTAATTTTATTATTTATACCTTCTTCTACTTCATATAAATGTTCCAAAACCACAAATATTTTATTACTATTTTATGTATCAAACCAGAAAAACAAACTATCAACAACAAAAAATTACTTTTACTGAAGTGGACAGACAAAAAAATGATTAAAAATATATTTTTCAACGATTTTTCCATTGAAACTTCAGTAAAAAAAAAACACACAATTAGCTTCAATTTCGTATAAGTTTAATCTAATTTGGTAGAAAATTTAGATCGTGTTGTGATAGAGACATACTTTTTAACTTTCAACATTTATGATATGATGTTATCAATTTTTCGAAATTAAAATCTCATTAAATTCGATAAAATATTATACCATATGAAAAACCCTATCCTGACTGACCTTAAATATTCTTGATCTTGATCAATTTTACTAATAAACAAGAGTTAAAGTTATAGCTATTAATAAACATGCGATTGATATATTTCAAGTAAATTTCATCGTGTGTACAGCAATGTAACTTTAGTTATATCAAATATTTGTATTGCGATTGAAAACTTGCATGACGTGTAAAAACGGTATACAATAAATGATTGTATAAAAATAAATGATAACACTTACCTCATCATCAAGGTCTGTAGGGTCAACCATCTTTACCATTGTTTGTGGTCTGTTTCTGATTAGATTTGTTTTCCAAACTTCCAAACACTTTTGAGAGAAACCTATTTTCTAGACTACCAACCCGGACTATCTATGGTGTTTGTTGTGAATTTGATTTGAATCTATTTGATACTTATTAAAACATTATGGATTGATTTGATTGGATTGGATTGGATTGGATTGCTTGATTGATTCTAATCTACAATTCACACACACACATATTTGCTGTGACTTGTACACGGCTAGTTCGCTAATCTAGTCTAGTCTAAGTCTACCAATTAAAACAATTATATTCGCTACAATTTCGCTGCTGTTGCTAAATCAATCAATTAATTATCACATATTTGATTTGTATTTGTAGTTTCTGTAGTTTTGTTAATCTGAAACAAAACAAAACAAAAATATATTAATTATAGATATAATTAGAACATTAATAGATATAATTAATCTGTTCTCACAAATCAGATTCACGTTTCTTTCACAGTTTATGCAAACATTATCAAGATTGAAAAATTTTCGCGTGATCGATTGTTTAAAACAATTTAATTGTTTTTATTAGTACACGTCTCTTAGTTTTTACACAAAGCCAAATATTAGTTTATTGCGGGTTGCCTATTCCAACAAAAGACTCTATAAATTATTAATATTAAACGATAATTATTATTATTTTCATGGAACAATAATTGTGCACTTGACCGATGTTTTTTGTTTTGCTTAAAAGTACTTAACCACCACAAAAAATGGTCTGCGGGTTCATGTCGATTTGGGTCCTTTTATAATAATAATTTATTTTATTAAAACTTGATTTTATACGTTATGAATTTTGGACTGAATTGAAGAAGCCACCCAAAAGCTGCGTATACAATATTGTATTGTAATTAAATTAAAAATTGTTTTTATGAATCATAAAATACGACGATTCATGGGTGCGTATACGCGCGTATTTTTGAGTAGTGTCTGGTCTACAAAAATTTATGTTAAAAAAAAAAAACGAAGACAAAATATTATTTATGTGAGTTTTAATTTTTATTTAATTTTTTTTTTTTTCGTTGTGGTGTAATAAAATGATGGTGGTGTGCTTTCAAATACAATTTTTTATGAACCATTACCACCTAACAAGTTATAAGCTATAAATTAAACCTAAAAAGCTATAAACTATTGTGTCGACACTTCGCCTCAACATTAAAATTAAAACATACTTTTAATTACTATGTTGGTACACAGTGATTTGTTATGGATAATAAATTTCATAGTTGTACAAGCTTGGAACAATACTCCTCCTACCTTGGCTGAAGTTATCATCCCAAAGCTCAATCTAGTTTGGGCCAATTTCCGTGTACAAATTTATCCCAGTATTTACCCGTACTTGAGATGAAGTTATCAACCCGGTGTTCAACGAAGCTTGAGCCAATATTGGTTGTACAAACTTGGGCCAATGTTAGATAGCGTTGTTTCAAGCCTGAATCAATGTTGAGTTTGTCGTAATTTCCTACATAGGCAACCATTGAAGTTTCAACATCACAATGATGTTGGTTTTCGATATTAATTTAATAATTTTATTTCATCTGTGTATTCACAGTAAGACTTTAACAATAATAGTAACAGTCTAAGTATAATCACAAAGTATTTTAATGTTTTCTCATTAAATTTTATTGAACATTGAACAATAACATTTATGTTTACAATAATGTTATTCTGTTGCTAATATTGTTTAGTTCAACTCTCATCAAATACTTATGTTTAAAAATTACTTGACAGTACGTTCTACCGACGGCACTAAAGATCGTGTCGACATTTCTCGCATTGCCAACATGATAAAAATTCGTTACGCAGGAGCTGCTTCAACTTAGCGAATTTCCTTGGAATAAATAAATTACTCTCTAGCGGTCACAATGTTAGTCTGATCAAAATGAAATGTCTTATCTGATTTTAGTATTTGCATGGCCAATTTTATTAATAAATAACATACGTCAAGGGGAAAGGGGGGCATAAAGATAGAAGAAAACACAAAATATAAAAAATCTCTCTTAATATTAGAACAATCGAAAAATGCGTAAGAAACAAAGTTGTAGAAAATTATGTTTGCTACAATTCATTACCTTATCTTTTTTGCTCAAACTCTAATGCGTACAGAGATATTGAGGAATTTAATTTTCAATCTTAAACCGTCAATATTTTTGTAAATATTAGGGTTACAGAAAAAATGATAAGAAACAAAATTACAGTAAAACTTAATACCTACAACTTTACTTCTTATAAAATTTTCGAGTTTTCGAATATTAAGGGAGATATGTCAAATTTTGTGTTTGACCCTCCCTTTAAACCCCCCTTTCCCCTGGTCCGATTTTACCCATTAACGAACTTGACCTTTTGAATACCAAAAGCACCTCAAATACCAAATCTCATTCCGATAAAATGAAAACTGTGACCGCTAGAGTGATGACAGACACATATATATATATATATATATATATATATATATATATATATATATATATATATATATATATATATATGTATATATATATATATATATATATATGTCCATAGATATATATATATAAATTTTACAGATGGTGATTTTTGACATCTACAAGGTAGGATCGATGGACATTTGAAGAAATTTTCGCGAAATTTTGACTTCGGTACGGGACCAATAGCTCTATTTCCTTTCAGGAAATTCGCTAAAAATACGTGGCAGCATCAGATTCTCTTTATTCCAATTATATCAGGTTTTTGTACTCCTAAAATCAGTTTTTTCATAAGAATACAACTTTGAGCAGCTATATTCCAATAGTTACTCCATCCAAACGATTAATTGTTATTCTATAGAATAATAATTATGTGATTTGAAAAAAGTAAGTCATTAATTTACTTGTCAATACTCATAATATTTTGTATTTACGGGCATTATTGTGATTTTTTTTCCAATTTTGTTCCGTTACTACGTTTTTCTTCGAAAATACTTGATCCATCATGTTTTATGAAGTGAGATTAAATTATAATCCAAATTGTCAGACTTGTGGATGCCATTATAAAATGATTTTTATGTGACAGTTCTATGGGGTGTCAATTGGTGTCATTTTACTGCGTATTAGGTAAAGTTTAATAAATATGAAAAACTTTGATTTAGAAGAATTTTGATTTCAAAATCAAAGCTTTCAGAGAGCTTTACTCTTATAAATAAGTCTTAGATCGATAAGTGGTTTAATACGTTCTGGTTCATCAAAGTATACATATTTCTCATGTTTCTTCGCGTTGACATTCGACTCCAGGGAGCATCATATTTAAGGAATGATCTCACAAATTTGCTCAATAGCTTGCTATGCTTTACACCTGACAAAGTTGGTTGATATTCTATGTACTTGCGGTAGGTACATTGTATATCAACTAAACTAAAACTAAACTACATGTAATTCAACAAGTTATCAACTGATACAAGTATACGTATTGGTATTGGTACTGTTGGTACAGTCAATTACCATATATGGCCATCAATATGGCTGCTAGAAATTAATAAACGAATGATAATTTTATTTCTCTCAGATTCCCAAAATTTAGATGTGTTAATAGTAGCAGTTATGGAGTGAAGGTCGACTCCTGGTAAGTAGGCCTTTCTAGGTCTTTTTTACCGACCCTTAAACGATAATAAATTTGTATGTAGACTATGAATTAGTGGTTGTGCTAAGGCAACTGACTTTGATAAGAACTATGCCGATATTTTTCTGGAGTTTGTGGAAGGAAACTGCAGAAAACCTTCAAAGCCAATGGTTTTAATCAATTAACCACCCCCTTAATTTAAAAAAAAATTTAACTGACAAACTGCCAGTGTTGGGAATCGAACCAGCATCCTACAAGTTCTAAGCAGAGCGCCTTTAAACAACTGGACCACATGGGCTGGTGTGGTATCACCCATCCTTTAAAATATATGCAGGTATACGGATATTAGTATGAAGATATACTATTTGAATGTCGATTATTGAAAATGTGACCCAAATTTTATGGCTATGAGGGGCAATAAAATTCTCATTCGTTTGTAATTCTTATTACTATTTTAAGTTTGAACTTAAAACCACGCCTATTCTAGCAACCATGTTGATGACAACCATATATTGTAATTGACTGTACTGTGTGAATACTTGTAAGTGCTGTTGTATTGTATTGTTGTTATATTGTTGTAGTTTATATGATTTTCAACTCAACGCAGCTCAATTCGTCTCAACTCCAAGCAAATATATTGTGATGGTTATACTGTTGTACTTTAGTTTATAATTCTACTGTATTATTTTATGTGGAACTGGATCTGAATTTGTGTTCAAAACTCAAAAATTATATATACAAAAGTTTCATCAAATTTACATTATTGTTCACATTTAGAGTTATCATATTATACAGTTTATACAGGGTGGAAAGAAAATAATAAGAACAGAGTGTGCGACGAAAACGACATCTGACGACCGCATTAAATAATGTTCTATAACCATAGGAATATAAAATTAAAGAAATATAAATTTCTGATCGCTAAAACATATAAAGGGGCTAATAAATATTACGTATTGTGTTTAAAAAAAGTAAGTAAAATATATATTTTAATAAAAATAAAATATATTTTATAGCTATTATTAGCTGTCATTTGGCTGTCAAAAGTATAATTAATCATAATTAAAAAAAAACACTTTTTGAAAATTTAACTAAAATGTTATTGATTTATATTATTTTTAATTTCTAAATGCTCAATTACTTTTTAATCCTTAGGTAACAATTTTTCTCCAAATTACAAAAATGTCCATTAATAATTTTCAAACAAAAAATGACCTTTAATCATCATTCAAACAGGATTTGAGGCAATACATCATCATACATTTTATTCGAAAATTCGCTAAAAAGAATCAGTTAGTTAATTATATTGCGTTTTTTTTTTTGGCTTGACTGAGCTGTTGAAAAGTACAGATGAATTTATCAAATTTCTAATCTTCTACTCGAAGTCAATAATCTTCTAGTCGATTTGATACGTGAAAATGCGTTTTGTATTCTCTTCTTGTAGAGATGTGAATGAATGTACCCCAGTTTGATGATTGGTAGCCACTGGTATTTCTGTGCTCTAAAGTAACAAGATGATAGATGGTAGGCATTAACTAGAATGTTCTATTAGAACACATACATTTAGAACATTATAAATAATTACATGTATGTTTGTATGTTTGCATGCTATATATAAATTCTAGTCTGATCTCTGTATATACGAGTACCTGCAATGCAGGACCATTTTATCAAACAACCACATACTATATACCAGAAGTGGGCACAGACAGCTCGTCTGAGCCTTACGAGCTCTCCATAAGCTAAGTGAGAGTAAGTAAAGAAGGTATGTTTTGAAGCAAGACGGAACGATGTTTCAATACAGGTTGTCCTACCGATTATTGCCCAATAATTTATTCAATCAATTTAGAAATAGTTTTAGAAAATATTTATTGTTTAAATAATATCTTTTACAGTATGGAGAGATACACCAAAAAACATAATAATAATAATAACAATTATAATAATAATAATAACATAATAACTAATAAATAATAACATAATAATTGATGGATTCCCACTTTATGTAAAATTTAACTTAATTCATCAAATTCCCATGACACTATACTGAGCATACTCCATACGAAGAAAAAATAATAAAATCAGGTAAATAATTCTTTATTAGTTCTCGGATATGAATAGTAAAATATTTAGAAAAATCATTTGGAATTTCCAAAACTTCAATTCTATTTAAATTATCCTTTGCAAAAATTTCCCTCTTTTATTACAATGGTCCAGCGGTAAACTTAAAGGTTCAAAAGATTTATATATATTTTTTATATATTTTTATTTTATTCATACACAAATATGATATATACTAAAAAGGTACATTTTATGACCTCAATTACCAGCCCAAAATTCCAGAGTATGTATTGAATGATTGCATGTATTATTTACTTTGTATAATAGTGACCATAAAAAAGATTTAGTATTATTATATTTTTTTCAAAAAATGTTTTAATTAAAAAAAGAAAATATTAATAATTGGTAGGTACCCTGTATTAACTCTATATCTCTTCCCTACCTCTCACTTAGAGCTTGGCCGAGTCAACTCCTGCCCACCTCTGCTATATACTATACTAGTTGATACTATATACATAATATACATACGATATACATAACTGTAGACAAACTCTCTAGTGACTTGATGCATCAAACATTACATGTCCTTACATTTATAACATTTACTTATTTTTATTAATATTAATGTTTTAATTCATTCATATTTAAATTTCAATTCATTTTTATTGCTTTAAGTTCATAAATGAATCTGTTGGGATGTAATCTAACCCAACCGAAAAACCGATAAACATGAGAAGTACCAAGTTTTCGCATACAAAAAGTATTGATATCCCAGCAAAAATAAAAATTTTTCAAGTTCAGGGTATTTCATAATTTACTTGGCTAGTTTTTTTTTTTGCCAAGTTAAATATGAAATCAGTAAGTCCGATCATAATTTATCATTACAGAAGTAATCTATAGACTATATTCAAATAAAACTACCATGTAGGAAACATATTCAATACAAATAACATTGTAATTTTAATTGTAAATTTCTCATTTTCCAGGTAAAAAATGTCCGGTCTTCAGACTTTTCTGGGTGCTTTTAGTATAAGAACTATCTTCCTTCCTAATATCAACTTTCTAAGACAAGTGGAAGTACCTTGGAATATTGATAATGAGTGATTCAGTCAGTCCCCGAAATATCGATGTATAGGGTTCGATAACTTGGAATCTATTAACGCTGTATTGTTGAAATTCAGTACATATTGTCACGTCGATGGTGGGTCTCACGCTACGTTTTAAATTTGAGCTTCATAGGTTTTTTTGGTTTCTGAGAACCAGGGGCCTAAAAACCGCTTCCAATGAACATAGTAGTAGGCGGTCTATGCTTAAACTTGGCCGGCTTTTAATTGGGTACTGCGTGTTCTAGTATCCAATGTGTAGTCTGTTACAAATCTTTACATCTAACCTAGCAACAAATAATCAATTCGTAAAATAAAAAAAGATTAAAAAATGAGTGGCTTTTGTTAAATTATTTGTACGAATGTCATCATTCGTTCGATTACCGATCTTGCAAAATGATTCTTTTAAAAAAAAGCAATTACAATTGTATTATTTTAAGAATCCATATTCTCGTATTTTTTTTAACTTATAAGTTTTCTATTAAATAACTACAGTTAAATAAATCTTTGAATAAAGAACGGGATTTGATTGAACAAGAATGATTTTATTATGATGAACGAATATTTGCATCGCTTCCAGACATTTTTGGTCACTTGATGGTATATTCCTTGAACAACTTGAATATATATTGTACAAATATTGGTACAAATCTATTTTGAATGATTGCACACCACAATGATATGCACCAAGTCAGACCAAGCCGTAAGCAGTCTGTATGTAAATATTTAAAATAAAATATTATACTTTCATATCGTATTTAAGGACGTTCCAGCACTATGTTATGCAATCAGGACAACAAACCGGTTTGATTTTATAATAGCACAAATACATAAACACACATACACAACACATAGACATAAACACTGTTCACATATACAAAATAATGTTGTTTTGAAGAAAATACATAAATTTAAACTTTTATATTTCGAAAACAAAACGTTAACACACGATTATTTAAAAAAAAAATTCATATAATAAATATTTATCTTTACTCTCATAGTTTTTTTTTAAATTCTGTCGAGTATTTTTTCTAATACAACAGATAATAGTTGGGCGGGTATGAAGTTTCACATGCTTCTAATGCGAGAGAGTGAGAGAGAATGATAACTTTGATATTAATTATCTCGCGTTCAAAACGGTCAAAAATTCTGAAACTTCGGTATTTATTAGAAAACGTTATATTTAGCCTGAGAACAAAAACAGAGCAAAATCTGTCGAAAAGTGGTGGTATGCTGGTACATCCTTAAAATAAAATATTATACTTTCATATCGTATATTTAAATATCCAAGTCCAGAGGCTATTATTATTATTGAAAACACTTTGGATTTGAACTGCAAATCAAAAACATACCTCCATGGAAATTATTTCGTTTTATTAATAACAAAATAACAACTAACTGAGTTTAATTAACCGTACTCAAATATCAAAGGTATACGAATAATGACCAATGTTTGAGATCAAATTGCGGCAACCCAATTAGTTTGTGAACACAAGTTTCAAACTTAAGTTGTTTATTTTCAAGAAAAAAGAAGCATTGTCTTTAAATTCATTTTTGTATGGCTAACGGTTTCAAGGATGTATATTGTGACGCGGAATGCACGATCCGATTTTGTCAAAACATTTCAGTTCACCACTAACATATATTTGGTACGATTTTCTTCTATCCAATTTTAATTTAACTTAGAAATAGGTACCCGAATTTGCTTGCTTTTCGAATAAATTTAATTTAAATCTTGTATCTTGATGACAATGTTTTATTTATGTTCAGATATATTACTTAAATGTCAAAGTAAGTAAACGTTAGTCATTTCTATTGGTATAATATAACCGTAAAGGCAACCATACTATCAATGGATATAAACAAACGCTAGTTAACAAAAAAATATGTAAATTAGTTTAATTTATTTAAAAAATCAATTCTTTAATGTGATGTTTGTTGCAATGAAATATAAATGTTTTTTATATAAAGTTTCCAGTATGGTATACAATGTAGTAAGTACGAGTAATAAACGTATACTCGTACGATACGATTGTAAATATTTTCCTTTACATTTCACAGATCTAAGTACGCTTCCATACATAATCCGTACCATATAGAGGAGGTAGGTAGGTAGGTATATACCTTCCAATATAATATAATATTCTCAGACATATTTTCCAGTTGAATGTTTGTAATATGATATATCAAAAGATAGCTATATTCATTTTGAATATAATATAATATATTATATATAATCTTTATGTTATTTGTAAATCAACATCTTTACAAAAATAATTATTCTAGAAGTTTCACTACACAAAAACTTAGGTATATGATGATGTGATATAAAAAACAGGTAAAAGTTATAACGCTTTGTATAGCTCGTAATATTATCATTATGTTTTATATCCAAACAAAAACATAAATGTATAAAAGGACCACAAAAAGTTTTCATGGATATCTTTAATATAATCTTCTTAAAAAAGAATTTCTTCTGTAAAAGGAACGATGAAAAGATACATAATAAAACGATGTTGAAATAGTCTTATATAAAAAGAAGTGATATCCGATCACGAAACATAAATGTAAAAAAGAACCAAATTTTCGGGAATATCCTTAATAGAATAGTTTCTCCCTAAAAAGTAATGATATGGAAGAGAGGTCCAAGAGGAAATATGAATATAAATTTATGGTGTAAGTGTAAGAAAATTAATGAAGGTTTAATTTTAAAAAAAATTATAAAATAATTGGTTGACATTTTGTTCGTAAGTATTCAAAATTTTATATTTTTCGCAAGTTTAAAGATTTTAAATAATTTGACACAAAAGAAAAACAACTCAAATATCCATTAAAAAACAATTAATACTGTATAAAGTAATTATAACTATATCGAAACTTTTCTTGAACCATATATACAATTACAAGTATAATCTATGAAATTGACGTAATTTGAGCCATAACATATGGTTTCAATAAACATATAAAACCTGACTATATAATTAAAATAAAATAAAGAGCTTGAAATAAACTTTTAATGAATACCTTTGAAATTTCCTAAAATATAATTAATAGTTTGAATATCACCTAAATTACTTAGGTAAATACATATGGAGAGGATCAACTATCAAGACCTTTATGACAACACTGACTACTCTAAAATCCGCCATTTCCTTTCATTTCATTTTACTTTTTTAAGAAGAAACTAGTCTAAGTTCCGAAACTAGTTAAAATAAAGTGAGATTATGAAAATTTCAAATATTTGTTTTATTTAATAACTATCGATAAATTCTATGAATTGAATTATATTTATTGGAAATAAATAAGTAATCAATAAGCAATAAACTATCTTATTTTTAGATAATGGTCCACAACCATTAGCGAGTGTTTTGTATGGTAAATTGTAATGTTTATTAAATTAATTACGATAATAGTTGTTCAGTACTTAGAACAAATATCATCAAATAATTAAAGTATTTAGTACTTGTTTATTTACTAACTGATAGTATTTACTAAATACGTTACTGGTATAGATCGAATTAGTGTAATTTGATTTGTTAAATTGAGTGTGTTATAATTTAAAATTACAGAAGTCATTGCAATAATGTGTGTTGGTGAGCTTTTATTTTCAATTCTAATTCTCTTCTTCCATTCATAATAAAGTTCACTGTTTTTTTTACATCTTTATCTATATAAGTTGGTGCGTTTTGATAGAAAGCGTGTAGGTTCTGAACGACTTGACAGATTAGAGTCAAATTGACACAATATATTCGTTTTGTTAATACGATGGTTCATAATAGGATCCGATAGGTGCACAAGTTATAAACAAATTGTATAATATGGTGGAGGTTCTGGGAAGCAAGATATCATTAGAGGAAGCGTCGGGAAAAATTAAATAGTTGAATAATTCAGTAGACACTGTTGACGCCAAAAGTGCGCTTCCTGTTTACAACGCCGATGACTTTCCACGCCCAATACCGGGGAATTTAGCTAGTATACTTTTAAATTTAATGTATTCTAAATTTAAGATAGATATTTTAAGGATTAATTCCATGGATGATTTTAAATTAAAACTTTTCATGATTGTGATTTTTTTTTTATCACAAAAAAAAAGAACAAAAAAACATTTGAATTCTATATATTAATCAGGGCAGAATTAGTGATGCGGAAACCACTACTCAAATTAAACCCTAATACGTATATATGTATAAAGCAAAAATTTACTCATTGAAATGATATTAAAATAATAATTTTATACGTTTGATGCACTTAAAATTATCTGGAATTGTGGTATAATATTAGCAAAAAAGTAAGTTGCTTGCAAACCTGGTAATGCCGCCTGTTTCATTTCATTCCAGACCCCTTCGAAGAAATACCATAATTTAGATTAAATTGGTTAAAAATGAGTATACAAGAATCCCAATAAAATTGATTGACTATACGTTTTTAATCAATAAGTGATTAAGTTTGAATGAAGTAATCAGTGAATGTAACCAAACCAACTCATACAATCAATATATTTTAATTTAAATGAATCGAATATATATATAAACCTCGCAGTTAACAACAAATGGACTACTAAATCAAAAAACCATTATCAGTAGTTGACTAATCTATTTGTAATCTGTATATTTGTAAATAAATGTAATTACTAACAATTTGAAAGATATAGTTTTTAGATGAACTTTTAATAATCACTTTTTAATTACTTATCTACACATTTTACTAAACTATATGTTTTAAAAGTTTTATTATGCAATTTTATTAATTATGTAGATATCAAAATACTGCAAAGTCCACAATTGTCTATGACAAAAAAACACAGTTTACACAGCTTTTAGAATGTGAGATTAAAATCTTAATGGTAAGGTTAATAATGATAATCTTAATGGTAATTAAAGATCTTTAGTAATGTTAATGTTCAATATACAGTAATTTTTAGTTTTATATACCCACTTTTTCGATATTTACTGGAATTATAGTGTATAGCGATTACCCATATACTACACCCCTGTAAATTCATGAAATGAACTCACCATATTATATAATTTTATGTTTATAAATAATGGTTTATAATATATGAAGAATGTATTTAATGTAACTGATTCTATGTAATATGCGAGAGTTGAGTATTTAAAGTTACCATAATTATCAAAGTTGAATGTTAGCTATAATTATTAGACTTGACTGGCTATAATGAGCTACAATACAATCAGCTCAACTCAAACTCAAACAACTTTATAATAAATGGTCAACTTTATACATAAAAGTACAAAGCAATGTCTGATTTAGACATTTTAATTTAAAGTTTTATTCATCCATCCATACACGTAAATTATATTTAACTATTTTTAACTCAATTTATGAACACAATATATTACTTTTACAAACCTTAATTAGGGTCAGTTCACTAGTTCACTTTGATAACGTACGATGGACGGGGACGTTCTATGCAATACCAATTATATAATGCAAAACATGAGGTGAGTTTTGATATTATTTCAATAAATTCAGCAGTGCTTATATTTTTTTGAAATCTGATAAATTGATAAATTACACATAAAATAAACTCAACATTTAATGTTAATGACATTGTATAATCACCAGAAGATTTACTTTAGTTGTAGAGTTATTGGCAAAAAAGTGATTCAAATATTTTCGATCATTTCAAATCAGTTAAACTGAACAATTTAATTTTTTTCAATAAATTTTTCCAGTCAATATCTTGGTATTAATTTGACAGATAAGTTTGTTTGAACTATTGTGCTTATTTTTTGTGCTGGCGAATACTAAAATAATGGCGTGAAATTCTGAAAGATCCTGTACACAATTAGTTTGAATTATGTTTCTGGTCAACTTTGTACAAATGAAATTTATAGAGTATTATTAAATAAAGTATAAATTATAGTAAAATTTGCATTTCCCATACGTTGCGTCACAGTGTTCCTTCCCTACTTGTACATTATCCTGACTTTCATTCATTTTGTTCGTTTTGTAGCTAATTAAATAAGTAATTATTGTAATTAGAATTTAATTGAAGTCATTTATTAAAATAAATGTAACTAAACTAAATCAACTATATTTGGTAGCCAAGATAATGAATTGAATTCAATTTGATATTCAATCGATTTGCATGCAGTTTTTCACATCATAGTTCAGACGCCTATTTAAATATAAATAAAAAAACTTTAAAGAAACCTATTTCCATCAATTTTTTTCTTTTGTGTCTAGTTTTAGTAAGGTGCATTAAAAGAAGCAAAAAAAACAAATTTTTTTGTGTTCAAGGTGGTATACAAATTTTAGCCGTTTAATAATTTTATACCGAATTTTCTTTCGAAAACAATTCTGATTTTGTGATTGTATCGATAAAACAATTACATAAAATGTAATTATGTATTATAATGTTTTTCGTTCAAGAGAAGTCGCTTCGAAGCTGATCGCCGCAGATCCTAAGTGACGATATACAAAAATTAGACCGTACTAAACCGTATAAATGGACTTGAACAATATTTTCACAAGTTAAAAATAAATTTTACATGAATCTTATACTCATGGAATCACAGTGAAAATGCTTTTATCAAACAAAACAAAAGTTTTTCTTTTTTATCTTCAACAACAAACATTAACATTATATATATATATATATATATATATATATATATATATATATATATATATATTGATTTAGTTGCTATGAGATAATTCATTCTAAGACATTCGAGGTTATATATAAAAGGGTTATACGAGATCTATCGATGTTTACAATTCATTTCCCAACCAAATAAATTTGTAATGAGACGTGATATACTTTGTAAAACAATATAAATGGAAAAAAATACTTCAAAAATAGTAGATTTCAAACAACATTTTGTTAAAATCCCGACAAAATTTAGCAATGATAGTAAAAACATTGATTTTCTGAACATCCAAAATATGTTTTTTGGTCTATCTCGGGTATATTTTATCCGGTAGTCAAGTACAAACCACACCCGTCTAACTTGGTTGGCTGTCCACTCTAAAAATAGCTGGTTTCGAAAAATTCAAAATATGTTTTTTGATCTATCTAGAGATATTATATTCGATTTTGATGAAATTATTTTACAAACATTTTATAAGTTTTAGCCAAAGAATTCAATTTTGATTGAAAACCCGGCATATATTCTTTAGTGTTTGCATGATATTCAATAGCCTGTAGGTACATGATGGTTATCGATAAACGCTAGACAATTCTATATCTATTTTATCACATTTTTTAAAATTTCACTTTCTGAATCAACCCCAATTTGTTAATTACCCAGAAAGCCATTTACATTCATATAAAAATAAACGTCAAATAAACAATAAATTGAATTTTACAACAAAATATAGATAAATATTTGGTACAAAATGTAATCTTAATTATGAAATCCGTAGAGAGAAATGGCAAATCATGGCAAATATAGAAATATCTAATATTAGAATACATTTGTAAGGAAGGTAGAATCGTCTATAAATATAAATTGTGTGAAAAATAAAAATACCAACACTAACTACAAGTGTTTTGTTGATTCCAGAACAACACAAAGCTCTAGCATAGCTCTCTAGGTAGCCACTAGAATACACAGTTCATACGTTCAAACGATCTCGAATGAAAATATTTTTAGTTTTCTCAGCTCAAGGTTAAATGAATGAGATTTGACTTTGCACAACTATATTCACACAAATTCACTCATCTGTAAATATATTATATATTTTAAATATATATATATATATATATATATATATATATATATATATATATATATATATATATATATATATATATATATATATATATATATATATATATATATATATATATATATATGTAGATATATAGAGTATATCTATTATTTCAAAATGATTGTAAAAAAAAATTATTTTAATGTTTGGCGCTCATACATATAAATATAGTCAGGATAAAAACTAGGATAATAGGGATATGTTTATACTTCTGATATTATTTATATGTTATTTTCATATGTCTAGAAAATTTTGAAAATAGATCTCTCAACTAAAGATACAAAGTGAAAAACCATAGAATCATTCAATTTTATCTTTTGTTTAAGAGATACAAGCTATATTTTTCATGACAAATATCTTTGAAGGAAAAAATTCTTAGTGTTTGAAAGGATAACTAGAAAGATCGAAAGTAATTTAGCGAAGGTCTCTAATACATAAAATAGCTTGAAAATAGTTTTCAATAACCGATCAGGAACTTGAAAACATTTAAAACTGCGGTTAAGTAGTTTCGATACCATTTTGAAATTACTATTTTCTAAAGGAAATTGTCAAAGTCTTTGATTTTCGAGCTGTGCCATGCGTTCAAGTGATGGTCAAGTATGTCAACGGGCCAAATCGGACAAAGAAAAGAAAAGGTTTAACGGGAAGGCGAAACACAAAATTTGATATAAACTTCATACATGATACAAGTGTCGGTCTGGCCATAGAGTCAGGGTGGCGTTTGCCATCTGGGTCCTAGCTTAAATGGGTCCCCGAGGCTTAGTACTTACACGCAATAGGGTTCATACACGGAGAAGGGGGAAGGAAGAAATAGCCGAAGGTGGTTTAGATCAATCAACATAAAACGATATTTGTTTGGCTCGGAGAGATTCGGATACCTGCCATACCATACCATGTTGCATACCATATGCATGTAAAGTTTTACCCCAATATAAAGTTTTACCTTAATATAATGTCACTTATTGTGTAATCCTCACAATCTTGTATGCGCAAGTACTGAGTTGGTAACTATTGCAATTTGATTTGATGGACAGCCTAGGCTTAAACCCGTTACGCCATCCGGGTCCCGTTAGACCCAGTCCAACGCTGTATGTTATGAAGTATGATATTAAATCCAACTGAAGTAATAGGATTTTAATATAAAATTATACTTAATTACAAGACTTACTTTGTATCTAGATACTTAAAGTATCGGAAGTAATCAACATTATACAAATATATTATGAAGTTGATACTCGTCTGCAACGATTTATTCTTCACTAAAAAGAATACAACCCACACACACACACACCCACACACACACACACACACACATTCTTTGATATGTTACTGTAACTATATACTTGTACACTGCCGTTCATAAAACTTGAACCAGTTAAAAAACATTCAAAGTGTTTTATTGTAATATATACGAGCTTAGAATGTGATTGACTGGTGGTTCGATTTTTATGAACGGTAGTATACTTGTACTAGTTGTACTTGTACTAGATGTACTTGTACATGTTTAATGTACTTGGTTCTATTCTTGCAGTGTTTTTGAGATCTAAAGAAATCCTTCATTTGTGTATCAAGAACGAACGAGAACCAACAACAAGCAGAAAGAAGAGTGTTGTCGTTATTATTATATCGCATCGCATCGCATCGCATCGCATAGCCATATTCATATACATACATACTATATGTGATACAGGATGTCACTACTCACACATTTATATACACAAATATATCACCAGCCGCAGATATGAAGTTGGTAATCATTGAGTCTAGATATTACTAACTATAAAGTTGTTATTTATTCGTGAGAATACCGGTTGATACATATTACCTATAAAGTCATTCAAATGTTAATAACATTTCATACACTGAATATGTTCTAAATACCTACTTTGACTACAAAGTAGTCATCATCAATATGCATTAGCTAATCGTAACTATGTCCGGGATATGGAGTCAAAGATATATTAATCGGACGTGAAAATTTTCGTGAATTTTTTATCCTTTTAATTAAGATATTTACAAAACTCTTCGTCAGATTTTTTTTTTTTAATTTTAACGTAATGTACGAGATTTAATTTATAAAAGTAGAAGTTTTTTACTTTTTAATCTATAGAAAGTGGAGCAACATTATCGAAAATGTATGCGTTCATTCAACATTTGCTGTTCATAACATGAAAAAATTCCAATTTCAAATGATTAATTATATGAAAATTCTTGGACAGATTCAAAAAATTATTTTATATGTAGGAGTTGATAATTAATAACCTATCACAAACTCAGATTTTTATCTATACATTGCCGATTTTATCTATACATGTGTCCGATCAACCTTAAAATCAGCTCAATTGGGATTGCGTTGAATGAATCACAAGAGTCAAATTTGTTGAGCTGATTTTAAAAGCAACTCCACCCGATACTTTCATGACTGAATTAAGTTGAATAGACAAGATATCCCAGAAAATACATAACCCAGGGATTTTCTTAATAATTTTATTTTCTATACAACATTCTATATATATATATATATATATATATATATATGTGTTACAACTTTTGTATATAAATATATAAATATACTACCAAATGATATTTAAATATAATTTATATTGTAATTTCAGTTTTATTTTTATTTTTTTATATTTTCGGTCTTCTCTCCGTTTTAAATATTCAGTTTTTGATCTTACGTAGAATTTTCTCAAATAGATGTATTCTCTTAGGAACCTATTAATTTAAAATTTTTTTTACATCATATCATTTCATATTCTATTGTAAACTCTCTTCTTCTATAATGTGTATGAAATATATTCCGGAAATTACAACCGAAACCGGATGTTTTATAACTTCAATCTATTAGTAGAGAAAGAAATTGAAAATATTAGAAAAGAAAAAAAAAACTTTTTTATGGTATGAATACAAAAAAATATACGCAAAAACCGGATAGCGTCAATTTTACTGTTACGGCGAAAAAAAAAACTAAAATAAAACTAAAAATCTCAATGTCATTCAACAAAAATCCTTGAAATGACTTTTATACAGCTGCCTGATTTGTATAGTTGTCTGAAACAATTTTGGAACGGGAAACTTTATCGATGTTTCAAGTTCTAACAACAAAAAGCTTACACGTTTTCAGCGCTACCAAGCGTTGTTTTTAGTGGTCATCTTGACGCTGTGCATGCTAGACACCACGCTCACAGACGCTTTCTCTATCGAAATAGGGCAGCAAAAAGCGTGAGCGCCAAATCGTACTAACTTCCAAAACGAACACTGCAGTATAAGCCTTTGTTTATTTATCTGTCACCGTGCATCGGTTTTTTGTTTAAAGTGTACTCGATTGAAATTTTTGGAAATTTTTAAATCATTTTTTTTTTCTTAATAAACAAATGAAACCCACAAACATACAAAATCTTATCAGAAAAAAACCTACATTACCGACACCGTTTATCAAATTGTCAGTGTAGGACATTATATTGTCTTGCAAAACAGCTAAACTGTTTTCATCCGCCATATTGAATATTGATATCAACTGATACTTACACGTACTTATAATTTAAAAAAACTAACGGCATTTTCAAGAGTAGAGTAAGCGTTGATAATCCAACACGTATACCAATAAATTTCGCTGAAAAGCGTAATCGCTGATAGCGTGTAAGCACCCAAAACGAATACACCCAATATCAAAATAAATTATATCATAAAACAGGAAATATTTTATATGATGTATACGAAAATCCCACAGGAGATGGGAACGAGATGTTCGCTTTTAAAGTTGTACTAAAGAATGTACTTTCAATAGCTTTTCATTTTTCATCTAATAATTATTAAACGCTTTACCTATTCTAAAGTGATTTTAATGACTTCAAGACTAAGAAGAATGTTTTCCTCATTTTCTTAATTATATTCTTTGTGAGCTTTCTAACATATCAATGTATGCAAATACATTTAACTGTCATTATATGAGCTAACAACACCGTGTGTTTCAAAAGTGTGTATATATGTGTTTTAATATTTTTGAAATAGCATTCATTAATTAGCGTAAAGATTAAATGAAGTTTGCAGTGAAAATAATTACTATAAAAATTACGTTCAGTTAAGCTCTTGGTACAAAGGGTACGTTCACTTAGCTTGGTATAAACTAATACTTAGTGAGTGGGAAAAAAATCCATCCCGATTAAATTTTAAAATGTGCGATGTAGACAGAAAAGGTAGCGGAGAGAAGGTAACTAAGCCTTTCTTAGCCATTTTTACTGACCCCTAAATGACAGAAATATGTATGTTGACCAGGAACTTTGATAGGAACTGCAGTTTGTGCAAGAAAACTGCACAAACCTTCACAAACATAGCCGGTTACTTTCATTCTATACGTCCACAGTTAAGTGAATTAATTGCCCCATTCATTTTTGTTCAAATATATTCAATTGACAAACTGCCACCATGGGGAATCGAACCGACAACCTCCAAGCTCTGCAGAACGTCTTTAATAGCTCGGCCACTCTGTTGGTGGTAACAACATTCTTACGATGCGTCTCAACATTTCATCTTTCTCACTTAACTTCACAGATTTTCCTTCAACATCGTATCGGCTTAATAATAAATTCATGATTTCTATAACGAAATGTAATTTTGAGACACATGGTATATTTTAACGCAAATAATGATTATCACAAGTAAGATGAATGTTTTGCCGCATGTAGTATGTTGTATGGTAGTGCGTATGTGTTTGAGAATGAGAATGAGAGAAAACCTAAAGAACAACCAACGTTGAACAAATAAACATACGGCTGGATTGGGAGTAGGTTGGTTCGGTTTGGCTTTTTGTTATAATCATCATTACCACTACCAGTAGTAGGTACAGTTAGTCACAATAAAATCGAACTAAACTGAATTAAAAAATGGTCGAATATTAGAGACTTTATAGAAATTAACATTATCAATGATTGATAATGGCGGAAATTTGGTGCTCCCCTGACTGGTATCTGACGAGGAATGGTCTTAAGGATCTAGATTCTCCCTTTCTCGCCAGACCATCCACCTCTATGTCCAAGGCCCCAATGAAAAGTGAAAGTAATATAAGTTTTAGATTATTTAGTTTCTGATAGACTTTAGTCGAACTATTCAAAGTTCTACTTCACATACAACATATTTAGTTATGATTGGAGGTTAGTTGTTTTTTTTTTTAATTAGAGTGTACAGAAACACATAAAAGCAGTATCTATTGAAAGCTTTAAATTAGAAAACACATCCCATGTACTCCATAAATAATTTCCAACTTAAACATTTGCCATTTTGAATATTATACTCGTACAATACTATAATCTTCTCGCGTACTCGCATACAAGTCGTACCATGTATGTATTCTAGCCTGTTTTAATATTTTAAAACTTTAAAATTATTTTGTTTTGAATGTCTTTGCATCTCCTTTCCTCTTCTTCTGGTGTGTGATGGTGTGCTTAATAATTTTATAATGATACATGAAATACGAAATACGAGCTTTATATTGTTTTTATGTGTAAAGATATTCATTTTAAATATGATAGCCTTGAGATTGTTTTACTTTATTTAATGTGATTAATTAGTGTTTCAATATTTATTTCAATTAATGTTTGTCGCATTAGAGGTCACGATCTAACTTTTTTTACTTTAAAAATATTACCTTTACAAAACAGTCCTTATCGAGAATCGAAAAGGACTTAACCAATTCGATGATTTAACAAGACGACAATGTTGATTTAATTTCAAAAGAATACGTCCGAAGCTTTTACAATTAACTATATAATTAGTTTTTGTTCTAAAAAATAATTTGATTTATTTACGCTTCCACTTATAGCGAAGCCGTCACTAAATTTCTACTTCGATGCATATTTTGGAATTCCATAATGAAGTTTCTAGATGGTATCATATTGATGTATTGTCGTCAGAAAAACATTTTTCTTCTAACTTCAAATCAATTGGATATCAAGGTCATTAAGTATCTTAACTAACAAGACAAGTTCAAGCAAAAGCTTGTAAAAATTATAAAAATACTTTATGCATACAAACTGTTCAATTTTATTAGATTTAATACGGTTTGTAGAACGAATATGTTTGATTTCTTTTCCTACCTTCCCGGCGGGTAGAACACATTTAATAAATTTGCATAAGAAAACGGATTATAATCTTTACAAGGAATATATGTGTAAACCGTTTACAAGAAATATGTTTAAAGTAAGAATAGAAAATAATACATTTTGGTATTATGAAGCAAAGCATCATCACTTTAATACCATCGATCGATAAAGATCCTCGCCGTATTCATTTTGATATCAAAATAAGAATGGATGCAATCCTTTTAAAAGAGGGCATAAACGTGATTCCATTTGTGTTCGATGTTTTGTAAAATATTAAATTTTCTTCTGATTATTTTTATTAGAGCACCATTTTGTTTAGAAGAGCATATTCTATTTTATGGTTAATTTATTTAGATGTAGAAAATTATGGTGATGTCTTTACTCAATGAAAATATCTTCAAAGTAATACTGTCGATTATATGAAAATATCGACTCATCAAGCTGTAAGTTGAGATCCAGATTTCGACCCCAATGAAGATTACTTAACTTATTTCATATTGATATTAATTGTAATAAATTCAATGGTATGTTATTCTATGTAGAGTATACGCTGGTCCTTTCATACTTTTGTCTTCATAACCATACTGGAAATTTGACATTGTGAAATTGATAGTATTGTGACGATTAAGTGATACACACAAATGATATGTTGAACTTGATTGTTATAAAGTATTACATCTATGTAAATGATTGTTGTATTGCGTGTTATGAAAGATTTCGTTTTTAAATCAGTGAAGCCCCCCAGGACACCATCGCTCCCCCTTCGTCTCCATGTTGTATAATAAAACTATTTCATATGATATAAAATAATAACTATTTATCAACACAAATGTTTTTCAGATTTATGAACTCCAAACACGAATCAATTCTGAATTCATATTTATTATTATGAATTTGTAATTGAACGATCATCAATTAGAAACAATAATATTTAAAACTGTATCTATTATATATCCGTAAGAGTTCATCACAAAAATCTCTAATATACAGGGGTGGAAATTCAATAGAGAGGGGAGAAAAATTTATCCATATTATAAAATATCAACGTAGTAGTACCTACTCACAAAGCTCCTGTTTTGTAAACATTCATACTATATCCTGTATATCCTGTTTTGTAATACTGGTGGCTTGAAGTGACAGTGAAATAACCGGGCAGTAGGCTTACACACGAGGACAGTAGCCGTTCCATTTCTTGGTAGCCAATAGCCAATTTTGTGAGGATGTGTTGTCTTCGTTTCTTCAGAATTTGAACATATTTCGAACGAAAGTAAATACGTAAACTAAATTAGATCACAAAATTTACTAAAATAAATAAATCACAAAAATAGTTCCTCTCTCAAAAGAGTCTATCGCTCAACTGGTCCCCAGTAACGTTTAAGACACGTCCAGCAATGGTTTACATTAGGTCACGTGGCTCTGTTGCTAGGTCTCTTGCGTGGACTAAACTCAAACCTGCTTTAGACATTAGCCCTGGCTACCTAAAGCTACCTGCTTTAGGTAGTATCCCTGCACACGAGGACAGTAGAAAGATAATTACTAGCAGCCATTAGTGGCCATTACCACAGGCCATCACTATTCTTACCGTCTGCAGGGGGCTTAAAAAAGTGTGTTTCATCTAAATCAGAATGAATCTATATAAATTTAATAATCTTTGCTTTGATTTTACATCTTCTTGGCATCAAAGCATTATAATTAGTAAATCTTACTTAATCCATTTAAAATTAAATTTGTAAAAAAAAAGGAATGTTATTTTTAAATTTTCTACAAAAATAAATCCTAAAGGATATTATTCATGAACAAAGGTCAACACGTACACACAAACACACACACACACACATATATAGGTCACATACATACGCACCAACCAGGCAGCAGCCACTTACAGGAATACAAAAAGCTCATTCCTGTATTCTTCCTACACACACAAACATCACATATATTTATATATGTATAAAACAGCTTGTAGAAGTGATCATAGTCATAAAATAACCATAAAAATAAATGAAAGGATTAAAATGGAAATATAAAAACCATTTAAAAATAGCATTTAATAACCATTTCAACACAACAAAATAACTTTCAAATATTACATATCATGTATATATATATATATATATATATATATATATATATATATATATATATATATATATATATATATATATATATATATATATATATATACAGGGTGAATCTAGCATATAGCACATAGGATTGTATTTGTGCTATGAACAGACTGTCTCGCTAACAGCAGATATTCTATTGGATATAGTTGGAAAATGGGAGGATCATGGAAGGAAGAGGTGGCGCGTGCTATTATGCGGCTGGTTTGATTCACCCTATATATATTGTTTGAAAAGTTACCACTAAAATATTTAATTTAGATACATATAAAATGTTTTTGACCACTGAAAAATTAACTTGATTTATCGACGCTTCCACCATTTATATCTTAATTCATTATATCTTAACGTTTGTGACAGTATACGAAGACATTTTGATTGTATCCTATGGTCTGGAATCTATTTGAAATGTGTCTAGTATTAGTAAATCTAAATGAATGATTTCAAAACAAATGTCAATCTAAATCGATTCGTTTTTTTTTAAATTAAAACAACATTAATAGTTATAAATACAAAACGATAGTTTGATGACAAAACAAACTATAAAATATGCAACAACACTAATGGAACCAACCATCTTATTTTAACATGTTTAATGTAAATTATGAAAGCATCATATTAAAGCTGTTTGATTGCAAAAATCGTAGTCAGATTTGTTGGACAACATTATTTTATAGCATGACATATTTTTTATTCCATTGCTGAATAAACAAAATCCTGTAATATTTTAAAACAATACTTGAAACATCAATAAGCTCCAAGTGGTTGACTCAAGTAATATATTGTTGACGTTGTATCTGTTCATGTTTAATGATAACATTGAATATTGGTTTGCATTAATCTGGAATTATTGTGATACAAAAGGTTTGACAATATACGTCCTAAATATGAATGGATTTATAACGGTTGTAGCCAATCGTATATTCCCGTTGATCATATTTGTAGTTTATGAATATTTGAACTATACTAATTTTCCAATAAAATGGTTATTTTATTTATTTTTTCCATATAAATGTCAATAATTTTATGGATGTCAATTAATAATTTATATTATTTAATATTAAATTGTGACCTCCAGTCAAATAAAAGTGAGCTATTTACGATTCGATTCGATTTCAGTATATAAATAACAAAAATTGATAATTCCTTTACCAAACATAAAAGTGTAACAACTAACTTAGTTAATTGTTTGACAGAGTTCACAATCAGGGACACAAACAATTGATGTCGCAGGGCATGAATCTTTAATATTGATAAAAAGATATGTAAAAAAAAATAATTCAGGTTAGATGTATGTTGTATCGTTTATATTTATTTTGAAAGTACATATTTCACGTTCAGAGTCAATTTAAACATAATAAAATGTAAAAAAAATATACGATAAAAAATTATTTACGCACACGCATTTCTCTTGTATTCATACAGGAAAAAAGTAAAAGTATTTTATGTTTTATTTATTTTATAAAATTATATTAAATTATATACAGAAAATATTTCATCATGACAAAAGCACACACCAAAAAAAAAAAAAATAAGTAGAAGAAAAATATTTATGAGAGGTTTTAGCTTTTTATATTTTAAAGCTTAATTTTTATGAAGTGTTCGTTAAACATACTTAATGTACAGAGAGAACTTTTATAATATTTAACCGAATTACATCAATCCATCAACTTGAAAACTTGAAAGAGGAGGAGTTTAGTTAAACATTGATGAAAAAACCATTGGCATAGATTTTCAATAATATACCATCAATGTTTGACGAACCTATACAAATGTTTCTAGTACACAATATACAATGTATATATCTACAAATATGTACTATACGGTATTGTCTAAGTATGAGTGTGATATAAAGTTATAGATAAAGATAAGATTCAGTTGATGATGGTATAAATGTTAATGTCATACGAATAAACAAATAAATAAATGGCATATAAACACCAATATTTATCATGTGTCCATACTATTGCCAACAACTCCTTTTCATTATCCTCATATAAATACTACTATCTAATTACGTCATGTCTTTTTTATTTCACAATCATATGTTCACTATTTGTCAAATATAGTATGGTCGTTTAGTGATCCGTAGCTTAGCCAAATAGTATACTTTTCATACAAGTGGTATTAAAAAACGCTAGGCCGTATCTAGAGAGGATTTGTTTAATATAAATTATTGATCGAAGTATATTTAATTAAAAAAGTAATTTTAACTTTATAATTAGCTTCTGTTTAATTTGTTCTATTTGAAACTTGCTTTATTATCATTCCAAAACAACTTGGTCACTGGTATTATCAAAGACTTTGACAATAGATTTGTTTGAGACAAAAGAGATATATGCAAATATTATCCATAATTATGGAAGATAAAGAATTGAATTTAGAGATACATATAGAAGACATCAGCAGATTTGATTATTTGAATACGTTCATACTTGGAATCTGTAGTTTTTTTTACTGTTTATTTATACACTTTTGTGATGGTAGCGGTTCACTTCAACTTTAATGACAATTTTTTTGGTGCCCTGTATTTTTATGGTTTATTTATATACATACATACACATATGTACATATGCGGATGATATGCGCTATATCATCATTTTTATTGTTTTAGTTTATAAAACTCTCAGATTCAGCTTCATGTTTATAGGTTAGGTTACTGTTACTGTCAAAATGATTAGTTGGCATTATGTATACCATGATTGCCAACTTAAAGCAAATACCACTAGTAACCAGTATATAAAAAAATGTACATGTTCGATTTTGCTGTATTTTATTTTGAATTAGTATGGTCTTCAAGTTTCTACTCTAGTATAAATTTAATTCAAAAAACCTCAATCTTTGCCAATTTAGAGTTTGGTTTGATGAGGTCATATGTACTACTTTAATATGTAATAAAAATGTATTGTTACACAAATTTAATGTTTATTTTCAATTTAAAAATTTGTCCATAAATAGGGAAGTATAGGTTCAAAATTTATTTCACTCTATGGTAGTAAAGGCTAAACTAACATTGGAGCTTTGTGGAATTTGATGAAACTATCGTTAAGTACATTTGATTTTGAAGCTCATATTGTAAAGTTATAATCTCATAAATTATCAAATAACAGAAATTATGGGTCATATACAAATACTACGATCAGGAAATTATTCATATACATAAAATTTATATGACAATTAAGAGCTTTACAAGAAATTGAAGAAATGTTCAGGATTATGTGTGTACGTGTGTATATGTTTGTGTGTATATGTGTATATATTTGTGTGTGCGTATGTGTGTGTGTGTTTGTGTGAGAGAGTTTGTGTTTGATTTAATTTAAATAAAATTACCATCAAACAAAAACTTTTATGTATTTTTCATAAACACGTAATTTATGAAGCTTATTTTTCACCATTATTATGAATTTTATGAATTTTATATGGAACAGAAACTAAGTAAAACAAAACATACAGGGTGTTATAGAATACCGAATCTTTTTGGCATTGCTACAAACAGTTTTACTTTACACAACTTTTGAATGTCCAAGCGGAGTTGTTGATCAAAATTAGCTGCAACACATATATATTAGATAAGATATGTGTATAATAAAGAAAAATAGTGTCTACATGTTGCCTAGTCTGTGTAGGACAGAGAGAGAAAGATGTATATAACAATACAAAAAGATATCACAACAGAGTCAAGATCTAATATTTCGCTTAGAAGAAGCCATTAACTATGCCATTTTTTTACATTTTGTGAGCTTTATTTAGAGCTATGGATATGAAATTGCACAAAATTTATTTGAAACAAGAAACTTCATGAAAATCTTTGTTATTAATATTTCAACTGATACTTCTTGTATAATTCAAAAGGAAAACGTGGGCAAAACAAAGTAAATATTTTAATAAATTTGATCCAGTTGTAACAGTAAAAAAATAACCAAACCAAGGGTTAGTCAAACCGTAACATATCGCATTCATTCATAATTATTTATTTATTCTGTTCCCAGGAAGTTAGTACTGACATATTAAATTTTTGATAATGAATTATTAATTACAAACGTTTTAGAATTATAAATTTTTAATTTTATTCAAATCATGGCAAGGATATCTAAAAATCATTGTCCAAGGAGCATCAATTCACCGGAATACTGGAAGTATTCAATTAAATACACATGGAATTTCAAACTTTGAAATATTGAAAATTTCTTTGAGAAGTTTTTACAATAAACTATCTTAATATTTTATTTTATATGAAAAAAATTATCCACGAGGAATCGAACCCTAGATCCCTGGATTTCTAGTACAGTGTGCTAACCGTTACACCACGGATGACTCTGGTAAATGAATCAATTTTTTCATATCATTGAAGTATAACTTTGTTGCTAACATCCATTTATTATTCCACAATTTGTGTATACTTAAGCATCCAAATACAATACTAATTTCTATTAAGATTACGTAAGATAGAGTATAAAAGAACTGGTATTTTAGTGTCTTGATTTATTCACGCTTGCAGTGTGTTATTGACGACTCCATAAAATTTTTACTTCGGTGAATATTTTCAAATACATATAGAATTGATGGTACCATATTTATTTTATGAGTACAGATTTTCCGTACATAAATAAAGCAAAAGGGGAAATCTTTCAGGATACACTGTTAAATAATAAACTTATAAATATATACTATAAATTTTGAATCAGCAGTATTCTAACGGTGATTCCCACAATCGAAGGGGGTGAGATACGATCAATATCAATGTTAAACAGATATTTATTTACACAAACAAGCAAATAAAAAGCTTCCCTTGTTGTTGTTGTTGTTGTTGTTTGGTATGTGAGTCGCTTTGGTCCATGGACCGTCTGCCATGTAAACTTTTACATAATATAAATAATCCTCTTGCTAAATGTAATAACGTTATTAGATCGTTTTAGATGGAACACTAATGATCCATCTAGGGACAATAAAGGTACGAAATTGTTATTCCAATTCAATTCCAATCCAATGAAATGTGTTTCTATTCTATATATCGTATTCTAGGTCGAATGTATTGTTTATAAACATTCTTTCCAGAAAATAATATTACAATGTTTCTCATTTAAAGCAAACTATCCTGAAATATTCATTACTACTGACAAAGAGACAGGAGGGATCCGGGGGGGGGGGGGGTGAATATTCAATTATTAATGAAAAAGGTCAATGTTAGATAATTTATTCGAGTTGGGAAGGGAAATAGTGTTCTTGGTTTTTATTGTAATTGTGTTAGTGTGATAGTTAGATATTATACGGTCCAGTGGTAGTCGTAACAACATTCGGGAAGTAGCTCATTTGGCTAGGCATATACATAGATCGAAGGCAAATATTTAAAATTTCGATATCACAATTTAATTATGAAAATGGTTTTGAAAAGATTCCTATCCATCGTACACGTTTTTATTGTACTTTAATTGGAAATTTATATCAAATTTTGGGGCACAATATGATACTTAACTGAGTTTTCGATGAATTTATTATAGAATTTCGAAAATAATCACCGAAATAACTTTTTGGTGGAACCGTCATCATAAGATGGTGGAAACGTCGATAAATAAAGTCTTTAGTAATAAAAAAACAAAATGTTTAAACATAAGCTAAAACTAAGCTTTTATTAGTAGGAAGAAAAATTGTGCCGTAAATTACAAAATCTTGGGCCGGTTTGTGTTGAAATTAAGTCAATATAGTTTTGTCAACGAAATTTTCAGTAGAAAACACCTCAAGCTTTTACTATATACTATTTATCTATGTTTATTAATAAAAGCTCTTACTCTATTTAGTTTTATTCAGAACAACTCAACTGAGGAAGGTAAAAACTAATTGATGTCAATTTTGAATAGACTTTCTGTGACATTTAAAAACCATAATAATTTTAATTTTGAATTAAATAAATAAATAATATATAAATGTTATATATAAATAGATATAGGCAGCCTAATCACCTAGACCTCAATTTTAAGGATATTTAAGGAATCAGATCAGATGTGATATCTGAATATATTTGAAAGCACAGACATTGATCATGAAAATGACATTGAACTAATTTGTACTTTGGAGCATTTATCATTTATGAACAAATTTATCATTTAGAATTAGACAATACATTTATACTATTTGTATGTACAATATGGTCTGTAAAAATTATCTACCTACTGTGTTTCTTATTTTAACAAACTTGATCATGTTATTCCAATGATGGGATTTCTAAAAATATTCACTTTGATCAATAACAGTCGTTTTGTTATTCCAAAATACTTTTAAAATCCTTTTCCCGAATTAATCGATGTAAAGTATTAACCTTGCATGTTGTTTTGGTATTCCATCCAAGGATTTTCAAAACGATTTGCAAAACGGACTATAGCACAGTATGTTTCATAAAGGTTGTGTATCCAATGTATAAAGGTCGATGTGGAGCTGTCACCGGTATATTTTATATTTTGAAGAATAACTAGAATAATGTTTTTGGCCTTTAGATTGGATGTGCGCTCGAATATGATTTATGGAGAACGAGCGTTATTGATCTTGCAGACTTTTGGATGAAAACGTCAATTTTCTGGACAATGTGTCTATAAAAGGTTATTTCAAGGCCATTTCAACCTAAGTCTCCATTCTCTTCTTTTGAGAATACTAAAAGTAAAATATCAAATTTTGATTTGATCTTTCAATAAAACTTAAAAGTAGTCGGAAAAACATTATTATTTATCGAATTTCCATCCGAAATTACTACATAAATCAAATGAAAATTGAAATTTATGATAGAGACATACAATCTCCAAATCCTAGTTTAAATATGAATGCCTGTAGTATGTTAAATAACTGGTTAGATTAAGTCAAATCTTAGGTTAGTTCAAGACAATTTTGAACCAATTAACGACGTATCATTCAGAGGAACTTTCACATATACATGATTTCTGATGACAACACAATATAATGTTAGCTTTACTACAATGTTAGCATGCTACCCTTTAGGTGAATTCTTTATGGGATTAGTAAATATTCACGGAAATATATATTTGATGGAAGCTTCGATAAAAGTAAGATATAAGTTTTTATTAGTGGCAGCGCGCTACTAAAAACCTATTAAATAGTTAATATAAAAGCTTGCGACGCTTTGTATTGGAAGTAAACCATCATAGTCTCAAAGAAATTATCAATACAAAGCGCCCTAACCGTTCACAATTAACAATTTAATATTTTTTTGTCTTTTTAGTGTGTTACCTACTAATAAAAGCTTTTTATTGAAATATATTTTGTGGAAGAATGATTTTTAACAAATGATTTGTAAAATAAAAGGAACCTATCATATTGCAGTAATTTGTATGTTTAAAAAAAAACTTTAAATGAAATTCAAATCATTGAAACATTTTGCTTTTTTTGTTTTTTGCTAACATGTCAATTAAAAAAACAGCAAAAAAACCAAAACGAACAGTAAAACGAAAGCTGATTAATATTACATGCCATGCTATACGGACGAATGCTTTCGAAAATCGTGACATGTGTATCAACGCAACTCAATCAAACCAACAAATTTTTTTTCCAGTTCTCCAACACAACCACGTACAACATTACAATAATGGTCACACGTGACACTTTTTTTTTATCCATACAAATTTATGATGTATTATTGCCGACGACAAATACCTAACTAATTCTACAATATACAATACTACTTTTTTTTGAGACATATTGTAATGAGTTCTCTACTTTATATAAGAAAACTCTATCCAGCAAAATAAATAAAAGAACAGCAGTATTGACATTTTTATTTGGGGGAAATATCACCACTCTTGAATTATGAATGAACTTTATTGGAAAATTATGACAGAATAGATTTTTTTTTAAATTTACCGTATTTCTGAAACATTTATGTGATGAAATGAAAATATTTCTTAAGTTCACACAACAATATCACGTTTGTCATATCAACAATAGTCGATGACAGTCACTACGACACATAAAATCACGAATTAACAACAAATAAAAAACTAAAAAAACAAAGAAACACTGTCACGATGCGGCGGCTTAAACAATTAAACGATTGTTGTGAACTACAAAACTTGTGTGAACTGTGACCAGACTTAATCTGTCACATTCACAATCCGACAACTCGTGTGCAACTGAACTGAACTGGTGCTGCTCTGTTGCTCGGGTTCAGGAAGCCACCAACCAGCCTGTTCTGTGGCAGCCCAGCTGCTCAATTCGATCAGTTTTACTTTAGTGTAGTATCCGTATCGTTTGTAGTAGACACACAGAACCATGCTCTAAACAAATGCCTACTACATTTGTGTATGTTTACATGTAAATATGCTTTACTATTTACAGCAGCATAAACTGTTGACATACTAAACAAATACAATAGACTTGTTTAAACAGGACTACTGGGAAGCTTTACAATCATGACGTGTATTGTATCTATTGCCCATCACTTCTACCATTTATTTATATACAATATAAATCCATATCAATGTGTTTTTTATATACAACAACACAAAAGAATTTTTTAATATACTACTAGTGTGAGAGTACGAGTTGTTGAAGTTGAATAAATAAGTTGAACTGAATTGAAAAAAAAAGGAGGCCATATTGATTCAAAATACTCTGTATGTGTCTACTATCTCATTATTATTTGAATTGTCCTGCGTAAAGCGGTAAAGGAACGCGCTTGCAAAACATTTATACTATAATACTTGTATGTGTAGTAAAAGCATCGTTCGTTCGTTCGTTCGTTCGGCTATCTACGTCAGATAGAACGAGTGTAAACGAATAGATTGTGTCGTCTGGGTATTAGAAGGATAAATGTGTTTTTGGTTAGCATTACTGGAGTTGAGAAGTTTTCTTACTAAATACCACACTCATTTTTTATACGGTTGTTCTTGTTGATTTTATTTCTATATTTAACTCTATTTTTTTGAGGCACTTGTATACGAGTTTGCTGACAATTATTATTTGGTAGGACAGTGATATTATTTTGATGTCTTTTCCTACAGAATTGGGAAATCAAATTACGAATTAATCTTGAAATATGTTTTTATACACATGTCTATCAAATTTAAAATCTTTAACTTCCTGAAATTAATATAATCCATACGTTTTTTTTTTTTCATTTCCCTATATATTTTTTAACATTTATTTACAGGATTTGGTACCTGGAAAAATAGGTTTCCAAAATTTTATTTTACCACACAATCGTATTTTAATTTTTTCAGTTTTCAATTCTTTCAAAAGTATCATGTAAATTATATGAAAGCTTACTAGAGCATAAATTAGAAAATATATATGATGTATAGTTAAAAACATTTTTCGGAAAAAGCGCTTAAGAATTGTGTTCTCACCACCAAAAGGATCAGTGAGAAAATTTTGAAAAATTATGAAAATTGATGTAAACTACAGCAAAGTTATTAAAGATTGGAAAATTCTAGCTCGTTCAATTGTTATAAGTAGTTTCATTATTTCTGAGTTGATACGTTCGTTGTAAGTTGCACTCGACCGATTTTTTGGATTAGGAGAACATTTTAATATATCAGAAAATAATGAAAAGCTAATTTCTTGTACTTTTATCTCTTATAATGACAAAATTTTAATATCTTATAAGTCTTACGCAAACGTAAGTGATCATAGTTATGGTTTAGTTCCTTCGCTAAGGCTAATGGATGAATTGAACAAGAGTTACATATCTTTTGTTTTGAATCAAGTGAATTTATAAATGTTAACCCTTATTCTAATCTAACATTAACAAAGGTTAAAAATTCATTATACAATCTGTATATTCCTAAAAAATTATAAATAGCTCACATAAAAGTTTTTATTTTCATTTTTTTCTTTTTTGGTGGAAAATACATTTTCCAAAAAATTAATTAAAATAAAAGCGAAAATGTGTTTTGTGGGAAAAAAGTTGTGAACATAAAAAGTTTTATGACTAAATTTTTTATTAGATTTCATGCACATATTTTTATTGAATTGGATATGAAGCTACCTACTGCCAATAAATGAATACTTTATATGTTATTACGGGTAGAACGTGGGAATATTCTTTGCCTTCACTTGACCTCACTCTTTCCACTGAATTTGGAGCTTTATACGCTAATTATATGAAGCTTTTAAAACGATAACTACTAAAATCGTTACATCAAACAGTCTACACTTAACTCCAACATATTTGATTTATTCAATCAACCCCAAACAATAATTATAAATTGTATTAATTACCGTATGTTGTTAGTGGTGTTTCAATATTGAGTTTTAAAATCATTTGATTTGAATTAAAACAAATGAATAAATTAAACTTTGATGTAATGCAACACAAACGCATTAAATCAAATCAAAATTAACATTCAACAATACATTTAGTTGATTTTAAATAACCTAAACCGAAATCAAAACGCAACACATAGCCTCATTCAGTAATGTATTCAAATTTGATTTTATTTGTTCGCTTTTATTTGCAAATTGATGTTAAAAACGTGTTCATACCACAATGTAAACACAGCTACGATCATTCTGACTAAAATATTTATCTAAACTCGTCAAATCTGGTTAGTAACCATTTTACCACAACGTTCTTCTATATTAAAAAGAAAAGCTGCAAATGATTTACATAAGAGTTTGTTTTATATATAATACTCAAAATCTTAAAAAGAACTTCTGTCGACACGATTATTTTCAAGGGACGTACCACTTTACGTGTACCCAACAATAAATTGTGATTTGGTTACCAAGTAACTTTTACTACTTTGGATCTAGCCTCAAGTTTTCATCAAATCAAAAACTTTTCAAAATTTACGAAATTGTATAAGTAGTTGGCTGTGTTTTCTAAGATTTCAACATAGTTAAGCTACTACCTAGTCATCTTTATCTAGTGACGGATTGTAATATTTATCACCACTTGATATATATAGTAGAAGCACGTTTCTTTGTTCTGTAATATTATTAAGATAAACAACATTAATATACACTCTGAATCTCTGATTCCATGATTCCATGTAAATGGTTCCATTCATTACAATAATACGTAAATATATATGTATGCAGAGATTCTAATGAATATTGTATGATGATGACAATCCGTCGCAGCATCGTGTAGCCATGTAACCAGGAAGTTTTGTTCATTCACACGTGACTTACTTAACACAATCAATGATAATCATATATTATTTCATATTATACATTTGATCATCATATTCCACATTTCCACTTCCACAAAGAATACGTTGAACAACGTTACAAACCAAATATATATTACGTAGAGACGGACAGTGGCGTCATGTTCTTAAACTTACGTTACTCACAGCAACTTTTGAATTGTTTGTTAATCCGGAAAGAATGTTCATCTAACACGTTCTAGATTGAACTTGTTACAATTGATCATGGTCAAGTTCAAACTTTTAGCAAACTTCAATGAGTGAAAGTACATTCCTCTGTCATATCATTGCTCTATTTTGTTTTTGGCTATGATGAATGCAAGAACAGATTCATTTTCTTGTTTACTTTTTCATAAAGGCTTCCATTATCCATTTCAATGATAACTTATTATAATTCAAGATTTTTTCCATAATAATTCCAGTCCTAAAACATTTGAACAGACACAAAACGTTAGATATATATGTTAGGTATCTATCGCGTAGTATATGGGTAATCCCTATACACTATAAATTTACTAATTATGTAAAACCTGGCTATAAATTTAAATTAAATAAAAGTGTGGAATAAACTTTTTAATGGATGTATTTAGAATGTATTTCATAAAATACGTGCTATACTATGTAAGATGGATGGTAAATGCCAAGATCTCTGACAACGTGTTCCAGTGTGCAAACACGTACAAATTTGAACGATGACTACAACTTCTGATCGCACATTGAATGATAATCATCAGAGGAATGGTGAACAATGTATGAAGCACTTTAGATAATGCACGATTCGAGTTCGGTCGTGGATGAACTCGAAGCTATCAAAGTGACAGCCAGTTCTCAGTTAAAACATGTATTATAATGCTTGTATTTTACGTAGAAAACTTCTTTGTCGCATTGGTTATATAACAAGTTGAGTCCAAAAATGAATTATGTACGTCACTGCAAATTAATTATATGTAGGTTTTGTATTGTTAATAGACTATGTCGTAGGAAGGGGTTAAAAGGTTATGTGTGAATGTGTTTCAATGTATGTGTGTATTTATGATTTCTAAGTGTGTTTATATGCATTGACCTATAACAAAAAGATTATCGAAATTTCTATGATTAATTTCTAGTAGACAGAACACAATGTTTTAACTACTGATAAACATGCTTATAGTTATAAATCATTTCCTGTCTAATTCATTTATACAATCTTCTTTTATGTTTAATCAAATTTAACTGACTTGTTATTTCAATCCTTATTAGTCAATTTAGTTAAAAAAATATGTATCGATGATTCTCGAACAATTTGACAGGTTCGAGTATATGGTTTGATTATGTCTTCACTGATAGAAGGAATTTCTTGAACCAAGTAAATATGTTTTATTCAAAATATGATACTCTGAGAAAGAAATCCTTGTTTTCATTCAAGAATTTGTTTACTTGAATAAGTATCTTCAAGTAAACAAACTCTTGAATGAAAACAAGGATTTCTACCATATTTTGAAGAAAACATATTTACTTGGTTCAAGAAATTCCTTTTATCTTTTAAAAGAGACAAATGATTAATCAACGTCAAAACTAAACTACTGAAGCAAGAAACAAAAGAAAATGAAGATACTTAATTTGTTTTTTTTTTACTGCATTCATTTAAATCAATTTCACTGTATGAAATATTAACTCACAATTTACTGCATTGGATACCAATAAAAGATTCTGTTCTCATAAATGAAATAAAATTCCGAATCAGCAATGCAGATAGTGTAAATAAATAATTAAGAATAGCAGGTGTTTTAATAATAAATAATTAGTTTAGAATAATATTTATTTAGCATTTAACACATTGGTAGAGTTGTAATTGTAGTAATGTAATTGTAATGTAATCAATATGTTTGTATAATACAATAAGTTTTTTATTTTTTTCAATGTTTTTTTGTTATAATTTATAATTTACAAAGTTTATTATTATTATTTACAGTTTTAATCCCTTAGCAAATCAATTTTAAATTATATTTTTATTTTACATACAATTCCATTTAAAAAGATCCTATTCTTTTTATTTATTTACATAATACTGAAAATTTTAAAATACAAAAACACTTAACATTTTTAACGAGAGGCTATCAATAGATTAAATCTAAATATATGTCCTCGTTGATAACGTTGCGAGTACATTTTCTCTGCCATATTTCAATCCTCTGAAAGATATTGCAGAGTAATCATGTACCTAAGGATTCACTCTCCTTAAACAAATGGAATAACTCATAAATGTAATATACATTAAAATGTTATTTCAAAATTTATTGTGATTTATTAGAGCAACATGATTAAGAATCTTACTCCATCTTCAGACTCCAGCAGGACTCCAGGAAGTGATTGCAGTAGAACATACGCAAAGTAAAGTTCTTTTTTTTCATTTTTTCACTTACTTAATAAATTTGACTTAACAATAAGAATATTCATCCTCTAAGAATGACTTCTGTTTCATTTTGTTATCAAAAAAAGCATCTGATGAACATCTTCATTTTCAAGATCTTCTATGGTAAAAGATTAAAACTGTCTTCCTTAAATTGACAAAAAATAAAACTTGATAATTATTCTTATAGAAAAAAGGAACATAATCATTTTCATTTAAAAGTGAGCTACATATTATATTGAAACCCATCATAGCATAGTCAAGTAAGTCTTTCTTTCTACCAACTAGAAGAGAGCAAGAACTGTTAGCTATAGTGTGGGTGGGCGGTAGGTAGGTAGATAATTAATAATATTCACAATCTTACTACATTACACAATAAATGTCATCTCAAAGACTCTGTATAAAAAGATTTTAATATTTAAAATATTTACAAAATTAAAACTTATATAAAAAAAAAATAAACCATCATTAATTGCGTTTCAAATATGGTTAGGTCTCTCAGTATGCTAACAGTTGTCATTTCTAATATATCTTTCTCCTTTTCTACTCTGTTTTGTTTTGTTCTGTTTACGAAATACTCAATAAAAAGTTAATAAGTTTGGCTATTTTTAAATGTTCTTAGCAAAATCTAAAATTGTGCAAAGTGTGCATTCATTGTTTCACAAATTAGAAGACTTATAAATAATGAATAGTTTGATTTGTTTTATGCCAAATTTAATGGAGTAGTTGTATATAGAAAAGTCACTGGAAATATGGTTTCTTGCTGCTCAACTTTGATTGAGTTGCATCAAAAAAAACAACATTGGGCCAAAAAAAGTGCCTCTAGGGCGCCACTTCCCTCAATGTACTGAACCTGAATATAATAAAACTAAGGTTACCGGACCAATCACCATCAATAGGACTCTATAACGGATCCATTATGTGTAGACTGTACGGCGAGGAGCAGAACAAATTCAGCCACCGATATAAGATTCGGTGCATCTCACCTGGAATAAATGAACCTTCCAGAAAACCTGATAAGTAAGCTTCTGGCTATTGTCCTTATATGGAACAAGTGATTCTCGTCAGACTGAAGTAGAAGGGGGAGCACAATGGGCCATAAAGTCGAAGTACAATAGTTTTGTTTGCCCTAAAATATATCTATTCAAATACCTAGGTCGCCACTTTATAAATATTGCATAGAAAAACTTTCAATATGATTATTGAAGTATTTCAGAAAAATTCGATTTTCTTGAATTGACTCGCCACAAAGTAAACTTTTGTCCAAAACGTTCCAAGTCTCCACATTTAAATCTAACACTTCATTCACTTATAAGCCAATCTAAATTTTATTTAGGTTTGTGTATTCGATAAATAATTTTTTTTCAAGGTTATTTACAAAAATTGTGAAAACTTAAAACAAAAAATTGTGCAATTAAATTTAAAAAAATAGCTGAGATAAAATTGCAATGTTTGGTGACTTACAAGTATGTACAATGTATAACAAAATCGTCATTGGAATAGGAATTTCGTATTTGGAATATTATAAATACAAATGTTCAAAAAAATCCAAATAAATGTGTTTAAATCTTTTTCTTTTTTAATTTGGCACTTTTGAATTATTTTTCAAACAATAATCTCTTTGGCTATATAATTCTACATTAATTACAATAAATCATTTAAAAAAAAAAGATACTCTGTTTAAATTGAAACTTTTTGGATCTCATCTAATTCATTTAAATTATATTCGAAAAATCAAAAAGCATTTGAAACCAGAGAAAAACTTTTGAGATATTCAATAAATTTGTATCTGTGAAAGTAAATATCAACTACTGTTGTCAATTGTTGTTCTCACAAAATAATCACATTCTGTATACAAAAAAAAAAAAAAAATTTCCCCCCCCAAAAAAAAACATACAAATATTGCACTCAAAATTATTGGTACAAATTTTTCTATACCAAAAAAAAACTGGAAAACTATGTTAATTACTAACTATATACAGGATGAAACGTGGTAATCGCATTTAATTTTTTTTATCATCTACATACACTCCCGTTCAGAAAAATTGAACCAGTTGAAACATTCTAAGTGTTATTGTAAGTAATATACAATATGATTTACTGGTGGTTCAATTTTTATGATCGGGACTGTCCATTTCTTTATCTTTCAAATAGGCATCTACTTAACCGATCCAGTTTCTTCCGTTGAGAAAATGCGATCCAACGTTACATAAATTAGTAAGTGAAATTATATTTTTAAAAAAATTAATAGAATCACAGAAAACGAATAAACTTTTTGTTTTGAAGAAAAAGATAGAACGAGACGATACAAAGACGAATCAAAGAATAAATCAAAAATTGGGGGCTGAAGTGGGGCGTGGTTGTATCGTTTTAAGAAAAATTATTTCCATTTTCTTATCTTGTCATTGGAGTTTATAAATAAAATAAAATTAGATTGAATTTAAATTTCACACATCATAAGAAATTATTGTCTAATGCATTGTACAATGCAACAATATCACTATGCGAATTTATCCGCCAAAATGGAAAGTTTAATGCTTTGGCAGCGACTTCTTCATTCTGGCCATCGCCAACCACCACATACGTGCATTTACGTCCGAATCGTGTTACGATACGTTCAAAACAGCTTTCTTTGCCTGTAACCAAAAAAAAAACAAACAAATTTTATTCATACATATTTAAATATATGACGCGCGTTATAAGTTAAATATACTGCATAAGGATCAAATGTCACTCTATCGAGTGAAGAAGTTTGACTCGAATGTTAATGGAACGAGTGGTACTTACCAATTTTCGATGCCGAATAAATATTTTCAATAGAAAAAACACCCCCTAAACCAAACAGTAATACTTTGGCAAGTGTTGGTACCAATTGTGTGGTCGTGACGAGTACATTCACACAATTCGGCCGTGAATTAATTAATGACAGACATTTATTAGCCAGAGTCAACCAATTATCGGTGGCTGCTTCAATCTCTGAACGTAATTGTAACCATTGGTCACGTTTTGTTGGTCCCAGCATTCCACCAACACTAAAAACAAACACAAATATAAACCAATTTTTCCATTTTACTAATATTAAGAGAGAAATTAACAGTTATATGTTTTCCCATTCCCTCTAAGCCCCCTCTTTCCTCTTGTCCGATTTTTCCCATTAACGAAATTTGCTACAAAAATGTTTAGTAACGTAAAATAAATCGTATTTTCATACTTCAGATAAAAAATATAGAATATAAAAAAACATAACTTCGAATAAATTCGTTATCAATAAAATGAAATTCCACGTTTATGATGGCACATAATTCATACTTTAAAAAAATTGATTGTATGTACGATTAAGTTCAGTTTATATTCAAATTTTTACATTCAAATATTCATAAATCATTTTATGATCACAGGAAATAAAAAAAAAATTAATATCAACGGTTAAGTATGAATCAAATATATTGAATCAAGGGTTCGATAAGCAATTCATATTGTCATACCCCACTCTTAAATGGCATCAAACAAACATCAATTAACATCATACCACAAGCAGTCAAATGTTTGTAAGTATGTGTATGTATGTATGTGCACGGTTTTATAGTGAATATTTTATTTATTTATTTGAAATGCTTTTGAAAACAGACTGTATATGACGATTAATGTCGAGTCGTTTTCTACACCATTTTGTGAACAGTAACAAAACAAGTATGCCAGTTACGGTATGCTAATAGTAATATAATAAAGTACCTAGTTGAATATTTGTTGGTTAAGTTAAATATCATTTATAATAATAAATACATGCGATCAACTACATTAATTCCATTCTATAAAAAAATTCAATTATATTATGTTAAATTTTTTACATAGGCTATAATAGGCTACAGCCGTGGTTGTAGGAACCAGGAACCAGTCTACGCTATCTCATGTGAACCATTTTAATCAAAGATCGGCTATAAAAAAACAAAGATAGGTAGATATTATTTAATAGTTTAGTATGCGGTTGTGTAGCGCTAATATCTTGAATAACCATCATGACGTGTCCAAGCGTATCTATTTCAAGACAGTGTTTACATTAACGGAAACGAATTATATGTAACAGCCACTGACATGTATATACTATAGGGATTGCCCATACAATACACTCAACTTTTTTGGTTCCGATACCGTTCAAAGCCAAGTCTATTAAGTGAAAGCCACAAGAATGTAAAAATCTATAATCTCAGGGGAACAAAATTTCATCACTAATTTTTCGATAAAGAGTAGTGCTGTCTTATACTGGATTAAGTATTTGATACCTGGTCGGATTGGAATTGTCAGACCATTTTGTTGGATTGTGTTTGTAGTAATATTTGTGTTAAAAAAAAAACAGCAGTAAAATAAACAAACAAATATCAGAGTAATAATCATAATATTTTATTGTATACGAGAAAAACTTTGTATAAACTACAGTAAAACCTATTTAAATACCACATGGCTGTATAAAGAGGAGCTATTTAGAGTTTAATGTCGATATAACACACACATAAACGTTGTGCATTTGGTAGGGTATTTTTCTGTTTAAAAACACTAATTGAATTTATTAATGAGAGTGTTTTATTGAATCTTTTAAATGTAAACAATCATCTAAGCCCTTAAGCATCAAACCATCTATATACTAACTTCAATTCAATATTTTAGTTAAGCATAGTTTACACTAGTTTAATAACTTGATACAGTTGATAGAACCAATCATTTGTTATGTACTATAATCGTTTTAGCTATGTAAAAGCAAAGAATACAAGACCATAGAAGCTCATAAATTTTTGTGTAACTGAAAATTTTAGTGCCTATCCTGACCACTAGATGGCAATAGCTATTCGATGTCGGTATTTATTGCCATTACCAGCACAACCAACTGTATTCTTTGGTTCTGCCAAAAAAATACAGTTGGTTATGCTGGTAATGGCACTAAATACCGATATCCAACAGCTATTGCCATCTAGTGGTCAGGATATGTACTAAAATTTTCAGGTACACAATAATCGGACTTATGAGCTTGACTTGACTTCTTTATATTTAGAATAACTTTATTCAATTTAAAGTGGGACACATATTTGGCTATGGTTTTAGTATACATCAATTGTAATTGCATTCTAAAACTGCTTAGTGTAAAAGTGACTTTATATTTGATACGCTGATAAATAGCTTTATAATATTTCTATGATACTTATATTGAAGAGTGATCGATATACTTTCATCAAATCTTGATAAAACAATGATCACTTCATATCTACTTGTTTTTTTTCTCGAACTAATGAAAACAATTAAGCGTTTCGATAAGAGCTAGAAAAACAGCTTTGCCTATATAATATGGCACATAATTATAATGACTATAATTCCCAATTATATTGATCCTCATATAAACAATTTATTGGTTTATTTTATCGCAACAAGGATTATAAAACAATAAAAACCTACAACAAATACTATAAAATTTCGACATATAATCTTGGGAAGGAAAAACCAAAAATCCCTATTCATGATTAAATATAAAACACTATCTAGAAATATTATCAACAATAAAAATTTTACTGCAATGCTTCGTAAACTGTCGGACTTGGAATCGATTTCCGGTATCAGAACTTATATTAGGGTGTAGAGTATGGGTAATCCCACCAGTCCAAGTGGTCTAAGACATTATGCCTGCGCAGTATGCATACTTGGAAACTGCGAGGTTATGGGTTCGAATCCCGACAACGGCAGTTTGTCAATTATTAAGAAAAAAAAAAGGGTTAATTGACTAAACTGTCGGCGTATGGACAAAAACGAAGTAACCGGCTATGCTTGAGAAGGTTTTCTGTAGTTTCCTTCACGAACTCCAGATGAATATCGGCATAGTTCCTATCATAGTCGTACCAATTCCTAGTCTATACACAAAAAGTCCTTCCACTCCACACACATTCTCCCATCCTCAGGCATCACAATGGACCTTATGGTCGAAGTGTAGCCCGTCCAAGGCAGCCTCTACAATCTATCTATCTATGGGTAATCCCTATGCCCTATATAATTCCTATTATTACCCATGGATTTATTTTACTGATCACTAAACCAGTGACAATGAACCATAAATTAATTGATGTTCAATATAATGTTGCTAGAATTACTAATGATCTATTTGACATATTAACGAGGTTTCACTATACTAACGTGAATAAAAAAATATTTATTTTTGTGTAAAAAAACTCTTTATATATTTTATTTACAATAAACAAATTCACTATCTTCCACTGACTGAGTGACTCTAACTTTTGCCGTACATTGATTTGACTTTTTTTTTTTATATTTTATCAATAAAAATATGTACAAAAAAAAAAGAAGAAGAACTTTATGGATTCATCGAATTATATCAATGGAAATGTGTTTTTCTTTACTTTTTCAATTTTAAGTTTATTATCTATTAGATACTAAAACTATTGGATTTGTAGAGGTAAAAGATTGATATATTAAATAATTATTATTTAAATAAATAATAAATATATGTTAAAGATATAATTGATCTTTATTGATTTGATTTATAAAATATTATATTATTTTAATATGTAAATTATCAAGATTGTTAACATTCAAAGCAACCGTGATAATAGGAGGAAGTTATAGTTGTTATGCAACAACTAAAAATGATAAACAATATTATTATAATAATTTAATAATGAAGAAGCGATACCGCTACAGATTCAACTCTAAAATTCGAAAGTCTCTAATAAAAACTATGATTACTAATTGGGTGAATTGCTTAAATGCACTGTACATATTGTGTTTAACATTAGATAGATAGATTGTAGAGGCTGCCCTGGACGGGCTACACTTCGACCATAAGGTCCATTGTGATGCTTAAGGATGTGAGGATGTGAATGGAGTGAAAAGAATTTGTGTGTAGACTAGGAATTGGTATGATATGCGGCTGCAACCAACTATGATAGGAACAATGCCGATATTCATCTGGAGTTCGTGAAGGAAACTGCAGAAAACCTTCTCAAGCATAGCCGGTTACTTCGTTCTTGTCTATACGCCGACAGTTTAGTCAATTAACCACCCCTTTTTTTCTCTTAATAATTGACAAACTGCCGATGTCGAGATTCGAACCCATAACCTCCCAGTTTCCAAGTAGGGATACTGTGCAGACATAACGCCATAGACCGCTTGGCCACTTGTATAGGTTTGCTCGAATTATTTTGTGGTTTCCACTAGAGTTTAACATTAATGCATGCAGTAGTTTTTCATCGTGGGATGTTATTAGTTGTAAGGCGTTCTCAGAAACAGTTTAATTCTTCATTAGTTCAAATTCTAAGATCTGTAGGGTACCACGTAGAATACCTCATTTGAATAAAAAACACTGACACAAATAAAACACAAAAGAAAGTGTCGAGTACCAAAACAAAAGAGACAAAACAACTATAAATATGGTGGACTTTGACATACAAAAAAAGTTTCTACAGTATTTTCAGTCACAAATCAGATTCCAGAGTGTATTAGTCATCAATGAAAATGTATTCTGATGACTAACATACAATGGAATCTGTTTCTTAATAAAATTCAAGACTATTTCTATAATTTACCTATTTCTATAATTATTGTAAGTCTCTTTGATACGTCGATATCGAAATGCTAATTTTCGCATCCAATCAACGCCACCACGAATACCACCACTTGGTAAACAGATACCACTGCCAGGAACATTACCACCCATACCACCCACAGAGTTCCCACCACCGGAGACACCTGACGTATTTGTATGGAAACCATCCGCTGCAAAGTTATATGTACTTAAATCTTGTCCATTGTCATCGGATGACACGTCATCAATGTGCACCTGATCACAATCTTCCACATCATTGAAAAAGAAGTGTGCATCCGCCATTATAAATATCATTTCTTCCATACGGCAACCTAATTGGGCCATCTGTGGTGCTTCCTAAAACAAAACAACAAATTATCAAATGAAGAGCCACTCAAATAAATAATAATCAGTTTAGAATGATTTGGATTTCTAAAAATCGGTCCAATTGCTTAAACCTTGCGTGGTAATGCTACTGGATCCCACAGTATCTAGTTATTATAGGTCTGATATTTAACCTCCTCAATATACGTACATTACTGTATATATAGCACTCTAGTGTATATGGATTACCCATACACTACGCCACGCATGAATTCAATCTCACGTTAATAGATGTTATGAAACACATTCTACTATATATTTTTCTTGGGAAAATAAAGGGAAAAAAATCGATAAAATAAAAATAAAAGATAAAATCTGCTCAATAACATGCAACTGCACCATCGGTACGCCGTAAAATGCAGATTTCTTACACCTCATGGGTACGCGACAATTTATACTTTTTAATAAGAAAATTTTAAACCAAGTTTTCTTTTTCAATTATGTAAACATAGTTGGGAGGAGGATATTGTACAATCTGTATCAATGTCATCGTGTTGGAAAAACTAGCATTGGAGAAAATAAATTCAGTTTTATTATCAGTAAAAAATATACGATGATCTGATTGGCCAGTGAATTTTTATGTGCTGTGATAGAAGAAATATTTATTTAAAACATCTAATCATGATCTCTACCAGTCTAAGTGGCCGAGCGGTCTAAGGCGTTATATCTGGCCTACGGTCTAAGGCCTACTTGGAAACTGGGAGGTTATGGGTTCAAATTCCGTCATCGGCAATTTGTCAATTATTAAGAAAAAAAAGGGGCGGTGAATTGACTAAACTGTCGGCGTATGATCAAGAACGAAGTAACCGGCATGCTTGAGAAGGTTTTCTGCAGTTTCCTTCACGAACTCCAGATGAATATCGGCATAGTTCCTATCATAGCAGACGCATATCCTACCAATTCCTAGTCTATAACACAAAAATTCCTTCTACTTCACTCACATCCTCACATCCTTAGGCATCACAATGAACCTTACGGTTGAAGTGTAGCCCGTCCAAGGCAGCCTCTGCAATCATTCTATTAATCTATCATTTGACATGGACAGATCTCCAGCCATGAGATCATGAAATCAATGAGGTATCGCCAACGGGTATTCTAACGTTTATCAAGATCTTAGGACTCCTGGAACACCTTTGAAGGAAAAAAGCTCTTTATAAGACTTGCTCTTGATTCGAAAGTCCATAATCAAACATTTGACTATTAAAATATTTTTTTAATTTTTTATTTTCCTGTGATTATTTCTCCAGTTCGTTACCCCATTGATATAGATTGTATTAAATATATTAAGAACAACAGTACCAGAGTCTACTTTTATTATGATCCTGGTGTGTTGGTGTTGGTGAGGTGCTCCCATGCTTCTGGATCGGATCCAAAGTCATGAATAATGTAATTGTTAACTGTGCAGCGAACAGCTAGAGCTAGCTACCAGCCAACATATGTGAAAGGAAATGGTTTCACAATCGATGGTGCAACGGATGGTGAATATGATCAAAGGATATCATATGCACATAACTGATAGGATATCCAAGTACTAGTCCTGATACCTACTGCTATGGAAGAAGTATATTATGTAGATTCAAGAGGAAATGTAAATATATGTTTCATGTTCATAATAAAATGTTACTAGATCGTATCTAGATACATTGTATCTATGAAGTGTGTCTAGAAATTATATTCATTGTCTGTTTTAGCAGTCCTTCGTCAGTGACAGGGATAAGATCGTATTGTTATCTGTTATCCTTTCACAAAATTCACATCCAAAAAAAATTGAATCAAAAACCCCAACACAAAGATAGGAAACATAATAAGAACTTCCTATACATCCTATACATCATCTTGGAAAAGAGCTGATAAGATAAGAAGCTTAGCTAGGAACCAGCGAAATGAAATCTATTAAAAAAACCGCATTCAAATCGGTCCACGCGTTTGAGAGCTACGATTCAAACTTATAACACCCCTCTTTTTGCATCGGAGGTTAATAATTTTAAAATAAAATTTATTAAAATGTAAAAAACCTCTGGCACAATGAAGTAATCCTTGTTAAACATGGCTAAAAACCATCTCGGGTGGTAAACAAACAAAATCCGCATAGAAATCAGTTCATTCACTTATGCCACAACCTTATTTTGTCTCAGGAAGCGCCAGGAATATAATTGATTATATAATATTATATAGTATTTAACACTTCACAGCGCTCCCACTTCTTAAAACTCCTTAAATCAACTAGTAAAAGAACCGGACGACGCACCATTGAGTGCAAACCAAACGCTATCAGTACAAAACAAAGTTTTTAGACGTGAATTGAAAACTTTATGTTTCGTGCAATTTTTTTGTGCACCCAATAGCATACGTTTCTGTCCGCGTTTCCAAAGAGGAGGCCCATAAACAACAATATTACAATATTTATATAATGTGTCTACATACTAAATGTAAACTGATATTTATGGATGGTATGAAAATTTTTATTTAAAAAAAAAAACATAAAACGAAAATATGTTGTGTTCGCTACACGTTACTTTATTAATGAATGTTAATAAACTTATTGATTATTTGTAATGACTGTTTAATTAAAAATTAAAACTGAAACCACTGAAACACTTCAAACAACGAGCGCATATCAACGGGCGTCAACACTGGAAGGCTTCATCGTCAATTCAACTCCTATTTCTACGTCAATTCCGATATATTTTATGTTTTCAAAAACATATTCATTTTGGAAATGGATGAATTTTGGATGTGAAAACATGTACATAGCGAGATTATAGAAGATTTTATATGGGGAGTGAAAGGAAATTTCAGTTCAATACAGTGTCACGTTTTTTTTTTGTAACGATGTGACATTCGGCAATCATCGGCATTATTACCAGATAGGAGATATTCGTTCGTGTTTGTAGACCAATCACATTGCTTACTATAAATACGGCATTAACCAAATAGAACTAAATTTCAAATTTTTTTCCTAGATCAATTATTTGTATATAATAAACAGGTATTTCGACTACAAAGTAGTCATCATCAGTATGAATTTGCTAATCTCCGGGATATGGAATTGAAGATATTTTAGTCGTTGGTAATTTGGTACGTGTTTTACTACAATATTTTTGGGTTTATAAGTAGATTATGGAAATGGAGATACTTTTTGCAGTACCAAATATCATCACCTCCTCCTCTCCCCACTTTACATACGCCCTTGATAGTGAGAAATACACAGTTAGTGGTCAAAGACTATTAAACATAAATTTTTCCACCATAATGATTCACTGCTTGGATAATTATTTTTGTGCTAAAAATTTAATTAAATGTCAATGTTTTATATTTTCTTGTTTATGACACTGCACCGCGCGGTTACCAATTTAGTACAGTTAATTCAGTTTATTATATTTATTAAAAACTCACTAAGTCAGTTGTTTAAATACCTGATATATACTGAATATTGATTTTATACGCATACACACATGTAGTAAATACATGCTTTTGTCATCTAAAGTAATTAAATATGTTTATTCTAATTCCTCTAATTCTTTATCTCTCACGGTTTAAAGGTTAGTATTAGTAGGAAACTTTCCCCATTCAAGAACCTGAACTCATTTTGTTGCTCTACAACATTCAGACAAAAAATGTTTACTCGCTAATTCAATTAGTTTGAATTAGAATAAATGAATTAGACAGTTTCTTAAATAGATTAAAATGATATGTCATGATATTTGTAATAGAATAATGTATACGTCTCTCTCTCTATATATATATACAGAGTGGCCATTAATTCATTAAACAAAAGTTAGTTTTTAATTAAAAATTAATAATAAATTCAACTAATCACATTTAAATTTTTGGGTGCCGCTACACTACTCCACCAATCACAGAGCGCATATCAGAGTTCTCAATAAGTGTAGCGACACCCACAAAATGGTTGAATTTATTAATGTTTAATTACTTATATCTCAAAAACTAAGCGTCAAATCGAAAAACTTTATTAAACATTTTTGTTTGTTTTTTCCAGCTCTACACCGTGGTATAGTTTTGTTGAATGAATTTAAGAACATCCTTTATATATATATATATATAACATATCATATAATGTATGTAATCGCAGTATAATCTAAAATGAACTTCAAATATTTCCGCATTACAAATATTATATTTTGTAGTCATAAAATCCATTATATATATATATATATATATATATATATATATATATATATATATATATATAAGTTTATGATTTCCTATTATCATTTATATTCATAAATATTATGAGTTTATTGTGATGTATATTGCGCAAAACAGTTAAACGAAATGGCAGAAATATACAGAGACATTACTGTTGTGAGGAATCACAACTGAACCAAATCCTAGAATAATATTATGCATGAATCAATCGAGAATCGAACCACGGACCTCTTGGACCATACACTCCAATCGTCTTATCAATTCGGCCTTGGGTGCTTTTGCTGTTGTGCAAGGAATGGTTATGTAGTCTATTTATAACATAATAATAGGTATACTTCATTTGTGGATTTTAAGAGCTTTATCCAGAATTGGAAAAACAGAGCTCTTTGGTCTCCTACATGAATTTACATGAAACACTATATACAGACTGTGTTGGAGAGCTTTTCCAATAGAGAATCAATGTTAAATATTATTTATTACTGGCAGGCCGTGTGGTTGCTGTGCGAAGTCAGTCAGTACACATGTAATGAGAGTCATCTCATACATATAAACATCTGGATAATCTATAGGTATACTGTATGCGTATGGTTGTTAGTTTGTCATTTAAGAGTGGGGATTTTGTGATGCACATACTAAAGTTAAGAATTCAATCAACATATTTAATCAACTCTCATTACACGTGTACTGACTGACTTCATATAGTAACCACATGATCAGCCAGTATTAAATAATATTTAACATTGATTCTTTATTGGAAAAGCATTCCAACACACACGGTATACGTATATATATCAGTGTGGTATATTAAATCGTATATAATAGGTCCTAATAAATTGTTATTTTATCTACCAAATATAAATTATATTAAAACTTTATAAATTAATAAATAAATGTCTGAAGCCAAGCTCTAACTCGCTAGCTATATGAGCTGGGGGGAACTAAGAGCTGAGATCAACTAACTAACATGAGATGTATTTTAAGGATAATAATATAAAATTAACTAGGATAAATTCAATTTAATTTATGTACAAATTATTTAAATTAAAAAACTTTTTGTTTTAATTTAATTTTATATCAAATAAAAAACTTAAAAAAAATATATAAATTTTAAACTTTTAAACGGAAATGTGCAACTGTACGTACACGTGGGACAGTCAAAAATGGAATAACAATACCTTGAAAATTCTAGCATTCATTTATCATCCGTCATATTGAAATTATCATTTCAAACATGTGCAAGTCCACGGCACTATGGAAATATATTACACAGGGTGTAATCCTTAAGAATACCACTGGGATATATCAATTGCAACATCGTATAAATGGATTTGACAAAGACTTAGATAGATAGATTGTAGCGGCTGCCCTAGACGGGACACACATCGACCATAAGGTCCATTGTGATGCCTAAGGATGTGAGGATTTGAGTGGAGTGGAAGGAATATTTGTGTATAGGCTAAGAATTGGTAGGATATGCGGCTGCAGCCGAATATGACAGAAACTATGCCGATATTCATCTGGAGTTCGTGGAGAAAACTGCAAAAAACCTTCACAAGTACAGCCGGTTACTTCGGTATTGTCCATACGCCGACAGTTTAGTCAATTATCCGCCCCTTTTTTGTTGTTGTAATAATTGACAAACTGCCGATGTCGAGATTCGATCCCATAACCTCCCAGTTTCAATCTAAATTGCGTATATGCAAGGTATTTAAAAAAAATTAACTAAGTTCTAACATTTTCACTTGGATTAATCCATATCTTTAAAAAACATACCTAAACTATTCATAAAACATGACTGTACAAATATAGTTGAGTTGATACATTTTAAATGGACATGTTGGTACACTCTCGTTCACAATAATTGAACCAGTAGACCACATTCTGAGCTAGTATATATTACTAAATATATGTATAATATTACATACAGTAACACATAGAATGTTTCGAACTGGTTCAATTTTTATGAACAAGAGTGTACATAATCATGATCTATCACCTTAATGTTAATACTAAAAAACGTTTACGTACTTTGTCATACTTAGAGGCAAAAACCCCCGTCAACAAACTATTAAATATAATGATGGTCTCATCCAGGTCCCAAATGAATACACGTTCAGTACCAGTTTCTGGACTCGCTGGTGATACCGTGTTCTGTCTACGTCCTCTACCTCTCGCATTACCCACACGTGTTTGACCACCCGCTGCCGCCGCCGCTGCTGTAGCCGGATCTGTCGCACCACTGCTTGAACTTCGTCGTACCGTTTGACTGAGTGTGTTGCCTGTACACAAACCACCTGTTTCGGATTTAATTGGTGATGTTGGTGGTTCACTCAGTGGGATACCCAAACTATTCGGGCTCTCTGTTGTTAAAGATTGAAATGTAAATAATCGAATAAATTGAACGACATCGATGTTTAAGGGGTTACATGGGGTTTCGAAGGCTAAAAAAAGCATATTTTCTCTAATTGTTTTCCTAATATAATAAATGAAACCTTCAAACAGATCCAAGATCAACGTTTGACAAATATTTTGAGAAATTTGCATTTCAAAATTCAGCCATTGGGACCTCATTTTCTGTGACCCCTCAGAGTAAAGTTCCCAATGGCGTAATCAGAATAACTCATGATCGATTCATCCGAAATTAAAAAACCTATTTATTTCTGTTAGTAAATATACAGGATGTTCTGAAATTCATTCAAGAAAACTATACCACGGTGTAGTTAATATAGTTTTTTGATTTGACGCTTATTTTTTAAGATAGCAATTAAATACAATCAATTAAACATTGGTAAATTCAACCAATCACACAGAGCGCATAGTGTAAGGAGGTGTGGCCTCAGCAGTACAGGGTGTTGCTTTACCTTTTAAAGGCTGGCAAACGGTAAGAGGCCCTCCGTCTCTTTACACTATGTGCTCTGTGATTGGTTGAATTTATCAATGTTTAATTGATTGTATTTAATTGATATCTTAAAAAATAAGTGTCAAATCGAAAAACTTTATAAAACTTGTTTGTACGTTTTTTGCAGTTCTACACCAGGGTATAGTTTTCTTGAAATAATTTTAGAACACCCTATATATAGCTTGTGCGAAGGACGAAGAAAAAATAATTTGAATTGTTGGTAGAGTTTTGTAGAAAAAGGGACTATTTTTGGTATAATTAGCACCACGTATTGCCTTGTAAAATTAGTTGAGATTAAAAAAAAATCCTTTGTTCAAGCACCAAGTCAATCTTATCTTGAACAAGTGTGCAAAATTTTAAACAAGATCAGATCCATTATTGTTTGAGTAATCATGTCAATTCCGACTTCAAAAATTAAGTTTTGAGAAAAACACGATTAAAGAGAGAGAAACAATAGCTAAGCAGCGCTGTCTCAATATACTTCTCGCAGCTCTATCTTCTGTCTTCTATAGTTTTACTCTAAACTTTAAACTTTGGTAGAATATTCTATTGTACTTTAATAAAATAATAATCGATTTTTTGAAATTTTCAAACCGATGTAACCCCTTAATAGATGGTGATTAGTGCAGACACAAACCTGGTAAACCTGAATTGGTGAGATGATACGAGTTAGGAACACTACCGCTAGAATTTGGTGAACTGACGTACGGTGCATAACCTTGCGTACTGTAATAGCTGCTGTATTGTGCTGCCGTCTGTGGATCTCCATACGCACTACTTGCATAGCTGGCATAGTCGACACCCTGAACAAATAGTATCACGTAAATCAATACAAAATAATGAAATAGTTCAAATAACTCACACAATAGTTTATTTTATATACCGGTTTTTACAGATCTCCATAAAAATAAGAAGAAAAGTTCATATGAACTTGAATCTAATTAATAATTGAAATCAGCCAAGTAGTTTTTGAGATATTTGAAAACAAAAAAGAATTTTTTATTAACTTTAACAACCTGAACCTCGAAAACGAGACTTGAAAACATCCAAGTTTATATGAACTTTTCTGCTTATTTTTGGGAGATCTATTCAACTTTCCGGATTACAATCCGAGCAACCTGTGTATAAAAAAATTTTCTAAATTTATCAAATTGTTCACGTTTTTTTCTCCGAAACTATTGAATAGAATACCTTCCTTATGATTCGATTTTTCCGACACAATCAGATTATTATTATAAGGGGATGTCAATTTTTTCACACCCTCTTAAAGAATTACGCTCATGCTGCCAAGAAATTCAATCCTTTTGATTTAATTGTTCAGGAGCAAAGTAGGTCACCAAGCTTGTTTTGAAGATGCTGGCTACAATTGGTTGGATATTTCTAGGCAGTTTCAAGTTAGTGCAAAGATGGTGAAAATTTCTTTGGCAAGATGATCAGAATTTATTAACGGAGGGGCAGCGAAAAATGGGACCCCTGCTCGTTCCACCTAAGAGATTCGAATGGAGTTTCCATTCTAGAAGGACGGATGTTCTGGGTGACTTAAACAACTCATCAATTTTCATTCATATAGGATTGACAGTTTCCGACGGAATTTTCTTAATCCATTAAAAAATTTGGGCCATTACCTGTTGTGCCGAAAAACTTTGTGCTACCGCAGATGCAGCTGCCGCCGCTGCACAATTATAACCAGCTGTGTATGCGGCATATTGACTACCGGTTGTACCACCAGCCTGTTGAAAACTGGTACTGCCCGTCAAACCGGTCGTGTATGGACTTAGATAACTGGCGGCCGCTGTTGCAGCACCTTTTGCACTGCCAACTGCACCGCAAGACGTCAAACTGCGTGCAGCTGATGCTGCCCCATAGCCATACGCAGATAATGCTGTCGGTGTGGTGCTCCCGGAATGTGTGTGTCCATAGAAACTTGATGTGGGACTATGATTCATTGTATAGGAATTGGCACTGTATGGATTTTGTTGGCATTGTATACTATTGAATAGAACAGATTTGCATAAGTCATTTTTGCTACAAAACTTGTGAACTGATTTTGATTGATTGCCGTTTACCTGTTATAATATTGATGTGGATATTGATGTTGGTAATCTTTACTGTTGTCGTAGGCTAGTGGATCATTTAACGAGGATAAACTGTTTGCAACAGTTCCCACAGATGTATGATACATCCCTCCACCGGTTGACACACCAGAACTGTCACAAACACCACTACCAAGAATACCGGCTGCAGATAGTAAGGAACCGGAGCTAACACACTCCGTTGTTGTATCTGTGTCCGCCAGGCCTGGACTTTTTACCTCACTTTTAACGCCTGCAAACAGAAAAATTAATCATTTGTGCTTCCATAAGATCCCCCTCCCTGTTTTGAGTTAGTTAATATGGCAATTATTATTATATTCGTAATGGGGGGAGGATTCATTCTTAGATTAGATTTATTTTATAATTTTATAACTATTTGTAACCTTGTTAAGGACGTTCCCAAAGTGCAGTCGTGCTCAACTAGAAAAAATTCCATTATGTAAACTACAATAGATCAAATAAAATATAGTTGAGGTACAGTGTTACTTTTTGCTGCACTAACACTGTACCTCAACTATATTTTATTTGATCTATTGTAGTTTACATAATGGAATTTTTTTTTAAGTTGAGCACTTAAACAATATTTCTAAGAGAACTAATACCGACCGCTTGTTTTTGTTATTTTTGTAGAAAGATATTTGTTAGATCTTCAATTACTTATTCTCAGTTTTTTAGAAGAATCGTAAGAAAATTACGATTGATATTTAATGCAACGTATGTGACAACATTAATCGGGGTCAGAAGATACTTTTAACTACATATATTCAAAAAGACAGAAGAATCGTAAGAAAATTGATTTTCTTGGGAACGTCCTTAAATAACTTAATTTTAATTCCCCTTTCTTATGTATGTTATAATAATGCATTTGAGAATAAGAGAAAAGTTTTCGTGGAAACTGTTTTATTATCCGTAGTGAATTTTGACTTCTATTTGATTTCTTGTTTGATCGGACGGATGCTCAAATACATTACCTGTTGAATCTCCAAGTAGTGACCACCCCGAAGCCGTACTCGTAATATAAGCACCCACTGCCGACGTGTTGTTGCCGTTAATCGAACACGATGAGACGATAAGGTTATTATTATTGTTATTTAGATTCCCTTGCGATGAAGTTAGACCAAGATGATGATGACCATTATTTGATAACAAATGATTGGTATCAGTGTCCGGTTCACCACTCGATGCTCCGACTCCAACAACTGTTGAGGATGTTTCACAAATCGTTGTATTTCTACCGTTATGATGTAGATGGCTCTGCTGTTGTTGTTCAGTATTATTATTAGTTGATGAGCTTGATCCTGATGGTTGCAACGGTGGACTAGTACATGATGAATCTGAATTTATACTTGGACTGGAAGATCTATCAAACAAACAAACAAACAAAACAAAATGTTTGAAAAAATATTTATTATACTCAAAAAATAAAATACAACAAAAAAATTAATGTTTTCAAAATACTAAATAAATAAACATTAATACTATACATAAAGCACCAGGTATACAGGGTGATTTGATTTGTTTGAAGGTACCTACATCAGAACAAACCTAACGAATGATAGAGTTTGTGGAGTTAGGATGCAAAAGCATACTTTTATCTAGTCTTACTTTATTGTAAAAGATAGGTCACAAAAGCCACACTCATTTTTCAAAATTTTCTAGTTGATTTACGCCTTATTCGTTTAGTTTTTGTGGAAATGTTTCGTATAAAAGTTGTTAGTATATTATATAATAAACAATCCTTATCTGAAGAATCCGGGCGCAGCTATACATGATTTTTCGGAGCCAGATGTTCTTTGATTCGAATTCCGTCAAAGGTTAAAGTCGTCGCCAAATCGAAATTCGAATCAATGAATATCTGGCTCATGTAAAATTTAGAAGAATCGGAAAATTTTGTATTGAAAACAGCAACAAAATTGACAAAAACTAATTTAAAACTACTGAAATCAGTACAAAATCCTACAGAATAAGATGCATACGAAAGTATTTACATACACAAATTAAGAAAACAAATTATGAATTTATATAATGGACCAATTCCAAATTCTGATTTTTTTGATGGCCTATTTGCATGCAATGTTTTGTTAATTTTCCTATATATTTAATCTGTAAAGTGTATACGTTTTGATGAACTCACAACCAAACAATAAATCACCCTGTACAATAATAATATATATATTGTAGTAAATATAAAATGTGTTTTAATTTATTTTGATTCATTGGTTGTTTGGTCAAATTTTTGGCATTGAATTGAAAACATGATTTTGAATTGAGAATTGAAAGTAACAGATGAACATACAGTTTTATAATTGTCATGATTTAGATTAATTGTCTGTTGACGCACCATCTTTACTGTCTGTAACTAATCTTTTAGTTAGACACAGGCATTAGTATTAGTACGTAGTCTTAGCATTAACATTAGCAGCATTCACTGACTGTTACATGGGGATTTCATTCAAACCATTAATTACAGACAACAAATATAAATTAAATCAAATTTATTATAAAATTATAATCAACCAGGAATTTAGTAACATTCATTACTCAATCAAACGAAGTCATTTTCATTTTGTTTTCTGGGGTTTTAATTTTTTGTCTCTCAAACATATGAAATGTTTCTCAGTATTCTGTCAATAACTACAGAACTTCTGCTTCGATTCGGGTTTTATTAAGGTCTGTTCACCAACACGATCGCATAAAATTGTGCCGGCGTTCTAGATCTACTATCTTTTAGTTCCTAGATGGGGAAATTGGCTGATGCACTACCCGGTTAGAGAAAATATCCATCTTTACAACTTGTGTTTGAAATCTTTTTATAAATTGAATTGTTTTTCCCGAATTTTTAACTCAAACATCTGTAGTTGTTACAGTTTACAGAAGCATGAGCTACTACAAATGTATATAGTCCATTGGAGTCATTGTTCTACGTAGGTGCGTGTGTAGAAAGTATTAACAACAGTACACTGTGGCACTGATACCTGAACTCAGTATACACAGGCTATTGAAACAATTAACCCAGTGGTTACATTTCCATTTGTTAGATTTGCAGAGATTATAGCGAATAATTAAAGTTTTATCAGATTTTTGTTTGCCTACCATCAAATTCCATTGTTTTATTTTTGGAGCAAATTTGTTCGAAATTTTTGTGCACATTCAAGTTAAAATTTGTATAATCTCTATATAAATAAAAGGAAAATATGTTATGTGGGTTTGTCCCAATTGTTTGGAGAAATCTATAGAAGATAGTGATAAGAAAAGGCCATAGGTAGATTTTTCTTACGACTCCAGAAAACCAATCAGCATACTTCAAAATTCCAAACTGTTTCAAGTTAGAGCCTGTTTGCTGAGAACAATAACGTTTTCTAACGGCTAGATATCTAATACAGTTTATAATTTCTATAGAAATACCTGCAACAAAATTTTCGAAATCAATTATATATCAATAAATTTAACTGTCAAAATTTAGAAAAAAATAATTATTTGACATAAATAATGAAGGCCATTGCCCGACTCGAATATTGAATATAAAAACTATAAGTGACAATAATTTGTAGTAAAAATAATTAATTTGAAAGCAAGCAAGTGGGCGCTATACCATGCTACACGGCAGCCCATTGGTATTATAGTCATTTTGGAATATTTAGAATGAGAAATAATCATATGTGTTTGATTTGTGAAGATATTATTTTACACATCATCTAAAAATAAATCTAAATCTAAAGTCCTTTAGATTTCGTATTAAACATTTATAAAATCAAAAATATTAAATAATTGCTTATGATATTTCTGACAGATTTCATATATTATTAAATGTTTCTGTAAACTATGCGATTAATTGCATTGAATACAATATTTGACTTACTAATATATTATACGTATACTCAATGCATCAGTAATAATAGATTCATATGTACAGTTCACATATTCTAATTAAGGCCATTTAATAAATACCATCCATATACAGTCTATGGATGTAGAAATTTTAAAATTAATAATACAATGGCATCAGAAATGATAGTGAAAGATCATATGCATAGAACTACCATAACATCTAAGGTAGCTCAGTTGGTAGAGCATTGGTCTAGAATGCCAGAGGTCGGGGGTTCGATCCCCATCCCTAGATGTGTATGATTTTTCATATCAAGCATTTGATGTCAAACAAATGTTATCAATGTTCAGACATATTACTTAAATGTCAAAGTAAGTAAACGCTAGTCGCTTCCGTTGGTATAATATAACCGAAAGGCAACCATACTAACAATGGAAATAAATAGACGCTAGTTTACAAAAAACAATTTGAAAAATTTTCACACTACTTCGCTTTTTATATTTTCTAACAAGACGAAAGATTGATTTTCTTAATTATTTAAATATGGTTGCATCATATAGCATCTTTTAGAATAGGTGCGACTAGATCCATTAAAGTATACTTTTTACGACGATTCCAAGATTCGTTGCAAGGACTGCATGTAAACAGGTGATCAACGAGTGATCAAATGCTAATCAACGTGATAATATACCGCGTGATCCATTATGTGCAGATTCTGAGGCGAGGAGGAAGAAACATCTTGCCACATTATCTTTAACTACGAACGTCTAGGTTACAGCGCAGATTCAAGATATTTGGTACATCTCACCCCGAATATATGAACTTTCAGGAACACCTGATCAGCAAACTCTATATATGGGAGGAGCGAATCTCCTCAGACTGAAGTAGAAGGGGTAGCACAATGGACCATATAGTCGAAGTGCGTACTTTGTAGATCTATCTATCTATCTAAATTGTTTGATAGAAAATTGTGGTCGTGATACCTTGGAGAGGTATATTTTTATACTTTCAACGCTTTTTTCAAGGTTTTTTTTAGCTTTATCTGAATCAAAACTATTCGAATTTTTTAATTGAAAAGGCATCCGTGTTTGCGAAACTGTACTCAAAATATTGTTAAAAAAATCTCCAAATATATGTTTAATTTAATTCAAAATTTAAATATTGAGCCCAATGCACCAATGTTTGACTTGTACCTTCACATATATAAAATAAATATAAATATTTTTTGTTTTGTAAAAACTCAAATAATGATCATCGCTATCGCTGGATAGTTATTTAAATGTGTTGTTTCTAATCCCTTTATAAAATTTGTACAAAACTCATGAAAATTGATACGCATGTTTTACATACTTTTCGATTCATATTTATTTTGTTCAAATATTATTTATACGAGAATATGCATTCGTTTTTATTATACACCAATATTTATATTTATATGTTGTACCTCTAGTCGATGCGAGATTTTAAATCATTTATATTGGTGTTGTTGTGTCTCATGTCTCATATCTCTCACTCACAAGTCCATTCGTTTTAATTATTTTATATATTTAAAATGTTTTTACATCATAAAAATGAGTTTGATTTGTGTTTTTGAACAAAATGTTTACCAACATAAATTGTTTGAAAAGATTCGAACATTTGATATTTCATTGTAATCAATTCGTCTGATGGATTCAAACACCCAACTGTTCTGCACAACTGTTCTGCAATTCTTCAATTTTGTCCAAGTAATAAACATTTTCGGCTGTTTGCTAGAAAAGCTCTTTGTAAATGGTATGCAAGTTAGGTCATAATCCACAGCGTAGATTCTACAGCTTGCTAAAGTTTTTATGGAAGTTTAGAAGTTTTCAAGCTGTATTATATGTTTCTTCGAGCCTGTTAAAATCAATGAGATGTAGCCTAGAGATATCCTAACGTTTATCAAGACCATATGACTCCAGGAACAACTTTGAAGGAAAGAACTTGCTCCTAATTCGAATCTAATCTAATCTAATGTTCATACAATCGACAGCTATTTCTAATATTCGATAATGAATTTAGTGTATTAACTGAGCACATATATTGTATGATAATTTAGCGAAAATTTGGAAAGCCCTTCCGAAATGTAATAAAAATGATTATAAAACACTAATAGAAAAATGAAGTTGACACATTTGAAACTATGTCGTGTTTAACCTATATCACAACATATGTGATAAAACAGAAGAATTAAAAACTATTAACAATTCGTGTAGGTAATGTGTGTGGAAGTTTAGATCAACTAGGATTATGTAGTTCACAATGAAATTTGAATTTTTGTATAGTGCGACTAAATCATTTGTTCAGTTAAATTTACATTACTTTAAAGTCCCCTGCAGATGGCGTCCGTAGTGGCGACCAACCATTAGAAGTAATCCAACTACTGTCAGGAAACGGTCACCAAACTGAAGCAGGTTTTAGTTTAGTGGACGCCAGAGGACCAGTAACAGGACCACGTGACCTAGTGGCAGCCATTGTTGGTCGTGTTTTAAATGTCACTACTAGCCGTCAGTACTAGCCGTCACTAATGTCCTCGTCTGCACGGGGCTTTAGATATAAGGCTAATGTTTACACAGCCGCTGATTCGACACTAATCATAGTGTTGGAATCAACGTCACAATTAGAGATTCGGTGTATCCACTAAGTGTACGGTGTCTAGTGTCGTAGTCTAAACGAATCTTAACATCGTGATCGCATTCTTAGCCCCCAACTAGTTAAGAAAAGGAATCATTTCAAGAAAGCCAATTATAAAAATGAAACTCGAAATTTTATCCCAGCCAATCAACTTACCATATATGTACAGACTGTGTTGGAAAGCTTTTCCAATAGAGAATCAATGTTAAATATTATTTATTACTGGCTGGCCGTGTGGTTACTGTGTAGAGTCCGTACACATGTAATGAGAGTCATCTCATACATGCAAACATCTGGATAGTGTATAGGTATACTGTATGCGTATGGTTGTTTGTTTGTCATTTAAGAGTGGGGATTTTGTGATGCACATACTAAAGTTAAGAATTCAATGAACATATTTAACCCACTCTCATTACATGTGTACTGACTGACTCCACACAGTAACCACACGGACAACCAGTAATAAATACTATTTAACATTGATTCTCTATTCTACAGCCTGTATGCAATGTGATAACTATGTGACACTTTGTATGTTGTTGATATTTGACTGGATAGTGTAAAGGTATACTGTATGCGTATGGTTGTTAGTTTGTCATTTAAGAGTGGGGATTTTGTGATGCACATACTAAAGTTAAGAATTCCATGAACATATTTAACCCAATCTCATTACATGTGTACTGACTGACTTCACACAGTAACCATACGGACAGCCAGTAATAAATACTATTTAACATTGATTCTCTATTCTACAGTCTGTGATATATTGTGATAACTATGTGACACTTTGTATGTTGTTGATATTTGACTACAGACCAGATTAAGAATTCACATAATTAGATCAAACAACATTTAAAAAAAAATGTAAATAAATTCTAGATAGAAGAAGAAGAATAAAACAAAAATAAATTAAATTGAATGATCCAATGCGATCCGCTCCACTCAGCTTCAATCTACATAAAAATAAATTTATTTTTATTTACATTTAAATTTGAGTTCATAATTCAAAGTTGTTGTTGTAAAAAAAAAAAAAAACCATATAGTCGCGTTTGACTTGATGAAGATATTTAGTGTCTGTCGACAGCAGAACTCCATCACAATTAAATTTGTTTATTTTACTAAACTCAACTCTAAACTAAATACGAAAAAAAAAAAAAAATCAATTTAAAACATTTCAATTCTGATGAACAAACACACATTTCATTTTTCATTATTAAAACTAACTGTCTCTTGGGCAGAACTGCAGTGGTGCGCACAGCAAGAAGTCTACACCTATAATGGCATGACCGTTTGAAACCTTGGTCTACTAGAGCAGAGGCGGGCACAGACAGCTCGTCTGAGCCTTACGGGCTCTCCATAAGCTGGGTGAGAGTAAGTAAAGAAGGTATGTTTTGAAGCAAGATGGAACGATGTTTCAATACAGATTGTTCCCTACCGATTATTGCCCAATAATTATATAGTATAGTCTATAGTATAGTCAATATTTTATTTTTTTTGAAAAACAAATTATGCGAAAAATAATTTCCACTACTACAAATAGTACTTCAATACTCAATTCAAAGTAGACTAACTCGAAGAACTCAAATTCCCACTTTATGTAAAATTTAACTTAATTCATCAAATTCCCATGACACTATACTGAGCATACTCCATACGAAGAAAAAATAATTAAATCAGGTAAATAATTCTTTATTAGTTCTCGGATATGAATAGTAAAATATTTAGACAAATTATTTGGAATTTCCAAAACTATATTTCTATTTAAATTATCTTTTGCAAAAATTTCCCTCTTTTATTACAATGGTCCAGCGGTAAACTTAAAGGTTCAAAAGATTTATATATATTTTTTATATATTTTTATTTTATTCATACACAAATATGATATATACTAAAAAGGTACATTTTATGACCCAAATTAGCAGCCCAAAATTCCAGAGTATGTATTGATTGATTGCTTGTATTATTTACTTTGTATAATAGTGACCATAAAAAAGATTTGGTATTATTATATTTTTTTCAGAAAATGTTTTAATTAAAAAAAGAAAATATTAATAATTGGTAGGTTACCCTGTATTAACTCTATCTCTCTTCCCTACCTCTCACTCAGAGCTTGGCGGAGTCAACTCCTGCCCACCTCTGTACTAGAGATTAGACTTAGGTCGGCTACGACAGTGAAGCACAGTGCTGTTCAAAAACACTGATTTCTATTAGATAGATTGTGGAGGCTGTCCTGTACGGGCTACACTTCGACCATAAGGTCCATTGTGTTGCCTAAGGATGTGAGAATCTGAGTGGTATGGAAGGAATTTTTGTGTATAGACTAGAAATTGGTAGGATATGCGGCTGGTACAGCTGACTATGATAGGAACTATGCGGATATTCATCTGGAGTTCGTGAACGAAACTAGCAGTAATCATATTAAAAAGTTTTGTCCTACTCCTATTTATTTTCCTACTCACTCAAATACAGTCAACACTCGTACTATTGTTGTTATTTACATTAAACAAACACTGCAGCAACAAAATCTATACTTAATATTATTAAGATCTCTATCTTCTTTTAGTAAATTTCCCAGGAAAATTTTTGTTCATTGATTAGACTTGTTTTTTTTTTAAATTATAACGTCTATTTATATCTATTGTTAGTATGATTGCCTTTCGGTTATATTATACCAACGGAAGTGACTAGTATTTACTTAATTTGATATTAAAGTAATACGTTTCAATATTGATAACATTATTTGTCATCAAATGCTTGATATGAAACATCATACATCAATCTAGGGATGGGAATTGAACCCAAGACCTCTGAAATTCCAGGCGAATAATCTAAATATATAAACAAATTAATAAGGCATCGATATCAAAAGATGGTGATAACTCATTTGCGTTCCACGACCATAACATGTAAGGTAGCTCAGAGATAGAGCGTCTGGTCTAGAATGCCAAAGGTCGTGGGTTCGATCCCCACCCCAGATGTGTATTTGATGTCAAAGAATATGATTAGACCTATCTTCATAAACTATATGATTTAATATAAAACTTATTCAGATAAGCAAAGAGGTACCTGTAGGTTTTTTGCAATTAAATTTCAAATTTTGCCCCAATTCCTAGAACAATTATGCGTATTTTTATAAATAGGTATTTCGACTACAAAGTAGTCATCATCAGTATGAATGAGCTAATCGTAACTATCTCCGGGATATAGAGTGGACATTAATTTATTAATTTAATTAATAAATTCAATGACAATGAAATTTGTCGGACTATACGCTATAGTCTTCTACAGTTTGTCGTACGTATTCGAAAGGAATTTGGACAAACAACGTTATGTGGACACGAAAGTATACACAAACAAACAAATATTAATCAACAAATCACTTCAGAAAGAAGTAAATACTATCTAATAAATAAAAAATTAGAATAATATGAAAAGGTTGGCTGTCACATCACAATCGTCTTTGGTGTAGAGGAAAGCACACTGGACTAGTTATCCAGAGGCCCGAGGTTCGATTCCTGGTTGATGAGTTAATTTTTTCATATAAGTATTTAATTTAATTAATAAATTCAATGACAATGAAATTTGTCGGAGTATACGCTATAGTCTTCTACAGTTTGTCATACGTATTCGAAAGGAATTTGGACAAACAACGTTATGTGGACACGAAAGTATACACAAACAAACTAATATTAATATCCCGGAGCTAATTCATACTGATGATGACAATAACTTTGTAGTCGAAATACGTATTCATAAAATACAAATAATTGTTCTTGGAATTAAGGGCAGAATTTAAAATTTAATATGATTTAATGTATGATTTCCAAAATTTATTCATTTTTCTAAACAAATTGTAAAATAAGACATAACGAGTCGATTAGTTGATTTGCGGCGAGAGCCAACCAAATGTCAAATAATCTCTTTGTAATTGTAATCACAAAGGATCGAGTGATCACAGTGAACACTTGACGACCATTTAAAATGATGATGTTTTTCGTTTTGCTATAGTTTTCAAAAAATAAAAATAAACTACTCAACTAACTAAATACTAAAAACTAATAAAATAAAAATATAATAAAAATAACGCCTTTTAGTTTTAGTTTGTTGGTCGTTGTTGTATGTTCGTTTGAACATTGAACATTGAACATTACATTTTTAATACATACTAATTCAACATGTGTGAACCAAATGCTATCCAATATCAAAATGACATCTCTCAAAGTGATGTCAGTGGTCTTCAAACAGTTTCAAACATTCTTTTTATATACCCTGTATATAAAACCATTATCAATTTCTAGGATAATTTTGATCCAGAAAGTACGAAAATCAGATTGATTTTAACGTCCGACCAACGAATTTCAAAATTTTCGCTTCTCAATTCCTACAGTTTGGCATTTTAGCACTATGGGTCTGATACTTTGAAAACCCTTAATCGTATCGTATTATAACTAACGCCATTGTTTTCGCTAGGTCCAAATTAGCTTTAATCGAAATTTTTATCAAAATCGGGGACATAAAATTTTCCTCCAATTTTTGCGATTTTATTAAGAGGTACCCCTTGGAAAAAATGCGAAAAAAGTGCAGAAAATTTTTGTTCTCGATTTAAATAATAATCATTTTCTAGGGTAATTTTGATCCAAAAAGTATAAAAATCAGGTTCATTTTAACGTCCAATCAACAGATTTCAAAATTTTCGATTCTCAATTCATACAGTTTGAAATTTTAGGACTACGGGTCTGATATCTTAAAAACCGTTAATCGTATCGTATTTTAACCAACGCCATCGTTTTCGCTAGGTCTAAATTAGTTTAAAACGAAGTTTTGATCGAAATCCGGGGCATAAAATTTTCCTCCAATTTTAGTGATTTTATTAAGGGGTACCCCTAGGAAAAAATGTGAAAAAAGTTAAGAAAATTTTTATTCTCGATTTTAATGATAATCATTTTCTAGGGTAATTTTGACCCAAAAAGTACGAAAATCAGGTTCGTTTTAACGTCCGACCAACACATTTCAAAATATTCGCTTCTCAATTCATACAGTTTTGAATTATTGCACCATGAGTCTCATATCTTGAAAACCGTTTTTCGTATCGTATTTTAACCAGCGCCATCGTTTTCGCTAGGTCAAAATTAGCTTAAGACAAAGTTTTTATCAAAATCGGGGACATAAAATATTCCTCCAATTTTAGCCATTTTTTAAGTTGATAATGAACTCAGTTGGTATACACGGGATATTTGAACAGTTAACTTTGTTAATTATTCTCAACTACAATGCTAACAAATAGAAATTCTTTAAGTTTGATTCTAAACAATATCTCATTTATTAAAAATATATTGGGTAATTAATTAAAAATTGTATAAAAAATGAATTTTTAAAGTGAATAAATTTAGTAACCAGGACCAAGTAGAATAGACGTCAAAGCTTGATGTTAATTTTTAAAACTATATTATTGATTTGAGCCTTATTCATTCAGTTTTCGAAAAAAATTTCGTATAAAAGTTGTTACTGTATTTCTAATGAACAACTTTTATCTGAAGACGATGTTTTCGTAAAACCGAATCAATGAAACATAAATAAATTATAAAATTTAAAAAAAAAATAACATCAACTTTTGACGCTCATTGTACCACAGGACAAGACACTGAGTATGATAATAATTCAACTGTATTCAACTGACATGGTAAATAAATTTATTAAAAAACAGTGTTTAACATAATAAAGTAATTATCATATATTAAATACAAACCCCACCCATCCACCCACTGTTTTGTAGCCACTGAATTAATTACACGAAGTATTCATACGAAATTTTTTATTTTTTTATATTTTTTTTGGGGTGATATGAATATGTCGTTGTCTTTAGCAAAACTATTGTATTTGAGAAAAAAAACATATAGAAGAAAGGCAAATAAATCCTTTTTTTAAATTATACGGGGTCACCACAAATGGAGTTCGTTGTGTTGGAATGGATAAAAACTGTATGTAAAGTATTCCATTTCCATGGTTCTTATATAGGAATAGAACTTTATCAATTTTCGATTTAGACCGTGTTATTAACAAGTGAAATTATTCTAGCCAAGCCTAGCCTAGCAAATTTTATTCAGAAGAAAAAATCACCATGTTGACATTAGTACTACCAATTTAGTGATAAAACATTAAAATTGTAAATATCTCTGTAAATATTAGAGTTACAGAAAATATGATCTGGTAATAAATAGTGCTAAAATTTATTTGCTACAACTTTACTAAAGACCAACTTTTTCATTTTAGAAGTATTAAGAGAGATATTCATAGTTTTATGTTTTTCCACACCTTCTTAACCCGTCTTTCCGCTTGACCGACTTTGTCCATTAACATACTAGATCTTTCAAATATCAAAATCACGTTGCATATCAAATTTTAATCCTTTTGAACTAAAATTGGGTCCTACAGAAAATTTGCTAAAAAGGAAAAACTATTAATTAAAAATAAAATGATTAAAAAAATGTTTTCACTAAAATTGATTTTCAGTGTATTTTTTTTTTGAATCCAGTATTATTTTTGGTGCCTCACGCCAAAATTGGAGTATAGCTTGCCAATATTTGTAATATATTTTTGCTGTGCAAGTTTTAAACATGAGCGACGCTTCCACCAAATTTGTATTATCAGTTATTATGAAATACATCAATTTGTGTTCGTTCGTTGTATTCTATTTTAGTTAAAGCCATATGAAAAGGCTCTTGATTTAACCTGCAGAGCTTCCGTAAGTGGCTTGTATTGAAATGTATTTGCTTTGTTCTGTTGGTAACATTTTTTTTTGTAGAATATTAATCATTGACACCACTTGTTCTTAAGAACTATTTAACTAAACAATGGAATAAATAATATGTTATTTTTGCTGATTTATTTGTATACTGCAGCCCATTATTTTTACTATGAAGTCATTAACCAATTACTGTTCATTATCTGGTGTCCAGGGATTGTTACTCATAGAATCGCCAGCCGGTATGATCTCTATTTCAAGATTCTAAATGTAATAAATTACAATTTTGTTTTTCGGTATTTCATTAAACCGTTTGTCCGTCTTTATTTTCATGAATACAAAAGATAGAAATTATGAAATGATTTTTCTTGAAAATTTTTTGGATACATTGAATGAATGTTCTTCAATCAACTCAACGGTAGCTCAACAATTTTCAACGCAACCTATTTAATTTCTATATACAACATCAGCCGTATGTACATCGACTTATTAAACTTTACTACAGGATGTACTAAATTATTAAAAATAATAATTAAAATTAGCACAAATATTATGATAGTCTAGTTTTCAAATACAAATATATATATATATATATATATATATATATATATATATATATATATATATATATATATATATATATATATATATATATATATATATATATATATATATATATATATATATATGTATATATATATATATGTATTTATGTGTATTAAAACAAACATCCGATTACTAAAACATATAGTTCTAGAAATTGTTACACGCGAAAAATTAAACAATATCAATTTTTAAAATATCTATCTTTGCATTGCCCAAAACATGGAACCTTTTACAACAAAGTATTAATTAATTTTTGCGTGTAACTAATTTTTTAATTAGTACGTTACCATTAAAAACAATTTATATTTTATTCAATGTACGAAAATCAGGTTCGTTTTAACGTCCGACCAACACATTTCAAAATTTTTGCTCCCCAATTCATACAGTTTTGAATTTTAGCACTATGGGTCTGATACCGTGAAAACCGTTAATCGTATCGTATTTTAACCAACGCCATCGTTTTCGCTAGGTTCAAATTAGTTTAAAACGAAGTTTTGTTCAAAATCGGGGATATAAAATTTTCCTCCAATTTTAGCGATTTTATTAAGGGGTACCCCTTGGAAAAAATGTGAAAAAAGTTAAGAAAATTTTTGTTTGCGATTTTAATAATAATCAATTTCTAGGGTAATTTGGACCCAAAAAGTACGAAAATCAGGTTCGTTTTAACGTCCGACCTACACATTTCAAAATTTACGCTCCCAAATTTATACAGTTTGGCATTTTAGCACTATGGGTCTGATACTTTGAAAACCGTTAATCGTATCGTACCAACGCCGTCGTTTTCGCTAGGTCCAAATTAGCTTAAAACGCAGTTTTTATCAAAATCGGGGACATAACTTTGAAACTTCTTTTCATAAACTCACTATATACCGGGTATTTGAGAAATTAACTCTAATTGCTTGTTAACAACTAATTAGTTGATATTTTCACTTGTTTTTTTTTTTCATTTTAAATATATTTTAAAACACTAAGGATATATATTTGAGTTATTCTAAAATAATTGGTATCGAACTAACTAACTTATTTCTAATTAATTTTTATTAACATAGAAAGAAAGAAAAAACTACCAAAAACAAAAAACGAATATATTTATGGAAAATAGTTTCAAAAACATAAAATTCATATAAAAAAAAACAGTTTTAATAATTAATTTTTGGTTGGAATTTCAATAAAAGTGAAGTTTTGAATGACAAATTAAAAAGATATCATTTTGTTTTTTTTACTGAATATTATCAGATAAATTTTAATGTTATCAAACGATCATCATCTCTTCATCTCTAAAGTTAATAAATAAAATTAAAATTAAAAAAAACTATAAAAAAAAGAAGTACATTTATTGATTTCTATCTAATTTAATATGATTTTTATATGATTGAATAACTATTTGTTTTGTATTTTAATTACTTTAATTTTATTATTTGCTATCAAAAATATTTTCAATAATATTAAAAATTCATTTGATACGACTTCTATAAATTATATAACAGCGTTTTATAACAAAAAAAGAATGCATGACAAATCTTGTCAGGCAATTTTGTATCACTGAACGATGATTTTGTATATACAAGGTGTCTCAGATTTTATTTTCTGATACAGAGGTTGTTAAATTAAGGAAAAAAACAACTTTTTGTTTTTAAATGTCTCAAAAAACTATTTGGCTGATTTCAATTGCAAATGACATGTTTTTAGTAATAAATCAGTGGCTTAGTACGATGTAACTATCAGTCCAAGTGGCCGAGCGGTCTATGGCGTTATGTCTGCGCAGTATGCATATGTAGAAGTAATTGATTGATATAATAAATAATTATTATTTAAATAAATAATAAATATGAATGACAGATATAATTGATCTTTATTAGATTGAAATTATAATAATAATTTAATGAAAATGCGATACCGTTACACATACATGGAAACTTGGAGGTTATGGGTTCGAATCCCGACATCGGCAGTTTGTTAATTATTAAGAAAAAAAAAGGGGCGGTTAATTGACTAAACTGTCGACGTATGGACAAGAACGAAGTAACCGGCTATGCTTGAGAAGGTTTTCTGTAGTTTCCTTCACGAACTCCAGATGAATATCGGCATAGTTCCTATCATAGTCGGCTGCAGCCGCATATCCTACCAATTCCTAGTCTATACAAAAAAAACCTTCCACTCCACTCACATCCTCATACCCTTAGGCATCACAAAGCAATCTATCTATCTATCTATCTATGAATTGATCTATAGAAGTGATTGAATCATATTAGCGATAGATTCATATAGGGAATAATCGACAAAAGGGAAAGGGGGCTTCGGAAGGAGGGCGAATCTCCTGATGATTTTTCTGCGTATATATACTGAGTATCTCAGACTTTAATCCGGAAAATGGAGTAGGTGATAGATCTCTCAAAAATAAGAAGGCAAGTTTATATGAACTTGGATATCTTCCAGTTTCATTTTCAAGATACCCCTTGCCCATACGCCGACAGTTTAGTCAATTAACCGCCCCCTTTTTTTCTTAATAATTGACAAACTGTCGACGTCGGGATTCGAACCCATAACTTCCCAGTTTCCAAGTAGACATACTGCACATACATAACGCCTTAGACGGCTCGACCACTTGGATTAGTGATCAATTCATAGTGGCATTCGAGAATATTCACAGAAATACAAATTTGATGCATGTTGCAGTAAAAAGTACTTAGACAGTTAAATATAAAAAGCTTGAGGAGCTTTTAGTTGACATTAAATCAGCACAGTCTTCACAAACAATCTACTAATAAAAGCTTATATATTACAATTTTTTTTTCTTTAATATAAATTTTTTTATTAAATTATGCAATAAGCTGAAGTACATTAAAAAGTGAATAATTCAGTAAATTAATGAGCTTATAAAAAAAATGATTTTCTAAAATTTAAAATAAAATTCAAAATAAATAAATAAACGACTTCTTTATTTAATTATAAATAAATATAATAATAAAAAATGAATAAAGCTAACTGATTTCCTGACTATTCCTTCAACTATTCCAAATAACATCTCAACACTTTGTAGTTTCAAACAAAACACAACAAAAAAACTGAAATAAAAAAAAAAAAACATGGACATCGACACAATATGGATACATCTGTTAGGTACATACTTTTGTGTGAATTGTAGCCGAGCTGAGCTGAGCCTAAGCAAACTCACTTCTCACAGCTACACTGTTCGTTACTAGCTAGATTCTAGAACAGAGGTGGGCACAGACAGCTCGTCTGAGCCTTACGGGCTCTCCATAAGCTGGGTGAGAGTAAGTAAAGAAGGTATGTTTTGAAGCAAGACGGAACGATGTTTCAATACAGGTTGTCCTACCGATTATTGCCCAATAATTATATAGTATAGTCTATAGTAAAGTCAATATTTTATTTTTTTTGAAAAACAAATTATGCGAAAAATAATTTCCACTACTACAAAAAGTACTTTTCACTTTTTCAATTCAAAGTAGACTAACTCGAAGTAAAATTCCCACTATGTAAAATTTAACTTAATTCATCAAATTCCCATGACACTATACTGAGCATACTCCATACGAAGAAGAAAAAATAATTAAATCAGGTAAATAATTCTTTATTAGTTCTCGGATATGAATAGTAAAATATTTAGACAAATTATTTGGAATTTCCAAAACTATATTTCTATTTAAATTATCCTTTGTAAAAATTTCCCTCTTTTATTACAATGGTCCAGCGGTAAACTTAAAGGTTCGAAAGATTTATATATATTTTTTATATATTTTTATTTTATTCATACACAAATATGATATATACTAAAAAGGTACATTTTATGACCCAAATTACCAGCCCAAAATTCCAGAGTATGTATTGAATGCTGTATGTATTATTTACTTTGTATAATAGTGACCATAAAAAAGATTTGGTATTATTATATTTTTTTCAGAAAATGTTTTAATTAAAAAAAGAAAATATTAATAATTGGTAGGTTACCCTGTATTAACTCTATCTCTCTTCCCTACCTCTCACTCAGAGCTTGGCCGAGTCAACTCCTGCCCACCTCTGTTCTAGAACACAGTTTTACGATATGCATTTAAAAGTAGTTTTAATTTACAATACTTTACAATATGTATATTCAATATTATTACAATATTGTAAGGTTCTCAAGGTTATTCGATTCATAGTCGTCTATCAGTCCAACTGATTGTCTGTCAACATGACAACTCAAGAACTAAACGATATAAAAAACCTGAAATTTGCGCTGAAATATTTGTTCTAGAATTGCAAAGTAAGGTCAGGTTCGTCAATAGGTAAAATTAAACGTGCGTCTCGCGCCACCAAGGTAGATATCTCTAAAATGGTAAGAAATAGAAGAAGAATTTTAAGATAAAAAATGTTCTTTTTTTAAATGTAAACAACTTTTGTATGCAACTTTTTTTCATAAACTAAATGGTTGTTTCTCCACAATTGCAGCTCGAACATCTTTAATTACTTTTGTTTTCAAAACCACAATTTATAATTAATGAGGACTCTGAATTTCACGCTCAATGTACTCTAACCGTTACACCACCGATTATATAGCTTGATGAATCGATGTTTTTCATATCATAGCTCGTTTTTACATAGAAAAGTTTTGATGAAAGTTTTCAATCACAATTAAAATAATTGATATAACAGAATTTACATTGCGCTATGCACACGCTGAAATTCACTTAAAATATATCAATCGCATGTTTGTTAACAGCTATAACTCTCGTCTTGTTTACTATTTCTTTGTTTGTCAATCACTTTAGTCACATGATCAGAGTCTTACCAATCACAAGGAAGTCGGATATCAACATAACGTACACACTGCACTGCTCTCTCAAGTTACTGATTTCATGAAATAAATCATCAAAATAGAATTCTTTTCTATTTCATCAAATTAAAATCATGCACAAATAAATACTATTGCGCTTGCTCACTAAATCAATCGCATGAATACTGAATACATCTGAAGTTAAACGTGTAAAAACGGGCATTGACAGTATTACTTTGAATTCAACATTAACTGATTATTCCCACATATTATTATTTGTGTTTATTCGTAACCGTGTCCATTATGGTTACGAAGACATAAGTATGAAAGAACAAGTTCAATTAAACATTTGACGCATTGACATTGAACTCAGTTAGTTTATACAGGGTATTTGAGTTAGTTGTTATTTTCACTTATTTTGTATGGATGATAATGAATGCATGGATCGAATAACCTTACAATATATTTAGTGTGCTGTGTATAATAATTGAATATCACGTATGGTTTTAGCTTTGAACAAGTATAATGATGAACACTGCAACAACAATAATAATGATCTCTTTATCTCTATTTTCCCATTTCGATAATTTGTTTTATTTTTGTATTTTTTTCTTTTTATTTCACAGATTTGATTTTTTTTGATGTGGTTTGTCGTTAATTTGGTCGTTAATTTGTTTTGTGTTTATATTTTTTGTAATTTTTTTATGTTTTGTTTAAAAAGAATTTATGTTTCAAATTGTTTCGATCATGTTGCATGAACGTCGCCGCGACGCTTCTTTCAATATATATTCTAAACGATTATTAATATTATTGTAATTTGATATTTGTTGTCTTAATAATAATGATGAATGTTCACAAATACGTTTACGAATTTAGAATACACACACCATCATCGTTAGACTAAACTTCTACATCTTATAGATTAATATAATTAGAATGTTATCATCGAATACATTGCGTGGTTTTTGTTGTGATAACATCTGTAACGAGATTATACAAGATTTTATATGTGGAATGTAATGAAATATCAGAATATACAATGTCACGTTTTTTTTGTAACGATGTGATAGTCGGCAATCATCGGCATTGTTCAGGGGGTCCATGCGATTGAAAATACAATACAATGCAATATGTTTCGAATATTCTCCCAAAGTTTTAAGTCAATTCGAGTAAAAGTCTAGAAGATAGAGCCTTAGGAAGTATATTGAGACAGCGCGCTGCTTAGGCTGCCCAATGGCTGAATTTTCAAAATTATGAAATGAAAATTTCACAAAATATTCGTCAAATGTTGATCTTTAATATCTTTAAAGGTTCAATTAAATATTTCATTTATTTTATTAGGAAAGCAATTAGAGAAAATATGCTTTTTTTTAGCCTTCGAAATCCCGTGTAACCTCTTAAGATAGGAGATATTTATTCGTGTTTGTCAACCAATCACATCATCATGCCCCAGACTCAAAAAATTTTCCCAATATTAAAAGAGATATATTAAAGTTTGTGTCTGTGTTCACACTGATTGTATCTCCACAAATTTTGGTATGATTACCTTAAGGATGTTCCAGCATAGTACCACTTTTCGACAGATTTTGCTCATTTTTTTCACAGGCTAAAAATAATGTTTTCTAATAAATCCCGAAGTTTTCTGAACTTTTGACCGATTAGAACGCTAACTATGTGTTGTATATGTGTGTTTATGTATTTGTGCTATAATACAATCAAACCGGTTTGTTGTGCTGATTGCATAACACAGTGCTGGAACGTCCTTAATATTAAAAATATGGTTTGAAAAACCTAATCGATAATATTCAATTAAGATTGAAAATTATAATCCTGAATGTATATATCTATTTAGGATCAATGGACATTAAAAGAAAATTTTGGGGATGAAAATCGTCTCTGTCGGGACCATCTCAATAACTACATATTCTTTGAAAATTCGCTAAAATCATGATTTATAACAAATATGAAACGATTGAAATAAGTAGAATAATAAATATTTGTGTACCTACAAAGAGAGATGGGAGATAGAATGAGGTGGGATAGAATTGAACGTGTAATTTAGTTTCTATGTTGAAACTTAAGCCGTTTGTCATTGAAGATGAGATCTGTAATTTAACACTTTTATGGCTGGGAGGTCCTTTGACATCTTCTTCATAGCGTGCTACATATACGAGTACTAACCAACTACATACATACTGCACATATAGAACAATGGAAAACACGCGGGAGCTTACCAAACGAGCTACAGCAATAGAACAGAACCTTCATCTTAGTTTTCTATTTATCATTTCTTTCAGAAGTTCTTTTTGTTTACAAATATTTATTCTTTTATAATGTTTTTTTTTTAATATTCGAAATACGTCACGTTATCAGCAATATTTCTATTTTTATACCCAGTATATGGAAATATACCAGGGTATATTAAGTTTAGTTCCGACTTTGTAACGCTTGAAAATATTGATAACAGAAAAAAATTTTATAAGTGTTTATAAAATTACCTAATTAATCCATTTCCGCATGTCCGTCCGTCTATCTGTCTGTCTGTCCGTGAACCCGATAACTCAAAAACGAAAAGGCACAACGGTAAGTAAGGTCAAGTTCGTTAATGGGCAAAATCGGAACGTGTTTCCCTCCACCAGGGGGGAAATTTATATCTTTGAAACTGTAAGAGATAGAAAAAAAATTTGTTGACAAAAAATCCTTTTCTCTGTAACATAAACAACTTTTGTTTGAAAATTTTTTCATAAACTCAATAATTTTCTTATAATTTGTGATTAAATGTTTCTCGGAAAGCGAATTGTTAACAATTCGAATACGCAGAATTATTATCAATTCAATCACTGATATACAACTCAGTATATACTGAGTATTCAAACAATTAACTCAGTTAGTTTTTACATTACTTGTTTTTATTTATCTTTGTTTGGTACCGGGTGTACCACCAAATGTGAAATGAAAATATGACAATGTTAATGAAACACTGTGTATATAAAGTATAAATATAAAAAAAAAATTTGAAAATATAATCAGAACTGTCATAATTATTAGAATGCTGGTTTCCATGTGACATCACAGTTCGCCCGTCAAGCCAACGACTAAAACTCTGATGACAACCGTATTAGAATAATCATCTTTAAAATATGATTTTCATTATTTTTTTTTTTCGAATTGTTCTGGCATTCTGGCAGTTCATTTCAAATTAAAACATGTAGAAAATAGTTCTGAAAATAAATTAAAATAGAAATATTTTATGATTTTTTGGAATATTATCAATTTTTATTTGATATTCATTTCTAATTAACTTTAATTTTAATTAATATGTTGTTTTTTTAAATTAAATTAAATTAATTTAAATATTAAATTAATTTATTTAATTATTGTCACAAAAAATTGATAGCAAATATTTGTATTCGATATTTAACGAAAATTTTTTGTTAAATTGAGTTCCACGATAGACACCACGCTCACAGGATGCTATTTCTATCGAGGTAGCCGCCCCCTTTTTTTTCCTAATTATTGACAAACTGCCGATGTCGGGATTCGAACCCATAATCTCCCAGTTTCCAAGTAGGCATACTAGTCGGCAACTTGGACTAGTTTGTTAGATCTTAGGGTCGTTTGAACTCATTGAATCAAACATTCTAATACTTGAAAATCAGCTAGCATCCAACATATTGAATATTGTTATTAGAAATAGTTATAATAAATAATTATTATTTAAATAAATAATAAATATATGTGAAAGATATAATTGATCTTTATTGATTTGATTTATGAAATATTATATATTTTAATATGTAAATTATCAAGGTTGTTAACATTCAAAGCAACCGTGATAATAGGGGGAAGTTATAGTTGTTATGCAACAACTAAAAATGATGAACAAAATTATAATAATAATTTAATGAAGAAGCGATACCGCTACAATATCAACTGACGGTTACACGTACTTATAATGCCTAAAACGAACGGTATTTTCAAGAGTAATGTAAGCGTTCAGATGCTAATACGAGCTCTAAACGCGTGTAAGCGTCCAAAACAAATATTCCCAAAGACTTGTTCAAATATTTTCTAAATCGGATTGCATTTTTTGAGCTGTTAGAATCTTAAACTCATAACCTGTATAAAATTCTTGGCATTTTTTTTGTAGAATGTCGTTAGTTGACATGTTGAATGTAGAGACCTTTTTGTTTTATAAAACTCTGTATATATAGTTGAAGGTTGGTTGTATAAACTATAAGCTGTGTATGCATTTGTAATCTATGTAAAGATTCATGTTTTACAAAAAGGCATTTTATAATTTAAAAAAAAAACAGGTTTCATTCCTTTTACACACATGAAGTCCATGTTCCATGTCATGAAATAAAATTACCATCTCATATGTGGGTGTATTGTTTTTTTTTTTAAATAAACAACATATCTTATAAGTTTATGCAAAATCTAATGACCCGCACAGATCTATAATTTTGGAATTACAAACTGTTTCAAATCAAAATAGTTTGTTCTGATTTTAATAGCAACAAAAATTTTTAAGGACGTTCATACATGAAAGCCTGATAGTGGATTGAAATTTTATTTGTTAGTAAATTGAATAGCTCAATTCAGTAGTTATCCTCCATCAAAAATTTAAAACCTGCCGTCGATCATTTCAAAGAGTAATTATCGATTAAAAATCAAACTTTTAACACATCATCTTAGAGAGAACAGAATTTTTTTGTACTTAAAATTATAATAACTACATTATTAAAGTAGGCACCATAATACATAATGTTTATAAATATTCTTTGAAATATGCAGTTTGTATATTTGCATGAAAAAAATGGTGTTGACGAACCTTTTAATTCAAACTGTTTTGTAAGATTTGGTTTTGCGACCATATTTTGCAAACTGGCGACAGTGCACAGTAAATAAATAAACACATTCACATATACATAAATGTTAATGTCAATAGAAGGTCGTTAAGTGATTCCAAATCGACTAATCTAAGAAGTTAACTTCAATAAAATCTTATAAAACAGATATAACTATCAGATTAACATTTGGCTTAGCAACTAGCGATTATATTTCTGACTTTCTTTTTCGTATTGATGTCAGGTGAAAAGGAACTATTTGAATGATAAACATCCTATGAAATTGAACGGCCCAAATGATTCAGAAGACAAAAGAAGCAGATGATATTAAAAGTTTTGTTTCAAAAAGAGTTTGTTTTTAAATTTATTAAAATCATCTGTTTTCGGTTAACGCAGTACCTACTTACGAACCTTACGAAGAAAGAAAAAAACCTACTTACAAATGACAATAAAGAGGGTGTTGATTTATTTGAATAAACAAGTGATAAAGTTACTCAACAGTTTTTTAATACGGAAAGTACCTACTTTTTTTTAGTGTATTTGAAATAAATAAATTAAGAAAAAAAAAACCAGGAAGGTTTCTTTATTAAATACTAATAAATTATTATAATTTATTGCGGAAATCAATCAACTAATATCCCTTTTAGGGAACAATATGTCTCAAAACAATCCATAATTATATTAGTTTTTGTGGAATAATGATGAGAAACTTTTTATATCTTTTTTTAAACTACTCTGCAAGTAGTTTACACGAGAATTTAGTTTATATATCAATCTCAACACCAAAATATATGGACTCTTCGTGATCCGAATATCTTAAAGAGATATCGAAAATTTTTCGCACCTCTAAGCGTCACTTTAAATAAATTTCCTTCAAGCCGAACTAATTTGATTTCATAGTTGAGAAGCAAGACGGGGATTCATTTTAACGTCCGACCAACACATTTCAAAATTTTCGCTTCTCAATCCATACAGTTTTGAATTTCAGCACCATGAGTCTGATACTTTAAAAACCGTTAATCGTATTGTATTTTAACCAACGCCATCGTTTTCGCTGGGTCCAAATTAGCTTAGGAAGAAGTTTTTATCAAAATCGGGGGCATAAAATTTTCTTCCATTTTTAGCGATTTTATTAAGGGGTACCCCTTGAAAAAAATGCGAAAAAAGTTAAGAAAATTTTTGTTCTCGATTTTAATAATAATCTTTTTTTATGGTAATTTTGGTCCAAAAAGTACGAAAATCAGGTTCATTTTAACGTCCGACCAACACATTTCAATATTTTCGCTTCTCAATTCGTAAAGTTTGGAATTTTATCACTATGGGTCTGATATCTTGAAAACCGTTAATCGTATCGTATTTTAACCAACGTCATCGTTTTCGCTAGGTCCAAATTAGCTTAAGACGAAGTTTTTATCAAAATCGGGGACATAAAATTTTCCTCCAATTTTAGCGATTTTATTAAGGGGTACCCCTTGGAAAAAATGCGAAAAAAGTTACGAAATTTTTTCTTCTCGATTTTAACAATAATCATTTTCTAGGATAATTTTTACCCAAAAAGTACGAAAATCAGGTTCATTTTAACGTCCGACCAACAGATTTCAAAATTTTCGCTTCTCAATCCATACAGTTTTGAATTTCAGCACCATGAGTCTGATACCTTAAAAACCGTTAATCGTATTGTATTTTAACCAACGCCATCGTTTTCGCTAGGTCCAAATTAGCTTAAGACGAAGTTTTTATCAAAATCGGGGACATAAAATTCTCCTCCATTTTTAGCGATTTGATTAAGGGATTTTTATTAACTTCCACTTTTTTTTTGGATATGATAAAATAAAACACGGAAGCTTAGAATACGAAATTCAAGACAGTTTATAAATATGCAATAAGAAGAAGTTTAAAGTATGATAGAATTAATTATAATAAACAGTGAACTCAAATGTCACCGGTGATACCAGTTATGTGTACCAAAACTGCATTTCCATAATTACGAAAACGTCTCTTTATACATAGATGTACTTACGAAACTAAGATCGCTAGCACAGTAACACTCAGCCATTACTTATTTCAAAAAGTTTCATTTGTTTGGATTAAACAAATGTTTATTTTGGTCCGAAATTTGAGCATCTTGGTCCATAGAAATCATCATTTCAGTTTCAAAATTTCGAGAGTCTTGAGTCAAGAGTCCGTTTCTCGTTGAGTTAAGATAATTTTCTCAACTCAATACTATAAACGTCAAGATACTTATTTTCTTATACAAAATCTATATTTATCTTCCCTATATACGAGAGTCAGAAATTCTTGGTTTCAAAACAATTTTCTTACTACAAGCAATTCCTTCTATCAGTGTGTAGTGACTGCATTATCTTTTTTTCATATATGATGCACAATATATTAATTTGTAATTATCATAAAATAGTTTTTTCAAACCATTATTGAATAGTAATAAAAGTTAGCTATCTAACTTGAAGATACAAATCAATGTTTCGCATACGTGCGTATATATATATATATATGTATATACAAACATAATGTATTATTTTAACATAAATTATGTTATGTTAGATCACCATCTAATAATAATAATAATATTAATAATAATAAATAAATAAATATAATTAGATGATCTACAATAATAATCACCATTAATAATATTCATTCGTGTAGTCTTCTGAACATACACTGACAGTCATCTTCAGCATGACAGTCACGTTACTGACATACAATCATGTTGACACTGACGAATGGTTTCAATTCATTCATAAAAATCTCAAACATTTTATTTATAACATTTGTTTTTATGTTTTTACATTACTTCCAATATCATACATAATATATAGGTATGTGATTGTATAATATGGGAAGTATTCTAAACATTTTATTAGTTTTAATGGTTTGATGGAATTTTAAGACCCTGGGTCAGCGATATGTCTATTATGTAAAACATATGCAAATTAATGCGTTGCATATGAAACTATAAAGGTTGTTTCACTTGTGGGGAGCCAATCAAACAGTTTCAACTACAATTTTGAATCGTTTTGTAACAGATATTGAGATTTGCGACAGATATCAGAAAAAAACCTACTAACTAAGAAAAACCGATCCAATAAAACTAAAAACTGTGTTCTGAAGTACTATATTTGGTGGATACTTTTATACACTTGTGAAACTGTGGCTAAATCTGCAGTGATGCTGCCTGAATCTACCAAAAAGTGGTTCTTAAAAAGTGGGCAAAGAATACTGTGGACTCATCATGTTAGGCGGGTGTGAAAACACACTGAATAGGGACACTAAGGTTTAAGCAAATTATTTTTTTGGGCCATTACATTAGAAAAAGAGAACTTGAGCATACTTTATTGACTACTAAAATAGTAGGGCCAAGAAGCAAGTGTAAGGAAACCGATGCCGTCTTTTGAAAAGCTTGAATTCAAATCTAAATTGTATTGAAATCCTTCACCCTGCCGATGATCGCACAAATTGATCGAAACTCGTGAAAAGAGCTTGTGCATGAGATTGCCAACGATTGTTTCACAAACAGGGCACTAATGATGATCAGAAAAAAGCTCCAGTTGATAAGTTCCATAACAAGTATGATACAAAAACGACTAGATGCTCCTCTCACTGGAGAAGTATGGTTTCCTACTCGTCAGGCTTGATTCTTATTGAAAATGATGTTATAGACTGTATCACTTGCAGTATTGTTCTAACTATAATGGAAGTGATTGGAGTGATTTGTATTTCATAACAACATATTGTCGAATAAAATAAAGCCATCTCTCATTTGAATATATTTTGTTAGTAATCGTTGCATATTTATGGTATGTGGATGGACGGACCGGGCAGACAGATCGACGGACCGGACAGACAGACTCATATTGTGTTTGGCGCTGATGTAGTAAACAACAATAATTAATTAAAAATATCAAACATTATGAACGAATGAATCTGCAGTAGTAGCTTTGATCTTTTTATAAATGATTATAAAATATTGTCATAAGAAACGATGGATAGAACATTCATTATTCATCATTTCATTTCCCATACCAACCAGCATAACTTTTATATATGTTTTTTTATTCACATGCTTTTAAGAAGTACAAATAAAACAATTTAAGCGCCAGTATTTAAAAACTGCACCGACTTTTTAAAAAAAAAAACTGCAGATTTTATGGACTTTTATTGGTACATGGATCATTTAGTTTTTCACATATTAATCATCATTTACCGGGGAACACTTAACTCTAGCAAAATTGTATCTGCACTTTTATAAATTTTTGTATTGAATGAGTTACTTGACGAAAATTCATTATAATTATTAAATAAAACAAATATTTGAAATTTTCATAAAATCACTTGATTTTGACTAGTTTTGGAACACAGTTCTTTCTTCAGAAATAATAATGACAATTTTAACAAACTGTAGCAACAAAGTAAACATTTTCGGGTACTTAATTTGTATAATTTGTCAATTCAAAAATATTTTTATAGTTTTAGGATTTTCCAATATTATTGTTAAGTACCCGGAAAATGTTTACTTTGTTACTACAGTATGTTAAAATTGTTCATTTCATTTGTATTTCTGAAGAAGGAACTGTGTTTCGAAACAAGTCAAAATCAAGTGATTTTATGAAAATTTCAAATATTTGTTTTATCTAAATAACTTTCATAAACTTTTTACTACAAGCTCAGAAAATAATGCTTTTTTGATGAATTGTAAAAATAGTCCAAAATATCGAAATAGCAAAAATAAGAAATATAACCCAAAAGTAGTAAATTACTAAACTTTTAAATATAATTATAGTTTCTTACCGTTCTTTATCAGTTTGTTCAGGTCCTGCATCCGTTCTGGCACGTTTGACCTGAAATAACAAAAAAAAACGTTTAATTTAATAAATAATTCATTAGAAGCGCATGAAATCATGCTATGGAATTCGAAAATTTGTTGGAAGTGTCATTAACAGTGAAAGTGTCGACAAATCATCAAATTGATTTAACCAAAAAAATTACAATATAAGCTTTTAGTAGAAGGTAGTAGAGTGCTTTACAACAGAGTTCTAAAGCTTGAATGCTTTTATATTGAATATTTCGTTGCTGATTTAATTTTGGTAAAAAGCGTCCCATGCTTTTACAATAAGTTTTACTTTTTAGTAGGTTACCTATTTATAAAAGCTCATATTTTATTATAAACTTTTTCTGTTTAGTATGTAAAATATCACAAAGATCATCGTACATCAGAAATATATTTTGGATTAATATAAATGGAGCTACATGTTGGATTTTTGTATAAAAATATTCGGCGTATAAACAAACACATTTAAAAAAATAAAATAATCATTTTTATATGAATAAACGTATTTATTTGATGCGACCACAATAATACGATCATAGCAGGTCGTGGATCGCTTGCGTATATTTTGTTTGAAAATTAGAGGCGTATCTCATGTTTGTGCGTTTGAACTGTGCGCATCGCAGAGCTTCATTTCATTACATATAGCTTTGTATCGTATCGTATCGTATCGCTTGCTCGCTCCCGCAATGTATATTTTGTAACATAGAATATAAACCAATATTTTATAAACACTGTTTAGTTATTGGTTGATTTCAAAATTGTATGTTTTATATATTTATTTATTACAATATATATACAAATATATAATACATATATATATATATATATATATATATATATATATATATATATATATATATATATATATATATATATATATATATTTCTATTATGATTTTATTCGAAAAGTAGTGCAGAGGTAGAATTCATACCAACTTATCTACCTAGAGTTATCCAACATTGAAATAGCGCGACGGTAGGCATCAAAATCATGAATCATCAAATCAAATTTTTTTACAGAACTATAAACCTTCTCAAAATGCATATCATTAAAATATTAGTTTTCAAGAATAAATCACAAAACGTTTGTTAATATATCTACTAATAATACATTGCTATTTCTGTAGATGACTTCAAGTAGGTTGAAACATATGTAAACAGTCAAAACTGTAAAAAGTATTTTATTTTATTTTGAATCTTATGACGGCTAAAAATTAAAAACTCAACGTTCTTCAATTATGAACCAACACTATTTGAACACATGAATTAAATTTATAAGATTTTCAGCAACAAAAATGACCAATCAATAATAATTGATTTAACGTTTGAGAGATTGATTACAAAAAATGGTTTTATAGTTTTGATTATTTCCGATACAATTCAAATTACACAAAAATATAATACCGTGGCCTGGCGTAGTGTAGCGTTAGATTGATTGTATAGGTCTAGTGTGAAACAATACAAGTCAAGTCTATAGCTAAAGATCTATACTTATATAGCAATAGGTATGGACCTAGTGCTCTATGAATGGGGTCATTTCATAAATATTTTATTATAATAGTTTATATAATATAATATTATTGGTTACTATAAAAATAACTTTTATATTTTAATATTATTGAAAATGTATCGCTTCATTGATACTTCTGTTATTACAACACAGAATACGAGAGGTTCTGTCGTCACGAGACGGTCGCTGTTCGAATACCGCCAATAATTGTTTGATCGTAGGTTTAAAGGTGATTGATATTAGCACAATTCATTGCACAAATTTATAATTGATTTGTGCCTTATTTATTGCCGGATTTCGGAAAAATGTTTCAAATAAAAGTTTTGAATATAGTTAAAATGAACAACATTTATTCGAAGCATTTTTTCGAAAATCGAATTAATAAGGCGCAAATCAACCATAAAGTTTTGAAATGATAGCTCGATTTTTTACGTCATTTTCACGCCAAATAGTTCCTAAGGATAAACTAGTTAAAATATAACGAATTTCGAGTTTCTGGGTCAATGGTATAACCAACTCAGCCACAAATATATAATGGAAGTGCTCATAAAACAAAAATAATATTTTTTTGTTTCAAATGTAACAAATTATAATGTGTAACGAGATCGATAATAATTCAAGATTTTATTGATTTTTATAATAAAAATACTTGTAATAAATTTGAAATAACATTCAAAGTTGTGAATAAAATTCAAAGTTGTTGGTGAATTCTTTGGAAATTGGATTGATTTAGATTTGTGTGTCGAACTACACGTAGCAAAATAATTGTTTTTTTCAAACTGTTATTTTGAAAGATTTCATTACAATAATTACTATTGTCGATTGTACTGAATTATCCCGGAACTTAACACCCCGGCGTTGCCCGTGGAAATCCACTCTTTTGCAAAAGGAAAACTAAGTCGATAGTGCCTACAGAATTATTCAACTTTTTCAATTTTTCCCGGCGCTTCCGCTAATGTTATTGTGCTTCCCAGAACCTACACCAAATTATATAATTTGTCAATAACTTCACAATGACACTATCTATCGGATTCTAGCATGAACCATTGTATTGACAAAAAAAAATATATTGGATCAATATTTAGGTCATATTCGTTAACGAACGCATACATAAAGATATATATATAAAGATATGAAATAGTTTTATTGCTGATTTCTTATAAACCATGTCCGTTCGTCTATTGATTCTGCACTTGGAATGGAATTAAAATGTAATATTGGTGACCTCGCATCCAATACAATTCCTGCTTGTTTATGTAAAAGCAAATTCGAATAAATAATTTCTAATTAAAATGGCCGTAAGTAAATTATACAAAACCAACACATCCTTCTTATACCTTCAGTATTCGTATACGAGTATATTATTTATTATTATTATTAAATTGTTTTAATGAAATAATAATTCGCTTTAATTAATAAAACTAATTGCCGATATAAATCATTTATATACGACTCAATTCAACTCAACTCAAACATATGCATACGACCGACACACTATATATATATATATATATAGGTATATAAATAATTATTATGTTCAAATCAAATTGTATACAGGGTGTATCAGTTCGAGATCATTATGAATCGTTAACAAAAAGTAATAGTACAAAAGAAAAGGTAAAAAAATGATTTCGAGTAGATTCTACGAAAGTTGGCTAACGTTTGGTATAGTTGATTATCAGGAAAATCATTTATAAATGTTCAAACCAAACCAAAACTACATAAACCAGTATCAAAACATCCTGAGAGAAAACCTCTTATGTTTTGAATTAAATTCGATGAATTATTTGCAACCGTGTTTAAATAGTTAATAAAATTAATCTTTTAACTCCTGTTTTATGTGTGTTATAAAAATCTGTGTATTTTTACCCCTTTCTTATAAGAAGCGATCAGTCCCGTTTCTAAATCAACGGACTCAATGATAGCAATAAACATCAATTTTGTGACATGAGACGCATATTTCATTATTATTTACAACTCGCAAATAATTGAAGCTTTTTAAAGTACAATGTGGTGACCCCCCTGTATAAAAGTAAGAATTGTACAGCTTGTGAAGTTTAATAAGTATAAAGTCAATAATCGTAACAAACTCGTAGTAATTAAATATTTCAATATATTTATTTGAAATGGTTTAATAAACAATAACATAAAGAGAGTAGGTAGCAGGCAACACTACAGAATGTATCAAAGGCATGCCACACATTTGCCGATTCAAAACAATTTAATCGTATTATTTATATAGGTAGACGTACTAACTATACTGCAGGTACAATTAAATAAGCAATTATTGTAGATCGTTGTTATCAATAATGTGCGCTTTACACAAATCGTTTATATCGTTTACATTATATTATTATTTTTTTGTTAGCATTCTTTTTTTATCAAGACGAGTTTTAGCTGTAAATATCTTTGTACAAATCACACAAATCAATAAATTTCAATGCTTATTTTCGTCAAATATTTGCAATATTTGATTGATTTGAAATGCAATTTAATTTTTTTGAAAACTAATCTAAAATATTTAACTAAATTGACATTATCTTGGTAAATGAAACTGTACAGATGGATTAAATTTCAAAATTTTGTCTCAATTCCTAGATTATTGTTTTGTATTTTATAAATACATATTTCGAACAATGAGTAGTCATCATTATCAGTATGAATTAGTATTTTGAAATTTAATTTCAAAATACCTAGAGTTCTCTTTGATTATCTAATAATCGTCATATGCAGATGATGTTTAAGAAAGTAATCGAAGTAATTTGAGTTGTTTAGAACTTTTAAACTTAAAATCAAAGTTTTATTCCATTCTTAGCTAGAACTTCTTACCCCTTTGTTGATGTTCCCCTATTTTCCATCACAATCATGTTTTTATCTGTGGTGCGAATTTTCCAATTCATATATTGAGTATTAAGATATCATTTTATGGCATATCTATTTTTTGTATAAGTAATCAGATATTGAAAAAAATTATATATGTGGTACTTAAACTGTTTTCGAAGAAGAGAAAAACCTCTGGAAAATGATTCAAGAAGATTGCAGACATAATTTACTTCAATTGTAGTAGACGTTGCCACTGTTAAAAGGGGCAAAATGAATAAATTTTTAACAAAACATCCAAATACGTTTCTAAACAAGTGCATTCGAAAATCAATTGTGCAAAACTGTCCTTTTTTTGTGAATTTTTTGAAAATATTTAATTAAAATATATATAAATAAATACCTTTGGTTCTAGTCCTTGTGAATTATCTTGAAAATTATGATTATTAATATTGTTAATATTATTATTATTGTTATTATGGTTTAGTAAATGAAGCTGAGCGTTGCACGATCGTGCTAGATCGGCTACACTCGACGGTGACGTCGTGATTGCTTGTCGATTATTTGTTGGATTTTGTTGTTGTTGTTGAAGATAACTGCAGGACATTAGCGTTACCATTATTTAAACAAACCAAAACATTCACTATCAAAATCCATACATATTATTATTAATAAAGTCCAACAACATTCAACAAGAATATTAATAAACATTAATAAAAATTATTATTGAAAAATAAATAAAAATAAAATTATTTTAAAATTTGTTGATAATATAGTTATAGTTTTTTTTTTTACAAATATTATTATTATTAAATATTTTTTTTAACAAAACTAAAAATAAATCTAAACTGAAATTTAATATTATTTTTTCAAAACAATATATTCGTAAAGTATTTAAATGTGTGTTTTTTTTTTCTATTTTTATTTTAATAATGTTTTTGTTAATTTTTATTATTTTTTTTTGTTTGATAAAAATTGTTTGTTATTTCAAATAGAGTTTTTAATAAAATATTTTATATAAATATAATAATTTTTTATTCAGTTTTAAATTACACTTGCTGCTACTATTGTTTGTGTATTTTTTTTAAATTAAATTAAAAATTTTTTTTTTTTAGATGATTAATTTTCTGTTAAGTTATTTTTGAATAATTTTTTATTTATTTATTTTCTATGTTTAATTTATAGCACTTGTTATAAACGTTTGTGTAAGCACATTGCAATTAATTGTCAATAATAATAATTTTTTAATGAGTCAAGTTTTTGTTTATTTATTTTCATTTAATCGATAAAAATACCTTCCTTATGTGAGATAATAATCTATAAAAAAAATTAAAAATTTATATTTTATAGTAAAGTCGTGTAATTAACAATTTTTTAACTGTATTTTTACAATATTAGATTATCAAATGATAATTAATGGGAACTGAGGTTTTTTAAATAAAATTTCGAATTCGCTCCATTATAAATACGTATTTCGACTACAAAGTAGTCATCATCAGTATAAATTAGCTAGTCGTAATTTACTCTTTGACAATTAGAAATAGATAGAAAATAGAGATCAATAGACAAAAATAAAAATAAAATAAAAATTTAACAAAATAAATTAAAATATAATAAATTTTATTGAAATTACTCTTGTTAAAATTTCTTTCATTCAAGTTTACTCTTGTTATCATCACTCTTATTAAAATTACTCTTATATTGTCTCAGGATATGTTATTCGTTGCTAATTTGGTGACAGTTTCGAGCTCGTGAAAGCAAGAGTAAATCGAATGAAAGCAATTTGTTGACAAGAGTAATTTCAATAAAATTTATTTTATTATAATTTATTTTGTTTAATTATGTTTTTTATTTTTATTTTTGTCTATTAATCTTTTTTTTCTATCTATTTCTAATTGTCAAGGAGTAAAAATTACGCCTAGCTAATTTATACGAGTGATGACTACTTTGTAGTCGAAATACGTATTTATAATACAAAAACTGATCTAGGTATTGGGGCGAATTTGAACTGTTACCTCATATGTTACTTATTTTCAAAATTTAACGAGCAGAATATCAATGACAAATTTTTATAAGAATTAGATAATTTTGGAAAGTTGAAATTACATCTAATTTGAATAATTTTCTCATATCAACGCTTTTAAAATATCTATTTACCATAATTAATTCTGAAATTTTTTATTATTTTTAATAATGTTTATAAAAAAAATTACCTTGCAAATGTCTAAAACAAGAACTTATTATTAAATATCGATCCCAAAACCGCAACACGGGCTCCACCCGACCCAATCCGATATTTAGAGGCTCTGAATTTCGTATTTTCTTAACTAATTTCAATCAGGTCACCAAGATATTTTGAACACCCGACGCAAAAATAGTGTGTTATAAGTTTGAAGCCTACGTGTGTTTGTCTGCCTCGTAGCTCTCAAACGGGTGGACCGATTTGTATACAGTTTTTATAAAATAGCTATGTTTCTTGAGGTGGTTCTTAGCTATGTTTGATAAAAATCACTTCAGTCATTTGAAGATTATCAGCTCTTTTCCAAGATGATGTATAGGAAAAGTTGGTTTTTTGTTTAAATATAAATTTGGTGGAGATAATGGGAAGTTCTTATTATGTATCATATTATTGCGTTGGGATTTATATAAATGACTTATTTTACTTGATACCATCCAGGTCCTAAACATCTCAAACTGTCTTTTAATTTCAAACCGATTTAATTCAGAGAAGAAATTTTTAAAATTTCCGTAATTATCTATTTTTAGTCTAAACTCTTAAATTAAACGGGTCAAAAATTTATCAGAAGCTTGAAGTAAAAGCTACAATGGTATAAATATTCCTGATACCAGATCGGGTGAGTGAAAGTTTACTTCGGATTCTATCAGGAGAAATCCATATTGAGGCTTTCAGTTTGATATATAAAATAAATTCTTTAAAAAAAGCTGGATTTTAAATATGTAACCAATCACAATGAACAATATGTATATTTTTTTGAACACTTAACGAGTGACCGACGGACGGACACTTTGGTCAAAAGAACCAGACCCAAAAACCTAAACAATAAAATAAATATTTATTTGAAGACATTTCTTCATAAAACGTTGTGTGTTTGTTGTTGAACACGTTTTTCAAATTCATATATTTTTATATATATATTCACAAATGTTATTTTTGTAACTTGACATTTATAATTAGCCACTTGTTAGCCGAGTCTCTGACGGACGGACTCTGACGGACGGAACATTCATAATCTTAGAGAAAGAACTGTGTGCTACACTTTAAGATGTATTAAACATCCAAATGCTTCAACCTTCATTGTTCAGATTATTCGATACGTCTGAACATCCAAAACCAAAACAAATTAATATAGTTAATAATTGATTAATAATTAATATAATTAATTAAAATATAGTTAATATAATATTTTAAAATCATTACGGAAGTAAATGAAATATCTCGATAGTCATTTTTAATATCTCGATTTAATTCTCAAGCGACGTTGTCAAACGTTTATGTTTTCAACAGCTTTCGAAAATGTATGTTTAGGACGAATAGCTCCTTCATAAAACTACAAGATTTGAATATGTTTTAAAAGCTTGTACTAAGTTCAATTATTAGAAATCGCAACGGAAGAAAATATCCAAGGAAACACAGTAATTTTAAACATCTTGATTTTATTATCATACAACGTTGCCAAACGTTTTTGTTTTCAACAAATTTTGAAAATAGGGGGAGTAGCTTCTTAATAAAATGACAAAATTAGAATATGTAGCCAAAGTTTCGAAGTCAATTTTGAACAGTTTAAGGACATTATCGTACCAAATCTGTATTTCTGAGAATAATACAATAATTTAGTTTCAATAGTGTCTAGATGAATTCATAATGAGATTCACTGAACAAGAAACTACACTTCATGTTTTGGGATGTTAGAGTATTTTTTGTGTGAACTGTGATCGAATAACCTTAATTTCAATGCGTTAGTTAGTTAGTAAATCATGAAAAAAGGAGATTTAGATCAGCATCTGATCAGTGAAATGAAAATAATAAAAATCATTATTTATTATAATTTTAACCAGATGTGGTGACGTCATCATATCTATCTCATTCATAAAAATATTGAGAGATGCAGAGCGCAAAAAAATAAGCGAGCAAATAAACGATGCGAGCGCTCAAGTGAGTTTGTTATATTTATTTAAGAAGTGTTTTAACTTTAGTCGCTTCAATTATGATAATTGTAACACATATTAATTTTATTTAATATAATATTAATTTTAATTAATTTATATATATATATATATATATATATATATATATATATATATAAATATATATATATATATTGGTTGGCCAAAAACCAACTGTCCATATTTCTAAAACAATTAAATGTCATGATTCCCTTTTACTTTTAGATTTCGTCAAGAAATTTTAAACCGTTCTTGAGTTAGTACACACACAAAGAAATATTTTCTATTTGTTGTATTTTCCCTACTTGTTTCCTATACCAACGAAGTTGTTACAACATACGAGTAAGATGATGTAATAACTTGGAATCTTTCCCTTCGAGATTAGTTGCTTCAGAATACAACTCGAAATAGATGATATATTCTGTTGCAAATCTGAATATTACTATTAGATATTAATATTACATTCTGTTTTTGAGAAAATGTTCGAAACAACTTTTCTTCCCAAGCATTTTCCCAAAATCCAAATGAATATAGCAAAACAAAATGACTATGCAAAATAGGCACAACTTCTGTGGTCCATATAGTATGTACCATTATTTGAAATTCGACAATATACCCACAAATACAAATATGGTGGAGGCATCGATAAAAGTGGAAGCGTCGATCAATCAAGTTAATTTTTTAATCTTTCAAAAAAATTTATATTTTAGACAAAAAGAATCTTTTACAAGTCGGTAAAGCACCTAAAAGATACTAATAATAATTAAAAAGCTTATTATAAAAGCTTAGAGCCCTTTATATTAAAAATTTTCTTGAGAAGATTGGGCTGATTGAGTTTAAGCACAGATGGCAAAAGCTTTTACACTTAAACATTTAATTTTTGTCGAAGAAACAGTTAGTAATCGACGTCAATCGCCAAATTAGTGGTGAGGGACAAGTTTTTTCGAAGAATAATTGCGAAGAATAATAGAAAATTACTGACCGGCGAATTTGGGTATAAATGCCATGACAATCGTTGTATATTATAAACATTATTTCTCGCTCTATAAAGAGTGAAATCGATAGATTTTTGGTCCGACGGGATATTTTTTTCACATTTATATATTTAATAATATCGCGTAAGTCTCCTATCGAAATGTCTATAATTTCTTGAAATAAATATTCGATTCCCATGAAGTAAAAACCAAGAAAATTGAATAATGATTTAAAATTTGTCCCATTTCAGATCAAGAATCTTAACCATAACATTTTTAGTTGCATGGTAGGTACCATCTTTATCTTAGATCTAAAAAACATCAACCATTCGTAAATAAAAGATTGTTTAACTTATATTTAAATTATGAAAAAAATACATAAAAATATTATAAACACACAAAATATAGACCCCAGAAAAATAAATTTAGTGACCATGAACTAACCCGACGATGGTATGTCATCATCAGACCAGACCATCAAGATACAACGAAAGTCAAGAAATTTCGAATTAAATATATATTTTAAATAATCGGTAATCGGCAAAATACTTGAAATTATAAAGAATTTATGAAAATATTTATTCCATGAAATTCAAATACAAATCATTTACAAATTGTTTAAATTTTTATGTAAAATTACAGTTTAGCGGCTTTTGGCAAAAAAAAAAGGGATATATTTTGACCTCTGGATCAATAAAAACCCGAGGGGCAGCGATAATTTCAATTGTTTATTTATAAAACTGGTGAAAAACTGTGCTAAAAAGTGCCATATTTATCAATTTATTATGGTCGATGACTATTCCAGCCGAATACTCCAATCTTTTACTTCATTGGTCATACCGCGAGTTGGACGGGTTTGCGTGATTTTGAACCTCTACACTTAAAGGCGTTCTATACATTTCAGATATTGTGGCAGAACCTATAGGACACCATTTAGTGGAATGCCATTTAGTGCGGAGGCCCAAAAACACGCTAAGCCATTAGAATTTTCATCGACCATAATATCATAATATCAAAACTATAATGATAAGATCGACCATTTTGGCACAGTTTTTGCACCTTTATTGATAAATAAACAATTAAAAATATCACTTTCCCCCCCCCGGTTTTTATTGTTCCAGATCCTGAAATATACCTCTTTTTTAAAACAATTTTTTTTTTAGTTCTGAAATTGGCAAAACCCGTTAGACTGTAAATTTCCCTTTTTTTTGTTCTTCTGTCGTTATCAGTTTTAATTAATTATTGAAAATAAAAACTAATTAATGACACTTGTTAATAATGCAAGCCCGTCAGCCATATGCTGCTCAATTATGGCACAAGCGGGGCACAATCGATAATCTTTCATTTAAATTAGAATGTCCAATAATTTCCGTTAATGTTTAATTCAAAAAATAAAAAATATCTTAAAAATAATAAATAAATAAAAATAATTAAAAACCTTTTTAAAAATAATTTGATTTTAACATAAATTTTTCACATTTTTTTTTAAATTAAAAATTTTCATATATTTAATAGTAAATTTTTTTTTAAAAGAACTTCAGTCACTTAATCACTTTTCACACCACAAATGTCACACATATTGATACATAATGATCAACAATGATCTATATAATGATTAATCAATAATATCATTCAGTCTTGGAGAGTTAAAAGCCACCTTAATCGCTAACTTTTAAAGTGGTTTTATTTATTTCAAATGTGATCTGCCAATGTATTTTAGGTACAAACCAAACACTTGTAGGTACACACAGAATCACACAGCTTCAGATACAGCTTGTGGAGCAGAGCAAAGCAGCCTCTCTCTCCTCTACTTAGAGATCTGTACAACAAAACGTCAGTATCACAACTACCAGGGATTAATAACAAATGAGAAATGATACATCTGATTCGGGTAGTCTCGTGAGTCGTGTTGGATATGATCGTGTATCATCGTCTTGTATATACCAAAGCTATGTATACAAATATTATATTTTAATTTCTTTATTATATTTTATCATATTTGTGATTGCATGTAGCTTTGCGAAAATAAGCTTTTCTAGTTTTATTTTCCATAATTTATTTGGATATGAGAACAACAATTATTTGATTAAACTTACACCAGAATACTCGAAAAAAACTAAAATAGATTAGAAAATTTATTTAGAAAAAACATAAGACTTACATCTAGATCCAGGTATTTCGATTGCAACGCAGTCATCGTCAGTAGCTTAAACCATTTAACACATAAAAGAACTTGAATTTTATCATTCGTAAGAAACAAATTCTTAAAATTATACCCACAATACTCGAAAAAACTAAAGTAGATTAGAAAATTAATTTAGAAAATATAAGAGTTACATTTAGATCCCGGTATTTCGATTGCAAAGCAATCATCATCAGTAGCTAAATCCATTTAATACATAAAATGTATTAAATTATGTATATCGAAAAAAAACCGAATTATTAAACATTTTTGGAAAGATTTTCTTCATTTAAGCTCATTTTTAAGCGTTACAAAGTTGTGATCAAACTTAATATGCCTTGTATGTTTATATATACTGGGTATAAAACAACAAATATGCAAAATTGAAGTTAAAACATTCGTTCGTTAAAGTATTTCTTAGCACCCTTTTGATTTTTAAGTTCGGTTGGTTAAACTATAAAAACACATACTGAACAGAATAAGGTCGCTTCAAACATTTGACCCATGTGTTTACAAAAATCATAATCACAGAAATTCTAAGAATTTTATTTATTTTACATAAAAAAATATTTTTTTACTTCGGTCCAACCAAACCAAAGAATTCTTGAACGACTGATTTGTTTGTCTTTACAAAATAATTAAATATTTACTTGTAAAAGCTTTCTATTGAAAATATTTTTGAGAAAGACTATTTTGCTGATTTAATTCAACACAAAGCCCTTCAACTTTTTACAACTATTTAATTAATTTTTGCCTTTATAGTGTGTTACCAACAGAAACTATATTTCAATTTTTATACCTGATATATTCAAACATACCAGGATATACTAAGTTAAGCCCGACTTTGTAACGCTTGAAAATATTGATAAAATGGCCTAATTCGGCCAATCCGCATATCAAAAACGAAAAATTTTCGCTTCTGAATTCATACAGTTTAGAATTTTAGCACAATGCGGGTATGAAAACTGTTAATCGTATCGTATTTTAACCAACGCCATCGTTTTTGCTAGGTCCAAATTAGCTTAAAACGAAGTTTTTATCAAAATCGGGGACATAAAATTTTCCGTTAATTTTAGCGATTTTATTAAGGGGTACCCCTTGGAAAAAATGCGAAAAAAGTTAAGAAAATTTTTGTTCTCGATTTTAATAATAATCATTTTCTACGCTAATTTTTACCCAAAAAGTACGAAAATCAGGTTCATTTTAATGTCCGACCAACAGATTTCAAAATTTTCGATTCTCAATTCGTACAGTTTGGAATTTTAGCACTATGGGTCTGATATCTTGAAAACCGTCAATCGTATCGTATTTTAACCAACGCCATCGTTTTTGCTAGGTCCAAATTAGCTTAAAACGAAGTTTTTATCAAAATCGGGGACATAAAATTTTTCTCCAATTTTAGCGATTTTATTAAGGGGTACCCCTTGGAAAATATGCGAAAAAAGTTAAGAAAATTTTTGTCCTCGATTTTAATAATAATCATTTTCTACGCTAATTTTGACCCAAAAAGTACGAAAATCAGCTTCATTTTAACGTCCGAACAACAGATTTCAAAATTTTTGCTTCTCAATTCGTACAGTTTGGAATTTTAGCACTATGGGTTTGATATCCTGAAAACCGTTAATCGTATCGTATTTTAACCAACGCCATAGTGTTCGCTAGGTCCAAATTAGCTTAAAACGAAGTTTTCATCAAAATCGGGGACATAAAATTTTTCGTTAATTTTAGCGATTTTATTAAGGGGTAAAATACGAAAAAACTTAAGAAAATTTATGTTCTCGATTTTAATAATAATCATTTTCTAGGATAATTTTGACCCAAAAAGTACGAAAATCCGTTTCATTTTAACGTTGAAAAATTTAAACAATACATTTTTCCAAAAATTTATAATTAAATCAAAAATGAATTATAAAAAACAAAGCACTTTTTGCAAATCTGGTTTCAACCTAGTTTTCTTAATTAATAAATAATTAATTAACTTATAAAAAAAATATTTAAAAAAATGTGTCTAATAAAAAAATGTCTCAAGACTTTTCGTTCCAAAATTGTACCATCTACCTACCCTCTTATGGAACTCGACTACTTACGGGACATCCTGTATATAAGTATAATCATTTTTTTTACATTCCAGTAAAATATATTTTTATTAAATATATTTATAACCGTGTAAAAAATACATTTAAATCTGCTATCAAATAAAAAAATAAAACATATATCAATTGTAAGTAATATAAATTAAAGAAATCTATAACGTTCAACATCAAACACCTCTTGGTACCTACTCGTTAGTTTTGTTAGCCAAAGTCAAGTGAATCGACGACTATTCAATCCATCCAATCCATGATACACTGCAATGCAATGGTATCGATTTTAAAAGAACTTTGTTTACACAATACGTTTCGACTGTGACGAATATTGCCGTTGACCATAACTGTAGCGAATTTTTACTAAAGACAAAAAAATATCAAGCGACATATTTGGTTTGTTTATTTGTAAAGCTTTTTTTTCTGTAAACGCTTGTTGCTGCATTTTATTAGTGACGTGTTGGTCGTAGAATTGAATTGGTAACACGTCATTCCAATATATCGTTCATGTCTAACTATATATTCTCAATATTATAGTTCATGTTTTTAATGCATTCATATTTCATTCATATTATAGTTCCCATATATACATCTATCTGGATTTCATATTAGATAGATAGATTGTAGAAGCTGCCCTAGAGGGGCTACACTTCGACCATAAGATTCCATTGTGATGCCTAAGGATGTGAGGATGCCGATATACATCTGGAGTTCGTGAACGAAACTGCAGAAAACCTTCTCAAGCATAGTCGGTTACTTCGTTTTTGTCCATACGCCGACAGTTTAGTCTGTAGCGATATCGCATTTTCATTAAATTATTATTATAATTTTATTTATCATTTTTATCTGTTACTTAACAACTACAACTTCTCTCTTTTATCACGGTTGTTTTATTGTAAAAATACAAAATATTTTATAATAATAATATAATATGTCATAATTCAATTTAATAAAGATCAATTATATCTTTAACACTTATTTATTATTTATTTAAATAATAATTATTTATCTTATCAATCTATTATTTCAACAAGTCAATTATCCGCCCCCTTTTTTTTTGTTGTAATAATTGACAAACTGGCGATGTCGGGATTCGAACCCATAGCCTCCCAGTTTCCAAATATGCATACTGCGCCGACATAACGCCTTAAACCGCTGGGCTACTTGGACTGGATACGTATCATGATTAATTGTATTTATGAATGAAACTTACTATATATATATATATATATATATATATATATATATATATATATATATATATATATATATATATATATATATATATATATATATATATATATATATATGTATATGTTACGGTAAAAGTAGATATTGCGGCAAATGTACACATTTTCCGGTAAATGTGCACATTTGCCTCCTCGTTTGGGTAATGTGCATTCAACTAATAACAATTACAATTTCAAAGAAGGGAAATGTATATTGAATTCACAATGACCATGTCGTTTTGGTAAATGTGATCATACAAAATACGAAATCGCAAAATAGGAAATAGAGATATCGATATGGGTCGAGTTGGGTTGGGTCTGGTTGGGTTGGGTCGAGTTGGGTTGGGTCTGGTTGGGTTGGGTCGAGTTGGGTTATTCCTGGTTGGGTTGGGTCTGGTTGGGTTGGGTATATATTTTATCATCTAATTTCATCATGTTTTAGCTCTCTCTGTTGGAATTTTGCATATTTTTATTGTAATCGTGCCAAAATTTTCCAACTTTTCTTAAAACATGAAGGTAAGAGTATACATTTACCAAAACGTGAAGGCAAGGGTACACATTTGCCGGGAAATGTACGTACATATACATTATATTCAGTTCACATATACCTAACTTTTTGGGAAATATACACATTTTACGATAAATGTATACATTTCCTAAGAGTGTACATTTACCGTAACATATATATATATATTTGAAAAATAAATCTTAGATTGAGTAGTGAAACAAATTGGGCACAAACATTTTTTACACATTTCAAAATATTACTTTTTCTCTTGTTAATTTCAATTCCCGTTTTTTGTTCTCATTATGTTTCTGTCATGTTGAGAAGTGATTGAAGAGCAGCCATTCACTTGAACATAACGTACCTATGTCTGTTTCATGTTCAAAGCTCAAATATATTTCCAAAGCTCATTTAAAGATCTTACTCTAAATAAGTCTTCATATTTATAATTTCTAATCTTCCCAAAAATTTATATTAAAAAAAACAAAGCAAAACAAAATATACAAAACTTTTATTAGTATAAACGAAAAAGTATTCTTAATTACTAAATCAATTAAGCTTTTGTGATCTAATGAATGCAAAAATAAATAAAAAAAACTATTTGAGATAAATGAATTTCAGGATCCTCCTAAGTAAATAGATAGATGGATAAACCTCATTTAAAAAAGTGATCATTAAAATGATAGATAATGGCAGTTTGAACCCTCCAAAAAAAAAGAAACCACAAAAATAAATATAGTTAAATATTTTATATATTTTAATATTAACGAAAAAACTACTCGAGATGCGATCATATTTTCTGTTATGGAAATTTGATCCAAAACAGATTTTCGCATTTTATGTGTGTAATAATTTCCGTCTAACTTTTTTTTTTTATGTGAATTGAATGAATGATTTATTAGTCAACAAAAATCGTTAACGATTTCTTACTTTTTTTTTTTTGCTTGTGGTAAAAATATATTCTAATTTACGTAGTCGTTCTTTTTAAAATCATGAGAATTTTTGAAAAAATTTCAATCCTTTATGTTTATAAAATAAATTGTTGGTTATAGGTCAATACAATTTATAATTTTGGGTGACCTTTTTTTCCGTAAATATAAAAAATATATAATTTTACTAAATCTCAATACTTTTGTGGAATAATTTCTTTTACAACCCTTTAACTGGATTGATTTATCCGAGAACCCTTTAAGTTTATAAGTCAGGTGAAACTTAGGGTATACTTTCACAAAGGTCAATTAAACGTATTTGGAGTACAATTTAACAAAATAAAAAACTCAATCCTTTACCTAAATTTTATATTTTTTAACCCTTTAAATTATTCTCAACCCTTAACAAATTTTGAGTTTTTTGACAAATTGTGAGATTTTATTAATTTTTATTTCAAGAATCAGGTGAAATCTATAAGGGTATACATTTATAAATAGGGTCAATCAAGTCAATTGGGGTAACGTTTTTTTTTTTTAGTTTTTTTCTTAAAAAAAATCAGATTTTGTAAATTCTTTTTCTTAATCAATAAATATTTTGAAATTGTATATATAAATGTTTCCAATATTCAACCCTTTAAAGTTGGAATTAACCATTTTTCAACCCTTTAAATGTAAAGGGTTTTTTTTTTTTGACAAATTGTGAGATTTTTATGTTTAATAATAATTTCTTTTATTGATTGCGGGTCAGGTCAATTGAAAAGAATTATTATGGTGGATAAAAGTGTTATCAGAAATTTCTGTTGGAATTTTTTTTGGAAGTATATATAAATTGAATAAACTTACAGAATCAGGTGTAACTGGCATTAGGGTTGGATCCCTTATTTCCCTAAAACATCAATACTTTCGAATGTTTACTAAACCATAAAATTTGCAGGATGTTTTAAAATACTTTTATAAACGATTTTCTGTTTTAAATTCATAATCACAGTGGTAAACATTTTAGTTTTTTCACGTATTCACGCGAATATTTTTGTCTCTAAACGTGAATAAATTAGATCTGAACAAATACCTGGTGAATATCCATCCAATGTTCATATTGACGTTTAATCAACCAAATATAATAATTGACTATTATGTTTAATAAATTACCGCGGCAAGAGCTCGGGATGGTACTGCTTCAGAGTGCTATTAACCTAGTGCGAACCTCTAGGTTACAAGAAATACAAGATATTCGGTGCATCTCACCGCGAATATATGAACCCTCAGGAAAACTAGATTAGCAAGCTCCTGGCTATTGGCAACATATGGGAGAAGCGAATCTCGGACTGAAGTAGAAAGGGGAGCACAATGGACTATGAGGTCGAAGTACAATACTGTTTGGACCCCAAGATGTATTTACAGATGCAATGTTAGCTAAGATGCTGATGATAATGTTTGTAACACTATTGTCACATAGCTTTAAATACATAACAATTGCTGTTTTGTATATATATATATATATATATATATATATATATATATATATAAAATGATTTTTAAAATATAATCTATATGTTTTACTCCAAGTATAAATCCATTTCGAATAATAAAAAAGGCCAAACATTGAATTGATGTATTTAGTCGAGTATTTTGTAAAACTTGTGTGTAGAATAACAAAATAATATGTTTTGTAATAAAAACAACATAAGTTTTATAAATGTTTTTATAATAATTATGTTGTAGTAAAGTGTAAACTATTTGTAAAGATGTATTCTCTATTATTATTTGTTGTATATTAAAACAGTTTTTACAAAAACTCATCGTGCAATGTCTTTCATAAAGTGACACCTATTTCCGCTTTCAAACTAAAACGTATAGTAAAAATACCTACATGCGATAATCCAACTCAACGACTCAACGACAATCAAAATAATAAAAATGTTTTTTTGTACAACACTTTTTTTTGACATGTTATTTAGTATATAGAAATTTGTTATTTGTGCAGTGTGTCAAACAAAGTATGGTCAAACCTCTGTCATTTATATAAAGTGTTGTCATAACTTTATCTAAAAATACACTTTACACTTTTTATAAGCTCTAAATTTTATACGTCGACTTTACAATCTCCTCAAACACACTGCTTTTTTTTAGCGAATTTCCTGAAAGGAAATAGAGCTATTGGTCCCGTACCGAAGTCAAAATTTCGCAAAAATTTCTTCAAATGTCCATCGATCCTACCTAGTAGATGTCAAAAATCACCATCTGAAAAATTTATATATATATATCTATGGACATATATATATATATATATATGTGTCTGTCATCACTCTAGCGGTCACAGTTTTCATTTTATCGGGATGAGATTTGGTATTTGAGGCGCTTTTGATATTCAAAAGGTCAAGTTCGTTAATGGGTAAAATCGGACCAGGGGAAAGGGGTGTTTAAAGGGAGGGGGAAACATAAAATTTGAGATATCTCCCTTAAAATTTGAAAAATCGAAAAATTTATAAGAAGTAAAGTTGTAGGTACTAAGTTTTACTGTAATTTTGTTTCTTATCATTTTTTCTGTAACAATAATATTTACAGAAATATTGACGGTTTAATATTGAAAATTAAATTCCTTAATATCTCTGTACACATTAGAGTTTGAGCAAAAATGATAAGGTGATGAATTGTAGCAAATTTGATTTTATACAACTTTATTTCTTACGCATTTTTCGATTGTTCTAATATTAAGAGAGATATTTTATATTTTGTGTTTTCTTCTTTTTTGATACCTCCCCCCATTCGCCTCGACGTATGCCATTTATTGAGAAAATTGGACTTGCAAATGCTAAAATCATATATGACATTTCATTTTGATCAGACTAAAATTGTGATCACTAGAGAGTGATTTATTCTAAGGAAATTCGCTAAGTTGAAGCAGCTCCTGCGTAACGAATTTTTTTTTTCTTCCAATTCGCAAATACAAATGTTTTTATAAAGCTTTTTATACCTTAGTCCAAGTAGCCAAGCGATCTAAGGCGTTATGTCAGTGCAGTAGGCCTACTTGGAAACTGGGAGGTTATGGGATCAAATCCCGCCATCGGCAGTTATAAAAAAAATCTATTATAAAAAAAAAGGCGGTAAATTGACTAAACTGTCGGCGTATGGACAAGAATGAAGTAACCGGCTATCCTTGAGAAGGACTACTGCAGTTTCCTTCACGAACTCCAGATGAATATCGGCATAGTTCCTATCATAGTCGGCTGCAGCCGCATATCCTACCAATGCCTAGTCTATACACAAAAATTCCTTCCACTCCCACTCATATCCTCACATCCCTAGGCATTACAATGGACCTTATGCAACTTCTACAATCTATCTATCTACCTAGTTGTTAATATCACTTGTTTTCATTGAACTCATAGATTGGACCAATTAATTAGTTAATGATAGCAATTGAATGTTTTATTTTGCAAGGATTGATAAATATTTCAGCTAAAATGCAAATTTGTATTAACCTTGAGCTATATGAATTTATATTTATCTTTATGAATTATCAAACAATTTGTTTACGAACTGATAATGAAAAAAAAAAACTGCTTATCAATAAAATAATTACGTTGATGGTTGTGTTCAAATATTATTTTTAATATAATTATTATTATTTTAATATATAAGTTAATAAAATTATAATTTTAATTACATCACAGCCATTCTATTGCAATTGTTGCACGACACACAGACTTCATATCTCCTAGAGACCTAGAGGATCCTTAAATTGCAACTATTGTGCGTTTTATTGATAGTTTAATGGCCCCAACCAAAATACAGGTAGCTAAAATGAAACTTAGGCAATTGTCAAATCTTTTTAACAGCCTCGGAGTTGCAATCAAATTTGGATGTAGCATTAGATAGATTGATTGTAGCGGCTGCCCCGGATGGGTTACACTTCAACCATAAGGTCCATTGTGACGCCTAAGAATGTGAGGATGTGAGTGAAGTGGAAGAAATTTATGAGTAGACTAGGAATTGGTAGGATATGCGGCTGCAGCCGACTCTGATGGGACCTATGCCGATATTCATCTGGAGTCCGTGGAGGAAACTGCAGAAAACCTTCTCAAGCATAGCCGGTTACTTCGTTCTTGTCCATACGCCGACAGTCTATTAACCGCCTTTTTATTTTTAATTGACAAACTGCTGATGTCGGGATACGAACCCATAACCTTCCAGTTTCCAAGTAGGCATACTGCGCAGACATAACGTCTTAGACCGCTAGGTTACTTGGACTGATAAAAGGCTGCAAACTGTATAACATTACAAAGAAGTGACACTTGTCTGGTGCCGATATTCATCTGGAGTCCGTGGAGGAAACTGCAGAAAACCTTCTCAAGCATAGCCGGTAGCTTCGTTCTTGTCCATACGCCGACAGTCTATTAACCGCCTTTTTATTTTTAATTGACAAACTGCTGATGTCGGGATACGAACCCATAACCTTCCAGTTTCCAAGTAGGCATACTGCGCTGATATAACGCCTTAGACCACTCGGCTACTTGGACTGATAAAATGCTGCAAACTGTACAGCATTACAAAGATTGAAGCGACACCTTGTCTGGTGAATATTATTAGAAAGTAACTGGATAACTTCCATAATGTATTAGATACATGGAAGTAATTACGTAGGTATATGTCTGCCAGCATAATATATGCATAAATAATTATAATTAAGAAATATGTGAGTGGCGATTTGTTACAGTTCTCACGGCAAACAAATTCACTGAATATTATTGCTGAAGCTGCAAATAATAATGTTTTGCAACAGTTTTCGAAATTTATTTTGACTTGTGTGCGAATGTTTTGAATGCAGCAATCCACGTTCATCACTTTTGTACGGCTTATTTACAAGATGAAGAAGAAAAAAAACTGTTTGATAACAATTTTTTTTTATGTACAGTGTGTTCCAGGAAAGATAATACTGCGATATTATAAGGTATCGACAAATTAATAATATATCGACATGAAGATAGTGAGAGATCAAGATAGCATTTCACTACCGTATCATCTCAGGTAGCTCATGTGTTGGTCTTAGAATGCCAGGGGGCGTAGGTTCGATTTCCATCCTAGATGTGTTATAATTGTTCATATCAAGCATTTGATGCCAACGAAAGTAATCAATATTCAGACATATTACCTAAGTGTCCAATTAAATAAATACTAGTCACTTCCATTGGTATAATATAACCGAAAGGTAACCATACTTACGCTAGTTCATTTGTATCAACTCTTGAATAAAAGATTGACAATCAAACTCAGCCATAATATCAAATGAATTTCAGGTCATATATAAGCGTCATTTTCCTTCCATTTTTTGCTGAAAAAAGATGTAAGGAAGCATTTTGGAGGCTCGTGCCCGTGAGTACATTTGTTCAGCACATCAAGACGAATAACATATTAAAAAAATTAGCGAATTTAACCGAGGACCATTTTCCATTTAAAATGTGCGGAGTACTTTGTAGTAATTTGAAAGCTCATAGAACATGTTATATTAGATAATGAATCAAAAATCTCAATTATAACGATTAAGAAAGCAGTGCTTTCATAAAATAATAGTTAATTATTTTATAATTATTAATTAAATACATCTGTAATTGTATTTGAGCAAAATACTGAAGTTATAATTTCTATTATTTTAAAATAAAGCAGAATATATTTAATGTTGATCGTTAACATTAACATTAACATTAACATTAACATTAACATTAACATTAACATTAACATTAACATTAAATGAACTCAATGCGACGCTGAAAGAACACAGCTGGTTAATTAAAACGTTTTTAGTGTGATCTACGCGTATTTTTTTTCACATCGCATCCTACAAATTTATTCAATGTGTTTTTTATTTTTGTTTTTAATTTTGTTTCCCATTCATAATCTTGTTCGAGTTGATTATTTATTTTTTTTAAATGTAATTAATAATTGACATATATTAATTTGTTTTAACGCCCAGTTTATCTAATGTTATTATTTGTTCAAGTGCATATTTTTTTCACACATACATACATGTATATATATATATATATATATATATATATATATATATATATATATATATATATATATATATATATATATATATATATATAATGTCGATTATAAAAGTGTACTTTTTTTTTCAAATTTCATAATTAGTGTCAAATATATCAGGTTTTGTGAAAAATATCTCGAATAAAAGTAGTTTGGCATTAAAATACAAACAAGTTTTGTTCTTAACATATTTTTCGAAAATTGTATGGACTGGGAACAAATCAACTATGATCAAATCAACTATATTTATACGCCTCTGGTGATAAAAACTCAAATTATATTTTCTTGGTAGTAAACAAAAGTAATTAGAATTATGACCTTTTAGAGAGTTTTTAGGTCGATCACAATGTTCTGATTAAGTTTCAATTATAATTCAATAAATTGTCCCAAAAATGTTCGACTATGAATGCGGACCAAAATTAGAATCAAAATTATATAAACAGGTCAGAAATATGACAAATCAACGGATTTATTGGGCAAAATAATACTTTTTTTTACTGTTGTGGCCTGTAAACTGAGGTATAAAGGAACTAAAAGGTTAGTAATTTTGATACCAACTAATCCACGAGATGTAATGTGGAAAGTGTCAACTTTTCTTGATGTACAGTCACAAGGAAAAAATTTGAACCACTTGAAATATTCTAAAAGATAGTGTATGTGATATTACATTTATAATTACTTTTTGATTTGACTATTAAAAAGAAAAAAACACTTAAACGAGATCCAATAATTTTTTTATCCTATTTTGCCAATCTTGTAGTCTGTTCTAAAATAAATGTACGATACTTGAACATTGAGTATAAATGTAGGGGGACAGCCTGTATTATAATTGACATAATAATAATAATAATAATATTAAGTTAGTTAAAAGTTTTACGATGCAAATTTAAATATAAAAATAATTTATAAATTGAACATTAACCTAAAATCATAAATGAATGTGTATCATTGGCTAAAACGGACACTGGACCATTGGACTGACTGGACTGGACATACTCATTTAAATAGCTGTGTTTGTCTGGTGCGTCTAGCCTAGTTTAGAGCCTAGCTTACTGTAAGTAGCACATTAATGCGTGCGTATATTACAATTAACGTGTGAATTCTAAGAAGTGTATTCATTGATATGTTCAAAACCTACAGATCAATTAATTATAATATTCAGTCGTCAGTCATCCAGTCTAGTTTGTTTTGTTTTGTTTTGTGAATATATTGGGTGATCCATAACTGAACAGGCATTTGAAACGTATTCCAATTTGACTACTGACAATCTTAAACATATCAGTTCCATCTAGAGATTTATGCATGTTCTTTTGAATAATTTTAAAACATTTCATTTTAACAAGTGAAAATAACAACTCAAACTCAAAGTTAATTGCTCAAATACCCGGTATATACTGAATTTATGAAAAATAGTTTCATAAGTATCTATATCTATCTAAACACAAGTATCGTATGTATAAAATGTCTACCGGTACAGTCTTGGACGAAAAATTATCGCTTATTATGCTATACGTTCCATTCCTCTTAAGCTACTCATATGGTCCACAACTATGGTGTCAACTACCTTAAATGTCAAACTTGGCATTATTTAAAATCAAATTCGATTTGAAAAAGTTTGTTTTTTTAAAAACAATAAATACTACTTTAAAGGACCACTCACTATAAAATGTATGTACCAATGTATGTATTGTATATCTTACGCATGGTCCGTTAATCGGTCCATGGGAGCAACAAGCCAGCCAGCCAGCAATGACATAATACTAGAATGAGTCTGGCTGGGTCTGCTATAATAAACATATAATTATGATTATTTAAATTAATTTAAATGTCATTATTTGTATGTGTAATGTTTTAATTTGAGTACAGCTTCTACTACTATAGTCGTATTATATTTAGGAAAAGGGTCAACAGATATCAAGGTACTTGATATTTTCACATGCCAAAACACTACTAACATTATGGGAACATTAATATGGGACTTTTTATTTTAATTAGATATTTGCAACCACACAGATCATCTTTATTTTATACGAGCTGCAAAATATTGAGATAATGCGAATTTTTCGCGAATGCATTTTGCATTATCTGCATTGATAATAAAAATGCATGTCGAAAAAGTTTCCATTGATATTAGTTAATGTTACCTGAACAGATGACGTAGACTCATTATCTTGGGTATTTTTCTGCATATAATGGATTTGACGTCGAACCATTTTAGAGAATCGATCCAAAATTCACCTTAAAACTGTCCCAAAAATCACAAATCACACACATCTACCGCAATAGGTGCAGCAATTAGATTTTTGAAACTATCGTGTTTGAATATTCGCGACTATATAGAAAATAATTTTTAACTAGAATCATAGTCGAACCACTATTAATAATGTCTGTGAGTTTATGATCAATATATTTGATAACATTTACATATAAATATATTCATAATTCACAATAAATAATGTATTCTGTTACAAATCAAATTGATACAACAAGTCTTTATTGTTAATACGTTCATCGAATTTTCTAGAACTCTTAATATACATGAGTTTTTTCTAAGAAACTTTGAAATCCTCTTAATATGATATTTTTATTATACCCGGTATATTTGAATAGCATGAAAGTGCGTCTGGTCAAGTTAAATGTGTTGTAGCCTTACGTACAGACGTACAATGAATATTCCTGTAGTATATAGTAAGAATATATTACAGGAAATACTCAACCAAAATTGACCCGCCTTTAACTTTTGAACTAAAAGAACTTCAGAGCTGAGTTTTCGACAATATATACATATGAGTATTTTGTCCTGACTTTGTACTAGTTGAGAATATTACTCACAGAAAAAAAGCTTTGGTATGGGTGTTCATAAATTGATCGATGATTATTCGTACGTTTTCGCATATATTTTCGTCCTTCTGTTTGTCTATAAACACTAGAACTCTAAAAATATAAAGCTAAAAAGTAGAGACAATTTCGTGAAAAATCGGATTTTTCTTCCTTCCACCATAAGGGGGGGGGGAGGTGCAGATAGTAATATCTATCTTTTAAACCGTTAGAAAATTTTTTGTTCATAAACTCAGTATATACCGGGGTATTAAATCAAAGAACTCAGTTAGTTTTTGCTTTGTACCCTGTTTCCTACTAATAAAAGCTTAAATTTTATTGTATTTTTTCTAAATATTTAATGTGTTTGTAGAATGTTTTTAATAGAAAACATTCTGATGAAAACATTCTATGTTGTATATTTTTTTGCTATTATATTTATCAAAACAATATTTTGAACTATAGAATAAAAAAATTGAGTAATCGAATACTCAAAATGAAAAAATAAAAATCAAATATTAAAATGATTTTAAATCATAATATTTTTAACACAATACAAATTTTCTAATAGATATTGTATTGAACATAACCACCGATAACAGATAGATAGATGCATTCGAACACCACTAATTACGATACCTAAATATTTCAAATATATGTTTTTTATATACAGTTTTTACAAGGGTTCCGTTCATATTTTTATTATAAAATTAATGGAGTTGTATAATAATTGGAATTTATATTTTATCTTTTAGGCGCGTATATAAGGTACTATAGCTTATAGCCTCGGCTTCGCTCACGTTTTATTGATACATATCTCCGGCTCCCATCACTTGACGACTATAAACCTTAGTGTTATTTCCCACTGCTTCCACTACTTCAAATACTTATCGACACTGCCACCAAATTTCTATTTTAGCGAATAATTTCGAATTCTCTCGTAGCGAGATAAATTTCATACCAGTTTTTAAGATTAATCATAAGATTCTTCTCCAGACAATCCTTGACTATCCCTGTGTTGAGCTCAGTTTCAGATAAGGCTTTTAGAGCAGCTTAATTGTCCGAAAGAAAACATACGTTCTGGTTTATGTAGCCTCTACGTAGGTTCTCACGGACGCAAGCCAACTGTTTCGGTGGTTTCTGTAGGTCCTAGATCGATACACACATTTCTAATTGTAAGTTAAAACACAACATAATATAGAATCCAATAGAACCAACCATTCAATAGGGTATTGAATATTGGAATCACTCAGGCCACTTGATTGAATTGTTTTTATAATATTTATGATTATAAATATTAATATATATATATAAATATATATATATATATATATATATATATATATATATATATATATATATATATATATATATATATATATAAATAAATTAGTTGATGTAATTTGATATCGATATAATACACACATACATATACTCATATAGTTGTTATACATATTATCATACATTTATGTGTATAATAGTTGAAATATTTATAAACTTTAGCACTATTAATAATTAAAATATACTATTTATTATATAGTGATAGTCTAGCTCTAGCTCTAGCAATAGTGAGTGCAGCTAGATAGATAATAGCATACCACCACATCACTATCAAACAACAATTAATTAGATTATTTATTATTTTAAGTGATTTATTATTATTTTATAGACATTACTTGTAAATACAGGTTGGTTATAAATATAAATGGTCACTGACTGGGCGCATATCTATCTATCTATCAGGTATATGGACAGGCTACACTTCGACCATAAGGTCCATTGGGCTGCCTAATAGTGGATGGAATTTTTGTGTATAGACTAGGAGTGTATTCCGTAATGATAGCATCAATAAGTTTTAAGTTGGCATTACTGAAAAAGGAGAGGTAGAGATGGATGGTCCTGTGTTCCACCATCATGAACATCATCAAAAGTCGTATGACGTATGCTATTGTAATGATAGAGGAATCATTTTTATTATTTATTTATAAATTATACTTAGTTAATCTTATCTAGAGCACGGTAGTGCGCAAGGCCGAGTCTGTTATTAAACAAAATAAAATATAATTTTTTGTTTTTATTCAATTTTATTTAATTTTTTGTTTCTCAGTCATTGCATGATTCTGACAGCAGACGATTTATGATTGATGATGTTTATGATGGTGGAACACAGATCCATCCATCCCTTCCCCTCCTTTTTAAGTGATGCCAACTTATAATTTATTGATGTTACCATTACGGAATAAGCCCTAGGAATTGGTAGGATATGCGTCTGCAGCCGACTATGATAGAAACTATGCCGATATTTATCTGGAGTTCGTGAAGGAAACTGCTGAAAACCTTCTCAAGCATAGCCGGTTACTTTGTTCTTGTCCATACGCCAACAGTTTAGTCAATTTACCCGCCCCTTTTTTTTTTCTTAACAATTGACAAACTGCCGATATCGGGATTCGAACCCATATCCTCCAAGTAGGCATACTGCGTAGACATAACGCCTTAGACCGCTCGAAATGCCCAACTATTTACTATAATCTAAAAAAGAGAAACTCAATAAATATGAATTCCAGAAGGTACTTTTAGGCCACCCTGTATAATATTGATGATATAAACTTTTAGCGTGAACAAATAATGAATTATCAATAATTTATTTATTTTAATAATGTAGTCAATGATTATTCCTTAGGGATGGGGTGTTTTAAAAAAATACAATTTCATTCGAACGATGGGCGATACGATGCGCTGCGTTGCGATGATTAACCAAACACTTGAATCCAAGTCCAAATTAAATATGTGATATGCATTTCTAATTAAGTGGGTTTGACCATCTGCTATTTTGAATAAATTAACTCTGCAGTTTACATTCTGATCATATCAAAGAGAAATTCCTACATTTTTCTAATAATCCATTACGATTTTTAAGGATGAAAATCAAACACATCACATTTTTTTGAATTTTTTACAGGACTTACAGGAAGAATATGTAGATTAAAGTAGGCTATTAATAGGAATATTATATTTAAACTATAAACCAACTAGAATGTGATAAAACTCCGACAAATCCAGCGAAACTTCTTCTGTTTGAAAATTAGAGTTTGACAGAATCAAATCCATTATTTACATTAGAATCAGAGTTATAGTGAAATTTATCACGACCTGCAGGCCAGGTTTATCGGCATGTATATTTGATGTACAAAGTTAACCAAAATTATATCTTTGAATAATGTGGCTCTTAATTCTAATATTCTTCTTTGATCAGAAACATGGAGTAATAATGATGAAGACATTCCTGTACCTAATTTCAACTGTATAGTTAAATTCTAATGTTCTAGCTGGTTATTGGTGTAGCTATTCACACAAACACAATTATTGTCTACTCAAGAGTAGAGTCACACTGCCTATGCGATAGACAGACTTGTCTGTTTCGCTTAAGCATGTAACGTATGCATATATACATTTTGTCTGTATACAGTTATTACTCAATGTCGTTATATGCTGAAAATACACTCAGAACGGATTCCCCTATAACGCACCAAAAGAAGTAAATCTTCCAAAATTTTGGAGTAGTTATATTTTTCCTTTTATGGTCATCGCTGTCAAATTTATATTTAAACAATGCAATGGGTAAAAAGTATACAAATGCTGCTTGTTTTTTTTTAATGGTAAAAATAATTTAATTGAGGGGTAACTAATGCTAATGGATTGTAAGCATCCATCAGCAACGTTTAACAAACAAAAGTTACTCATCAAGGACTCACTTACACAGTGGTGTGTGTGTGTGTTTGTCAAGAGTGGCCTTTTTGCTATAAATATACAACTGGCAAATGAATAATCAAACAATCGAACCCCCCTCTGTTAACTATAAAAACAGCCCCTTCATTAAATATCACCACGACACTATACAAATAAAATATCGTGCATCGTATCCCCAAACTGTTTATACTATAATTTTCAAAACGGTTGAAGTACCTTTTTTAATACGTGTTTTTATAGATTTGTTCCAGAAATTTGCCTTCAAATATCTGAAAATTAGAGCATAAAGAATTGGACAAAACCTTCAAAAATATTTACCTAAAAACACCCCAACCATATCTAACATTATGGTCAAAGTTCAAAGTCCTACATTGCCTACCTACATACAAATTTATAAGGCATCCTAAATGATCCATGATTCTAAAAAAAGGTAGAATTTCAATGGGACTAGTTTTTTTGAAACAAAATTTAATGAAAAAGAAAAGGATCTTTATTTAGTGATACAAAAATTTGCAAAAATCTTCAACAATTAATTTTTAATTTGGATTTTGATAAGAAATTTTACGAATTCAGAAACTGTGAAACATTTTTGAGCTTTGTATTTGTTGAGTTTGATGAATTGATGGACTTTGACCTATAAGAGTTATCAATATGCATTCCCACAAATTAATGGTTTCTGATATTTTGAATAATTCGATCATGTAGGTTCTACCTTTTTTATTAAACGCCACAAATTTATTTATATAAAGGTATTAATATTGGTACTATTTATTAGAAAATTCGCTAAAAGTAAAACACAATTAAATCATCTATTTTACACCGATTATGGCACTCTCTTTGAGAAAACTATGCTGATTTAATTTCAACCCAAAGTACGAGTACGTCCCATATGCATGTTTAAATCTGTAACAAAAATTTGCATCTACTGAATAAAATATTAAAAGGTAATACTGTAATTAATTAGACAAAAGAACTGTTGGACAAGAAACCTGCTCGGGCGCCAAAATGTTAGACAATATTGTGGCGCCCGAGCATAGACTTTATTTTATTTTCATCGGCTTCTATATTTCTCTTGGTCAGTTAAGAAAAAACAAAAAAAAGGGGCGGTTAATTGACTAAACTGTCGGCGCATGGACAAGAACGAAGTAACCGACTATGTTTGAGAAAGCTTTCTGCAGTTTCCTTCACGAACTTCAAATGAATGTCGGCATAGTTCCTACCAGAGTCGGCTGCAGCCGCATATCCTACTAATTCCTAGTCTTCTCATAAATTCCTTCCACTCCACTCACATCCTCACATCTGTAGGCATCACAATGGACCTTATGGTCGAAGTGTAGCCCGTCCTGGGATTGTAGAGGGTACAATATATGTATCTATCTTGTTGTGTAATAATTTTCTAAGATATAAATATTGAGTGCACATGATTCCAATTTTGTGAAATATAAGAATCAAATTAGCAAATTGTTTTTTAAGGACATAATTAATAATAGCCAAGCCATATTAATTAATTTACAGTTATAGTTAGTTATAAATAGCCCATCATCCATAATCATTATTCTAATTAATTATTTTAATTTTTAATTACAAAATTAATAAATTTTTTCCCATCAATGCAGTTAATTTAAAATTCATGCGATATTAATTTTAATATGCGAATTACAAATTACAATATAATATATATCATTATTATGATTATTATTATTATTCAAGAAACTTAGATGAAACGTGTTGAAAAATAAACGGTACAATCATCAACTATTTTTGATAAAGTAATCTATCTCTCTACTTTTCCATTAACAAATTTGTATTTTTTGTATTCATTTACAAGTGATAAATAGATTTGCTACAATTACATGTCCCTTATTATACTGTATATACAGGGTGTTCTGAAATTCATCCAGGACAACTATACCACGGTGTAAAACTGCAGAAAAACCATTAAAAAGTATAATAAAGTTTTCCGATTGGACGCTTAGTTATTGAAATATAATTAATTAAACATATAATTTTGTGGGTGTCGCTACACTTATTAAGAACTCTGATTGTCGCTACTCTAGCATGGCCGCCCTAATTAATTATATCTCAAAAACTAAGCGTCAAATCGGAAAATTCTACATAACTTTTTTGTTTGTGTTTTGCAGATTTACACCGTGGTAGCTTTAGTTTTCCTGAATGAATTTCAGAACATCCTGTATATACTGACCCGTATATTTCTACCACATGAGTCTCTCATTCAAAGTTCATTTTCACTAAAATTTAATTAAAAAATAGGTCCTAAAAGTTTTGCAATGGATACTAGGCCACATAGTGTCCAGCTATCAGACTTGCTTATATTACAAATTTATCCAGAATTAACCTAAGCGAAACTTCAAATACATCCATTATATAATAGTTCATTCCCGATTCTATATTTTGGTATAGTCCGATTCTAGGTACTAGTGTGTAGGGATTGCCCATACACAATATATCAACAATGATGAAACATACTACAAAATATTGCATACATTTCTTTGAGATAAGGATCCATAAACAAATTTGAATTGTTTAGATCGGATAGATTTCGAATATAGAACCTGTACATGAGAACATCGGATATTTAAGATAATTATGTCTTATATAAAATGAGTGTTTTTTTTTGTTCGTTTTGTAAGGAAACATTCATTGAGAACAATAAAAGAAGTGTCACATGTTAATATTAAAATATATGCATAAAATTATTTTAAATAATTTATAGTACTTTGGTAGTAAGTATACTATATAAATGCTACTATAATGCTAATTATTCATAATTTGTCATATAGCAATTTATTATTTTTATGAATTATATGCTTTTTTGAACTATGAACATTGGCTTAGCATTGATCGCATTCAACTATAATGTACAATCCAATCTAATCACCGGGTCACATTCTACGAATTAGATTTAGAACTACAAAAAACAAAACCTTATTTCACATTTGTATCGAGTTAAAACCAAATATATGTGTGTGACGTTTAAATATGTAACAAAAATTTGCATCTACTGAATAAAATATTAAAAGGTAATACTGCAATTAATTGGACAAAAGAACTGTTGGGCAAGAAACCTACTCGGGCGCCAAAATGTTAGACAATATTGTGGCGCCCGAGCATAGACTTTATTTTATTTTCATCGACTTCTATATTTCTCTTGGTCAGTTAAGAAAAGGTTATGGGTTCGAATCCCGACATCGGCAGTTTGTCAATTATTAAGAAAAAAAGAAAAAAAGGGGCGGTTAATTGACTAAACTGTCGGCGTATGGACATAAACGAAGTAACCGGCTATGCTTGAGAAGGTTTTCTGCAGTTTGCTTCACGATCTCCAGATGAATATCGGCATAGTTCCTATCATAATCGGCTGCAGCCGTATATCTTACCAATTCCTAGTCTATACACACAAATTCCTTCCACTCCACTCACATCCTTCAGCATCACAATGGACCTTGTGGTCGAAGTGTAGCCCGTCCAGAGCAGCCTCTATCTCTATCTATTATATAAGTACATCCATCTAAATAGTTTTTCAATTAAATAAAAGATGGAAGGGGAATCACTTGATTATCATTGATTATCAATTAAAAACATATATATGGATGTTGAATCAGATGGTACATCATATGGTGATGATATTCTTAAAGTGTAAATTTAATAAAGCTGATTATCAAACCTTCTTTATATTCAAAGTACAAAAAAACGATAGGATATTAATAAAAATTTGAAGATTTTAATCTCAGATTTAGTGAGAGGTACAAAGAGTTATATATTTCATTTTATTAGTATCATCGACAGACAGACAGATACTATATAGGTAGGTACCTACGTACTACCAAATAGATATGAATCTACCCTCTGCAGCTATGTAATGAACATTAATGCTCCTCAATCTAACTATATAGTGACAGTTAAAGTGTTAATAAAATGAGCTTATAACAATGTCTCATGGGGTATTAACTTTATATAATGCTGTTTGTTTTTATCTACTATTTACAATCTACCCCTGCAGAACATAACTTTACCGAGTAGGTAGTTTTAAAACGTAACGCTATCACCATGGATCATATCAGATTCAATGCTATCATCATCATCATATGTAATTATAATTAATTGTTTAATTATTATCACTTAATTTAATTTTATTGATTCGTTATTGATAAACAAATTATTGAAACAATGTATATAATAGTATAATCGTTGATTTAATCAATCAATCCGGGGCGGTGATCATAATAATACAAATGTCTATACTGACACTTTGGATCTCACGAAACTTTGAATAACCTCATCAAGTAAGAATTTTTCTCACAGCTATCGTTGAGGAACAAATAACCCTCGTCGCCTCAAATTCTACGCTAAGGCGATGTTTCAAAGTAACCTTTGATTTCCCTGCACCACCACCAAAACATAAAATATCTCTCTCTATATATATTAAAGGGAAATATGTTGTGTGTTTGATTTGTCCGAATTGTTTGGAGATAGCGAGATAATGATAATAGGAAACCCTAAATTTACTTTACTTTAAGTCCAAAATTCCAAACCGTTCTAAAGTTATAGTCGTTTTCTGACGGCAATAACGCTTTCTATGCTTTCTAGATCTTTAATACAGCTTATAGTTTCTGTATACTTGTAGTAAAAAATTTTGGAAATAAACTATTTGTCAATAAATATAAAATATTAAAAAACTGCCAAAAAAATTATTATTCGACATAAAATGCCTGCATGAAGTCCAGTCAACGCCGGCATTTTCAACTAGTTATGAATAAAAATTAACTTTCATGGGAAAAAGTCTCTGTAATTTTGATCAAACTAAGCTTTGAAACATTGACAGCTTGGAAAAAATAAAGATGTTATTTTCTTTTGCTTACTTTCTAGAAAGATACTATTAATTTCAATACATTATTAGAGCTTTCTCGAGAAGGCAATCGTAGCTGTTCATTATATCGTAATGTATTATATCATAAGTATCGTCAAAAACTGTTTAGCTTTCTAAATGAGAAATATACATGTAGACAGCTTATAACATCGAACATTTCTTGTGGCGTAATAACCTCTTAAAATATTATGTACCATCTATTTAATCCAAAACTTCAGTAATGCTCAATTTTTTTTTTTTGGAACATTATATCTGTATACAAGTGTTCCATAAGTCATGGTTTGATCAACATTAATTGTACATCTGAATCAATATTCAGTTAGATGATTAACATAATACAAGACTACTGTAGTATCTATCTAGAAACATTGTACACGCATTCGTTGCCATGTATTCAAACCTATCTACGTTCAATTTATTCATACAAAGAATACATTCCATATATCAAACTGATCGATCTGATGACTGTTTCATAGAACAATACAAACTAATTCATTAACATAGTGTTGTTGTACCTTTATAACATTTTATATTGAACACACAACATTTTAGTGTTGTAAAACACGCCTACTTTATTACCTCCCCCCACCACCATCACGTAGTAGATAGTATAAATAGAACGTGTATACAATCGTTTATTATAGTGGGGATAGTATATGCATATCGGATTGGTGTTCATCTCAGTGTTGCCATAGTGATGTTGTATTCAATGCCAACCAAACACACACATGACAGACCAGACACGCCCCTTTCTATTATATAGCCTGTACTGTCTGGTGGTACTGTAGTAGTAAGTAGAGAGCGTATATATGCATGTTCAATACATGTTCAAAACCTGCATACATGTATACATACAAAGTTGAATAACGTCAGCATTTGTTTAAACATTTTTATATTCATCTTCATTTTATTTCTTATTTCAATGCCCAATGTTTTTCATTTGTTCTTTTTATAAATGAATGCTTTTCACTTGTCATTCGTATATATATATATATATACATATATATATATATATATATATATATATATATATATATATATATATATATATATATATATATATATTTGTTCTTTTTATAAATGAATGCTTTTCACTTGTCATTCGTATATATATATATATATACATATATATATATATATATATATATATATATATATATATATATATATATATATATATATATATATATATATGTATATATTCATTTGTTTTATGTACGTTTCTCTTTATATTTTTAAAAAGATGAAATAAAAACATAAGAATGAAATTGTTTTTATGAGCATTTTCTAAAAGGATATTAAATTTACGAGATAGAAAAACCTGTTAAAAAATAGTTTCACACGTTTTTGTTTTGATATTTAAATAACGTTAGATATTAATTTGCGCCATATTGATTCGGTTTTCAAAAAAAAGCTTCGAACAAACTTTACTTCATTATAAATATATAGATAGTAACAACAACTTTTATTCGAAACATATTTTTCGAAAATCGAATGAAAAAGGCACAATATCAATAATAAATTTTTTTAAACTAACATCAACTTTCGACGCCAAATTTTTACTAAAATATATATTTCTCCCAAGTTTTGACATTCAAATGATTAAGTTTATAAAGAATCCTTTTTGTTGGATAGATAGATATATCATCTGATGTATTTTTTGACAATCCAAATTCTATCTCCATCCAAAAAATTTCTACTTGATATCTGAAATATATAGTTTTTGAACAGTGCATACATCAGACCTAACACATAGGATATTCAACAAAATATGATGTTATTATCTTTGTATATACATAAAATAATAGAATATACAAATTGTTTTTTTTATTTATTTATACTTTTGAATGATAGGAAACCTATAGAGACTCTTTGAAATAAATTTAACTGGATATTTCATCCATTTTATTTTATTTTTATTTTATTTATAATAATAATGATAAAATATAAAATAATAAAAATTTAATATAAAATAATACAAATCCATTCTTATTCAAAGTCTATAAAAGCTTCAGTTAGTAGATTAGATTTACTATACGAGCAAACTATTAAATATTATTTGCACGAAAACACTTGAGACAAAAGTTGCTTAGCTTATAAACAGGGAAATGCAATAATAATTATTAAAGATTATTAAAATAATCAAAGAGAACTCTAGGTATTTGGACATGTTAAAAATTTTAAATAATCGTTAACTGATTGATTATATAACTTGGTACTATATAACATAGTTATTACTATATATTAAGTAATAAACAATTATTTCCTCGTCAAAAACAATATTTTGTTTTCGTAAAATTTTGAAATATTGCAGATTGTTTCAACATAGACAAATAAACCCTTTTTATAAAAACGTCAAACAAAACAACATGGAAGGCCTTTAAACACTTTAAGTTGTGATATTTTTTTTACAATTTTAAGTTCAGTTCATATACAAACAAATGCTTCATTTGTTTGTACAGAGTGCCCTTTCAAACAGTTTAAAATACATGCTGTAATAATTTTATTGCGAAATTTTAAAGCACTTCTAATACACTTTTTCGATTTTTACTTCAGGAAAATATTTAGCATTAGATGTGTTCAAAAAATAGAACAACCAGGGTAAAACCTTTCATTAAATATTTTTCATACCAAATCGGTCCGCGCGTTCTTTAAATTACTACTAATTGTGTAAATACATATACCTGTAATTTTAATCGTACAATATTTGGGAGCGGTTTTTATCAAAACTAAACGGTACTTAATTTTGAAAATGAGAAAACGAGATTTAATTTACACAAGAGAATAATCTATCAAAATGTAAATTTTTTTTTGTAACTAAAAAATCAATTTATCTACGCTTCCACTTTTATACCTCCAATCCAAATATCTGTTTCGGTGAATATTTCCAAATACTATTTTGAATTCTTCTAGATGGTATTGTTTGCTATCAGTAATACACGTCATCTTAAGCGATTTAAAACTAACTTGCAAATTTTGGCATAATTAACAAGTGGGTAATATTAAATTAATCCAAATTTAAGTACCAATGTCGAAAATGATTGTTTTGACTATAAATCTTTACAAAAATGTAAAAATTTAATCCAAAAATTTAACAAAATATTTAACGAAACAATCAATTTTCTTCGATTAAAAATCTACCTTCTGCTATAACCTTTTCTAAAGTAAACCAAGAAGGTATAAAAATAAATATTAAATAATTTTATAGTATGTGTCGTCGTTGCCTTTTTTTTTTATGAAAAAAAGGGTTAAAAAAAAAACCTTAATTTTTATAATTAAAAATCATAGAATTTATTTATAGAAAATAATTCAAACCCTTTCTTTTATTACAAAAATATTTCTCAAGCATCTAAAATTTCATTTCTATTCTTAATATTTTTTTCTTCCGTTTTTGGATAAACGTAAATTTTTGCGTTCCATTTTTAAAACACAAAATTATAGTAAATTTTACGAAAATTCTTTGTATAGGTCCTAAAATCCAAATTGCCATTGATATTTGGGAAATTGATTATAGATATCTATAGTTTTGCAACATTAAAAAAATTTTTGACAGCTAAGCCAGCACTATTTAGATAGATAGTAGAGAGTAGACTAGGAATTGGTAGGATAGGCGGCTGCAGCTGACTATGATAGAAACTATGCCGATATTCATCTGGAGTTCTTGAAGGAAACTGCAGAAAACCTTCTCAAGTATAGCCGGTTACTTCGTTCTTGTCTATACGCCGACAGTTTTGTCAATTAACCGCCCCTTTTTTTACTCTTAATAATTGACAAACTGCCGATGTCGGGATTCGAACCCATAACCACCCAGTTTCCAAGTAGACATTCTGCGCAGTAGACATAACGCCTTAGACCGCTCGGCTACTTGGACTGACGTTACCCATTAATAGAAGCTTAATGTATTTTAGCTGTTTTTTTTTTTTAATATATATAAATTTGTTGATTAATTTAAATTGCTGTAACAGAATTAATCCCATTTTTGTTAATATATTAATTGCATTATAATAAATTATAACACAAATAATATACGATTTACTATTAACAAAAAAACAACCGATCTAGTCACTAGTGAGTATATTACTAAAACCCTAAAGGGATTTTTAAGGTTTTAAAAACATGCCCCTATATATATACACGCACACACACACACACACACACACAAACCATAACAGTGCTCATGTACAACGCATACTCGTACATACTAGCTAGAGAGATAAATCGGTGAATCGAAGCAAAATAAAAGAATTATCGAAGCATAACGAGATGTTGACGAGTAATTTGATATTTGAGACTTTTTTATACAAAAAAAAAAAAAATTATTATTATTATTATTATTATTAAAAAAAAATAAAAAAATAAAGAACGTATTGTTGTTGGTCTCTAAATCAGTCAACACGCACGCAGCAATATATTTATAGAGCACGTTGTTCGTTCGTACGTTAACCAGCTAAGCGTTCGTCTGTCTGTCCGTTATTCAAAAAAAAAAAAATCAACCACCACAATTTTTTTTTTTTAATTTTTCACGAAATTTATATATTTTTATACCCAGTATATTTGTAAATATACCAGGATATAGTAAGTTTAGTTCCGACTTTGTAACGCTTGAAAATATTGATTGCAGAAAAAAAATTTTGTTATATCTTTTCATAAAATTACGTAATTAGTCCATTTCCGCATATCCGTCCGTCTGTCTGTCTATCTGTCTGTCCGTGAAGCCGATAACTCAAAAACGAAAAAAAAGTAAGGTCCAATTCTTTAATTGGAAAAATCGGAAACTGTTTCCCGCCGCCAGGGGGGAAATTAATATCTTTGACCCCGTAAAAAAATTTCTTGACAAAAAATCTTCTTCTCTTTAAAATAAACAATTTTTGTTTGAAAAACTTTTTCATAAACTCAATAGTTTTCTCATAATTTGTGCTCAAAGTTGAAAATGAGACAAACAATAACAATAGGGAATATGCATGAAAATTGTTTTTCACTTGAATTGAAGCATGTTTACTTGACAAATATCTAGGTAAAATTACTTTTTAAATAACTTTAAAAATAAGCGAGATATGAATGATTGAAATTCCCGATTAGACAAAGAGGGTGATAGCCCTCTTGATATGTTATGTGACGTCATATTACACTTTCACCATTTAAAATACACGTAAAACTCCGTTTTTAGTATTTTTGCAAGAAAGAGACAGATAATAATCTTTAAAAGCTTATAGCTTCCTTGATATTTGTCAGATTTTAATTTCGTTTTTAAATATGATTACAGTATTAACAGTATTTTCATATTCTGAAAATAAATGTGAAAAAAATTTTCATGCATATTCCCTATTGATAGGTGAACGAATGTATGTATACTTGTATATAGCACCCATACATACTATTTTTATACCCAGTATATTTGTAAATATACAAGGTATATTAAGTTTAGTTCCGACTTTGTAACACTTGAAAATATTGATCGCAGAAAAAAAATTCAAATCTTATAAAATTTGAATATGAAAAATTGTTCAAACATTGATATACGATCTCAGTATATACTGGGTATTCAAACAATTAACTCAGTTAGTTGTTACATTACTTGTTTGTATTAAAAATGCATTCATTGATGATGCGAGACCACACATTGAACACAAAATGTTTGAATTGTCCCAAAAAACTACTTGGTTTGTGAGGGCGTTGAACTAGTTTTTTTTAATATTGATTCACGTAATTTATTATCTGAAAACTATTCGATCGCATAAATGCGTCCATCAGTTTTAAATTTATTTGCTAATTAGAGAGTGTCTTCTTCGGAAGACTTCTTACAATCCGGGAATATACTCCGGGAGTTTGGTCTATTCCTCCGGACTCATCCTGTATATAAATCTAATCTTCACACACAAATAATATTGAATCAATAATATTAAATTGGCAATACATCAATAAATCACATTGAACGTTGAACATATACACTACGTTAATTAAAATAGACCCAATAGCAGCAATGTGTAGTGCATCTATCACTGTCTATGCACAGTATGTCATGATATAATGTTACACTAACCCGCACGACGGACAATAACGACGATGTGTACATGCACGAGTAAGATGCAACTATATACAAATGGTTGTAGTTAGATAGTGATCAGTATAATATAATAGTTATTTATGTTATAATACAATACTAATTGTTTAAGTGTAACAAAGTACATCATATCATAGTACACTGCATATAGACAGCGATAGATACACTATACAGTATTCCAGATTGGGTGTATTTTAAAAAACAAGCTGTACAACAACAGAATGATTGAATTGAACAATAAATTACAAATTAATTTTGTTTTTATTGAAAACAGAAATAATTGAATTTTACACAAAAGATGTGAATTTATGGATATCGACCAACTATAGGTTCATAATACTTTTATATATATATATATATATATATATATATATATATATATATATAAATAATGAATTTTTTTATGAAAAACGATAAGATTTAATGTAATTTGATCGGTACAATTTATTTATTTTTTTAATATATTGCGGTGTTGTGTACGTATCGCGTTATATATATTTATAATATAAATGTATATCGAATAAAATATATCGGGTGCCGCAGAATTCTGCTTCTATTCTTTTTGCAAGATTGATTCAATTTTTTGTCAAAACAATTGCGTATTTATCAAACCACCCTTTGTCCGGGAAATAATTAATCAAACTAGCGTCTATTTATACCCATTTTCTAGTAGATATAGTTGCCTTTCGATTATATGATACCAACGGAAGTGACTAGCGTTTACTTAATTTGACATTTAAGTAATATATATCTGAACATTGATAACAATATTTGACATGAAATTTTTTGATATGAAAAATCATACACATCTAGGATGGGAACCGAACCCCCGACCTCTGGCATTCTTGAACAACACTCACTGAGCTACCAGAGATGTTATGGTAGTGAGATGTTATGGTACTATTTTATAATTAACATATAAGTAACTTTCAGTATAATATATGAAATATAAAAACTTAGGTCATATATAAGGTCCTAAGGTCGTATACATTCACTTATGTTTAGGAAAATTTCAAAATAGTTTACACAAACAGTTTATCCTCAATTTAATTTCATTGAATACTTTTAGTCAGGTTTTATATATTATTTGAAGTTGTATGAATAGTGATTACCCATATACACAATTCCAACAAAGTAACGGGATAAAACATGTAAGTATATTATAAAATTGAATCGTTTGAATGGAGCACCCAATATAAAAAGTCGTTATTTAGCAGACTCAATGTATTTTATACAATATAATAATATATATTATGTAAAAGTAATTAATTGTTTTTGGTAGTTTAAATTTTATTGATTTTCATCAAATCAATAAAAAATAATAATTCATAGTTTTTTTTTTATTAGGATATACAACAATTTCATACAATACAATATTATTATCTATAAAATTTATTGATTATTGATTGCAGTGTATGTATTTGATTACATTATCAATTTATTACCATTTTTACGAACTTCAATCAATATACCTATAATCAATAGATTGTGTCAATGTTTGTATGTTCAAAGCTTATATTTAATAGGATTTGTAACAAATCAATGATTGTTTACATCATTCAAAAATCCAACGAATCAAATGATCCATAGATCTTTTGATTGTATTAGAAAGTTTAAGATAAATTCAATGTTTTTTGTATAGAATTCGACAATTTCAATTCAAAAACTAACATATAAACAGTTTACGCCTTGATAATGAACTTATACTTAGTATAAATAGGATATTGAAGCCATTAACTCCATTATATGACATTTTCACTTGTTTTTAATATAAAACAAGTATGTAACAACTAACTGAGTTAATTGTTTGAATACCCAGTATATACTGAGTTATATATCAGTGATTGAATTCTGTGGATTCGAATTGTTAACAATTCGCCTTCCGTGGAACATTTAATCACAAATCATGAAAAAACTATGGAGTTTATAAATTCTTCAAACAAACTTCTTTTAAAAAGAAGAAGATTCTTTGTTAACAAATTTTTTTCCTTTCTCTTACGGTTGCGAAGATGTATATTTTTCCCTCTGCCGGGCAGACATGCGAAAATAGCCGAATATGGCCGTTTTATGAACACACATGCCAAACATGAATACCTACGATCAATATTTTTAAGTCGTGATCAAACTTAATATACCTACCTTGTTTATTTACATATACTGGGTACTCTACGTATAGAAATAAGTTTGTAAATGAGAGTTAAAAGAAGTAAATAGACAAATCATAGATAATTATAGATAATAATAGTTAATAGCGATGACCATATCATATCATATAATAGCGAATATAATGCAATATCTGTAATAGGTACAGGTAATGGGTAATGTTTATATGAGACACGTGTATTAATTCTAACACGTGTGCTGCTCATGTTTATTAAACCCAAAAATGAATGAGACACGTGATCTTTGTTCTATACATTTTGTAAATCAATTATCAAAACTTCTGTAATTATTTTTCGAGAAATAAAAGCATTTCACACACACAATGCTGTTTCTAATAACTCAAAGAACTATCCACATTTTGAGGATTGCACTGTTTCATTGTGACTCACTGGACTCAGCATCAATATTCTAGGCTACTTTCAGATGTGCTAGAAAATATTTTAAAAATATATAAAAAAACCCAAGAAGAGAAAATTTATGCAGCTTCTTTAACTGAAGTATATAACTTAAACTGAAATATATTTAACTAAAGTATATGATTACTTCTTTAAAAAGACTTCATTTGTTTGGATTAAACAAATGTTTATTTTGGTCCGAAATTTTAACATCTTGGTCCAAAGAAATCATCATTTCAGTTTAAGAATTTCGAGATTCTTGAGTCCAAGAGTCAGTTGATCTTTAGTTAAGATAATTTTCTCAAGTCAAAACTATAGATGTCAAGATACTTATTTGCTTATATCAGATATATATTTATCTTCCCTATAAATCAGAGTCAGAAATTCCTGATTTAAAAAAATGTTTCTTACTGCAAGGAATAGGGAATATGCATGAAACATTTTTTTCACATTTATTTTCAGAATATGAAAATACTGTTAATACTGTAATAATATTTAAAAACGAAATTAAAATCTGACAAATGTCAAGGAAGCTATAAGCTTTTAAAGATTATTATCTGTCTCTTTGTTGCAAAAATACTAAAAACGGAGTTTTACGTGTATTTTAAATGGTGAAAGTGTAATATGACGTCACATAACATATCAAGAGGGCTACTACCCTCTTTGTCTAATCGGGAATTTCAATCATTCATATCTTGCTTATTTTTAAAGTTATTTAAAAAGTAATTTTACCTTGATATTTGTCAAGTAAACATGCTTCAATTCAAGTGAAAAAAAATTTGCATGCATATTCCCTATTATCTTCTATCAGTGTACGTAACATACCAATCATTTCATCTCACTTTTGTTATAGAACTTGGTCCTTACACAGGTTTCATTACTTTTGAACGTGAACATTTTTGGTTTTGCTGGGATATGCAGACTTTTTGTATGCGAAAACTTGGTTCCTCTCACATTTTTGTGTTTGTTCGGATAAATACTGTTCCAGAACTGTATTAGTACTAAAAATAATTAAAAACATTTTTGTTAGTATTGTACTTGGTTTGGTTGGTTGGAATCGCAATATATATAGTTGATCATATTATCCTTGTAAATAAATGTATTTATGATATCAAATTACTGATGTAAGACACCTTTATCATTATATTTTATTTATTTGTATAATAGAACTGTTCGGTTCTTGGGTCCTGCTACCCCAAAAATAATAAATAGTATTACTACATACCATTATTACAATAACATATGAATGAATTCAAGTTGTATTATTATATGATGTATGGAGTAACATTTTTAAATCATTGTGTTTTGGTATCAGCCCTTATTTTTTCTACATTGCCCAGAAAAATTCTGTTTAGTCTTTTTGTTATAATCATGTTTTTATTTTTTTCTAAAAGAGTTTTGTATATGCGATTGTTCATTTATTGTAAAAATCATTTAATCGCTTTCCGGATTAGTTTTTTTTTTTTGTTTATAAATCCAAGTCAGATTATTCAAACGAGAAATTTTGTATTTAATATAGTGGAAATTTTATTGCAAATACGTCACTTGTTTGTTTAGGACAAATCTTGACTGTACAATAAAAATGGATTTCGAGATATTCATCGAAAAATCGAAAGATTTCTGCACAAGGGACATAAAAAGGTTAGATCCAAATATTTTTGCTACACCTTGTATACATTTTGATGCTGATTTTGTCGGTACAAAAATGTTATTATTTCCTTCGCAAACGTGGCCAATCTGTAACGAACATGGCCAAGGTGCAGTTCATTTTTTATGTGATATTATTTATCGAATTCTGTCCCAAAAAATCTCACAACATTCGATCCATGTGATTACAGTAATTTTGGGTAGTTATGCTAGTTCCAGCACTTTTCCACAGATTTTGCTCCTTTTTTTTCACAGACTATAAATAACATTTTCTAATAAATCCCGAAGTTTCGCGATTAATAACAAAGTAATCATTCTCTCTCGTTAGAAGTATGGAAAACTTCATGTCCGCCCAACTATTATCTGTTGTATTAAAAAAGAAACTCGACAGAATTTACAAAAAAACTAGGATAGTAAAGATAAATATTTCTTAAATAAATAAATAAATAAAATCGTGTTTTACCGTTTTATTTTCGAAATATGATAATTTAAAATTATCTTTTCTTTCAAAATTACATTAATTTATGTATAAATATATGTATATATGTTGTGTATATGTGTATTTGTATTTGTTCTATAAGAAAAGCAAACCGGTTTTTTGTCCTGATTATTTAAGACAAAGCTGGAACAATCTTAATCGGTGTAAACTGTTTTACAGTTCTTCTGAAAGAAATTTCGTAATATTATCTAAAATAATATATATAAAAGACAGTTCAATATCGATTTGTCCTAAACAACATCTGAAAGGTAAAATGAGCTAAAAATTTTGCTGTTTTGATATGTTTCGTTTATTAAAACCGATTTCGTGTGAAATTTCTGAAAACAGAAGTAAATAATGAATGGACCTTATTCTCGAAAGTATTCTCGACAGACAAACAAATGCATTTTGAGTGTATTCGAATTTAATTAAATTTAATTTGAATGATATTTGAGTTAGCACCGAGCCAAACACTTAAATGTAACCAAATCTATTCTGCAGTTTCTATTCGAATTCTAACTACAAGTACAAGTACACAAATTAATACAAATTGAGATAATTTGTAGAGAGTATTAATCTACCAGCACATCAACTTAGAATATATTATTTGTATATATCGAGTGTTCCAAAATAATATTCGACTTAACTAAATCGCAAAATTATATATTGTATCTAAAACCATTGATTCTACATTTGATCATCGTCGAACAGAACCATCAGTGTCACTTCTTTCATTAAAATAAGAGTTTGAAAGACTGGGCATTAAATCCATTATTTACATTAGAATCAGAGTTAGTGAAATTTATCAAGACCACGTCAGATTTATCAATATATACATTTAATACACAAAGTTTATGGAGCCCTTAAAATGATCTCTTTGAATAATGTGGCTCGTCGTAATTCTAACATTCATCTTTTATCAGAAACATGAAGTAATGGTGATGAAGACATTCCTGTACCTAATTTTAACTGTATAGTGAAATTTAAATGTTCTAATGTTCAAGCTAGCTGTCGGTGTTGCTATCTACTAAAATAATAACTATAATTATTCATGTTTCAATCTACAAAATTTTACAGTACAGAAGCATGTATTTACTACATATGTAGATAGATAGATATATTGTAGAGACTACCCTAGGCGGTCTACACTTCGACCATAAGGTCCATTGTAATGCCTAAGGATGTGAGTGGAGTGGAAGGAATTTTTGTGTATAGACTAGAAATTGATAGGATATACAGCTGCAGCCGACTATGATAGGAACTATGCCGATATTTATCTGGAGTTCATGAAGTAAACTCCAGAAAACCTTCCCAAGCATAGCCGGTTACTTCGTTCTTGTCCATACGCCGACAGTTTAGTCAATTAACCACCCTTTTTTTTAAATAATTGACAACCTCCTGATGTCAGGATTCGAACCCATAACCTCCCAGTTTCCAAGTAGGCATACTGCGCAGACATAACGCCTTAGACCGCTCGGCCACTTGGACTGGTACTACATATGTATGAATATAGATAGAAATGCATGCTTTTTTTTGGAACATGCTTTGATATTCTGGTGAATACTACGAATTCTAAATGACCAATACATTTCATGAAAAAAATTTTACTATCACTTTACTTTTCAGAGTGTTGTACGTTCCAATGCTTGCACTATGATTCCATAACACCCTGTACACACACACGGTAGGTACATTTAATTGTTGTAATCAAACTATCCCATCAAATACAACAAACAAATACATACAACTCAACTAAAATCCTCTGAGAAATGTAATTATATCACATCAAATGGCATAGAGGGATGATGAGATGATATGTTTAGACTTTAGAGGACTATTTATACGGGATGTAAATCTAGTAAAGTTGGTAGCCTACCTACGTACATGCATCAGGTATAGTAAATAGTCATCATGATAATTACAATGACCATCTATTCAGTACGAAGACCTGGATTATTTGATTGGCATCACAATAGTACTCAAACTACTTACTACAACTACTGAATACATTGAATACTTAAATACTCTACTTAAGAGTATTTAAGGGTATTTTATCTATTGTAAAAGGGCGTAGAGATTTAAAATCGAGAACCAACGCTCTAGCTAGCTGAGCTGCTAGTAAATACCTTTATTACACGTATTTAGAGGAAAGTGTGTCTTTTTTTCTTTGCTTTTGGGTTTGCTTTAAAAACACTTGATTTTTTGTTCAATGGACTTGAAAAATATTTAACAATCGTCTTGATTTTTTTTAAGTTTATTTTATAAATATAATAAAGTAATAAACTTATGTAATCATCAAAATTTGAGGTGTTTCATTTCAAATGTTGAATCTGAAAAACCAAAAATTCCGTTCGTACTATCCAGAGCTTTTCTCAGAAATCATCAGTCCGATGTGGATTAAATTGGAGAGTAGATTAAGTCAAGCGTGACTCATTAGCTACTTTTGGATGCCAGACAGTCGATCCCATATGAGTCCGTTATTGGGGATCCTGTACGAATCTCTAAATATATTCCTATCTACCATCTAAATCCTAATCTCAAGCAGCCTACAAATTGGAATCAATAGCTCAAAAGCAAACCGGTAATAAAACAAATGAAAATAATAACTAACTGAGTTAATTGCTTAAATACCCGGTATATACTGAATTTATGTACAAAAAGTTTCTTACAAAAGTTTTTTATTTAAAAAAAACGAGCATTTTTTGTTGTTACATACTTGTTCTCTCTCTTACGGATTCAAAGTTGGGCAGTTTTGCCCATTTTGCCCAAACATAGCTCGATTATGCCAGTTCACAAACTTGACCTTACTTTTTAGCTCTAGAACACACACACACCCCAAATTTCAGGTCGTTAGACTGAAATTTCATATCTAGACCATTTTATATATAGACTTTTAGACCATTTCTTATATAGACCATTTTATGAACATCTATACCAAATATTTATGTCTAATATTTTGAAGCGTTACAAAGTCGGGGGGACTATACTAAATATATACCTTGTATAGTTCCATATACCGGGTATAAAAATGGTGAACGAAAAACTGGAAACCTCGTTAAAACAATCGGGCTGGGTTAGGAGGAATTCGTATTGACATTTTGAGTTTGATATATAAAAAGAAACACTTGTGTAAATTATTTGCATCGTTTTTTTTGGTTTGTTTTTTTTTGCTCTCATTTTGGTAACAATACCAATATTTTATTTCTTTTTAGATAATTGGTACTTTTTTTTCTGGGTCGCTTTTAAATGTGAAAAATTTATTATCATAATGGTTTGATCAAAATTACTCAAATTGCATCATATATTTTTTTGTTTGTTCAAATTTAATGTTCATTTTATTTCCTTTGTTATATTTGGCAAAATGGAATCCTTTTGTTATGAAGCCAGGTACTTAGTTTACTTACCTGTTTGTTCCGTGAAAGCGTAATTTTATTTTTTAATTAAATGTAATCGATATTTTTGTTGATAATCGAAAACCAACTAACTCTGCACGGTGCCCGCATATCTGAATAATGAATTCTCTGTATTGTGTTCTGGAAGTTTACACAATTTACAGCTCATGTTTAAGATGTTCAGTTCATGTGGGAAGATCAGAAATGAAACTATAATAAGAATCTTAATTTTAGCAATGTTCTCGAACATATTTTCTATATATCTATCAACTATATCCTAAATCATTAGATTCAGCACTATATTAGTGTAACATGTGGCCTGATTGTTGGTCACTAGAACATACAGTACCCAGATTTCAGAAGCCTTGACACTTCAGGACCTCAATATTCACTGCCTAGTAGGTGATGAATATACTGAAAACTTACGGCTTATTCCGTAATGGTAACATCAATAAGTTTTAAGTTGGCATTACTTAAAAAGGAGAGGTAGAGATGGATGGTCCTGTGTTCCACCATCATAAACATCATCAAAAGTCATATGACGTATGCTATTGTAATGATAGAGGAATCATTTTTATTATTTATTTATAAATGATACTTAGTTAATCTTATCTAGAGCACGGTAGTGCGCAAGGCCTGAGAGTCTGTTATTAAACAAAATAAAATATAATTTTTTGTTTTTATTCAATTTTATTTAATTTTTTGTTTCTCAGTCATTGCATGATCCTTGCAGCAGAAGATTTATGATTGATGATGTTTATGATGGTGGAACACAGATCCATCCATCCCTACCCCTCCTTTTTAAGTGATGCCAACTTACAATTTATTGTTGTTACCATTACGGAATAAGCCCATAGATAGATTGTAGAGGCTGCCCCCGACGGGCTACACTTCGACCATAAGAAGAATGTGAGGATGTGAGTGGAGTGGACGGAATTTTTGTATATAGACTAGGAATTGGTAGGATATGCGGCAATGGCCGACTATGATAGGAACTATGCCGATATTCATTTGGAGTTCGTGAAAGAAACTGCAGAAAACCTTCTCAAAGCATAGCCAGTTACTTCGTTCTTATCCATACGCCGACAGTTTAGTCAATTAACCGCCCCCTTTTTTTTTCTTAATAATTGACAAACTGCCGATGTCGGAATTCGAACCCATAACCTCCCAGTTTCCAAGTAGGCATACTGCGCAGACATAACGCCTTAGACCACTTGGACTGGTTAAAAAAACACTTTAGCTAAATTAACTATATAAAAGGATGGTGCAAAGCCTGATCTATTCAGACATACATTTGAAGAGAATTCTATTCGCAAGACCTGTACCTACGCATACTAACAAAACAATACCATCGCATAGCAGAGAAATTGTAATGATAAATGGTATATTCGTCGTATATTCGCCTAAGTACGGTCGTGACTACATCCATACGTATGTTTGTGCTATCTGCATCCTTGTTGGTAACCAACATGCTGTCCTTGTTTTGTAATAATGGTATTGTATCAAATTACGTTGACAGAATCAATTTAACTTAGAAGCTTTGCACACTTTGTTTGTAAGTACACGTATATATATATGTATATATATGGATGGCAACCAAAGTACAGGTTGGTCCCGCGCAAGCGAAATCAGTTCAACAATCGTGGCAAAATTAATACTAGCTCATATCCACGAATCCGCTCACTTTATATTGTTATATCTGCGGCTCCCATCATTTTAAAACTAAAAACTTCAAATATTTATCAACACTTCCACCAAATTTAATATATATTTTCAAACTATCATTCTAGCAAAAAAATATTTTTTTAGAATGAACCCCTCTGATAATAAAATATGGAAATTTAGAGTGAAATAGATATAGATTAGATAAGATATAGATTAGAAAAGTATAGTATTTTTGTTACATTAATGAAAAATTTGAGAGTCTAAAAACGTTTTCTTTGAATGAAATTTAATTGATTTGTGGATGGTACACCCTGTACTCGAACCTTATTCGCATTTACAACAGAGCTGTACACAATTTTATATAAATATACGTACGTCTAGGCTTTCCAAATAATCCATTTAGCTACCTACAACAGTTCACTTTGTATTTAATTGTACAGCATGTTTCAAGGGAAAGTCAGGATCAGACAAAATCATTACGAATTGAAAGTAGAAATGGATTTTCTGGAGTGAAATTGACAAAAATTGAAAATGAAATCTGATTTTTGACATTTTAAGGCTTTAATAAGTGAATCTACGTACGGAGGTTTTGTTCGCTAATACAGCTTTTTTGTTTGTTTGATTTTAAGGCTTTTTCCTGTATGAAACCAACTCTTCCAACGCTTAAAGGGATTTTTCCATTGAGTTTATATGGTAACACTCAATTTCTCAGGTTTTGAGATGAGTTTTGAGATGGGTTTGTTCCCAAAGATGCCAAGAACAAAGTATAAGAGGTTTTACCTCAATTTTCTGTATCCATATGACATGTAAAAGTTTATAAAAATGTGTAGTGAGGTTATGGTAGCGACCTCAAGTCATTTCTCGGATTCAAATGACCTCTCATGGATGCACTATCAAAAATCTACCCTTTTGTTGTCTTTGAAATATCTTTGGTCCAACCATAAACCTGCTATAATATGTAGAGAGTAGTGGTGTATGGGCAATCCCTATATACTATAGTAATCTAACAGTATCTAACGTATAGACGTGTAGACATGTAAAATAGTATATTAACTTTTTTACAATAAAAACCCTGGAACACATTGTACACTTTGCTGTTGTACACAACCAACATTGTTTGTATTGAATTCACAAGTGAGTTAAGAGTTTGAGTTGAGAGTTTACAAGCAGCAAACGGTAAAAATGTGAAATATATTTCCAAATGGATGCGAAAACTTTTGTTGTATAACACAAAATTATTATTCTGGAATGTCGATTTGTGTGATGTTTTTGTGTTTATTTAAAAACCCTTTTATTTAAAAACAGTGTTCGTATCTACTTTTAAACATATACTGCACTTACAGGGTGTTACAGGACCCTTACAAGGTGATACAGAACTTGTATTTGTATCTACAAAAAAAACGGCTTTGAAATTTAAATTCAATGAAAATTGAATCTATAAGTTGGTCATCAATAAAAGTATTGTAAAAGAGATTTCAACCTAACTAGGATACGAACCATAGGCGGTTCGTTGTTGATTGTCATTTCCACAGAAACTATACTTTTAAAAAAGAACTGTAAAATTATTTAATTAAAATTTTGTTTCAATTTTGAAATGTCAATTTTGATTGTCATTTCCATAGAAACTATAAACTATACTAGCACACTATAAATCGTTATAAATCAGAATATATATAAATTAGAAATATGCAAATTTGTATTTTGGCTATTATGAAACTTAAATTTTCTATAAATGAATTAATGTTAGCGCCATCTAAGCAAAACATTTCAAAATTAAATAACTTTTCGTAACATAGTAATATATATTCGTAATATAGTAGATAACTTATAACAGTACTTCAGTCACGCGTCGGAGCTGACACGCTATGCTGATTTAATGTCACCACAAAACGTTTGCACAATTCACTGGTCATTTTTTTTATTTTTAGTGCGATACCCACTGATTAAAGCTTATATTTTAATTAATTTGATTTATCGACGCATCCACTCTTATTGACGACAGCTCCAACGGTTATTGGTCCAACAAAGTTTTGTTTCAATGAATATTTTCGAGTAATTGGACATGCTTCCAAATTGACAATATTTAAATTAACTATATTTTAAGGCCAACAAAAATTGAAGTAAATTACTATTAGATCAATTTTATTTGGACATGATTTTTTAATAAATTAGATTTATCTTAAAAGTGTTTGAATTCATTATAATATGTGTGGAAAGATATATTATGTATGGATGGTACTTACTTGAGAGTTTGGATAACAAGCTCCCAAGGGTACACTTGTCAGGGGCAATAACCCTCCTATCATTGAAAACAGAGTATACGCTATATGTATGTATTCATTAACAAATATATATACATATATTTGTACACAAATTGTACATCCCTTAAAAATTAACATCACATATTATGTTACCCACAAATTATAAAATTATTAAAAATTTAAAAAGTTTTATGATTTATGAAATAAAAGATTCAAATTTATTTAACAAAACAAAAAAAAAAAAACAAGTGAAAATTACAACTAGCAGAGTTAATTGTTTAAATAGTCGGTATATACTGAATTAATGAAAAAAAGTTTCAAACAAAAGTTGAAAAAGGAAAATTGACTAAAACTATCACAGCTAAATTTCGTACGATTTTAATGAAATTTTTTTTGAAATTACTATTTTTACTATCTACTAAATCTTCAAAACTTACGTATAACCAACTTAAGTATACAAATAGATTTTTTAACGGAGACAAATTTCATCCTAGATAAAACGAAATTCCATAAAAAAAGTTTTTATTCCTAATTTGGATGAAACTCACTATATAAGGTAAATTGAACCCAAAAAACACGAAAATTGTGTTCATTTGACGACCAGGCGAACGACTTACGAGATATCACTGAAATGCGACCAAAAGGGGAATTAAATCGTACAAGGGTGAGCATATCTCAGCAACTATTGATTAAATCATCAAACCAACTAGATTTTTGTGTTTTTTGGGTCCCAATTACCTTAGAATCTAATTTTCATTCAAATCGAAGACTAAAAATTTTCAATTTTTTTCCCGATTTTTTCTAAGGGGTATGCCTTAGAAAAATTTTCCGAAAAAATTTTTTTGTTTCCGATTTCGATCAAACTCAGTATATAAGATAATTATGACCCAAAAAGTTCAAAAATCGTATTCAAAGTGCGATTGTATGCATTGTTTTCATCTCATTTGCATCTTAAAAATCAATAGAAATAGATAGCCGGTTTCCTCGCCATCTGTACTACTATTTCAAATAAAAAACGTAACGCTTTTTTTTAAACACTTGATTTCACTACCCATCAAATTATCGTACCGGGGGGCTTCAGATTGAAATCGATTCTAAAGGAGTAAACTCCACAAAAAGAAAATATTCCGTCGGAAGAGAGTTGAGTATGGATGGCGCCACTATTTACCTGATTTCATGTTTGATAAAAAGTAAAACTAACAAATACGATAATAATTACAGATACATAATCTGTAATGATTATTTTCTGTTGTTAGTTAAAACATGATAAAATCTGCAACCACAATATTATTTTGATTCTGGGTAATTGTTTTCACAAAAACCAAAATCTATATATTATTTTGTTACAAAAAACCAAATGATCCATATGATGATTGATTTTTAACTAAATACTTATTTTGAAAACAAATCCACAAAAGTTAAGTCGATGTTTTGATGGTTTTATTTCAGGTTAATAATTATGATTAGTAGTGCAGTGTGTAGATTTTAGAGGTATTCTTTTTTCTCTCTTTTTTTTTTTTAAAAACAGATTAAAATTTCTGCTTCGAATAATATGTCGCAGCTTGTTAGCATCAAAATAAACCTCCTACCTTTTACTGCTTGCTGTTTTAACAATACTTCTGACATACGCACGCATTATCCATGGATACACCTTTGTAGATATAGACGTAGGTACGTGTACACGTGAGTAAGGAAGGAGGACTTACTAGCAGCAATGAACTTGTAAGGGTTCATTATCAATATTTAATTAATTTTTAGTTTTTTAACCTTCATCATTTGTTACTAAAAATATATACAGTTTGTTTTTTTAAAATACACTCAATCTGGAATACTGTATAGTGTATCTATCGCTGTCTATATGCAGTGTACTATGATATGGTTTACTTTGTTACACTTAAACAATCAGTATTGTATTATAACATAAATAACTATTATATTATACTGATCACTCTCTAACTTCAATCTTTTATATAAATAATTGCATCTTACTCGTGCATGTATATATCGTCGTTATTGTCCGTCGTCTGTCGTATGAGTGTAACACCATATCATGACATACTGTGCATAGACGGTGATGCACTGCACAATTTTGCTATTGGGTCTATTTTAATTTACATAGTGTATATTGAAATTATAAATATTTTACTTCAACAAAATCAATGTTGAGCTTGAATCTTAACATTCTGATGTTGTTTAAACAACCTGTATATACTGAGCCGATGAAAAACGTTTCAAATAAAAGTTTATTAAATTTAAAAGGATAATCTTTTGTTTTTAAACTTTTGATCTATCTCTTACGGTTACCCAAGAAGGGAATGTCCCATTCTGCTAAGGGGAGGCACGGTCCAATTTTGCCCATTTACCACTCTTGTCCTTACTTTTAAGCTCTAGAACACGCACACACAATATTTCAGCTTGTTATATCGTTTCATTTTTGAGTTATCGTTTCTACAGATAGATAGTTGGATAGACGGACATATGGAAATGGCCCAATCACGTCATTTTATAATCAGTTTTCTACGATCAATATTTTCAACAGTTACAATATTGGGACCAAACTTAATATACACTTGTATATTGTATACTAGCTGAAAAATTTGTTCGGGCATTTTTTAAATTTATTTGCAAATAATAGATTTTCAAAATTTTCTATATGCAGGTATTTCTATAGAAACTATAAACTATATTAATGATCTAACTATCAGAAAACATTATTTCCGTCAGAAATAATGGCTATAACTTTGGAATGGTTTGGAATTTTGAACTTCTGATAGTTTTTGCGGAGTCGTAAGAATAATTTACGAATAGCGCCTTCTCTTAACAATCTTTTGCTATCTCCTGTAATTTTCTCCGAATAATTTGAACAAACACAGCATATTTCCTTTTTATATAATGTAAAGATGTACTGGGTTTGTACTGGGTACTAGGTTTTGTATCAAATAAAACTTTCAAAAACCAACACTTTTGAATAATAAATAATTGGCGAATCAATTTTACCGCAATATACAATTTTGTTTACTGCAAAAAGATCTATTTAGCGGATTTAAATGACCTATAATTCATGTTTCAGATTTCTCCTTACTAAAGCACAAACATCTCTGGCGCCGTAGATATAATTTATTCGAATGGTTTCTATAATAATCTTGTTTTATTTTTTTATATCAAAAACTACAAATTTTATTCAAAAACTAACACGGAAAAAAACGGATATTATTATTTTTATTTTCAAGTAAGAAATATATTTAAAAAAACCTAATGAATTAAAAAATGATCGCATTGTATTGTATTCGTGTCATTGTTGATCCTGTTATTATGTCAGGTACAATGTTAGGGGGTCCATCCATGTTAGAGGACCACCAGCTGCTACGTTTTGTCCAAAACATCAGGCTATCAGTGCCTCCGAATTTATAATATATTAAATTATTTTTCAACCAAAAAAAATGAACAAATATTATAATATACCCATATTGAAAATTATTATTACATATTAAAAATATATAAAATACCGCGTGTTCCATGAGAAAATGTCGATATACATAATTTATTTTCATGAAAAAGTTCTTTCACATAAATTAAATTGAAACTAAACTATCACTTTCAAAACAATGAAAATTTATTCTGAAATATTTTTGGATGATTGTTATAATGGGTTATAATTATAATGGCCTGCACACCAGTTACTGGAACACACGGTGTCCAGTTTAATTTTGAGGTCTAAACTCTAAATACATCATATCGTCTGTAATCTGTATACAACACAGGTGATCTATAAACAGTGATTTATATTTTGGAAAACTCAAAATCATAATTCTTATAGATAGCTTTCCTATAAAGAGTGATAGTAGATTTGGGCTGGCTATAACTTTGGAATGGTTTGGAATTTTGAACTTACTGAAAGTTTGGAAAGTATATTCTTGCTAATTTGATATAATATCTTGTATGGACCTAAGAAGGACTCTTGTTTAGGACTTAAATATCTGCATTATATTTTGGTGATCGTTTGTGATAAAGTTGCAGTAAATAATTTTTAAATTGAAGTTGAAATTATACTTTTCCAAAATTTGCAAATAATTCGACAATTTGCGAAAGTAATACGGTAAAGTACAGTAAGTAAAGCATGTCTTGATTTAGTTGGTACAGCACTTCCCCGAAAAACCAGATGTTCGATTCTTATACCTGGAAGTGTATGATTTTCGACATTTATGTCAAAAAATTACTATAATGCTTTGTTTAGACTACGGCATAAGTTGCAAAACAAGTAGTATCTTAGTCTAAACGAACCTTTCACATAATTAAAAACACAAATTACCGATTTTCGAACCAATTTCGATACGAAAAAGACTTAGGTAATGTTACCAGTTCAAGTGGGCGGTCTAAAGCGTCTTACCGAGCGGTCTAAGGCGTTATGCCTGCGCAGTGTGCCTACTTGGCAACTGGGAGGTTAAGGGTTCGCATCTCGACATCGGCAGTTTGTGAATTATTAAGAAAAAAAAAAGGGTGGTTAATTGACTAAACTGTCGGCGTATGGACAAGATCATAATAAATAAAATATATAATTAAATTTTTGGCTGAAGCTGCAGGTTTCACAGCGCAGCACTGTTGGTTTAAAAATAATATTTCACATATAAAAGACATTAAATCATTTGACACAAGAACAAGAACCTGTTTGTATCGGAAGTGGTGGCATCCATGATATATAATATACAATTGACAGGATATATTTGTGGGTTTAACAATCAAAAAAAAAATTATATTCCCAAAATCCAGTTTTTCTTGAATTTATAGAATACTCATGTGAACTTTGAAAATTGGTAAGTACTTTACCTTATTATTTTTAATCGGAAATCTCGTCTCGGAGTTCATACAAGTGATGTAAAGACAATAGGGAATATGCATGAAAATTTTTTTTCACATTTATTTTCAGAATATGAAAATACTGTTAATACTGTAATAATATTTAAAAACGAAATTAAAATCCGACAAATATCAAGGAAGCTGTAAGCTTTTAAAGATTATTATCTCTTTTTTGTCTCTATTATTATTACTGTCTCTTTTTTGCAAAAATACTAAAAACGGAGTTTTACGTGTATTTTAAATGGTGAAAGTGTAATATGACGTCACATAACATATCAAGAGGGCTATCACCCTCTTCGTCTAATCGGGAATTTCAATCATTCATATCTCGCTTATTTTTAAAGTTATTTAAAAAGTAATTTTACTTTGATATTTGTCAAGTAAACATGCTTCAATTCAAGTGAACAAAAATTTTCATGCATATTCCCTATTAACTATAGACAATTTTCAGGGTAAATTTTTATAACTTTGGAAAATTATTCTTAAAACAATTCTAAATAATATTTTCGATAGCTAGAATGTTTGCACCTTCCCGAGAAGCTTCAAGACTTGATAATTTAGTGATTTTCATCGGTATCGGTCATGAATTTGTCTTGGCTTATCAAAATTAACGAGTCAAACGTTATGTTATTTCCAAACTTTTCCATTATATTCTATGGGACACGAAACATATTCTTTTACATATATTATTATTTGTGTATGTACTTTAAGCTTCACAATACAATACTAATATCAATTTCCATTAAGGTTACGTAAGACAAAGTATGCAAGAACTAGCGTATACTAGATAGACAAACATGTCATTCAATTTTTAATTAAATATTGATATGAAAAACTTAACTTATTCATCAGGAATACTGTCAATGATATGATTCATTTACCAGAGTGATTCGTGGTGTAACGATTAACACACTTGGCTAGAAATGCAAAAGTCTAGGATTCGATTCCTGAGGGATGAGTTTATTTTTTCACAACAATATTTAATATTTACGATTTGCAAAACCAGAACCGGAAGACCATTGAATTTGCTGCTTTCATTTTTCTGTTAACGCTTTCTAAACAAGAGCGATAGAGTACGTACTTAAAGCTTAACGCGTGCTGTGTACTAGAAGGTATCGATCATTGAAATTTTGTACTATAAATTTCGGATCTGTTATCACAAAAAACATTCAATCTTGCAACCAACCGCCTTACAAAGTACTGTTTTATTGTATGAGTAGGCTAGCGTACATCAAACAAAAGTTGTAAACGAATGAATTTTATGTGGATGAAGTGTGTGGAATGTTTTTAATAATAGAACAAAGCGTAAAACTTAAGTAAACAAGTGTGAAAATAGATCAGATTGTTCAAGGTTCTGTTGTATCAAATAACATGTAAAAAAGTGTATTTTATAAATCAAACTCAAAATATTGGTAATATTTCAGTTAAATATATAACTTTAGTTAAAGAAGAAGCTGCATAAACTTTTTTCTTGAGTTTTTTATTTTTTTTAATAAGAAAAATAAATTTTTTCAACATGAATTTCATTTTCTTGACTAAAGAAAGACTCTCTTAGGCCAAGACCAAGACCGTTCAAGAATTTTAGTTTGTTCGCTCAACTAAACATATGTTTTTGGTTCGACTGCCGTAGTCTTGAATAAAAACAAGGATTTCTTTATTGAAGCAAATATTTTGAAAAAAATTTATTTTCTGGAGTAAACAAATTCATTCTATCAGTGTAGGTATTCTGATACGGAACTCTAAAAGAACTATAACATTTGAATGTTAGTTCTAACATTATTTTGTTCTAAATAAAAGCAACACAACGATTCCAATTGAAATGGCTGCTCTAGTACTCACATACACGTTATATAACTTTAGTTAACAACGTGCATACATACATACATACATACACACATACATACATACATTTGTATTATCTCAAATTTCAAACGTTAATTCTCTCACTATAAAATTTCACAAAACATTAAAAAAAACGTATGTTGTTTTTTTGTTTTTTGTTTCTACTCTAACAAACACTAAAACTTGCATACACGGAGTTCGTTAAATTTTGAAGGTTGGATCGTGAATTGAACAACATTCTATAATATTGATTATCCTATGATTCATCAAACATTTCATATATTTCTCTCATCGTTTATATTTAAAATTATATATTTTCTATAGTAGTGTTCTTAAAAAAATTTATAATTGATTTGTGCCTTATTGATTCGGTTTTCGAAAAAATACTTCGAATAAAAGTTGTTCATTATAAATATAGTAACAACTTTTATTCGAAAATTTTTTTCGAATAACGAATCTATAAGGCGCACAAATCAATTATAAAATTTTAAAAAATGACTCCAACTTTTGTGGTCCGTAGTACATAATATATTATATCTGTTATTTAAATAGTACATTTTGCATATGAGTCAAATCAAATGTAATAAATTGTGCTTTGAATATCAAACGAACTCCCTGTAGAGTAGAAATATCACTCGTATATGTATAAAAATCAATAATCAATATTAAACATATAAATAAGATGTAAACGATGTACTCTACTAACTTTTTGATTGATGTATTCAAAATTGATTGATTTTATATAGTTTTATATATGAATGTAAAAGTATTTGTTAAATGTTACTATACATGTTATGTAGTTATTATGTTTCTATTTTTATGTTACATAAAATAACTGTGTTGTGTTGCGCTTGACGCTTTATTAAGTATCTTGTAGCTTGCTCATGTGTCGATGTCGAGTTATTCAAATCAATGTAATTGAATAATTATTATAAAAACGCATAAATTTTGTATTTATTTATAATTTAAAAATTTATAATTATTTATAATTTAATATTTATAGATAAATCCATCTGCAAACGGGGGCAGAAGTGACGGTGGTCAATAGTAGGTACTAACCAATAATGGCCAATTGTAATTGTTTCTTTTCCTCGCCACACAATCTGCACACAAGGGACCCGTTATGGAGTCCCATTGTGTGCAAATGCTTCTGCAGGGGATAATGTCCTGCATCCTGTTCAGCTTCAGTGCATCGAGAGATTGTCTCTTTGTTGCACTCTGAAGCAGTTCCTTCTCGAGCTCCTGCCGCAGTACTTTTATCCAGTGGTCACGGTGTTTAGCATTTGATCACTCGTTGATCACCTGTTTACGTGCAGTCCTGGGAATTCCTAAAATAGGCTCTGAGCCAATGAAGGGTATATGGAGGTAAAATTGAATAATACAAATTTTTAATGAATCATGTTGTTTTGTAGTTTAAATTTTTACAATTTTAAAATTTACATTTTAAAGTGTGGGAAATAAATTAACAATTTCATAACATTTTGCAATTTTATATTGAGAGAAATGGATAAAATATAAAATTGATATCATTTTACCATTTTGTATTGTTTTATTTTGGTATGGTACACTCCCGTTCATACAAATTGAAACAGTAAATCACATTCTAAGCTTATATACTACCTAGTAAATATATATGTATAATATTACATATAATAATATTTAGAATGTTTCAACTGATTCGATTTTTATGAACCGGAGTGTAGTTTACTTGTAGCGGTGTCGCTTCATCATTAAATTATTATTATAATTATGTTCTTCATTTTTATCTGTTGCATTTCAACTATAACTTCCCTCTATTATCACGGTTGCTGTGAATGTTAACAACCTTGGTAATTTACATATAAAAAACAATAACATTTCATAAATGAAATTAAAAAATCTCAATTTTAATTAATAAAGATCAATTATATCTTTTACATTTACTTTACAAACTAAAGCGATAAAATCTTATGAATTTTTGAGTAAATGCGTTTCAATCTGCCACAAATTAAAAATGTTTTGTGATAAATATTGATCATTTTGTCAGTGAGTGGAATCACTGACTAAATAATTCTTCTAGAATTATATATAGATATATTAATTCTGAGAGAAGAATCAATAATTCTTCTAGGTATCGTTAAAAAATGAAGGAGAATCGATATAATGTGTGAATAATTGAGTGTTGTTAAACGCTATAAAATTATAAATAAAATATTTATATTTAGACGGACAGTTGAGTTATGAAACTCAACTATTAAAATGAATGAGAATATTGAGATAAGTAAGGTTGAGGCTAGACGTGCTGCAATCATCTTCAGCTGCAGTTAACAGTAAACTGGCGAGCTGATAGATTTAATATAGAATACTCATTTAGAATTAGTATAGAATACTCATTTCATATTCTAAGGATACGATCAATCCTGGCAGCAATCCCGGCGGAGAAGTTATGGGCCTTGTGTGTGGCGTCTGGCCTAGACAGAATCCTATAGCTTTATCTGCTTAAAATAGCACCTCTTACCCGGATACGTCTCGCCTTCAGGTGGCAGTTGTTCTCAAGGAGGGCACAGAGGAACCCTTGGTCTAGGAGCGAGGGACCGATTTGCGGTACCCTTCTTTCTAATTATTATTATTATTATTAAGGATACGATCATTAATTAATCTGCTACCAAGTGTGTCAATCATGTATTACATTCAAACAGTATCTTTAGATTTTGAAATATTAAGCTAACCATATGGCTAAAATGATTGCGCCTGGCACCCTTTTAACGCGATATGAAAATATTTGGTTATGAATTGGTTTTTAAATATTATCGATATTACAAATTTTCATCAGTTATGAAAATGAAAAACGAATTGAGTTTAGATGGATAGATTGTAGACGGGCAACAATCTATCCATCTACCTTGGACGGGCAACACTTCGACCATAAGATTCATTGTGATGGATAAGGATGTGAGGATGTGAGTGAAGTGGAAGAAATTTTTGTGTATAGACTAGAAATTGGTAGGATATGCGGCTGCAGCCGACTATGATAAGAACTATGCCGATAGTCATCTGGAGTTCGTGAAGGAAACTGCAGAAAACCTTCTCAAGCATACCCGGTTACTTCGTTCTTGTCCATACGCCAACAGTTTAGTCAATTAACCGCCCCTTTCTTTTTTCTTAATAATTGACAAACTGCCGATGTTGGGATTCGAACCCATAACCTCCCAGTTTCCAAATAGGCATACTGCGCAGACAAAACACCTTAGACCGCTCGACCACTTGAACTAGTTGAATTGAGTTTAAGACAATAGGGAATATGCATGAAAATTTTTTTTCATTTGAATTGAAGCATGTTTGCTTGACAAATATCAAGGTAAAATTACTTTTTAAATAACTTTAAAAATAAGCGAGATATGAATGATTGAAATCCCCGATTAGACAAAGAGGGTGATAGCTCTCTTGATATGTTATGTGACGTCACATTACACTTTCACCATTTAAAATACACGTAAAACTCCGTTTTAAGTATTTTTGCAAGAAAGAGACAGATAATAATCTTTAAAAGCTTATAGCTTCCTTCATATTTGTCGGATTTTAATTTCGATTTTAAATATTATTACAGTATTAACAGTATTTTCATATTCTGAAAATAAATGTGAAAAAAAATTTTCATGCATATTCCCTATTGTTCAATGCATATCATTGAACCGGTTTTTCGTATAGTACACAACATTTGTGGTACGTCAACGGTTAACCTTATAGATATGAGTAAATACAATTTGTATAAATAAAATAGTACATATGTTTCATATTGATTGTCTTGTCATCCATCATTTATATTTAAGTTTTTAAAATCATACGTTACGTAGTAGTTTAACTACAACCACAACAGTTGCACTTCAATTCAGTTCAGTATGCAACTGTATGTACTACCACCAACAGCTAAAACGTAACTAGGTCTTGTACAAATATGTATGAAGGAAATGGGGAAAAAAATAATATGGTTAATATACTCACATTACTTGCATCTATCTATATACATAAATATCCATACTGCTATATAATGTGAAAGTAACTCTGTTTGTTTGGTACAGTTTGTTTGCTGTTTGTTTGTTATCCTGGAGAAGGACATAGGCTATGTCCTTCTGAAGGATACAATCTATCTCCTTGCCAAATTTCATTATGATCCGCTTAGCCGTTTAATCGTGAAGACGTAGCAAACAAACAGAGTTACTTTCACATTTATATACTAGTATGGATATTTGTGAATATAAATAGATGCAAGTAATGTGAGTATATTAACCATATTTTTTTGCCCATTTCCTTCATACATATTTGTAAGACCTAGTAACGTATTAGCTAGTTACTTTTTTAGCCTTCGAAAGCCCCATGTAAGCCCTTAAAACGATCATTGTAAAAGATTGAGGCGCTCTTGTATTGAAAATTTTTTTGACAGCACTATCCAAACTGCCTTGAGACAAAGACTCCTAAACTTATTAACTAATCATTAATAAAAGCTTAAATAAAAGCTTTTTTCAGATTAAAAAATCAAGATTAGATTTATTGACGCTTTCACCATGATTCCAAGATTGTCTTTGGTAACTTCACAAAATACATTCTAAATCATTTTTGTTAGCGATAATTTTGTGGAACTCCTTATAATATGACTTATATGAATGTCAAATGTTCATGTAACTTTATTTAAATATAGTTCTATCTATACCGAGACCAGAACTCAAACAGACAGACAGACAAACAGACGGACATAGGTTTGTAATAATGTTGTTGATTTTGTAACTAAATGTCAATAATATGAATGCGATGAAGTAAAATGATTTTTTGATGAGAGTTCTGGTCGAATAGTGTTTTGTAGGAGAAAAAAAGAAGTCTTTTTTTTTCGTGTGTATGATTCGTTGACAATTGATTGACACTTTCAAGTACAACATCTTTTGGTCTGGCGTTGTTCACGGAGACCGACCACAGGACAACCTTATTTGTTCAATCAAATCACATGTGTGTTTATTTATTTATTAGAATCATTTTTATAAAACGATTTTTTTTCTTGCAAAATATATATATACGAGAGTGGAGGGTTCTTCTTTATCGACAAAATATGTGGTTGAATATATTATCAAAGTAATTTTTCGAAATATATTTTGTCTTAAGGTTCGTTTAGACTACGACACAGTGTACACAGTACACTCAGTGTATACACCGAGTGTCTATGTGTGCACACGGGTGTCTCTAACAGTGACATTTATTGCGACACTATAATTAGTGTCGAATCAGCGGCTGTGTAAACACCTTGTGTCCAAGTATCTCTTCACGATTTCAAACAGGTTCGACATTTTTTCATACATTCCATATACATATTATATAGTAATAAATATAGCGTTTGCGTCGTTGTTGTAATAAGTTGCAATAAGTTCTTTTGTGTGTGTATAGCTCGAATACAAGTTCCGTACATTTGTATACATTTGTATCTAGATAGTGTCCAGAAACCAAAAATCTGTTTAAATGTCAACAGTAGAGAAATTTATGCCTGACATTTGTGTCGCAACTTATGTCGTAGTCTAAACGAAGCATTAGAATTCAATTCTTTTCTGGTATTATTTGTAAATATTTATTTTCTAATGTTTCAAACCGTTTCAAAGCATTTCAATTTTGCATTGTTTTCAAGTGAAAACTGCACACATTGATTTTTAAAGTGTACTTCACACAACTTTTGTACACAACACTTGTACACACATAATAGCAATATAGATCCAACAGCCCCCATTTGAAGTGCAGCAGTACCTACGTCTATACAATATTTTGAAGTGGTATAAACAGAAGGGCCCTCCGGTTTGTTCACTTTTATTTAATGTGTTGGTATATATTGACAAAGCCAAATAAATACTGGAGAAAAAGGTTAAAAATTAAGTATGTGTAGGTACTTGAAACCAATAAAAAATTGGTCCTTTTCATTTTATTCCCGACAAAGTTGGAGCATATTATTATACACAAGCGCTGGTATTTTGTATTGCAAAAATTATCTCAAATTGTTCGTACGCAAATATTTGGCAATGTTTTTGGTTGCCAATATTGAATAATTTTGATTGTGGTATTAAAAATGAAAAATACGATAAATCCAAAAAGGTCTCAGATATTCCATCTTTATGTTATGATAAACACTGAACCATCCAAAAAATGATATAAAGGATAAAAAGGTCCGTATACATTATGAAAAAAAAGTATGCGTTTATTTATGTACGCACGTAAGAAGTTATAATTTATTAAAATAATATTAAATAAGGTCAAAACTACTAATTAAGACACAAAAGTTTAATAAAATGATATAGTAGTGAAAAACTACAATAGAAAAATTATATATTATATCTAAAACCCAATGATTCTACATTTGATCATGGTAGAACGGAACCAGCATCACTTCTTTCGTTCAAATAGGGAATATGCATGAAAATTTTTGTTCACTTGAATTGAAGCATGTTTACTTGACAAATATCAAGGTAAAATTACTTTTTAAATAACTTTAAAAAAAAGCGAAATATGAATGATTGAAATTCCCGATTAGACAAAGAGGGTGATAGCCTTCTTGATATGTTATGTGACGTCATATTACACTTCCACCATTTAAAATACACGTAAAACTCCGTTTTTAGTATTTTTGCAAGAAAGAGACAGATAATAATCTTTAAAAGCTTATAGCTTCCTTGATATTTGTCGGATTTTAATTTCGTTTTTAAATATTATTACAGTATTTACAGTATTTTCATATTCTGAAAATAAATGTGAAAAAAAATTTTCATGCATATTCCCTATTGGAGTTTGAAAGGCATTATTTACATTTGAATCAGAGTTTTTATCGCATAAGAATAAGAATTCAAAATTCATAGCAATATTTAAGGGAATAATTGATCCCACATAATAATATACAGCGGTAACTCCGAACATAAGGGTTGTTCGGGCACATCAGTTATTTTTAATGAAGAACATTATGTGTATTTATAATGTATGATAGATCGATAGATGATGATTTGGTGTAACCATCTCTACCTACCCTATAGTCTACACAACATCATTACCGTTATTACAGAACTACCCCACTGATTTAATTTAATGATGACGCACTAAACGACCATCAAAAACAACAACCCTTCACAATACCAAAAACAAATCTAACCTCATGTTCATCATATCATTATTATTATTAAAATTATACTCCTCTTATTAGTATAGAAGATATATTAACTAACTACTCTACTGTACTACAATGAGGGTGCGCGTGCTCGTGCTCCTGCGGGAACGGGGGTGTATTAATCCAATTTTTATTATAACACCAAGCTTTTTATTCATCCCGTTTTTTTTTAGCATTGTATATAATAGATAATAAAAAAGGTAAAATATATTGTTATCAAAACATATGTTTTTTTTTTTTAATAAAATATTTCATCAATTTTATTTAAGGCTTCTTCGTAGCTTTTACAATATCAAAAGTAAACAATCACTGGATGTATTTGTAATAATTTGATACAGGATATTTGGAACACACAGTATTTAGTTGACACAGGTCTAGGTACGTGAACCCATTAAGGGGTGACATGGATTTTCGAAGGATAAAAAATCGCATATTTTCTCTAATTTATTTTTGAAATAATAAATGAAATTTTGTTATTCAACCTTTAAACAGACCAAAGATCAACATTCGACAAATATTTTGTGAGATTTTCATTTCAAAATTTTGAAAATTCAGCTATTATGCCCTCATTTCCTGTGATCTCTCAAAATAAAGTGCCCTTGGCGTAGTTAGAATAACTCTGGATAGATTCATCCGAAATTAAAAGACCAAATTATTTCTGTTGATAGATATATAAAGCTCGTGCTTCTACGACGGGGAAAAAATGAAAATTTGAATTTTTGCCAGAGTTTTATACAAAAAGATTTTGATATAATTTGCACCACGTATTGCCTTGTAAAATTAGTTGTGATAAAATAAACATGCTTTTAAAACCAGTCTTTGGAGACTGTCTCTTGCAAATGAAACTTATCAACTGCTGAAAACATAAAAGTGCCCCCCTATTTAAAAAAAAAAGAAGAAGGTATTAAACAAATATAGAAGAATACATCACAGCTCTTTCTAGCTTACCTGTAAGGCAGAGGTGGGCAGGAGTTGACTCCGCCAAGCTCTGAGTGAGAGGTAGGGAAGAGAGATAGAGTTAATACAGGGTAACCTTCCAATTATTAATATTTTCTTTTTTTAATTAAAACATTTTCTGAAAAAAATATAATTATACCAAATCTTTTTTATGGTCACTATTATACAAAGTAAATAATACATACAATCATTCAATACTCTGGAATTTTGGGCTGGTAATTTCGGTTGTAAAATGTACCTTTTTAGTATATATCATATTTGTGTATGAATAAAATAAAAATATATAAAAAATATATATAAATCTTTTGAACCTTTAAGTTTACCGCTGGATCAATGTAATAAAAGAGGGAAATTTTTGCAAAGGATAATTTAAATAGAATTATAGTTTTGGAAATTCCAAATAATTTGTCTAAATATTTTACTATTCATATCCGAGAACTAATAAAGAATTATTTACCTGATTTCATTATTTTTTCTTCGTATGGAGTATGCTCAGTATAGTGTCATGGGGGAATTTGATGAATTAAGTTAAATTTTACATAAAGTGGGAATTTGAGTTCTTCGAGTTAGTCTACTTTGAATTGAAAAAGTGAAAAGTACTTTTTGTAGTAGTGGAATTTATTTTTCGCATAATTTGTTTTTCAAAAAAAAAAAATTATTGACTATACTATAGACTATACTATATAATTATTGGGCAATAATCGGTAGGACAACCTGTATTGAAACATCGTTCCGTCTTGCTTCAAAACATACCTTCTTTACTTACTCTCACCCAGCTTATGGAGAGCCCGTAAGGCTCAGACGAGCTGTCTGTGCCCACCTCTGCTGTAAGGTACTCTAGTACAGTGAAACCTATTTAAGACATCTTTTATGATTTCATTAACGCTACACAACGTTCAATCCCTGTATAGCTAGGTTAGATTGTAGCGGTTGCCCCATAAGGTCACACGCAGACCATATGGTCTTTTAAGATTCCTATACATTAAGGATGTGAATGGAGGACAATGAATTTAGAATGCGAGATTGCCTTTTGGGGCAATGCAAATTTGAAGAACATTTCAATACCAAAATTTGTACGATAAAGAAAAGTCAAGATGAAGAACTAAAAATAAACAAATTTTTTCAATTCAATTTCATAAAACGACCTTACGGAAAAAAAATTAAATTTCCTCCCAATAAATTATGAACAAACAAAAAAGAAAAAAGAGTGAATTCAGAGAGTAATTTTATTTATTTAAAATAGATTTTATATAAACCGATTTATGACTGGTGACATTTTTTAAATTCTTGTCAAACACCTTTTTAAACAAAAACAACGTATTTATTTAATGACCGATCGTTCCTTCTTTTTTTTTTGTTTCTCAACTTTATAATATTAAGTTAAATAAAAAAAAAAAGAGAAAGATGAAAAAGAATAAAATAAAACACATAAAAATAAATAAAATAAAATAAAATAAAATAAAATAAAAAACAAATAACATATTGTCTAGTTTTTTTAATATTCTTATTATTTTATCTTGATTGTTTGTAGTTTTGTTTTTTTCTGAATCAATTTGATGTCATTTTTACTAAATCTAAACAATAAATAATCTTTTTTAATATTATTACTATAAATATACAAAAAGAACAAAACATAATATTACATGCATACATGTGTGTCTAATAAAATATATTTAAAATATATATATATATAATAATATTTAAATAATATATGTACGTGATTCAAATCAAATTCCTTTTTGGTTTTTATTTTTTATTAATTACATAGTTTTAAACAAATTAATTATTTATACTCTAATTGAAATTAAAATATCAATTAAACCAGAATTAATTATATTATAATATAATATAATAATATAATAACTAACTGAGTTAACTGCTTAAATACCCAGTTTAAACTGAGTTTATGAAAAAAGACTCAAACAAAAGTTGTTTATTTTTAAAAAAGAAACATTTTTCATTGGAAAATTTTTGTTCTATCTCTTACGGTTTCAAAAATAAACAGTTTTGCTTATCTTGCCCAAACACAAGATGTCAGCATGTTATCTCTTTTCGTTTTTTTTGGTTATCATGTCTACGGACGGTATAACCAGCCAAGTAGCCGAGCGGTCTAAGGCGTCATGTCTGCGCAGTATGCAGTACTTGGAAACTGGGAGGTTATGGGTTCGAATCCCGACATCGGCAGTTTGTCAATTATAAAAAAAAAGGGGGGCGGTTGATTGACTAAACTGTCGGCGTATGGACAAGAAAGAAGTAACCGGCTATGCTTCAGAAGGTTTTCTGCAGTTTCCTTCACGAACTCCAGATAAATATCAGCATAGTTCCTATCATAGTCGGCTGCAGGCGCATATCCTACCAATTCCTAGTCTACTCACAAATTCCTTCCACTTCACTCACATCCTAAGGCATCACAATGGACCTTATGGTCGAAGTGTAGCCCGTCCAGTGCAACCTTTACAATATACCTCTACGGACGGTATTAAACAGACTGCCCAGATGTTGGCAGAGCGTAGGTTTGGGAAATCAGAGGTCTTGTGTTAAATCCATGATTTAATGTTACCTATAATGATTTAACTTCCTATTTTATCGCTAGTTTTCTAGCGATAATTTAAGCTAGTAGTTTACTATTTGAAATATCGACGGACATCAAAGAAGCGACCATTTCCATTATTAGAAACAGCCAATTTATGCTTGCGGTCAAAAAATTTCTAGCACTTTCAAAATTAAACATATCGGTTTGTATATATTATAGCTTTTATTATTCATTATCTCCTCAAATTGTTTTCACCTGGTTTTGTTAAGAAATTTTTACCTAGATGATTCCATTTCCCAAGCGCTGTTTAGTACTTAGAGTGCAATGCAAGGAAACATTATGATAAAAGCTTCTTCTATTTCCAAATCCAATATGAGAGTCATTGTTTTGGAGTCATGCCTTAGGTTATCTGTCCGCCATAATTGTGGTTGGGAGTTAGAGATTCCTTGAAAGAGGAATTTAAAATAACTAGACCCAGAATTACGAATTCCCTACGTTTTTCACCTTTGAGGAAGCAACTCTAAATTGTATGTCAGTATATTTTATAATACTCTAGTCTAGTATAACTGTTTTCCGATACGCCACCCGGAGAGCCAACTTCGATTTAACAATTAAATCTCTACCTATATAAAATGTTATTAAAATGCAATCTATATATACATATATATACGTTACGGTAAAAGTAGATATTGCAGCAAATGTACACATTTTCCGGTAAATGTGCACATTTGCCTCCTCGTTTGGGTAATGTGCATTCAACTAACATTTACAATTTCAAAGAAGGGAAATGTACATTGAATTCACAATGACCATGTCGGTTTGGTAAATGTGAGCATACAAAATACGAAATCGCAAAATACGAAATTGAGATATCGATATGGGTCGAGTTGGGTTGGGTCTGGTTGGGTTGGGTCGAGTTGGGTTTGGTCGAGTTGGGTTGGGTCGAGTTGGGTTGGGTCGAGTTGGGTTGGGCCGAGTTGGGTTTGGTCGAGTTTGGTTGGGTTGGGTTGGGTTGGGTTGGGTTGGGTTGGGTCTGGTTGGGTTGGGTCGCGTTGGGTTATTCCTGGTTGGGTTGGGTCTGGTTGGGTTGGGTATATATTTTATCATCTAATTTCATCATGTTTTAGCTCTCTCTGTTGGAATTTTGCATATTTTTATCGTAATCGTGCCAAAATTTTCCAAATTTTCTTAAAACATGAAGGTAAGAGTATACATTTACCAAAACGTGAAGGCAACAGTACACATTTGCCGGGAAATGTACGTACATATACATTATATTCAGTTCACATATACCTAACTTTTTGGGAAATGTACATATTTTACGGTAAAAGTGTACATTTCCCAAGGGTGTACATTTACCGTAACATATATATATATATATATATATATATATATATATATATATATATATATATATATATATATATATATATATATATATATATATAAATATAATAGTGCCATCTGAAATCACTATAATAATACAGAAACCATAAAATTATTTGTCGACGATAAAGAGGTGTATATTTATAAAGATTTGTGTTATCTGGGCTGATAGATCTTTAACTATGGCAAGACAAACAAGGTATGCTGGCTGCTACGTTGGTTGGTACGAGATCGCTCTGTTGGTAGAGACCACCTGTATACAATGTTGTTGGCTTAATTAATCAGTCAACTGAAACACATACATACATATATACATACAGCTACACACAGAGACCTTAAGACCTAACTAACTATAGATACAGTCAACTTAAATAATAATCTTCTAGTATTCTTACTATATACTGACTTGAGACTGCAACAAGAACTAACTAACAACATCCACCTTGAAGGTGCATCTCTTGTAGGCGAGGATTATCAACATTTGTAAAGAGATCACTTCTATATTATAGGTGCAAGTACAAAATCAATTTCACAGGGTGAAGGATTTCGGCAGATGTTGTCATGAAGAGGGGAAAACCTGAATTCAAATTCTGGATGAATGCGAAAGTCTCTCTTTCAAAAGACGGGACGGACAGATATCCAGCCAGATGAAATCAATGAGATGGCACCGAGGGATATTCTAAAGATTATCAACCGTCCAAGTAATAGAGCGATCTAAGGGGTTATGTCTCTCTCGGCGTATGGACAAAATCGAAGTCACCGGTTATACTTGTGAAGGTTTTCAGCAGTTTCCTTCACGAACTCCAGATGAATTTCGGCATAATTCCTATCAGAGTTGGTTGCCGCATATCCTACCAATTCCCAGTTTACACACAAAAATTCCTTCCACTCCACTCACATCCTCACATCCTTAGAGATCACAATGGAACTTATGGTCGAAGCATAGCCCGACCATATTTAAGGCCTGTGGGATTCATTTTACAAAAGTTCATTTGGAAATTTTCTAAACTTTTCTCCATAAAATGGAGGTAAGTTCCTTTATGAACACATTGAATGTATAACTATAAAGTGGATTATTTTTTTGGAACCTAAAACACTTAAATGAGTTTCAGAATCCCAGCAACAACGCAACAACAACAACAACAACAACAACAACGTGAATGAATGATAAAAATGAATGTTTTATCATAAAGACAAATCAGTGTTTTTCAAATATTTTTATAGTGGGGACAAGATCATAATTTTAAACACACAATTTGTACAAATTATTTTTTATCTTATTAAATGCTGTTTTTTTAATTTTATTATATATATATATATATATATATATATATATATATATATATATGTATCCTTCTATCTACCTATCCTTTATATTCCCTCACGTTGTTCCTTTATTATATGTCACACACAGTGTCACAGTTACATTCAAGACCAAAGATATCAGAAGGTACGAACGTTATAAATATTTGGGCAATAAACTACCTGAACATTCAATGTAACAAGTTGATAGAATGCATTATTAATGGCGGGGGGGGGGGGGCGGTAATTTGGTGCACTGCTTCCCCATCTGGTGCCTGACGAGGAATGGTCTCGTCTTAGAGCACCTCATCCTCCAGCCCTGTTTCGTTCAGGAAGTATTGGAACTGGATTGAGTCTAGGGATGGTAGCTCTTGAACGTATCTGATAGACTCCCAGACATTGTATTCCTTTGTGTATGAGGGCCTCCATTTCTCCACAAAACCTGTAGTTGCTCTCATTCTCCTAGCCTAGCTTCCTAGCCCAGATGTCCTCTGTGTCTACAATGTCCCGTAAGAAAACTGGCTAGTAGCCGCAGTCTATTTTTGTTCAGGCCAAAGCAGATTTTGTATCTTCTGTGGTTAACGTTTCCGAGAAGATTTTTGGCCTGCCAGAGCCGCAGAGAGATCCTCCAAAGTGTGGCTCTCTTATTGTATTCTTCTTTTCCGATCTTCTTTCGATAGAAGTGATTACCCAGTCCACCGAATGATTTCTGACCTTAAAAGAATATCGATGCTACCGTCTTGGCCAGGATGGTCTAGCCCGCTTATTCCCCTCTATTCCCACCCTATAACAAGTTTGAAAAATATTTAATATAAGATTATGAAACTATGAATCCTCTCTCAGGTGTATTAATACAAATGACTGCCCAGATGGTACCTATATACAATAATAATCATATATAATTGATTAAAACAAACATAGTTAGGTAGGAACTCAGATAATATAATTTATATTTATTTAAAACTAAATAAATTGTATTTTTATATGCGTTATAAGACCAAAAGAAAAATTAGGTAATAAAACTTAATTAATTACATGGCACTACACCTGTAATTACATTCATAGCGACACACAACACACAACAACCACAAACACACTAAAAATACTAAAAATAAAAGCAAAAGTGTTTTATGTCTTTTTGAAGACTCTTACAAAAAAATACACCATTTGGTATCCGAATTCGGGCTTTTAAAAAAGACCCAATGAGTTTAACATATATTTTATTGTAAGTACAAACGATAGAATATCTGAAAGAAACGATCTGAAGGACAGACAATAACCAGTCCAAGTATGCATACTTGGAAAATTGGAGGTTATGCGATTGAAAAATTTTCACTCAAGTTTCATGTGTAAAAACGGGCATAGTATCAAAAAGGTACTGTAACTTTGACAAAGTCATAAAACTAATAAATTGATGAAATTTCAAATTCGCCCCCTTTACCTAGATCAGTTTTTTGTATTACGAATACGTATTTCGACTACAATGTAGTCATCATCAGTATAAATTAGCTAGTCGTACTTTACTCTTTGACAATTAGAAATAGATATAAAGTCGAGATCAACAGACAAAAATAAAAATAAATAGAAAATTAACTAGATTAAAATATATACTAGATTTAAAATATAATAAATTTTAAATTATATTGAAATTGCTCTTGTTAAAATTTCCTTCATTCCCATTTATTCCTAGTTTATTTACATTAGTTTGTTTACATACACATTTATTCACAGTTTCACCAAATGGTGAAACTGTCACCAAATTAGTAACAAGTAACATATCCTGCGACAATATAAGAGTAATTTTAATAAGAGTAAAATTAACAGGAATAAATGTGAATGAAGAAATTTTTAACAAGAGCAATTTCAAAAATAATTTAAAATTTACTATATTTTAAATCTAGTATATTTCAATCTAGTTAATTTTCTATTTATTTTTATTTTTGTCTATTGATCTCGACTTAATATCTATTTCTAATTGTCAAAGAGTAAAAAGTACGACTAGCTAATTTATACTGATGATGACTACATTGTAGTCGAAATACGTATTTATAATACAAAAAACTGATCTAGGTAATGGGAGCTAATTTGAAATTTCATTTCAAAAACCTAAAGTTCTCACTAATTATCATTCGATAATTAATAATGTTTAATAAATTGATGGCTAATCAATTTCCCATGATTCAAAACAATTGTTACATATAACAGTTATTTAAACAGTTATGTTACTAACCAAACTGTTATCATGAAAATAAACGCATTAATAATTTAATTTAATTTAATTTTTTTTTTTTTGCAATTATTATTTTGAGAACTTAAATGAATTAAAATAAATGTTTAAAATTGATAAAATAAATAATATACAAACTAGTAGGTAGGTATGTAGTTTTAAATGAATAATTAAACTCTACGATTGCAGTAAATATATTTATTATTTATTTATAAAATATAAATCATATAAAATATTTAATTATAAATTATGAAACATAAATATTTAGACTAAACATCAGAATCGTATCATGATATCACAATCACTGAATGAATGTACCTTTAACAAGTAATAAGCTTCACTTCGCTACATACATCAATGTTTATCTAATTCGTAAGCGCATACTGAAATAGATTAGCTACAAGTGGCTACCAATACGCTACAGTTGAGGTCTGTTCACGAAATACATGTCCCTTTTGTTTAAGGTCCTACTTAATTAATTGACAAGTGTGTTGGAAAATTGTGGACCCGACTACGCCTGATAATTGGCCGATTCTACCTACAGGCAAATGAATAGCATAATACACTGATAGACGTAATTCCTTGTAGTAAGAAAAATTTATTAAAACCAAGAATTTCTGACTCTCATATACAGGAAGATAATATATATTTGGTATAAGAGAATAACTATCTTTAGTTTTGATTGGAGAAAATTATCTTAACTAAAGATAAACTGACTCTTGGCTCAAGAATCTCAAAATTCTTAAACTATGATGATTTCTTTCGCATCACATAGTAAAAAAAAAAATCCAGGTGAATTGATAGTAACCGTGAAAGAAGGCCAATGATACAAATAACTTCTAATACTCAAGCAGACCTTGGAATGTATGGACGACTTATAACTGACCCGCACTGATTAGTGTTTCATTGGTATTTCCGGCTTGTCAGAAGTCACCTGTACAAGTTTCTTGTAAAAAAGCCTCGTGTTAAATTCCCCACAATATTTCAAATTTTGCCTCAATTCCTAGAACGTTTGTTTGTATTTTTATAAACAATGATATTAAAAAAAAAAAAGTGAGACACACACCAAATTAGCAACAAGCAACATATCTCTAAATCCATATCCCAGAGATAGCTAATACGATTAGCTAATTCATACTGATGATGACTACATTGTAGTCGAAATACGTATTTATAAAATACAAACAAATGTTCTAGGAATAGGGGCAAAATTTGAAATGTAATTACAAAAAAACCTAGAGTTCTCTTGGATTATTTTAACAATCTTTATCCCCATTGGTATAGTGGTACAGCATCCTAATAAGTAAATACAAATTGCAATCTGAATAGCTCTGAAGTCAGCATAATATAAACAATTACTATTTTACATAGTAACATAGTAACAACATTCAAAGACATTGGACAAAGGATAAAAAATGTTTTAATAATCGTTTACAAATGTGAAGAAAAAGTGTTTCCGAACATATCCGAATATATTTCCGAACTTAAAATTACATCCAACTCGATTATTTCAAGTTCAACTATACTTTGGATATAGATCTCTTCGTCAAAGTTCAATGTAGAAAATTAAAATTCCAAGCAATATATAAAAATAATCCCCCCCCCCCCAAAATTTGTTACACTCGCAATTTCTTGCCAAACACTCATCTCATTAAAATCAGATCAACGAGAGAAATCTCTACCGCACCCTTCTATCTAAGAGTATTCTTTGAATCGAAATTTTGAAGATTTATATCTGTTCAACAATGCAAAATTGCTTGGATGAAGGCTGCTATTAAACAGAGGGTAATAAAAAATGCTTTTTGTATGATCCTACAAACATATTTGGCAAACAAAAATATCCTTTATTTTCTGATTAACAGGCATCATCATCATTATTATAAATAAATCAGTTTTTGTAATATATTTTTTCGCAGGTGAGATTATTATCGAAGGTTTGTTTTGTTCAATAAAACTGAACAACTATAACCTTTATATTTAAAAAAGGACCCTTTTAGAGCAGAGGTGGGCGCAGACAGCTCGTCTGAGCCTTACGGGCTCTCCATAAGCTGGGTGAGAGTAAGTAAAAAAGGTATGTTTTGAAGCAAGACGGAACGATGTTTCAATACAGGTTGTCCTACCGATTATTGCCCAATAATTTATTCAATCAATTTAGAAATAGTTTTATAAAATATTTATTGTTTAAATAATATCTTTTACAGTATGGAGAGATACACCAAAAAACATAATAATAATAATAATAATAATAACAATAATAATAATAATAATAATAACAATAATATAATAATCTGAACTTATCCAAGACTGCTTGCGATGTCTTCTCCATTATTAAATTCACTACTTTTATTTTTTTTGAAAAACAAATTATGCGAAAAATAATTTCCACTACTACAAAAAGTACTTTTCACTTTTTCAATTCAAAGTAGACTAACTCGAAGAACTCAAATTCCCACTTTATGTAAAATTTAACTTAATTCATCAAATTCTCATGACATTATACTGAGCATACTCCATACGAAGAAAAAATAATTAAATCAGGTAAATAATTCTTTATTAGTTCTCGGATATGATTAGTAAAATATTTAGACAAATCATTTGGAATTTCCAAAACTATAATTCTATGTAAATTATCCTTTGTAAAATTTTCCCTCTTTTATTACTATGGTCCAGCGGTAAACTTAAAGGTTCAAAAGATTTATATATATTTTTTATATATTTTTATTTTATTCATACACAAATATGATATATACTAAAAAGGTACATTTTATGACCCTAATTACCAGCCCACAATTCCATAGTATGTATTGAATGATTGCATGTATTATTTACTTTGTATAATAGTGACCATAAAAAAGATTTGGTATTATTATTATATTTTTTTCAGAAAATGTTTTAATTAAAAAAAGAAAATATTAATAATTGGTAGGTTACCCTGTATTAACTCTATCTCTCTTCCCTACCTCTCACTCAGAGCTTGGCCGAGTCAACTCCTGCCCACCTCTGTTTTAGAGTATATCTGGTACTCCGTATGTTTGTAATATATCAGTCCTATTATTTATTAAACAGTAGATCGGATATACTGATAGTAATTATCAGGACAAACTCACAAATATATTATTGAAACTGTGTTTAATAACGTATTAAAATTGTATTATTTTTAAACATTGAAGTACTACAGTCTGTCTGTCTGTCTGTCTGTGTATAGACGGCTCGAATTTGTACAAAAGGCTTTAGAAAACATGACATGACATTATTTTATTATCGAAAACATCATTCATTGTTTGTTTGTATGTTTGTTTTTTGTTTGTTCGAAACTTATTTTACTGTAATATATTGTCAATCATATGAAAAGATTTACTCGTTCATCAATATCATCTGTGGTGTAACGATAGCACACTGGACTAGAAATCTAGAAGTCCAAGGTTTCAAATCTGCTGGATTAGTTCATTTTTTGTTATCAATATTTAATTAAAAATTCAATGACATGTTTGTCTATATAGAACACGACCGTATATACAGGATGTCCCCTAAGTAGTCGAGTTCCATAAGAGGGTAGGTAGAGAGTAGATTTTGGAACGAAGACATTTTTTTATTAGACGCGCGTTAATTAATTATTAATTAATTAAGGAAACTAGGTTGAAACCAAATAATAGCTAGTATCTATGTAAAGCTAGTAACTAAGTGTCCCAAAGCTACTATGAATTGTTAACAACTTTGATAATTTTTAAATAAATAATAAATAAGTGTTAAAGATATAATTGATCTTTATTAGATTGAATTATGACACATTATATTATTTATATGTAAATTATCAAAGTTGTTAACATTCAAAGCAACCTTGATAATAGAGAGAAGTTATAGTTGTTAAGCAACAGATAAAAATGATAAATAAAATTATAATAATAATTTAATAAAAATGCGATACCGCTACAATATCTATCGCTTGTATCCACAGAAACAGGAAAGCCATATTTAGGGATGGGATCTTTGTTTTATGAGGGGTGCATGTCTTGCGATTTTCTAAGAATTGATAATTCCAAAAATTTAATTATTGCATTATTAAAAAAATTAATAATTCAATCAAAAATGAATTATCAAAAAAATACATTTTTTGCAACTCTAGTTTCAAATTTAGTTTCCAAAAAAAACCTAGCGTTCTCTTTGATTACCTTAATAGTCGTTACATAATTATTATAAGGAAAACGGGCATGAAAAATTGCAGTAAGCAGACAATCGTCCAACTTGCTACACAGTTTTTCCGCCTGGGTTTTTTTTTGTCTTCTGGAAAAGCATAGTTTTGAGAAAAAATACTGGTTTATAATATTTAGCTATAACACTCTCTGAATATACAGTTTATTTTTAGGTATAAAAACTCATTGAATGGAAAACTTTTACCCAAAAATAGAAAACTTTTATTTTAAAAAACCCACAAAAATTCTTAAATTTTTTTATATTTTTTGTTTTGTAAAACAATTAGAAGAAGTTTTTAAAAACATTTTTATTAAAAAAAAAAAGGTATTTTTCCCCTTATTCAGTGTCAAGAACAAGACCAAGATTTATATGGTATCTAAAAAAAAAAAAAAATACAAAAATAAAAGTGAGTTTCCCATTAAAATGTATAGAAAATTAGGGGCTTTCTCCATAGCAATACAAGTTTTAATAATAAAAATAATAATTATATATATATATATATTTAAGAATGTATACTAAATGTTTTTTAATGTTTCACTATCGTATAGGATTTCCTGAAATTGAAACCTGAAGAATGCGACATGCGCCCTCATTTGTCACCAAAAAAACAAAAAAACTCACTCAAAGTCGTCGCATTGAAACGACGCACCAACGCACATACTAAAAATTATGATGTTTACAATTTTATAAATACACGCATCCATATTGGATTACAAAAAACAAACAAAAATTATACTTTTAAAACAAAAAAATACAGGGAATAATCGTTTAAAAATAGGGAAAAACTATGTATATATATATATACTATAAGCTAAGTCTATTAAATATATACAGGTTGAACAAAAATAACAATAACTAGCATGTTTATATGGAATCGTAGTATATGGGTAATCCCTATATACTATAATTCTTTTGGGTTTTCTGAATTAGGTTTTTCGACGTTTCGTTGTAGAATAGAGAATATGCATGAAAATTTTTCTTCACATTTATTTTCAGAATATGAAAATACTGTTAATACTGTAATAATATTTAAAAACGAAATTAAAATCCGACAAATATCAAGGAAGCTATAAGCTTTTAAAGATTATTATCTGTCTCTTTCTTGCAAAAATACTAAAAACGGAGTTTTACGTGTATTTTAAATGGTGAAAGTATAATATGACGTCACATAACATATCAAGAGGGCTAGCACCCTCTTCGTCTAATCGGGAATTTCAATCATTCATATCTCGCTTATTTTTAAAGTTATTTAAAAAGTAATTTTACCTTGATATTTGTCAAGTAAACATGCTTCAATTCAAGTGAACAAAAATTTTCATTCATATTCCATATTGTGCTGAAGTACAAATGATAGTATAAACATCATATACGAGATTGCTTTGTAATATGTACACTCTCGTTCAATAAAATTGAACAGATCTGAATCGAATCAGTCTCTCACAACATTGATTATTCTTGTAGTAAATGTTTTTTACTATACTTCCATTTCTTTTTTCACACTTAAAATATATACTACTTATCTTTGTTTATAAATAAATCGTTATACAGAGAGTTACAAAAGTGAGGAGTTTTATGAAATGTAAGAAAATTAACATTTCAGGTCTGTTCAATTTTATTGAACGAGTGTGTATATATATATTGGTGAGGTCAAAAATAATGGATCCCTAACAACTACAGGAGACTGTGTGTTCATAAGAACTGCGATCGTTAAGATTATTCACATTCATTTGGTGGGTAACTAAAGTAGGTAGGTAGGTACACCCTGTATATTATATAATATATGTACAATAAGTATAATATAATATAATTAATCTATCCATACATTATATTGTCAACAGATGATGATAAATTCTTTTACATAAATTAAAAAATTATTATTTAGTATCGTTCTTAATATTAATTAGTTTCTATAAATAAAATTATATATATATATATATGTTAATTAATTAATTCATATTCTTCTTTACCAACAAACTGATATGATTATAAAATTAAAATCTATTTCAAACAAAAAATTACAACCGTCGGGAACATAAAATCAAAAAATTTGAATGCATTGCAAGAAAATCAATAAACATTTCATAAAATTTTTGTAAAATAAACAAAAAAAATAAAAGAATCCTCAAACCTCATAAAATGGTAGCGGCATGGACGATGAACTGGTAGTGTAACCAGCGTAGTATGGCGACACAACGGTGCTATACTGAAGCATATCTGAACCCACCACTGGTAACATATCCAAAAGAACTGGAAACAAATGAACTGGAATCAAAATTATATCAACGTACTTTTTATTTAAATCAATAAGTTAAGGCATTTCATTTACATTCAAATTTCAATTATGAAGAATAAGCTCGAATATTTGCCGTTGAATAACATTCAAGTGGCTGGCAATGATTCAATTTTCGAAAAATTTTGCTAGAAATCCAATGTACTAAAACCCCTTTATTCAATAGAAAATTGTTAATCGTATCGCATTTTAACCAACGCAATCGTTGGTTAAAATATATAACTAATAATCATTTTCTAGGATAATTTTGACCCAATAAGTACGAAAATCCGTTTCATTTTAACGTCCGACCTACACATTTCAAAATTTACGCTTCTCAATGAATACAGTTTGGAATTTTAGCACCATGGGTCTGATACCTTGAAAACTGTTAGTCGTATCGTATTTTAACCAACGCCATCGTTTTCGCTAAGTCCAAATTAGCTTAAAACGAAGTTTTTATCAAAATCGGGGACATAAAATTTTTCGTTAATTTTAGCGATTTTATTAAGGGGTACCCCTTGGAAAAAATACGAAAAAAGTTAAGAAATTTTTTGTTCTCGATTTTAACAATAATCATTTTCTAGGATAATTTTGACCCAAAAAGTATGAAAATCCGTTTCATTTTAACGTCCGACCTACACATTTCAAAATTTACGCTTCTCAATGACTATAGTTTGGAATATTAGCATTCTGGGTCTGATACCTTGAAAACTGTTAGTCGTATCGTATTTTAACCAACGCCATCGTTTTCGCTAGGTCCAAATTAGCTTGAAACGAAGTTTTTCTCAAAATCGGGGACATAAAATTTTCCTCCATTTTTAGCGATTTTTTTCAAACTATGTAATTTTCTTAAATGTTCTCTGTGCTTTATTCTCTGTCTTTCGCTTTCCTTTCACATTTCCTTTCACAGTTCATTAATAAGAATCGGATAAACGTCCATCATATATCAGAAATATTCGTATACCCGGTATATATGTTATATATCAGTGTATATTCAATGGGAAAAACCAGACCATGTTTTGGCAAAATAGGCAAAACTGCCCATCTTTGAAACCGTAGGAGATAGAAGAAAAATTAAGAGACATAAAATGTTCCTCTTTCAAAAATATAAAACTTTTATTTGAAACTTCTTTTCATAAACTCAGTATATACCGGGTATTTAAACAATTAACTCAATTAGTTGTTATTTTCACTTGTTTCAATACAATATTATCGAGTCAAATCTAGATCAGTGGATTTTTTTTAGAACAAATTTAAAAGTGATCAAGATTAATTTTTAAAGAAAACTTTCAAAACAAAGTTGTTTTGAAAACAGGGGAAAAAAATTGTATCTCAAGCAAAATGTAGCCAGCCGACTTGGTTGGGTTGTACACAGATATCAATTGATATGCGTGTGAATTATATTGAAATGAAAAAAATCTGTGTACACCAGAGATAGATAAATAAAATAAAATAAAATCAATAAAATCAATAAATAATTATATTAAATATAAAAAATCTAAATCAAGTCACTTGACTGACGACTTAACCACAAAATATAAAATTATACACTTAATAAAAAGTATAACAAAATAAATATTAATTTTTATTTTATTTTAAATTAATTATATTTATATCAAATCAATATATTATCAAACAAATCTACTTCGAATGTACTAGAATTTAATATGGTGTATTTTATAGAATTTAATATTGCAAATTTCTAAAATTCGTTACGCAGAAGCCAGTGTCAACTTAGCGAATATCCTTAGAATTCGTCAATAACTCTCTAGCGGCCACAATCAAAGTGTAATCAAATATCTGATTATTAATAAATGACATAGGCCAAGGGGAATGAGCAAAATAAAATATCTCTCTTAAGGTTGTTGTGAAGAAAATTCAATTTAATGACAGGTTCTTCAAAATTTTACAGCTTATTAATTCAATAATAAAGAATATCCTGTTAAAATTTTAAGTTGATCCTGTTTTTAGTTTTTGAGTAAAAAAATGTTAAAGTTACGATTTTTAAGAGATTTTTACCTAGGTTAAATGGACTCGTCGGTAAAAACATCAATACAAAAATCAATATCGCGACAACCAGATATGCGGCCAGTGTTATGAAAAACTGTCATAATATTTATCAAAGTCTTATAAATAACTGGACCCAATTTCAAATTAATCTTATGTTTTGTTTCTGAGATAAGTAAATTTGTAAATCGAAAAATGTTCTAAATCTAGTATTATTTTTAGTGTTATTTATTTTTATCTAGTTTTATTTTTAGTTATATTTATTTTTATCTAGTTTTATTTAGTTTTATCACCATGCAACTTTTTTGAAATACATAAAAACATATTTTTAATTATTAAAACTCTTCGAAAAAATGAAATTTAAGATTTAAGTTTTAAACAATATGTTTTTTTTTTTTACAAATATTTATGTTTTTTACAAAAATTACATTATTTGAAACGATGTAATTGCAAAATTTTTAATTATTTGCAGTTGGCAATGGATGAGATATCAATGCATTTAGTATAGGACAAACTCACCACTCCTACTTTACCTCACCAGTTTCACAAATACCTTAATAATAGAACCATTGAAAAATGTATTAGGAGTAAAGTTGTTTCCCCTTCCGTCTAAACCCCTCATTTTCCTTGTCCGATTTGACCCATTAACGAACTTGACCTATTGAATACCAAAAGCGCCTCAGATTTCATTCCAATCAGAATAAAACTGTGACTGCTAGAGAGTCCACAGACACATAAACGTATATATTCCTAAAAAGACCGCTTTCCTTAATATTTTACTTAACTGTCCATATTGAATTACTAGACCATGATTTCTAGATATAGAAGTCTGTAGACTATTTATTTCTCATTAGTGGTTTAATATTTATACTTCATTAAACATTCAAACTAGTTTTATTGCTAATTTTCTTTTTTTTTTGCCATCTCTTGTTCTTAGTCTTTAGATTTGTACAGGGTGGTTCGTTTTCAACAATGCCTCTGAACATATCTTCAAGGAAGCGTTTTTGGAAAAACCACCCTGAATAAAAGATGTTTTGTTTGGAGGGAGACATCTTACGGTGATCTTGATTTTCATCCTAACCATGACCTTCAAGGTTATTTGAAGATCAACTTGCATTTTTCAAATGAGAACCTATATGTTTTTGGACAGAAACGTGCTTAAGAAAGCACTCACAGACAGGTGGTAGGATATGTGAAAATGGAGTAATAAAAACACTTTATCAACATCTATACCAAAATTTTCAGCCGTTACCAATTTGGGACTAAACTTATAATACCCTTGTACACATATATATTTAGAAAATGAAAATTCTATAAAAAATTCGCAGAAATTATGAGGAGATATCTGATATGAAGGCTTTTTTTTCTTTGTTTGCCCAAAATTATGTCAGAAATTTTACCATTTGTCTTAAAAGTAGGTACAACTAGTTCTGAATGTACCGCGTTGACACTTGTTTCAGTTATACAAACGTCAAAAAAAATGACATCCAAAAAACAAAACACAAGAAATTCATAATTCCGTCGCTGTTGAAAAATATATGAAAATCATACCGCAAACAACAACAAAAAATCAAAAACAAAAAATCAAAAAGTCTGAACAAACCTTAAAAAAGTAAAGATCGTAAATTCCCATTCAATACGAAAAAAAACTCATCTCACAAATTTAATACAAAAATAAAAACACCAAAACCGGGGACGAATTCAAATCCCAATGTTTTTCCAATTTTTAAAAATGATTTGAATCCACGAGAAATTTCGCGCACGTTATACCAAAACAAGACGATCTCTCACATTGCGCACAGGCGTAAAACCGGTTTGTTAAAGGCCGATAAAATTAATGGATTTTAAAGTGTCCGCCACAACAATGAACAGAGTTACAATTGATAATGAACAGCCGCCAGTCAGCCGCCACGCCACAATCGAACGTGTAGCCTCCGTGTACTAAAACATGCCATTCTTAGGTGCCATGTCGATAAGTATGTCCGTACGCCCCACCAAGCCAATAAATCAAGAGTATAAAAAAAAACACTGTAACTTGAGTCAAATCAACAATTGTAAATATTATTATGTATCGTATCACCATAATGTGTGCAATTGTTGAACCCCTCAGATCAGGACCGCGGTCAGGCAGGTCTCGTAAATTATGTCATCTGTCACAAAGGTAACATTCCACACCAGTCCAAGTAGCCGAGCGGTCTAAGGTGTTATGTCTGCGCAGTATGCACACTTGGAAACTGGGAGGTTATGGGTTCGAATCCAGACATCGGCAGTTTGTCAATTATTTGGGAAAAAAGGGGCGGTTAATTGACTAAACTGTCGGCGTATGGACAAGAATGCTTGAGAAGGTTTTCTGCAGTTTCCTTCCCAACTTCCAAACTTCCTTATTTCGGATTGTATCCCGAGGGCAAAAAAACTGTTGCATTGATGCTGTCTCCCACATGACAAGAGAACTGTGAAACGGCCCTGCGTTAGATCAACTTGCACCAAGTGTCAGCATATGACAACATTCAAAACGAAGAACATTAAAATTAAAAGTTGATGGAAGGCATTCAATCGTATAAATGTTGTTCGTATCAAAGCAAAAATTAAAAATTTGCATGTTTGATATAATCGTACGTGCGTACAAGTGAGCTAGATACGTTTTATTTGTTTCAAAACAGGCGTGACTTGCTAGTTGTATCATTCATGGCAATGCACCAATCAATTCATTTCATTTCAATGCTATTGGTTGAAAATATTAAGGCGGAAATTACTCATCTTTATGACGTCTGTCTAAAGATCTGATCTAATCCAGATCTGAAGTACGTACTACGTCTTGTAGCAGGCTGTAGTTGACATATTGGGAAGACGATCTTCAATACTATCCATCAATGCATCCACTCCATTCATTTAATAACACATTTTTGACCACCCTAATTGTCATTTCATTGTTTTGAAAACAAACAATGCATCGTTCTTGCATCCCTAAAATCCTCTCAACATATTCCATTAAATTTTCTAAATAAAATGATAATCCAACAATACAATGGCTACCTCAAGTGTTCTTCGCCCTGCCATCTACAGTCATTTTATTTAACTATATCACTTCGTATACTAGAGACCTCGTTAGTGGTCAAATGGACGCCATTGGGTATTAGTTTCTTTCCTTTTTAAAGGACGCTCTCAATTTTTGTTTGAAGTGATGATCCCTAGATAGCGCTGATGCTTGCTTCTGAATGCCCTCTAGTGTTGTAACAGGTACCTATGCGTATCAGTGAACACTAAAAGGGACATCTATTGACCCCGGCAACAAGCAAAGAATGAATTGAATTTTGAATTCTCAATATTTACTGAGAGTGTATTCGTTTTAGACGCTTATACGCTTTCAGCGCCTATCTCTATGCCTTCCTTTCCCCTTTGAACTATGCCATTTATTTATAACATTGGTCTTGCAAATACCAAAATCAGATACGACATTTCATTATGATCAGACTATAATTGTGACTGATAGAGAGTGATATATGTATTCTAAGGAAATTCGTTAAGTTGACGCAGCTCGTGCGTAACGATTTTTTTTATTTTTGAGGATGGAAATGTGTTACGAAACTAGTCAAAATAAAGTGTGATTTTAGGAAAAATTCAAATATTTGTTTTATTTAATAATTATAATGGATTTTCGTCATGTGACGATCCATCCAACAAGTTTTGGATTTTATAATGTTTATTTTTAAAAAAGAATACTTTTAACAAATTATTCCAAACCTTCCGCGTTTATATAAAGAATTTTATTTCTTTCCTTCGACCATTATTATATGATATCCAAATTTCGTTTTAATTGGTGGATCTGTGTAGACAGGATTATTTACAGTTGATATAGGTAAGGCAAATGCAGCATCTTGGAATGGACCAACCATTGAGCCACGTGTCATCCATCCTAAATCACCACCTTGTCGAGCTTTATCTTCACTGTATGCAGCAGCAACATCCGGAAACTTTTGACCAGCTTTTATTTTTTCTAATGCCTCTAAGCATTTACCCTGTTTTTCACATAATATATGTCGAACTTTTACTGCTGTTCCTCCCTTCTTCTCTTTGCCAGCACTACCTAAGCATTCAAAAAAAAAAACCATTGAATTCCTCTAAAATATATCGATATGGCTATTCGGACACATGCGGGTCTTTTGCGTGTCTTCAGCGTGAAGCGTTTAAAGCCATTGTAATATATTTGTCATCGGTCATATCCCGAGTTGGTCGGGTTAGGGTGTTTTTGTGCCCCCGCAGTAAAAGGCGTTCTATATATTTCACATATTGTGACAAAAACTAAAGTACTCGGTTGGAATAGTTACCTTATTTAGTTTAATCTAAATTGTATCTCACGCTGGAGACCCACCTGTGTTTCCGAATATCATGGCCCAAAATATATAGACAAGGAGAAAAGCTCGCCATTCGTAGAACTAATATTCCCATTCCATTATGGAGATTTCTTAAATGTGTCTTAAACGTGAATATACAAAAAAAAAATTGAAAGGAAAAATTTTTGCATATGAATGTAAGGTTTTCGCCTTGTCTAATAACAAATTTTCAAAAAAAAAGTTTCGATAAACCAACTTTTGATTGTTTTTGAAACATTTTTTACAAATGTTTTAAAATAATTACATTTTAAAAATAAAAAACTTTCTTTAAAAAAAACTACATTTCAAATATAATTGGTTCAAAAGTTAGGTTAGAAAAATTAGAAACGTTAAATACATTGATGGAAAAACCAGTACCTTTATCACTGCTATCTTCTGATTTAGTAGCTTTTCCCCCCTTTCCAGAGGCACCTTTTTTTGGTGGCATTTAATCTTATTATGAACGAATCGGAATTCCAATAAAATTTAAGGTTAGAGTCGAATGTTTACTTTTAGTGTTGATGTTGAACAGTTGAACTAATAATAGATAACTTGAAAAAAGTAAAACGCATGGCTAGTATAAAAATTTGTATACAATTAGACTCAAAAATGAAATAATGTTTGATAAGATTTCAAAAATATCGTGTGTACATCAAACAAAAGGTCACAAATACAAAAAAGAAGTTATCAGCTGATTAAAACTTTGTATATCACATTGATTTGAAAAGTTTTGTGAACGCACATTTAGTTTGTAACAATGGAGGAATGGTTAAGAATATCATTATCGTTGTCTATATTTGGATTTCTAAAAGAGTTTCGGCCATCCGAACCATTCATTTTCGAATTTTTCACCGGACCATGGAAAAATATTACTGAACAAGAAATTAATCAACTGGTATTCCCAATCGGAACTTACAGTTATTTAGCATTTTTGATTATTGTATTTTTAATTACGGACTTCTGTCGATACAAACCACTGATTGTACTATTGGGCGTTTGTGGTATCATTGTTTGGTCCTTGTTTTTATGGACATCAAGTTTAATTGGTTTACAAATTGCTGAGGTAAGTTAAGATTTGGGGCTTTATGCGATGAACTTATCAATTCAAAACGATTTTACAGGTGTTTTATGGTCTGGCAAATGCATCGGAAGTAGCCTATTACACTTATATGTATGCAAAAGTAAATAAAGAGCATTATCAACAAGTGACCTCACATGCCAGAGCTAGTACATTAATTGGGCGATTTTTAGCCGCTGTTATATCACAACTGGGAATCTCACTGGGATTTATGGATTACAGAGATCTTAATTATCTTTCATTAACAGGTATGTGATGCAATTTTTACAAATTATGTATAAATCAACACTTAACAAGTGAATTAAAAATGGTAATTTGCTTTTGAAGTACTTGGCTCAAATTTCATTATATGGTATGTTGCAAGTCTTTTGTAATTAATCACTTTAATGAATAGTTATTAAGATAAGATTAATAGCACAGTTTTATATCATTTTAATTTTTTTTTTTACGTACTTTGTTTAAAAGTTATAAATCTAAGTAATTATAATAAAATAATAATAATAAAAAACTTTTACAATTCCGCCATAATATTATTTATTACACTGATTGGCACTGTCATCTATTGTTAATTTTTTGAAACTTCTCAAACATGGCGGCGTTTGTAAAACCATAGAGTAAGGAATGTTATAGAGTGTAGATGTGTCTGCATCATGCCATCACTTTTTTACGTTCTTTGTTAAAAAGTTATAAATCTAATAATAATTAAAATAATAAAAAACTTGTTTACATTTTCGCTATTGATTATTAATATTACACTGATTGATACTCCCATCTATTGTTATTGTTTTGTAACTGTTTACTATTTCAAACATGGCGGCGTTTATAAAACCATAGAGTAAGGAATATTATAGAGTGTAGATGTGTCTGAATCACACAATCACATATTTTGAATAAACCTTTTAATTTTAAATAATGGTTAGTTTTAATTTGACCCAGAATGAGACGTATTTGTTCATTTTATTGTAGATTTTACGAAAACGGATATAAAAGTCTGTTGACTATTGACATCTGTCATTAGTTTTTAAAACTATTCGCATCGTCCGTATTTATTTATCATGATATTTTCTTAATTGACAGTTTAAAATATAATTTCTATCAAAAAATGAGATGGCAAGAGTGTGTATCATTCAAATTGAAATGGGCTTTTGCGTTATTTATTTGTCAGCCGTCTTCAAGAAAAAAGCCCCTAAAGGACTTTTAGGACTTTTTTCTTGACAACTGCTGCGTTGCGAGAAAATAGTTTAATAAATAAGTACTCATACCGAATACCGAGTACTCACTACCCGCAAAAGCTCGTTCCACTTTGAATAATCCACTCCCTTGCCATCTCCTTGTTAGATAATAGAAAACACAAATGGAGTGTTAAAATCACAACCAATAATATCGTTAGGCTGTAAAATACTCCGTATAATTTTCGAATTTATTTCAGCTTTAACGTTATCAGCAATATGGGGCTTAACTTTGCCATCGGTACCGAAAAGTATTTACTTCAATCAAGTATCCGAAAATAATCAAGAACAAACATCATGTTTCCAAGCATTTACACTTCTATGGCAACATTTTACATCATCATATTCCTCGTATCACGTCCTAAAATGGTCATTCTGGTGGGCTTTGGCGACATGTGGCTATACGCAAGTGTGCGCATACATGCAAATATATTGGGGTGAAATTGTTGGCAAAGATGATCATCAAATTTACAATGGTGGCGTTGAAGCACTGCTAACAATATTTAGTGCTTCAGCTGCTTTGGTAGCGGGTATTTTAACTGTTAATTGGACCAAATTTGGTGAATTGACCTTGGGTTTGTGTACCATGTTAGCGGGTACAATTTTATTATCAGCAACAATTTACTCGAATATTTACGTCAGTTATGTCGCATACGTTGTGTTTGGCACACTGTATCAGTTCTTAATTACGGTGGCCACGTCCGAAGTGGCTAAAAAATTGGTGGACGATAGTTATGGTCTGGTGTTTGGTATAAACACATTTCTGGCATTAATTCTACAAACAATTCTCACTTTGTCGGTGATCTCAAAAACAGGTTTAGAGTTAGGTATTTATAGTCAGTATTTGGTGTATAGTGGATTGCATATATTCTTAGGCGGATTCTTTGTCATTATTGGTGTGTTTAGTTTTTGTGGACATCGAAAACATAAGCATGAGCTTACAATACAATAAAATATTTTGGTTGGTTGTTTGGTTGGTGTTCGATTGATATTTAACTTTCGACTGAAAGGTTTTGCAACTTTATGAAATATAACTTCTACTTGTCCTATTTTTTCTCGTTTTTTATAATTTCTTTGAAACTATGCCTAAAACACTTGCCAAATGGAAAAATTTTATCGCCTCATAAGAAGCACTCCAAAACACTGTCTAACTATATAAACATTTGACATAACAGTACATTTATCGAATTTTATATCGATAAGAGAATATTTATATTCTTAGAAACTTTGATTCCCTTTACAATCTTAGAGGTTATATTTTGACAATCCAGTTCTTAGTGGTTAACACTCGATGCACTGAAACTGAACAGGATACAACTGCGGAAGGTTACCGGATTTATTACCGGCCATTATCCCTGCGGAAGCTTCTGCACACAATGGGACTCCATAGCGGATCTATTGTGTGCAGATTGTGTGGCGAGGAGGAGGAAACATCTAGCCACATTATCTTTAACTGCGAATCTCTAGGTTACAGCAGATACAAGATATTTGGTGCCTCTCATCCCGAATGTATGAACCTTCACGAAGACTTGATCAACAAGCTCCTGGCTATTGCCAAGATATGTGAGAAACGAATCTGGTCAGACTGAAGTAGAAGGGGGAGTACAATGAACCATAAGGTCGAGGTGCAGTACTATTTATACCCTAGGATATATCTATCTTTCTATCTAGTGGTTGGCAGAAAAAACCTACCTACTCTGTCAAAAATGGCCCAAAAATGATTGCAAGATCAAACTACCCGAAAATAATTGACGATCGAACACTTGCTCCTACCATCATTTGTATCGAATACTGATTGTGATTGAATTGTGCCTATTTGTATGTAAGTATTCATTATACGTCTTTCTGAATTCTTAGCCAAAGATTTGTAGCCTTATTGTTTTTTTAGATAAATTTTCTAATTTAATTCTGGATCAGTCATTCATGCCAAAAATAGACTACAATTAATGGGTACAATTAATGCGGAATATTTAAAAATGGCGGTTGAAAGTTCAAACGAATGCAGACGAGACTGTCCTGAGGGATGCTCGTAATGCCACTCCTTTCTTTTGACTCGTGTCAAAGAACCGACTTTTAATGGAGCGTTGACGAGGTGAGGCGAGTCGACACGAGGCAGACCAAGCGTTGTGAGTACACTCTCGTGCTCGTTATGTCTCGCCGAGTGTGTGTGTACTGCCGGCATAATGACTGATCTAATTAGATAATTGTATTTTATAAATTAGGATAAATTTTATGATGTCATTGAATGACATAAATGATGCCGTTCTTCTAAAATATTTAAAATTTTTTATTCTATTTACAAAATTTTAATCGCATTTATTTACAAAATAAACGATGCATTCAAGTTTCAAACCTAATATCAATTAATGCCATCTATTATAAATATTGTTAATTAGTGTGTTACATTTATGACTTAATTCCATAGAAGTAATATTTAAGATAGAGTGAGCTAGATGTAGGTGTTCGGATGACGATCAAGTAAGTGACCCCTCGCTCACTCTATCTTTAATGTACATTGTCTTTACATCGTGTTCAATTTTATATTACTTTCCTCGTACTTAAATATACAGAGTGGGCTACCTATTTTTTTTATAGAAAACTAACCAAAATGATACCCATTTTTTTTTATAGAAAACTTACCAAGATATTTTTCCGAAAATTTATACAGTGACTCAAATTTTGGTTGCCTTCCTAACGATTTGACTAAAATTCAAATCCGATTTTCGTTTTTTTCATATTATACAATGTAATATTGTAATCGTACATTACAGCTTAAATGTATTGCATTGTGAAGGTAAGCATATCATTTTTGGTAGATCATTCTCTATATGTCCGTTTTTACGCATGTAAGTATTCATGCGAATAGTTTGGTGAGCACGCGCAATAGCATTTTTTATGCAAGATTGATGAAATAGAGAAGAATTCTATTTTGAGGAATTTCAGATATAAGAGTAGTGGTACACTCTGATCATGTGACTGAAGTGGTTGACAAACAAAGAAATAGTAAACAAGACGAGAGTTATAGCTGTTAAAAAACATGCGATTGGTATATTTCAAATCAATTTTATTGTATGTACAGTAATGTAACTTTAGTTATATCAAATATTTTTATTGTGATTTAAAAGTTTTCATTAAAACTTGCACGTGTAAAAACGGGCTAAAAATCAAAGGCCAACCGCATACGTCCCAACTAGTGTGTAATTGTAGTTGTTGAAGTGGGTTCGTAACCAAGTGTTTTGTGATACGATAATACACAATAATATAACTTCTTTGCAAATCACAATTGAACTAGTGTTGCACGATAAAGTGTGGCCCACTGTTGTTAATTTTTTTGCGATTCTGAGATTTGACTGATGCTTACTATCAGTTAGTATAAGTAACTAATATAATTGCAAAGCAGTTGCGTTTCACAACAGTTTGTTTAATTTACAATTACAAATTAGTGGAACCGTGTACGCGGACGGCATTAAAAAATAGATACTATTGTTCCTAATTATTACTTATGATACAAAATTTTTTTTGAACAATTTACAAGACGGTTAATTTATCTAATATTTTAAAAATAAAGTGTTTTAATTTAGATTAATTATATATACATACATTGTTTACAAAAAGAATGTTTATTGTTGTTTTTTTTTTATATTAATATCCTTAACCTATCCAAATTTTTACTATCTTATATTTTTACTATGAAGATTAGAGATAACGAGAATTATCTTACATAGGACTTTTGTTGCAAAAATGTTTGGCTAAAAGAATTAGATGATATGAACAGGCTGCGTGACGAAAACGACATCTGACGACCGCATTAAATAATGTTTTATAATCGTTGAATGAATAGCAAATTTTTATAAATCAAAAGAAATAAAAATTTCTGATCGCAAAAAAATATAAGTGGAATTAACACATCTGAAAGGGGCTAATAAATTATTACGTAGTGTATTTAAAAAAATTAATCGGGAGTCACGACTTCGGGAATCCCGCGACAGAATTCACTACAAGTGCTTCTGCAGTGTTTGTTTAAAACTAGATAATCGAAAATGCTCCACCCTGTATTATAAATGACGATACTATTTTGTATGTATTACGTTAAAGATTGGTAGCAAATTTGAATGCCAAAAGTTTTTAGATAAAATAAAGGCGTTAGACCGGTAATATGAATCTGGTTTGTTTGTGTAGTACGTAATTTGCGTATTTACGTGAGAATCTTAACTGTTCTGTTGTTAATAAAAGGGCATTAACCAGCTCAGCTCAGCTGTTTGCAATAGTTGTGTATAGTTGTCTAACGCAGAAAGCAGAAACTAAATGTTGCGTTCGCCGTTGTTGATGACGAAATATAAATTTAAAAACTGGATGGAATGAAATGGAATTATCGAACCCAGTGAACCCAAAGAGTCAGTCCACACAATCGTATGTTAACCCATCTCGTATGTCCTCCCATTCGTTTGATCAAGTTTTCTAAACATCACATTGATATTATAACAAATATTATGTGTAACGTAATATCGGTTAAGAGAGAGACATAAGGCTCATGCAATTTGGGTTCCGTATGTAGAAGGTTAACACATCTATGATCTTATTATGCGAGTGGTCGTTTAAGATACCTACAAAATAAGTAGCAACTAACTGAACTAATTGTTTAAATAACCTTGTAAGTACTCTGAGTTCATTATCAGTACTGTCATCTACAAGAAATTACTGATATTTGAAGATTTCGTCTCATATTAGAAGGAATGCTTGCGTCGAAAGTAATCCAAAGAGCCTAAAAAGTCCAGTGTCAAACGAATGCAAGAGCTACGGCAGCGACGAAATCGAAATGAAAAAACGGTGCAAAGCGATTACGTAGCTGACCGATTGGGCATAAACGGCCATCTACGGATCCAACCTTAAAACCAAAGACACCAATTAACTAAGGGGATAAATTATATTTTATTTCGTACAAATTTTTAGTTAAATCTTTGTTACCAATTTGAATATTTTTGAACTCTTCAAAAATAGCCTTTCTAATTTTTTTTTTCTGAGTTGAGGGCGTTCTACACTCATATTAATAATAATAAATCCATAACTTTTGATTGTGGAAATAGCGTGTGGGTCACCAAGTAATCTCTTAAAAGGGTACCGTTCAGTTCAATATAGGTACAGGACCCTTAAAAACGACTCTGTTTAGTAGTAGCCTCTGAACGATGTTATTGCTCTTTATAAAATCACTTCTAGTTAAGTCAATTAACTAAAGAGTTTAATGCTGTGTGATGTGAATTCTTTTGTCATTTTTACCCTGTTTTGTAAAACGCCTTTTATATTTATTTAATTTCGTAAGCGCCATCAGAGATCGTCAGAAGATTTGTCGATTCCGCATTCATCAAATTTAATAAAATTCTAACAGGTGAATTATGTTTTGTGCATACAAATGGATTTATCGTAGACGTATATAGCGTATATACGAAGACATTAAACTAGTTCCAATTTCCTTGGAACGCGGCACTGAAAATACTTTCTATTACAGCGATTGTGGATATAAAACAATCTTTTCCATTTAACTTATATTTTTCTTGCTACAGATTCCACTTTGACTATGGAAGCCATTTTAACTTTTGAGATGAGGAAAATGTTCGTTATAAACTTCCATAATAAATTAATTAAACTACAAGGATAGGCAACATTCTTAACATTATTGAACATGTAATTGCATGTACACTTCCAATTCGTATATTGGCTTTTTGTACGAAGATCAAAGACTTACAAAACAGTGAAAATGGATTCTGAAACGGTTATTTAAGACGTAAATAACATGACGTCATTGAGACTATTTAGATTTAAACTTTTTTTGTAACACATATAACATAGCCAAAAAGGTTTGGATAAAAGGACGAAGATTAAATGTCTTGGATATTTTTTCGAAATTTGCTTCATTTCAAAGTTATGAGTCCATAAATGTGATTTTTGCCTGTCTGCACAATGTACATAAAGGATCTTTCAATAGGGGCGCTCAAAATTTGTTAGGTTAGAGTAGCCATGTTGTTCAAGTGACATCTGTCAAATTTGATTTGAATTGTTTAGTAGTATATGGCAAATCACCATAGTAGGTTCAAAATTCACCAAATTCAATCGTAGGAAGTTACTGTTTGATGCGGATTTTGGTCTGGCGGAATCATCGGTCCCGTACTTCTTCCGAAAAACGAAACTGGCATCGTCATAACCGTCAACGACAAGCACTACAGATTGATGATAAGCAATTTCTTTTGGCCTAATCTGGATGATATGGATACCAATAACATATGGCTCCAATCGGACGGTCACACAGAACATGCCATGATGGACATTCTGCACAAACAATATGAGGGCACAACTTGTTTTACTTACATTTAAAATTCGTGTGTCCTTATTGAAAGGCCCTATATATGTTCCTTAGCCCCGGTTTTAGAGTATTTATCATCACGCTTTAGCACATGAATTTGGACGGAAGATGGATAGGAAACAGAGGCATGGGTAAGTGCGGAGCTTCAAGCATAGTCAGTTACACTAAAAAAACTTTCAATATTATGTTTTTTTGCCATTAGACCTTGCAATTTTTTTGTTGCTTGAGTGCAATTTTCTCTACAAACAAAAAAAAAAAACAACGACAAAAATGAATGCGATTGTAATTACATAAAAAGTTTCCTCATATTTGAATAAAATATGGAGTAAGTCAAGGTCAAGTTATGTTATTTGTTGTATTTATGTGTTGCAATTTTTCTAACCGTTTTGTTGTTTTTTTTTTTTCGTTATGTTTTGCCAAAATACAAAATTCATGCTACAACAAACAATGTTTGTTAATTAACAAACAAACAAACATAATTACAAAAAACAGACAGAAGTTTATTTTAATAATAATTAGCGTTCATTATAAAAATTGGCTTCATATTTATTTTATAAAAAACAAACAATATATGGTATGAACGTTATACATACAACCTCCATGTTCCCAGTTGAGTTTAAAGTTGAGCTGGCCTCTCAAAAATGGTACCCAATAGGTTAGTAATAGGTTAGTGGACACTTTTAAGGTAAAAACTAGTTTATTCATATAGTTTAATCCCCAACGAACCGAAATATATCTGATTTTATTTATAAAAATATAAAATTTTTATTAAAATTGAATTTTATAAATCTTTTATTTACGTCATTCAAATCATTGTGCGGACATATTGTTTTACGTTGTGACGTCACTGTCACAACAAACATCAAAGGTTGTCGTAGTGTTTCATATCATAACCATAGACTTTGCACTTCAGTTCATGTACAAACGTCACAATTTAAATCATCAAAAGGTAGAAAGAAACTTGCATTTCCTCTTTGCAGTTCCTCTCTGCTGCTTGAAAGTGAGCAAAGCTAATGGCCCTCTAAGATTTCAGAAGAAATTTAAGCTCTCTGTCCCGGATAGAGAAAAGTGGACGGAAGAAACAATACGCCCCCGTAAGACTCCCTAGTATGTTTGTTCGTATGATTCTAACCTAGAAGAGAGTCAATCGGAGCCCGGAGTTTACGTGAAAAACAGAGACGTTAGACCAGCTTTGCACTAGGGCGATACGCTACAGTTTGTCAAATAGAGGTTCATACCATACTTTCAGTGGCAAATATGAAGATAGTAGTGGGCTGTACTGAGCGGCGGGTAAATATCTGCTCAGATAGCCAAGCTCTGAATGCGCGGAGTCACTGTAGAGCCTGGCAACGGCGAAAGAGGTTACCTTGATGTGAATACCAGGACACTGCAGAGATATAGCAAGGGATCCATGCAAGGGACCTGAATCATATATTAGAATAACTAGATAAGTACAGCATGCTGTAGACAAGTCAAACAAATGATATCTGGGTGCAATGTCGCAAGGTCAACCTTCCTTATTGAAAAAAATCGAAAATAGATGAACTTTCTGGTTGGGATGCTTACCGGCCGGCAGACTCAAGAGGCATCTATCTCTTATGAGGTTGGTAGACAGTACTATCTGTTCAGACTGTAACGGGGCGGTTGATATACCCTTCCACCTTCTGGCAGAATGTCTTTACGTAGCCAAAATGAGGTACCTAGCCTTCGGCTCAATCAAAATAGAGGAACCGGAGGTAAAACAACTAAAGTGGAGCTATGTCCTGTCATTCGTAAAGATGGCGAGCAGGTTCGAAAACGGACACAAGGCTAAGGGAATGAGTTCCATAGGAATCGGAAAGCATACTTAGCCTGGCTTCGACCACACCTCCACTACTAATACTACAAAAGAAAATCTCAAAAACTCCATGATTTAATGTGTAAAATTATTATGTATTAATGGAGGATTGTATACGCATTGGTTTCGAGAACAGCAGACAGCCTGTATACTACATACTACTTTGTAGTCTGAATATAGAAGTGAACACACACAAAATTAATATTTGGCATTTGTTTAGAACCGGCCTAGAGTAGTCGTACTCACTTGCATGCATCCAAATGGTCGTACAATTTGATTTACGATTTCGCTAGGAGGCATTCAAATTCAACTATTAATGATGATGTCCCCGGGCAACAACGTAGAGTAAGTCGGTAGGTACCTATCTATCTATAATACGTTCTATTGGAATGGTGGTATGATCGGTGTGTATATTAATATAATATTATAACAATTTGTTTTCGAGGCCGGGAAATTAGAATGTATGTTGGCTAATATATCTGGAAATAGGTCACAGCAATGCTGATGAACCACCAATCAAGTACACATTCACTGATCACGTGGTTTTGTTGTTATTATCAGCTGTAACTGCTATTCAATACTGCGCATACATTCATCTATACGCCACATACGTTGTACATATAGTGTTCTTTTTCTATTTCAACTAACCAAGTGTAGTAGATAAAGATACGTGATGTCAGGTGCATGTGTTGGATTGTATAATTTTCATCAGCTGTTCGGTGATAATCGCCGGCCGGCCTCCGTTCAAACACACACATACACATACACACATACATGTATAAACTTGTTGTAACTTGTACTATTAGATTGATATTTGTATTTAGTATGAATTTAGCACTCGTTGCGAACAGATCTTATATTCCAAATAATTATTAACCCTAATTTTTACATAATAAACATAATAATAATAAAAGTCTTTCATATTGTTGGGTTGTTTTGGGTTACAAAACAAGAGAAAGAACTATTTAAAAAGCTCATTCATTCATTCATTTTCTTTAATAAAATTATTATTTTTTTTATGTTGTAATAATTGTAATAGTTTGTATATTTTGCAATTTGATTATGCAAGAAAAGATTATGTGTTTTTTGAATGTTTTAAGTGATAACAAAATAATAAATCAAAATAAGAAATTTAATGAAGTGTTAACAAAAAAATTATTTATTCGACAACTCTATTTAACGGATACTGTAATACAGTGAATAATAATCATCAATTTTATTAATAATATCGATTACACAAAAAACATTTATTACACAGTTTTTTTTTTTTAAATCAAATATATATTTTTGTATAGTGCAGTTTTAATTTTTAATTTTATTTTGAATTAATTATATTATTAATAATAATAAAAATGTCGACTGGTAAACGTTTAGCAAAACGTTCCATAATTGGAACGCGTGTATGTGCACCAGGCGATAATGGTAAATATTATTCGGGTGTTATACATGCCGTGAAAACACCAGCCACATATCCAGAGAATAATAATTGTATAAATTTAACAACAAATACGCGGTATTCAGTTCGTTTTGATACAAAATTTGCGGTCGGTAAACGTGGATGTCGTGAATATCGTGAATGTGAATTAATTGGTCCTGGTTTTGGATCAATTACTGGACTGACGTTAATGCATGGCCAGAAAGTTTTTATTACATTTAATGGTCGTGAAACATCTGGTGAAGTGATCCGTCATCAGCCGGAGATCGATGAAGTGTTGATATTAATTTATTTCCAAGAGGTTAGTCACTCGCAATATAGAGAGTTTTGTTTTGGTTTTTTTTTCTGTGATCAAGTTCTTTGTTTACAATCATTTTGGCAGCCAGCTGAAATCATACATGAAGTCAATACATTATTGAACATGTCAATGTATAGCATTCAATTCCATTGTTTGGTTTGGTTCGTTGTGTTCGACTTACGAACAAAAACACGGCAAGAGCGCATGCACGGAAGATTATTTGTACCCCTCCTAGCCGTATCGTAATACACACTTTTTCTGTCATAGTGTGTTTTTTATTTCCAAGTCCATAAAGATAAACAGGTTAGAAACCTAGAATTGTGGTCAAGTGCATCCAGCATTCATTATCGTATCCCAAAAAATAGAAGAAAAAACTTCATTCAATATGAAAATTGCTCAATTTTGTGGCGGTTGGACACAAAAACACGAAATAAGAAAAAATTGCTTCAAAATCGATTACATTACGTTCATTATAAGCGAAAGTTTTCACCGGTAATTTGATTGCAACACAACCATTGTCAGTAACTAAATTCTCATGTAACACATTAAATTAAAACAATGAAGAAATCAATAAAAAGTTGCAAAAAATTAAATTCTGCAACTGAAAATCATGAAGATTGTCTCTGTGGGCCTATAAAAATCGAGAGTTAAAAAAAAATAGTTCCGTAGTTTTGTTCTCCAGCAGTCCATCATTTGTGGAAACTAGATTTCTAGAAGTTTTTAAAAATACGATCTCATGGCTTTCATAACTAAATAAAATTGGAACAAGCTCTGTAGTGTATGAAAGCTAATACGATGTTCTCTCGAGGTGTGTACTTGTTTAACAAGTTTGAATACGTTTTAAATTCGTAAAATTGAAAAAATCATGGGAAATGCGTTGATTATTGAAAAATATAACATTTTTGCAGTCTCTCCCAGATATCAACATCATAATTTTCGATCAAACTCGATGAAACTTATACCAAATGCAAGCTTACACGATGTTCTTTCGAACGATGTACTTGTTAAAGAAGTTTGACTACAGTTTACTTTCGCAAAATTGGTAAAACTAACGTTGTTAGATGAAACTAACAACGACGAAGTCTCCATGCCATGTCATACTACACTTGAATCGAAAATTAACGGAAAGTTTTTTCGAGGGGCTTTTTTCTTTACAACGGCCGAGTGTTGCATCCTGCTACTTTAGTAAATAAGTACTCATATCGGGTACTAACTACACGTAAGTCGATAATAAAGTACCATAACGCCACAGAAATAGACAATGGATTTTCAACTTTAAAAAAAATGATGACATTCATGATGATATGATAAAATGACGTTGCGTGCACTGTCTCTGCTAACTTAATAGATTTTAATTGTGTTACAGTGGTGCACACACACTTGTGATGCAGTTTAATATCACTATTAAAATATGCGATATAAAACATAACACACACGACATACACATTGAAACAGATGTTTGATATAATATAAATGTCTCTTACTTTGTTCTACACATTACATTACAGTATAGTGTCATCACACTCACATCTGACTCTACTGCTGTTGTGTTCACTCGCACAATTTATATGACGTCATACATATAAACACAATGCGCAGTAGTTGTAATGCGCATTTTATATTGCGACATTCCTTTCTGTTGTTTTTTGTTTCTTTCTATCCTACTAGATTAGTATGGATGCTATGTGTTTTTATCTTACTAGCTAATGATATTCTCTACTGCTTTATTACGTTTTACACAACATTGTGTTCTCAATTGGTATTTGTTTTGGTTTGATGTGTTGTACACTTGGCCTAAAAAGAAAAAAAACAAACAATTATTAGGTATTTTAATTTAAAGGTTTTTTTTCTGTTGTTGGCGATTAAAATCTGTTTGTTTGTTGTTATTCATCTTATTACTAATTATCATATTAAAAAGTGAAACAAACAATACATTGTAAAATGTACAACAGAGTTGTACATTTGTGCCTCTGTTGCCTGTTGTGTAACTGTCTCAATTTGTACTGCGTAGCAGAGATAAATAAATATAAAATGTGTGTGTATACACATACACATACATGAGTTTGGGTATTATTTCGATCAATAGAGTTGGTAATAGTTTATGTAATTATTATTTCTGTTCGAACTCGTAGTAATGTCATTGGTTTACATTGCTAGGCCATTCACATTTCTTTGTTTAGTTTAGAATTTCACGAATTATCAATACTTTGCGAGGGTGGCTTTGTGTCACGAGACGTGCTTTAATATGCTGACAGTACTGTCCCAGGAACTATCGGAACGTTGACTTGAATCAACTGGAATTACATTGAAGGTTGCGAAGTTTATTACTGCTGGTACGTAAAACGTGGAGACGAGATTGAAGATCCTTATCGATCTTTTCGGTCAAGAATCTAGTAAATGCTTAACAAGCGATCTATAGTATCATTTACTTCTTGCATAGGGGTGGCAGTTATCATTTTGATCTTTTCCGATTTGATAATCATTCAGAGAGGAATAGGTAAACAGGCAAAAACTCAGTTGTGACTGGAATCTTTTTGGCGAATAATCTCTAAGGATTTTTTGCTTGTCGTCTTTATGCCTTGGCTTATCCACTCATAATTTGTTATATATGCAACGTAAAACTTCAATTCCGATTCGAAATGGATCGCTCCCGAGGCGAGACAAATCGACAAGAGGCAGTCCGAGCACTACAAGTACACTCTCACGCTTGATACGTCGCACCGTACCTCGCCGAGAGTGTACTGCCTGCTTATGGATTAGCGATTATACGAAAGGGCTAAAAAACAAATTTACGGACATCCAATTAATAAGAACTAATCCGCCATTTGCCCTTTAATTTTCATAAAACGTATTGCACTTGATTTAAAACTATAATAACATTTTTATACCTATAAATAATAGTTCAGTCTACGACCCACACGATGGCGTTACTATCGCATTACAAATCTGACATCTGGTGACAATAATGCCAACTTAAATTTAGAGAAGTTATTATATGTATTAGAATTAATTGTAAGCCAAAGTTTTATATTTTGTTGATGTTTGTTTGTTCCTCATCTTGTTGGTGTGGTATTTAAATCTAATTTTAAAAACATTCCTTTCAAAAACATTGCTGTATATTGTTTATATTCTGTTTGTACAATTGATTTGACCTAAATTTCAAGTAATAAAATGTTGTAAACGACGTAGCAAGTGATGTTGTGTTGTGTATTTTTAAAAACCATTTTTAATTAATGTTCATAAAAATTATCATCACATAAATATAAATAAATGTATGCAATATTATACCTCTATGTATAGGTTTGGCTACGAACTATGATAGTGACCATTTTTGTACCCTCTTTGACTGGGATCCGTCAGTTGAAGGCATATGAAAATCGTATCTAAACCAGTCGTATCTAAATATACGGGTACATTTAATTGAGGTAGCTATATCGATCGCATGCCTTTCTTATGAACTTGCTGCAATCACTCTTTGCTTTGAAACATTACTGAACTTGGGAGCAGTTTTGGAATTGGACAATATGAAACCTTATGATTTTGTGGGCTCAAGCCGATGAAGTTGAGCTTCAATCAACTGGTCTGGTGATAGATGGATATATCTTAGATAGATAGATATATCTCTTCTACTTCAGTCTGACTATTTTCGCTTCTCCCATATCTTAGCAATAGCCAGAAGCTTGCGTTTCAGGTTTTCCTGAAGTTTAGTATATTTGGGGTGAGATGCACCGAATATCTTGTATGCTGCAACTGAGTAACTGCTGCAACTGCTGTAACTGAGAGATTCGTAGTTATCGATGATGTGGCTGAAACTTTCCTCCTCCTCGCCGCACAGTCTGCTCATATTGGATCCATTGTGGAGTCCTATTGTCTGCAGGTGCATTCGTAGGTGATATTTTTCGGTGATGACTCGGCCATCTTTTGAAGCTGTATCCTGTTCAGATTGAGTACATCGAGGGACAGCATCTTGGATGCATTCCGAAACAGTATTTTCCCGAGTTTTTCCGTAGTATATTTCCAAGTGATATGAAGAGTATTCCGATTCCCTTCTTTGCATAAACATTCTTCCGTTTTCCGTGGCCGTGGCTCTGGTGAGAGCGATCTTTTTCTACTGTACTGGGAAGTCGCGTTTTTGTGATGATCAGATGTCATTTGAGTGTTTTACACTCTTATTTTTTATTATAAATTTTCAATGATTTCTAATTAATGGCGTTGTATGTGAATTTTTGAGTTGCTTTGAAAAAATCAAAAGTAGGTTTATTACTCTTTGATTATATAAATGAATGGTTTATTTATTTTTGTGCATTATATTACTAACTTACTAATAAATTAACTTTTGATAAAATTTTATTTTTGTTAAATAATATTTATGTCATATTTATTATTGTAAACAAATTATTATTATTATTATTGATATGTATTTGTATTTGTTATTTACAGCAGGGACGGCTATTTATATAGTTTTGAGCGGGGCAGTCGAGGGAACAATTTACTGACAAAGTAAAATTTATTAAAGTATAAGTGAAAATAACAACTGAGTTAATTGCTGAAATACTCGATATATACAGTGTTTCAAACAAAAGTTGTTTATTTAAAAAAAACGAACATTTTTTGCCCCCAAAGTTTTCTTCTATCTCTTCTCCGTTTCAAAGATGGATACATCTCATTCACAAGTGTATAGTGATTTCCCTACACTACATTTTTACATTTATAATGGAACATCTCCAAAATATGCTAAAGATTAATAGTTTATAAATAAAATGTTGCAATAATAAAAAATCTTTTTGAATAATTTTAGCTGCCTACAGCAATCTCAAAGTCATTATAGTTAATCCTACACAATCTTAATGATTCTAAATCGATTTTTATGTATATATGAGTCCGTTTCAATTTCATTTGCATAGAATATGTTTTTGATCGCAATTCTTATTGATGCATATCTAATGAATCACTTGATAGCCTTGACTAAATATTCTATCATAAATATTCAATATCCGTTCAATTATTTGACCAAGAATGCAGGATCCAAAATTTATTCACAAAATGGGAACTATGTATTTGAAGTGAAATGGTATTTTTTTCTTGCTCTCGGCTGATAATAAGTTATATATTACGCATTTGAACCTGAGTTGTAACCAATATGTCGTCCAGTATACTAAATTTAATTTAACGCTTTTACTTGTGCATTGGCGGCTCCACGTATAGAATCACCCTGTATAGAATAATGATTGCACGATTATAATGGTTTTGTAAGTTTTTTGTTGTTGTTAAATGTATTACGAGTATCAGTTTGCTAGTTTTATGCTAGCATTTATGTTAAAATATAGTGAATTCAGTGTGTCAAGGCCATACAATCCATACTAAACATACTTTACTTTGTTTTACTTTGTTGTGTGCGCTGCGCTTTAAATGAGGTAACAAACTAACCAGCCAGCTAGCATAGATCATGTCATGTAATCTGTGAATCTGATCTATTTATCACTAACTGGTGAAGCAATCATTTGCGTGTTTATTCGCGCTATGATTATAAAACTGTTTAATTTTATCCGTGCAAAATAGGGTGCCACCGCATACAAAGGTTTTTTATATTCTGTATAGGATGTGAAAATAGAAATGAACTGGCTCTTCAATTTTGGGATCTACATATCTAAGGAAACAAAAAATCACTGATAATCGTATTTCCACAAATGTTTACTTTACCAAATCACATTGTACGTTGAATCTGACCTATCATGGGTTTGGACTTCGGCATTTCAATTTGCTTTGGTTTCTAAACATAAGTAGATCTATTCGATTAATTACCATCTTACAACTTTAGGTCTTTATATGCTATTGAATTATTTCGAGTTAATTATCTGTGCTTCATCGCGCTTCTCTCAAAAGTTTTCAAGAGGTTTCCCACTTCAACAAGTTCCGCTGCCCCCTGTCTCCAAAACGGTACTACCGATTGAACAGAAGTATGTCTGCTAAAGTTATCAGATAAAGGATATTGATTAAACGGGTTACAATAATTGTTCGGACATGGATCAACATAATTTTAAAGGTAGTCTCTATTAACGAACCCTCTAATATATAGTGTGGAAATTACGCAGAGTCCGGGTCTATTGCAATACAGACCCATTTAAATATACATAATAATCATTGATGCAAAACCATGACGACACAATTATGTCATATCGTCGTCTCTATTCTCATGCCATTCATGTAAAGTAAAAGTATCCATGTTTTACCTACATTAAATTGAATTGAACGCACCCACTCCTACTCACAAACACACACACTTACACACACATCTAATGCGTAATAAGATGGATGAAGTGTTGTTTTGTGGGATTCAATATTTTTTGTATAATAATTACCAGCCAAGGTTGTGTGCATGTAAATAACTTTATATTAAATAACTTAATATTAGATAACTCATTGAAAAATGAAACGAACCATCTCTTCTGTAAGGATCCATACTTAGAATAGCTTTTTTCCTCCTGCAAGACGTAAAATATTATTGGGATTAGAGGTTTAGTGATCGTGGATCGTTAAATAAAAAGGCTTGTGTGTTTGATTACATTTATTGAATCAGCACTTCGAAGGTGTGTCTTTATTTATGGAAGAATCTATTCAGACTTATCTTATTAAAACTACAAAACCAACTCTTCAATCTCCAACTCTTTTTATGGTCAAAAAACCATATGTGTGATCTATGCTGGTCCATATTCGTTTTAAAAATATAATCCCATTAAAGTAAACCAAATGTGTTTACCGAATGTTAAATATCCTTTCTTTCATATTTGCCATTTGCTTTAATATAATATAAAATCCATTAATAAAATTTAAGAGAAAGATTTTTGTTCATTTTTGGACATTGAATGTCACACATCGATCGTTGAAGGCAATTATTATAATGTATGCATGATGTTTGTCAATAAATGACTAAAAAAAAGCAACCATTCTCTTAATTGGATTAATAAATTGAAGGATTTAGGTCAATTTATACCTAAAAATAATATTTCTAAATCAGTTTTATTGATTACTGCAAATATTATAAAAATGTTTGATTCATAAATAATTAGAAATCAACGCTTATTCATAATCCAAACCGAATATTACTTTTATGTTTGGGAATCTTTTGATATTTATCTTCTACCTGAGCTACCAAAGTAATCGGTGAGGTTTTATCAATTCTTTTTCGGTTTTTGCTCAGATTTACCTTCAAAAGTCAATACTCTTGAAGCGTCAATGCTTTTTCTTGAGGTTACTGCTAGAAGTATTATATATGAGGTTTTATCTTTTGCCTTGAAGAGTATGTTTTAGAGCAAAACCTTTTTTGCTTTTGCCGTTTTCCTGAGCTGTTATCGCTCAGTCAGAAATAACGTTCTAAACGTTCTAAAAGTTTCTTGTCCAAGTTCTCCCCTATTACGTTTCCACCAACTTCCACAAGTCCTCTGCGCGGTATCGAAAGTGTTGAATGCTGATTATAACTAGACCAGACAATTTTAATTAAATAAATAAAACAACTGCCATATTGATTGACAAGCAGAATAATATCAATTTCTGCAGTAAGTGTTTGTTTCGCCACTTTAAATTGACTGACTGTAACTGACTTTATATAATACAGCGATTAAATTCGCTAAAAAATGTGCATTGTAATATGATTTTTGAAAGGTATTACAATGAATGAAGTGGCAATTAGTGTAGTTAAACAAAACGAAAGAATAAATAATATTTGCAATAAAATTCAAGGAAATAAAATTCGCGTAATTATTATTTTCTATTTTTTTTGTTGTTGTTGTTAATTCTCTATTTGCAATTTAATCATAAATTCATTGGATTATTTAATTTATTTTTTGTTGATTGTGTGTTCAACAAATGTTCATTCCATCATACCACCAAGTAATCGTGGCAGAACAAGTGAAATTAAAACGAGGTCACACCATTTGTTAATTATCAACAGTACACACATTTTTTTCTTCTTCTGAAAATTGCATGTTCAAATTTTTTAGATTTTAATGAAATTAGCAAATCTTGCAGAAACTGCATATGAAGGTCGATGAATTAGGCTGAGTATCAGTTTCTAGGTGAAAACAAAATCATCGATGGTTGGGCTTTGTGATTTAGTACATTGCGATCTTCAAGATTAACTATGCACTTCCAGGGGAATCTGCTCTACTCTCAAGTATTGAGTTCTCTGAGAAGGTGATTCGTTGTTTCTGCCATTTGCGGTGTCGTCTACATTGGACAAGCTAACGTTTTGAATTTATTTCGGTTGTTTAACTTCCTAACGTTCTTCTGGAAAGACTCTGCCTAGGTTTGAATTCCGATACTCTGTGATTCGAGATTTAGTGCATTGTGAACTTCAAGATTATCTACGCTTCTTTAGCTATTGTCTGGTGAGAAGTCTCAATCTAGATCACTCCCAGGAGGATCTTCGTTTGGAAAAAAAACACTTTTATTTCGCAATCTTTTATGAAGCGGCGATTTATGCAAAGAGGCGCTATATTACCTGAGAAGAGTATTCGCTATGAGATGATTTATGCAAAGAGGTGTCACATTACCCGAGAAAATGATCCGGAGTTGCTTTCATTTCTCCACAGAGTCTGCCATCACTCTCATTTTCTAGACTTAGCTTTGTGAGGTGTCTATAATGGACATGTTAACTCCCTACAAGGTTATTTGCTTGTCTAAGTTCTGGAAAGACTCTAGTTAGGTTTTAATCCCGATACATTGACACACCAAACAAGAACTTCATGTCGATTATTATCCCTGGATACATATATTTTAGTTCTGAAACTTAGAATGTCAATTTCGAATTGAAATTCTCCCATAAATGAGAATATTCATATGAACGTAAAAGTGAGATTGCTTATTGCACAATCAATGCACATCAAGAATGTAAGAGTGGCGCGAGATTTGGTAATTTGTTTTCCAATTATTGAAATGTGTAGACAATTTTTTGGGTGAATAAGTAAAGAAGTTTTTGTTTGTTTGTATGTTGTTCTAAATTAATTTGATCGTCCTTGTATTTGTAACCAACTGACAACAGCAAAAAAAAAACCGTTCCGTTTAAAAGTGAAGTGAAAGTATCGTGTTGTCGACCGTCATATGCAATTGTTATGAATTCTAACAGATTTAGGTAAGACATTGGCGGCGGTACGACAAGTACTACAAACTAACTTGGTTACTTGTTGTTATGCAGCGATCAATGTTTGTGTCTGTTGCGCATGACTAACAAAAATTCAACAAGCACTTTCGTTTCCATTATTTGATTCGTTTGTTGCTATTTTTTTTTTACATTTTGTTACAAATATTAAAAATTTGTAATAAAAATATAATTTGAAAATAATTACCGTAATTGATTGGTCGCATTGGATAAGATAAGTGAAAGATTTGTTGTTTTTTTTTTGGCTTGCTAAAAGTAAAAATATGTTGTTTTTTTTTGTTGATTTATTGATTAGAATTTGTTTGGTAGAAAGTAGGTCATGGAACAAATTTTATCTGTGCCTAATTTTTAAGTTTGGTCAAAATTATTTTTTTAAGGTAGGTTAATAATTGGTAGACTGCGCGTTTAAGTTTCCCCATTATTATTATTATTATTAAAATATTCAAGTAATTCTTTTATAGGAATTCAGAATAAAATATAGCGAGGAGAATATTCAAGCTGGATCAATAAATAGCTTGATGAATATCTAAATTATTTCGGGATATACCCCAAGAGAAAGATCCTTTCTATAAACCCCTCCGATATAGTTGCTGCACGTATGGAGTGCCGTTTAAGTCCAAAAATTAGACAACACTTTTATTGATTGCCGAATCAAGAATGAATTGACGAATTAATTCACCGTTTTATGTAGTTTTTTTAATTGTATATGCGATGCGTCAAGAAATGAAAATACCGTTAAAGTTCTGACTTGATTCATAAAAAACAAACAACAAGAGATAGAAGGTGGGGAACGCAAATCTTATTTTATTTTGTGGTATTCTAAAAAATAAATTGTTAATCATTCACGCATTCATTAAATTCTTCTGAATACACACCGCACACCGTACGGTCAGCTAGAGCAATGCGATGGAATTATTGTGAAAAGGAAGAAATACTTTTTAAGAAGAAGAGAAATTTGTTTAAAAAAAAAAACAACACTTAATATTCAAATTGACAAAACATCTGAAACCGGTTCATTCATTTGCGCGATGATTTTTTATCTGTACGCGATAGACTACATCTAGGGTTCACTAGTTTCTTAAATTGAAACCAACACATTCATTGAAACCAAAGTTCAAAGCGGAGGCTTTGTGATCAAGTCTATGGTGATTTTTGGATCTTGTTCCTATATACAGCTTAATCAAATTCTGCTAATTCATCTTTGTAACTTAAAGGTTTGCTCTTATCCATATTGTTTGCGAAATAAACCTTAGGGAGGTGGGGTTGGAGTGAGATAAACCGGATTCATTAACTACCTTTAAAATGCGGTCATTATAAAGACATCCTGATCGCGGGGTACTTTTTTATCGATCAGGATCATTGAATTATTTAGATTTGTACAGTGACAACAGGACCCTGTGTACTGGCGAACCACACACCCATTTTTTAATTTTCGATCAAAAAACGTGCGCATGTAGTCATTCAGCCGATACCGGTAGCTCTAACTCTGTTTATCTAGTTTGCTATATTCTTGCCAGTGTGTAATTTAAATATTTAAAGTGAAGACACACAATCATGTACAGCATGTTTCAGGACGGTTGGTCAATATTTAATAAGGTAATATAGTATCGAGATAATTTTAAGTTGAAATGATCATTTAATAAACATGAATGTTGGAATGCTCTGAACGTCTAGAATAGATAGCTCCTTTCCAGCCAAAATTCTCCGCTTCTTTCCCGCCTCTGTGTCACATCCAACTTCCCTCCACTCCCGAAGTCTGCGTACAATCGACCAAGAAGACACCTTGAACTTGTTGAACTAAATCGTCACTACAACAACAATTGATACTACGGTCGCTATGGGTCATTTTAAACTATCCTCCTTGAGTCATTTCTATCGCCTAATCTCTGTCTCCACCCCTAGGTTCCATAAAATCCTCCTCGATGTCATCTTTTTCTCAACTTTCCCATCTCGGGAGTATCTATATAAACTACCTGCAGTTTATTGTTGGTTCTTCTCCTCTAAAACATAGTGGTCTTTCACTGTCCCTTAGATCTGTTCCATTAGCTTATAAGAGTAGTTAATACTTGTTTAGCTATATATATTATACTGACCCCTTCGAAACGTTGCATTTTTCGTAACATTCAAATTACTCAAAATATAAACTGACTCCCGTTTAAGACAAAGATTGATAGAGATTGCTTTCCGTTGAAGAGATAACAAAGTTTCACTTGTGCACCTATGTATATGTATTTTCTTCCTGAAACATCTTGTACAGATTATGTAAATAATATTAACGGTATATTAATTTAATAATTTTTGTGTGTTTATTTATTTCGTGTTATTTTATTTTTTTTTTTTAGAACATTGTGTTACTTTGCATGTTATGTTACTTAATACAACATTGTATACACCAATGGACACTTCTCTTTCACTTCTCCCACCATTAGCTACGCTACCGTTACACATACACGCGCACACATTTGCGTAAAACTGTTATATTTGAAGTATTTACTTATTGAAACGGTTGTTTTGATTTATTTTATAAAGATATTGTAACTCACTTGAGACTTAATAGACATTCATTCCTTGTGGGAATAGAGATGGATCTTCCTGGAACTGTTGTAAAAAAGAATCAGGCATGCCTTAATGTTTGTTATTTAACAATGAATGCTCTCCTGTAAGGTATGCCATAACATTTGTTGCTGAATCAAATACGACTGTATTTCTGAAAGCCGTATAAAGCTGGAGGACTGATTCCTATCCTTCAGACAGATACTAACAGAGGAGCAATTTCATCCGGTAGAGAGAAAATGAGAGATTGTGGGAAAACTGGGCCAAAAGAGATAACGTGACTGGGAATTCTACTATATCTTTATCCATTTGTTGAATCTTCAGTGATAGAAGAAAAATTCAAATACAAAAAATGTTTATAAAAGCAAACAACCATTGCTTAGAGCTTTTTTTTCTCACAAACTTCTCAACTTCAGCTCAAACGGGTGGCATTACTTCTAAAATCACATCAGTCCTTCAGTTAAATAAAATACGTAATGCAATTAAAAGGTTAGAAATGATTCCAGTTATATATTTTTATTATTAAAAAGTAACCTTTATAACTTTCTGTAAACAGTTGTAGGACATTTAAAAATTGCTTATAACGTAACTGTTCGCAGTGCATGGCCTTCGCCGGTTTGTATGTGTTTATATTTAATATATTATTTAACTTTGTATATAATATTTATTTTTGTATTCATATATTAAATGACATAAAGGTCATATTATAGCTATCTTGGCTGCTAAATAATGCGTAGATATTAGTTGTTAGAATTAGTAAGAGACTACTAATGAACTAACATTGTAATACTTTTCATTCAATTCATATATGTTTGTCCTTCTTTCAAATTGATACCGCAGTGGTTCTTTAAAAGTTGGCCATCGTTGTCACTTCTATAGGTGTGGTGTCACTCTAACATAATGCATAGTTTAAAAAAATCCTTTATTCCTTGGGTACGATTGGAATCCATTCACCACCAGTCAAACATTTTAACCAATGTCAGACCAGGGCCTAAAAGGAGTCCGGGTGACCAATAGGTCACCCAACATCAGGTCAACCAACAAACTAAATGGTAATAACAGTCAAATAGGCAAGAGTTTTTGATAAGATCCGATTCTATGCTTAGGATAATCAAAGAGCTCGCAATTCTTGTCCCAGTAGAGAACGAATCCTCGTTTTATAGCACTGACAGCATAGCACACGGACCTCGTAACCCAGAGATCGTCGGTTCAAGTCCCCAATAAAGAATTATTTCATGATAAAATTTTAATATTTTTCTATTCGATTTTTAAAGTGAACTCTCGGTATAAATTTTTGTCTTGTTTGTATATTTTAAAGAACGCATAGCTTCGACAAAATAGTTTTTTGTTGAATTATTAATGAAGACGGACAGACGGACGGACGGACGGACGATCATGCGTTTAGTACATGTCCACTCACAAAAATAAAAATACAATTCATAACTGAATTTTTTTTTTAAATTATTTTTTTATTTTCTATTAGATAAACTATTTTTGGTATTTATTTTTTGCACCTACGCCATCACTTTGTGTACTTTGATAGCAGCATAATCTAACTGTGATCATTGCTGAAATATGTCACCAAAAATGTCGATATTTTATGTATTTAAAAACAGTAGTCTTCTTAGGCGTCTGGTATGACACTGGGTTAGCTGGCGTCAATGCTAATGACCTAATTGTTCCGGTTTGTTGTTTACAACTGATAATATTATTTAATTTTATTATTGCATTATTGAGGAATGTGCATCGTGTCTGGGAAAATTATTAATATTAATCGAAAGTGATATTGAGTTAGTTAAATCACACTGTAGATACTATTGATTGAAAATGAAAATGTGTTGATCGTCTATATTCGAATAATAATTAGTGACATCATTAGTATTATATTTATTACTTGAATGTAAAATTGAATTGATTTGATTTCATATAAAAATTCATTTCTTGTTTATTGTCAATATCAACTTTCTTCTCCCTACTTCGTCTCCTCACCCGCAATTTATAATATTATAAAATTAAATCTTTTAAAAATATAAACATTATGTATGGGGCGTTTATATAATAAAACTAACATAATTATTTATGTTTTGATTAGTTTAGAGAGTATGGTGCATTGTGGCGCAATCGATTACATTCGATTTGAACGGAATTCATTCGGGGATTTTAGATGAAAATATTTCAAATAAAACGTTGCTTATATTTTTTTGTAAGAAATAATTATGGTAATTTAAACTTCTCTTTTAAATTATCTATCCTAATTTGAAATAATTCTGTATAAAGTACTAAAAATTACATGTTCATGCTTCCACAATCCATAGAGCGAAATAGATTATGGATTCTTAGCGAAAAAAAATCATTAAGCATTATTTGAGGGTTTGTTGAGATATCCAGAAAATAAAATACTCTTCTCTACAAAAGTAAACCCTGAACTTTGTTTCCAATCTTTTTGGTAAGAGATTGTGTAGGAACAGTTTTGTAAAACCAATTGCTGAAAATTTTCTTGATTATTTTCATAGTTGTTATTTTAATAAGAAGAAGATTCAAAAATAAAAAATGCATTTTAGAATAATTTTTGCAACCGACTGCGCCAATATGAGGCGTGTTGTATCTATAGTTGATTTGTTACACCAGCATGGTTGGTGGATGAATAATGTTATGTAAATTTTTTCTAATAAGCAAAAGTAAATATCAAGGACAATTGAATTGAATACTAAATCAATGTTAATAAATTCGTTTCAATCGATTACAATCGATTTGTTTCTTTTGATATCCAATTAAGATTATACAAAATATATAATTCAATTATTCTTACATATTTGTACAAGTTTCCGTTGTATTTCTTTATTTATGCCATGGCCGGACCAAGTTTATTACATGGACACTAGTTGAAATATTACTGGTTCACGACTTACTGCTTCAATTTTTATGAACGGAAGTGTACTTTACTACCGTGAAATTTTACAGTACTTTTCACTCCTTCATACTTCATATTCATAATAGTAATTTCTGTGAATACTCGAAAAACTTTACCGTTAGTGTATTTAATCGATACGTATTTTTAACTCCTGGCCAAAAAAGAGGTTTTAAGTATCCATAAGTTTATATTGTTTGGGATTTTGTTACCGAAGCGTTGGTGTAAAATTGTCGAAACAGCTGGGGACTGACACAGCGGTCCGTGACTTGAAACTTATGGATACTTTACGATACTCAGGATAAAAATTGTGATTGTCTTGTAGTTGGTGAAAGTTTGGTTAGAATGTTAGATATATCCATTGTTTGTTGTTGTTGGTTGGGGCGATAGGTTAATTTTGTTGTACATGTTGTTTGTGTTTAATCTATGGTTAACTTAGTTAGCTAGTTTTATTTATCTGTTTGCATAGATAATATTAATTTTAATATCGTTTGTATATTATCATGGTTACAGGAAATTTGTATTACTCATACACATACATATACACACAAACACACACACATACATATATATATATATATATATATATATATATATATATATATATATATATATATATATATATATATATATATACGTGTGCACGTATGCTTAGTTATTATTGATTTGTGTGTATTTAGGTCTTCTGTTCTTATCAAATATAGTCATGGTAAAGAACTTCTTTAACAGGCCCAGACCCGTTATTGATCATAAACATAACATCATATATCTTCTATCTCTAATTATTATCTATTTTGTATTTATTTGTGCAAATTAAATTAATTTGAAATAACAAAAAATAAATTTATTTATCTAGGCAGGAAATTCTATTCGATTATCAAATCTTATCTAGATATTCAAATTTTGTTTTGATAAATTTTGTTTTTTTTTTTGGTTAAAATCATAAACAAAACTTTCTTTGTGTATGAATTCGATTAGTGAACGCCAATCAAAGTTTGTAACGATTGGAGGAACTATTAACAGTAAACAAATCACAATACTTTTCTCCACAAGCTCCTGTCTTTATCTGATTGTGTCATGCTATTGTGTCATGCGAAATTATGGCCTGTCATTCCTTTTCCTTTCTTTCGACGCATGCTAGCCATTTGATACTCCGTATTCTTGAGAAACATACTATATTATTTTGGCTGCCACCTTGGACATCTTCCAATACTGGACTGTGTATATGTTTCTGCATATCAAATCAAAGCATTATTATTTGGGGTATTGAGCACCTGAGATCCATCCAACTGGACTACATATGTGGCAACCTATGTGACTTGTATATTTGGATACTTACTGTAGTTTTTTCGTTGTGTGACGTCCAGTGACGTACATCCCATTTGAATGAAGTTGACTTGTTCAGTTCAATGCATGATGAATGTTTAGAATTTAGGTCATTTAAAATAGGAAGCAGCTTCTTCATCTGTACGCACTTTAAATGATCATGTTGAGTGAGAGTTCTTTTTGTTTTGATAAATAAATGAACATACAAAAAAAAAAAAACATTATTAAAGACTATTAATTCTAATCTAAATATAAATATTCCTATTGGGGACCGGAGGGGGGAAATTCTTTTGTATAGAAATTCATTTTTATATACAAGATGTTACAAGAGGAATAGTCAAAGTTTCAAAAAAGTTTGGTAATATGTTAAGAGTAGTAAGTTCATAGACTTCAAAGTAATACTGTCAATTAAAAATGTTTATCATCTGTGGCGTAATGGCTAGTGCGTTGGGTGCAATATCCGGGAATCCAGGGTTCGATTCCTGTTGGGATAATTAATTTTTTTTGTATTTTGAACTTTTCTACTATCTCTTACGGTTCTTAAGATCGTTTTTTTGTAAAATGATCCGATTTTGTTCATTTAAGAACGTGAAATTTCTTTTGAGTTCTAGATCACACTCAAACAACTTCGGCTCGTTATTTCTTTTTGAAGTACTGTGTTTTCGGACAGATAAGATAAAGCATTACAAAGTTGGGTCTAAACTGATAATAATCTGAATCGAATGTTACCTTCATATAAACCAAATTCTTCTTGAAACATTTTGTATAAATATTATTGTTCGTTATCATTTATATTAACATACTAATTCACACACATACTCACGCACAAACAAACAGTGTTATGTGTTTTATATCCGGTGACAAAGCGTAAAATTTGAACATATTTAAATAAATATGATGGATCATTGTTGTTCATCCATTGTCACTGGCTGGAAATACTGCTAATCATTTTTAACCGCTCATCAACAAATATGTAAACAACATTTGCAGAAATTTAACACTTACTAATTGAATTATTTAAACAACAAAAAATACAAACAAATTAATTAATTTCACATTGATTTATCGTTGATTGATTTTATCCAATTGAATGTCCGTTGTCACCATGACAACGCTGACATCTCAAAAAGTAGTAGGGTACACTAAGACCATAAAGCCGAGCGGTACTGATTTGCCCTCAATGTTATTAACTCCTTAAACCATTTGGAGATATTCAAGTACATTAAAAGGGGGTTTTGACGAACCTTAAGCTCAGAGAGGTCGTATAAGACTGATCGACCCAGAAGAATAAGGCATAGTAAGCGTTGGGCAGATGAGTCATTGCATCTTCTTCTTCCTAACTGTGGCAGCTCCTGGCCATAGCGTACTGGCAGTCCAAAACATTTTACAACGATGCCAGTGCCCTGTTGATGACCTCCTTAAAGAAACAATTCTTTCGTAATGTCTCGAATTGTGCTCTGGTAGGATCCTGTTGGTATGACAAGTAGTGCGTTCCTTTTGCCACCTTATATTTGCCTTGTTTAAGTAGTTTTCAGTTCGCAAAGTTGGCTTTTAGAGAGTTTAAAAGGTTTATTATTTTTTTTAACTAAAGTGGGCAGACACTTTGGATCAAGGAAAAATTTTCAGACGGGTTTCATTTGGTGGTGTCGTGTGTTGATTTATAAAAAAAAAAGTGGTTTTTTGGTGATATTTAATATTCTTGTCATTTGTGTGCATTGTGGTGTAAATATGAAGCAAGCGAGGCCAGTTTTTATTAATTAGTGGTTTTTTTTTTTTAACAATCTCAATTAACCAGAACTGGAATGGATGTGTTCAATATATCACACCTTTCAATTTTATGAGATGTTGATGTCTCACTATTTATACAACAACAACATCAATAACTGCAACTGACTTGTGCCGATCTTATCGCAATCTTGGCACAATTCTTTGCTCATTTCTTCGATGGAATATATTGTACATTCTGGTACATCCTAAATAAAGGTCTCGAATGATAGAATCTCAAAACAATGCAGCTCCAATACAGCGAAATTCAATTACCTTACACAAAATTGCGCAAATTCAGACGGAGCATATAACCAAAATATGTGATACTTGAGCTCTTTTTATCGAAAATGGTAGAAAACTTCTAACTTAGCAGAACTTCTGCTGTAATGACAGCAGTTTAAAGTCATGGATAAGATTAGTGGTCACACAGACCATAAGTCTCACAGTTTCATTCAAAATCGTCAAATCTTTTGCCCCAAAATATATATTGCAGATGGGATTTCAGAGGAGACGTACCTTTGTGCTAAATCTTTTTATACAGGGTGTCGCCAAAGTATTCTCTTTCTTCTTTCTTCGATTATAGTAAATACTTGGGAGTTTCGATATGGAACGATACCAAACTACTGCAGAAAGGATAAAAATCGTAACTTTTTATTTGGAAAACGGAAGAAGCATTATTTCTAAACAAAGAAACTATCGACGATATTTTAATGTCAGATTTCCTTCTTCTAACCAAACGATATTGCAGATTGTTGTCTTTGGGGTTATCTGAAAGAACGGGTTTAGGTAAACAAGCCACAATGCTTGGAACAATTTAGAATATTAGACGAGAGATTTTGAGAGATATCTCAAGAAACTTTACGAAAGGTCTTGGAAAATGTGCTGAAAAGAGCCCCATAGTTTTCAGCACGGAAGGGAACATCATTTTTCGTAAATAGTTGGTAAACACTTTGGTCTTAATATTTGTTTGGCTCAAACTAAATTGATGCGGAACAAATCAACTGTGAAATTTTCTGAAAAGAAATTAAAATACAAGATGCGTTGTGTTGACTACAGTGAAACCTCTATACTATTTAATAATAATAATACATTAATCATAATGATGTTATTGACTTGAAGAGGATGGATAATTATGTGGTGGTGATTTGGCTGCCCTAGCTAGCGCTGCTAGCTGCTAGTGCAGCTTCCACAACTAGACCTAGTTGATGATGATGATGATTGCCATTATAATAATATATTCGACTAGTTTTCAGAGTTGTTGAGAGTTATTGCGTTTCTGTTTAATATTACACACATACGAACAAAACAAAACATAAAATAAAAGTGTGGAGGGCATCGCCCTCGCGCTCTCTGTTGCTTCTATCCATCCACAAGCTAACTAAAGCTAAGTTTGTTTGTTTGTTGTTGTTCGTTCTGATCTGTTCTGTGTTTGGGTTCGCTTCTCTGTTCTCTGTTTTGTGTGTATTGCGTTGCCCTCCCTGGTGCTTGCTGTTCGTCGCTCTAGCTCTAGCCTCTAGCCGTACGTAGTGTTTGACTCATCATTTCATTTGTACTATATATCATATCACATCACATACACTAACACATATTTCAATAATTCTTGTGATTTTTTTTCTCTCAGTGGTTCAGTTTCATTTCATTTCAGTGCGTATGTGTGCATGAACCAGCCTTAATCCGATACAATCATAGGTTGCAACCGAACGCAAAGGAAATAATCCCCTTTTGAATGAATGATATAATGGGAGGGGGGATTTGGAGCACTGTGACCTGTAAGATCTATTGTGCTGCCTCATCTGGCGCCTAGTGGACAAGGGTCTCGTCTTAAAGCACCGCGTCCTGTCTTGTTTGCTTCAGAAAGTAAAATTGTAGAGGCTGCCCTGGGCGGGCTACACTTCGACCATAGGGTCCATTGTGATGCCTAAGGATGTGAGAATGTGAGTGGAGTGGAAGGAATTTTTGTGTATAGACTAGGATATGCGGCTGCCTACGGCCGACTATGATAGGAACTATATCGATATTCATCTGGAGTTCGTGAAGGAAACTGCAGAAAACCATTTCAAGCATAACCGGTTACTTCATTTTTGTCCATACGCCGACAGTTTAGTCAATTAACCGTCCCTTTTTTTATAATAATTGACAAACTGCCGATGTCGGGAATCGAACCCATAACCTCCCAGTTTCCAAGTAGGCAACTGCGCAGACATAACACCTTAGACCGCTCGGCCACTTGGGCTGGTGAGATTAGGGATTGTAACTCCCTTGCACGTATCTGGTAGACTCCCAGACCTTTTATTATGTTGTGTTAGAGGGCGTCACAGACTATTAGGGGCTGATTCGGCGTTTCCTTCATTTCTCCACAAAACCTGCAGTTGGACTTATTTTCCAAGGTTAGTTTCCCAACGGCTAGCTCACCAGAAGTGTCGTTACTCAGATCAATTTAGGTTTTGTATCTTTTACGGTTAAAGTTCCCGAGAAGATTCTAGATCGGCCTAAGCTCGGGAAGGTTCCTCCAGTGTGTGGTCCTCTTGGTGTCGTCTTTTTCGTTTCTGATCTCCTCTCGATAGATGTGATCACTCAGTCCGCAGAATGGCTATAAGAGATGTCGATGCTCCCTTCTTCACCAGACCAGATTTAAGTAGTTAGTATTATTCTAAGAGTTTTTCGGAAAAACCAAATAGATAAGGCACAAATAAATGATAAAACTTTGAAAAAGAACGTCCCTATTCCTGTCGATAGCACTGCAGTTCCGAATAGTAGGTAGAAGGAACACTGATTGGTGCAATCTAATTTCACCACTTCATCGAATTTTTGATATTTTATTTGTATTATTTTCTCAAATACATCGAAACAATTTGATCTGGTGGTATGCATTTTATTGCGTTATGAAACAAAATGTAAATACAACCAAATAATATTGGACAGACGGACATACAATGGTCACCACCACCACACGTGAAGCACGTGAAGATGTTTGTGTGCAGATGAAGACTCAAGCAAGACAAATAAATAAACTTCTTATACATATTATATTTACTTGTACTCTAGGTACGACCGATCTTCGTTCGTCCCTCCCTTCTCAAGCCCCGTCTACGTAATATACTAGAAAAAAATAAAATCATAGAAATATAATATATAATGTTTTTAGTCTCGAACGGACTTGAAATGGTTGGGATGGCTTCTTCTTATTGTTGCAACGGTAAATTATATAATTTTATAAGATATTTTTGTTGGCTTTTGTATGCTTTTATATAAAAGATTTACATAAAAAATAAACCTTTTTTTTTGTAACATAAAAGTGCGGGGGGTGAATGTGGGAAGAAGGTAGAGATGATCTTCTTTTGAGGGTTTAGTTTAAATATCGTTATTGGACGGATGGTTCAAGTCGGGAATTGAACGAAAACGACAGACGCTCTACTAATTTTGTTCTACATTTCTTATGTCATCTTGGCACGTCAATTGGTATCTAGAATTCCGCATTGTTTATAGTCTTCACTTTAGATAATATGCGCGCTTGCTAGTTCTTACTTTGTTCATGGGAGTAAATATGACCACTCTGCGATCTTGTCTTCGTACTTCAATAGACAACTACAGTTTCGCACTGTCGCCAGTTCTCTATTTAGATAATGAAAGATTGCTGGAAACTAGTCTTACTATTGCCATGGGGAATTCTAGATTTCAATTGGTTTTAACAAAAAAACAAACCAAAAGATTGCAGAGTTATACTGCCTCCTTTGACATTTCATAACAAGTGCACAAGACTGACGTAAGATTGAAAAAGCTAAGATTGCCTAAGATTGAAAGCTAGCTACAGAACTTATGTACGAAGCTTAAGAACTTATCCGGATGGAAATTATAGGTACATTTTTCTTGAGGCGCTGTATCAGGAGCAGTAGTAAGCAAGTAGTCCTTTCTAGATCTTTTATACCGATATCTAAAGGACAAGAAATTTGTGGACTAAGAGTTGGTAGTTTGTGCGACTAAATCCGACTTTGATGAGAACTATGCCGTATTCATCTGGAGTTTTTGAAAGGAAACTGCAGAAAACCGTCATTAAGCCCTCAGTTCCGAGTAGATTGCCTTTAACAGGACCACTCGGATTGGTGCTATGTATCAACAAATTGCAACAGGATGATAGTATCTGCTGATCCTGGAAAACGTGAAATAGACATTTTTAGTGGCCAAACAGTCTCTGGTATGAATGAAATGCGTGGAAATTTTTTTGCGTTGACGGCAATGCGCGGAAATTTTTTGGAAGTCGCCTGTAATATTACGCAGTTTATGAAAAAAGTTGAATAAAATTGATAATGCGTTTGATTCAAATTAAATTATAAACGCCTGTTAAATATCATTTGAACTCTTCTGATCTTGGCTAACGGTATAAACGAGTCAGGCAGAGTCACATATTAAAATTTAAAATAAAATAAAAATCTCTATTTTGTTGTTTTTTGTTAAATATGAACTAGGTGTGCGTAGTTTTTTGATTGGCTGCTGCCTCCAATTGGCTGATGGTATATAGACAGTGTTCCGCACATTTTAGCGGAAGCATAATACAAATAACTTCTTCTTTTTTTTTTTGGTTAATTAAAATTTCTTTTTTTTAAATAAACAATTTTTGTTTGAAATCTTTTTTTCATAAAAGCATTATATAGCGGGTATTTGAGCAATTAACTCCGTTAGTTGTTATTTTCACTTGTTTGTTTGAAAATTCGCTAAAAGAAGGTGGCAACTTATAGCCTTTATTTTGAATTGCAATAGATGGTCTAAAATCCGGCATTAGTGAAAACCTTCCCTCATCTGTTAATTGAATGAAATAATTTTTAAAAGGCAGATAACAATATTATAAATGTAGGAGTGCAATGTCTGCCACCGTAGTCCTGCTGCCTATATCATATTAATTAATAAATTAATTAATATGATATAGTGTCTTTGTTTGTTGCTCGAACAAATATATTTGTCTCTCTCTCTGCGTAGAACACATTTTTTGAAAATTTTATTCCTGTGATATTATAAAATATATTTTATATAATAAATAAATAATTAAATTATTTGCAGCCTATATAAAAAAATTTTTAAGTAATAAAATTTTCAAAAAATGTCTTCTACGCAGAGAGAGAGACAAATATATTTGTTCGAGCAACAAACAAAGACACTATATCATATTAATTAATTAATTAATTAATTTGATATAGGCAGCAGGACTACGGTGGCAGACATTGCACTCCTACATTTATAATATTGTTATCTAGCCTTTTAAAAATTATTTCATTCAATTAACAGATGAGGGAAGGTTTTCTAATGCCGGATCTTAGACCAGAAGAATTGCGATACGACGTAGATCACGCAGATCGTAATATTGTTTGAGTAAGCTTGTGCTCCAATGTCCCATGCAGTACTTAATGTATTGTCGTTGTCATGTAATATATAAATAATGGTCGTAATATTTGCATATATTGGCGAATAATCAAAACACGTGCAATATTATTATTGAAAATAATAATTGCATTAAGTAATACATTTACATGTGTGTGTGTGTGTGTGTGTATGAATGTGTGTACATGCATGTGTTCATATTACTTTTATAGTTTAGTTGTTCAGTTTTATAGACTCGTGTACTGTACTCAGTACTGTAAGAGTGTAAGCTGTGTGTAACAACTGTTGTGTCATAAACTCATTCCATACAATACAATCACAGACGACAAGCCAAACAAATAGAAGTCACACAAGTCACAAGTCACAATCGACCAACAACTCAACACCAACAATCAATTTGAAAAAAAAGTTCCACATTTGATAACGATCCAATAGTAATAATAAAAGTGTTTTCAATGTCACACACACACACAGTACTTATAACAAGTACAGGGTGCTCTCAAGGCTAATCAATTACACGGAAATTAGACATGCACGCAGGAGGTATGGTGTTCCGTACGTTGTGATGTAGATAGGAATGTAAATATGTTATGAATTAATAATTTATAATGGGGGGAATTGGGTGCAATGCGAACTTTTAGATCTATTGTGCGCCCTCCCCCCCATCTGGTGTGTGACGAGGAATGGCCTCGTCTAAGAGCACCTCTTCCAGTCCTGTTTCTTTCAGGAAGTACATACTCTGGATTGAGTCTTGGGATTGTAGCTCCCTTGAACGTATCTGGTAGGGTCCCAGACATTTTATTCAGTTATGTTGTGTATGAAGGTTTCACAGACTATTTGGAGGTGTTCCGGAGTTTCCTCCATTTCTCCACAAAGCTGCGGTTGCCCTCATTTCCCAAGCCTAGCTTCTTAAGGTGTCCCGTGTGTCTACAATGCGCTGTAAGAAACCTCGTCAATAGCCGCAGTGTGTTTTTACTCAAGCCCATGCAAAGTTCCCGTGATATTTCTTGGTCTGCCTGCCTGAGCCTCAGAAGTTTCCTCCAGGGTGTGACTCTCTTGGTGTCTTCATTCTTTCTGATCTCCTCTCGATAGAAGCGATCACCCAGTCCGCAGAATTGCTCCGGTTCTGAAAAAGAAGATGATGCTCCCTACCTCGACAAATGACCCGCTATCCTATTCTCACATGTCCTGGGACCGAATTCCTTTCGGTTTCCCTTTGTTTTTACCATTCCTTGTTTGATTTAACTATATCTAATTTTTTCCCCTGATATCCTCGTGGTAAATACATTGAATTTGCCATAACGACGATTTTTAGAAAGGTCAATTCAATATTGCACATAGCCATTCTAAATAATAAACCTTTTTATTTATATCTTGGAGCGGCCTGTCTAAGCTGTTGGCATTCTTTTCTTAATTTAGAATGACCTTAGTCAAGGTCATTTGGGTGTTTTTTTGTTGTTGTAAAGTAATTCATAATTAATTAATTGTCAATATTAATTAGAATTTTGAATTGAATAAATTATTTCGTAACAATTATATTTGAATTTGAATAATACCAGAGGACATTTAAAATACTTTCTAAATTACTTGATGTTTCCACAAAGAATATAATTGCATGAGAGTTGCTCCCGTTACATATTTTATTGCACTCTCGTCCGATTTGCGGGATCATTTGTCAATTGAAAGTTACTCAATCCGGTATTTCTCCATTTCAAAAACGTATTTTCAATAATCGTTCGAGAATAGCACAAAACGTTTTCTTTATCTCTTTATCAGTTAGCTGCACGTTACCAAAAACCTAACACAAGGCCTTAGGGTCCAGGATTTAGAAAATCAAGCCTTTAGGGTGATTTATAGGAGATTAGAGTGTGTATTAAGGTTCTGTTTTATTTTTCATGACAACTCACTGACAAACATTGCACAGCCTAAACCGTGGTGGGTCTAGATGCATGAAACTTTGCACAGAAGTTCCTTATATGACGTAGATGAGCATATAGAAAGGGTTTTTGAAAATTCATCCACTAAGGGGATTAAAAAGGTGGTAGAAAGTTATATGGAAGGTGGTTACTTTGCAGCTAGAAATATAAAAATTGGTGTTTACGCTTTTATTTATAAATAAAAGTCAGTTGTATCAACGGTTTTGGAAATTCCACATCCCCCTAAGATGGTTAAATAAGGGGCGAAAGTTTTTATTGGAAATGGGTCATTTTTCAAGTCGCATGATTCCTGAGATATTGCCGCGATGGGAAATCCTATCAGGCACACGGCCATAGCAACAAATAAATAAATACGCGTTTCAGAGTCATATAAGGTCTTTATAATGGCAATGTTCGCAGGAGCGCAACTGCGACGGGGGGTACTGCTAGTACAATATATCATTTTCCAATGTTTTGTAATTGGTTATTATTCATAATTACTTCTAATATGTTAATTGGTTTTTAATTTGTATGTGTTTTTTTTTTATTGTTTCAGGTATGTTCAAAAAAGAAACATTATATTTGTATAAACTTGTGGTAAGACAAAACTTTTTTTAAAACAAATCACGCACACATGTATGAATAATGAATGGTTACAGGTCATTTATATAATATAATAACAATAAACATATAGAAGTACAATAATAAAAACATTCAAAGGTCATTAAATCAAATATTTGTTTATTGTATAGATTTAACGTCATTTTTAGTTTTAATTTGAATTCTATGAAATTATTATTGTAGTTCTTGTATACAGTATGTTCAAGGTGAACAACATATCTATATATCTATTTACTTACGTACGAATGAATGTGTGTGTTATATATTATAAAATCAATCAATCACTATAACACATTTCACTTAAGGGAGTACGACCATGAAATTACTTTTCGACAGATTCGCAGGCTAAAAATAACGTTTGCTAATAAATCCCGATGTTTCAGAATTTTTAACTGTTTAGAACGCATGGAAAACTTCATGCCCGCCCAACTATTATCTGTTGTATTCAAAAAAATACTCGATAGAATTTTTTTTTAAACTAGGATAGTAAAGATAAATATTTATTAAATACATTTTTTTTATTTAAATCGAGTTTTAACCTTTTTGTTTTCGAAATATAATTGTTTAAAATTTTTTTAATTTCAAAATTACATTAATTTATCTATGTGTGTGTGTGTGTATGTGTCTGATTAAACAAGACAATGCTGGTGGGACCTACATAAAAATAGAAATTATACGCACTTTTAAAGTTTGAAAATAAATAAACAGGCCAGTTTTATTTACCCAATTATTAAAAAACAAACATGTTTATAATATTGATTTAAAAAATAAATAATCATAATATATTTTTATTAAAGAACGTCAGTCTCAGTTTTAGTTTCTCTAATGCGTCAGTAATTCTGTGCCCGATAAGACGTGATGAAACAACAAGCACACACACACACTGTTTGATTTTATCAACAAATTTGGTGAACACGCGAAATCAATAAATTATTTCAGTCAAACAAAAATGATATTTTGCACAATTTCTCAATCCGATAAGACACGAGTTTTATTTAGCACGGTCACCACACAACACGCAGTTAGCTGAGGGTTTTCATAAGAATCAAATATTAAAACTACGTTTGTCATATGATATTAAATTTTTGATATATACAAAGTGATTCAGTCAAATAATCCTATAAAACGTGTAATGCCACGTTTAGACTACGACATAAGTTGCGACACAAATGTCAGACATAAATTTCTTTACTGTAATATGGTAGACTTGTATAATAATTATTTTCAATATGATTATAATGTGTACACCTCCGCTTTATGTACGAATAGGTTTAGAAGCTGGGTTCTAAAATACAGTTTTATGCTATTGAAAGGGCGGTATTAATTTTCCATACTTTGAACGTCTATTTTGCACCAAAACAGTTGATTGATTGATTTTCTATCAAACAATTAAAAGTATATATTTTTTATATTTTATTGAATTGATAAGAACCGACCCAATGAACGTACATACATTTTTTAGTATTTTAATCTACAAACATGTCGGGCTACAATTATAATGACACAACTATTATCAAAATACTATAATTTATTAAATAAAAGATAAGGTTCGCGGGGAAACGAACAGACAACGGACGTACTTTAATGATCTGATCTGCTGATGTTGAGGGCAAATTTGGATATTTATTGATCTTAATAAGAAAATAAATTTATAAGCAAATCATCTTGATAACTATCAATATATATACGGTGGAGTATTGGTCTTGCCCCCAAAGTTTTTGATCTTGTTTTCTCGGAAATTATCAGTCGTATGTAAAATATGTACACTCCCAATCATAAAAATTGAACCAGTATGTCACATTCTAAACGTATATGTATATATTACTAAATACATGTATATCACATACAATAACACTTAGAATGTTTCAACAGATTCAATTTTTATGAACAGGAGTGTATGTACTTTTTTTTTTTGTAGAAAATTATATTAATAAACGTATACACAAATTTGAGTATGTGAAATTTCCTGAATAACTAACATTAGGGTACAATGAATAAAAAACAAGACATTTACCAAAAAAAATTTGGTGAACATTTTCGATTCAGTTTGGTTCAATTTTATTGTAGCGGACTGTATGCTGCCATAGTAAAAGGATATTTGAATTAAATAATATATATCAGCATAGCATAGACCATAACACATATTTAAGGAAATAGTTAGAATTGTATCAAGGTTAAATACTTGAATAATATTTGTATACTTTCACTTGCTCGATTACCTGCATGTTGCCTTTCTATAAAATAAAACTTTCAATTTTTTTAAATGAAAGAATTGATAAAACAACGTTAAAAATATTCTTCAGAGTTTTCACATAATCACAAATCTCTCTACCACAAAATTTTTGTTGTAAGATTTACATAAATTTGGGTTAAGTATATCAATCTTACCAACAACTTACTACCAATAGCTAATCATTTAACTTGTGTTTAACTTTCGAAATTTTTTGATTTATTGTCACTTTCTTGAATATTTAATGAAAATTTTTTTTTTTTTTTTTGATTATTCAAAATTATTTGAACACATGTGCTAATTCTATCGTCGTCATGGCTGGCTGCTGTTCACACCAGCAGTATCCTATTTTAGTTGCGTACAAAGTTGTTACGTACGACCTCGTCTTGGCAACCGCTTGATTATCTACAAGCTATGTAAGAGGAATATTTCAATCGAGTCTAATCTTTATATTTTAGATTGAAACTCGTTTGCTATGGCTTTAAGGCATACGTATAGAGAAATGTAAGGGCTCACTTTGCCGAAATCTAGGACTATTTACAGCCCCGGTATTTTAGCTGCGTTCAATGTCAATGCCATTTTTGCCGTTCCCATGTGAATTTATTGCAGCATAAATTTCCACTGTTGGTCCCGCGAAACTCGCTGTTTGTCAAAGAACTCCTTAAGTTTAGTCTAATCACCTATTATATTTCCCTGCATTATCTACTCGGGTAATTTTTACCATATACAGCCGACAATAGGAAATACACTGCTCCGCTTTGCTTATTGCGAAATGTATTTAAGGGATTTCATTCGAGTGTTACCTCAGACTGATTCTTGGGGTCGTCGAAACTCTTTAAAAGTCATGGAATCTTTTCCTTTGATTTTGGTGACAGTCCTGAATGACGACCCTTGATATTTGTTGTTAATATTAACCGAACCTGTCACGGTATTTTATCGAGAAAGTCGGAAATAAAAAGCGGTATACAGGCAAAATCAGATATAAGGACATCGAAGGGACCACATAAATAAGGACGCTATATCCGATATTGGAAGTGGCACAGAGAGCGCAAGGGGCGCGGTTGGGATTGGAGAAAGTGCGTAGCTAATAATAAGACAAAAAAAATCCTTCTTACTTGAAAAAATGTGAAGGTTGGTCGTTATAGCCGAAAAATTTCGATAAAGGTTCGTCGCTTTATCCGATGTTATTATACGCGGTATGTTGACATTGGTGTTTATATAGAGATTCGGTCGGGACCTTGCCATTTAGTCGTAATAACCGATCCGCCGTTGTAGCCCGACGATGTCAGTATAGCCCGGTTTCGACTGTATTAGTTAATTTGAAGAAACCAACTTTAAATTTGGGCACTGAGATGGATCGAAGCCGTATCGGATCTTCTATAGTAAATGATAGAGAGATTCTGTGATCTTCTTAATGAATTAAATTTTATAAATTAATTAAATAAACGATTAGTTAGTTTGTTTAATTGAATACATAACAATATGGTGTTGTTGCGCGGCGATGAATCAAGAGAAAGTTTTGCTACTAATAAAAAACAACAGTTTGAGTACTACTTGAGTGTTGTGTTGTTGTTGTTGTTGTTGTTGCAGTTTTATTACTTTGTGACCAATTAAATTATTTGTATTTTAACAAATTATGTTGTTATGACAGCAACAACGCAACGAACGCAAGCAACCAACACAACAACTTTCTATTTAAATTATTGAAGATTTTGTTGTAAAAGAAAATTGTGATAGAAAGTGTATTCATTTTTCTTTTTCTCTCGGAAGTTATATTTCTTTTAGCGTGTTATAAGAATCCGATCAAAGTGTATTTTCAGCATGTAGCACTTGTTCGATTGATGACTATACAGTTGAAATTAGGTACAGGAATGTCTTCATCATTATTACTCCATGTTTCTGATAAAAAAAATTATAATTGCGAGGCACCTTATCGAGGCGCCTGGCCTTTCAATCAATTTTACTAACTCCGATTCTAATGTAAATAATGGATTTAATACGGAGTATTTCAAACTCTAATTTGAACGGAAGAAGTGATACTGGTTCTGTTCTACCATGATAAAATATAGAATCAACTGGTTTACGATACAATATATAATTTTTCTATGGTAGTTTTTCATTCTGATATCATTTTATTAAACTTTTGTGTCTTAATAACTAATGTGAACCTTATTTAATATTATTTTAATTAAATTATTTAAAAAGAAGTATAACCTCATACGTGCGTACATAAGTATAAACAATATTTCATTTCAAAAAGAGTGTCTGTTGCAAAATTAAATAAAACGTCATCCATCGTGGGGATTTTTCAATAAACAATTTCAACATGAAACCATTAATAAATAGTCACTTTTCCTAAAACAGATCATCATGAATTTTCCTTAAATATAAGAAAACTGTATTTTCCAGATTACAATGAATTTCCTCCCTTTATACTTTTAATTACAATTGCGTAAATATATTTTATTTGATATAAAAAAAAAATTCCTTTGCCCCGTGTCGAGTATTTAAATAGATAATTTTTTTTTTTAATCAAATTTTTTATAGGAAATAATTATTTAGTACTACAAAAAAAAAAAAAAAAAAAAAAACGCCAATGTAAACAAACAATTTAAATTTTGTGTTTGTTTTCTAATGATTCGACCTTGTTCAAAGTAAAAATATTGTTGATATCCTTGTTTATATCTTTGTTGTTTTAATTTTATACATACAATAACAAATCATTAATTATGATTATAATATTTATTTATTTCTGAATAACTAGAAAATATTTTATTAAAATATATTTTTCTAAAGGAATCTTTTTTATAAACAAGTCGTGTTGTCAGTTTTTTTATATTTGTATTCTTGTTGCATATATGATGGCAATTCTATCTATATTAGCCCGTTTTTCAACTTTTGATGTACACTCTCGTTCAATAAAATTGAACAGATCTAAATCGAAACAGTCTCTCACCATTTTGATTATTCTTGCAGTAAATGTTTTTTTTACTATACTTCCATTTCTTTTTTCACACTTAAAAATATACTACTTATCTTTGTTTATAAATAAATCATTATACAGAGAGTTACAAAAGTGAACAGTTTTATGAAATGTAAGAAAATAAATATTTCAGGTCTGTTCAATTTTATTGAACGGTAGTGTACGTATTCATGCGAATGATTAGGTGAGTAGTATTTTGTATGCATGCTTTTAGTTTGATGAAATAGAAGAGAATTCTATTTTGATGATTTGTTTCATGAAATCTTATGTTGTAACGTAATATGTAACGAATAGTGTGTACGATATGTTGATATCCTACTTGCTTGTGATTGGTACCTCTGATCATGTGACTGAAGTGGTGGACAAACAAAGAAACAGTAAACAAGACGAGAGTTATAGCTGTTCACAAACATACGATTCATATATTTCAAGTGAATTGCATCGTGTGCACAGCAATGTAACTTTAGTTATATATAAACATTCAGAAAAACCTGATAAACAAGCTTCTGGCTATTGCCAAGATATGGGAGAAGCGAATCTCGTCAGAATGCTGAAGTAGAATGGGCAGTGAGAATGGGCCATAAGGTCTAAGTGCAATACTTTTTCCCGACGAAAGAAGGAGGTACTCAATTCAACCTGTATATTTTGTTTTTTATACATTAAGATATATCAATCTATCTACCTTATTGCCATGCAAATCCCATAGATTTATTTCCATCAGAATTGAGGTGTGTATTTCAAAGTTACTTTCTAATCAGAAGTATAAAGAATATATCAGCAAATACTGTCAACCGTACAAAGATATTTGATAAGTACATAAACCTGAAGGAATGCGTAATGCACATTATTGAGAATTCAGCAGATGTGACGTTTTATGGCGCCAACAGTAGTGGGGCAACTCTGATATTTACATCCGCATTATTTCGCAAAATATAGTTTGAAGAACCCTGATAGATAGATAAATGTTCAACACCACCAGAACCTTGAACATAAAATACAAAAACACATTATTACACAATTATTAATTATCTCTTTTTGACTAACATCAAAAGATAATTTTAAAGTTAAGATATGATATGCGTGAGAGTGTGTGTGTGTGTGTGTGTGTGTGTGAGTGCTGTGCGCCCGCTGTTTTTTGTGAGTGATTAAAGGACGTTTAAAGTATTATAAATATTGAGATGCCAATCATTTATTTAAAAACATAAAAATAAAATAAGTAATGCAACAACTAACTGAGTTAATTGTTTGAATACCCAGTATATACTGAGTTGTATATCAATGTTTGACTTGTCCCACAATTCAAACGAAAATCTCTTATGGTTTTAAAGATGGACATGTTTTTCGCTTTCCGAGAAACTTTTGAGTACAAATTATGAGAAAACTATTGAGTTTATGGATTAAATTGTCAAACAAAAGTTGTGTATTTAAAAAAAAAGAAGATTTTTAAAAATTAAATATTGTTATTAAACTTTTGTTATATCTTACGGATTCAAAGATAGGTAGTTTTGTCCGTTTCGCCCAAACATGGCCATTAACGAACTTGACTTTTCCCTTTTTTGCTCTAGACCTCATAACAAAAAATTTCAGCTCGTTATCTCTTTTCGTTCTTGAGCTATCATGTCCACGGACGGACACACGGACATGTCGAATTAGGCAAACATTCATGCCTACGATCAATATATTTAAGCGTTACAAAGTCATGAACAAACTTAATATACCTTGTATATTTACATATACTGGGTATAAAAAATAAAAACCTAATTAAAATGTTATTTTTACGAATTAGTTGTTCGTACTTATTACGTGAACACACGGAAGTGTTTGATTATTATATTTAGGACCTAGGTCACTAAAATTTAATACGCACATTCTTTTCATCATTATTTTTTTATGGTCTCCTAAATTTATATTATATACATGGATTTATTTTTATGGTGGTGTCATTTATTCTATTTATAGGCTACTGAAAATAATTTAGAGATTATGTTTCTTTGCCAACTGCGACATCTAAAAATTGTCCAGAAGTTGTGGGCCTTCTGTGTGGCGTATGGTCTCGACAGAATCTTATAGCTTCATCTGCTTAAAATGGCACCTCTTGACCGGAGGCGTCTCGTCTTCGGGTGACAAGTTGTTCTCAAGGAGGGCACAGAACACCATTTGGTCTAGGTGCTAGGAACCCGTATGCGGTACCCTTCTTTCTGATTATTATTATTATTATGGCTTGTTAATTCATCTTTCATTAACAAGCCATTTCGCTTTTTTTAGTAGCGAATTTCCACCAAAGAAAATGTAGCTATTGTTTTTGTATCGATCAAATTGATAAAAATTTCTTCAAATTTCCATGGATCCTACCTACTTGATGTTAAAAATGACCATCGTTAAAATTTATATATGTATATCAACATAACATATATATATACGTTTATATGTCTGTGAACTCTCTAGCAGTCACAGTTTTATTCTGATTGAAATGAAATTTGGAAATGATGGTTTGAAGGGAGTGGGAAACATGTTGTGTTTTCTTCTTTCTCTATACACCCTCTTTCCACTTGACCGATGCCATTTAGTGATAAAATGAGCCTTACAAATACTAAAATCATATCAAATACAACATTTCAAGTTTGATCAGACTAAAATTATGACCACTAGAGAGTGATATATGTATTCTAAGGAAATTCGCCGCTAAGTTGACGCAGGTCCTGCGTAACGAATTCTTTTATCTATTACATATTATGAGGTAAAGTATTTTGTCAGTGGAAACAAAAAAGAACTGTATAAAATGATTATTCGAGTACATTAGCGTGTAATCATGACTCCACCCCACCTCATATGCTCGTACATTTATTACAAAGTGAATGTGGTATTAAAAAATATAATTTAGAGTATCATACTATATGATTAACTGGTTATGGTTCGGTTAATTGACAATTACAGTTTGGTTTATAACAGAACAACATGTGTTTATCTACCTCTCTCAGAATAGAATACAAAAATATGAATTAAATAATTATTATACTAATTTACAGAGATTATTAAAGCGAATGAGAAACTACAATATCCAACAGACTTTAAATAGGAAGTTTTTGTAATGGGGATCATTCATTTGTTTTCAATTTATTCAAAAACCTTATAGTTCCGGGGGGTTTACTATTCTATGATCCATGATTCCGTAAGTTAGCGAACGTTTGTTTTGTTTCGAGAACTGTTAATCTCTCTGAATTATTCTATGTAGAGACAAGATAAACGTCAAAATACTGTTAGAATGCACTGGTAATCTTTACATTTTTAGCCAATGGAAGAATCACAGGTTATACTAACCCCAGGGAGATATCCTTGCGGAACCTGTACACTCTAGGTACAAAGAAAAAAACCACACTTAGAAATCAATAATAGCTGGAAAATTGATGAGAATGCAGAATAAATTGTAAAATATTTGTGTTGACTAAAAATGTCAAAAAAAAAACGTTTTTGTTTACAATATTGCACTTTTTGGTTAGGTGCCAAAATTTTGTGTTGTATCAATTAACTTTAGGGGAAAAGCTTTTGTGTCTATTTGGACATATTTTTTCACACAAACTGCGTATAAAAAACAAATGTATATAATCAGGAGGTATCACAACGCATATGATTTCAAAAAATTAGAATACATAAATAAATTTTATTATTTTGCATAAGAATGAATTATTTATGTAACGTTATTCACTCACTGTGTAAGTAATTTATGTTTTTATTATTATTTTTATTAATTAATTTTAGTCACGCAATTACCTAAATATTTGTGGTTTATTGATTCAAATTACTTCACACATTTTTTAAATATCACACAATTCTTTTTTCAACATTCCTAATTCATAAAATAGGATTAAGTACTCAATATATTAGGATTAGGAAACAATTCCAAAAAGTATTCAATTAAAATTGTTGAGTACCTCGTTTATGATATTAAAATGAATTGAAGGTTATGGGCACAACACAATGCTTTTAGTATCTTTTGAAATTACTATTTTTACTATCTAGTAAATCTACAAATCTTACTGAATCTACAAATTTTCGAATAATTGGATTGGGTTTTTTAACCTAAGGTTGGTTTTTTAACGGAGGCAAATTTCATCCTAATAAAAATCGAAATTCAATAAAAAAATTATTTGTTCCTGATTTGGATGAAACTCACTATTTAAGGTAAATTTAACCCAAAAAATACGAAAATCGTGCTCATTTGACGATCTGGTGAACGACTTACGAGATATCGCTGAAAAGCGAATAAAAGAGAAATTAAATAGCACCGAAGTGGGCATATCTCAGCAACTATCCATTTAATCGTTAAACCAACTAGATTTTTGTGTTTTTTGGGTCTCAATTACCCTAGAAACTAATTTCCATTCAAATCGATGACTAAAAATTTTCAATCTTTCCCCGATTTTTTCTAAGGGGTCTGCCTTAGAAAAATTTTATGAAAAAAATTTTTTCTTTCCGATTTCGATAAAACTCAGTATATAAGATAATTATGACCTAAAAAATTCAAAAATCGTATTCAAAGCGCTATCGGATGCATTATTTTCATCTCATTTGCATTTTAAAAATCAATAGAAATGGATAGACAGTGTACTCGCCATCTCAAAAACTATTAGAGCTATCGATGTTTTGACTAAAAAATTAAATTCCTTGAGTGAAATTTAGTGGATTTCAAAAAAAATTTTATTAAAATCGGATAAAATTTGCACATGTTAGACCAAAAATGATTTTTTGGATTTTGATGACGTCATCAGGTACAAAAAATCCATTTTTTTATTATTATAGCCAAATTTTGTCCAATTTTAATGAAATTTTTTTTGACACCCACTATTTTTGGGGTACTCTTTTCATTTTTACAATATTGGAACGTGTAGCGCTTATAGATTTTGAAATACAAGTACCATATTCAGAGTCTGAACTTCAGACCATTTCAAAGCTAAAAAAGATATCTTGGTTTTTATATCAAAATTGAATACTTTGAATGAATTTGGCCATTTTATGAACACCTAGACCAAATATTTATGTTTGCGATCGATATTTTCAAGCGTTACAAAGTCGTACTAAACTTAATATACCCTGCGTGTATTTACTTATACCCGGTATAAAAACTGCAAATATACTTGAAAGTTTCAATAATTTTCATGGAAAAATCAAAACAGTTTATCGAAAAACTTGAGGAAATATATTAATAATGGGAAATTTTGTTGAAAAAAAGTAGGGATTGACCTACTAAAAAGTACCAAGACCGTTATAATAGACTTGTCAATAAATTTCTTTTGATGTTAAAGGTTATTAACAATGATGCAGTTATGATGAATCATATAAAGGACCTGTTCTAATCGGGATTTATCATTAATAAAATTTACTAACTCTTTAAGGACGTTCATGCATAACTCAATTCAGTAGTTATCCTCCCTCAAAAATTTAAAACCTGTTGTCGATCATTTCTGAGAGTAATTATCGATTAAAATCAAACTTTGAACACAGCGTCTTATGGAGAACAGAATTTGTTTGTACTCAAAATTATTTATACTAACTATATTATTAAAGTAGACACCATAATAAATAATGTTTATAAATATTCTTTGAAATATGCAGTTTATATATTTGCATTAAAAAAATGGTGATGACGAACATTTGAATTAATTATTTAATAAAATTAAAACTGTTTTGTTAGGTTTGTTTTTGCCACCATATTTTGAAAACAGACCACAGTAAAAAAATATACACATACAAACAACTATACAACATAGTTGATTTTCAGATCTGTTAAATCAAGTCAAATCAATTACTAATTTACATTTACTGATATTTTACAATAAATACTTTTAAAATATTTAGAAAAAAGGTTATAAATCGTTGTAAGATGTTGGTTGATTCATATACTTTACATGTTTTTAAAAAAATCCTCAATACATTATTTATTATTAGAGATAGTACTCATTTGACTCTCTAGCGTAGCACATGAACGTCCTTAAGTAACTATTTTCTCAGGTATATATGTGTAAATAAATATTAACAGTTATATGACTTAATAAAAGTGGACCATGATGACCATACCTTTGCTTACATATGCTAAATAATATTTTGTCACCAATATGATTTTAAAACGTATGCATTTTAATATGTATGTTGGTATGTATGTATGCATGTATGTATGTCCGTTTGACATACTTAATTACAACATAGAGAAATGTAAAAATAAATGAATACATGTCTCTTACAAAGTTTTATAATTACTTTTACCTTCAGTGTTGTTTTTTTTTTTGGAAAATTTGTAGGCCATTTAAAAATACAACACAAAGATTTATATCTATCAATCTCACTCTTGTTCTTATCAATTTTATTATGTTCACTTTCAAAATATGTAATAATGTATTATGTAATATAGATCAACTTGTTTTAATTAATGTCATATTTTTAAAGCAGTATTGCAATTGTGAACGATTCTGTTTCGGATATTAAATTTTTTTATTATTGAATTCATTAGAAAGGCTTCATACAAATATCTAGTGTAATCGAAATCAGCCAAGTAGTTTTGGAGATATTTGAAAACAAAAAGTTTTTTTTTTTAATTAACTTTTACAGTCTGTATTGAACATTTTATTTGTGTGGGAGATTTATTGCCTATGCAATTTTTCTGGATAAAAATCTGTGACACACTGTATATTATACGTTTAAGGATGTACGAGTACTAGATATAGTCTATTTATAAAATTCTTCAAAATCTTATATAGTCAATTCATAAAAAAAAGATATTTAAGAAAAAAACCTTGACATTTCGGGCAATTAAGTTACCGCGGACAGAAATAATATTTAAATATCTTTATTTTTAGGCCCGTCATACCGAAATTATCAATCTCTTTATTAATATTTCTATTTTCTATTCCGTAGTTTTTTTTTTTTTATTTGTCTTATTTTATTCCAAGTGAAAATTATCAAAATATGTGGATGCTCACTGGTTTCTCCATAAAAGCAGCAATGCATTAAAACTCGAACTTTAACATTAAATAATTTATTCAAGATCCCCCGTAACCCACCCGGAAAGTTTTATAATTGATTTATATGCACTTCAACTTTATGTAAAAGAAAATCAAACCTTAATCTTTTTGAAGCTCCATTGCTCGTACATCCTTAATATAATTCAAAATAGATCACATTCTACTTACGTAATCTAAAGTAGCTGTTTTTGCTGTGTGTTGTGTAGGATATGAATTTTTGATTAGCGTTCGGAAGAAGAAGTCTCTTGAATCCGTGTGGGTTGATAGTTTGTGTTATTTGATTGCGTAGGGCTATTTGTTTAGTTCAACTCACTCACACATATGTAGGCTTTGTGCATTTTAGTATGTAAAAATCTACCAACAGTATTCTTTATATTGAGTGTCTTCTTAAAAACGGATTGTTTTTGTTATTTAGTCATGATTCATGATAAACTGTATGTTTTTCGTCATCAATTTTTTTTTTACAAGAATTTACAGGCAAATATATGAGTGTACATATTATTAGAAATAATATTACTAGATGAAACTTCATGTCCTTTGTGTCGTAATTTAAATGCTAAATATCTCTAAAAATTTGGCATATTATTTCGCTACCATACTGTATATAATATTTATACATTCACAAGTTTTTTCGTAATTATTTCAGTAGTACTTAGCGGTACGTGGTTTTTAATATACGTACACAGTAAGTAGATATGTACGGGTGTGTGTATCTACCTACGTACCTACGTACAGCTAACAGTGCTGGCAGTTCTTCATTCACAAATAGTACTGTTGTTGTAGAATTCTGTTACAAATACTAAATGTGCTCTATTTTAAATATTACTGAAATGATTTGGAAGATTGTATTAAGGCGGGTTGTCGTCACTTTTCCTTTTTTTTAGTTTACTCTTGGTTAGTTGATCTGCCCACTTTGGTTGGTTCAGATATTAGTTCTAATTGTGGCACCATATACTGCAAGGAATTGAATCGCAAGAAGATAACACCCAAGTACAGAGTACCTTATCTCCTAAGCCTTCTGGTTGGGATGTTTACCGATCACTGCAGACTCAAAAGTCATCTATCCCTCATGAGGTTAGAAGGCAGTTCGATCTGTCCGGACTGTAACGGGACGGATGATACGCCGTTCCACCTTCTGGCAGAATATCCTAGAAAAGCCAGAATCATGTATCTAGCCTTCGACTCGACCGAATTGGGGCAGTCTGAGGTAAAACAACTAAAGTGGAACACAAAGAAGGCAGGTAGGTTCGACAACGAACAGTTGGACGAAACAAACTGGGGATGGGTTAAGAGTGGGTAAAAATGCCTAAGAAGGCCTACTTGCCACTACCACAACGACAGTTTTCGCAGTGGATGTAATTGCTACTTTACCGTGTGTTTCTACACACGGTCTCGGAAGACTTCAAAAGGCACCAATATTGCTGTAGACAATTGCGCAGGACCTTACCTTCTAGTGTGTAAAAATTTATGTAAGACTCAGTAGACTTGTGCTAGATCTAAGTTTAATATATAAAAGTGAAACGATTAAAGTATTAGTTGTAAATGAAACCATTTAATATACGTAGATAGATGGATGAAGATGTAGAATAGAGCGTGTAAAACCACCAAGTACACATAATCATTGTTCATGAATAAGTAATAGAAGTAAGAATACATTACAGTTACACACATTGGTTAACTATCTTGGTTGGTGGTGCGATGTAATGCTACTCTGCTTCTAATGATGAGAAAGAGTTACTAGCTATAGTTAGGGCTCGCTGAAGAATAACAAGCTAGAGCTGATGATGATGTCCAATAGCAAAACAAAACAAGAGTATTCACACAGTTGATGCTAAGATGAAAGTAAGCTTGTTTGTTTCATTATACCTTTTACTACTACTATGACTATGCAGGCAGAGTTACTTCATGTGGTGATGAGATGAGATGAGATGTAGATCATCTTCTTCATGCCTGTGTTGCATTGCTCTGCTATAGTCTGATCTGCCATATTATATAGTTAGATCGGGTGTAACTACATGTGCGTTTGCATATACAGAATGTTTCAGGAGCCTTGTTTAATTATGGACAAGATAATATCAGTCTGGGTATTAAATATATCTCGATATTCCAGGCTGAAGTGTATGCCATAAATAGCTGTACAATCGAGAATCTTCTAGCGAAACTACAAAGTTAGAATAATATATATATTTTATACGATAGTCAGGCCACCGCTTAAAGCGTAAACTCCAAAATTGTCGTAGAGTGTATAGTCTAGATAGAAATACCAAAGTCACTATTGGCTGGGTGCCTTGGACATTCAGGAATCGATGGAAACGAGAAGACTCAATAAAAGCACAATCAAATACAAAATAAAAGAATAGACGGTACAAGAATCCAAGCGCTCTTGGACGTAGGTCAGAAATGTAACTGTCCAAATATGGTGAACCAGTTAATTTATATTTTCATCCCAATATTATGAAATATTACAAAACATTACCGAATCAAATATACAACGAAAACATGTTGTTGACAAACAAAAATTTAATTTATAAATTCATTCATAATATATATAATGTTGTTAAATATCCAATGTGGTGCTATGTGCTCTCCGAAACATTGCCCGACCGTTAAAACTGATATTCAAGATATCTTTACTCAAACGAGTGCAGTTTGTCGTATACACTTGTAGGATCTTGTGGAAAATCTGTAAAGCCGTAAATGGGGGAGCCAAAACGGTTTAACGATTTTCACCACAAAAGTGGATCACTCATTAAACGAGTATTTTTTTCAACGAGTTTTCCACCTTCTTTTTTTTATAAAATATATATTTTAAGTTGATCTTTTTTCTTCTTTACAAAATAACGGGGGCGTTTTATTTTTATTTTTTTTTGGTGATTGTGTTCAGTGATGACATGTCGCCAACCAGTGTCTCACACATTTTGTGTTACGCAGTAAATGTGTTCCAAATTCAATTTAAAAAAAAAAGATGATACCTCGAAGCTGCCGGTGGGTGTGGGAGTATGTTTATAGGACACACACGCTTCATATCATCATTCATCATATATCTCTAGAATGAATTTGAGACAGTTTGAGTCATTCAAACTTATTTCAATCAAATGAAATAACTGTGCTCAATCTCATATATTCCAAAACTTCGCACACGATCAATTAAATTATTTTCAAAAAATTATCGACCAGATTTGCTTTGATTCATCCTGCTTTTTGAGAACTGGCCAATTCCAGGCTAATTTCTTGTAATAAAGAGCCGGAGCCATTCTGTGGACTGGGTGATCACTAGAAGATCAGAAAGGAAAAGGACGCCAAGAGAGGCACACTCTGGGGAAACCTTCCAAGGCTCAGGCAGTCCATAAATTTTCATTGGAACTTTAACTGCAAAAGATATAAAACCTGCATTGGCTTGAGCAAAAAAAGACTGCGGCTAACGATGTCTCTTACGGGGAATTATAGACGCAGGGGACACCTTAGGGAGATAGGTTTGGGAAATGAGAGCAACTGCAAGTTTTGTGGAGAAATAGAAGAAACTTCCTGAAACACCTCTTAATAGACTATAAAGCCCTCATACACAAAATAATAAAATGTCTGGAAGTCTACCGGATACGCTGGAGAGTGACAATCCCTAGGGATTGCACGGCTAAATGAGATGCTCTAAGACGAGACCATTCCTCGTTTGGCACCAGATGGGGGGAAGCACAATAGATCTTATAGGTCACAGTGCACCAAAATCCCCCTATTATTCATCCTTATTTGCACGTGTATAAAAATTGATGGTAATAATAATGTTTGAAGCCATGAAGAAGAAAAAAAGAGTATTTTTTCTATAAAATTCATTTGAATATTTCGCAAGCTGTTACAACCAATAATTTTCCCAGTATTTAATAAATTTCTAAAGAATTTTTATAAATTTTCTATGAAATACACTCAACCAAACAAATAAATATTCATACAAAAATGTTATCAAAAATTCTTGGAAAAGTTTTACCTCACAAAATAAAACCAACCAAGTTATTAACAAACGTAAATTTTCAATAGTTCTTATATCTAAAGCCGCGTTTACACCGGAGTTTGTAACAAATGTTATCAACTTTTTGTTGGAAACACAAGTTAATTATTAACAAAATGTTAATAACATTTGGTTTTTTCTTTAAGTTTTGTTATCAACATTTCGTCACGTCAGTTTCCACGAGAATGTGGAGAGTGGAGGATGTGGTTCTTGCTGCAGCTGCCTGTGTAATTTTGGCGAACCAGAGGACACCTAGAAGATTCTGGGTTAAGCCTTCTCTGAAGGCTAGAGCTAGATACAGTGGATGTGACATGACTTTCAAGATGGTGAACATAGACCCTAAACAAGGACACATGCCACTCCATGTAAACAAATAATTGGCAAAAATAAGATGTCAGTAGCGTTCCTTCGGCACCGGAAACAAAACAGAGAGTATAAGGCGCGAGTTTTAATTGAATAACATTACGTATTTATAGTATTATAAAAATTATTTCCAGCCAAAGTATTTTTTCAATAAAATATTTTTTTAAATAAATGATAAGTAATTTCAATTTTTCAATAAGGATTTGAGTTGAAGTGATAGTTAAATTTCGCAAAATAATTACATAAAAATAAAAAAAAAAAAACATCAAATAATTAAATAGTAACCTGTAATGTTGGAATTGTAAAAATGAAAGAAATTATTGAATCAGATATTAAATTAAACTTTTATTGATTAATAATAATGCTGAAAATTAATATTTAATATAATGCCACACAATTTAATTAATTTTTGAATATTTATACTCGTTTTTGGTACTTTAAAAAGTCCTGGTTTTTTAAATCCAATTGATCCCGTTGCTTATTGTCACAAGCACTACCACTTTTACAATTGTCTACTGCACATACTTTTCCCCCCCATTTTAAATGTTTTTTAAACAGTTTTTTATTTAATAAATTTTTTTAACCAAATCGTGTACTTCAAAATGATCACTTCAAAATAAAAATAGTTACTTGTGGCTTACTTCACTTCCATTTTATTATACTATATTCACTTTGGTAAGGATGAGTATCTATCAAAAACTTGCGACCCTAGCGGCATAAAAAGTAAATATAACTTCTCCCATTTCGTTGCCATATTTTGTCAATTTTCCCGTATGACTTATATCTCCTTTATATAGCCTCCATGATGGTGAAGTTGATCCTTTGTCGTGTGAATGAAGGTGTGATGGTAGCTTCAACAAATGTTAGAAACACGTGTTATTAACTCCAGTGTAAACGCGGCTTTATATTATTTCTACTTCCTTCCAGTTTTTTAATGAGAGTACGTACACATCGTACATTGAACATTGCAGACAATCGTATATCACACATAATATATGTTAGATAATTGTTTTGTTCAATATATTATTATTGTTGTGTTTGTGAACGTCATTGATTTGTAAATGAACAGAGAGATAATAATCATAAATTAAATTATTATTATTATTATTTATTATTCGTCATTGATTGAATGACGTCATCATGCTTGTTATTGTGTGTGTGTGTGTATGTATGTATGTATGCGTGTATGTATTTATGCATGTAGCTGAGAAATCTCATAACAAAATATTTACAAAGGTTGTTCTGTTACTGAAATAATATTTGTGCCTTGGATTGAAAGATGATTCATTCATCATCCTACAGCTGGCTTCTGATGGTGTTCCCCTCTGACATCTTACGAATCATCATAAGAATATTTATCTGATTACATTGTTTGTCCAGTTATTTATTTAGGGTTTATTCCGTAATGGTAACATCAATAAATTGTAAGTTGGCATCACTTAAAAAGGAGGGGTAGGGATGGATGGATCTGTGTTCCACCATCATAAACATCATCAATAATAAATCTTCTGCTGTAAGGATCATGCAATGACTGAGAAACAAAAAATTAAATAAAATTGAATAAAAACAAAAAATTATATTTTATTTTGTTTAATAACAGACTCGGCCTTGCGCACTACCGTGCTCTAGATAAGATTAACTAAGTATAATTTATAAATAAATAATAAAAATGATTCCTCTATCATTACAATAGCATACGTCATACGACTTTTGATGATGTTTATGATTGTGGAACACAGGACCATCCATCTCTACCTCTCCTTTTTAAGTAATGCCAACTTAAAACTTATTGATGCTATCATTATGGAATACACTCTTATTCAATTAGGTAGGTAATCCTTTTGATCCTGCCCAGAAAAGGATTATTTATATTTGGTATTTAGTTTATTAAATATTCGTGGAAATTAAATCAACGAGTAATAATATCCATGAACTTATTACCACTCTCTATTTAAACCATCATAGAATTTTTTGTAATTTGGTTTTTAATTGAATGATGATATTCTTGGAAATAAAATAAGTTTCTATTAAAAAAAAAAAAACATTTTTTTAAAACAAGTATTTTATAGTAAAACTAATTTTCTACAACTTTACTTCTTATGTGTTTTTCGATTTTTTCAATATGAAGAGAGATATAATAAATTTTGTGTTTCGTCCTTCCTCTAACCTTTCCCCTTGTCGATTCTTGTTATGCTTACCATAAGAATACATTGTCATAGGAACTGAACCAATATGTAAAAATTCAACTCCCTAGGATAAGAGGAAGTGGTTCTAATTCAGCTTGCAAGATTTGACCCGACATACTTACATACATATATAGCTTGTAATAAACGTGCGTTGGAACAACACGGATTCTTAGAAATATAGTTTCAGTATTGGAATCCTGGTTTGGTAGGGAACAATTATTTCATCATATTTTTTTGTATTATCACACGAATTTTGCAATAGAATGTCTTGCAAAGAATTAAGGGGGGGTCTTATAATGTCTGGTTTTTAATGACATATAGAAATCTAAAGTGGATAGGTCTCATTGTCACAACCTAAGTCTATTATATTTGATCGTTGCATTAAACATAGTTTTTCTTTTTGTTTCAGGTATGTTAATGTATTACTCAACTTTCCATAATCTGACCAAGAAACACTCAGGTAAGGTGGTCTGCAAATCTTCCTTGACAAATACTACCATTTCCCATAATTCTACAATTTGAGGATTCATATTAACAAAACTTATATCAGCCGCATTAAATCTTGAAAACTGGTAAAGATTTTCTCACAAGTATTTAGATTGTGTGAAAATGTACAATGATATATTTGGCGACGAGTACAAGACTGCATGATTATAAACAAAGAGACTTTTTGTCTATGGGTTCACCAACACCCACAATCCTAGCAAAAAATTAAGGCTAGATGTACTGTAAATATCGCCGACAGTAAGCGGATTAAATTACATGCATTGATTTGATTTTATGTGAAAAATACGTGATGGCTAAATGTCGCTACAGTGATCTCTTTACAATCTATTAAATTTAACTTAACGTCAAAGGTGATTTCCACTGCAAGACCTTTTTTAAACGAATCTGACATTCTTTCTAGATATCTGAAAATCGACGTCACATGAATTAAAATTACTGAACAACTGATTATGTTATTTTGTATGGTATATATTTTTAGAATGAAAACTATGTACAATCTCTGACGTACATCCAATAAATGAATAGCTTGTAAGACCTCTGTTAGCATCAATAACGTAATCATTTACGTAAAACAGATTTATTTAAGAATGTTATACAACCAGCATAACATACCATCATCGGTGTGTCTTTAGAAAACGTTTATGAACTTAACGTCTCCTGCAATGTAAACAATAAAAATGAGTGCATATTGTTGTTATTTATGCAGACCCGTAGATTTCAATAGGTGAGGCAATATACAAATTCCAACATTTTTGGTTCTGTAAATGATAAAATTTTTAAAATATATGACTCAATACGACTGTGTCTAAACGATATTGACTTCTAATGCGAGCAGTACAGACTCGGCAAGGTACGGTGCGACGGAACGTGTGCGAGAGACTACTCGCAGCGTTCGGTCTATCTCGTGTCGACTCACCTCGCTTCGGGAGCACTCCATATCGAACCGCTTTTTGAACACGAGTCAAAGGAAACAAGGGGCGAGTTTACACTAGCGACATAATGTGGATTTTAACCAATCAGCAACGTCTACAACTGTCTTATCCCTTGACTGAACAAGAACTGTATTACCGGCAGAATACTCTCGGCGAGACACGGCACGAGTATATACACCTCCACTAGCAGCTCCTGGCCTTAGATTGTAGAGGCTGCCCTGTACTGGCTACACTTCGACCATAAGGTCCATTGTGATGCCTAAGGATGTGAGTGGAGTGGAAGGAATTTGTGAGTAGACTAAGAATTGGTAGGCTGTAGCTGACTCTGATAGGAACTATGCCGATATTCATCTGGAGTTCGTGAAGGAAACTGCAAAAAACCATCTCAAGCATAGCCGGTTACTTCGTTCTTGTCCATACGCCGACACTTTAGTCAATTAACCGCCCTTTTTTTAATAATTAACAGACTACCGATGTAGTGATTCGAACCCATAACTTCCCAGTTTCCAAGTATGCATACTACGCAGACATAATGCCTTAGACCGCTTGACTTCTTGGACTCGTGCTCCTCGCCTTACGAACGTCTCGCCGAGACATTCGTCAAGAGTTCTTGCCTCTACTGTACTGCCGGCATAACAAGAAGAAAAAAAAGTTTCCCTTAACAAACGGAAAACCGATGAAATTGAAGACTCTTGTGAAATGCAGATGGCGACAGGTTCACTGCGATACGTTTCACAATGGTATTTAGTTGATAATAATATTATGTAGGTGAATATTATTATTATCTCATATTATTGGCTGGTGTTAACTGATGGAGTTAGAATTATGAAATAATAATAATAATAATATCATGTGTACATACTTACTAAAACATAATATATGTGTAATGCACACACATGTTTGTACAAGGTCAAACAATTGCCAAATACGTAGGTAGGAAGCTGCACCGAAGCTGAAACTCTGAAGCCTGAACTCAATGTTTTATTTATTTGTATACGTTTGGTATTACGTTCACATATTATGGATACATCTATGTTTATATTCAAAGAAGTACGACGTCTTGCCACGCACGTCTTATATTGATTGGTTCAATTTGACGACACGTGTGTTGTGTTGATCGACTGCAATTTTACAGAATAGGAAATATGCATGCAAATTTTTTTTCACATTTTTTTTTTCAGAATATGAAAATACTGTTAATACTGTAATAATGTTTAAAAACGAAATTAAAATCTAACAAATATCAAGGAAGCTATAAGCTTTTAAAGATTATTATCTGCCTCTTTCTTGCAAAAATACTAAAAACGGAGTTTTACGTGTATTTTAAATGGTGAAAGTGTAATATGACGTCACATAACATATCAAGAGGACTATCATCCTCTTTGTCTAATCGGGAATTTCAATCATTCATATCACGCTTATTTTTGAAGTTATTTAAAAAGTAATTTTACCTTGATATTTGTCAAGTAAACATGCTTCAATTCAAGTAAAAAAAAATTTTCATGCATATTCCCTATTGCATTCTTTTAATTATTATTGTACACCTTCCGCTAAACTTTGAAATGAATGTCGTCATTTACACAATTGGGAATATCGTTGTCTGTCAAGGAAACAACCTGATTGTACAAGAGTGTGATTTATATCTGATATTTGTGTCGCAACTTATGTCGTAGTCTAAACGAAGCTTTACACTCATCGCCATACACATACAATGGTAAGGACATACCATTTTTGGTACGGAATACTAATAACTGTAAGTTTATTTATAAACATTGTGTTGTGTAGTGTAGTGTATTTGTGTAGGTGAGTGTTTTCGAGGATAAACAAAATAATAATATGATAATATCTAGATTCTAGACCGTACTACGTCCGTCGCCGTGCAAGCGCGTGTATGTTTGTTATGCCGGCTCGGTTTGGTTCGGTTACCGGCCGGCCGGCCGGCCGGTATTTTATAATCATTTAAAATACCTACGTTCCCTCAGTGTGTAGTGACGGAGAAATCTATTTTTAACAAATACACAACACAACACACAAGTAGGTACATGTACAAGGTGTACCAATCATAATATTGATTACGTAATCACATAGTTGGCATTCACTATGTGTTGGTAAATCTATTTTTAATTAAAGAACACGAATTATAAAACCTGTCATATATTTATCATAATGGGATCAAAATGGCGGCGTGTACTTTTATTTCTTTCAAACAGTACAAGCACTTATAAGAGTTGACGGGAATGATAATTCCAGTATCGGAAATCTATCTCTATAAAAGTAAAATAAACACAATTTTGGAATTCAAACCAAACTTCATTTTTCCTAATAAATAATGTCAAATACAGTTTGTTGGTAGTTATTGAGGTAACAACACGTAGTTACCTAAATAACAAGGGGCATGCGTAGTGTGTTCGCAAAGGTATCTAAATCTGAAAGTATATTGGGATTTAGTTCAATACGCACTCAATACAAACAGGGTATTTAAACAGCCCATTGTGCGGCATATTCACATCAAATAAATTTGTTTTCTATTTGAATGATTTGTGAATTTCTAAACGTGTTTTTTTATGTAAATGAATTGAATTTTTCACAATTTCTTGATACAAGAAACTAATTTAAATTCCGTTGCTTAATCAAACTGAAATCTGACTTCATAATCCGATTGTGTTTTTTGGCTAAAACTATTTGGCACCTTCTCTTTCTCTCTAAATCATTCAAACACTTAAAACCTTCACAATCTAAATTTGAATAGGTGCACAAGAATTTACTTCACCAAAACAATAACAACGACAAAAAAGAAAGTTGAATCATTGCAACTTTATTCAAATTGAATGTTTGTTGTGAATTTTGAATCACAATTTATTATTGATTCAACAAGAATTTTAGTGAATATTTTAGTCAAGGTAACACAAATAGATATAATTTGTTCTTGAATACAACCAAACACAAATATTTTAAATAGTTAAATTAAATCCATAGCTAAATAGAAAGGCAGGCTAGGTTATGCAATAACCTTTATTAACGTAATTAAATTTAATTGATTCTATTCATTACCAAACAAACTCAAAACGCTAAATTTGTATTTGGTTATTTTATTTTTATAATTATTTGCCATGTGGCATTGAAAATAACAAATTTGTACTTTGAATTGACCAGCTAATTTTTAGCGAATTTCCTGAAAGGAAATAGAGCTATTGGTCTCGTACCGACTATAAAATTTTGCAAAAATTTCTTCAAATGTCCATCGATCCTACCTAGTAGATGTCGAAAAACACCATCTGTAAAATTTATATATATATATCTATGGACAAATATATATATATACATATATATATATATATATATATATATATATATATATATATATATATATATATATATATATATGTGTCTGTAATCGCTCTAGCGGTCACAATTTTAATCTGATTGGAATGAAATTTGGTATTTGAGGCGCTTTTGATATTCAAAAGGTCAAGTTCGTTAATGGGTAAAATTGGACCAGGAGAAAGGGGGGTTTAGAGGGAGGGGGAAACATAAAATTTGAGATATCTCCCTTAAAATTTGAAAAATCGAAAAATTTATAAGAAGTAAAGTTGTAGGTACTAAGTTTTACTGTAATTTTGTTTCTTATCATTTTTTCTGTAACAATAATATTTACAGAAATATTGACGGTTTAATATTGAAAATTAAATTCCTTATTATTTCTGTACACATTAGAGTTTGAGCAAAAATGATACGGTGATGAATTGTAGCAAATTTGATTTTATACAACTTTATTCCTTACGCATTTTTCGATTGTTCTAATATTAAGAGAGATATTTTATATTTTGTGTTTTCTTCTTTTTTTATACCTCCCCCCATTCGCCTCGACGTATGTCATTTATTGAGAAAATTGGACTTGCAAATGCTAAAATCATATATGACATTTCATTTTGATCAGACTAAAATTGTGATCACTAGAGAGTGATTTATTCTATGGAAATTCGCTAAGTTGAAGCAGCTCCTGCGTAACGAATTTTTTGAAATGATATGAGTCGTGTGTCATAGAATCTCTTTAGATTCCAAAAAAAAATAAATCCCTAATTTTTCCATGTTTTTATCTTATTGAAAGAAAATGTTATCGTGTACAAAAATGTATGTTTAAGGCCCAATTACACCTACCGAGTACACGGCCGAGACAGTGCACTCGGCCGTGTAAGCCGCAATGTTAAGCGACGGGCGAGTGATTTTGGGCGAGACAGTAAATACAACCATGATCTATTTTCTCGACCGAGTAGGGATCCCCACCACTCATCCACTTGGTCATTCGCTACTCGGCCAGTGTAATCACGTTTGCGGCTGGCCAGTGCCCGTATTCCCTGTATGAAAATTTTCGAAGACACTGTATATTATTATTTTCTTGAATTCTTGTTCCTTTAGAATTTACTGACATTTTGGAAATCAGTGGTATTTTTCTGCCCGTTAATTGTAATTTGCCCGTTTTTTAAAGATGATCCCGTTCATAAAAATTGAACCAGTAACTCACATTCTAAGCTCGTATATACTACTAAATATATATATAAAATTACATACACTAACACTTAGAATGTTTCAACTGGATCAATTTTTATGAACGCGAGTGTACATAATCGGTTTACACATAATTTGTTGTTTGCAAAATTGGAAAGTTCTTTCAAAAACAAATCTTTTATATAGTTTATTGAGAATGCACCAATAAATATAAAAAATAATAAATAATGACTGTCAACACAAGTCTTGTATAGCATAGCATAAGATACAGTATATTATATCATAAATGTTAAAACACTATATATTTCATCTTAGATATATTCAATTAACATAGCTCTATAATAAGTATCCGTATATTTAATTGTCTTTTATCCTTCTTGATCTTTTGATTGTAAGGAATATGCTTAAAATCAATTTTTAGTCCTAAATTTTAAGATAAATACAAATAGCCGACCCAACACGGCATACGGTACTCAATTGTGCCCATATAAAATAATATTAATAAATTATTAATAAATAAATATTAAATGCGTGTTCATTAATAACCTTTGATATTTACATATTTAAATAGGCCGGGAGCTGCTGATGTCAAAACAGGTTGAATAATTTACACTGTTGTTCATAATGATAAGTAAGCCCACTTTTACACATTAAAGTTTTGATGAAAGTTTTCGCAATCGCAATAAAAATATTTGATATAACTAAAGTTACATTACTATGTACACGATGTAATTCATTTGAACTATATCACCAATCGTATGTTAACAGTTAACAGCTATAACTCTTCTCCTGTTTACTATTTGTCTTTTTGTCAACCACTTTAGTCACATGATCGAAGTATACCAATTACAAGGAAGTAGGAAAAAAAACAAGCATTAAAGAATACTACTGCGCTTGCCCACCAAATCATGAATACTTACATCTTAAGTTTCATTAAAAACAGGCTAATGTAGTCGATAGATGTGCAAAGATCAGGGCGCCCCATCTTGGAAAAACCAAAATAATTTTGGAAAAACCACAACTACCTTTGTCGATTATCCATCAAGGATTTCTGCATAATTGATTGTTTTGTATAAGAATGAATCATTTCTCTTCAGAGGCAGACGCGATAACATGAATTAGGACTCCATATACTTCTTACAATTTACGATTTCCCACATTTTTTTATCAGCGCATAAGAAAACTTACGCTGACGTTGGGTTTTTACCACTTTACATCTTGTAAACAATATAAACAAAACTCATTTTTAATGAATGTCTGTTGCCTCTTACATTTTTATGAATTTTTCATGTTAACAAACAATTTTAGCCCAGAGGCAAATGATTTAGGAAAGTTAATTTTTTTTTTTTTTTGAAACTTTCACTGCTATTTTATAGAAAAAAAAAATCCGGAAGTTAAAATGACAGACTCTGAAATTTTAATCAGATTCATGAATAAAACTTGCCGTGTCTATTGCAAGAGCTTTGATTCCTTGAAATTTTGTGACGACCCCAGGTCCCCCTAACTAAGTTGCTTCATAATAATATTCAATTATGACAAATAAGTAATAAAAAAAAATGTATTGAATTATTAAAATATTTAATAAACGCGTATTTATTTAATTTAAAAGTTTTATATTACAATAAATGCATATTTTTTTTTTTAATAAATATTATATTTTAATAAAAAAATATTTACAAATTATTATTTGTGCGATGTCTGGGGCAACAGGTTTGTTAAAACTGATTTTTTTTTTCTTTTTAATGAATAAAAAATTAATAATTGAGAAATCAAATTAATTAAATTAAATTTGTAATACAATAATTATCACCATGGAAATTATTATTTTGTTTGCTCGAATAACATTTATGTGTACATATGTAATTTATATATATATATATATATATATATATATATATATATATATATATATATATATATATATATATATTTACAATTTACACCGGATATTGCAATGAGACTTATTTATGTTTCAAATTTATGAGTCATATTTTAAGGGAGCAATAACATCTTGTGGCCATAAAAAACTTGATTAATTAGGCTGCTAGCTTTAATTAAATGGCGAATATCTTATTATAAATAGGATCATATTTTGGGGAAATTTATGTATTTTTGATTTTCCAAATTTCCAAATACTTGGAAATTAAAATACAGGAAAAAATGGTTGTCAATAAAAAAAAATCCATTTCATGTTTACACAGGAATGATTCCATGATCCCAATTTCTCGTCTATTGAATTGACTGCTTAGCCTCTCTTTATGTGGGAGCTTTGTTCCAGAGCTGTATCATGCAAATGCCTTTAGACGTTTGAATATATGAGAGTCATTTTCATAAAAAGTGATATTTCGTATTCAAACTGGGTTTTTAGCGACTGGCAAATAATGAAGACGGAAAATAAATGAACTAGAAAGTGATAAATCATGAATTATAAATTATTTTTTTGGTAATTGCATGGTAATAATGGTTATTATAATTATGGTCTGTACATAATTCCCAACAACAAAAAAACCCCATTAATAATTTTGTAACTCCCATAACTACAAATACTTAGATAAATACAATACACGAATTGGTACAGACAAATTTAATGCAAATATAATTTGTCTGGACATGATTAATTAATAATCATTATAATTTTTTTATAATACATTATAATATTATTAGACCTGTGTCGCGTCGTACAAAACCCATTAAGTTAGGGTTGTAGCAGAGTTATTTTAATTAATTAAAACGGCAAAAATTGATTTTAGAGGTGCTAGATGTAATATACTCGTTTGATTTTCTATCTATCCACAGACAAATGTTTGAGATAAAATTGTAGCAAAACTGTTCAGTTTATGAACAAAAGATTTCAGTTGTTTAGTTTTAAAAAAGAAATATTTTTTCTATTTAAATGTTCCATCTATCTATTAGGCCGGCAGTACACTCTTCGCGAAGCAAGGCAAGACATAACGAGTACGAGTGTGTACGCACAACGCTTGGTCTGCCTTGTGTCGACTCGCTCTATTAATAGTCGGTTTTTTGGACACGAGTCAAAGGAAATGATTGGTGAATGCGAGCACCCTCAGTACACTCTTGTCTACGTTCGATTCAAATTTCAATCGCCATTTTTAAATATCTAACCGCTTTAATTGTTGTACCCATTAATCTGAAATAGTAGAACACGGAAATAAATAAAAACTGTATAAGTTTATGAATACATTTTGACTGTGAGAATGTGTGTGGAGGGAACTTTTGTGTATAGACTAGGAATTGGTAGGAATTTATGCGGTTGCAGCCAACTATGTTCGAAGCTATGCCGATATTCATCTGGAGTTCGAGAAGGAAACCATCTCTAGCATAGCCGGTTACTTCGTTCTTGTCCATATGCCGACAGTTTAGTCAATTAACCGCCCATTTTTTTTTTTTCTTAATAATTGACAAACTGCCGGGATGTCGGGATTCGAATCCATAACCTATCAGTTTCCAAGTATGCATATTGCGCAGACATAACGCCTTAGACCGTTCGGCCACTTGTGGACTGATAGTACACAAGCATACATGTTATTCGAATTGATGTCTTACGTTGAAGATCCCTCTTAGGCGTTGTGCAACACAAAAACCAAATATATTCTTTGTACAACCCTTTGTAAATATATTGGCTCTATTCTATAATACAACTATTATTACAAAATGCACGTGTAAAAAGATATAAAATTTATGACTGAAAAATAAAATTTCATTGTAATTTCAAAAAAAGTTTTATCATTTATTTGTTACATTGCATAATTATTATTTTTACATGACGTACAGAATCCATGATGACTGACGTGATCACTGCTCCTGCGGCCTGGCTTGCCTGCTGTGTACTGCACCGGCTAGACGGACTAACTAAAGTACATGCACACACGACGTACTGTGTCAGACGGACGGACGGACGGACGGACACACAGTGACTTACTACTCTGTTGATTGGTTACTAACTAAATGACTTATAAGTCTTTACTAACTGCACTTAGCAACGCAAACAGAAAATTTATTTTTATACAGCAAAGCTCGTTATTTGTTGCTCATTCCATTCATATATATATACTTATTATTTTATTGTCATTATCATTATTATTAATTTGTAGTCTATTATTTAGTATGCCATATGTACAGAATGTAACATGACTTCGATAAAATGCAACAACGTATTCAATAAAAATGTCTTTGATGTACTCGAAACTGTTCCGTTCTATTCGGGAATATTCATTTTCAGATGTTTATTACGTCGTTTTTTTTTGGTTATTTGGTTTAAAACTTTGCTAATAGTTTGTCTTATCACTAACAGATGATGACACAACGAATGACGCTCGGTCAATCAGGTACTACAGAAAAGCTTACGTTCAAACGATGGATTATTGTCTCACTGAGTTGAATTTCATGATATTATCGAGCCTTTGTGGAATTCTGGTGGCCGAATGATACTTGTCCTTGTTACATTAATATTAGGATCTTCATCCGGAAATGTTAATCAGTTATAAAATTAATGGCATAAAGTTTCAATAACAAAAAATCAAACAGAATCGAACCACACCTAAAAGTGAACTTTTTAAGTTACATTTTGTACAGTCGACAAAATATTCGAATTAATTAATTAACATAAAATTATAAATATTCTAATTAATTATTATTATTTTTTCAGTGTGACAAAACTTGTTTTTTTTTTTTTTAAAGAATTTCCCATTTAAAATTATGAAACAATTTATACAAATATTATAATATACACATAATGATTTCTCAGCTTCAAAACGCAATGAATGTATTTGGAGCAACCAAGGACTTTGGAGCGACAAGAATATCTATGTCGTTTTTTTGTCTAAATACTATCTTAATTAAATTAAATACTGATATGAAAAAATTAACCCGTCAACCAGGAATCGAACCTCGGGCCTCTGGATAACCGATCCAGTGTGCATCCGCTACACCAAAGACGATTGTGATGTGACAGCCAAATTTTTCATATTATTCTAATTTATATATATATATATATTTTATATATTTTTTAGACAGTATAAACTTCTTGTTGAAGTGATATTTTTATTTAATATTTGTTTATTTGTGTATACTTTCGTGTCAACATACAAGTGTTTGTCCAAATTCCTCTAGTCTTCTACAGTTTGTCATACGTAACCGAAAGGAATTTGGACAAACACTTGTATGTTGACACGAAAGTATACACAAATAAACAAATATTAAATAATAAATACTATCTGTCAAATGTAACTTTGTAAATTTACTAGAAAAATTCATAATAAATAAAATAAAGCATTTCATAAAGGGAAGGGAGCAGAAGTAGGGAGACGTGACAAGCGACCGGTGGAGGGTGCCGGATTATTGGACGTGCCGAACTATTAATGTACTGGATTAGTGAGATTCTACTGTATTTCCATTGTAAGTTGAATAGTGTATTGATGCTGAGAAATTTGTGGAAATGTTTATACTCAAACTATCATTTGTACAAAGTTTGTAAACAGACCTTGTCACTTTTTGGTAATCATTAAAATTTCCCATTTGTACCCAGTTTCGCCACTCACAACACCGTAGCTTATCGTCCCAACGAATCCCATGTTTCTACACAGCAGTGATTCAATATAATATGTAGATCGTCTTTGAATTGAATATCAACCAATATTGTAATTTGACTATTTTTATTTGCATTGAATCAAATAAATCAACTTGTATTTTAGTTTTGATCAGAGCGTATATTTAATAAACAAGAAGCAGTGATGATCGGTTTGATCGGTGGTCAACCACTAGTGCAGCGATAAGGAACCTTTCAAAAACTTCAGGCTGGGTGCACCAGGAACTCCATTACCACAATCATTAGTATTGTGATTCGTTTAGCTAACTAACACTTGGTGTAAATTAATTTGTATTAAAAGAAATAAATAAATATGTATTGAAAATAAAAACTATTTATTTTTAATAAATTACATTATAAATTTATGTTTTGAAGGACATTTTAAAGGTTATGATTTCATTATTAATTTATTCACTTTCAATACCATACGAAAATGCCATTATAGATAATGGTTTTAACTATTTTAACTTGAATAGATATAAACGTTATATTATCGAATGATAATTAGTGAGAACTCTAGGTTTTTGAAATAAAATTTCAAATTCGTCCCCTTTACCTAGATCAGTTTTTTGTATTATAAATACGTATTTCGACTACAATGTAGTCATCATCAGTATAAATTAGCTAGTCGTACTTTACTCTTTGACAATTAGAGATAGTTATAAAGTCGAGATCAACAGACAAAAAATAAATAGAAAATTAACTAGATTAAAATATATACTAGATTTAAAATATAATAAATTTTAAATAATATTGAAATTGCTCTTGTTAAAATTTCTTCATTCACATTTGTTCCTGTTAATTTTACTCTTATTAAAATTACTCTTATATTGTCCCAGAATATGTTACTTGTTACTAATTTGGTGACGGTATCACAAACTATTTTGGTTTTACGCTACTTATATATGTTATGGGTTCGAATCCCGACATCGGCAGTTTGTCAATTATAAAAAAAAAAGGGGCGGTTGATTGACTAAACTGTCGGCGTATGGACAAGAACGAAGTAACCGGCTATGCTTGAGAAGGTTTTCTGCAGTTTCCTTCACGAACTCCAGATAAATATCGGCATAGTTCCTATCATAGTCGGCTGCAGCCGCATATCCTACCAATTCCTAGTCTACTCACAAATTCCTTCCACTCCACTCACATTCTCACATCCTAAGGCATCACAATGGACCTTATGGTCGAAGTGTAGCCCGTCCAGGGCAGCCTCTACAATCTACCAATCTATCATTTATTTAAAAACTTTATGGTTTCATACTTCTTTTTTTTGAATGTTCAACTAATTATCTGGTTTAATTAGAAGGCTGACTATCTCTGTGCCCTCAACGACTCGGTGGATATCTGCTTCCGTTACAGACCGCAGGAACCTCAAGAGGGACAGATCCCGTTTGCAGTTTGCTGGCAGTGAGACCCTTAATGTGAAGATTCACGTCTGGCGAGTTCTTACCAATAAGCCAGGTTAGCAGAATTCTATGCATACATTTTTTTAATTGTCTGCAACCATAGACATATGTACCCTGTCGTTAAGGTCAGTTATTCCAAAGTCTACTTATTCCTCTGGAAATGCGGCTCCTTCACGTGAAATTTCATCAACCGTTTCGTTGCCAGCAACCTCACAGTCTTCCGAAACCCACGATAAGCGCGCATTATTTTGGCGGAGCAGATTGCATTGAATTCAGCTTATCTATGTGAGATGATAAATACGCCTTTGCTCAGCGCAACCCTTTAGTTTTTCCATATTTTCCATGGGATGGATGGGCTACAATTACTGATCAACATAAATGATTTAATGCCTTTTGCTACGGAACACTAGAAGTAAAAAATAATTTCTTTTGAAACTTATTATAAATGCACTAGACTTAACAAATAATCGAATTCCTTGGAAATTTGGTAGAATGGTTCGTTTTCTAATATCTTTTTTTATATAAAATAATTACTTCTTCCATGGAAAATGATGTCATGGAATTGAAGGAAAAACTGAATAAAGTCTTGTTACATATCATATTTTATAAGGTCAAATATTAACACGGGAAAAACAAAACACGTCGAGTAAAAAAAAAGTCTGGTCAAGTGGTGTGTTATATCACGTGCTATCTAGGGTTATGTAGTTTGTGTATCGCGATGTTTTAGTGAAAACTATTGTTTGGTCGGATACTATTCAGAAACTTTTTTGATCCCAAGTAAATTATTTACAAAAATTTTTCCTAGAATCAAACGCCCGTCTGAGAAAACTTAAAGAAAACATTTCATCAAAATCGGATAAAATTTTCCCGAAATGGACCAATTTTTGGATTTTGATGACATCACAAAGTTCAAAAAATCAATTTTTTGACTATGAAAGCTAATTTAAATCCGATTTTCATGAAATTTATTATGCTACCCTAAAAATATTGAATCGGATAGCTCAAAAATTTGGATTATTAGACACTGTATTGTAAACTATCCCAAAATTTCCATCCAAATTGGATCAGTAATTGTCGATTGTCGAAGATAAAATAGATTCTACATTTTTTGAAATGAAAGTCCTCAAATTTTGAAAGGAATAACTAATTTTTTTTTGGTATATTCGATTACCTTGGTTTATAATCGTATGATGATATTAAACCAAAATGAATTTAATATTCACAAAGAAAAATAAAATATCATTGTTTGCATTACCAAATGGGCCAGTCCAATCCATATATATAATAACTAAAAGTTGTGTAATTAGGTCATAACCTAGTAATTATTATGAGGTGAGTGTTTCAATTCTAACCGAACACAAACCCACAAACTGATTCAATCATGCCTGTGAAAAGTTCTTGGAAACAGAAAAAAATCAATAAATATAATATAAATTCTACACTAGCAACCAAAAGTTTGGACACAAGGAGGGCTCTTCTAAACAGAATATATATGTTAATGTTGGGAAATCAGTTGCCCAAGTAGGAATCCAATAGTTAGTCGCATAATTATAATTTTAAATCAATTATGAAAAAAAAACTTTTGAGTCTGGGACAATTTCGTTTGAAAGTATTCTCTTCAGTTTTCGAGAAACATATTGGTCAAAAGTTTATTAAACGTTCGTCCAACAACTGCATAATACGTCCAAAAATTCAATATTAATAATCGTGGATCTGGACAACAGATTTTGGTATAATGACAGTATTTATGTAGGCAACTATGGCTATTTAATACATCATAAACAGATATTTCACCTCTCTTGTCCATTCGATATGTGGAACTGTTTGAGCTAATCCTTGAGTTTTCCTAGTTATTTCCATATTATCTATAATCTAAAAGATATTATTGGTCATAAAAAAATTATTTATAGCAGTTTTTTGAATAATCAAATTACTATTCATTTGTTGCGGTAATGTTTCCAAACTTTTGTGTTGTTACTGTACTATGAAAGGAGTTTGGGTGAAGTCTATTTCCACAGTCTAATCCCCTCCCAACGTGTCGTTATAACTCTAACTCTATACAATATTCGTCCTTTGTTTAAAAGTTTATAAGATTACTCGTTGAACGATACGTAACGATCAGTAGAGTGTTAGTTATTTTGTATTATGTAAGAACTTTCTAATCGCATTTTAAAAGCTTTGTACCACCACATGAATCGATTAGGTTTCATGTTAATGGTTAAAGGACAAATTTAGGACAAGCGAATGAATCATCAGTCCTTACATACGAAACATTACATCATACTTTTATTTAGAAAACTTTCTGTTTATTGTTCTATATATTGCAGAAAGTCTAGTCGATATATAATCGATTCTTAGATGTTTCAATATTCTGATTTTATAATCTTTTGTAAATATTAATTTTATAAAATCGAACTAAGCGTTTTACATTAACCAAAAGCATCTTACATACCAAGAGTTTTTGGAGGCAAGTATTCGACATGATTTAATTCCTTTCAAGGTCACACAAATAATATTGTTTGCACAAAATTTTTTTAATTCGATTACGAAACAATAAAATTAAAAATTAAAATCGGCGACACACTTTTTTTTAATATTATTTATTTAAAAAATAAAAATAAAACAAATTAGATTATTCTCACCTAATGCAATCAAAAATTTAATTAATATTAAATTTAAAAAAAAAATTATATACATATATATATATTAAACCATTAAATATTAAACCATTTGAATTTTTTTGTTTGCAAACCTTACAAATTTTATTTAGAATTGCAATTGCCAAAATATGTTACGTTCAATTAGACAGACAATATTCTTAATGTACTTTATAAAACATTTATTAGTTAAGGGGCAATCACTATAGTTTATGGGAAATTTTGATGTTGAAATCAACTTTTAAATACTTTTTTTCCAACGGTTTTTTTGGTGGTTAACATCTCGGAAAGCTTGCGTCATCGATTTTCTGAATCAATCAATTCTATATATATATAAATTTATCACATAATCAAAGATATAATTTTTCAGGGCTCGTAAACTTTGTATATTAAATGTGAATATTGATAAACCTGACCTGGTCTTGATAAATATCACTAACTCTGTTTTTAATGCAAATAATGGATTTAATGCCAATCTTTCAAACTCTAATTTGAACTGTAAGAAGTGACGCTGGTTCTGTTCCACCATGATAAAATGTAAAGTCATTGGTTTTAGATACAATATATATTTTTTCTGTTGTAGTTTTTCACGATTGAAAAATTTTATTAAACTTTTGTGTCCTAATAGTAGTGTTGACCTTATTTAAAATTATTTTAATAAATTATTTAAGAAAGACGTATAGCTTCTTACGTGCGTACATAAGTACACACAATCTTGTGCAGCATACTTGCCAAAAATCCATTATAATTATTAATATCAAACAAATTTTTGAAAATTTCGTAAAAGAATTTACTTTTATTTACCTGACCATAGAGTTTCGGGCTAAAACTTCAAATGTTTGGCGCACATCGATCAGACTATTCTCCAAATAAATGAATCTAAACACATCTAAACAAAGTATACATTATTATTATTTTTGTTAATTTGCAGTGCATTTTTGTAAGGTTTTTTTTTTATAACCTTGATTAAAATATTTAGTTTTACCTTCAAATTGCATCATTTTTTGTGTTTTTTTTTTTTTTTTTTTTGATTCTGTAATTATTTTGTTATTTCGTGGTATTTATTTAAACAAACTGCAAGAACAATCATTAAACCATAAAATTATGTTGAAATTTGGCGGAAAATCTGTCTGCTGGATATTGTTAAATGAATATTATTATTTAGTTTTTTCAAGTCATATAAAGCAGAGGTGGGCACAGACAGCTCGTCTGAGCCTTACGGGCTCTCCATAAGCTGGGTGAGAGTAAGAAAAGAAGGTATGTTTTGAAGCAAGACGGAACGATGTTTCAATACAGGTTGTCCTACCGATTATTGCCCAATAATTATATAGTATAGTCTATAGTATAGTCAATATTTTATTTTTTTTGAAAAACAAATTATGCGAAAAATAATTTCCACTACTACAAAAAGTACTTTTCACTTTTTCAATTCAAAGTAGACTAACTCGAAGAACTCAAATTCCCACTTTATGTAAAATTTAACTTAATTCATCCAATTCCCATGACACTATACTGAGCATACTCCATACGAAGAAAAAATAATTAAATCAGGTAAATAATTCTTTATTAGTTCTCGGATATGAATTGTAAAATATTTAGACAAAATTTTTTGGAATTTCCAAAACTATATTTCTATTTAAATTATCCTTTGCAAAAATTTCCCTCTTTTATTACAATGGTCCAGCGGTAAACTTAAAGGTTCAAAAGATTTATATATATTTTTTATATATTTTTATTTTATTCATACACAAATATGATATATACTAAAAAGGTACATTTTATGACCCAAATTACCAGCCCAAAATTCCAGAGTATGTATTGAATGATTGTATGTATTATTTACTTTGTATAATAGTGACCATAAAAAAGATTTGGTATTATTATATTTTTTTCAGAAAATGTTTTAATTAAAAAAAGAAAATATTAATAATTGGTAGGTTACCCTGTATTAACTCTATCTCTCTTCCCTACCTCTCACTCAGAGCTTGGCGGAGTCAACTCCTGCCCACCTCTGATATAAAGTGTCGTTTTCTAAGACTTGGTGTGATGAAACATAAATTCCATGGCGTGTTGAATTAACGATTTAATTTGAAATATCAGAAGTTTAATGGGTTTTTTTTTATATTTTTTATATATTTATCAATCACACAAAGTGAACTCATTACATTTTAATGACTGTATTTTAATTTGTAATTAAATCAAGTCACATGGACAATTAATAACAATAATCGATTCGTATTTGATTATTTTAGCATCAATAATATCGTAATGATGTCGAAATCTACTTACTGCATTTAATTAGATAAAATTAGCGTCTATTAATATTAGTATGTTAGTATGGATATCTTAACCAGCCAAGTAGCCGAGCGGTCTAAGGCGTCATGTCTGCGCAGTATGCAGTACTTGGAAACTGGGAGGTTATGGGTTCGAATCCCGGCATCGGCAGTTTGTCAATTATAAAAAATTAAAAAAAAAAAAAGGGGGGTGGTTGATTGACTAAACTGTCGGCGTATGGACAAGAACGAAGTAACCGGCTATGCTCAAGAAGGTTTTCTGCAGTTTCCTTCACGAACTCCAGATGAATATCGGCATAGTTCCTATCATAGTTGGCTGCAGCCGCATTTCCTACCAATTCCTAGTCTACTCACAAATTCCTTCCACTCCACTCACATCCCCATATCCTTAGGCATCACAATAGACCTTATGGTCGAAGTGTAGCCCGTCCAGGGCAGCCTTTACAATCTACCATGGATATCTTATGTTGGTTATATTATACCAAAGGATTGACTAGCTTTTACTGAATTTGACATTTAAGTGCAATGCCTGAACATTGATAACATTCACTGACATGAAATGCTTGATATGAATAATCATACACATCTGGGATAGGAATCGAACCCACAGTCTCTGGCATTCTAGAACAGACACTCTGCCTCTGAGCTAACTGAGATGTTATGGTATGTATATGATTTTCCATGACAAGCATTTCCTGTCAAAGACTGTTATCAATGTCAAATAATGTTACTTAGTCATTTCCGTTGGTATAATGTAACCGACAATCATACTAACAAATGGATAAATAGATGCTAGTTTACCCAAAAAAAACAAAAAACAAATTGGACTGATTTTGTTCATAAACGAAATTTGCGTATCAAATTTAACACTATTCGATCGGACTAAATATGTAAATAATCCTAAATATACGGAACTAATAATAATAATAATAGATGTTTCAACAGCAAACTTAGGTAATGCTGACAAGACAAGGCGAGGGTCACTTTAACTATTTAATATGCACAATACTGCAACATGATAGTTACATGAAAGACCTAGTTTTTACATTGGAATTAGGTCAAATTAGGAAGGAAATAATTATTTAAATAATCAAGTGTGTATGTCTCTACGTGTGTATTTTATATGCATTTAATTTGTGGTTCAGTAGTACATTTTACAAGAGTTATGTTTATATGATTTTAAGAGACATATGATCAAATTTATCAAAATGAAAAGGAACTGTGTGCTATCATGGGTGGTTACTGATTTGGAAATATTTTGGATTTTAAAATATAATTTTGGGAAAAACGAAATATAATCTAGATAGCACTCGCCAAAATAAAAATAAGGTCTCATATAACCTTCTTTTCTTCCGTGGGACTGATTTTTAGCGTACCAAGCAAATAGAAAACTTTTTTATAATAGTTTTTAAATAGTTTGTACGACAGTTTTAGTTGTTTGTACTGAACCCTAAACAAACTAGTATTTAATTATAATATTTGTATTATTTTTTAATGTAAATAAAATTTAAAAATTTCTCAATTAATTTACATTAAATGAAATTAAAATGATTAAGTTTCGCTTTTAATTTTTTTTTTGAAAGAATACAAATTTTGAAATACAACTTTGCTAACTGAAAAGGAATGCATTTGTTTACGGTAATTTCATTTTTTTTTTTTAAATTATTATTAAACCATCTGTTAAACCGTAATTACAGTGAATCTCACCACACGTACAGTAGCCATCTACCAATTAGAAAGTGATTCTTTTTTCAGTCTTTTCAAAATATTTATTTTATAATGTGGATATTTAAGACCTTTGAAACTTCAAATGTGTCGTTCATAACTTTGTTTTCTTATCGTTTGTTCGTTAATAATTCTGAAAACAATGATTATTTTACAATCGATAATACACTCTACGCTGGAGAATAATATTATGGATCATTTGGGAGCATAAGATTCAAGTAAAATTGTGGGTTACATTTTGTATAAAACTTGATAGTATTCGATTTTTATTTTCTTGATTTAGACACTCTTCTTCTATGCTCTTAATATTAAAAACGACTTTATTTAAGTCCCAAATTGATCCAAAATATTCTTAAGATAAGGTTTGCCTATTCTTTTTCCATACAATATTTGTGTGTAACTGTTTAGATGATCAGATGATATTGTACATTGAACATTCAACGTATTTATATATTATTATCGATTTGAATGGGAAATTATCGAAATGAAATGAAATTTTGATGTTTGTTTTTAGTTTGGCGATAAAACTGTAATCATTGGCACATATTTTCTACCCTAGATTTATGATTAACACAACCCCTGTACGTCACCGCACCGCACACCTCCCTTCTTGACTAAGATAGATACGTATATATAAATATTAGGTAGATTCGTACAACAACGTCATTAAAAACAGTATTATGACGTCGATGCGCATGACGTAAAAACTTGCACTTTGTTGCTACATACATATACATGTATATATTGGTATTTTATGACCTAGTAACCTATTTTCGACAATGGTTAGAAAATCGAATATACTCTCTCTTGTTTCGGTGATGCTAAGGTAAATTTCTACCCCCAATAACTAATAAACACTGTGTTGTTTTATAAACGCTCCCTTTATTTTAATACACTCTCTCATTCAGATTATGTTTCTTTGTTTTGATAACATTGTAATTCAATTGTTTCGAATAAAAGTTGTGAGGACCTCTGGCCGAAGCAGTCAAAACTATAAAATTTTGAACAAACTAACCCTACTTTTGTGCCTATTTGTGGCAAATTCTTAACAAAAATCTCTCTTTTATTATGATAATAGATTTTATACAGAAGAAATGACAAATATATGAATGAAAGGGTATTTAACATTCGGTAAACACATTTGGTTTACTTGAAAAGGATTATATTTATATTTGATAAAATACATTTGATTGAAATCAAAAACTAAGTACATTTTTAGAACCAATATTCAGACAGGGACGGGCATAGCTTACACATAATTATTGTGTTTTTTTTTTTAACCATAAAAAGAGTTTGAATACAAGGAGATGTTTTTTTTTGTAGATAGTCCGAATAGATTCTTCAATAAATAAAGACACACCTTCGAAGTGCCTATTCAAGAAATAATTAAATACACAGAATTACAGATAAAGGTTGTAATCCATTGCGTACAATCAAAATGTGTGATAATCTATTATAAAAACGACAGCTCGACTAACGTTTTATTTCAATTTTACCAAGCTGCACATTCTCCGAATTTACAATTTTTAACAATTAGCAATTCTTAGCTTGAATTACAATTAGCTAAATATTGAGTAGTGTGTTTAAAACAAATGCTTATGAAACCGTTACTAAAAGTAACTGTTGAATGACTTACTGAAGTACTTACATAATTTGCAGTAAGTATGTGATGATATTTGTAAATAAATTATAAAAATATTTAAACTTTCACCAACGCACAGAGCCAGCCATAGCCGCCACAGCTAGAACCTATGGCTATGGATGTCAGCTTACTAGCTAGCTAGCTTAGATTAGCTAAGTGTAGATATGTAAAATTATTAGAAAACAATACTTCACATTTCTTGTTGGTTTTAAATAAATTTATGTAATGTGTCCGTCCGTCTGTTTATTCGTTTTTGATAAAAATACAAAATAATTAAAATTCTTGAATACGAATGAGGTTTTTATTTATTGAGAAATGATTGCACAATTTTTTTAAAAGCATTTCATCATTCTACGCCCGTTGAAAAATCTAAACAATTCGTAACGTAGGAATTACGTACGTAATCTAGTGAATTTTCGGCAAGAAGAGAAAGTTTATGCAGCTTCTTTAACTGAAGTATATATATTTAATTGAAATATATTTAACTGAAGTATATCATTACTTCTTTAAAAAGTTTCCAAAATAAACATTTGTCCAAAGCAACTTGGTCCAAAGAAATCATCATTTCAGATTAAGAATTTCGAGATTCTTGAGTCAAGAGTCCGTTTATCTTTAGTTAAGTCAAAACTATAGATGTCAAGATGCTTATTTTCTTATACCAAATATATATTATCTTCCCTATATATGAGAGTTAGAAATTCTTGGTTTAAAAACTTTTTTCTTACTGCAAGAAATTAATTTTATCAGTGCATCTGCGACAGAAAAACATCTGCAGAGAAAGATCAGTCGCTTTCCGCATAAGATCCATGGTTTGAGTCTCGACATACGACGTAATATAGCTCGCAAGTATGTGAAATATTTTTATCGAAACAGCGAAAAATTTTAATTATCGTATTTCGCTTCTATCAATTATATTTCATATTTTAATTAATCTTGTTGATCAAAAGTATTAAATTATTATCAAACACCTTAAGTTTTTTGATTAATTTAATGAACTATAATGTACTTAACATATATCTCGTAACATTTTCCTGGTGAAAGTAAAAACTTTCTCATCTAATAAAATATTAGATTCCAATCGCATCAACAAAAACCAATAAAATCATTTTTATGTGTCGTTTAAACCAATAATAATAAACTTTATGTAATCTATTGATTGATTTGCGATAAAAAATTTGATATATGAAAATCTACCAAAAAGGGAATTAAAATCACAGAAATGTACAAAAATAAATTGTAATGGTTTGATTAGTTTGATTATTATTAGTTTGATAGTTGATAGAATAATAATAGACCCTTGACCCATTAACACAGTTGCCATAATACATAAAACATTAAAAATGTATATAAAATCACTTCTGTTCTGCATTTTATTCAACTACAAAACAAAAAGAATTAACTCAACTAGGTACACAATAGAGTAATGAAATCAGCTGCTATAGGTAGGGCTGCCTGCTATAGCTAAAAACTCTGAGTAATTATCAAGAACGAATGTTGCATTCATCAAGAATTTAGTTACGGTGAATACACACACATATGTACTCGTACATATGTTAAATGAAACTGGTTGAAAAATACAATCTAAGCTTTTTTTGGGGAAAATAAATTTTTTATCTTTAAAAAAATCTAATGAAAACTATCAACACTTTTATGTAAAATAATCGAGGATCGAGCTATCACTATTCATACCATGGTGGGATAGCCTTTCAACGGGATAAAATTCTTTAAGTACGCGTTTTAGAAGTTATGCATCTGCGGCGTGATGTAATACTATTCAAAATAAATTATCAAAATCAAAATTTTATAGATATCATGTCAATAGTCTTTGTACATGACATCTATTAACTCTTATTCGTACTACAGGACTGAATATAGCTTGTATGTAAAATAATTATTTATTCTTTTAAATAAATCTTCATTACCTGTTATGACAGGTAATGAAAGGTCTATTTGTGTAGGCCTTTTTTATGATGACAATGTTCGGAAAACTGTTGACTTATACAAAAGTACATCTTAATAGACAAGTAAGCCTTTTTAGGGGTTTTTGCCGACCCTGGGGAATCTATCCAATCAACTTCATTCATCTATCTCGTTTGTTTCTTTCAGAATGACGTCCTACCATTCGTAAGGAAACTTCTTGTTAATTGTTTTACCTCCTGTTCTCGTATTTCGATCAAGCCGAAGATTTAGTGCCTCATTCTAACTCTATACGGTCATTGTGCAGTTCTTACCAATAAACCAGTAAGCACCCCGCCCCGCCAGAAGGTTTATCTCTTTCCGGTGCTTGCCAATACGAAGCCAGACTGACCTCGCGGTGTTGTACCCAGCTTGTTCCCTTGTTTGCCTTGTATGAAGCCAGTCATTGCTTATTTTTAAGTTTAGTTCCGGTTCCTGACACAAGAGAATGGCTCCATCTCAGACAAGTATATCGACGATTTCGTTGCTATCAGCTCTACAGTTTCTCGAAACCCATATCAAAGTGACTCCTGCCTTCCTAGCTAGTTACTGCAGCAATTCCGTGCTTCGGTAACTAGAAGGAACATTATTTTTGCCATTATAAGTCAAACCTTAAAAAGGGAAAAATCTATCTAAAACAGCTAAACGCAAAAAAAAAAACTATAAATTTAACTGAAAAACATTGAAAACCGTACTCATATGAACAACATAAATTAATTTCTGTGTATGACCTGACCTAAATTATATTCAAGGTACGATGATTTATATAGAACTGTGTCGAGCGACGACCATGTTCGGAGAGCTAGGCCAACCGGGCTCTCACAGTACACAGTACACAACAGCCAACAACCTAGTTTTAACCTCACAACCTATTTTATTATGGAAGAGGCATTAAATGATGCGTTCGGTTGAATGTATATGATGTTGCCTACCTACCGTTGGTTGTATGTCAGTACCAAGGACTGACTGACTACAAACTAAGCTAAACTAAACTATATATGTTCTCAACAAAATGGGAGAAATCAATGAAATAATAATGTGTTATATTATTATTTACTATTGCAGTGAACTGTAATATCAACCAAACTAAACCAAGTAATTCATGTGTGTAATCTATAAAATATCATTTTTACTTTCATTGTTTATTTTCTATTGAAAAAAATTTTATTCTTTTTTTCTATATTTATTTTATTTTCTGAGGATGGCATTAAAAAACATTTCTTAAGTTGACACTTAAGCATTGACTTAAACCACTTATTTATATCTTTTATATTATGTATTTTTTAATTTTACGGATTTGTAACATAGGAAAAGAACTTTTAAAGTTCAACCGTAAAAGTAATATTAATTTTATTTTTTGTTTTATTTCAGGTATGTGAGACTTTTCCCAACAAAACAATTTGATAGAGAATTGTTCGAAGAAGAAACGGTAAGAATTATTTCGTAAACCAAAATTCGTCATCCAAATTCGATTTCCCGCAAATTTCCCAATTAAAAAAATCGATTATATTACAAAATGATTATCGATAAACGTAATAAGGAGATCGCTTCATTTAGACGAATACTTTAGAGGCTATTTAGAAGAAAAGTAGCAGAATTTTTGGCATGGCATAGTAATTAAGGACACTTTCCTGAAAATTGGTAAAAATCTCCTACTGAATGTAAATTGAAACAAACTCAAGTAGAATTTTAATTCTAAAGGCCATTCGAAATTAGGACAAAATGTATAACACTGGCCTAGTTTAAAATTAGTTCACATTTAGAAAGATACTATATAGGTCACAATCCTTGAATGACTACCTACCCCCTTGACTGTACATAATATGTATTTAGTTTTCGATAGCGCTATGATGAAACCCAATCAAGAAGGTTTTCAGGTCAACAAGAAAATACTTGGAAAGAATTAACCAATATATTTTATATAAATGCATCATCATATTGGCAAATGGCAGGATAAAATGTAAGACATGATGTGGAACTAGGTCGTTCGTAACCACCACCAACACCACCATGGCTATAGGGGGGTAGAGTCAGTAACTTAGGGAGAGACACAGCAAACACGGTGTAGGATAATCACAAGGATGTTTCGAATATAGAACGAGCACAAGTTTTTTGTAAACTAGGTCATTCACTACACATACACTCCCTACTCTCCCTGTTTTGGTAACCTAATAAAATGCCGGCCGGCCGGCCGGTGCGCTGTATCGCTGTATACGCGTCCTGTATTGTGCGAATGTTGAACATTTGTTGCACTGTTGTCATCGCCGTCACGATAGCGGATTATTGTAAGTGTGTATGCGAAACGAATTATACAGGATGTTTCACGATCAATGCTACATATATTTTACTTGAAGTCCTTTTTCTTATTTGGGTATTAGGATCCATTGTATTCATCCCTAGAAATAGGGCAGAGGTACTGTATTCATCCCTAAAAATAGGGCAGTGGTACTTTACTTAGATCTGGGACTAAAGAATGCTCGGGGTCTACTTCATGGATGAACTCTTTGGATGAACAATCGCATGCTCCAATTCTTAATAAAAACTGCAGGGTAAAGCTTAGATGATTCTGCCATTTGGCAGACCAGTCATTAAGATCATCTTAATGACTTTATATCTAAATGACCTTATCGAACTTTTGTCTTATCCCTGAGATATCAGCCGAGAGTTGATGTGATTTGCTATGCAGATCCGAGACAGTCACCCGGAAAAAGTTGAACTTCTTAGGTACAGGTTTCTGTTGAAGTAGAGTGGGGCAACTAAATCCAGTAAAAACTCTGGCCTCCATCAAGGGCCTGGTTCTGATCTGGGGATTATAATAGTGAAAGAAAATATTACACTAAATCTTGAAAGATGTAGTATTAAAAATATACGTTATTGGAGTATGTAATCATATTTCAATATATGTGTTTTTATTATTGTGTTACTTATTTGCTGCGGTAGCAAATTAATTTACCAATGACGTCATTTACAAGGGGTATAAATATAATCAATTATGAATGAATAGTATGAAAGCCATACTATTCGTAAATTCTGGTATATATATATTGACCTTTCTGCCTGAAACACGTTGTATTAAAACGATGAACTAGATTCTATATGCTCTGGTTTCGTTTTGTGCAGACTCTCTGAAAATAGGACAGGCGGCAAACAGCAGCATGGCACGACACAGTACAACGCTACACGGCGTACAGCGTACCGCGTACAATACTGTAAACTGGTTGGTTATCGCGCGTGTGTGTGTGTGTGTGTTTGTTTGTGTATATGTGTGGCTTTGTGTCGGTATGTGTTTATAGAAATCAATAATATACGTCCCTGACACACCGAACAAGTACAAACTTGGTGCTTCATTTTTGTTGCTAGGTGCATTTTTGTTGTGGTTATGAATACGTTTTTAAGTTAAATAAATTTGGTGACGGCTTTTTTTTTGGGATATTAAATTTTTTTTCTTTAAATAAAACCAAATTATATTCCAAAAATGCTTTTTTAAGGTAGAACCATCACGAACGTTAGCTTCTAAACGATTAAGACTTCGAATTTGTAAATTAATTAGTTTGAAATGTGTCACATTTTAGCTCTTTTCAATGTGACAACGAATCAAGTAGCGTACCTTGTAAGACTTCTGGTCTTGGGCTGCTAGTCTCATTGACATATTTTCCAAGGAATAAAAATTCTTGACAAATGATACATTCACTGAAAAAATAAACGGGGATCAACGAATCATTTGGAAAAATGTTTAAATAGTAAGTTGCAATTTTGTGTAAAAAGTGGGAAGTCTGGGAAAACCTGGAACTCCATCAAATTTGTGCCAGAGTCCATAATAAAACAGTCATTTCTTTCTAGTGGACATTTTCATGAGATGATTCATATGAACTGAGGACATTTTCCGGTTGTGGATTGAATATTAGAAAATCAAAACTTTTTCTAAATAAATAATCCTTAATAGTAAGATTTAAATAACATTGCAAATGTATGTAAGCTGACTAGGAAACGATCCTGTATCCTAGCTATCCTGTGCATATCATCGAATGCATTTATGCATTCAATATGCCAAATTAGGTCATAATATAACACTGACATAATTTTAAATTAGGTCATACCTACATAATATTTAGGTCATGCGTTCTTGAATGAGCGAGCCCCTGGAAAATGTATGCTGCTTTTCAATAATATAGAGAGAGATTCGTTTGAACTATATCAAATTCCAAGTTTTGTTTAATCAATACATGACTCAACTTTATCCAAAACTTAAAGTTAAAAGTTACATTTCCTGTAATGGAATACATTCGAAGAGAATGTGTATTTTGGTTAAATATTTTTTAAAGTGGCGTTGGTTCTTGAACGGTACTCGTAGAGCGCTCGCTGGTGTGGTGCACTCTGTAGTAAATTGTGTAAAAAAAAAAAAAAAACATGATCTAAGAATTAAATAAGCTAAGTACACCACACCACACCACACCACACCACACCATACACCACTTACAGTAAAGTTACAAACAGCTGGGTAATGATTTATTTATGATTGCAAATGGTTGTGTTTTTTTTTACATAATAATAAAATTATTTTAATTATTAGAGCATGACTGACTTGTGTTTTTGATTGCACATATTATAAATATGAGAAAACGTAAACACTTATGTATATATATATATATATATATACACCTTCAAGCCATTTTTACTAAATTATTTATTCTAAACATTTAATTGACTCTTAGAAGAAAAAAAATTCGTTACGCAGGAGCTGCTTCAACTTAGCGAATTTCCTTGGAATAAATAAATTACTCTCTAGCGGTCACAATGTTAGTCTGATCAAAATGAAATGTCGTATTTGATTTTAGTATTTGCATGGCCAATTTTATTAATAAATAACATACGTCAAGGGGAAAGGGGGGCATAAAGATAGAAGAAAACACAAAATATTAAATATCTCTCTTAATATTAGAATAATCGAAAAATGCGTAAGAAACAAAGTTGTAGAAAATCATGTTTGCTATAATTCATCACCTTATCATTTTTGCTCAAACTCTAATGCGTACAGAGATATTGAGGAATTTAATTTTCAATCTTAAACCGTCAATATTTTTGTAAATATTAGGGTTACAGAAAAAATGATAAGAAACATAATTATAGTAAAACTTAATACCTACAACTTTACTTCTTATAAAATTTTCGATTTTTTGAATATTAAGGGAGATATGTAAAATTTTGTGTTTCCCCCTCCCTTTAAACTCCCCTTTCCCCTGGTCCGATTTTACCCATTAACGAACTTGACCTTTTGAATACCAAAAGCGCTTCAAATACCAAATCTTATTCCGATAAAATGAAAACTGTGACCGCTAGAGTGATTACAGACACATATATATATATATATATGTATATATATATATATATATATATATATATATATATGTCCATAGATATATATATATAAATTTTACAGATGGTGATTTTTGACATCTACAAGGTAGGATCGATGGACATTTGAAGAAATTTTTGCGAAATTTTGACTTCGGTACGGGACCAATAGCTCTATTTCCTTTCAGGAAATTCGCTAAAAAAATATATATATATATATATATATATATATATATATATATATATATATATATATATATATGTATATATACATTTTTTTTCTAAGAGCCAATTGCGTTACCCCTACAATATTGTATTAGTTTTTTTTTTTTTTTGTAATTGGTAATAACAAATCATTGCATTTATCTAATTCACTTCCATATATTGGCATAGTAAAAACTACTTTAAATTCTCCAATCAACTCAGTGCTGAATCGGTATGCCATTCATATATGGGTTCAAATCTACTCACAATCGAAACAGACTTTCTAAACATTTTTCACGCACTGCATAGCTAATGGATTATGGAAGTTACGTTGGGCGCTAATATAAAAGTTTGCTGAGTGTTACCAAATTTAACCAATTGTGTCATATGTAAGCTCGTTTTTACATACACATGAAAATTTTGATGAAACAAAAATATTTGGCATAACTGAAATTACATTACTGTGCACCACACGATGAAGTTCACTTGAAATATATTAATCGCATATTTTTTAACAGCTATAACTCTCGTCTTCTTAACTATTTCTTCACAAGCAAGTAGGATATCAACTTACAACGTACACACTACATTACTCTTACATCTGAAGTTATGTATAAGATTTCATGCAAAAAAATCGTCAAAATAGAAGTCTTCTCTATTTCATGAAACTAAAAACATGCATAAAAAAATACTAAGGCGCTTGCCCACCAAATCATTCGCAGGAATACTTACAACTAGAGTTACTGGTGTAAAAACGGGCTGCTATTACACACTAAATGTGTCTAGATATTGAAGTACAAGATCTAACATGTCGAATGTCTTGATAAATATTATATAAATATTAAAAATTATTTAAGATCAATTTTCGAATAAAGTATTATTAATTACATTGCAAATGTTTTTGTTACAAATAAAAAAATAATTTTTTTTTCAATACAATTAGTTTATTTTTGTTTAATTAAAATTAATTTAATTATTTACTTTTATAAATATATTTATTTCTTTACATTTTTACATAAAAACTAACTTCAATGAATGCTTTTTAATTTTTTTTATTTATTAATAATTTAGAAAGTAATATTTATATATATATATATATATATATATATATATATATATATATATTGCACATATGGTACATTTGACTTATAAATCAAAGTTGCGTACACGCAAAATAATTATTTATATATATATATATATAGATATAGTTTAGATATCGAGGTCGATCGGGGCACGGTGGGCCTATTTAAAAAAATAAATTAAATTCTATTTAAAATAAACAAAACAACAAAAATTTCCTTTTTAAATAACAATTAATCATTAGTAATCAATTAATTAATCAATTTTTTGCGTTTATGTTTAAAAAAAAAAAGTATATTTATTTATTATGTCACGATAATTTTTTTTTTCATGTTTAATGTTGAATGTTTATTAAATTTTGCAAAAAAAAAGAATACTACTTCTGTGATCCTTCTGTGTATCCCCTTTGGATATTTAAAAATAATTTATTCAGAATAATTAATAATGTCTAAATGAGTTATGCCAGCTCAAAATCTAACCTTGCATATCAATAGCATAAACTTGCTTGCCATATAAATCAAGTTTAACCTAACGAATATAATTGATATAAAACTACAACGTTGACCCATATAAAATGATTGACAACTTTTATTGTAAACATTTTTTTCAAATAACGCATAGATTCGACAAAAATCGATTACAAATTATGTATTTACTTTGTGTTTGCCAGGAGTTTAGCTTCATCTTTACCCGTTTTCGAATGGCAATTCACATATTACATTGATGAAGACCTTTCGTTTGAAAATATTGAAATATACCTATAGAGCACACCATTTCGCAACTGGGTCATGCGAATCTTTTCTGCGATTACTTGTATCCGTGTGATGCAATAACAATCCTAAATATAAAATAGGGTATAACAATTTTTCCATAAAATTCTCAATGTCAAACAAACAAACACACTCACACACACAAAAACAAAACAAACGATTAATTGGACTATATAAAGTTTTTAAGGTGTGTCCTTTTTCAATGATTGTGACAGTACATTTGCATCCATTACATATTTGTATGTGATTTATATGACCATTTTTTTTGTTGAGTAAATAATTATGTTTAAATATTTTTTGTTTTGTTTATTTATTTTTAATAATTAATGAGTTTGAACAATCATAATGTTCCCGCCGCTCCACCTCTCCCATCAACTATATTCTCCATATTATTTCAATAATTTAAGTACACTCCCACAGGCCTATAAAAATTGTGCTTAGCAAAAAAAAAAAACAATAGAAAACTGTAATCATAATTTGTGATGTATAATTGATTTTTATGTTATGTTTTTATGGATATGTCCTAATTATACCCGGTATATGTAAATATACCAGGGTATATTAAGTTTAGTGACGAATTTGTAATGCTTGAAAATATTGATCGCAGGAAAAAATGTGAAAAAAGTTAAAAAAAATTTTGTTCTCGATTTTAATAATAATCATTATCAAGGGTAATTTGGACACAAAAAGTTCGAAAATCAGGTTTATTTGAACGTCCGACCAACAAATTTCAAAATTTTCGCTTCTCAATTCATACAGTTTGGAATTTCAGGACTCTTGGTCTGATACCTTGAAAACCGTTAATCGTATCGTATTTTAACCAACGCCATCGTTTCCGCTAGGTCCAAATTAGCTTAAAACCGTGTTTTTATAAAAATCGGGAACATAAAATTTTTCTCCAATTTTGGCGATTTTTTTAAGGGGTATCCCTTGGAAAAAATGCGAAAAAAGTTAAGAAATTTTTTGTTCTCGATTTTAACAATAATCATTTTCTAGGATAATTTTGACCCAAAAATGACGAAAATCAGGTTCATTTTAACGGCCGGCCAACAGATTTCACAATTTTTGCTTCTCAATTCATACAGTTTGGAATTTCAGCACTATGTCTAATACCTTGAAAACTGTTAATCGTATCGTATTTTAACCAACGCCATCGTTTTCGCTAGGTCCAAATTAGCTTAAAACGAAGTTTTTATCAAAATCGGGAACATAAAATTTTCCTTCAATTTTGGCAATTTTTTTAAGGGGTACCCCTTGGAAAAAATGCGAAAAAAGTTAAGAAAATTTTTGTTCTCGATTTTAACAATAATCATTTTCTGGCATAATTTTGACCCACAAAGTACGAAAATCAGGTTCATTTTAACGTCCGGCCAACAGATTTCAAAATTTTCACTTCTCAATTCATACAGTTTGGAATTTCAGCACTATGGGTCTGATACCTTGAATACCGTTAATCGTATCGTATTTTAACCAATGCCATCGTTTTCGCCGGGTCCAAATAAGCTTAATACGAAATTAATTTGTACGTGAAATATAAAAAGTTCACTCCAAAACCGTGTGACTTGTTAATTAAATGATAATGTGCTTGGTCTGTGTTTCATGTAGACAATAAGTAGCCTTTGTTTAAACAAAAGAATTAAATTCAAATGTAATCGTACATATAATGATGATAAGAGTGTTTGTTATCAATGATAATGTTTTTTTTTTTTTTGGTATTGATTAACATTTTATCTATTTTTGTTTAACAAAAAAAAAAAAACCTGAACAAAGGCAATTCAAACCTAATTTTCGATTAAAAATGTAAAAAAAAAAACAACTAATTACCATAACTTCGTTTATTTTTAACCCGACTTCAAAAAAAGGAGGATGGTTCTCAATTCGTCTGTATTTTTTATTTTTTATTTTTGGATCTTGTTATTTTCACAAAACATTTTCTTTAACAAATAAAATTTATAAAAACTTATTTTTGCACCGGCTACAATCAATGTATTCAATGTTAAGTTACCAGACCAGATCTTTTTATAAGACCATGCCTGATGTCCAGTAAAGAAAAATTTATATTACTTAAGTAGACGCTTGAATGCACCAAAATTTGAAACGAAAGGGCTTCAGTTAAATAAAAGCTTTTAATAGCATGCAGCAATATACCTCGGGCCTCTGGATATCTAGTCCAGCGTGCTAACCGCTACACCAAAGACGACTCTGACGTAAGAGCCAACTACTATCAAAATCAAAATAAGAATGATATGAAAAAGTTGGCTCTTACGTCAGAGTCGTCTTTGGTGTAGCGGTTAGCACGCTGGACTAGATATCCAGAGGCCCGAGGTTCGATTCCTGGTTAACGAGTTAATTTTTTCAGATCAGTATTTAATTAAAAATCCAATGACATTGGTCTATAAAGTATACGCTAGTCTTCTAGAATTTGTCTTACGTAACCTAAATGAAATTTGGACAAACATTGTATTGTTGATGAATCGTAGAGTAATCTAAGTGATACTAGTGTATAAGGATTACCCATATACTACATCTTTACATTTAATGCCATTTAATTCGTTACTGGACATCGAGCTTGAACCTCCTGGGTTCCGTGTAAAAATAATTGACAAATTTTAATCAATGTTGATGTTGACGGCAGAATTCGTGAATTCCGAAAATCTAGGTCTTCTGCGGCTGATCTAAAAGTATGTGTGATTTACGGAATAGATTTGGTATAAAATCGAATAAATTTATGAATTGTAAATTTTTTAGTTATTGAATCAAAAGATTCAATAAAATCAATGAATCGATTTCTATAATAACAATATCTTGTGAAATCTATTGATTTGTGTTCAATCACAGAATACTATCTAACTGTTTTCTAAACAATATGTGATGCAATAATCAATTCAGTCAAGTTTTCATTGTTGCTAATTAGATCAAATCTAATCATCACATCTAACTTTTGTTATAAAATATTTTTCAATTAAAATTGATAAAGAACTTAACAAAAAATGGTTGGTTTTTTTGTTTGTAGGTTATGTGTTCAATTTTTTATGAATACAGTTGTATTCAATCATTTGGATTGGGTTGGGTTGGGAGGAGTTTTAACATGGTTATAAAAAAGAAACACTTTATAAATTATTATTATATGGTCAATTTATAGGTCGGTTTTTGCACTTGTTCAATAAATTCGTATTTTTTTTAATGCAAAACCAGAGGGAAAACCGAAAAATTCATGAAAAATATCGTAGAAGTAAGTGTCCTCTTACAGGCAAAACGATGACAGCAGAAGGAAAGTAGTATCGTAGCTTGATTATGAATATTAACTCCTGAGTTAATAATTTTGATGATGAAGCTTCGAAATTATTTGGTCTAGTTAAACGGCTAAATATTCATTCCAAATAATTAATTCTTAGTTCAAACCCAACTCTCTACATTGGTATATATTTTAGCTTGTGATTTCATGATTTAGTCACTAGTTAGTCTCAAGTGGGCACAAATTTTCAAAACTGTAACATCGAAATTATATTTACGATAAATTTCATATAAATGGCGAAATTATCTGATTTTTTTAACTAATGGAAATCTAGAACGGTTTCCTTTGGTTACAACCCTTTTACGGTGAATGTGAGGTTTTATCGACCTGCAAGAAATAGAAAATAATACGAATGTATTAAGGACGTAGCCCAGAAGAATTTAACCAGACTTTTATTGTAATATAGAGGAAAGCAAGAGCCCTAGACGGGCTACACTTCGACCATAACTTCTACACTTCGATGTTAGTGGAGTGGAAGAAATTTTGGTGTATTGACTAGGAATTGGCAGGATATGCGGTAGCAGCCGACTATGATAGGAAATTTGCCGATATTCATCTGGAGTTCATGAAGGATGCTGCAGAAAACCTTCTCAAGCATAGCCGGTTACTTCGTTCTTATCCATATGCCAACAGTTTAGTCAATTAACCGCCCCTTTTTTCTCTCTTAATAATTGACAAACTGCCGATGTCGGGTATCGAACCCATAATCTCCCAGTTTCCAAGTAGGCATACTGCGCAGACATAACGCCTTAGACCTCTCGGCCTCTCGGCCTTGGACTTGTGACGAGGTAGCGCCTACTCGTTTCTTCACACCAAAAGTAATAAACAATGTGACATTTCTTAAACCATAACCTAAAAAATATGAACTTTCTCGCAACCAATTTGTAAGTCTTAAGAAAGTAAATGAATAAAAATCCGTTATGAATATTGTGTGAAATACGAAAAAATTAAAAGCAAAAACCAACCTGTTTCAAACTGATATTTCCTTCCAACTTGCTTGCTCTAGCAGCTAGCTTGTTGCATACATTCTGCGTCATAAAAGATTAACAGTTATTTAAAATCAGTGTCCAGTTACTTTTTAGTTGTAATTTTTCTTCGTCTCTTTTTAAACAAAATAATAACAAATAATAACCATGCAACTATTAAAATAGTAGGAGAACTTGTTGAATATCCAACACCATCAGCAACGACTCACGTCCACGTTGCGCTACGCACGTACACCAATTTTTTAATAATTTTCTCTTTGCTATTGAAGAGCGTTTATAATTACTTTATTAAGTGATCGCTGATTCTTGTCCAATGTATAATTTCTTTATTATTTAAAAGTGATTCTCTCTACCCGAAGAGATTATTACCCGTTGAAAAAATCAACAAAAAGAAACCTTTTATTTATTAAATGGTAAACATACCTTTTTCGAAAGGTATTTAAACGCAAATAGCTTAGATGGACGGGCTACACTGTCGGGCTACCTATAAGGTTCATTGTGATGCCTAAGGATGTGAGTGGAGTAGAAGGAATTTGTGAGTAGAATAGGAATTGGTAGGATATGCGGCTGCAGCCGACTATGATAGGAACTATGCCGATATTCATCTGGAGTTCGTGAAGGGAACTGCAGAAAACCTTCTCAAGCATAGCCGGTTACTTCATTCTTGTCCATACGCCGACAGTTTAGTCAATTAACCGCCCCCCCCTTTTTTTTCTGCGGTTTGAGATGTTTACCATGAACAGCTGAAGAAATAGGAAGACGTCATTAAACAGTAGTTTAATGACGTTTACTGTAGGAAGTACTACTGTAGGAACATAGGCTCAACGAGAACATAGCCTCAGCCCAAACTATACTTGAGAAATGAGGGTGATTTCAGATTCTGTGCGGTCTTGGAGACATACTTCGAAGGGGAATACGTTCCTCTTACGCAAAACATAATCTGCATGGCTGGGAATTTAAAAGGAATTTAGTCTAGATGAGACGCTCTAGAATCAGGCTTGCGCCATTCAGCATTATCCACAAAAAAGGGATGCACAATTATGGCGAAAGACAAATTGTTGAAAACTATTGAATTATAAAAACTCCACCATACTAATATGATGTATGAAAAAAAAAACACCCCCATTGATGTTAATGACCATCAATCGACCCGCATTGCTGTATAAAATTCAAAGAAAATGAACGCATCGTCGGTCATGTGCGTGTTTTTCTTGTGTTTAATTTTACAATTCACCTTTTGCGATGGTGATCATAATGTTATGACCTGCCGCCGTTTCTCTTCACCTTCTGGTCACCTCTTGGTCACATAAACATACCATTAGTATGAGTACTACTTTACGCGATATTGCCATATAATTATAGTAGCGGAACTCAATTTATTTATATATATATATAAATATATATAACATACATTATAATTAAATAATAATATAAAAACATTCTCATATGTAGTATTTTAGTGACTTTAATTTTAATGTGTTATGACGTAGATATTGTTGTGAATATCATTGGCGTTCTATCAACGTTTTTATATGGTTGATTTACAATACTAATAAACACTGGAGCTATTTATTGTAAAATATCAGGGAAATGTAAATTAGAAATAGATTTGACTTGATGTGACGGATCTGAAAATAAGCTATATTGTATATTTGTATGTATGTGTATATTTTTATACTGTGCGCTGTCGCCAGTTTTCAAAATATGGTGGCAAAAACAAACCTAACAAAGCAGTTTTAATTTTATTAAATAACTAATTCAAGCGTTCGCCAACCCCATTTTTAAATGCAAATATATAAACTGCATGTGTCAAAGAATAGTTATAAACATTATTTATTATGGTGGCTACTTTAACAATATAGTTATTCTAATCTTAAGTACATAAATATTCTGTTCTCCATAGGATGCTGTGTTGAAAGTTTGATTTTTAATCGATAATTACTCTTTGAAATGATCGTCAACAGGTTTGAAATATTTGAGGGAGGATAACTATCGAATTGAGCTATTCAATCTACTAAAAAAAATTTTTATTTTTCTACTCATGCATGAACGTCCTTATGACGTAATGCATTGGTATAAACAAATTAAAATTAGGAAGCCCTACAGGAATCTAGTCAATGATGATATCATGTTTATTTTGCGATACGTATTATTTCTCAAAATTGTTGAGATTCACAAAAGACGACTAATAGGGAATATGCATGAAAATTTTTTTCCACATTTATTTTTAGTATATGAAAATACTGTTAATACTGTAATAATATTTAAAAACGAAATTAAAATCCGACAAATATCAAGAAAGCTATAAGCTTTTAAAGATTATTATCTGTCTCTTTCTTGCAAAAATACTAAAAACGGAGTTTTACGTGTATTTTAAATGGTGAAAGTGTAATATGACGTCACATAACATATCAAGAGGGCTATCACCCTCTTTGTCTAATCGGGAATTTCAATCATTCATATCTCGCTTATTTTTAAAGTTATTTAAAAAGTAATTTTACCTTGATATTTTTCAAGTAAACATGCTTCAATTCAAGTGAAAAAAAATTTTCATGCATATTCCCTATTGCGAAACATACGTTTGACTGATAGAATTCTGAATTTGATTTGATTTGAACAATGCTACTTATAATTGTGAGTGACGCCCATGTATGTAGATATCGTATTTGTGTACATTTGTATGTTGTTGATTGTTATTAAGAGGTGAAAGTAATTAAATAGTTTTGTGTTGTTCAATATTGCGTTGCATTGCGTTTATAAATCTTTAAAAAATAAAACATACATTCTGTGGAATGCTTTTACCTGGTTATGTAGGTAGTAAGTACACCGTACTTACTTTACATACATAGAACTGTACAGTGTATACTACACTCTACAGTCTACACAGGTGAAACAGTGTATATGTCAAATCTTATTAATATAAATAATAAGTTAACTGTGTTTTAAAGTAGTCTATATACACATGTGAATGTATTTAACAAATCTAACATGTACTATTTATTGTTTATATAAATACAAAATGTAATTTCGAAGACTAGCCAGCCAGCCATTGTGTTATGAAATTTACAACAGCGTATATATGCCCGTTTTTACACTTGCTACTTTTGATAAAAGTTTTATACAACAATAAAAATATTTGATATAACTAAAGTAACATTGCTGTGCACATGATGAAATTCACTTGAAATATATCAATCGCATGTTTGTTAATAGCTATAATTCTCGTCTTGTGTACTATTTCTTTGTTTGTCAACCACTTCAGTTACATGATCAGAGTATACCAATCACAAGGAATTTCATCAAACTAAAAACATGCATCGAAAAATACTACGGCGCTTGTTCTTACCAAATCATTTGCATGTATACTTACATCAAAAGTTGCATGTGTAAGAACAACCTATGAGTATAAGACAGGCATACATTTATTTGTAAAGAAGAAATATTTGTAGATAGATTTACACAGGTTTTGTATTTATTTCTAGGAATCAGAAATAATATATTTAGTGCCTGTCTCCTTTTCAATTGAGTCGAAATCTTATTAATTATTTTTTATATTCCGGCTAAAATGGTTTTATTTCCTACTTTGGGCCCTTGCAAGCTCTTCACAAGGACAGCTGAATCAATGTCGTCGCTAAACGCGTTTTCACACTACACCAATTTATAACTTTACACAAAGCTAATTCGTAACCATTCATGCACACATGAATGTATCTGTCACATTAACGTGACAGATACGTCAAGATATGATCTATCTGTTGTGGGTTCAACAACCATTGTAAACGCATTATTAGTCTCAAAGTTCGACGGACCAGCGAACGAAAAGACATGTAAATGCGTGATACGTGACTCGTTTTAAAATTAAATCATTATAGTATAATTGGATATTAGTATAGTGTTGTTCATCCATTACACCATTCATGATTTGTTAAATATATTGTATATGTATAGGCTACTTTAAAATTATCATATAATTATAAAATAGTAAATATGTTTTGCCAGCTGATTTATTGTTTGTATTAGTTTTTTTAGCACAAAGCTTATATAACATCATTTTTTAGATATTATAATAAATTTTAAATATCATATGTATGTTATGAAGCAAACTCACAGGCCAGGGCAGGCCCCATACCTCTTAAGTCTTAAATATTTTATCAATCTTTATTTATTTATTTATTTTTTTTGTAATTTATTGAAATTGTAAGAAATAGAAAAACATTAAATAACTTCCATTATCCGTATAAACTTTGTGGAAAAGTAAGCCACGTTGTGTGAAAATAACCACACAGAAGTAATGCGATTTTCTCGAAAGCGGATACTAAGATTTTAAATTAACTGAAGTTGATTTTGTATCAATATATAAGTGGGGTGGAATGTAATCTTTTGTTGCACTTTGGATCAGTAAATATTTTTATGGCCAATTCTTTGACGCGAACAGATCCTAGAAATTTTTCACAAAGGAACTGAAGCAAATTATTTAGTAAAGTGTCGTCTAGTCCCATTGTAATTTATAATAATTAACCTTTCCAATATATGTTTACAAACAGTCCAGTTCTACTTAATAATTATTATCGGTTGTTAAAAATCCATTAACAAATTATTATAAATCATTTTTAAATTACTAATTTTTAAATTTGTTTAATACCAAAACTTTGATGTCATTTAGAGACTTAAGTAAGGTGTATCTAGTTGATGAAGGTAACACTGATAGTATCGTACATTAATTATAAAATTAGCACTAGGACGCCATGCAGCCGGGCCGAGCCGGGCCACACCAAGTCTAATATACAGATAAGAGATTACAATCATTCAAAATTGTTAAAATAACTTAATGTGTTGCAATTTACTTATATATGCATGAAACGAATGGATAACAAGTGATATTTAATAATTGAAGTTATAAAACATATCATCCGTTTAAATACAATGGATTTCATTTGTGATATTATGCTATCATTCTATTCTGATCATTCTGTATTGAAAAATTATATTTTTAAAGTATCGTATACATAGCTTACAACTATATACGACACGCCTTAAAATTAATACTTTAAGCTACTTTACAACTAACGTTATATTATTAACTGTAATGAATTTAGTTAATAATAATAATAATATATATACATATACATATATTTAGCTATCGTTATTATAAGAATACAAAACAAGGTCGAATGTTGTCAAGGACTTCTGTAGTTTCTGTCATTTTTATGAATTATTACGAAAAATTAAATTTTTTTAATTATTATCTAAAATTAGGTGAAACCCTGAGGCTAGATCTAGTGTTCAAAATAAGTGGATTTAACTTTTTGCTGGTTTGATCGAGTAAAATAAAATTTATACAAATATAAACCTATTTATAAGGTGCAAAAAATTTCATAACTTGTAAAACTCATCAAACCAAAAAAAAAAAAAAAAATTCATATTTACATAAATTAGAAAAGACTTTATTTTCGAGTTATAAAATCTTGAGATAATATAGCGAAATAATATCAAGCAAAACTGTCTAAAGTCTAATTCTCCTCTTCAAGATTTGACTTTCTGAGTTGTATATCCTATTCCAGAAAAAAAACTGCATTGTAAAAAAAAATTAAGATTAAAAAATACCGTTTTATGAAATTGAATATCCGTTTATGAGATACAAGTATTTATCAATATCACATTCCAAAAAGATAAAGAATAGTTTATTCGATATGTAAACAACATATTCAACGTCATAACACTGCCATTTGAAAAATTATTGAAATGACCCTAATTAGAATGTAATTACGTAACAAAAAACAAGGTATGTTAATTAATTACGGAAGTATTAATATAATATATTTTAATTAAGGTGTACACGGATTGGATATTTAAATCATTTTGAAAGTCAACAGTTTTTTTCTTTCTAAATCTTATTAAAAAAATGTAATACATTTACAGTGAAATTTGTTTCAGCTCTATGTAAATACATCATTTAAGAAATCGCATAAACTCTATAAACTTAGGCAAATAACAGCTATTAATTAAACATGCATTTTGTATCTATAATGATATTTCTATAGTAGAGAACTCAATATATACAGATATTTGAACCATGAACTCAGTTAGGAAAAATGTATTTTACAATTTTTTTAAATTCTTTCGACATTTCAATGCAATATTATTTTGAATAATAATAATAAAAAATCAATAACAAATTAATAAATAAATCAATATATACAACATATCAATACAATATTTTATAATAATGAATGTGATCTGATCTGATATTTATATATATTGATTATTGATTATGATTGATGATTACCTCACAATAAATATTTAAAAATAAAATATAGAAAAAACTAATTAACATTGAAAAATATCAATGAACAGCTGTTCAACACAGCTCAACTGAAATCAAGAAGTGTTGGTTAGTTAGTTAGTTGGTTACTCATTATAATAATAGAATATGTATTTTTAATATTTAATATATATGTACAGGATGGTAGGGAAATAATATGCCTTACTTTGTAGAGTGATTAGCATTAAAGATATTTAGATTAAGGAATGAAAAATACTAATAATTTAATCTCAAATATTTGGCTGAATCATATTTAATCATCAACTGGTATGTTGCCACTGAGTATACACTTATTCTTTATAAAATAGAACAAAATAATTCAATATTTACAAAATAGATGGTACTATAAGCTAAAATAACAAGATATTATTTATTGGTGTATACTTGGGCTTCACAATACAATACTAATATCAATGTCCATTGAGACTATGCAAGACATAGTATAAAAGAACTAGCGTATATTATATAGACAAACATGTCATTGAATTTTTAATTAACAATTGATATGAAAAAATTGACTCATCCAACAAGTATCGAACCATAGACCTATGGATTTTAAACCCACTGAGCTGACTTATACGACACATTCAATTGACAATGAGTTTGAATTGTTTTTACAAAAAATTGTACACAAAACAACACAACACTATTGTATACCATAGATATTAGTAACAAATTAACATCAAAAGAGTTTGTGAGTAGAATTTATAGGCAAATGTAAATATTATTTTTTGAAATTTATTAGCAAAGTTTGGCATTCTGTTTCCCATCCATTCTGTATATGTAGATGATATAAGATATGACAGTAGGTTTGTTACTCAAGGTTGTCGTATAATAATACACAGATCGGCAGCTGATCATTATATGCAAAACTTAGGTGCATGTTTTGTGTATACTAGTGTGTGATTTATCATGAAGTATACGTCATAAATACACAAACACATTGTTCGTATAATTCTATAATTTATTAGTAATTTTAGATGTTTGAGTTGAAATTGTACGGAAAACCATTTAGTTTTATTTAGATTTAGAATTGGTTTGTAAAAAGGAGCATTTTTTAGAATTAAATTATTTTGGTTTTGCTTAAAAGATATGTGGGGGGAGGGATGCCATTGTGTTTGCAAATTATATTATGATACGACTAATAAATTTTTTTTTTCTTTCAGGTATGCATCAATTTTCTAACGAATAATTTCATGTGGAAAACGGTAAGAAAAATATGAATCAAATATATTTCATGTAACTCTCCTCAACCTTGCTCGTATTTTTGGGAATGATTTATGATACTCTTAGACCACTTGGGAACATGTTTTGTTTCGTACTAACGCATAAAAATAATACTAACCTTGTACTGGACTTCAACCCACAAAATCCCAAAAGAAAACATGCTGTACAATTTTGAAAAAAAAAGTTGTGGAGACTTGGAGAAAATACTAAAAACAGACGGTGCTAAAAAGTGTCTCGGTAATCCAACCTCTAACGATAAAATTCATGTCGATGAATAATTCGTAAGCGTGGACAAATTCTTGTATAAAAATAATTGTCGACAGTGACAACATTGATTTTAAAAATGATTTGGTATGTCCATAGCGTATCCCTGAGTGTAAAAATATGACAAGACAAATGCTTGAGAAACATGTGGGCAGGCTACTACACAAATTGGTCGGAAAAATTAATTAATGTTTTTTTTTTTTGTCATATATATTTTCAAGGTTCTCTTGAATGTAATACTTCACTATTTATAATAAGATTGTCATTGTATTTTCTTTATAATAATATTTTAATTAGCGATCTAATTCCAAATAGCATTCTTCATTTTAAAATCATATATATAAATAAAATATCTGTACTTCTTCCCATCCATTCTATTCGAATCAATTAATATTTAATATTTAATATCTTATCTTATAAAATAATCCATTATTTTCTCCGAACAATAGATGATCATAAGTTAATAAATATCAGAGAAATGATAAATATTTAGCTAAAATAAAAATGGTAATTAATTTTAAAGTATTGAGGACTTCTGAATTCCTTGCGTGAACGGATTGAAACAACCATGTAACGGCCTATAATATAGCACCGATACCTTGATAATACCACGTGACATTCCATTTTTGTATATTATTAACAATACTATTATAACACTAACAAAAAAACAAAAATTAAATGAATTAACAAAATTTAAAATAAAGTTAAAATAAATAAATCAAAAACTATTTATTTATTTATTTTATTTTAAAAAAATATTATTGACATAATTTTTTTATGATTAATAATATTTAATTTATTTGTTTGTATAAAATAAATATTGTTAAAAATAAAATGACCTATTTTTAATTGGAATGAAAATATATATTTATAAAAATAATAATAAAAATTTGCAAACGTACACTTAATTTTTTAATATTAGAGCGCGCATAATGGACACTTGTCGGAATAGAGTGTACAAAAAATGGTGAGTAAATTTTATCACTTTAGACTGTACTCAGGGTTTTCATCAGGTCTTTCTTAGAGTTTAAAAACTATTTTTCATTCGATTCATTTCAAATTTTGTATACATACCAATCTGGTATTAACATTCAAAAGGAATTTTCATCGCTTTCAATAATTTATTTTAATATCTTTAAAATTATTACCTTTAAACTGGGCCAGAATTATAATTTCGATATCTTCTACTTCCTAAATTTTATCCATACCGACTTTAGACTTTTTTTTATATATTGTCAAGTATGATATCTCTAAAAAGGCTTCCACGCATTCGAGAGAAAATAAACAAATGTTTATTTTACATTTCAATGATTCCTTTAAATGACCGGGGGCAAAAGAGATTCACTCAACAGCCGTTGGATACTCAACTCCAATCAGTGTCCCTGCTCTATATCATACTTTATAAAATAATTTAGGACAAATTCCATTACATTTAGCTGACGGTTATCGTAATCTGAAACGCTCACCAAATGACGTAACTTGTTTATTTGTTTTACTATATATATTTTTTCGTACAATCGTTTCTGAACAATTACAAATTGACTAATAATGGCCAACGCGCTTTTTTAATACGGTTTTTCGCGTTCTAATTGTTCCGAATTTTTGAACATATATTCTCAATTTATTTTATTACATATATACATAGTTTATAATCCTGAAAAAGAGCGTAGATCAATTATTTTGAATAAATAATTTCAATATTTACAAAAAAATAAAATTATTTACTCAGGCCTTGCGACGGTCTGGATAAATTTTTTGTTTTTATAATATAATAAATACATAGTCCAAATTCATATAAAAAGTGTTTACAAACAACGCCATAATTATACATGATAAATAATTAATTAATAAATATATATATTTATATATTACGAAGGTAATTAAATATTTTAATTACACATATTGGAGACAGTCAATGACCGATACAACAAGTCCAATATTTAAAATCAATTGTCTGAATTCATTAGTAAGTCAAATATATATTTTAAGGAAAAAATTAAATTGTATTTTGATTTGGAAATTTTTTTTTTTTTTTTTGATAATGGGATATTTTATACAAAAATAATATAGGTAGAGCATTGGTCTAGAATGCCAGAGGTCGTGGGTTCAATCCCCATCTCTAGATGTGCATGAGTTTTTATATCAAGCATTTGATGTCAAAAAATGGGGAAAAATAATATAATTATTGCAACAATGAATTCAATAATTTTTCAATAAAACAATTTTTGTGTGTAGGCTAGGAATTGGTAGGATGTGCGGTTGCAACCGACTCTGATAGGAACTATGCTGATATTCATCGGGAGTTCGTGAATGAAACTGCAGTAAACCTTCTCAAGTATAGCCGGTTACTTCGTTCTTGTCCATACGCCGGCAGTTTAGTCAATTAACCACCCCCTTTTTTTTCATAATAATTGACAAAGTGATGATGTTGGGATTCTAACCCATAATCTCCCAGTTCCAAGCCTCAGACATGCGCCTTAGACCCCACGGCCACTGAGACGGTAGTCAAAATAAAGTGATTTTATGAAAATTTCAAATATTTGTTTTATTTAATAATTATAATGGATTTTCGTTAACTAACGACCCATTCAATACTGAATTCAATAACTTTATATATCTTTTTAAAGCTTGTAGTTTGTTTTTGAAAACGTGATTACAATAATAAATTGTTGTGTAAGAGATAAATTTTCAGCGTTAATTAGTTAAAAATAATTTATTTATTTATTTATTTATTTATATAACATTTATATATAGGAAGTATTTAAAATATATTTGATGTATTAATAAAAATAATACTTTGATGAACACAGTCACAAGTAATGCGCTTGTAATAATGATATTTTGTTCGTGTATGTATGTATGTATGTATGTATGTATGTATGTATGTATGTATGTGTGTATGGATGTTATAAAATGTCAAGGCATAATGTAGCAAAAGGTCAATTAGCATTTTAAATAGAATATGTTCTTTATTCATTTAGTTAAGAGCTTACATTACACATTTTATTATACAATGTGTATCAATTTATATATTGATTATGTAACCCACATGACATTACATACATATTGGCTATATTCAAATATTCAATGTATTCAAGGGGATATTCGAGAATAATTCTAGTCAAATTTCTGAAAGTATAATAAATAGAATTTAAAAACTATTTAAAATTTACCAAGTTATATTCATTTTAATATGGTAGGATCAGGTATTGCTCCGCGGTGCGGCCAGCATCGGACTTTAAACACGTTTTACTCGAAACTACTTAAGGTTCGTTTAGACTACGACATTAGACACCGTACACTCAGTGTATACACCGAGTGTCTATGTGTGCACACACCGGGTGTCTCTAATTGGGATATTTATTGCGACACTATAATTAGTGTCGAATCAGCGGCTGTGTAAACACCTTGAGTCCAAGTGTCTCATCAGGTTTTCAAACAGGTTCGACATTTTTTCATACATTCCATACATTCTATATACATATTATATAGTAATAAATATAGCGTTTACGTCGTTGTTTAATTACAATAAAAGCAGCAATCAGTTCTTTTGTGTGTGAACAGCTCGAACACAAGTTCCGTACATTTTTATAAATTTGGGTCTGGCTAGTGTACAGACACCAAAAAAAAAAAATGGATGGTAAAAATATTAAGACTCTTGAATTGAGTCTCAATTCAATTTTAGTGTACAATTCGTATGATTTTTAGGCAAACCATTTAGAGCATTTGGTTTCATACTGAAAGTTTGATCCCTACATGAAGTAATAGTTTGTGTACTATGATATTATAATAACAATTGTATACCGTGTGTGTTGGAAAGCTTTTTCAATAGAGAATCAATGTTAAATATTATTTATTACTGGCTGGCCGTGTGGTGACTATATGAAGTCAGTCAGTACACATGTAATGAGAGTGAGTTAAATATGTTCATTGAATTCTTAACTTTAGTATGTGCATCACAAAATCCCCACTCTTAAATGACAAACAAACAACCATACGCATACAGTATACACTATATACTATCCAGATATTTGTATGTATGAGATGACTCTCATTACATGTGTACTGACTGACTTCATACAGTAACCCCACAGACAGCCAGTAATAAATAATATTTAACATTATTAATGAATTTATATTTTACATTCTTATAATACAAAATTAATATATTTTCATTTTATATGATAATTTATTTATCTTTCAGAGCTCCAACTCTCTAAGCTAGTTAGTTAGTTAATAGTGTAGTTCTTTATGACATAACAAATAATTGGATTAAAATCATGTAATTACAAGGTTGTGTAGGTAAGTACTGTACTGTACTGTACTGTACAAAATACAACTCTGTTTATTTTAGATTTATTTTTAGAATTTACAATTTTTCCGTTTTCCTATCACAATTATTAAATATCCTTGTCATAAAACTTTATTTATTTTTTCTCTGCAAAATTTAATAAATCATAAAAATATTTTTAAAATGTATATTTTTAGTCCGCGGCTGAATTCTCTAAACCCGTGTACAATTGATCGATCAGCTACATTAAAATTGGTTTACTAAAGCTATCGTTTTACCACGAAACTCTGAAAACTTCATCACGAAGTTTTTGATGCTTCACCTTCATCACGAAGTTCTGAAAACTAAGTTTTGAAGTTACAAATATACAGTAATAGCTTCTAATAAGGGTGCCACATTAGTCAAGAAACAAACCCACGTGTCAAAGCTGCGTGTGGGGTATGTTGTTAGTTCATTGTATATATTATCAAATGAAGCTACCCAAAGAGTTCGTTCTTTCAACCATTTCAGAAGCCACGTGTGTGAATAACTGATGTTTTTTTTTTTTTGTTGAAATGATAAATACGGTAAAAGACATCATCATACGACCGACAATCATATCACCACAATTTATAGAAAAACATATTTCTCTTTGTTTTTAAATTGTTTATACTTGATAAAAATAAAATTACCACCTATAAATGTCATTTACTTCCAAATATAAATACAAAACGGACAAATAAATAAATATAATTATTAAATAGATAAAAATGTTTTCTTTGTTACCGATCAACTATGTATGTATTGTATTGTATTTGTGGTCATTACACAATTAATTATTAGTCATTTATAAATCATAAATCATTAATTAAACACGTGCAGTAGTTATCAACTCACCTAACTAATATTTTTATTGTTTTCAAAACAAATTACAGCTCTTTTAAATGTTTCTTTTATTTTTATTTACAAAAACAATGTACTTTGTCGTTTATATGAATCTCAAAGAATTATCTCATTGAAATTCTTGAATCGAGATCGTATTCTAATACTATTCTAATCAATAAACATACTCTATTTGCGAATCGGAGTGTAGCAGTATTCTTCTTAGGTCAAGAATTTTTCTTTGAAATTCTACTTCAATTCTGGAACTGAATTCCAAAAGCAAAAACAGCCTTAGCTCTTCATAAACTACTCATTGATGAGGATTAGATAGATAGATTGTAGAGGCTGTCCTAGCCCGTCCATAAGGTTCGACCATAAGGTCCATTGTGATGCCTAAGAATGTGAGTGGAGTGGAAGGAATTTTTGTGTATAGACTAGGAATTCGTAGAATATGCGGATATTTTTAAATGGAGTTTGAAATTTTGTTCCTCTTGTTACAAGATTTTTATAATTACAATATTAATAATATACAAAAAAATCGGTTCAGTAGTTTTAGACTCTTCAGTCAGATTCACGTAAATTTTCAGACACATTTGAAATCAATTTGGGGCCTATAATGATTAGAAATAACTTCTTTTTTTTGGGATAATAATTGAACTCTGAAAAAGAGGGCTTTCTTGTATTTAAATTTGTTAATTTGGCTGTATATCAATTATATAAAATGCTTCTACAAACAAACAAACACTTTTAAATTATCACCTTTTACTTTTTTTAAAATGGTAATTAATGTAGTATTTTAAATTTTATATTGCATCAATTGAACAAGTCTTACCTAAAACTAATATTACCAAAATGGGTAATACGGAAGTCAAATTTTAAATACTCATTTCTTTTGTTCAAGATTTAATTTAAAATTATTCATCAAATAACGTACACTCGATAATAGAAATAAACTTTGGACTCAATGTTGTTTTTTTTTTCAATAACGGATTTAATTAATCATGGTTGAAGGTATTGAATTAGAATTAGGACCCGGCATAGAACTGATTTATATGATTTTAACAAGGCTACATCAAAACGCATTTCCTTATTTTAATTTGAAGGAGGTTCTTAGAAATACTTTCTTGTTCCAATAAAATTGCGCTTATAAGCGTCAGCACTCGAAGCGTGTACGCACCCAAAACGAATACACTCTTAAACAGCGTGTTTCCACTTTGTATTTCCACCACTGAAGAATGGATTATTTTTGAGTGTACAATTTTGTATTTGTACAAATTTGTGTTAGAAAGTATTTTTATAACAAAAAAAAAACATAAAATAAAATTAATGTAATAAATATGTAAATTTGTACAAGCATTTGTACAAGTTTCTTGATTGTAGGGCTTCATTAGAATTAATCGTGAAACAATTTATAATTTAAATATTCTGTAGCTAAATATTTGGAACCATTACGATTTGAAAAAGATTCACAAAACCTCTGTTTCAATCAATCATTTATTTCTTATTGTTAAAGTATTTTATTTTTTTAAAATTTGAAACAAATATTTGGAATTTTTGTAACAATATTTTAGACTATAGTTTCGGAGACACAGTTCCTTCCTCAGAACTCGTAATTAAAACCGTAGTAAGCAAGTCTACAACATTTGTCTCATACATACTTAAGCTACTTAAGCTATGATAATTTTTAATAAATAAATCCTGTTTCACAACGTAGTGTCATCTTTAAGCGATAAGACAAACTATTAGTCAAGTTTTAAACCAGCTAAATAAAATTAAAATAATATCCAATAGATGGGGATATAAAAAAAACGTAATAAACATCTCAAAATCAATTTTCCCAAGTGTATAAATTCTACGTGAATTTCATCTGTGATATCATTCCCTCCACAATATTATACTTCTTGAGAACTTTTTAGATTGGTCCCCAATCTTAAAGAATTTTAATACTTCCACTTTAAGTCTTTGATTGTCCTTCAAGTCGTGGTGGCATCATGATTCTTTAAATTACTCTACTGATTCGTTTACAATGCGGTATATTCTCACCACTTGATAGTTGATAATAAATTTTTAAAAAGTTGAATTAAAAAAGTGTTTATTTGTTTGTGTAATTCCCCATTTAATTTTGTATACAACAACAAAAACAAAAAATACTTTCAATTTTTTTGTATAATTATTTTATTTCTTATAAAAATGTTTTTTTTTTTTTTGAATAGAAATTTCTTCTCATATTCTAATAAATAAAGTTAGGACATCCCGTATAGAGAGATCTATTCAGATCTCTGGTAGCTAGCTGGTTAAAATAAAATTTCAAATAGTTTTGTTATTATTTAAGTAAAAATTCACTTTTAAACATCACGTTTGTTTGTTTGTTTGTTTGTCAGTCCGACATATTGTTTTGAAATCAACAAATTTAAATCTGATGTTTTATAATCATTTTATTTCATTGTAATTTTAATAGAAAGTTTTTTTTTTTCCATTAATTAATATGAAATATTTATTTTTAAATTTTGAATTTTAATAACTTGTAACAGTCTCTGCAGACTGAATACTGAAACACACGGTATATACTTGCCCGAGATCTTGTAAATATGCTGTCAATTGTAATTTTAGGAAATTAATGTTTTCCGTTAGATTTTAGGTACTGGACATATAGTGTATAGAGATTACCCATATACTTACGCTTCCAATATATGTATACTCATGTCTGATGCACTTATCATTGATGACGCAATTGTAAATCATTACAAATCGACGAGAAATGGTGTACAAAATCGCGAAAATTCGAGACAAATTTTTTATCTCCGATTTTGATAAAAACATCGTTTTATGCTAATTTGGACCTAGCAAAAACGATGGCGTTGGTTAAAATACGATCCGATTAACGGTTTTCAAGATATCAGACTCATTGTGCTAAAATTCAAAACTGTATGAATTGAAAAGCGAAAATTTTGAAATGTGTTGGTCGGACGTTAAAATGAACCTGATTTTCGTACTTTTTGGGTCAAAATTACCCTAGAAAATGATTATTATTAAAATCGAGAACGAAAATTTTCTTCTCTTTTTTCGCATTTTTTCCAAGGGGTACCCCTTAATAAAATTGCAAAAATTCGAGACAAATTTTTTATCTCCGATTTTGATAAAAACATCGTTTTAAGCTAATTTGGACCTAGCGAAAACGATGGCGTTGGTTAAAATACGATCCGATTAACGGTTTTCAAGATATCAGACTCATTGTGCTAAAATTCAAAACTGTATGAATTGAAAAGCGAAAATTTTGAAATGTGTTGGTCGGACGTTAAAATGAACCTGATTTTCGTACTTTTTGGGTCAAAATTACCTTAGAAAATGATTATTATTAAAATCGAGAACGAAAATTATCTTCTCTTTTTTCGTATTTTTTCCAAGGGGTACCCCTTAATAAAATTGCAAAAATTCGAGACAAATTTTTTATCTCCGATTTTGATAAAAACATCGTTTTAAGCTAATTTGAACCTAGCGAAAACGATGGCGTTGGTTAAAATACGATCCGATTAACGGTTTTCAAGATATCTGACTCATTGTGCTAAAATTCAAAGCTATATGAATTGAGAAGCTTTATTTCAAAAACCGAATAAATAAGCTACAAATCAATTATTTTGAAAAATGAACCCTAATAGTCATTATTGATAAGCAATGTTTATTGTTTTAAAAAATAAAAATATAAACATTGCATTTACATTGAATATGTTTGCATTTTTTAAATTCATAAGAATTCAAAGGCTATTGTACTAAAAACGTGATTTAAAAAAAAACTTATACCATAGATAATCATTTATTAAGGATGTACGAACACGGTACTGTCTTGTGGAGAGATCATCGATGCTTAGAAAAATCAAAATATCTCTATCAATTTTTGTAATGTCCTGTATATGGATGTTGTTTCTGGAAATCCATAAATGCTAGACAGTTCTATCGTGTAGAAATGCCACACGGTCAAAATTTCGCGGCGATAGTCAGCTAAAAAATTGATTTGATCACGCAAAACTGTTAGCAACAATATGTACAGGTTTTTATTGGTGAAGTTACTCATGACGTCATATTCCAAAATGGCGGCTTTTGACAGGCTATGCATTTAAATACTTGGGGGTTTCTCGGGAATTTTAAATTTTTTTATTTAAAAAAAAACAAAAACGTGTGTATTTAAATTAATAGATAAGAAAACCAACTGTCATTCTCACTTGATATAAAACAATTCAAGGACATTTTTATTACAAACGTGATAATAGATAAATATTCCGTCACGTTTCTTTTAGCTATGTATTTATACATCAATGTTTAAAGTTCTTGAAAAAAATGCTAACATTTTCTTTATACATAGAATTTTTAAACGTTCAAACATACAGAAGTGTATAAATTTTTAAGAAATTTGTGTAAATCGACCTCTTAAATTAGTTTACATATTTTGTTAGTAGTGAAAGCTTATTTAAGAAGCCATTTTTTTGTATAATAGGGAATATGCATGAAAATTTTTTTTCACATTTATTTTCAGAATATGAAAATACTGTTAATACTGTAACAATATTTAAAAACGAAATTAAAATTCGACAAATCTCAAGGAAGCTATAAGCTTTTAAAGATTATTATCTGTCTCTTTCTTACAAAAATACTAAAAACGGAGTTTTACGTTTATTTTAAATGGTGAAAGTGTAATATGACGTCACATAACATATCAAGAGGGCTATCACCGTCTTTGTCTAATCGGGAATTTCAATCATTCATATCTCGCTTATTTTTAAAGTTATTTAAAAAGTAATTTCACCTTGATATTTGTCAAGTAAGCATGCTACAATTCAAGTGAAAAAAAATTTTCATGCATATTCCCTATTGTTTTTCGTAGACATACTATACACAAAAATAATTAATATAAATGCTATCAAATAATTAATGTCACAGTTTAAATACTACAACACATCTACGTAGCGCTTCTGTAGACTAGACTCTGACATATATGTAGCTTGCTAACGTCACAAAGTTTTTCATACCCTTAATCGTCCTTGAATTGGTACGTTTACATCCATCCATTGTCAAGACGGGGCCGTCCACCATCAGAGAGTCTACACTCACACACATAATATATGTGTAATAGATTTTATTCAACCCAAATATTATTAAAAGGCCGCACACACTATTGTATGATGTAAACGAACGCTTTAGGAGTTGATTGACCCAACATCTATGGAACGGTTCTTTTTTTTCTTTTTAAATATTGTCATCACTAAAAATTTGTATTACCATTTAAATGATCGTTTTTAAAAACTTTATCAAGACGTATATAAACTTATTTAATCTCAGATGACGAACCATTTTAATTGGTAATAAAAGACGTTAATAGATGTCGTTCATATTAACGGCTAAATTAAACCTATAATAATTCTATAGGAGTTTTGGATTATCCTAGACATAAACCTTTAGAAGTGAATAAACTAATTTGAAATGGTTAGTGGTTTTCGCGAGTTAAGAGCACACTCAGACTGACTATTAAAATTTTAATGGTTCTTAGTATTGATAAAGAACTCACACCATTTTCGGGATATTTATATCCCTTTCTACGCAAGCATGATTTATACTAAGGGATGGAATCTGTGACAAATCCACAATAAAGAACACATCCAGATAATAATTATTCTAGTGCAAGCGTTAAGTTGATTGATTATTGATTAAGCAAATAGTTAATTTAACAGGGACACAAACCATTTAAAGGTGTAAAATGTCGTAATAGATGTCACTCGTGCGCAACAAGTAAATTCAACCTATATAAAACACAAACATAGTTAAAAAGTTGACCTAAATTACAGTTAGAATAAGTAGGTCAATATCTCTATCAAGACAAGGGTTTTTTTTTTGATTCTTTAACCTTTTAATAACCTTCAACTTATTACGAAAGAAAATCTATTGAGAAGTTTTAATGAGCTTGAAAAAAAAGGTCTATCATATACACAAAAGAGTAAATTTTTTGTACATACGGTCTGAGTATGCCCTTGTCTGGCTGGCGTAATATGTACAACGAGACTATATACGCATATAAGCTGGTTGCCTACGTCAAACAAAGTTCTACGAACCAACCCACTACTGAGCTCTCTGTAGTCGGCGCACAGCTCATTGAATATAATATATTGTTTAATTTTTTTTTCTGTATATCAACATACTATTTTATTTGTTCCAGACGCCTGTGGAGGTAACAAAACGTATCGATGAGGTGCGTCTACTCGAGTCCCGAAAGTCGGCAAGGTTGATGGACCAAGATACAGATTTTGCGAGACTAGCCGATATGGCGGGCGGTGAACGAAAGCGTCAAGCATCGCATACGATTGATGTACCACAAGTTCAACAGGGGTGAGTTTTTCAATTTTAAGTATTAATTTGATTGAACTTTTAATTTTGATAATCGAACCAGAAAAACAAACGTTTTAACATTTCGTTTTTCTCGAAAACTGTTAAGTCAGATTTGAATGGAAATTTTTAATTAAGTGAATATTCTGATGATTCAAATTTCTTTGTGACCCGATCCAATTATTTGTAATCAATGCTTTAGTTATTAAATTTATTCCAATTTTGTTTTGATGTAGCTCACGAAAACGGCGTCCAAGTAGCAGTCACGATGACATGTACGATTCCGAAGATGATCTTATGGATGAATGCAGTGCAGCGTTAGTTTTAATGAGTTTATCATGTTCACCAAAATCATCACATATGCCATGTAAGTGTCTCTCGAGAATCTTATAGCTTCAATGCAAGTTTATATTTATACAAGATTGGCCTCATTACCAGTCGAAGTTGCTGAGCGATCTAAGGCGTTATGTCTGCGCAGTATGCATATTTGGAAACTGGGAGGTTATGGGTTCGAATCCCGACATCGGCAGTTTGTCAATTACAAAAAAAGGGGCGGTTACTTGACTAAACTGTCGGCGTATGGACAAGAACGAAGTAACCGGCTATGCTTGAGAAGGTTTTCTGCAGTTTCCTTCACGAACTCCAGATGAATATCGGCATAGTTCCTATCCGTCCAGGGCAGCCTCTACAATCTATCTATCTATCTTGGCCTCATTTCTGTGTGTATCCTTTTTGTACAGGATGTTCGAAAACAAAATTAGTTACAAAGAATTCAACAGATGATAATTCATTTTGAGGTGTTTATTACGTATTTTATGATGTCCATCTATTGGCTATTACTTTAACTTAACTCAGTTGGTTTAAAACTAGGCTAATAGTTTGTATCAAGGAAACTGTTTCCAAAATTTGTTGACTATTAAATATTGTTTTTGAATAGGATTTTATCAGTAACAAGTCTATAAATTTGATATGGTCATTCAAAATAAAAAGTTAATTGAATTTCATGGAATGAAAATTTAATTTTCCACATTAAAAAATAAATATGAAAAATGTGAAAATATCAAATCACGTGCAAAGTATGTTCGAATACTAAATCAGTCCTGTTGTGGTCCTGTTGTTTATGGCACTCTGCTCGGAACTAATTATATTTCATAATAACATTTTATTATATGCTCTGACAAAAATATGATTTTTGTTAGTTACAATATTTCTGAGTCACTCTGTACATTTATCAGAGCACTCAACAAATATTTCACATGACATGTGAGTTGGCGATGTTGGTTGCACTGATTTCAAATTATTCAATTTTAAGATTTGGATCAAATACAATTACAGCACGTGACTCGCAGCGTCCATAATTATAGTTTTTAATTGTAAAAAAGATTTGCTGTCAGAAGTTTTTATTGCAATATTGCTTAGATATTGCACAAGTTGTTGTAGCTGAAGGTCATACAATAATTACATCTTATCATATCACATATGCGTATATAGTTAATTCCATATCTGTTGTATCATTTCCGTTATGATTCAATGGATTCAATCCAATCAGATATGGAATTAATTACTATTTTCAATATGCACACTATACACCAGCAAAGAATGGTCCTCGTCTACAGGGGGCTTTAGTATTGTGATAGTGATCTGTATGTGATTATGTCAATTCTTTGAAATTATTTTTAAAATTCACTCCATTTTTCTTATATTATTCTTTTTATGGATTAGTTATTTTTATTTTTATTTAAAATTATTAAATTTTACGTTGTATATTCTCAAAATATTACAAATAGTTTAAGAACGTTTATGCATGAGGCTTGATAGTAGATACAAACTTTTTTATCCTCCCTTAAAAATTTAAAACCTAGGTCATCGATCATTTCAAAGAGTAATTATCGATTAAAAATATAAAAAACTTTGAATACAGCGTCTTGTGGATAACATAATTTGTTTGTACTTAACATTAGAATAACTATATTACTAAAGTTGGCACCATAATAAATGAAGTTTATAAATATTCTTTGAAATATGTAGTTTATATATTTGCATTAAAAATGGTGTTGACGAACGTTTGAATTAATTATTTAATAAAATTAAAAGGGTTTTGTTAGGTTTGTTTTTGCCACCATATTATGAAAACCGCGCACAATAAAAAAAAATATACACATACATACATACTGTGTAAATGTCATAACAATACATAGTTTGTTGTCAGATCTGTGTCAAATCAAGTCAAATCAATTTCTAATTGACATTTCCAAATATTTTACAATAAATACTTTTAAAATATTTAGGATAAATAAAAATAGGTTGTAAATCGTTGATAAGATGATTCATATACTTTACAACTTTTTTAAAATCCTAAATAAATTTTATTAAAGATAGTACTCATTTTACTGTCTAGCGTAGCAAATGAACGTCCTTAAGTGCATGGAATTTGAAATATGATTCGACTACAGCCCTCCCACATACCTAGTCATTGCTAAAACAATAATTTGAAATATTACATGCATCGCATGTGGTGTACAACTAATAAAAATCCACAATTATTATTGAGAATACTTAAAAACAACACACTTCTTGTTTGCTAATCATACAGATGGATTGTGGAGGAGGTGATTGGGAGGGTTGAAAGGAGACAAGGAAGGAAACATCAGATCGGATTGTTGTATAGTCATGACCTCGAAATGCATACACGCGGATCTAATACACCTGTTTACCTTGTTTGTTGAAGCTGTATAGTTGTTTGATTGTAAACAAATATTATTGCATTTCATTTCAATTTTATTATTAATTATTTATAATCATTTTCATTTAAGATTGTCATCGAGTTATATTACTAAAAAATTTTAATTTTAGTTTGTTCGCTCAACTAAACACATGTTTTTGATTCGACTGCGTAGTCTTGACTCGAAGCAAGGGTTTCTTTATTGAAGTAAATATTTTGAAGAAAATCTATTTTCTTGAGGAAAGAAATTAAACTGTAAACTTCCAAAAAACGAATACATCCTTTAGAAACATTTATTTTCCACAGAACCAAAGAGCCAACGTGACTGTACTACACTAAAATTTTCTTTCTATGTTGACTGAGACTAACAAACAAACAAACAAACACATACAAATCGTATTGCATTGCATCGCGCTACCAACATAAAAACGTGATGGAAAATTTAATTATTCAATGTATGAATAAATAATGTTCTTGTGTTGACATTAGAACAAACAGCGGCGCAACAGAATAGCGTAGCGCGTGGCATAGCGTGGTCTACTATTTATTTTATAAAACTGTATATATTTAATATCATCGCATTATTAATTATAATATACAAATTATTAATTTAAAAACGAAAATTATTTTAATAATTAGTAAGCAAAAATAAAAAATGCATTTATTTGAATTAATATTGTATTTAAAGTAAGTACACTCCCGTTCATAAAAGTTGAACCAGTTGAAACATTCAACAAGTGTTAATGTATATAATATTATTATACATATATTTAATAATATAAACGCTTAGAATGTGACTTACCTGTGGTTCAATTTTCACGAACGGAAGTGTACACACTCATGGTAGTTCCATCGAATGGAGATAGATGGCTGGATAGTTAGGGAGCTCGTGGCAAAAATATCGCACAATTCAAGCAAAAACGATTTTGAAAATTGTGACAACCAAAAAATTTGTCTAAACTTGATGCACGTATCTGCTTTTACTTTGGATGTATTAAGAATATAGCGTTCGGAATTATTCAAATCCAATGTTCAGAGTAACGGCGATCCAAGATCTTTGTGTTTTGGATACTCTAATAAATAATGCCCTTTCAGTTAAGTCTTTGATAATGTGATGAAACTATACACATAAAAAAAGATGCATTGAACGATAAAATAATGAACCTAAACCTCAATTTTCATTTGATAATAAATAAAATAACCATTAATCGTGTAATCACGTGCACACGAGCCGAGTACAAGTGAATACTTTCATTTTCAATGTCACTAGATAATTTTATACATTTTTTCCAACATTACCACATAAAGCATTTTCAGGTCAATAGATAACCATGAACTTGTATATATATATATATATATATATTTATATGTGTCGATTATAATTAAAAAAGGTATCTATTAGTTATGAATTATTAATTATCAATTAGTCTCCGTATTGTTTTTACAACCAGATTGTTTAATGATAAGTCATCAACATATCTTATTAAAAGAGCTATTATGTATCCAGACGTTCTCAATAAAAGCTCTAACAGATCGTACGTATATCTGTGGAAAGTTCATTTTCAGATATTTATTATCTTTATTTATCGTAGCCATCTATAGACTATTATCCTAAGTTTTTTGGTTTAAAACTTGGCTATAATAGTTTGTCTTATCACCAACAGATGACAATACAAGGAATGAGAGCTCGGTCAACCAGGTACTTTAAATAAAATATATTGGTTATTCATAACTTTTGTTGTGAATATATTGTTATGGTGGATTCATCATAAAAAAACGGCAACTGTCACCTCATTTCCAATATGCTAAATCAGAAAATTTGCCAGCTGACGCAACATTTTTTTTTTTTAGGTCAAGTAAACTTGAAAGTGTCAATGAAATTTTATTGATAAATATGAATGAACTGATCAAAAACAAATTCATTATCGAAGTAATTACATTAATTTCAAATGAATGATTGACATTATTAGAGGGATAGTAGATCGCGGGGTTTGATATAAAATGTATAGGGTGATATTTTATTTTCTTTGGTCAAATGATTAAATTTGATTAGCACATAATAAAAAAAAAACAAACCACAATACAGAAAGATAACAAATTTATTTGCAACACAAAAAAAAAAAACGATATCCAAAAATAAATCCAGACACAATAAATCCGAGAGAGTCAGTTTCAGACAAGATTAGACGGATTATAATGAAAATAAATTTTATTTTTTAAATATTTTTAAAAAAAATGATATAGCACGAGACGCCGCGTCGATATTTATACTTTAAACAAAACAAAAAAGTTTTAAAAGTCCGAGACTAAAAATATACTTGTACTTGTATATGTCATTGCCTATATACAATAGCAATGATCCAATGTTATATTTCCATTTAAAAAACGAATGCCGATGATTGCCGACTGTCATGTAGCCGATCGTTACTATGAAATCGTGATATTCGAATCTGAAATATAATTTCACTCCCCATATGATATCAGACTTGTATAGCTTCGCTATAGATGTTTTCACATAAATAATACTATCACTCTTCGCCTAAAAATAGCGAAAAAAACCAAACACTTCTACCATGACGCTCCAGCAATTTAGAGGTAGTAGTAGCTCTTTTCATGCTGGATAAGGAAAGCTTCATGCTACAGTCCTAACTGGGTCAGTTTTTTTGTATTTATTGTTTTAATACAAAAAATAAAATAAATGTTGGGAGGGGACACAGAGACGGCAGGGGAGGGCACAGTGTTATGGTGGCACAGTGACCCCAATTTTATTAAATCGTATATTAATTGTATGTGTTATCTAATCGTAAAATATTTAAATTTATTATGTTATCCATGTCCACATACAATAATTATTAAAAATTAAAATAAAATATATATCAGAATCAGACCGGACGGACGGACGGACGGACGAATTATATTATTGCAAATATAAAAATAACAGAGCACCTACACTGATAGACAGACAGCGAGCGAGCGACATTGCAATTCAAATTCATTCAAATCACCTGCATTGTCATCTCAGTCAATTAAAAAAAAAAAGAAGTCTATTCACCTTTAAACACACACACACACACACACACACACACAAACACACACACACACACAATTAGCCAAAAAAAAAAAACATTCTTTAAATTTTATAAAAATCAGACGATAAAATATTTTGTATAGAAGGTTGTTCGTTACTTGACAAAAATCCATTACAATTATTAAATAAAACAAATATTTGAAATTTTCGTAAAATCACTTGATTTTGACTATAGTTTCGGAATTCACAGTTCCTTCTTCAGGAATAAAAATGAAATGAACAATTTTAGACCCCAAAAATTTGAAAACCCTGTTTATTTGACGATTTAAGCAGAGGTTTACGAGATATTGCCTGAAATCGTAAAATTAGTCTCTTAAAGAATTTTGATTTGATTTGTTGCAGCATTCGGTGATTATAGTCCAACAGATGGCAGCAGTAGTTCAGCGTCATGGCGTTCGAGCACACCATCGCCACCGCTTAGTGAAGAGGGTTCAACGGCGGCATCATATTGGAAGCATCAATCAAATACATCCGATGAAGGGATCGTTGTTGATTATATGGATGAATTGCCGCGTAAGAAAAAGGTAAGGACATATCGCTAATGGTAAACTACAGACTTGGTCCAGCCTAGTCTTGACTATTGGCTTGACAAAACTGATTCACTCATCCGTTCGTAAAGTAATGAATCCAGCCACCACTCCAGGCTAGACTAAGTCCACCGCACCCACTATTTTCCAAATATAATGATTATAATTGTTGTATTTTTATTGTTTCAGGCTAGCAACCGTATGATATTCCAATGTACATGGCCTGGTTGCCTATATATGACAAAATCTTGCACAACAATTGAAGCTCACGTACGAAGTGTCCACTTGGGGTAAGACAAACAACTGCCACTGTGATTGAACTGAGATTTCTACAACTTTTGTCATTGCCAAGGAAATTACATAGCACTGATTTCATTTCTTATAATTGGTAGCATGTCGAGAACATTGAAGAATATTAGATTCGCCCATATGCCTTGATGATATTCCTTGATCCTTGAGGTATTTTCTCATAGAGTTGACATAAAAGTCTCACTTCATGAACAAATTAGGAGAGTTTTAAGATAGCGAATTAATATACAATTTTTATTTTGATAGGCCAAGACAGAACGAAGATGATCTCTCCGATCACGAAGAAGAATTTTATTACACAGAAGTTGAGCTAGGCTTACATCATTCATCGCCACCCACAATGTCACACCAAGACATGGCACGTCCACCACACGAAGATCCAGAGTACCAACGACAGTTTGTCGGTAATCTACGTACGAATTTATTAGCAGCCGCTGCTGCAGCCGCCACCAATAACAATAATAATTCAATTGTCGCACCATCGCCATCGACTATTACATCGATACCATCAATATCCACAGTTGTACAATCACCAACTCCAATACAATCACCAATCACGCAACATCAGATTCACACCAACGTAATACAATCGCCGGCTGCGCCATGCACCACATTCACGTACAACACACCGACAACTTCATCGGCAACGGTCGCATCGTCACCGATGAAGCACCATAAGTTGAGCCCACGGCCGGTAAGTGCATTCCCATATCCATCGCCGTCCAGTCCACCGGCACTGTTGTCGTTAAGTGCACCAGCACCCGCCCGAACAGTACCGCCGAGTCCATCGCGTCGTTTACGCGGTGAAAATAAAAAATGTCGTAAAGTATACGGTATGGAACATCGCGAATTATGGTGTACACAATGTAAATGGAAAAAGGCGTGTAGCCGTTTTGGAGATTAGAAAAAACTTGCGAAATCGAAATATTCATCTTTATTTTGATCAGATATGCAACTGTTTTTTGTTTTTTTTTAAACGAATTCTTAAAAAAATAATAATCCCCACACTTATATCGTCCCAAAAATCTTATACTCCCAAAAAAAAAAATGATGAATAATTTTATCAATTTTACCGTTTTACCAATATTTTTATAAAAGTTTAAAAAAAAAAAAAAAGAATTATTCTCTCCGTGCACGACCGTGTTAGTCATCACCACATAAAAACGGCAAAAATATGTACTAATTCGGGCAAATTAATGCCTCTCTCTTTTAATTAGTGCACATTTTTGCCGTTTTGTCGCTCCTGACTAAAAACTATGGGCACGGAGCGAATAGATGAGACGATTTTTTAAGATAAATCGTATGTTTAATCCACAAGGCGAATTGCCAATGATACGACAACTAAACGTGGATGAATGATTCATTCGTCGTACTTCAAACCGTCCTTTAAACTAAACACGCAAATCCAAAAAAAAATATTGCTAAGTTTTAAAAAATCGTCTCATTTATATACAGAGTGTAATGGTATATGGTGTTGAAAAGCAAAATAACATGAAAGAAGGAGTGGTTTTTACATATTTTTAAAGCCCCACCCACGTGTAGACTCTCCCCCACCAACATCAAATGCGATTACACCCTCTATGTGTAATGGTATATGTTGTTGACAAGAAGAATAACACGAAAGAAGGCGTGGTTTTAACATATTTTTAAACCCCGCCCACGTTAATATCAAATGCGATTACACCCTCTATATTTATTATTATTTGAATCTATATAAAATATATACATATTATATTAAAAAAAAAAAAAGAAAAAAACAAAACTGCCAGATTATTGGTGAAATTAACAAACAAAAAATATATCTACGTATTACAAAAAAAGGAAAAAAATTCATTAAAAAAATATTTAAAAAAAAAAATTTAATCAACAAGTCATTGTGTGATATTGATAAATATTAATAAATTAATTAATATAAAAACAAAAACAAAAGTCGCTGTGTACCTATATCGAAGTAAAAAAAGAAACAAACAAATTATTATAAATTTTGTGAAAATGTAGTTCATTTTCTCTGTACAATACAAAAAGATTATTCGTTTTCTAATTTTAAATTTTCTTAAATCATATTGTTTGATACCAACCAAAGTCAAACAACAAAAAGACCGCATTACATAAGTCTTTAAATCAATTAGCCCTCCACACATATACTATTTGTCTGCGCACCAAAAATGTTTGCTAACATACATTTCAATTACTTTTCCTGAAGATGTCTTGTGTCAACCAAGACAAAAGATAATACAACCAAATGTTAAAACATCAATCTAAACCTTTTTGATTCGATTAAAAACTATTCAAGTTCCTTTCCCATCCAAAAAGTCTGCTGAAAATTATTTAAAAAATCCATTTAAATTAACTTCCCTGAAGATGTCTTGTGTCAAACATAACGCAACAAGTGTTCAAACATAATCTGAACCTTTTTGATTCGATTTAAAAAAAAAACGATTTAAATTCATTTCCCTGATGATGGCTTGTTATCAAGTCGAAACATGTGTGATTCATAAGTCATCTTCAGACATATAATGTTTAGCACAACTTTTGGTCGTTCGAAACACAAAATGTATATTGAGATCGATATGTAAATATGTTTTAAAAAAACTAAGCAATAAACTTTTCCTTGAAAAGTAAATTTTTCATTTGAATAGTTGACAAAGTATAAGAAAATAAACTACATTTAGAGAAAAGAAAATTTGTGTAGGCAACTGTACTCACTGTAAATCGAATTTTCAAAAAAAATATCCCTGTAAAATTATTAAGAACTTTCTTTCCCTTCCCAATTGCATATTACGAACTGACACAACTGAAAAATTATCTTTAAAAATGCAAAAATAGGGAAAGAAAAAACTCTTACCACGAAATTTTTACAACAACAACAACAAAAAAATGGCTAAAGACTCTAAAAGACTGACTTAGTAAGTCGACGAAACAAATATTTATCAAACAAATTTGGTTACTAAGCTTAAAATAAATAAAAAATGGTTTTATAAAACATCCATATTATATATACAGTACGGTTCATAAATAATTGAATCACACTGTGTAGGTACTTGTACAACAACCATTCACAAATTAAGCCTGAATTAGCTCAACATAAAATATTATTTAAGAAAAATAATTTTAAAAACCCTGTGTATACGAGTTCAAAAATTCTAATTAATTGTGTCTTTATTTGATCTCAAATTTTTTTAGTCAAATTTATTTACAAAAATATGTGGAAAATGTGAAAAGAGGAAAAGCAGAAGGAGGACAAAAAAAGAAACAATACAAAATGAAAAATGTTGAGACGTAATTCAGAAAATGAGATGGTTCAGATGTGTGGTGTGATAAACGGGACAAACAAATGTTGAGAAGAAAGTTGTGCAATTGTTTTATAGATAGAAGCTTTATATAGAAGTATATATTAATCGTTTCAAATCCAGACGGCATCCGGTTTTTCGTTGTTTTATTTGTGCCAGTAAATTAGTTTTGACACTACCTCATTTTTAAATATTTAAATAAAATGTATATGGAAGTTAGGGAAAAAAGCACAACTTTTTTTTTATAGTTTAAAAACTTGATTGAGAAATAAATAAATAACTTTTTTTTAACAAAAAAGTTTGTGTGTGTGTGATTTGGTATGGTTCATTGGAATACACCCCTAAATTTAATTAAATTTAATATTATGCCGCGGCAGTACACACTCGGCGAGATATTCGTAAAGCGTGGAGCTGCGATTGGGATTAGTGGAGCTTTGACGAGGCAAGTTGAGTCGACACAAGGCAGACCAAGCGTTGTGAGTACACTCACGTTATGTCTCGCCTTGCCTCGCCGAGTGTGTACTGCCGGCACTGGGACAAAAATCTCCCAGTAGACTGTGAGAACTGTGTAAAATTGTGTCACAATGTTCTTTTAACCATAACACATCGCACACATAATATACACCGCGTGTATCATTGCAATCGCATTTTAATTACCAATTAGAAACAATCCTGTCGTGTCATAGAGGCGTGGTTTGTTATAAGTAGACTGTAATGCGATTGTGACGTTACACCGTGTATATAATAGTCCGTATTTACACATGTAACTTCAGAAGTAAGTATTTATGCCAATGATTTGGTGAGCACAAGCGCAGTAGTATTTTTATGCATGTTATTAATTTGATGGAATAGAGAAGAATTCTATTTTGATGATTTTTTTTCATGAAATCTAACTTCATATGTAAGAGTAGTGTTTACGATATGTTGTTATCCTACTTGCTTGTGATTGGTATACTCTGATCATGTGACTGAAGTGCTTGACAAAGAAAGAAATAGTAAACAAGACGAGAGTTATAGCTGTTCACAAACATTCGATTGATATATTTCAAGTGAATTTCATCGTGTGCACAGTAATGTAACTTTAGTTATATCAAATATTTTTATTGCGATAGAAAACTTTCATGTGTAAAAACGGGCTATAATATATAAAATGAAAAAAGAAGCATGTTAAAATGGAGAAAAAAAAAATTTTATACGATGAAATGAAATATAAAAAGAAAACAACCTTTGTTGGTGGCTTTGTAATGAAAAGGAGGTAAGTATTCAGAATCAGAAGAAGTGAATCTGATTCTGGCTCTGATTGTCATTAAGATGTGCATGATATTAAAGTTTAAAATGTATTCTATCTCCACATATTAAATGTTAAACAGTATATGGTAAAAATTAATTAAAGAAAATTAAAAACAAGTAATTATTATATTATTATAATTAATTAATTATTATATTAATTAAAAAAAAAAAAATGAAAAGACATTGTGCGTATTTAGATTTTATTCATATTATTTTTATTCAAATTTTAAAGTGATTATTTCAATTTTTTTTTGGAAACTGTCAACTGTCAAGCATTATTTCCATTTATTTTCTCGAAATTGAATCTCGTTTTCAAAGAGTATAACATTTCGAGATTAACAAAATAGTATTGTTTATTCATTATAAAATATTGAGACTAAAAATAAACATTAAATTAGGTTCTAGGTTGAATATCTACGTCATGCTCGAGAATTATGCGGCCATTTATTTCAATCGAACGTGTTAACATAATTTATTATTTAACATTTTTGTTATAATTTAACATTATTGTTAAACAATAATAAAAATACATATAATGAAATATGATTACATACTCCTATATTTTTTATAATAACCTATATTTTTAATATTAACACCAGTCGATTCAACTTCAGAGAGGTCGTCAAAGAATGGTTGACTTAGTAGTTGAGTCATATTTCTACCTCGGCCGAGGCGAGGCGAGGTTGATATTTAAAAAGCGAGGCGAGGCGAGGTGATACCAAAACCTCGCCTCGCCTCGTGCCTCGTGAAACACTACACAGCGCTCCAAACGTTTTGAATGTCTGCCGCTTAGATAGTGGACCAGAAATGGCTGCTATAACGGTGTTACCCTAAAAATTCGTCAACAAAGTATAATTATATTCGGGTTGTTTCACTTCAATTAAAAAATAAAAAACTATATTTGATACATGCTGTAGCTCCAATACCAAGTTAAAATCTTTCAAAAAATGGACCAAAAAATGTCGAATATGGATCATGAGTATTGTTTAAAATATTTTTGTGTCAATTACAATGAATAAATGAAATAATGCTTGAAAAAAAAAAAAACAGTCAGTAAGCTACCTTATCAATTGTTTCAGTAATCAATAATCAAATAAAATCAATCACAGTCATCATCAGAAATATATTTTAAAACACAAAAACGAAAAAAAAAAAAACGTGAATAAAATACTCAAAAAAATAAAAATAGAAAACAATATGTATTAAGAAATAAAATATTTATAAAAAAAAAAAAATCATTTATATTTTTATTATCAAAAAAAAAAAAAAGAATTAAAAAGAAATTGTAGCATAAATTGATATATTTAAAAAAGTATTTATGTACAGGTTAATCATTTTTGAGGTTATTCATTCATTTACACACTCGTCGAAATAAATATAAAGTTATTAATTGAAATTTTCGTAAAATCACTTTATTTTGACTACAGTTTCGGTACACATTTCATTCTTCTTCAGGAAATAAAAATGAAATGAACAATTTTAAATATACTGTAACAACAAAGTAAACATTTTCAGGTTGCTTAACATAACATTTTATGAATGAGATCTAATAATATTGGACTCTAATCTTAAAATTATAAAAAGATATTTTTAATTGACAAATTATACAAATTATTTGTGTCTTTTTTTATACCAATGTGTTAAATAATTTGTATAATTTGTCAATTCAAAAATATTTTTATAGTTTTAAGGTTAGTTCAATATAATTAAATCTCATTCACTAAATGTTATGTTAAGTACCCAGAAAATGTTTACTTTGTTGTTACAGTATGTTAAAATTGTTCATTTCATTTTGACTTCAGAAGAAGGAACCGTGTTCCGAAACTATAGTCAAATGTCAGTGATTTTACGAAAATTTCAAATATTTGTTGTGATTTAATAATTATAATGGATTTTCGTCAAGTAACGAACGACCCATTCTATACAAAATACAAAAATAAATAGATATAAAGTGGTTGATTTATCGTTAACAAACCAAAACTCAAAATGATTAACTTGGTTAACATAAAAGGATTTACAAGAAAAAAAAAAGTTTTTATATTTATGTGTTAATTGTATAAAATTGTTTATTTATTTTAAATGTTTATTAGTTTAAATTTTATTTTTATTCAACAATTATTCTTGTCGTTTTTATTATTCATTATTTTATTTTTTTTTTTTTAGTTTCCAATTGAATTGCAGCAAATTTTTGTATATTTTTTTCTAAATAAAACTCATATGTCGTCGTAACTGTACTCACGGTTAAATCTTCGACTTATCCGACATATTTAGACGCCAGATACACGGCCTTCAATATTTAGTACAAAACATAGTTCCGTAGGTTGACACTATTTGATAGCGTGTTCCTACATTTGTGACTCCCAAAGAGGGGCACCAAATTTGAGCTAAAACCAACAAAATTATATCGGTTACTCCTGTTTTATTTGAACGGAAAATGTACAATGGTTACATATCGATTTTTGCTCTCGTCAGGCTTTAATCATGTCAAATGTGATAATATTATAATTGAACGGTAATGTACAAGTCTATAAGTGATGGCCTTCAACGCCACAAGATAGAAAAGCTTGTTGAATAGTGCCGTGATTCCACTTATTTGTCCGTCAGTATTTTCCTTCCTGTTTTCCCCATGTATTTTCTTCTGACTGTTTCCCATCTAACGCATCGGAATAGTGTGCGTTCTGTCTCTGTACAATATAAACATTTATCTGTATCCAGATTGCGCCTGATTCAGAAAGTAGCCCTGCTCTCAATATGACCTTCCTATCCATGTTTTGATATCCCCGATTGAGCAGCGTCCGTGAGTTTCAGTTGCCCACTTCGAACCACTGTGCAATCAAGTATATAGTAATTAAATTATCTATTTGACAGAAATGAATTTTCTAACACGGGTGTACTCTATAGTTAGATCTGTGCTAAAAACTAAACGAAGCAGAATTCGAGACATTGTTATGGAACATTTTTCTGTTCGTTTAGAATATTTTCAATCGAAAATTGAAATTTTTAGCCGGTACAACAGGTTGCATAATGTATGAGTTTTTATTTTATTTTTTATTTTTGTTTAGTTTAGATATTTTTTTTTTTAAACGAAAAAAATTCAATTTGTACATATAATAGTTTTTATAAATTTTGCCTCTAATTAAAAGATCTCACCAAATAATACTTTATTTTTACAATTTAAAACAAAAATAAATATTTAAAAAAAAAAATTAGTGCTGGACACCGAAATACAAAACTTTTTGTTTTTTATGACGAAAGAAAAAAAAAATACAAATTTACTTTGATAAATTTTGACAATCCTGGATGATGGATTCATATTCCATTTTTTTGTTTGATAATAATTTTCGATTAAAAACCTGCAAATATAACGAAATTTTGTGTTTAAAAAAGAAGGAAAATTGAAGCTCTCTGGATGAAAAATGAATTTTCGAATCATTCTAGAAGAAGGCAAATTTAGATTGTTAATATTTCGATTTTTAATCCAAAATTAATATCCAAAAAAAAAATAATCTCAAAATAAAATTTTACAAAAAATCTGTGCAATATCAATAATAATAATAAAATTGTTAATTACAAAAAAAAAAGGTCGTTAAATAAAACTCAATGTTCTTCTTTTTATGATGTCTCTCAATGTGGTTCGTTGTTAACTCTTTGTTTTTCTTTTTTTTGGAAAATTATTTTTAACTATTCAGGGCTTAAGAAAAATTGATAGCAATAGAATGTGTAATGAAAATTTATTGAAAACATACTGAGTGTACAAGCAGGTGACGTTGTTAAGAATGAATAAAATAGAAGGCGGGGCTTAAAAAGTAACATCCAATTATATAACACATATTTAATATGTATAGTATTAGTTGTAAATGGATGTTCGTCTGAGACTCCGCCTTCTTTCATGTTCGATCTCTACCAAAGTCAAATGTTTGTACACCATGTATATATCGTATATATATATATCGCTGTGTTATTGGTTTAATAAAATTTAAGTAAATGTCTCTATTAATTATTTTAAAAAATATATCTAACATAGTTGATAAGAAAAATCGTATTTTGAAGAAAAAAAAAAGATAAAAAACATATTGGAATTTTGAATTAGACCTTTTTTGAATTTGAGATATTTTTAAACGCTTGTTTAACGAAAATTGGCAAAAAAACGCAAAAAAAAAAACACATTATAATACGAAAATTTTTGTACTTTTATATTAAAAAAAATTGATAAAAAAATTTGATTGAATTGGCTCGGAATTTTGAAAACGAATGAATTTTTCTTAAACTATTGATAACGTTCAAAATTTTCCGGGAATAATTGCAGCTTGTGTGCACACAGAGGTCTGTTTTGAACGCACTCAGTAGCTAATTTTATCAGAGAAAACTATCCAAAAATTTTCTGATAAAAATAGACATTTTTCATAAAAAATCATTCATCTCACTTAAAAAAAAAATTTTTTACATTAATTCGCGTTCATATTTTTGTACGCGCTAAAAGTTTCATTCAAAGTACGGTTTATTTATACCGAACCAGAGAGTACCATGCGATTTTTCTTCAACTTGGATATGGAAAAAACGTTGGTATAGAACATCTACTCTGTCCAGTATATTTAAATTTTCCATTAAAACATATATTTATTTTCTCACATATAAGAAAATTCTTTAAAAATATAAAAAATATCTCAAATTAAAATTAAAAAAAAAAAAAAATTTTGAATTAATCCGGAAAAATTTCAATATGTTTTAGAAAAATATATTTAAAAAAATAAAACCGTAAACGTTTGTCTTTATATGCCAGGTTTAAATTCAAGCCCTAATTATTTATAAAACTGAAAATTTTTAACAAAGTATTTTAAACAAAGCAAAATTGTGTTTTTTCTAATTATACTTCGTGTACAAGGAAATGGTCGTTGGTAGGGGTTGGACATATAACAGTTAATAGTTTATAATATACTTGTTTTAATTGGTTGTTTTTAACCCCCTTCATTCATTTTTATCCCCACCATCATCATATACCCTTATACGCTGTATAAATTTTTTTTGGTTTTCTTATTATTATTATTATTTGTTATTATTAATAATGAATTACTTGTGTATAAATGTTTATTAAAGAATGTGTATGTGATAAACTTATAAATATTTAATTAATTTTAATTAAATAATTTGTTAATTTTTAAGATTTAAAAAAAATGGAAGATAAATTTTACGGAACAAATTTTATATTATTCTACAAAATATATATATTAATTATTATTATTATTATATTCAATTACAAAAAATATACACATAATAATTATGTTAATTAATTAACTTTTATCTCAATTGTATTATTATTCAAACAAAATGAAAGAAAACTTCAATTTTATTTTAATTATGTATTGGTTTTATTTTATTTTTTTTAAATTATATCCCCCCACAAAAAATCGTTTTTATCATAGATTATTTTTGATAATCTATAATATCAATTGAAATATACTTACAAATATAAATGGAATTGGGCAAAGATTAACTCTTAACGAAAATTGGTAGAATCCACAAGGTAAATCCACGGACGAAAAGCTAGAATTTAATACGGACCTTGGAGTGTTATTGGATTAAAGTTACTCATAAAAATGGTTTTTTCTTGATTATAAAAACATCAAAATGGCTTCATATCTTCGTCCTTTATTAATAATTATTGAATTGTTTTTTAAAAGTTTCTTATATTTATTTGATGGACCCATAAAAAATGTGGATTGTTTTCAATGTAAAGATACTAAAAAGCATATCAATTCAAAACTAGTAAACTTTGTATTATTCAAATTAAAATATTCGGTGATAAAATATTATATCCATAAAATTTTGAAGATAATCGACGAATTAAATCCAAAAAAAGCGTATCCGTACCAAAACTCTAACGAAAATTATCGTATTGACTTGATTGATGTATTGATTAACAAATGTAATCTATGATTATCTATCGCGATTGAATTATATAAAAATATAGTTTTATTTGATAAAATGAATGAAAAAGTAAAAAAAAAATGGTGTTTTGTGAATATATCAAAATCGTTGCAAATGAATTTAGTTCTCGTATCTTTTTTGATCGTACATATATCGATCGAATTATTATCACTGTAACTATTAAATGTGTCCCTTGTTTGAATTTCAATTTATTTTTCATACCACAATCATTAATTAATGAAATTAATTTACAAACAAACAAATAAGAAAAGAAAAGAAAAATATATCTATATTAGAGAATAATAAATAATACAAAAATGAAAACAATTAATAATATACATATATTTAAACACATTTTATCAGTCTTTTTATTCTCTGAAATGCCCTTTGAGTCTTTCTTCGTCCAAACTATGGACTCTGGTAAGTATTACACTGGTAAGTATTTGGAAATTATTGACTTAGCATTAGAGGCAGAATCGTTGCTCATTAATTGTTTTGAGAGGGCTATTTTTATTCTTATTAATTAATATGAATAGACTTGTGAAGCTGACGTGCAATTTTTGAATTTTTTAAAATCATAATACCAAACCAATTCTCCGTAGGTGTTACATTTGCTCCCACATAGAGCTTGACAAAACTTAAAACTAATTATTGAAAAAGCCTACTGCTCCCGAGTATAGAGTAGTAAAGAGGAATAAAGGTTACTCTATACTACCGAACAGCACTAGCTTTGTTTTGCGGCCACAAGATAGCGCAGATGCTTGCACTCAATGCCCTCTAGCGTTATAATAAATATTTAGGTGGTAAAAATGTCATCAATAAATTGATTCAATCGTTTTTTTGACAATGTAGCTTTTTTTAAATATTATTATAAATCAACAACCTAAAATAAATTTTATTAACAATAATAAATCCATATATTTCTTCCAATAGTTTATAATAAACTTATGGTCTTGTATTACAAAGTTAGTTATGATATCGCTAGAGGTCATTGAAGTACCGACATCAGCGCCATCTAATGACCGGAGAAAAACCAACTGCTGTAAAAAACTTGAATTGAATTTTCAATTTTTCTCGAAAAATACGCAATCACAAACGTTTTTATGAACATATTCGAAATTTACATATGTAAGTCTGATCGGAATACGACGTGCTTACGTCATCTGAGAGTATAAATTCGTTAATGGGTCAAGATGGAAGGGAGATTTTGCGAGTGTGTGAAATTAATTTTACTTTAAGTCTACTAATATTTGCAGAAATTTTATGATTTAAATGCAATTATAGTAATCCAAGGGGTGCTGATAGAACCTGAATGAACCTCTAGATGTGTTTAATATGGATGGTTTGATTAAAATGGAACAAAATTTTGCTGTGATAATAAAAAAATTGATTTTTTGACATATCTCGGGCAAATTTGGTCTGAATTTGATTAAATTTATTAGGTCATATCCACTATGTTTTAGCCAAGAACTTCAATTTTGATAGAAGAGCCCACAAACCTTCATAAGGTTTTTGAAATGGTAGCTTTACATAATTACATAGATTCAATTCTGCTTGTACATATTTAATAAAAAAAAAACAATACAAATAAATCAGTATTAACTAATAGATCTTTCTATTTTGTTTATTATTAATAAATAAAAGAATACAAAATTTAATTAAATTATCACGATTGAAATAACATGAATACAAACTTGAATCCAACAAAACAATTAATAATACGTTAGGCATTATATGTTACATGCATCTTATGGAGTGTAGGAATGAAGGAGAGTTATCTTATAAAAGATTTTAGTTGTAGTTCATTAAGTAAACAGAATGGCGCTAAAAAGCAATTATGATATAGATACGAGTTTGGCTACAATAGATAGATACGATGAGGAGAGAACATTTTTATATCTAAGCTTGTACGAATAGTAAGTTATTATCTTAGACTCTTATCATGTGCTTGATTTTTTTATATTTAAAGTATATTCAAACTCGTAAAAAGACGCTTTCGCCATTTAAATATGTAATAATCGAAACAACTTTGGGAATTTTCATGTAGTAACGCCCGCCATCTTTAACCTACTCGCTTATACATGGAAATACTTCTCCTTTATTTCTACACTCCATATTACAACTGTCAGATGCAACATCATCAGTAGACGGACATCTTGGAATATGTAAAGGTTATGTTGGTACTTAAAATATTATTAAAGAAAACAATACGTGTTTAAAAGAAAATGATTTATTAATGATAATTAATAAGTATTATGATTAATAATAATAATAATAAATTACATTACATAATAATTATAATAAATATAAATATAAAACTAATTAAGATCAGCCTTCTGCTTTCATCAAACTATCTGATATACCTCCGCAGTATGTATATCTGCATTCTTTATTTTTAAAACAATCAGATTCTTTAATTATCAGATGATGACTCTCATTCGAGATAAGCAATCTGATTGCTAAAAAATAAGAGATTGCAATCGCTGTGTTAAATAATTATACATTACATTCGATTTTAATGATCTATAAATACAACCTTAAAACATAATCAATTATTATTTATTAAACTCGTAAATTTGGATTGGTATAACGAACATATTTCAAGAGGGCATCGTTCTCTTCACAAACCCATGGTTTACGATGATGGCAAGCAACATCGTGCCAATGAATACCATCATTGTAGAATTCATTTAATACGGCTAAACAATTTTCTGGTGGACCACCTTGTTGAATTGGTTCCTAAAACATAAACAGAACTTTTATATATGGAAGTCAAAAATGCATAACATTTTTAATTATACGGCGTATAATTTGGCCTGATGTGAGCATAATGACTCGATATTGTCTGGGCGCTAGACTTGTTCCTACGTCGTAGGAACAGAGCGGTTGTCAAAGTTCGACCAACATAAGTCTACAAGTAGAAAACTCGACTAGAAACTACAATGGTCGACAGTAAGAAGCACCTAAAGTAATAAGCTTATTTACTGTTATTGAAAGCACACAATAATGTAATTCTTGCTGATGGCTAGTCATAAATTTTCAAATAAGAAGTTGAAAGTATTGGAGACCAAGAGACTCTACTATGAGGCAACTGAAGCCACACCAAGGAGAGGACATTTTCACTCACCCGATTATCTGGTTGTGGTTTTCCAATACCGCCAGTTTCAGACCAATCATTTTGTTCACGAATATTAGTTGGAGCTAATTTTTGTAATTCAGCTGTCCAGAACCAACCATTGATGTGTCGTGGTAATAGATCAGGACGATTGCATCCCTCAAAGTCACACAAACGACCACTGGTCCAAATATACTTAACGCTCTCTTGCTTTAGACGCTCCTTAATCCATTCATTTTCTACGCGTGTCTCTAACGATATTAAGTCCATACAACGTTGTCTACAATAATTTCTTGCCGATAACCAATCTTCTTCTACGCCTTTCAATTGTGGTTCTCGCCAACTGAATAAATATCCTTTGCCTATTTCAAAAAATGAAGAAAATCGTGAATCGAAAAATTTTATGTTTTTTAATTAAAAAAAACCGTTAAGAATTACCATCTGGACGACGTTCATGAATTGTTCTTTTTGCGCATGCTTCAGGAATTGGTGGTTCGAGAATTCTGCCAGGAGATTGTGCCCAAACTATTCCAAATAGTCCCACTAACGTTAGTCCAATTAACTTCATTTTATCTAGAAAAAAAAAAACAGACTTTCACAAAAATATTCAGATTAATTTGGAGAAGAATTAATGTAAGAAAAATTTTGGAACCAAATAAACATAACAATCCAAAATAAAAATTTAACAGAAATAATTTTCCATATTCTCTATGTTTAAAACTTTTTGTGATAGTTTGAAAATGATTCTATTGTCTGAAACATGTCATCGAAATTAATATCTTCTTTATATTCTTATAATGAACTTCCACAAATTAAAGCTTTGAATATTTATGGAACCAATAAATAGTCAATAATAAGAAAAATTAAGATTTGTTTTTAAAGAAATTCGTATTGTAGGTAGTTTATGGTTAACTCCAAATTAGGAATTAAATCAGATATTTTTAGTAATTAACATTCATTATTAACAAATTTTTATGCAGATTATAAAACAATAAAAGTTGATCAATTATTTTTGATCCGCTATAAAAATGTGTACCCTTGAAATATGCATACAATAAGGAAACAAATTTTATAATCATCTTTTGAAATATTTATGACGAAAAAAATCCCAAAAAAACATGACTAACCATATTCCACTTTTAAATAAAAATGAAAATTGTCTCCTTGAAATCGTATTATAAGGAATGAAACATAAATTTTGTAATCAATAATAAAATACTTATAGATCAGGAGCTCACCGTATCAAAATTAAACATCTAATATATGCGTGCTATCGCGTTAATGAATTATTTTATGATAAATATATATTTTACTCTGCCAGGAATCGAACTTTGGACCTGTGACTATTGCGTGCAACGCTATAACCATTACACCACGGATGATTATCTGGATGAGTCGATTTTTTCATATAATTGACAGTATTAATTTGAAATCAACCCTTAACTTATTATGCTAATATATTATTTGTGTGTACTTAAACGTCATAATACTATAATAATGTCAATTTCCAGTACGGTTTTGAAGACACAATATGAAAGGACAAGTCAAAATACTATATAGACTACACGTCATTGATTTAAATTAATATGAAGAAAAGTATCGTGCATGACGTAATGAATTTCTATTTGTTGTAATCTCTGTGTAGTGTAAATGGTGGCAACGTCCTACAAATGATCAGTCAATTGTCATGTCAAATGATACATAAATTGAGTACGATGAACATCTGGTCGATGATTTTGAAATCAGATACTGGTTAAAATGAATCAATCAATTAATTAATAAAATTATTGATTAGTAAATAGCTCATCATTTTTATGCAATATTATTTATTACAATAACAATTATTAAATATGTCCCAATCAAAAACCATATAGATGATTCAACCGCAATATCAAAAAATATGTAACTCTTAATATGTGAAAATTAGTTTTTATTTTATCACATTCGATTAAGAAATTTGAACAAGTTTGTGTAATTTATGAATTAGTTGATTAAGTAATTATTCAAATTTTATGTTAATTTCGTTTATAACTATGCTAAAAGTTCTCTACTTTTATTAAACATATCTTAGATTTTGTTGTAGACATTTCAATATTTTTTTATGAGATGGCAAACATAAGATTGCCGAATAAATAATTCTATGGTTGTAAAAAAAAACAATCATCCGTATAGTTGTATTTTATTTTGACACTTTTTCAACTGAGATAATTCTCCTTACCTCTACCCTCCATAATTTCGACTATAGAGAATGTATGTAGACTCAAGGATGATTGACACAAAAAAACCCATAGACTAAGATGGTATAGACGCAAACATCACCATCTTCAAAATGTATTTAATGTTATTGGTTGTGAAATTCTTAAAGATTCAAGTACAATCTCAGAAGTACAATTGAGTACAATTTCAGAGAAGGTTCAAAAAATTAAATATAATTATAGCGTATGACACTGAATGCACAAAATTGCACCTGCCAATTAATAATAATATTGCAAGACATTTATTTTTACAATTTGGCCACAAGACGAGTATGTTTTATAAAAATAAACTCACAACCTTGGAATACAGTGGTTTTTGGTTTAATTTAAAGGTTAATCGTATCGAGTTTACAAATAATCATCAAATTATTAATTAATAAATTTGTGGTAGGTACACTTCCATTCAAAAAAACTGAACCAGTTGAAGCATTCTAAGTGTTACTGTATGTAATACTATGTAATATATATACGCTTAGAATATGACTTACTGGTTCAATTTTTTAGAAACGGGAGTGTACATTCTTTGAAATTAAAACGTTTTGTTTGCTTTAACATGGTGGTTGCTGGGTCTGGCTGCTGTAATTACAATGATGAGAGTGACTTACAATGACCTTATAACTCTTTTAAGAACATAATTGTCATCATTTAAAAATTCAATTAGCATGATGAACAAACCTCAAACAATAAATATCTTCTTTTATTTTACTTTTCTTGTTGTAATTATTTTTATATTTAAACTTTCTTTCAAAATGTTTATTTTTCAAAAAAAAAATATATAAAAACTTTCACACCTAACGACAATTATTTACTAATTGTGAATACTAATTACTAATTGTTTCATTTTTGGATTGGCATTTTGTCTTTGTAAGATATGGCTTCGTTATGATGAATTTTTTAAAAGTAGGAATTACTAGAACCTTCTTACCACTGACCTCTAAATAAGACAGATCAGTGTACTTCTTACACATTATTAAACGGAGCATCTCTAGGCCTGTCAATATGTCCGTTACTATGCTTATCAAGGTCCATAGATAAACTATACGTGAAACTTTTTAAGATGGTAGCGCTGCGTGACCAATAAACAAACTAAATTTAGAGCCAATGTTTAATAACATGACGTGCGTTTGCGTTTTGTTTTTAATATTTTATTATTTTGTAGTGATTTTAGTAAATTTTTGTAATTGTTACAATGATTTTGATATTTTGTTTTGTGGCCAAAAGTATTAAATTGCAATTGTATACAAGTTTGACATTTCAGGTTAGTTAGTAAATAGTACTTTCATATGTAATGCGAATGGGTTTTATCAATTTTCGATTTCAATTTCCACGTTTTTTACCCTTTTTTTTTAGAGATTTACACCCCAACTTATTTTCAATGAATATTTTTTCTTTACCTAGCTTTTGAAAATAATGATACAACATTTCTAAGTTTCTTCTTCTATTATATGAATACAAAGGCACTGAACTAGATGGAGACATTATTAAATTATAAAATTTGCTAAAAAAAATGCTTGCAGAATTAAATTTACATATATGCCATATAAATTTAATCTGGTTTTTTGTTAGTTACATCATATGACCACCAGAGGCGTAACGCTTCATTAATAACCTAAATGTACAAATGATTTTTCTTGCGGCCTTTAACCTACTACATAGTTTGTACTTTGGTTAGCCGAGCCAGGTATTACAGATAGTTAAATTATATGCAATTGATAATCATATGCAATAGTAAGTAATGGAATAGAAAATGGAACAGTAAAATGTCAGTAATTATTTGATATCCATTATTATTTATTACACTCATAATTATGTTGTAATTATCCATCAGTAGGTACATTACATTTTAACAATAAAGTACAGACTAAGTACCTACTTTATGATTAAGATTTTATTATTTATTAGGGTACTGTACCTTTTTAATCAAAATTGAAACTATCAGTTATTACATTTTGATGAATATGACGAAAAGTGTAGCTTTTATTCGGTATACGCTCACCCATTAAGTTTTTTATAAGTACGGTACAAACTGACATTGTTTTACGGTACATTAATGTTTTATATCATAAATTTTATAACCTATTTTAGTTCATTATAAGTTAAAGTTTTTATATCGATATGAGAATAACATATTTTTCAAAAGAAAGATTCTTTGGAAAGTAGGCAACTTTCAAGAGAATGATGTACTGTAAACTCGAAAGAAAATAGCAACTGCACTTTTGTATTCTATGTTATTAAACGAGCAACGTTTGAACGTTTCACATCTACCCTGAGCAGAGCTCGGTCGCCCAGATATTATAACTGTTAAAGAACCAAACAAAAGCCACTATAAGCCGCCAAATGTACTGGCTTGGATACCAGTTCATACATTTGCTATCTTGTATTCTGTGACTTTATGTCAACTTAACCAAAAAAGACTCCAAGAACAAGTGAACGATATCATCCATTAACTATGGAACCATGTCTGATATTGAATTGCACAGTCATTTTTTAATAAAATAATAAAATAATACTAATTATTATAAATAAATAATTAAAATATATTTAAATAAATAAATATTTAATATAATTTCTAACATATAGAAGTGACGATTAGTCAATTATAATAATGCATGTGATCAGATTTGTCAAGGAATGTTATATTCTACAGGTTTTAAAATAATAAGTCATAAGACGTATTGGAATCTCTCGCAAGGGGGGGGGGGGGGTTAGCTTTATATTTCAAGCTGCTAGCAGTTGTTACGAAGTTGTTCACCATTATGCGACCACTAAACTTGTCGACCGATAGATATGTCAAGGGGGTTTATCAATCGCATGTGTCACATGGACAAAATATATCAACCACAAGCAAGGAGATATCACAGATATGCTAACAGTGTACTTACATATAAAGGTGCATGTAGAACTGCATCAAAGACAAATCGTCTTTATTTTGATATAACTAAAAACTTACGTAAATAAATACAACTGCGCATGATCAGTAAAACAATCGATTGAAAACTTGCATCAAAACTTTCACGTGAAAAGAATATCATAGATTTAATGCAATGATTAGGGTATTTAACTTTTTTATTTTTTAAAGATTTCTCTCATTTAAATAACAATGATATACTTTTTACATGTTAAATAAATTATTTATTTATTATATATATATATATATATATATATATATATATATATATATATACAATTTTTTTGTTTTGTTTGAAACCACACCCAAATACGATTAAACATATTTGTGAAATTTCAAAAAAGTAAAAATGTGTTACGAATATTAAATGACGATTTAAACGACTACATGAAATTTATTTTACTTAATATTCGAAGTGGAACTCCAGGAACAATCATTTTAAGCATATTAAAACACAGATATTATAGTCAGTCATTCTTCATTCAAGATCAAGTGTATGATCAAGCGCAAGGATCTGATAATATTGATCTGTATGTTATTTTAAATCATCAATCAACAACATCCGTGTTCTTAATTTTCTTTCTTTTATGCCACGCACGCACGTCTGTCACAAATGTTGTGGAAAGTTCTGATTCATTTATGAATTACAAAAAGATCGTGGGTTTTGAATCTAAATATGGATGATGGTATTTAATAGAAAGCTTTCAGATTTACTTCCATAAAATTATATTAATATCGTAAAAATTGTCTCCGCATTCAATAACTTTACGTAAAAGAACACTAGGGAACCTTTTTTTTATTAGACTTTTTGAGATATTTGAAAAGAAACCATTTTGACTCCAGTGAGTGTCCCCATATTGGGTTCAAAGAATTTTGGGTTAATTAATCTTCAAAATATGGACACGTATTTTTAAATTTCGTTGTTGACATGGCTACGTAGAACCTACACGTATTTATTTTAAATTTGCAACCTAAAGTCAGCCATATTAATTAAGTCGCGCCTCCATGTCAGTTTCCATAAATCCTATGTACAGGATATACTATATAAATAAAATATACAGTTAACGCACTGATAGTGAACATAGTATTACAGGGTATTTAAACAATTATCTCAGTCCGTTTATCATTGAAAAGTTATGTAGCAATTTTTCAATGTATTCAATGATTGTATAAGATATTAAAAGAACTCTCGACCCAAAGTGATTGATTCCGAGTTAATCTCCCTTGGCATAGCATAAAATCCGATTGAGGCTTGAGGTTTGAACTTGATCACGAACGATTATCAATGTATTAAAAGTACATTAATAATCGTTTTGAGGAAGGAAATGATTATATTTCTTTATTTCCTATGCAATATTCGATCAAATTTCATAACCACTAGAAAAATTTCTTTGATATTAATATTTAAAGAAAGTTGGAAAGTTTTAATTCTATACAGAATGATGATTCTATAAGCTACTAAACAAAGGCATTTTTTAGGGTCCTGTACCTACAATTGGAATTTAACGTGCTACATGGAACCCTTATAAGATCATTTGGTGACGACCCGCACGCTATTTCCACAATCAGTAATTATTCGAATTTTTAATATAGGCGGAACAGAAGAAACTGGATAGGCTACTTTTTGAGAATTCCAAAAAATATTTGAATTGATTACAAAGATTTAACTCAAAATGTACAAAATAATAAGTAATTTATCCCATTAATTGTTGTCTTTGTTTTCAAGGCTTAGAAGCCTTGAGCTGTAGATAGCTGTCGATTTTTTCGTCAGTCTCTACTAAAAAAAATGACTGTTTTCCCCTCATATGTATATACAGGGTATTGTCAGTTTTAGAAATATAGAACAGTTAGAAAAATAAGGTTTTGATACATGTGTTCATAAAATATTACTGCATTTCTAGAAGTCCGTCTGTATGCCCGTTAAAACAGCGAATAGATATAACGTGCTGTCACTTTTTGAGCGTATTCTAAACCTAAAATGTGATTTTGAGATTGTGAACGGGCAAAATCTGTAAAACCTAACCCCTACACACACGCAAAAATCGTAAACCGTAAAAGAAAAAAAAATAGTTCTAACACCAAAATTATACTTTTTTTCATAAGCTCAAGTGACTTTCTCACAACGGTGGGATCAGTTTTTGCTGCGGTTCCCGCAAAAGCCGCCAAAAATATCAACCATAAATACAATAAAGAATAATTGGAAAATAGTTTTTACCATTTTTTCTATCACATGACCAACAAGAGTAACCCCTTAATATTTAAAATCTCAAAAACTATATAAAATCAGACCTCGAAAGTAAATCCAAAGAAACTATGAACTTTTTTCTTATAGGTTTATTCTTCTTGCATATAAAAAAAAAGTAACGATTCGTTTATTTCAGAATGCAGAAAATTTGGTTCAAAAGAAACGGGGTTCTGTTGATTTTTTCACAAGCTTTTCACCTCGAAAAAAATTCTAACATAAACATAATATTAAAAAAAAAAAATCTAGTTCGGAACTCAAATCAGAGCAGAAAAAATTGGATCAAGTGAAAAAGGTACTCAAAGATTATTAATTGGGTTTTCGAAAAAAAAAATGCTTCGGATAATGGTTGTTCATTATAAATATATTAACAACTTTTATTCGAAATATTTTCCCAAAAACTTTGATGAATAAGGCACAAGTTAACTAAAAAAATTTTGAAAAATGAGCACTAATCTTGTGGTTTATTATGTAGTACCATTTATTGTTTTGGCTAATCCTAATCCTTATAAAAATCACAACATAAAAAAATAATTTTTCGAAAATTTCCATAGAATTCGAAATAAAAAAATAAAAAGTCAACATACCTCGCTGTTCAGAAGAATGTCAATTGTTGCAACTCAAATCAGAGAATCAGAATTTAGCGAACACAAGCACGCACCGAAGATATCTCAAAAAAAAAAAAAAAAACGAACAACAAATGGAATCCTTGTCGAAGAAGACAGAGACTGTGTGTGTATATTGGTGGTATGAAAGTGACCGGGTGACCTCCTTCACGTGTTGCGTGCATCAACAAACTACTCTTCTTGAATCTATCAACACCGGTATTTAAACTGCGTTGCAGGTGGGGCCTTCGTCAACGGTAGAATCATCAACCCAAGCTATGTACTATACTTATAGTATGTAACGTCATACAAATAATTATCACTCAGGAATCTAGCACCTACCACGACCAATTATATTAGACCCTAAAGTCTTAGACCAGTTGTTAGAGGATCGTCATAGATCCCCATCCATCATCTCAAACCTTGATATATTTACCTTACATGCAATAGGCAAATTTTATTTTAACAAGTGAAAAAAACGACTAACTGAGTTAATTGCTTAAATAACCCGTTTATGAAAAAAAAAAACCATTTTGTATAGTGATTTTTGTAACCTGTATTTGTACTACCATCTATGAGCAACTATTTAAAACTGATTTGTTATATGTAATGTCACATATGAACAACTTGTTACGCGTCGTCAGGCCAACAGCCGGTCAAATCCGCCGCATTAGTTGTTTTACATCCAAAAAGTTTAAAAGGAACATTTTATGTCTCTAGATTTATCTAGGCATAACTAGGAGACAGCCTAACTCTGTTCTTAACGAATGGGTGGATAAGTCTATGAACAGGAAATGGGGAGATACAGCAGGTTGCAGACAAGTCAAACAAATGATAGCTGGGTACATTACTGCAAGGTCAACCTGGCTTGTTGACAAAACCGGAAAGAGATATACTCTCTGGTTGGGGTGATTTTAAACCTGCAGGGCACTGTAGGTTTAAAAGGCATGTATACCTCATGAGGCTAGAGGACAGAGCGATTTATCCGGACTGTAACGGGGAGGATGATACGTCCTTCAGCTCCTGGCCGAATGTTCAAACAGACTAGGTTCATCATTCCTTCGGCTTAACTTAAATCGGAGAATTTGAGCTGTATCCTGTCATTCACGAAGAAGACGAGTGGGTTCGACAAAGAACACAGGGTTAGAGGAAGCGAACCAGATGTGGTACAGGATAGATGAGGTTGAGGGGGTCGGTTTCTTAGGGGTCGGTAAAAAATGTCTAGAAATGTCTACTTGCCAGGTTTTGGCCGCCCCTCCACGACTACTGCTACTTGTCTTTTAGCTTTGTTTCTATCTCTTACCGTTTCAAAAATGGATATCTTCACATCTGACGGGGGAAGCCCGGTCCGATTTTGCCCATTCACGAACATGACCTTACTTTTTAGCTTTAGAACATACACACAAAATTTCCGCTGGTTGTTTCTTTTCGTTTTTGAGTTATCGTGCCTATGGACAGACGGGCAAGCGGAAATGGACTGGTAATTTTATGAACACCTACACCAAACATTTATTCCTGCGATCCATATTTTCAACCATTAAAAGATCGGGACTAAACTTAATATACCCTTGACAATTTATGAACACAAACAATATATAAGATCCGTTTCAAAAACGGAGTGTCAACAAACCAAATAGAATGATTCTGTTTGTTTTGCCGTTTTGTGGCTACGGAACCCTGACAAATAGCCCGTATATGACGATTAAATATTTTTTTTAGAAATGGTACGTTAAATGATGTAAGTCGATAATGCGTGTACGTATACATTTTACACCAAATAATAACTATATAAAACGCTTTCACTTCAATAGTTTTGTACATCAATCATTCACAAAACAAACTTCCAAAAATTTTAATCGTATCGCTCAGACGCACACATTGATCGTCTGTCTGTCTGTCTGTCTGTGGTTGGTTAGCGATAGGCGCTGTAGGCCAGTCATTACAGTCCTTTCATCGTTCAAGGCACAATCGGATTATCACCTAAGCACTGACTGAAATATTTATACCTTACTTTATCTGAAATAATTCGTAGACACCTGAATTTTGAAGGAGAGAGCTCAATTAGACAGATTATATTTTCAAACATTTTATACAGGAACTATTAACATTGCAGAATTAACTATATTATGTGATTCTAAAACTGTTTATGTAAAGTAGACAGTGGCGCATACATATCTTCATTCAATGTTAACAATAATTATACAATTTCTTTAATCGTTTATTGTCTATAATTGTATTTATTTTATTATAGTTGCTGATGAAGTCATAAATAAATTATAAGCAATATTGTTTACAAGCAACAAGATATGTTTACAAACATTTTGCAACTGAATCCTAAACTTTTGTTACATTGTTTTATCGTTACAACCACAAAATATATTCTCTTAAAATTCGCTAAGATACATATTCGTCAAAAAACAAATATTTGAATTTACCTAAACAAGAAATTGAATTGCCACTATACTTACGAAAATTCGCCAAAATAAAAATCGGTTCAGTGTTCTGAGTATTTACAAAAAACTTTCATTATCTCAACTATATTTAATTGATTTATCCATTTTTAAAACTATTTAGGTGTACTCATAAACTGTCATTAGTTATTTGTTTGTAGTCACAATGTCACCAATGATTCGAACCATCCATCAGTGGTTTAGTCTACATTAGTATTATGAATGTCGTGATTCGTTGTCGTATGTCGGATGTCGTACATATGATTACTAATATATGGCATATCATTCACTTAAGTTTTTAGCTGTTTAGATGCTTGAATTTTTTTCTGAGGCAATAGCATACATTTTTTCCGGGGTTTGAAAAATCGATGGAAAACATAGACAGAATATTTAGGCGTAAATAAAATTATGATGCCTCTTTCTGAAAATGGTCTGCTCGCGCTGATCTTATTAACGCTGCACGTTATGATTGCCATCATATTTTTGAAGCTTTAACATCAAATCGTCCAAAAACTATTCAATATTTTCGCTCGGATTCGAACAATTGATAGAAAATCTTTACGGAATATTTAGGAGCAAATAACTTATTGCCGAACTTATTGCCGTTTTCATTCCTCTTTTTCCCATCCCTGTATGGCGTAAGACGATTCTGAATAGACTCCATCTTAGTACAACAAAGATTGTTTACTTAGCCAAGATTTAAATCAACTAAACAAAGTTAAAGTAAAAGCCAATAGATGGATTTAATAAAATAAACGTAATAAACACTCTAAAATTGAATGTTACGACAATGGCACGTAACAATATGCGAGTGTAGAATATGCTTTAAAACAAAATATGCATATTTGTGTGTGTGTGTTTATTTAAATAATTTCTTTTTTTTTTTTGTGAATAATAATAATATAAGTAATGATAATTATTGTTTAACAATGATTTTGTTGCGTACGTGCTAATTACTATTGGAAATTTATGTAAATTTTACGTTTACTTTTTTTGTGTTCATATATACAGGTACAATACAGGCCCGTCCAAGTCAATCGTAAGTGGTCTGTTGATAGTTTTTTATTTAAAAGTCAAATTTTGTAAATTAAATATGTATAAATGTATTCTCGAGCATTAAACTGTAGCAACTATTTGAATTGCTGCATATTTAATATTGAGTTCAATTGATTAGATTTTAATTTCAATTTCATATTTCGTTTTGCTTATGAAAGGATTCGATACCATATATCGTTAAAGTCAGTCAGCTCCAAAAGGCTCCCATACAGTTAGTACCCAAAGGCCGCAACTGTTGAATTGGCAAGAGGAGTATTCAAGTATAACTGAACAGATCAGTTTCGTCTACTAGAATCGGAAATATGAACAAATTGTTCAAAATTTTTGAATTATGGAAGAATGTTATAGATTGAAATCATGTATTTGGCAGATTAAAATTATATTTCAAGGTTTAAAAATATAGACAAACTTGTTTCTCTTATTTAAACACGTTTATCATGCCAACAGCATTAGGCTAGTTTATAATTTTGATGTGCAAAAACGATGCCATTTGATGTTTGGTATAACAGTGACGTCACAAAAAATAAGTTTTTGTTGAGTAACAACCAGACATATTATTTTGATTCCCTAAAGAATAAACTATATTGGCTGGGTGTACAGTTGTCGAGACTAGCGACAATGTAATAAAAATGTACAATATTATGGGACGGATTCAAAACTCGGCTATAGTTTGTCATGTGATTAAAAGATGGCTCAATTTCTATATACAATTCATCTTTTAATCATGTGGAAAACTACAACTGAAACATAAATTATCTCACAAAAATTGAATATTTATAGAAGCCATCTTTTAACCACATGACATGACTATAGCCGAGTTTTTTCGCTGGTCTAGACATTTCTGCACCCAACCAATCTTAATCGAATAGGCTTTATTCCTTTCAACATGGATTTTTTGATGTTCGATGATTTTAGTATTTAAGTTTTTTCTTGTTTACAAAAATTCAGACCAACGGAAAAATACACCTCTGTTTTTTGTTGTCGATGTTTGCTTTAAAATGTGTAGGACATTTGAAATTCCTTTTAATCGATTTTTCCCTTTTTCCCAGAACGTTATTGCCCATCTTAATGATTGTTGGTATGAAGTGAAAGTATTTTAAATAAATATATTCATTTCCAAGAATCTACATTAAATAATTTTTTTTTTAATTTCAATATTATTAATATTTAATTGATTTATTAACTCTGTATTCTTTCATCTAGTGTTGAATTGAATAACTGTCTGTTTCGGAGGTATTGACAACATTTCATTGAGTCTAACAAAATGAGTCAACTTTTTCTTCTGAAAACTTTCTTCTCTAAACACATTTCCGTGTAAACTTCTAAAGCCACCCCATGCTGTACCTGACCCTGGTACTATTTGAGTATTAAATGACCGATTGAAGAACGGATACACAACGCATGATGGATGCTGAATCAAAAACAATCGTTTCAACATCAAAATCAATTTGAGAATTCGATTACATAAAATATCATCAATAAAAATAAGATTTGTAATCACAGGAGCAGCAGATAGCTACTAGAAAGATTAAGGCTCTATATATTTCTTACCAATCCAAATGGACGAACGAGCTGTTAAAAGAGTTCTGCTTGGAGCTGCGTGATTGCTGGTTCGATTTCCAACGGTGACAATTTGTCAATTGAATTTTATTATTAACCTTTCTTTATAAAACCACATCTTCACAAGTACAAGTAAGGTGATCGTACCAAACAATAATATTAGTTAGGGAGCTGGTGTCAATATATATATATATGATCTGTTGCATGTTGCTCAAAATGATACGTAACGCAGTTAAAGTTGGCCCCTATCCTAAAAATGGATGTTACAAATTTCGTATCACAATTTGCTATATTTAGTTCATCTGTCTTGATCCATTTCTCATCGAGGACGTCTATAATTATTGATTTTTTACATTTTTTTTTATAGTAGTATGTCATTTCCTTTAGAGGTAGATGTGAGGGCATTATTTAGTATTTCGTTATTTCTTACAAGGATAGGCGTCCGTCATTTTTTATCGGCGCATAAGAAAAAGCTAGCAAACTTTTGTTTTATCATTTTTCATCTTATAAACAAGTTTGTTAGAGCAGCACATCATATTGGGAAATTTGTAGAGGGCGTGGCTTCGACTGGTGACAGAAAAAGTAACTAATCTAAGTAAATTCCATCATTAACAAAACATTTGTTTTTTAAATACAAACTTGATCTAATATTTTGGGCTTATTCCATAATGGTAACATCAATAAATTGTAAGTTGGCATCACTTACAAAGGAGGGGTAGGGATGGATGGAGCTGTGTTCCACCATCATAAACATCATCAATCATAAATCTTCTGCTGTCAGAATCATGCAATGACTGAAAAACAAAAAATTAAATAAAATTGAATAAAAACAAAAAATTATATTTTATTTTGTTTAATAACAGACTCTCAGGCCTTACGCACTACCGTGCTCTAGATAAGATTAACTAAGTATAATTTATAAATAAATAATAAAAATGATTCCTCTATCATTACAATAGCATACGTCATACGACTTTTGATGATGTTTATGATGGTGGAACACAGCACCATCCATCTCTACCTCTCCTTTTTAAGTAATGCCAACTTAAAACTTATTGATGCTATCATTACGGAATACACTCTTTATGTTTGAATAGTTTGTCAAATTCAAAATTACAGTTTATAATACATCGGCTGTCAAACAAGAACTTAGGTTAGTTAACTAGTTAACATTTTATCCGATAGATAGCGTATCTAAGTGGAAGATTTCCCAATACTTTTTCATAATTCATTTTAAAAAAAATCCATTTTAAATGAATTCATTCTCTTACATTTTCATATGAATTTTACTTGTAAATGAATACTTTTACCCAGAGACAGATTAGAGAAAATGATAAGAGCGTCTGCTATCTTTCATATTTTGAGACACCACTTCCCTAGCTATAGTTTTAATAGAGTATATTTGTGTGTAAGTACAACAACATCATTTAAATTCCAATGATAATCATAATGAAATGTTTGATATTTTATAAAGAAGAAGATTCAACTCCATTAGTTTAACCTTCAAACATTTTCAAGGCTTTTGAAAAGAATTTTAAGTTATGTAAATCGTTTCAGTGTGTGTATTTTATAAATACCTAATGCATTGTATTGTAAAAGTAATCATCTACGAAGAAAGTTTGAAAGTGTGTATTTAGATTGAATTACAAATTTTATTTCAATCATTACAATCATTATTATTGATTGTATTCGAATATTATATCTGATTTTAAAGTTGACAACAGGGGACAACCTGTTGAAAAACAATCAATCACACATTCTTCAATAACATATTTAAGAAAATTTGTAAACCTTTTGTCCGATTCCATAGCTTCTACATATTTTTAAGATAAGGACGCTTTCTTTCAAACGTATCCCAATCTTCATATCAAATGCTTGATATGAAAAATCATACACATCTCGGGTGGGAATCGAACTCACGACCTCTGGCATTCTAGAATCAAGACTAACGCTCGACTGCTGAGCTACCTGAGAGCTATATAGAAAAAAAACGTCAAAGAATTTGAAGTCGCCCAAAACAGGTAATTTATCCAATTATCCAATCGACACATTCGACTATCTTTAATAAATTGGAACACTACTATTTGAATTTATTAATGTACACTGTTTGAATGACTAATTACAATTTGCACCGATATATCGCCTACACACAAATAATAAATTTATGCCTTATTTTGGATTTTTGTTAGTTACATCATATAACCACCAGAGGAGTAAGGCTTAGCAAGTTTCGCGTATACGTACAATTCACTTACTGGTAGTGGATAAAATGAGTAGGTTTGTGATTAAATCAATGATACAAGTCCATAGAAGCTCATAAGTCAGATTTTTGTGTACTGAAAATTTTAGTACCTATCCTGACCACTAAATGATAATAGTAGTGCTGGTAATGGCACTAAATACCGACATCGAACAGCTATTGTCATCTAGTGGTCAGAATAGGTACTGAAATTTTCAGGTACACAAAAATCGGACTTATGAGCTTCTATGGTCTTGTATTCTTTGATTAAATCTCACTAGAGCGTGTACCGACTTGAATGACGGACTAGCTTCCAGCTTGAATGCGATTCTTCTTTAATTATGGTAATTTGTGAAAACTCTTGAAAAGGGGTAACATAATAACCATAACTTGTAGAAACTAGAACTCCCTACATTTTCACATATTTTACAAATATGCAATTGTGTTAATTGGTGACCGTAGACGCGAGTAAAATTAGTACTAGTCTGCCATCTTTATTTATTTTACAAAACTATATAAAAACGATTGATATGGCCGACAGCGACTTCTAACGTCAAAACGAAATGTCATGTGTAGGTTATAAACAATAATATAATATTTAAAAACTTGAAAGTTTACTTTCGTTTAAAATGGAGAAAAAAATAAGGAGGCCGACCGAGATATACGAATCATTCTGAAAAAAATTCAATCTGGGGAGGATATCAAAAGTTATGAGATGAAGTATGGTCTTCTGGCGCGAAGAGTGGAGAAGAATAAACTGCAAAGGATTGTGGCACCGACATCTTTGAGAAGTGTACTTCTCAAATATCACCACTGCAGCAGCGGGGATGACACTTCGGGTACTCACTGTACGAGCCAAGTGGCTTAGCGGACTCTGGCTAAACGTTTCTGGTGGACTGGACTTTGGATACGGTAAAATCCAGTCCACCAGTTGGATTTTCAGACCCCAATTGATTCTGAAATAAATAATAAACATTCTTCAGAATAAACCGATTGTATTTATTTAATTTTATCATAATTTTATTCACAATACCTAACCTAACCTACGCTCATACATTTTCATAGTGGAATAAATAATCAAACATGTTGCAGTTGCTATGTAATTGACGACACTTTGTAAATATTTGTAAACAAATAAATTTTCGATATTGAATTAAAATTTCTTTTTTTGAAATAAAAAATAATGCCCATCAAACAAAATTTCAAAAGAAATGTGTATATCAAAATTATAAAATATGTTAATTAATCATAATAAAAATTGTTTCATATTTCATGGCTTCATGTCGAAATAAATCGACAGAACGTTCAAAAACAAAAATACCATTTTTTCCAACCTATGAATCCGAAATACGGGGTCATGTAACAGTCGCCTGGTTCCCAAAACAATTCTCACAATCATATTATAATGCCCAACAACAGGAGTGCACCAGTAATGCGTGTACATTAATTGCTGTCTTAGTAGCATCCAATTGGTTTTATAATAATATTAAAGTATGTGGCTTTTAATTACTTTTCGTTGTGCTTTATAAACTTTTTGCTTTTTTTTAAATTCATATCATTGGTTGCTATAACAATGAGTTTAAGCGACAGCTTTTACTTTATCGATCAGATCGAGTTTCATCCATAAAGTGGAACTTTGGATATCCTTTGAAATATTGATGCATTATCTGTTAAACATTTTTAGTTATGTGGACCATTTCTACCAATAAGTCGTGAAATAATATTAGGAATAGCACATGGTATTCTAGAAGGGAATAAAATTCATGAAACACTATTACGAAGAGGTGTTTTTAAACATGTCAATTTAACTGTACCAGAAGCAATTAAAGGTGGAGGTCTTGCAACTCGACACATTATTGAGTGGGTTAGACACTATTTCATTCATTCTTCATAAATCCTTATCCTTTGTTATTATTCCAAATTATTTGTCCTTGTGGAGATATTTAAGTAGGTTACTTAGAAAAAACGATCCGAAGTCTTTTAAACTTTTAGCATTTATTATACCATAAATGATCTCTCTCATAAATCTGATGATCTCTCTGGTATCCTAAATGATGAAGTTTGAACAACATTCTCTATACCTGATTTTGAGACATTCAATCCTGAAAATCGGATTTTTAACTTGAGAAATAGGTAACTTTGTAAGAATGCTCTTATTTATGCGTTTTTAAGACACAAGAATCGTTGCTTATCATCGAAAACATTTTACGTTGTGATGTTTTTTCGAAATAAGTAGGATTTCAATGTATATATGCAAATGAATTTGGTTTTATGTCCCATAGAGATGCCGTTTATATATGGCAAATATGGCCAAAACATTTTATAACAATTTAAATGAACATATAACAGAATGGAAAAGTAAACCACCATCGTCGAATACGTCCGATCTATTTGTGATTGTTATAGCTGATCAAAGATCTGTTCTGATCATTCAAAATGAATTGAGTAATAAGGTAAACACGTTATGTACTATTTCAAATTGTCAACGTTGTTTTGCATATACAACTTAAGTAGATTGTCCATGATCATTATTTTCAAAATAACGATGACATTTAATATTTGTCATGACAGTGACGTCACTACTTAAAACAACATGGCCGATTTGAATAACAGATTAAAAAACTGATTTTTAAAATTGCTTATATTTTTATGAGTAATAAAATAAAATTTGTTAGGTGTCAATTATCCTATTTTCGCCAATTTTGTCAAAATCTTTTACATAACTTGATGGACTTTGTATTAATTAAAAACGATAAAAGGAAAAAATACGAGATTTAAACCCCTCTCCTTTTAATTTTGATAGAAGCTCATTAAGTTTTCATTTTAAACATCGAACTTTTGTGAAGTCTGAATGTATTATTATCTTACAATAATCAGCACGGTCGAAAATACTAGCAGTTTGTTCCTGATATTAAAGCTAATCTAATGTGGTCACTTGTGATTTTGAAGGTAGTATTAATCGATTCTCATCAACATTTAAGTCATGGTGCAGTAATCGCACAAGTTGAATCAGATAATTTACAATCATTATGCGCCTGGTATATAAAAATGAATATGGCATGTTATTCAGCTCAACCGGATTGTTACGAACTGTCATTCTTATACTATGAAGTGTGCACCAACTAACTACTGACTTCAGAGTAGAGTACTCATCATTGAACACATGATCACTGATCTATTATATGATTCTGTTGGCTGTCCGATCCCGTTACATTTTAATTGAAACAAAAAAAAAAAACAACAGGTATTACTTAGGTTAGACATGTACTATGGAAATACTGAATAAAAATAATTAACTCGTTTTAAATAATCACTGTTTATTGTTTCTTTATTTAATTACTTTTTGTTTGATGTAAATAATGGAGGGTAGAGGTAAGAAGAACTATTCTATATGGTAGTTACAAAAGTGTACAACTAATAGCGTTTTCTTTGACTACCCTCGAGCGTACTGATAGCACCTAAGTATAAAATGTATGTTCGATTGACTATTACAGATTTCTCGCATCGAGTTTTTCTCGTTTTCGATTGACGATAGAGAGCACTCCTTGTGCGCTTCGTCTTGCTCTAGTTAGGCCAGAGCAATAAAACAGTGCAATATGGCGTCGAAAAAGTATGAATGTTGATATTGTTAGCAACTATTGTTAGCTTGTTAGCTATTGTCAACTTGTTAGCTAACTATTATCATCATGAAATATCAAAGACAACTTACCCGATCACCTGCAAAATTAAAATACTGGGATGGGGAATAAAAGTTACACATCAACTCAAAAATAATTGATCAACACTGTAAAAATGAAATAATCACCTATAGACTTAAGTTTTATTGTAATTAATAACTATTTACATTGTATTTACAAGTAAATTCAAATTCATTTACGATCGACATAGTTCGACAACGATCGGTTCCTGCTATTAAACAGTTCGTTAATTCTTTTTTTTTTTTTTTTAATTTGTTTCGTAATTTATATTAATATTTATTTTTTATTTTTTTGCCAAAAAATCACAGTTTTTGATTTAAGTATATTATTTATACCATGCTTAAAAAAAAAACTCCGATATAAACCCGATTCCGAGATATTTGGAACCCGGAATAAGTGGAAATAGTTGTACAAAATGTGATAAAACACTCATAAGAATTTTACGAATGGTTTCATCAAAAGGAGGGCGCAATATCAAATCAATAAAATAATCGGAACTCGTCGGAATCAATCGGATCAATTATGAAAATGTGATCGGAAATAATGCGCTATTTGAGATATAATTTTTTTTAAGCATGGTATTTAAACGTTTTACCTTTTACCATTTTTTCTTTCAAGAAGCAATTTATTAACCACTTAAACAACAACAACAACAAAAAAACACAACCAACCAAAAAGCCCTACGTATAAAAAAAAATTGACGACGGCGGCGTAGTAGTAATTATTCTGGGGTGAGGGAATGGGTGTGGTTATGGCGAGGTGGTGTGTGTGGTGTGGTGAGCGGATTTTAACAACAGTTCTCTCAAAACACTCTTTTACACTTTTTGATAAAATCAATAAAATAATACGTATTGTTTCGCAATCAATCAATCAATCATTTTATGGTCATGTACAAGTTATGGTTAATCTTGACTAGTGCTGTGTGGACGTTGTTGTTGTTCATGATTGGGACCACCAGCGCTGCTGCTGCTGCTGCTGCGTGATTGCACCCATTCCACAAAGTCATCGATGAGGACTGGCCAGGCACCTTCTTCATCGTAATTACTCATGTCATCGGATATTTGTGTTGAGAAATCTAATAGTAGATTCCATGTATCTTTGGGGATGGATCGCTTATGATGTTCCTGAAGATCAAATTAACGCAATTCAATAATACACATTTATTTGCTTCTAGTACATCTCTGCTTAACCGAGCTTTGCTCTAGCTATGAGCAAGGTGCGCGGCGAAAACGACATCTGACGACCGCATTAAATGCAAATAAATATAAGTGGAATACTACATCTGAAAGGGGCTAATAAATATTACATAGTGTGTTTAAAAAAAGTATAACATACATTTTATATTTATTATTAGCTGTCAAATCAGGGCGGGAATCTACGGTGAGAGATCTAATACAAACATAAGCCTCAACTTGTGGAATATGCCACGGTCTTCCAAGCAGAAGTCTACGCCATACTGGCTTGCGTCCGTGAGAACCTACGTAGAGGCTACAAAAACCAGAACGTATGTATTCTTTCGGACAGTCAAGCTGCTTTAAAAGCCATGCCTGGAACTGAGGTCATCTCAAAGGTAGTCAAGGATTGTCTGGAGGAACTTCTGAAACTGGCAGAACGGAACAATGTTAAATTGATCTGGGTGTCGGGTCACAGTGGTTTCGAAGGAAACAAAAAAGCAGATATCTTAGCAAAGAAGGGAGTCGGCGGAATGCCCTTCATAGGTCCAGAGCCTATTTTAGGAATTCCAAGGACTGCATGTAAACAGGTGACCAACGAGTGGTCAAATGCTAAACACCGTAATCACTGGAAAAAAGGACCGCGGCAAGAGCTCGGGAAGGTACTGCTTCAGAGTGCAACAAGGAGGCTATCTCTCGATGCACCAAAGCTGAACAAGATGCAATTGCGGAAGGTTACCGGATTCATAACCGGGCATTATCCCATGAAGGAACCATCTGCACACAATGGGACTCCATAATGGATCCATTATGTGCAGATTGTGTGGCGAGGAGGAAGAAACATCCATCCATATAATCTTTGACTGCGAACCTCTGGGTTGCAGCAGATACAGGATATTCGGTGCATCTCACCCCGAATATATGAACCTTCGGGAGGACCTGATAAGTAAGCTCCAGGCTATTGCCAAGACATGGGAGAAGCGAGTCTCGTCAGACTGAAGTAGAAGGGGGATCACAATGGACCATAAGGTCGAAGTGCAATAGTTTTTACCCCGATATAAATCAACGTACAACATACATTTTATACCTATTATTAGCTGTCAGTTAGCTGTCAAAAGTAAAAATAATCTAATTAAAAAAAAACTTTTGAACAATTAGATGAATTGGGATCGGATTTATTCAAAATCCTTGACGCGGGGAGATCTGTACACACAATTTGCTCGATCTTAGCCGCCGCAACGGATATCTAATGATTGACTTTTTGATTGAGTACAAACTAATTGCATTACCTGTAAAAAAGTACACCATAAATCCAAAAATTTGAATCTATCCTTTAATACAATATTCCAATACGCTAATGCCATATCTAATTCCAGACCTTTCTGACCGGGATTTTTCGCATAATTAAATGTAAAATGATAAAATTCTTTAAATTTAAACGGTTCTTTTAATTCCATCTCTAACGTTGACAGACGTGATTTTAATTTATCGACAGCATCCACACCCAATTCGGTCATGCCGTTCATGAACTCATCCTGTGTGAATTCACATTGTGTGGCCGCTTTAAATTTCCATGCAATAATTAATACTAATTTTGATTCGGGTGATAAACCTAAATCATCTAAAAATTTCATAATACCATCGGCTGTAATTTTATCCGGTTCAGTTGGATCTTTATAACGTTGATATAAACTCTCCAATTTCTTTTTATCCACTGTAACGCGTGGTTCTTTATAGTATGCATCCGGATTTTGAAAATAATTATCACTGGCTAAATCCAATTTCCAATCATTTTGTGTTAGACAATAAATTGCTGTATTTTCGCCAGTTTGTGTAAACGATATAAATTTTTTCACTTTTTCTCGTTGCGATGATTTCAATTTGTGCTGTGCAACAAAACAAAAACACAATTAAATATTAAAATTTTTCCGTGAAAAGGGGGGCCGGGTTTGCAGTACACTCGATTATACTAATTTGTCATCAACAGGGCCTCATCAACTAGTTTCTACAGTACACATATCTTTTTAATTTATTGAATTTAAAGCCGTACACTTGATTACACTAATTTATGACCAATATGGCGTCAAATGGCTATACCATGGATACTACACAAGGATACCGAACTCCATGTAAACAAATAATTGGCAAAAAAAGATGTCAGTAGTGTCGCTTCTATGCCGGAAACAGTGGTGAGAGTATAAGACGCGAGTTTTAATTGAAAAACATTACGCATTAGTAGTATTATAAAAATTATATGCAGCCAAAGTATTTTTTCAATAAAATACTTTTTTTAATAAATGATCAAGTAATTTCAATTTTTCAATAAGGAATTAGTTGAAACAAATTGCATACTTCAAAATAATCACTACGAAATAAAACTGGTTACTTGCTTACTTCACTTCTATTAATTATACTATATTCACTTCGGTACGGATTGTAGTACGGATGAACAACTAGCGACGCTAGTGGCATAAAAATTAAATATTACTATTACCATTTCGTTGCCATATTTTGTCAATTCTCCCGTTTGAGTTCGTTATCCTTGTGTAGTATCCATGGTACATTGATACATATTGTAGCCAATGGACGCCATATTGATCACAAATTAGTGACCGAATCACAATCCCCGTTCCAGGCATAGATTATTGAACTCTAGAGCCTTTCGGGTGTTAATCTACTTTCCACAGACCCGATCCATATAATATAAATAAAGGTATTATTAAGTTTAGTCCCGACTTTGTAACGGTTGAAAATATTGAACACAGAAAAACATTTCTTGGTATAGGCGGTCATAAAATGACTTAATTAGTTAATGTCCGCCCGTGGACACGATAACTCAAAAACGAAAAGAGTTAACACAAAACCATTGGGAGAAATATCCAAATTTGAAACCCCGTACGGGATAGAAAAAAATTTAACAGAAAAAAATGTTCCTTTTTTTGGAAAAAATCAACAACTTAACAAACTTTTTTCCATAAACTCAGTATATACCGTGGGTACTTAAGCAATTAACTCAGTTAGTTGTTATTTTTCAATTGTGAACTTTTTAAAGTTGTCCGTGTGTTCTCAAACTCTGATTTTCTCACACAAGAACATATCGAATTTTGTAAGGCACTCAGAACTTAAAACAAAAAAACTGATTTAGTAGCACTGCTTCAAAAAATATATAAAACTTTCACCATATCATTTCCCAAAAAAACTATTCTCAAAACACATAAGCGGAGAAGAAATCGCGAAAATTTTTGCCCGTCCAAATTGTCAAAACTTGACACCGTCAAGAAGTGCCCGCACTAAAATTTCCCCAGTTTTTATTCAGTAAAGGATATAAAATTTTAATTGATTGGATGATCAATTTAATTCTGTGTGTAATAAAATTGGTAAATTTTCGACTCTCGGGAAAGTTGATAGAAATTCTCTGTCAGAAGTGTCAGATTAAGTTCACTTAAAAATTTGCACATGAAAATTTCGATTGAAATATTTACCATTTTTTCTACTGTTGTGATGTTTCAATAGAATTTCATGAAATATTTTTTGTTCACTTTGATTGACATTTAAAAGAGTCGAAGTTTCAAAAAAAAAAAATGTTAACCTCGAATTATATTTATTCACACTAATCAACGTCTCGAATTTGTGTGATTGATAAACGAAACCAGCTGTACCACAACACTGTTGATTGTGGGTTCAATTAAAAATTTACAAGATTTCAAAGAGTTTCAATTTCACTTTTGAAAAGTGTGTCTGTTTAATTTAATTCAATTAAAATTTTGATTTAAACATTGGTTTTGTGTACTGTAAATTTTTTAATAAAAAATATAAAATTGTGTTTTTTTGTTTGTTTGTTAATTATTCATTTTTATTAAAGTATGGTCTCGTTAAGTTCGTAAAAAATGTTTTTAAATTGTATTCGAAATCATTATTATTTGAGTGCTGTAATTTTTACAAAGCCTGTACGATTCCATTCGAATTTGGATCATTCAAAAGTTGTTCGTGTTCGATTTGCACCAAGTCCGACCGGTAATAAAAATTTTATATTTCTATTGTATTTTTCATATAAATTGGAAATGTTCAAATTATATGTAAAATATTTTCTAAAATCCAACTATGATTCAAGCAAAAATGATTATTTGATTCAAGTTTGTAAAGAGGTTTTTACCACTAACCTCCATCCCTATTATATAGTATGATGGAGGTCAGTAGTTTTTACTTTCATTTTGATTGACTATGTACGGTATGGTTATGATTTTCGGATTGATGAAAATTACGATAGGAATTTTGTAGATTATGTCGATCTTTTTAAATAAAAATGAGATATTTTTAAATAAATTTTGAGATATCAAATTTCAAAAAAAATTATTTTTCAAAGATTTTTTTACTTAGGTTCCTGTAACTCCATCAGGAGCAAAGGGCGTCTACCAACTTTCTCTTCAGTTGTTTAGGAAGCGGTCTTTTTTTCTAGAACCTTGTGGAGTATAATCTAGGACTGCTCGAGCTATAACGTCTTTAATCTTTACGAAGTGTGCGTTCCATCCATTTCCATTTTCGGCGTTTAATTGTAATGTGAATGGGTTCTTGACTTGTGACTCACTTAAATAGATTTAACTTTGTTTTTAAGCGGATCGTTTTTGGCTGCCATCAAATTTTGTTGTCCGGGAAATCGTAATTCTCCCTGGTTCTTTGCTCGCTAAATGATTATTTCGACTTTGATATAAAAGTCGAAGTTAACATTCCTTTAGAAATTAACCGGTTCATCTAAAGGCTCATAGTTGAGTAATCTTTTCTGAGGCAAAGATCTCGGTCAGGTTTTCGGCGCCCGGGTGCTGTGCACCTCTTACACTGTTGCCAGGATTACCCTTGTTGATAATAATAACCGAAACTTAACAAACTATGACCATGGAAACTTGTTTCTGAAGTAGTTTGGACCTGTTAGATCAATGTTAATGCCGTAGTCGAATGTTTTTAGGATTTTTACATCTGGGAGGCCTCAGAACTGCTCTATTCAATTATTTATTTGCTAAAGCAAATCATGGTAAGTTTATTCTACGTATTGAGGATACAGATCAAACTCGTCTTGTGCCCGAATCGGTTCAACAACTTTTATATGATTTAAAATGGGCCGGTTTAGAAATAGATGAAGGTCCAAATGTTGAGGGTCCGTATGGTCCATATACACAATCACAGCGTACCGATATTTATCAGTAAGTATCTTAAGGGAGAATAAGCTCTCTAGAACAATTAGAGTTCATTTTGGGAAGGGATAACTTCATGGAGGTTATTTTGTTATAAATGCGTCAAATGATGTTAGGAACAAGAATCCGTGTATGCGCTAGTCCTTGGATTTTTTCTGGATATTTAACACCCTATTAAAAAGAAACAAAAGCCTCCGTGAAGTTTCTCCCTCCCAACATATACTCCGATTAAGATAAAATTAAAGAAGAATTTCGATAAAATGGGTTATTTTGCAGGAAATATGTAGAAATTTTATTAGAAAATAAAAGTGCATATCACTGTTTTTGTACGGATCGACGACTCAATTTGATTCGGAGGGAAGCATTGAAGGCAAGAGAAATACCGAAATACGATAATCGATGTAGACACTTAACCGAGGCACAAGTGAACGATAAACTTAACAGAGGTGAAAAATCTTGCATTCGTTTTAAAGTAAGTTCCAGATGCTCTGAATAATTCCTGTTGGATAATATTTTTTACTTGGAAGCTTTTGAATTCGTTTTCAGTTAATGCCTGATTGTGAAACCTTTGAGGATCTGGTATATGGTAATATTGCATACGATGTTGCCTTAAATGAGGGTGATCCAGTGATTATTAAGGGCGATGGCTATCCTACATATCATTTTGCAAATGTTGTGGACGACCATCTAATGGATATTACGCATGTTTTGCGTGGCGTTGAATGGCAAATTTCCACAACTAAACACATTTTAATGTATAGGTAATAATCACTGACCTTCATATACATATATATATATATATATGAAGTCTGAATATCCTACATTTCTCGAAATGGGACAATTTGATGCATACACTAGCCTAAGCATCAAAGCGTATCGGCCACTCTATACTTTTTTAGGCTAGAATCATTAGTACACACAAAATATTCGGCGATTGAACTCAGTGCAATGCCTGTGTAATATACTTTACCCATAAATCCATTAGTATACACAAAACATCATGACCATTTCATTACGTGTAATTTTTTTAAGAGCATTTAATTGGGAACCACCAAAATTTGGACATTTACCGTTATTATTGAATTCAGATGGTACAAAATTAAGTAAACGGCAAGGTGACATAAAAATATCGAGTTTTCGTGATACGGGGATCCTTCCACAAGCGTTAATTAATTTTGTAACACATTCTGGTGGTGGTTTTGATAGGGATTCCGAATTACGACATTATTCGATGTCTGAATTAATTGAATTGGTAAGCGAAAAAAATTTGGAAATGTGTCGTATTGAAATTTCATTGATTTATTTTTTTGGGTAATTGATTACAGTTTAATATTCGACGGATAAATTCACATTCGACCCGATTAATGCCAGAAAAATTGTTAGAATACAATCGACTTGCTTTAATGAATGAAATGCAAGATGAGAAATCGTTAAAACATTTAATTGTGGAAGTAAAAAATATGGCAATTCAAGCGTTCCCTAAGGAGTAAGTACTATTTTCTTTGGGACCATTTTTTAGTACGATACACTGAAACGGTTCCTTCTTATGCAAGAAGACTGAACAATTAAGAGTGCTGTACCAAAATTGACAAAACGAGGACAGTTTGAGGAATCCGCATGATTTTATCCGTTTTCGAGATCTCTGCATGAGGTTGTTGCACTTGATTGACCCTCTAAAGTTGATTTAAATTTTGCAGGAATAAAAAAGGTCTCTTACAATTGAACGATAATCATATACGAACAATTTTACAATGGGCACAAAATCGCATCCACAAATTATCCGATTTATTTTCACCAAATTTTTCATTTTTATGGATTTTACCAACAATTTCAAATTTAACATACGATGAAAAACTCTATGATATAGCGTTATCGTTGCAAGTCATGCTGAAGAATGAAGACGATTTGAAAAAAGAAAATTTGAATAACACGTTGAGAGATTTCTCTGTGGAAAAAGATATTCGTTTTATTGATTTAATGAAATTTTTAAGACTTGTTTTTAGTGGTTTGGAGGTAAGTTATTGTTTTCGTATGTCATTTTCTTATAGGCAGCTGTGTCTACTGTGAACCATCATGCAATTGTGTAGACTTTTTTACTGCTTTTCATAAATATCTCCGCAATGTACATCACTCATTATTTTATTTGGTTATATTTCCAGAAAGGACCTGGTGTAGCTGAAATGATGGAAATTTTAGGAAAACATGAATCATTATTAAGGATAGAAAATTATTTAAATTCAATTAAGAGATGAATATAGGTTGTGTTTTTTTTTATATTGACAGATTACAGAACTTATAATGAGAAATTATAATTGATATTGCTTGTAAAAATTTTAAATAATTGTTAGCAATAAATATTCGTATTTTTCAAAATGAAAATGTAAATAAATAATTTATAGTAATAAAACAATTTTGTTTTAAAATGGGAATTTTTCTTTAAGGAATTACACCTAGACTTATAATTTACAGGGCAAAATAGTGTCTTAAAACTCATGAGTATAAAACATTATGTTGATCTGAGCAAAATTACTAACACCAATCCTACCGGCTGCGCCAATTTTTTTTCGAATGAAAACTGAAAGTTTATATGAATAGAATTTATTTTTTAGTCTTGCAACTTACTCTATTGTATGCATTTATGATTGAATCCGAGTGCATTCAAGTATTGCAATCGTCTTCAATAATATTAAATTCTGATTTGTGACAAAATTAAGTTTTTAACACCATTTTTTCTACTGTACGATTCGGTGTAACCCCTTAATATATTTTACGACACAATAAAGTAGTTTTCTTGATTTATTTAAGTTAATCGATTTTCCAGGTTTTTGTGACGTTAATATACATATAAAGTATTTATGTGAGTCAATAATAATAATATTCGTAAATGGAATCTTTATGTGAACCAATCGTTCATGGGGCTAATAAAAGTTTGATAACTGGGGCGTAAAATATGACTAGATAGCTCGATCTATTCATATTCGAAAGATTTCCCAGCAATTTCACAACATTCGGTATGTAATTGTCTTACTACAAACTTTGGTTTTGCAGATAGGTTTTGGTATTCTTCTAGAGTTGAGGTAAATCTTAGGACTAGACTGAAACTAGTGTATAAATGTTGGTAGACCTTGATGTTATCATTCATAGCCTAAATTTAAATTCACGCGAAATTCAATATGGCGCTCCTTTAAAAATGAGCGCAGTACTAAAAATTACTTGATAAAAAACGTCATTGAAGAATATAGCTTGTACAAAATTTTCAAATTTATGTTCGCTTTTACGAATATTAATATTTATTCAATTGGTATTTATACTGGGTGTTCAAGAATATTACGCAGATAATGATAAACACGTAAGAAGGCGGAGCTTATATATTTGTGTATATAATATACAATTAATAATATATTAACATATTATAATGTAAAATGTATAGCGATTTGTTCTAATTGGCTGTGAATTCAATCCGTTTTTGAGGACGCCTTCTTTCGTATTGATCCCTACCCATGTTATAAACTCCTACACCGTGTATAATGCTGTAACATAAATAACTGTAAAAATATCACAGTGGCTTTAACAGCAGTCTTTCGAGATTAAACATATTATGAATAATAATAATTAAGTAGGTAATTAATTATACAAGGTAATAACCAAATTATACAATTAAATAAAACTGAATAAAATTTCAGTTATATTTGTTTTTTTTTAAAGGTTATATAGTAAAATTTTAGATAGAAACAATGTTGGTCCTTTTTATTATAAAACCTAAGAATAAATTTCAAATAATTAACAATAATTAATATAATCCTTGGTTGCGTTTCATAAACTATTTGCCGATAATAAATACTTGGTCACAATTCGTATAAGTTTGCATTTCGTTTGAAAGAGAGTTTCAAAATGACAGCAATATTTGACAGTAGAGACAGTAGTTCGTACAATAAGACAGAGAGATGTTCCATAGTTTATGAACGCACCCTTTTTGAAATTGATAGATATATGCGTTGAATATTAAGGAGACTAAGTACTTAATTCTAAACGTAACAATTTTGTTTGAAAATTTTTCGATAAGGTTTATAATAGTTTAAAAAGTGTAATTGAACATAATGATTTCTAGTATTTGTCATTTTCTGTTTTTTTTTTTAATAGTATATAAAAATTTAGTAATACATTTTCTTTATGTTTAATTTTAAAAATACAGTAGTATATGTTTTTCTCTTTTATATGATTGATTCAATTTATCATGAATTTTCGTTTGATTATCATATGCTAATAATTTTTTTTCTTCAAATATATGGGAACAGAGTTGTTTTTGTACAACATAAAATGAGTTTTCATTTCAGTAGTAATTGGTTTTTTATTATTAAATAGAGATGAGTGGTCCAATCAATATAAGATATTTAAGGCGAATCGAATATAATGCGTTTTGCTCCCATTTTTCATGTACTAGTGTCCGTTTTCAGTAATGTCACTTAAAATAAAAATATTAGTTCATTAAAAAAATAAATAAAACACTTCATAAAGGCGTTATTTCTGTTAATTTTAGAAAGACCTTCGAAAAGATTTAGGTGTTATTAAACTCTCGAAAATAACCTTTTTTTAAATAGGCTTGGAATTTATAGAGTTTAATTTCCTTTAGAATTACTTTGGAATTTTGCTATTAAAATTATTATTTAAGTAATATTAATGAAAACGGGCTTATTTCATGCGAAAGCCACTCACCGTACAATCTATACGAACGGTGAATGGCACATGTCTATTCTAAACGCTATTGCAGCTAATTCGACTACACTGCCACCTAATATCAGTTCATTTAAGAACTTGAAGCGTATGTTTGAGAACTTGGATTCGGTTCATAACTAAAGCCTAATTCAATTAAAAATTCAGAGTAGCCATCTTTGATGCTGGCAAAAGAAACCATTTTGTGTTGAGGATACAATTATTATCCTTCATTTTGTCTGAACGTCATAGACAGTGGCTTCAACTGACTGAAAGTCTATGGTTTGGATTAAGTTCTTTAATCGTAGGCATACTTGCATAAACTCTGAGGAAAGCTGAACTTTGAAAATATATTTACGTTTAAAAACTGCATCTAATGCTTTCAAAATAGGAAAAATTATGTTGTACAATTAGCAAAATTGGTTACTTAAACATCCATTAGAACGACATTTTATTTAGGAATGTTTTATTCTTTTATTTGTCTTTTTTTTTATTCAAAATAAAAAAGTTTTAAAGGCAATTTTATCGTTTTTTTCTTTCTTTCATAATTTTAAAATAGACTTTGTCTCTGGAATTATAAAAATTTCGAGATTTGATATACATACAATAACATGAAATGATTTAGAGAACATGACGAATAGAATCAATAACTAATTAATAAATAATTATTGATTATTTAAATATGATTATTTAACATTATTTTTGATTACATAACTTTTTAAATTCTAAAACACTACATAATAAATAACATTTTAAATTTTAAAACAGTAATATTTCGGTCTACGAAATTATTTCAAGTTTTATGAGTTGTTTTCGAATAAAAAATAGTACGGCTCTTCACTTGAGAGACATTTTGAGACCCATATATTATATTGGGTGCATTCATCGTGGAAGCTTACACGAATATGAATTACGTCGAATTTAACTGTTTCTCCCAAAGTTAAAAAAAATTTGTTCGAAATAATTATGATGATAGATGTAAAGAACATTTCGTTAACTGGAATATTACCGTTCACGTGATAATTGATATTTTTATAAATACCTTTAAAAATTGTCTATTGCTAGAAATATTGAATTCTTCGTAAATTATAAAGTATTTTACTTTCGTTTTTGCTCGTTTTTTTTTTTGTATAACGCACACATGTAGAATAATATATTCAAAATAAATAAATTCTTAACTTTTAACATGCAATTTAATTGAAAGGCCAAATTGCAGTGATTATCAAAGGTTTGTCTTTTCTTTATTTTTAATTTGTGTACCATCTCACCGTTTGAATTTTCGAACAGGAACAATTATTATCTACCAGTCAAATTTCCTTCTATATTGATTTCATTCGTTTGTGAGAATGGTACTTTCTAGTTTCTTAATATATAATTATGCATATTTTTATAACATTTAAAAAAGCTAAATAAATAGGCAGTCAAAGCATCATAAAAAGTTTCATTTTTCTAAAATGAAACAGTCTATAGGCGAAACCAATTGAAAGATACACCTCTGTTAGTTACATCCATTAATGACCTCTGGTGATTAAATGATGTAACAGGATTGCTAATACGTAAGTCTACTCTATGGTGATAAGTTTCTGTTCCTTTTATGCCAACAACTAGAGTTCATGGAGTTCATTTTCATTTCTAAATCCATCGATTTCAGTTAAAACAATTTTGTAATGAAAATATTATTGTATTTATTTAAAACATAAATTATGTAAATAGTACCTGCTTGACCAAGCTTAGTTTGTATAAGTAAAAAGATTTTGTCATTCATAGTACTCCTATATAATACTCCTATGCTGAATTGCCAAGCATGCGCAGCACGGACGAAGGAGAGAGATAATAAATATAGTCGGCACCGTAAGGCTGGAACGTTCTTTCCAATCCAGACTGGCTATATCGAAGTTTTACATATACGCTGTCATCTTGTAGTCATAAGACAAACTATTAACAGATTAGACAGAACAGATTGAAATTTGCATGACATAATTTATGTTTCGTTTTGTCGGTTTTTTTGCTACCATATTGAAAGCTCACTGATCAAAATGGATGGATATGTTCGTTTTTGACTCTATTTTGTACATTTTTGTAAATAAGAGGACAATCAATTTAGGTAATGTTAGAGTGATTTCTTTTTACGTTAATTTATCGGCAATAAAAAAAAAAGGACTATGAAATCTAATCGTGAATAGTTCATAGATCTATGGAATAATCACGAATGTTTTGTTTATCAGGTCCTTATTCTGTATATTTGTTATGTCTATGGTTAATAATTATATAAATGGTTAACATTTTTAATTATAATACAATGTTTGTTTTTTTAAGATCATAATAATATTTTTACAATTTTAAAAAGAATTTTTTGTCAGTATGGATCAGAATAATTATTCCCTGACTTGCTAAAGTGTTAAATTAGTAAATCCAAAATTTTCTTTATCTTCAGATTTTTAGTTTAAATAAATTAAAGACAGTTCTACTTCTAGAATTTTAAATATTAACATAGGATTATGACATAGATCTTCTTCTTCTAGGCCTACATGTATCAATCTACCACCTTTCAAACACTGATTTCACCATTCAGATACCAAAACTATTGTATGTGCTCATTGAAGTTAATGTGGTTTTAAATTTGGGAGCCTCGTGTTTATTTAACCAACGATCAGGTATACAAAACGTACTCGACTTGAGAACAACTAAGAGTATTTTGATATTTGAACCAGTTAACTCAAAGTTTTAACAAAACAGTCGTTCAAACTAAAATATTTGACATTTGACTTATTTGTGAAGTTTCGTATCACGTCAAATACCATAATTAAATCATATATGAAAATAAAAGTAAGGTTATGATGCATGTTCGTTGTCCAAGATCCTGATTTAATTGAAAATATATTTACTCTGAAAATGTCATCAGCATCTTGCTATATGAGTCGCTCAGAACTAAATATACTTAAAGAGCGATTGCGTAATTTAATTTGATTAAATAAAATGTATGTAAAAATCAATGCCCACGTAACAGTTTTTGGTTTTAATACAAATGTTAATATATTCGATCATATATCCAGTTCTATAGAGATCATTGCTTGAAATGGATCCCAACATATAGTTAAATCTAACACTATAGAAGATTCGGTATAATTATACAAATCCTGATCACAATATTAATTTGAGTAAGATTGCATAGCAGCAAATAAAATTTTTAATAATTATAAGTTATTAATTAAGTGTTACAAACTCTTGACGATTGTATAAAATTTTTTGTTAAAATTTCTTTTTATAAGAATATAATGTTTATATATTATTATATAATATTAATACATAACCTATTTATGATAGAATGTCAAAAATGTTACTCAAAAAGTATCTATGATTTTTGTTTTTTTTAATATTATATCTATAGTACAATTATTATGTAAATATTTTACTTGAACGTTTTTTTTTTTTTAACAATTTCATCCAAAATATAGGAAGAAAATTTACTTGGATGTTTTTGGAATAAAATACGAATTTTTATGTGTATATTGAAGACCTTTTTCAAAGTATTTATTTTTCTACATTATACTGCGACAGTAGTTAAGAAAACGTGTTCTAAATTCATTTGAACCGTTTTCAGGATATCGTAGAATATTTCTATAAGAATCGAAGAGCAGCTACAGAGCGTGAACAGACTAGTAGATTTTTATTTTTGGTTAAAAATATCGAGTAATATTACTTATTTGCCGTTTTCGATTGTCAATTATTTTGTGAGCTTAATCTGTTAGTCAAACCATGTGAAAAGTGACTATTGAAGTCATGAAGTTAGCCGATAGTAGCTGTATACAGTAAAGAAAGCTGTGAAAGAGATTTCTGCCTTGCGCACTATTGCGGTAGTAAAGTCAAGAGAGTAGTAAGTATTTTCGTAGAAATAATATTTAACTACGAATTTGAAAAAGGTCTTTCATTACTAAAATGTATAAACGAATTGCAATATCTTTTTGAAACAGTAAGTCACATTCTAAATGTATGTATTAGTTTGTACAAATGTAATGTCACATATTAATAGTATACCATTTAGAATGTTTCAACTGATTCAAATTTTTAACCGTATATATACGGCGTATTTAAGTACTAACAAATCTACCGTGAATACGAAATTCTCAGATATCATTTACTTTTTAATATCTTCTACCTTTTTCTTGATGCTCATACTCTGCGATTGGTTATCTTCAAATGCTTGGTTGCCACACTATTTCGATTATTTTTTGGAATCTTTCATTCACGGTTGATCCACTACAGTTTTAAACAGTTCTGTAGATTATTACTTATAAAATTAGTTAGATCCTTCATTACTCAAGCATCTTGTACACGTTGGCTGAGCCATACCGTTGTGTATTCTTACAGAAGTTCGCACATATGGACGAGCCAATGAATTCGTCACTACACAAGTTATGGCATTATCAAATATGATGGAACAACGAATATAATTCACTGACCTCTATATAACTGGACAGAGTGTGCTTATGGGTATAAACGTGAAAGAACGGACCCTAAAATAATAAATAACAGCGCTGTCTAACCGCATCAACTAGGCAAAGTAATAAAACTTTATACGTAGTGGAAATACATGTGACATCCACACCTGCACTAATACGCATGCTCATCACACATACATGCTGCGCAGGCGCGCTGAAGCAAAACTAGTCCCTTGGCTTAGTTGAGGAGCGCTTCAATTGGTATTAATGGAGATTAACATAGAATTATCTACCCAGTTATTTAGAGGTCAGTGATAGAATCACATGAGCGGAATTTGGTTAGAGTATTCATTTAAGATATTTGAGTCGCATTACGGTAGTTTCGTTTGCGAAGGGCCTTAAATGTAAAAATGATATTGTTTTGAGTTTTAAGAAATTGTATATACTAACTTGTATAATAAATATTCTAATCTATATAATAAATGGAAAGATAAAAAATATTGCTAGGATAGATAATTGCTTTCGTAGTTTAGAATTGTATTTAAATATTTTTGTTATTTTAAAAATAGTATTAAGGTATAATTTGTTCTTTTTTTTTGTGTTTTTATCACGATTACAACCAACTTCAATGATATATAAATGCGCGCGGGATGACAGCTGTAATGAATTGCGTCGTTTTTGCTAGAAAATGTTTGAAAAAATACATTGGAATATTTCCTTTTTTTTTTTGTTTGTTTCGTTCATAAAAATAGTTTATATATTTTTTTCTATTTGTGTAAACATCGTCTTTGGAATGATTGAGTTATTGATGAAGTGATCAGTTTTTTTTGATGAAGAGATTTTATATACAAGAAATATTTATTAGGTTATGTGTCTGTGGTTCAATTTATAACATAATATTTTTAGGTTAGTGATACCCGTATTGGTAAACATTAAATACGTTTGATTTGTTTTATCTCTCAAATTAAGATGTAAAGTTTTAACTCTGATTTAAATCTTTAACAGCTTGTAAAATACGTTTAACATGACCAACTTTTGTTACGGCCAGATCTTTAAGATCACGTCGTGCCAATGTTAATAATTCACGTCCACGAATATCATTTCGAATAAAACTCTCTGTATATTCCGCTAACTGTAGTGTTTCAAGCCATGTGGCCACCTCTTGAGTTCCCCATGTTGCAACATCTTTTGCGGTTCCTGTGCTCTGTGATACTGGATTCATTGCTGTTTTACCACGGAATTTTATCCAGAATAAACCTTTACGATGCTTACGATCACTCTGAAAAAAAGAAGATTTCATGAATACTTAATCTCTAGATAAGAATAAAATAGTTACTGCTTTCTGAGGATGTTCAGAAAAAATGAGACGAAAGGATATCATTGCCTTTTACAGATAACCACAGTGCTTCGGGAGATTTGGATATATCAACCGAGATGAGCTTGGAAAAGAAGAAGAAATCAAATGGAAATACTTGTTTTACGGCAGACCGAAGATGTTAACAAAAACTTTAACCGAAAAAGGTTCTATTATACGTAAAGCATAGTAAGGTTTGGTTATGTTTAGTGGCAGATTTCTTCGTGAGATACGGTTAACTTATGAAACAGCTCAAGAAGCTGAGGTTGAGAATTAATACCAGTTGTGAGTTTTGAGAAGAAGCGGATGAATCTACAATTTTCCTCCTCGAATTGTGCTAGTCGGGAAATCGGTATAACTAGTTGCTATATTTTTTAGGGTGACTTTCATGGTAAACAATATACTTACATGCTCCTCATGAATTTGATGTAAAAAGACCAAACTCCCTTTTGGCGTATCAACCAGAACACATTTACGCAGTTCCATTTCAGTATTTGCGAGTGTAATACTTAATTTCGTTTCTAAATCATCACGTAGCTTTAAATTATGCCCTTTATCCCGTAACAAACAGCAACTATCCTCAAATAACTGCTTGACATATTCATACAATTTACTAAATTCAATTCGTAAACTATCCCCTTCGATTAATTTCCCATGCGGATGTATCCGTTCTAGACATTCATCAATATTTTCAGCAATTGCATATAAATCAATATCCATTTTTGGATTACTTATGGCCAAGAATTTAATCCATTTTGCTAGCGTTGCAGCGCATTCAATGAAATTTAATAATAAATTATGCTCTTCCTCGTTGAATTTTAGATCGGAAGGTGGTAAAATATTTTCAATGTATGTAATTGAATGTGATTTTTCATGGTGTGCGCGTGGTACGGTTAATGTTTGGCCAGAAAATGAATGCTGACGTAATTTCTCTGAAAGATTGATGGCTAAATGTCCAGTACTATGCCGTGGCAGGGTAATACTCGGCCGTTGGGATGTTAACGAAGAATTCCGTGATTTTTCTCCCGGTTGTTGAGTGGTTAAACAGTGTTTTTGTTTTTCCTCCCAAGCTTTTAAGGAATTTTCGAGTGCACGATTTCGACATAGCATTTGCATACGATTTTTATGTATGATTCGTATCATTCCGGGAGGTTGAATCCATGCTTCACCATCTACCTGGACTGGAACTCCTTCGTCACCTATAAATTCAGGATAATTATAATAAAAATATCTTCTGTGTTAAAAGTTAATTGAATGTGATGTCAAAAAATAGCCAGGTTAACGTGGGATGAATTTTTCGCCAGTTACGTCTCTAAATCTTTCCATGGGATAACATAGCATCCTGGGATTACATAGATGTCAGTATAGTCCAGATGGTAATATGAACTCTTGATGAATAACTCTTATTTATGATTTGGACGTCAGGTAAGAACTCTTTAAGTAGTTCTTAAGAAATCCAATGCGCCACTTAAAGAGCACATTCAGAGTCTTAAAAAAAAAAACTTTTGAGGAATTATTTTTTCTGACTTCATAAATAAGAATTCTTTAAGAGCTCTTTATTCTGAAAAATGAATTCTTAAAGAGCTCTTAATTTGAAGTTATAAAAAATGACTACTTTAAGAAGTGATTCAAAAGAAGTCTATTTTGATGTGGATGCTGTCTGGGAACTAATACGATACACCAGAGGGAGAAAAATGAAAAGCCTCAATTCGGGCTTCTTGCCTAAAAAAGGCTTTGACATGCTTACAGCTTTGTAATAATGTGAGTAACTTACCTAGAATATTAATTTGTATACTCTGACATTGAGCAATTCGATGATGTTGTAAATTAATCAGCCGCGATGCTGCCATTTGTACAGATCCAAAAACTGCAACTACTTCTAGAATACGATCATCAAATGATGGTGCTATAAAAATATCGTCTTCTTTGGAGCCACCCCAAAAATTTGTACCACCCATAAAACTTTAAAGAAAAACAAAATTAAACACAAATTTTGTAAATACCAGAAGTGTATTATTCTTTTTACCTGGGTATATTTAAAACTACAATTCCTTGTAACGTTGGCAGAGGAATTCGACGTCCATCACATTCTAATTGAACACGTTGTTCCAAATTTTTGTAAGTTCTTTGTAACCATTGTTTGCTACCAAGAACACCATACCACATATAATTCTTTGCTCTGGAACGGCATTTTTCTGGATGTTCTTCCCGTTTATTGTGAAAATCTAATGATATTTTTGCATCGATTCCAATTCCTTGAAATGAAAAATAACTTAAAATAAATTAACAAAAGTGCAAAAACTCATATCAAATTCTCCGTTCTTAATCTGTTTTTGGGTTTTAGCCTTTCTTGGCGTTGGCACTTTAGGCACAATTCAATTTGGCACTGGCATTATGAAAATTGGATGCTTATTATTTTAGCATTGTTCGTTCAGTGTTGAACTTCCAACAGTTGGAATAAGAGTTTTTGTTGAGGCAAAAACCAACGACAGAAACTTAAGAATGTATCTACAGATCGACGCCTATGAAATCTTGACGGATACCCTTGGATTATTATTGGAGTTTGGCTAATCAGATTATGATGTAGAATTTGATGGTTCTCCACTAGAAAATTTATTTACCAAAATAATTATTCATAACACAACGTTCAATAAAACCTTCCAATAATGTTTCATCTGGATCCATTAATGGACTTACTGCCGCACATAACGTATCAGCATTTGCTAGAAGACATTGCCCAATAAAACCAGTTCCAGTTCCAACATCTATAACGAACGTACTAATTAAACATATCGTAATATTCAAAAACAATTTAATTCACAGCTCTGCAAGAAATTGATATTAGAGTTCCTTTGATAAGGACTAAAGCAGTATCACTAGTTTTAGTCATTTGCATGTTCCAAATTTACGCCTGGGCAAAGAACGCAAGTGTAAATAATCGCAGAATATAGATTGCCTGGCAGGAACGTTTTATAGAAACAATGATTTTGAGGACTGAGTTTGAAAAAAATTGAAACAATAGGGAATTAGCCGCTGCGTAAAACTCGAGAAATAAACTCTATTTAATATGATTTTATACTAGAAAATTTTTGGGAATTGCAATCTGTTACGGTCTCACTCTTGGAAAATTCATTTTCAGGTGTTTCCTACGTTTTTGTGTTAAATCCATCTGTTGGTGACTATTTTGACTTTGTTCAATTGGTTTGTAACTTGACTAATAGTTAGCTTTATCAATAAAAGATGGCACAGCGAGTGAAACTCGATAAAGGTATTAAATATTAAGGTCTTGTATAGTAAAAAAAAGTGTTGATAACTTACATGGCCATGATGGTAACCGAACTAGTGGATTGATAATTGGCAATGCTTTATTAAATGGTTTGTCATCATCTTTCTTGTCTTTCTTATCATTTGTGTTATTCTCTTTGGATGATACTGATGACGTCTGAGTATTTCCACTGTCCATAGATGACGCCGCTAAGGTAGCACCTTCATTCGCTTTAAATAAACTACCACATGAGATGCGTCTAGTGGCCGCTGGTGATCCTTTCAGGAAATTAATTTGTTCTGCATCAATAGTTAATAGATTAGAATTGGAACTGTTACGACTAGAGTGTTCATCTAAATCATATTCGGAATTTGATTTCGTCGATAAATTTTGTTCATCACTAATTATTTTAATCATGCGTTCACTACGAATTTGGTCAGATATTATGGGGGATGGAGGTTCAACTATAACACTAACTTGGGGAAATATACGTGCACAAAGATTACCATCATTGTTATCCAATTGTTCCAAATTTGGTTCAGATTCCTCTGTCAGTATACTTTGTCGCGTAACATTCGCCTCAGTTTTTAAGACTTTCACACTTTTTTGCCGTTGTCGTTTAAACGAACGCCGTGCTATGTCATTCCCTTCCACGAATTGTGCTAAACTACAATATCGTATCGGTTCGATCAGCTTTTGTTGTTCATCGTTCAGATAAACGTTCTGGCTCATGAAAGCACGATTCTCAAATCCATATTGTTGTTCGATCTCATCGATTTGCTTCTTCTTTAGATTTTTGATATCCAAATCTTTTTTGATATCACTGAACAGTGTTGTATCGTCTGTGTAACTGGTATCGATACTATCTTGATCAATACCACCCATTGTGATAAAAATGTCTTGAGCTAACATTGAGCTAATATCTTCCATTAACGATTCACCGTGTAAAGCTTCCGAATTTGGGTAGGTATCGGATGTTTCTGGTGAATCGATATGATAAATATGTCCGTTCATATCTTCACCATCGGAATTCTTTCGTGGACAGAATGATTTTGATTGCTCAACGATTTCGGATGTGATACTGATCTCCTCATTTGAGATTGTGGATAGAATACTAGAATTATCTTCGTCTTGTATCTTTTGATGGCACTTGTTTTCGTCAGCTTCGTTATCAGTTAATTGGTCATTTTCGATTCGTTGTTTTTCGATTTCGCTATCGGTTTTGTTATCTACATCGATTGTTGTAGCGGCTATTACGGTGTGCGTTGATACATTGTTTATTGTCGAGGCATCGTCATTGTTACTTAATTTATCGTAATCAATTTGCGTTGTGGGTAATTGATTGATTATGTTTGTTAAATCATCAGCTAAATTTGTTGTACTATAATCAAAGAATTACAAACAAAAAATTCAGAATTACCAAACAAGTATACAACAAAATGAGTTAATTGTTTAAACACTTTGTATGTACAGAGTTCATTATCAGTGCGTGAATTGTTTATTTTACCTCTTTTCATCTTTGAGTTACCATATTGGCGGACAGGCAGACAGGCGGAAATGGACTAATTGGGTCCATAACCTATATCACGACCTGTCAATCGAAGTCATTGGGGGTGGGGTTTACCTAGTAATAAACATTTATGAAAGTTCTGTAGTAATTTCTTTACCTATTTTTAATTTCTGATGATCGTCGGCTATCTGCAAAATCTGGTGGAACAGGTAAGGTTAATAGATTATCAGATTCCTCACAAACAGAATCTCTATGAATATCGGGTAAGGGTGATATGGATATTAATCGATTGCTAATTAATGTTTGACTATTACTGGATGATAAATTTGGTGAAGGCGTTGAACAAGGCGATGGTTCTCCACTAGAACCAGAATCTATTGTTGGTAATACCTAGAATAAATAGAAAGATTATCAATAATAAATTACTAATTCTTGTAATATTATATCAATGTGGTTATATCTGTTTAAAATGCGCGGTAATTTATATTACCGGCTTAGAAACGTTGGCAACAGTGTGCATATTTGCAACTGTCATATTTAGAACTAATAATATTTTAGGTTATAACCTATCATTTATGATTAATATTTCCGAGAATTTAGCTTAATAATGTTCAGGAATAAATTTAGGACAATGCACGTTATCAAAAACAATAAATCCTAAAAGTTGTTAAGACTCCTGATTTGCTAAAGTAGGTCTTAATTTGGATCTATAAAAAATGACTACTCTATGAAGTGTTTTCTGGAAAAAGTGCATGTACTTATTTCAGATGGGTTACAATTTTTTATTTCATGAAAACGAAGTAGTTTCTGACACTCTTTATTTGGATATTAACGTTTGTTTGCGAAACTTACCTTTAAGGTATCCATACATTTAGAATTTTTTCGATCACAAGAGGTCATATCAAGCTTCTGTAAATATTGTTCATCAACAACATCTTCCGTATGCGAGACCAAATTACGTATGGCACGTTTTAAACTATTCGCACGTGATATTAAAGCTTCCTTCTGCATGGTTTTTCGACGTGCACGTCGTGACTCTTTAAAATTATTCACATTCTTTTCATCTTTATCCTTTGTTATTTCTATCGAATCGGGAGCCGCGCCAGCGGTACCGACAGATGTTTTTGTAATCGTTAATAAATCATTATTCGATTCGATTTCAATATTCAGTGCACCCAGCTCCTCTTGCGTTAACGTTTGCAGTAATAAATCTAATTTTTGATTGAGTACATCACATTTTAAGCTAAATGTTTCATCGCCTTTGGATAGTGACGTTTTTGATACTTGACATACGAAATCTTTAATAGCTTCACATAAATGTTTGGCCGAGTTGAGTACAACGGTCGTTTCATCCGAATGCAGGATGTTTTGTAGATGTGTGGCTACCGAATCCTCATACTGTGATATAGTTTGCATGGGTCGCTGTTCATCTAATGCTGCTTGCGTTAATGACAGTTTATGCATTGCTATGGTCCGTTCAAATGTCATTATGCTCCAACGATCTAACATTTTTGTACTGGCACGCTCATATTTTTCTAGTAATTGTGGTAAATGAGTGTCATCGTCACAAGATGAACCCCAGCCTAATACACGGGCCAAGTCGTTTCCTGTTCCCAATGGTAAGACAGCCACTTGACATTGTTTCTGAAAAAAAGCAACGATTTCTTGTTTAATTAGGGAATAGTGGTGTTTAAATCCTTTTCCTAACATTCCGTTTAACATTGCAGAGTTTTTATTGGCTAATATTTTAATCGGTTTGGTATACGTTATAGGCTAAAATCTGGCAAATGTCCTCGATTTCTTGTTCAATTGGGGAATCGGAGTGTTCAAATCCTTTCCCTTGCATTTAGTTTAACACTGCAGCGTTTTTTTTTGGCAAATAGTTTAATCGCTTTGGTTTAGGTTTAGAAAGGCAAAGCGAAGCGTAGAAATAAGCAAATGTAAGAGCATAATTATCGCTTTAAGAATTACATACAAATTGCAGAAACTTACATCCATGTCCAGTTTATCAATTTCGGAGAGTACCCAACCAACGGACCCATCTCCACTACAGACGAGTATACGAAATGGATTGAAATGCCGAAAAAGACGCAACCCTAAACGTGGTCCTGTTGAAATTAAATCAAATACTTGTGCGGGATTTAATAATTGTTTAAATCTTCTTAAAAATTTAACACCTTGATTGTCACCTAAAAGAAGGGCGGAAGACAAAAGAAGTTATTATTTGTTCCCAGAACATTTTTTGAACAGTAAATTTATGTACCTGATTTAGAATTGACAAAGACTAAAAGAGGAGATGATGCTTGGGGTCTAACTACGTCCCAAGCTTCATCTTGAATACAATGTAAAGCTGTCGGTGGTACTACTGAAACACGAGCGGGTCCTAACGGGCATGCTGATGGAATTAAAGGTCGACACGCCGTATGAACTGTACTTCGACACCACAAACATCGCCAATCTTGTAATCTAAATCATTAAAAAAAAAATTTTTTCAATCCAAAAAAAACTATTAAATAGCATACAAAATTTTTGTTACCTTAAAACCGAACCACAATTTTTATCACAAAACACACATTTCGCAGAAACTGGCAGATTCCCTTCCATCCATTGATGTGGCATTGTAATATTCTAGAAAAGAGAGACCCATATAAATAAATTTGACAATCACGTCCACCAAAATAGTGCGATATAACTTACGCCATCTTTATCCTCAATAATTTCATTACCTACGGAGGCCAATGTTGTCCATTTGCAATTATTAATCGCTTTTGCTGCACACCGTTTATGAACTTTACATTTGCAAACTTCACAACTGAGTCCATGACTTGTAACGCCGGATAATGCTTCACGGCACACATTACAATATGTGGGTCGTGCATGTGATGTTGTGTACCTAAAGTTGAAGTCAATTAAAAAAAAAAAGATTCAAACTAAAGTTGTTTTGTATTTAAGGGCCCCGGTGGAAATAATTCTTTAAAAAAACTGAGAATAATTAAGAATAATTCTTTTGGAACTCTGAATAAAACTTCTGAAAGTCTTATTTTTCTGAAAATCTTTGAAAAAGTCTGAAAAAAATAAAATAAATGTTTTATAAATGATTCACAAACTGAAAACATATAATATTTTGGACTCTTCTTTGCCAGAAGAGAACTAATTAAATTAAATATAACAACTTTAGACAGTACTCACGATATAGCTCGTGTTCACTAAACAGGCGCTTTAACTAACTAAGCCATGAACACTGTTATGTATATAATGTTGAATACATAACATATACTAATTTTAAAAGAATTATTCTTAATTATTCTCAGCTTTTGAATAGAATTATTTCCACCAGGGGAAAACTTTTAGATAGGTGGTTTTGAAAAAGATCTCTGTATTTCAGGAAATATTCTCGATGGTTGTCAGGCCTAAGGGACAGCCTGTATATTAAAGTGTATAAATGTAAATTCATTAGGTGCATCTCCGATATAGATTGCATTGAAAAGCTACGACGTATTTAATTAAATTGCATGAAATGTGTAACTGCATTTAGGGCCCAATACTCGCATTCGGAATCTACATGAAAAAAGCTCCAAACTAGTTCACTTGCTTATGAAACATTTTAAAAGCACATGAATTGATAAGAAGTATTGCAAAATGTTCAAAACTAATTATGTGCTTTGAAAAATGTGGAAGCAACATCTCAGATACAAGTACCGGGTTTTAAACCATTGATATAAAAACCGGGTACGTCCGGACTTAATGTTGAATAATTAAAAGTTTAATTCAAATAAGTTTGCTGATTTATTTAAAGCCAAATTATTAGACTTTCCTGGTGTCTTAATTTAATAATTTCATTTGGCTCTCACTAAATATTTGTGTGTCTGGACTTGGGCATGGTTCTTGCATCAAGACCCTTAATTGCTCACCGTTAAATAATTTAAAATTGACTTGCAAAATTTGATCTAAACTAATTCTAGTGAAGTTTGATAAAAGCTTGTAAGAATAAATTTTATTTCGCTTTATCGAAAATATTTTAATTGCTCATTATTCGTTCTAAGTATTATTTTGTGCGTAGTATCCGATTTTGAGTATTAGCCCTAATAAATATGTAAGTTCTTGGTATATTTTGTGTACTATCGACTTCAAAAGTGTCGTCCCATATTGAACCAAAGTTGTTAATATTTTTATAAGGAACAGATTTTAATGGAAAAATTTGTTTGCCAATTAAATGCTTTTGACCGCAAATCGATTGGAAATATTTAATAAAAACAAAACGGTACGACACTTTTGCCGTCGATATTGCTTCATATGTTAGTAGAAGTTAGGTATATCAGAATATAATCGTTCTAGGTATTTTACCAATGATGATATCCGGAAAGGAAATCAGGTTGATCAGGTTCATGAAACTTTCGTTGGGATGCTGATGCCAATGCCGATAGCCAATCTTCCATTTCACGTCGTGATTCTGCACAGAGTACCAACGAACGAAATGGTGTTATTACCTGCGTATACAACAAATTTATGGGAGCAATCATCATAATATTATTATATGGTAGTCAGTCCACAGTACAGCCCGGTGTTTTTTAATGATTAGTAACAGGCTAAATTCTCGATGATAGTAACTAACGAAGCGCGTGGAAGAGTAACTTTTGTTTGTTTGACGCTAGCAAAAATTTTATCAGTAACAGTGAATTTGTTAGTTAAATTGAGAGATAATGTAAGAAAGACTTCAAAAAAACTTGTGTCCTACAAAATGGATGGTGTGACAGGCAGGTTCTCCACCCCCAACATGTTCAAATAACGGCATATACACAGTTAGAATGCCGAAAGCCGTAGTTGAAAGAATGATTCTAACTTGAACACAATTGGCCAGTTCCCTACTCTTCTGAAATTCATTCTGGCGAAGATTTAGGACAATGAATATTGGAACTTGAAATATCTGTATCCGGGGACCTAGATGGTGAATTTCTACGATTTTAGTCTGGAGTAGAACAATACCATCATAGACACCGTAGGCATCACCCCCTTGACAATATGGTTCGACCACCTTCTCAGAACGCCTGAAACAAGGTTGCTAAGACAGACATGGGAAGTGCGAACCGAAGGAACTCGTTCTAGAGGACGCCCATGTACTAAATGGAAGGACGACATCGCAACTACTTTCAAAACTAGAGACATTGCGTGGAAAGAAATAAAGACACTTTCACAAGACAGAAAAATCTGTAGATCTCTCTGCCATACCTCAACAGCTCCGGGTTCAGGAGGATTGAGTAAAAAAGTATACTAAAAATACATTTTAGTTTAGTTTGAGTTTATTTCGAGTTAGTGCCATTTTTCTGGGATTTTGTTGCAATATCGTGGACCCAGTTTCCTGCTTACAAATTATTTCAAAAATTAAAACACTAGTCTTTGAAAACTGGTGTTTGGAACATATTGTAAATAAGTTGTTTGTACTTACTTGAAAGCTATGATTAATATTTTTAATCGAACATTCTGCAAAACTTAAATCAGTCAATTCAATCTCATCGAATATCACAGCCTGCAACAGAAAAACAAATTCATGTTAGAAATTTATTGCTAGAAGCTAGAATATAATAATATTATGGTTTAAACTCTGGGACTCAAATCAATCACACTCAAATAAAATTGTGAGATCGGATTTATTAGAATAATTTGCTTTTATTCTCACCATAAATTCTATATTATCGATTGCATTACAGAAGAAGACATTAAATACTTGTAGATAGTTACTTTAAATTTCGATTGGTTCGAGCATAATAAAATAAATAATAAATAGAAATATCAGACACAACATTAAAATGGCGGGGGGGGAGGGGGGGTGGTAAAATCGTATCGTGACAATGCTGCTGGTAACTAAAATAAAATGACAATGAAAAGTTAATTAATAATAAAACAAAAATTAATATCGTACTCTGCAAATAAGAAATTCAAACAAAATCTAAATATATAAAAATGTATACCATATTTAATGCAGGAGCGTAAAAGGGTATTTGTCAGTTTGCTAAATAATTAATAATAAAATTTAGAGTTAAAAAAAACAGAAGTAAAAAACATGCTTTTATTGCAATATGAAGTAAAAAAGTGCAAAATAATTAAAAATAGAATACAGAGATTGACAACAAAATTAACTAAATTGTAAACAAAAGATGGGGTGTTCTTTACATACTCTTGTAAAAGTAGAGGCATTATGAAGACGTAAGTAGAGAGCACCCCATGCTTTTGTTTACATTAAAGTTAATTTTGTTGTCAATTTCTTTATTCTATTTTAAATTTTTTATTATTTGTTTTTTACTCCGTAAAAACGTAATTAGTTTTTGTGTTGAAGTTTCATTCTTCATTATTATTCTTACGAGAGGTGGCAATCTTTTGGTACAAATTAGACGAACTTCTAACTATGCAGACGAGCTAAATTCGTCTAATTTCAACATGTGTATTCGAAAATAGAGCACACACACTCGAAGCGCTCCTGGTTATTTCATACTTTTAATTAATAACATAAACAATTCACTGGCATTATACAAAACAAAATAAAACCCAATAATTAATATCAAACATTCATTTTTATTTTAATCGTAGGTACACTCCCCTTCAATAAAATTGAACAGATCTGAACCGAATCAGTCGAATAAAAGTTGAACAAATTTTTGCCACAGCATATTTCCGAAAGCCGATAACAATAATAAGGCACAAATCAATTATAAAATTATGCAAAATAAGCGCTACTTTTGTGGCCACGTGTATATGTACACTGCCGTTCATAAAAATTGAACTAGTAACTCACATTCTGAGCGTATATATATATATATAAATATATATATATATATATATATATATATATATATATATATATATATACATATATATATATATTACTAAATATATGTATAATATTACAAACAGTTACACTTAGAATGTTTCAGCGGTTTCAGTTTTTATGAACGAGAGTGTATATATATATATATAATGGTATGTCATTGTACAAATTTGTTGAGATATGAATTAGGGCATTAAACAATGTATAACAACAATAGACAATGCATGTAGGTACAATCAATAACAATATATGGTCATCAACATGATTGTTAGAATAGGCGTGATTTTAAATTGAAACATAGGAATGAGAATTACGAACGAATTAAATCACAGTCATAAAATTTAGGTCACATTTCCATAGAGATAATATATATAGAGTAGGGCAAGTCATAGAGGTGCGTGTAAGTGGAAACATCCCGTCAATAGAAAGAGAGGTAAGACATCGCTGAGGTAGAGCTATCTCTTTCTAAATGACTAATATATAATGATTATATATTAATCATTAAAAAGAGATAGCTCTACCTCAGCGATTCTCTATCTGCAGCTATCTGAGGGACAACTTTTGATTCGGCTTGCCGCCTACTCTACGTATATATTATCTCTATGCACAATTCTAATAATCGACATTCAAATAAGATATCTTCATAATAATATCCATATATCTGTATATATTTTAAAGGATTGGTACCTCATGTGAGACTTTATGACTCGGAGGGAAATAAAATTATCATTTGTTTACTAATTTAAGTTTGAATTTAAAATCCCATCTATTCTAGCAGCTATGCATATTGATGGCCATATATTGTAATCGACTGTACATTATGCTATTTACTTTGTTTGCTCGGTTACCTACTGTTGGTGCTCTAATGCTCTAATGCTCTAATACTAGAGCCTGCCCTGCCTACTATTATTGTTCTACAACAATAAAATGTATGAATGGAATAAAATGGTTATCGTCGTAGAGACGTAGGCACATGGGAATTGTGAACTATTATAATATTGATTTATGATTTGAATTTGAATTCATATATATATATATATATATATATATATATATATATAAATTAATTTCGTGATTTGTCAATTAAGTGACCACAAAGCAAATAACAGTGAACATACAAGATTAGTTTACCACATCATAATCTATCATACCCCTATAGAGAAAGTGTGTAACCGTCTCCAAAATGAATAGACCCATTATTATATCCATGAAGAATAGATATATTAGGAGAGCGAACGTAATGTTAAAAAAACGGTCAAGAATTGGTGTAACTATCTTTTATCAGTAGGGGTCACTGGTCTCAGTGCCGTACGGAATTTAAATGTTTAAATGTAGGCGCCAAGAAATCACTTTCATTCAGTTAATAAGAAGTCTTAGTTTTATAGATAATAAAAAATTGTTTTCGATTATCAAGTAATAATTAAATAAATATTAATAATAGAGAATTCTTAATAATTGCAATAAATTAAAAGATGAATCATAGTGATAATTTTGCAATTAATAATAATATACAATATATGTTTACAATAACTGACATATATTAGATAAAGAAAGAAGATAACAAAACCGGTAATTACAGACCATATCCCTTTCGTAAATGCAGACACGCATTCCTAACCTTAAACAACCTTTCACTCATAGATATATAGCAGTATATCTATGCTTTCCCTATACAACATCGTCCCATTTTTTCACATTTATAAAATTAAACAATTTTTATACTTACAAATTTTATTTGTAAGATGTGATAACAGTTGATTTTAATATGTAATAATAATAATAATTCCGTACGGGCTAATTCGCACTGCCGCTAGTGGGGAAAGTAATAACTATGATCTCTACACGTTTTTGAGGACACAAAAACAGACGAATTGCCTATGTCGTTCAATCTCCTAATATATCTATTCTTCATGATTATATCTAAAACCAACGATTCTATATTTGATCATGGGAGAACAGAACCCCGCGTCACTTCTTACGTTCAAATTAGAGTTTGAAAGACTGGCATTCAATCCATTATTTACAAATAGTGTTTTTAACACATATTGGTAAAAACCCCAGATGCAATGTCCAAAATATATTTAGCCTTTGATGTCACCGACATACAAATATAAGAGTGTGATTTTTGTAAATAGAAATTTACTAAAACCTAACAGATTGATCGAGTGCTATATCAGTCAAGAGCGATATCAACGATTTGTTACATGCTGAATATACACTCTGATCGGATTCTCATAACGTACTAAAAGAAATATAACTTCAATAAACTGTGGCAGTGAACTTTAGTGTTTGAAGTTCACCCATAAATATATACGTGGGTAGATGATATGATGTTGATGAAAAGATTGAAATGTGTAGGTCAAATAATAATAATAATATGTACTACGTTCGAATTGAACTATTACGTGAAGACATATTTATTATTCCATTTACCTTTAGCTTATATAAAAAGCAAAAAAGAAAAGTAAGTGACAGCTAATATGTTGTACAGTTTAATACGCCTACGAACGATATCATATCAAGATATTTGTTACTGTTTGTAAAGCGAGTGTTATTAAATTGTATATGAAATGAGAAAAAAATCATATTATTTATTATAATTGAACGAACGTCTTAATAACTTCCATTAGATCAATGTGGACGAGATTCTATGATTCTATCAAAAGTATAATTCAACGAAATGTGACGTGGTCTGCTCAAAACCTGTGATATTATTAAAGTGAAACTTCTTATAGTAGTATACTCAAAAAATCTGTTCAACTATTTGCCCGTTTTGTATTTATTGTATTTATCTCACTCTGTTTTTTTTTTTTATTATAGAAGGTGTGTCTTTAATATTTTGATAGTACTATTCAAGCAAAGATTATATTTAAAACATGTTTAAATTTAGCAGTTTTCTTGAGTTTTTTATTGTATTTTATTGGAAATCATTGAATTTATTAGAAAAATATTTGTCGAAATTCACTTATTTAAGTACTAACCAATATTTTTTGTAACTTTATTACTAAGTTATTGTCAATGAGGATGCAAAAAAAAAACTATGCGTCGGTCAAAAGCTAACGGCGATAGAAGCGTTCTATGGAATATAAAAACTGTCATCGAGAAAACAAAAAAAAAAACAATTACTTATACACTTTTAACGATAGTCATTTTTAATATCCATCCAAGTTGGATCAATGAACATTTGAAGAAATTTTTTACGAAATTCTATCATCGGTACAAAAGCAATAGCTGCATTTCCTTTGTAATAAATTTGCTGAAAAAAAAATGCATGGTTGAAATATTAAAAAGAGCTAGCTAATTGTGCACTATCGATGAATTTAAATTAGCTAGATTTTAATCAAAGCAATAAACCAAAAAAAATGTTTCCACAATACTGGAAGTAACGTTGACGTCAATAATTTATATTAAAAAAATGTAATAATTTAATTGAGGTAGTCTATATATATATATATATTGTATTTATATTATTTATAAACTACATAAATTCCTAACGTTATCCCGGTTATTGACACGGGAGAGAATGTTGTTATTTTATAATAAAACGGTGCATTATAAAATAATATGAGTTTATTGAGCGTTAAACATGTGTGTAGCTTGTTGTTAGTAGATGTTTTATAAACAACAAACTTTAAATTTAAAACATTCTAAAACTATATGGAACTATACATAATATATATGATGACTGAACTATTGTGGGAGTATCAATATCAAGTGTTGTCTCGTATGCTCTCACCCACTGAAACGACATATTTCAATCTAAAGCAAAACTTATTGTAAAGTGACCTTGAAAAAAAGTGTCGAATTTCAATCCATTTAAAATGGTCGAATTATCATATTAATCTCACGTACAATGTTAATATTAATATACACCTTCTTTTTGAATCGGTTTTATTGAACACGGTTTGGACACGTTTGATCTTGGTCTCTCTATATATAGAGGTAAAAATTTATAATATAATAATTATTCGAGCGAAGTTTAATTAATTTAAAATATTTTGGTAGAAAATTATATAACATTACCAACATTATATAACATTCTTATATTATATAATAGGTACGTGTATAATGTCAGGCAGGTTACCGTACAAGTCCGTTTCAGCAAATTAGCAATTCATTGGGGTAAATCTTCAGACATTGGTCAGTCGGTGGTAATGTTAAATATACCAGAGATATCCAGAAACTTTAATAATATAAGTTTACTGAATTATTCGAAGCGGTTTTACAATTATCCTTTGTCCAATAACTTTGACATTCGATAGGAAATACAAAGACTACATAAAATAACTCTTGATACATTTTTATAAACAAGTATTTTTTTAGATCGTTTTGAATTATAAATGTCAAACGGCCGTTACCGTGAAGCCTAATGTTTCTTTGTTGAAAAGTAATTGTTTCAATTCAATCGCGGCAGTACGGTTTGGCAGATAAATAATAAATTATTTCGTATAACAAATCAAAATAGCGGATACTTAGCGTTTCGAATGTTCAATGATCTTATGCCCGGATGTCCGATAATGAATAGCCATGTACTAATTTTCGTTATACTTTTGTACAGGGTGTCACAAGAATATTTCTTCAAGAAAGCTGCTTTTTGGATGTAGATTTTAACCTTGATCTTGGTTTACAAAGTTATGTATGAGAATTAACTTGTGATTGTCAAATAAGAACCTCTGTTTTGCGCCTCAGATAGATAGATAGATTGTAGAGGCTGCCCTGGATGGGCTACACTTCCACCATAAGGTTTATTGTGATGCCTAAGGTTGTGAGGATGTGAGTGGAGTGGAAGGAATTTGTGAGTAGACAAGGAATTGGTAGGATATGCGGCTGCAACCGACTATGATAGGAACTATGCCGATATTCATCTGGAGTTCGTGAAGAAAACTTCAGAAAACCTTCTCAAGCATACGCCATACGCCGACAGTTTAGTCAATTAACCACCCCCTTTTTTTTATAATTGACAAACTACCGATGTCGGGATTCGAACCCATAACCTCCCAGTTTCTAAGTAGGTATACGGCACAGACATAACCCCTTTGACCGCTCAACCACTTGGACTGTTTGAAGGGATTTTTTGGTCAGGTTTCATTTTTTCTTCATAATTTTTGATTGTTTCCACATTGGTAAAAGCTCATTTTCGGACTTTTATTGTCGTTGAATGTTACTAAACTTATTCCTTATACATGTTTTGTATAGTAATTGAACTGTTATCAAATTAAATTAATAATAATGATTGGAGTGGTTCAATTCTATTACTTGGTTGGCAAGGCAAAAGCCCACTACCAGGAACCAACCCTCTTTAGGTATCGATCAATATCTACCAAAAATTATACGATAATCATTATAGAAAAATCTGAATATGAACATTATCAAATCGACCTCCATATATAATACCAACCTTGACTATGCCACATTGATCTTTGACTGCGAATCTCTGGATTGCAGCAGATACAAGATATTCAGTGCATCTCACCCAGAAAATATGATCCTTCAGGAAGACCTGATAAGCATGCTCCTGGCCATTGCCAAAATATGGAAGAAGCGAATCTCGTCAGACTGCAATAGTAGGGGCAGCACTTTTATACCCCAATATATATCTATCTATCTAAACATATGCTTTTGTAATCTACAGTAAATACAAATTTTTTGAGGTGATATTATGGGGTAAAACCATTTTGTTTATGAAACCATGTTTCAAATATGTATCTCGAGGCATAGCAATTGAGGTATAAGCGGTTTTTAAGGTTATATTTGAGAAAAGGTTTTATTTATTTTCTTCTGAATTTATAATAGAGTTAGCAGATTTAAAAAAAAAAATCAATTCCTTGATGGTGGATGCATTATTTAGGGTATTATTGAGGGTGTGCGGAAATGTCTAATTGGTTTTTTTACAATTTTGTTTAGGAATAAATCATTTCCTTTAATTAAAACAAAAGGGGTGACGCGAGCAAGTTACAGTTTACAATTATTACTGGCATATTATACAAAAATACTGAAAGTTGTCTTACTAAACTCCAATTAATTAACTCGAGTTAATTAAATAAATTTTACAAATAATTGCTGTAGGAAACGATCTCTTAAAATTTAGCCAACTAAATCTAGCCAACTTCTGGGGCCATTACGTCACTGTCCAAGTGTAGAGATAGATTGTAGAGACTGGCCTAGACGGGCTACACTTCGACCATAAGGTCCATTGTGATGCCTAAGGATGTGAGGATGTGAGTGGAGTGGAAGGAATTTTTGTGTATAGACTAGGAATTGGTAGAATATTCATCTAGAGTTCGTGAAGGAAACTACAGAAAACCTTCTCAAGCATAGCCGGTTACTTCGTTCTTGTCCATACGTCGACAATTTAGTCAATTAACCGCCCCTTTTTTTTAAATTTATAATTGACAAACTGCCGATGTCGGGATTCGAACCCATAACCTCCCAGTTTCCTAGTATGTATACTGCACAGGCATAACGCCTTAGACCACATGGCTACTTGGACTGGTGTAAATTTGAAGTGTAAATCAACCTTTATACATTTAATTACATAATGTATAAAAGTTTTCATATCGTAACAAATTCTTCCAGTCGAACGACCCACCATTAATAAATTACACAATTAAATGAATCCGTTTATCGAATCACAAATCAAAATGAATTATTTTTAATAATAATTCGAAATAAATGAATTACCTGTACCATTGATCTGAATGATATGATTGAATTTATATGATACATAAATCTACCTATAGGCTGTCTATAGATACAGCTCAAATATTTTCATTGCGAATAAACATACATTTTACAGGACGAACCAAATTAAGTTATCCAAAAAAATTATTTATGAAATTCAGTTGTAAACGTTTGTGCTATTTGTATCCGATCTGTTTATAGAATTAAGGGTGTATTTCAACGCTCACGCTCGTGAAGAAAACTGCAGAAAACCTTCTCAAGCCGGTTACTTCGTTTCTTGTCCATTCGCCGACAGTTTAGTCAATTAACAGCCCCTTTTTTTTTCTTAATAATTGACAAACTGCCGCTGTCGGGATTCGAACCTATAACCTCCCATTTTCCAAGTAGGCATACTGCGCAGACATAACATCTTAGATCGCTCGGCCACTTGGACTGGTAAACTGAACGGTACTACTATTTATACAATTAAGGATCATCAATTTGAGGAAGATTGATCACACTCAAAAGAAATCATGGGGCGCATTTATGACAAATAAAGTTTTATTCGTCAACAACCGATTATTATAACTGAATTGATTGGCCCGATAAATTGTACCACGTGTAGATTAAGTTTATAGATAAATGAACACAGATATTCACACAATGCGGAAAAGTTCCCATGGGATCCCCTGGTAGGTATATATATATATATATATATATATAAATGTGTGTATTCGTTTGGGATAATTCAACTAGTTAATGTTTATACTAATCGTTATCTTTTCTTTATTTTCCCAAATGTATTTTTGGATAATACAAGAATTATCATTACTAGGACAAACAGAAATCTAACAACATCTAGCAAACAAAAAGTTTTATTGAAGGAATTGAATAGAATCAGCAGGATATCTTTATATGTTCTGTACAAAGGGTCTTGTATCTCGAAATCGATAGGCACGACTCTACAATTATTAATTTTATAATTAAAAATTACACACCCAAAAAAACAGGTTTAATAAAAAAAATCACCAAAATCGGATGAAATTTGTCCCAGATTTGGATTTTGATAGCGTCACTAGAATCAAAAAATCCATTTTTTGATTATAACACCCAAATTATCACACCAATAAAAAAGAATAGATTAACATAAATGGCTAAATGTTTTTTGTACTATTTTTCCCGAACATCCTGTAAAGTCCTGACAAAATATATAAGTTTCAAGTGATTTATGACCAAAATCTTATTATTTTCATACACAAAAAAAAATCAATGCTTCTGAGATTAACTACCCCCCCCCCCCCCCCCGAAGAAAAATACTTTCTTAGTTTTTGATATAACAATGTAAAAAATTTCGTGAAAAAAACCACCGGCCAAGTGTGCCATCGTTCGCGCATCACGCATTTAGGGTTCCGTAGCCTTTACGAAAATTAAGTTTGTTGATCTGAAAATTCATATATCTTGTTCAAAGTATTTTCCATCTCTTGATTACGTGGTTTGGAAGTTAGAGGAGCGGGGATTACATTGCAAATGACTTTCTTAACTTCTCCCTAGTGGACTCACGAACGAGTCATTCAAAAGTACGGCTCACTTGAGATGAGCCGAATGAAGTCAGTCAACAGTTGAACGAAATATAGTTCAGTAATTCAGGCGCTTCTGAACGAACATGTCTGCGCTGTATTGAAGTTACTCGCCACGCTCCTATTACAACGCAGAAGTATTCTGCTCAAGGGAATTACTCAAACGAACTGTTCAAGGGAATAACTTAAACGATCGTTATACTATTACTAAAGTTATGCAACTTTAGCTCAATGCTTTAAGTATGGTCATTAATTGCGAAAATTTTAATACAATAAGCCATTAACGTTTGATGTACCGCTAATTTTAACATTTACAGCGCTGGGAGAAATCAACTGGGAGATTCTGAGCGTTGGATTAACTGAAATACTGAACTATATCAATAAACAAGTTCATTTCAGTGAAAATGATTCACGGAACTATGTTAATGAATTGAAATAAAAGGTACCAAGCCTAGAACTATCACAAAAGCATTTTTTTTTTTTGCGTAATTTAACTACACACTATTGATAGCGCGATTCTTGTAAGACTTTTTTTCTATGAAATATCATCAGATCCAATGGAAAAATGACCGAATTATAAGGAACTGTTATGGCAAAACTATGGGCTTATTCCGTAATGGTAACATCAATAAATTATAAGTTGGCATCACTTAAAAAGGAGGGGTAGGGATGGATGGATCTGTGTTCCACCATCATAAACATCATCAATCATAAATCTTCTGCTGTAAGAATCATGCAATGACTGAGAAACAAAAAATTAAATAAAATTGAATAAAAACAAAAAATTATATTTTATTTTGTTTAATAACAGACTCGGCCTTGCGCACTACCGTGCTCTAGATAAGATTAACTAAGTATAATTTATAAATAAATAATAAAAATGATTCCTCTATCATTACAATAGCATACGTCATACGACTTTTGATGATGTTTATGATGGTGGAACACAGAACCATCCATCTCTACCTCTCCTTTTTAAGTAATGCCAACTTAAAACTGATTGATGCTATCATTACGGAATACACTCTATATAAAGGTTCTCATGTGGCAACGGTACCCTAGTAAAAGAATAGTACCTATATGCGGTGGGCCCAAACACAAACCTCCTACTCACATATCACATAATAAATAACATGGTCCAAAAAAAAAATAGAAAACATAACTTGTACACAAGGGCCATAAATATTTATAAAAGAAAATCATATATCCCTAGACTTGAAAACTATATTCTCGTGTTAACATAAACTGACTGTGTGAAAAGTTTGTAACGAATTATTTATTACCTAACGTACAGAGTGTCAATACCTCTACCTACATACAGGATGTATCAAAAACAAACCCTTGACAAACCTCGGCAGCTGGAAGAGGCCGCCACATCACACTCAGATAGACTAAAAATAGACCATTTAAATAAACATTGATTGGAATATAGAAAATTGTATTCGTAGTAAAGTTGTAGAAAATCACAACTTGACTACAATAGGGAATATGCATGAAAATTTTTTTTCACATTTATTTTCAGAATATGAAAGTACTGTTAATACTGTAATAATATTTAAAAACGAAATTAAAATCCGACAAATATCAAAGAAGCTATAAGCTTTTAAAGATTATTATCTGTCTCTTTCTTGCAAAAATACTAAAAACGGAGTTTTACGTGTATTATTTTAAATGGTGAAAGTGTAATATGACGTCACATAACATATCAAGAGGGCTATCACCCTCTTTGTTTAATCGGGAATTTCAATCATTCATATCTCGCTTATTTTTAAAGTTATTTAAAAAGTAATTTTACTTTGATATTTGTCAAGTAAACATGCTTCAATTCAAGTGAACAGAAATTTTCATGCATACTCCCTATTCATTACCTGATCAGTTTATCTATTGGGTTTTTATGTTAGGATTGCAGCGCCGCAGTGGCAAAATTAGAAATCCTTCATGCTGAGTAATAGAGTTTATGGCGTTTTTAAACTTTTCCCTTAAAATTTCAAATAGTTATTGAATCTTTTTTTATTAAATATTTATATACCGCAGCAAAAGCTCGAGAAAATACTGCTTCGGAATGCATCTAAGAGGTTATTCGTCGATGGACTGATGCTGAACAGGATTGCAACTGCGGAAGGTTACCGCATTCATTACCGGGAATTATCCCCTGCGGAAGCATCTGCACACAATGGGACTCCATAAAAGGTCCAATGTGTGGCGAGAAGAAAGTAACATCCAGCTACATTATCTTTGACTGCGAATCTCTGGGAATATGGGAGAAGTGAATCTCTTCAGACTGAAATGGAAGGGGTAGCCCAATGGACTATAAGGTTGAAGTGCAATAATTTTTATACCCCAAGATATATATATATATATATATACATCACATATTAATTAATCCATTCATTGAGGTTTTATTCCTGGAATATGATATTCTGATAGATATAAAATGTATAGTGATGGTATTTATATGGATAAGTATTTATTATAAAAGCACGTTCCTGTTCCATGTGTATAACAAACAAACAACAACAACAACAACAACAAAAACAAGCAGGAATAAAATCAAGTAACAAAAATGATTTATTAAAGGAGTATTTTATGATATCGGTTGCAAGAGATACGAATGCTGGATATCCATTTGTCATTTTACTTAGATATCCAATAAAATGGCTGTCAATACACAATACCACAGTGTGTTCAAAAAAAGTTTTAGAACGGTTATTAGGTCTTTAGCCATTTTTAATGTTACCTATAATGAAATCAGTCGCATTCTTCAATGTATGAAACGATCGATAGAAAAGTAAAAAAACAACCGTTCAAAATATCTCACAGACTGTAATGTGTGTTCGTACAATGTTTTGGAGCACTTTGTACGATACTGTCTGCAATACAAGGTTTCTATATCCAATAAAAGATTAGCTTTTCGAATTAGGTCAACAATTCGAAAGATGTTCTCTTTGAAATGTTCTCTTCATACAACTACGACACGTGGCAGCGATGTCGAGCGATAAATTTTTAAGAAATATTCAGCAAAAATAATTAAAACAGCATAAAATTGATTTTAGTCAAAGTGGGATGGAAATTTTCCGAAAAGATTGTATATATAGTAAACTCCAATCACTACCAGTCCAAGTGGCCGAGCGGTCTAAGGCCTTATGTCTGCACAGTATGCTTACTTGGAAACTGGGAGGTTATGGGTTCGAATTCCGACATCGGCAGTTAGTCAATTATTAAGAAAAAAAATGTGGTGGTTAATTGACTAAACTATCGGCGTATGGACAAGAACGAAGTAACCGGCTATGCTTTAAATGGTTTTCTGCAGTATCCTACACGAACTCCAGATGAATATCGCCATAGTTCCTATCATAGTCGGCTGCAGCCGCATATCCTACCAATTGCTAGTCTATACACAAAAATTCCTTTCACTCCGCTAACATCCTCACATCCTTAAGGCATCACAATGGACCTTATGGTAGAAGTGTAGCCCGTCCAATAACTCCAATCACTTATCCAGGGAACCTAATTCCTAGTCTATACACAAAAATTAGTTCCACTCCACTAACATCCTCACATCCTTAAGGCTATCTACCTAACTCCAATCACTTATCCAGGGAACTCTGCGAGAACCTGATGCGACAGGAAGTTAACTTACCCCCAAATCTTTTATCCGCATAGATAGATAGACATATCTTCGACCTTATGATTCATTATGCTCCCCCTGTCACTTCCGTCTGACGAGATTCGCTTCTCCCATATCTTGGCAATAGCCAGGTGCTTGCTTATCAGGTTATCCTGAAGGTTCAAATATTCGGGGGTGAGATGCACCGAATATCTTTGTATATGCTGTAAACCAGAGATTCTCAGTTAAAGATAATGTGGCTGAATGTTTCGTCCTCTTCGCCGCAGAGTCTATACATAATAGATCCGTTATGGAGTCCTATTGTGTACAGATGCTTTGGTAGATGATCATGTCCGATGACGAATGCGGTAACCTTTCCCCAACCCCAAATTGTTTATCACACGTCCTATTTTTTCTATTTCTTCATCCAGTCTACAATAAAACAATTCAAAATTTGCAATATGTCTCCGAATCGAATGCACTATTTTTTCTGTTTTGACATAAGATCTACCACAGCCCTTGTAAAACTACCGTACTACCGTACACTCTAGATCTTGGACATCGAATATCGGTTAACGGATATTCAATAAAATATTGTTTAAAATGATCATCGAGTATTACAACCTTGTACCTCTAACCAACCACGGCGATATTTGCATAGATGCAGGAAGTATAATTTAATTAATTAGTTTTATATTAGCTTTTTTTTTAACCCTTAATTGATCGTAATTTCTGTAAATTGATATTGTACACATGGCCAGAAAAATTGCAATCTGTTTTTTTCTTTCTAATTTCATAACTGATTTGTGCCTTATCTAGAACACAGGCCTGAAATGCCAGAGGTCTTGGGTTTCATCCACATTACTTAAATGTCGAAGTTATTAAACGCCAATTACCTTCGTTTGTATAACATAACCGACGCAGTGAGTTGGGTCCATCACACACGTAATCCTTTAATTGGTCAGTTAATTCAAGTAATCTTTTAGGTAATACCTGAGTCCAATCGCATAAAAGACAAAACTTTCTGTAAATCATTGTGAGACACGCACCAAATTAGCAACGAGTACCATATCTTTGACTGCATATCCCGGAGATAATTACGCGTAGCTAATCATACTGATGATGACTACTTTGTAGTCGAAATACGTAGTTATAAAATACAAATAGTTGTTCTAGGAATTGGGGAAACAAATTTTAATTTCAAAAAACCTACAGTTCTCTTTGATTTAACTTAATAATCTTTATTTGAACCAGATTTAGATAAAACCAAGATTAGATAATTCAAAATAGACGTTAAATTTTATACGTTATCTAGAGCACTTAGGTGGTGGTGGTGACCTTGTTAAGGGTTAACAATCATCATGTTTTATGAAGTCTAATGCAAAAATAAATAAATGAACATTTCTATGGAGTCATGGAGTCATAAAAAAGTATTTCTATTGAATTTGTTTTATTTATTTATTTTTTCATTTTGTAAAATAGAAGCACATTCTCTCCCATCAAAGCATATTGTAGTTAATTTTTTTAAGGGATGAGGTAGAAAATAAGAAACTACCACTATTTTTTATAAAATATTTTTATAAAGTTTAATCTCAAAATGTTACAACGCAATAAATAATCGTCATCAATATGGCAGCCAGTCCAGAATAGGGTTGGTGATTTTAAATTCAAACTTAAAATAGTAAACGAATGAGACTTTAATTTCAACTCTGTGGCATACAATTTATGCATTACTATGAAAATATACTATTTGAATGTCGATTATTGGGAATATGACTATACCTAAATTTTTTATGGGTTTGAAGACAGTTTAATTCTAATTCGTTTACTATTTTAAGCATGAATTTAAATTCTGGCCGCCATATTGATGCCTATTTAATGTGAAGGAGTGTACATATTTCAAAACATAATACTAACAAAAGTTAATGGATAAATGCAGGTTTACTCCAGCGAATTTAGCTCCAAATTAGTTTTACAACAAACAAATGAAATTAAAAAATAACTGAATTGCTAAGCACACTGGGTTAGAAATCCAGAAGTCTAGGGCTCGATTCCTGATGGATGAGTTAATTTTTTCATTTCAATATTTTATTAAAAATTCAATGACATGTTTGCCTATAGAGTAGTATACGCTGGTTCTCTCATACTATGTCTTACGTAACCTTAATGGCTACAGATTTATCTTTCCCCTAGCAGGTGAATTCAAACGATTTAAGTTATCTCGTTTTTTCCTTTGAAACAACTACATCAAGAATGCTTTCAATGATCAATATTTCCAATCGTTACAAAGTCTGACTTCTGTCCATTTTGTAGCTAAGATGCTGATGGTAATACACACTATTTCAAACAGTTTCAATTACCGCAAAACATAGAGAGATAATTATTGCGCGGTAATTGTTGGAAAGCGCATTGAATCGTTTCGATCGTGGGGAAAACAAATGTGGGAATTCTAAAGGGCTAGGATATCCAACAATGCTGGTGTATTTTATTGTCAAAAATGACGAAACACTTTACCTGATGAAAATCCAGAATGATTTGAATAAGATATGAAAATTTTATAGGTCGTATTTTGTTCCTTGTAATGCTAAGTTTATCAGGATAAACCTGGGAATACCCGCACTCCCTTCGCCTCGCAGACCGACCTTCCTGGTAATATTACCCTAAAGATATTTCCATAAAATATTATTAGTATTATAGTACAACATACGATACGATACTGAAATGTAAACCGGATGTGTACATAGAATATTATACATTAGACAGAAGTACTGGGAGTCCCATTAAATCAATATGAAGTGGGCAACTTTTTGGATTATATACTCTTTAATTTACATTTAAAATTTTTGCCCCTATTCCTAGAACATTTGTTTGTATTTTATAAATACGTATTTCGACTACAATGTAGTCATCATCAGTATGAATTAGCTTATCGTAACTATCTTTGGGATATGGATTCAGTGATATGTTGCTTGTTGCTAATTTGGTGCGTGTCTCACAATGATATTAAAAAAGTTCTGTCCTTTTATACGAATTGACTGAGGGTATAATCTGACCTAAAGATTATTTGAGTTGACTGACTAACGGATTAGAAGTGTGGAGAGCCCCACCTATTTATTGGCGGTATTATTTGGTGAGTAAACGGCGTTTGTTTTGTCACTAAAGTGAGGGTATCGACGCTGACCTTGAGTTTTGTAGTAAATGCGCTCCACGATTTTATTTCTATCTTATTAAAGTCTGTATTTGCCTGTGACGTCATCGTATCTGCGCGCGAATGGTTACGAATTAGCTTTGTGGTGTTGTGTGAAGAGTTTGCGGAGACAAAGTCAGACCAATAATAATATTCGCCGAAATATAGGTAAAAATTGGTATTAAATTGAAAATTACAAAAAACTTGAAGATTTCATCTCATATGACCTGTAAACTTGCTTGGAATTATAGAATTAAGCATATCAGAAGCAAAGCTCGCGTCGAAAGGAACTCAACAAGCGTTGAAGTGCCGAACGAATGCAAAAGCTACGGCAGTGTCGAAAAAAAAACTAAAAAACAAAAATTTCAAAGAAACCCTTGTTGAGGTCGCGTTACCATTTGTATACTTTTTCCGAACACCCTGTATACACTTCCTTTATACTACGATTCGGTGTATAAAATGAGGAAGTAAAGAGGAATAAAAACTCACATACCAACAAGTACAAAAATGCGTTGTGGGAATACATATTATATATATATATATATATATATATATATATATATATATGTGTTATATTAATCTATAAATATTACAGGTACTTAGACATATACCACCCGTACATACATTATCCATGGATTAGAGCAGTAAAGTAACGATTTTCTTTCCTTTTCTTTTTTAAATGTAGGTCAGTGTGTAGAAAAAATGATTTCAAAAGGTTTTTAGGTTAATCTTTTATCCCATGAGGCAATTTCATTTGTGATTTCATTGTGAGTATATTTGTATTGTTCACTGTCTCATGTATTGTATGTACAATGCTCAAAACAAAAATGATTCCAAAAAGTCTATAAAGCTCTAAAAGGTTTATGCAGGGGACATCATTCAAATTACTTAGACGACAACCTTACGAAAGTTGAATTAGTTTTCGAAATATCAAAATTTCAATCACATAAAATTAAATCGGTGGAAATTTGAACCATAAAATTGGAATTCACAAAAATTTAACCATAAAAGTTAAGGAATACAAATTTTCTGTATTTCGGAAATATCGAAAGTTTTTTAAATCAAAGCAAGTAAAAATGGTTCGATTACCCAGACGATGTAAACTAATAAGGTTGGATTTTTCTGGTTTTTGAGCCTGAAATACACAAGTATCCTAATTAACAAAAACAGCGTTTTTAAATAATTACCTTTTGTGAGTAATCAAAAGTATTTTGGATATAGAAAAATTAGCCGTTATAAAGTTGGGACTAAACTAATAATACCTTGCGTATATATACATAAAATGCGGGAACTATACTATAACAATAAATAAGTTATTGTACAAAATGGTGACTATACACACTGAAACAAACATTTATCCACATTTTAATCGATAGGACAGTGTTTGATTCCATAGATAAGTGCTAATTATATCTTCTAAGTGTGCAAAACATTTTTTTTTTTGAACACTTTGTATATTGTATCAAAAGAATGACAAAATAAATCATTTTCACTAAATTTCACCCATTTTAAATGGCTTAACGACCCACAAACAAAAAAAATAACACCATGAAATAAAATATTTTTCTTCTAATCTTTATCTGTAGGAGAATATTTTACAAGTGATAAATTGTAAAAACTAACAGAAGAAACCAAGCAAATAATTTACACAAGAGTTTTTATTTTATACATGTATATCAATCTCAAAACCTCAATACGAACTTCTCCCAACCCCATCCAATTATATTAAGTGGAACTAACTTCTTTTATGGTTTTAAACATAGGCATATTTTTCGCTTTCCGTGGAACTTTTGAGCACAAATTATGAGAAAACTATTGAGTTTATGGAAAAAAATTTCAAACAAAATTTGTTTACTTTAAAAAGAAGAAGATTTTTTGTTATTAAATTTTTGTTATATCTCTAACGGTTTCAAAGAAACCAGTTATGTCTATTTTTTCCCAGGAACTCGACCTTAATTTTTTGCTGTAAAACACACACACAAATTTCAGCTCGTTATCTCTTTTCGTTTTTGAGTTGTCGTGTCCATAGACGGATGGACAGACAGACAGACGGACACACAGACATTTTATGAACACATATGCTAAACATTCATACCTACGATTAATATTTTTAAGCGTTACAAAGTTGTGATCAAACCTAATATACCTTTGGATATTTAAATATACTGGGTATAAAAATAAACTTATAAAATTTTCTTTGCTTAATACAGCAGCAAATGAGATTGAAAAATAACCTATATATTAAGAACAATAATATAAAGAAAAAAAACCTGTTGTGATACGCTATCAAAATAATCCCACTTAATTCCCATATTTTTACCCCTTCGCACCACCGTGTATAAAATCCTATTGAAATCGTTCAGTCATTTTCTTTTTTTTTATTATAAAAAGGACTTCACATTTCAATTGATGATAACAAATGAAGAAAAATTGTATATACTTGTATATACCGGATGTATCATTCAACATGGTATTATGTAAGTGCTTAACTAAATAATTTGTGGTGGTATTTATTGTTGATGAAACGTCATGCAGTCTAGAAAATTTTCTCAGGGAAACGAATCATACTGAATAAGGAGTATCAATTATTGTTATTAAATATTAAAACATTAAAATATATTTCCTACAACTTTACTCATAGTAAGTTTTTCCATTTAATAAATATGAAACGAGATATTCCATATTTTGTCCATTAAGTAACTTGGCCTTTCAGACACAAAAAGCACGTTACATACCAAATTTTAATCGATCAGACTAAAATTGTGGCATCTAAAGCACCACATAGTTGATTGTTTGAATACCATGAGCATACTGAATTCGTTACCATCGCGTGTACTGTTTATTTTACATTTTACACCAGCACAAATGTATTTAAATATGCCAAACTACTATATACATATGTAGTAAACAGATGAATCTGTAATCTATAGTAATTACAGATGTTTGAGTTGAAATTAGATCAAAACTGTTCAGTTTATGAAAAAAAAGTTAATAAATCTGTATGTAACATTTTGTCTTAGATGAAAAAAAAAAAAACTGTAACACTTTTCGTTATGATACATCCGGTATAATAAAATTATATAATTGAATATTTTTCAATTTTGTTAAACTTCTCACAGATAGATTCATCAACTTTACTTGTTTTTAAGTGAATTCTTAAATATTAAAAAAAGAAAAAGAGAATAAAATAAACGAAAAAATATTAGCTAATATTTTCTTACAGTTGCTGGCTGATTTACAAGGTTTCACAGGCATAACGATTCATATTTGACAGGCCATTGAAATCTTTATGTTCAAAGTTCGAAGCACACTTACATGATTCTATTTAATTGTATTGTTTTTTTAATAATAATAAAAAAATAGTAGTTCCTGACTTCATAAGGAACAATCACAGTAAAGATTATTAAAATAATCAAAGAAAACTCTAGGTTTTTTGAAATTACATTTAAAATTTTTGCCCCTATTTCTAGAACATTTGTTTGTATTTTATAAATACGTATTTCGACTACAATGCAGTCATCATCCTCAGTATGAATTAGCTAATCGTAACTATCTCTGGGATATGGATTCAGAGATATGTTGCTTGTTGCTAATTTGGTGCGTGTCTCACAATGATATTGAAAAAGTTCTGTCCTTTTATACGATTTGATTGAGGGTATAATCTGACCTGAGGATTATTTGAGTTGATTGACTAACGGATTAGGTGTATGAATAGCTCTACCTATTTATTGACGGTATTCCTTTGTGACTATGCGGCGTTGTTTTTGTCACTACTATGAGGGTATTGAAGCTGCCTTCATATTCAGGTATTAGATTTTTGGAAAATGGTTTAATTTTATTAAATCAAAATATCTAATTCAAAAAAATCGAATACCGGAATATCAAGGTTAGCTTCGATTCCTCCCCAGGGGTCAGAGCAATGCCTGATTCAACAAAATTCCATGATTCTGTTAATTTTTTTTGCAATTTGTTATGTTTTTGAATTGCTTGGTTTCGAAGTTCTAGATCTTTCTATATAATATTTACGTTGTTTCTGAGACCAAACTTATTCTTGAATTATAGTGCGACCGTCACTTCTGTTACACTCTGTAAACATATATATATATTTTTTTTTTTTTTGCCGTGAAAGAATACAATTTGATATTATTTATTTCAATGGAATTAAGAATATTACATTATTTTTGTTGAGTACATCTTTCGGAGCTTCGAAGCTCTCTATTCCGTATGCCCTCTGGAATAAATACAATTTCTTTCGATTGTTTATTTAATAAAATCAAATATATTTTATATTTGCGTTTAAGTTCATTTATAATGGAAATTATGATATTTAATTTTTGGATTCATGATTGTTAGGAGACACTTTAAAAAATATACTTAGCTTCAATCGAATACTTCGAATTCAATCGAATACTTTCTGTGGTTTCTCCAGAAGCGCATCAATTTTCCTAGATGGTGTGGCACATCTCGACACAAAACTTGTTAGACAGCTTTTGTCTGTCTGTCTATAGAATCGTAGTTCTCAAACCAGTGAGTGGCCGAGCGGTCTAAGACGTTATGTCTGCGCAGTATGCCTACTTGGCAACAGGGAGATTATGGGTTCGAATCCCGACATCGGTAGTTTGTAAATTATTAAGAAAAAAAAAACGTGAGATAATTAATCATTCTCTCTCATTGTCTCTGATTAGAAACATGTAAAACTTTTTCCCGCCCAACTATTATCTGTTGTATTAAAAAAAATACTCGACAGAATTTAAAAAAAAAAGGATAGTAAAGATAAATTTTTCTTAAATAAATTTTTTTTTTTTAAATCGCGTTTTACCGTTTTGTTTTCGAAATATAATAGTTTAAACAGTTTTTTTTCTTTCAAAATTACATTAACTTGTGTATAAATACAAGTATGTGAGTATATATGTGTCTATGTATTTGTTCAATAATAAAAGCAAACCGGTTTTTTGTCCTGATTGTACAAGACAATGCTGGATAGATAGATTGTAAAGGCTGCCCTGGACGGGCTACACTACGAACATAAGGTCCATTGTGATGCCTAAGGATGAGAGGATGAGCAGGTAGGATTTGCAGCTGCCGCCGAATATGATAGGAACTATGCCGATATTCATCTGGAGTTCGTGAAGGAAACTGCAGAAAACCTTCTCAAGCATAGCCGGTTACTTCGTTCTTGTCCATACGCCGACAGCATAGTCAACTAACCGCCCCTTTATTTACCAATAATTGACAAACTGCCGATGTCGCGATTCGAACCCATAACCTCCCAGTTTCCAAGTAGGCATACTGCGCAGGCATAACGCCTTAGACCGTTCGGCCACTTGGACTGATAGGCAATGCCTGGAACTACCTTAATAGAGATAATAGGTAGCTGAGTGATAAATGAAAACTGTGTATATATATATATATATTCTACAAACATTGAGTACCTACAAACATTCAATGTTCAAAGGTTTTTCACAAAACGTACATTTACATTTGCATAAGCTACCATCATATAAAGGTTCGCAATCGTTTGGTCTCAAAGCTCTCTCTCTCTCTCTCTCAAAGCGTGGCATGGCATGGCATGGCCTGGCCTGACGTGTGTGTGCACCTCCTACATATTATAATTAGTGTTATCTATCATATGTTGTATTTAATTCCAATGATTTCATGTGTAAAATAATATAGATTGCATCATTACAATCCTAGTATCTATGGAGATACCTAGCTTGTATCGTGGATACCTACATTGTATACCTTTCATTCATCTGTATATTTTACCATACTTTTATTAGCTTGACTTGTATGTAACTTGTATGTATGTATGTATGTATGAAATGGCATTTTTTAAGTAAGTTTTCATCGACTTTCGGACGTCTGAATACTATGAAATTTTGCATACGTTTTAAGAACCGATGACAATACAATAATATAAAAAATCAAAAAACACAAAATAAAAAAATTTGTCCTTGGAAAACCCCTTGGAAAAATTGCGAAAAAAGTAAAGAAAATTTTTGTTCTCGATTTTAGTAATAATCATTTTCTAGGGTAATTTTGATCCAAAAAGTACGAAAATCAGGTTCATTTATACGTCCGACCAACACATTGTAAAATTTTCGCTTCTCAATTCATACAGTTTTGAATTATAGCACTATGGGTCTGATAGCTCAAAAACCGTTAATCGTATCGTATTTTAACCAACGCCATCGTTTTCGCTAGGTCCAAATTAGCTCTAAACGAAGTTTTTATCAAAATCGGAGATAAAAAATTTGTCTCGAATTTTTGCAATTTTATTAAGGGGTACCCCTTGGAAAAATTGCGAAAAAAGTAAAGAAAATTTTTGTTCACGATTTTAGTAATAATTATTTTCTAGGGTAATTTTGACCCAAAAAGTACGAAAATCAGGTTCATTTATACGTCCGACCAACACATTTCAAAATATTCCCTTCTCAATTCATACAGTTTTGAATTTTAGCACTACGGGTCTGATATCTTGAAAACCGTTATTCGTATCGTATTTTAACTAACGCCATCGTTTTCGCTAGGTCCAAATTAGCTCTAAACGAAGTTTTTATCAAAATCGGAGATAAAAAATTTGTCTCGAATTTTTGCAATTTTATTAAGGGGTACCCCTTGGAAAAATTGCGAAAAAAGTAAAGAAAATTTTTGTTCACGATTTTAGTAATAATCATTTTCTAGGGTAATTTTGACCCAAAAAGTACGAAAATCTAGTTCATTTTAATGTCCGACTGACACATTTCAAAAAACCAAAATTGCTGGAAGAAGTTGGCAACGGCTACTGTGTCCTGTATATTTAGTATCCACCTCAATCTCCCCCAAACTTTTACAAAATAGCAGCAAAGTTGTAATAAAATATCAATGATACATTTTGTTTTGTTTGCATTTCCGACATTTTTACAAAACAAAGTTGTATATAATAAAATAATTAAATTTCAGTGAACTATAAACTTCATTAAAAAAGTATTTTTGCTTTTTTTGAAATATATTCTTTTATTTAAAAATATAAAATATTAGAAAAAAAAAAGATGCAAAATAAATAATTTAAAAAATATAAACATAATAAAAAAATATTTTTTGTACAGGGTGGCGCAAAAATACCATCACGATTTTTAATTTCAATAGTTCTTTTTGGAATTAATATTTATTCGAGTTTATTTTTTATATATTAAAGTAAATACTTGGGAGTTTCGAGCCCTATTTTTTCAAAGATGAATTTGGTCACTCTCCATCGGTAAATGGAGATCGATACAGGGAAATACGGAAAAACTTTTTTTTACCACGACAAGAAGTACAACTGTACAGAGCCACAATTGCTCTTTTCAGGGCACATTTCCCGAATCAATTAATTTCGAGAAATGGAGACTTGAGATGGCTCCTTAGTTCTCCAGATTAATTTCCTTGTGGGTTATCTGAAAGAAAAGGTTTATGCAAACAAGCCACAATGGTTGGAACAACTTAGAGCAAATATTAGGCGAGAGATTTTCGGGATATCTCCAGAAACTTGAAGAAAGGTCATGAAAGGTGGGCTAAAAAGAGAACATATTTATCATCGCGGCAGGGTACATCATTTTTCGTAAATAGTTGGAAAAAAACTAAAAGAAATGGGAGATAAATACCAACTTTGTATTATGACTTTCAGAATATAAATTTACTTAACTTTGTATATACTTTAGTTAATTGAAAATCGTAAAGGTATTTTTGGGACACCTTGTATATTCATATATAAATAAAATATCTGCAAATGAATTTTAGTGTATTGCGCGTTCGTTCTCCTTCTCTCGTTATTTATAATAATCATAATGATACAACGTTCAGTTGTGTTATTCAATACAAAGGAAATGGTAACAACATATACCAGCATTATTTTGCTAGAGACCTGCAACGATCGCTACACATTACGTCATGATAAAATTCACTGATATCGTTCGCAGAACGGGAGAACTTTCTACTGAAACGGTACACAACATATCGTATACAGTAAAACCTCAAATCTATACGAATACCTCCAAATCTATACGAAACTAGTGTCTATTCATCTTGTCTGGTATGGTTATGATATACTAACGAATGTGACCTTACTTAATTTAATATTTAGGTAATATTTCTCTGAATGTTGTTTGACATCAATCAAAAAAAAAACATATAAAATCTCCGATGAGGAATTAACTCGCTAGTCCTCTGGCTTTTCGGACAAGTACTCTCCATTTAAGCCACTGAGATGCTACATGTATGAGCATAATTTCTCACACTCTTGATATATATGTAATTACTTAATTTGTTTTTGACCATTTACTTGTTTGTTTTTTTTTTTATATTAAAATTTAGCTTTACTAAGTCGATACGCAGAAAACGTCACCTAACGCCGCAGTTTTGGGAAATCTAACGCCCGTTCATTTTTGTACAGGATTATCCTGTACAGGAGCTTATTTTACCATAGTTATATTTTCCATAAAACTAAGAAGGATACAATCTTCGGTTCAAATTGAATTCACTATGGAACTGCAGAACAGATTCTGATCGCGAATAATCGCGTGGTTCCTTTGTACCACCTACTGCGATGATGTTGTATACTAGGAGGCTCTGTTAAAACAGAGGTGGGCAAGAGTTGACTCGGTCAAGCTCCGAGTGAGAGGTAGGGAAGAGAGATAGAGTTAATACTGGGTAACCTACCAATTATTAATATTTTCTTTTTTTAATTAAAACATTTTCTGAAAAAATATAATAATACCAAATCTTTTTTATGGTCACTATTATACAAAGTAAATAATACATACAATCATTCAATACATACTCTGGAATTTTGGGCTGGTAATTTGGGTCATAAAATGTACCTTTTTAGTATATATCATATTTGTGTATGAATAAAATAAAAATATATAAAAAATATATATAAATCTTTTGAACCTTTAAGTTTACCGCTGGACCATTGTAATAAAAGAGGGAAATTTTTGCAAAGGATAATTTAAATAGAATTATAATTTGGAAATTCCAAATAATTTGTCTAAATATTTTACTATTCATATCCGAGAACTAAAAAAGAATTATTTACCTGATTTAATTATTTTTTTTTCGTATGGAGTATGCTCAGTATAGTGTCATGGGAATTTGATGAATTAAGTTAAATTTTACATAAAGTGGGAATTTGAGTTCTTCGAGTTAGTCTACTTTGAATTGAAAAAGTGAAAAGTACTATTTGTAGTAGTGGAAATTATTTTTCGCATAATTTGTTTTTCAAAAAAAATAAAAGTAATAAATTATTGAATAAATTATTGGGCAATAATCGGTAGGGGGGGGGACAACCTGTATTGAAACATCGTTCCGTCTTGCTTCAAAACATACCTTCTTTACTTACTCTCACCCAGCTTATGGAGAGCCCGTAAGGCTCAGACGAGCTGTCTGCGCCCACCTCTGTGTTAAAACAATGATCATAATTTTACTTGATCATCAATGAATTTTCATAACATTGTATTGTTAAACAAAGAACAGACTATGATCAAAGTAGGTACTGCTCTCTCTGTAGCTCTATAGTAGCTCTCTGTAGTAAAACCATGTAGATCCACAGAATAATATATTATGATAATGTTACGAAACGGAAATTACACCTACGTCATAGTTACAATATGTGTGGTTTCAAACCATTTTCAATTTTATAAATAAATAGAGATGGAGGAGCGTTTGGTATCTACCTAACTTAAGGACGTTCCCAAGAAAATCAGTTTTCTTACGATTCTTCTGTAATTTTGAATTGTAATTTTTCCACATGTATAATTTTAAAATGGTCCTTACGGATGATATAAAACTGACCCCGATTAATGTTATCAGACACGTTTTATAGAATAAGTAATTGAAGATATAACAAATATCTTTCTACAAAAATAACAAAAACAAGCGGTCGGTATTAGTTCTCTTAGAAATATTATTTAAGTGCTCAACTTAAAAAAAACATCCATTATGTAAACTACAATAGATCAAATAAAATATAGTTGAGGTACAGTGTTACTTTTTGGTGCACTAACACTGTACCTCAACTATATTTTATTTGATCTATTGTAGTTTACATAATATAATTTTTTTAAGTTGATCACGACTGCTCTTTGGGAACGTCCTTAAAGAGATATATAGGTTGGATCATTTATTATGATTAATGATCATACTTGACAAATATCACTCAAAATATACTTACATACAATAAATATAGTTGAGGTACAGTGTTAGTGCACCAAAAAATAACACTGTACCTCAAATATATTTTATTTGATCTATTGTAGTTTACATAATGGAATATTTTTAAGTTGAGCACGACTGCTCTTTGGGAACGTCCTTAAAGAGATATATAGGTTGGATCATTTATTATGATTAATGATCGATCATACTTGACAAATATCACTCAAAATATACCTGACATACAATGTAATTTACACGTAATATCTTTATCCGATCAAAAACACAAATGTAAATAAAAAAAGGGGCAAAGTTTTCGTGGATATCCGTAATATAATAGTTGGTACTCAAAAAGTAGTGATATGAAAAAGAGGACCAAGTTATTTGGATAGTGTAAAAAATGAATATAAATTAAGTATGTATTGAATATTTTACCTCGGTCATATGATTCATAATTAAATATTTTATGTGTGAAAAAAGAAATGAAAGTATAGTAAACAACATTTACTACAAGAATAATCAAAAGTGTAAGAGGCGGTTCAGATCTGTTCAATTTTATTGAATGGGAGTGTACATCAACATGCAAAAATATTTTTTTAAATGAATAAAAAAACCATGAATTTTTACAATTTTTTCAAATAGCCCTCCAAAAGGGATGTTGAAGTTTCTACGTGAAAATCTGATTCCCTATGTTTATTGACTTGATATAAATACTAGCAGGGAGGGGGGGGGGTAGCTATGACCAACAGCTACTAGTATTTGTATATTACTTTTTTATGTTTTGTATTTTAATTAATAATAAAATTGCGATAGTCATTTTAAAAGCAATCAAAAATTATTGAATTTCACTTGGGATTTACAATTTATATACATCGTATAAAATACCCTTTTCGAAATTAATTAATATCAGGGAATAAAAATTAAGGGAAATCATACGAGAACCCTTTTAAAATTTGTATACATACGAAACAAAGATCGTTACGTCATCAATTTACACTGAAAAGCATAAAAACTTAACCACTTGAGACATTACATATAATAAAACGTACACTTAAAATGTGACTTGGATTCAATTGGTTCATATATATTGCATTCGTGTGTATATACTATGGGTTAGAGAATTCGTGGTCATTATTAAAAATTTTTATACTTAATTTGTGCCTGATTCAGTTGATTTTCGAAAAATTTCCTCCCATAAAATTTATTCATTATAAACATACTAAAACTTTTATTCGAAACATTTTCTTAATAAATATTTTCTCATTAGAAAAAATTTGGAAAAAAATGGATGGAAAGGCCATCAAACCTCTATATACAGACTAAAATTTGTATATAAAGGTTGTCTTCATATTTCCATATTTATTTAAATAATAGTTCAGTAGCTTTGTGTACATTTTCCAATTCGAAAGTTATCTTTTTTCTTATTATGAATTAAACAAAAAATAAACACTTTGAAATGTGTTACTTGTAAGAGGATAAAATTTTAGCTTGATTATTGTTTGTAGAAAACAATTTTATTTTCGGGAAAATTCATTTCCAGATGTGTATTACGTTTTTTTTTTTAAATATTATATCTATTGGTTATTATTTATACTTTGTTCAGTTGGTTTAAAACTTGGATAATAATTTGTATGATCACTAATAGATGGTGCACAACGATTAAAGCTCGGTCAGCCAGGTATGTATTTACATATTGAACTTGTATATGTATATGCAAAGGTGAAAACTACATATTATTATGATATAATATGTAGAATCTGTCATTGACAGATTTTCAATTTTAAAATGAAAATGATGTACTTGACTGGTAAACTAAAGTACTTCAAAAAGTTTTGTGCTTAAAATAATAATTAATATTCATTATTGCTTTCACAAATCATTAATATATACAACATTGTGGAGAGAGTGTAGAGCAGAGCTGGGCAGGAGATGACTCGGCCAAGCTCTGAGTGAGAGGTAGGGAAGAGAGATAGAGTTAATACAGGGTAACCTACCAATTATTAATATTTTCTTTTTTTAATTAAAACATTTTCTGAAAAAAATATAATAATACCAAATCTTTTTTATGGTCACTATTATACAAAGTAAATAATACATGCAATCATTCAATACATACTCTGGAATTTTGGGCTGGTAATTAGGGTCATAAAATGTACCTTTTTAGTATATATCATATTTGTGTATGAATAAAATAAAAATATATAAAAAATATATATATAAATCTTTTGAACCTTTAAGTTTACCGCTGGACCATTGTAATAAAAGAGGGAAATTTTTGCAAAGGATAATTTTAAATAGAATTAAAGTTTTGGAAATTCCAAATGATTTGTCTAAATACTTTACTATTCATATCCGAGAACTAATAAAGAATTATTTACCTGATTTAATTATTTTTTCTTCGTAGGGATGGAGTATGCTCAGTATAGTGTCATGGGAATTTGATGAATTAAGTTAAATTTTACATAAAGTGGGAATTTGAGTTCTTCGAGTTAGTCTACTTTGAATTGAAAAAGTGAAAAGTACTATTTGTAGTAGTGGAAATTATTTTTCGCATAATTTGTTTTTCAAAAAAAATAAAAGTAGTGAATTTAATAATGGAGAAGACATCGCAAGCAGTCTTGGATAAGTTCAGATTATTATTATTATTGTTATTATTATTATTATGTTTTTTGGTGTATCTCTCCATACTGTAAAAGATATTATTTAAACAATAAATATTTTATAAAACTATTTCTAAATTGATTGAATAAATTATTGGGCAATAATCGGTAGGACAACCTGTATTGAAACATCGTTCCGTCTTGCTTCAAAACATACCTTCTTTACTTACTCTCACCCAGCTTATGGAGAGCTCGTAAGGCTCAGACGAGCTGTCTGTGCCCACCTCTGGTGTAGAGTGTTTCCAATTAGAAATAAACATTGATAGTATGAGAAACGCTATTCTGAAAAATTTTGACACCAAATTTCACCTACATCATGTGATGAACGCCATTGTTAATGTTTGGGTGTTTTCAACACAATAATATTAAGATGTCATCCCAAATTAGTGGGTTTCAAACTAAAAAAAAAAATGCATTAAAATCGGATATAATTTTACAAAAATGATAAAAAAATGAATTTTTTAAAATCTTGCTGGCGGCCCAATCACGGCCCTATATTGAATACACAATTATGGCAGGAATGGCACACCTTTATGAAGCTGTAAAGGTAAATGATTGATATATTAAATAATTATTATTTAAATAAATAATAAATATGTATGAAAGATATAATTGATCTTTATTGATTTGATTTATGAAATATTATATTATTATTTATATGTAAATTACCAAGGTTGTAAACATTCAAAACAATCGTGATAATAGAGGGAAGTTATAGTTGTTATGCAACAAATAAAAATGATGAACAAAATTATCATAATAATTATATTAATGAATAAGTGATACCGCTACAAAGCCATTTTTAGTGATTAATGTGGGAAAAAGTTGTAATATTAACAGTTTTATATTTATTTAAACGAAAGAAAAACTTTGTGTGATTTCTGCTGTTGCAAATTAGATGCCAAATAACTGATACTCTAGGTTCAGAGTTTGTTACTTTTATCAGAATGCAAGCAGAACTGGAGCCATCTGACGAACGGTTTCGAAGCGAGTCTTTAATTGTTATTCATTTCTGAAGATAATGACTCACAAGTACCGATGAAAATATTGTTAACATAGCAAAAGCCACACTGTGCAGACATAACGCCTTAGACCGCTTGGCCACTTGAACTGATCAGATACCTTAATTCTTTACTTAATATCGTCCCCGAAATATTTAGCTCATGGTCTATGCGATACATACGAGTAAACAAAATTTAGTCTACAATCTGAGTTTATTCATATATTTGATGCTGTGCCCAGGGCCGTGCCTGACGGGCGTTCATTGCGTGCACCGCACGCAGGCGGCCGAAATTAAGAGGCGGCCAAATCGTTACAAGTTGTTTACTGGGCAAAAATACAATCGGTTTGTTTTCATTAAGATACGAAGTAAAAACAGTTTCTCTAATCTAATCTATCTAAAAAGAGTTTCTCAGAAATAAGAAATGTATAAAAACTGATTAGGTCGTTGTAGTATTTATATACCTAGTCATGCAGCGAATCCGAATTTTTTCGAACATTGCACGAGCGACGAGCCGAAATAGTTTTTTCAATTGACCGGCGTCGCGTAAGCGGTCTTATTCGTCTTATTAGTCGTATTAGTCTATAGACTAGCGAGGATAAATCGTTATTTGTGTCCTGTATGTGATCCGATATTATTAAAGTCTTTAATTTAACGAATAAAAATAAATTGCTTAATTCCTGAAAACTTTTAGTTGTGTGTTCGTGTGGTGAAATTTAATAAAAAGTTTATTTACTCGACAAAGACTGAAAAAGGTAATACACAAAAAATGTAAAATTTGGGTAGACTTTCACTTTTTGGGCCCGGGAAATTTTGGCGGGAAATGTTTATTTTGTGCATTTTTTTTTCTTAAATTTCATCCAAACATATAAATCTCATAAAACCGGTTTTTAGCCGGTTTTTCTTTTCAGAAACCGGTTTTGGGAACAAAACCAATATTTTTTTTCGTTCTCGATTTCGGTTAACCAAAAACTGATTTTTTTCCCGGTTTGATGCCCTGTGTAAAATAATAAACATTAAAAATTAAAGTAGTTTTTTTTAATGTTATCCTGGGGGCGGCCATACAGACTGGCACGCAGGCGGCCATATACCCAGGCACGGCCCTGGCTGTGCCGTAAATTTCCAACTCGATTACTGCAAAAGGACTGGGAAGAATAGAATCGTGTGTCGATAAAAACACAACTCGTTCTACTCCAAACAAATACAGAAGCTCCAAGCATTATTCACAGTTATTTTATTGTTTGTGTATACACACGCAAAACTTTTAATCATAATTAAAATATGTTTTAGTAAAACATCCACCACTCCCACACAAATATCTACATCCCCACTTCCGCAGTTCTACCACTCCTACTAACATGACTTGTTTACTTTTATTTCGCTTCGAGTTGATAATTTTCTGAAAAAAAACTTTTTATCTTCTCTTTTAAATAAGGTTTGTATTAAAAAAAAAAAAGAACAAGAAATAAACAGATCCAATTAGATATTTTTTTGTACAAATTGATGTTCAAAAAGTTCGTCTTCTTTTGTACTTTCTTTAATAAATATACAGGAAGTTTGTTTAATTATCATGCGTAAACTTTAGATAATAGTGTTCAATTATTTAACAAGAAAATTAAGCAAATAAAAGTATTTTTTATGCTTCAACAATTCTATTGTACAATCGATGGATGTACACTACCATTCACTATATATGAGCCAAAAAGTTACATTCTAATATTGCCGAAAATATGTATAATATTACATAAACACTTAGAATGTTTTAACTGGTTCATTTTTTATGAACGGGAGTGTACATAAAGCTAGCAAGTAATATTATGTATCAATCTAGAACATTAATAAATAGAATTATTACAATTAAAATTTTAATGTTAATCTTATGGAATGTTGTTTTCTACATGGTAGTTTTATTTGAATACAGTCTAAAGATTATTTCTGTAATGATAATGACGATGGACTTATCCATAAACTATCCAAACTCGATATACCAACCTATATCCTGAAATTCCTGATTTCATATTTATCAAACAGAAAATCCCAAATTTATATCCAACAAAGCAAATCGAACCAATACCGTGTCAAAGCTGGTGTCCCTCAAGGCTCCCTGCTTGGACCCCGGCTCTTTTTATATTATATCAACGATATCCCGAAGGATCCTGCTACTGAAGCAGCCCTCTTCGCCGACGATACGGCAATCTATTGCTCTTCTTGGCAACCGAAAGCTATTTCGAGTTGCCTCCAAACCCATCTATCCAGGCTTGAAAACTATTTCAAGCTATGGAAAATCAAGATAAATCCCACGAAGACTCAGTCCGTTTTGTTTACTAGAAGGAATAAATTTTCCTCCTACCCACTTGAATTGAAGATGTTTAACACTGAAATCCGGCAATCTCAAAGTGTTGAGTATCTAGGAATAACTCTTCAAAGGCAGTTGAATTGGGCACAAGCCGCCAAAAAGCGTCTTGCCCTTGGAAACGCATCCTTTGCAGGACTATACCCGTTACTCAACACCAAGAGCAAGCTGGACGAACGTTTAAAACATCGACTTTACAAGTTATGTATCCGGCCCGTACTCACGTACGCAGCCCCAATATGGTCAAACGTTGCTCCTTCGCACCTTGCGAAAATGCAAAAATTTCAAAATCGTTGTCTTCGGACGATTTCGAAAAAACCCCTGAGATATCCGTCTGAAGCTCTCCACGTTGAAACTGGACATCCTACTATCCGTAAATTTATCCAAACTACCTCCAAATCCTTTTTCCAATCTTCCCGCGAAAATCCTTTCCCGGAAATCAACGTACTGGGTCAATTTGATCCGAATACGCTGCTCTTCGGGAAAAGATTCCGCATGCCACATGATCTCGATTACAACTAATTCTGTTGTTTTCTAAATTGTACATATTTTCTTTTCTTTTCGTATTTCTATTTAAGTTTAGTTTTAGAGATGGCTTATCCATCCAACCTAGGTTAAGTTTCATGTCAATGGTTTTTGTATTAAATTTTCCCATTTCTAAACGATGTTAAAACGATTCTATAATCTCGATGTATATAATTTAATAAGATGATATATTATAGGTAAAGCATAGGCTAGGAACTATACTTTAAGATGTGTTGTACTACAAGTTATGTAAAATATTGATGCAAAAATATACTCATTCTACTACTACTGTAATGATAAATTCGCTAGTTTAGTATATACAGAATATTTAAATATACAAAACTTTAAAATTGTTTTATTAAGCTTAGTAAAATACAAAATTAATTGTGAGTAAAGTTTGACTACAATTTAACATCTGATCATTTTTTTTTCTGAAAGTCTAATTAATTATAAAGTTTTTAATATTCTAATATGCATAATAATTAATATTACAAAACTATCACTACGGTATTTTGGTGTCAACACCCTTATAAAAAACGCCTCTCTTACCAAAAAATTTACCAAGTCTATGTAAATTTTTGCCTGTGATATTATCAAATACCAAAATAGGATATTTGATATTTTGTAAGGTTATGTTATTAGTTATATAAAAAATCCTTGTATAAGCAACCTTTTAGGCATAATTATAATACTTTTACCCAAATTTCTGCCCTTTCAATATGTGGTTGTTGTAGGAAATGCGTATATTTTACCTGGAAAGGAAATATAATATTGTTTCAAAAATTCAATATCTTCTTAAATATTGTAATAATGCTTTGAAATTCCTTTGAGAGATTTGTTTTTCATTTCGTCATATATATATATATATATATATAATCATTTTCTATAGGAATTACTATATGTACGTATACATATATTTATGGTATTGAAAAAGCTCGTTTCATGGTTAAAGGAGAGAAATTTAGTCCTTAATCTCTTTGTAGATAATTAATTTTTGGCATGGTGTAATCGGTAATAATTTTGTATGTATGATACATCCTGTCCCTTTACATAAGCCTTAACCGCCCAAGTAGCCGAGTCGTCTAAGACGTTCTGTTTACTTGGAACTGGAAGGTTATGAGTTCGAATCTCGACATCGGCAGTTTGTCAATTATGACGAAAAAAAAATGGGGGCGGTTAATTGACTAAATTGTCGGCCATATGGACAAGAATGAAGTAACCGGCTATGCTGTGAAGGTTTTCTGGAGTTTCCTTCACAAACTCCAGATGAATAATACGGTTTCAAAGATGTATATTTTCAAATCTGGCCGGGGGAAACACCTTCCGATTTTTCCCATTAACGACTGTATTTTAGTATCCAGTTTCCCATATTATTTCTTCCCTAAATTCAATTAAATTAGTTTTAAAAAAAAATCATTATGAAAGTTTCAATACATTTTGTATATATCTCGAAAAAAAATGTATATTTCTTTGTACATTCCAGAAAAGAAACTGATAAGATTTTAATATTTGATAACATTTTATGGATAAACATTCAATTTTGTATGTACGTTATACAGGACGGTACGTTTAACACAAACGTTTGTGTTAAGGTAGATCCAGCATAAAATCACTTTTTGCGACAGATTTTGTTCATTTTTTTCACAGGCTAAAAATAACGTTTTCTAATAAATCCCAAAGTTTCGGAATTTTTGGACCGTTTAGAACGCGTAATCATTCTCTCTCATTAGAAGCATGTAAAACTTCATGCCCGCTCAACTTTTATCCGTTGTATTAAAGAAAATACTCGGCAGAATTCTAAAAAAACTAGGATAAATATTTATTAAATAAATTTTTTTTTAAATCGCGTTTTAACGTTTTGTTTTCGAAATATAATAGTTTAAAATGTTTTTTTCTTTAAAAATTACATTAATTTAATATTTGTTCTATAATAAAAGCAAACCGATTTTTTGTCCTGATTATACAAGACAATGTTGGAACGACCTTAACACAAACTGTTAACACAAAAAAATCAACTTCTGATCATAAATATAACAACTATAACTGAGTTAATTGTTAAAATATCCTGTATATATTTGAGTTATTTATCACTGCATATATTATTTATTTTACTTCGAATATCTCTTGTAAAATGTTTAAACTGACTGAACTGATTGAACTGAACTTGATTTTTCATATCAAGTGATGATTTCCAAAATGTTAGATATGATCGTTTTAACTTAAAATCAGTTCTTAACACCTCCGTCGTAAAATTTAATTACCATTAATCTTGAAACATGCTGTATCTATATTCGAATTGATAACCATCCTGATTTTCCGGTTTGTTTTTTCGTTTCAATATAAAAATAAGGACAGTATTGGGTATAGAAAAGGAAGGCAATGTCCCCTTTTCCATTGGTAGTAAACATTTTTATGTAAATGATTGAATAAAATTCATGACAGGCAAATCATTTTGCGTAATCTCCATATTTACGAATTTAATGTGACCTGGTTCCCTGTTTCCCTGTTTCCCTGTCTCTTATAATATCATCATTTAAACAACCTCTATATACAGACATCCTCACTAGAGTTTTGTGAACAAATGAGAGAAGTTGATAAGCACGCACTTGGTGTAACGATTTAAAATTTTTCAAAAAAAATAATAAGAAAATGTTAGTGGAAAAACATCGAAAATTCTGGAAAAATCTTTTGAGAAGACCATAACGTTTTTGAATACAAAGTGCCATAAACTGCTTTTTTTTCGTTTTTAGTGCGTTGCCTATAAAGAAAAAACGTTGTTTTTTATGGTTTTATGAGTATATAAATATGCTCAAAATAATAAATTTAAAACTTCAATTGCTCGCTAAACAAGTTTGGGATCTATGGTTACGAAATATACAAAACAAATGTATTTGAACTTTTAAGTGAATATACATGAAGGCTTTTATTATACGAACTGTACATGGAGGTTAAAAACCGATACAATTTTGTTTGGAATGTTTATACACAAATGAATGGTCTCAATCTGTTTTATGGGTTCGTTAACTGATATTTTTTGGATGATTGATTTAAAAAAAAACTGTATTCAAAGAAATTTAAAGTTGAAACAAAAATTGATCAAAATTTTGATTTCAAATTGTTTACTTTGTTGAAATAATTAGTAGATATAATAAATTATTATTATTTAAATAAATAATAAATAAGTGTTAAAGATATAATTGATCATTATTAGATTGAATTATGACATATTATGATTATTTATATGTAAATTATCAAAGTTGTTAACATCCAAAGCAACCGTGATAAAAGAGAGAAGTTATAGTTGTTAAGCAACAGATAAAAATGATAAATAAAATTATAATAATAATTTAATGAAAATGCGATACCGCTACATACTTCCCCCCATCAACTAATAAAGAAAAACGACTAGAAAAAGGTTGTAACATGAAACAACCTTGTTCACTCGGAAAAAACTTTAATAGTTGATGTACATCTTAAAATTAAATACAAAGTAAATTAAGAAAAGATTAACATTGAAAAAAGTATGCAGGTTTTAGCCTGTCAATCGAAATAGAGGTAGGTTTGTTATTGATATCAATAACAAAAAATTTAGGAAATCTCTTGATAACAGAGAAAGGACCTCTATAATTACAAGATATAATAAATTATTATTATTTAAATAAATAATAAATAAGTGTTAAAGATATAATTGATCTTTATTAGATTGAATTATGACATATTATGATTATTTATATGTAAATTATCAAAGTTGTTACCATCCAAAGCAACCGTGATAAAAGAGAGAAGTTATAGTTGTTAAGCAACAGATAAAAATGATAAATAAAATTATAATAATAATTTAATGAAAATGCGATACCGCTACAACTTCAACATTTTCGCATAAGCCATTCTTAAATTTCAGGAAACCAATACCAAAAACGTCTTGCAAAATGTCTTACACAAGAGTTTATTTTATACATATAACCCCAAAAACCACAATACGGACCCGATTCGATTATATTAAGGCTATAGGGTCACCTTGGATATTGAATATTGAACATATTTGTAATAACAAACTTGGTCTATTGCTTCCTTTGTTATCGATTATCGATAATCGATAAAAATATAAATAAAAAATGAGGTTTTTTTTTTTTTAACTCCACCGGCTGTCAAAATTATCATTAACCTTTAACCTTATTGTATATTATCTATTATAACACACACATTAGTTAGTACAACGAAATTTTTCGGTTAAATATATAGGTAAAACTAGGTCAATTTTAGGATAAACTAAAATCAGGTCAATGTACTACGAACTACCTACCTACTGACTGTACGCAAACAAAAATGTTTCCAGATTTTTTCTAGGTCAATTAAATTTAAACTAAATCATAACTTTGAAATTTCAGTACAAATTACTTCTATTTAAACCTAATTAGTTCAGTTTTTGAGAGGTTAATTTTTTTTTTAGGTTAATTAATTTAATTTTTATATTTTCTTTATTGATTTTTTATTGTTCTTTGCGATACTTTTAGAATTTTTGATAAAACTCCACATTCTTAAATGAACTTCATTTAAGTTTTTTAAGCCAGAACAAAATTAGCCGATGTTTTTCGAATTGAAAATCTGAAGAACAAAAACACAACATACTCGACTTTTTGCTCGGTAAGCAAACTTATTTGAATCCAGTTTCTGTGGCCTAAAAAATTAACTTCCCTTAAAAAATGATTTTGTAAACAAATCTTGGAAGTTGTTTGGCATCCATTTTTCAATGTTGTATTCATTTGAAATTTCGCAAATGTATGCAATTCTGACGGGAATAAAATAATACCACTAAAGTATCGGTCTTTTTCCACTAAATTATATAGCTGATTAGTGCCTTATACGGTCGAAAATTTTTCGAATAAAGGTTGTTAGTATATTTAAAAAGAGCAACTTTGATCCACAGTATTATCTCGAAAACTGAAATGTATAAGGTACAATTTAATTATAAATTTTCAAAAAAAAAAGAATGCCATTTCTGTGGCCTTGATGTGTATCATCGTGGCAACCTTATGATGGCGTTTGAAATTATGTCACGAAATAGAAAGTTGGAAGCGTTTTGTGAAAATGGTTTATTAAATTTTAAAATCTAAAATCGTATTTTTAAAAAGCGTGGAATGAAAATTCCGTTTAGACGACTATATCAATAATTATAACGCAAAGCGCTACACGTTTTCTCAATAATTATTATTCCTTTAGGACATTACTGATAAAAGCTGATTTTTTTTCACTCAAAATTTTTCGTATTTTTATGATAAAGAACTTTTACTGAAGATATTTTTTCCCAAAAAACAATAATTTCCAATTCGTCATAAATTGACTGAGCAAAAATTACTTGAGCATTTTATAGTACACAAGGGTGAAAAAATTGTGATTTTCCAAAATTTTATAAATGATTTTGTGCCTTATACGAAAAAATACTTCGAATAAAACTTGTTCGTACCAGAATATACCAACAAATTGTATTCGAAACATTTTCTAAAATTATAATTAATTTATGAAATATATTGGAACATTCCCGAAAATACCTTTTGCCGCTATATTCAACTATTCAACATACAAATTTCTATGTATCGTTTAGTTATCGAAGAGCGATAGTAAAAACATCGAAAATATCATTAACCTTTAACCTTATCACTACTAATACTAATGTCAACACACACATTCAATTTTTTTTGGTAAACTAGGTCATTTTTACAACTAGCTGAAACAAAAATTCAGGTCATTGTATAACCAAAAAAAAAGAAAGACGGCTATATCTTAAATTCCAAAAAAACTACTCAAACAATTCAAAACATTCAGAAAAAATTAAATATCTTACCAATTTCGTTTATGTTTTTAACGTCATTCCAAAAAAATATATTTTTGGATAATTTTTTTTTTTTTTATACAAATTTCACATTTTCTTTTGCAAATGCAATAAAATTTTAAGTTTTTACCGAAATCAATGAAATTATTAAATAAATATTTTGAAACACATTATTTAAATAAATAAATAAATAAATAACTAATTAATTAAACTATATATTAGAAATAATGAGAAGTTTTGAGAACTTTATTTAAAACGAATTACAAAATTTATTTCTTCACGATTTACGGCAATGAGCGTTAAAACGCGTAAAACAATCAAAGTAAATTTATTATCAATGTTTATATCATCATCAGAGTGAGTGATGATTATGATGATTATGATGATGATATTATTATTATTTTGTTTTATTCAATGTTGTTTCAAACAGCATCTTTCATGCTTGGCACTGGACCAGAAACTGTAGAGTAATAGTAACGTACGTCGAGACGGCCGTCGATCGTATACAAATAATCGTAATATATATATATATATATATATATATATATATATATATATATATATATATATATATATATATATCGTTGTATACACGAAAAATTGGGAGTACGCCTGCGCGTTTCTAAATACACACATTTATGTGTATTATTTCAACAACAAAAAATTTTTTGTTAGGTACAACCTTCTTCGTGTATCGAGTTTACAAGCGTGCAACCAAATGTACTGGCTGGCTGTTGGCGGTTCTGGCTGAGTGCGCGGGGCAATACGCGACCGCAATTCGTCGTGTCTAATATAGATTTGCATTTGTTTTTTATCCATAACGCGTTTTCAAACTTCAAAACGCTAAAATGATTACGAAAGACTTTCCACAGTGTTGTGTTTTAACTAAAAAAGTCTAATCATTTCACATGTAGGACCACATATTCAACGTGTAGAATTAAATTATAATAAAATATTATCATGCATATGAAATGGCGGCTTTATAGGGAAGTGTTACAGGTAGCAATCACCGGAGCCTTCTAACTCAGGACCACAGTGTCAATAGGAAATATGCATGAAAATTTTTTTTCACATTTATTTTCAGAATATGAAAATACTGTTAATACTGTAATAATATTTAAAAACGAAATTAAAATCCGACAAATATCAAGGAAGCTATAAGCTTTTAAAGATTATTATCTGTCTCTTTCTTGCAAAAATACTAAAAACGGAGTTTTACGTGTATTTTAAATGGTGAAAGTGTAATATGACGTCACGTAACATATCAAGAGGGCTATCACCCTCTTTGTCTAATCGGGAAATTCAATCATTCATATCTCGCTTATTTTTTAAGTTATTTTAAAAGTAATTTCACCTTGATATTTGTCAAGTAAACATGCTTCATTTCAAGTGAAAAAAAATTTTCATGCATATTCCCTATTATTGCAGCAGCTTGTAGCAATGTCAGACACGAATTTATGAGAAAATTCTAAGAAACTGGTGGAACGTTATGATGAAGCTACACAACTCCACCTGGGCTCGCAAGGCGAAGCTACACAACTAAATAAATAGTCGGCGTAGAACCATTTGAATCATCTACTCATAAACTGAATATTTTTGCCATAATTTAAGCTCAAACATCTGTAGATTAGAAAAACATACATAAGATTATATCACATATGTATGTAGCCCCTTGTCTTATATACACTACAAATCATATTTTTTTTATACATCAGTGTATGTATAAAAGGCATTGACGAGCTCTATAACATAATTTACAACGTACTATGGGTAAAAAAATTGGTCGTGCAACAGGCTAATTCGGTGTCAGTGAATAACGTATATAGATTACCTCATGTGTGTGTGTGTGCGTAACTTATGCATTCTTCGCTGTAGTAGGGATCTAGAAATTGAATATATTGGTACAATAATATATACAAATATATACAGATTGTGAAATTGTTACACAACATGTCTTGTGGTCGGTCCCCAGGTAATCAACGGAGGATTCGTCCTGTGAATAAATTTACGGTACTAAGAATAACAATAATCATATTTATCGTTGATAAATCCAATATATATATATATATATATATATATATATAAATATATATATATATAAAACGGTAACGGTTACTCAAATTAAACGATTTTAACCGAATTTCGATTTTATTATTGGTTCGGTTAGAATCCCTGCTATTTACTATCATAATTTTTGACGAAAACTATTGGGTTTACAGAAAAGTTGTAAATACACAATTTGTTTAGTTTGATCGGAGTTCTATCAGTTCTATTACATTTTCCCGGAACACACTGTACCTACTTACTATACATATAATATCTCCTATACCCAATTAAAATGTAACACGACTTGTATATTCAATAATAATACACACACTTGCTTGTGACTTGCCTACGCTGGTGATCATTTTAATAGCATATTGTCAAATCGAATTGATATGTCGAACAATATGTTCGATTTGTGAAATGTTAAAGGCATTATATGAGAATTAGGTGAAACACGTTGAAAAATCAATGGTACAATCACAAACGTTCTTCATTATTATTAATAAAGGTTGTTCCCACTCTTAAATGACAAACAAACCACCACACGCATACAGTATACCTATACAGTATCCAGATGTTTGTATGTACGTGTATTATATAGGTATACTGTATAGTTTTATAATTAATATTTTATTTATTTATTAAACATTGATTCTCGATTCTATTAGAAATGCTTTTGAAAACGGTCTGTATATAAATTTAATAATAAAGGTGACGATGATGATATGACTGACTATGATGTAAATAAATCAATTAATTAATTAATTAATTAAATAATTAATTTGTTCTAAACATTAATTTAATTAGAATTCATGTTTATTCTAACAATTACTAATACTTTTTAATTTAAAATAATATGTGTCTATATTATAATTCTAGGACTGTCTAAACATTACAGGGAGATTAGAAAGAATGTTCTACGAGGTTTACAGGTTACATTAAAAACAACTGAAACTAATTGGTCATAAATGGTCAGGTAGTCCCATTATTTGATCAAGAATAGAAAACTTTTTATCGTTTATGTCGTTATCGTTTATCGTTTATATCGTTTATATGTTTTAAATTTTTTTCAAGTTCATCCCAAGAAATAGATTTTTCCTAGGAGATAGGTCTGACCAATTATTTAATTTAACTGACCAATCACAGTGGATTATTCTCAATCGAATACTGCCTTTATTTTTTCTCTTTATGGAATATGGGATGCTAAAATTTTTGTTGACCTTGAAAAAAATTTAAAACATTGATAAAAAGTTTTCTATCGCTGACCAAATAATGGGACTACCTGACCATTTATGACCAATTTGTGCTCAATTATATGGTAAAATTGGTTTTTCGAAATTCCATGGATGGGGTGCTAAACGTTTTCTATGACCTAGAAAAAATTAAAAGATCAATAAAAATTTTTCTATCACTGACCAAATAATGAGACTACCTGACCATTTATGACCAATTAGATGGTATAATTTTTTTTCTCGAAATTCCATGGATGGGATGCTAGCATCTTGCAGTCGGTTGACATGTTCTTCGTTTGGTTGAGATAATGACAGCCGGTTGTAGGTATCTACTGAATGAGATGGGCCGGCTATTGAATTGTATGTAACGTAAATTGATATCGAATATTCGATATAATTTTTATTATCGACTGAGAGTATTCTTTCTACTCGACTTATTGACATGGTAAAGTGGACTTTTATTGTCTGTTGCATTGTTTGATCAGAGCTTTCTGTTTTGATTGACAGATTCTATTTGTTCTTTATAAATACGTTATCATATATCACACCACACCTCATCCACGCATCTGATTGGTGAAGAAATTCAAGAACCTATTCACCGTTTATGAAATATTTCTACTTCCATGTTCAATACTAACAGATGTTCCGAAATCATATATACTTTTTGATAACTCATAAATTTTCCAGCTATTAGCCGCTCATTTCTCAGAAATATTATCAATTATTAAATCAAAAATATTATAAATATTCTTTAAAAACGAAAAAACCGTACACATTTTGGATGGGAATCGAACCCGCGACCTCTTGCTTTTCAGACTAATACACTTCCAACCAGCCCAAGTGGCCAAGCGGTCTAAGGCGTTATGTCTGCGCAGTGTGCATACTTGGAAACTGGGAGGTTATGGGTTCGAATCCCAACATTGGCAGTTTGTCAATTATTTGGAAAAAAAAGGGGGCGGTTAATTGACTAAACTGTCGGCGTATGGACAAGAACGAAGTAACCGGCTATGCTTGAGAAGGTTTTCAGCAGTTTCCTTCACGAACTCCAGATGAATATCGGCATAGTTCCTATCATAGTCGGCTGCAGCCGCATATCCTATCAATTTCTTCCACTCCACTCACATCCTCATATCCTTAGGCATCACAATGGACCTTATGGTCGAAGTGGTCCAGGGCAGCCTCTACAATCTATCTATCTATCGAATACACTTCCAACTAAGCTACCGGAATGAGATATACGTAGAATGTATACCACCTCATTTTGGGGATACCAAAAAACTGGATGTGAAATTTTTATACAAACACAATCATATTTCAAAGCAATTTCGTACCTGAAATCTGGGAAAAAACCTATTATTTTTTGAACCAAATAAAAAAAAAAATCAAATTTCTAAAGTTATGTTTATTCTTTTTTTAAACAAGTCAAAATTTTCTTCTCAAATACATCTGTATATAGAAGTCGTTTGAATATCTTACACCACACACACATATTCTTTTCATTGATGTCACTTTGACGTGATTCAAATCAAATATAAACGAAATTATTTATCACGTCTATTGAGCAACTAACACACATTGATCAATATTATTGACTTATTGAAACCCATTGAAATAATTCAACTTTTGTCATTTCAATAGTATTTCTGTTCTTTCGAAATATCTTCGATATATTCAAATAATGTCTTGAAAACGTCGTGTCCAAGACGTATAGTCCTTTCTAGATGGGTATCATTTTCCGATGCTAATTTTAACACCCAGATAACTCTGTTCCATAGTTTTCCACATTACTATGGATTCGAAATTGAATTTTATGATAGTACTTTTACAGTATATTCGAAAAGTTCATGAAAATCTTTCTCATCCATGTAGAATATCAGTCGGGAATATCAAGGAGACCTTTGTGGTTTTAGCAGGGAACGGCTAATAACTTCAATTTAAACAATTCGGACCTTCAACACCAAAGACAACATTTTATTGTGTTAACAATCACTTTATAACCAATAAGAAAATTGTCTAATCAAGTGTCGGTATATTGACGTATACCGATCTGCAAAGGTTCTGTACATATTTCAAGTTATTTAGGCCAGTAATTTTAACTTATAAAACGAGCTAGTCACGTATTGGAGTTTAGTAATCGGTCTTTAAGTCTTATTTCCGCATAAACTCATTATATACTGTTTATTACGTTTTGTATTATATCTCCATCTATTGGTAATTATTTTTACTTTACTCAGATGGTTTATAACTTGGATAATAGTTTGTCATCTCACATATAGATGCCAAATCAACGAAAGCTCGGTCAACCAGATATTTCTATATCGTGGCAAATTAATTTTTATGTAGCATTGTTATTCACATTTTAAAAGGACGCTACGAATTCGAAACATTGATTATGAAGTCTTTCGTTTTCAAATGATTTTAAAACCGCCATTTAAAACCTTTTGTTGGATGATTTATTATGGTCCAAAATCCTGCCTTAGGAAAACTTTAATGGTTTGATGAAAATTACCACGTTAGGTCGATAAGCCAATACCGATCGTGACGAAGAGGTGGATAAAGAGGGTACAAAGTGTACATTTTAGTTTTTAAATTTCAGAATGTTTATACGGAATCCTTGAACAGAATAGGATCATTAATATTGTAGCAACACACACATTTTGTAATTGCATTTATATAATAAAATAATGGTTAATGGAAGAATATGGTCACACCATTGGACATTGTACGAACACATTGGTCCATAATATTATGAAACTGGATACTTCATAACTACCTATATAATATATAGCAGTATATATAATTGTCTTGAATATTCGATGGGCAAAAATGTAGAATTCGAAAACTATATACGAAAAGTTTTTACAATGGATTCACAACAGAAGATTTGGTCTTCTCAAATAATCCAATAAATTCCGTCTCAAAAATATTCGGCATTCTCATTTTTTCTGAATAAATATCATTATAGACACTTTTTGTTTTTTTTGAAGTTCTTCTTGCATTCGGAGGGCAAATTACCCTTACCAATTCGGCCACAGATGGTATTGTGACCGGATATGTTAATTACATTTTGTATTCCGTCTCAAATGAAGTATATTTTCAATTGATTTAATTTTTCTGAAGATTTTTGTCGAAGAAAGTACACAAAAGTGTTTTAGGTTTCAAAGAAATGATGATATCACTGTATATAGTTTTCAACAGGTTTCTCGTTATAATGATTAAATAAAATAATAATAATAATAATTGTATTTGATGAAAAACCAAACACAACATATGATATCCATTAGAAATGGGAATTTTGCCCTTCAATTTAAGAGAAAATACAATAGAAAATGATCATTTATTCTTAGAACCATTATAGAATACTTTTTAATGGGTTCTAATTCTATTTTACTATACAGGGTGTACCATAAAGATGTAGAAAAAACACAAGAAATGATTCCATCGATCATATTATGATGGTTAACTATCTTAGTACGAATATTTACCGAATATCGCTTTGTATCGCAGATACAGCACATGAAATGTGTCCAAAAAGTCCTGTTAGATATAATACCATGGAAATTTGGATTACAATCGCTTTGGGCCGTTTTTTCACATACTATTCAACGCTGCCGTAGCTCTCACAGCCGTGGTTAGGTAATGAATTAGGTAGCAAACATGATTTTCTACAACTTTACTCCCCCATACATTTTTCGATTGTTCTAATATTAAGAGAGATCTTTTATATTTTGTGTTTTCTTCTTTCTTTATGCCCCCTCTTTTCAAGCATAACCTTCTCAAGCATAGCCGGTTACTTTGTTCTTGTCCATACGTCGACAGTTTAATCAATTAACCGCCCTTTTTTTTAAAATAATTGACAAACTGCCGATGTCGGGATTCGAACCCTTAACCTCCCAGTTTCCAAGTATGCATACTGCGCAGACGTAACGCCTTAGACCGCTCGGCCACTTGGACTGGTCCCCTTGACCTATGCCATTTATTAATAAAATTGGCCTTGCAAATACGAAAGTCATATCGGATATGATATTTTATTTTGATCAGATTAAAATTTTGACCATTAGAGAGTGATTTATGTATTCTAAGGAAATTCGCTAAGCTGACGCAGCTCCTGCATAATGATTTTTTTTTCAATTGCAGCTATCTAACGTATTAATGGTATTTTTATTGTTTTTATTAGTGCTTTAATTAAGTTGATAGAAGTGTACTTGCATAACTAGAAAAATGAAAAAGCTTTTAGTCGATCCTCGTGTTACACATCGACACATCCTCGAATACGATCAGATCAATTTGTTCTTACAATTAATCATAATGATTTCAATAGTCGAATGTCTTCAACACAACTATTTGATATAAATGTAATGTGACTTCTATCTATAATTAGTAATTAGTTTGTTTGTACTAAAGGTTAAAACTATTGTTTTTATACTTCAAGGACCGGATACCAGAAACTATTCGTCATTCATTTCAAGTGATGACGAATGTACTCTGAAATATGACTCTTAAATAATAAGACTATTGAAAAAATAATTGAAATTTTTTCTATTATTTATGATGTGAAAACATCTATTTAGCGAGACAATACCAGATTTTATATGGGGAGTAAAAAGAGATTTCAGATTATAGAATGTGACGTTTTTTTTGTAACAGTCAACTATTTGACAGTCGGCAATCATCGTCACATTGTTAAAATATCCATCTTTGAAACGGAAAAAGATAGAAAAAAAGGTAAATAAATTTTCAGTTTTTTTTTACATAAACATCTTTGGTTTTGCTTTGTATACCGGGTATTTAAGCAATGTACTCAGTTAGTTGTTATTTTCACTTGTTTATTCTATATTAAAATGTTAATAAATTTGGTGGAAGCGCTGAATAGTTAGTCACAACATCATATGTAATATATACATCATATGTTCCCTGCGCTTCCACCATTCATTAAACATACAGGGTATTCGTTTTGGACGGTTACACGTTATTCACGGTTTATCCGGTTTATCCGTGTTAACCGGTTTAGCGAATAAAGAAATTTAATGCACACACTGTGTAAGTAATTATTGTGTAATTGACGAATGAATCCCGTCCCGTATAAATGGAGGTCTATAGTTCTAATCTCAGTGGATTCATTTTTTCTTCACATGTTTAATTTATAACGAATTTATAATATGCTAATTAAAATTCGACATCAAACGTTCATTACTCTCTGCTGTAATTATTATAATAGAGTCTTGTTATTATAGCTCCCAGCAGCAACAGCAACAGCAACAAGCATTTATTATAATAAGGTAAAACAGAACTAATCTAATTTATGTGTCATACCTGAGCGTACACGCGCGTACGATACTCCTACCTTCATAAAACATTGTATTTAATATTAAATAGATTCGTATCGGTACTAAAATAAACTCATTTAAATGACAAAAATTATTAATTCATACACGTGAATACAAAAAGGTAGAATACGAATACTTATTATTTTATCCGACAATTATCATTAATTATCATAAATTATTATTATTATAACTAACCTTCTTTACTCGTCGCCAAATTTTTTGAAAATATAATTTAACTCCTTTCGAAAAAAAACCATAGAGTTCATACAATCCAATAAAATAAGAACTGTTTAACAAAATTTTATCCGATAATTATCATTAATTATCATAAATTATTATTATTATAACTAACCTTCTTTACTCGTCGCCAAATTTTTTTGAAAATATAATTTAACTCCTTTCGAAAAAAAAAAAAACAGAGTTCATACAATCCAATAAAATAAGAACTGTTTAACAAAATTTTATCCGATAATTATCATTAATTATCATAAATTATTATTATTATAACTAACCTTCTTTACTCGTCGCCAAATTTTTTTGAAAACATAATTTAACTCCTTTCGAAAAAAAACCATAGAGTTCATACCATAATCCAATAAAATAGAACTGTTTAACGAATAATGGAGATAAAAAAATAATTATAGGTGAACAATTAATATTCTTTAAAAAAAAAAAAACAATTAAAGTACACGCTCTTTTAGCAAGGACATTCTTGTGCTCGGTACAAAATGATCAGTATATTTGTTTTCATTAGTTTCATAAACATGCTTGTTACTTCAGTATTATACACTCCCGTTCAATGAAATTGAACAGACCTGAAATTAATTAATTTTCTTACATTTCATAAAACTTCTCACTTTTGTAACTCTCTGCAGAATCATTCATTTATAAACAAAGATAAGTAGTATATATTTTTAGTGCGTGAAAAAAGAAATGGAAGTATAGTAAAAAACAATTACTACAAGAATAATCAAAATTGTGAGTGACTGAAACGGTTCGGATCTGTTCAATTTTATTGAACAGGAGTGTACAAATATATATTTATATAGCGCGATAAAATAAAGATTCACTTATGCTAATTAAAATAATTGGTCGCTCATTCGATAACGTTCGATAACACTATTTAAAATTCAATTAAATAAAGTGTATATTATTGCAAAGAATATTTTAAAACGATATTTATCACAGTGTCTAATTTTGTAACTTAGTTTTTACACAACATCATACTCCTTTGTGTATACATAGACGTCATAATACAATACTAATGTTAATTTTTATTAAGGCTATGTGCGATATAGTATGAAAGAACTAGTGTATACTTTCTAGACAAACATGTCATTGTATACTTAATTAAATATTGATATGAAAACTATTAACTCATTTACCAGGAATCGAACCTAAGGCGTTGTCTGAGACGCTATGTCTACTTGGAACTGGGAGGTTATGGGTTCGAATCTCGAAATCAGCAGTTTGTCAATTATTAAGAAAAAAAAGGAGGCGGTTAATTGATTAAACTATCGGCGTATAGTCAAGAACGAAGTAACCGGTTATGCTTGTGGAGGTTTTCTACAGTTTCCTTCACGAACTCCAGATGAATATCGGCATATTCATCTGGATATGCCGATTTCTAGTCTACACACAAAAAGTCCTTCCACTCCACTCACATCATTAGCCATCACAATGGACCTTATAGTCGAAGTGTAACGCGCCCAGGGCAGCCGCTACAATCTATCTATCTACCTATCTACCAGGAATCGTACCCTAGACCTCTGGATTTCTACCCGAGTGTTCTAACTGTTACACCACGGATGTCTCTGGTAAATGAATCAATTATTTCATATCTTTGAGAGTATTACTTTGTTGTCAACATCAACTTATTATTCCACATATTATTATTTGTGAATACTTGAAGCGTCACCATACACTAATGTCCCATTCCATTAAAGTTACGTAAGACGTCATAGTTCAAACTACAGTGGAAGCTTTTAAACTTTGAAACCAAACTATATATTGCATATCTATTTATAAACATTGGCGAAATTATTTAACGTATAACTATAGAGCGTCAATGTGTATAAACTCGTGTGCTTTAAAATATCGTTTAAAATTCAATTAGCAGGAATAAATGCTACGACACAATATACATATTAAAAGGTGCCATTCAAGAATTTAAGCTTTGAACTTAAACACATATATTGATATAAAACATACTCAAATGACCTTAATTTCTCATGGTTACTTGATATTTCTTGTTTTAAGAGTTCGATACCTACCAAATAGATTTATAATACATTATATAAAAACATACCAGGTAAAATATTAAATAGCTAAACAAAACAATGCAATGGATTTGTTGTAGCATTTTGGCTCTTAAGTGATTACAAACAGGACAAAATTCAAATGAACAATAAATCCAACACTAATTTGTCTTTATGAAATTACGTATACAATATTTGTTGGAAACCACTGTTGCATTACTTAACTGACAACTTCTTATCCCTCCTTTTCAGATAAGTTAAGCTAGATCTACTGCGCAACGATTCCATTTCTAAATCCACCAACTCTATTTAAATGTGATGACTGTGATACTCTAAACAAAATACTTAAGTTGATTGGAACTTAAGCATCTACTTGAAAATATAAAATCGTACTATGAATACCACCTTTACCTTGCACGTATATAAAATCTAATAACATTTCGCTGAAGTAACTTATGAAAGTAAATTTAAAGTAATTGTTCAGTGTATGTTTTTTTTCTAAAACATTAGAGAGAAACATTACTGTGTTTTAATTACTGTGCATTAATGCCTAAACAATAGACTTGTAATTGATATCATAGATGGTTAATAGACAGAGCAAAGATTACTTTTAGTCTTCTTATTGTTTGGGAATTCCAACTTATTCGCGTATATAATTGTTATTACCAAAAAGTATGGTCAGAAATATTAACATCAGTTTTCCCTATAGATTACCTGAAAACATATGAAATAACTAAATTTGTCTAAATTATGTCGAAAATATGGGTAATAGCAAAATAATATAAAAGAAGCGTCTTTCTGTATGTTTATCCGCTAACTCCTTCTAAACCACGCAACGGATTTTGAAACGGTTTTCACCATCATGTAGATATTTTTTTCCGGATGGTTTGTATGTATAGTACATCCTAATTACTTGCGTATGTGTAAATATTTAATTTCAAGTTAATACACCAAAGTTACATATCACCTTATTTACATATTATACAATTTTTTTTATACTCTCACATGTGAGGTGTTGTAATAGTGTGAATTTAAGCATATATTTGGCTGTTGTATGTTATCGATTTTCTAAAGTGTAGTAATTAACCGTGTGAAGTCGGGCCGGGTCGCTAGTTACTATATAAGTGTTAAAAATAAAATCGTTTAACCGAGTACGCTGTACATTCTACCTTAAACGAAACACTCTGTATAATAAAATGAAAAGCCACACTTAATATTAAGCACAAAAACATCAACTTAAACCACACAAAACATAGCAATATAATAACTCTACGCTACGAGAAGGTAGCAGCGTTTGGTTGATGAGGTCGTAGCTGTTCACGTAACGGCTACAACCATTTGCATATGATTGTATGACGTAAAGAAACAGATAAAGCACCGACATCTACAACTCTACTACATTTTATTTAAATCATACGTCATCAAACTAAATGGATATGACCCAGTTTCGTTTTTGTTTTTTACAGAAGTTAGTTTTTTAACAAAAAAAATAGAACGAGAAAAACTTTTCGTTTTTCTCTATTTTAATATATATAAAAAAAAATAAAAAATAAAACGAACGCAATGCTTTGAGTTTTTCACACTACAAAAGGAAAATTATAATAATAGTAATCATAAAAGGAGAAAAACTAAATTAATTTGATAGTCATTTGGAAATTAAGGCGTTGTCATTTTTAGACACTGATGTAGATTTTATGAACCAGCTACAGGGAAATTCATTTATTGTCATGTAGATAGAGATAGATAGATTGTGGAGGCTGCTCTAGAGTGGAAGGAATTTTTGTGTATCGACTAGGAATTGGTAGGATGTGCGGCTGCAGCCGACTATGATAGGAACTATGCCGATATTCATCCGAAGTTCGTGAAGGAAACTGCACAAAACCTTCTCAAACATAGCCGGTTACTTCGTTCTTGTCCATACGTCGACAGTTTAGTCAATTAACCCCCTTTTTTTTTCTTAATAATTGACAAACTGCCGATGTCAGGATTCGAACCCATAACCTCCCAGTTTCCAAGTAGGCATACTACGCAGACATAACGCCTTAGACCGCTTGGCCCCTTGGACTGGTATATATACTACATATTTACTAACATACATATATTTATATACAAATTAATGTAATTTTGAAAGAACAAAAAAATTTTGAACTATTATATTTCAAAAACAAAACGGTAAAACAGGAATTTTTTCAAATTTTTTTAATAAATATTTATCTTTAGTCTTCTAGTTTTTTTTTTTCAAATTCTGTCGAGTATTTTTTTTGAATACAACAGAAAATAGTTGTTTGACATGCTTCTAAAGAGAGCAAATGATTACTTTGTTATTAATTATCTCGCTTTCTAAACGGTCAAAAATTTTGAAACTGCGGGATATATTAGAAAAAGTGATTTGTAGGTGATTCCATGCTGGAACTCCCTTAAGTCTGATTACGTGGTGTTCGAATGCACTTGTTCCTTACTACCTGCTATGAGATTTTGAGATTCTTAACAACTATTTTGTCAAATTCGACCTTCGAAAGGATTAATTTTGATAAATGCTAAATCACGATAAATGAATTTCCCCATAGTCGCGTCATATAAAACAAGCCTTTACAATTTTTCTTACTAATGGATGAAGGCTATGTGATGGGTGAGTTGTGTTATTACTTCCTGCTTTTTGTTATGTGCTGCTAAAAACTAATGGAAACAGGTGCGTAGCTGTGGGGTGTTTTCATAGTCACCCACCGAAATTTATAAAATATTATATTTTTCAAAGTATAAATGACATTTATACAGAATAATTTAATATATGCAATTTTTTTGTAAATATTTTCTCATCAAACATCCCTTTGAAAAGGTTTCTATGGCTACGTCCATGCACATGGATGGATACACAATGATTATACACTTAACTCTCATGTTGTTCTCATTTGGCCAAGAAAGTGGTGTTTTTTTTTTAAATGACTTTTATTTAAAGAAGTTAGGAATAAAAGCGACGCCTGAGGTGCGAAGGGAAACTTCCCATGTTAATGTACAGCGTATGATGTTAGTTATATAAAACTTTACAAAAATATATTATATTAAACTTTGGCGCTCATTCGAAAGTCGTGAATGTCATGTGCAGTGCACAATTCAAAAACAATGTTGTATGTTTTTATCCTATAATGTGGCCGCATTGTGCATATTCATTTATTTAAATATATTTTTTTTAAATACCGTATTCATGATTTTGATGACGTTTGGCACATGTCACCAGTAACGTTACGCCTACATGTAAATAAAATTTGATAATTTTCTGATCGCTATATCATGATCAAAAATAATAATTCATTATCATTCGGAATATCTCCATTTAAGCCCATGTTAAAAGTTAATAATTCAACATTTTATAGCCTTTTAAAAAAATTAATTTTTTTAAGATTGCATTTTTTAAGAAATAGTCACAACTATTATTCGGGACAGTTTATCTAAAAACACGTTATCCAAAGAAATATTCAGCAGCACTATTTAGAATTAAACACACCGTTTATTATTCACCTCAATGCGGGTTCGTTTGTGGATCTTTTGGAATTGTTTTTTCGGGCTGAGTCTTGAAATTTTGAAATTTTCACACCTAAATGGTTTGAAAGAAACACTTTCTGAGATAATAATTTTGCAACACTATAATTATAAAATTATATATTATTTCTGTTACACACTGTATATAATATGTACGAATAAAATTTCTATATGTGAAAAATGCCTTCTCATTGTTAAAGTTTATTGATGACTGACAGGAAAAAGTAGGTCACTACGTTTAAAGAAAAGAAAATATTATTGAAAATCTGTTTTTCATGCTATCATTTATATATATATATATATATATATATATATATATATATATATATATATATATATATAAAGCTCGATTCTCATACATAATATAAAGAAAAACCCCTTTGAGATTTTTGTTAAATTGAAGAAAATTCTATTGTTTTCTACATTTTCCCATAAAAAAAAACATCATTTTCCCATACAAACATGTATAGGCTATATATTGAATTTTTTACAAGTTTATTAACATAAAAACGTTGGTCAAGGACTTATTACACAAGAATTTATTTTATATATCAACCAATCCAGATGTTTGTATGTACGTGTATTGTATAGGTATAGTACTGTATAGTTTTATAGTTAATATTTTATTTATTTATTAAACATTGATTCTCTATTAGAAATGCTTTTGAAAACGGTCTGTATACTTTATTACAGAGGTGGGCAGGAGATGACTCGGCCAAGCTCTGAGTGAGAGGTAGGGAAGAGAGATAGAGTTAATACAGAGTAACCTACCAATTATTAATATTTTCTTTTTTTAATTAAAACATTTTCTGAAAAAAATATAATAATACCAAATCTTTTTTATGGTCACTATTATACAAAGTAAATAATACATGCAATCATTCAATACATACTCTGGAATTTTGGGCTGGTAATTAGGGTCATAAAATGTACCTTTTTAGTATATATCATATTTGTGTATGAATAAAATAAAAATATATAAAAAATATATATATAAATCTTTCGAACCTTTAAGTTTACCGCTGGACCATTGTAATAAAAAAGGGAAATTTTTGCAAAGGATAATTTAAATAGAATTAAAGTTTTGGAAATTCCAAATGATTTTTCTAAATATTTTACTATTCATATCCGAGAAGAACTAATAAAGAATTATTTACCTGATTTAATTATTTTTTCTTCGTATGGAGTATGCTCAGTATAGTGTCATGGGAATTTGATGAATTAAGTTAAATTTTACATAAAGTGGGAATTTGAGTTCTTCGAGTTAGTCTACTTTCAATTGAAAAAGTGAAAAGTACTATTTGTAGTAGTGGAAATTATTTTTCGTATAATTTGTTTTTCAAAAAAAATAAAAGTAGTGAATTTAATAATGGAGAAGACATCGCAAGCAGTCTTGGATAAGTTCAGATTATTATTATTATTATTGTTATTATTATCATTATTGTTATTATTATTATGTTTTTTGGTGTATCTCTCCATACTGTAAAAGATATTATTTAAACAATAAATATTTTATAAAACTATTTCTAAATTGATTGAATAAATTATTGGGCAATAATCGGTAGAGACAACCTGTATTCAAACATCGTTCCGTCTTGCTTCAAAACATACCTTCTTTACTTACTCTCACCCAGCTTATGGAGAGCTCGTAAGGCTCAGACGAGCTGTCTGTGCCCACCTCTGCTTTATTATATATTGTATAAATAGAATTAGAAGTATGACGTCACCACACATAAAGTTTTAGAATAGTGTTGTAACGTCATTAACAATATCCATGGCACCACCACAGTTGGTGCACCACTCTCTGTGGTTACCTCTGTCCTACCCTGAGAAGTAGTCACAATATTATTTATTGCACATTGTATATTTATCATATTACCTATATATATATATATATATATATATATATATATATATATATATATATATATATATATATATATATATATATATATATATATATATATTAAGTATCATATTATACATTTAATAAGTTTATATAATATTACCTATAAGCATGAGATTGCGGGGACCTAGAACGAGCTAGAACTTCTCTTACTAACTTGAATCAGACTCATGGTACTCAAATTTACAACTGTATAAAATGAGAAATGAAAATTTTGTTAATGTATGAATTGAGAAGCGGAAATTTTGAAATGTGTTTGTCGGACGTTAAAATGAACCTGATTTTCGTATTGTTTGGGTCATAATTATCCTAGAAAATGATTATTATTAAAATCGAGAATAAAAATTTTCTTAACTTTTTTCGCATTTTTTCCAAGGGGTACGTACCCCTTAACAAAATCGCTAAAATTGATGGAAAATTTTATGTCCCCGATTTTAATAAAAACTTCGTTTTAAGCTAATTTGGACCTAGCGAAAACGTTGCCGTTGTTTAAAATACGATACGATTAACGGTTTTCAAGATATCTAACTCATAGTGCTAAAATTTAACACTGTATGAATTGAAAAGGAAAAATTTTTAAATGTGTAAGTCGGATGTTAAAATGAACCTGATTTTCGTACCGTTTAGGTCAAAATTACCCTAAAAAATGGTTTTTTATTAAAATCGAGAACAAAAATTTTTTTCATTTTTTTCACATTTTTTCCAAGGAGGAAAACCTTATGTCCCCGATTTTGATAAAAACTTTGGTGTTGGTTAAAATACCGCACGATTAACGGTTTTCAAAATATCAGATCCATAGTTGGTCGGACGTTAAAATGGACCTGATTTTATTATAATTGATTAATATTTTTATTCAATCTCTTTTACATTTTTGTTCTATCTCTTACGGTTTCAAAGATGGTCAATTTTACCCAAACATGGTCTGATTTTGCCCATTCACACACTTACTTTTTAGCTTTAGAACACACACACACAAAATTTCCGCTCGTTATCGATTTTAGTTTTTGAGTTATCGTGTCCACAGACGGACGGACATGGGGAAATGGCCTATGACCTATTCCAAAAATTTATGTCTACGATCAATAATTTCAAGCATTACAAAGTCGAGACTAAACTTAATATACCCAGCGTATATTTACATATACCGGGTGAAATAAGATTACTGAATGTATACAATCGACAATTCAAACGTGTGCAATGGTTCGATGTGCCGCAGTTTCATGGTGAATGAGATCACCTATCACTACCCCATCACTACTCTATTCTCGTATGCACACGTCTACTTCACGTGAAAATCCATTAGTATACTTTAAAAACACATAGTTTTCTTTCATCACATATTGATCGGCTGCCGTTCTAAACAAATTGAAATCATAGAAATTGACAGAATTCATTTGCGTTACCAACGACAAACAGATGGAAAAATGCAATTTAATCATTTTTCATACAGAAAATATATCATATACATATTGTCTAGAAAACTAAACGCATAAGAGTGCGTTGAACCAAGTTCTAGAACAATTGGCCAAACATTTGCTATAGTGCACAATATTAACATTAACCATTCTGATATAATTTTAACTCCCTTAGTCTCCAAAATTAATTAAACTATTGAGCTAATATGAAATTTATAGAACAAGCCCCACTTTATCATAAAACTTCCATAGAGTTTTATTCATTTTTGATGTTTTCTACTACAAAATATCGTTAATTTCTCTGACTGAGCTTTCAAAACCTTACAAATTTAAACTTTTACGTTAATATAGAAGTTTGAAATTTCTCCGAATTTTAACTGAAGATTCTCCTAGTTCTATTATTTATGTATAACCAAAATTTTGACTTTTAAACTTAAAATTAGTTTGCAACTAACGTTTCGCAAAAAAAATATTTAACATTTTTTGACATCAAATGCTTGACAAACAAAAATTAATAATACAATGGCATCAGAAATGATAGTGAAAGATCATATGCATAGTACTACCATAACATCTAAGGTAGCTCAGTTGGTAGAGCATTGGTCTAGAATGCCAGAGGTCGTGGGTTCGATCCCCATCCCTAGATGTGTATGATTTTTCATATCAAGCATTTGATGTCAAACAAATGTTATCAATGTTCAGACATATTACTTAAATGTCAAAGTAAGTAAACGCTAGTCGCTTCCGTTGGTATAATATAACCGAAAGGCAACCATACTAACAATGGAAATAAATAGACGCTAGTTTACAAAAAAACAATTTGAAAAATATGTTAAAAATATTTAAGTCTATGTGATTTGATCCTCATCTAAATCGGAATAGTTTTATTGATGGAGTGTTCTAGAAAACGAGCGTGAACTTTGATCCTTTTTTCTATATTCCAATTATGATTTTGGTCGGGTATAATTTACAGCATAATTACCTTTACCTTCCATGTAATTCGAGTATTATTTCAAATTATGTTTCTATCTATACGAGTAAATTGTTTTCTACCATGTAATATAATATATGACTTCTTAGTACAGGGTGTCAAGAAGCAAGTACAATTGTTAAATCAATAAAGCATTTTTATACAGTTCCTAAACATTCCAATAGCTTGGTTCATCATACATCAGTCGAAAATATATTTTTTATGGTCCAAAATTCTCTACAAAATGGATCTTCTAGAATTTAACTTTTTCCATCTTTTTCACATTTTCTAAATTCTTACAATGAATGAAGTACCTACTTTTTATTAATGTCGGAATATGTAGGTTAGAAGTTTGCCTGATCTGTGATACTTGCTAGATATATTTATAGCAAAAAGTTTTCAAATTACCAAAAGGAATATGATATTCTACTACGGATACAGGAAGTTCGGAAGAAATTGTGCAAAAATCAAATTAAACATTTAGTTTTGAAACTTTACGTAGATAAAAAAAACAATCATTTATAATAATTCATAAATAAAACAGTCGGAAAACTTCATTCTGATTTTGAGGGTATTTGTTGTTTTTTTTAGCCAGTCCAAGTGACGGTGCTGGGAACTGGAAGGTTGCTGGTTCGATTCCCAATACTGGCATTTTGTCAATTAAATTAATTTTTTTTTAATAATGGGGTGATTAATTCACAAAACTGTTGGCCTATGGGGATGAATGAAATTACCCGGCTATGCTTGTGAAGGTTTTCTTCAGTTTCCATTCACAAGCTCCGGATGAATAACGACATAATTCCATCAAAGTCGTTTACAGCCGTACCAAATTCCTAGTCTACATACAAATTGCTTGCGCTTTAAAGGTCGGTAAAAAAGGCCCAGAAAGGACTATTTGGCAGGCTTCGTCTTTTCCCTACGATGGTATGTTCTGAACAATTTATTTAAAAACAAAACACTCTCCAGGGCGAGCTCATGTTCACCAACAACTGTGTCGTTTACTGATTTATACCATTTCTTAATAATTAATTGCACAATTATTCTCGAACACTTAGTACTTTACCTGTAATATTGTAATATCATATTATATAGAGTAAAACGAAAGTATATATATATATATATATATAAGTATATATATATATATATATATATATATATATATATATATATATATATATATATATATATATAAAATATAAAGTTATATATAGACCAAAATAATCTTTGTGAATTTTATCTAAATGAGGAACACCTTCCTTCATATTTTATCAATTCTTCCTTCATATTTTATTCAATTTATCCTTAGACATAATCCTTAAAGAGAAATTTAATATTCATATTATTAAAAAAAAAAAAGTTTAGTAAATTATATAAAAATTTAATACAAACTAATTTTTTGTAAATTTGTACCCTCTCGTGTATATTATACCAATGGAAGTGACTAACATTTACTTAAATTGTCATTTAAGTAATATGTCTGAACATTGATAACATTCTTTGACTACATACAAATGCTTGATATGAAAATATGGTGTACAAATTTATGTAAATAGTAAATAAACAAATTAATAATACATCAAGATAGTGAGAGATCATATGCATTCCACTACCATAACATCTCAGGTAACTCAGCAGTAGAGCATGGGTCTAGAATGTCAGAGGTCGTGGGTTCAATTCCCATCTTAGAAGTGTATTACTTTTCATATCAAGCATTTGAATGTTCACCAACTAATTTTGCATAAAATTTCTGGAAAACTTCCAACATTATACAAAGGGGCGGTAAAGAGGAGGCCAAAGCCTGACAAGTATGCTTTTGTGGGCTTTTTTTTTACCAAAACATTATACAAAATGTATAAAAACGACATATTTCCGAAATTTTAAACAATATTGAAACGTGTCACTTGTGAGAGGACCATTTTTGTGAGTATATTATAAGTTTGTAATAGTTAAATGTTCTACATTTACGAATATCCGTCTGTCCACCCCAATTCGTATGATCAATGATGTTCTGTTTCAAAATTGCGGTTTGGAAAATAACCTAAACCTTTTTTGTGGCTCTTTTCATTTCTATAAACTGTCGAAGTTATCGAACAAAGGATAAAACAATATATAACAACTTCCAATAGTTTATCAATAAATCCATAGACATGATGGAGGGACATCCGGTATATAAAATAACATATAAAGCAAATCAAATATAAAACATAATACGACTGAAATCTGATATTTGATAAAATAGCTTTATTGAATAGCAAAATTGTTTTGTGTAAAAAAAAAACCACTTTATAAGCTTCAAAAGCTTCAAAGAATCCGCCGTTCAGTAGCAACTCCTACAACCGGAACGCATTCAATCAAACAATAAATAGTATAAGAATAATATAGTCTCAATAAAAATACATACAGGGTATTACCAATTCACATGGTAACACTTCATTCGTGGCGGATTGAAGAGTTTATACAGATTAAGTTTATACAGATTGTTAAATTTAATAAAAAAACATTCCAAATGTCTCAAAAACTACTTAACTGATTACACTTGGCACGTTTTTAGTAGTAAGTAAGTGGCTCAATTTGATGTAACTAGATTTAATTCAATTATTCCAGAGGCGGCATCCTATATAGATTTTTTTTTTTAAATTCAGTACGCCACTGATTTTTTCTAAGTTTTATATTATTTTTAGGTTGAGTAATTAAAAATACAATTTTTTCCTCTCTTGCATTTTCTATCTATCTTGTTTACTTTTACGAATGTTTGTATTCCATTTAAGGACCGTTGAGTGTATATGTACAAACTCATGAACTATAATCTACTTCGTCAGCTTATTGTACTGAAACATGGGATCTATAACATTAATGCATGAAAACATTTGTCCTATCTACATGATATCATCACACACAAACAACATATTTTTAGCGTGTAAATAATTGTTTGAGATTATTTACATACCGCTATCGTGTAAATACCATCAGCATGATGGTATTATGATGTAATATACAAACAAATATAATATTATTTATTGGTGTTTATTGTCTGTGAATATATAAAACTATATCCAATAAACAAACATCGAATCGATCATTTTTTATTATTATTTACAATCGTTATCGATGGGTTGGTTGTCTGCTTTACTTTATATATTAAATAAATGATTTTATGTCAATATAGGCACAAACACTTAGGTACTTCTCGTCACAAATGTCACAAACGCCAGTGTATTATCAAAGTTGTTTTATGTTAATATCTCTAGGCAAATTATAAAACAGATAGTGCACCAGTAATCTTCCACAGTTGCATCCGGTTTAGCTTCAGTGCATCGAGAGATAGCCTGCTAGTTGCATTCCAAAACAGTACTTTCCCGAGCTTCTGCTGGGGTATATATTCCCAGTGATCACGGTGTTTAGTATTTATCCATTCGTTGATCACCTGTTTACATGCAGACTTTGGAATTCCTAAAATAAGCTCTGGACCAATGAAGGCTATTCCGACTTCCCTTCTTTGCTAACGTATCTGCTTTTTCGTTTCCTTCGAAACCACTGTTACCCGGCACCCAGATCAATTTAACATAGTTCCTCAAGACTATCTATCCTTGACCACCCCTGAGGTGATCTCAGTTGAAGACAAGGCTTTTATAGGAGCTTGACGACTGTCAGAGATAATACCTACGTTCTGGTTTAAGTAGCCTCTGTGTAGGTTTTCACGGACGCAAGCCAGTATGGCGTAGATTGTCACCTGAAAACTGTGGCATATTTCCCCAAGTTGAGGCTTATATTTGCCTTGGGTCTTTCACAGTAAATTCCCGCCCCGGTCCCTTCTCCAGTTTTGGAGCCGTTTGTATTCCAAACGATTCTTTTCTTGAGTTAGGATGAAAGACAACAGTGAAAGGTTTTGAGAAGGAGACTGACAAGTTAGACAGTGGGTCCTGAGAGAAACACACTGTACTTAGACTTACATAATTTTCTTTCTGCGGAAGCAACTTTGATGCGCTCTAAGCATAAACACTTTGCCTAGTTGCGTCAGTGCTGCCTCTCTAATGTAGACATAATAGAGTTCGAAAATAGTATATGTCAGGTTTGTGTCTTTGATACTGGTTTCAAACTTCGTCATTTTGTGGCCCAATTCGAGTATTGGGCCTTTGATTTAATTAATGTATGGCACACAAACACATTAAATGCATTCACAATTTAATTAAATGAAGCTTTTATCGTATCGCCTGCCTCTCTTTGAAATATAAAATATAGTCTTTATACATCACAACCACGCAAACTATATAGGAAGCAAGCACAAATCAAATTTGTAAAATATGAATTATTTGAACTTTGTTCGAATAATATTATAGAAACTATTTGTGTATACAGTGTGGTCCACGCAAAAGAACCCAAAACAGTTTTCTTTTTGTTCATGAAAACTTCGTTTGATGCATATGACATATATATAAAACTGAGAGTTTGTACATACACACACAACGGTCATAAATCTGAAATAATGTGCATTGTTATCAGAATATTTTACAGAAATACTAGTCAACAAACGATAATCAATTACTAAAATTTCAAGTTTAGTTATCTTTGTTAAATATATTATATATATAAAGTTGAGAGTTTATACATATACACACAACGGATTCTAAAATAGAATGAGTATCTATAAGCGTCTTAAGCGTCAAAATAAAAGTGAGTAATGTATGCTACATGTTAATGTATGCAAAATATGCGCTTATATAGCAGCTTTCACTTCACAAAAATGATAATTGGTGTGACGCTCAAAGCTCCGATGCTTCAGATTTGTATAATATTATTATCGTTCTAGGAAAAGCGTTCTAAATTTGTAATATTAATATACATGGAGAATGGCAAAATGGCAAACTACAATTGGCATTTATTTTACATTGAAAGCATTCAGGTATACATTTTCACATATCTGCTTCCGGTATTCGATACATATATATAGTATTTCAAACGATCGTGGACTCTCAATAATGGCAATACATGACATCCTAGGGAACCCACACACAAAATTATCAAATGTAATATTGATGATGACGATACGATGCTGAATACCACTTTAATATTTGATTCAATTTGATTTGGCGAACTGACAAACGCAACCATATTAATAATAATAATAATAATATTATTAAGGACGTTCATACATTCGGATTGATAGTAGATAACAAATTTTTTTAAGTGAATTGAGTAGATAGATAGATTGATTGGGGTCTAAAAACTATTGCACTTCGACCTCATGGTCCATTGTGCTCCCCCTTCTACCTCAGCCTGACGAGACTCGTTTGTCCCATATGTTGGCAATAGCCAGGAGCTTGATTATCAGGTCACATATACACGTGAACGTCATAACAACTGTCAAATGAAGTCAAATCAATGTCTAATTTACATTTACTGATATTTTACAATAAATACTTTCAAAATATTTAGGACAAATAAAAAAACAGGTTATAAATCGTTAATAAGATGATTCATATACTTTACAACTTTTTTAAAAATCCTAAATCCTAGTTTTATTAAAGATAGTACTCATTTGGTTCTTGCGTAGTCAAATGAACGTCCTTAAGTGGGTTAAATTTTATAATTAATATTCCTTTTTGTATACAAATAATCAAATTACATCAATTCATTGGGCGTTATACAACAATCTGATTATAGAATATTGCTACTATCTATTGTTTAACCTTTAACCTTTTCAAAAAACCGTTCGAGTCATGCGAAAGCAAAATACATAGGATTTCTGCACGATGGAAGTGAAATAATGTGGCATTACCTTCGATTAATTAATAACAAAAAAATAATAGTCTCACAAAATGAACCACAACATACCTCTAGTAATCCACTGATTTGGTTCCACAGTTTCAACACTCATTAATTATATCATTCGAAGCGAGCTCGCTAATACTTCAATATTTACCGAATATATGGGAGGTCTCTAGTCTAACGTGCGTACTTATGTACGCACGTAAGAAGTTATACTTCTTTTTAAATAAATTATTACAATAATATTAAATAAGGTCATCACTACTATCCAAGACACAAAAGTTTAATAAAGTGATACAGTATTGTTTTGATAAAGAAGTAAGAAGTGTTTTGTAATCATAATTTGATTACCACAATTTCGATTTTATTCTCACTATTGGGTATTTATGTTACAATTGTGGGCTTCATATCTTGAAAACTGTTAATCATATCGTATTTTAATCAACAGCATCGTTTTCGCTAGATCCAAACTAGTTTACAACGAAGTTTATATCAAAATCGGCTGCAAAAAAAATTTCTTCAAATTTTGATATTTTGTTAAGGGGTACCCCTTGGAAAAAATGCGAAAAAAGTGAAAAAAAAATGTATTCCCGATTTTAATCAAAAATCATTTTCTAGGGTAATTTTGACCCTAAGAGTACGAAAATCAGGTTCATTTTATCGTCCGACCAACACATTTCAAAATATTCCCTTCTCAATTCATACAGTTTTAAATTTTAGCATTATGGGTCTGATATCTTGAAAACCGTTAATCGTATCGTATTTTAACTAACACCATCGTTTTCGCTAGGTTCAAATTAGCTTAAAACGAAGTTTATATCAAAATCGGCTGCAAAAAAATTTTCTCCAAATTTTGAGATTTTGTTAAGGGGTACCCCTTGGAAAAAATGCAAAAAAGTGAAAAAAAAATGTATTCCCGATTTTAATCAAAAATCATTTTCTAGGGTAATTTTGACCCTAAGAGTACGAAAATCAGGTTCATTTTATCGTCCGACCAACACATTTCAAAATATTCCCTTCTCAATTCATACAGTTTTGAATTTTATCACTATGGGTCTGATATCTTGAAAACCGTTAATCGTATCGTATTTTAACTAACACCATCGTTTTCGCTAGGTTCAAATTAGCTTAAAACGAAGTTTATATCAAAATCGGGGACATAAAATTTCTCTCCAATTTTTGCGATTTTTTTACTCCATTTCTCATCGATTTACAATCGTGATCAATGAGATTATATAGATTTGATTTGAATTGCTACATTTGACGATAATTTTTTTTTGTAAAAACTAGGTATTTTAAAATAGTAAAAACCGTTTTGGTCAAAATAAAAATATCCCACTTACCTTGGTGTCCTTTGCATAATATAATTTACGTCCCTTTAATTTGAAATATCGGCGTCTCCATCGTTGAAACGACCACGTTTGTTTCATTAAATATCCTTCTTTGATTGCCGTCTGAAATCGAAATTTATTAAATTAGTACAAAATGGTAAAGATTTTGGCAAAAAAAAAAAACAGGAATTTAATCCTGTTTCTGCCAATCAAAATCGACAGCCCTCAACACTTACTACACATATTATATTGCAAAATTTTTTCTGGAAAATATCCTTCGTAATGTGTGGCAAAATGATTAAAAAAGTTAATGATATCTGCGGATGAATTTTTTCGAAATTAAAATAATGGCAAAGAGATAAAATTGTTTTTCCAAATTGGAAAAGGAATCTGCTTAAACCTGAAAATTTTTCTAAGCAATTTAAAATTAATTTGGCTAGAAACCCTCATGTCCTGTATGTCAAAACTAATTAAGATTATTCTAACAAACTGCTCTCGTCCCTGGTCGAATCCATCGCTGAATATTAAAAACCAAAGATATTATTACAAACAAATTTATTTTTAAACAAATTATGTAATTCATTTTGTTTTTAAATTCCATTAAGACGTTTACAATATTTCTTTAGATGTTTCAGTTTTTAGACACTAAACGATTTTTTTATTTAGGTTTATTTTTGTAAACAGGTCAAGTATGAGTTTGACCGCAACATTGAGGGCATCGATAATTTGAAATTCGACATCCAGAAAATTTCATTTATACCGTGCTTATATATATATATATATATATATATATATATATATATATATATATATATATATATAGCTAGTATAATATACTAGCTAAATTCCGTTTTTCGGCGTTGAAAAAGGAAAACCACTGTTGGAGTCGATGATGTCTACTGAATTATTCAACTTCGTTAATTTTCCCGACACTGAATTCGCCGGTATTGCCCGTGAAAAGCCACTCTTTTTCCCCGGCGTTGAAAAAGAAAATCCACTTTTGGAATCGATAGTGCTACTGAATTATTGAACTTTTCCCGACGCTTCCGCTAATATTATTTTGTTTTCACATAACCTCCGCCAAATTATATAGTTTGTTAATAGCTTAATTACTGCACCATCTATTGGATGCTAGCATATCTATGTGTCAATAATCTCAATCGTCCAAGTCGTTCAGAAATTACACGCTTTCTAAAAAAGCACCAACGACTTAAAGATATTATAAGTTTAGACCCAACTATGTAACGATTAAAAATATTAATCGTCAAAATAAATTGTTGGTGTTGGCGTTCATATAATCATCTAATTAGTCCATCCATTTTCGCCCTTCCATTCGTCCAATTCGTTCTAAAGCCAGAAAATGATTGGAAAGTTCATGAATGGGCAAAATTGTGGCTCACTTAGAGAATCTTTTTAGATACAACACCCTAAAATAGAATACATATTCTATATTCACTAATACACGATATGATAAAATTTTCTAAAGCACAAAAAATTTTATAAAATATGTAAATTGTTTTACATAAATAATACTCAAAACTGGTCTGGCTGGTGGGTGGTTCGGGGTGTATGGGTTGGGGTGGCTTACACTGTAGGTCGATGTGGGTATTCAAATGAAAAATATGACTTTGAATGTGCTTTTATCTGTATGAAGCTTTTTGTTTTAAAACTATGTATATTTATAGCAACAATCAATTTTAATCCAATAATATTTTCTTCATATTTATTTTAAACGTTTACATTTACAAAAACATGTAAAAATGTTAACTAATTGAATTAAATTGTTTAAATACTCTATATATATCGAATTTACTTACAGTTTATTGTTTTTTGATACAAATGATTTTTTTATACACATATATGTACCTATATATATATATATATATATATATATATATATATATATATATATATATATATATATATATAATATATATATATATATATATATATATATAATATATATATATAATACTAGCTGACCCGGCGAACTTCGTACCGCCTAATAATTAATAAATATTGTGTTTAATAATTAGCCGAGTCTTCTATCTTTCTATCTATGCATCTATCTATCTACCTATCTCGCTATTTATCTATCTCTCTATCTATCTATTGATCTATCTATCTTTCTATCTATTTATCTCGCTATTTATCTATTTATCTCGCTATTTATCTATCTACTTTAAAAAAATAGATATCTAGCTATAAAAAAATAGGGGTTGGTGATAGATGGGTGAAAATTTAGGGTTGTATGTATTTTTTAATGCCACATATTTTAAACAAAAAAAAATAAAAAAATTTCCCAAACCACCACCCTTATCACTTAGGGGTATGAAAAATAGATTACGACCGATTCTCAGACCTACCGAATATACATATAAAATTTCATAAACGTAGATCAAGCTATAAAACCTATCAGTTTAATTTACTTCTTATACAAACGACTTCAACACACCACTTGTGAGAGGATATAAAATTATATACACGAAACAAAAAATAAAAAAAAATGTTTAGGGTGGACTACCCTTATCATTTTGGGGTATGAAAAATAGATTACGACCTATTCTCAGACCTACCGAATATACATATAAAATTTCATAAACGTAGATCAAGCCGTTTCGGAGGAGTATGGCAACGAAAACTGTGACACGAGAATTTTATATATTAGATATATATATATATATATATTTATCATTGTTTAATATAAATTAATACTATTCAAAATTGCTTTCATTTTGTATAAATAATTGTCACGAAGCCAATTTTAAATCATTTTCAAACTATACTGAAATAATGAAAATTTATTATATAATTTGTAACACATTTAAATACAGAGTGGTCAGCATAAACTGTTCGGAAACATTCACACCATCATTCACATGCCGTTACAAGTTCGATCTGACTCAAAAATATTTGTATTCTTCGTGATTGGAGTGTGATTGGACTGGGACTTAACTGTGACCAATACTATGAATATACACATTGTTTCTTAACATGATAATATTTTACCAGACCGAGATCTCGAACCGTGATCGACACTATAGTATGGATCGACCCTTAAAATCACCAAGGTCGTCGTTTTATTCGAACACATCCTAAAGTCAGGAAACGATAATTTTGTAACATCTTGTACATGCGTGTAGCATTATTTATTATTTAAACTTTTCATATAAAATACTATACAGACCGTTTTCAAAAGCATTTCTATTAATAAATAAACAAAATATTAACTATAAAACTATACAGTACACCTATACAATACACATACATACAAACATCTGGATAGCCGATACTTTATGCGTATGATTGTTTGTTTGTCATTTAAGAGTGGGGATATTGTGATGCACATACTAAAGTTAAGAATTCAATAAACATATTTCACCCACTATTATTATCACTCATTACATGTGTACTGACTGACTTCACACAGTAACCACACGGCCAGCAGCCAGTATTAAATCATATTTAACACATTGATTCTCTATTGGAAAAGCTTTCCAACACACACGGTAGAACTGATATTAAATCAGTATGGTATGGATACTTAAAATAACGAATTATGGACATCAATTTTTGTATGATTACTTACCTGAGCTGTGCGTGTTGGTGCGTGTACCTTATCTATATATTGGTAATAAATTATAGTAATTTGTTCAATAATTGTGCGTGAATATACATACATTAATTAATTAATATTTATTTGAAAAAGAAATAAATAAATAAAACACTTATTCATATTTTGTTATATTGAATAAAAACAAATAATACAAGTGTAGGTACAGGGAGTTTCAAAATAGAGTGTGTTACAAAATATACTTTGATTGAACTACTATTGGTAAAAACTTTCGATTCAAGAATAAAATTATCAAAACAGTGTTCTTGAAAAAACAGTGTTTAATCGAATTGTTTTTGTTAAACGTTTTTTTTTTGTATTGATGAAAGTTCTACAATATATAAATATTTCTATAGTCCATTAAATGCGTAAAAATTCGTACACAATAAATCTTTCGAGAACCTTCTATTTCTTAAATAATCTACAAAAAAATAAGGTTAATTTCAAAAATTAACAATTTCGAATCTGATCACAAAAATGAAATGATGTACAGAAAACTTGTAAATTCAACTAACGTGAGTTAATTGCTATGTCTTACAGTTTCAAAGATGGATATTTTCCTACCTGACCCGTGGGAAACCCGGTTCGATTTTGCACATATCATGAAACTTGACCTTAATTTTTAGTTTTAGAAAATACATACAAAATTTTAGCTCGTTATTTCTTTAGGTTTTTCATCTATCTTGTCTACGGACAGGCGATTGTGAAGTTATGAACTAATTAGGTCATTTTATGAACACCTTTACCGAAAATTTTAATTTTTCGATCAATATTTTCAACGAAAGGTTTTTCTCACAATACACAAAAAAGTCATCACATAGCACGGTATTGTCTCACGTCTACAGTACTTTGCTTTACAGAAAACATTAGAGCCGATTTTTTGGGCCACTGTATCTCAACAACCAAAAAAGCTTCGAAGCTTAAATTTAAAATGTAGCGTCAGATAAAATATTATGAAATTCATTGGTGTAGGCGGGAAATGTTTAAGGTCCACAATATTAAAGTATTAACTAGTTTTTTACCTCTTTTGAGATAGAAAAAAACCCTATTTACATTAGTATTTTAATTTAATTTTGTGTGCTTATTATATTATACCATACTTATTATATAGACTAACTGAAACCAGTTGAAAACTTAATCATACATTACAGGTTTCATGTTCATCATACTGAGGAAATGTATGAAATTATTGATATCTGCCGAGTTTAAACGGTTTTTGCCTGTGTACCAACTTGATTTTATCCGAACTTTACATTTTGTGATTCTCTGTTACCAAAGCTTCCCATACAATTTATTTAACGCTTACATCATAATTAGCTAGAATTGGTCTCAGAACCGTTTCTAGGAGTGCCGAAAGCACAATAAAATATAAAATAAAACAATGGGTGGTACACGAGTTCAATCGTTCTTGGGTAAAAAATACTCATGGCCAAGATTATGCAAAAGCTCTTATAAAAACCTTTTAATGGAAAAAAGCCTTTGAGCGTTTACAACGGGGAAAAAACCAATTGAGGATACTTATTGGCCTTCTTACTGGCCCCACTGCAAACTCAATAAATATCTGCACAAACATGTGAAATACGAAAGCTTGTCTCTCAAAAGGCACTATTATTTGAGATGGTCAGATATCCAGCCAGAAGAAATCAATGAGGGTCGACGCCAAGGGACCTAACGTTTCGCAAGACTATAGGACTCCTGGAAAACCTACCTTTGAAGGAAAGGAGGTGCAATAGATCAAATTGGTTGCGGTACTAAAGCTCTTTAAGAATGCCAAAAGAAATATATTATCCTTAATTTTGTTTGTCTTATATCTCGTTTACAACGATAATCTTATCTAAACCCAAGCATTATATTTGAGATAAAAAATCTACCCTGCATAGAAAACTTCTTATAGATTATATACTACTACTTTTCTTGGCTTATTGGGGTCTTGAAATTTCGACTGAGAACATTCCAGATAATTTTACACACACACACACATATACTGGGTGTCCCAGAAGTCGCGCACCCCATTGTAGGGATCGAAAGAGAAAAATATTCTAAGACGAAAAGTCCTGAGCCATTTTTTAATCAGACGCATAGGTAATTAATTATTAATTAATGAAAGTGACCAATCAGGAGCGCGCGACAGAAGAATAAAAAGTGAGTGAGAAGGCGGTAAGAGACGCGAGAGTGAGACGCCAGAGCTACTGCCGGCTACTCGAGCAGTAGACAGAGAGTGGGGACATTAATTAATGTCCTGATTGGTCACTTTCATTAATTAATAATTAATTACCTATGCGTCTGATTAAAAAATGGCTCAGGACTTTTCGTCTTAGAATATTTTTCTCTTTCGATCCCTACAATGGGGTGCGCGACTTCTGGGACACCCAGTATATATATGCTAATGTAAAGGTTTACATAGTATAATTTTAATTGGTATTTCAGAAGATTCATTATGTCAAGGGTACTTATCTCTTTAAAAACATTGTTGCAACTTACAAAGATAAAGAGCGTCATCATGAAAAACGTTTTTACTGAATGTTCCACAAAAACCTTCTGCTATTTACTATCTTATCTCGTATAATGGGTAGGTATATACTGGAGAGACACTTACAGTTTGACAATAGTTTAATATAAATCGAAACATGTTTTACATATATAATTAAGGGACAAAAAACAACTCGTAGATTTTATCCAGTTAATATATGAACGGTCTAGGTACATTGGGTCACAGAAGTAACGCTCATTTTTCAAAAATTTTTGCTGATTTGAATCTCATTTATTCGATTTTTGGGAAAATCTTTTCATAAAAGTTGTGAGTACTACTTATGATGAACAACTTCTATTCGAAGTATTTTTTTTTGGAAAACCGAATGAATAAGGTACAAATTAATTACAAAAATATATACCTGTTAAACAGGTGCCATATGTACCTGTCAAACGGAGCTAACTTCATTGTGGTATGAATAATAGTTAATAGATGTCATCATTAACAAATGCTATTCAATGAAATCTGCTCAAATGCTTTTTCAGTTTTTCAGATTTCATGTTGAATAGATTCTTTAAAAGGTTTTAATTTATACGCCAAAGAAATATAAACTACTAACGCGTGTACATAAAATTAAACACATCCATTTTTATACTATATATTTTTTAAATGAGTTCTTGATCAGTTTATTTTGAGCGGGTGAGCCTCTGCATAAAGATATGATTCAAAGGCTCATTTCAAACATTTCCAAAGTGTTCCAACAAATACGAAAACAGATAATGGAATAATATTGAATTCGTGTTGCAATACAAGTACCACTTTATTGGATGACATCTTGTTTTTTGGTTTCTATATATATTAGAACATATTTATATTTATATGGAAGCCGATTTAATAATATGAAGCAAAACTTTGTGCATAACATCAACAAACAACAACAAGCCACTTCAATTCAAGTGTGATAAAAAAGCATAATCTTCTTCAAGACTTGACGTTGGTTGGTTGGTTGTATAAAGTAGAACTTTCTCTCATATCAGTTTTATAAACTGTTTTATAAAGAGTTTAAGATGAGACAATACATTTAAATAGAACTTTTTATTATAAGATCGAAGAATACAATATAATACAGTTCATATAAGATGAAATCAAGGATAAACTTCAAGGAATGAAACTATGAAAGTCAGAAAGAAAACCACCTTCTCAAAAACTGCCTAAAAAGTTTCATACAATCTCATATCTACGTGTCCAGACATTCAAGGTAAGCTGTCACGAAATTTGTTTTCTCTGTTTGTTTTAAATCTATAGGCATTAGGCACTGGTTGGTCCACCGCAAGGACATAGTTAAGGGACGGTTGGATTTTTAACCGCATGATTGTCCTAGTCAGACGCTTTTAAATGACGTTTGAAAAAAGTAAAATTAACAGTCCACGCAACTGATAATGAACCCCAGTTTCTATCTGGATACTGCAAGGTGAAGCTACGCCACTGGTTAGAGAGTGTTATAAACTTATTTTACGTACACAGCTTCGAACACTGTCAACAGTGCTCGAAGTACCACCACCCATGAATATTTGACAAACTCACAGTATAACGTCTGCTATAACAGTATATAAAGTTTATTGTTTTCATAATATAATCATTAATGTAAATATAATAATTTAATATCACAAAATACATTGTATGATTTGTGTTCATAGAATTTACATTGGAATATTTTTACCTCTGTCTATGAGTCGGGTGCGCGCCGAAAATGACATCTGACGACCGCATTAAATAAAGCTCAATAACCATTGAGCCATTAACCAATTTTTTTTTTTTTTAAAGATATACAAATTTCTAATCGCTAAAAAATACAAGTGGAACAAACAAAAAAAACTTTATCTGAAAGGGACTAATAAATATTACGTATTGTATACAAAAAAAGTAATGTACAACATACATTTAACGTACATTTAAATGTTAAATACATTTAAAACATAAAAATAAAATACATTTCATATTTATTATTAGCTGTCTGTTGACTGTCAAAAGTAAAAATAATCATAACAAGCGCGAGAGTGTACTCACAGTCTCATGTCGAATCGCCTCGCCTCGGGTGCGCTCCATTTCGAGTCAGTTATTTGACCACGAATCAAAGGAAGCGAGCGTCGAATCGAGCGTTGACTGAACGAGAACTGTATTGCCGGGAGAACAGCCTCGGCGAGAGTGTACACAGCTTCACCCTCAGCTCCTCCCCTTGCAAATGTCTCGCCGAGACATTCGTCGATAGCTCTCACCGAGAATATACTGCTGACATAAGAGTTTTTATTCATAATGATATGAATTCATGCAAGCCCCTCTAGACCTGTATATAGAGGTAATGTGACGTTTATTTCTAGATTTTTCACTCATATTATTTTAATAAACTCACAGCAGTTGATCATATGCATTATTTATTATCTGCTATTTGTATTATACACATACTAGCTCTAGCAGCTCCTGTATACACAATGATAAATTATACCAAATCTAGATCATATTTTTATATACAGAATGTTCCTCCGTCAAGTTATTAGATCCGTCAAAACATACTTTCTTTTATTATTCCATCAGAAAATTAAAAACGTTCAGTGTTCATTTTGTGTATAATAATTTATATAACCTGCATTAAACGGGATTCAAGTCGGGTTTGAGTGTTTAAAAAACCAGTGAGTGGATTTTTTTCTTTTAGATATTTCAGGAAATTTTATATGACAATATACAGGATGCTCATTTTAAATAATGCACCATAATATTACTTCATGGAAGCGTTTTTGCTGAAAGTTTGTATGTGTTCTTAAGCTAAATGGTAACTTCAAGTTCGTGAATGGGCAAAATCGATTCTTGCATTCCCTCGCAGTGAGGGAAAATATCTATTTCGCGCGTTTTCTTAAACAAACAACTTTTGTTTGAAAGGTTTTTTGGATAAACTGAATTTCAGCTATATAGCACCTTTATACACTACTTTGGACTAGCTCTTTTATACTATTTTTATAAACTTTGTGTGAACTGAGTTAATTGTTTAAATACCATATATATATATATATATATTGATTTATATATCAATTTTTTGAGCTATCGTATTGATGAACAGGAAAATAAACTTGAAAAAAGTAGTACGAGTCAGAAAATTGTTACATAAGTTATGTGTACCTTCCTGGAAGCTGTTCTACGCTTCTAATCGAATGTTTTCTGAATATTTACGAAATTATAGCTTTTAGAACAAAAAAAAAAAACAAATTTGATATTCCATAGTAATTATGATGACTTTTTCACAGAACAACCTGTATAAAATAACATGCTATCGAACCATGCAAGTAGAAAAAATAAGCTACAGGTAAAAATTCAAAAAGCTTTACACTGCCCCAAAAAAATCAACATAACAAGGGTGAAGCAAAACAAAATAAAATAAATAAAAGACAAATTTTTTCAACTGAGAAAAGAACAAACATGTTTTATTGAAATTTCCAAATAACAACAACATATAAAATTAATAAAATAATATAATTAAAATATTAAAATAAATTTATTAATAAAAAAAAAACGTTAAATAATCGCGCCACACCTACGGACGATATATCAAAATAAACAAATACACCATATCCATCTCTCTTTAGTAACCAAATAAATAGTAAATTTTCATTGAATTTAATATTGACATACCGAGCATTTTATGTCTTTATTAGTTGATAAACGTCTAAGAAACGATTTAGCTGGTTCAGTTTCAGTCTCACTTCCCGATGAATCATCACAATTATCTTTATTTGTTCCTGAACCTTTCACTCTTTTTTCACTCATCGCCATACTGCATACCCGTATTTTTGTTTCATTTTATTTAACATAGATGACGTATGTTACTGGACTAGTAGTACAGAGCAACCAGTGTGTTAACTAGAGTAGCGCCCTTTTATTTTTCTATCCATTATCACTAGCAAATTAGTTAGTATACAGAAATGCTAAGCTTCAGGAGATGATATTATTCAACAATCTAATCGTCAAACCTTCTCTTATCTCCACTGTTCCTACATATTTTAAGACTACTATATTTTTACAATTTGTTTTTTATTCAAGTCATTGCAATGAAAGATATATGAACACGGATGAAAGGTAATTGTAAGGAATAATTAAACATTAAAAAACTAAAATCTAATTTAGCACAAAGACTAGAAATATTTGATGTGACCGCCATGAAACCACTATATACAATTTGTTACTCTGGTAAAACTTTCAATGCTCCGGTGAAATATTTGTCAAACTACTCTACCTATAAAAATTCCAACGAACTACCATATCTTATTCGAGATATGAACCTTTATTCTGCATTTTTGTTTACGAAGAATGTTATCTATTTTTCAGTATTTTACCTAAGAATTTCAGCAATGTTTAAGAAATCTCTTTTTCTTATAAATATGCACATATTACTCTCTCTGTATTGCTTTTTTTTAAGTTTGCAACACGACAAAAATTTGTACAGCTGATTAGTAAACTTTGGCACTAACAGAGGCACTGAAATTCACTTTTTTTAAAATTGGGCATGATTCTTTAAAAAATTAGACAATACGAAAGCCAATAAATTGCACTTATAAGCATGAGCGCTGAAAGCGTGTAAGGCCCCAAAATAAATACACTCATAATATTTTTCTTTCTTACTCAAAAAGATAAATATAGCATTTTTACAGCTGATATCTGGCATTTCAAGTCCAATAAATAAATATAAACGTTTAAAATGGTGTCTCAAATGACGTGATGTCACACAATTCAAGTATTGCTTATTCAATTTTTCACATTGATTTTTGTGACATTGGTTCAAAACAAAAACAAATTATGATTTGAAATGAAAAGTCTATTAGAGATGCATCATTAAAAAAACTTGATTGATTGAAATGTGTCACATTGTGTTATTTTAATATGTGTAATACTGTGCAGCACCTATCTGCGTTGGTTGATTAATAGCCTTTACATCTGTAACGTAAACACCAATCACCATAGATAAGTTTGTCTATGGTAATAGACCAGTTTGTCTATGATAAACACTAAACACATCTTCAGACTTCAGTTGCGGTTTTAAAATGCTGTCTTGAAAACCTTTACAACATTTTAAATTTTAACGGGAGGGAAGTGATCAATAATTAATCTGTTTGTTTTAATAGATATTATTTACAGTATTTTTTTTTCATGAATTAATTAATCAACGATGAGTTTTTCGAGTGACGAAGTGAACTTTTTAGTTTACAGATATCTACAAGAGTCTGGTAATAAAATAATGCTCTTCAATACAAACATACAAACAAATTTTGTTGTTTTCAATAAATTTTGTTTACAGGTTTTGTACATTCTGCGTACACGTTTGGTATTGAATCGAATATATCCCAATCGAATATCAATGGAGCTCTTGTACCACCTGCAGCTCTACTTAATATCATACAAAAAGGTTTACAATATACGGAAGCTGAAATAAGTATTGGAGAAGATGGTACCGAACAACGTTTAGTGGAAAGTTTAAGTTTAATTGATGCTGTCATGCCGGATGTTGTTGCAAGCAGACAAAATCAACAGAATCAACAAAAACAAGCTGTCAAAGCGGAAATTCCAGATAATACTAATGGCGAAGAAAGTATGTTTGTTTTCTTTTTAATCATTGTTATTCAATTGAAAATATTGTATCTGTTTCAAAACGAGCGGAGGTTTTTCCAATGTGTTCTAAAACTGATCCCAGTAACTTCGTGAGTGGGAAAAATTTATATTTTAAAATGTAAAAAAAAAAAATAGTTTACTAAAAATTGCTCCTGTTTAATCTTTTATTTAAAACTTTTTGTTACAATTTCAGCTCAAACTTCCGACTAACTAGTTTATACATGAACACGTGTGTAAAATAAACAGTGTACACATATGAGTATAGAACTCTCATTTTTTTTTTTTTAGCGGCAGCAACAACTCAAAGTGAAAATATGGAAGTTGATGATAGTATAGAGATTCCACCATCAAAATCCACAGTGTTGCGTGGCCACGAGTCCGAAGTATTCATTTGTGCTTGGAATCCCATCACCGATCTGTTGGCTAGTGGATCTGGTGATAGTACCGCACGCATATGGGATATGTCCGACACATCTAGCAGTCCAAATCAATTGATACTCCGACATTGTATCCAGAAAGGTGGCACTGAGGTGCCCAGCAACAAGGATGTCACATCGCTCGATTGGAATTGTGACGGTAATCTGTTGGCAACGGGCAGTTATGATGGATATGCAAGGATCTGGACTACAGATGGTCGACTATCGAGTACGTTAGGACAGCATAAAGGACCGATATTCGCATTGAAATGGAATAAACGGGGAAATTATATCTTATCAGCTGGGGTATGTTTTGTTTGTTGTCAATCCAAATGATTGAGCTCTTTTGGATTAAATTTCTTTGTTTTTTTTGTGTGATTATTTTGATTATAGGTGGATAAAACAACAATTATTTGGGACGCTTCAAGTGGACAATGCACTCAACAGTTCAGCTTTCATTCGGCACCAGCTCTGGACGTGGATTGGCAAACGAATGTTTCGTTTGCCAGTTGTTCGACCGATCAATGCATTCATGTTTGTAAACTGAATGTAGACAAACCAATCAAATCATTCCAAGGACATACGGTAATTCATTTTGGTTTTTTTTTTTAAAGCGCTTTTATTAGCTTCACTTGTATGAATGTAAAAGGACGTTTGACATAAAGAACCCCGCACAAATCTTATGGAAATTGGTTCCCGGTCAATTCTGTAAGCCATTCTGATAAACAGTCGTCCTCATGGGCACCATGTCCATTGAGCTCTGTATTTATATACAGGTTCATCGAATTCATCCAAAAAAAAAAATAGACAGAATGTTTGTTTAAGGTTGTTGTGACACTGGAAAGGGTGTAGCGGTATCGCTTCTTTATTAAATTATTATTATAATTTTGTTTATCATTTTTAGTTGTTGCATAACAACTATAACTTCCCTCTATTATCACGGTTGCTTTGAATGTTAACAATCTTGATAATTTACATATAAATATATATAATATGTTATAAATCAATTTAATAAAGATCAATTATATCTGTCATTCATATTTATTATTTATTTAAATAATAATTATTTATTATATCAATCCATTACTTCTACAATTTGGCGCCCGAGAAGGGACCGTGATAATAGAGGGAAGTTATAGTTGTTAAGCAACAGATAAAAATGATAAACAATATTAAAATAATAATTTAATAATGAAGAAGCGATACCGCTACAAGGGTAAGTAGGGGGGGGATGGTGAGTTTGTCCTATACTAAATGCATTGTTATCTCATCCATTGCCAACTCTAAATAAGTATAAAAAAAATTGCAATTAATTTAATTTTTGTAAAAAACATAAATATTTGTAAAAAAAAAAAAAATATTGTTTAAAACTTAAATCCTGAATTTCATTTTCTCGAAGAGTTTTAATAATTAAAAATATGTTTTTATGTATTTCAAAAAAGTTGCATGGTCATAAAACTAGATAAAAATAAATATAACTAAAAATAAAACTAGATAAAAATAAATATAACTAAAAATAAAACTAGATAAAAATAAATATAAATAAAAATAAAACTAGATAAAAATAAATATAACTAAAAATAAAACTAGATAAAAATAAATATAACTAAAAATAAAACTAGATAAAAATAAATATAACTAAAAATAAAACTAGATAAAAATAAATATAACTAAAAATAAAACTAGATTTAGAACATTTTTCCGATTTACAAATTTAATTATCTCAGAAACAAAAAACAAGATTAATTTGAAATTTGGTCCAGGTATTTATAAGACTTTGATAAATATTATGACAGTTTTTCATAACCCTGTCACTGTCTGGTTGTCAAGATACAAATTTTTGTATTCATGTTTTTATCGACGAGTCCATTTAAGCTTTGTAAAAATCGTAACTTTAACATTTTTTTTAACTCAAAAAACTAAAAACAGGATCAACTTCAAATTTTGACAGGATATTCTTTATTATTGAATTAATAAGCTGTCAAATTTTGAAGAACCTTGTCATTAAATTGAATTTTCTTCACAACAACCTGTTACGTATCTGTTCGGAGATGAACAGATTCATAGATGAGATGATTTATCAAAGTCTTATAAATACCTGGACCAAATTTCAAATTAATCTTGTTTTTTGTTTCTGAGATAATTAAATTTGTAAATCGGAAAAAATGTTCTAAATCTAGTTTTATTTTTAGTTTTATTTATTTTTATCTAGTTTTATTTTTAGTTATATTTATTTTTATCTAGTTTTCATATAGCCCCAGCCATATTCTGAAGAATGAGGTTTTTCACGTTTTCAAAAATGAATAGCTTCCAACTAGGCAACTTGTAATTAATGATTTTGTTTGTTCCAGAATGAAGTGAACGCAATAAAATGGGATCCACAAGGTAATTTACTGGCATCATGCTCCGATGACATGACCTTAAAGATCTGGTCAATGAAACAAGACACGTGTGTGCACGATCTACAGGCGCATTCGAAAGAGATCTACACGATAAAATGGTCACCAACCGGTCCGGGTACATCCAACCCGAATATGAATCTAATCCTGGCATCGGCTAGTTTCGATTCGACTGTCCGCCTGTGGGACGTTGAACGTGGTCATTGTATTCATACGCTGACCAAACATACCGAACCCGTCTATTCGGTGGCGTTCAGTCCCGATGGTAAATTTCTGGCCAGTGGTAGTTTCGATAAGTGCGTACATATATGGTCAACACAATCGGGTCAGTTGGTCCATTCGTATAAGGGTACAGGTGGTATATTTGAAGTGTGTTGGAATTCGCGTGGTGATAAAGTCGGTGCTAGTGCATCCGATGGTAGTGTTTTTGTTTTAGATTTACGTAAAAGTTAATTTTAGGAGGTTCGTTCGTTCGCCAACCCCCACCATCCACCAGGGTTTTTTGAATTTCGCATTCAGCAAAACTAAACGAAAGAGCGCGTGACGCGGGCTTTTTGAATTTAGTGTAGACCAGCGTAAAACAATCAGTTTCGTGTCGTCTCTGCTGAATGTGATCCAATATTTTCTTTTTTAATTCAAAAAGTTATTTCTGATAATCGTATCGATCGAATTTTATAAACGGGGAGGGGGGGGAGGGCAATTCATAAACCACGTAACCGGTTTTTACAGGAGTGGGAGGGGAGATGCAACTACGTGTTACGTAACACAGAAAATATCTAAGAAAAGTTGCATAAAAAAAAACGGGCAATAAATAAGACGTGGGGTTTCTCAAAGCCTGACGAAATGTGATTGATTGTTATTTCTTGAAGTGACTAAGTAAATGGTTGGAGAAAAGAAGCGCTTCTTGTGCACATTCCAAGATCAGAACTCCTCGATTGGGTAAAGAAGCGGACAATAAATGATTTCACAAAGCCTGACAAATTGTGATTGATTGTTATTTCTTGAACTGACTAGTAAATAGTTGGAGAGAGGAAGCAGTTCTTGTGCATCTTCCAAGATCAGTACCCCTCTCGATTGGGGGTAAAGAAACGGGCATTCAGTCTAACGTGATTTCACAAAGCCTGACGAAATGTTGTTATTTCATGAAGTGGGCACATTCCAAGATCAGAACTTGCCAATTCCGAGTGATGACACGATACAGAGCGCCAATTGCTTGTGAATTCTCGTGATTGATTCAATCGCGCAAAAAATTGGCAGTCACGGAAAACGCGTTACGTGGTTTTATGGATAGCCAGCCCCCGGATTAAACCGGTTCAGACGACGTTCGGATTACCAATTTTGTAATAATTTATTTAAAAGCTTGCTACAAAATCGATGATGATCGGTAAACGTCTGAGACCGCGTGCTCTTCTATTTAAATTTTGACAAACGCCTATACCACCAGTTTCAGTCCAGTTCCGGGTTTTTTTTTTTAAAAATCGATTTAATATCAAACTTAAGAAATATTAAAAGTTAAACTCTATATTCGATAAATAATAGGAGAATTTAATTTAATTTTTATATATATTTTAATTTAATTTCTTTTCATTTTTTTTTTAAATAAAAACAAACGAAGTTTTACTGTATTTTCTACTTTTTAATTTCTGTTCTTCTCTATTGTGACGAAGTTTTACTGTATTATTTTTGATGTACACTGATTGATTGGTTTTTATATATTTACAATTATATACAAATATATATTTTAACATGGGATCTAATATTTAATTTTATTGGATCATTTTAGTAGTCGCCGCATGTTTGTGGCTGTTTTCGCCCGTTGTCTATTCATTTATATCGTATCCTTGCACTTCATTCCATCCCTCCCTGAAAAACTTGAATCAATTATAAACAAGTTTTACGTTCCAGTGAAGAACAAATCTAAGTATAAGCCCGTTTTGGTAAGAATATACCCGTGAAGAGTTTGTATAACCGTCAGAATTGCCGTTAACTCCTCTCTTAGCTATTCAAATTGTGGACACTCTTAGGAATACAGAAGAATCCCTTAATTTCTTGGTATTAATCCTCCAGATTCCTGGCGGGCGACTAGAGTGCCCCCTTTAGGCTGTTCTATGCTTGCTGTTAATTTCAAATATTTATAAATCTGAGAGAAAAATGATCACACACATTGTAAGCTCGCAAGGGGGGCTCACACTCCTTGACCCCCGGCGTGGCCTTGGCTCCGCGTCCTAACGACATAATGCAAACAACCGCATCCTTCTAGCATGAATACCTAGAAGTAAAAAAGATAATTTTGAAGAGTTTTCCCAATTTTCGGAGGGGTTACGTTGGGAAAATTAAACTTTTTCGATTTTTCCTGTAATTTTGTAGTTATTTCGCGTCGAATGCATAAAACTGCATCCTTCTAGCATTTCTAGAAGTTACACAAAGTACTGTATATATTATAGGATTGTATTCATTGCGATCCAAGGACCCATAATATATCGAATACGACCAAATAATAAAGATTATTAAAATAATCAAAGAGAACTCTAGGTTTTTTTGAAATTATATTTCAAATTTTTCCCCTATTCCTAGAACATTTGCTAATTTGGTGCGTGTCTCACAATGACATTAAAAAAGTTCTGTCCTTTTATACGATTTGACTGAGGGTATAATCTAACCTGAGGATTATTTGAGTTGACTGACTAACGCGTCACCAAATTAGCAACATATCTCTGAATCCATATCCCAGAGATAGTTACGATTAGCTAATTCATACTGATGATGACTACATTGTAGTCGAAATACGTATTTATAAAATACAAACAAATGTTCTAGGAATAGGGGAAAAATTTGAAATATAATTACGACCAAATAAGGTTTATATATCCATGCATAAACCAAGGTTTGATATAAATATGGATATTTAATCTATGATATAGCACATATCTTTATTCTCTATGGATATAACAAATTTCATTACCCATAATTCCATGCTTCAAACCGACTAAATAAAAACAATTGAACTTAGCTATTTTTTTTTAATGTGAACTTTTCCACAACGTAAAAGTTAAATTGAAACTTTATTAAATATAATTCATAAAATAAATTAAAAAAAAAAAACTGTACCATGAAACCAAAAATTAAAAATATTCGACAAAACGATATAAAAAAGTCATTAACTGTAATAAATTACGCGATTTATAGGCATTTATTTGAATCGCCTTTTCTGACGTTATCTACAACTGAAAATTTGCTTCGAAATATTACAAACTATAAACCAACTAACAACGATAATGAAATTCATCAAGTGCGTGATAAACTCTTAATCCAATTGAGAAATATTATCAAACAGTTTAAAACAACTGCAACTACTTCTTCGGCAAGTGCAGTGAATTCAGAAGATGTTGTTTCATCACAAGAAACATTTTTTGAACCACTATCTGAACAAATTTGTATCGATTCATCTGATACTCTGGAAGTAACTCAAAACGATATCAATTCATCTGATACATTAGGGATAACTTTAAGTGATATTAATTCATCTGGTACCGAGGGTATTGTTCAAAGCGATATAGATTCTCAGGAGACAGTAAGTATTTTAGAAAACTTTCAATTTTCTCCAATTTCACTTTACTGCCTTTTACCTAAGCACGGCAGTTTTGTCTTGAAAGTTTTGTTCCGTAAACATCAACTGTTAAAGATACTTTTAAAAAAAAATTTCGAAGGACACCCCCTCTACAATCTACTTTGATTATAGGCCTAAAATATTTCTTATGTAAATTCTCTTCTAGACAAAATTAGAACCGCTAGAGCAATCAGAAAAACTAAAAGAATATCCTCCCGTTCTGTCGAGTCAGTCTGTCGAAGCTAAGAGAAAATTAAACAAGAGACCAACACGTCCCTCGAATCATTCAAAAACCGTACGTTCGAAAAAACGTAAAATTAAATTAAATTCGAAACAGAAAAGAAACAAACAAATACAAAGCTATATAATTCGTCGAAATAAGATTTCAATGAAAAGAAAATCACGAAAAACTATCAAACCTTCTGTAGAACCCGACACAGAACGACCACAATCCACTGACGATAATAATGATTCCAAAAATACGTGTTGTCATAAAATTACCGCGGAAGAATTTAAATCATTACCGAAATTTACTGCTTCGAATATAAACGATATTAGAGGTTCAATTAAAGAATTCTATTCCCAATTCTTCAAAGCACTTCACAAATCCATTCATTTAAGTCCTAAAGATCGAAAAAGTTTAGAAATCCCAAAACAGGATGAACAACAATCCGCAGCAATTCGAGATCTTGCCAAACAGTCCATATTTATAAATCCACAGAATAGCGCAACGGTATTACCAACACAAAGATCATGGTTTCAATTTACTCAAAAATTATCGCAATTATCATTAAATGAGAATTGCGAAACAATGGATTTTCCCCTACAACGAAGGCCAATAAAAAGTTTTAATTCTAATAAAGATGGGCAAAATTCTTGTGGAGGACAATTAGAGACTCTGAATTTTAATTCATTTTTATCGGTTTCTTCGCAATTACAACAACCAGTGTACCGAGAAACGTTTAAAGGAAACTCATCTTTGCAACGTGAGCCACGGTATTTTAACTTGTTTCAATCTCAACCAGAGATGGTTTCATCGAAATTTAAAGTTAAACAAAAACCATCTACTTTTCGATGTGATAATGAGACACAGAATTTTAGCTCATCCTTTTCGCCACCACGAATGGTTTCATCTCATCTGCAAGCAATGAATCAAGCAAAGTTTAATAGAAAATCATCTCCTTTGCTATGCGTTAATGAGGCATCAGATTTTAACTCGTTTTTATCGCAACCGCCGATGGTTTCTTCACAATTTAAACCGGTGAATCGAGCAAAGTTTAAAGGAAAGTCAAATTCTTTGCAATGCGTAAATGATACTCAGGATTCGAACTTATTTTTATCGCAACCGCCGATGATTTCTTCACAATTTAAACGAGGGGACCAATCAAAGTCTAAAGGAAAACCATCTTTACGATGTGTTCGTGAGACTCAAGATTGGAACATGTTTTCATCACAACCACAGATGGTTTCTTCGCAAGTGAAACCGCCGAATCCATCTAAAGTTAAACAAAAATTGTCTGTTTTGCAAAGGGCTAATGAGGCGCAAGACTTTAACTCGTTTTTATCGCAACCGCAAATGTTCTCATCACAATTGCAACCAGGGAACCGAGCAAAGTCTACAAGAAAACCATCTTTGCGATGTGCCCATGAGACTCAGGTTTCGAACTTGTTTTTATCACAACCACAGATGGTTTCTGCGCAATTAAAACCAGCGAATCAATCAAGAGTTAAACAAAAATCATCAGCATTGCAACGTGCTAACAAGACACAAGATTTTAACTCGTTTTTATCACAACCACAGATGATTTCTTCGCAATCAAAACCAGCGAATCAATCAAAGCTTAAACAAAAAGCACCTTCTTACCAATCCGTTAATGAGATACCGGATTCGAACTTATTTTTATCTCACTCACAAATATTTCCATCACAATTACATGCAGTAAATCAAGTAAAATTTAAACCCAAGCCATCGTCAGCCCTATTTATAGATGAGACACAGCATTTGAGCTCATCTTCTACGCAATCGTTTAATGGAGCTGAGGATATTTCCAATAATTTATTTCAAGTATTTTCACAGCCACAGAAATCTAACGAAAACTTATTTACCATGCCAACAACGGCGATCGATTCATCATTTTCTCCATCTCAAGTGTTTTCATCCCAATTAGAAGATCCAGCTCCTGCTGCAGTGCAGCTGAATCAACCAAAAACTCGTAAAACTCGTCGTTGTACCACAAAGAAAACCGAGAATAATAATTTAATGAATAAAGAGATTATTCAAAAATCGATTGCGGTTGTTAAGAAAACAACTTTTAACGCGGATTGTCGTAAAAAACTTTCTTAAAATATTCTCTCAAATAATATATTGCTTTGGAGTTTGGGGGACTAAAAACGTTCAATGAAACAAACGACAGTTTTTTTGTATTTAAAATAAAAATCTTTTTATTAATAGTTAAATCGGTCGCTGATACGCTTGTAAATCCATATGATTGTAATACGTATGGATTTTTCCATGCATATATTTAAAAAAATATAATAAATTATCATATTGTCCATCGTAACGATTATTTTCGTCGCTGTTGCCAGTCGCATCATTTTGCTTTCCATCCAAAAATGTCGTATCATAGAATAAATATTGTAACGCTTGATAATACCGATCGGTAAAACCCCATGCATTGATATGCATTTCAATACAAAATTGATGGATCGCTTCAACTGTTGCTAAATACCTAGAAAAAAATAGTCGAGATATTTACTTGAGATCTTAAAGATAGCGATGGCAAAGCTCTACGTTCTGTCTTTAAAAGCAGCAGCAGAGTTATGGAGACATAGATGAGTAATTCCTCCAAGCAGAGTTATGAAGCTAAGAAAAACTAGATAGGCTTTAACTTCGACATTTTTTTATTCTTCTCTAGTGAAAAAAGCAGCAGAGGTGTGCAGAGAAAGATAGCGGAAAAGCGTACCTTTATTTGCTCTATTTATGATTAATGTCGATATCATCAAGAGTTGTAAAAGACAACAAATAAGCTTAAACGCCCCATCTTTTTTGTTTAACGATGAAAACATCAGAGGTTTCAAGATAAGGAGAGCAGTTATTGCTCTTCACGTCAAGACTATGGTTAAGGCTCTATGGGCTAACACGTCCCGCCTCTCTTGTAAGAAATTTCTCCATAGCGTGTCTCTATTTGTATCTTCTGTTATCTTGAACTGTTCGCGGTAGAAGCGATCTAAACTACAGAAAGGCTTTATTCCTACGATGGGCATTCACGCTGTTCTTTACATCTATAGGTGTCTTATATTTCTTTAGCTGTTCGCGGTAGAAGTGATCTTTTAAACTATAGAAAGGCTTCAGCTATAGAAAGGCTTTACTTTGTTGGGGTGTTTGGTTTTTCAATTTTCTGCGCTCCCGCATTTCGCGGTCTTTCATAAAGAGAATGCCTTTATTGTTTTTGTGAAGGTTGTTGAGCGTTTCTTAAGTATTTAAGAGTAAAGAGTTCCACGCTGTAATAGTCAGTGTCGGGCTGGGTCTAAGGGGCCGGGATGGCATTCTGACCAAAGGCCCGCCATTTACTTAGGATCGCAACAAATGAAATGTTAATAACAATCAAATAGGCAAGAGTTTTTGGATGTTTCTAGATTCAAAGACGTACACTTTTATGTAAAAAGTTCCAATTATGTGTCTAGCCAATCAACATGTCAATAAATCCTTTGTAAAAGCTGTTATCGTCATTATCCTTGATAAGATCCTGAGTTTGAATAATCAACGAATCCAACAATACTTGCACTGTCGTAGAGAAGTACGCCTCGTCTTAATGCACTTCAGCGCCGATAATCGTCTCTTGCAAATGAGTAATCGTCTCTTGACGTATAAGTTGGAGTACGTATTGATGTGCTTGTGAACTTGGGACAAAATATCATATTTACATGGTATAAATCTTCGACAGACATCCAAATCTCTTCGAAACAAACAAAAGCGATCTTTGCAGTTTGATCTAAACCGTCGTCGTAAATCTATTCCTGCTTTTCTTCCTTCCAACAATTTCGTGTAGCCTGCCTGGGGGCCCACGCACGCTAAGGCCTGCGTAGCAAACGCCAACCTGACTCTATGGTCAGCCCAACACTGTTAATAGCTGCTTTGATTATTCCCGATTCCTATAGTTTAAGTTAAGAATAAATCGGAAATTCTTTTTCTACGACTAAAATAAGTCTTTCACGTAGAGAGCGAAGCCTGTAAATTAAATTATATAAAATTGATTGTACTAACCATCGTGGACTGTCCTTTTGATGTCGCCAAAATTGCGATACACGATTCTGTAACGCGACACACTGCAATCGTTTGATCCGCTCATCTTTATAAATCCCCTTACTTTGATGCCAGGTACTATCAATAAAGACGGCACGCTCAATTGGTAATTGATCCAAATTGTATGTAATCGGTGCAATTGTATGCTCGTTACTTGTACATATACGATTTTTCAGTAACGTACTCCGATTATAACCTTTCGGTATTGTTGCCAATGTTGGTTGTTGAAATTCCGGCCGATTTAATTGTTTCATATACAATTGTTCAACATTTAATGCATCGTTCGATGGAAATATTAATACAGTTTTGGATGGATCGCCTGTTGTTGTTGTTGCAGCTGCTGCACTGTAGTCGGGTATGTTTGGGTATGTGTAGATGGTGACATCGTTCGGTGCCAAGATTGATGCGTGGATTGCTGTACTTTTACCATCGATCTCATGTTTATGTTTGATTATATCGATTTTGAATGGTAACTGAAATCAAATGAGTTTTATTTGCATCATTCTGAGACAATGTGGTAAGTCTGATGTTTGTTCCTTAGGACTATGCCATCTGGTGGCAATAATTAGAAACATAGTAGTCAGGCTCAATTGCGATAGTTACATTTGCGTTACTATTTTCTTACGAAAAATATGACTTTTTTATGAAAAATATAACTGATTGTTGAAATGTAGCCTGACTAAAGCCACCATTTTGGAATATGATGTCATGAATAACTTAACCGTAAGTTTCTCTACGAACTATGCACTTTTATTCTCTTTCTCTGATGCTTATAATATAAACTGTCTCTCTATTTGAAAATAGTCTCACTAAATGTATCGAAAAGCTTGAATATTTTAGCGAAAAACACAGCAAAACGAAAGTGTTTGAGGACATTTGGAATATGTGCTCTATATATACCGGGGCCCCCAGCTCAAATATATCAGCAGCTTGTAGCGATGTCAAATAACGATTTATGCGAAAATTCAAAGAAGCTGGTCGAACGTTATGACAAATATCAGGGACAATTGTTGTCTTTCCGTGCTTGTCTCGAAAGTCATGTAGAAAAACTTCATTCTGTGAAACGGCTCGCACATTTGTTGTTAATCGAACATTCTGTTTTGTCAGCTAGTTTTCCGGATGTTTGCACTGCCTTAATGTTATTTTTAACAATTCCCTTTACTGTTGCTTCAGCTGAACGCTCATTTTCGAAGTAGAAAATAATTACAAATTACCTACGAAGTAGGGAAGTGTCCATCGTACACAAAACAGCTAATGCTTTAGACAAGATCTTGATGCAGTCATCAAAATGTTTGCTGATGCAAAAGTCTGGCGTATGACATGCAGTTTATATTCCACGATTGCCATTTTGTTTACTAAATATCTTTCGATTTTGCCTTCCCTGTATTGTGGAAGCCTTCCCTGTATTCTGCCTTACAATGGCAGAATCAATTATTTTTCAAAAACGTGGCGGCAAATATAATGACTTTCTTTTAAAATTAATACGAACCTTAACAACGGGTAATTTTCCATGTAAATCTTGAACAGGTACATAACATGTATAACAGAAATATTTTCTCGACTTAAAACATTTTGGGCACGGACTTCGTGCATCTATTGAATCTAATATTGATGTATTATCGATTTTTAAATACACAAATGGATCTTCGTCAATTAAAGTTTGTGATAAAGCTTTCAGTTTAGGATGACACATTTTTGAAACATGTAAAAACGTGTTGATTTCATCTGTCAGAAATTCATCTGGTTTTTTTTAACCTGTTTTTTTTCAGAATGTAGTTGAGAATTTCAAAATCTTAGGTTAGTTCAAACAAATTTTTTTTACGTAATGTTAAATTTGTTTCGTAAATATTTTTCAACGATAATTTATTCAAATTTCTTTAAAAGTATTGCACATTTAATAGAAATTCATTAGAGGTAAGTCACTATTTTAATTAAATTTTGTAATGTCTTCCACTGTCTGTTGTCTATGGAATCGGAGTACCGTCATAAATAAAATATAGTGGTCGATAAGTACCATACAGTACCATACAAAATAAATTGCAGGAAAAATTATTGCATTCAATTTATGGGTTGAAATGTGCGAATTATTTTTCATGTATTTAAAAAAAATGGAACTTTTCGGAAATTACAGTACTAAAATTTATCTGTAAATTTATCATCTGTAAAAATATTTCTTGTTTTTAACTATTCTTTTGTCCACTTACGAGGAACAAATTGTGTACGGAACACTTTTTTCGCCAATGATTTTTGTAGTAAAAATTATATAATAAAATAAAAACAAAAGAGATAGTTGCTAAAAACAAACTTCAAAATGGCGGGAAAATTCAAAAACTTTTTTGTCCTATCACTTTTGGGTCTTTCTAGGGACGGTATATATAAATTTACGCCATTTGTTGTTTTTTACAAATTCTGGGGGCAATGATGAGTATTTCTTGACAGTTTTAAAATATTTTGATAAATAAAAAAAAAAGATCTAGTTTACCCAAAATTCAAAACAAAATTCTGTTTATACTTGTTGAATTTTTTTCATGTTTATTTTGACAAAAGGTAAAAAAAAAAACTATTTTTGAATTAACTGTTATATCTGCCCGGGTCCGTATTGTCCGTACAAAAAAATCTTGTTAACTGTCATTTAATCAAAACTTGAATTGACCTTTCGAGGTCAACATCCTCGTCGTGTCACAATGAACTTCATTTTTGAATGAAAAACCACAATTAATTTGCGTGAGTTAAATAAAAAATTATCTTTACAGGTCAATTTTTATCAAAATGGTTAAAATGATAAAGTAGAAAAATTTCTAATTTTCAAAAATGACATAAAAAAAAATTAGCTAAATAAAAATGGTAGTGTAAACTAATTGGTAATATTTTGGGATTATTCGCTAATAAGTTTACGGGATTTAATTATTTAAACTTCGTATTTATTTATTTTCTGTTTTTGTACATAAATAATCTATCTTGAAAATATCTCGGAAACAACATGTCTATAGTTTCACGCATACTAGCTGGTTATACGCGATTCGCAAAACGCTATCCGTTTGCTGTGCAGATGACTCAAACTGGTTTATTGATGGGTGCTGGTGATACTATTGCTCAACAGTTAATCGAGAAAACGGAGAAGCATGATTGGCTCCGAACTAAACAATTCGTTGCAATCGGTTTTCTTTTTGTGGTATGCGCTTCTTTCTTTTTTTTTTTTTTTTTGGTATGCATGATCCATTTACCTCCAAAATAATTCTCTTCGTTTTGATACAAGGTCATCCATAAGTTACGTAACGGTAACGTAATTGCGTTAAATGTCACGTAACATAAATAAATATTAACTTGTAGAAAATTCAAATTTCGCGCGTCCTGTATGAAGATGGTATGTCCTGTATGAAGATGGCACTTGTATTCCTAAGGCCCATCTAGAACAAACATTTTGTTACGTTTTGGTATTGGGGGGGGGGAGCGTGTTCCGAAATTATCATCTAGGGTTACATAGGGGCGGGGGGGGGGGTGTCTGTAGGCGTTGTTTGTAAAAAATGATAGAAAATAGCGTTACATAGTTAATGGATGGCCTTCTATAAAAACCGCAAAAAAGTCCATCACGAAATGGCGCTTGCAAAAAAATTGAAGGTCAAAAGCTCGAAAATCAATAGTTCTCGAGATATACGGCAGAGAAAAATAACGATTTAAACTGTTAAACTAAGTTTTAAACAGGACAAAATGTGTCGTCCAATTCGATCAGGGTTATGTTGATCCGTAAGATAACAATAGAATACTAGACAGCGCAGTTTGTCCCTTTTAAAACTCCGTTTGATAGTGCATCGTTCGCATGTCTTGAGAACTATTGGTCCCACCTAAATTTTGTATAGGACATTTTTTAGGTAGAAGTACTGAGTAGAAGATCTGTTTTTCGCCAGATCTTTGATCTTCAATAACTTTTTTGCAAGTGCGATTCGTTTTGGATTTTTGTTATGATTTCATAGCGCCGAAATGAAGAGAATTCTGTTGGAAAATCTCCATTGTATTTTTGAAAAGGCAAGATATCGAATTATAGCTTAAAGATTTCTCCGCTAATTTCTTGAAATTTAAAGTAAATTTGAGTTTATTCTGATCTAGGGACCAACGGTAACAGCATGGTACAAAATTTTAGATAAAAAATTTGGTCGTCCTGGATGTAATAATCCAAAAGTATTGAGAATGATTGGTGTGAAAAAAATGTTAACGGATCAATTACTATTTGCACCACTCTTCCTGGGCATATTTCTTATCACGGTTGGCCGTTTGAAATGTAAAACATGGGATAGAAATCTGGAAGATGTCAAAACACAATACAAGGATGTACTAATCACAAATTATACAGTTTGGCCCTTGGTACAATTAGTGAATTTTACATTTGTTCCGTTACATTTACAAGTATTAGTAGTACAATCCGTGGCTCTATTTTGGAACTCATACCTTTCGTGGCGTACAGCTAAAACTGGAGACGGCAGCACCAGTGAACCCAATGTTCCAGATGATGATCAAATTGTTGATTCATTCTTGTGTAAACCGAAAGAAGTTGTCTCAACGTCGCCAAGAAATGGTTGTAAGTCAAAGGAAGCCATTGTGATACCAAAAGAGGTGCCAAACAAGGGACCTGAACCTGTACCTGATCAAGGTAATGATGATTGCGATGAGAGTCCTCCCGAAGAGGACAATAATGAGAGTCCTCTCGCAGAGGACTATAATAGTAGTACAAATAAACCGACTCAAACAATATGTCCCGTCCCTGTGAACAATACGTGGTTCCTCCTTCAAACAGCGATGTTGGTGTCAATAATAATGCTGACACTAAATGATTGAATATTACCCAAAATGCTCCTTTCTTTGGGACTGAGATTAATGTAGACTTTCTGAACTTGCAGCCAATATTAGCAAGTGTACAATACAAAATATTCTGGTGGCTTCTCTTTTTAGAATGTAATTTTGGGTCATAGATGGCGCTTTAACCAAAAAAACAAAATTTTTAAGTCGTAATTGTTCCAGACTGATTAATTTTATACTTTTGGAAGCGTAAAATTTAACTTTCGGGGTTGGATTCTTTTTTTTTTTGCTGTCTTACGATGTATTCGAATTGACGAAATAAATGAATCTCATAGCACAAGCTTTTTGTTTTTATGTTTAAATTAAGTATATGTGGATTTGTAGAAGTTCTATTGTACTTCTTAGTAAAGCGATTCGAAACTCTTAAAATCGCCATAAAATAGAAGAGATCGAAAGTTCTAACACTTTTGTTTATAGAGAGATATTTTCAGAAGTAAAGTTTTATAAAAATTGTCCGCGAAAACCTTTTTCGTTTTACAAAAGGAGATTAAAGGAATTTTTTGGAATCTGATTTGTGTTGCTTTTTTTTTCGAATTATATTTTGACACGTTTACAAAATTTGTTTGTTGTAGATTGTAATGATGATGCCGAAAGTTATATGATTAAATATCGATAAACACAATTATTAGTTATAAGCGATGACTTATAAAACGTAACTATTTTCCTATGCAGCCGATTAATATTCCAAGGAAATTTCGTGTTGCCTGCGCCAATACACGGTATGCAAAAAAATATTACGGTTCTATACTCGAATGTTAAATATTTTTCTACGAATTTCTATTTTGTTAAAAATGAATAAATCGAAATATATATAATTAAACGAATTTTGTTTGTTTTATTTTTATACCATTTTATCCAGACCTTGAGTCCCACAAAATATGAGTGACAAAAATAGTTTTGATTATCTTTTGTGTGGAGTGTAGAGATAAAGGAGAAATATTATAATGTGTAGATGAGTAGGATCAAGATGGCGTTACTATACCATTATTCTCAAAAGATGTATTCGTTTTGTGTGCTTACATGCTTTCAGCGCCATCAAGCGGTGATTTAATTCAACATCTAAACGTATAACACTAATTACTAGCGCCATTCTGATTGTTTAATGAACTCATTATCCAATACTTCTAGACATTATTGAAACTGCTGTCTCATATGAGATAATTCTCCTAATCTCTACTCTCCCATATATTGAAATGAAAGGAAATTAAACAAAACAATAAATCGAAACCACTTGCTCTCATTATTTTATTTGATATAATTGTTTTTTTATTTTGTACATTATTGTATACATAAATACATAATTAGGCAGCTTTTGCCTGCCATATTACTAAATACTAATTTTTTAATTGGATAGTTTTTTTTTTCTTACTATGTATTTGTTTAAAATAATTCTTGAAAACATTTATAAAAAAAGTTAATTAGATAGGTTAAACTTTCTGTGAGAATATGGTTGCTTTCCATTTAGACACACAACCACAGAGTAAGGGAAAGTGTCGTAAAACTTCTTCATATGATATGATAGATGATGATTGTAAATCAGTTCATAATCACATTTTTCAGAGGAAATCAACATAATCTGTTTAAATGCGTACAGCTGTCAACGTGTTAGAGCAATAAATTATATTTAAAATATTTTGAATTATTATCAGTTATTAATAATTATTGTGAATAATAAATAATAATCATATTTAATTATTAGGAATTTGTACTTATAAACAATGAGTACTAATTGTTAAAAATAAATTTTTTGAAAACTATTGGTAGCACTGATTTTTACAAGTTTTTCTTGTGTCCCTCTGTGTGCACGCGGTGTAATATAAAGTTGTTAATAGAACACATGATGCGTACACAATGTGTTAAACTCCATGGCTGTGTGTTAAATGGAAATTCACCAGTATCATTTTGTTCTCTAAATCAGAGTTTCACAAAAGTTTTTGTGAAACCGAGCTTAATTATACAATTGAAGACTTAAGGCCTCTGACTAGAGCGATGCGTGATGTGTGACCCAATCGACGATAATTTAGCGTTTCCGACTGAAGTAATCTAAAAATTTGACAGTTCGATACATTTTAATTCAATATTTATACATTTAAGTCAATATTTTTTATGTATATCTCAATCTGTAGGGGTACAATAGATACCATTTATTTAATTCAATCTCCCAATCGCCACTTTCCTACGGTGTTGCTTTCAGTCAAAGGAATATTTCTTGAAGCAGGATGTTGATTGGTTATCGCCAATCGCTCCATCGTTCTAGTCTACAGAGGCCATTAGAGAAGTGTCATTCTCAAACCTGCAAGTGTTTTCATGGTCTAGTATTACTCAAATTCGTCATTTTGACATCATCAAGTTGTAAAATACCTGTGAAATTCCATACGAAATTAATAATATCTAAGTACTTATCTGTATTTTTGTGTGTGAAGTAAAAGTGGTGCCATAGTTTCCTGTAAAGAAAGTCGTGTCTGTCTGAAAGTATTAATAAAATTTGTGTAGGTATTTTGGAACAATTTAAAAAGTCAGTTCTGTAAAAAAAGAAATAAAATTGTGATGAAAAAAGATAAATAAATTTTTCTGTTAATTTCAGTAATTTTTTAAATATTTTTATTTTTTTTGAAATATTTTTGTTAAATATTTTTTAATACACTCTACTTGAAGGATTTTCTTTTTGAAACATTGATATATAATTATTCTATATAACCAATGGAATAAATATATGTTTTTTTTTTTTGTTTGTTTGTTTATATATAAATTATAATAAAAATTAGCTTAAAATTTAGCTTCATTTTTTTTTTCAAAGTTTTATTATTTTTTTAAATAGGTACATCCTGTTTGTAATACTGTATTTTTATAGGCCATAAGCAAATAAAATGTTTAAAAAATATATTTATATAATTAATTATAAATAAATAATATAAAAAATAAGTATTTAAAAAAAAACAAAAACTTATCGTATCGCATATTATTTTAAAATGTCTTGATATTCGATGATTTGCGATTGATTCTTATCTTCTGTTTTCATCAAATTGTTTTTTTTTTTTTTTGTCAAATATGCTTGAGATCTAAGACAGGATGGTCACAAGAAACAGTTTTTGTATACATTGAAATGAAAATTAATGTAATTTTGTGAATAATTTCTGGTCCTTCGAGTCGGATAAAGCTATCTTTTCTATTATATAACATAATGGATATCAAGTAATTCGGTTTTTAGGATTCGGGTATCGAATATCCACGGGTAAAGACCCGATTATCTGCGTTTACAATGTCTGCCTCTGTGACTATCCTGTAAAAATAAATTTATAAAGAAAAAAATTGTGCTAAATTAAAAATACTGCGTGTTACGTTTAAAACATAAATGAGCTTACAAATTTTGGAATGTTTTTCCAGAAGTAAAATATTCTATATTTTATATTTATTTGAAATAGTTTTTTTTTTTTGGTTTACTTTCATTTATTGTTCAAGATTTAAATATTTATTTCAAGCTCTATATTTCATTAAGAATAATTCAGAATAAATCATATTCTTGTAAACAGATTTAAAATGTTCGGTTCAAGATCAGTACATGCGCATAAGGTTATCTGTCATGACATTATGTTAGTTTTGAATGACACTGAACCGCACTTTTTAATCGGTTTAGAAAGAGATGCACATTGCTGCTGGAGAGATTAATAACAGGCGAAAAAATTTTAAATGGTTGAAATTTCAGTAGTAGTTCTCCATGTGGATAAAAGATGGCTTCTATAAATTTCTAATTTTTATATCCATCTATTAACTATGCGGCAAACTATAGCTGAGACTTAAACCGCTTAAATTTTTTCGTTTCATCACAGTTGTCGCTAGTCTCGGCAATTGTGTGCATAGCCAATATTTGATATTGCTGCGCCATATGTTGAATTGAAAGTGTTGCCGAGAGTGAAAGGTCTGAAGTGAATTATCGAAGTTTCAAAATGGAATATAAGCCATATTTTTTTATAGTACATAGATAAATTTGTTTGTTCTCTAAATATATATAATTGTAGTTTTTTATTTTTTTAGTTTTGTTTCATATTAAAATAAACGAGTTGAAAATATTCATTTTATAAATTAATTAATTATTTATAAAAATAAATCTTGAACATAAGATTAATCAATAATAGTACAAGAAAAATTGACTTGAAATAGATCACACCTACGACTCTAGATTTAAGAATCTAGAATCGAATAAAGTTTTATAGTGGCGAAAAGTAGTTTGTTGTGTATTATAATCCTAAAGGATACTTAAGATACATACATATCATTTGAACTCAATATACTTGTAAGGGAGGGTTGTGTTCACAGTCGTCGAGACTAGCGACAACGTGGTAAAAACATACACTAATTCGAATAATTTATATATTAAACGGAAAAATTTGAACGATTTATATCACAGCTGTAGTTTGTTATGTAGTTAAAAGATGAATTTTATATAAAAATATTTATAGAAGCCATCTTTTAACCACATGTCAAACAACAGTTGAGAGCCAACCGTTTTAAATTTCTCTCGAAGTAGTGTGTATTTTTTCAACATTGCCGCTAGTCTCAAGAATTGTGCACACAATTAAAACAGGTTTTATGAGCTCAAATGATAGGTTTTGATCTCTGGTGTCATTTCATCAAGGATTAACGACGTTCTTCCCAAACACAGTGATTTCTATAAAAAAAAAAGACTTCAGCCAACCCAAAAATGAAACCAAAACACTCCACATTCAATGTGTCTTTTAAAATCTAAAAACGACTTTCCTATACTCTAAAATCCTACACCAAATGTGACATAAAGCTAAAATTCCATATGGAAAATATTTATTTATTTTTTTCAGAAAAAAAAATCCAATTTTTTCTTGTACTAATAATATTTTCTGTAAATATATTTATATTTATTTATTATATATTTTATATGTCAATAAAAACTTGAAATTAAAATTGTTGAAAATAAATTATTAAAATAATTAATTAATAAAAAATATATAAATAAATAATCTACAATGTATCATATTGCAATGCATTTCTGGACTGTGTTGATTGTCGACTCGCGGCAGCAAGACCATTACGTTTACCAAGATTCTCTAAGATTTCCCGATTTGCTTGGACTTGTTTCACTTGTTGTAGCGCTTTCCTCCTTGCTATTTCCAATAACATTCGTTGTCGTAATATGTCTAATGGTTGTACAATCGATAATGATGGTCCATTACGTCCAAGTTTACCATCACGTTTCTGGATTTTATCATTTTCATTTGTTGGTAATAGATTCTCTTGTTCCTGTTTGGAAATTAGACAAAAATATATAATTATTATTATGTTAAATGTACAGAAACTACTAAAGGTTATGGGCCCAGAGTTTAAAATTATATCAATAATGGAAACGAGCGTATGTTTGCTAAGCATATCAGATTGGTTAGTACCATCTGGTGTCTAAGTAGTAAACTATTTATTCGTGAGTTTACCGTACGCTATAGTTTAAGACGCAATATAAAAATGGTTCTGTGTTTCGACGGTAGAAGTCGCCGAAATACAAGACTACTTTAAAAATTCTAGCAAGATCGAAAACTAGCAAAAGTATATATACAAAGTTGTTGAAAATCGTAATGATTTCGTAGAAATTGTATGACAAAATCTAAATCTATTCGAAGGAAAAAATGTTTCGAAATCACAATGATAAAAGCTTTATATAATTACCTGATTTAAATTATCTTGTCGACCAAATTCGCTGAGCACATAAAATCGTGGATCATTGTTGACACCCATCCAATCGTCATTGGGACGAAATTTAGCTGTTAAACGAGGAATCAAATAGTTTAATGTCTCCTGATCGGGTCCCATATGAATACTTTGTAAATGAGCAGGTGGTACACCCCAAAAGACTTGCGCGCCTTCTGGTGGCATTTGATCTGATTCGGATGCATCTGACACCACAACTGACCATCCGCAAGTTGTTACCAATAATGTTAATGCAATTGCACTGATGTGTGTATTTGAAACGGTGTGACGCATTTTAATGATCTGCAAATAAAAAAGAAACAAAATTTACGTCAATTTTATTCAGATAATTTGGACATCACTATTTGTATTTATAAGACTGATTTCTATTTATAAGACATTTAATTATTAGTGTAGTTTATTTATATAAGTATTTTAAAGTTTCGATAATTAATATTATTATTGTGTTATATTATTATTATATTATTATATATTATATTATTATAATTAATATATATTATCATTTAATTATTAGTGTAGTTTATATAAATTTGTATGAGCTATACCTATAATTAAATATTTAATTTAGTATGGACAATATATATGGGGCAAAGACAATCGTTCTTAAGGAGTAAACTCCATGTGCGTCGGAGCTGACACACACACTTTTTTTTATACGGGTTTTGCGACAAGCATCGTTTGTCATGAATCGTTATCTGATATCTCTACAAGCTGCTGCAATTGTTGCCCCGATACATTGCTACATGTAACACTCCCAGTAGCTACGGCACTGTTAAAAACGTACATTTAACATTACATCAGTGGCAAGACTGAAATATTTATACCGCATACATGTGATGCCTGCCTCTATAGTGGTATTTTTTCATACCTTCTGAGAAAAAAGGCTAATTCAAATAATAATTGAAGTCACCAGGGGCTTCAATAGAATGTTAGTTAAAAATACCATTCATATTTTTCATACATTATAATAAAGATATTTATATTATTTTTGCCAATTTATTTTCTTTTTCACCTGTGTTGTGAAAATTTCAAAATTGCCACACGTTTATATAACAAAACAACTTCATTGGAAGCATAGTCATCATCATCATATTTTCATTCTTACGAGAACGGAGGGAGATGCTATATATCTCTCTTGTTGATACGTATGTATGTATGTTCGAGTATACAATATAACCGTAAAATATGGGGAATCAAAAAGTTTACTCACGTAATTTTATTATTATGTTCTCGAAATGTTTTCACGATACTGTAATAACTTTTCTATATATGTGTGTGTGTGTGTGATCGACAATGTATAGATTAATCATAAAAGTATACAGGGTGTCCTTTCTTCCTTCCTTCTGGAAGATTGGCAGACAATCGATTTGTGCCTTATACTTTCGGTTTTCGAAAAAATGCTTCAGATGATAGTTGTTCATTATAAATTAATTCCCAAAAATATTTCCCCAAAAACCGAATGAAGAAAGAACAAATCAACTATCAAAATTTGAAAAATGAGTGCTACTTTTGATACCTATCGTACAATAGAAACAATTTTGGCTGTTCAAGGACGTTCAAGCGCTAGATAATCGGTATTTCATGGAATTATGTAGTTACTTGTTTCTGAGGGGTAAATTAATAAATGTAAAGTAAGCCAGTAAAATCGAGGAGGACATCCTGTACCTATACAGAACAATACTTAAAAAAGTAGTCATTGAATACACGTATTTTTTTTTCTTTTAACAAAAGGATACATAAAAAGGACAATTTTGTGGAATACTCAAAAAATTTCGAAATTTTTTTTTTATAACTTTGTTTTTTATTAGTTTCAAAAACTAATAAATTTAAAAGGAAAGAGTTGTTTCGTATATAGAGGTGATTTACAAATAATATATTTATATATATACATATATATATATATATATATATATATATATATATATATATATATATATATATATATATATATATATATATATATACTAAGGCGTTATGTCTGCGCAGTATGCCTACTTGGAAACTGGGAGGTTATGGGTTCGAATTTCGGCATCGGCAGTTTGTCAATTATTAAGAAAAAAACAGGGGCGGTTAATTGACTAAACTGTTGGTGTATGGATAAGAACGAAGTAACCGGCTATGCTTGAGAAGGTTTTCTGCAGTTTCCTTCACGAACTCCAGATGAATATCGGCATAGTTCCTATCATAGTCAGTTGCAGCCGCATATCCTACCAATTCCTAGTCTATACATAAAAATTCATTCCACTCCACTCACAACCTTAGGCATCACAATGGACCTTATGGTCGAAGTGTAGCCCGTCCAGGGCAGCCTCTACAGCAAATTTTACAAATATCGTAATAATATTCAATTCAAAAGTTATATAAAAGTTTTTTAATATAATTTTACATAAATAAAATCAAAAGTAAAAAACTCGTTACTTTAAAATTATAATTTTAAATATTACACAAAAAAAAGAAGGAATTATTTTGCAAATTATTCTTAAAATTAAAATTAAAAAAGAATAAATTTATAAAATAATATAAATGGAAAAAATTCAAATGCAAAAAAAAGTATTTATTCTAATTTTTGATATTTAAATCTAAATTATAATAATCTTTATAAATTTATCACAAAAAGAAATAACTTTCTTAAATATCCTCTGTCCACAAACTATCTTAGCTTCGCCGGTAATTTTTAATTATATTTAACTTCGAAAATAAACGTTCAGCGGAAGTAAGAGTGACGGGAATTGTAAAAAAGAACATTAAGGCTGTACAAACATCCGGAAAAATTAGCTGACAAAACAGAATGTTCGATTAACAACAATTGGGCGAGCCGTTTCACAGAATGAAGTTTTTTTTGGTACGGCTTTCCAGACGAAGCACGGAGAGACAATACTTGTTCATGAAATTTATCATTGATGTTTACATCATAACGTTCGACCAGTTTCTTAGAATTTTCGCATAAATCGTTATCTGACATCGCTACAAGCTGCTGCAATTATTGACCCGGGATTTTGGTGGCCTCTAGGTTAGAAGCAGGCCCCTGTGATTACTCTTTGTAATACACCCGGTAGCTACGCCACTGGTTTTTTATCTTCTTTTTAAAATATCGTATAATGTTTGTCCCACGTATTATTCATAAGAAATATATATATATATATATATATATATATATATATATATATATATATATATATATATATATTCGTTTTATAAGTATCATTATTGTCATGAATTTCAATTGTTTGCTGCAACAACAACAACAACACCTGTTTCGAACCTGTTTTAATTCTCTCTCTCTCTCATTTAATAGGAGCATGTTTAACGTTTCTTTTGAAGAGTATATATATATATATATGAATATCTCAGAATGCCTCTGGTGATATAAAATCAAACTATATTTAATTAGTAGTTTGTTATTTGAATACGATTTTTGCAGAAAATGTCATATCAAGCTGACATAAATATATGTGAGTTTCGTATGTAACTAACAAACTTGGAAGTTGATTTACATACCCTAGTAATAGTAGCAGTCGAGGGGATGCCAAAGCCTGGCAAGTAGACGTTTCTAGGCCTTTTTTACCGTCCTCTAAGGACAAGGAATTTGTGTGTAGACTAGGAATTGGTAGGTTGTGCGATTGCAGCCGACTTTGTTAGTAACTATGCCGATATTCATCTGAAGTTTGTGAAAGGAAACTGCAGAAAACCTTTACAAACATAGCTGGCTACTTTTGTTCTTGTCTATACGCCAACAGTTTACTCAATTAACCACCCACAACTAATTTAAAAAAAAATTAATTTAATTGACAAATTGCCCCCGTTGGGATCGAACAAGCAACAATTAAGATGGTGTTATCAAGATGAGCTTCATGTTCAGGGCCGTGCTTGAGTAGGCGTGAATGGCCACCTGCGTGCCAATGCGTACGAATGCCTCCAAGATATTTCTGGAGCATATGTAGCTTAAAAAAAGTAAGCATTTCTGAGGCTTCCACCAATCAGAACTTTTGATCGGGATATGCATATGTGGCAAGTGTGAAGAAAAGAGATGAATATTACTGAACCCAATAATGGATGATATTGATTCACACTTGCTAACCACCGGTATTTCTGTTTGTTACAAGACATAAAATGATCGAACCCACATCATAATTTTACATAAAGAAAACATAAGAATTTAATTAAGGAAATCAGGTGAATTGATTTGTTGCGATCAATATTCAATTCAATACAATAAAATCAGAATTAACGACACCTTCGATAATAAAAATAAATCTAAAAACATCTGTACACATAATTTTTTTATTAGTTTCGTGTCTTTCTATTTTGTGTTGGTAATGTAGATAGCTATCTTACCTTACATACATAGATACATAGACTAGCAGCTGATAGACCAGTTAACTCTTTACGTGAATACGGTTTTACGTATACTAATGGATTTATCATGAAGTATACGTTTATACAAAGATATTACACTAATGTTAATTCATTCTGGAACATAATTTGTATAGAACACGATTAAAGGTTTGCGGCTGTGGTTGGTTGTGGGAAACTGTAATGCCGGCTGTAAACACTCGCCGAGGGTACTCGGCGAATGTCTCGGCGACATATTCGTAAGGCGGGGAGCCATAAGTGGTGCTGTGTACACTCTCGCCGAGTGTTCGGCCGGTAATACAGTTCTCGTCATATTGGTATCGAACCATTTTCAAAAAAATCTAACACCTGAATGTCAAGGTTAGCTTCAATACCCTCACTTTAGTGACAAAACAAACGCCGCATAGTTACCAAAGAATACTGCCAATAAATAGGTGGGGCTCCTCACACACCTAATCCGTTAGTCAGTCAACTTAAATAATCCTCAGGTCAGATTATACCCTCAGTCTAATCGTATAAAAGGATAAAACTTTTTTAATGTCATTGTGAGACACGCACCAAATTAGCAACAAGCAACATATCTCTGAATCTATATCCCAGAGATAGTTACGATTAGCTAATTCATACTGATGATGACTACATTGTAGTCGAAATACGTATTTATAAAATAAAAACAAATGTTCTAGGAATAGGGGCAAAATTTGAAATGCAATATAATTATTTGTTGAAATATAGCCTGACTAAAGCCGCCATCTCGGAATATGACGTCATGAGTATAACTGTACCAATACTAATGTTACCATGTTAATAAACAAATGGTCTAAACTGAAGTTTTAGCTCCCTTTCTAACATATATTTATTGGTAGAAAATCTTATTCATGTTGCTTATATGTTTTCACTTTCAAATGTTGTTACGAAAATATTCATGAATTCTGTTGTCCGTGTTGCGAGTGTACGAAATCATAGAATATGCTTTAAATGAAACAATACGTTCGAATACTATCTGGGTTCTTCTTTCGGAATTATCTTTTTCTAATTGGAGAAAGTTCAAAGAATACGTGAATGAAAAAAGAATATCTTAACAGTATTATTTTGTTAACAGTCAACTGAATATCCATCTGTCTGTTTGAAATTTTTGTGAGTCAGCAAAAATTATGTATTGAGAACCGACCTGAAGGTCTAGACATAAAAAACATGGCTGATTTTTGTATGCAATAAAAGAATAATCTATTTTTCGATGTCAATTTTTTGATATTTTAAATTTATTGATATAGAATTTATTTTCAAAATTTTGTTAATGCATATCTTTCTATAGAAGCTATCAACTATATTAAAGATCTGGGTCGATATAACTTATATTACACACTAAAACTGGTTTATTTTGTGGCCATCAGTCGTCTTGACCAAAGTGATCAGCTATCAATAGAAATTAAAAATAAAATAAACAGTATACACATACTGATATAGACCAGAGGTGGGCACAGACAGCTCGTCTGAGCCTTACGGGCTCTCCATAAGCTGGGTGAGAGTAAGTAAAGAAGGTATGTTTTGAAGCAAGACGGAACGATGTTTCAATACAGGTTGTCTCCTACCGATTATTGCCCAATAATTATATAGTATAGTCTATAGTATAGTCAATATTTTATTTTTTTTGAAAAACAAATTATGCGAAAAATAATTTCCACTACTACAAAAAGTACTTTTCACTTTTTCAATTCAAAGTAGACTAACTCGAAGAACTCTAATTCCCACTTTATGTAAAATTTAACTTAATTCATCAAATTCCCTTGACACTATACTGAGCATACTCCATACGAAGAAAAAATAATTAAATAAGGTAAATAATTCTTTATTAGTTCTCGGATATGAATAGTAAAATATTTAGACAAATTTTTTGGAATTTCCAAAACTATATTTCTATTTAAATTATCCTTTGCAAAAATTTCCCTCTTTTATTACAATGGTCCAGCGGTAAACTTAAAGGTTCAAAAGATTTATATATATATTTTATATATTTTTATTTTATTCATACACAAATATGATATATACTAAAAAGGTATATTTTATGACCCAAATTACCAGCCCAAAATTCCAGAGTATGTATTGAATGATTGCTTGTATTATTTACTTTGTATAATAGTGACCATAAAAAAGATTTGGTATTATTATATTTCTTTCAGAAAATGTTTTAATTAAAAAAAGAAAATATTAATAATTGGTAGCTTACCCTGTATTAACTCTATCTCTCTTCCCTACCTCTCACTCAGAGCTTTGCCGAGTCAACTCTTGCCCACCTCTGATATAGACCACACGATATATACAGAGTATTTAATCAATTACAGTTCAGTTACAGATATGTTATACCTACTATTTATATTTGATGAGTTCCGAATCATATTTCAGATTGGATCAGTTTTATTATTATATTAAAAATAAATTATGTTTGTCAACAAGATATTAAAATAGAAATTTTTCTAAAAAATAAAAAACGGGATTAAATTGAATTAAATGGAAAAATTTTCTATTGTAAAACTAGTTTATGTCAATATTTTCTTTCCACCATACACAAACATTCTAACTCGAACACATATGTTCGATGTCAAAGTTTTATACTTGCTATTTTCTTAAACAATTTTTCTTTCACTCTATCCAATATAAACGGTCGATTTTTATTAATATCGGTCGTATCGGTATCGGTGCACGATCATGATGATGGATGAATTCATAAAATAAGTACGTACAAAAAATATTTTGTCGGACCAATGCTCTGCCAATTAAATCACCGAGATGCTAAATCAGTGGGATGCATTTAATTTCTTACTAGCTTGATAGTAAAATAAGCGTCAAAAATTTTGAATTCGAATCAGATGTAGACCATTTTAGATATTCGAATGAATATCTTTGGAGTAGATTTTTCAAAATATTTTCTATACAACTATTCGAAACGAGAATCGGATACGTTTATTAAGGCGATAGTAATCTTTTAGAGGTAATAGTGTTCAGGTTTTATTTACTATCAACCATATATATATAGATATTATTTATACAAAAATCGTTAAGTGTGCATAGGATTTTGCACACATGATCCGTATGTACATGCACTATTCTAGTTAGTCAGAAAAAGATGCCCCGACAATGATATTCAATAAAAATTCTGTGTATTTTTCTGGCCGTTTTGACACAATTATATTTCACTAGTTCTTTTCGTTTTTAAGTTGTCGATTCATATTACAAAGTCGTGAATGAAATTATATTACTCATAAAAATATAGACACATAAAACTTATATCTATAGATACAGGTATTTCGTACACAATCATCGTCAGTAGCTAAATTTCCGTATACACATTAAAAAATAGATAAAGGTGTGTTCGCCACAACAGGAAAATACAGAATTTTCCCGTTTTGATTGAAATCGTATTTGCACAAAATACAAAATATTTAATTTTGACTACGGAACACTTTAATGTATTTAGATATATATCGATATCGATACCATATCGATATATTTATGTGTTGTTCCGATACGAATCATATATTTATATATAGATATGCATTAAAGATATTTATTACTTTATATAAAACATAGGCAGAACGTAGAGAGTTCTGTATGAAAGTATTGAAACTTGATGCAAATCAATAATATTATTTTTTAATATACTGCATTCAAAAATATCAATGTAATATCAACTACTCGTCTGTTTGTTCGTCACGCTAATCTATAACATAGGTGTGTTTAGACTGATTCTCAGGGAAGATTTGTTTCAATTATAAATGTGTATTTTAAATTAGCCGAGCTGTCATGGGATTTTGGAAGAGAGTCAATGTACCAGAAAACATTTTTTTTATGCCAAAAACATTTCATTTACTTACTTGTTTCTAAAAAATTTGGAGAATATTTTCCGAGGAAACTATAGACTTTACAAAAAAATCGTTCCAGAGCTAAAAGGTAAGGTCAAAATCCGACTATGTTTGGGCAAAATGGGCAAAACTGTTTACAAAAAACCACTTTTCTTTATAAATTCAGTATATACTGAGTATTTAAGCAATTAACTCGGTAAGTTGTTCGTTTCACTTGTTTTAGCATAGAATGAAGTACTAGAAAAAAAAAAGTATTTAATGAAAAATAATAACAGCGTAATGTCTAATAAAAATGGTGATAAAGCGTCAATGGTAATTCGCCAAAATATATAGAAAAAACTTTGGTGTAGCTTTGGGACTCAACGGCAACGAAAATTGGCCTGGTCCGTGAAGTTACTCATTAACTTGCAAATAAAAGTCCGAGGGGATTCCTATTCAAAATAGAAATTTGGGCAAAATATAGAACTTTAAACTTATTTTTAGCATTGCTGTTGGTATTTCTGAATGAACTATAAAAATAATAATAATGATTTATAAAACAGGGACACGTCGATTCAATTGATTCAGTATACACACAATTCTGAGGTAAATAATTCTAGTATTTATATAAATATATATGTCTAATAATTCTTTATTATTCCGAATAGAATGTCATTAACAGATGTTGTTCTGGATTATAATATTCGAACTAATTCTAAAAACGTAAATACGAATATAATGTAGATATTTGTTCTAGATATATTTCATTTGTTCCGATAAACTTCTAGTGCTTTTGTTTGCCGAATATAATTTATTCGAATTTGATTATAATTTGTTTGAGTTATTCGAACATATTTGAATTTCATCATTAAACTTTGTTTGTAACTTTGACCAAAACTTGAAGTAGCCAAATCAAAGTTTTTTGTACCTTAGCTTCTACATAAAAGTTTAAATAAATATTTTTGATAGAAAGGATTATATTTTTAATATATTTATTTATCCATATTTCATCAATGTTTTTGCTATCTTATTCCCAATACACACTACAGAAACAACCATGACATTCGATTATATTCGGAATTGAATCTGTGAAAGTTTTATTCGAAACAGTATAATCGAAAAGTTAAGTGTATTGTTTTCTTTGTTCAAAACATATGTGTTTGTATATTATATGTATATATACGAGTATGTGCTATTTCTCTAATTCCTTTCTATATCGATACGACCAGAGTCCCCACAACATAAAGGTTTGCAAAAATAGTTTTGAAGGATTCTGCAAAATAACAATCTAGGATATCCAAAATTGTCATACTGGATACTGTTACAAATAATATTGATAGAAGTTCAGATTCATACTTTTCGTTTGTTTCTAATATTGTAACTTAGGTTACGAAAAACAAACTATTTATTCAGAAAAATCCCATAATAAAGGAACAACTAAACGTATTTTAATTGGATAAGTAAATGCTCTAGAACAAAAGTGATAATATATATGTGGACAGTAAGAAAATTTACGCATCTTGGTGGCTTAGTTGGCAGAGCACTGATTCGAACATCTGGAGGTCATGGGTTCGATTCCCATTCAAGATGTATATGATTTTTTATATCAACTGTGAAATGCTACCAAAATCACAGCATTTAAAGTATATTATCTCTTTATTACTTCGGAATAATTTTTAGACCTGATCTGGATTTCGAGTATATAAGGATTACCCATATACACTACTATATTATGTTCTTATTCTCGCAATCAATGGTTGTTCAATAAATACGAAACATTTTCTTTTTTTTTAAATTATTTAGTTTTTTTTAGCTGATGGTGAAGATTCATCCGCTTGGATGGTAGAAATATGTTTGATATTCACTGGTTTTTCTTTCTAGGAGTTTCGAGGGGTTCGATATTAGCTGTTTCAGCATCGATGATGTATGTGTGTGCATGCATGTATATAACACAACATAGAATAACATAGAATCACACAGATGTAAGATATTGAAGTGGTTCACACACAACATTAATGCCCTTCTTTGCTGCCCTCTCCTGCCAACAGTCCTGTGTCCTGTGGGTGTTCTCGTCGCCAAACCTCACCATTCGAAGTCTTTTTTAAACACTTAACACTTATTCTATTGATATAAAAACGATTGTATAAATAAAGATACGAAACTCTTTACTATTTGTTATTATATAATAAATTTTCTTTCTTCTAATACCCTGTGTATATATAATATACCAGTATTGTATAAGTTTAGTCCCGATTTAGTAACGGATTGAGACTACTGATGTTTTTGATAAAAATAACCACCAGCATTTGTTTGTTTATCAATCATTATCATTTCATTTGTTATTTCTTGAATGAATCCTTTTCAGTACATTAATTGGGCATAAAAGTCGTCAAGTTGTTTTGTTTACTTATTTTTGCTACAGTAAAACGTGCAAACGTGGCTGAATGAATTAGAGAATAAATCTACTATCATCATGTAGAATGACGACATTTCATAGACTATCTTTGTTCGTCTTGCTTTTGATTCAATTTTAATTTATTACAATATTTATGAAATAATGCAATTTAATTAAATAGTACCCATCCACCTTGCATTAAGAGTACAAGGTATTCCAAAATTAACGTTCTTATTCGACTAACGTTGTTTAAAAAATAGAAATACTTTTTCTAAATTATATTTGGATAATAGATCATCTCACTATGATTTGGTTTGATGCTCCAATGTGACCAACTATTCTTCGAAACTTTATTTCATAAAGTCAAAAGTCCCAATTTTAGTTCTATAACTGAATTAATTATTAATTAATTTTTCTGAAAAGAGAGATATCTCCAGTTTTTTCGATTTCTTACTTAAGTTCAAAAAGCCAACTCCGATTTAGATAGAGATAGATTGTAGAGGCTGCCCTGGACGGGCTACACTTCGACCATAAGATCCATTGTGATACCTAAGGATGTGAGTGGAGTGGAAGGAATTTGTAAGTAGACTAGGAATGGGCAGGATATGCGGCTGCAGCCGACTCTGATAGAAACTATGCCGATATTCATCTGGAGTTCGTGAAGAAAACTGCAGAAAACCTTCACAAGCATAGCCGGTTACTTCGTTCTTCAATTAACCATCCCTGTTTTTTTTCTTAATAATTGACAAACTGCCGATGGATTCGAACCCATAACCTCTCAGGTTCCAACCCCGGCTTACTTTCTTATGGGTTAAGTTGGGTATAGTATTTTATCCTTTCTCGAGAAAAGATCGAATAATGATTAAATTCAACTCCCAACTTGGCCAAATAAATGAAGCATGACTTTTGAACGCAACAGTAAGTAAGTACTCCGACTATTTGTACAAGTTTGTATAACAATAATTATTGAAATATTTCATTCTAAAATTAGCGATGCTCTTAATTAAATAATAAATTAGTAGAAAACATCAATTAATTTATATAAAATACTCAAGTTCATTTGTAGTTTCAAACATATTGTGCGAGTACCTATTGGTAGGTACACGCTCGCTATTCCTGTAAATTATTGGGGTTTGAATTCAGTGAGATGAATTTGTTGTTGTTATATAAACCTACAACATCTATAATTAAGGGGAGAAATATCTCATGAAAATGAGTGGAATTCAACAAAAAATTATTTTCAATTCCATCTAATTATTTTACTTCCATTATATAAATATTTTCGGAAAATTTAACGGCAGATAATAATTATTTCGGCAAATTTAACAGGTTCTTTGCGTATACCGCCGTGCATAATAGAACTATCTACTTTGATTGCAAATACGTATGTATTCTTTCGGACACTCAAGCTCTCTTAAAAGCCTTGCCTGGAACTGAGGTTACCTCAAGGGGAGTCAAGGATTGGCTGAAGGAATTGCTGAAGCTGGCAAAACGGAACAATGTTAAATTGATCTGTTTCGAAGGAAACGAAAAAGCAGATACCTTAGCAAAGAAGGGGGTCGGAATGCCCTCCATAGGCCCAGAGCGCCTATTTTAGGAATTCCAAGGGCTACATGTAAACAGGTGATCAACGAGTGGTCAAATGCTAAACACCGTGATCACTGGGAGGAAAAAGTACCGCGGTAAGAACTCGGGACGATACTGCTTCTTAATAAAAATATGTATTTTAATTTTTTTTTAAATAGTGCAAAATTTTTTATAATGGTAGTTACTTTCGAATGAAAAAAAAAATTAACGAATTTAAAAAAATAAGTAGGTTAATAAATGTTAAATTAAAGGAAAATTTAATTTAATTTTACAAAAACAAAAATTAATTACTCTATATTTCCATAATATGTGAACGTTAGCTCGTTACAAAATTTCGTCTATTTTTCAAAGAGAAAATTATTTGAAAATATATTTATAATATTTATTTTGTATGGATTCGTTGAAAATCAATTTCATTTCAAAATTTATGATTTATCCATGTTTAATTGGAACGTAGAAAATACGTAGAGGCATGAAACTTTAAGTTTAATATTGTCGTTTCACACGATTGTAATTGTTTTGGCGGTTTTGGTGAATTTCTCGAATACGATACCGACGATATATTCAAAATTTTTGTTCTTGATTTTAATGATAATCATTTTCTAGACTAATTTTTACCCAAAAAGTACGAAAATCAGGTTCATTTTAACGTCTGATCAATACATTTCAAAATTTTCGATTCTTAATTCATACAGTTTGGAATTTTAGCACTATGGGTGTGATACCTTGAAAACCGTTAATCGTATCGTATTTTTACTAACACCATCATTTTCGCTAGGTCCAAATTAGCTTAAAACGAAGTTTTTATCAAAATCGGGGACATAAAATTTCCCTCCAATTTTAGCGATTTTATTAAGGGGTACCCCTTGGAAAAAATGCGAAAAAAGTTAAGAAAGTTTTTGTTCTCGATTTTAATAATAATCATTTTTTAGGGTAATATTGACCTAAAAAGTACGAAAATCAGGTTCATTTTAACGTCCGACCAACAGATTTCAAAATTTTCGATTTTCAATTTATACGGTTTGGAATTTTAGCACTAAGGGTCTGATACCTCGGAAACCGTTAATCGTATCGTATTTTAACTAACGGCATCGTTTTCGCTAGGTCCAAATTAGCTTAAAACGAAGTTTTTATCAAAATCGGGGACATACAAATTTCCTTCAATTTTAGTGATTTTTTTAAGGGGTACCCCTTAGAAAAAATGCGAAACAAATTTTTGGTCTCGATTTTAATAATAATCATTTTCTAGGGTAATTTTGACCCAAAATGTGCGTAAATCAAGTTCATTTTAACATCCGACCAACACATTTCAAAATTTCCGCTTCTCAATTCATACAGTTTTGAATTTTAGCACTATGGGTCTGATACCTCGAAAACCGTTAATCGTATTGTATTTTTTGATTTGACCAATATTTCTTTATTTTAATTCATAAAACTTTTTTTATATTATACAGTTAGTTAAGTACCTAAATATGTTCACCAGTTTCTTCAAATTTGTTTACATTTGTCATTATCATAATAGTTTCTGATGAAGGAATCGGTGTTCCGAAACGATAGTCAAAATATCATTATTGTTACGAAAATCTCAAATATTTGTTTTATTTAATAAATCAATTTTTAAAAAGTTCTTCAAACTAAAATAAAAGCTTGTTTGTTTTGAACCCAACATCTATTGTTTTTTTGAATGAATAAATTTCTTCTAAATGTGTCGTCCCAACTTTTGTTTAACTAATGCGTGTGCAAGCAAGTGTTTAAAACAATAAAATGATATGCATGAATGGAATATTTATTATAAACAAATTACGTTGTAACATTTATTTATGTAATTTATAAACACAACATATTTTTACAACACAAAAGATCTCCCCCATACAATAAGAACCAGCGTACACCGTTACAATTAACCGACATGACAATAACCTTTTATTTACAGCAGAGGTGGGCAAGAGTTGACTCGGCCAAGCTCTGAGTGAGAGGTAGGGAAGAGAGATAGAGTTAATACAGGGTAACCTACCAATTATTAATATTTTCTTTTTTTAATTAAAACATTTTCTGAAAAAATATAATAATACCAAATCTTTTTTATGGTCACTATTATACAAAGTAAATAATACATACAATCATTCAATACATACTCTGGAATTTTGGGCTGGTAATTTGGGTCATAAAATGTACCTTTTTAGTATATATCATATTTGTGTATGAATAAAATAAAAATATATAAAAAATATATATATATAAATCTTTTGAACCTTTAAGTTTACCGCTGGACCATTGTAATAAAAGAGGGAAATTTTTGCAAAGGATAATTTAAATAGAATTATAGTTTTGGAAATTCCAAATAATTTGTCTAAATATTTTACTATTCATATCCGAGAACTAATAAAGAATTATTTACCTGATTTAATTATTTTTTCTTCGTATGGAGTATGCTCAGTATAGTGTCATGGGAATTTGATGAATTAAGTTAAATTTTACATAAGGTGGGAATTTGAGTTCTTCGAGTTAGTCTACTTTGAATTGAAAAAGTGAAAAGTACTATTTGTAGTAGTGGAAATTATTTTTCGCATAATTTGTTTTTCAAAAAAAATAAAAGTAATAAATTATTGAATAAATTATTGGGCAATAATCGGTAGGGACAACCTGTATTGAAACATCGTTCCGTCTTGCTTCAAAACATACCTTCTTTACTTACTCTCACCCAGCTTATGGAGAGCCCGTAAGGCTCAGACGAGCTGTCTGCGCCCACCTCTGATTTACAGGACATACACACACACACACATACTACACATACGTCATACGTGTATGTGAAGCTTTAAAGCTTTATATACAACTCTCCACAACATATACAAAGTTTTCTGTAACAGTTTTAAAGTAACATTTCTGTGTAAAGATCTGATGAATAGTTTTAGTTTAAAATTGTTTGTTTGTAATATATATATATATATATATATATATATATATATATATATATATATATATATATATATATATACATATATATATACCTGTATACGTATTGTTAAAATATTTACTATATTGTGTTTACCTATGTTATGTAAATAATACCCAGCCGCCATATTGTGTGGTCCATAATATATTTAGATATTACAAAGAGAGAATCTGTTGTCTAGGTCTTCAGAACTTTGTGTGTTTGATGATATGAGCTGCGCTGCTGTAAAGGACATTTCAATGGCTATAATTTACTTTGTGGTAAATTTGATTAAATTTTAATTTGTGTCATTCAGGATGGCGCATCCTTTATTAATGTGTGTCAACTGTTTGTATAATTTAAGGGAGTTGGTGCGTATGTTGTTCAAACATGTAAGAATACTTTGTACTAACCCAATTTTGTTTCAAACATTTTGTTTTTTGAAGAACTAAAGCTTGTTTGAATAGTTCATTTACTGTACACTCCCGTTCATTCAAATCGAACCAGTTGAAACATTTAAAGTGTTACTTTATGTAATATTCTCCATATATTTTGTAATATATACGAGCTTAGAATATGATATACAGGAATTAATATATAGTATTTGGAGAAAATTTATTAAAATTTATTAAATACATACTTTCAATTAAAAATAAGTTTAATTCAAATATTGAATGAATAAAAAAATACTTTAAATTCAAATCAAAATTAAGTTATTGAGTTACAATAATGATTATGGCATCAAATGTAACTATTAAAGTCGTTCTCCATAGTTGGTTTATGTTAGACATTTAAATTACATAAATAAGTTGCTGAGGAAGTCATAAATAAATGACGAAACGTTCAATTTATTTAAATTAATTAATTCACTTTTCCTAATCCTAATTCCTACGAATTGAGTATTATTTATTACAATTATTATTACAAACATTCACAACACAACAGAGATGGTGAAATCAATAGAAATTTATTTTTATTTAGTAAAACAAAATGACGATCGTGGAAAATAAACTTCCAAATGTCATACACGACGGACTTTAATTTCAGCAATCATTTTGATGATTGCATCAAGATTATGTCTTAAAGCACTATCAGTTTTATTTTCTATGGACAATTACCTACTTCGTAACCAGTCCAAGTAGCCGAGTGATCTAAGGCGTTATGTCTGCGCTAGTGTTTCACGAGGCACGAGGCGAAGCGAGGTTTTGGTATCACCTCGCCTCGCCTCGCCTCGGTTGGGACAGCTATCAACCTCCGAGGCGAGACAAGGGAAAATTTTTACTAACTTTGACTTATTTTGCATGAATGTACATAATATGGCAAAAAAATGTTATATATATATATATGTATATAAATTTTTAGGATCGCTGGACATTTGAAAAATATTGCTTCATGTATCACTATATTATTATTTTTTTTAAATTTACTTTTTGTAAAGTTGCCTCGGCCGAGGCAACTTTTGGGACAATGCCTCGGCCGAGGTTTTTGGGACAATATACCTCGCCTCGCCTCGGTTAGTATCGAGGATTAAAATTTTGAACCTCGCCTCGCCTCGTGCCTCGTAACCGAGGGCCGAGGCGAGGCGAGGTTACCTCGTAGCCTCGGTGAAACACTAGACTCTGCGCAGTATGCCTTCTTTGAAACTGGCAGGTTATGAGTTCGAATCCCGACATCGGCAGTTTGTCAATTATTAAGAAAAAAAAGAGGCAATTAATTGACTAAACTGTCGGCGTATGGACAAGAACGAAGTAACCGGCTATGCTTAAGAAGGTTTTCTGCAGTTTCCTTCACAAACTCCAGATGAATACCGGCATAGTTCTTATCATAGTCGGCTGCAGCCGCATATCCTACCAATTCCTAGTCTAAAGACAAAAATTCCTTTAGGTCCGTCACAATAGACTTTATGGCCGAAGTGTAACCCGTCCAGGGCAGCCTCTACAATCTATCTATTTAACCTACTTCGTCAGTAATTTTTAATTACTTTTAACTTAAAATAATCGTTTAGCTGAAACAACAGTGACGGGAATTGTTGGCAATAACATTAAGGCTGTGCAAACATTCGAAAAACTAGCTGACAAAACAGAATATTCGATTAACAATAAATGTGCGACCTGCTTATTAGAATTTTCGCATAAATCGATATCTGACATCGCAACAAGATGCTGCAATAGTTGATCCGGGAATTTGAGGGCCCCTGAGTTATGGGCCTATCTGTAACACTTCCGGTAGCTATGCCACTGACGAAACGAAACTTTTTTTTTGCAGTCAAATGAATGAATACTCTCATAGATTAAAGTTTAAAGATCCTGTAAATATATTTCATAAATATTAAAAAAATTTCCATCTCATAATATTTATTTAAGAATAATTCTTGAAAATACACATTATGAAAATTTATGGAAAATCTAATATTTCAAGCTAACTATGCGCTATATATATACATATATATATATATATATATATATATATATATATATATATATATATATATATATATATATATATATGTATTTATAAAACCATTTGGTATGAAAAATCTACACTAGAAATAGAATATAATTTTCCACAACAGTATAAGTTTTCCATTTACTACGTGAAACGATATAGGAGAGTCGGTAGGTAGACAACCAACACAGACAGACAGACAGACAGGCAGACTCTAAACTTAATAAATTTATGAATAGTTTAAACAAAAACAATATTTTGAAATGCATAAACAATAAACAAATGATTTTCCATAATTACTAGAAACTTTTATTTGAATTATACAGACCGTTTTCAAGAGCATTTCTAATAGGGAATCAATGTTAAATATATAAATAAAATATTTACTATAAAACCATACATACATACATACATACACATACATACTGAAACTGAATGTCTGGACTGGAATATTGGGTGACCAAATTATAGGACCATTCTTCAGATCTATCTCCTAACGACTTTTTTTTTGTGGGGTTTTCTCAAATCATAGATCTATTCGCAGAATAGGCCTGAAAATTTGCAACAATTAAGGTAAAAAATTGTTGATAATTGTGCGAATATTTCTGCTCAAGTGCTAGTAAATACCCGGGTAGATTTCTACAACCGATACGGATATTGTTTAGCAAATAATGGAGGAATATTCGAACCGTTGGTTTAACATTTCTTTTTTGTCGGAATTCTATTTTTTTCTTTCTTTTTGGTGTTTTATTTTTCTTTTAATTTGTGTGGATTGTTGTGTTATAGAATTCTATCATTTATTTTCAAACATTCCACATACAAATAATAAGGGATATTCAAAAAAGAATTTTCAATTGTTAGAAGTAATGGGAAGCTGAAGAAAACAACAATGGACATATTTAACCCACTCTTATTACATGTTAATGCAGTCCTTCAAGCATTCGCAACGGACACACTAAAGAGTACCCCTACTATTTTTATTTCTTTATTAAGCATTAGTGTATAGTTATTATAGTAAATAATATTTAACATTGATTCTCTATTAGCAATGCTTTCCTACACATACGGTATATCTACACTCAGTATAGTCAATAGTGCAGTAGTTAGTGTACCACTTCAGGAGGGAGGAGGTGCACACTCACACAACGAGAGCTTTAATAAAAGTGTTGATGTTCAGAAAAACTTTTGAAAGTTATGAACATAAAATTATAGAGAAAATAATTTATTTTATATCGTTACAAAAACTGTTTTGTTTAAATGTATCGTTGCAAGTTTTTGTTGAAATATTTCATATTTAATTTATGTGTAGGGATTGTGCTTGAAAATACTTTTACTTCGGTTGGGAAAACAAATTTGGTTTACCACATTTTCTATTTGGGAATTTTATCCTTAGAAAAGTATTTATTATAGTGTATTTTTTTCTTTTGTAAAGTTTTGCGTCTAAGAAATAAGGGCACAAAAAGAAAATCTCAAAAAAATTTCAAGGTATCGAAAAAAAATCTCAAATTATTTTAAAGGTATTTATTGTATTGTACCTGACCTTGATATTCAGGTATAAGATTTTTATTTATTTATTTAAAAAAAAAAAATCGAATACCTGAATATCAAAGTCAGCTTCGATACCCTAACTGTAGTGACAAAAACAACGTCGCATGGTCACAAAGGAATACCGTCAATAAATAGGTGAAGCTATTCACACACCTAATCCGTTAGTCAGTCAACTCAAATAATCCTCAGGTCAGATCAAATCCTCCGTCAAATTGTATAAAAGACAGAACATTTTCAAGATCAATGTGAGACACGCACCAAATTAGCAACAAGTAACATATCTCTAAATCCATATCCCAGAGATAGTTACGATAAGCTAATTCATACTGATGATGACTACATTGTAGTCGAAATACGTATTTATAAAATACAAACAATGTATAGGAATAGGGGCAAAATTTAAATTGTGTAATTTCAAAAAACCTAGAGTTCTCTTTGATTAGTTTAATAATCTTTATCACTCTCAAGTGTTTATTACGTTTTTTTATTATATCCATCTATTGGTTATTATGTGTACTCTGTTTAGCTGGTTCAAAACTTAGCTAATATTTCAATTATCTGAACTTTTGTATTTTTACTGGTTTAAAAGCTAAGTTCAAGGATTGATTTCAGTAAACCTTCTTTAATAGTTCCAAATTAAAATTTAAGTAGGTCCAGGTTCAAAATGGAAATAGCTATATAATACTGAATAGATAATCCCAGTTTTTCAAGCTGGGAAGCTTTCTCTGTCTACTACTTGTTTGAGCTAAGATGATCTTTCAGTCTGAATGAGATATAGTATTTTTGAACACGATTTCGAAGAACTAGAATCGTTTAATCGTAACATTTTTGATATTAACACGAATGCTGGTGATGTCATAAACTCGTAAATGAAAATAATTACGTAGATAAAATAAAATTGTTGCATAAAATTTATGATAGCGAAGCGTATAGCGTAAAAAAAGAGACATTAATAAATAATGTTCAGAGACGCAATTCTCACTTCAGAGATGTGAGAATGTTTGTAGTCAGTCCCAGATATAAATAAAATGTTTTAAAATAATATGATGAGTCCCTTTGGATTTGTTACATAATTTTTCCATTGTTTGTTTTGCCATATTTAATAATTTTAAAAGAACGTTGTCTATTCACACGCTAAACTTACGTGAATAGTTCTATAGACAATTTTCACATTAAGCAGATTTCTACCTCAAAAATGTTTTGAAAATAATATACCTACAAATTTTCTAAATGAATTGAAACCATTTCAATAATCATAAGAAATTTAATATTAAACAAGTAAAATAACAACTAATTGAGTTAATTGCTTAAATACCCGGTATATACTAAGTTTATGACAAGAAAAAATCAATTAAAAGTTGTTTACTTTTAAAAGAGGAACATTTTTTGTTTTAAAATTTTTTATCATCAAACGTCAATAAACGGACCATAAATAAATGATTTGTAAACGTTAGCTTGTAAATCGACTCACAACGTTAAATAATTTTTGTAAAATTGTGTAGATAGATGTTTTATAAACATATACTTTAATTGAAAATTTATTTCTCTAATTATTTATAAAAACTACAAGCTTAAGTAATTTTCAGAAACATGTTTTCAGAAATTCTATATGTGTTTTTTAATCACTTTTTTTTTTTTGCCAGTAGCTTTTAATTAGTTGGGTTTTTCCTTTTGCAATACAATGATTAATTTTTTTACAACAGTTGTAATTTTAATCTGTATACATATACAGGATGTCTCCTGCAATTTTAATCCGGAAAATTGAATCAAGGCAATAAATCTCTCAAAAATAAGAAGAAAACATCATATCAACTTGAATGTTTTCACAAAATCAATAAAATATTTTAATATCTTTGATATTAAAATTAAAAATATTATTTAATATTAAATTTTTATCTAATGTGTTATTTGAAAGAAATTTGTTTATATTTATTTCATGGACATATGACAAAAGTATGTCACTACGCAAATTATTAATAGATTTATTGATTTATTTATAGATGGGCTTTGAAAAATCATAGTCATGCGGTTAAACACCGATAAATTTTAATTAAGTCAATAGTTTGAATAGGATTGAAAAAATCAACCGTTTATCTAAAATACATTATTTTTGGGCGCTAGATATAGTACATTGAAAAAAATCTACAAGATCTAATAAAGTTGATCGAAAAAAAATTCTACCAAATCCACAATTAAGCTTAACCGTTTTTGTCTTAAGAATGTACGAGCACTAGATATAGCCCATTTATAAAATTCTTCAAAATCTTATATAGTATCTATCTTTATTGAAGTCTATTCAGAAAAGTTTATTATTTATGGCGTAAGTTAAAATTAAAATTCATTATTTCAATATTTATTAAATTCCGGTATGACGGGCTGCCGATAGAAATTAAATTTACTCGAAATCTCAGTTGTTTTCTTAAATATCTTTTTTTAGATCAATCTCTTTATTAATATTTCTATTTTCTATTGCGTAGTTTTTTTTTATTCGTCTTATTTTATTCCACGTGAAAATTATCCAAAAATGCCGACGCCCACGGGTTTCTCTATATGAGCAATGCATTAAAATTCGAGCGTTAACATTAAATATACTTAATTCAAGATCCCCGTAACCCCTCCAGAAACTTTAATAATGGATTTATATGCACTTCAACTGCATGTAAAAAAGTCTTAATCTCTGTGAAGCTCCAATGCTCGTACATCCTTAAATTAAAATTAGCATTGTTTATTTTATCACAGTGTCTAATTTATTAGAATAGTCCTTACGTTGATAACTTTTTCAAATGATTGATTGAAGAGGATTTGAATTTTTGAGGAAACATAATTACGTTGATTAAACTTTCCAAATATCAAAGATTTACAGTTGCAACAAATGAAAGTACCTATTTGTGTGTTTGTTCCCGCAACCACTGAACCGATTTTGATAAAAGCTTTCAATAAATGGTAGAGAGTTTGACACTAGATAACATATACGTTATGTATAAAAGAAAACCTTTCAAACAAAGAAAACAAAAAATGTACGAAGCGGATGAATTGATTTAGAAAATTTTATTCAAAATAATAAAAAATTTGCGAAAACAATTTCTTACCTAATAGAATCAAACAAAAATTTAATAAACCACAATCGCACTTAATAAAGATTCTACACTAATTTAAAATAATAATTTCGGCAAAAAATAAAAATAAATAAACGATTTAAAGATCAACAAAAAATTTTCCACTGTGATTGATTACAAAACTTTTTTTAGTAAAAATAGTTTATAAATTTCTTTCCACTGATTAAAAAAATTTAAAAATAGAGTAATTAAATTATAATTAATTTTAAATTTAATGATCAACTATTGTTTTTAAAAATAGGCTTCACTCTGATATCTAAATTTAAAGTTACAAAATCATTTTCGGAATTATTTTATTTATATAAATAATATATATATATATAAATATATACATAAATTCGCCTAATCATCGCGTCCTTTTTATCAGCTCGTAATCTATAAATGTAAACAAAAATTAGTGAATTTTTATTTAATAAATCTTACGCAACATTTTATTTAAATTAAGTATTTGCATTTATATTTATATTATTATTTATATATATATATTTTTTTTTTTTTTTTTTTTTTTGGATGCAATATAGAGAGGCAGGCTTATGATTAGCTAGCCTATCAGAATAGTTGAGACTAGTATAAGATAGTATTGGCGTTTGGGCAAATTATAATACTAGGGGAATTTCTGTTAAAAAGAGAAATGGATACGTAAAAGCTACGTGGAACCTTTTTTTTCTTAATAATTGACAAACTGCCGATGTCGGGATTCGAACCCATAACCTTACAGTTTCCAAGTAGGCATACTGCGCAGACATAACGCCTTAGACCGCTCGGCCTGGTACTTTTTTATGACTTACTTGTGATTTGAATCGAATCTAATGACCACAGAGACTGTTTTCAGGAGAGTTAACAGAAGATTTTTCCCAAAGCTGAATGAACCAAATCCTTTCATTCACATAGATTTCAAAACACCTCTGCCATCGGACACTGGACTAAAACTGAAATAGTTTTTTAAATAAAATTATAAAATTTTCATGAACAAATGGATTAAATATAATTACTAATATTATTTGCATACAAATAACAATTAATATTATTAATTATTTTTTATTGAATAAATTTCATAATAATAATTGATTGACATTTTAAATTGATACAAATTTATAGACCATATTAATTGAATATCCTAGTTAATCCTTTATTTTAGTGGTACTGCGATCGATGATTCATCCATTATTTATAGCCAATTATTTGTATTGCAAGAGGAGTTCAATTAAATGTTAAGCGCGGGGGTTTCAAGTACTTATGCAGTACGGAGAATTAAAATTAAAATTTTTTTTATCTGAATATTGCTGATAACAGTAATTCCTTGCTGTAAGAAAAAGTTGTTTAATCCAAGAATTTCCGAGTGTCATATATAGGGAAGATAAATATATATTTGATATAAGAAAATAAGTATCTTGACATCTACAGTTTTGAGTTGAGAAAATTATCTTAACTAAAGATAAACTGACTCTGGACTCAAGAATCTCGAAATTCTTAAACTGAAATAATGATTTATTTGGACTAAGATGCTAAAATTTCAGACTAAAATAAACATTTGTTTAATCCAAACAAATGAAGACTTTTTAAAGAAGAAATGATATACTTCAATTAAATATATTTCAGTTAAATATGTTTACTTCAATTAAAGAAGCTGCATAAACTTTTTCTTCTTGAGTTTTTATTTTTTATGTTTATAAGACCACATTTTTCCGCAATGAAGGAAATATAATATATGGATGTAATTATTACGATCGAACAAACATACGAAGCTGCCTGCCATCCTTAGTCATTTTCATATAATATAAAAGTTTTATTTAATAAATGATGATTCAGCAATAAGTATTATGCAAATAGTTAGTTGTTGAAGATGATTCAAGTTTATGCAAATAGTTAATTTTAAATGAAATTTTAATTCATGTTAATACATGTATATATTAATTAATTCTCTCATATTACAAGATTAATCTTATCGTAATGATAATGATAATATAATGCGTGAATAATTTTAATTACATTTAGTCATACGTTATATATATATATATATATATATATATATATATATATATATATGAATTTATAATATATTAATTACTATCCGTTGTACAGTGAAAAGACAAATACAATGTCAACCTAATACAATGATCTTTCGCTTGCTTGCGAAAACAGTAAAAAAATTAAGCATTTTTGCAGTCTCTCCCAGGTACCATGCCCACAATTTTCTATCAAATTAAGTAAATATTATGTCAAATTGAAACTTAATCAATGTTTTATCGAATGGTATAAAGTTTATGGCGTTTAATTTAGTTTTATTTTTGAAATAGCAAAAAAAGTATAAAAAAAAGGTTAAAAGTTGAAAAATTAGACATTTTTGTGGTCTCTCCCAGGTACCACGCGTACAGTTTTCCATCAAATTAGGTCAATTTTATTCTAAATTAAAGCTTAATTAATGTTTTATTGAATGGTATAATAGTTTATTGCGTTTAATTTTATTTGATTTTTGAAAATGGCAAAAAATTATAAAAAAAGGTTAAAAGTTGGAAAATTAGACATTTTGGCGGTCTCTCCCAGGTACCTCGCCCACAGTTTTCAATCAAATTAAGTAAATCTTATTTCAAATTAAAGAAAAGTTAATGGTTTTTCGAATTGGTTACTATTTGATTGCCTTTAATTTGGTTTTATATTGGAAAAAGCCAAAAAATTATGAAAAAATATTAAAAGTTGAAAAATTAGACTTTTTCGCGGCCTTTCCTAAGTACAACGTCCACTATTTTCCATTAAATTAGATAAACTTTAATCCGATTTGAAGCTTACTTTATCGAATGATAGAATAGTTTATCGACTTTGATGATTTATCTCAAAGCAATGACATTATAAATGTCTTTCACTGTAATCTCAGCTGTGTAGGCGTACAGTGTAGGTATACAAACTTTAAAATCATTCACTTGTGTAACTATAATTTAAATATTTGAGTCATACCTATTTGTGTACGTACAATAAATTATAAACTCTGGTATACCTTTAATTCTAATTGGTTGGTCAATTGCAACGAATGCAAGTTAATTGGCTACTAGATAGATACATTTGTATCTACAATGAATGATGTATAAATAAACATTATAGATACATATGTATCTACACTATAGTCGTATATCTATTTCAACAGTTCCGTTTTTTTTTGATAAAGCACGCAAAGCAATCAACGTAATTGCTGGATCGAGGAGTTACTTTCAATTATTTTTTTCTATACATTCCATGCAAAAAAATTATGTAGGTGGTTACTTCCGTAATAAATAGATGTGTTTGATTCTATTGGATGTTTTCGAAACTTTTTAATGGATTCATTTAAACACAGAACTGGGAAAATGAATTTTTGGTTGCGACTCTAATTAGTCCCTGATCTCTATACTACCTCTGTCTACAGAGTTTAGTTTCAGTATTAACTCTAACTACATGATGTTCGCATGCATGCAGTATTTAAATTTAAATCATAACTACTATAATAGCTTGATAACTATATCACAATGGAACATGTCATTTGTGAGAGTTCAATTTTTAGATATTTAGTGTATAGGTGCTAATCACGGGGCTGTATGGAATACCGGACAATTGGATCTGGTGATAATTGGATCAACTATTCTATTTTTTACAGTGTACGGTTTTTTTATAGTTCCGTTATTTGAAGGGCGCATCACGGACGGAAGTGATAGACGTGATGTTTTACTATTGAATTATTATACTGAATTCACGGATATAACAGCAATTATATTTTTCATAACTTTATATCTGAATTGAATTGAATTGTAAGCACGAATGAAAACCATGGATTATTTATAGATATGGAGGGTATTTGGATCCATGCATAGTAATAATCAACAAAATAATAATTATTTATCAACTTCACTCGCACTAATGAACCTATTATTTGTTTCATAACATATCTTTTTTTTTTGTATTCTGTTGACTCTAATAAGAGATGTGTTGTGTACACTTTTGTCACAATTATTTGTGTCACAAAACTCGTTATATTTTCTTTTGATATATTTTCATATGGTATTGGTCTGCCCGAAACCTATTGAAAATAATACAAGAGTACTTTCACAGTTTTTGACAACAACGAAAAATCGGTCAAGTTCAATCTATACTGAAACCATAAGTGTTCCGTACAAACGAAATTGTTGATTTAATTCGTAAAATATGATTTTTGAGCTTTTTGTTGAAGTAGGCAACCCACAAGGAGAAAACGACATCTGACGACCGCGGTAAATAATGCTCTATAACCGTTGAATAAATGGAAATAGTTTGTAGATGAATATTTGCCTGTGATTTGACGGACAGATGGACGGACATGTAATTGTTTCGCCTTTTTTCAAATTTTGCTACGGAATAGTAAAAATAAAAATTAATAAACATAATAATTTTGTTTTATAATTATTTCATTTTTTCCAACATAAAGCGCAATTCTACGAACGGAAATAATTAGACAGACATGAAAGGGGGGGGATTTTTACCGTTGGTTAAAAAAACTAGAATATATTTTTTCTTTTAATCATTAATGAACATTGTCATTCATTTATAAAAAAAAAAAAAGTATTCACTGATTATATCCAAGAAGATTTCTCTGAATAATATATACAGGTTGTTAAGGAAAACATTGTATGCACAAATTACTTTATAGCATGTATTTAACATAGAAAAAATTTAGAAATGGTACAATAAATTTGTGTATGTACACTTAACAGTTGATGCCATAATTTAAAATTTTACAATTGATTTGTGCCTTATTAATTCGGTTTTCGAAATAAAGTTTCAAATAAAAGTTTATAAATTATAAATTAATTTATAAATTATTAATTATAAAATTAAAATTAAGGTTTTAAACTTACCTCAATTACAACATTCTAATAATATGTATTATTTTTTGAGCTATTTTGGCATGGTGTTTTTCTTAATACTGTACCAAAAATTCGCCGAGAATCATTGACATCAATCTCTTCGTTGACGTTAGAAACATGAAAACTAGTACATAATTTTGTACCTTTAGAAATAGTTTTTTTTTCTAAAAATATCTAATTGCACTTCTTGGAAGCTGCTCATCAATTTTTTCACTGGCATTGTATGGAATTATTTCTTTATAGGTTAAAATTAAAGTTGACTTTTTAATCGTCTATCCGTATGTTTACGAGTTTTGACAGAACCATAATTTAAAATAAAAAAGACGAGATGGCGCAGAGGTCGCCCGCCAAGAATACTTTACTAGCGTATACAATATTTTACATGACAATCTGTATACAATTAAAGTAAGCAGTGTATCTTTATAATTCTTGAAGTGAAGATGCCAACGTGTTATAATTAGCGTGTGGGTGTTGAACGTTCGTACGTACGCCATGATACGCTCGCCATCACGTCAGGATTATTTTTAGACATAACATAGATCTATTTAACACCTTATTTGTTGTAAAAAAATTGTAGGCAACAGAAGTTTTGTTTTAATTAATTTTAATGAAGGTCTGATGGTTTTTAATGCTATAACAGATGTCTTCAATTCAAATGTTTCGTAAGTTGGTTTCCCCCTCATCATGCCTTATACAATTGACGTCAAAAGTTGAAAAGTTAGTTGTGAAAATTTTATAATTGATTCGGTTTTCGAAAAAATGCTGCCGTTAAAAGTTGTTCATTAGAAATATAGTACGAACTTTTATTCGAAATTATTTTTCGAAAACCGAATGAATAAGGCACAAATCAACTGTAAAATTGTTTAAAACGATATTAACTTTTGTGGCCAAGTGTACCATAAACTATTTCTAATATCTAGATCACTATAAAATCGAAATAAACGCTGGCAATTGATTTAAAGAAAGTCAGTAAGTATTTTGTAACGGAATCTTAACCAGCGCTGCTGAAAATTCATAAGATTTAGTAGAACAATATCATCGATTTTATTATCACTATCCAATTATGCTTAAAACAAAGTTTTCATCAAAATCAGATACCAAAAATTTTGGTCAATCTTTTGCTATTTCTTAGAAAAAATGTGAACAAAATTTTGCTATCGATTTTAATACAAAATAATTTTTTAAGGTAATTTTGACCCTAAGAGTACGAAAATCAGGCTCATTTTAACGTCCAACCAACACATTTCAAAATTCTCGCTTTTCAACTCATACAATTTGTAATTTTAGCACTATGAGTCTGATACTATGAAAACCGTAAATCGTATCGTATTTTAACCAACGCCATCGTTTTCGCTAGGTCTAAATTAGCTTAAAACGAAGTTTTTATCCAAATCGGGGACATAAAATTTCCCTTCAATTTTAGCGATTTTATTAAGGGGTACCCCTTGGAAAAAATGCGAAAAAAGTGAATAAAATTTTTGGTCTCGATTTCAATAATAATCATTTTCTGAGGTAATTTTGACCCTAAAAGTACGAAAATCAGGTTCATTTTAACGTCCGACCAACACATTTAAAAATTTTCGCTTCTTAACTATTACAGTTTGTAATTTTAGCACTATGAGTCTGACACTTTGAAAACCGTAAATCGTATCGTATTTTAACCAACGCCATCGTTTTCGCTAGGTCCAAATTAGCTTAAAACGAAGTTTTTATCCAAATCGGGGATATAAAATTTCCCTTCAATTTTAGCGATTTTATTAAGGGGTACCCCTTGGAAAAAATGCGAAAAAAGTGAATAAAATTTTTGGTCTCGATTTCAATAATAATCATTTTCTGAGGTAATTTTGACCCTAAAAGTACGAAAATCAGGCTCATTTTAACGTCCGACCAACACATTTAAAAATTTTCGCTTCTTAACTATTACAGTTTGTAATTTTAGCACTATGAGTCTGACACTTTGAAAACCGTAAATCGTATCGTATTTTAACCAACGCCATCGTTTTCGCTAGGTCCAAATTAGCTTAAAACGAAGTTTTTATCCAAATCGGGGATATAAAATTTCCCTTCAATTTTAGCGATTTTATTAAGGGGTACCCCTTGGAAAAAATGCGAAAATGTGAATAAAATTTTTGGTCTCGATTTCAATAATAATCATTTTCTGAGGTAATTTTGACCCTAAAAGTACGAAAATCAGGCTCATTTTAACGTCCGACCAACACATTTAAAAATTTTCGCTTCTTAACTATTACAGTTTGTAATTTTAGCACTATGAGTCTGATACTTTGAAAACCGTAAATCGTATCGTATTTTAACCAACGCCATCGTTTTCGCTAGGTCCAAATTAGTTTAAAACGAAGTTTTTGTCAAAATCGGAGATAAAAAATTTTCCTCTAATTTTCGCAATTTTTGTACTCCATTTCTGATCGATTTGTAATGATTTACAATCGTGATCAATGAGATTATAAATAGTCAAAAATAAAACTTCTTTTCATAAACGTATATACTGGGTATTTATGCAATTAAGTTGTTATTTTCACATAATAAATAAATAGTAATAAAAATGTCATCACACATTTGCCTGTGAATTCTTGCCCAAAAAACGGTTGTTGAAAACTATTTTTAATGGTATTTTGTTAATAATATGTTTGGTTATCGATGATATATTAATGTCAGATACGCAGCTCCTTCTAACCATACGATATTGCAGATTATTTTCTTTTGTGTTATCTGAAAGAAAGCGTTTATGTGAACAAGCCACAATGCTTGGAGCAACTTAGAATAGTAGGCAAGAGATTTTGGGGTTGCAAAATATAAATTTACTTAACTTCTCATATACTTCTTTTAATTTAAAATCGAAGGTACGTGTGCGCCACCTTGTACGAATACGTATAATGTATTTTCATACATTTTTTTTGCATATTAAGCACTAAACCATACTTAATATATTGTCATATATATATATATATATATATATATATATATATATGTATATATATATATATATATATATATATATATATATATATATATATATATATATATATATATATATGTGCTTCATAAAGTCCCAAGAGATAATAAATAAATGATTCGGTTTTTACTTTTTCTATTTTAATATACAGAGTTGTAGCAAAAAAGTATACACTACTTGCTGTGTCTCATTTATACAGCATCTTTCAGGAATGGTTTATATTTAATAGGGAGACGGAAATTTGAGTTATAAACTCTGTATGGCTAAGAGTAAGAAGGGGAAACTTAAGAAGGGTAACGGGGAAAAATCTATTTTCTTTAGAAATAATATTAAAAGTTTAGAATCGATAATTTCACCAAAATTTGAATATTTTATCCATAAGTAAAGCTGTACGGTAAAGCTATATTCGTGACTTGAGATTGCTGAATTCAAGAAATGGTTTAGACAGATAGTAGCGGCTGCCCTGGACGGGCTACACTTCGACCATAAGGTCCATTGTGATGCCTAAGGATGTGAGGATGTGTGTGGAGTGCAAGAAATTTTGTGTGTAGGCTAGAAATAGGTAGATTGCAGCCGATTCTGATAGGAACTATGCCAATATCCATCTGGAGTTCGTTAAGGAAACTGCAGATAACCTTCACAAGCATAGCCGGTTACTTCGTTCTTGTCCATACGCAGACAGTTTAGTCAATTAACCACCCCTTTTTTTTCTTAATAATTGACAAACTGCCGATGTTGGGATTCGAACCCAGAGCCTCCCAATTCCAATTAGATATAACGCCTTAGACCGCTCGGCTACTTGGACAGTAAGAAATGGTTTAGTGTACTTTTAAAATGGAGCCTGTAACACTCTGTACAAACAAAAAATCTACTTTTTATGTTATATCTATATAGCTAATTTTAATAAAACGAAGCGATATATATATATATATATATATTGTATGTACTAGAATTATGCATTATAGTAATACTGTCGTATAAAAAATAGTTTGAGGTTAGTGAAGCTCACCAAAGAATAAAGTTTAGAGCAAAAAGTTTATTTCATAATTGGAATATGATACTCGTCAATGATACTCAACGATTCAGATGGAGGGTTCTGAGGAGCTTCATTTTTACTGCAATTATGACAATAGTTAATTGGGTTTAGAGAAAAATTAAAAAACATGTATGCGTGTACTTGTATGTACGCACGTAAAAAATGATACTTCTTTTTAAATAATTTATTAAAATAATATTAAATAAGAGGTCAACACTACTAATTAAGACACAAAAGTTTAATAAAATGATTGAGTATTGAAAAACTACAATAGAAAAATAATATATTATATATAAAACCAATGATTCTACATTTGATCATGCGGTAGAATAGAATCAACGTCAGTTCTTACGTTGAAATTAGAGTTTGAAAGACTGGCATTAAATCCATTATTTACATTAGAATCAGAGTTAGTGCAATTAATCAAGACCAGACCAGATTTATCAATATATATACATTTAATATACAAAGTTTATGAACCTCGTAAAAATGAGATCATCAACATGAAGTAATAATGATGAAAACATTCATGTACCTAATTTCAATGATGCAGGCAATGACCAAAAATGATTTTTGTTGATATCAGAGGATCTGTAAAACGTAAAATCTTTACATACATTTTCCATATCGAAAACATTACGGCTATTTTCTACATTAATCATACATTTACTAAGTTCAAAGACAAGTTGAAAGATATAAATTAACTTTGTTAATAATATTGAATGGATGTGAGAATGTATTTGTTATTAGTTACCAAGGTAAAGAACAAAAACATTAACAAGGTATCAAAGGGTATATGTGATTGAATACGTAAAGCTGTCAATAAACTAAAGTATATTTTCGTTGTGATTCCGCTACAAAGTAATAAATATAAATTTTCACTTTATGAACAATTTTGTTATTCATTCAAACGATGTAAAAAAATAAATGAAATAAATATATAGTTCGATTTACAATTGAAAATTAATGGAAATGAATTTTCCAAACGAATTTTACAATAAAGTTTTTATTGTAAATGTTTTCGTTGTTGCAATTGTTTAGTAAAGTGTAACAAACCTTCCCAGTGCCCTGCCCCCATTGTCTGTAATTGAAAATAATTTAAAAACAATTTTCATCAAATAATTTTTATTCACAGTTAATTAATTTTTGTACGTTTTGTCACATTCGTTACAAATTCGTTTTTCTTTCCAAATGGAAAATTGTAAAAAAAAAAAAACAGAAGAAAATTCAATAATTTAATTTTTGTATATAATGTACAGTGTGTTTCAAGAGATATTTCCAGGATTTTTTAGATTCATCAATCTATTTAATAAAAATCTACAAGCTGACAACGATAGACAACGCACAGCCTAAACCGGTGAGTCTAGAAACATGAAGTTTTGCACAGGAGTTCCCCCTGAGGGGGACATGTTTTAAGCCAATTAAAACTATAATTGTTTATAATTATTTTTTATAGGCTAATAAAACAATAAAGTTAGCTGCGAATAAGTTAGCTGCCACTTAAATATGTATATGTTAATAGACTAAGTTATACAGTATAATAATATACTTATAGACAGTTGTCCATAAAATACATATCCAAAAAGGGGGAAAAAAGGGTAGGATTGCTATATATGTCGCGACTTTTTTTGAATCCCTATATCAAAACTCAGGGACAACTTTTTTTTAAACTGTCGATTCTATTTTTCATTCGCGTTTGCTGGAGTAAGTCTCATATATAATTATTCAATCAATAATAGGTAAATATTTATGCGCCCACAATAGCTACAACTCATCAGGCAAGGCATTGCATCTCCAACCCATTGCAGAAGCTTTTGTTAACAATTGATTCCTTTAGTTAATGTACGTTTATATCCTTAAGTAGCACCATTTCTATAAAATTGCATTTAAAAATCTGATTTTTATTATAAATATTATTTTATTGAATTTGATTTAAAATATTGATAAAAAATTAATTAAAAATATATTTCTATAAAAATCCAATTCAATATTAGAATAGTTTACGCTTCAATACGTGCATCAGCATTAAAAATGTTGAATATAAAATATAAAAATTATAATTTAACAATTAATAAAACCTATCAAACATTTAACAGATTATCAACCATATTTGGTATAACAATATTATCGTTTAACAACAATGATAATTCAATTAAAATTAATAAATTTAAATTAATTTACACGATCATATTGTTAACAATCAGTATTGTACACATTTCAATACTGCCGAAACATTTATACTTACTTGAAGAAACAAATAGTGTAAATAATTCAACACAGATTTTAAATTACCAATATTATTTAAAATTAACAAATCAACTATTAAAATCATTTGAATTAATAATATATCGAGTATTGGCACTAATTTATTTACCAAAACGATTACCAAAATTATTAAAAATATGGAAAACGGCTGATGAACAATTAATACAAATTAATTTGAATTTTATGAAAAATAATAGAAAATTGATTTTTCGAATATTTTTTATAACCTTAACAATACAAATGTATTTAATTATTGTTGGATACATTAATTTTCCAGAAATTAATTTTATATGGATATACAATCGCATCAACAGTTTAATATCAATTTCATGTGAATTAGAATTTGTAATTTTTTGTTATTTATTGGGAACACGTTTTAAAATAATTAATAAAAATTTAAAACAAATTAAAATTTATAATTTCTATCGTATTAAATTAATCCATAAATGTTATCGACATAATTGTTTTACATTGGAGTCGTTAAATTGTTGTTTTACTTTTCATTTATTAATATGTACAATTGTTTCTGCGTTATGCGCGGCCCTTAATTTATATTTTATATTAAATCAGGATTATTCACACGACTATAAATCATTTGATAAAATATTCGATTGTCATTGGCTTTTGCTATTTATTGTGCGATGCATTTTAATTATAGGAGTTGCATCGTTTACTACTAATGAGGTTTGTTAATTTTCTGGTTTGAAAGAAATCGGACTAAAATTACATTTTCAGTCAATTTATAATTTAATTTTTCCTATTTATCATATTTTTTGATTTCTCATGTTTTTGGTATGAAATTAATTTTAATAAATTAAATTTTTACAAATATAAATCCAATCCAATATATTAAATACAGTCATAGTGACATGTTTTGGTTTATATGACCATTCTCAAACTATGTATTATTAGAATCACAAATATTCCCACGTGAGTCCGTTTGCAAAACAAACAAATATCTGTAGTATCTGAAGTATCTGATAGTGGTTATAAAAATATAATTTGGTCGTTTTTTCATTCTGATTAATTTTATTTTCCTTCAAAACATTTATCTTTTCTATAATAAAACTGTAGTTGTCTGTTTGTTCGAGCTTCACGCAAAAACTACTGGACCGATTTTGATGAAACTTATATTTACAAATTTATGATTAGACTTAAAAACTGCTATGTACTTTATTTGGCTACGATAACAGGTGCCGAAGATATAATCTAACGCAAATGAAGCCGCATGTTTTAAGCTAATTAAAACTATAATTGTTTATAATTATTTTTTTATAGGCTAATAAAACAAGAAAGTTAGCTGCGAATATCCTTGAACAATCCTTAACGCACGAAGTGAAAGAGGAAGTAAGAAAATTTATTTTTAAATTAAAGAAAAAATTAAATTTGTGTTCATTTTTTTTAATTTTAGTTAAAAATTATGATAATTTTTGCATCGACTCGTAATTTGAATTTTAATGCAATGCATTTTTTTACATTAAAATGGTCGCTAATTATTTCAGTAAGTATTTGTTATTTTGTAAATAGATTTATAAGGTCGTTGGGTCATGTTAACACTTTTTATTTTTTAGGCAATTACCAGTGGATCAACTTACATTGTATTACTTTTGGATTTGCATGCACCATAAAAATATAATAAGTTTTTTTTATCGTTTTTTCTTACCAAATTAATGTAATTTTGAAAGAAAAAAAAATTTAATTATCATATTTCGAAAACTAAACGGTAAAACGCGATTTAAAAAAAAAATTTAAGAAATATTTATACTTATTTACTATCCAGATTTTTTTTAAATTCTGTCGGGTTTTTTTTTTCTATACAACAGATAATAGTTGGACGGGCATGAAGTTTTACTTGCTTCTAAAGAGAGAGAGAGAGAGAGTGAGAGAGAATGATTACTTTGTTATTAATTATCTCACATACTAAACGGTCAAAAATTCTGAAACATCGAGATTTATTAGAAAACTAAATTTTTAGCCTGTGAAAATAATTAGCAAAATCTGTCGAAAGGGGATTTCATGCTCCGGAAGTATCTTAAACCATATTTACTATCGAAAAGTATTCTTCGTTTATAATTTGCATAAACTTGATAGATATAACCGACCAAGATACTTTTTAATGACACACTCGGTATGTTTAAAAGAGATCAGATTGTATTACCTAGACACAAACATAGAATATTCTATAAGTTTATTATAAAGTTTAAATTTATATAAAGTTTATATGTAGAAGATATTATTTGATATCTTCATATCGAATGCGAGCCGAATATTATACAATATTTTATAAACAAATATTAATAGATATGTTATACAATTCATATTCCCCCCTGGAACATTGTGTACAAAAGAATAAGGAATTTTATTGTGAATTTAAAGGCACATTCATAGGGGAAATTAAATAATACAAATTTGTTTGTTTGCGTGTTTGAACGTGTGTTTAAATTAAAAAATAAAATTTAAAAAAATAACAAATTTTGTGTGTGTAATGTTTTTTTCTAAATTGAAAAAAAAAAACCGTTATTTATTTCAGGGTCATTTATATTCAAAATATACAGGGTGGAAGGGAAATAGTATGCTAAACAATAGTGGTTATGAAAAATAGTGAAAAACTAGAAAAAATTCAATATTGTCATAGAAAAGAATTAAGGGGTTCCATTTTCTCTAATTATTTTCTAATATAATTAATGAAATATTTGATCCTGAACCAATAAACAAATCAAAGATCAACATTTAATAAATATTTTGTGAAATTATCATTTCAAAATTTTGATAATTCAGCCATTGGGACCACATTTTCTGTGTCCCCTCAGCACAAAGTTCCCTTGAGCGTAGTCAGAATAAGTCATCCGAAATTAATAAACCAAATTATTTCTATTAGTAATTAACTTACAACTTTGGGAGAATGTTTAAGATATATCTCATAAGACAATATAAAATGTTACCCCTTAACCAGTCCAAGTGGCCGAGCGTTCTAAGGCGTTATGTCTGCGCAGTATGCCTACTTGGAAACTGGGAGGTTATGGGTTCGAATCCCGACGTCGGCAGTTTGACACTCTGACAGTTTCGTAAAAGTTTCATTTAATTTCAGAGTGAATTATAATCCTGATATCTGAGGATTGACTGTAAATATTCAGTTTTATTACAGGAATTTTCTGTTTAGTACGACGAGGTTCCTGCAATTTCTAATTAAAAAGTCTTAAATTTTAATGTTACTAAAATGGATAGGAAATAAATTCATATTTTCTTTACGAGATCTCTTTTGATGGGTCTAAGAGTTTGATGAATAATCGACAAAAATTTGGTATTATAATCACAAAAATGCTATCAATTTCAATTTTTAATTTTTTCAATTAATAAACAATCTCATCCGTCAGAGGTATCGAATTCTGGAGCTCTGGGTTTTGTGCTAAGCGAACCCCGTGTACTTCGTTAGCGTTACACTTCGAACGATTAGCGGATAATGAGTCAATTTTTCATATCATTGTCACAGTTATTCTTTGAAGTCAACTTTTAAATTAATATATTATTATTTTTGTACATATTATTATTTATTATTATTTTTGTATAAATAAAAAAAAAAAGTATTTACGTTGAAATAAAGAAAAATAAATATAAAACAAGCCATAAATTACTTGTATTTACCTTAAATATGTATTACTGTTTTTTTCTTAAGGATGTTCCAGCATACTACCACTTTTCGACAGATTTTGCTCATTTTTTTTTTCACAGACTAAAAATATTGTTATCTAATAAATCCCAAAAGTTTCAGAATTTTTGACCGTTTAGAACGCGAGATAATTAATATCAAAGTTATCAATCTCTCTCACTCTCTCTCATTAGAAGTATTTGAAACTTTATGCCCGTCCAACTATTATCAGTTGTATTAGAAAAAATAATCGACAGAATTAAAAAAAAAAACTACGAGAGTAAAGATAAATATTTAATATATAAATTTAAAAAAAAATGGTGTGTTAGTTTCTTCAAATCAACATTATTTTGTATATGTGAACAGTGTTTATGTGTGTCTATGTGTTGTATATGTGTGTTTATGGATTTGAGCTATAATAAAATCAAACCGGTTTGTTGTGCTGATTGCATAACACAGTGGTGGAACGTCCTTAAAATAAATTATATGTACTATGTTTTGCACTGTACGTAGATAGATAGAGGGTGATCTGAAATACTATTAAATTCTCGAACAATACTGAAAAAAAAGTACATGTGTGTACTTATGTACGCACGTAAGAGGTTATACTTTTTTTTAAATAATTTTTTAAAATAATATTAAATAAAGTAAACACTACTATTAAGACACAAAAGTTTAATAAAATGATATAGTAAGGAAATACTTTAAATTTTATATTGTATCTAAAACCTTAGATTTTACTTTTGATCATGGTAGAACAGAAGTAGCGTCACTTCTTACGTTCAAATTTACGTTTGACAGACTGACATTAAATCCATTATTTACATTAGAATCAGAGTTAGTGCAATTTATCAAGAGCAGACCAGGTTTATCAATATACCACATTGAATATCCAAAGTTTACGAGCCCTGAAAAGTGATATCATTGACAATATGGCTCATAATTCTAATATTCTTCTTTGATGGAGTAATAATGATGAAAACATTCCTGTACCTAATTTCAACTGTATAGTCAAATTTAAATGTTATATCAGCGATTAGTTACATGCTGTAAATTCAGTCTGATCGGATTCTCATACTGCACCAAATGATGTATAACTTCAAAAAATTATGCAACCGTCGTGAATTGAATCACGGACCCGCTTCAAAACGATACAAGTATCTTCCAATTCAGCCACAGATGTTACATTGGTGGCTTGACATGTAAAATAATGTCATAAAAATTTAATTTAGATTCTTCAAATTGTGAATATTTATGTTTTTTTTTTTGGAGAGTAAGGGAGCGTTAGAGAGAGTTAGAGCAGAGGTGGGCACAGACAGCTCGTCTGAGCCTTACGGACTCTCCATAAGCTGGGTGAGAGTAAGTAAAGAAAGTATGTTTTGAAGCAAGACGGAACGATGTTTCAATACAGGTTGTCCTACCGATTATTGCCCAATAATTATATAGTATCGTCTATAGTATAGTCAATATTTTATTTTTTTTGAAAAACAAATTATGCGAAAAATAATTTCCACTACTACAAAAAGTACTTTTCACTTTTTCAATTCAAAGTAGACTAACTCGAAGAACTCAAATTCCCACTTTATGTAAAATTTAACTTAATTCATCAAATTCCCATGACACTATATTGAGCATACTCCATACGAAGAAAAAATAATTAAATCAGATAAATAATTCTTTATTAGTTCTCGGATATGAATAGTAAAATATTTAGACAAATTATTTGGAATTTCCAAAACTATATTTCTATTTAAATTATCCTTTGCAAAAATTTCCCTCTTTTATTACATTGATCCAGCGGTAAACTTAAAGGTTCAAAAGATTTATATATATTTTTTATATATTTTTATATATTTTTGATATATACTAAAAAGGTACATTTTATGACCCAAATTACCAGCCCAAAATTCCAGAGTATGTATTGAATGATTGTATGTATTATTTACTTTGTATAATAGTGACCATAAAAAAGATTTGGTATTATTATATTTTTTTCAGAAAATGTTATAATTAAAAAAAGAAAATATTAATAATTGGTAGGTTACCCTGTATTAACTCTATCTCTCTTCCCTACCTCTCACTCAGAGCTTGGCGGAATCAACTCTTGCCCACCTCTGAGTTTTTTGTAGAATATTTTGTAGAATATTATAATTTAAATATAATATTATTATTTTTGTTGGTTAGTGGAGGGGGGGGGGGGGAGATATATGTGACTCTCTAATGTAAACACATTTATAAGGAAATAAATATACCTCTCTAGGCGGAAGGAAGTTACGGATTCCCAAAGGGTTTTTTGTACAACAAAATATATCTATAATACACATTTTCATTTAACTTATAAATAGTTTTAAGTATTTCTATACTGCCATTTTGGACTGAAAATGGTCCGTGTAGATATTTATTTGAATTAGAGAAATCATAAATAATAGAAAAAAATGTTCGTACAAGATTTATTATTTGAATGGTTTTTCTTGCACTTTAATTAAACTTCTCTTGAGAAAAATTATATTTTAACCAACTAGTTTTTTTCCAAATTGCATCACCCTTAAGGTCATTACCTTTAAGATCGTCATCTTTATGGTTATCATCTTTAAGGTCATCACCATTAAAGCCACCACCTTTGAGACAGTATTGATTGATTGATTGATTTATATTGGGGTCTAAAAACTATTGCACTTCGACCTTAAGGCCCATTGTGCTCCTCCTTATACTTCAGTCTGACGAGATTCGCTCTCCCATATGTTGGCAATAGTCAGGAGCTTGATTATCAGGTCTTCCTGAAGGTTTATATATTCGGGGTGAGATGCACCGAATATCTTGTATCTGTTGTAACCTAGAGGTTCGCTGTCAAAGATAATGAGGCTGGATGTTTTTTCCTCCTCGCCACACAATCTGCACACACTGGTCCCGTTATGGAGTCCTATTGTGTGTAGATGCTTCCGCAGGGTATAATTCCCGGTAATGAAACCGGCAACCCTCTGCAGTTACATCCTGTTCAACCTCAGTGCATCGAGAGATAGTCTCTTTGTTGCACTCTGAAGCAGTACTTTCCCGAGCTCTTGCCGCGCTACTTTTTCCCAGTGAACTCGTTGATTACCTGTTTACATGCAGTCCTTAGAATTCCTAAAATGGGCATTCCGACTCTCTTCTTTGCTAAGGTATCCGCTTTTTCGTTTCCTTCGAAGTACTTTTACAGATAGTACTTTTGATATATGTTAATATACATGCTATACAATAATCTCTACTATTATAAAATTTGCAATGTCTGTTTGTATCACATAAAAACTGCTGGACCGATTTTTAAATCTGTTATGAGTTTAATCTCACTTCGAGAGATAGAATTCGAAAATATTCTCTGTAATAGAAACTTGGTGGAAGTATCGTTGAATATTTGAAGTAGTGAAAGCGATGGGAACGATATATATTTAAAGTAGTGAAAGCGGTGGGAAATTATATTAAGGTTTTTAGTCTTAAAATGACCGGGAGCCGAAGATTTAGCAACAAAACGCGAGCGGAGCCGCGGGTATAAGCTAGTTCTTATATGAACATGATTTACAGTACAAATTATATATTATTAAATAAAACAAATATTTAAAATGTTCGAAAAAATCTCTTTAGTTTCGAAACACAGTTCCTTCTTTAGACATAAAAATGAAATGAACAATTTTAACATACTGTATCAACAAAGTAAACATTTTCCGGCTCTTAACATAAAATTTTGTGAAAATGTTTCCTCGGTTGCTGCATTATGTTAAAATTGTTCATTTCATTTTAATTTCAGAAGATGGAATTGTGAAAATAAAAAAATGAGTTGTACCCAGTGAGTCGATAAAACAGAAAGCCATCCTGTAATAAATATTTCATAATACACGGGCATTATTATTATTTAGAATAAAAATATTATTCCAAAAAAATAAAAGTACCATAAATATAAAAAATTGATATTTATTTTTTCCTTTCAGATTATTATGAAGATTACAACATTCGTTCGGCGGCGAATGAAATCATCTTTCGTATGTTTCTTTTACATTAATTTTTTTGTTTTGTTTTTTTATGTTTATTTACTGTCAAATTTTCGATTAACCTATTATTACCCTCCTTTCTCATCATTGTTTTGACAAATACTATTTATTTACTTACAACAAGATCAGAAACCCGTTGACAAATAAATCAACAGATATCATTTTTATATAAAAGGTTTTTATTTAGTTTCAATTGGGTAGGTGCCTGTATTTGTTGGTTGAAATCTTCAATCTACTTAACCAACTTAATTAATCCTCATGACAATAATATGGATGGAATTAAAAACATATGGAATGAAACACAATTAAGAGACTTTGATTGTCGGGTATTTAAAGTCTTATTTTAAAGTCTTAGCCCGTTTTTACATCAGTATCTTCAGATGTACATATTCATGCGAATGATTTGGTTAGCACAAGCGCTGTGGTATTTTTGTATGCATATTTTTAGTTTGATGAAATAGAGAAGAATTTTTTTTTCAGGAAATTTTATTTGTAACTTCAGATGTAAGAGTAGTGCAGTGTGTACGTTGTGTTGATATCCTACTTCCTTGTGAATGGTACACTCTGATCATGTGATTGAATTGGTTGACAAAGAAAGAAATAGTGAACAAGACGAGAGTTATAAGTTGTTAACAAACATACGATTGATATATTTCAAATGAATTTCATCGTGTGCACAGCAATGTAACTTTAGTAATATCAAATGTTTTTATTGCGATTGAAAACTTTCATGTGTAAAAACGGGCATAAACAAATAATTAAATAATTTTTAAGTTTAAAGTTTTTATTGAATAATCGATGATGGACGGTAGTACGTAAGGTCAAGTTTAGGGGGTGCGGGGGGCTGGCTTACTGGCAGTTTTACATAAAATTCTTGCTAGTAAATCTCATACGTTCGTTTGAAGTAAGATCTACCTCTATATGAAAATTACTAGATCTTCGACTTTTTGCGATATGTAAAGATGTCGCTCATCACACATGGGACATTCTACAAAATTATAAATATATCTATATATATTAATATGTATGTGATTTCTCTTGAGTTTTAAACAACAACATCGTAAACCAGTTAATCTTCAATGTCTATAATAAATATAATCTGACAGATGATATTTTTAAAAAGTCTTAAAAAAAAAGTCTACATAAAGCTTTTAATACCCACGCAGTAGAAATATGTCAATAATGTTATAATGTCAAAATACTATAAAAAAAAACATTCTTTGACTTAAGCTTTATAAGATACATCCAGTCTATCTGTCTGTGATCGAATCGGAAATATAATTTTTTGATTTTATGTTTGTAGAATCTTTTTTTTTACAAATTTTTTGTTTGTTTAAATCTTATAAAAACGTTTTTACTACAATTTCTCCTAATTACTTTAATTTTTTTAACTGAATGTGCCATGAAAATTTGTAGAAAAATCACCATGGAAATCTCCAAAACAATATGGAGATTAAAAATGGTGATTCAAATGGGGATATTGTAAATAATTGTGGCGTCTCACACTCTATAAGATATCAACGATTTGGAAGTATAAGGACAAAATAAAAGCTCTGTTTGAAAACAATTCTATGAAAATTAAACGGTCGATGACTAATCTCACCATAAAGTTATAGAACAGGTTTTATTACCGTGGTGTAAACACCCGAGGACAAACAACGTGGTCCGCCCATAAGTGGTCCGCTTCAATTCAAATATAAAAACAAAGAATACAGATATACATAGAAGCGTATAAGTTCAATTTTTCTGTCCCCACAACTGTGTTAGTTCGTACCCTGAAAACCAGACGGCGATAGTAGGTATTTAACAGGATTGCACAATGATTCAGTAGTAGTCACGAAAAATTAAAAGTTCAAAACATAATGTTCGTAGCTGGAAACAATGTTGACATGATTCTAAGTCATATAAAAACTGCAATTGTTTATTTAGTTTTAGGTTAAAATTAAATTAAAGAATTTCAATTATGAGAATAATTAAGTTAAATACCTGCTATCGCCGCCTAGTTTTCAAGGTACTAACTAACATATTTGTGGGGACAGAATAAGTGAACTTATGAGCTTCTATGTATTTCTGTATTCTTTGATAAAAGGTATGTGGTCCCTTCAATGTCGTTATATCCGGTTTCGACTATACATTGCACAGTAATTCTCGGATACAATGAAGTTTTGTATTAAAAACTATATAAAATACAACAACATTCACTCATTATATTGTTGGAAAAAATAGTGAATAAAGTGATATAAAGTTGTCAAAGTGTTTTTTTCGAAAAACACTTAAACACTTTTATTTGAGCTTGTTTTATGCCTGAGCTATATAAAAGGAGCTGTTTACTACACTATTTGTTACTTAAATGTTTTCAAATATAGTTTCATTTAGTTTTTTTTTTTTTATGGTTAATAATAATAAATATATAACAACGCCATTTCACATTCCATATTGGGAGCGTAATATATATTTCAATTTTATTTACGATTTTAAAAGAAAATGGCTGTAAAATATGCGAGAAAATATTTCGATTTTATGTGGTTTAGTGAGGTGAAAAGTATTACTGAATTTGATGAATGTATTAACCTACATCAATGCCTTGTTTTCATAAGCATTTTATTTAACTTGACATGTTAAATCTGGCAAATTAATTTTGAACGACGTTCAATTGAGTTCAAATTCTGGATAAAAATATATCCTTAACGATGAGTTAATAAAGGTCATCTTATAATCCCGTAATCTTGCTACATTCGAAAACTCAGCCATACATGCATTACGAAGCAATTTCTATTGAGTGTCTGATTTTAATGAATTCACGTCTTGTTTGGGGTCTATTGAGGGGCATTTTTCGGTGAACAACCTGTATAAAAATATGTTCATGTATTAAATTTCAATTTTCCAGTCATCAAAACGTGTCTCGTCTAATCGATGCATAAGTAAACTCACCCAAATGAAAATCAACATTATATTTTAATGTATTTTACAGGATGTACCGGAGAAACAAAATTGTGCCAAACTTGTACAAGTCCATATAAATTTTTGATCTTACTTCATGCCCGCCCAACTATTATCTGTTGTATTCAAAAAAATACTCAACAGAATTTAATAAAAACTAGGGCAGTAAAGATAAATATTTCTTAAATAAATTGAAAAAAAGAAATCGCGGTTTACCGTTTTGTTATTGAAATTTGTTTTCTTTCAAAATTATATTAATTTGTATATATGAATAGTGAATATCACTATGTGTTGTGTATATCTGTGTATATGTATTTGTTCTATAATAAAGGCAAACCGGTTTTTGGTTCGGATCATACAATACAATGCTGGAACTTCCTTAACATATTAAGTTGATGTTGGAACTTCCTTAACATATAATTTATTTTTACTTGTTTTAAATTTCAATGCATGCCATCAACCATCAGAGGGTTTTATAACACTTTTTTGTATACTACACCCTGTATAGAGAATGTAATATGAGATAACTTAAATGATTGGTGGACATGAAGTAAGTGGCCCCATTGTTGTTGGCTATAGTAAAGTTAATAAGTTATTTATTCAAAACTTTAACAACATATCAGCACTAACGAACGAATGGATTTGAAGTCAATCTTAACCAATGCTGCTTATATATATATATATATATATATATATATATATATATATATATATATATATATATATATATATATATACATATATATATATATATATATATATACTATTAAGTGTTATGTAAATTATATTGAGTTTCAATTACATTGGGGCCCCTGTCTGCTCTAGTAGTAAGTAGAGTATTAGTTTGACCATATTGTTAGACAAGAATATGTGTGTGTGTTTGTTTAGTGGTCATTATTTTAAATAATAATCATAATAGGTTTTCTGTGTCTTACGAGACGATACGGAATTTAGTTAGACGTGTGGTCGAATTAAACTTTACTTCGAGTTTTCGAGTACTGTAACGGTCCAAATGCTGGTAAATTACACGCAAATATTTACCAATTCACATGGTATTCGTATCCATAAACACTTTTATAGAGTTTGTAGGAAATCATCGTGGCTTTGACTATTTTTGGAAAGTGTATATGGTACAAAATTGGACAGATTTATTACTTAATGTTTTTTTTTTTTTTTTGTAAACTAACGTGTTTTTATATCCATTGTTAGTATGATTGCCTTTCGGTTATATTATACCAACGGAAGTGATTAGCATTTACCGAATTTGACATTTAAGTGATATATCTGAACATTGATAACATTCTTTGACATCAGATACTTGATATGCAAAAAGCATACACATCAAGGGATCGGAATCGAACCCACGATCTCTGGCTTAGCTTAAGCACTTTAGGCGCTCTTCAAGCGACCTGTATGTAGTACTAAACAGCGGACTTCCATTCAAAGTCGTTTTAAATATAAAATAGATTGCTTTACCGTGAGCCAATAAAAACATACTGTCCTAGTTTTTATTAAATTCTTAAACTTTCGCTACGATTTATCTAATTCTTAGATTACTTTCAGAAATATTTACGATTTTAATATTCTAATACTTATATAATCATGAACAGTACGGCTATAGTAACTCGATTTTCACGTAATAAATTTTCTTATATTCGGATGTTGGTAGTAGCATATAGAATAAAATAGCTCTCATTAGAAATTCTACTTATTTAACCAAAATTCGAAATACATATTCTCAAGTGACAAAATAATTTATCACTTAAAATTAAAATTATATAGCTTTTTTTTACTTAGTAGCCAAACATGTCCTATTTCAATAATATTCTTGAAAACTACTATTTTAAGCATTTTTTCTGTAAGTCCTGGTGATTTGCCATACACTACTAAACGATTCACAACAAATTTGACAGAAGTCACATTAACAACATGAGCGTCCCCATTGAAAGATTCTTTACAAGCAATAGTTTAGGAACAATTTAAGTGCGAAGATGAGATACAAGTCAACTAATTACAAATGTTACTCCATGGTAACTTTCGTTTGTTATTCCATCCATTGTTGAAATTTTTATGTGATGAACATGGTTTTAAATTAAATTCGTTGCAATTAAAATAAATACTTTAATATAAATGTATTCACTTATAGTTAGTTCTTAATATTGTAAAAAGTTTGGTTAATATCCAGTTGTTATGATTAAGCAAAAGCTTTCATATAGTATATTAGTGTTCTAGAAGTACTAGAACACATATGACACGTGATACACGTAGGTGTATCATAGTGATATCATAAGGATAAATCATGGAAGAAGAATTTATAACAATTTTATTACACACAAACTATTATAATATATTACCTACTTGGTATTATTATTATTATTATTATTATGGGTTACAATGGTTACAATCGTTTTATATATGCGATGCGATGTGAACGAACAATGTATTAAAACTTTAAAAAAATAGTACGTACGTTTATGTTGTAACATATTTTATACAGCATGTTTACTGTTGTTTCATCCACAAAATTTGTTCCAAAGTTAGCGGACATTTTATATATATTTTTATATTGGATAGGTGATAATATTTTAAAAAGGTTTTATTTAACGAAAAGTACGCTCCAAAAGCTCAGGGGCTTTTGATGGCAATCATCGGTGGATTGGGTAGCAATCATCGGGGCTCCTCAAATTCCCGGATCAACTACTGCAGCGGCATGTAGTGATGTCAGATAACGATTAATGCGAAAATTCGAAGAAGCTGATCGAATGATATGATGAAGACATCAGTGAAAAATTTCATGAACAATTGTTGTCCCTCCGTGCTTGTCTAGAAAGTCGACATAGGTAATTGTCTATAGAAAAGGAAATTGCTAAAGCTTTAGGACATGATCTTGATGCAGTCATCAAAATGTTTGCTTGAGCAAAAGTTCGGCATACGACACTTTATATTTGAGCGTTGATATATTCCTCGCTCGTAATTTTGTTTACTAAATAAATAAATATTTATAATATTATTTATTTAATTGTAGAAGAATCACCCTGTACAGACCTGCTATAATATTCAAATGAAAAAGAATCATAAAATCTGGTTTATTATAGTTTAAAGTTTTTCCGTATGTATGTACAAAAGAGATTGATGCGAAAGCTTCTTGGCTCAGTGTGTTTTCTAAGGTATTTTCACGTACATAGAAATATATGTCTATATCTCTCCCTCCATTTATCCAAGTATTATTATAATATTATGACGACAGGTACAAAATAAAAATCATGCTTTTATGTACACCAACATACATTCTGGGCACTATTTGTATTACTTTACCTGAGAAAAAAGGATTTGATAAGTAAAAAGATAATCTGTTCATAAATGGTTCATTTACTACAGTCAACAAATTCTGAAAATAATGTTGCATACTTATGAAGGAAGGGTCGTCCACACAATAATATTGTACATAGTTGTTTAGTGCCCAGATCACATTCACTACCCCTCCCCCCCGTATCATATTGGGTATGAACTATAACAACAGTGTATAGAGTTATTTAAGAGATTTTAAAATTTCTGTATATGTACATATAATATTTACAGCGTATTGCAAAAGTATGTTCTATAACCTTAACCGGTGAAATAACTCTTTGAAATGTTTTGTGAAATTTTGGCAAAACCTTACTTTTATCGTGTATACTTTATTGTGCGTATTCGAAATTTTTCTCTTCTTTTGATTTGACAAGTGGATTCCATCACTTGAAATTATCTATTTTCAATTATCTATTATCAGTTTGTATGATTCGAATACTAACTTGGAAACATGGTATCCATAATCTTCAAATTAAATAATATAGCATGTGTTTATGGCATAGTATACATCCAAAATTCACGCAAACGAAGATTCGAGCAAAAGCGATAGTAGAACAAAATTTTGTAACTTCCGGTACATATAGGCATTTCTTTCTACTTTCGTTTGTCGTTCAACGAATACAGAGAAATGTCGTAATATTTTAAATATGAATGAAGATTAAAAGGAAAAAAAATATGGCATTTGTGTGAGGAAGTCGGTCTAACTGTCTGAGGGAGTGAGTCTGTGTGTGAGATACTAAAATATTTTATTTATTTCAGTGACTGTTTAACATAAATAACTTTAAAAAAAAATGGCATACATTGGCATTGCATTTAGTTAATATTTGAGATTTTTTATGTACAAGGATTCCGTAGAAAATGAATATATGGTGGAACCACCAGGACTCGAACCGTAGATCTCGGTACGGAGCACGGAGCTCTTAACAATTATGTTATGGTGTGCACTTTTAATGATCGTATTAGATTTAGTATTCAGGTATAGAAAATTTACAAAAAATTATTTATTTGAAGAGTTAAATTTTGTACGGAATGTTGACTGAATAGAATCTTCTTTACCCTTTCCATATTTTGGTTCTCCTCCCAGATTGTAGAACTTTTAGTAGAAGTTCATTATTGCCGTTTCGCTATTCCCGCGTCTATTTTTAGCAATCATTTACTATGCTTTCTGTTTGAACAATTGTAGAAATTTTTAAAAATCTTTATTCCATACTATAGTCATTAATTCTTTGCTTGATACAAGCAAAGAAAAATTGACGTATGGAACCCTTAAAATTTACGAACTCATTCTCAACCGATTTTTTATTTCTTTTGTAAAAACAAAATGGATTTACTGAACCAGAAATTAATTTTTGAAACAAATAATTTATTGTTGAAGAAGATTTATGACGTATGACTGCGCGACGCATATTAATAGCATCAGAGTGAAATAGTATGATAATAAAGAGACCATTTTTGGGCTCAGGTATCTTAATTGAGATGCGGCGTTAATGGGTAGCATTCGTCTTAGCCAAATTTAACTAGATTTTAATGAAATTATTTCCGAAGAAATTGATTTTCCGTAAGATGATGGCCTGATTTACTTTTACTTTTTTAACTATTTACTTTTTTTTTAATAAATCTTTAACCATCGACGAAAAGGCTTTCAAATAACTATAAATAAAAAAGTAATGAAAAAAAAACTAAACTATGGGAAATTCTAGCAACAAAAATAGCGATATATCGATTTTACCGTTTTTATATTCACTAAAAATAATCGAATAAAACAATTCACTTGAAAAATTGAAATAATTTTATTTTTATTAAAAGTAAATATTTATTTTGGAAACAATACGAAAATTTGTATCGATACGGAAATACAAAAAAAAAACCGATACTTAAATAAAAATTGTGTTTACAAAACTTGTATATTGAATTTTTATACAAATATTTTCTATTAATTTATCGAAATAATCTCATATTAACTTTAAAGATCAGTCGAGTTACCCAAATGAAAATAAAGTTTTAATAAATATGTATAAAAATATTTGTATAGTCAAGCGGTTAGTGACGTTTTGCTTTGCAAGACATGATTGAGTGTTGCCATATTAGCTACATGTATTCATTAGACAAGAAAATCTACCGAGGAGGTCAAAATCGGTTTTCTAAACTTCCCGACAACTATGTTAATTTTTAATTATTAAAATTTCGTCGAAAATATATATTTATTTTGGTGACTATCGTTTCAGAAGCACAGTTCCTTCTTCAGGCATATAATAGTAATGGCAAAATGAACAAATTTTAATTTTTATTAGAAAAAAATTGATGTTTAGGCCGTTTTGAGACTTTGTGACCAGGTTTTTGTAATTTATTTTTTTGTATGTCCTGATTGTAGTCAAAACTCCACGTGTGCAAAGCTGCGGGCTGGGCTATTCATGCTAGTACACTATATAAATCAATTTGTAGTAATTTTCTTTATTCAACAATTTCAATTAAATGCATATCATCAACTAAATATACAATTTTCTTGAATATCCTCTGATCTCTAACCTAAGAACCCTTGAGTCGTAAGACCAAAATAAATCCAACAAGCCGACTTAAATTTACATCTTGATCATAAGAATTGCATTCTATTGCTCACGCTGTTCATAAATGTTTGAAATAATAAACATGCGGAGTGCTCTTGCGTTTATAAAGTGTTCTTGGGACAATAAACTAAAATGTCCCATTAATTATTCAACGGGTTTCCTCGTTTCATCATTTGTTCCATATATTAATAATATTATTGTGAGATGATTTTGATTTTGATATGAAATTGTTCGAAGTGGTCCATTCTCAAAATAATATTACGGCCATATTGAATTTAATTGTGTCAAAATATATATAATATAATATTTGATTTGAATGCAATCAGCATATTCAACGTCATACAAATATAATTATTATCGATAACTAACTAACTTTACTTTGACACCATCAGTACTCTTTGAATATCAAATATACTCGTATCTAAGAGAGGATATTTGATTGCTAATGTCAAAATGAAGATACTGAGAATCTGAATATGGATAATATCCGTGATTATATATAGTACAGTTATTTGAGTCGAAAGTTATGCTGTATAAGTTTTTGGCCCTCTGACTTTTTAACAGCCCTCAATATGTCCGCCTGTCAACCTGCATATCCAAGAGATTGTAGTGTACTTCCGGCTAGATCTTGGACATCAACATCTATACGTCTTTGGTGCAATACACATGTCCCTAGGTTAGATTTGGTAGTAACCAACAAACTTGTATTCATTATTAAATATTGAGGTTAAAAATTTAGCTAGAGTATACCAGGATATCTTGGTATATTCTAACAATTGGCACTTAACGTGCGGTTCAAACCTAGGATCCTCAGAGTAAGAGCCTTATGATTACTAAACATTGATTTCAAGTAATCTAAAGTTCATTCTGGGTCTGGGCAGATCGAAGTTCAGGCCGATCGCACTTATTAGAGATCGATGTCAACCTCATTTGAGCCAGCAATGACTTGTGATCACCTCAACCCGAAGGTTTACATACAATACTTCATCGCGTTTAACGTATATACAGACTACAACTATGACGTCAGAATATAATTGAAACTCGCAGATGATTATTCCATATTGTATTGTGTTCTATTTTGTCATAAAGTTTTGTGTTAAACCAAAGTTAACTTTGACCAAAGTACTTACATAATAGAGTACAAATTATAATGAACAACACTTCATGATCTCTTGAGTGTCTGTCTGTATGTGTGTACTTGCTATGTCCGTCGATCCCACCGCTGTTACCGTACGTTCATTCATATGCATAATAAGTACAAAGTACTTTAGATATTCTATGCTCTATGCAAACGTTGTGTCTATCCAAACATATCACATTTACCCTCCATGTGTACATAATATTCAGCATTGTATTTAGAAATATAATTAACTTAAAGTACAATTCACACTTCATTATCATCACATAAACTAAAAACCCATCTTACATTGATATCAACCATTATTTCATAATATAGTGTACTTGCTTTCATGGGTTCCAAATATAATACCATATGAAAAATGTGGTGTGGTCTGTCGTGGACACGGCAGTGTGTTTTACGTTACTGGTAACGTAACGGGGTATCACTGGATTGCTCTTGAGAAGCCCTTTTCAACCGTATACAATCTCTATATTTTGATTTGGCTTTTCGACAAGTATAGGCGGACATTGCATTATTTATTTTAATTGTTTACTTTTACACCATATATATATATATATATATATATATATATATATATATATATGTATATATATATATATATATTCACTATAACTATTTCACACTAATATTTTTTATACGCAAGTCGTAGCTTCTCCGAGTCAAAAGTTATACCTCACCACCACGCATGATACGTCAGAATCCTCACTCAACGTAACGAATTCTTTGATCCTTTAGCTATCGAGTGGTGTCATTAAATTTTGAATGTGGATGATAGATATTTAGCTGCAACACCGAAACACTGTATCCCCCGATTTTGTTATCATCAGTTTTCTGAATGGACTCCCACTTTGGAAACGAATTTAAAGAAGTATTCACGCCAAAATGGTCTGAATTTAGCATAAATCAAGTGATTTAAGTGTTTAGACGTGCCGCGTTTCGAGGTTATGGTAGATTATGCTCATTGCTTTAACGTAATGTTTCTCGTGTTAGGTGCCGATATAATATGAGCCCGGCATCATGAATGTAAAATCTATTTTAAGCTAGTATCTGTACGCACTCTGCAGGCCACAATTTTAACATGATCAATCGGACTCATCAGTTACTTCTCGTGATTAAGTTTGTCACGACAATTTTCAAACAATCTGTATACATAATTTTATTCCATTTTACACAACAGATAAATATGCGTATGTAAAATTGGCGTCAAAAGTTGATGTTATTTTTTAAAATTTTATAATTAATTTTTGATGAATTTATTCGTTTTTCTCAAACAAAATTTCGAATGAAAGTTACTACAAAATTTCTAATGAACAACTTTTATCCAAAGCATTTTTTCGAAAACCGAATCAATTAATAATAAAATTTTAATAACTCACATCACCTTCTGACGTCTATTATACAAAAAAGTATTTACGCTGCGTTTATGTTCATTCCATTTCGAATATTATGCTGGCTGGCATAATATTATGTCTGTGTTTAGTATAATAATCACTTTGTTTGAGATACCTACAAAGCTATCCTAAACGTGACGTATAAGGGACCACAATAATTATAATTAACCTGATTACAATAATATTCAATCAACTACCGCTATTTTCCACATTGTTTTAATTTGAATAGAGATTTATATAACTCTAGAGCGTGTACCAAAACTAAATATATGTTGTACAAAGAATACAAAGAATAAATGATGTCAATGTTCAAAGCAGTCATCATTCGTGTTATTATCTGAAAAAAACATATTAACTTAATGTTTCTAGTGTTTTAATAAAATAAATCACTCAAGTTGGGTACTCAAGACAGTTCTGGCTACTATGACGTGTTTAGTTTTCTCTCGAGTAAAGAAAATGATGGTCATTATTACAGACCATAAACATACCAACCTATAGTTATCATTTTGCGAGCCAGATCAACATGAACCAATAAAATTATTACTTACATTTGTATAATTAAAACACTTCATGCATTAAGTTAATGACTGTTTTATTGACGAGTTTATTGTATGATTTTTCGTATTGACAGAAATGTTCCTGTTGATTTATCCGCTGTTGGAATATTAACAATAAAAAAAGAAACGTATTGAAATAGACTAACATTTACGGCTCCATAGCCGTATAATTGGATATGATTCAAATCCAATTTATGGAAAATAAACCTTTCATTTTTAAACATGCTTTACTTTACGATTGATTCTTATTCCATAACAAATAGTGACATTAAAAATCACATTGACGATATTCGATTTTCTTCTGTTAATGTATGTCAAAATAAATTTACTGAAACATAAAAGCAATGTTTGATATACAAATCTATAAGCACAGGAGTGCGATCGCATAAGTTCGAGATATGTATATTCACTCCCAATGTGTATACATAGAAACCACACAAATATCCCAACTATAGTTTTTCACGTTTTAAAATAAATAACTCGAAATATATTATTGTTTCGTAAAATTGATAACCTTTTATTTTGATTTCAAAAATATATAATTTGAAAGTATTTGTGGTATTTATTTCCATTAAAATATTAATTAATAAAAATAAATATATGACCTTCGATCATTTACTAATAAAAATATTTATATTCACATTTAAATCAAAATTTAAAATCATATAAATACAATTTATATCATAAGTAACGCCCCCATATTCGATTTACATTTATTATAACATTAATATTATGAATAAAAACATATTTTTAATTTCATTAATTTTCGGAAGCGAAGAGTCTATTGACTTTTAATGAGGGTGGTATTCAAGGGCGTTTCTTAACCATGAATTTAAGCATTGACTTGCCAACTTTTGTTACAAGATACAATATACAAATAATTTTCTGCTCATTTCTTCAGAAATTTTACGGAACCTGAACGCAATATCATTACTTTGATAATGTGAGATGCTTTTATTTTGGATAATTAAGGATAATAATAATTCTATTTAAATTCTATTTATTTTACCTTCTATTTCTATACATCTTTGCGAGTATAAAAAGTAGCATAAACTGTTCACGCATTAATAATGAACTGAAGCAATTACAGTGTATTTTTACAATTAACTCAGTTAGTTATTATTTTACCTTATCACTTGTAGTCTCGATTCAATAAAAGTAATTTCGAAACATTCAAAAAATTATATTCTATAAAATCTCTTACTTTTATTACAAACTAAAATATTACCCATGATATTTGTCCGTAAATGGCGCACTATATAAAAAAACAATTTTTGTGTATACTTCTTCAAGGTCTGTTAAAAAAATGTTTAACAGACGAAAATAATTTCTATAGAAATACTTCGAAACGTGTTCGAATGTAATATTTTGTTGTATAATTAACTTTGATTTGGAAAGGTCAAATTTTTCAAATACTTTGTATAATATACATGCAGGGTACAGAGTGTTTCAGAAAGAATGGTGAGTCTTTAAGAATTTCAAAAAATAATCTTTTCTAGATAAAAACCTGTGAAATAGTGTGAAATGTAAACATCCTAGAATCAATTTCAGTCATGAAAATTTGGAAAAGAAGTTTATATGAGCAGAATTTTGGCAATTTTTGTATCTCACAAACAAAGTTACCAGATGACAGTGGATATGAATTTTATTTTCGAATTTTAATTAATGCTATCGATTATAGACGTTTAATGCTTTTTAATGTACGAAAAAAATATCGTTTTTCGGGGACTATATTCTCAAAATCAAAGCAATAATGTAAGGAACTATATGATGAACTTATGTCAACGTAATTTTGCATACCATCCGTTCGCCTAAATAGTTGCTATACATCTTGAAACACACTGTATATAAAATGCATTATATTTATATATTTCATCCTGTCTATTTTGCGTGATGAAATAGGTCATGATTTACAATTTTCATGTTTAGCGCGAGCTCAAGGTGGGGTGATATTTGGGTTTTGGTATTTATGTAAACATTCATACATTTATATATATATATATTTAGTTCGATAACATTCATATTTCGTACATATTTGTATAATTAGGGTTCAATAAACATTCAAAGTAATTTAAATTTCGGTATACTGTAATCTATAATAATTTTTTGTATAATGTTTTGTTGTAAAAATTCATTTGTATAACTTTTATTTTGTATGTATTTCCTGCTTGCATAATTACGACAATAGTTTTTACAATTTTATTTTTGTTTCAGCTAACTCTTTTTTCTGCGTGTGTGTAATAAATGACTGACTAAAGATCTGACGTCACTAATCAACGTCGTGTAAACTCGTACAATGTTCGGAGATATTTGAATTGTTAATTAATTATAACGGTCATATCGTTTATGAATAATTATTATCAAATAACTCAATTTAAATTAATGATAAAATCTCACTAGTCCGTATACGAAATTGTAGAGAATATAATGAATGCGTACCGAACCCTTTAAATATATGAATAAATGTTTCCCACTTAATATTTTTAATTATATATGAAGTATGTATCTGCATCAAAATATATTATTTAATATAATTTAAAAAAAATTTTTTGATAATATTATTATTTTGTTGGCAGCTCTAGCTCTTTGTAATCAGTTTAATTAATTATTAGATCTGCGTCAAATTGCGTTTGTAATTTATGGGCTACGATTAGTTCCACGATTTTGGTTTTGGATTGTTCCATTCAAATGGTTTCTGTCTTCTTTTGATTCTAATCGACGTATCAACAAATGCAAAAACTTGGCCAGCTTTGCAAGTGATATTCATTCTTTGACATATTAGAACATTAAAACCGGAAATTTTTCTGTAAAATACTAAATACGAAATTTTGTGTTAACCTCTCCCTCTAAGACTTTTTTTTCTCCTCAGTGAACCAATTTTTGCCCATTAGCAAACTTGATCTTTCATGAATCCAAAAATATTTTATATGTTAATTTGTGGACCATTGTCCTAAAAATATGACAAACGAGTCTTTAATTGAAAAATTGACGAAAATTTCAGTTTAACGAAATCAGATCTGAAAAAACTTTCTTATACGTGAAAGACTGTCAAATTTATGACTATAAAGTATTCTTGAGACATATTCCTAGAAAATTCGATCTAGTATAAATCTCAATCAGCCTAGGGAAATCAGACCAAAAAAATTCTATAAAAACTGAAAACAGTTTCCTGGAAATTTTAGTAGCTGCAAATGATAATGAGCTTACCAAAAAATTTCTTTATCTTAAAAACTGGTCAATTGAAAATTATAAAGTTTGCGTAACATTTTCCTAGAAAATTCTGTAAACTCTAGCAAATAGCAGATATCTGATCCAATAAAATTTGCCATACTTAAAATAATTGTTAAGTTCAGGTTGATAAAGTAATTATTTTATGTTTTCTTAGAAAATTCGATTAACTACAAAACTATTCCCATAGAACATACACCAATAATTCTCACATTACATGCACGTTAAAGGTATGATCACATGATCTGCATTGGGAGTTTCTATAGTGACTTTCTAATAGTGTGTTGTGTATATTATATTTCATTTGAAGTACTGTAATGGGAATTCATCCAAATTGATGTGTATTGGAAAATGAGCGAATATATTATATAAACAAATGGGTTTCCTTTTTTTATCTAGTAATATTTATTTTTCTTGTCACATTTTCTTCTGAATACCTTTTTACAAGTTCTTATTTAGTGCCACTGGTTCGGCAACGGTGTATACATATACTCGTCATCTCTAAAACTAATAGACCAAACTTTCTAAAGTAAAATTTTGTCGGTTTGAAAAAAAATTGATATCAAAATCAGAGAAATAATGATCAATCAAACATGTAAATACACCGACAGATCTTACATTAGAACATTTTAATTATCCAGTTGAAATTAGGTACAGGAATATCTTCATCATTATTATTTCATGTTTCTGATAAAAGAAAAATATTAGCATTATGAGCCACATTATAAATATAATTTTGATGGGCTCGTAAACTTTGTACATTAAATGTATTGATTGATAAACTTGACCTAGTTTGATTAATTTAACTTACTCTGATTCTAATGTAAATAATGGATTTCATGCCCAGTCTTTCAAACTCTAATTTGAACAGAAGCTGGTTTTGTTCTGCCATAATGAAATGTAGAATCATTGGTTTTAGATACAAATCATTTGTTGTTTTTCACTACTATATCATTTTATTAAACTTTTGTGTCTTAATACAAGTATTGACCTTATTTAATATTACTTTAATAAACTATTTAAAAAGAAGTATAACTTCTTACGTGCGTACATAAGTACTGTTTATTTCTTCACATAAATATTATATATACTATTTACCGAGTTCGAATGAAAGTATTTATTACTATGAAAATGATTGCGTTTGTATTTAGTATATAAACGAGATGCTATTACTTATAGTTACCTCGACTATCACTATACGATAGCAAGGGTAGAAGTCTACCCTAATCCTCACTTTTCTTTCTGCTATAATAATAACATAAAGCCACGTGACTAGGATAACATTATTTTTAAGTAATAAAACTATTAATATTTATTGGTATCCATAATGCAATATTTAATGTATATCATATTGCAGAGGTGGGCAGGAGATGACTCGGCCAAGCTATGAGTGAGAGGTAGGGAAGAGAGATAGAGTTAATACAGGGTAACCTACCAATTATTAATATTTTCTTTTTTTATTAAAACATTTTCTGAAAAAAATATAATAATACCAAATCTTTTTTATGGTCACTATTATACAAAGTAAATAATACAAGCAATCATTCAATACATACTCTGGAATTTTGGGCTGGTAATTAGGGTCATTAAATGTACCTTTTTAGTATATATCATATTTGTGTATGAATAAAATAAAAATATATAAAAAATATATATAAATCTTTTGAACCTTTAAGTTTACCGCTGGACCATTGTAATAAAAGAGGGAAATTTTTGCAAAGGATAATTTTAAATAGAATTAAAGTTTTGGAAATTCCAAATGATTTGTCTAAATATTTTACTATTCATATCCGAGAACTAATAAAGAAATATTTACCTGATTTAATTATTTTTTCTTCGTATGGAGTATGCTCAGTATAGTGTCATGGGAATTTCATGAATTAAGTTAAATTTTACATAAAGTGGGAATTTGAGTTCTTCGAGTTAGTCTACTTTGAATTGAAAAAGTGAAAAGTACTATTTGTAGTAGTGGAAATTATTTTTCGCATAATTTGTTTTTCAAAAAAAATAAAAGTAGTGAATTTAATAATGTAGAAGACATCGCAAGCAGTCTTGGATAAGTTCAGATTATTATTATTATTATTGTTATTATTATCATTATTCTTATTATTATTATTATTATTATTATTATTATTATTATTATTATTATTATTATTATTATTATTATTATTATTATTATTATTATTATTATTATTATTATTATTATTATTATTATTATTATTATTATTATTATTATTATTATTATTATTATTATTATTATTATTATTATTATTATTATTATTATTATTATTATTATTATTATTATTATTATTATTATTATTATTATTATTATTATTATTATTATTATTATTATTATTATTATTATTATTATTATTATTATTATTATTATTATTATTATTATTATTATTATTATTATTATTATTATTATTATTATTATTATTATTATTATTATTATTATTATTATTATTATTATTATTATTATTATTATTATTATTATTATTATTATTATTATTATTATTATTATTATTATTATTATTATTATTATTATTATTATTATTATTATTATTATTATTATTATTATTATTATTATTATTATTATTATTATTATTATTATTATTATTATTATTATTATTATTATTATTATTATTATTATTATTATTATTATTATTATTATTATTATTATTATTATTATTATTATTATTATTATTATTATTATTATTATTATTATTATTATTATTATTATTATTATTATTATTATTATTATTATTATTATTATTATTATTATTATTATTATTATTATTATTATTATTATTATTATTATTATTATTATTATTATTATTATTATTATTATTATTATTATTATTATTATTATTATTATTATTATTATTATTATTATTATTATTATTATTATTATTATTATTATTATTATTATTATTATTATTATTATTATTATTATTATTATTATTATTATTATTATTATTATTATTATTATTATTATTATTATTATTATTATTATTATTATTATTATTATTATTATTATTATTATTATTATTATTATTATTATTATTATTATTATTATTATTATTATTATTATTATTATTATTATTATTATTATTATTATTATTATTATTATTATTATTATTATTATTATTATTATTATTATTATTATTATTATTATTATTATTATTATTATTATTATTATTATTATTATTATTATTATTATTATTATTATTATTATTATTATTATTATTATTATTATTATTATTATTATTATTATTATTATTATTATTATTATTATTATTATTATTATTATTATTATTATTATTATTATTATTATTATTATTATTATTATTATTATTATTATTATTATTATTATTATTATTATTATTATTATTATTATTATTATTATTATTATTATTATTATTATTATTATTATTATTATTATTATTATTATTATTATTATTATTATTATTATTATTATTATTATTATTATTATTATTATTATTATTATTATTATTATTATTATTATTATTATTATTATTATTATTATTATTATTATTATTATTATTATTATTATTATTATTATTATTATTATTATTATTATTATTATTATTATTATTATTATTATTATTATTATTATTATTATTATTATTATTATTATTATTATTATTATTATTATTATTATTATTATTATTATTATTATTATTATTATTATTATTATTATTATTATTATTATTATTATTATTATTATTATTATTATTATTATTATTATTATTATTATTATTATTATTATTATTATTATTATTATTATTATTATTATTATTATTATTATTATTATTATTATTATTATTATTATTATTATTATTATTATTATTATTATTATTATTATTATTATTATTATTATTATTATTATTATTATTATTATTATTATTATTATTATTATTATTATTATTATTATTATTATTATTATTATTATTATTATTATTATTATTATTATTATTATTATTATTATTATTATTATTATTATTATTATTATTATTATTATTATTATTATTATTATTATTATTATTATTATTATTATTATTATTATTATTATTATTATTATTATTATTATTATTATTATTATTATTATTATTATTATTATTATTATTATTATTATTATTATTATTATTATTATTATTATTATTATTATTATTATTATTATTATTATTATTATTATTATTATTATTATTATTATTATTATTATTATTATTATTATTATTATTATTATTATTATTATTATTATTATTATTATTATTATTATTATTATTATTATTATTATTATTATTATTATTATTATTATTATTATTATTATTATTATTATTATTATTATTATTATTATTATTATTATTATTATTATTATTATTATTATTATTATTATTATTATTATTATTATTATTATTATTATTATTATTATTATTATTATTATTATTATTATTATTATTATTATTATTATTATTATTATGTTTTTTGGTGTATCTCTCCATACTGTAAAAGATATTATTTAAACAATAAATATTTTATAAAACTATTTCTAAATTGATTGAATAAATTATTGGACAATAATCGGTAGGACAACCTGTATTGAAACATCGTTCCGTCTTGCTTCAAAACATACCTTCTTTACTTACTCTCACCCAGCTTATGGAGAGCTCGTAAGGCTCAGACGAGCTGTCTGTGCCCACCTCTGTCATATTGTGTTGATAACGATGCCAAACATCCGAAATTGGTCCGACGAATATGTTCAAAGTCAAAGTTACGATAAAATTTGTGCCGATATTCATCTGGAGTTCATGAAGAAAACTGCAGAAAACCTTCTCAAGCATAGCCAATTACTTCGTTCTTGTCCATACGCCGACAGTTTAGTGAATTAACCGCCCCCTTTTTTTCTTAATAATTGACAAACTGCCGATGTTGGGATTCGAACCCATAACCTCCCACTTTCCAAGTAGGCATACTGCGCAAACATAACGCCTTAGACCGCTCGACCACTTGGACTGATAACAATCTTATAAATCAGCCTATCCAAAAGCTGAAGGTTTTTGAACAGGCCAAAAAACCACGATATTCCTTAAAAATTTTTAAAATCTTGCATTACTATTTGTGCAACTTTTATCAACTTGGTAAAAATGTCTTGTGTTGCAGCCCATAAAAGATTGAAGACCCTCCGTTTACGAAAACTTTTAGCTTTTTTGCTAATATTGTGCGGCTGATCGTTTACATTGTGCGGCACAATTTAACCAATTTCGTACAATGATAGTATATATAAAAAGATTTATTCCATCATCGATAGCAAACCGTAATTTACCACCCTCATTGGATGCATTAGAGAGAAATTCCTTTTTTCTTCCCTTTTTTTCTTATATTATTTATTGACTTAAACTTATAAGACGTGCAACTATTTTGATGAGAATTCTTATTGATATACCTGCAGAAGAAGTTGATTTGAAATACGGAGTACGAATGGAGTACATCTATCTATCTATCTATCTATCTATCTCTTAATAAAAACATTATTCTATTTGTGTATTTTGCTTGTCAAATCGAAATAGAATTCAATATTAAAGGGTTCTCGTTCATTTGTAGACGAATATAGCTCAACATTCAATAAATAATCTCTTTGTATACACTTTCGCATTTCATCATGTCTCGCTATAGAAAATATCTCAATAATCTTACTTTCATGCTTCGTTAAGTTTAGTAGTTGAAATCTGTTGAGTTTTCTTACCCAATATGTTGTCTTTTTCTAAGAATATCCCTTTGAAAATCTTACCTGAAACAAAGAAAAATACGTATTAGTACAAATTATTAATATCATCCTAATAGCAAGAGGTTATGTATATTTAGATCTAAATCTTGTACTCTCATGCGACAAGCGTATGAAGCGTTTGAAGTTGTACATACACATGGCCATAAAATTAGACCTCATTTTTGTATTTGAATTTGTGCCTTATTATTCGGTTTTCGAAAAACTGGTGTGTGTATAAAAGCTATGAATAAAAAAATATACAAACAACTTCTATTGAAAACATTTTTCCAAAAACTGAATTAATAAGGTAAAAATCAACTAAAAGACTTTGAAAAATGAGAACTATTTTTGTTGCCAATCGATGATGTACTAAAAGATCAGATGAAAATAAGAATTAAAAGGCGCATAACAAACGTTTTGACTATTTGGTTTAAAGAAGATAGCCAATAGCTCTATATCTGATTTCCAAATTCGATTTGGGTGTGTATTTTCTAACTTTAAGGCACATCATCAATTTTACAATAAAATCGTTTGACTTAAATAAACATTTGTTTAATAACATTTTTTTCTACAATTTAATTGACATTATACGAAAATGGTATCGTAATTTTAAATTAGATTTATCTAATTTAAAAATGTTCAATAAATTCAATTCACCAGGAAAATGAAATATATTTGTCTCAATTTGCCATGAATTCAACAACATCCCTTATCACAGCTTTATTTGCATATCATTTTTTTTTTTTTTGCTGGTGTATATAATTGATGATAAAGTATACTAAACGGAATATAAAACCGAAATAACCGTAACGATTTATAAAGATATGTTCTGTTTAACAAATTAAATTAAATTCAAAACAGTCAAAAAAAAACTCACGACGAAAACCAAATGTTAGGAAGTATTAAAAATTAAATATTCTAAAAAGAGTAAAATCATTAATCAAATTGTATTTTCCAGGAATTCCATATAAACTGGCCTTCTTTTAATCTAAAGATCTGTTAATTTGATTCCCTTTCACAATACGATGCAAATTTTGATTAACGTCATCTAGCGTTCGTTATTTATCACACGTGTCATGAACATAACCTCACACGATATTTCATCAAAATCCTCATGTTATTGTGGTAGGTAACTAAATTAATCTGTACATTAAAACAATGCCATAATATTAATTAATTATTTTACTGTTTTTAGAGAAATTAATTTTTAATATTTCAAAACATTTTGTTTCCGTCAAGGGTTTTTCAAATTTTCAAGGTTATTTTTAAGTTTTTTTAATATTTCCCGGTGCTTCCGCTTATGTTATTTTGCTACCCAGAACCTCCACCAAATTATATAATGTGTTAATAACCCGACTACAGAGCCACCTTTCGGAACTTAGCATGAATCTTCGTATCGACAAAACAAATGTATTGTGTCAATTAGACCTCTATCGATCAAGTCGTTCAGAAGTTTCTTTAGAAAGCGTGTTTCTAACACACCAACGATTGTATATACAGGTGGTGCAAAAGTACCTTCACCATTTTTAATTTCAATAATTCTTTCTGGAATTAATATTTATTGAGTTACTCTTTTTTAGATTATAGTAAATACTTGGGAGTTTCGGTATGGATGCCAGCCTGTAGAAAGGATAAATATCGTAACTTTTTATAAGGAAAACGGAAGAAGCTTTATTTCTACTCAGAGAAACTATCGACGATATTTTAATGTCAGATATGTTCCTTCTAACCATACGATATTGCAGATTATTTTCTTTGAGGTTATCTGAAAGAAAGGATTTATGAAAACAAGCCACAATTCTTGGAACAACTTAAAATATTAGGCGAGATATTTTGGGGATATCTCAAGAAACTTACGAAAGGTGATGGAAGATGTGCTGAAAAAAGCTCATAGTTTTCAGCGCGAAAGGGGACATTATTTGTTACACATCATTCATCGTAAATAGTTGGGAAAAAACTTCAAGAACCATACTTTGTATTATGAGTTGCAAAATATAAAGTTACTTTACTTCTCATATAATCTTCTTCTTTTTAATTTGAAATCGTGTAGGTACTTTTGCGCCACCTTGTATATAGATTAATTACTGAACTCTTTTAAGTGGATTTAATTTTAAATATTTGCTAATATTTTGTTGACGTCATGGATTACATTAAACTTTTATATAATTACTTTTTATTTACAATAATGTAATCATTTTAAATGCTGTTCCACATTCTTGACCAGTTAGTGTACTTAACGTAAACAGTAGAATCATCAAAACAAAATATAATTTGTTTTATGTAAATTCAGACAACGCTGTTGTACAACGAACATATCGAACGTAATTCGAAAACCATTGGAAAATTTGTGATTTGTTGTTTATCGATGTTGAAAAATTAAAAAAAATAAATTAAAATTTTTTAATTTGTCATATTAAATTTATTATTTTGTTTTATAAATAAATCAAATTTCAAAAATATTATCAATTATATTTTTAATTAGCTTTTCTGAAAAATGTAACATAAACATAATTAATTTGTTGGCTATTTGTTATTTTTTGGAAAAGGAGTCAAATATCCGATAGCTAGCTCTATTTACTAGATATTAATTATACTATTGGATTATCAAATGATAATTAATGAGAACTCTAGGTTTTTGAATAATACAATTTCAAATTCGTCCCAATCACCTAGATCAGTTTTTGTATTATAAATACGTATTTCGACTATAAAGTAGTGATCATCAGTATAAATTAGCTAGTCGTAATTTACTCTTTGACAATTAGAAATAGATAGAAAATCGAAATCAATAGACAATTATCAAAATTATCCAATAGTTCAATCAACTTGAGATGTGAAACGAAAACGAAAGACAGAGAATAAAGCACAGAGAACATTTAAGAAAATTACATAGTCTGATGTACATCGTACTCAGCCCAGTCGTGTAAGATAAGCTTTTAAATAAATTACTTATTGTTTATAATCTCATTGATCACGATTGTAAATCATTACAGATCGATCAAAAATAGAGTATTAAAATCGCTAAAATTGGGTAAAAATATTATATCCCCGATTTTGATAAAAACTTCGTTTTAAGCTAATTTGGACCTAGCGAAAACGATGTCATTGGTTAAAACACTATACGATTAACGATTTTCAAAGTATCAGACTCATAGTGCTAAAATTCCAAACCGTATGAATTGGGAAGCGAAAATTTTGAAATGTGTTAGTCGGACGTTAAAATGAACTTGATTTTTGGACTTTTTGGGTTAAAATTACCCTAGAAAATGATTATTATTAAAATCGAGAAGAAAAATTTTCTCCACTTTCTTCGCATTTTTTCCAAGGGGTACCCCTTAAAAAAATCGCTAAAATTAGACGAAAATTTTATGTCCCCGATTTTAATAAAAACTTCGTTTTAAACTAATTTGGACCTAGCGAAAACGATGGCGTTGGTTAAAATACGATAAGATTAACGGTTTTCAAGGTAACAGACCAATAGTACTAAAATTTAAAACTGTATGAATTGAGAAGCGAAAATTTTGAAATGTGTTGGTCGGACATTAAAATGAACCAGATTTTCGTACTTTTTGGGTCAAAATTATCCTAGAAAATGTATATTATTAAAATCGAGAACAATAATTTTCTTAACTTTTTTCGCATTTTTTCCAAGGGGTACCCCTTAAAAAAATCGCTAAATTTGGACGAACATTTTATGTCCCCGATTTTGATAAAAACTGCATTTTAAGCTAATTTGGACCTAGCGAAAACGATGGCGTTGGTTAAAATACGATACGATTATCGGTTTTCCAAGTATCAGACCCATAGTGCTAAAATTTCAAACTGTATGAATTGAGAAGCGAAAATTTTGAAATATATTGGTCGGACATTAAAATGAACCGGATTTTCGTACTTTTTGGGTCAAAATTAGCCAAGAAGATCATTATTATTAAAATCGAGAACAAATATTTTCACATATTTCCAAGGGATTTTTTCCCCCTTTCAAAAATCGCTAAAATTGGAGGAAAAATTTATGTCCCCGATTTTGATAAAAACTTCGTTTTAAACTACTTTGGACCTAGCGAAACCGATAGCGTTGGATTAAAATTTTAATAATAAAAATACATCAATTTTTGTGGTCCATAGTACCCATTTAATGGTATTGTCATCAAAATTGTTTTTGTAAACTTTCAAACTGTTAGCAGAAACTAGAAGTACTTAAAAAGCGACGTCCAAGATTTGTTTACAAACAAACCTGTTGTCAATAAACAGGTGAAGAATGGTTCAAATAAATTATTCACCGTGTACCCCCAATATCCCCTAATCATTAATAAGAATCTGATAAAATTTATTACTATCACCGGTGGTATTACCTATAATCTCTTTATTTAAATCTACAACATAATTTTGTAATTTTATTTCGAAATGAATGTAAATATAAAATGATTTAGAACGATTTTGTATGTATACTCCAGACTATTCGATCTTCCAGGTTAAAATGTAGGCCAATAAATATGGGGGTACGTATATATATGTATATAATATGTCACACGACTCTGCATGATAATTTATAATTTATTGTATATCATAAAATGGACATTTGATAAAAGTGAGAGACCATACAGTTAATTAAATATAATGTACAGTGTGTTACAGGACTACTATGAAAAATCCACGTTAGTTGACATAGATGGATTTGAACTTTTCTTGTTATAAAGCGGAAATTTACACGTTAAAATGATATCAAAATAATCTCTTTTGATTAACAAAAGCAGTAATTACAAGTATTATTTTTTCTAATTCCAATGAACTTCAAGTTACAAATTATTAAATTAAAATTATTATGATACCTCGATTTGATATTGATTCCTTCTTTCTAATACAAAATCACTTAGTCGCTATGTATTTCAAATGTGATATAATATCCTGTAACACGTTGTAAACACACTTCGATCAATTATTAAAACAGTTTCAGTGTATAAAATCGAACTATAAAATGATGAATTTTTTTAACATAATAATTAAATGTAATAAGTACCTGACTACCTACCTACATACATACATACATACATACATACATACATACATACATACACACATACATACATACATACATACATACGAACACCCATCACTTTGACACAATGACCCTTATAAAATATTTTGTGAGAGATGTGAATTAATTAAGTGCTTGTGATTGCTTGGTTATAAATAAATACACTTAATTATAGTGATCAGTCAATATTTGATTAATGTTTTGTACCAAAAACAATATATATATATATATATATATATATATATATATATATATATATATATATATATAAATGAATAAAAGTAGACATTAAATTTAGAATACGATTCCAATAAACTTGGTACTAGGTAGTATACTAACCGGCATAGAAAATAAGTTTATGCACAAGATAATACACAGGCTTTAAAGTTAAAATAAAGGTTAAAATCATGAAATAGTTAATTGTAAATGTGAGCGGCATATTTTATGTTCTTACAGAAATGTTCTCCAAAAACTCCTACCCCACATTTATTCTCTTAGATATTCTATAAACTACAATAGTAGATTTAATTCTAATAATTAACTTGTTTATGTGTAAACAAACATTCCATTTGTTGTATATTCAATATTACGATATAAGCTAGTTGAAAAACGAATTACAGATGTTTGAGCTGAAATTGGGACAAAACTGTTCAATTTATGAAAAAAAAAACTTCATACAAAAATTGTTTATTTTTAAGATAGGAGCATTCTTTATACATAAACCAACTCTTTTACGGTTTTAAGGGTAGATATTTTTCTATCGAGTGGCGGTGCATTCATCAATTTCGATCCATATTTTTAACAGTTACTACTTCAATACTCTGTATATATGATGTTTTGCATGTCTGTTAGTCAACCACGAACGGTCTTCATTTTGTTTCAGTATATCGATTTCTATTGGATGTTGTTGAAGAAAGGGAGAATCGTGGAAGGAATTGGAGGTGTGTGCATTTATCCACTCGGTTTGACTCACGCTGTATATATTATATCTATAGGCTTTAATAAGTATAGAAAGTAACATTCTGAAGTAATAGAAATAATAGATAAAGATATTTTTTTTTTTTTGCTATTGAACAAGGTGCATGAATTAGGTTTAATAAAAAAATGTGCTTCAGTATTTTGACCAATCAGTGTATAAATTAGATTGATACCATTGATATGATATTATTTATATTTAATTTTTAATGATATATTACGATGATTATATAAATAGATTTACCTATAATACTTAATAAACAAACACCCCTATATAATTATTATTATAGAATCTATATTCTTTCAATAAATTATAAATAAATGTCATCCATGATTTTATTAAAATATTCGGTATGTTTTTATTTTTATTGTGTTTAATTAAATTAAAATAAACTGTTTAAATAAAATAGTTTTTACTTTTGAAATGATAACAGTTGTAAAATGTACACTTGGCCATAAAAGTGTACATTTTTGAAATTTTTTAAATATAGTTGATTGGAGACTTATCCATTAGATTTTCGAACAGAATTTTCGTATAAAAGTTGTTACTATATTTCTAATAAACAACTATTATCCAAGAATTTTTTTCGAAAACCTAATCAATAAGGCACAAATCAATGATTAAATTTTCAAAACATTACATCAACTGTTGTGGTCCATGTCACGTCTAATCATAAAGAATTAAAACTCATGTTTTTAATGAAAATAGTCCATTGACTCTAGATCTCGTAAACTGATACTCTTCAAATTTAGTAATTAGAAACGTGTTTTTAGATTTTTCAAAATTCAATTTATAAAAGATAAAAACACGGTGTCAAAATTTATTCATATACAAAAATTCATAAATATTCTCCAATCGATTTTGAAACTTTGATGAATGGACTCTTCTGACCTGAATAATTACTGAACGTGTTTGTACTATTTTTGAAAGTCAATTTTTAAGACAATAAACTTGGTCGTCATAGTCTAAAGTTTGGGGAATAGTGTAAAATTTTTAATAAATTTTTTCCGTGGATCTGATTGGGGTGTAAAATGATTTGTCAAAGTGAAATATTAAAATCTGAACCATTTAATTAGAAATTGATGATAAATTCAACACGTATTTTAAAATTGTTTTAGATAAAAACTCACAAAAAATATCTACAGTTTATAGTAAAAGTAGTAATAAAATATCTACGGAATGTTTTTTATGTAGTTTTTTTTTTATCATATAAAAATCATCCGTACAAATACACTTTTATATAAAATACTTTGACCGACCCGACAGACGGACAGACGGACAGACGAACAGAGTGTACACCAGTATCTACTTTTAAATTCTATGATGAGTTATTAAATAAATATACCCGCATGGAATATTTTTATATTTTATTTAAACAATACTTGAAAACGAACAAAACCAAATAAACTTACCTATACCGTTTTCTATTGAGTCTGTACAACGCAATTAAACAATTTTCCATGAAACATATGTACACTCCTATTCATAAAAATTTGGAACAATCTAAGTATATGTAATATACATATATTTAGTAATATATATCTTAGAATATGACTTACTGGTGTTTTAATTTTTATGAACGGGTGTGTATATTAAAATAAAAATACCTGTTGAAAAACAAACGTCACAATACTATATGGGTCACAAAAGTATTCGATCATTTTTCAAATTTATTTAATTCATTTGTTCATACAATTTTTTCGAAAGCTCCGAAGCATTTTTGTCAAAAACCCGAATGAATTCGGCACAAATCTTTCATATCAAGCAAGTCAAAGAATGCGACAAGCAACATATCTCTCAATCCATAGCCCAGAGATAGTTACGATTAGCTAATTCATACTGATGATGACTACATTGTAGTCGAAATACGTACGTTAAAAAATACAAACAAATATTCTAGGAATAGAAACAAAATTTGAATTGTAATTTCAATAAACCTAGAGTTCTCTTTGTTTTTTTTTAATAATCTTTATTGGAGACGTTCTTTATTTGTTTTGTGGTACGGAACACTAAATCACAGAACAAATATATAAAAAAAAAGAAGCGTTTATAAAAATTATCGTAAATGTCATTCACTTGAACACGATAAATAAATCCATTGGAATAATATTAAAATATTTTAGTTTTTAGTAGATGAACCTGAATGTTTTTCTACTCGTTATTATATATATATATATATATATATATATATTTATGTATTCCTACAGGAACGCAGAGCCAACAATGGAAGCATATAATTTATGACTCAGGTAGTAAAACAAAACAAAAAATATTCAACAATCTTTCATTAAAAATGTTTTTATTGGGGGTTTTATACGATTTTCATTCGTATACAGCATGCTCCAGGAGTTTGGATCGAGTCTCTTCAAGGTATCTCCTGATCACATATTTCTAAATTAAGAGTTTTTCTCAAAAATGTAAAATTTATCGAAAAAGTGATCTTTCAACACATCTTTCCCGAGTAAGTACAAACACTATGAATCAACAAGGTGGGCACAGAGGATCCCTTGGCCCAGGTGCTAGGGACCCATTTGCGGTACCCCTGTATCTAATTATTATTATTATTCCTTTAGAACCTATTAACAATAAGATTTGTAATTGTCATGCAGTATTTTCAATTTACTGATACCAGGTGTGTTTATGAGTTTCAGGCGACGTTTCCCTCTTTCTGAAACACTTTGTACATACGACAACTACTTATATAAAAAAAAAAAATTGTAAAATAAAATGGTCAGTGTCCTCCAGCGGACATTTTTATATCTGGATATGGGTGATGCTGTTACCAGGATGAAAATAAAACTTTTTATTTGATCCAAAAAGGAATTACAATTATTTTATATCGGATATTATTATATGCTTCATTAATATTTATTGCAAACATAACAGGTAGAACGGTTTTTATTTGGTTTTTTAACCTTTCAACCGAGCGCGTCATCGAAAATAATCAAACAAGTTTAAAAGTGGTAGAACATTTTTTACACTGCCGTTCATAAAAATTGAATCAGTTGAAACATTCTAAGTATTATTGCAGATGTAATATAAATATATTTAGTAATATATATGAGCTTAGAATGTGATGTACTGGAGGTTCAATTTTTATGAACGGGAGTGTATATTACCTATCCTGAGTATATTAAAAAAATAACCTTTTTATTTTCGAATAGAAATAAATTGCAAAATTTTCTGTTTTTTTCTGAGAAAAATAAACTAATCCTTTTTTTTTTGTTATACCATTTAAATGGCTTAAGGCTTGGAATATTATACAAATTTTTAAATTGATGTTGTATTTGATTTAAAAAAAAAAAAAAACTTTTTATCCTTAAAAGTACATTCAACATTGAACAAGGATTAATGAAAATACTGTTGGAAAACATTTTTAGCGAATTTTCAAAGAAAATGTTAGCTATTGGATTTGTAGCGATGAAATAATTACACAAATAATTCTTCGAATGTTCATCGAACCGACCTGATAGTTAACGCAAATCACCATCTCTAAAACTTCGAGTCGTGTATGGGTTATCCTTCATTGGCTCAGAACCTTTTCTAGGAATGCAACGTGATCAACGAGTGGTCAAATGGTACAAACACCGTGATCACTGGGAGAAAGTACCGCGGCAGGACCTCGGGAAGGTACTGCTTCAGAGTGCAACCAAGAGGCTATCTCTCGATGCACTGAGACTGAACAGGATGCAACTGCGAAGGGTTACCGGATTCATTACCGGGAATTATCCTCTGAAGAAACCACCTGCACACAATGGGACTCCATAACGGATCCTTAATGTGCAAATTGTGCGGCGAGTAGGAGGAAACATCCAATCACATTATCTTTAACTGCGAACCTCTAGGTTACAGTAGATACAAGATATTCGGTGCATCTCACCCCGAATATATGAATCTTCAGGAAGACCTGATAAGCAAGCTCCTGGCTATTTCCAACATATGGGAGAAGCGAGTCTCGTCGAACTGAAGTAGAGAGGGGAACACAATGGACCATAAGGTCGAAATACTATACTTTTTAGACCCCAAGATTTATTTATCTATCTATCTAGTTGTGTATGAATTTATCGTGTAACAGGTTGCAGGTGTACGTCAGGACCCATTGATGGAAATATTTTCGATCATAAAATATCTATTTATGAGAAATTTTCTTCATTGAAAATGTATTTCTGATAAATGATTGGGTGGTCTGATTTTATAGAGAATATCATAAAACGATATTTATTCTATCTATAGAATTTATATTTATTCAAATGATTGTGTTGCATATTATATTGTAATTTATTCAAATATTCAAAATGGTACCATAATATATAAAACTAGATGAAACTCATTGAAAATTCAACAGTACAATCATTATGTAAACTAAAATAAATTCACGATAAAAACTCCAATACCCTAAGAAGTAGTTTTCAACTAGATTAGAAGATAATTTATTGATTAAGGTAATTCAATGAGGGGATTATAAAACAACATTTTCATTATTTAGAATTTTTTTTAGCCCCGGTTTCGTGTTGACTTATGAACGCTTACGATACTCTTGAAAATGCCGTGAAAATGCCAAGAAAATATAAATTCTTTAAAATATTTGCTTGAATAAAGAAATCCTTATTTTCATTCAAGACCACATAGTCGAACCAAAAACATATGTTTAGTTGAGCGAAAAAAGTAAAATTCTTGAACTAATCGATAGTCTTGTCCTAAGAGAGTCTTTCTTGGCCAAATACTCTTGTGATTCTTTAGTCAAGAAAATTAAATTCTTGGTAAAAAAAAAGAAGTGTTTTTCTTATTAAAAAATAAATAAAAAACTGAAGAAGAGAAAGTTTATGTAGCTTCTTTAACTGAAGTATATCATTACTTCTTTAAATAGTTTCATTTGTTTGGATTAAACAAATGTTAATTTGATCCGAAATTTTAGCCACTTAGTCCAAAGAAATCATCATTTCAGTTTAAGAAGATTCTTGAGTCCAGAGTCAGTTTATCTTTAGTTAAGATAATTTTCTCTAGTTAAAACTATAGATGTCAAGATACTCATTTTCTTATACCAGATATATATTATCTTCCCTATTTTATGAGAGTCAGAATTTCTTGGTTTTAAAAATGTTTTCTTACTACATGGAATTACTTGTATCAGTGTACGTGTAAGCGTCAGTTGACAATCAATATGCAATATGTCGGATGAAAACAGTTTAGTTGTTTTTGAAGCAACAGAATACCAGAGGACATTCAAGAATACTATCCAGTATATATTTATGATGTATGATAATGAGTTTATTAGATATGTATAACTTTTTGTGGTTTGAAATAGTTTTGAACAAAAAAAAAAAAGGTGTTTAATTTCCGCTAATATTTTACATCTCTGTTTATAAATTTTCATACTCATTCGAAGATAAATATGGGCTTGTATTCCAATTCTATTTGATTGTTAATATAATGATATAAATATTGCAAATATTTTAAACATTTGAGCATAATGAAATGTATAAATTCATTCATTTATTAAAGTTAGTTCAAATAACAAAACGAATGCCTTAATACTCGTAACAAAATTTTATATGAATACAAAAATCTAGTTCGAAAATACTCCACAAAACTTCTATATAGAGATTTTTTTAATGATAATTTAACACATTGCTATTAAAGTTTTTCAATAATTTTCGTATATTTTTTCAAAAACAATTTTGACGCGTGAATTGATTGACGAATCGAAAAATGATTCGAATATTTTTTATAGAAAATTGTATGGTCTAAAACTTTAATTCCATAGATTTTTATCAAAATTCAATTTTGGGATATGTATAAATTTATATATAAATATATATATATATATATATATATATATATATATATATATATATATATATATATATATATGTAATTAGCATCCCTGGGAGGTTCTTTTACCATTCATTAACCCTATATAACTGTGTATCAAATAATAATAGGTATATGATAATTACATGTTAGTTAACATATACATACATACATACATATATACATACATACATATAGCCAACACACGTGTCAACAGGTGTATAATGCACATTTAATTAAAATTACGTCATTAATATACATAAGTCAATTAGAATTATTAATGTTCAACAATATTCTATATTATTAATATATATATATATATATATATATATATATATATATATATATATATATATATATATATATATATATATATATATATAATTATATTATATAATTGTATATAAATAAATTTTATAATCTACAAAAATTACAGATGTTTGAGTTGAAATTGTGGACAAAACATAGTCAGTTTATGAAAAAAAAATACATATAAAAGTTGTTTATGTAAAAAAACTGGAACAATAGGGAATATGCATGAAAATTTTATTTCACTTGAATTGAAGCATGTTTACTTGACAAATATCAAGGTAAAATTACTTTTTAAATAACTTTAAAAATAAGCGAGATATGAATGATTGAAATTCCCGATTAGACAAAGAGGGTGATAGCCCTCTTGATATGTTATGTGACGTCATATTACACTTTCACCATTTAAAATACACGTAAAACTCCGTTTTTAGTATTTTTGCAAGAAAGAGACAGATAATAATCTTTAAAAGTTTATAGCTTCCTTGATATTTGTCGGATTTTAATTTCGTTTTTAAATATTATTACAGTATTAACAGTATTTTCATATTCTGAAAATAAATGTGAAAAAAAATTTTCATGCATATTCCCTATTGTGTTGACAGACTGACGGGCATGCGGAAATAGACTGATTAGGACTATTTTATGAACACCTAAACATTTTTTATCTTTAATCAGTATTTTCAATCATTACAAAGCCAGGATTAAATTTATAATATAAGAACAACTACATGTTGCATTTGAAACATCCTCTCAAAAATCATTTAAAAATATGTTACGATTTCAGATAAAAGTAAAATAGGAAACAGCCTTTAGTTAGAAAAGTCCTTGTGCATTTTTATGATCAAAAAACAATGTCAACATCTTCTTAGAACGTATATATACATGTTTATACGTTCATAATAATTACAGGAATATCCGTTTACAGGAGCAATAATAATATCTTTTGTGTACATACAAGTATAAAGTAGGATTTCTTCTGGTAAACCTTCAGCTATACTGACATTCGAAATCAAAGGATCATATCGTAAACTTATGTAGTTTATTGGAATATCCAATATCTTTTAAACATCATATTATTGTTTAAATCAAGGCCAATTTATTAGTATCGATTTTCATTTTAACTGGGAAGATTCGGTTTTCGAAAAAATATTTCGTATAAAAGTTTTTCATTAGAAATATAGTAACAACTTTTATTCGAATTTTTTTTTTCGAAAACTGAATTAATAAAGCAAAAATCAACTGTTATATTTAAAAAAATGATACATTGAATATAAAAGTGTTGGCGCCGGAAAGAACTAATCTAATATTACAGTATATATTAGCTATAATATTATCTGCGCTTCCACCATTTAAATTATCATTATTGAGTTTACAATTCTCATTTTGAGTCACTGTCCTCAACAAATCCGATCTATATTCTTATGAATAAAATTTTATAAGCTTTTATCTTGTTAATTAATTAGTATCATAAATAAATGTTTAATAAATTTTTGTTTATACGTTTTCTGTGATTGTCAAACTCGTGCTAGAAGCTCGTGCTAGTGATGTCTCCCTGTGTTATGCATAAAGCATAAATAATTGTATTAAACAAGTAATAGACACATCTTAATGCAGCCATTGTTTTCATGTGATTTATGTTTAAATATAAAATTGACACATTCAATTTCATTCAGTCTCTAAAACAATACAACAAATATAAACACGAACAAACAATGGATTTATAGTAGATTGTTGCACATAGTATTGATAGTATTGACATAGTTCAGGGGTTCATACAACAACACATTCTATAATTATTACATAAATAAAATGTATTGGAACAACAATCGTTTGTTTATTTATTGAAGGGTTAAATATATTTATTTACAATTATTGTAAATAGAGAATTCTATTATAAATAGTTCGATTTGTTATAAATATAAGCAGATCACATTATCATCAATCGACTTCCGGATATCGAGGAAGAGTCTAAATGCGTATTAAATAAGTCCTTTAAGTTTCAAAGTATTCCACGTCGAATGCAAAAAACCGTATCCTTCTTGCATGTCTAGACTCTAATGTGTATGTACAACCTAAAATTAATTTAATTAACCATTTCACTATTCAGATGATATTATTTATACATGTATGTTAAAAAATTTGTATAATTTGTCAATTCAAAAATAATATATTAATATATTAAGTTTGATCAAGACTTTGTAACGCTTAAAAATAATGCTCGTAGGCATGAATGTTTGACATATGTGATCATAACATGGCCTAATTCGGCCACTTCCGCATGTCTGCCTGTCCGTCTGTCTGTGGACACGATAACTCAAGAATGAAAAGAGATAACGAGCTGAAATTTGTTTTGTGTGTATTCTAAAGCAAAAAAGTAAGGTAGAGTTAATGGGCAATATCGGTTGATGTTTGGGAAAAATAGGCAAAACTACCTGTTTTTGAAATCGTAACAGATATAACAAAAATTTATTAACCAAAAATCTTCTTCTTTTTTAAGTAAACAACTTTTGTTAAACAATTATTTCCATAAACTCAATAGTTTTCTCATAATTTGGGCTCAAAAGATCCTCGGAAAGCGTAAAAATATGCTCATCTTTAAAACCATAAGAGATTATTTTTTAAATGTGAAACAATTCAAAAATTGTTAACAATTCAAACATTGATATACAACTCAGTATATACTGGGTATTCAAACAATTAACTAAGTTACTTGTTACATTACTATTTTAATTTCATTAAAAAACTATAATTGTAGCATTTTCAACATGTTTCATTTAGTAATAAATGAATATTGTTGTTGCTTTTTAGAATGTATTTTTAGAGTGTAGAGTTCTAATGAATGTTGTTTGTTTGTATGTAACTGAACTAATCTTATCATCGTATCATATAAAATGTGTTATTAAAGTATCATTTTATATAATTTATATAATTTAAAATAATGTTTAGTATTTATTATTTAGATTATTTACAACATTCTCGTCCCATCTTAATACATTTTATTTATTTAAAATAAACAAATGATATTATATATATATATATATATATATATATATATATATATATATATATATATATATGACATGCAATAACTCATGACACTTATAATTTTAAAAGAAAATATGTTATGAAAACACGTTAATCTTTATGTCAATGGAAGAGTGTCCTTTTCAAAGATATCTTATAGACCAGGGGAACAATATGAGAAATAACATGAATATGTTTTATATCTATCTACTAATGAAACTCTGAAAAATGATATGACAACAGTAATTTTCTATCAAATGAAATGGAACTGAATTGAAATTGAAATTGAAGCTTACACGATGATAATTCGAATGAATGCAATCACAGAGAAAACATTGGAAATGGTAAAATACTGATCATAAATAATGATCAGATCAGAGTGTATTTTCAGCATGTAACGAATCGTTTGGCAGGCGTTCAATAAAGAAATATGTGCCATTCACAAAATTCATATACATTATATTCTTAAACAAAAGAGACGCATGTCTGTCTGTCACATAAGCAGTGTGAATACTCTCTGCAGTGGCAATAATTTTGTTTGTGTGTTATATGATTTTTGGATATTGAAAGACAAGCCAATATTCATTATCAATGATATCATTTTTCAGAGGTCGTAAACTTTGTATATTAAATGTATAAATTGATAAACCTGACCTTGTCTTGATGCAATTTTACTAACTCTGATTCTACTGTAAATAATGGACTTAAATGCCCAGTCTTTCAAACTCTAATTTGAACAGTAAAAGTGATGCCATGATCAAATGTAGAATCATTCGTTTTAGATACAATATATTAATTTTCTATTGTAGTTTTTCACTTCTACACCATTTTATTAAACTTTTGTGTCTTTATAGTAGTGTTAACCATATTTCAAAATATTTTAATATATTATTAAAAAAGAGTACACACACGCTCAGTTTTTTTAGTGTGTAACCTGATAATAAAAGCTTGCTTGCGTTTGAGATGGTTGTTTTTTTCGAAATCATATTTGAATAATTATTTATACAATTTGTACTAAAATCTTCCTAAATAAACAGAAGCCTTTTTGTACAGCCCCAAAAGTGTGAAAAATAAATTAAATGTACACGTTAATTAATTGAAACAAATGTTTCTTATATCATTTCAGAAGAAAATTTATTACCAAATGAGACTCTGTAAGAGAAAGTGAAAAATAATTTTCATATTTTTCACAAATTAAAATATTTTACAAATGAAAGCTCATTATTATTTCATTTTCTTTCCCCCTTGTAAATATTTTTCTTATTAACGCAAAAATTTTATTTTAAAAATAGACAGACATAAATATATATATTTTCTATTTAATATTTTCACTTTTATAATCGGCCACGCCATCTGTTTTCGACATGGTAAATGGTAATTTATTTTTTATCAACAACGAGTTTTTACAAGCTTTTATTTCACTTAACAAGACATATCCTTGGATTGTCTGTAATCAAATCTTGCCAAACGGTTTTCAACCCACGTAGATATTCGATTTACAACTACGAAAATAGAATTAATTCTAGTAACTATCCCGTTTTTAAGTAAATATACCATTTGTAAAGGGTACATTCGATTCTACTATATAAGCGATATGGTAGAAGCGAGTCTCGTCGGACTGAAGTAGAATGGGGAGCACAATGGACCATAAGGTCGAAGTGCAATACTTTTTTGACCCAAATCAATCTATCAATCAATACCATCACACTATAAAGCGTTATATATAAGTTAGAGAATTGCAACTTTGTATTTTGGCTATTAATAAATTTTGTCATCGGTTCTGAATACGCCTGCAACGTTTCAGATAAACCAGACGCCCGAAAGTGGGTGAAAATTGAATTAGAAAATTCCATAACATTCACACATACATACACTCCCGTTCATAAAAATTGACTACAATCTAAGCTCGTATATATTACTAAATATATGTATATTAAATACAATAACACTTCTAATGTTTTAACTGGTTCAGTTTTTATGAACGGGAGTGTACAAGTGAAGCGAATAAAAGCATATTAAAAATAATTTTTTGATCACCTTTGAAACGAATAAATATTCTGGTAAATATGAACTAATGCTGTTTCAAGATTTTAAAGAGGTCTTCCCGTGAACTATTCTACTAATTTGAGTAACCTGAATATTTATTGAGGTTGGAAATTGTGTTGACATGTTCATGTAACCGAAGATGTATGATTCATTGAATAAAAACGCATCGATTCAATTGATCGTAAAGACAAGTCAGTTAGTTCTCTCTGTATATAGTTTGAATTATAATAAAATAATATATGGAATTTCGCATCCATGGAATTTCAAAAAAAAACCATTTATACAATCTAATTGGTCATAAATGGTCAAGTAGGCCCATTAATTGGTCAGCAATCAAAAACTTTTTATCGATGTTTTACATTTTTTTCAAGATCATGAAATAAATTTCAGAGGTCTCACAGAAAATAGACTTTTCCCAGAAAATAGGTCTGACCAATTGTTTATTTTAACTGACCAATTATCAGTGGATTATTCTCAATCGACTAGTGCCTTTCTATTTTGTTGTAATGAAAATTAGTCAAATAATTTTTGAGGACTCAACGCACAATTCTAGTTACAAAAAGAAAATAATAATGAAAAAAGTTATTAAATGAAAATAAAAATTAGTATTGTTCGAATATAATTAAGTTATAAATTTAAAAAACTGTTGAAGAAAATTAAATATTTAGTAGATAGATTCGACAGCACTCCTTTTTGAAGGTTAAAAAGAGAGCCAAGATACCGCGACAGTTTTTTCTTTGTAGGGATTATGGGGTAATAAAATTTTTTCATGACTTTGAAAGAAATTTAAATCATCAAATAAATGTTTTCTATCACATCATTAATGGGACTACCAGACCATTTTGGACCAATTAGTAACCTATTAGATGGTATAATTGGTTTTTTGAAATTCCATGGATGCGGTGCTAGCATCTTAGAGCCCAAACTTTGTCAATTTTTCTATCAAAATTGTTTTGACATTAAATCGAATTGTAAATGGCTCTGTTTTATACACACACATACATAGGTAGTAGATATTTTAAAGAACATGTCTACGATCGTAACGTCGTTATCAAATATAAAATTGTCTTTGACATAGGTGTAGGTATATTTATATTTATATTTTGTTGTTGTTTTTTTCTCGTAACATACAAGAATTTCTTCTGTAAAATATTCGTCACAATATATATATTTTAAACAAGATATTTACTACAGAAAATGTTTTAAATATATATGGAACACATGAAACATATGAATACAGTGTGTTTAATGAAGTTGATCAAGTAAGAGCTACGTACACTAGCAACTGTTCATCAGAGAAAAGAGTCCATCATAATAAATATAAAATTAAGTTACAAGCGATATTTACGAATATTATAATAAATGGAAAAACATAAAAATAAATGTGAATATTTCGTTATACAAACTATAGTCAGATAATAAATATCAGTAAAATATGGACAAGAACGTGGTAAGATATGGCGTATGGACAAGAATAAAGTCAGCGGCTATGCTTGAGAAGGTTTTCTACAGTTTTCTTTACGAACTTCAAATGGATATCGGCATAGTTCTTATCAAAGTCGGCTGCAGCCGCATATCCTACCAATTCCTATACATAAAAATTCTTTCCACTCCACTCACATCCTTAGGCATCACAATGGACCTTATGGTCGAAGTGTAGCCCGTCCAGGGTAGTCTCTACAATCTATCTATCTCTCTATGCATTTCTATTGATTCCTATAACAGAACTGAAGCTGTAATACTGCGATAGTCCCTTGTGAAGTCAGTAAACACTAAATACCCTACCGCATTTTCTTTCATTTACCCAATCTAATTTGCAAAACGACCAATGCAATGAATACCTTATTGTTTGAAAATGTCTTAAATTGAGACGAAACATATGTCACAATAGATTTTTAATAAAAAATCTTCTTATTATGGTGAATTACTACTGCAAAGTAAAATAAAGAAATAAAAAATATATTACGAGCATATTTCAAGCATTAAAATGCAATGCCACAATGCTCGACACAATCCAATTAATTAATACCTTACCAGTTAAAAAGTCGAATGGTCATTTTAAACGAAACATCTTGTATATTATTAAGAAAACTTAGCGAAACGATTGTGTTTAGTCAGGAACAACGATGGCATACTTATGAAAACATCACATGGAATGGATGGTTTCTTTTTACCATTTGTTGTTGTTGTTGTTGTTGTTGTTAAACTTTCGAAAATAATGATAATCATAGCGAGATGATGACGTACATCAAACAGATGATACTTTTTTGTATCCACTAGGTTAGGTTGGTAGGTAAATGTGTATAAATGAAAAGGGAACATTACATTTTCTATACGGTAAAATGAATCTTCTTCATCATACGTGGTGTTCTGGTACAGTGCTTCTCAATTTATTTATCTGTACAGACAGTAGTTCTCAATTTATTTTAAAATTCTTCTCGTTTACTTCGAATAGCCAATCGTTTTTCATATCTTTGGTAACAATTGTTATCAAAGAGTAGTGTAATTTGGTCAGCTCACCGTCCCCTGGATAGATGGAGGTCTATGGTTTACATACTAGCGGTTGCATTATCTTTTGATAATTGATATTATAAATTGATGAATTTTGAAAAACTAACCTACTCTCATTACATGTGTACTGACTGACTTCACACAGTAACCACACGGCCAGCCAGTAATAAATAATATTTAACATTGATTCTCTATTGGAAACGCTTTCCAACACACACGGTATATACATATATATATATATATTATTTTTGGATTATTAAAATACATTTTGAATTAAATTCATTATAATTTTGTAATAGAGAATTTAAATGTATATATATATATATATATATATATATATATATATATATATATATATATATATATATATATATATATATATTTAATACACATATATATTAAAATATTTGTAAATTTCGTCAAAATATCCTCTAAATCCTTTACAAAAACATGAAGAAAATCATAATCGTTATTTACGCCACAGTAATTTTCATTTAAAATAAATTTTTATTTATTCATCAAAGTAGAATTTTCTAAAGAAAACAACAGCATTTTCAAAATTCGTACTTGAATATTATTATACATAGATTAAACAGGTATATTAAATGGCTTAAGAATGCCTATAACAAGGTCCTATCATTTTACAAGCATAATCATTTTAATATAGTAGATTTTATTCCCTTTTTTTATTGTGTACTTGGCCAAAAATAATTATTTTCCAACTTGTTCAAAATTGAAAATGATTTTAATTTATAAAAAAAAATTTGTTAAAAAAAATAGTTTAAATATCGTTAAAATTAGAGAAAATGTCCCCGATTTTGATGAAAACTTCGTTTTAAGCTAATTTGAACCTAGCGAAAACGATAATGTTGGTTAAAATACGATACGATTAACGGTTTTCAAGATATCAGACCCATAATGCTAAAATGTAAATCTGTATGAATTCAGAAACGAAAATTTTGAAATGTGTTGATCGGACGTTAAAATGATCCTGATTTTCGAATTTTTTGGATCAAAATTACCCTAGAAAATGATTTTTATTAAAATCGAGAACAAAAATTTTTTCGCAATTTTTCTAACGGGACCCCTTCAAAAAATCACATAAAATTGGATGAATGTCTAATTATATTTGTGATAGCTACCAAGGTAATTTACAATAACAATTACCGTGGTAACTTGGGGAGGATATAGTTTAGTAGTAATGGTTTCTAAAAGAACGCATAATTGTTTTTAGGAGCTTTACCGCTACAAACACATATTCCAATCATTTATGCCTTCGATCAATATTTCAAGCGTTACAAAATCAGGACTAAACTTAATATACCCTGCGTATATGTATTTATATATACCGGGTATAAAAAGTTGAAATATGAGTGAATGAAAACAGAAATTTTTTGCGAAAATCAAACGGCCACGTAATGCTTTGAGATCCTTTAAAGAAGCAAAAAAAAAAGGAAAAAGCTTTTGAAGAAAAATTATTAATCTATCTATTTTCACAAGAATTGCCACTAGAGAAATATAATAATTGAATAAACATCTCTGTATACAAAAATTTTCTATAGAAAACTATCTGACTTTATTTTCACATATTATTTTATTTTAAAATATGTCAAAAAGGAAATTTTCTAGTTAGAAAATCTTCTATCTTTGTCGTCTCACAACATTCATTCCGGTTTTTTTTTTCAATCCGTTCTCGACAATTTGAATGACAATAATAAAATAGTCAAACAAAATATATAATATTTCACAGAGATTTTGATTTAATTTTCACAAGAGTTGTGAAATTGTGAGCTTCAAATGTCTCTCTATCTCTATCTCTGTTGGTATCTCAGTCAATCTTGTACAATGCCAGATGCAGTGTATTCAATACTCCTCCTTCACAACGAGTATGACAACGGTTATATTTGTAATTCGTTTTTCATGATGCACTTCATCATTTTATGCAATTTTGAAAGAGATCAGGAAGAGAACTCACACACACACACGTATATTCTGGAATATATTATTGTATTAGTCCAGCAGCTGAAGGCTATGATCGAACGTGACACGCAATTTTGTTACAACTCAAATCAGCTAAGACAATATGAAATTTTATTTTATCCAAAATTTAACAAACTCGTAGCTCAACGAAGTAAACTTAAGCTGTCCGAAATAACCAATAGAAATTTCCACAATGGGCTCCAATATACCACGTTATTCTGGACTATTCGAATAAGTGTCTATGTGTATTTTTAGCCTTAATATTTGATCATTTGGCAAGAGTGTTGGTGGTTTCTAAGGTCTAACTTAGGAACATGTGTATTACATCAAAGGCGTCGTCTAGATATTGAAGTCAAAGATCTACCCGCGAGTATACTACCAGTGGATTTATTTAGGAGCTACGATACTCCAAGCAGACAAACAAAAGCAAAAAGAAAAATTAGTTTAAAAAATGTAAATTATTTTGATTTGGTTATTACGAAGTTGTAGCTACACAGGCAGAATCATGTAGCCAGTGAATTCCGAAGAAATAGTGGATTTTTTTTTAATGGAAATATGAAAAAAATGTTCATATAAACTGGGATTCTGCAAAAAATTGTTTACATATTCTGGAATTTTCAAGGAAAATCAATCTACTAGTACTTATCTACTTTGCAACATGTTGAATTCTGTAAACAGATTCATGTTGAATTCTAGTTCATATGATTTGTCGTTAACTTCTCTGGGACTTTATTGCTATGTTTGTCGAAAATCGATCTCCAAAATTGTCCAATTTTGATGAATGTATCAACGATACGCAAAAAATGTTCAAACAAAAGCTGTTCACATTATCATTTTCTACAAATTTAATTTTTTTTATAAAATCAAGGATTGCTGAGATAACAGCAACCTAGCTGATGGACTAAGAAAACAAAAAATTCAAATTAAGTAAAAGCTAGTCACTTCCGTTGGTATAATATAAGCGAAAGGCAACCATACGCGTATATATAGATGCTGCCTTACAAAAAACAACAATTTCCGATATTGTTTCGTAAGTAACAGTGCTAGGTGCTACTAATGTGTGCTACATTAATTGAGATACATAAAATAGATGTTCATTTCTACAATCTCCGCCCGTAGATATCCTCCCGTAGCGTATTGTCTATTTAAAAAACATTCATAAGAAGATTGTATTGTATTTATAAAATAAATCCTCGTATAATATTATTATTTATGTTAAATCACATAACATATAAAACAAATTAAAATTGTTGTGTTTTGTGAGTCACCAGTAATAATATTACAATTCTACTCAACTGAGCTTTACTTGTACGTACTCAAAGAAATGTACGTACGTAGTATTATGTCAAATAATTATATTCATGTCAAACATTTGTACCTACATGCATACACATACATTGCATCATAATATTATCATTACTACAACTCCGGTATTGTCCTTTTAAGTCTCTATCTCTTTACTTTTCCATATAATTATTAACGTTTTGTTAGTTTTGTACAAGCTCTGGATGTTAAAAACTAAAAAGGATTTCCACTACTATCTTTTGATTTTAAATTGTTTGGAAAAGTATTATTATACTTTTTAAATAAATTTAATAAATATTATTTATTGTAGCTCAGATATATCATGTAATAATCCACACAAATAACTTGCAGCCTTCAGTTATATCAAACCTTCTGTATTTTTTTTAATCAACACATAATTTTGAATCAAGATGTAATTTATTTTCCAAATTATTTCATTTAATAACTATTTTCATTATAATTTTCTCTTTGTAAATAGAATTGTATGTTGAGGCCTCAAAAATTATTTCACTAATTTTCATTACAGCAATATGAACTAAAAAATGCAATTTAAAATAGAAATATATTGAAGAGTTTGATTATTTCATCTTGGTACAAGAGAAAGAATTCGAAAATATTCACTGAAATAGAAATTTGAGGATTTGAGGATTTGAGCCTTAAAATGACCGCGGAGCCAGAACTGTAACAATAAAACGCGGCGAAGCTGCTGGTAAAAGCTAGTAATAAATTAAATAAATAAATAATTTATCAAAGATATAATTTGTATAACAAATATTTAATCTCTCTCTGATAATAATTTAGCGAAACAACAAATGATTTTCTGTGGTATTAAATACGAGTACGTCTGAATTAAGAATCAGATCATAAAATAATATCTAATAAATATATCTATCATCTATATCGTGTTAAAGTTAGTAGTCAATTCATTCAAGCAGGATCTGCTGTTCCTTTTGTAGCAGTTAATTAATTAAATAAGAAGAAGAAGATATTGGATATTGAATAATGATGAGAGATATTTACACAAAAATATTATCTAATTTCTCTCATCTGTTGAATTTCTCTTCTTCACACAAATTCTCATTCACACACACAAAACAGATTATATTCGATTAACAGAAACGAAAGATAATTTTACTAAATCACGCACAAACTTCACCAGTGGCGTAGACCACGGTACGTGTTACAGGTAACAATCTCATAATTGTTGATATGGTAGCCTGACTAAATCCGCCATTTTGGAATATGATGTCATAAGTAACTTTAACAATAATATGTAGATAGATAGATAGATTGTAGAGGCTGCCCTGGACGGGTTGCACTTAGACCATAAGGGCCATTGTGATGCCTAAGGATGTGCGAATATGTGAGTGGAGTGGTAGGAATTTTTGTGTATAGACTTTGGCAAAAATTTCAAAACAAACGAAGATACAAAAATCATACTTAATAAAACACCATTTATGGAGCTGATAATACGAAATACTTACAAAGTATATTTTTCTCTGTAGTTTATGTGTTCGAAGACAAAAGAAAACAAGAAAAATTAATTACGAGTAAGAAAAATATATAAAAATTGTTTGTAAATAATTTTCACAAAGTATTATAAAAAAAAAAATGTTATTTTCTAATAATTTTTTTTCTCGAAAACTTTTTCATAATTTTTATGATCGTCGAACACGAATAATTATTTACTTTTTTTTATATTGTTTATCTTTTTTTGTTTTTTTTTTTACAATAATTTTTAACACAAACTTTTTAAATAATAAAAATAAAAATTCATAAATTAAATTAGTTTTAAAAAAAATTGTTTTTTTTTTTTTTTAATGATTGATGGTAGTGCTTTTCTAATAAATAAAAGAAGCAGAAGAAAAAAAAGCTTTTAAATAAATAAGTTTTAAATTTACTTAAAAAACGAAACTAGAAAAAAAGCTTATTGATTGCCGCCGCGGCATTGCGTCAGAATTTTCTATAAAATTGAGAAAAAAAATGCCAATGTTTATCAATACTTTCGTAGTACGGAGATAGATGTCGGCCTTGATCAGTTCCCCGTTTAACATTTCTACTGGACATGCTTGATATAGCGTTTGAAACTTATACGGAACGTAAAAGGCAAATCTAAGGGAAAAGTTTATCCTTCCATTTCCTATTCATAGACGTATTCACCCATTTGTTTGGGATTTGGTTGTCTATTTACAGTTTTTGGTGCGGATCCTACATGGGTGAGTTTATCGTGTCCTGGTGCCTACATCTAAGTGACCTCTTTTGTACTTGCCAATCTCTCCAATGACTCTGCGTATTCGAGAACCAGAGAAAATGTTATTTTATCGGAGCAAACTAACTGAGCAAATGTAGACCCGCCGCTCAGTGCAACCCACCATCTGTCCCGCATTTTCCACTGAGAGTATGGCATAAATCTCTGCTTGCAAAGCTGGTTCGAACGCCTCTGATTTTCACGAATACTTCGGCCACCGATTGACCCTTTCCTATCTAGAAACTATCCGTATAGCATACTAGAGAATCTTACGTTTCTATACCTGAGATAGAGGGCTGATCAGTGAAACTATTTACGACATCAGACCTAACGTCAGTATTTAATCAACTTCATCTCGGTAGTATTTGATCAAGGGAACAATATTTCATTTAGAAAAGGTCCCATTATTTTGTCTTCATGTCTATTTCTGTGTCGCCATGAATTAACTGCCAATAAACAAAGGCATTATTCGTCGAAAGTATTCTAAAAGTACATACCATAAACTATTTGAACATACATTAGCTCCGATCAAAATAATCTAAACGATAACATCGAATATTTTGAGATGATTCTGGTCATATTGCCAATTGCTATAAAGAACGCGGCACGTAAACACTTCCTACTGAGATATGCATAGTTTCCTGCGTGGGCCCAACTCTAATCATAAAATTTATAAATTCTCTATAAAACAGTTAGAAATTATCGTCTGTCAAGAACACATATAATAAAATAAGGAAAAAATACTGCCAGGTAAAAAAAACATTAACGATGCTTTCATTGCAATATGTAATAAATCTCTATTAAAAAGAAAAGTTATTAAAAAATCTAATAAATTAGATTTCAAAAACAGTTTAAATGTTTAGTTTTTTTTTTTCATATATATTTTAAAACTAATTAATGGATAGACTTAATTTATTTAATGCTAATAATATATGAGAATTTACACCTACAACTACGATACGTTTAAATAAATAAAAATGTTAACTGAACGTCACACTTGACCTCCATATGGACAGAGGGTACACGAAAACAAAAACAATATCTGGCGACCGTTTTCAATAATGTTCTATAACCACCGGTGATTGAATAGCAACTATTTATAAATTAAAGAAATACAAATTTGTAATCGCTAGAAAATATAAGTGGAATAACACATATGAAAGGGGCTAATAAATATTACGTAGTGTGTTTAAAAAAAGTAACGTATAACATACATTTTAATAAAAATAAAATACATTTATATTTATTAGTAGCCTTCAAGCGGCTGCCAAAAGTAAAAATAGTTGAAGATTTATCAAAAATGGTATTGATTTATGGGTATTATTTTTAATTTCTAAATTATCAATCGATTCTGGATACTGAACACATAACCTCTATTTTGCAACTATGTATACTCATAGTTGTGATATGCCTATAGAGGTAAATAGGTATTTGATTTATTGATTGGTAATAACATGGCAATATCCGATAATATCATCATATCCACTGAATGTATGTTGGAGGAAAAAAAATTATGTACGTTTACTATTTACCTAGTACTACGTATCTCATCGATATATCTCACTATACGTAATACGTATCTCATCGGTACTGTCATTGACATTTATTTCATCCAATGTAATGTATATCAGGTTTGTGTACAAACTAATCATCATTCACTAGATTACAGTGTGAGTCGTATATAATGTCATTACAGGAACAAAATCTATGGGGACAAATTATGTATATAAAAAATGAATCTAAAGCGAAAAATTCAGATGGATCTTTTTTATTTTTAGGGTCAAGAAGTTAAAATTGATGTGCAACTTCATTAAACCATACTCTTCAAACTAGAGGAAGACTATTGTATTGCAAATATCTCAAAAATTCCAAGAGTTATTGCAATCATTATGATTACTAAAATGTAAATCAAATTTTGAATACAAATGTTGTCACAAATATTTGTTTGCTAAATCTTTGGTTTCAGGGATATATGGAATTGGCCCATTTTATTCAATTTTTTTTATTTCGCCAACGGTTGGATATAGAGCGAAACTGTAAATGACATAATCGTGTCCTGCAACTTTTGATCCAAACATTTTTTTTTTTCAAGAACAACCTATTGAAATCGGCACAAATTGATTGCAATGGTAAAAATTGGACTTAAATACGCTCAGTTCGTTTACTTTTTAAGTAGACTAACTAAACAACTTCTATTTTGAGATAATTTTACGCCGGCTGATATATACAATAATAAAGCCATGCGTTGAAGTCTTGCTCAATTTTAACCCCACGTTTGCAATAGTCGTTGCTGTGCCGACAATATATGAAGACGTTATATTTGTCGTTAACTATAAATAATGTAAAATGTACACAAATGGTATTAGCAATCAATTTCTTTTTCAAATGATTCACAAGTAAACATCAATCTCCCTTGATATGAATGTGATATCGATACGATGTCAATTTTGTGTGAAAAATTGTTTATTCTCAAAGGCGGTGAAACACTCCTCATAATGCACGTGTAATGCACAATAAATGCATACATAATGCACATAAATAATGCTCGTTAATGCACCATAATACATATAAAATGCATACAAATCTGTTCGAAGATGAAGTTGGATTTAGCATCAAGTAAAAAATTTAATATCTACTCCCAATAAATTTGTGAATCCTCAAAATAATCCGAAAATAGTCGATAACTAGTTACCATCACTTTCATCAGCCAGCCCGCCAGTGTGGTCGAGTTGCTAAAGAGGCTCTGATTGGAACTGGGAGGTTGCTGGTTCGATTCCCATCACTGGCAGTTTGTCAATTAACTGAATTTAAAACAAAATTAATAGAGATGTTAATTGTCTAAACTGTCTTTGGCATCCCCTCCGATACTGATACTAGATGTATATGCGAACTACGTTCTCATAAACGGCTCTAACGAATATGATGACGATCACGTGTTAAGGGTGTTTAGGATCTAGCAATCGATATGTTTGGGTCTCATCTATGGGAAAATTCATTTTCAAGTGTTTATGACCTTTTTAAATATATTCTTCATCTGTTGGTTATTATTGTAACTTTATAAGGTTGGTTTAAAACTTGACTAAGAGTTTATCTTATCACTGACAGATGGCATATCAATCTAATTTCACTTAACCGTAAATGGTTGCAACTTCTTCAGCAAATCAAATCAAATAAATGAAAGAAGATAAGGTTTTTAAAAGTGGTTAAGAGTTACATGATTGTTAGATATATATTTTTTTACCATTTTCAGTAACCTACAGTACCCTGGTCGTTACAGACTCACTACACACTTAAACATGAGTTTTTTATTCAGTACGATCATCACATATGCGCTATTTTTACAATAATCTAATTATAAAGGCTCTATCAAATAAAAACAAATAATAAAAATTTAATAAAAAATTTTAACAATATGTTTTATAATGATAAAATGACATACGAATACGTCATAATAATATACAGATATATCTTTTATTGTATTGATTATTATTAATTAAATAAATAAACATAATAATTTTTTTTTTAAATAATTAATTTATAATTATTTTAATTATAATTCATTCACACACACACACACACATTTATTTGAAAATAATCAAACATTATATTTATTCAAATTGAATGTTGCTTGCACAAACGCTTGAAATATTATATTTTGACATAATATACAGTCTGTTTTCACAAGCATTTCTAATAGGGAATCAATGTTAAATAAATAAATAAAATATTTACTATAAAACCGTACATACATACACATACTTACAAACATCTGGGCTGCTTGTGTTATGATGTTGGTTTGATGTCATTTAAGAGTGGGGTTTGAAGCAAACGTTTGGCCAATTTTTCCTCCAATATTTGAAGCAAATATTTGACAACTTGTATTGGCCAAGTGCACTGTTACACGGCAGAACGTTGGTTCAATAATTCGATATCAAATAATTCAATATCTAATTTGAAGCAAATATGTTGTTTGTATGAACTTTTTTTGATTAATTTTACGTTTGGAGAACACGTGCATAAAATAGTACCGTGTTATTCTGAAACACTCTGTCAATAATTTGTTTCTTGATACAACTTGTTCCATATTAGGGTGTAGACAAAAATAAATAATACTTTTATTAAGATTATTCATAATTTAATTAAATATATATATATATATATATATATATATATATATATATATATATATATATATATATATATATATATATATATATATATATATATATATATATATATATATTTGTTCTTTTGATGTTTTCTTAATTAATTAATTAATATTTTAGTATCGAGTTTTTATTTTACTTCCTTTTTTTTCAAAAGCGTGTGCTAATGATGGACAAATCTCTCAAAAAACTTAACACAAAGATGAAATATTTTTAATTAATAATATTATTTAATCATTAATAATTACTTTTTGCTTATCAAAGTGAAATGAAAACTTTTAAGTTCGAAGTTTTTGACATTGATTAAGATATTATTACAGCAATTGTTTTTATTTATTATTAAGGTTATTCAATTCGTTTATAATATTTGTCAAAAACATAAGATTTATTAGGAAATTAATCAATAAGCATGAACTTTTAATAAATCCGTTAGTGTTTTTATTGAAATTTATATTATTTTTTAGGGCAGCAAAAATTTAAATTTAATTGATTGACTTGTCCGTGGATTCTCCCAAGTTTGTAACGGCTAGAAATACTAATCTTCCTGACTCATCCTTGGTGTAACGGTTAGCACACTTGGCTAGAAATCCAAAGGTTCAAGATCAATTCCTGGTGGATGAATTAATTATTTCATATCAATATTAAATCAAACTTAAAGTTTCTTGAGCGTGTTCTAAAACATCACTTTTAGTTCGTGATTTCTTACATACACCTTGTCTCAAAAATCTACTTTGTAAAACCGTAAGAGATAGAATAAAAAAGTTTAAATAGATAATAAATGTTTCGTTTTTTTTAAAAACAAAACTTTGTTTGAAACTTTTCTTCATATCAACTCAAATTCATCCATACACAAAAAAAAACTTGTTGATATTTGAACGCTTTTCAGAAAAACCCAACCATAAACAATAAACATTAAACATTAAAAAGTTTGTTCACTGACGTTATATACTTTTCTGACCTATAAAATAAAAATAAATCTACCATCACAAAGAATCAACAATTATGAAGGGGCCTCAAGTGTCACTTGAGGCTAACATCTTTTATATAACACATTCGTTTAAATATTCGATGTGCTCAATGCGTGCAAATGGTTCGAAGAATATATATGAAACTGTTTCGAAGTATTCATCTATTTTTAACACAAAATTGGAAAATATTTCGTATTTAAATTCAGGCAAAATTAACATTTGGAGAAAAAAAAATTTACATGAATATTTATAATAAAAAAATTTACAATATTTATAATCGTTACAAACTTGGGATCTATTTTACACAACTCTTACATCCATTTCCATGGCAATAATACAATCATACAACCTATAGAATCTTTTGTGCTCCCCAATCTAGGGCCTGACGAAGAATAGTCTTTTCAGGAAGAAAAAAAACTCCGCTGAACATTTGTGGTACACTCCCAGACATTTCATTCTTTTGTGTATGGAGGTGTTGCAGTCTATTAGGAGAGATTTTCGGAGCTACCTCCATTTCCTCACAAATCCTGTAGCTGCCCTCATTTCTCAAGCCTATGTTCCGAAGGTATCTCTTGAGTCTACAATGCCCCCGTCAGTATTCGAAGTCTATTTTTGCTCCTGGTCTTTGTCGGTTTTGTATCTTTTGGCTTGTACGAGTCTTGGAAGGTTCCCCCAGAGTGTGGCTCTCTTAGTGTTTGCATAGTGTTTGTCTTTATGATCTCGTTTCGATAGAAATGACCACCCAGCCTACACAGAATGGCTCCTGTAAGGAATGTCAATGCTCCCTTCGTCGCCTCATGCCCCTCTATTCCCACATGTCTTGAGACCCAGTGAGTGGAAGGTACTTCCTGAGATCATTCACACTTAAGTTCGGTCAAAATTAATCTAGAATATTATTATTTCTACAGTGCCGTTCAAAAAAGTTAAACCAGTTGAAACAAGTGTTACTGTTTGTAATACTAAACATATATTCAGTAATATATATATATGCTTAGAATGTGACTTACTGGTTCAAATAACTGAATGAATTCAACTGTAGGTACATATATTATCATAAAGTTATGATTAATAACGTTTCCGTTTTTCAACGGGGTTTTCAACTAGTAAAGAAATAAATAATACATTTATTGTTTTGTATTTTCTTCAGTTTAGAAAATAAGTTCAGTTCAAATGTAAACAATATCCCTTTCCACTCCAATACAACACACATACTCACCCAATCCCACACACACACATATATATATATACATATATCGCGCGTCGTAATAAAAATCAATTTTTTTTTCTATATATATTTTTATCGTTTCAGAGAAACCTTATAGAAAATATTTTTCTAAGAATGCGTTTTACTTCGTACTTTTTCTACATATTTTGTATACAAACAAACAAATGGTGGGATAATGGTAAGAATGTTTAGACGTTTATACGATTCCATTAGCATTCCATCAGATGGAGTCATGGAATTTGTATACAAATTAATGGTTGCTAGGTTACATCAAACAAGTCGAAATGACTATTTATCACACATAATATACCTATGGGTTTTTTTAAATGAGAAAAATTATTCTAGAAAAATAGTACAGCAATAATTTTCTTCTTACAAATCGACTCCGAAAACATTTCGTATCACAGGTAAAAAATTCAATAATATTCACTAAAACCAGAAGAAACTTTATTTAGTATTAAAGGAACAAATTTATATTACATTGACATCAAGATAGTGAGAGATCATATGCATTCAACTACCATAAAATCTCAGGTAGCTGAAAGGCAGACCGTTGGTATAGAATGCCAGAGGTAGTGGGTTCGATTCCCTTTCTAGATGCGTTTGATTTTGCATATCAAGCATTCCATGTCCAAAAATGTTATCAATGTTCAGGCATATTACTTAAATGCCAAATTAAGTAAAATTCTAGTCACTTCCGTTGATATAATATAACCGAAAAGCAACCATACTAACAATGGATACAAATATGTGAATGAATAAAGTTTTAGGATATTCATTTTACGTCAATTTATTTAATTTTAATATTTCAGCAAAAACATTGTTACGATATTAATGCTTATAATAATGAATACTAAAATTGAAGCTAATGTAACTTGACTCCACCCTCTGAGAAAATTGCTGAACCTACGTAGATAATTGTATCGCGACAATTAAATATTGTTGGTTGCGCACAGAATAAAAATATCGGATTACGCCGGGTATCGGATATTCAACAAAAATATACATAAATAGCATTTTCTGTCAAATAATAAAAGGAAAATCAAAACTCTTTATCTAACCTTGAAATCGTTTAACATCGTTTTTTGTTGTTGTTGTTGTTGTGTGTAGATTTGGTGTCGTGTAATGATTTCCGTTATACGAATTTTTTTCACCAAATCTATTTATTTTCCTTTTTTATAATATTTATTTTCCTATTTATATTTTCTTTTAAACATATGTTGATTTTTCACCCATCATGAGGGTGATTTTTCAATTTTAACAATAAATGAAAAACAATTACAAATAAATTTTTATTTTACGCTTATGCAATTAGATTTCATTTAATTATTTCAGGGGATGGCACATGGGACATCCTAACTAGATAGTTTAAAGAAAAATTTGAGTAGGTACGCCACTGATTTTTTCTTAGTTTCATATTATTTGTAGATTGAGTGATTAAAAATACAATTATTTTTTTCTCTTTTGTATTTTCCATCTATCTTGGTAACTTTTCGAGAGAAAAATATCAAATTTCGAAAACTTACCGGAGGATTTCTATTAAAATAATTAAAGAGTTTAAATGAATTTTGTATCTCAAAAAAAGTTTAGGCACGTTTCTTCTAAAACACTCTGTACATTCTGAATTCATAGAATGAACAAATCATGTTTAACCATCCAAAACTCAATAAATGTATGATTGCCTATATTTCTGGCCTGAGGACTATTTACAGAATGTCTTTATTATTACTTTTTTTTTCTTTGGTCCGTTATTTGTATTTGATATTTGTCAGGATTGGATGTTTATTGTCATATAATTTTTTTCGAATGTTGTAAATTAGTTTGTTCGTAAAGGTGTTCCAAAATATGCTGAAAAGAAAGTCTACACTCCTTAAGATAACTTCCAGGAAACCCAAAACTGTAGTTTTTTTTAAATATATAGAGGTTATTTGGTATTTCCACTGTACAGTTTCGTTTCATCTTTGTCAACTTTTTCATCATTAATTTCTATATCATTATCATCTTATTAATTTTATATTTATTTATTTTAAAAAAAAATATCAATAAAAAATTTTTGATTCTAAAGAAAATTAATATCTAGAAATTATTGGAGCGTATTTATATTATTTTCAATTAATAATGAATTTTTCTTCGTAGTAAAAATTGAAAAGAAATATCTTAATGAATATAAAATACAAAAAAAAAGGATTTGACTCTCATGGGAAATGTCGTCTTGTCAATTTCTAACAATTCCCGTCACTATTACTTCAGTAGAACGTTCATTTTCAAAGTTAAAAATAATTAAAAATTACCTACGTAGTCGATAATAGGGAATATGCATGAAAATTTTGTTTCACTTGAATTGAAGCATGCTTACTTGACAAATATCAAGGTAAAATTACTTTTTAAATAACTTTAAAAATAAGCGAGATATGAATGATTGAAATTCCCGATTAGACAAAGAGGGAGATAGCTCTCTTGATATGTTATGTGACGTCATATTACACTTTCACCATTTAAAATACACGTAAAACTCCGTTTTTAGTATTTTTGCAAGAAAGAGACCGATAATAATCTTTAAAAGCTTAATGCTTCCTTGATATTTGTCGGATTTTAATTTCGTTTTTAAGTATTATTACAGTATTAACAGTATTTTCATATTCTAAAAATAAATGTGAAAAAAAATTTTCATGCATATTCCCTATTGTCCATAGAACACGAAACTGCTAATGCTTTAAGGCATGATCTTGATGCAATCATCAAAATGTTTGATCATGTATTGTTGTATATATTGAGTTTATTTTGAGTTATATAAAAGGAGCCCCAAGTTTCAAAAAAAGTTTCCATTTAGGAACTGCTAGTGAACCTACGCCACTGAAAATTGCCACCATGATAACTTGATTTCTTCCTCATTATGAGTCCTCCTTCGGAAAAAATTCGTTTAGTCTATGTAACTACCAAAGTACCGAATTTCTTTCGTTGAGTTCTAATTGATTCTAATTTGAAGTTATTTTAAATATGGGATATCATTGCTATCATTGCTTTTTGAACATCCTGTATAATAAAATAAGACAGGAATTAAAAACAAAAAACTACCAATATTGACGCGGTTGTTGTTATTAAATGATCCAAATTTTGTAAAATAGAAATAAAATAAACAGATAATAATTTTTCAAATAAATATTAAAAACTAATTTGTTAATATTTAGAGCTTTTTGACAATTTTTCCACATAATCCTTTTGTATACAAAACGTACAGTACATAAAATATATCCCTCGACATTTATAAAGCCCATTAAAATAATACAAATGACATATTATTGTGTACATCATAAGCATTAACTTGTTGTCCGGAAAAAAACATAAAAAAACAATGGATTAAAAGAATTTTTAATACGACAGAAAATACCAGAGGTATATGAAAAGTTTCATTTAAGTCTCAACATATTATATTAGGTACTACCCACAAAATTGCTTTTATTCGGTTCGAAAGAAAAATACTTCTTTCTAAGTCGACCACAATTAAACCGAAAATGAAAGAATAAAACCATTGCATATTAGTTTTCCATACTTTTTAAATCGTCCATTCCTCTATCTAGAAGTTTTGCGAGTATAAAGGCTTTTTTCCGATATCCAAATAAATATGGCATAAATCAATTATAAAATTTTGAAATGATAGTTTGACTTTTAACGCTATTTGTACAATAAAAGCGTTAACCTAATTTTACTTACAACGTTTTGAAGGGTTCATTTTCATTAGAATTGACTCTATATATATACCAATATAAATTCTCATATTTGAACGAATTGAAATATCAATAAATTAAATTCGTTTGTATGTATGTAGGAGTACTTAGATATTATTGTTAAACAAACAGTACACACCTTTATTTTATAATTACAAATATAAAAAATACACTCACGTCAACCTCCATATACAGAGTTCAACAAATGGTACATGTTACACCATTGAATTCAACATTGTAATAGAATATATATGTATACAAACACAATGGTATTTATTAACTATCGAGATTGAATATGAAAGATATTATTGAGCTTAAATTAAGCTTAATTAATTTTATTTACACAGATATGCTTGATACAAAAGATGTTCAAGTTTTTGTCAGAAATGATTTTGTAATTTAATTTAAATTTAATTTTAATTTAATTTTGGTCTATGTCGTAAACTACTTTTCTCGCCAATAAACTACTCTTTCTAAGAAAATTTGTGAGTTGTGTCAAGTACGAGCAATACTGGGCCTTAAAAAGTGTAATCTTGGTACAAATTCTCAAAAAACGAGCCATTTCTGGTTTAGCTATTTCCATCAACACGTTGCAGTCGCTTGAAACGAAAATATTTATATTAAACTTAAATCTTCGTACATTTCACTATTTTCAATAGTCAAAAATAGATTTTTTTGGGTACCAGAGTACCTCAAATCGCTAATTGTAAAAGCTTGGATGTGTTGCTTTGTATTAAAAATTTCTTTAAGCATGCAATGTTGTTTGATTTTTAACCCAAAGCTCACCATCGTTTTTCAATTGTATTGAAATTGATTTTGATTTTTTTTTTAATGTTTGAGACACATTTATAAGAATATGTAATAATAAAAAATTGATTTTTATGGATCAGGTATGTAACCCCTTAAAGGTACGAACACCTACTTACAAATCAAAAGTAAATAAAATGAAAACTTCAAAAAGGAATCGTTTATTTAAATATCGAACAGATCTTGTTTTATATAACAAACAAATTCAATTTTTCAAAAGTTGATTTATTCTCGTATATGTATTCGCGTAAATAAAAAATGTATTATGTAGGACCAGATGATCTAGAAATGTCACGTGTATTTACTCTTCTTAAATAAAAAGGATAAAACGAGATATTCACGAAAACAAGATTATTATTGAAAGAGATAATTTCAAGAAATTAGGTCGCTGTTTTTCTATTAAATAGTCTGAATTATTAAAGAATTTATAACAACTCCCATAAAAACACTATTTATTTTACATTTCAAATTTTGCCCCAATTCCTAGAACATTTGTTTGTATTTTATAAATACGTATTTCGACTACAATGTAGTCATCATCAGTATGAATTAGCTAATTGTAACTATCTCTGGGATATGGATTCAGAGATATGTTGTTTGTTAAAAAAGTTCTGTCCTTTTATAAGATTTGACTGAGGGTATAATCTGACCTGAGGATTCTTTAAGTTGACTGACTAACGGATTAGGTGTGTGAAGAGCTCCACCTATTTATTGGCTGTATTCTTTGGTAACTGTGCGGCGTTTGATTTGTCACTAAAGTGAGGGTATCGAAGCTAATCTTGACATTCAGGTATTCGATTTTTTTGAAAATAGTTTAATTTTATTAAATCAGAATTTGGAATTGGGGTTTTATAAACCAATGGGGTTTTATGACAATTTCAGGAGAGTTGTATATACTTCCAATAATTGTTTTTTGTATGAGAACTCTAATTTAAATTTAATGAAATTTTTTAGCAATAAATATCACTAAGTGTGGATCATTCAACCATCATCCAAGGATTCCGTAACATGTACTAAAATAAAGGTGTTGATGGCTGCAAAATTTACAATATCCAAAAACCATGTAAACCTGATATCTTTAATCACTTGCTGGAAAGTTAGACAAAACGCATTATTTAAAGGGCTTTAGGAGCTAAAAACTAAAAATAAAATTTTTAAGACCTGTCCAGCTATAAACCTCAAGACGCACGAAAACCATTTTCGTCCCTCAATTTTATGAACTAATCTAAAATATTTATTTTCTTATACATTTGTACGCATATATAAATGGCTAAGATGTCTCTCCGTTTAAGAAAATCATTCTGTTTCGAAGTAAGTACTAGTTCGACATAGGTATATACAATGTTTTCGAGGTTATATATATATATATATATATATATATATATATATATATATATATATATATATATATATATGTACAGCATTCAATGTATTATAGAACAAAGTTTTTCCAAAGAATTGTAATAAAACAAAAGAATTTTCTTATTAAAAAATATATTATTACACATGTAGTAGATTATTATTATTATTTCCATTATGGAGAAGACTAAAATTTTCCTATAGAATAAACTTTTTTCCTGGGAAAATGGCGTGAGAATCTATAATTTTCTTATATTTAAAAACAAAAATAACATAAAAACTATTATCTTATTATGCAAACAAGAAATATTGATTAAAAACTATTCATATTGACATAATGGAAAAACTATTGGAATCTACAATCACAAAAATTATACGGAAACTTTAAAGTTTTCACAGATTTCCCTGCGGGCTTTGGAAATAGAAACTTCCTATCAATATCATTTATTATGAATACAATTAAGATTTTTAGTGGATTTTCTTTAAGTATTGAAGTAAAGAATTTTCGGTTGAGTGAAATATTTTCCGGTATTTTAAAGTCTAAGTAGATTTATTGACAAAAACGGCCCAGGTAATAGAAATGCTTTAACAGAAATGTTAACAGATTTGCATTCATTATGATTCCATACTCGGCGAAAAAATATATATTCATATTTTCTGAACGCTATGAATATGTTTTCCGTTATTCTTACTTGAATTAATGTATACCAGGATCTCTTTGTCGGCAATTTTTAATTTTGAATACTTTTAAAACATGTTTTATATTACATTTAAAAACAAAATGAATTAGCAGTGCATTTATTGTTTGTCATTAATAAATTATCACTGACCGGCCTAGTATCTGCGCTTGTTAAGGCGCTCTACTTGAGACTGGGGATGTTATGGGTTCATATCCAGACATCGGCAGTTTGTCAATTATTTTAAAAAAAAGGGGCGGTTAATTGACTAAAGTGTCGGGGTATGGACAAGAACGAAGTAACCGGCTATGCTTGTGAAGGTTTTCTGCAGTTTCCTTCACGAAGTCCAGATGATTACACACAAATTCCTTGTCCCCCACTCACCTTTCTAGGTATCACAATGGACATTAGGGTCTAAGTGTGTCCCATCCAGGACAGCCGCTACAACTTAGCCTAACCTAACTTACCAGGAGAAATGAGGGTTTGGGAATTACTTACAATACAGTTTTGATTTTTATTTTACCCACGCATGTAGGAAAAACAGGTTTTTTAAGTTCATATAATGTTATTGAAGACAATTGTTTCAATTGTTTTCAAATTGAAACTTCCCAATTATTCCGACAAAAATATAAAAGTTTTTATGAACAATAATTTTTGTTGAGCCTTCTTTTTACTATGCATATTTAAAAGCACAACTTGAGGTGTGTTTATGATCTAATTAACCCTCTCTCCAAACTCTGAAGGAAAACTTTTTTAAATGCATGAAAATAAAACACAGTTTTCACAACGGTATAAACTTTACAATAATTTTCCTTAATAAAAAATATAAATTACCAGATAGAAAACCCGAGGAAAAAACGGTATCCCCTTGTCTTTGATGCAAACTATCACACTTTCTAGACTACAAGAAGAACAAACCTCTATTGTTGTGCTCGGTTAACTTTGGTTACTTTGGATATGAAAATTTGAAATAAACTTGCTCTAATAAAAATAATAATTTTCCAAAGAGCTGCCGACACGTTAATTTCTAGATAAATATGACGAAAGGTTAATCTGTGTACAACTTTTCTCTGAAGATAAATCCTTCTACCATATTGCCTTATTCTCAAATGATTTTCCCATATTGAATGATGATGCATCAGATAAGATCGATGAAAAATTTCTATAATTTTGTTCACATTCAAATTTTTCTCTAAAATGTCTATTTCTAGTACGTTTTCGAAATCATTGGAGAGGATTTAATTTTTCTAGAATTAAAAGCTTTATATTCATTTTATATTCATTTGTATTTGCCAGTTTTTCAAGATGTTATAGTTTTTGAATTATGTAAAGAGATCAATCTCTATTGGTAAAAGATACTTATGACAACATATTCCAAAATGGCGGCTTTAGTCAGGCTACATTTCAATAATTAGTTAGATTTTTCATAAAAATAGATGAGTTTCATTAACAATATAATAATTTTATGTTTATTTTATTACCAGACTCTGTTTCTAATTATGGTCACCAGATGTCATAGTGTTAAGGAACCACCAGCAGTATTGGCCATGGGACATGGTACATTAGACATACTACAAAATAATTATTTATACATTTATGATACTTTTTATATTTTATTTTTTTATATCATCCCAAAATAAAACATTTTCATAAGTTTATTTTTTTAATTAATTTTATAAACGATGCCCCTCTACTATAATTTTTCTTCATTACATTATATATATATATATATATATATATATATATATATATATATATATATATATATATGTATATATAGTTTGACGTTTTCGTGAGTTTAACGTATATAAAATACATTCATCATAGACAAAAGCATATTTTTCCGATATTATCATATATTTTGTAAATACAATTTTAAAATATAATAATAATAATAATAATAAATTGAAAAAGATAAGAATGTAAACGACATTATCTTTATATCAAACTTCACAAAAACAAAGAAGATATTTTTTATAATAATTTTTTTGTTAAATTATCTTTTATTTTGTCAACAAAAAATAAAAAATAAATTTACCCTAAATTCACACCTATCAGACTTGCTCGAACACAAAATGCTCGAGCAAACATTGACTGTAAAATTCATACCCCGTTATTTGAACATGTTGGTGTGGGGGGTCACACCATCCATTTTGTAGGACACAAGTTTTTTTGAAGTCTATCTTACATTATCTCTCAATTTAACTAACAAATTAACTGTTACTGATAAAATAATAGTTACTCCCTTACGCGCTTCGCTAGTCACAATTATCGAAAATTTTTGCGAGAGAAAAGTTGGGCGTCTCGTCAAAAGGAAGCTATTGACAAAAATTTAGCCTGTTACTAATCATTAAAAAAAAAAACGTGCTGTATTGTGAACTATTGGTTTGGTATAGTTTATCTGATACCGCTGTCAGGACCTAGGGCTTATTCCGTAATGGTAACATCAATAAATTATAAGTTGGCATCACTTAAAAAGGAGGGGTAGGGATGGATGGATCTGTGTTCCACCATCATAAACATCATCAATCATAAATCTTCTGCTGTCAGAATCATGCAATGACTGAGAAACAAAAAATTAAATTAAATTGAATAAAAACAAAAAATTATATTTTATTTTGTTTAATAACAGACTCGGCCTTGCGCACTACCGTGCTCTAGATAAGATTAACTAAGTATAATTTATAAATAAATAATAAAAATGATTCCTCTATCATTACAATAGCATACGTCATACGATGATGTTTTGATGATGTTTACGATGGTGGAACACAGCACCATCCATCTCTACCTCTCCTTTTTAAGTAATGCCAACTTAAAACTTATTGATGCTTTCATTACGGAATAGCTTCTTAATAATTTTCAGAAATCCTAAACATTTGTTTCAACAGATTTGATATCAGATTATTGTTTCATTAAAAATACAATGTGCATCGATGTATTCAATTTGTCAAAAACAATATCGTATTTATTTCTTCGAATCGACGACTCGACCAACCAACCAACGACTTTGTTGTGTTGAACGTTGAGTTTATCGTCGCTTTAACCAATTTACTATAACAATTCTGATTCTCATATTCACTCTAGTTATTCACATGTAAAGACTATTATGTATGCTAGTAAATCGTTTATCATACGCTTCCACCAATTTACCTAGATAAAATTCATTTTATATTATATACAGTCTTATATAGTTCAACAAACAGATTCCAGAGTGTATTAGTCATCAATATGGAATAACAACTCTGGTGGAATCTGGTTCTTGAAAGGAAAATACTATAGTAGAACATGTTCTTTAGTTTTAGGTAAGAAATACTATAGTTTAGGTCATTATTAAGGACGTTGGATCACGTCAAATTGATAAGAGTTCTTGAAAACATAAATATGTCTTTTTGACATTCTAAATACTGGCTCTCAAAAGTCTGATATTATCACGTGTCCGCTTCTGAAGACATTGATTGATTGATTTTATATTGGGGTCTAAAACTATTGCACTTCGACCTTATGATGCTCGCCTTTCTACTTCAGATTCGCTTCTCCCATATGTTGGCATTAGCCAGGAGCTTGCTTATCAGGTTTTCTGGAAGGTTAATTTATTCGAGGTGAGATGCACTGAATATCCTGTATCTGCTGTAACCTAGAGGTTCGCAGTCAAAGATTATGTCGCTGGATGTTTCTTCCTCCTCGCCACACAATCTGCACATAATGGACCCGTTATGGAGTCCCATTGTGTGCAGATGCGTCCGCAGGGGATAATGTCCGATAATGAATCCGGTAACCCTCCGTAGTTGTATCTTGTTCAGCTTCAATGCATCTGAAGACATGCATGGGGCTCTTATAAAAAGTTTCTAATGGAAATAAACCTCTGAGCCTTTACAACTAGAATAAAATCAATTGAGGATACGTAATTAGCCTTCTTCCTGGCCACCGCAAACTCAATGTTTACTAAATTGGATCTCACAGGGAATAATGATCTCTGCAGATTTTGCGATGAAGAGGAGGAAACCGGAAAAAGACACTATCATTTGAGATGGACAGATTTCCGGCCAGATGAACTCAATGAGGTTTCACCAAGAAGTATCCTAACGTTTATCAAGATCATAGAACTACTGGAACACCTTTGCAGGACAGGAGATACCAATGCTCGTTATAAGGCTTACTCCTAACTTGAATCTAATCTATTCCAAGATATTCATTGGGGTAGGTCCTAAAAATCGGTTCGAAAAAAAGCTTCGAATAAAAATTGTTTATTATATAAATATTAACAGATTTTATTCGAAACTGTACAACAAGTAAAGAACAAGGATTGAACGTATACAACCACCTTAAATAATGACACTGTATACATAATATGCTTTGAATATTATACGTCATAGTCACTATATAAGTGAATTGTGGTTATGTAACAAGAAAGGCAATTTTACTTTGATGATTGACACCTTTTTGTCCTGTCTGTCCTGAGTGTGTGCAGAAATCATGTTATGGCAGAAATAGTTTTCAGAAGATTGTGCTTCATGGTTGAATCTGAAAATGCTTAGTATTTGAAGAATATTAATATCGTTATGTTTTACAAGAAATTCTTTAAACAATTTGAATAGCTTTTAGTTCAGTGGAGCATCACTGCAGCGTGTACCGACCAATTTTACTTCTTCATACACCTAGATGTATAGAAAATTAATGATATAGAAGATCTACTATAAAGAAGGAATTGTATTTCTGAAACGATAGTCAAAAATAAAAAAAATTTCAGTATTTCTTAATAAGATTTTTTTCATTAGATCTATTTTTATTGTGGAAGTAATATGTATCACTGGTATTCTGGCAAAAATATGTACAGAAACATAAATTATCAAAGATATTTTCGAAAATCGAAACTCATATTTTTGCCCATTAAAAATGGGCATATTTATTTTCTATTGAAAATAAGTAAAAATAACAACTAACTGAGTTAATTGCTTAAATACCCGGTATATTCTGAATTTATGGGAAAAAGATTATAACAAAAGTTGTTTATTTTTAAAAAAGGAGCATTTTTTGTCTGTACATTATTGTTCTATCTTTTATGGTTTCAAAGATGGGCAGTTTTGCCCATTTTACCCAGCCATTGTACGATTTTGCCCATTCATGAACTTGACCTTACTTTTTTGCTCTAGAACACAAATACAAAATTTCAGCTCGTTATCGTGTTCACAGACGGACGGGCAGACGGACATGCGGAAACGGTCGAATTAGGCCATTTTATGAACACCTATGCAAAACATTCATGTCTGCGATCAATATTTGCAAGCGTTACAAAGTCAGGACTAAACATAATATACCTTGTATATTTCCATATACCGCGTATAAAACTGGAATCAATAATTTCAAAAAAAACAAATTCAAATTAAAAACTTTATATTTCTCTTGAGAATTCCATAGTTTTATGTTCGATAAAGTCACGTGAATGATCGATCGATCGGTCATTTGTACAGTGTGTTTCAGGTTAAATGTCCAAAAAGGAAGAAATCTTAATGAATACCAAAGCGAGATACCATCGCGACACCTCATATTCATTATTAAGTATTTAGGGTTGTATTGCGAAAAGTAAGGTCAAGTTCTAAATAGGCAAAATCAGACCAAGAAAAATGGGCAAATCTGTTCTCTTTGAAACCGTAAGAAATATAAAAAAAAGTTTCTTTTTCGAAAATATACAACTTTGATTTAAAACTTTTTTTAATAAATTCAGTATGTACCGGGTATTTAAGCCACTCACTAAGTAAGTTGTTATTTTCACTTGTATTTTTTCAAAATGTCTCTTTCAAATTCTAAATTTATTGACAAATAATTTATTTCCAAAATTTTGTTAATGCTATTATTTCTATAGGAATTATAAACTATATTAAAAGTCAGCCGTCAGAAAACGACTATAACGGCTATTATATATTGAACAGTTTGGAATTTTGAACTAATAGGTTTTCTGGAGACGTTAAAAAAATTCGTACGTAGGGTCTTCTCTTTTCATTATTTCGCTATGGTTTCCTGGAAACAATTCGGACAAACGTACGAAATACACACAGCATATTTTCCTTTTATATGTATAGAGAGATTATACCTAACAAAAATTAGTTACCCCACATTATGTAATTCTCCACATTGTCAACCCACATTTTGAAATAAAATTCCTTTGAAATAATTATTTCTAAGTGGATAATATAATTAATTTAAAATATTACTTTAATTAACTTTTGACAATAATTAAAAAATTATTTTATACATTTTTCGTGTAATTAAATATATTTTCTTTTTTTTTTAATATTATTAGTATTATTATTATTTTATCAAATTATCTGGTATAGCATTGTTAATGGATTATCCAGGATTGGATTTAATAAAGGGATGATATTCAGATAGAAAATTTTCTTAAGTGTAAATTTTCACATTTAAATAATTGTCTTACAGTATTTTAAATCTGAAAGTAGTTCGATCGTTTTAAATACAGTGACGTAACTATCGGGAGTGTTACAGGTAGCAATCACCGGGTCTCCCTAAGTTACGAGCCACCAAATTCCTGGGTCAACAGTTGCAGTAGCTTGCAACGATGCCAGATAACGATTTATTCGAAAGTTCTAAGAAGTTGGTCGAACGTTATGATGAAGACTTCCGTGGCAAATTTCGTGAACAATTGTTGTATCTCCGTGCTTGTAAAGAAAGTCGTATAAAAACCTTCATTCTGTGAAGCAGCTCACATATTTGTTGTTAATCGAACATTCTGTTTTGTCCATGGATACTACACAAGGTTACCGAACTATATGTAAACAAATAATTTGCAAAAAAAAGATGTCAGTAGTGTCGCTTCTATGCCGGAAACAGTGGTGAGAGTATAAGGCGCGAGTTTTAATTGAAAAACATTACGCATTTGTAGTATTATAAAAATTATTTGCAGCCAAAGTATTTTTTCAATAAAATACTTTTTTTTAATAAATGATAAGTAATTTCAATTTATTCAATAAGAAATTAGTTGAAACAAATTGCATACTTCAAAATAATCACTACGAAATAAAACTGGTTACTTGCTTACTTCACTCCTATTTATTATACTATATTCACTTGGGTACGGATTGCAGTACGGATGAACAACTAGCGATGTTAGTGGCATAAAAAGTAAATATTACTGTTACCATTTCGTTGCCATATTTTGTCAATTCTCCCGTTTGTGTTCCATATCCTTGTGTAGTATCCATGAGCTGAACGTTTATCTTTGAAGTTAGAAATAATTAAAAATCACCTACTTCGTAAGTAATTGTCCATAGAAAACAAAACTGCTAACGCTTTAAGACCTGATCTTGATGCAGTCATAAAAATGTGTGCTGAAGCGGCATCTGACATTTTGCAGTTTATTTTCCACGATCGTTATTTTGTTTATTAAATACAAACAAATTTCTATTGATTTCACCTCCATTGTATTTTGTGAATGTTTGTTAAAATAATTGTAATAAATTTTCTCCTGAAATACTATATATCGTTCCTGTCAACAAATATCATATATATATATATAAAGATTTTTTTGGTTTCCACCAAAAATAGTATCCACTTAGGGCCCTGCTAGGTGAAACTACGTCTCTGCCTCACATTCATATAATATTTTTGTTTTGTAATTGTAAATAAAGATTATCAAATTGCGATATGAATTTTAATATGTTTTAGAAAAGAAAATAATAGCTGTTATCTGAACTAGTATGTAGCTTTCAAATAGTTAAAATATAATATGTTTTTCGTTAACGATATTTATTTCATTTACAAAGTTTGTATGTTATGTAGGTATTATATTGACAAAAGCTTTTTCCCCCAAGCACAACGATATAAATATTATATTTTATACTATTTATGAATAGTTTATAGTAACTACAAACTTAGCTTGTTATAGCTCCAAGGACATGAACTCAAAGTTGACGGGTTAGAAAATTAATTAATAACTTTCTTTATTTATTGAAATACCTAAAATTAAACGAATTTTTGTAAATCAGATGACAGGATTTATTAAACTCTATATAGCTAAATACATACTACAGTTATAGACGTAAATAATGTCACACGGAAATAATAATATTCTAAAGAATTCGTTTTGAACAACTTTACTAGGAACAAATTTTTCGATGTTACTAATATTAAGAGAGATATTCCATATTTTGTGTTTTCTTCTTTCTCTAAACCCCCCCTTTCCCCTTGACCAAATCTCCACATTAACGAACTAATTGGGTAATTATAATATATTTCCAAAAGAGTGAGATGTATTCATTCTGAGAAAATTCGATCAGTTGCAGCAGTTTCTGGATAACGACGTTTTTACAATTGTACACAAAACAAAACCCGAGCCGGTGGTCTATGTCAAAAGTTTCACAAATTATGCTACACTAAAAACAAATTCAGTTTTTTCACGGAGCATTAATTATAGCTTCTTGCAAAGTAATCCCAGTGGCCGAGTTGTTAAAGGCACTTTGTTCGGAGCTGGGAGATTGTTAGTTCGAATCCCAACGATGTCAGTTGGTCAATTCAATTAATTTAAAAAAATAATAATAATGGGGCGGTTAATTGACTAAACTGTCGGCGTATAGACAAGAACGAAAGTAACCGGCTATGCTTGTGAAGGTTTTCAACAGTTTCCTTTAACAAACACCAGATTAATATCGGCATAGTTCCGATCAAAGTCGGCTCCAATCGCACAACCTACCAATTCCAAATCTGTATACAAATTCTTTGTCTTTTAGGGGTCGATAAAAAAGGCCTATAAAGACCTACTTGCCAGACCTCTCCTTGCACTTTAAGGTTTTTTTTTGTTTTTAGTACTTAAAAATATTAACTTCTTTTTTTTTTTTGAAAGTATAAATTGTTTATCTGTGAAACTATTCAAAATATAAGATGGTCCATAAAAATTCGATCGTCTATTTCTGTCACGCACATAACACGTCACATAAAATTAAAAGAAACGGCAACAGCCCCCTAAACACAGTAGGTACCTACCTATATAAATAATAATTGTATTTTAATTTAATAAATTAATTTTAAAAAATATTTTTTTTAAATATCATATCATTTTCATACACAAGTCTGTTTGCCCATCTTCTAGGTAAGACAACGATGTTTTTTTTAGCTCGTCAGATGTGTAAAGTCATATAGACTTGATACTAGTCATCATATATACCGCTAGTGTGCTCGCTCTTGTAGTACGTTCGTTATCAACACCAGATCCAGATCTTCGGTGATGATGGTTTGAAGAAACTTGTGATAAAATGTATAACTTAATTATTGAGGCAATTTTCATTTAATTTAATGATGAAATAGCGTCGTGTCTGGTCTGGGTACTACTTCTTCGTGAACATATATATATATACACATCAGTACCTTACATCATTGGCGCGGAGAGTTTTATCATATACACACAGTGGCTCTATTGCTCTATGGCTGCAACAACAACATTTTCTTTTCAATAAAACTAACGCTACTACACAACGCTATCATACATTATTTAGAGATGTACAGTTAAACCTGTCTTTTTAAACCCGTTAAAGTATAGAAGGGTTTAAAAAAATATATACTTCATTTTAAATAATATTAAATGCGGTCAACACTACTCATTAAGACACAAAAGTTTAATAAAATGATATTGGTAGTTAGTGAAAAACTACAATAGAAAAATTATATATTGTATCTAAAACCAATGATTCTACATTTGATCTCATGGCCAGCGTCACTTCTTCGATTCAAAATTAGAGCTTGAAAGACTGGCATTAAATCCATTATTTACATTTGAATCAAAGTTAATGACAGTGATCAAGATCAAGCCACATTTATCAATATATACATTTAATATATAAAGTTTACGAGCCCCAGTAAAATAATATCATTGATAATGTAGCTCATAATTCCATAATTCCAATAATATTCTTTTGTCAGGAACATTTTAGCTCATTCTTCTTTTGTCAGAAACAGATTTTACGAAAATTTCAAATATTGGTTTTACTTAAAGGTGCGTTCACATATACGCGCCACGAACCCCGAGCGGTGTGCGCATCTTTGGTTCGTTGGAATTGTTGATTTCAACGAACCTCCAGCGATCCATAGGAAACCCACGAACATATATTCATATTGCAGTGAAGTTTAATCAATCACAGAAACTTTAAAACCTGTTATTTAAGCCTGAAAATAATCTACAGATGTGTACATTTAGAAATGTTCAAGTTGAACTAAAATACTTCATTTCAATTTCATTTCAATTTCAATTTTTTCAATATTTAAAAAAAAAAAAACAATAATCACATGCGCGCTAAAAACGACGAACCTTTCATGAACACGTCCAAATATGAACAGCGAACATACAAAGTGTTCGTTGAAAAAACCGACTTCAGATGGATCGTTATGCGCCACACGCGCGCCGCACCATCCAAATATGACGAATTCGATGCGCACGAGCGGCGCGCGTACCGCGCAGCACGCATATGTGGACGCAGCATAACAATTTAAATTATTTAATGAATAGTTGAAATCATGATCTTTCAATGTACAACTTCATTCGAATTATCGAGGCACGTTTTAATCAGACTGATCTCTACTTTTCAAAGGTACCAACTGGGAAGTTGACAGTGTGGGTAGACCAATCGCACCCAGCAACCTCTTTATCAGTATTTATATTGCAGTTTCACTGTAGTTTGTCACTAATAGTTTCAACTAGACTAGGTGGTAAATAAGTAATAGTCATTGCTGGTATGTATGTATGTATGTTTGTATGTTTTCTAAGATAACACTTGTTAAACATAAAAGAAGAAGAACACTGCCAGAGCCTGCCGTCATGATGTCAGTCGTTACATACATTTCTAGCACTTCGAATAAAACTACAACTGCAACAACAAACACTTACTTATCATCATTTTTTTAGCCTACATCAACCCACTATTTGTTTGCTATAACTAAAAAAATGTTCACATATTTTATTTTTTATTTTTACTCACGGAAAATTATTTCTGTTATTCCCCGGTTTTCGGAACACAATCACTTCCATAATTATTTTTTTGTATTCTATCCGAAAATTTCATGAATATATATTGAAACATCAAATAAAAATTCAATCGTTAAAAATTTATGTCGTATAAATATTTAAGCACAGGTACACGATAAAAAAATACTGGGTAAATTCATAGATATAAATAAACGCGAAACGACTGAATCCGATAACCACTGATTTCTCACTATTTAAACTAACAATAAGATCTCAAGTACCTGCAATGATGGTTTGCTATTATACGTATTATATTTCGAAAAACTATTTCGGTTTTACTTAAAAAAATTACCTATACAGATCGGACTTGGTACAAAATTGTCTGTACAAATCCTGATCTGTACAATATCAGGCTTGGTATATAACATAAACAACTATTTAGCACTATGGGTCTGATACTTTGAAAACTGTTAATTGTGTCGTATTTTAACCAACGCCATCGTTTTCGCCAGGTCCAAATTAGCTTAAAATGCAGTTTTTATCAACATCGGGGACATAAAATTTTCCTCCAATTTTAGCGATTTTTTTAAGGGGTACCCCTTGGAAAAAATGCGAAAAAAGTTAAACAAATTTTTGTTCTCGATTTTAATAATATTCATTTTCTAGGGTAATTTTGACCCAAAAAGTATGAAAATCAACTTCATTTTAACGTCCGCTGAACACATTTCAAAATTTTCGCTTCTCAAATCATACAGTTTTGAAATTCAGCACTATTGGTCTGATACCTTGAAAACTGTTAATCGTATCGTATTTTAACCAACGGCATCGTTTTCGCTAGGGCCAAATTAACTTAAAACGAAGTTTTTATCGAAATCGGAAACATAAAATTTTCCTCTAATTTTAGCGATTTTTTTAAGGGATACCCCTTGGAAAAAATGCGAAAAAAGTTAAGAAAATTTTTGTTCTCGATTTTAATAATATTCATTTTCTAGTGTAATTTTGACCCAAAAAGCACGAAAATCCGGTTCATTTTAACGTCCGACCAACATATTTTAAAATTTTCGCTTCTCAATTCATACAGTTTTGAATTTTAGCACTATGGGTCTGGCATCTTGAAAACCGTTAATCGTATCGTATTTTAACTAACAGCATCGTTTTCGTTTGGTCCAAATTAGCTTAAAACGAAGTATTTATCAAAATCGGGGGCATAAAATTATCCTCCAATTTTAACGATTTTTTTAAGGGGTACCCTTGGAAAAAACTCGAAAAAAGTGGATAAAATTTTTGTTCTCGATTTTAACAATAATCATTTTCCAGTGGAATCTTGACCCAAAAAGTACGAAAACCAGGTTCATTTTAACGTCCGACCACACATTTCAAAATTATGGTATAGGTGTTCATAAAATGACTTAATTAGTCCATTTCCGCATATCCATCTGTCCGTCCGTTCGTCCAAACGATAACTCAAAAACGAAAAGAGATAACAAGTCGAAATTTTGTATGGTCTAGATTTAAAATAAGTAAAACTAACGTATCATTGAAACCGTAAGAGATAGAAGAAAAACTAAAAAACATAAAATATTCGTTTTTCAAAAATAAATAACTTCTGTTTGAAACTTCTTTTCATAAACTCAGTATATACCGGGTATGTAAGCAATTAACTCAGTTAGTTGTTATTTTCACTTGTTTTAAAATCATTTATATGGATATAATATTTTAAATGAAATAATTTACAAATTTCTATACTCGAATATACCCGAAATGTTAAACCCAAAACACAATCGAATTATAATCCATTGTGTTCGAAAATGGATTATCGTGTCTTCTTTCATTCATTAACAAAAGTTTCATTTTGCATAATCATCGATTACTTACAGTTTAGTAAATATTCCTTAAGGATAAGAAATCCGACGAGGTAAATATAATAATTTTACAATAGTGGCGTGTATTAGCTTTGATCTTTATTACTACGTATCAGCATTCTCTAAAACAGAACGGACAAAGAAATGGGAATATATTGGCAGTTAGTTCGAGCAATCAAGAATAAATTTATTCCTTCATAGTTTAATAAACGAAAATTTTCCATAATGGTCATTTTTGGATATTTCAAATGCCCGATTTTGAAGACCCTTGACTTATGCAATATCTTCGAAGTAAATGTCATTGCTAAATTGTGTGCAAAATCTAGAAAATGTATCGAATTGGTGTTTTACGGCATTTTATTTGTAATAAATTTAACTTGTTCAAATATGACTTCCAAAAAGGTTTCCATCCTAAGGTTGTTTGCACTGCCTTAATGTGTATTTTTAACAGTTCCCCTCACTATTGCTTCAGCTGAACGTTCATTTTCCAAGTTAAAAGTCATTGAAATTTTCCTACAAAGTAGGTAATTGTTCATAGAATACGAAACTGCTACAGTTTTAAGACCTGATCTTGATACAATCATCAAAATTTTTTGTGGAAGCAAAAGTCCAGCGTATGGCATTTTGAAGTTGATTTTCCACGATCGTCATTTTGTTTACTAAATTTCTATTGATTTCATCTCCCGTTGTATTGTGAATGTTTGTAATAAATTTACTCGAAAGACTCTATTCTATTAATCCTGTCAATCCTTACATATTATAAAATAAAGTCGTAAAGATTCTGAACGACTTCTCCTTGCATTGCTTACAGTTTTTTCGGGAGCAAAAATGTTAAAAAATGTGGAATGAATAGTTTTGATGTGAAAACTTTAATTTAATATTCGTCGAATTTTATTCGATTAATGAATACATCGAATTCATTAATAACATACAATCGAATATAAATAATCTTGTAGCCGGAAGGGAACACAATTCATTAGAATTAATTCTAAAATTAGCATAATTAAATCAGATATTCTCGTGAACTCTGTATAAAGCCAGTTTTTATCTAACTATAAACCAGAAATGTTGTCTATCTACTCGGGGTGTATTCGTTTTGGGCGCGTGCACGCTTTCAACCCCACCAAACGTTTTATTTTATAGTGTTCATCTTGACGCTGTGTTTCCTGACATAGTGTGTTAATGGTTGAGCTCCACGATAGGCACCACGCTCAAAGAAGCTTTCGCTATCAAGGTAGGTCGACAAAATCGTGAGCGCCAAATCGTACGAACTACCAAAACGAACACTGTATAATCATTTGCTTATTTATCTGTCACCGTGCCCCGGGAGTTTTTTAATGTATTCCATTGATTTTTTGAATGTTTTAAATCTATTTTTTCTGAATAAACTAAAAAACCCTCTGAATATACAAAATCTTATTAGAAAAAAATCTGCATACTTTATCAAATTCTCAATTTAGCGGGGTATTGTTTTGATTTTAGGGGATTTTGAAATCACTCAAATAAACATTCTATTCCTTGAAAATCGGCTAAATTGATTTTATCCGCCATATTGAATATTCTACCTAAAATCTATATTAATAGAAAATAAATAAAAAGATATCATTTATGGATAAATGATATCTTAAACCAATGTTTGTTTTTGCCTGAATATTTAATGAATATATGAGTTTGTTAGTGGTTACGACATGTAACCTGGTGACATATACATTGCATTAAAGCCGTCTAGATACTAAAGTCCAAAATTTAGCGGCATAGTCATTTGTTAAACTATATACATATATATAAATATATATATATATATATATATATATATATATATAGAGGTTGTTTTTTTTTTAATTATTAATGAGCTATTTTTTTTGATTGAGTGCAATATGAATTGAAAATTTACATATATATATATATATATATATATATATATATATATATATATATACTTATTTTCACAACAATTTTCGTACAATAATTATTTACGCGTTGTTGAATTCATCTGAGAATCATCTTCTTGATTACTAAAAACATATTTTCTATACCTTCACCTATAAATACGAAAATATATGATGTATTTATTTTATACAGTGATTTATAATCTGACACAAAAACAAACAAAAATGTGAGATGGGTCAAGTTATCGCATTAAAAAAGTAGTGATAATCGTATTAAAAAACTTACCCAATACATATATTGCCAATTATTTTCTTACTTTTATTAAAAAACTTATTCCTTACATAGATTTCACAACTTTTGTAGGCAAGCATTTTTGTTTTTGCTGGGATATCAATAATTTTTGTATGCGAAAACATTACCCCTTTTACATTTTTGTTTTTAGTCGGATATCATTACTTTTTGCAAAGTTTTTTTTTTACTTAAGACACAAAAGTTTAATAAAAGAAGATAGCAGTAAAAGAAAGATTTGTGTACGGAAGAAAATAGTATTTAGTTTGGTTTAATATCGTCAATAAATGAGATGTGATTTGCTAATTAACCAATCACAGATCATAGAATCATTATGTATTCAACTATATTAAATTAGAACTACCATGTAGAAAACATATTCCATAAGATTAATTGTAATTTGTTGTAAAAATTATCATTTTTCAAGTAAAAATATCCGGTTTTCAGACTTTTCTGGGTGATTATAGCCTAAGACCTACCTGTCTATCAAAAATTAATTTTCTAGGATAACTGGAAGTGCCCTAAAATATGATTGATTATTATGATGAGTGAGTGTCTCTAAAATGTTGATTTTTAGGTTTAAATATCTTGGAAACTATTAAAACTGTTATATTGAAATTGGGTACATACCGTCTATCTATAGCTTCGTTTCTATAATTTTTTTTGGTTCTTTAGATACAGAGGCCTAAAGTAAATAGTCTCTAATAGCTCCTGTAAAATATATAGTACGGTAGATGTCAATGCTTAAACTTGGTCCAACGCACTACCAAAGCTATGTGTTTTCAATGTCACAATTTATTTTATAACAACCTAGCCTAACAACACTTGAGCACAGAAAAACATCCCTTGAGAATAACCAACCCTAATGCATAAACATCGTTGAAGTACATGTGATATTAAATTAATTTCTAGTTGAAATCATTTTAAATTCGTCATCAAAATATTTATTTGAAAATGTACTTAAAAAATTGTAAAATTCTACCAAATTCATCAGAGCTACTAAATTCATTACTCAATTATCTCTTCAATTCCAGTGACATTCACCATTGGATCTTATAACTAAGCAATTTCTTTCCCTAGGACTCGAACCTAGGGCTACGTCTTATCGAGACGATGTTATTACTAATAAACTACAGTTACTTAGTAGTTACATTACATTTGATTTATAATTTCTTAAAATGGCAATGCAACAGACTCTTAACTCATTTTACTTATTTGAAAAAAATTAGCTTTGAGCTTACAAAAACTTAGCAATCACCAAGATATATTCATAGTCGATTCAAAAGTAAAACAATTACTAAATTGCCCACAATTCGAACTCGATTTAATTTATTGCAAGATTACCTGACTACCTGACTTTAGAATGTCGTATTTAAATAGTTTTTGGAAAATAAATTATTTATCGAAATATCTACGTTTTTTTTTTCTAAATCAACAAATTCAACGTTTTCAAATGGATTATTATTTATATATTATTTTTATATATTATTTCCATGGAGAAAGTTTTTTTTTCGTTTTTTAAATTTTTGCAGTCGACTGGTGCCCAATTCATTTGGATTTCGAATAAAAAGCTTCGGATAAAAATTATTTGTGGTGAAAATGCCTACAAATTTTGTTTGGTACATTTTTTTGAAATCAAATGAAATCGGCCCAATTAACTAAGAAAATTTCTATCAAATAAAAACAATTTTTATCAAATTTTCTAATTTTTGTTAGATTTTAAAATTTTTTCGAAAAAGAATTTCCATTTATAATAAAACCATCATCAGCAGTTCATTTTGAAAATAAGTTTACACGCAGTCAATTTGGAAATTTTTATATATTTTTCTCTAAAACAACATTTTTTTCTTAATTAGTATTTCTTAATAAAATAAAAACAGATTTATCAAGAACTTCACCAATTTATGTTAAATAGAAGTAGTATTTCGGTTTATAATATAGCGTTCTTCAGTCGAATTCGAAAATATGTTTCAAAAACATAAATTTTCCCAATTTATGTTAAATATAAATAGTATTTCAGATTATAATAAAGCTATCTTCAGTCATATTCGAAAATAATTCACAAGCAGTCAATAAAACGAAACATAAACAATTTTCTTGACAATTTTTAAATTAATAATATTTATAAAAATTTAAAAAAAATTCTTACCTTAATCAAATTACCCCAAAAACGGGAAAAATTGACACAAACTTATTCTTCTCCAAAAAAAAAAAATATCTCGAACCAATAAATATCTTAAATTCTTTTTTTATGAATGAAAAAAACAAATACTAAAATAATATTCTTGCAACAGGTGGCGTCGATTTATATGTTGACAATAAAATTAAACTCTTGTATTCAACACGTACATAAATCAACAATGCGTCGCGACGCTTATCTTATATATTCTTTTGTGATTGATTTTATTACAACAATACCGGATGAATTCGTTATTTTACCGGATAAGAAAGAAACGTAGGCGAAACGCGAAAAAATATTTTTAGAAAAACTTCTTTTTTTTTCTCAAAAAAAAAAAAACGAAACTATTTTAGAGCACTGTTTTAGGAAGCGAAAAAAACGAACTTTTCGAAAATAATTTTCGGTAAAGTTTGTGAAGTGAAATATGATCGGCCGATAATAACAGTATCTAAATTATATATAATGTATGTATTATATATATTATTTATATATTGTTTGTATATGAATATATGAGCACCGTTTGGCATGAAATGTGTCGTCCCGACGCTTATATACAGGCGTACACCAGCGCAGAGTATATTTTATATACCCCGCTAATATGTGTTGTATAGTAAGTATACAAACTGTAAGTGTATACTCCCCCGCACCAATCTATCATGATCATTATGTACAGAGTGCAAGCGAAATAGTATGCATATAAATTGTGTAGCCTGTCCATAATTGAATCTCAAATATAATCAAAACATTCCTACTGGCATCCCTGGCAATGATATGAAAAAATCCACTTATCAAGTTTCATCTGTGCTGTAATGGTTAGCATGCTGTATGCGATATCCAGAGGTCCACGGGTCCAATATATTAGTAGTAACAACAATTATCACCAAAAAAGATTTTCAACATGAATTTACAGGCAAATTCGATTTGGTGTATGATTTTATAGAATCTGGTTTTAAAGAATATTTTATTCTTTAATGGAACATGTTTTTGGCAATATAAATACCAAAAAGTCTTTTGGGGTAGGACAAGTTTTGTTAAGTTTATCAAAACGGTAGTTTCGTTATTAAAATATTTAATTTTTGAAATTTTTCCCATTACCTGTTGAAGTTTTGCATATTATGTCCCTTCCTTCCTGTTTATATATATATATATATATATATATATATATATATATATATATATATATATATATACATTAATAATAGCTCCCTTAATTCACCATCCTCAAACCCCTTAACTAATTTATTCATCTGTCACAATGATTATTATCATAAATCGTGGACAAAAAATCATTCGTAACAAAAATGATTGATAAATTTTATATAATTTGTCTCTCAAGTGATTAATTTTTAACGCCATGTTCAAGCAAAAAACTAAAATCCTCTACAAAAGTAGAGTAATTTTTTTTATAGTAAATTTTGGTAATTTGTAACAATTTCTAGACAACCAAAATTTTTCTTCAATGTGTTTTCTTTTCGATTTGATTTGACAAAAATTAATTAATTAATTACTTCAATTATTAATAACATTCAAAAAAATCATCCTCATTTTTACGATCAATTTTTTCGGACCCAATTTTGACGCGCATTACTAAACACAGCAGAAATTTGCCCGAAAGTTTCTTGATGGGAAATTTTATGTTCTACAACTAGGAATCTAGGGATCCCTAGGGAACTAGGGATCTTCAGGGATGCTATTTTTGATATGTTATATTCGACATATTCACTTATTTTCAAACTAATTTCTGTGTGTTAGGAATTTATGGGAATTTTTTCTCTTTTCTGACTTTCCTTGCTTGGTCTACAATTCTATTTCGATATTAATATAAAACCATCAATTTGTTGTATTGCAAATAGATCGAATATTATTATTCTTATTTTTATTACGATAAAATTAATTAAATTCTGGGAGTACGAAAAAAAAAATAGGAAAATTCTGTTGTTGGAAAAATCAAATCAAATTAAATCATAGAAATTAAATCGTAAAAATTTTAATGGAAATCATTTTGTGTTAATTGAGTTGAATTCATCGCATAAATAGCAAATCAAAATAACAGATAAATTCATATTTATTTTGATCCATAAAGTTATATCATCAGCGCAACATTTATGTCAATTCATTTGTTTAGTAAAGCACACATTAAAGTTGCGTCCCAAAAACTCTTCATATAATAACGATTCATATAACAAAAATATAATTAATAAATAAAACAAATATTGGAAATTTTCGTAAAATCACTTTATTTGACTAGTTTCGGAAAACACGCAGTTCCTTCTTCAGAAAAGGAAAACGAAATGAACAATTTTAGCAACAAAGTAAACATTTTCAGGTAATTAACATGACATTTTATGAATGGGATCTAATAATATTGGGCGAACCATAAAACTATAAAAATATTTTTGAATTGACAAATTATACAAATTATTGAACATGTAGCGGTATCGAAATCTTTTTGAGATAAATTTAATAATTTATTTATACGATCTTTACGAGAAAGTCCAAAAGTTTCCTTTAGAATATTTTTGAGTGCATCAAACTTATTTTAAATGTAGCCAGCTCTTAGACCATTATATTTTGTATACATTATATTATGTGTTTGTAGCGGTATCGCATTTTCATTAAATTATTACTATAATTTTATTTATCATTTTTATCTGTTGCTTAACAACTATAACTTCTCTCTTTTATCACGGTTGCTTTGAATGTTAACAACTTTGATAATTATTATTTAAATAAATAATAAATAAATGTTAAAGATATGATTGATCTTTATTAGATTGAATTATGATATATTATATTTATTTATATGTTAATTATCAAAGTTGTTAACATTCAAAGCAACCGTGATAAAAGAGAGAAGTTATAGTTGTTAAGCAACAGATAAAAATGATAAATAAAATTATAATAATAATTTAATGAAAATGCGATACCGCTACAAACACATAATATAATGTATACAAAATATAATGGTCTAAGAGCTGGCTACATAGTCGTCATTTTTCTCATAAGTTTCCAATGATATCGTCAAAGCAAGACCCGTATTTTGCAGAAGTCTCATTGGACGCGAACAGTATGGGTGTGGAGTCAATCGTGTAGTGTTTTGAACAAAAATAAAACGATCGACCATAGTTCTGAAAATTGGTCTAATATTATATTTTGAAAATAGAAATGTTCCCAAAAGTGTAGATTGACGTCCAACCCCGTCCCAGAAGCGGTAAAATAGTTAACTTTGAGTTGAAATCATAAAACATAGTTCAGCAAATTTGTTTACGGCAAGTTTACGATACAATTAGACTTTTCAGTCAAAAGATTACTCTGTCATTCGCTACGATGATAAATACATTTATATTCTGTTGGTTCACCATTTAGTCTTTTAGAAACGCTCTGTATAAATGATATTTCACTGTTGACTTGACATAAAATCATCTGTATTTTGAGAACATTTTAAATCGTTGTTGAGGCCGCTATCTATCACTCCACACCAACCGTGTAGTGAACACATTTCAAATTTGTATCAATTCGAATTGTTTTTGTCGTTTTGTTATTGGATCGAAATTAAAATGACGTAAATAAATATTAAATAAAATTATTGACGCAGAAAAAAAATATTATTTAAATTATTTTTTAATTAAGCACATGTCTGCCTCCATGATTATATATATATATATTTTATTTACGGGAATTGTCGTCAGTTTCATTAGTTGTTACATTACCGTATGCTCCAGCAATAGCCTAACAAAATTGTGTGTCCTGATCAGTATGGTTAATGGGGGGGGGGGGCGAGATTTCTACTGGGGGTGCTTATTTTAAATAATGTAACTGAATATTTCTTGATTGAACGTTTTAGGAGAAATTGACCCGGATAAAAGTTGTTTTATTACCTTAAATTTAAACTAGACTTTAGTCTTCAAGGTTATTTAAAAAATAAAACTTGTGTTTTTCAAATTAGAACCCTTTTTTCGATAGAATCGAATAGAACTGTAGAAAAAAGAATATTAAAACTCGGAATAAAGTCATTTTAAAACATATTTCCAACTTCTTACTTTCTATGCGTTGTGAATTATTTCGGCCGCAACATTAAACGCGCTCAACTGTAAGTTTCTAATATAAAATCTACTTTTTGAGAATTAGAATTTCACGCCGAAAATCCATAACTAGAAAAAAATGCCTCTGTTGGTCTACAGTGAAAATATATTGAGCAAATGTATAGAGATGAAATTCAAAAGTGTTTGTTAAATTATATTATTTTTCTTGGTACATCTTGTACAAATTGTGTATAGTTTTTCTTTTTTCTAATTATTGAATTGACACATCATCGATATCATTTATGTCAAATGATTGTGAAATTATCAATGGAGTTGTCTCCAAAATGACAATTATGGGACACACATTGGGTATCCAAACTTTATTTTGTACTTATAAATGTTGGATCTCGATATTCACTAGTTTTCGAAATAGGCAACCCACATTATATAAATATATATATATTATTCTAATGTACATAGTTACTAATCTGTATAGACTCGACTATTTTTCGACCTTATACATGCAAAAACAAACTTCGACTATTCGAAATCCAATTTTAAAGATAAATAATCAACTAATAATATTATTTCAACACTAATTTCTATACTGCTTGGAAAACTGTCACAAATTAAAGTTGATTTAAGCCCATCTTATGAAACCACTATAGTAAATTTTTTAATTCTAAAAAGGTGTTCTAAACCGTACTACTTAGATGGTTCTATCTTCTAATAAATTTCTAACTATAACTCTACTTCAAATTAATTAAATTTCTAAAATGTTTGACACAGACATCAAATTCTAAACTGTACGAAGATTATTTTGTATTAGAATTGTTCAAACTCCCTCGCAACCCACCCATTCTCGTATCCTTGGACTATTCAAATATTCGTACCATATTCCTTAAGGATTGATAATTTAGACCCAGAAAAATACGTCTTTTATGTTCTTTTTTTTAGTAGAATAATGCAACAAATTTATACTTAAAAAAATAGACCGGAAAATTTTATAGGATTGTCATAAAATAAATTGGTAAGGTGGCATATATTTTTTTATTATAATATTCAGTACAGGATGTTTCAGGATTTAATTAATATACGTTTAGAGTCTTGTCCTAACATTAGTTAAATGCAAAAATTGCTTATATTTCCTGTAACATTTACATTTTTTTAATATTCCTATACTGACAGTAATTTCGGAACTCGAATCAAAGAACATCTGGCTCATGTGAAATTTGGGTGATTCGAAAAATCGTGTATAGCTGCGCATGTTATTGAGAACAACCACAAAATTGACAAATCGAACTACTGAAATCGGTACAAAACTCCACTGAATTAGCTGCATACGAAAGTATCTACCTACATACACAAATTAAGAAAATAGATAATGAATTTAGACAATGGCCCAATTTCAAATTCTGATTTAATAAAATTAAACCGTTTTTAAAAATTTAATACCTGAATATCAAAGTCAGAAAAGGATACCGCCAATAAATGGGTTGGGCTCTTCACACACTTAATCCCTTAATTGGTCAGTCAACTCAAATAATCTTGCAGGTACTACCTCAGTTAAATCATATAAATAATGATAATAATAATAATTGTGTTTAATCTCCGTTTTTGTGACACGATCATATAAAAAACACAACTTTTTTTAATATTATTATAAAAACTTTTATAATATTATATTTAGATTTTCGGGTATTTCACACAACATTTTGTGAATTAAGTGCCCGAAAATGTTCACTTTGTTGCTACATACGCATGTTAAAATTGTTCATTTCATTTTTAATTCTGAAGAAGGAACTGTGTTCCGAAACTATATTCAAAATAAAGTGATTTTACGAATATTTCAAATATTTGTGTTATTCAATAAAGATATAAATTTGTTAGAACATTTGCTAGATCATCCTGTACATTTGTATCATAGTGTACTTTGAATATAAGGGCAATTAGATTTATTTTTCCTCAAAATAAAAAAAAAAAACGAAGATATAATTCTTTTTAAAAAAAAAAAAAAAACTCTCAAAAGATTTATATTGTATAAACAACACTTTGATTGTTTGTGTCAGTTATGTCTCAAATCTCATGAGTGATTTTTCCATCGCATTTTACAAAAAAAAAAATAGAAGAAAAAAAACAACAACAAGTTTTCCACTATAGTTTCGAAATTATATTCCTTTGTAAAAATAGATTATTCGAAAAGCCAACAGCATAAATTGATTTCAGTTCTATAGAAAATACTGGTTTTCAAATTATTTTCAACTTATTCTATAGTTATCCTTTTCAGAAACATTTATTCTACTTTTCTATTCGGATTAGGTTGTCTCAGTTGTGCGGCTTCGCACACAGTTTTCGTAGTATAACGACATTTCTTAAATAAATAGAATGTGAAATAATTATACGAATTGATATTTTTAAACCAAATCAATATTTTCAAATAATAATAAACTTAAGAAATTCTTGGAAAATTCGACTACTTTTCAATAAATCTCAGATACTCAAAGAGGAAAACTATTTTCTCTTTGTATATATACGAACGAAAAACAAATATCTATTAAAATAGATTTTCACATAAATAGTTTTCAACGTGTAACCGAATGTCTGTTTTGGCTTTTACACAGACACGGAAATCGTTCGAAAATTAACAAAATTAATTTGCGTTTTTTGCGGGAAAATTCGGTCTATTTGTTATACTTTCCATATTCACTTCGTTTAAAGAAAATATATATCAATATAAATACCAACTCTGCCAAAAATTTAAATTATCTTTGTTTTTTCTTCGTCCAAGCACGAGCTTTATATATCCACTAACAGAAATAATTCGGTTTTTGAAATTCAGATGAATCAATCATGAGTTATTCTGACTGCGCCAAGGGAACTTTAATTTGAGGGGTCACAGGAAAAGAGGCCCCAGTGGCTGTATTTTCAAAATTTTCATATAGCAGATAATGAATTTAGACAATGGCCCAATTCCAAATTCTGATTTAATAAAATTAAACTATTTTCAAAAATAAAAATCCAATTCCTGAATTTCAAAGTTATTGTAGGTACACTCACTTTAGTGACAAAACAAACGCCGCATAGTCACCGCCAAAGAATAGCGCCAATAAATAGGTAGGGTTCTCCACACACCTAATTCAGTAGTCAGGCAACTTAAATAATCTTCAAGTCAGATTATACCCTCAGCCAAATCGTATAAAAGGACATAATTTTTTAATATCATTGTGAGACACGCACCAAATTAGCAACAAGCAACATATCTCTGAATCCATATCCCAAAGGTAGTTACGATTAGCTAATTCATACTGATGATGACTACATTGTAGTCGAAATACGTATTTATAAAATACAAACAAATATTCTAGGAATAGGGGCAAAATTTGAAATGAAATTACATGATTGTAGTTAGAGTGTGATAAGTATAATAGTTATGTGTTATAAAATACTGATTTTAATACAGTTTAAGTGTGACAAAGTAAACCATATCATAGTACACTGCATACAAACAGCGATAGATACACTATACATTGTTTGCATATTGGGTGTATTTTAAAATACGTGCTGTATAGTTTACAAAGTGAAAACAAACCCATAAAAAGTGCAACCAACTCACTTCCAAGAAAGTTTATTTGTTCCTTGTTTTTCTGTACAAACAGCGTGTACATACAGATACCGATATATACGGATATACAGATATCTACGTGTATTTTACATATAAATTGCAATTGAATTTAGCTTTACTAACTTCGTATTTGTAAAGCAATTGATTTTTAGAGAAACAACAAACTTCAAAACATTTCTGTATTAAAGAAATAAGAATTTGTGTTTGAATCGTTCTTACAACTTTTGTTGTACAACTTGATCACATAAATTTCCTTTGAGTTTCATTCATAATAATGTTGTTAATAAAACAGATAAATTTGTATACTATAAAAAAAAAGCTGTACCTATGTAAATGATAGACCAGATACCTCCATATACATGTTCAGATCTGTACATAGAGGTTGTATCTTGTGTACCGTAAATTTTTTTAGTAACAGATGTATATACCAATTAATTATAATGAAATCTCATGAAATTATTTGAAAGAAAACACACATTTGACACGCTCGTGGTATTCGAATCTAAGACGATAAGGTTTTCGAATATTATAAGGGTACAATCGAATTTGATGAGGTTTTTAAAAAGTTAAAAAACTCTTTTCATTTCTTTCATGCCACTAAAACAATTGCAAAAAACCAAGGTAAAAGAGTTGAAAGGTGAAAAATTTAGCATTTTTGTAGTCTCTCCCAGGTTTCACCACCACAATTTTTAATCAAACTTGATGAAACTTATACCAAATGAAAGCTCACACAATGTTCTTTCCAACGATGTACTTGTTTATCAAGTTTGAATACGTCTTAATTTCGTAAAATTGAAAAAACCGTGTAAAAAGCTTTGAAAGGTAAAAATATAGCATTTTTGCGGTCTCTCCCAGGTTTCACCACCACAATTTTTGATCAAACTCGACGAAATTTATACCAAATAAAAGCTCACACAATGTTCTTTCCAACGATGTACTTGTTTAACAAGTTTGAATACGTCTCAATCTCGTAAAATTAAAAAAACCATGTAAAAAGCGTTGAAAGGTAAAAAATATAGCATTTTTGCGGTCTCTCCCAGGTTTCACTACCCCAATTTTTGTTCAAACTCGATAAAACTTATACCAAATAATAGCTCACACAATGTTCTTTCCAACGATGTACTTGTTTAACAAGTTTAAATACGTGTTAATTTCGTAAAATTGAAAAAACCATGTAAATAGCTTTGAAACGTGAAAAATGTAGCATTTTTGTGGTCTCTCCCAGGTCAAACTCGATGAAACATACATCATATGAAAGCTTATACGATGTTATTTCGCATGGTATACTTGTTTGGCTGTCTTTGCCAAATAAACAACCACCATATTCGATCATTAATTTATAAAAGTTAACATTATCATTTTACCTGTGTTTAACTATTATGGGTTTTACTTTTTAAGCACATACTCCAATGAATATAAATTGAACTCGGGACATAGCTTCAAAGAATAGCTTTAGTTTACATAGAACATAAATAAATAAATAAGGAAATAATACTTCATAAGTATATTAATAAATTTTATATGCTGTATTTAAAATAAGTTTTTATACAATTGAAAATATTATATTTAGCAGCGGCATTAACTTGAATATTTATTTATATTTACTTACAAAACAAGAGGGCCGGGGCCGGCACATACTTCGTAGTCGTAGAATATAATTTATATTATCTCTACCTAGAATATTCTAATTCTTTTTATTCCTACATTGTGTATAATTCTGTATACCTACGACAAAATTATGATATGGCGTACAAGGTGAGTTACCAAAAAAATATACGCATATAGGTTAACATAAGCGATACATCGATTAGCGAATTTTTGATGTTATTTTTCAATTCATAATAAATATACTTATTACCCGACTACACAGGGTTATGTGTTTAGCAGAAATGAGGTGTCGATAGCTTCCTTTTAGTGTTCCGTGTGTTGTAGGTCATGTGACGTCATATTAAAAACTTGCAAAATACGAAAGTAAACAAAACACAAAATTTTACAAATGTATCGAGTTTGGTATCAAATGATTGGTTTTAACTCACACATACCAGTCCAAGTGGTCGAGTGGTCTAAAGCGTAAGTCTGCGTTACTAGGTTGGATCTACTAGGTAGGATCGATGGACATTTAAATAAATTTTTGCACTATTTTGAAGTCGGTACGGGACCAATAGCTCTATTTCCTTTCAGAAAGTTCGCTAAAATAAAATCTATAAATAGTACTTCCAAAATGAATGATTGAAATTAACAATCATAAAGATATTTTTGCACCACCCTGTATATTATAAAATACAAAATCCGTATACCACAAATTTAACTTGTTGTCTTCTTTATTATTCAAATTTAACCACAATTCAAATACACAGAGAATACCGGAGTCTGTCAGTCTGGTCTGTTCTGTTCTGTAAGGACAAAACAAGTACAGGTAGATAGGGTCCATGGTAGCCTTTTCTCTTCTCGATAAGCTTCTTTACTAAACTTTATTCAACTTTGGAATAAAATAATTTTAAATTATTATGATTTTCTATGTATTTAAAAGCATTCCGTTTTGTAATTTCATTAACGAAGAACTTTTTTTTTATTATTATTTTAATTTGAATCAAATAAATAAACCATTTATTTGATTTATGTTAAATATTTACATGTTGCAAGTTTTATTTACATGCTAACGTTCAAAATTTATCATTTATTTACACGTTAAATATTATTGTTTTGCAAAATTGTATTATCGACATCAAAAAAATAAACGGTAGTTTATGGATTTGTTTCGAATTCCTTGGGTTTTCGAAAAAGCCGCCGCATTTGATCTGACAGGCACAGGACTGCCATTTTGTAAATGTGCCTTTACGAACGAGAAACTAATATCTATTAAAATAGATTTTCACATAAACAGTTTTCAACGAGTAACCGAATGCCTGATTTGGCTTTTACACACACACTGAAAAATGGGGCGGTTACTTAACTAAACTGTCGGCGTATGGACAAGAACGAAGTAACCGGCTATGCTTGAGAAGGTTTTCTGCAGTTTCCTTCACGACCTCCAGATGAATATCGGCAGATTTCCTATCATAGTCGGCTGCAGCCGCATATCCTACCAATTCCTAGTCTGCACACGAAAGTTCCTTCCACTCCACTCACATCCTCGCATCCTTAGACATCACAATGGACCTTATTTGTTTTATTTAGGTTCAAATTTATTTTTTGTTTTTTCATATAAAAATTTGGACAATATTTCTATGCTAAATCCTACATGCAATAAATAATTCAACGGATATTTTCATTATATTTTTAAATCAAAGTAGGTGCAAGTCAACCAAGACATGTACCTAAATGGTTCTAACGACCCCATTGACTCGAATCATTAATTTAAAAAGTTTTATTAGAATGATTTTTTTCTTTTGTATTGGATTTGAAGGGTCTTTCAGGCCTCTACGGGTCTGGATTATGCATCAAATAATTCAAAAGTATAATATTTTGAAAATTTTACTATATTTGTATATACAGGGTGTTCTGAAATTCATCAAGAAAACTATACCACGGTGTAGAGCTGCAAATAACAAACAAAAAAGTTTATTAAAGTATCAATTAAATACAATCAATTAAACATTGATAAATTCAACCAATCACACAGAGCGTATAGTGTAAGGAGGCGTGGCCTCAGCAGTAGGCATTGCGCTTTACTTTTTAAAGGCTCGCAGGCCTTTAAAAACTATGTTTATGCGCTCTGTGTTTGGTTGAATTTATCAATGTTTAATTGATTGTATTTAATTGATATTTTAAAAAATAAGCGTCAAATCGAATAACTTTATAAAACTTTTTTGTTTGTTTTTTGCAGCTCTTCACCATGGTATAATTTTCTTGATTGAATTTCAGCCAACCTGTATATGTTTTCGTCAACAACAAACAAGAATACGACAAGGATGTGGGTATGCAAACGGGAACGGGCTTTTGCATGTAGTTAGTACTCGGTATGAGCACTTATTTACTAGAGTAGTAGGATACTGTACTTAGAAAAATCCCTTAAATTATCGGGCAAACATATAGAGATCGTTGGTTAAAAAATCACACTATGGTTTTTTTTTTTTAATAAAAATGTTTTTCGATAGCCTGTTCCAATTGGAATACCCCACTTCTTTGCGTTACAGTGTATGGGTAATATGCATCAAAATGGTTTTCTGAAGAGATGAAAAAAATATCGATTATCTCCACTCTAACAAAACTGTGGTCGAATTATCGATCTAAGAAACGATTGTCGTGAGTATACACAAAGTCTTTGATTCAAATCCCGACAGATATACCAATTTTTCCAGAATTAATTATAAATTCTAATATTTTTAACAAACTATTTTGAGGGTTAAAAATTTGCATGATAGATTTCTATTTCATACATAACATTTGTACGTGATAATTTTATCCTGTCATAATAATTTTCCAACAATGATTCTTGCCATTGTTGTAAACTATAGGTGTACGTTCATCTCACATTGAAAGGCGAATGATTGGGGTACGTTACCCTTTATAAAAATAAAGCGCAGCGTATTCTGTTAGATAAAAATAATAGGTTTTTGTTTTTGCATGATTATGATGATGATACGACCATCCCCCATACCCCATGCCATAATACCATACCATACCATACTATAGCAGTAGAATAGACCAGAATAGTATTGCAACAAGAGTTGGATATTGTTAATAAAGATGCAGATTATATCCAACGGCAAAATACATTTAATTTTATTCACACATATAGCAGTCAGCTAGTAGTCAAATTCATATACAAACGTATTGTACGAGTTTGTGTATTGTGTACACACCCGTTCATAAAAATTAAACCAATAAGTCACACTCTAAGCTTGTATATATTACTAAATACATGTTGAATCTAATATACAGGAACACACTTAGAATGTTTCAACTGGTTCATTTTTAATGAACAGGAGTGTACCTCTAATACGTCACACCATCATTCACAATATGTTAAGTATTAAACATCATACGTATGCACGAATATTGAGTTTCATTGTACGAACACGTCATGCACCGGTTGTGTCTTAAAGAATGAGCATGTAGAGATAATAGATTGATATAATAAATAATTATTATTTAAATAAATAATAAATATTTATTAAAGATATAATTGATCTTTATTAAATTGATTTATGACATATTATATATATTTATATGTAAATTATCAAAGTTGTTAACATTCAAAGCAACCGTGATAATAGAGAGAAGTTATAGTTGTTTAGCAACAGATAAAAATGATAAATAAAATTATAATAATAATTTAATGAAAATGTGATACCGCTACAAGCACATACAATCAAAAAACAGTAAGTAAAAACTAGTCTGCACCGTTAGTATAACATAACCGTACGGTGACATCTCTTTCGGACAGTGAAGCAGCTCTAAAATCACCACAGTGGTAGTCAAAGATTGTCTAGAGGAGCTACTAGAGCTGGCAAAATGTAATAATGTTAAATTGATCTAGATACCAGGTCATAGTGATTTCGAAGGAAACAAAAAAGCAGATACCTTAGCAAAAGCAGATACTTTAGGATGCGTTCCAAAATTACTGTTTCTGAACGCATCCAAAAAGCTGTCCCTCAATGTATTCAACCTGAACAGGATACAACTACGAAAGCATTTACATACATACGATCCATTTCCCCACAAAACCGTCAGTTGTCCTCATTTTCCAATCCTACCTTCTTAAGGTGTCCCCTCTGAGTCTACAATAGCTCGTAAGAAACTACGTCAGCATCCGCTGTCTATTTTTGCTCTCAGGCTAATGCAGATTTTGTATCTTTTGCGGTAAAGTGCCCGCGAACTTCCTTGGCCTGCCTGAGCCCCGGATGGTCTCTCCAAAGTGTGGCTCTCTTAATTCCTTCTTTCGTTCTGATCTCCTCTCGATATAAGTGATCACCAAGTCCACAGAATGACTCGATGACCCTCTATTCCGACATGTCCTGGGGCCCAGTGAAGACTGCAATATAGTCATAATTTGATTTCTGCTAATCATCCAATTTTCTAACATTGGACTATTTTTCACACAACAACACCCTGTACTAAAACGTAATACGTACGATTATCACAAATTGTGTTCCATAATTTCTGATACAATTTGATTTGATAGTGTTAATATATTTTTTAGGTAATATATGATTTCATTCCAGAACCATAGAACCAGGATGAATATATATATATTCGATGATATGATGCTCTAATTTTATTTTATTACACAATTGAAATAAAATTACAAAATTCACCCCTTTATCTAGATCAGTTTTTTTTTGTATTATAAATACGTATTTCGACTACAAAGTAGCCATCATCAGTATAAATTAGCTAGTCGTAATTTACTCTTTGACAATTAGAAATAGATAGAAAGTCGAGATCAATAGACAAAAATAAAAATAAATAGAAAATTAACTAAAATAAATTAAAATATAATAAATTTTAAATTTTTAAAATATAATAAATTTTATTGAAATTACTCTTGTTAAAATTTCTTTCATTCATATTTCTTCCTGTTAACCTTACTCTTATTAAAATTACTCTTATATTGTCTCGGGATATGTTACTCGTTGCTAACTTGGTGACAGTTTCACGTGAAACTGTAATTTTAATAAGAGTAAGGTTAACAGGAGTAAATGTGAATGAAAGAAATTTTAACAAAAGTAATTTCATTAAAATTTATTATATTTTAAAAATTTAAAATTTATTATATTTTAATTTTAATTTATTACGAGATATACTTCACTCCTATTTATTATACTCCTATTCACTTCAGTACGGATGAACAACTAGCGACGCTAGTGGCATAAAAAGTAAATATAACTTCTACAATTACGTTGTCATATTTTGTCAATTCTCCTGTTTGAGTTCGGTCTCCTTGTGTGTAGTCTCCATGATTATAACAATAAAGTGATAATTGATTATCAATTCTAGAAATGTGTGTGTATTTTTATATGTAAATCGAAAGCTATTTAATTGAAATTATTATATTATACAAATTGATAATATGGATAATTGAATTATCTCTTATTATCTATCTATGAATGAAAATTATTATAATCAATTAAATATTAATATTTATAATTTAATTTAATAATTATTTTATCAAATAATAATAATAATAGTTAAATGTTACTTTAGTCCATTTGTAGGAGACATTGAAGCGTTGTAGAGTTGTTGAAGTATAAGTTTGTATTTGTTTTTAATCTTTGGATAGAGAAAGTTAAATACTTGTTAAATAAATAATATTTATGTTTAAGAAGTTAGTTGAACTACTCACATTTCTATTAAGGGATTACACGGGGTTTCGTAGGCTAAAAAAAAGCATATTTTCTCTAATTGATTTCTAATATAATAAATGAAATATTTGATTGAACCTTTAAACAGATAAACAGTTAACAAATATTTTGTCAAAATTTTCATTTCAAAATTTTGAAAATTCATCCATTGGTACCTCTTTTCGTGTGACCTTTTAGAATAAAGTTCCCTTGGCGTGTAGTCAGAATAACTCTGGATAGATTCATCCAAATTTCAAAAACCAAATTATTTCTGTTAGTAGATATATAAAGCTCGGGTTTGGACGAAGGAAAATAAATGAAAATTTGAATGTTTGGCAGAGTTTTATACAAAAATGTACTAGTTTTGGTATAATTTACACCACGTATTATCTCGTAAAATTAGTTCTTTTATAAATATACATCTTTTATTTAAAACTTTATTTCTGAAACTGAATAAATTCATCAGAATTTAGACTCAAACATCTGTAATTATTTATAGATCACAGACATATACCTTGGTATATAAATTACAAGTAAGGTGTTGTTTATACATCTATGTGTATACACAAGTATAATTAAACAGTGTAAGCAAGCATTGATAAAGAATTGAAAATATTTACAATTGTATTTAAACAATTAACTCAGTTAATTGTGACATTTCTTTTGTGTATAAAGATATAAAATATATACTGTCAATTTTCGAATACAAATGTACTGCACTTGGCCACGAAAGTTGATGTCATTTTAATTGATTTGTGCGTCTAATTCATTCGGTTTTCGAAACAAATTTCGCGAATAAAAGTTGTTACTACAATTTCTAATAAACAACTGTAACCGAAGCATTTTTTTCTCAAATCGAATTAATGAGGCACTCAATTCATTTATAAAATTTTAAAAAATCACATAAACTTTTGTGGTCCATAGTAACTACCTTTCGTTTATAATGAAAGCTTCATTTGATAAGAGTGTCAATGCGATCTATCTTTTTTATCTAGAATTATCATTTTCACAATCTATTTCACCGGTACAACTAAATAGTCGCAGGCACAAATAGAGAAAAATGGACAGACACATATTTATAAAACATGACGAGATGATAAGGTTAAAAAAACAGATAGGTTACCTTTTCATTTATAAGGTAAGTTTGGGTAGTACTAACTGTAAACTAAAAAATAATAGTCACATTCTGAGAAACCCACACATTTCAAGTAACCAAAAAAATAGCATCAACCTCTCTTGCCCAAACTAGCTCGCAATAAAAGTAATAACCTAAAAAGCAGGGGGGAATTACAGACTCCAGGATGCTAGCACCTGGAATTTCGAAAAACTATTTATACCATCTAATTGGTCACTAATTGGTCATAAATGATCAGGTAACCCCATTATTGGGTCATCGATAGAAAACTTTTTATTGTTGTGTCACTTTTTATTAACTGTGTTCCAAGATCCTTCTTCAGAAATGAAATCGAAATGAACAATACATACTGCAGCAACAAGGTAAACATTTTCAGATACTTTATTTTGTACGGTATGAAAAAATCGTTCATTTCATTTTTATTCCTGAGAAAGGAAGGAACGGTGTTCCGAAACTAGTCGAATAAAGTGATTTTACCAAAATTTCAAATATTTGTTTTATTGAATAATTACAAAGTTTTAACTTTCTAGATCTTGTCATTTTTAAAATATGTTTTACCGGTCAAGTGCAAGGGATTCAGGATATTCCAAAAAGCTTAGGTATAGTAATAATTGCCCCCAATTTACCCTAAAAATATACAATTCAAATGTATTAATACATTATAATTAAAGAATATTTTTTTATTTATTTTAAAGCTTTGACATAGATAAAACGTTCGCCAGTTGTAAGTTGAGCGTATACGTTTGTGTACAGAGTGTTCGGAGAAAATAGTACAAAAAAAGCATTTACCTATATGAAAGAGAACGTATCAGAAAAACTATGTTCATTTGAACATTCCATTCTAATTTTTTATTTTGCTACCCTTAACGGCTTAATTATGGGTTCGATTATTTGATTTGAGGTTTTGCGTATCAAATAACTAACAGTCGAAATTTCAAATCGCTCGATAGATTCTAGAAAGTTTTAAAAACTATATAAGTTAGATAGATAGATAGATAGGTAGATACATCTTGAGGTATAAAATGTATTGCACTTCGACCTTATGGTCCATTTTTCTCCCCCTTCTATTATAGTCCGACGAGATTCGCTTTTCCCATATGTTGGCAATAGCCAGGAGCTTGCTTATCAGGTCTTCCTGAAAGTTCATATATTCGGGGTGAGATGCACCAAATATTCTGTATCTGCTGTAACCTAGAGGTTCGCAGTCAAAGATATTGTGGCTGGATGTTTCTTCCCCCTCGCCACGCAATCTGCACACAATGGACCCGTTATGGAGTCCCATTGTGTGTAGATGCTTCCACAGGGCATAATGACCGGTAATGAATCCGGTAACCCTCCACAGTTGCATCCTGTTCAACCTCAGTGCATCGAGAGATAACCTCTTTGTTGCATTCTGAAGCAGTACCTTCCCGAGCTCCTGCCGCGGTACTTTTTCCCAGTGATCACGGTATTTAGCATTTGACCACTCGTTGATCACCTGTTTACATGCAGTCCTTGGAATTCCTAAAATAGGCTCTATGAAGGATATTCCGACTCTCTTCTTTGCCAACTATATAAGTTGAAAAAATTTTGAGGAAAAGATTTGCAAATTTATTTATTTTGTTTAGCAAAAATAAATATGGTATCATAAATTTTATTTTCTGGCTATTTATGGTCCACGATTTTGTCACGAAATTGAAGCCATCTTTTACCCCCACATGATTAACTATAGCTGAGATTTACACCGTTTTAAATGTCTCCCAGTGTTGCGAATTGAAAATTTTGATGGATAAATTCATTAGTATACCTATACTCACGAACATTCACGTATCAGTTGTCCAGTCTTGTATATGGACGTAATCCATGTATAGAGGTTATGTGGCTGTTATTCACACCATGTTTTTTTTTATACTGCTAATTGCACGAGCAAAAATGGATATAATGCTTAGTTAACTAGCTTTTCAATTAACTTAATTCAAAATTAGAAGACCATTCAAATTCTTATTTATACTTTCTTAATAAATGTCATATGCCGCCAAGGTTTCATTTTAATACCTTATTTATTGTCCAGTGGCGAAACACTATACCGAATCTACGTCATCAAATAGATCGCAAATTAGCTTTGCGATGTATTTGTATAGAAAATATGCATGAAAGGATGGTTTGGTTTTTGTATACCACCTATGAATGAGTTTTTGAACCTGTATATGTACTGCCATCTATGAGCAACTTTTTAAAACTGGTTTGTTATATGTAATGTCACCCTATGAACAACTTGTTGAACGAGTGCGTGGCAATAAGTCGCCAGGCCAACAGCCAGTCTAACCCGCCGCATTAGATGTTTCACAACGAAAACTTTTTTACGATTGTGGGGCGTATTAGACATTTTACTGTCTTCTTTAACCATTCTATTTTAATCCTCTGATGTGACGCACCAAGATTTTATTTGATCCGGATCAAAGCTCTAGAGATTGATGATTGCATAATATTATTTTAGACTTTAGTACATCATCAGCGATGGTAAAATAAAACCCGTTTAACTTATAATAAAAAACCACCTTCTATAATATAATAATGTGAGAAAAATACAATAAATATAAAAAGAATAGAGAGTTGAACAGATTTTTTTCAGTTTACTATCAGCCAAAAAAGTTCCGCTTCGAAAATATTTTCATAATGAGACGCCAATGGAAAAAATATTCTTCAAAGTAGTTAATAAAATAATATCGCGCTTATTTTCTTGACTATATAGCTAGTGAGTGACCTGATACTCGTTATATAATATAATCTACAATATTCCCAAAGGAGACCATTTTGGTTTATTATTTAGATGATATGATTAATAAAACATTGTAATCGAATAGAAACGCGAACGGTAAATTATAACTTTTCATCGTTTTGCTCGAAATCCAAACCTTAAAATTGGATTGGATCGGGTCTACAAGAAATATGCATTAAACTAAAACAACCGAAAGATAACGATTTTTACAGGAAAAAACGAGTAGCAAATTTTTTGCAATCCTATTAATTTAATGGTGAAACAAAAGGTGGTGAAAAACTTGGACATCAAAATTATAATAATAAACCCTTGTGTACGCGTCATTTTTCACCATTTTTCATCTCGTCTATCGAACTAAACTTGTGAAAACCATTGTCATAACAAAATTATCAATAATTTGATGAGCTGTGCGTCAAACAATATAACTAGTTTTTAGTTAAACATCAAATGATATGTAAACGAAAATGTAATGTACAATTAAATAATTATTCACTACTAGTTCTGCCGAAGCCTGTTGAAAAATAATTGGTTCAGTCAACCCTTGGAAGAAGAAATTGAGATAAAATAGCCATAATAGTCGCATGCTATAGTGGAGAAACAAACCAGCTCAAAAATCAGCTCAAAAATCAGTTGTACTCAAATGTATACCATCAGATGGCACTGTGATTGTAAACGCACGATCCCAATTCACTAGGTACATAACTAGAGACAATGTGATAACTATGAGACTGTGATAACTATAGACAAAACGTCAAATATTCGCCTGACAGGACATAATTTAAATATTTGACGATCAAATTTTCCCGGTTTATGTCTAGGCTGTAATTTTTCATATGGTTAAATGATTATGCACCAACGCCATAAATTTCTATATAACACATATTTAGCCATATGAGAATTTAACGCAAGACAATAATCGATCTAATATATAAAACTGTCTCGTGATATTGCACAATTTTACCTTTTTGTCGCTAGCTTTATGTACCAAGCCCATTGGTTACTCTCCCAAATACGATTTGTGTTTAGAATAAGCAAAAGTATCTATGCCGGATCGTTCCCAAATCATTTAGTTTATCATTGATCTATTAGTAGCGGACAGTGGACAGCGGATATTAATGACAATTATATATTATGATTATATTTTAATTACATGATACACAATTAGATCAACACCCACGATTAAATATTACAATTATAAATACAAATAATAATTATCATCTGTTTTTCATAACATCGATATGCATGAGAATACGTTGCACCAAGTTTGAGCAGTATATATATATATATATATATATATATATATATATATATATATATATATATATATATATATATATATATATATATATAAAACAATACTTTATGAGCTAAGTTAAGCAGAGTATATCAATTAGTATAGTACTTAAGTAGGTATATAATATTTTACTTAGCGAGTTCCTAGAATTTTTTGCACAGCGAAAGATAATCATATATTGCCTTTGCCCTCATGCCCTCAAACTTTCCGAAGCAAACGCGTACTTAATAGTTATCAATATTATTTCAAGCAATTTGGAATATGTTATATATGTTGAGAAATGAAACACAAGCAGGGCTTATCTACATGTATGTGTTTAAAAGTAAATTTCACAGTACACACACACACACACACACATTGATAAAGAATTCTAATATATACCTACAGAGTATTTAAACAGTTAACTCCGTTATTACATTTCTTTTTTTTTTAAATTTAACCCCTACAATTGGACCGTTTAATTATATCATGAATATTGGGAGCTCTAGCACTTGGATATGCATGCTATCTGGTGAGTAAATTATAAACTAGAGCTAGTAGATCGATGCTTGCTTCCTCAAACTCCGTAGGCATACCCTTCGCCCAGCAAGTTTCGTAGCTGCACTTTGGCTAGTAACAACTTAATAACTAGTGCTAGTAGGTTGCAAACATTGAGCTCCGCCCACAACCGGCCAGAGATTTCCAAACAACTTTAAATTGAGCATCAAATTGATAATATTAAAATTGATAGTAATGATCAATTTTCTTCAAATAAAATACAAAAAATGTACATTCGAATACCTAATAGAAATGTAATCAGACTCTACATACAACATCTGTCATTATCAATGAGAATTTAACAGTTTGATATATACCAGAGATACTATTACAAAAAATCTAAATCTAAAACGTCACACAACGTCTATGTTTAGACTTTAACTAGTATATGTTGTATAGAACTGTTCACATGGCTGATGTTTTTCTGCTTTGGGGGACTGACGACTTTAGACATGACGCCGGGTAGTTAAAGTTCCAATTATTAAATCAACTGTCACTGATTCACAATACACAGATTTATTTTAAATTTGCAACCTAAAGTCAGCCATGTTAATTAAGCCACGCTTCCATGCCAGCTCCCAATATACAGAATATTACATTAGTGTAATCAATTCATATAAGAGGTTATGTTTACAATGCCAAAAAAATTAACATTATTGCAATATTTGTAAAATATGGGTTGTGATTGGTTGAAACGTTGTTTTTACCGTTATTTCTTAATTAAAGGGATTGGTATTCATGTAATTTCTGTAGTCACGAAATACCAACAGAGCCTAAAATATATTTGCCTATTTAGACTTCGAGTCCTTCGAAACTGTCAGCTTTCATAAGTATACAATAATATGGATTAGTGTACGTTCACACTAAGTTACTAGTAATAGTAGTAGTAGCGGAGATGAGACCAAAACCAGGGACAAGTGAGCCTTTCTAGACCTTTTTTACCGACCTCTAAGGAACTCCAAAAAATCGATGTTAAGTATTCAACGAATCTTTTGCGAGTTTAGATTCCCTAATACCAAAAACTATCATTTTTAAATAGTGCTCCGTGTGTGTGTGATCAGTGGACATTTCAGTGAGATCAGTGGACCCTCTGAAACGTCAAGATCCAATGCAAAATCAACGTCAATTGTGGATGCCAAAAATGATAACCTCTGCGTATTACATTATTATAGTTTGTATATAGAGGTAGCTAATAAAGAAAATGACTATTTAAAAAGCTCCATACACAGATACGACTACTACGGGGATTTTATTATAAAATATTATTTTGCTCATTGCTTTCTACGACCATTTTATTCAATTGCAGTTTTTATTGCAGCGTTGTAAATACATTATGGTACAATACAATACTTTACAGTTTACAGTTTACAGTACTTACAAAGTCATCTGTTCGATTGTTTTTTTTAGTACCTTAAAATATTGTTATTACTTGCTACACAGATAGACTAACTTGATTCTCATTCTATGACCTTATTGGACTTTCCAGTTATAGACAGGGTGCGTGCACAACGAAGACGACATCTGATGACTGCATTAAATAATGCTCTGTTGGGACGGTGCTTCGTGACTTTTACGCCAACTGCTGGCAAAAATGTTAATCTAATGGTAGCATATATTCATATAAATTTTTCGCCTTTAGAGCTATTCTGATCATGTACACGATTATTAATTACAGATTGAAATCCGTACTTTATTATTTTTTCCATATTTCAAAATAATTTCCATTATTATGTTATGTTTACCATTATGTTATGATCCCAATTACTTCACTAATAAAATACTAGAGAGCGCTAGCTTCGGCAGTAGTGCTGTCTCTATATTTCGTGCACGGTCCCTATAACCGTTGAAGGAATAGCAAATTTTTTTAAAAGTATATGTGGAATACCCATAGTCATAGTATAATACTAGGCTGCGAAATTCGATGAAATTCATATTCCAATATTAGAAAGAGAGACAAAGAAAGTTACGGTAGAGTTATCTCTGTCATTCATTGACAGTGGAACAAAGATAGATATACTGTAGATCAGAGGCTGTCTGTTTCTAAAGTTGGCACAACTTTTCTATACAGAAAGTACATGAATCGTGCAGCCTAGTAATACTATATCCATGGGAATACCACATCTGAAAGAGGATAGTAAATATTACTAATTGTGTTTTAAAACAGTAAGTATAGCATACATTTTAATAAAAATAAAATACATTTTATATTTATTATTAGCTGTCAGTTGGCTGTCAAAAGTAAAAATAATCATAATTTTTTAAAAAAAATTTTGAACATTTAGTTTTACCACCGTGGCGTGGCGCTACGATCTTAACATTAAAATCCAATAGCAATCCAAAAAAATAAATCAAGTCAGGCGTCTAAATACGGGATTAATATTGGTCTCATACATATATGTAATACTCTTATATGGACAGTTTCTATAAGAGGAAGCTGTTCCGACAAAGTGATCAATTCTGTTCAGCTTATCATAGAAAATTTCCAGGCATGCGCAAAATGGACAATGTGTCTCGGAGGAGAGAGAGAATAAATATAGTCAGTACTGTAATATTGGGACATTATTTCCTATACCAACAGTCCATATAGAAGTATTACATATATGGTCTCTCATATAACAATTCAAAATAAAAACAAAAGCGTACAGTTCTTGCGTATGGTCTTCATTCATTTGTTATGTTTCAATTATTCCCGCCAATATATTTCAAACATTTCAATTTCATCATCGGTTAGGCCCTTCGGTGTTACCAAATGGAATTCAACAATTACACTATATCTATACAAAGATGAAAACTAAAAATTTAAATTGAGTCTGATTTTAGTCTGAAGTCTAAAACATTAATCATGGAATATTCTGTCGTAAAAATCGTAAGGTGTCTGATATTTCAAGGACGAAGTGTCCATATAGCCTAAGAGCATATCTGAATAGATTTTCGGTGGAAATGCATAGATGTCATGAGGTGTGCCAGACTTCATCGCACACGGCAAGGCGGGAGTTGGTAAACTCCGCACCGTTTAAAACTGTTTATTTCCCCTTCTTCAAAACGTGCGGAGTTCTCCTCACCTTATTTCTAAAAACATAAAGATTCCAAAGGTATTTTTTAAGAATTAAAAATCATTCATACACTTCATCAATTCTTCGGGTTGCATTCGATATTGTTGAAGTTACACTGCTGCGTAATGACATCAAATCAGAATCTTGACGAATTCTCTCATCCAATTTTTGGAAATTTCTCTGTATCATTAATGGTGCTTTTTCGATGTTACAATTCAGTTCAATATTACAAACAAAACGCTGAAAGTAAGAAAAGATGAAAATGTTCAAACTAACAGGGAGAGAAGTTTCCAAGCTGAGAATTTAGGCTCGGGATCAGTCTTTGTATTAAATGGAATTTCAAAAAAAAATTTAATTAAAAGTAGCTGCTGTGTTAAAGCGTGGACTTCTCAAGCAAGGGGTCCGTCATGGATTTCCGTCAAGGGATTCATTCGTACTACAATCCGTACCGAAGTGAATATAGTATAATAAATAGGAGTGAAATAAGTAAGTAACCAGTTTTATTTCGAAGTGATTATTTTGAAGTATGCAATTTGTTTCAACTATTTTATTTTATTGAAAAAATACTTTGGCTGCAAATAATTTTTATAATACTACAAATGCGTAATGTTTTTTCAATTAAAACTCGCGCCTTATACTCTCAACACTATTTCCGGTATAGAAGCGACACTACTGACATCTTTTTTTGCCAATTATTTGTTTACATGGAGTTCGGTATCCTTGTGTAGTATCCATGGGTTCCGTGTTCAATTCCTGATCAGGGAAATCATTTTTTAAATTGTTTTTGTTAATCTTTTTATTTTGTGCATTTTATTCAATAAAATAATTAAATTATATTAATTATAATTAAAATAAATGAAATATAATGTTCAATCGTACAAAACTGATGCCAAACTCAAATCCCCAACTCAAAGTTATTTTTTGTTTTCATTTACTGGATATCGTGTCCTAGTTGCAAATGATTTTGAATATTTTTGACATATCTTATTTCCAGGCAATATTTCATATGCATCAGGAACTTGATTTGCATGTGATCGAGGTTCTTTAATTAAAATATTCGTTTGTAAAATTTCTCTAGAATTATCTTCATCATTTGTCGTTCGCCTAGAATTTTACATTTTCTAAAGTCAAACGTTCTAGAAATATCGTCCACAGTAAGCAATAAAGGTCCCAGGGCATGTGGGAATAAAGTGGAATGAGATAGCGGAATGTCAGACAAAGAATGGCGCATCGTCATTCCTTACAAGGCCGGAGCCATTCTGTGGACTTGGTGATCACTTCTATCGTGAGCATATTAGAAAGGAAGAAGACATCAAGATATCCACACTCTAGAGGAACCTCGGGACTCAGGCAGGCCAAAGTTCCACCTAGCGAGTAGCCTTTCTCTCCTTCCCCCGTACTAATAAGCGTTATTACTGCTTACTGTCGGCGAAAGTTTTAAGTACATCTGACCCTAGTCTATTAAGACAAACAAGTAACTTACAAATTAACAACATCCATCTCACGCCAATACTGTTCTTGTCGTAACAATAACTCGTTATGAATTCGAACAATCAATTGTAATTGTTTCATAAGTTCAATCATTTCGCTCAAACTAACATATTTATTTCGAGTTTTTCGTGGAAGTTGTGATGTATAACTTAAAAACTTACAAAGTATTTTCAATTTAAATATCTAGAGAATAAGACGCGAGTCAAGGCGGAAATATCGGACAAAAATAATACTCATTATTGTTAGAGCTATATCATTCATAGAGGGGTGAACTAGACTAGATAGCTTGTACCCTAATGCCGGCAGTACACACTCCTCAAGAGCACTCGGTGAGATTCTCATAAGGCGAGGAGTCGCGAGTGGAGCTGTTTACACTCTCGAGTGTTTGACCGGTAATACAGTTCTCGCCAGTTAGTCAACGTCGCTTGGCCAGAAATTACGTTGGTATACCTGAAAAGTATCATTTTTTAATTAAAAATTACGGAGAAGTAATTTTTTGATTAAACCATGAAGAATAGATATATTAGGAGATTGAACGACATAGGCAATTCGTCTGTTTTTGTGTCCTCAAAAACGTGTAGAGATCATAGTTATTATTTTCGCCACTAGCGACAGTGCGAATCTGCCCGTACGGAATTATTATTATTATTACATATTAAAATCAACGGTTATCACATCTTACAAATAAAAATTGTAAGTATAAAAATTGTTTAATTTTATAAATGTGAAAAAATGGGACGATGTTGTACAGGGAAAGCATAGATAAACTGTTATATATCTATGAGTGAAAGGTTGTTTAAGGTTAGGAATGCGTGTCTGCATTTACGAAAGGAATATGGTCTGTAATTACCGGTTTTGTGATCTTCTTTCTTTATCTAATATATGTCAGTTATTGTAAACATAATATATTGTATATTATTATTATTAATTGCAAAATTATCACTATGATTCTTCATCTTTTAATTTATTGCAATTATTAAGAATTCTCTATTATTAATATTTATTTAATTATTACTTGATAATCGAAAACAATTTTTTATTATCTATAAAACTAAGACTTCTTATTAACTGAATGAAAGTGATTTCTTGGCGCTTACATTTAAACATTTAAATTCCGTACGGCACTGAGACCAGTGACCCCTACTGATAAAAGATAGTTACACCAATTCTTGACCGTTTTTTTAACATTACGTTCGCTCTCCTAATATATCTATTCTTCATGGATTAAACTATTAAAAGTTATTATTATTAAAATGAGTAATGAAGAACTCGATAAGAATAAAAAAAGTATTCATAAATTTATAAAGTTTTTATTCATTTTGGTGTTCTACTATTAAGATTAATGGGTACAATTAAAGCGATTGATACAGGAATATTTAAAAATGGCGGTTGAAAGATGAAGCTAATGTAGACGAGAGTGTCCTGAGGGTGCTCGCATTCGCCCCTCACTTCCTTTGACTCGTGTCAAACAACCGACTTATAATGGAGTGTTGACGAGGCGAGGCGAATCGACAAGAGGCAGACCAAACGTTGTGAGTACACTCTCGTGCTCGTTATGTCTCGCCTTACCTCGCCGAATGTGTACTGCTGGCATAAGATTTATAGACATAATCACAAAATTTTAATTTTACAAAATTTGTAAAATTTAGTCTACGAATCCTTTTTTTGACTGTGTAAGGAAAAATACAATTAAATTAACCTTAGGTTTCCTTTGCTCGTACATAGCGGTATATTCACAAACCATATTATCCAAATCGTAAATAACGGTTATGTCGTAATCAGTTTCTAGCATTGTGTCCATTAAGTCAACAACTTGTACACCAATTGGAATAATATCAGTTAATGGATACAATTTTTCACGGTAATCGTCAAGGAACAGTTTAATTTTTAATTGTAAATCACCACTTGTAAAATCCATTACGGACCAATGTTCATGTGAATCTTTTAAAATCTTATAGAAAAACAAGTGAAAATAACAACGAAGTTAATTGCGGATAAATACCCGGCATATACTGAGTTTATGAAAAGAAGCTTAAAACAAAAGTGTAATGAAATGTAGTAAAAAAAATCGCTAAAATTGAAGGAAAATTTTATGTCCCCGATTTTGATAAAAACTTCGTTTTAAGCTAATTTGGACCTAGCGAAAACGATGGCGTTGGTTAAAATACGATACAATTAACGGTTTTCAAAGTATCAGACCCATAGTGCTAAAATTCCAAACCGTATGAATTGAAAATCGAAAATTTTGAAATCTGTTCGTCGGACGTTAAAATGAACTTGATTTTTGTAATTTTTGGGTCAAAGTTACCCTAGAAAATGATTATTATTAAAATCGAGAAGAAAAATTTTTTCCACTTTTTTCGCATTTTTTCCAAGGGGTACCCCTTAATAAAATCGCTAAAATTAGAGGAAAATTTTATGTCCCCGATTTTGATAAAAACTTCGTTTTAAGCTAATTTGGACCTAGCGAAAACGATGGCGTTGGTTAAAATACGATACGATTAACGGTTTTCAAAGTATCAGACCCATAGTGCTAAAATTCCAAACCGTATGAATTGAAAATCGAAAATTTTGAAATCTGTTCGTCGGACGTTAAAATGAACTTGATTTTTGTAATTTTTGGGTCAAAGTTACTCTAGAAATTGATTATTATTAAAATCGAGAAGAAAAATTTTCTCCATTTTTTTCGCATTTTTTCCAAGGGGTACCCCTTAATAAAATCGCTAAAATTAGAGGAAAATTTTATGTCCCCGATTTTGATAAAAACTTCGTTTTAAGCTAATTTGGACCTAGCGAAAACGATGGCGTTGGTTAAAATACGATACGATTAACGGTTTTCAAAGTATCAGACCCATAGTGCTAAAATTCCAAACCGTATTAATTGAGAAGCGAAAATTTAGAAATCTGTTGGTCGGACGTTATAATGAACCTGATTTTCGTTCTGTTTGGGTCAAAATTAGCCTAAAATATGATTATTATCAAAATTGAGAAGAAAAATTTTCTCCACTTTTTTCGCATTTTTTCCAAGGGGTACCCCTTAATAAAATCGCTAAAATTAGAGGAAAATTTTATGTCCCCGATTTTGATAAAAACTTTGTTTTAAGCTAATTTGGACCTAGCGAAAACGATGGCGTTGGTTCAAATACCATACGATTAACGGTTTTCAAAGTATCAGACCCATAGTGCCAAAATTCCAAACTGTATGAATTGAGAAGTGAAAATTTTGAAATTTGAAAATGATTATTAAAAGTTTATGTTACTTGTTGCTAATTTGGTGACAGTATTAAAAGTTTGTTTAAAAGTTTTGAGGATATTCTATGGTGGTATATCTAGACATACTTTTTGAAATGTTGCCAAAAATGCATCCAATAAAATACCACTCGGAAAACAAATATTCGCATCTTCAATCAAATGTCGACACACAACTGAAATAATATTCAAATCGGAGAAAAGTAATTCCAAACGATTATACTTTCGAAAGTATGGTGCTCGCTTTAATATGATCTCCGCATCATTGAGCATGCGGCCATCATATTCGTTAATCTGTTCGCTGGTCTTCGACAATTCACGAGCGATATCATTACGTAACTTTTTAAAACCAACACGCACGAAACGTCGACATATTCGATAGAATGCCGACGATGTTTCACGTAATTCTGTCACTTCTTTGTAACTTAAATATTTAAAAATATTCTCTAGTAAAATGTCCGGTAACTGTGGTAATTGCAGCACAATGTTTTCCAAATTGTTGTTGATGTTAATATTATTCGATTTTCTAGATATATTTTCGGAAATTTCTTCTGACATTTAATTACCAATTATTATTAGGTTACTTATCAATTTATTTTCTCTGAATATTTTTTTATTTTTAATTTTTTTATTTTCGAAATAAAATGCGGTTTTTCTAGAATTGTTTTTGTGTTAAATGTTCATAATTAGCGCGGTTAATTTTGATTGTGCAAATTCATTAATATTTGTGAATTTTCCTATTACTAGGATACATATAGTTTTGCACTGTGTATGGAATTTGTTTTTTGGTCAAAGAGTATAGATTGTGAGTATTAGATTGACTTAGAATCGGACATTTCCCCATCTTTTGATTGAATGGGAAGATTCTGTTATGCCAGCAAGAGCTCTCAGTGGTTGTCTTGATGGGACATGCGTAACGCAAGGAGCCGTGAGTGGAACTCTCGCCATGTCTCGCCGAGAGTGTTCTGTCGGCAATACAGTTCTCGTTCAGACAATGGATGCGATAGTGGAATCAGTGCAATATTCAATGGAGCATAGACGAGAGTGTACTAAGTGCGCTAGACCCCTAATTCTTCCCAACGTTTTTTTTGACTCACGATCAAAAAACCGACTAAAAAAGGAGCGCTCCCAAGGCGAGGTTAGTCAACACGCGACAAATTGAGCGTTGCTAGCACGCTTTCGTACTCTTTACGTCTCACCATGCCTCGTCGAGAGTGTACGGCCGACATTGAGGTTAAATTCAAATTATGTAATAGTAGTTGTAAAAACCCCACTGTCTTTGGCTTTAATTAACTTAATATCGATTTAAATTTAGATACCTCGAAAACTAACAAAGATATCAAAAATATTTATTTCATCTTATATTTTATTTCGTTGAGCTCTATCAGAATTCGTCGATTTCGGTTTAGGTTCGACTTTATCTTATTGCTTTTTTTTCTGCATAGAATAAATGGCTTTTATTGTAATTGTTGGTACTGCTAATTGTAAAGATTTCGCTCATGCATGCTATGTGGCAGAAATATTGGAGTCATGTTTGCCAAATTTCAAATGTTCTATTACTCCAATGGCGTATAATGACTGGGCAGTAAGTTTCAACATTTTAATATTATTCCTATGCGTAATTACAAGGATCTCGTTTTATCACTATGTACGGAGCAAATAGTGAAATTATCTTTGTCCATAATTCCTGATTTGTTAATTAGATGAATGTATTCTATTAAGAATTGGATAACGGATAAAAATTCAACACATGGATGGAATCATTCATCTTCGCCAGTAATTTATCGAGAACTTTCAATGTTAGGTGGTAAAGAATATTACATTGGAGGTATTGATAAATTTTGGGAATATGTTTGTGACTATTATGGTTTAGAATTTATTTTATCGAAATCCAAACTAGCCGAACTGCAGAAGGATAATATACAGGTAACTACGATCATTCAAATTTTGCTTAAGATTAGGACATGCAGGAAGAAATCTATCTGTGGAAGAGTTATGCTTAAAAAAACTTCCATGCAAAACCATTAAATTCCGATTGATATTCGAAATGGGAATAAGTGTGCAGAATTTTACCACAGAAAGAAATAAGATTTCAACGAAAATAAATCATTCCTTGGAAATAATTCAATAAATAATCGGAATTCATCGGAATAACTCGGAAAGTAATCGAATAATTTTAACCTTTATAATTTCATGTGTGATATTTATTAAAGCGTGCATAATTTTATAGTTATTCGAATTGAAAAAGAACGAATTGAATTTTGAAAATGATCCACAAAACAAAGACATATATCGTGTTTGTGTTTGTGGTGCTGAACCCGAATGTTTGTCATTACTTATACCAGAACTAATCAAATTGAAACAATTGCATGGAAGTGATGGTATTTGTATTTATTTATTTTCTGGATCATCTGGTTCCTTTGAACAACTTTTACATTTGGAAGAAGAACCTGATCTGTATGACGCTAATGATACGTATCACGTTTATGTACAAGTTATCGATCAATTAGAACACTATTTATCGAGTACGGATCTATTGATTATTCTTGGAGTTAAATTGGGATAGTATGTAACTTAGATATATGTCTATAGCCCTTCACACGTACATGACGCTATCGCGATCCAATTACCTTAAAGATGCCCTACGTTACATCATGATTCGTGTTTCATTTTGAACTAAATGAACACACCCTAAAAATATACTATAGAGTATAGAAGAAACACGTTCGAACAGCTCTGAAGTCAACCTTATGTCATTAAGTATAATTCACAAAACATCAACATAAAGTATGGACTGAGCTTAATGCATCGACACTTATCTATCTATTTTGCGGCCATATCTTTCTTTTTCTAATCAGTATAGTAACTTAAAAAAAAGAATAAATCCTTTTTAATAATTTTGTCATATAACAAACTGCACCATATTTGACAATATCAACTAGGATCACTAGGATCGCTGCGAATATCGAATACTCGATGGCGTCATGTACGAATAATCCAACTTTTATATTGATTATCGCAAATAAGAATTTCAATCTTCATTGCAGTGATACAATCTTAGATTTCAACGAATATATCTACGATAATGCACTGATAATGTCAGAATATGCAGAAATAATAAATAGTTCAGCACAACGGAATCTACGAGTAATTGTCGCATATCCACCAACTTGTTACAATGCAACAATTCTAACCGAATTAGTAACATCAATACGATTACATAATATTGTTGCAGTTACAGCTGATTTGGGCTTAGAAGCGTTAAGTATTGTATCACAACAAACGCAAGTACCAGTATCACATTTAACTAGCCCACCCGTATACGGTTTTGTTGGTATCAATCGTTTAATTGATATTGGTAATATTGTGGAACGTGTCGAATATTTTTCTCCTTTGAAACGTGTTATCAATGAAAAAACACAAAATACATCGTTAAAAGTTGGTGACGTTCATTTAGAATTACGGCCATTAGTTTATTTAACACATAATTTGACTAATGTTTGGAGGAAGATTCATAATAAAAAAGTATGTATACATAGATAAATGCATATGCAGCCTGTATAAAAAATTCGGCCATTTTTAATGTTTTAGTTTACTTTTTACCCGATAGAGAGCGTCAACATCTTTCTGCTTAAAAAACCGATACTATCCAATATAAAACAGATCAATTCCGATTGAGATTAAATCACCGACCACCGTCCACCGATCATTGGAGATCAGTGGAATATATAAATCATTAAATATTCAGAATCCTCGAATACTTTCTACATATTCAAAATAAAATTTTCCTTTTAATATTTTAATTCAACAGATACAAACGGAACATCGACTGGAAAGATTTTCTTATTACAGTAAAATACGTGCTGTAACGGATTTGTTAAAACATTGGTACAGTAAAGAACCCAATGACGCAATTATATCAGCTGGAGTTCTTACATATGGTATGATGGAAATTTTGGCAGAATTAGTTTTGGCTAAGTATGCATATGAGCTTTTTAATAAATATTCCGTTTCAAATTTAATCTAGGTAAATATGGTATAACCAAGCCATTAGTATTCTCGCAACCCGTTACATTATCGCATGGTGTTTGGATACCGTACGAAAATTTTCCCAAACCACAATACGATATTGAAATAGAAGATTTAGTTCCATTTCCATTGGAAATTATCGAAATGTTCCATAAGCATGAGGATATTCAAGCAACAAGTGGTCAATCCGTAAATAAACGTGCATCGATCATGAATTTACGAAGCAGTAGTGATGATTTTTTGTTTACGCTTTATTGAAACACAATTAATTGTTTGTTTTGTATGTAAATATTTAAATACTAAATAAAGATTTGTATTTAATTGTAGCTGAATTTTCATCTTTTCATCAATTGCTATAAAAATGTTCGTGTCAAATTTAAGAAGAATGACATGCATTGCTAACGGAGCAAAGGCACTATTTAAGCTATTATCCTCCACTGTAAACATAATGTAAAACATATAAACGGCTGTGATGAAGGCACCCCTTTAAAGTATATCAGATTTGAATATGTCAATTTAATGTGATGTTTTTCAATTGATCAATATTTTTGACAATTGTCCTGCAGGACATAATTAATATATTTTTAGAATATTCGATTGAAAAGTAAATAAATTTAAGGCAAAATGCCGCGTATTATGATAAAAGGTGGTGTTTGGAGGAACACCGAAGTAAGTATTTTTATATATCGTTTAAAAACATAACCTTAAAGCTTATCGTGTTTTTTTTTATTCAAAATGTAAATTTTCTTAGGATGAAATTCTTAAAGCGGCGGTAATGAAATATGGCAAAAATCAATGGTCACGTATTGCCTCACTATTGCATAGAAAATCGGCCAAACAATGTAAAGCCCGTTGGTTTGAATGGTTAGATCCAAGTATTAAGAAAACAGAATGGTCCCGAGAAGAGGATGAAAAACTTTTACATTTAGCAAAATTAATGCCAACACAATGGAGGACTATTGCTCCAATTATTGGCCGTACGGCTGCTCAATGTTTAGAACGATACGAATACCTTTTGTAAGTTAATAATCTACACAAATTTCCTGGCAAAGTCCTAGAAAATAACTTTTTTTTCTCAATAGCTTTAACTCGATTTATAAAAATGAATTTATTTAATAGGGATCAAGCCCAAAAGAAAGAAGAAGGCGAAGATACAACGGATGATCCAAGAAAATTAAAACCCGGTGAAATTGATCCAAATCCAGAAACAAAACCAGCACGTCCCGATCCAAAAGACATGGATGAAGACGAACTTGAAATGTTATCAGAAGCCCGAGCTCGATTAGCCAATACACAAGGTAAAAAAGCTAAACGTAAAGCTCGTGAGAAACAATTGGAAGAAGCGCGTCGCTTAGCAGCATTACAAAAACGTCGAGAATTACGTGCCGCTGGTATAGCCGTTGCCGTTAGACGAAAACGTAAACGCGGTGTTGATTACAACAAAGAAATACCATTCGAAAAACGACCAGCAATTGGATTTTATGATACGGCCACCGAAGAATTGGATCCAACTGCTCCAGATTTCTCGAAATTACGTCAACAACACTTGGATGGAGAATTGCGTACCGAAAAAGAGGAACGTGAACGTCGTAAAGATAAACAAAAGTTAAAGCAACGTAAAGAGAACGATATTCCATTGGCGATGCTTCAGAATCAAGAGCCGGTGAAAAAACGCTCGAAATTAGTGCTACCAGAACCACAAATCTCCGACAAAGAATTGCAACAAGTCGTGAAATTGGGACGAGCTAGTGAAGTGGCACGTGAAGTTGCTACCGAAACTGGAATCCAGACAACAGATTCATTGCTAGCCGATTACTCGATTACACCACAAGCGGCGATCACACCTCGAACACCGGCCCCACAAACTGATCGTATACTCCAAGAAGCACAGAATATGATGGCCCTAACGCATGTTGACACCCCTCTGAAAGGCGGTCTAAATACACCCCTACACAATACAGACTTTAGTGGGGTCTTGCCACAAGGTCAGAGTGTGGCCACACCGAATACAGTTCTGGCAACACCATTCCGATCAGCTCGTAGTGAAGGTGGAGCTGCTGGAGGTACACCTGGTTCGGCGGCTGGCTTTTTAACACCCAGATCTGGTGCTATGGTTCCATTAGGTGGTGGTTCTCAAGCCCCAGGTGCTGCTAGTGGTGCTGCTGCATACTTACCAACACCAATACGTGATAAGTTGAATATTAATCCCGAAGATGGTCTGGACGTTGGTGGTACACCGCAAGCCTTCAATAGTTACGTCAAGAATGTGAAACAGCAATTGTTGAGTGGTTTAAGTTCGTTACCAACGCCGAAGAATGATTATGAAATTGTTGTGCCCGATCACGAGGATACCGAAGAACCACAACCGACTCAGGCGGGTATTGAAGATCAGGCCGATGTTGATGCACGCCTACAAGCTGAATTAAAAGCACAAAGTATGTATGCAAAAATATATATCTTTTTTTTAGCCCTTTCCCCACTAAATTTATGCATCTTTTTCGGGAACATTCATTTTCGAATGTTTATTACGTCAATTATATTCAATCCATCTATCATCGGTGCGTATTATTACGATTTGTTCGATTGGTTTAAAACTTGACTAATAAAGCTCGGTCCACCAGGTACTTATTTTAGCATGAACAAACGCCCCACTCTACAAAACATATTCGACGTACTATTTTTTTAATATGTGGCCACTCTGTACAATTAATTAATTTGATTATTTTGTTTGATTGGTTTAAAACTTGACTAATAAAGCTCGGTCCACCAGGTACTTATTTTAGCATGAACAACCCCCCCTCCACTCTACAAAACATATTCGACGTACTTTTTTTAAATAAGGACTCTGTTTAATTAATTAATTTGATTATTTTGTTTGATTGGTTTAAAACTTGACTAATAAAGCTCGGTCCACCAGGTACTTATTTTAGCATGAACAACCCCCCCTCCACTCTACAAAACATATTCGACGTACTTTTTTTAAATAAGGACTCTGTTTAATTAATTAATTTGATTATTTTGTTTGATTGGTTTAAAACTTGACTAATAAAGCTCGGTCCACCAGGTACTTATTTTAGCATGAACAAATCCCCCCCCCCCCCACTCTACAAAACATATTCGGCGTACTTTTTTTTAACAAGGACTCTGTATAATTAATTAATTTGATTACTTTGTTTGATTGGTTTAAAACTTGACTAATAAAGCTCGGTCCACCAGGTACTTATTTTAGCATGAACAAACCCCCCCCACTCTACAAAACATATTCGACGTACTTTTTTTAAATAAGGACTCTGTTTAATTAATTAATTTGATTATTTTGTTTGATTGGTTTAAAACTTGACTAATAAAGCTCGGTCCACCAGGTACTTATTTTAGCATGAACAAACCCCCCCCCCACTCTACAAAACATATTCGACGTACTTTTTTTTAATAAGGACTCTGTATAATTAATTAATTTGATTATTTTGTTTGATTGGTTTAAAACTTGACTAATAAAAAGCTCGGTCCACCAGGTACTTATTTTAGCATGAACAAACGCCCCACTCTACAAAACATATTCGACGTACTTTTTTTTTAATATGTGGACACTGTATAATTAATTAATTAATTTTGTATTTTCAAGGACAACGAGAATTAGCCTTACGTTCGCAAGTAATCCAACGTGATTTTCCACGTCCGCTGGAAGTAAATCTGGCTGTGCTTCGTCCACCACACGACAGTCATTCATTAACCGATCTGCAGCGAGCCGAAGAATTAATAAAACAAGAGATGGTCACGATGCTGCACTACGACACAGTCAAAGATCCGATTCCGACACCGCAACCGACAATCGGCAGTTCTAAAAAACAAGTTCTAACACAAGCCCAACATCTGGCGTACCTGGAAAAACATCCGTACGAAAATTTCGAAAAACTCGAACTAGATGTTGCCCGCAGTATGCTGAAAAAAGAGATGGACGTGGTCAAACAAGGTATGAACCATGGTGATCTGCCGCTGGAAGCATACACCCAAGTGTGGGAGGAATGTCTGGCACAAGTGTTGTTCTTACCCAGTCAGAATCGGTATACGCGTGCGAATCTAGCCAGTAAAAAGGATCGTTTAGAGTCAGCGGAAAAACGTTTGGAACAGAATCGTAATCATATGGCGAAGGAGGCCAAACAAGCGGCAAAAATGGAGAAAAAATTACGTATCTTAACCGGTGGCTATCAGTCACGTGTCCAGGCCTTAATCAAAAAGATACAGGATACATTCGAACAGATTGAACAGGCCACGTTAGAATTATCAACATTTAAATTTCTGCAAGAGCAAGAGAAAGCTGCCCTGCCTCGTAGAATAGCGGTAAGTTTTTGGGGATCGATATTTTCAATGAGTCGACAGAATCTTTGTCGTTTGATTCAAGTGTGATGATATATCTTCCCGATGCAAAACAGTTGGGAAGCCTTTGGAGTCTGGACTGTTTATGGTAGCATCGTAGCTCCCAAACGAATGAACCGATTTTTATAGTTTTGTTTTTTTTTAATTAAATTTCACCAGTTTAGATTATTAGGTTTCGTGTAACACAAAATGGGGGAAATAATGTTTGTTTGTTTGTATGCCTTGATTGATTGATTGATTTTTATCGGGATGAAAACTATTGCACTTCGATCTTATGGCCCATTGTGCTCCCCTTACTATCTCAGCCGGACGAGACTCGCTTCTCCCATATATTGGCAATAGCCTGGAGCTTGCTTATCAGGTCCTCCCGAAGGTTCATATATTTGGGGTGAGATCCAACGAATATCCTGTATCTGCTGTAACCTAGAGGTTCGCAGTCAAAGATCAATGTGGCTGGATGTTTTTTCCTCCTCGCCACTCAATCTGCACACAATCTGACCCATTATGAAGTCCCATTGTGTGCAGATGCTTCCGCAGTGCATCGAGAGATAGCCTAGCCTCTTGGTTGCACTCTGAAGCAGTACCTTCCCAGTGATCACACGGTGCTTAGCATTTGACCACTCGTTGATCACATGCTAAACATAAAGTCAGTCCTTGGAATTCCTAAAATAGGCTCTGGACCTATGAAGGGCATTCCAAAATTTCACCACAATTTTAAGGACCACTCTGTATATATTCTGTTTCGGTTTCGTGTAACACAAAATGGGGGGGAAATAATGTTTGTTTTGTTTGTTTTTGTTTGTAGGCCTTAACCGAAGATGTAAATAGACAATTAGAAAGAGAACGTGAATTACAAGCACGATATGGTGAATTACAGGATAAAATACGTGCGAAAAAGGAAGAATTAGATATATCACCAGCAGCAGCAGCAGCACCACCACCAGCACCAGCAGCTGTAACAATGAATGGGGAAGAAAATACGAATTCGTCATAAGTTTTTCGGTTAAATATTTTTGTGTATTTGGAAAAAAATTAAAACTACAAAAAAAACAATTCTTATTTAAATAATTATCACAATTATTTGTTTTAAGCCAGCGAAAAATCTCGCGAAAATCATCCTTTTCTTCTTCTCATCCTTCCTCGAAATAATCGTAATCAAATTAATTAAAAAATGGTGCGAAAATTCCTAACCCGCCGAAGGCTAGACTCACGAATATCCTCGGATAAATAAAATTGTCGCGTCAGCGCGCGTCATCCATATTAATGTTAATGAGGTCAAATGCCCACCTGAAATATAATCAATCATCCCTGATTCCTTCTCAAAAGCATTCTGTGGTATATGGACAATCCCTAACTGTATAGGCACTTTCATTTAGGGGTCGTCTATTTTAACGTAAACGGAGGCCATTTGCCAGGTCTGACATGAAATCCAGTGTCCTTAGTACTGTTTTATTTTAATTAAATAATTTACAGGTTATGGGCCCGGTCCACTGCTGTCGTCTTTGCAGGTATTTAGTTCCTAGATATCAGATCAAATCTTCTTTTGTCGATGAATATTTGCTCGCCTATCAAATTCTTCTAGGTTTTTTGGATAATAAAACCTTCCTCAGACTTTTGGCAATACTCCACGTTCGAAATATGAACAAAAAAAAACTGTTTATCCAAATTTGGGGGTTTACCTTTCTTATGAGTCTAAACCCTATATTAATTGGTGTTTCTGATTTTTACGTTGAATCGCCCCTCCCCAATCTCAAGGCACACAGATTTTGGAACCTTTTGAACATGGCATTATTACACTTGACATTAGAAGTTTCCTTTTTGACAGACAAACGTATCCAAACTGATGTTGTGGGTGTTATCTGCTTCGGTATTCTGTAACCACTTATCAACCACTTCCATATCCCCCCACGAATAACCATATTTAATTTTAACAGGAAACGGAACAGATAATTCTACCGCTGATTCCATACAATTTTTGATAATTAACATAACCGCATTTAGTTCGGTGATTTTTGCTTCGTAAATTAATTCGTCATGCATATGCAGTACTAAGCTGGCGACATTTTCCCTCCCAGTGTATTGTGCCTGAATAGTTTTCTGGATTTCAACCATTGCTGTTTTTGCAATATCCGCTGCCGAACCTTGTATTGTTGTATTGACAGCTTGTCGTGCCGCTTGACCTACAAAAATCACGTTGTTTTCTAGTCAAAAATTTGATCTCATAATTATGGGCGCATAGTAGATAGATAGATTGTAGAGGCTGCACTGGACGGGATCGAACATAAGGTCCATTGTGATGCCTAAGGATGTGAGTGGAAGGAATTTGTGAGTAGACTAGGAATTGGTAGGATATGCGGCTGCAGCCGACTCTGATAGCAACTATGCCGATATTCATCTGGAGTTCGTGGAGGAAACTGCAGAAAACCTTCTCGAGCATAGCCGATTACTTCGTTCTTGTCCATACCAAGTATGCATACTGCGCAGACATAACGCCTTAGACCGCTCGGCTACTTGGACTGGTCGGGAGCATAGTACTGGGATCTCTGGCAGGGGACGAAGCTTATTTCAATCTACTAGCACAGTAGTTACTAAATTATTCACCAGAGTACGATCACGAAACTTATAAAAGCCAGAGAGCGCATATCCACCAAGTTCTAGAGTTCCCCTCCGGCAATAAAGAGCTACTTACTTTTCAAAGAATTTGATTTGTTTATATTTTCCAAATATCTGCGTCGTCCATATAAAGTTTCCACATAACCCAAAGTTCGACACCGTTCGATTGTGCTGTCAATAAAATCCCGTATATTCGGATAGGTATCTTTAAATGATTCAATCATTTCACTCGCCTGATTTTCATCGATATCCAATTGATCACTCAATGTTTTCACACCCATGCCATAAATTATTCCATAGCATAATTGTTTTGCTCGGTTTCGTACGATATCGTCCACCTAGATGAAAATGACAGATGATAAATCATTCAAAAAGAACATAACCTATAAAATATGTCTTTAATTATTCTCTCGGAAAAATATTTTTGAAGTTGTAATCGAATTGTACGTTTCGGGCAGACGTCTTTCAGACATCATGCTCACCAGTGCTCGAATACCGTGAAAGAGACTATCAAGAATGATGAACGGGCAACTCTAGTTTCAATTCCGTAATACTCCTCCTGTCAAATGGCGATGAAATCGCTCATGTGTAGAATATTTAGAATTTCAGGGGGGAAAATTCATTTTCAGATGTTTATTACGTTTTATATTATATCCATCTAGTGGTGATTTTTATTACTTTAATCACTTGGTTTAAAACTTTGCTAATAGTTTGTACAAAAGCAATCGTATTCGGGTGTCTACACTGACTGGCTGAGGGCAGAAAACGACAATAACAATCCGATAAACACCCTCAAATGCGCTGATTTCGTAACATCTTTGTATCTAATGCTGCTCTCGATTACTGGGACTTTGCGCAGGGCATGCGACAGGCCAAGTTGTGCATAGACACAGCTAGGCCATTCGACTGTGCTCGATTGAGGCTCAATAGAATGCAGTTGAGAAGGGTGGTGAGGCTTTTGACAGGACACTGTCGATTAAACTACCACCTGCATAACTTGGACATCTCTGATGATCCCAATTGTAGGGCCTGTATGGAGGACGATGAGACCTCCATCCATGTTGTATGCACCTGCAGGATGTCAGATATAGAATGTTTGGGTCCGAAACTTTGGATCCATCAATCCTGCGAGCAATCTCGGCGAAGAAGTTGTGAGCCTTCTGTGTGGCGTCTGGCCTCGACAGAATCCTATAGCTTCATCTGCTTAAAAGAGCACCTCTTGCCCGGAGACATCTCGCCTTCGGGTGACAGGTTGTTCTCAAGGTTGGCACAGAGGACCCCTTGGTCTAGGTGCTAGAGACCCGTATGCGGTACCCCCCTTTCTGATTATTATTATCTAATGCTGCGGCGATAACATACCTCATCAATTGGAATTCTATTCCATTTAGCAGCGATTAATTGAAAAACATCCTCATCCGAATACATAATGGTACACAATCGTTTATCTTTCGAAAAGTGTGCCAACAGCCGCAACTCCAACTGACAATAATCCGCTGAAATGAGTACATATCCGGTTTTCGGTACAAACGCACTGCGAACACTCAACTGCATTGTGGAATCATTATTAATCGTAATGTCAAAGTTACGTGGTATACTTTGTAAACTCGGTTCGTACATACTAATCCGTCCGGTTGCATTGAAACTGTCACTGCAACAGTAGATCCGTGATCCATTTATGTCACGCAACACTGGGAACAATGTTTTTGTTAGGATTGCGTTCAATTTCCGCCACAGGATCACTAACACTGCTATCGGATTGTCTAATTTTTCCAAAACCTGTTTATTCGTTGAGACTTTACGTGTTTTGGCAAGTTTTAAAACCTAAAAAAAAAAAGGAATGGTTTATGTCAAGCCCTGCGGGGCCCCTAAATCACAACGTCACATCATCAGATGCTGAGATATTATTGTAGGCATCAAATGAAGTGTCAGCTATTCGGGAGTTTCTAACCCCCCCGATAAAAGCAAGTTTGGAGTCTTTCTTTGTCTGTGGCATTGTAGCTCCCAGACGGATGGACTAATTTTCATGCAGGTTTTATTTTGAAGACTTTGGGAATATGTTTGATGAATCTGTTCGGCGGTTAAAGAATCATCAGCTCTTTTCGTAATTGGTGTAGGGATGTTAAAAAAGTGGAGACGCTGGGAAGTGTTAGGCACAAAATAATTTTGAAGCCTTTGTTGCCATGCCTGTTGTATCGTTGCTCCCAAACGAATAAACTGATTCCTATGCGGTTTTGCTAAGTTGCAAGCACTAACTTTGACACGATCCATTTCCAAGAAAAAATGGAACCCAGACCAGAATTATCTTCACGTCTCTAAATACTTGCCGCCCATAAATGGCAATAATATCTCAGCATCTGTCTGGATCACTCATACTTTAGCCACTTCAGTGGATGACGACAGGGAAAAATGCCGTCCAACCAATGAATAACATTCCGTTTCGATTTCAGCCATCTTCTCTTGTACCAGCGATAATATATGATCTAATTGTTCGACATTCACACCGAAACCAATCACTTCCATATTTGCCAAACATATTACTGTACCCATTTCCACATCCAGAATTTTCGTCATATCCCAATTCTGTTCGTTAATTTTCATTTGTTGTGCTTCAACGATATGCCACGAACATAGTGCTTCGGTAGCCGATCTTAATTTCCCAGATACAGAAGAACTATCGACATTCAGTGAGATACTATCCTGATATTTACTTTTTCCCGCTGATTTTGCTAAGTCATTTAATTCGGGTGCATAATCTCGGACCTATTCCCCAAGATAAAAATCGAAATTATAATCAAATGAATATCTTAATTACGTGTAACTATTCTATACAGTTTAGTCATCCCTCTCGCATTGCCAAAAGCATTGGGTAGTTTATGGGCAACCCCTAACTTTTTATTCAAACAACAACAGTTATAGTTTGTTAGGTTACTGGAAAAGTAATCCGTTAAGGGTACCGCGAAGCAAAGTATGCTAAAGAATATTCACATCAACAAATTGTTTTCTGTGCCGCGAACTGGCATCGAATCCGATTGCGACAGATCGCTTCCTCTTTCTTTGGCGAGGAAGCGCCATAATAATGTAAGCGAGAGGTCATTTAAAGACCTGAAATGGAAAACTAGACAATGCACCGAACTACAAATTAGTAATATAGCCCCTTAACACTGTTTTATTTTAATTAACTTTATATTTGTAGGTTATGGGCCTACACAGCTGTCATCAATGAAGGCATTTAGCCTAGTTTTCATTTCAAATCTTCATTTGTTGATGCATTTTTGTTTTTGTTTTTTTTGCTTACCTACCAAATTATGTAAACTTCGTTCTCGATTTTCGGGATTAAACAGCCATTGAATAATTTTTGGATCAAGATATTTACAATTTATAGAAAATTTCATTAATTGTAACAACAATTTAATCTGTTCTTTGGCATCAAATTGATAAATCGTTAAGTTATCACGCGAAAATAATTGTTGAAAAAATGCCAAAACTTCATTATCCGCGACAAGTGCAGCCGGTTCCAAAGAAAAAAAGTACACAATATTATGGTTACCATAAATCGAGAAACCAATTATTTGACGATCATTGATTACAAATCGATTGCGCGAATTCGATTGTTCACTGGCTGTTAGTCCACTACGATAACGTATCATACGATTACCGATTTCACTTTTATTCTTAATAAATTTTTCACATGCCACTGAAATCGATAACACAGATTTTAAAAGTATTTTTTTCGTAATTGTTTCGTATAGTTTACGATTTTTACATACATCGATTATTTCGATTTGATCGATTTTACGTGTACGTAACGATTTTCGACTACGGATTGTTTCAATCCTATCTTTTTTATGTTGATTTGGTGAAACGATTGTCTCAATTTTATCTTTTTTATGTTGCATTGATGAATTTATTGTTTCAGTTTTATCTTTTTTATGTTGATTTAGTGAATTTATTGTCTCAATTTTATCTTTTTTATGTTTATTTGTTGAAAATTTTGTCTCAATTTTATCTTTTTTATTAGGTGAAGTTAATCTTATAATTTTATTTTGATGTGGTGAAATTGTCTCAATTTTATCTCTTTTCTGTTTAATTGGTAAATTTATTGTCTCAATTTTATCTTTTTTATGTTGATTAGATGAAATTAATGTTTTAATTGGATCTTTTTTATGTTCAATTGGAGAATTTTTTATTTGAATTATATCTTGTTTATGTTGAATTGTCTCAATATGATCTTTTTTTTGTTGAATTGTCTCAATTTGATCTTTTTTATATTGAATTGTCTCAACTTTATCTTTTTTATGTTGAATCGTCTCAATTTGCTCTTTTTTATGTTGAATTGCCTCAACTTTATCTTTTTTATGTTGAATTGTCTCAATTTGATCTTTTTTATGTTGAATTGTCTCAACTTTATCTTTTTTATGTTGAATTGTCTCAATTTGATCTTTTTTATGTTGAATTGTCTCAACTTTATCTTTTTTATGTTGAATTGTCTCAATTTTATCTCTTTTATGTTGAATTGTCTCAATTGGATCTTTTTTATGTTGAATTGTATCAATTGTATCTTTTTTATGTTGAGTAGTCTCGATTTGATCTTTTTTATGTTGAATTGTCTCAATTGTATCTTTTTTATGTTGTCCAATTGTCGTCTCAATTGGATCTTTTTTGTGTTGATTTGATAGAATTATCGTGTCAATTTTATCTTTTTTATGTTGAATTGAAGAATTCATGTTCTGAATTTTATGTTTTTTAAATTGAATTGATGAAATTGTTTTTAATGTACGTTTACTACTGTTTGTTGTTATATCGGATTTGGTTGATTTATTGATTAATAATAATTTTCTTTTCGTATTTTCATGTAATTTACTCAAAGATTTTCCCGTCCGTTCGAAACATGGACTGTCCATTGACTCGTCATTCGAATTTAATACAATGTCATCGTCAATACTTTTGTGTGTGGTATCATTATTATTAATCGGTAACGTAAAACTATCGAATGCATGATCCAAAAATGAATCTTTCAGATGTTTTTCAATATTATTTGTTGAATTATTATTCGACAATAATGATGATGCTTCTGCCAAAACTGAAGTTTTGGATTGGTTTTCGACGATTTGATTATCTAACATGTTACATATATTCGAATCAATTAACATACTTTCGTCGAATAAACTTCCACTTCGATTTATAATATCATTTAATAGATTTTCATTAACACTTTTATTAATTGCTGCAGCAGCCTGCTGCTGCTTTTCCAAATCGGAAAATTCTCCATTATTGATTGTGGACCAATCATATTTTAATTTCATCGAAATATTTAACTCCATATTCGATAAGAAATTATTTTCTAAAACGTAATAATCACTGGCTTTAGCAAATTCTTCTGCACCGATTTGTACTCGATTCAAAACAGATGCTGCGATTTCATCAGACTTTATATCGATTGAAATGTCTGAAGTTGAGGGAGTTGGTTTGTTTGTGGTGGGCGAAGTTAATTTGGATTCCATAACATTGGTTTGGTTTTTGGGTGGAGTTGGTTCTGTTGTTGTACAAATATTATTGAAAATGGATTCAGATTCAAACATGTTTGTGTTAAATTCGTTATTTTCGGAGAAGGTTCGGGTTTGATTCGGTTGTGTAAGATTAGGGTTAATGTAATTGTTTATGGTAGGAGTTGATTTCGGTTTTGAATTTTCGGTTCTAGAAATATTATTGAAAATGGATTCAGATTCAAACATGTTTGTGTTAAATCCGTCATTTTCGGAGAAGGTTCGGGTTTGATTCGGTTGTGTAATATTCGGGTTGTGATTGTTTGTGGAAGGAGTTAATTTCGGTTTTGAATTTTCGGTTCTAGAAATATTATTGAAAATGGATTCAGATTCAAACATGTTTGTGTTAAATTCGTTATTTTCGGAGAAGGTTCGGGTTTGATTCGGTTGTGTAAGATTAGGGTTAATGTGAATGTTTATGGAGGGAGTTGATTTCGGTTTTGAATTTTCGGTTCTAGAAATATTATTGAAAATGGATTCAGATTCAAACATGTTTGTGTTAAATTCGTTATTTTCGGAGGTGCGGGTTTGATTCGGTTGTGTAAGATAAGGGTTAATGTAATTGTTTATGGTAGGAGTTGATTTCGGTTTTGAATTTTCGGTTTTAGAAATATTATTGAAAATGGATTCAGATTCAAACATGTTTGTGTTAAATTCGTTATTTTCGGAGGAGGTTCGGTTTTGATTCGGTTGTGTAATATTCGGGTTGTGATTGTTTGTGGAAGGAGTTAATTTCGGTTTTGAATTTTCGGTTCTAGAAATATTATTGAAAATGGATTCAGATTCAAACATTTTTGTGTTAAATTCGTTATTTTCGGAGAAGATTCGGGTTTGATTCGGTTGTGTAATATTCGGGTTATGATTGTTTGTGGAAGGAGTTGATTTCGGTTTTAAATTTTCGGTTCTAGAAATATTATTGAAAATGGATTCAGATTCAAACATGTTTGTGTTAAATTCGTTATTTTCGGAGAAGGTTCTTGCTTGATTCGGTTGTGTAATATTCGGGTTGGGATGGTTTGGGGAAGAAATTAATTTCGATACTAAATTTTCTGTTTTAGAAATATTATTGAAAATCGAATCAGATTCAAACATTTTTGAGTTGATTTCATAATTTTCTGGTTGTTTGTCATTTTTAGTTTCTGGTATTTCTACTAGTAGACATTCGTTACGGTTTTCTATTGTAGACTCTCTGATATTTGTCTCAATCATTTCATTTGTTTCGGTTTCATTTTTTGGGGCACATTCAGTGGGAGGCAGCAGTCTATGCTCATCCATATTTTCCTCTGCCTTTTCTTTAGGCGTTGGAGAATCCAAATTTTCGATTACATTGCAATTCAGTCTTTCAGTTTGTGAAACTTCTGAATTTTCGATACCTTGCAACGGCGTCGATATTTTTGATGTTTGCGTAATTGAATTTAAAGTTACATAAAGTTTCGATGATGACGTATCCAGTTCTGATTCCGGTTCAGTTTCATTATCACTTTCAATAGAATTCGTTGAAACTTCACAATCCCATTTAGCTTCAACAATACCCATTTCGTATTTTAAAAAATCACGTGCCTCAACAATTAACATTTCGGCGGCTTCACGTTCTCTTAAACCATTTTTACCACTGATCCAAACCGTTTTTAATCTTTTACGTTTGTCCGCTTCAAAAGCTGCAGTTTCGCCATCATGTTGTTCCTGCTGCTGTTCCCTTTCAAACGGAACAGCTCTCGTTAGAATATTCTCTAAAGTACAAACGTCACACGATGCCAACATAACAATCGTTTCAATGCCCGCATTAAATAGTAGCCGCGCACAGATCCCATTTAACGAGGGCATTCGCATTAAATCCAACAATTCACGATTCACACCGAACTGTAATCGATCCTGGAATTGAGACACCAATAATTCTACGCCACTCCAACCTAACTGTTTGCTAAAGGCCGTGACCATACCGGCAAACGTCGATGCGGATTGTTGTAACGATTGCAGTAAACCACGATTACATTGATACTTCTCAGCAACTTGCGGTAGCGGTATCTCTTCGACCAATTCTCGCAGTGCTAGCGCAACATAAAATCGACGATGGATGTGTAAGCGATGCTGAGACTTTGAGTTGTTTAGACGGCCCGACATTGCCCGCACTATATAACTTTCACTGATGCCAATTAGCTCACCAACACGTTTATCCGCTTCCGACAAATTATCCCACATAGACTGGTACAACATCCAATCGATAGTGCCCCATTGATTGCACGCACTATACGGCGTCACCAGATAGATAATATGTAGTTCGCTTTCAAGCACAAAACATTGTCGAGCTTTTTCTAGCTCTGCAAATAATGTTAAACCTTCTTCCGGTGGCATTGCAGATGACAGGCAAGCTTTTGCTAATGCAGTCGCAACATATTGTTTTTGATTCGTTTCGCTCTTTTGCAAGCGTATAAATTCGTTGCGTAGCAAAAAATGGACAGTCTCATCGATTGGATTCTCCATTTCATCCATGCTATCGATTGAAGCTAGTAGCGTGCATGCGGTGAATAATCGAATATCCGCTGGTGAAACAGCCACTCCACTGGCAATCACTTCGAGTATAGCACGTTTCAATCGTCCCGAACCTTCTAAACAACTGGAAATTAGTCGTAAATTTCCCGATAGCAATTGTTTGGCAGCATATGTTTCATTTTTCTGGCATATTAAGATACTTTCGCCGGCTGTATCTTTTCCCATTCGACCAGCACGACCAATCATTTGCCGGTATGTTAATGTATCCATCGGTTTGCCAGCAAACATGGGGGAACGAATAATGACACGCCGTGCTGGTAGATTAACGCCTGCGGACAGTGTGGATGTAGCGATCAGTACTCGAATGGCCCCGTTACGAAATGCTGCTTCAATAATATCACGCTCATCGATTGTCAGACCAGCATGATGGAATGCCACCCCGAATGAGACAGTGATCTTTAGAATTGTGTCCAAACCAACCGGGCATCGTTTTAATTGTTCCAAGACTTCCATAATTGATTCCGTTTTTAATTGTTCACGCAAGCATGCACCCAACGGTGATTCGGACCGTCCTAATTGACGAAATGTTTGCGAAATCTGTTGGGCTAATGTTTCACACCAATTTTTGGCTGAGCAAAAAATTAATACGGAACATGAACAATAGATTGTTTCCAGACAGAATTGTATAATGTTATCCATGTCTTTCGGAATATCCGTATGTGGCTCAATTTTTCTGATTACTTGGAAATTCGAATCACATAGTTTCCCATCAATGTAGCACTGTTCGAGTAATGGTATTGGTCGAAATTCAGTTTTATAGAGTTCCGCTTTCAGCCATGTTGAGAGTACCGATAGATTTGGTAGCGTTGCTGACATCCCAATGATCTGAATTTTCAGTTCAGGTTTTTTCTGTGATATATAAAGTAATTTTGTAAGTAATAATTCGAGCAAATAGCCGCGACTTGGATCCCCCAATAAATGTAATTCATCAATAACAACTGCCCCGATATCCTCGATATTGTTATCTTCTAATAGACGATTCACAATATTATTCGCTTTCTCAATCGTACAAATTGCAACTTGAACTTTTGCAAAACCACCTGGAGGATTATAGGATCCCATAAATCCTTCAACACGGACACCATTCGATCGAAATATATCCTTGAAATAGAACATTTTTTCGCGTACCACCGAAACAAACGGAAGAATTATTAAAACTTTACGTTGTCTCTCGAGAACTGTTTTGATTGCTAAAATTTCCGCGACAAGAGTTTTACCAGCTGATGTTGGAGCTGAATATACTAAATTTGCATGTTCATTTAAAATTTTTATATTACTTAAACATTCTACTTGCCAGTGGAACATTTCTGTGATACCACGTTCCTCATACTTGGCTAGAACTCCTGGTGGCAGACCCCATGATTCTAATTTTTGTAATTGTTGAGTTGATATAATGGACGATGTATTCAATTTATCGTTTGATTGTGAATCTTTCGCATCGTGTTTAGATGATTTTCGTGTGGTTTGATTTGAGATTCCATTATTTTTCGATAAACCAATAGTTTGACACTTAGTTAATACGTTTTTTGAACTGTCCTGTGCTTTAGATCGTCGAAGACGTTTGAAAGTTTCTTTAGAAAAATTAATATCGTTAAATGAATTTTCTAATGATTCTTGTGAAGAATTCATTTTGTAAAAATATTACTAATTACTATTTATAACATAATTATATTTTAATTATTCAATTTTGTAAACAATTAATTTTGACGTTTTGATGTCAAAAACAAACATTCCCGCTAATTTATTTAGAGCATGCGTAAAGGCTGTTACACACGGTATTATTTATCGGGACCAATTGCTGCAAACAAATCGGAACCGATAAATTGGTGCAGAATCTAACACATATGCGGTTTCTTTCGTTGAAATTTCAATGATTCATTTTTCTCGATCGAATCTTTCGACAGTTTTGCTGTGAAAAGACCATAAAGTAAATAAGCGACAAGCGTTTGTAAGTTGCTCTCTTATTTTCAGAATGTTAGTTTTGTGCTTTTGGAAATTTTTTCAAGGAGCCGTAATAATTTTTAATGAAAAAAGACGTGATTATAAATAGCTCTCTGATTATAAATGACGCTTAAAGATTGGTTCATATATAGGTGGTTTTTATGGTTCCAGTTGGTGAGCAATTAAGTTAGTCGTTAACTAAATGTTAGTTGAAGTAGTAGAGGTGCGTAAGAGAGAGCAAGTTTACATAACGCAAGTCGTTAAAATATAAAAGCTACTACAATGACTTTGGAATTCTGAGTAAAAACGAATCGTAATTAAAAGAGTTATCGTGCTTTATGTTTTGAAGTGATCCAAACGGTGTGGATCTGAACTGTTTACGCTCGCACAATTGGCATTGACTATTTGCGTATGCGCATTAAACGCAGGCGTAAGCGATTCAATTCAACATCGTTTGGATCACTTCAAAGCGTAAAGAACGTAGCTCTTGACTAATAGACCTGAAATGAAAAGATCTAATAGACTTTTCATGGTAGCCATCTTTGATGCTGGCAAAATAAAACATGCATCATTAAAGACATTAACACAGTTTTAATAATAGTTTTCTTTAAAAAAAAGTTAAAAATGATCGATCTCTCATCTAAATTAACAGACATCTCTATCTATAGAATGAAAATTCAAAATAATGAGAAAGGACAAAGTGTTGAAGATAGCTGGAATACCTTTGTTCAATGGGGCATTGCAGAAATTTCAGGAACATATTTTCTCGCTGATAATGATAATTTTATTAATTGGACTTTTACCTTATCTAAACATTTACATATAAAATGTTTAGTCATTGAAAGTCATTGAAAACGAAACGTGATATTGTTGAAATACGTAAAAGTAAATGTTGTAAAATATATAGTTAAGTATTTAATTAGAAATGTTATACTTAGAAAATCCAAAATGGCGGTTATAAAAATAGGCGTTAATAACGTAAGCATGCGTATCTCGCTGAGGTGGAGCCTCTGCTCACCAGGCCCCTCCAGGGAGATAGTTTGAAGGTGTTTTCGATAGAAATCCTCGTTTAAAAGATAACCTTCCTTTTCCGAAGGTTTGTGGATTTTCCGCATCGAGTGGAAAAATCCGTAGCCCGATCGGACCACGTGAAATGCCTCATAATAAGTATTGGATTGGAAGTTAGTGAGTCTCAGTCCACGACTGGGAAGTATTGTGTATGGATTAATATTTATTCAAATTACGAAAACATAATTTTTTTTAAATGAAACATCGTGTCCCTACGATAAGTAAAATTAGAAAACAAAAATAAACAACTTTATAAATATAAAAAATATTTGGATCGTAGTAATAAATGATTAATAAAAATGGTTGATAAGGAACAATATTTTTTATATAACAAACGTTTGTAAAACATTTCCTTACAAACAAACAAAATTTCCGTTTCGATTATAACAAACAACAAAAAAATTCATTTCGATTCCAAAACAATCTTTCGGTATACCAAAATATTTTTTTCATACAAAATTCTATTCTACATATTTTTTGGATACAAAATTTCAATACAAATAAATCTAAATCAATAATTTCTGGTCATAATCAAAATTTAAGTTTGACGTCAAATTAAAAAATAAGTTCATGTAAAGGTTATCTTTTTTTTTTTTTGGAAATATTTCATTTGTATCTAACTAAAGAATCAAAATGGTAACGAATTTCTAGATTTCTTGCGAATTTTTTCAAATTTTCGTTCAATTTGTGTTGCAGGCTTCAACATTAAAATATTTGTGCAAATCGTCGGCTGTTCGACTTGTCATTCCAAAGCAAAGTCCATTGCGTGTAGTGAGTCGAAATATGTGTCAAAGTCACGAAGATGTTATTCTTGAGTCGACGAAAACTGTGGGAGTTATGATGCTAAATCGTCCACAATTTTTAAATGCATTAAATCTTTCTATGGTTAACAAAATTTTAGCTGGACTAAATGATTGGCAAGAAACAAAAGCTCTAATTATTATGCGAGGTAACTATATGGGACTTAGGGTTCATATCTTGTGGGGAGATTGATTCTTTTGGGACTGTATTAATCACGAAGATAGTTACGGGTCGGAATATTTTTAGGAAATAACCTCCGATACATTAATAATACCTAATTTTATGATATGCAAATACTAGAAACTGCCATATTAGATTCAAAGAGGCTTAATCTGAAGTTTTATTAGCTCCTTCGAAAAAGGTCTACGTTAACTGCTATGATTAGCAAATGGCAACAGAATTTGATACTTTCAAAATACATAGTGAAAGCGACAATTTTTTGAAGTCATGTAATTCAGGGATCTGTATACAGGAAACGATCTATCGCGGCGGGCAGTGATCTGCGATATGGGCACATCACATAGATATATCTTGTGATGTGACTTCGATCTTATGACCTGTTGCGCTCCCCCTTCTACTTCAGTCTGACAGGATTCGCTTCTCCCATATCTTGGCAATGGCCAGGAGCTGGCATATCAAGTTTTCATGAAGGTTCATGTACCGAAAGACAAATCACATAGAACGAGATGCGATATCTTGGAGTATGTTGTTCACTTTGGTTGCTAGTAATTCGATGTCGTTGGATAAGGTCCTACTGACCTAACACTGACCCTATTTACTCAGTTGCGGTACTATTCTTTTGGATAACTTTCTCCCACGATTAAGGCGTCTGGATAAGACGTTCGCAAAAAGCATAAATATGCATCTTAGGTCTCATTTGGTCATTTATCTCGAAGGGGACGTGAGGTATTGAGACAATTCGATGAATTGAATAGATGGAATGAGATCACAGAGACTTCTCTGCGAATGAATCCAAGTTCCCGAAGAACTCTGTCATCATTATTAAGCTTATATTATTACAATATCATCCCTCTCGAGTAAACGCGTGCTACTTGCAATACTTTGGGATCCGCTTTATTTCCTAAGAAAACAATAATAAAAATTAGTAAAATGTGTGTTTTTTTTTTGTTATATAGCTTTGGGTCAAAGAGCATTTTGTGCGGGCGGCGATGTAAAGAAAGTCGCTGAATCGGCATACATTGGCGATTACAATTACGGCGATGAATTCTTCTACAGAGAATACAAGATGAACAATCTAATTGGTAATCTAAAGATACCTTACGTGACATTTATGGATGGCATTACTATGGGTGGGGGCGTGGGTCTTGCCATGCACAGTAATTATCGTGTTGCCACCGAGAATACACTGTTTGCTATGCCCGAATGTCGTATTGGATTTTTCCCCGATGTTGGTAGCTCGTATGTGCTGCCTCGCATGACCGGCTATCTCGGATTATATTTAGGTTTAACCGGACAACGATTGAAGGGCCCGTGCGTGTATCATGCGGGCATTGCTACACATTATGTGGAAAGTAAGAATTTACATAAATTGGAACAAGAATTACTGCTCTGTTCGGGCCATAAAGACGTTAAGGATACCTTAGATTGTTTCCACAAAGCAACGGATGAGGGTAAATTCATCTTAAAACCGCATCTCGGTATGATCGATGCTGTCTTCTGCGAGAACGAATTGGAAATGATCTTGACCAAGTTGAATATGTACAGGGAGGACTCGGAATGGGTACAATGTGTTATGAAAACATTGTACGATCAATGTCCGACCAGTTTGAAGGTGACCCTTAAAGCGTTCTACAAAGGTATGTCCATGAATTTGGAACAATGCTTAAACATGGAATTACAAATGGCGAAATATGCAATCAGACAGCCGGACTTTTATGAAGGTATTCGCGCACAATTGATCTCAAAGGATAACAATCCGAAATTCTCGCCGGCTACTATACCAGAAGTCTCCGATGAAATGGTTGATGCGTTCTTTGAAGATTGTACGTGTACGAACTATGCAAAAATATGATGAGACGTCGTGTTGCCCCCCGAATTCATTTGTTATTGTTACCGTTACAGAACCATCTTCGTCTACAGTAGATGTGTGGTGCATGGAAGAATATAGAGGATGGACTTTTTTTTTTATACAGAAGGTGAATTGTTTTCTTGGTGAAGTTGTTTTTAATCTGTTTTACATTTTACTTTTATACACTTGTTAAATATATAAAACCTGTGTTTTTTTTTTTTACAAACCTGTCTCGTTTCTTTTCCCTGAAATACATAAGTAGAGGGGCCAAAAATAAGTTTCTGCTTGGGCCCGCAAGGTGATGACCACTTTAACAGCCTTTCACTGCACAACAGCGTCTCATTTTTTCACATTTATAAAATTAAACAATTTTTATGCTTACAATTTTAATTTGTAAGATGTAATAACCGTTGATTTTAAAATGTAATAATAATCCGTGCGCTAGATTCGCACTGCCGCTAGTGGCGAAAATAATAACTATGATCTCTACACTTTTTTGAGGACGCAAAAACAGACGAATAGGGAGTATGTATGAAAATTTTTTTCACTTGAATTGAAGCATGTTTACTTGACAAATATCAAGGTAAAATTACTTTTTAAATAACTTTAAAAATAACCGAGATATGAATGATTGAAATTCCCGATTAAACAAAGAGGGTGATAGCCCTCTTGATATGTTATGTGACGTCATATTACACTTTCACCATTTAAAATACACGTAAAACTCCGTTTTTAGTATTTTTGCAAGAAAGAGACAGATAATAATTTTAAAAGCTTATTGCTTCCTTGATATTTGTCGGATTTTAATTTCGTTTTTAAATATTATTACAGTATTAACAGTATTTTCATATTCTGAAAATAAATGTGAAAAAAAAATTTCATGCATATTCCCTATTGCCAATGTCGTTCGAACACTTTTATATCTATTCTTCATGCTACAAACCATGGAGACTACACAAGGAGACCGAACTTCATGTAAACAAATAATTGACAAAAACAAGATGTCAGTAGTGTCGCTTCTACACCGGAAACAGTGAAGAAAGTATAAAGCGCGAGTAAGAATTGAAAAACATGACGCATTTATGTAGTATTATAAAAATTATTTGCAGCCAAAGTATTTTTTTAATAAATGAAATACAGTAATTAGTTGTGATAGTTAAAAAAACTCGCAAAATAATTACATAACAATAAAAAATAAAACAATTATAAAACATCGAATAATTAAATAGTAACCTGTAAAGTCGGAATTGTTAAAATGAAAATAAATTAAGTAAAAATCAATTATATTAAAATCAACTTAGATTATTGAATCAGATATTAAACTTTTATTTATTAATAATAAGTCCAACAAAATGACATACGAGATATACTTCACTCCTATTTATTTGAGCCAACCTTTTGAACCACAATCAAAAGCATTGAGGTAATATTAAAAATAAAATGAGTGAGGGGCTGCTTACTTGACGTGGTAAGAGAATCGTTGGTCGCACAATACTCACAAACATGTGTACTTAGTCCTCTCTCTTATACCGGCAGTACACTCTCTGAGAGAGATCTCGACGAGATATCCGCAAGGCGAGGAGCCACGAGTGGAGCTGTGTACACTCTTGCCGAGTGATCTGTCGGTAATACAGTTATGTCGAGAGTGTACTCACCGCTCGCTTCCTTTGACTCGTGATCAAAAAACTGACTCCAAATAGAGTGCTCCCGAGGCAAGGCGAGACAGACCGAGCGCTGTAAGTACTATCACCGAGACTGTACTGCCGGCATTAAAGACAGGCGTCTTTTACACGCACCGTTAACTGTCAATCAAAAGCAAGTAGAAAGAGCTACCTCTATAATCAGGAGACGTTTATTCCACAGGGGCGTCACTGTGAAGCATCGTCGAGAGAGCCCTTTTTAATTGATAAAAATAAAACGCTATTATTATGTAAAAAAAGACGAATTTATTGATTCCGATTGTTATTGTATAAACAATAGCAATTAGTACTTACAATTGTATATTTATTAATTCCAAATAATAATTCAACTAAAAAAAACCAAAACCAATCGTAACAAGAGCAAAATTGACTATCAAATTGTCTTGTACTGTACATAATATGTTATTACTTATACAATAAAAACTTACAACAATACAGTTAAAGCCATTTAAAACGTCACATGTTTTATAACGCCAAATCAACACACGACAAAACTTGTCAATATTTTGATTGAACTTGTTCGAATATTAAATTGGTATATTACGTCGATCGCATTGGCCTGAATTAACGTGTTCTTTCAATTTTTAAACGGTCAGTCGTCATTGGTATTACCAATGACTGACCTATTACGATGTCACCCCCCTCGAAAATGTTAAAATTAATGCGGTTATACATAGCTTGTATTCATAAAATACTGTATATAGGAAGTATATTAATATGGACGTAGAATCCGACGTAAATTGGACTTATACTGTTGATAGTGCGCGTTGTGTATTGAGGACAGTTGCATTTCTTTGTAAATAAGTTTTTTCGCCAATTACCCCCCCTAAAAACCCACTTATTTCTTATATATTCTGTGTTTTCGTAAACGTACCGTTAAGCGTTTTTCTGAGGATTGGATGTCACAACTCGTCGGCGACACAACGTTATTTACGACTTTTACTGTATTGATTATTGGCCGAATTTGGATTCTATTCAAAATCCATGAGAAGACAACAACAACAACAACAGTATTTACAGAAAACATTTTTAAATAAAAACTTACATTTTGGAAAGGAAGGATGATGGAAATACTGAATCAAAATGAATTCGACCTTAAATTAAAGGTCGGCTCACAGCTCATAGAGAGTGTTCTGTCCGTCTCGCAGGGGTACTTCTACGTACATTACTCAATATTAATCGTGTGAAACTTCTCTAAATTTATAGAAACGCGATTGGAGCGAGCGAATGTATGAGAACAAAACGATAATATGATCTGCTGTCGACTGCCACGACAATCATTTTCTGCTGCAACATAAACCGCTACCAGTGTGCGCCGACCTTTAACTATTCGAGACACTAGACAGAGAATTAAAAGTGTGAGGTGTAAATAAAAAAAAGAAAGATACAAACCATTTTCGAAAATGATATTAAAAATAACGTTTTTTTTTTTTTTTTTTTTTTTTTTTTTTTTTCAAAGTCTGTATAAACAAAATCATTCTCACAGCAAAACACAAATGAAAAATCTTTTCATGGAAATGATGAGTGGAGTAGAGATTATTAATTACAATATTAAACAACCCAACAATAATGGAACTTAAAAATTATAATAAAAAAAATGTGGAGGAACGTTGGTCAAAAACCATAAACAAAAAAATGCTTGTAACATTTTTCCTATTTTGGATTCTGTGAATCTGAATTTGTTGCTGCTGTTTTGTTTCCTCCAGATATTTCTTCTTATTGTGTGTTTTTTTTTTTTTAAATTTATTTAAATAATGTTCGTATTTTCTGGTTTTCTACTATCTCAGTCAATATATTGAGCCAACCAACGGAAACCTTCACCGTAACCTTGTCGTTTTAACACTGAACACATAAATAGTTCAAGTGGACGACCGGGTAAATCACCTCTAGGAACTTTGCCCTAAAACAAACAAAATGAAGTTCATAGATCAACGACTCTATCTTTACACAAAGGAGACAACATCAGGAGTGGGATAGATTGTAGAGGTTGCCCTGGACGGGCTACACTTCGACCATAAGGTCCATTGTGATGCTTAAGGATGTGAGTGGAGTGGAAGGAATTTTTGTGTATAGACTAGGAATTGGTAGGATATGCGGCTGCTGCAGCCGACTATGATAAGAACTATGCCGATATTCATCTGGAGATCGTGAAGGAAACTGCAGAAAACCTTCACAAACATAGCCGGTTACTTCGTTCTTGTCTATACGCCGACAGTTTAAGTCAATTAACCACCCCCTTTTTTTTTCTCTTAATAATATTGGACCGAGCGACCAGTGTAATAAGCGAACCTACGTCAAAACAGAATGTCTACCTCCTCTGCCCTGTCCCCCTTAAAATTACAATAAATAATATATATATATATATATATATATATACCTTTCCAGTTGTTTGACCATACAATGAGAAATAATTTCGAAGTTCATCTTCAGAAGCTGCACCTGGTTTATCTATTTTATTACCCAATATTAGTACCGGACAATTAGATAATGTCTCATCTGTTAATAGAGAATCTAATTCGGCTTTACTCTCTGGGAAACGGCCTCTATCGTGTGCATCTACTAAAAATACAATAGCATCTACAGCTGGGAAATAATCTTTCCATACTCTTCTGGCTTGTGTGTGACCACCCAAATCAAATGTGGTAAATCTCATATTTCCAATTGACAATTCTTCAGAGGCTGAACGGACACAAAGAGAAAAAATTTAGTTGTAGGAATGATTCGCAAAAAAAAAAAATAAAATAAACATTCAAGAATTAACATATTCGTACATGAATGAGGTCTTGGCCCCGTTCCCAGGGAAGATGAAATTCTTTCCCTTGGCAATTATCACGAGTTTCCTTTTCAGATTCATATATTCGTGGTAAATTGTCGCCGAATATATCGACCTGCTGAATGCAAGGGTTCACAATCTAAGGTAAGTTGACTGGACTCTACTCTCGACTCTACTCTTTTTTCGGATAGGATATCTTGCTTTTTGGTTGCTCTTCAAAATACTATGAGTTGGTATTTAGATAGATCAATTTGGCAGGCAGAGTTTTTGGAGCAACTAGACTGTCCAAAAGTATGAAGAAGATCTGGTTTATGATGCGTCTCCATGTCTTCTTTGGAGACAACTCAGTCAGTATGACAAAGACCTCTGTGTGGTATTTTACCAATGCTAATGTTAGAATTCTTCTCCCTCAAACATCCTTGCGTCTTTTTTTTTTGTTCCTAATGCGAACAAATCTTATAAAGAGCTTTTGTACCGCGACCAATTTGATCTATTGTACCTGGTTTCCTTCAAAGGTGTTGTACTAGGAGTCCTATTGTATGGATGTACGTTATAATATTTCTTGGCAAAACCTCATTGATTTCATCTGGCTGGAGATCTTTTCATCTCAAATGACAGTGCCTTTTAAGAGAGAGAGAGAGACAAAATCTGCAGAGATCATTCTCTGTGAGATTGGATTCTGTACAGATGTTTATTGAGTTTGCAGTGGGACCAATAAGAATCCTCAATTGGTTTTTTTGCCTAGTTGTAAAATCTCGAATGCTATTTTCCATCAGAAGCTTTTTATCAGAGCCATTACATGATCTTGGCCGTGAGTGATTTACTCAAGAACGGGTTAGACTCTTGTACCGTCCATTCTTATTATATTTTATTATTTACCTTTTGGCACTCCAAGAAACGGCTTCGGGTCGTTTAGTGGCTAGCACCTATTCTGTCTAATTCATCAGTCTTCTCGTTTCCATCTCGATTCCTGAATGTCCAGGTACCTACTTAGATTTTTCAGTGATTCGATACATTCTAGGACAACTTTGAAGTTTATTTCAAGTGAACTTAACGCATTAAAAGCGTGGTCTGCCGACGACTATCGAATACAATATTTATGATTCTGATCTTTGACTTGACTGATATAGATATTCGTACTTGGTAGCAGAGTAAAGTCCTGATCCTACTGGCCAAGATACAATTGCGGCGCCAAGACCAACCTAATATACGACCCCATGTATGTTTTCTTGTTTTTAGTAAATGAAAAGAAGTAAAATGTATTAGTAGTGGAACTCTTACTAGGATGCAACGTTGGAACATGCTGTGCAAGGCGATCATCTTTAAGCATATGTAATAAAGTTGTTTTTCCTGCATTGTCCAATCCAAGAAACAGGAGTTTACCTGATTTCTTCCATAGACCTGTACAACAAACCATGCAAACATTGAAATTAATCCAAAAATCACTTACAATAATCGTCTGGATATTCTAAGGGTATAATAAATCCGTCTTCGACAAGTAATTCTAACAAAGTGGCTTTTCCTGATTGATTTAAACCCAAAATAACATAACGACCTGCTGTTTTACGAGTGACACCTAATTGCAATATTAGAAAGTCTTTAGATTCGTTTTTTAATTAGCACATTAATTAGTTTATTAATTTCAGTTAATTGAATCTCTATGTTATTGACTTGTTTGGCTGTTCACACGTTAGCGTGATAATATTTATCACACAAAAACAAGCTATTGTATGTAATGACGTTCTTGAAATCGGCCGTAACAATTTTAATAAGAATCACGTTATGAGGATTTTTTGAGCCTACTAATCGACTTGTTAGGGGTCTCATCTTAGGGAAAATTAGATTTAGCAGACCAACATCGGACCAATCTATATCTATACTAATATATAAAGATATAAAATTTGATTGTTTGTTTGTTCCAGGTAATCTCTGGAAGTACTGAACCGATTCTAAAAATTCGTTCATTGTTAGGAAGCTACATTATTCCCGAATGACATAGGCTATACAAAAATTTTGTTTTATGCATCCGGCAGATTATTAGAACTATCCCGTTTTGGCGAGGAATTACAAAGTCTGCAAGTGGGAAATCGAATTTTTGTTCAATAGATTGTGACGTTTTATCACATAATACGATTGAATACATTAAATATTCACGGAATATTAAGGAAATTAATTACAAAATATATAAAATAATTCATATAAGGACATTGTGAAATGCAATTTGAAAATTATAATTTTAAATTAGAATGTCCATATATGCAAATTACCTGCATAAGATTGAACACTTGCTAATAAAAAATGAAAAATTTAAGTAATAAACAAAGGTACAAATTCCACAATGAATTTTGAAACTGAATTTCTCAATACGCAATAATTTTCACCAAAAAAAAAAAGAAATTTGAATTGTTTACATACCTAAATAACCTAACACACCAGTGAACCAGTCCCAAATAAACATGACTTGAATTTGGAAATTTAATTAGAACTCTAAAACAAAATAAAAGGATTCGTTGAGATATCAGCAGAACACTAAGAACAAAAATAACCTTGATCAGTAATAATAATAATTTCGAGTACACGCGTATGGTAAATGACTCAGCTGTTTCTGAGATCTGAATCAGAACAATGATTTACAAATGAAAATTACACCACATATATCATCACTCCCGAGGATTTTCTATTTAAATGATGAATCTATTTTTAATTAAGACAAAATCAAAAAAAAAGTTTCGTCTCTGTGTTCATAATCAAACCTGTCTGTCTGTGGTTAGGTTTTACTAAATTGATCGTTTCAATCGTTTTTTGTATTAAATTTAAATTAAATATTTAATTGAATTATTTCAATCAATTCACACATACATTTTATAAAATAATAAATAAATATTCACAGAAAATAACTGGGTAATAAGTAACACTTTTTGTATTTGTCAGACTATTTGGGTCTGGATTCTATTTATGAAGAACGTCACATCGGTTACAGTTGGCAGATGATGTCACAGTTTCCTAGTTCCGGTGTCTCGATCAAATCGAATATTGTGTGATTTTTCGATATTTATATTCCATAAAATCAATTAAAATTTCTTTAAAACACTTTTATTCGTCGAAACAAACAAATTTTCATATATTTATGGCGTTTTTTTTCATGAAAATCAAATAAAAATTTTATATATTGAGTTTATAAATGTATGCGCGCGCATATGTCATTTTCAAGCAGTACAACACGACTGTGTTTTCAAAATCAAAGAATAAAAATATTTGAATTTACTTTTATATTAAATATATTTTGCCATTATACTTATGAGTGTTGATTTTAATATATTTGTAAATATTTGTAATCCGATTATTATTTAACAATGCCTAGATATTCGATTTGTAAAAATCAATATTTTTCACAATATCTATTAATGCTATATCGACGCGGTAAATTTAAATAATTCGTTTTTGGAAACATCAATGTCGGGTCAATTACCACGCAGTACACAGTATGGTAAAAAGATACGATTATCAAATAATAATAATCTTGTTTTGCCGAATGTTAATGCAACATTCGAGAATGGATTAAGTCCATATTTAGGACATCCAGTTGTTATTGATGATCCGAATTTTTATAATAGTCGAAAAAATGTTGATGATAATAGTTTTCAAATAGAGTCTAGTAGTATTTCGTCGTTAAGTGATATTGAATCGTGGGATACGGGATCAACCAGTTCCGCGTCATGGTTTGATGAATTCGATCAAGTTGCTACCCAACAGATTAATAAGGAATTGAAGGATATTGAGAGTGTTTTATATGATGAAGCAGACGCTTCTATTCTAAGGGCGGATTTTCATGAAGAATGTCAAGAGTGGAAAGATGCTTTTCCTCATTTACGGTAAGCTTTTTGTACGTAAGGTAAGATTTCATTTACAGTAAGCGCGGTTCTTATGCAAGGCTTGCAAGGAGTGATGTGTTGCAGTAGGCAACCGTTGCTGTGTGGTGCAACAGTGGTTCGTTTGTATGGTCCATCCGAGCAATATAATTTAGTGTGCGATGTGTCCAACCTCGGGTAGCCTTGAACTAGAAGAGTATGACCACATTTGCCATACGTGGTTACGCCATTTGTGACATGGCCATATTTTATATTTATGCAGTCCGACTTTGAAAGAGTATAGAATGTCTGATTGAATATTTTGACCTCCAAGCAAAGATCCTAGTGAAATGTGATCTAATGATAGAAGTCGGTAAAAAGTCCTTTGCATCTTATTTATCGCCATAGACTTTATATTGAGAGAAATAAATGTTATACTATATACAGGAATTGATTACAGGATAACGGGAATTGGTGTTAAACATTCCCCATTACAATCAACATCATCAAAACGAAAAGGAAAAGATGTCGATGAAACAAAATCATTCTCTGTTATATCAAAAACCAGTCCAGTATTTTACGGTAATCCGAAATCGTATCACAGTACGAAATCGGATAAAATTCCAATTAAAATGCATAGTCAAATCATTGAAATGGAATCATTTTTACGTATCTCACCAATCTCATTCTACGATGCAACCGATAAACAACATCAACAGACGTCGGCAGCTTCGATTGTACGCTCAGAGATAACATCATCCAAATGGCGTCGCAATACCAGTCCAGAATTCTCATCGCTTCCATACATTCCACCGCACAATAATAACAATGTTCGATATAATTCTATATCGTCGTCAAGTAGTCGAGATCATCCGGTAAATCGTCAAATGCTGGAACCATTGATTGGACGAAAATCACATTTGCAACGCTCAATCAAAAGTGGGAAAAGTGATCTGCCGTTCTATCAAACGTTACCGCTACGGACAAAACCATTGATTCTACCGCCAATCGATCAATTGTCAATTACAAAGGAGAGCTCTAATAATTTCCGGTCGATTTCAGCTACACCAAGGAATTCAATGTTCTATCAGAGTGCTGCAGGTTTCGTTGAGAATAATAATGCAGCGTACAGGAAATTTGGAACAAAATGTACACAAATTGTTGAGCAACAACAGCAACCGCCGAATAATAATAAATCAGCATATCGAAATAATACGAAAGATGTCGATCAGTCGAAGTCGAATGTTGTAAAACCTAAATCGAATTATAAATAGTTTATTATTTATGTTTATTTCATATTCATGGTAGGTAGGTAGGTACTCGTCGGTCGACGCCATTGTTTATTATTTATTTAAAATGTAAATATATTTTTAATATAAAAAAAAAACAGAATTACTTATTGAATTTAAATTTATTTCTACCCGACAACGATAAAGCCCCAAACAGAAGGGTTATGTTTTTAGCAGTCTTTGTATGTTTGTATTTATATGTATGGTCCACCTAAAGTAGCGCCTAAACTGCTTGTCCAATTTTGATGAAAGAAGTGTCGTTAACCTCGTCGATCCGAGTGTCATAGGCTGTATGACGTCATATTAAATTGAAAACCGCGAATACGCTAAGCAACAAACAAAAATTTCACCAATGTCGAGATTTGTATTAAATGAATAGTTTTATTTCACAGAATCTTAAATATACTAAAAAGTCTTAAATAAAAAAGTTTAAAAAACTAAAATCCGACTACGAAAAAAAATTGACAAGTCTTGTAAATATTTCTCGTAGTCGAAGGCCTTCGACTACGAGAAATATTTACAAGGCTCTTCAAACTTGTTTCGTAGTCGTGTTATAGTTTTCTAAACATTTCTATTTAAGACTTTTTAGTATTTGGTTGAAATATTCCTGGGATGTTAAATTTGGTGATAAATAAAAGCCAACTATAAATTGCACCCATATTTTTAAATTGTTTTTTGTAAACTAGCGTCTAATTATTTCCATTGTTAGTATGGTTGCCTTTCGGTTATATTATACCAACGGAAGCGACTAGCGTTTACTTACTTTGGCATTTAAGTAATATGTCTGAAGATTGATACCATTTTACCCCATCCTTAGATGTGTACGATTTTTCATATCAGGCATTTGATGTCAAAAAATGGTGCAAATATATTCATAAAATCGTTTGTGGCTTCGTATTTTTTGAGAAAAATTAATTTAATTTTTTCTTGTTTGGAATGTCAGTAGATGGCGCTGGTATTTGCTTTTAATGCCATCTAGTGTTGTAACCGGTAACTATGCACTCCAGTGCCTAAAATGTAACAGAGCCATTAGCGACTGCCAAAACAAACAAAAATTGAATCGAATTTTTAATCTAATAATAATTAATCTATTATTTATCGGTTGAGTGATTAAAACATGGAGACTACTATGCCTAGTCCCCATGGATTAAAACATAAATAATTTTGAGAAATTTTAAACTTCAACCATAACTCATAAATAAAATCAGAACTCAATAAATAATTAACAACTTTATAGTTTAATTGTTTTATTTACATATCTATTATATTTGGACCTCTATTCATTATTTTTTCGCATACTTTTTTCTCATATATAGAACTAAACTGCTTCGAGCGCCAAATGTTTTATTACAATCTTCACATGAAAATGGTTTTCGCCATCTAATGGTATAAATTATTCAGCTGGTTTGTTACCCCAATACAGAATAAGAATGTTATGTGTCAAAGATTGGATTTTTGTGTACCTGAAAATTTTAGAACCTATCATGACCACTAGATGACAATAGCTGTTCAATGTCGGTATTTAGTGCCATAACCAGCACAACCAACTGTATTCTTTGGCCATCTAGTGTTCAGGATAGGTGCTAAAATTTTCAGGTAAACAAAAATCGAACTTATCTTTGACACATAGTTATTCTTTTATTCTGTAGTGGGGTAACAAACCAGCTGAAATAATTTATACCATTAGATGACGCCACAATTGCATTGCAAAGTATATGTCATAGAGTAAAATGTTACTCTATGGTCTCTACTGCAAGGCGCTCCATTCAAAAAGTTTACATGTGAATCTGCGAAAGGAAAATGGGGTAACAAAACAGAACAAAAGCGTTTTTTTAAACTTGTCATAGAAATGTTTGTATTTTTTTTAGTATACATTATCATATATACTTTTTTATATACAATGTTTTGCATTTTTTTTTGTTTTAACAATCATTTAACATCAACAACAATATTTTTATTTTTAATTGCCCAGTGCAATATCAATTTTTAGCCAATAATTTGTTTGTTTTTTGTTTTTTTCTTTTTTAAATATTAAATTTAGAGCAAATATATTCAGTGTATTCTCACTGTGATGTAGAAAATTTGTATAACTTTTATTTAACATTATACTAATTATACTTTTTTTTTGTTTATATTTAAAAGCTGTGCTCAAATATATATGTCATTGTTCTTGTGTGATTTTTGTTCATAAATTATTGTTCTTGGACTTAAGGGAAGGGGGGGGGGAGATGAATCAGGCAAATTATCCTTCAAGAAATAGTTCGTTGTTTGTCATATTTGTGAAAGATAAATTGATTCTAACAAGTCGGTCCAAACCATAATTTTTAGGTTATATTATCAATTGTTAATTGGCATTTTTAAGAGGTTATGGGCACAAACCAAATAAATACTTGTTTATTTTGATTTAAGTTAGGTTTAAAATGAATAAAGAATAGTCATAAGTACACGATTAGAAGAACTATCTTACATGCTCAGTGGCAAGTATGGAAGAGAAGAAAAACTGCGAAAAGTAAAATATGTTTATCTGCTCATATAGTCAAGCTCTTAAGGCAAAATATATTTACCATCAAGTCATTGAGAATAACTATCCAGGATAAAGGATGTCACATTACTCTGGGTTTCGGGATAATATGACATAGATAATAACGAGACTGCAGATAAACACCCCCGGCTAGGATTGGGTTTGTCATATTGGGTTTTTAAATGAAGGGATAATAAACAGCAAGCCAATTGGGATTTCGACTCAGTACAATAGGATTATGAAACATATATCCCCCATGACAATAAAGACTAGTCCAATGTGACCGAACAGCGAAAAGTACGAGGTCATGTCCTATATTATATTAGCGCAATGTTCATGAAGAACACCAATGAAATGCGCCACTTTCGATGCTATCAAAAGACTTTGACTTTCCCCTTACTAGTATTACAAATCGATAATAACGTCGATTTTAACAAAAATATAAATTTTTGAAAGTTTCCGTAAGGCGTTTAAAAATAAATAATTTTCGTTAATTGAGGTTGCTAATTTCAAACGATGTCAAAAGAAATCCTTCGTTGATTTCGTTAACATTTTAATGGCAATCACCTCTAATATAAAAAGAGCCCGATCAAGGAGAGTCATAACAGGGAAATCATTAATAAGAATCCTTATGCCGGCAGTACACACTTGGTGAGATATATGTAAGGCGAGGAGCCGCTAGTGGAGATGTGTACACTCTCGCCGTGTTCTACTATTGAGGTTAATGGGTACAATTAAATGGTTTGTTAGTTGAATATTTAAAAATGGCGGTTGAAAGTTGAATTGAATGTAGACGAGATTGTCCAGAGGGAGCTCGCATTCGCCACTCGATTCCTTTTACTCCTGTCAAAAAAACGACTTTTAATGGAGCGTTGACGAGGCAGACCACGCGTTGTGAGTACATTTTCGTGCTCGTTATGTCTCGTCGAGAGTGTACTGCCGGCATTAGAGAAACATCCGCTTTTTTTTATATAAAAAAATACAAAAACAAAAAGAATCATTTAAGATTAAAAAAATGATTTCCCTCTTATAGTTTACGAAAACTGTGTATATGAATCCATAAACAAGAATTTATTTTTTAGTTTTTTTTTTGGGAATTATATTTGAGCACATATGCACAGCAGTGAACGACATTTAGTGAATAAGTTGTTACATTGTCAGAATTCTATTTAAAATGAGCACTTCGTTTTTTTTTCTTATAAATAGAAAATTTATAACAGATTTGTGGTGTGATCACATTTGATAATAATATGTTATATTTATAAATATGTACACGAAACTAATGAACGAACGAAAAAAAACAACAACTGTGTAACAAGATGAGAGCAGTGGTGAGTACCATTTTTATTTTTATCCATTTGCTATCAACTACAAAAAAATGATATTTGGCACTATTTTTAATTTATTATACAATAATACTTTCTTTTTTCTGTTTGCTAAATATTTGGTTCTGTTTTGTTATGATTTTAAATTCTTTATTTATCTGGCACTCATTTTTATAATAGGGTCACAAAATTTCATTTCATTTGTAAAATGTACAGCGAAGCGAAGCTTTTCGATCGTTTTCTTTGGTGAGAGTTATAACTACGCGTTTAAATGTCTGTCATATTGTATTTGACATTTTGGGTTGCGTTCATGAATAACCGAAACTGTTCATAAAACAAAATGAAGGAACACATGTACATTAATCACACAAAAATTTATGATACTTTTGACAAAATTTATAAAAGATTAAAATAGAAAAAACCACTGGGCGAGCGTATTTCATTCAAGTAACACTTTTGGGTTAATTTTTTTCTGACTCACTAACATGTTAATATGTCAACTGTTTTAGGTTTTATGAACGCAACCATTTCGTATGCATTTTCATTCTATAACAAAAGGGTAATAGTCATTCCGTTGTCCTAACTCTCATTAAAGGGATTCTACTGAGTGTAAAGCCCATTATACAATGAAAAGAATAAGGTATAAGATATAAGAAATACGGAATAAGAAATAGCACAGCGACCAAAACACAATGGGCGATAGGCTACAATATTCAACCAATCACAGCGGTTGAATGTCTGCTGCTCGTATGTGCACGAATGTCAAAAACATCGAAAGAATCGATTGCGCATAACATTGCCAGCCAAACTTGTGATTGGCTGGGAATAAGATATAAGGAACAGATAGACACCTTGAAAGTGTCTCAGATACATTCTTAACCATATTCTGAGGCAGGTAATCACTTCAATCGTTTTAAGTTGAATGTTAAAAGTGCTATTGAATGTGCGACGTGACCGTGAAGTGATCATAGAATTATAAAAGTATAATAATTTACATTCTTACGGAAATATTAAACTCTTCTCTATGAATTTTATTACTTAAGGTGTGAATGAGATTTAACTTCTATAAATAGTAGGTAAATCACGAATGAGTAGGTAAATCACGAAAGTTTTCAATCGCAATAGTTGATATAACAGAAATTACATTGCTGATCACACGATGAAAATCACTTGAAAGTTATCAATCGCATGATTTTAAACAGCTATAATTCGCTTCTCATTTAATATTTCTTTCTTTGTCAACAGCGTCAGTCATTATACCAATCACAAGAATGGAAATATCATACATACGCAAACACTACACTTAAATATAACATTGCATGAAAACTTGCTTCAAATAGAATCCGTTTATATTTTTGATATAGCGAAAAACTAACATACAAAAATCATACTGCGCTTGCTCAGTAAAACAATCGATAGAAAACTTTCGTATCGTAACTTTCAACTGTACAAACAAACAGCCTAATCATATATCCGTCTCATATTGAGAGAGAGAGATCTATTGTTTTTTAGATTGTAATTATAAATGAAATGAAATTTGAAATGATTTGGGTAAATTGACAAATCCGATATAAATTTTACAATTTTCTGTTTGTTTGGTGTGTAATTAATAATGACTAAATTATCTTTTAAAAATAAATCAAATCCTGAAGTTTAATATCACCTTCTTCTCTATATAAATGATAGTTAAATTAATATATTCTTCATTTTTTTTTTTTTTTTTTAAATATTTATATATATAATAATCAGATTGTATTTAACTTATTTTCAAATATAATTATAAATGTACAACCTTAATCTTAAATTAATTTTTATATATCTAATTAAAAATAAATTATATATTATAAAATAAAATTCAACTTTAATAGTTTAGTTAAATAATTTTAAGTAGGTTATAAAACCATCTGTCATCTGCACATAAGTATAATACTCTTTTATATAGATTGGATTTTCATTGGCTACGATGTGACCGCCATTATCGTCGCGCCTGCGCATATCGAATGACAACCTATACAGTTATAAGTGTGGCATAATAATCTGTTTCACCATTATATTTAATGGTTATCTTAAGAGGTTCTTGGTTAGTAATTAAGGTACAAGTGAAGAATTTTAAATTAATAAAATGTGGAATTTTGGGTTTATAAAAATGTCCAGTCGAAATATGAAATTTCAAATAACCAATAATTTTAAAAAATTTTCAATTTTTTAGGTTAGTGGATCGTAATTTTTTACAGTTGATTTGTGCCTGATCCATTCGGTTACGGAAAAAATGCTTAGAACAAAAGTTGTTAGTATTTGTATAATAAACAAGTTTTATTTGAACTATTTTTTGGAAAATCGAATGGATTCAGAATTACAAATCAACTGTCAAAATTTGGATAAATGTTCGTGCCACACTTGAGTAGTCTTTTATGGGCTTTGTAAATGTTATTATTTATCTAAACTATTACGATAAATGAACAAATAATATAGAAAATTGTACATTTATACTTAAATATAAATTTTTTTAAATATAAATTTAATGATTTTTTTTCGTTTTAACAAGACACACAGGTGAGTTTGTGGTGATTGTTCACACGCCCCAAATAGGAGCGCGGTATAATTAAATATTAATTATATATATTTTTTATTTTATTTTAAAATAATATTTTGGAAAAAAAAAAAAGGAAATATAGCGGGCGATTTTGCTTCGGCACGTTGCATGTTTTTTTTTCTTAATAGTAGTTTTTTTTTTTTTTTTTTAAAATTTTGTTTTATTTTTAATAATAGTTTTTATGTTTTTCTAGTAAGTATATAATATACACATTCAAAAATTTGTTGCACGCAAATGAAAAGCTCGATCATCAATTTTTACGGCACACTTTTTTCGTTTACATGATTTGTTTTAGTTAAATTTTTAATTTTTGTTTTTTTTAATAACGACGTTTTTCTTTTTTCAGCCAAAAATATTTTTCAATTTATTTAAATTATTATTATTATTTTTTTTAAGGTTTGATATAGTTTTTTATCATTAACTAATTTTTATTAACAGTTTTTCCATATTGGATTATCTAAATTGTTTTTTTTTTGTTGACAGCTGTAAGTTTTTTTTTGTGCATTCTAATAAATACAGACTTTTTCCAAAAAATTTTCTCTTAAATTTAAGTGATTTTTTTTTTTTAAATTTGAATTTGATGGCAGTTTTTTTTTTTAGTGCATTACTTAAAAGTTTTACCCTTGATATTTCTAGTTTGAAAAAATAATCTGCTGTTTTTGGTTTTTGCTATGTACAAATTATGCTGCTATTTAGAAGCTAGTTTGTTATTTATTTAGAAAAAGAAGATCTATGACGATTCTAGAAATGTCACACAGCAAAGTGAAATTTCTTTAGTTTTTTTTATAATGTGTTTGAGATATCTGCGGTCCGGTTATGTTGGCTAGTTGAAGCGATTAGTTTTATAAGCAGTTACGACAATTTTTACTATCTAATTAAATTTTAAATGAATTTCTCTTTCATAATTGGTTGATGTAAATGTTTTGATTAAAACCCCAAGACCTTCCTTTGTGTGGTATACACTCACTGTCAGAATAGCGAATAGCGAATATTATTGCCAATTTCGGTCGCTAGATGTACCACTGCTATGAGGTAAATGAGACATGATAATTCATGCGGTAGAATCATAGACGTTTAATGAGGCATCAAGGTCACTAGTCACGAAAAAGAAACATCAGAGAAGCTTCTTTTGGAGACATTTTGTATTCAGGCTTTGAGAGTGTTATACGTGTCTTCAGTGTCAGACCATTCATACGGTTAGCGTGGCATTTTCCCCTCGAGTTAGCCTACATGGTCCCCGAGGCTAAACTGCACGCAAAATATTTCATACACGAAGAAGAAAGAAGAGCCGAAATAGATCAGCGAAGATGGTTTAGATAGTAGCGAGATCGCTACATACCTCCCAGGGTTCATGTCTCTTCTCGGGCGCCAAAATGTAGGAGGTTGGATGAATATAAATGAATCCAATAACTAAAAATCCTAAAAATAAATAAATAAAAGACACGACAAAGATTTAGTTGATCTTTATTCAAATGAAATATGTAGAAAATGTCATAATGAGTTTGTTGATAGTTACTTAGGTAATAAACATAAATAATTACCGTAATAACTGGGGGAGTAGGCAGTGTAAACGTAAAGGTTTCTAAATAAAGAAAGTATATTTAATTTTAGTTAAGGCATAACGTCTTTCTCTACTGGCTCAAGAAATTCTATACTTGAGTCGAGTATCCTAAACAGAGACTCGAATCTTATCAAAAATAAGGAAGATGAAATTTGTCCTCTTTTAAAAAGAAAGTTATATGACTGAGCTTCAGTTATAACTAATTGGAACTTTTTATATGAAAAGTTCTTCTACTATCAATTAGTTTGGCAGCGGCGAGCCCATATTGTCATAATACCACCCATTAAGCGCCTTATGTCCAGCCTGACGCTGTGTGCTTTGCATATGATTTACGTGTTTGTATAAAATCTGCCAGCATCACAAATGGCACACTGTTTAGTGATATCTGAAGACAACAGAACTGTCCCTAGTTTTTGACGTATTCTTTAGGATAATTTTACAAACACAAATATTTTGAACATTAACGCTAAAATTGGTTGACCTAATACGATGAATAGTGAATTATATACACTCTACACAATATGAAATACGAATCATATTAGTGTGATTGTGAAGTACTCCCCCCCGAAAACGACAGCTAGTGTTTTTACTTCATATTTCAGTGGTACCATCTGACATTAGCTTTTGCATGCAACTCCCCTATTATGGTTGGATTTTTAAACAGATTGTAGTTGAAATCAATCACTACACACCACGAAAGCGATTGTTTTTTAAAGGTGTTTGTAATTTGTATAGGTCGATACTAAATAGAAATTCCACTTTCCAAGAGCTATATTAAGTGCAAAAATTTGTGAAAAATATTTTGTTAATAAAAATAGTTAATGAAAATATTTGCTTGTTTAAAATTTAATTGTTTTTTTTTTTTTTTTTAATTTTAATTTTTACAAAATTTGCATAATTGTCCGTTTTTTTTTTTTTTTAAATATTTTAGTTTTAGAAAAAAAAAGTTCACACATTTCGGTGTAAGAAAATTTGTTTAAAAAAAATTTTTAATCACTCAACAACAAAAATTTTTTGATGTTTTTTTTTTTTTTTTAAATCTAATTTTTTTTATACATTTCGCGGTTAAACGATTTTCTTTTTGACATATTCATCGTGTAGTCACCCTCAGACGAACCTTTGGTATTAAATATATTTTTTTGAAAAACTTGCCATCCAACATTTCAGGGACGGGATATATTACATATTGTACAGCAAAAAATATGTGCATTATAATAAATGTGGTTATGTTTTTTTTTTAAATATAAATTTTCACAAAATTCACAGTCTATATAAATATATAATTATATATCTTTATATATATCTTTGTCTTTTAATTACCAAAAATATAAATTTTATGTTCATTTTTATAAAAATACTTTTTTTTTTTTTATAATTTATTTTTAAAATACGTTTTATAATTTTTGATTACCAATTTTTTAAGAAGTTTTTTTTTTGTCAACAGAAAAAAGTAGTTTTTAAATTTGTTTCGCGATTATAATACGCGTTTTTTTTTTGCTCCTTTATTTATTAACTGTATTTAAGAAACTGTGAATTTGGAAATTAAAATGTGTTCTGTGTTTGCGTGTGCAGAAAAAACAAATCATAAAACAAAATTTGAAAAAAAAACAACAAATTAATAATTTGCAAACTAAAATATCTGTTTTTTTTAGGCCCATAATATAATTTATCAATTCCCATTTGATCAAGTTGAATGAATCTTACAATTGGCATTGTCACATATAATAGCATTTTCTTTTGACTGTCCTCATGTGCACTACTGGGAGCACTCTATGCATAAAATGTATGTTCGATTGACTGTTATAGATTGCTTGCACTGAGTTTTTTGTTTTTGATTGACGATAGAGAGCACTCCTAGTGTGCTCCATCTTGCTCTGACTAATAAGGTCAGAGCAAGATGGAGTGCAATATGTCGTCGAAAAACCTACGAATGTTGACATTGTTGGAACTATTATCATCGTCAAACAGTTCTGATGATGAAGACGCTTTAAATATAATTACAATTACAAATTGCATCATGTGCATATGATTACCTGCTTCGTTAATAATAGTACAAAGTGTCATCAGTGCCATCATATGCAATTTTATTTCCATTTTTACTTAATAATATTTATTTTACGCACACGGACATATTTAGAAAGCAAAGAATATGTACAGTGCTGATAGTGCTGCCTCTACAATCTGATCAGTAATCCAAAACAACAGCTAAAATGTACCTAAAGTATTTGACACTGACAGTTAACCTAAGAATAAATGATCATAAACACGTTCGATTGAAAAAAATGGCCGCATATATCTGGAGCAAGAACTGAGGTCGAGCATGACATCATCACAGAGTAACGAGCACGCTTCTTTGTGCTTCAAAAGAAAACGCCATTATTAGTTTCATAGAGAATGTAGAGTAAACAAAAAAGTGATAGAGAAGAAAGGCGTTTCTTTTGAATATGTCCGAACAAGATTAGCCCACTCTCAATGTAGAATGAACAAAATTGTTCTGATAATGTGAAGTTTTGGAGATAAAGTTGGCATGTTTTATTGAATTAACTTGAACTGGGATTATTTTGTTTATAGGACTGTTCCACTTGGTATAGAAATGAGGAACATTTTCAGCAAATTGGAAGATCATTTGAAAACAGTCATTAAGTTTCTTAGGTAACTGTGCTTAAACGATAACGATTGAAATATTGTTTCAATACGTTCACGTCGCTTCGCTTGCAAAGTCCATACGAAAGATGTGAGAATTGTTTTTAAAGCGTTGTTGTTGTATTTTTGGTGTTTCTATGGATTTAACGAAGGTGTATAATAAATGAATGGGAGCATTCATAAAACGTTTGATCCTTGAATTGATAGCTTGGAGGGTGGGGGAAACATAATATGAAATGAAGTGGACACCCTGATAAACAATAAACAGTAATGCATAAAACTTAAACAACTAATAATTAATAAAATAATTACAATAAATGAATTAAAATAATGATTAGAATAAAAAGGTTATATATATATATAATTGGAATGGTGGATGGGTCAAAGGTATATATTTTTATATTCAGATCAGCATTTAGATCTAAATATAGGAGTAAGGTCCATCAGTGAGGGCGCTACACAACAACAGTCAAGAATTATCATCTTTGTTGGTGCCACCGCCGCCAGTCCCACTTCCTTGACCTCCAGTACCGGTACGACTTCGTGGGGGTTTATATTCTAATCCTGGATCGAATTGCATTAATACGAAAACCTAATTCAGAAAAAAAATTATTATCAATTCAATTTTGATTTTGATTATTTTTATCTAGAGTCAGAGCTCGTTTAGAAGGCTAATTTATATCCTTAATATTTTATTATTTGTGAAATTCCATTTAGGTTACGTACGACCAAGTACGAGAGTGCTGGCGTATACTATACAGATAAATGTCACTATACAGATAAGAAAAAATTAACTCGCCAACCAGGAATCGAACCTCGGACGTCTGGATATCTTGTCCAGCTTAAGTTGGATCCTAATTAGCCTTCTATTAGACTGTTTTTAGCTTGAATGCTAATATGGTAACAGACCTGATCAGTTGGTAATAATGAAAAATCATCTGGTGGATTTGTAATCACATAACGTTTACTACTTGCATCACATGAGGAACTTGTATCACGAAACCTGTATAAGCCAATGCACAGCATGCCGTATGTTTTTAATGCCGCTACAAACAAATCACCATATTTGCCAGCTTCACCAAATTGGGCCAACGGACCATCATACAATGATATTTGTCCAACACGACATCGATCTCGATTTGATAAACTATCTGATGTACTGAAAAATCCAATATTATTTTGGTTCTTATTAAACGTCAATACAAATTTTCTCTGAATTGTATAAGGTGGAATAAACTTCTGCATTTGGGTCGTGATCTAAAGCCTATTTGTTAACTGCAACCGTCGAAAATTACATCGAATTTAAATGGAATAAAGCAAAAAAAAATCAATTTGGACAAAGACAGTGAGAAGTAAACTGGCAATACTGTTTTATTTCGAACAAAAACATGGAAGTAAATCAATGCTTAAGATTTTTTTTCGCAGCAAGGGTGCGACATTCCTGAGAATCACACGAGACACACAGTCTGAAAAATATCTGTCGATGAGATAAATACCTGTATCCACCTCGAAGACCTGCACCTTCTGCTAATATTAATTCCAATTCTGGTGTTGCACCTCCCGTAATTAACGATCGAATTAATGTTAAAGCATTTTGATTGAAATACGTCTAGAAAAAAAACAAACAAGATACTCATATGAATAATTAAAATTCTAAAAGTCTGTGTGATTATGATGGACTGGAATTACCGTTGACATAAGCGAATCCAAAACACTAACTGCAAAAGCTGTACCACAAGCGAAAGGCTGGGTCAAATATAGTTCAGTATCTGGATCATCGTCATCATCTTGGTCCAAAAATTGAACATTACTATCATTGACCAACTCTGAAATACACAATAAAATAATGGGACAATAGGAATAAAACTAACTTTTTAACGGGTTATATAACTTTCTTGTGCCTACCTGTAATCATTGGTACATTCGCCCCATATACAGAACCTCTTCTCTGTAATACAATAGGACTGCCAGCAGGTAAAAGATTATCTTGCTCGCCACCACTTTGACCACTTAGTACACCTATCGTATCATCGAAGGTCATTGCTTTTATATTTAAAGATGCTAAAATTGCTTCCTTGTCCGCTAATGTTGCATCGTCGTTGCTAGGTACTTTTGCCGATAATATACAACACATGTCACATAAATTAACATTCACAGCACGTAAATCAGCTCTACTTAACGGTGAACCCTTGAAGACATTGCATTTGGTATTTAATCAAAAATAGTACTTATATCAAAAATAAAACGAATGTCCATAAAATACGTACGCAACAAAGAGGGGTGGTGTTGCTTTCAAGTGTTGGACTGGGTCTAAAGGGCTCGGGTGATGATATGACCAGTCCGACACTGGTGTCTAGTGCTCTACTATGTGATTAGAAAGAAGATAGGCTTATTACCTAGCTGGGTGTCGTAGTAAGCCTATTGAAACCAATTGATTGAAATCAATTCAATTCAACACTTTCTCGTCAACGAAAATGTGACGAGCTGTGACAAAAGAAATGTGGAATCGTAACGTATTTGAATGGACATTCCACGACAGATAAAAATCTACAACTTACATTTAAAACAGATATCTTTGGTAAATTTTGTAACATTTTCCATTCTCTTCGAATATAATCTACAGAACCTACGATAACTACATGTTTTAATTCATGATAATGAAAATTACTAGCCCGTAATGGCATAACAAGATTACGTAAACCTATGAGCGGTGAATCTGGGTCCGCAAATAAACAAACGACAACATGACCATTCAAAACAGTCATTGCCGCTTGATTTCGATCCTATAAAAAGTATTATTTCATTTATTAGTATCGTTAAAATTTGTCAGTAAATTTATGGTTAATATTTTTTGTGAGATGCTTAAAATGACTTCCATTTCATATCCTTGAATTAGTTATCATGAATCGAATGCTTTGTTTAGACAACGACATAAGTTGCAACACAAATGTCAGACAGAAATTTCGTTCACACTTAAACAGATTTTTGGTGTCTGGACACTATCTAGACACAAATGTATAAAAATGTGAATAGACACTTGGACACTCGGACACAAGGTGTTTACATAGCCGCTGATTCGACACTAATTATAGTGTCGCAATAAATATCACAAATAGAGACACCCGTGTGCACACATAGACACTTGGTGTATACACTAAATGTACGGTGTATAGTGCCCTAGTCTAAATGAACCTTAAAAAGCAAAAGGCAAGTTTGATTTGATGTTTAATGATGTTGACAACTCGTTCTACAGCATACGAAAGAACTTGTACATAGTTATAATTCTACAAACTCCTGGTCTCCTTCCATTATTTATAAAAATAAGATTATTTAACACCCAAGTCAACACTCAAGTCAAATTAAACACCCCCAATAAGAAATAAAATAGACTTACTAATATACAGTCTTCTAAATTTCTAGCAGGGCTCCAATGAAACATGCCTGTGCTATCATATTTCATTTCAGTCTTCTCAAAATCAAAATCTTTGGCCTGATCGTCAGCTAGACCAATTGGCAGTGCAACACCATTGTTATTGGTGTTTGGACCGCTAGTACGACTTGTAGGCCTATGAAAATTATTGTATATTTGCACAAAAACAATACACTCAATTAATTGACTTAAAAACAATTAACCAAAAAAATTAGAATTTATTTAAACGGATTGTTTTACTAATCAAAAATGAAATCACTAAACATCATATTCTAATTAAAAAATAAAATTATATATATATATTTATTATTTTATATAACTAAGTTATATGAAACAAAAAAATTGCTAATGCTCAATTAATTAATTCATATTTTTAGCATGAATAAAAATTATCTAGCAAAATTTTACTATTGCAAAAAACGTTTACACTAATAGAAAAACGCATCAATAAAATAGGGAGACGAGTGTAAGCTAAATTTGTACACATTTTGAAAAAGAATGTTTCGCCATGATTTGAGACATAAATTTTGTTTGATTATAGACAAATTTTTTGAGCAACATTGATTAATTCATAAACACTCCTCTATGGTTTAAGTATAATTGGACTGTTCATAAATAAAACGTGCACAAAACGGGGAATAATAGAGGGGCAAATATAGAGGGAACGAATGCTTTTTAAAAAAAAATTGCATGACGTTAAAACGAAAATCTTTACACAATGACAATCTTAGATGGAACCACTGACAAAACTAAAATATACTCGAAATTTTTAGCAAGGATTCCTCAAGGTATGTAGATAGACTATTGAATATGAGATGGTCTGTTCAATAGATTTTTGTGTTTTGGCCAAAACTGGAGACCATTGTTTATTTTTGATTAAGATACAAACTGTAGTTAGAAAAATACCGACTATAGACTTCTGGATCAAAAAACGGCAACCACACGAAGATCTTCTTCTATTGAATTGTCTATCTATGGACCATGGATTGTTAATAAAATTAATTTTGGATTTTTAATATAGAAGAACGTTTTTTATGAACAGCCTTATTAAACATCATTTGATTGTGAAATACCATTTTAGAACACTGCAGTCTAAGGACTACTTAAAAAAAACAAATATTGATTAAAAAGCATTTCAACATGAGCCTACTTAACATCGATAATTTCAACTTGTTATGAATTCGATACTTCGACAAAAATAAAATGTCTCGTCGGAGAAAATAAACATTATGATGAAAAAAAAATTTTCATTGAATCCATTGAAATGTTCCTCAAAAGATGGTGAAACGAACGAAATATATTCGAAAGGCAAATTTTAAATTCTTTCATTTCTTCTCCAATAAATAAATATTTACATGCGCCATGCATATTGTGCGCAAGTTCCATAGAAAAAAACATATTTCAAAAAAGTTCTTAAAATTTTGATTTGATTAAAGATTCAGGCCAACATCTATTTCGAAACATGCGAAAAGTTTTGGTAAAGATAAATATTCTGATTGATTTTTTTGCAAACAAAGTGTTTTATAAATGTCATGCCTGTCAAATATCGAATTCGGGAAACTCAAATCAAGAATTCGGGATATCAATTTGAACAATACAAAAAAAACATACACAGAATTATTAAAGATTTTTTTCAAAACAGTAATTCATTAAATTTCCAAAAAAATTCAATAATGTTTTTTTTTTCAAAGTGTTCTCGTAAAAAAAAAAACTAAACAAAAAAAAACAACGAAAAATCAAAAAAGCAATAATCAAAAAAATAAATGTTGAAATAATTTTCAATAAGCTGTTTCAGGAGGAATTGTTTTAATAATTATTGAAAAAAAGAAAGGTTATGATAACGGTCGACAATTAACGAATCAATCAACGTAAACTCCCGAAATGACTTTGACATTTTATCATAACCTATAATAAACATCAATTCGACATGAAACACGCCATGTATTTATTTCGAAATGTGATTAGTGTTGGAATGATGCTCTCCTAACAGCCAATATAATCATTTGTTGTAACAAAAATGAAAAATATAAATAAAATTGAATTATTCACATTGAAGAAAAAAAAAATTCACTGAATTTTAAGTGTTTCAATTTGTACAAATGTCGTGCTTTATCAAAAAGAAAATGAGATTTTTTATAAATCGAGATTTTTAACTAACTCTTCTATTGTTTTGTTTTGAAGAGAAAATAGAAAAACAAAAAAATACAAAAAAAAAATATTCAAATGTCAATGAAATTATGTACAAATGTGTTTATTCACATGTGAATATTTTGTTGTAAGTTTAGGCGAGTCTAGGGAAGTCTAGGGAAGCTATAAGCCTTTGCTCTGGGGCTAGGTGAAGTAACTAAAGCAAATCGTCGTATTTTGGATTTGAAACTATTTACTTAAGAATTGAAAACGTGATCAAGTAAAAATAAACGAAAGCGATCAAATTTATTTTAAATGTTAAGTGTGTATTGAAATCAGGTATGGAGGCGGGATCAATGATCTCTCTAATAGAGTCAGATTTACATTGCTGGGATATGCAATAAAAACAGTGAATCGAACGTTTCGTAAAAAAGGAAAGAAAACTAGACAATTGAGAAAAACCCGAGACAAACAAGTTCCAAGCCACAAAAGCCACAAAAAACTATTGACATCCAATCATTTTGGAATAATAATGCATTATGGAATAAACGGTAATGTTCTCAACAGTGAATTTGAATTATTTAATGCAAACGTTTTTACAAACGTTTGAAAATTCAAATATTGGACTAGAAATTATCGGCCTAAGAGGTCCGATCTATCTCTGCACAGCAGCAGAAAATATTTCATAGTTTGGACAAAGAAGGAAGTCGGAATACCCTTCATAGACCCATAACCAATTTTAGGAATTCCATAGACAGCATGTAAACAAGGATTCATCACAAGCATCTGTACACAATAGGACTCAATAAATGTTTTATTACGTGCAGACTATTTGGCAAAGATGGGAAACATCCAATCACATTATTTTTAACTGCGAATCTCTCGCATACAGTAAATACAAGGTATTCGGTGCATCTCACCTCGAATGTATGAACCTTCAGGAAAACCTGATAAGCTAGCTCCTGGCTATTGTCAAGATATGGGAGAAGCAAATTTCGTCAGACTGAAGTAGAACGGGGAGCACAATGGACCATAAGGTCGAAGTGCAACACTTTTATATACCCCAAGATATATCAATCTATCATCTTGGGCTTGTAGTAAGAAAATCGAGACTTGAATAGTAGCAGACACTACGTTTAGTGAACTTTGTGCACTGAGCAATTGATAATATACCAAACCAAATACAAAATAAAACGACTTAATCTCTAGTTTGTTTTTAGCCACATCGGCGCTGTGATTCGAATAGACTTCGCCCCAATAGGATTAAAAATCAAAATTTATACAAAATCGTTGTTCATTTTATGTGTTTTGTACAATTAATAAATTTAGAAAAAAACGATAAAAAAAAAAAAATGTAAACAGCATATGAAAATATTTGATAGTGCTAATTGAACTAAAAAATCAAAAATTGAATTTGTATGTTAGTTAAACAAAATGAACACGTAACAAATGGTACAACCACCGTAGCTCAATCTTATTGTTTATGGTACAAAAAAAACAACAACCTTTTAGTTATATTTAGATCTAGATACAGCTATTTTAGTTTTTAATCGCTAGTGAATATTTAGTTTAATCAAAATATAGTTAAACTACAACAACTAAATTCTATTGGATAAATTAAATACAAAGTTAAATATCACTACTTGAACTTAATCTATGAAAAAAAATGTTCAATTCAAGTTAAACATCAAAATTCAATACGAATTGATTCTCAAAAATGCGCGCGATCAAGTCAGATGATTTTTTTCATAGATTAAGATGAGAATTTAATAAAGATTGAGCTCGGTGAAAAATTATAGCGAGCGTTGATATAGCAAGAGACAGAATAATAATAATAATAATAATATTATCTTAAACAGTGACAGATATATAAAGAACAAGAGTTTAGTGTTTTAGTAAGTTACAGCTGAAGCGTACATGAGTTTTTTGACTTCATAGGCAAGGTGGTATCCCGCGTATGTGCTGCCCGTATCTTGCTCCGGTGGCCTGCAAGCACATTAAACCACAAACCTCACACTATACACGCTAACATAAAGAGAAAAAAAAAACCACCAAAAAAATAGTTTCCCCCCCACAAAATATTCCCCCAAAAATTAATCAAATATCCCCTGTACTTTTGACAAAACAACAAATTAAAATCACTTTTCCTTAAGTTTCGGGGCAGGACACACAGACATATATGAAAAAAAAACAACATTAACCAAGAAAATGAAATGAAATCAAATGTCTCATCATCGAAGAAAAAGTAATTTTAAAAGTGTTCGATATTTTCGAGATATCGTTCATCCTTTTTTTTATTTTTAAAACATTGAAAGCAAAAGTTATAACAGTTATTAAAAACAAGAAAAAAACGGGGGGAACAAAAAATATAGAGAGGTATTTTCATTTCAATTTTCAAAAACAATTTCACTACAACACCCATAGAACTTGAAGGAAATGTGCTTTGCTTTTGGATTAATATTTGTACAGGAAACATTAATACACCCCAGATAATGTAAACGGTAAAATGCCAAAATTGTTAATGACAGGGCTATATTTAAGTACCAAAAATGTCCGGTTTTGTTTTAAAAAGAATGATCGTTTTTATGAGTATATACATGGTGTAACACAACAAGCGCATTATTTTTAAAATACTACTATTCTAGGTCACGCCCATATGTGACGATCATTCCTTTTTAGTAGATAGCAATATTTAATGTGTATTAAGTATGCAGTAAACGATATGTGTTACACCGTGTATATTAAGTAACTCTTAGCCTTCAAGTTTGTAAATGAAACACAAATTGTTACTTTAAACGTGAGTTTTAACCAAACGATCATTCTTTTGAACCACAAAACCACCGTACTATGTAAACATTTAAAAAAATAAATAAATTTTCACAAATTTCACAAAAACAAAAAAGAACCAAAAAAAAAGAAAATTGTATGTGTCAAATTGGTCAAATGTGTGTTGTGAATTGTGTTTTTGAATAGATAAAATATTTTTGTTGACTAAAAATTTTGTAATAATTTATGAGGCAGCCTAAAATTAATTTTAAATTGCATATTTTGTATCTTAATATTTTTTTGTATTAATTTGAAAAAAGAATAGAAAATTTGCAAAATAAAATATATATTATGGTGGTTAATAAAATAGTGAAAACTGTCGCCATAATCACAATAGAATATAAAATTAGCAAAAAATTGTTAAAACAAACGTAAAAACAAAAAAATTAGGTACGAATTATATAATATATATATAGATAGGCAACAAAGCTGTTTGGAAAAATTAAAAGCAAAACATAATTAAAAACAAATAATGTTTCATTGAATTAACACAATTGTTTGGTTTGTTTCTTTTACAGAAATTCCGATGTATTTGATTTTCCGATCACCAGGAAATTGAAATATTTTCAAAAAAAAAAAAAAATAAAAAAATAAAATATATATTTCAACTATATTTTTCAGCCAAAGAGATTTTATAGCGAAAATATTATGTAGAAACAAAAAAATTAGATTAAAAGAGATGCATTATTTCATAATATTGAGTTGATCAAAAATCATACAATGAAATCATAAATAAATGTGTATTAAAGCTTTTTTTCATTAAAAAAAGTTGTGTATTATATTTAAAAAATAAAATAATAAAAATTAATAAGTTTTTTCAAATATTTTGAATATATTATATATATTAAAAAAATATCATAATCATGCATGTGCACCAAGTGCACCGCCAAAAGGGCGTTAATGTGACAGAAATATGTGTTAAATGTGAATTATAAAAAAACATTTATCAAAAACATATTTTTTTATAAAAAAAAAAATATTTAGTTTATTTTCTGTTTCGTAAAGCTCAATATTTATGCATTTTTCGTCGATTATTATTTTTATGTTCGATACTACTTAAGTCTTAAAGTGCAACATGTATACATCTACCAATATTTTTGCATGAAATGTTAGTGCATGAAGATGTACATGTGTTTCACATGTTCATTATGAATACATGTTCGTCATGTATACATGTTCAGCATGTATACATGTTCACCATGTATACATGTTCACCATGTATACATGTTCATCATGTATACATGTTCATCATGTATACATGTTCATCATGTATATTATGCTCATCATGTGTACATGTTCATCATGTATACTTGGTCATCATATATACATGTTCATAATGTATACATGTTTATGTACGTCATGTATACATGCTCATCATGTGTACATTTTCATCATGTATACATGTTCATCATGCATACTTGTTAATAATGTATACATGTTCATCATGTATACATGTTCATCATATGTTCATGTTCACTATGTACATGTTCACCATATCCAACATGTATACATGAACATGCATACATGTTGGATATGGTGAAAATATGCATGGTAAACATGAATACAAGATGGACATGTGCGTCATATAAACATGTTCATCATGCATACGTGTTTATCATGTATATAAGTATACATGCAAAACATATATAAATGTCTACATGTTTACAAGCTGATCATGTATAATAGATGTACATATTCATATGCATCAAGACTTAGATGAGTTGTAATACATGTATAATGTATATATGTTTACATGTAAACATGTACATATTATATAAATGTTTACATGTAAACATATATACATGTACAAGTGTACACATTAAATAAACTAAATTCAATGCAATCGAATGCTAAATACATTTAGTTATGGTATGTAAACAGAAAATAATTTGAAAAATGCATAGAATTTTTGAGTTATTAAAATGAACAAGTGGGAGTGGGGGCGTATAATATATTTTTAAATTAATTTTGTACTCTTCTGTTTTGATTGATATTTTTGATTCAAAAATGTAATCACTAAAATAATTTTAAGTTGATTATGAAATGAAATTTAAGTAATAAATAAGAAAAACAAAATAAACATACCTTGAATTGTATCCTGGTGACACAACATCTCGATTCACATTCGGTTTCACTTTATTCACCTGTTTCGTTGAATTTAATTGTAGATGGCCTGTGGAGGGAATTGCATTGTTTCGGTGATTTCGATGAACTAGTAAAAAAATCACAATGCGATCAAATGCTTTATTCGATTTTAATCTTCATGGTGTTATGATTTTATACATTTATTACAACATTGACACTAGATGGTATAGCTTTTTTTACTTGAAGCTTTAGTGATTTTACTTGAAGCAGCGATTCCACAGTTTCTGGTAAGGAGTGAGCAGGAGTACATTCTCATGGCGTATCTATGAGAAATAAGGGGTTTTTAACTATACTCAAAGTATTAGGTTCCCTTTGAATTTAAATCCCGGGTAAGATGTACCATTGTACTCTGGGCCGCCACTGCCTATCTAAGTGGTTTGTAGAAATGTAGTTAACGTTCGTTGCAAAATGTTTTCTTGTTGATTGGTGTATAGAAATTCTGGAGAATTGATTTGAAAGTGGAACATTTATTTGGAAATATAGGAAGATGATTAACAGATGATAGCAATGCACAGCAATGCACAAAAATATGTTATATGGACAAGAAGAAGTCAATTCAAATTTTGTTTGGAGCTGTGCAACCAAAATGTGCCAACTCGTGGACGCATAACATTTTTTTTTTTGTAGAATCGTATCAGTTATCATCTGCTAAAGTTTACTGCAGAAGCACATTGATCTTTTTACCATATAATACCTAAAAAGCGTACATAAGCGTAGGTAGTAGGTATTTGAAGTGTTTATATATATATATTCTATCAATGTGTTGACAAATATTTAAAGCAAATTGATTTTCTCCTTTCTACGAAAGGCACATAGTAAGTGATCGCATTGTTATTACTCATAGCATGCGTACATCGATTTATATATAAGTTCATTATAATCGACTGGGTCAGCGGATTATATGCATACTGATGCCGTACGTACAGTTGAAGTCCGCATCCCAACGGAAATGAACCATCAGTGAATTGGTAAAAACATAGGAAATAGTACCAATATCAAAGTGATGCGATGGATTTCATAATCCATCGCTTAATCCATTGCTTCGGTATATTTTCCCAGTGATCACGGTGTTTAACATTCATCCACATGTTGAATATCTGTTTACATGCTGTCTTTGGAATTCCTAAAATAGTCTCTGGACCTACGAAAGGTATTCCGACTTCCTTCTTTTTCTAAGGTATCTGATTTTTCATTTCCGTCGAAATCACTGTGGCAGCTGGTATCCAGAGATCAATTTAACATTGTTCCTTTTTACCAGCTCCAATAGTTCCTCTAGACAATCCCTCTGACTACCTGTGAGGTGACTTCAGTTCAAAGAGTATAATGAAATTATATAATTGTACATGAAAAAAATAAAAAACTATTTTAAGAACTTACTGTTGCTTTCTTCGCGATCCCTTGTGATGTCACCTAAAGAAATCATACACAAAAATATATATTAGTAAAATTTCGATTTAAAGTCATTTGTCGGTTTTGTCGTCTTGATAATTTGATATATGCACGCATTATTACAGCGTGTAAAAATACAATATTGATTATATACACTTGAGCCAGGTTGAGAGCCATTCATGCATCACATATGTTAGTTAATTTGCATATGACAACAATTTAAAAATAAATAAAAACATTTATTCTTTATTAATAAATATAATATATGTAAATATTTAATATTTGTTATTTTAATCATGCGCATAACCTCATTAAAAGATTCATTTTAAATAATATACACACAGAGACGCTCACAGAAAATATGGCAACATTGTCTGTTTGTTACTCTTTTTAATAAATAGATGGCGTTGTTGTAGATTTGTAAATTTGACTACAAACGTTTTCCATAATTCCATTAATGTCACGACAATCACATTTATTATGTTGTAATTTTTATGTATTTACCATAAATTATATTTTTGACGTTTTGACGTAAACTGTCTGATAACTGATGGAAAACTGTCAGTTAAGTATAAAGTTTATATGTGTGAAACATATAGAAGTTGGAGAGATCATTTATGTCAACAATGTTGATGAACTTTAATGTGTGTGTGTATATTATTTAAAAGATCTCTAAAATCAATAGTTTCTATTTTAGTAAATTAATTTCGATTGTATATTAATTAAATAATATAAATCTACATATTCCATTTCATCAATTAATTAATTTTCATAAATTCAAGCAAACATATAATCGTCAATATATTGAATGGCTGAATTGATCATGTTTATAGGTTAGATTAGAGGTTTGTTTTTTTTTAAATCATAAAAGTCATAATGTGCAGTCAGAATAATTTTTTACAACAAGGATCCAAAACAGTCATTTCGAAAAAAAATTTGTACACATTGAGGTAAATAACACTCAATACAATAGTTGAGATATGGTAAAGTTATTAGTGCCATAAATTATTGTGAATAGAACTACTCTCTAAGTTTACGGTGGTTTTTGATTGGATTGTTTTCAGTGCTTTATTTTTTCAAGAAAAAAACATGTGAATTGAACGAAAAAAGTTCATAAAAGAAACGAAAAAAAAGTATATACTGTTGGACATGAAAAAAGTGAAAATGTGTACCTCTCACTTGCACCTTCTTGGTCAACTCTGGTGTGTAAGTAGGAGGGAATTGATGGTCATCTGCAAATACAATCACAATATTCATACACTAAAATTACAGTACTAAAAATTGCAGAAAACCGCGTTTTTTTAAAAAATTTTTGTAAATTAATAAATAGATTGTTTTTTTTTTTTTGTTTAATACTAAAAAAAGTTCAGTAGTCATTTTTTACTTTCTGTTTTTGAGAAAATATTCTTGAACATGTGATTTGAGGAATATCACACGTGATTTGAATGATAATGACTACTAAATTTCATTTAATCTAACCTTAAAATACAGTAGCCAATTTATCAACAAGCTTTGTTACATGCGTGCTAAGAGAAAATACATGCATTAGTAGGTTAGTATTAAAAATATGAAAGTAAACGTACTACATGCTGTTACTAGACTACAACACATGCGCACTACTACTGATTATTTGTCTACGATTGGGTGAATTTGTTTGAATATGTCAATGAAAGAAGAATAAATTTTTAAGGCGAAAGTTCAAATAAGAAATGATTTTAAAATAATAATAAAATGATGTGATTTCTTTCTTTTTTTTTTTACAATAATTATTTAAAAAATAATAAATAAATATTTTCATAAAACTAAATAAATAAAAATATATCACAGAAATAAAAAATAAGAAGTGTTTGATTGTGACATTTGATTGTGATAAAATATTTATTTCTGGTGGCGTTTGTGACGTGTAAAAATGTGCCTAAATAAGTATTTTTGTTGAAATTATTGTGTGGAAAAATTATAAAATAAATATTTTGATCCAGTTTTTTAAGGTTTGTTTTTTGTTTGTTTGTTTTGCAGACGATGAAACAGAACTTACTTGCATAAATGTAGTCATCACCTATTTAATGACCCACACAAAATCCATAGACATGAGAGAGAAAATACGTTCCCAAAATTTGAGTAGTAGTGAAGTTGCACACATTCAAGAGACAGAGATAGATGAATATTTAAAAAAGAAAAACAGAGTATTTATGTAATTGTGATTTATGGTAATTATTTTTGTGAGTGTTTTTTTTTTAAGAAATGTGTAAATATTTTGTAAGTGTGTTGTAGTTTTTGGGAGGGAGAAATAACGTGTTCGATTCATTGATTTTGAATTTTGATCTTGATAATATACAAATAATTCACAAAAGTACAACATTTAATAAATATATCCATGAAAAATATGAAGGAAAAGGCATAAAAACTTTTTTTTATAAGGTTTTTGTTTTTTTTAAACAAGGGAATATAATTCACAAACAAAGGATAAACTTGTTAACACTCACATTTGCTAATGCCTAAAAATATATTTATATGTATGTATATATATATATATATATATATAATATATATAAATATGGAAAAATATATCAACCTAGAAATATACCTAGAAAAAATACTATAACCTGGCTCGAAAAATTTTCGACATTGAATATAATTTATAAAAACACGCAACGCACATAAAATATATATATATATTAAAAAATTACAAATGTGCTGTTTCCAAAAAAAATTTTGTACTATATACAAGAATAAAAATTAAATTTTTTTTAACGATTCATTTTTTTGTTTTTAATTATGTGTTTTTAAAAAATTTTTTTTTTTTTTTGAATTTTTGATCTTGCTACGTGTGGATTTGAAAATACATACTTGCTCGGCCGACCATTTGAACGGCACGGACGCCTTTCCTGAAGGTAGCCACTGTGATGCGCATGACATAACAGAGAGAGATAGATATTGATTGTTAGTCGCTGTTCATTTTGTAAATTTGTGTATCATCAACCGACTAGGATTAAAAATTATTAATAATAATTTTTATTTGTATTTATTTTTGCTAAAATAATTTACTTGCTAATTTATGTGGAGAGAGAAGAACTTTATTTTAATTGGTTCAATATAAATGCTATTTTTGGCCATTTTGAATATATGTAGAGATTTTTATCCGGCTCGAAGGACTAGTTAGAGAAGTTGTATTTGCGTGTTATAGCTTAAGTAGTGTAGGATTATTGTTTTATAGGCATTTTATGGTTTGGAATTTAAAAGCAAGTAAACTATTTTATCACAATTCCTAGCAATTCTAGTAAAAATAATTTTTTTTTGTTATAATGTAAAATATATAATGTTAGCCTGGAAATTACTATGTTAAAACCAACATATGACTACTGATCAACCCTGGGCATTTATAATCAACCTTGAAGGAAGGACACACTCGAAAGAAATTAGAGAAGACATGACATAGAATGAAAGGATTTTGAAAAGAAGAATAGTGATGTATTGAGAGATAGTGAGATAAGCAATAATATGTTTTTTTTTTTTAATTAGCCTGAGATGGAGCAGGTTACAGCATCTAAAATCTAAACTCTATACAAACTAAGAAACATTATCTGTTGACAAGGATTTTGGAACATGTTGTTTATCTGTTTTTTTTTTTTGGGAACGCATTCTAATTAATTCTTGGTGAATATTGCGGGTGTAACTATTTGGTGTTAAATTAAAATATTAAACAAAATAATAATTTTTGTGGGGTGGTTAAAAAACTAATTTATTTAGTTTTAAAAAATAAAAAATTTAGTTGTTTTGTTAGCACATCAAATTTTGTATGGCTGCGCAAGCGTATTGGTAGTATTATTTATTTTAATGCTGGTTGTTGATTTTTTTTTAAACTTTGACAAAAGCTGCTTTGAAATTAATTGAATATGTTAATGGAATAAAAATGGAATGGTCAATAATAATAATAATTAAAACTAAGACCATGAACCACTAAGCTAATCCAATGACTAATAATTAGCCCACAAATAAAATAAATAAATGTTTGAGAAATTAAAGGAATAACATAAAAAGTAATTCTATGGTTCATGGAAGCTAAAAATAAATACAGTAAAAAACCATTTTCTAATATTAGGTTTATTGTCTCTGGATCAAGCTGTCTGTATATTTTTCCATACAAAACAATACCCTTACCAAGATCAGCCAATTGAGTGACTAGTCAAGTATCTCGACCAAAAACATATTTTCGGAAGTCAATTTTTTAACATTTAACTCAGGACTTACATAAAGACTTTTACTCGGTTCGAAGAATCATTTAATTTTAATTCAAATGTGAATAAAATAGATTTTTATCCGACTCGAAGGACCATTAAATTTTTTTTATTTAAGTAGAAATAAAAAGACTGTTATCCGGTTCGAAGGACCATTGAATTATTATAATAAAATAGGGATAAAATTAGAAAATGGTTTAAATATCGCATAAAAAGATTACTAATAAAATAAAAGTGAAAAAATAAACAAAAATTTTGAATAATGGATTTGATTTGATATTAAAGGTACAATAGTATATGAGTTATGGGTAGCTCGTACCCTCAAGGTATCGTTGGGAAGTGGAATTGTTTTGTCCCTGTTTCACCATGCCAGACTGCATCATCATCATGCCGACATCTGAAAACAAATTTGATAAAAACAAAAAGAAAGGGATTCCTATAGATTGCATTCCATAAGGATTGACGAATGAACACAACAAAAAAACATCATATCTCTGATCTGCAATTTGTTTTTGTGTTTTGTTTTTTGGTTTTAAAATCACCAAACCCATATAATTATTATCTTCTTATCTTTGTAGCAAAACAAAGGCCCAGGGTTTATTCAGGTTTGTTTTTTTCTCTCACTAAATTGTAAAATAATTAAAAAATATTTTTTTTGTTTAGAGATGAATTAAATTCATGATATTTATAAACTATTCAAGTCCTTTAGTGTGAGTACATTTTTTTATCCCGATATCCTGCTCAGACACTTTAGTGTAGGTATTCTACATTGTCCTAAAGTATCCTGCCCAAGAGTAGTAGACTGCGTTTTAAAGCTTTTATTTACACTCTTTTTGTGGATAAATTTTATACACTAAAAATTGTTTAGCTTATAAATATCAGTGATTAACGATGAAGCATCGTTTGTGTAAATATTCGAACACTATCATAAGAATATCTTCTTATAAAAGTGTATTAATGTTGACACATACGGTGCCTCATAAGTATTTTAATATGTATATAGTGTGTCAATAGTGTATAAAATTGTGTAAACCTAAAATAATATTGAGCTGTATAATAATATAATTTTTTTTTTTTTTAATTTTTAAATTAATTTTTAGTTTTTTTTTTTTTTTACAATTATTTTAAAAACATTTTCCATATTTTTTAATTTTAAAACATGTGGAATAAATTAGTAATAATAATAAGAATAATATACTTGTAAAATTAAAAAAAGGTGTAAAATAATAAAAGAAATTAAATATATATATAATGAAAATGTAATATTGCCATATTATAAAAAAGTATATCATGCACGATAATAATTATAATATTGTAAGAAATATTTTTAATATATAAAAAATTGTGCAAATATTAATAAATATAATATATAATGAAAAAAATTATGTGTGTATAATATAATATATAATATAATATTTATATAATATCATTCCGGAAAAAACTTCAAGCAATTATTTTTAATATTAAGAAGAATTTGTATTAAAATATATTGTTTAGAATAAAAAATTCATTTAAAAAAAAATTAATATTAATTTTCTTGCTTTCTCTTTTACTTTTGAACTTATTCTGTCAATAGTAAAGTTCCAAGGTATCGATCGTGTCAGGTAACTAGATTGCGTTTCTAATTTAAAATACAATAATACGGTTTGCTTCAATTATCAAGGGTTGTTATATCAAAGAAAATATTTGCTCTTCTTTTTAAGTTTATAGCTAATTTGCATTTTCAAACTAGGTTTTTTTTTTTTATATGCTCAGAGTAAGTAATTTGAGTGATCATTGTATTTGCTTACAAATTTTTGGATGGGTTATTTTATAAAAAAGTACATAGAAAATTATATCTAGTTTTAGACTCAAGGTCAAAAAGTGGTTATGTTTTCTAAACATACTTTGGTTTGGGGTTAAACTGTTCAGGTAGAGAGATCAGATTGGTTAAGGAACGAAAAGATCTATTGTGACATTCGCCAAAAAGATCTATGTGCTGATATTCGCCTATTCATGCGATCTAAAAGATCTATGGTGATATTCGCCTCTAATAAGATTCACAAACCAGGTCTAAGCTCTAGACATTATCCAGGATTTTATCTGGATTATTTTTCCCCACGTTTGGTTAACTGCCTCATAGCTGCAAAGTAGATGGCCAGCTGACTGTCGCAATATATCAGAAGTGACAAGTATCACTCTCGGCCTTGATCGAAGTGATACTACGGTGTGGAGACAGAAGTTCGGTAATGATCTTAATGTCTGGTCTACAAAGTGGTAAGGGTATTTTAATCTTGAGCATTCGGTTCTACATCTCGTAAGTTTACTTTTATCTTAAGTTAACGCTACTATTTATCTCCTATCTTCGTGCTTTTAAAGTTAAACTGCTGTAACCGAGAGATTCGCAGTTAAAGATCCTCCTCCTCGCTGCACAGGCTGCTTTAGTAGGTGGTAATGCCCGGCATCTATGCTTTAGTAGGTGGTAATGCCTGGTGATGAATGCGGTAACCTTCCGCGGTTGTATCCTGTTCAGGTTGAGCACATCGAGAGTCAGCCTCTTGAATGCATTCCAAAACAGTATTTTCCCGAGTTTTGGTTGCGGTATATTTTCCCCGTGATCACGGTGTTTAACATGCATCCACTCGTTGATCACTTCTTTTCATTCTTTCTTTGGGAGGCCTAAAATAGGTTCTGGGCCTATGAAGGGAATTCTTACTCCCTTCTATGCTAAGGTATCTGCTTTTTCGAAGTATCTAAGAGGTATCTTGTTTGTAGTTAGACAGCTGTTGCTACGAAGGAAATTGTCCGAATTAAAGAGTTTAAGATCTCATAAAATAATTGATAGCCGAAAGAGTGTAACATAAAATTCATACTAATAGCTTGGCTGGTAAGAGTGTCGACTTGAAGAAAGGAAGGTTCACGGTTCGAATCGCGGTGAGTGCATTTACCCATTTTTGTTAAAAGCTGATAAAATGGTACCATCCAAAAATTTTGATACGGCACTCAAATTAATCTTTGACCGTATAAAAATTTTACTGTAATTGATCCAAAACATACTAATGAACTATAAAAGGATTTATGAAATCTAAATTTTATGCAAAAAAAAAAGGTTGTGTCATTGACTTTTAGTAAAACTGTAGGAGGCAATAATATACTTTACCAAAATTGTTCAGAATATAGTTCAATTCATTAAATGATTTTTGTTGTTGTCTTTGAAGTTAGAACTCTACATATTTGGCATAACAAAAACTTTATGTGTGTTTCTTTCCAAAAAAAAATAAAAGTGTGTTTCTTATTTGAAAAAAAATCATAATCATACTTTCCAAAAGGTCATCATTTCAAAAATAAGGGAATGAAATTAATGCAATAAAGAACTCTCTGGTCAATACAAAATACCGTATCGAATGATTACACTAATTTCAAAAATTAAAACAAACGGGCAAAATATTTTGTATATATTTATAAGAGAAAGATAGACCAAAATAAATAAAAAAATTAGATAAAGGTAATAAATCAAATATAGCGAGCGAATAAATTTAAATTGATCCAGCAGGCCAGATAGGATCTAGAAATATAAATCTTTCAACTCAACATTTCTATATTCTTTTTATTCACGTTTCTTTATCAAAAAATAATAATAATCATCATTTATCATTTAACTTCATTGGTATATATTGTGGCTTCCACGATTTATAGGTTTCCAAAATACTGTTCAGAAATATTGAAATATAAAGAATATAGAATTTGATTTGATTTTGAAGACAGTGAAAAGTTACCTAATTCAGGTGGCCAGTTAGTGCGTTGTTGGGCTCCCCCTACTACAAGCCACCCAAAAAATAAATAGTTAATATTTGTAAAAGGCTTATTTTACCAAAAAAAAAAAAAAAAAATGAAAAAAAATTAAATAAATAAATAATTGACCTGGATTCAAATAAATGATCATTATATCGAGCAATAGATCTGGTATACGAGTTTTTTACTTCTCTGATAAAAGTTTTTGGAGTGCACCCCATGTTGGGCTTGTAATTTACCAAGATACTCTGGTATATTCGACTTCAAACCTAATTTAATAAGAATGATTAATAGATCAAGCGAGATCTAGCCACAAGTACACTAAAATCTCAAGAAAACTCGCTAAAAAATCGCATACCAAATCCTTGCACGATTGTAGTACATAGACGGTGGACTTAAAAATAAATAATGAAAAAAAGAAAATTTTTGTAGGGCATAGGAAAGGAAAATCAATGTTCCCACCAATAAACACAAACACAGCATAAAAAACAAAATCAAAACTTGGAAATCCCAACAAAAATAAAAAATTAGAAACAAAAAGTTTTAAAGCATTTTCTGTTGTGGTTGGTTTTGTATTGAAAACTTTGTTTACAGAAGAATACAGAAAACATATTAGTAAGTTTGTTTTAAAGTCATTTTTGTTTAAGTTATTCGTTTTTTAAAGCTATGTACAAGCTCAAAAGTACCAATATTTGTCTTCAGAGGGGTGATGGGGGGGCTAATTGTGTGTGTTGCTTTCAGTTAGAAAATACTTTTAGTAAATCCGTCTCGATTTTTGCTATGTCTGTGATTATAAGAGTGTATTTCGATTCAAGAAATAACGTGTTTTATTATTTTTAAAACTAAAATAAATTAAAAAAAAAAATATTCGAATTAAGAAAAATGCTCGTCGTGCTTTTTCAAAAAACAAAAATTTTTTGAAAAATTGTGCACAATAATTTTAATATTTGATAAGAAAATCATGAAGTGTGATTTGTTTCAATATTAAAACGCTTTTTCCTAAAAAGATTTCTCTGATAAAACAAACTTCTGTATATAAAGTGTTTTCATATTAACACAAACGGTGCTTTATATAACCGATGAGGCACCGTTTGTACCAAAATTAAAGCTGTTTAATATTGAAATACAAATATTAAAAAAAATTCGTATTTACTAAACGTTGTTTTTTTTCTTTCATTTATTCAAATTTTCCGACCAAATTCCGAGAAGAAATTTTAAATAAAGAAAAGAAAAAATGAAGGAAAATTATTTTTATTTTGCAATGGCATGCGCATTGGAACAAATAAATAATTTAGAATCGTGAGAAATATATTTTTGAATAATAATAAAAAATTTTTAATATTTAAATCACTACTAATTAAAATATCTGTCCTTTTTTTTGGTTCGAATTCAGAGAAAACTATTTTTAATAAAAAAAAAGACGCAAAGTAGAGATATTAGAAATTCGAACAAGAAAAAATATTTGTATGCAAAATAGAGTGAGAGTGAGATCATTTTCAAATATATTTTCTTTGGAAAAATAAAAATCAAAGAAATTTGATTCATATAATAAACGAATTTTGATAGAAAAATATGTTGCAGTAACTCACAATTTTTGCATTTGCATTTTTTTATCAGCGTTTCATCTTTGATTTCATCGTGACACGCCTTACAATAAAACCATGCTCTAAATAATAAAAATTTTTGATTTAAACTTATACGAATATGTCTTGACCAATCATTAGAACAAGTTCATACTCTAACCACCCAAGTACGAATATCTATATCCGTCTCCGGTAAATATGCCTCGATATTTTAGGTTGAAGTGAATGCCATAAACAGATGTACCAATCGAGAACCTTCAGCGAAACTGCAAAGGTAGAATTATATATATTTTATCCGGTAGTCAGGCCGCACTTAACGCGTTAAAATCACCTGAAATAATCTCCAAAATTATCCTGGATTGTATCAGGATTCACTGAAAAATCTGCGTCATATCAAAATCACTATTGGCTGGGTGCTTGGACATTCAAGAATCGATGGAAATGAGAATGCTGATGAATTAGCAAGAACTGCTAGTGCTCCATTAAACGAGCCAGAACCGTTTCTTGGAGTGCCGAAAAGCACAATAAAATATAAGAATAGGCGGTACAAAAGTTAAACCGTTCTTGGGTACATTCATTACTCATGGCCAGGATCGTGCAAAGGCTCTAATCAAAATCATTCTATAGAAAAAGGCCTCCACGCATTTACAAATAGGAAAAAACCAATAGAGGAAAAAGACTGACTAGCCTTATTACTGGCCACTGAAATTTTAATAAACATCTGCACAAAATAAATCTCACAGAGAATGATCTCTGGAAATTTTGTCATGAAGAGGAGGACACCAGAATTCACATTCTGTGTGAATGCCAAAGTCTCTCTCTTTTTTCTCTCTCAAAAGACACTTCACTGATTTCTCCAACCAGATGAAATCAATAAAGTGTCGTCGAGGGATATGCTAACGTTTATCAAGACTACGAGGAGTCCTGAAACACCTTTGAAGGAAATGAGGTAAAATAGATCAAATTGGTCGCGGTGGTGCATAACCTCTTTATAAGACTTACTCTTGATTCGAATCTGCTCTAATGACTGATCAAACAACAATTTTTATAAAACAATTTTATAATTTTACCTTTTAACTTCATCCGCTGATTGTGCAATAAAAAACCCTTGTGTATTCGCCTGTATTTTTGCCCCACGTGGATTTATTGATATTTTTGAATCGTTACCTTCTTCACCGCCCTTCATTTCGATTGCCAGCAATAACAGTTTTAATTTTGTGAAGCATAACCTAAATTCGTGGGGAAAAACAAATTATGTAGATTAACAAGTACCAACAAACAGCAAATCATTTCAGCAAAATTGATCAAAACATACTTTCATTAAAAAGTGAAAATTTAAACTATGAACTAGTTGTTGAATTGTTTGTGGGAAAAAGTCAAATGTTTTCTCAAACATTTTCTACGAAAGCGGTGTTACGAATTATTTTCAAAACAAATCTATTTAAAAAAAACTATTTTTATTTAAAAAAATTTTACTAAATTATTTACTTTTTAGCATTAAACTTAATTATTTAACTAAATTTTTATTTAAAATTTTTAGCATCAAAAATTACATTATTTAAAATTTTAGCATTTAGAAACAATTTCACTATAAAATTGTTTTAATTTAATTATATTGTTTTACAATTTGCTTATTTAATGAAAGCGAAACATTCATTTGAAAATTATTTCCAACAATTTGTGGAAATAATTTGTGTTTTGGTGGAGCGATTTATCATTACAAATATTTTTGAACAAAGTGGTGGGTGGAGTGGCGGGAAACAAAGTGTTGCAAACTTTTTTTTTCGGTTGATGTGTTTGATTTGATATTACCGAAACAAAACAAAATATCAAGTTCAAATTTTTTGGGCGTATTCTTGATGTTGTTGTGAGTAAATCTTTTCACATAAATAAAATACCTAAAAAATCGAATCCAAGAAATAAATAAATTCCAGGAAATACTAGCATTAAAGTTTTTCGATTCATTGTTAGTATGGTGGGCTTTCGGTTATATTATACCAACGCAAGTGACTAGCCTTTACTTACTTTGACAGTTTAAGTAATATGTCTGAACATTGAACATATTCATTGAACCAATATGAAATGAAAAACTATTCATATCTTAAATGGGAATCGAACCCACGACTTCTGGCATTCTAGACTAATGCTTTGCCTCAGAGCTACCTGAGATGTTGTGGTAGTGAAATGTATGATTTACTTGATGTCGATGTATTATTAATTTGTTTATTTACTATTTACATATTTTTTAAATTCAAAGAGTTGGCAACACTTTGCAATGAAATGAAAGAAAATCCTGAATCAACAACTTTTTGTTTAATTTAAAAATACATTTTATTTACATTTTTCTTTGTTTTGTTGTTGTTGTTGTTGTTGTTTTTGTTGGGTACATTCGGGATTTAATTTCAATTTTTTATTTTACAAAATCAACAGAAGTATAAAAACAAAATGATGATACAATGCTTCTAGTAATGTTTTAGTGGATCGATATTTTTGTATCACAGGTGTGTTAAAAAGCATTTATTTGACACAGTAGCGTACACAAAAAAGACATTTTCATGCAATTCGGAAAGAACAAACAAAACAGAATTAGAAATAAAACCAAACTCACTAAAACCAAGTCATTCACAGAAAACTTCTATTTTCACTAGAAAACTCTAAAAATCTCAAAATATGTTTCGTTAAGTGTCTTTCTATAGGAGCGTTTACGGAGCACAAGGCCAAACATTGGAGTTCAATGGGTTTCACAATTCAAACTAATTAGCGGTGATATGCTGGCTGGGCAGGGTCGAGGGTTTATTTTTTCTATTTATATACAACGATTAATTTTTTGTACTTGCATTAGTAAGCATTTACTACGGATCAAACTTTACTTTGAAACAAATACAGAATTACATCCTTTTAAAAAAAAAAAAATAAAACTAAACAAAAATTTTTAACGAAAAATTATTGTGGAACTCGTCATAGATGGAGAGTACAACACATCAAAACCATTTTCCATTAATAATTTCATAATTTTAATAAAATATGAGGACTCTATTGTTTAAGTAATATACCGCGTGTTTCCGCATTTGATATTGGAAGGTATTAGAGTAGGCGGAACATTAAAGTAGGCGGGGACCATATACGTATATATGCACGTTTTATATTATTTTGAGAACTCTAGCACTTAGATATGCTCTCTGGATGATAAATTAGAAACTTGAGCTACTGGAAACTGATGTAACACACCCTACAGTCTACAAGTTTCGTGGTCGCACTCTGGTAAACAATTTTGTACACGCAACAAGATTTGTACACGCAGTACAACTGCTAATTAAACTGCAGGCATCTTTTAAAGCTTTGAGTCCTATTAAGTCAAAAGGAAATAAATATTGTTACAAATGTAACTTTATCTAAGATTGTAAGATAACTTTTCGCGGGGAATCCAAACCATTTAGTTCTGTTAATTCATTCTAGACGTTACGAGTTCTTGACCTTATTTGCGTTTTCAATTAGTAAATATGTTTTAAAAATTTCATTTTCAAATTATTCGCGGTCCATGTATTCTATTTTTAGGCAAAAAACTGAATTAGCGGCATATAGCTCGGGCGCTTTGATATTATTGTTTTGCTAAAAATGGTCTGAGTTAAACATTTCTAAGATATTATATTCAAAACATCGGGCGACGGCTGAAGACTAACAAAATTTGAAGTTCAAATGGGAAGTGCACCAATGTCCTCATATGTATGCACATTTCATGTTGGACTATAGAAGTTGCCAATTTGATAGAAAATTATGAAGTTATTCGATGATAAGCAGTTTGATGCGGTTGGATCTCGGACTATTTTAATTAATAAAATACTAACACACACAAAACTGTACAGAAAACCAATTAAAAAACATAAATTAACGGACAATTAAAAAAAACTGATCAATGCATCACCGAGAAATACCAGTTAATATTTTTGTATTTAATTGCGTGTGTTAGAAAAGGTTAATTAGGAAGGTTGTTATTGCTTACTCGCTGGCCTGAGGGAAGGACATCCCTGTGAATGAGGGAGATAATGTTTCTGTATACATCTCGCATCCTGTCCCTTGTAAATAGTCATTCTGCCACGCCTGCGTGTCGGGTGACTGAAAAATACAAGACAACAAAAACTGCTTGTATTTAAGGTTTACAACAACAAAAATTTATTTTTATTTATTCACACGTTTCAAAATCCGAATTACAGCCTGAAATTTTTAAAAGGCTGATTTATAGACAAAAAAGAAAAATGTTAATAAATTATCTGGAATCTATACGGCTTCATAATACTCGTTCTTGATCCCCTAATTCTAAAAAAAAATATTAGAAAACCTGGGAAAATTTTTACATATTATATTTTTTTCTTCGATATGTTCGATTTTTTTTTTCGTCTAGCAAGGGACGAGGGTTAAATTTCATTACAAAATAAAAATTTGTGTCCACAAGTGAATCAAATGAACGAAATAAAAAAATTAAATATGCCTTTAAACATTGAGTTAGCCAAAACACTGGTTGGAAAATCAAAAGTATCAAAAATTTGGGGAATATTTTTCGAATGACGTCATTTCTAAAGGTTAAGTTTTTCGATGACAATTTTTAATAAGTTGAACATTGTTTTGTCGTTGGAACGAAATCCAAATCAGGATTATTTTTTTAGTAAACAATGTTTATTCTAAAAGAACCTGTATTATGATTGAAATGGGAAATTGCAATATCTTATGTCTAATACTTTTTGATATATTTTTCACTCCGTTGGATATTGAATCTATTACACTAAATCTTTATGGTCCTTCGAACCGGATAAATCGACTAATTTTTTTCACAATCTGATACTTTCTACAATCCTTTTCAAAGCGAAGTCATTCGAAATTAGAATTAGAAAATAAAATTGCACAAAGCATAACTCAAAAGATAATTGATTTTAAAACTGAAAACAAAATCTTCTACAATATACTAACAAAAAAAAATAAAAATAAATTGTCATCTATGGGGTGGGGTATATTAAAGAGGTATTGAAAATGAAAAATGATAAAGGAAGACTTATCACATTTTCATCACATATTAAAAACCAAAATGAAAATTGAAGTGAAAATCACTAAGTGATATATAAATATATAACATTGATATAGCATTATGATGAATTCTCATCAAAGAGCCAACATCAAGCATTTAATAAAAAATAAAGAAGAGTTTCTTCCAAATTAAAAAACATTGACTGTATTAAAGCACATCAAAAAAGGTTTACAAGAAATTAAGAAAAAATATTAACTTTAATGGGAAAAATATGGTGTGAAACTCTCACAACACCTCTATATACAGATTACGAAAGTTTGACTTCATATTCTTCGAATAACCAGATTCGTGGGATAACCAGAATTTCATATTTTATAAATGATCTGTTTTAAATATATCAATATTACTATATACATGGTGTAACGTATAAATCGCATATTTAAAAAAACAAATTTTCTAACCCACTGCATGTAGAGCGCTGCAAAAATACGCAGGGCCTACATCACTGGTTCGATCTTTGTCTAGTACATACGAGACCCGCTTAGCAGAAGCCCATATGAAATGTGGAATACACGTAAGTTTATAAAAATGCGGTTACGCTGGTACACATTGTATAAGTGTTAATTAGTTCGAATATATTTCAAGAACAGAAATAGTTGAATAATCTCTCATTTTTTACTTTTTCAATCGCCTTCTAAAGTTATTTGATGGAATAAATCCAATTGTATGTTTTAGCTGTATATAAAGGTGGAAATTAATTTTGGAAGGCGGGAAGATTGGCGGGTAAAAATCATATCAACATTATGGGTTAGGGGTAGGTGCAAACGAGAAACAAATGAAATATATAATAAATGTAATTGAGAAAAAATTACAAAAGCGTTTTTGTATTCATATTATTTGAATGTTTTGTTTTTTCTCTGAAGGGAAATAAATGAAATAAATTTAAAAAAAAAATTATCAAAAATATATATTTAAGATAGAGAGACAGAGAAATGATGTGCGCTCGATATTTTATATTAAAAAAAATGATGATTTTATTCTGTCGCCATTTTTTGTGATTGGACTTACTCAGTAGCTTGTGCAAAAGGCATTCCTATAAATGTTGGACTTAAGGTTTCTGTATACATTTCCATTCCAGTGCCTCTTAAATAGTCGTTAGTCCATACTTGCATATCTGGTGACTGTAATCAGCAGCATAACTTACTCAATAAAATTTTTTCGGTTTTTTTTTTTTGAGAATTTTTACATTTTACACCAATTAAAAACATATATTTTTGGATATTCACACAAAAAGAGTAAAGTAATAATTAAAATGAAATGTCTTACCGTTTTAAATGAGCGCATAGCAAACAGGTTTGCCATCATTGTAGAAAACCCGGGTGCTAAACACGATTGCGCTATAAATCCCAACTTCAGTTCTGCCAGGCAAATGACATCATCTCCTTGTTTCCAATCCCATGATGGAATGTTCAACAAATAAGCCTGTATACACAAAATAATTAATATTAAAAGAAAACTTGAAGTGAGTCCAGCGACAAGAGTATTGAGTTAAAAATGTCAAGTGGAAAGTATGTTGATTATGAAATAATGACTGGGTACTGGGTAAAAACTAGCAATAATTTCTACGTTACCTTATTATGATATTGCATAAGTTGTATAATAACACGGATATCATCACTGTAATTTTTAATTGAAATTACTCGCATAATATTAGCGGCATCTTCAGCATCAGGATCTTGACAATATTTATTTGCCAAAACTAGACAGGCATCGGCTTCATGGACCTAATTTATATAAATTTAAAATATATCATATAAATAGAAACCACACAAAAAATTTATAATAAAATATAAAGTAATATAACAACCGCATTTTTTCTCTCGAATTTGACCATTTTTGATTGGTTCTTTAGCTATTTTCAACTTAACGAAGACGCTCAATTGAATAAAAATGCGGTTGTGATATTACACCTTTTATAAAATAATTGCATTTCATTTATTTATTTATTCCAATAATGCTTGTTTAAATTGATAATGAAATAAAATTATTTTACAATGAAAAAATGTGTGCAATTTTTGTTGTTGAAATTTTGATTAAAAATATTTTTTAATTTAAAAATTATTTTAAATAATAATTTATTGAACTAAAATTTAAAATCATTCTTTACAGACTACGCGTGCGAAAAATATTTTTAATAAACACTAACAATAACTATTATTGAATAAACTAATTCTGAATTTTTGAATACAAGAATCTAGAAAAAAAAATCATCATGCTGTTGCCCAATCGATTGTGTAAAAATATAATCTCGAGGATTCGTTAAAAAACAAAAATTATTAATGCAAAAACTCTACAAAAATATAAGAAAGCCAGCCATTCAAGTGTTTTGTATTTATTTATTTTTATGAAAAAAAAAATTAATTTGTACTGAGCGTTTTAGGAAATAAAAGAAAATCAATTTTGATTTAATTGAATAAACTACAGTTTCCAAAATGAAAAAATATGTCAATAATTATAAAAAATTTAATCAAAATGTTTTAACAATAGTAAATGTTAAAAACTTTTATATTTTTTCACAACGTTAGACCTGACATATGGATTCTACCACTTTATCGATACTAGTATTAATTAAAAATAGTAAAATATAATATTATCAAACAATTTTCTTTAAAATATTCAAATGCTTTGGAACTATTTAGAGTACCTCTTTCGTATTAATTTGTTAAACTTTTATTAAAACGCTCAGTATATCTATAAAATTTTTCTACATTCGATCTAAAACTGTTTTTTAACGTAATAACTTTTGTTTATTCTGTATTTGTATGAAAATAAAAAATAAAAATGCTAACTGAATTTGTCGAACAAAATATTTATTGGGTATGACCACTTACCAATGGTGAAATTTTTTTTAAAGAGCTTATTTTGAGATTATTTTACTTGTATTTTTATTAAATTTAAAACAAATCTAATTCTAACTTTTGTTTATAAAAAAAAAACCTAAATATTTTCATTATAATCAAAAAATGTTAACTTTGACTATTTCTCTCTGTTTGGCCAGGTTTAGTCGTAATAATTCCTGGTGCCTAAAAATATTTTGGGATATTTATTTGAAGGGAAGTGCTTGCAAGGATATACATTTGAAAAATCATTTTGAATAGAATTATTAAAGTAAAATCTTCGCTTATTATTTAACTTAAGGAAATTGTTCCAAACTTTTAAATTATAAAAAAATATAAATTAAAAAAGAATCGGATTTCAAATAAAATTTTATTTTAGACTTTAATACCGAACTACAATTATAAAAGATTTTACCCGTATTACCTCGGCTCTGGTTTAATCTTTGGGATGGTGGGCTTCTCACCTTCCAGAGAAGTGGAAATTCTGTTAATATCAGTAAAGTATTTCTATTCAGGGCCACTTGCAATCTAAGTTTATAGATTAATATTTTTTTCGAAATGATGCAACTTTGAATTCCTAGTAAAATTAAAGGATCATTTGTACTATTTGCTTAGTTAAAGAAAATCGAATAAAATTTGATTTTCCCTTCGAAAAAGAAATTAATGGCAATCGAAATCGTCAATTTCGTTCTATTCAAAGATGATAATTCATTAAAAACGAAGAACACAAAACACCTATACTCAAATAAAAGAATGCAAATTTTGAATATATATTAAAAATCTCGAAAATTGCACATTTAAATATATTTAAAAATATTTTTGTAAATAAAATTAGTGCAAGACGTTGAAGGGTTTCTCTCACTAGTCGTATAAAATAAATAAATATAACGGGCCCTCTATTTTTCTTATTATTTCTGTCATTAATCAAATTAATTAAAACATTTAAAAAATGTATTTACAAAAAAAAAAAAAAAAAATGAAAAAATAAAAATCACACGAAAACACAAAAGCAAAAAATATTTTCATTTTTTGTTAGAGGATTTCACATTAGTTTGATGAAGAAAAATAATTAGACCGGGCAGCTGCTCGTGAAATATTACATTAATATTTTATGTATACTAATGATATTAATTTGCAGAACTAAATATGTTGAGGCGTAGTGTATGGGTAACCCCTATATACTATAATTTCAGTAAATACCTGACAAATAAATGTATTTGAATTTTCTTAAAAATGAACCTATATGATGTTCTAGCATTTTGAGGAGGTCTGGTTTCTAAACCTCTGACAACTGGTTACTGTGTGATCCAGAATCCAGTGTACAGGCTGTTACTGATTTATAGCATTTACTTTCGAATTTTTAATTTATGTGATCCGTAAGCCAAAGATTAACAGACAAACCCAACACATCGAATCTTTGTACGGTATTTGGCCAAAGAAAAAGTATACGTGGACCTTGAGTGGTTTGAAAATATAATTTAGGAAAGCATGTTCATATTTTCTACTGTGGAAATTAGCAACATCCAGAATTAGTTCATAAATTGAAAAGTTTTCAAAAGCTTTACTTAAAAGTTTTTAAAATTTTCACTGTGAGTTATTTGTACCTGAAATACTAACAATGTGCCATGAGTACAGCAGACATAACTCTAGCCCTCCCCCCCTCCTTGCCATCATCAGTTAGAGTTCAGTGACAATATCTTCAGATGCACGTATACTATACAATAAGGTACATTAGTAAACACAAATTTTTGTTAATTTTTCACGTGATGCTGTTGGTCTATTTGTATAGAGATATTAGTTGAGGATTTAAGGCACTTTTGGTGTGTGGTGTATGGGTCTCACATATTAAGCTCACCTTGACCCTCTGTAGGTCGATTGGATTCATAATAGTCCCTTGGAAAAATTCCACCGTTGTAAAGTGTCGTTTGAACAAGCCTTCCAGTTCGAGATCAGGTGGTTTCCTAATTATTAACAACCGAAATGGTTAAACCACAAAAAAAAAAAAACAAAATTTATTGACTTATTTCTTAAATACAAACCCTTTTCTTTTTATAAAAAAATTTATTTAGTTTCTTTTGGGTATTTAAAAAAAAAAAATGTATTCAAGTGTTTTGATGTCTGGAACTAGAACGCATTTTTTGAATATAATTTGTATAATTTGATTGTGTTTATTATGAGGCAAGATAATTTCTCTTACATACAATGAACGAAAAAAAAATTTCCCAAAATTATATGTAGTGGACCAAAATTAAACATGCTTCTTCAAAATAAAAATTTTTAACATTTTTATATATATATATATACATATGGCGTAATCTAATCTAGAAACATTTGACGTTTGTAAATATTATGTTTCGAAATTTCAATGACAATTATGGAGACAATCCTGAATGTCCTGTTTCATTAACATTTTTAGAAACACTGTAGAAAATAAAACAATGGATTTAACAATGCCCCAGGTAGTTGGTCGATTCTACCTACCGAGGGTGGTAAATGAATAGCACATAAACTAAATACCTAAAAATGGAAAATAAAACGATTTTTGTTGAGTTGACAATATAATTTTTACAAACGTCTTCAAAAAAAAAAAACCAAATGTGGAATAATTAATATGAATTAAATATATTTAGAAGAAGCCAAAAATAATTACGGAAACGAAACGCAATAATTAATTATAAAATCAGAGAACATACAAAATGTGTTTCACAAAAGATATGAAATTTAAAAAAAAAAAAAAAGTATTATTTCCAAAAATAATTCGTTTGATTAAATTGATTGTTTTTGTAAAAAGTCTACTTGAATCAAAATAAAATTAAAATTTAGTGCGAGACTGGCAAATTATTAATGAATATAGTCTCAAATAGATTTAGTAGACTGACCTTGACACGCTCAAGGTCTACTGCATTCATCATAGTACCCTGAAAAAACTCGACAGTCGTGTAGTGACGTTTCAGTAACCCTTCAAGCTCCAAATCTGGCTCTTTCCTGAAACGCCAATTACGTCACAACAAACAAACATTTCGAATAATACAAATAGAGCCCAGTCTTGTTTTGGTTTGAACAGGATTTTACCATTGCAAGAGATAGGGGATAGTTCAGGAGTTTTTAATATGTCTTATCTTTAGGGACCTTAAATGACTTTTGATCCCTCCGCCATCTTGAATTGAAAACGTCAAAAAATAATTTTTGTGAAATATTTCATAAAAACTTATTTTTGACGTCTTCAATCCAAAATTCGGGAGCGAGAAAAAGTTGTTCAAGGTTGAGAATTGATTTTTTTTCATTCGAATAAAACATATCGAAAAATTCAGAACCATCCGACCTTTTTCAAGGGTAAAACTAACTAGTGACTGGGCTAAAAATTTGAATTTAAAATTTTTATAAAAAAAAAAAATAATAATCAAAATTTTATAATTAGAAAGATTCAGAAAAGTACATCACCTGTGCAGAAAGACTACTTCCACATCGACGTCTTCGCGATCCTCGTGAAGAAAATCCTTAAGAAAATGCGATACTGATTCGTAAGTGATATGTCCACAGACGACAATATGCCTAAATTATCAAAATCATTTTATTAGAGATACATTTTTAAAATAAAAGGCTAGTTTTTTGTTTTCAAATTAACTAATTTTGGAGCAATTTTTGAAAATTTTCTATTAATTACAATTCTGCTGCCCCCAATTATCATTAATTTTTTTTTGCAAATTTGTTTTTCTTTGTTTGTTAAAAACTGGCCTCAAAATCATTTAATATGTTAATTCAAAATTAATTTTACTAATTGATCAGCCATTAGAAGATTTTCATGCGATCGGATACTGAAGATATTATTGCCATTTTTGCTGGGTATATTTTGGCGTAAAATTTCAGTATCTCTCGTTTTGGAGAAACGAATTTAGAGAGATCGTTTTATATGATCAAGGAAAATGGTCATTATAGACCCTTTAGAAAATAGGTCCGAAATTATGGCAGTTTAAAGTTAGCGTACGAAACAGCAAAAAAAAAAAAATATGAAAAAGAAATTTTTTCATAGTTTGGTGTGATAAAGTTTTTTGAAGTCATGAGTGGCTTAAATGCTTGGGACATAATTTAAAGGGTGAACTTCAAGAAAATAGAGTTGGGAATATTAAGAAAATCGTTCCCTTTTTCACCTATACATAGATACATACATTTTACTTATACAAATTTTGACTTTGCCTTTAATTTAAACCGCTATAACTCAGGAATTATTTATCATAGATTGGCCAATAATATTTATGAATTATCTTTTTTCCTATGAATTGTGTTTCAAATTTAGACAGAAAAAACTGTGCATTAGGACGCTCAACTTTACGTCTACATTCCAGCATTTGATCCCTCAATTTAGACCAGAGTTCCATGAAATAATGGATGTTAGAAACGGTTTTGAATATCTTTTGAAAAGTTCATTTTTGGATGATTTGATTAGTGCTTATTCAACGTAGAAAATTCTCAAAATTTGTGATTCATTGCAAGTTTTGAAGCTGACATAAAATAAAATTCATACCATCCGTTAGTTTAATTATTTACAACTTTGTTAAGCAACGACTTGCGCGCTTGATTTTGCTACAAACAGTATTATTTTTAGAAGTGTGGTTGCATACTTCTTCTTTGTACGCAATTTTGAATAAATAGAAATAATTTCAATATTTAACTTACTAAAGCTACATGAAAGCTACATCAAATTGATCAGTGGATCGTAAATGTAAACTTTTAGACTGTGAATACCAAGTTAATGTGGAAGAATATCCAAAAACCATGTTTAATATCCATTATTTATTTTGTGGGACTCATAGATCAAATAATATCGCTACCGTTGTAGTTAGTCGCTTCTAATGACTGATGATTCCAATTAAAATAAATATTAATAATTTACCTTGATCCACAAAACATTATGGTTAACAAATTTATTTTCAAATATGTGTTTTCTAAATTCTAAAGTTATAAAAAGTTACTAGAAAAATTTACTAGAAAAAAACAAACGTTATTTCTACTTACTAAAAAAAAAAAACAAAAATAATTTCTTAGAAAAATTTGTGAAGCCATTCTAATCTAAGTTCAAAACTTATTATCTAGAGTGCGAAATGTGAATTTACTTTGTTTGATCAAATTTGATAGCCGAATAGCGCTGTGATGTAATTTTAATTTTTATTTTTTGGTAGGCATTTTATTTCAAAAATTCTCAGCATGCATTATTACTTAATAAAAAAAAAAACAAAATGAAAATTCTCACACACTGCGCACCTGCTTAGCGCACTCAAAATTAAAATTGTTCTCAATTCAATAAAAATGACGAAACTGAAAAAGTTTTATACATGCTTTCAAAAACAAAGAAAAATCCGTAAAAATTCATGCAAATTTTTTTGGTTTACTGAAAAATTATTACGAATTTTTGTTCGCGATTCTCAGAATTTTTGTACTTTGGTTATTAAATATAATTAAATATGTTCTACTAAATATTGTGTGGAAGTTATTTGTAAAAAAATACTCGTATAGGAGCCTAAGGTGCACACAGTCTAGCCACGCATCTAAAATTAATTGTCGTTGATTTGATTTTAGGTTCAAAATATGTAGAGGGTAATAGTTTTACTCTAATTTTTTTTTTTTGGAAAATATTTCATTAATACATCATGCGTAATTTAATTTTTTGGAAACGATTTTTCTAAAAGAGATTTTTGCCTCTTACTAGAAATAATAAAACATCAAAGAACTCTACAGACATTAAGGATTAGTTTGAAACAATCAAAAAAAAAAATAAAAAATTAAAAAATAGAAAAATAAATGGTTCTTTTCTTTTTGGTTAATAAAGTTTTTTTTTGTTTCAAATGTGGTTTCGTTTCTTTCTCAAAAACGAGGGTGGGGTAAGGGTTGTGTTAAGAAAGGAAAATTACAAAGGACAGAAATGCACTTATTATTGTCTTATTAATGGAAAAACAATAATAAACAAACAAATATTGTGATAAACAAGCGTGCAGGAAAATGTACAAATAATTTTTAATTAAAACAAAAAATAAGGTTTTTTTTTTTTTATGAAACAAAATCGGTCCATGAATAAAATTTCAGTTGCTTTGGTAAAAAACAATAAATGTTGTTTAATTAAACTTGTTGATAAAATTTGAGTGTTCGTTTTCTCACCTTCTACCCCTTTCATTCTTCAAGGTGCCGCCATATTTCGGTCTAGTTCCGATCAAGTCAATAATCTCGGGAATACAACTGGCGAATATCGCCTAAACGCCATCAGAACAGACAGAATAAGAAGACAACACTCGCATAAGTGACGATAAGCAAGTTTTTTTAAATCGATTAAAGATTACAAAAAAAAAAAAAAAAAATATTGGAACAAAAAATTTGGAATCTTTAATCTTAAACAAATGATTATATTTAATTTTTTTTTTTTTGGAACTTCCGGATATAATCATTTGTTGGGTTTTTGCTAATGTGACTGTTGGAAAAAAATTTGAATTAAAGAAAAAAAAAAATTAGCAATTAAGGATTCATATGATTTTGTAAGTTGATGAAAAGGAATTTTTAAAGGACAATTAAGATGATGACTTCTTGGCATAGTAAATTTTACATATTTAAAAAAAAAAATTAAATACACAACAAATTAAAGAAAACCTAACAAAATGTTTAGAAAAAAATTATTAATTAAATTAATTAGTATTTGTTGTTTTTTTCGGTGATCAAAATTTCTTTGTTAGTCCACAGCACACAGGGTACCATCCATTCTGTATTTTTTAAAAATTAAATCAAAATAATTAAAGTACGTTTAAATTTTACTTTAAAGTGAATTTAAAACAAAAAAATTAAATATTAATCGTTCGAATGCATTTAGTCCAAAAAATTCTGAAAGGCAGGAATATATTCGTCTTGATTCTATTTTGATGAAATGCTGACGATAGATCGAATGTTGTGAAATATTTCTTGAAATAGGAAATGTGGTAAGGTAAAAGAGTTTTTTTCCAAATATAAGTTCTTTTCCTCTCTATGCCTTTTCAAATAATGGCTTCACTTCAGTTAAAAAAATATATATAAAGAAAATTTTTATTCAAAATGTAATATTCATTAATTTTGTTAATAACAAACTTCTTTTGGAAAAATCAGCAATGTAACTCCCTATCCACTTTCATATTTAAGAAAAATTTACTTTTTTGCGACTTTTTTAAGGTTTTGATGTACAAAAGGTTCTTCAAAATGGAGTCACAAAGAATATATATTCTGAACATAATTCTGTGCTAACTGCACTTGAGCAACGAAAAATGGTGTTTTTTTTTAAAGTAACATTTAAACAAACTCATCTTGTGGCTTGTGTGCAAGCTATGGCTGGTGTTGCGTGGCAGCCTACGAATATCTTCAGGCAAGTGCGGGCTCTGTGTGCACGCTACGGGGGTTACTAAATTATAATAAATATATAATAATAAATTACAAGCTTTCTAAAATTCAAAATTGTTTAAGAAAAAATTAATAATATTAATTAGCATTTTTTTTTTCATCAAAACAAAAACGAAATCAAAATCTGTATGCTCAAAGGCCTGTTTTTTTTTGAGTTCATTAAGAGAGTAATTTATTTATACATGTTTCGAAACAAAAATAAAGGTTTTATTGTTCATTCAAATAAATTAGTGAAATAAACATATGTTATAAAATCATTTATTTCGTAGATAGAAAGTTAGAACTCTGATCTATGATCTAATCTATGATTATTTAGTCTGTTTAATCATTTTAGGGTTGTTAAAGTTAATTCGAATACCTTGCACACAATTGTAATAAATAAATCCTACATAATTATTATTTTCTGGTAAAAGAACTGTTGCAACAAAAATAAACAATTCAAAAATAATAATATCTAAGACAGGCCAGGTCCTAGCTATTCTCAATAATTCTAGTATGAAATAGAATTGTGATCACGTGTAACCAAATGAATGATTTTAAAACATATTTTATTTAATTAATTTTTTAGCATAAAAAATAAATGATTCTACGACATATGATTTTTATTCTGAACAATAATAATATCCTCATATTTGTTCCGTATAATTCCGAAACACCCTACATATTTAAGAAAAAAAAAACAAAATTTTGTAGAAAATTCGAGCGATCATTTTTTAATATTTTTCAAAAAATATAATAATTAAAAAATAAAAACTTGAATTATGAATAATGTATTAAATATTAGAAAACTACCCACCTGCAATTAATATAATATTTCATTTAAAGTCACAGGGATATTAATTTAATAATATTTTATTTAAAAAAATGTCTTGGTGTGTTTCAGAAATAATAAATTAGATACGCGCGATTTCTATCAAATGATGACAAGCTAATTTAAATTTTATCGAATTATTATGTCTTTGGTATCTACGTCATCTATTGCGCACGAGCAGTTAGTATACATTCTTTTTACCTTTGATGTTAGTAGATGTCAGTTCCACTAATGGATTTAGTTATTTTGTATTAAATATTCCACGAATGGATTTAATTATATGCATTGCTTGTTCCGTTTATGGATTTTTAATTTAGAATGAAATTATTAATTTACGGTTAGATTGAGAACGATTGAATAACCTAACAAAAGATAGTACTAACGTAACGCTGATGATTTATAATTTTGAAAATACAATATTCAAAAATGTATCCAATGACGTAACCATTGGGGCGGTCGGTGATTGATCGTTTAAGTCAAGTAGAATTTCAATTGTGCCATAGAACTGATAGAATGATTCAGATTCATGACATAATTAATTTTCTGACAGTTTGTACATTCTTAGTTTGAATATTCCCCGCGTTTCTTTTAAGCCATCTGTAGATAGCTAAACAAAATCAGAAAAATAAAGCGGCCTAATTAAGGCGTCATAATTAATCTGTAATATTTTTGTTTGATAAAAAAATAATAATAAATAGGCTGATAAGCATACAGTTTGTGAAATAGCGGGCGGCATCCAAAAAATTTTATTAAAAATTATTAATTATTAATTATTTCATGCCGTTCAAGAAAAGTAAAAATTAACAAAAAAAAAATGTTCTAATTAATTAATACATTATATTTTAGAAATAATTAAAAATAATTATTTTATTTCAAAAAAAAAAAAAAAAAACCGCTAATTAATTGTATCAAACCCACAATTCTACGCAAACCGAACGAATGATTATCAAAAAAAAAATTACTAATTAAGAAAAAACTTAAAAAAAAAAATTAAAAAAACAAATGTATTAATTATTATTATTATTATTATTTTGAAATATTTTTTGATTGAAACAAATTATATAAATTATATTAAAATCAGTAGCTCACAACAGTGCCTGGTTGAATTTGAGTGTACTTTTTTTTTTACATTGAGTTTCAGCGAAATTGCGTGACATTTGTTTTTTTGTTTTGAGTTTTTGTTTTTGGAATTTAGTAGTAGTGGACGGGAGCTCACTAGTACCTGCGGCGCACGTCTTTGCTGTACTTGCCCCCGTATTTGGGCCGATTCGCCGCTAACTCGGTGATCTCCGGTATCCAGCTGGCAAACACGGCCTATCACCACACACAAGCTACAATGTCTGAGCATTATCTTCATAAATTTTCACATTCATACAAATTCATACTAATTTCATCATTCATACTTTCAACAATTTGGTTAATCATTATAATTTATTTATTAATTAATTATTAAATCAATTTTTAATCAAATGATAAAACATTATGTGTATAGATAAAATGATCCCGACTTTCTTCCGAACGATCTGAATTATTATTTCATACGACATTTCAAATTTTATTAATTTTTATTAATTTTTATTAATTGAACACGGGTTCAATCATTCGGAAGTGAAGTCTTCAATATATGTAGGATCAAAAAAATAATCTGGATGGTTTTTTTTTTCAGTGTTTTTTCTCTTGTAAAATAAAAGGATTTATGTTTATGGTTTCATAAAAGGACGTAATTGAAATAAATAAATGAAAATTATCTCAAAAAACTACTCTCAAAACACAAGTCAATTATTTTGTTTGTTTAAAATTCTAGAATTATAAAAGGCAGAGCATTTCTTTTTCTTAATTTGCTATTTATATATATATTAAGTCTAAATAAACGGTTAAGTGTGCAACAAAACCAAACATCAGGTGTGTGTGTGTAGTAGAAAACTAACTATATAACAGCTATGTATAAAAATATGTATTATAAAACGATCGTTAAAAAAACCATATAGGGGGGGGGGGGGGGACAGCAGACTAATTCGGTAATAATTTTGCCATATTTATTCAAACAGAAAAATAAAAATTTAATAGCCATTATCTAAACAAAAAAAAAAACCATAATTTTTAAATACAGAAAATATAAAGAAAATACTTTAAAGTAAACTGCATGCAATCTGTTCTTTTTTAAAATTCACAAATAATTACTGTGGAACAATTTTGAGTAACTTCACAAACAAAAGCGTACGAGATAGGAGAAAATAGTTGGTTTGTTACAAAAGTTTTGTTTCAAAATATCACGCTTTTGATAAATGATTATTGACATTTCCATGGAATTATGGGGCGTCATTGGTGGCTATGGAAAAATATACACGTAAAATACAATTCTTAATTCTTTCTAAGTAAACGTAGAAATTGTCGATATAATTTAAATATATTTAAAAAAAATTCGTTACGCAGGAGCTGCTTCAACTTAGCGAATTTCCTTAAAATACATAAATCAATTTCTAGCGGTCACAATTTTAGTCTGATCAAAATGAAATGTCGTTTATGACATTAGTATTTGCATGGCCAATTTGTTAATAAATGATATACGTCAAGGGGAAATGGGGGCATAAGGAAAGAAGAAAACACAAAATATAAAATATCTCTCTTAATATTAGAACAATCGAAAAATGCGTAAGGAATAAAGTTGTATAAAATCAAATTTGCTACAATTCATCACCTTGTCATTTTTGCTCAAACTCTAATGTGTACAGAGATATTAAGGAATTTAATTTTCAATATTAAACCGTCAATATTTCTGTAAATATTATTGTTACAGAAAAGATGATAAGAAACAAAATTACAGTAAAACTTAGTACCTACAACTTTACTTCTTATAAATTTTTCGATTTTTCAAATTTTAAGGGAGATATCTCAAATTTTGTGTTTCCCCCTCCCTCTAAACACCCCTTTCCTCTGGTCCGATTTTACCCATTAACGAACTTGACCTTTTGAATATCAAAAGCGCCTCAAATACCAAATCTCATCCCGATAAAATGAAAACTGTGACCGCTAGAGTGATGACAGACACATATATATATATATATATATATATATATATATATATATATATATATATATATATGTCCATAGATATATATATATATAAATTTTTCAGATGGTGATTTTTGACATCTACTAGGTAGGATCGATGGACATTTGAAGAAATTTTTGCGAAATTTTGACTTCGGTACGGGACCAATAGCTCTATTTCCTTTCAGGAAATTCGCTAAAAAAAAGAATATATACTAAATGGAGCACTACTATAGAAAATGTGTAATTTAAATACACCAAAGTTTGTAGAAATAATCTGAATATCGTGTGTATTTTCAACACCATATTTTAGTGAAAATTTCTTCAAATGTTCATCGATTCTACTGAATAGATGTTAAAAATGACCAGCGTAAAATTTTATATATACGTTTATGTGTCTGTGGAATGGAATTTGGTATTTGAAAGGTCAAGATTGTTAATGGGTAAAATCAGACAAATGGGGGGGTTTTAGAGGATGGGACAAACGAAAAATTTCGTATAACTTTCTTAATATTGGAAAATACAGAAGAATTAAAGTTGTAGAAAACTGGTTTTACTATAATTTTGTTTCTTTTAATTTTTTCTATTAAAATAATATTTACTAATTAAGATTGAAAGTTAAAATCCGAAATATTATTAGAGTTTGAGAAAAATGATTGCGTGATGAATTGTAGCAAAGATGATTTTCTACGACTTTACTCCTTATACATTTTTGGATTGTTCTAATATTAGGAGAGATATTTTATATTTTGTGTTTTCTTCTATCTCTATGCCACCCCCCCCCCTTTCCCCTTGACCTATACCATTTATTAATAAAATTGACCTTGCAAATACTAAAACCATATTTGATAAAACTTTTCATTTTGATCAGACTAAAATTGCGTTGTGTAACGAATTTATATATATATATATATATATATATATACATATATATATATATATATATATATATATATATATATATATAAATATGAAAAACGGGACATAATCTAGATACGCGTGTACGTGAAAAGTATATTTTACATATAAATTTTTCCATATGCGTAACTTAAGTAATATTTTCTGGGAAATCCAACCCTGTTCGATAATATTTTGGCTTGTTGGCTATGTGTTGGAGACATTTCTCGATCCAAAGATTTAACTAAATAAACAATTAGCAAGATTACTACATTAGATTTATATGTATGCTTAAAAAACTGTGGATAATATTGGGAAAATAAATTAGGAAATTATTGGTTTTTTCTTTTGTGTTTGGTAAATTCAATCCATGGAATTATAAGATAATAAAATTTTAAAGGAACATCAAATATTTCAAATTTGGTAAAATTTTCCGAGTTTACGTCCGATTGCCCGAATGAAAACGTTGTTTGTCGATTTATGGATTAATGTCGATGTTACTCACTAGTGTTGTAATATAATATACAAAATACTACTGCAAATAAAAAATTGTATAAAATAAAAATTCGGCAGAAATTTATATTCCTCTTAGGCATATTAGATACAACAACATATTTGTAAGTTTTCCACAAAAAAAAGCTTCTTTTTTTTGTTTTTAGAGAAAATGTTTTTAGCCATATTCATTTTTTATTTCTGTTTATTATTTTTGGTAAAGATAAATATTTTTTTGTTTTTGTGGGGCAAATTTTACTTAAAAAAATTTTCATTTTGATTTGATGTGTGTGTACCTTTTTCCATGTTCCCGTTTGAATTCTCCACTGTATTTGGACCTATTGCCTACGAGTTCTATAATCTCAGGAATGCTACTAGCAAATATGGCCTGTAAACAATTAATAAACAATTCGTTTGTGTGTTTTTTTTTTCTGTGCAATGTGTGTAAACAAGTGTATTTTACGGAGAACAAAAATTAATAGTGTTCGATCCAAAGAATAGTCAGCTTTCTTAGCTAGAAACACCTTTTGGGAAATCCGTAAGAAAGCGGTCAACTTTAGCATGTATGTAGAGCTTTCAATTACGTTCTTCAATATAGACATTCAAGTGGAATAATTTTATTGTGGAATAAAATTTCTTTGCTGCAAATCATTTTGCTGATAGATAAAAAATAGATAAATAGCGAATCTTCAAAATTGGCCAAGAATTACGACCTATAGCGTGTCTTCATACATATACGTTCAGGCCAATGGACGGAGATGTTTGTCATTTTTCAAAAACTAATTCAAATCATAAAAAATAAAAATATAATATCATCTTTTTCAAGATGACGACCTCTTGCTGGACTACAGAATCGACCTTGACTTAAGGTAGTTTTTTTGTGGGGAACTTAGCCAATTAAATAGATCGAAAATCAAAGTTAGGAAGACTTTTAGTGGAGACTTTTACTAAAATGAGTCCTTAAATGTCAGACAACAAGAAATTGGAAAATGAAAATATTATTTTGATATCTTTTGAATTGGTGTCTCTTTCTTCTCTTAAAATGGCTCAAAATTTTGAAGAAATAATTATTGCATGGCCTATATTGAAGTACATTTATACATACCAAGTATTATGCTTTCAATTTTGTATTGAATGGGTCTCGTTACTTAACGAAAATCCATTATGATTATTCAATAAAACAAATATTTGAAATTTTCGTAAAAAATACTTAATTTTGATTAGTTTCGGAACACAGTTCCTTCTTCAAAAGTAAAGTAAACATTTTTGGGTACTTAACATAACATTTTGTGAATGAGATCTAATCATATTGGAAAAACTTGAAACTATAAAAATATTTTTGAATTGACAAATTATACAAATTGCTTAACACATATGTAAACAAAATATAACATTTGATGAATGAAAGGCAATAAAAATGGGACGAATCTTAAAACTATAAAAATATTTTTGATTTGACAAATATATTCGACAAATTATGTTAAAAAATTTGTATAATTTGTCAATTCATTTTTTAGATCTCATTCGCAAAATGTTATGTTAAGTACCTGAAAATGTTTACTTTGTTATTCAGTATGTTTAAAATTGTTCAGTTCATTTATATTTCTGATGAAGAAACTGTGTTTCGAAACTGTAGTCAAAATAGAGTGAGTTTACGAAAATTTCAAATATTTGATTTATTTAAAATTATTAGGCTTTCTTTTGAATACAACCGAAATTGTGGTTATTTCTAGCTAAGGAACCGAACTAGGAAATAATTTTATGTTTTTTTTTTTGTTTTATCATTCTTAATTTTAATATTATGAATAGTGATGGGTGGTGCTACGCCGTCGTGTAGGCGATGATAATAGGCATTTAGCGTGATGATTATTAATAAATTTTATTTAAGTTATATAGGTACATATATATATACATACATACAGGATGTCCCACAAGTAGTCGAGTCCCATAAGAGAGTAGGTAGAGGGTACGATTTTGGAACGAAAAATCCTGAGACATTTTTTTATTTGACGCACCGTTAATTAATTATTAATTAATTAAGGAAACTAGGTTGAAACCAAAGTTACAAAAAGTGCATTTTCTATTTAATTATCAATTTTTGGAAAACTGTATTGCTTAAATTTTTCAAATTATTAATTCCTTGAAAAGTGCATGTAACAAAAATGTAATAAATAAATTGTTTTAATAATAAATTTTTTTTAAAATGCGCAAATTAAATTCGTTAAATTATAAAATTTTCTTAAAAGTGCATTAATAAAATTATTTTATTGAAAAATTTAATTATTGCATTATTAAAAAAATTCATCAATAAAATAATTCAATTAAAGCACTTTTGAGAAAATTTTATAATTTAACGAATTTAATTTGCGCATTTTTTTTTTTTTAATTTATTATTAAAACAATTTATTTATTACATTTTTGAAACAATAAAAATTTAATTAATGTCCTTTTCAAGGAATTAATAATTTGAAAAATTTAAGCAATATAGTTTTCCAAAAATTGATAATTAAATAAAAAATGAACTGTCAAAAAAATGCACTTTTTGCAACTCTGGTTTCAACCTAGTTTCCTTATAAAAAAATGTCTCAGGACTTTTCGTTCCAAAATCGTACCCTCTACCTACCCTCTTATAGAACTCGACAACTTTTGGGCCATCCTGTATGTATATATATAAAATATTTTGTGTAATAAATATTTTATATGTTAAAGAAAGAAGAGAGTGATGATAAATTGCAAGAAGCGTCAAAAACATGCAGAAAGAAAATAAATAAATAAAGTTTTGAAACGAAAATGAATAAATCAAGTTGGTTTTTTTATTTTATTTTTTACTCATTATACTTCAGAGTTTCAATTGTGGGAGAGAAGATACACTAGTACCAATAATTTTCAATTAAACACAATTTAAACATTATCTATGCAGTTATCTATGTGTTCTTACGTCATCAGCCTTCAAATGCCTTACCACGTTCAGCGGCCTAGGTAAGAATAATAAATTTATCCTCATCATGGGTGTGGTGGTATGCATTTTCTCTGGCAAGGAAAAGGGCATCGATACCTGGTAAAAGACCTTAGCTCTTCTATGGATTTAGAGACCATCTACTTAGACGAGGAACTCTGGAAGTCCTTTTCGGAACTGAGGCATGAGTTCTCAAGGAACATCTGCGACAGCTTGACTTAGAGGAGCACTGTAATAGTTGCTAACGTTCTCCCACTACTAGCTTCGATGCATAAGAGAATCAGATTCCTGGATACCTATACCAGATATCCGTTGGGAACAAATAAATTTGGATTCTGCTAAACTTCATGGATGCAATGTTGAAATGGGTGCATTCTTTGATTCATATTTAAATATGGTGTACATACAACACATAAGGTTTTCTGGGTCGCTAATTTCAAAATCGATATCAAATGTGGCATCATTTGACGGATTGGCAAGAGTTCTTCCTTATATACATTTTGATTTATAAACTACAGCAGGTTGATAGTGCCATTGGTAGCTGCCAAACCATCAAATACCGGTTTTGAGATCGGTTTTGAAATCAGCGACCCAGAAAACTCCATTTTATATTCTGATAAATATTTTTCAGAAAATAAGACGGGTTGATTGGGCTATTGACAGTTATCAACCTTCAAATGCCACTTCAAACACTGGATTTGAAATCAGGGACCCCAAAAAGCCCCTTGTCAATATGCTGACACTCCGATTCCGGTAAATAAAGACAGTGTTATTGGCAGCCATTAACTGCGACCCAAAAAACCTCAGTACAAAACTAGCGAAGACGCGTTAAATGGACCGTAGCTTCATATACCGTTTCCAATGAATGTCACCGAGGGTGGCTTCCCATAAAAAATGTGTGGATTCCTCTTTCTTCTAACTCATTTGAAAATGATAGACCCGTTATAAACTATGAGAGAGAAGAATAATTATGATAAAATGTATAAGGGGAAGATTTGATATCCCAGCGAAAAGTGATGGAGGGCAGAGGGGTAAACATACATAGATTGTTTCTCGCAGGCTTCTCGTCGGGCTTGTTTTGTCTACATTTTAAAACCGTGCAGTATCGCGTATTTCGGCATTCGCGTAAAATCATCGAAAATTATTGGTATTACAAATAGAAAAATTAAAGTCCCGTTCAAAAATGAATTTATTTGAAATAGAAACCATTTTTTATGAATAAAATTAAAAACTTCTATAACGATAGTATATTACGTCCCTAGGCCAGAAAGTTGGATTTCCTGGCGTATGTGATGTGATGGCCGAGGCGAAGCCGAGGCAATTATATCACATACGTCAGGGCATCCAACTTTTTGGCCGTGGGTCGTATACTATTTTTCTTGCTCCATGTACGCCGAATGTACGCGCTTTCTGGCCGCATTTTACGAATAATTGCTATGTTATAAAAACAATTGCTATGGTAACGGCCAGAAAGTAAAAGCGCACTGCAGCTCGAGAAGGCCATGAAAATCGTTCATTCTGGCGTAAAATGCGGCCAGAAAGCGCGTACATTCGGCGGCTGGAGCAAGAAAATATAATTTATCAAAAAATAAACAGAAAAGCGAAAATGTTCCTTTGGATTTGATATATAGAAGAGAAAGTTTGATCGATTTTCCGGACATTTACGAACAAAAAGCTACAACATATGTTCCAAAAAAACAGGAGGCAACATTTGGAGTTTCAAAAAATAGTAAAAACAGTTTAGGAAAAATTAACGCATGCATAATATTTTATACACTCAAAACAACATAAACACAAATTTTAATGAAATTGATTGTTTGGAAGTCATTTTAAAAAGAAATGTTTTTTCATGTTTTTTTTTTTTTTTTTTTTTGTACAGTTAAACCTGTTTCATTCATACATCAAAAAATTATATAATTATATATTATTAAATATATTTTTAGAGAAAAAATAAAAAGGAACAGGAAGCATATATGTGTGTCATATTAAGGATTCATTTATGAGATAGACAAGGAGAAATAAATAAATAAAAAAGAAATATATATATATTATTGTATAAATATATGATTACGTCACATGGTAAATACTCTTTATACCACGGGTAGTCCAATCAAATACTACAAAAAAATTAGCTGATTTCTTAAAGTCTTCGTTTTGGCACTATGAAAACGTTGCGAAAAGTCTATAACAAAATCGCACCGTGTATAAAAGGATATAGAAGCTCAAAGGTCCCAAAAATTAGTTTTTTATGTCTTAACTTGTTCTACCCAAAAAAAAATTAAATTAAGTACGAAATTCACGTAGGATCAATAACTCTCTAGATAGACGGCTCAGAAACGGTTTTCGTAATGATGCCATAAACTGTCAAATGGGACCAAATGTGGAACCGTAAGATTGGAATTTATTAATAAGAAAGATTAAAATAAATTTTTTAAAGGTCAAAAGTCGTGAAAATTACGTTTTCTTTGATAGGATACGATAAAACAGGTGTGAATTAAAGTTACCCCTTAGTTAATTTTGCATAAAAAAGGTAAAAAATTTACGTAGGACCAATACTTCTCGTTAAATATGACCTCGATCAAGTCAAATAGTATTTTTTGATATGTTTTCATCGTTATGGACATTTTAATATGTTTTCCTAGCTCCAAAATGAAGATTATTCCCTTGGATAATCTGTACTTGGATCTTTTTAGAGGTAAAAGTACTATTAGGTCACAGTCGTATATATCGAGAACTTTTGGCCATGCGTAAATTTTGTAAAAGACATTATTTGTGCAAAATTAACTAAGGAACAACTTTGATATTGATTTTTTTTTTGACGTAAATCAACTCTATTCAAGAAAAATAAATTTTCACGACTTTTTGAACGCGCGATTTCGTTATGAGCTTTTTGCCATGTTTTCATAGTGCCAAAACGTAGATAATTTCGTTGGAAAATTTCCACGAGTATTTTCTAAGAAAGTAAATGTACTATTTGACGCGGGGTCAGCGGTATGAAAAGTATTTTTTGTCTTCATAAATTTTATGTTTTTTTTTTTTTGGCAGAAAGGCATGCGTCGCAGATAGTTTGGTTTTTTTTCTACGAATTTCTGTTTCGTATTTCGAGAAGAGTCAGAAAGTCAGAGTAGTAAGCAAAATGTTTTTTTTTTTTCATTTATTTCATTTTTTTTTGGGAAATAAGCAATATTCGAAGTATATATATTTATTTTACTGAAGTAGTGTCAAAGAAACATGTTTTCATTGAAAAATTGGTAAATTGAACGAAAAAAAATGTTGATGAAAACATGTTTGTTTGTAAAATTTTCGATTGGATAAAAAAAAAAAGAGAAAATTTCAGAAAATTTGTCGAATATTTAAAAAAAATAATTTTTCGATATTTTCTCTATTTTTTTTTTTTGTATGAAAAAAATTAATTAAATTAATATATTCATTATCTACTAAATAAAAGTATATGTACGAAAAAATATATAAATTTATTTAAGAAAAAATAAATTGATTATGAACAAGAAAATAAAATCAAAAAGGGCGTACTCACCAATCCGACTAACAGGAAGAAAACTAAAAAAGTTCGGCCAAGAATTGTAACACAATAAACGTCACCATATCCCACGGTGGACATGGTTACAATTAAAAAATAAACACACGTCCAATACGATAATTGTTGTGGATTATTAAATTCGAGTGGATCCCCTGAATTTTCCAACTGTAAAATATATTTAAAAACACATATGAAAATTTCCTACCAATGTGTGAATTGTTTATTTTACTTTTTACACACGTATAGATGTTTAAAAATCAATTCAAAGTTGTGTATAATACGGCCGTGTAAAAGTGGAAACAGAGAAAAGTGAAAACAAAGTTTTTGATATTTCTAAACAAAATTAATAATATTATTTTCCATAATAATTATTGAACGAACTAATAATATGCACGACTTCTTGAAACGTCATTTAAGTGTGATTTTAGATCATTATTAAACAAAACACTGTCTTTAATTGTTGTAAATCGAAAAGCAGTAACATGTGATTTACTACATTTATACTCTATAAAGCAGGAATTACTGCTTTATTCACTGTTTTTATTATTATGTATTATTTTGAAAAGTAAAACGTAGTAATGAGGATAAAAATAAGTGAGGTTAAAAATATGTAAAAATGATAAAGTTTACATTTAAAGTTTACAAAGTATATAAACTATGTTATGAACATAAACATTCATTTTCAAGTAATGTTTAGTTCCACGCTAGCGTAAATCAGTGCGGAGTTGGGGAAAGAGTTACCAGACGTAATGGGCGGAGCATAGTGTCGCGTTTCAGCAAACTTGAGTTTGGATAAAGCGCTAAGAGAAAGAGAATTTCTCTGGTATCGAAAAAGTCTCTAAAAGCTCGCATCTTCCATAACTAATTAGTACACGATGATTATAAATTTTTCAGCTAGTGTGTGACGTTACCTTGACATGGCCTTTAAATAACTGATTTTTCAAACGGCAGGATATCAAGTTAAATTCAATTCTGAAAGGCGCATGATACTTGAATTTAATTGAATTAAATTTAAATGAATATCGTAAAAATAGATAGCGTGTGTTGGCATTCACGCTCATAAACGTTTATAAAGTATAATGTTAAAACAAGAAAACTTACCAAATGAATAATACCAGCGGCTGTCAACCAAACTGATATGAATATAGAGATTAATTGCGCGAGGCGAATGGAACTAGAAGTCTTTAGTATGTTAAGGTACTGAAGAATATCAGGCACGGTCATGAGGCGAAGTGCTCGCAAAAAACGGAAACCAATCCATGTTCGATCCAAATAAATGGACACAAACGAGGGGGGTATCGTAAAATAATCTACAAATGAATACATCTCCAGCATAAACCAGAATTTGTCACTAGCCGCTATAAACTGCAAAAAAAAAAAACAAAATTTATTTTCATTATTGTCACTTCTTGGAAATATAAGAATACACTTTTTTTTAAACACTTATGGTGAGATCTCTGTTATCATAATTACATTTTGAGTTTAGATTGTAGCGGTATCGCATTTTCATTAACAACTATAACTTCTCTCTTTTATCACGGTTGCTTCGGCTGTTAACCGAAAGATTGGTGGTTCGTGCCCACCCGGGGGCGCCAAATTGTTGAAGTAATTAGATTGATATGATAAATAATTATTATTTAAATAAATAATAAATAAATGTTAAAGATATAATTGATCTTTATTAGATTGAATTATGACATATTATATTTATTTATATGTAAATTATCAAAGTTGTTAACATCCAAAGCAACCGTGATAAAAGAGAGAAGTTATAGTTGTTAAGCAACAGATAAAAATGATAAATAAAATTATAATAATAATTTAATGAAAATGCGATACCGCTACAAGATACGCTTACTTCGAAGATGTCTCCCAAAAAGGACTCCTATTCCCTTGGCTCTGGAGAAGTATTCTGTAACTTAATTAGTATTTGCTCTGGAGAAGCATCAGTTGTCGGATCCAGATATCCCACAATATATAGAGTTTAATAGATAGTATCCCATCATGGTTCTATCAAAACTCTCAACTATGGTCTAGCTATGTATGGTCAATTTTGTATCCGATAATGTTATTCAAAAAGCTGGTTACGTTTCCCCCTACTTTAGAGTAGGAAAATAAACGGTTTGAATTTGCTTTGTAGTTAGTTTCATCAACTACAAGTTTGACTATGATTGCTTGTCATGTTTTCCGCGGAGAAGCGGTGTCATTGTCTGACCCAGTACTTTCCTGTTCTGATGACCATACGAATAAGAAGAAAAACTATGTTGGCAGAGATAATTTTCTAAAAGAGCAAAATTTATTTTTCTTATAAAGTTTAAGGAAATTTCGAAAAGATAAATTTTAATTTGAATGCGATTTATCTTTTTAGATGGACCGTACGAATCGGCTAAGTTCTAAATCAAGATGGTAAACTACAAACCTTTCGACATTTATCAAACTTTTAAAATTGACTTTGAAAGGTATTTGTTATAAAAGCTTTCTTACTTTATTTGGCTTAATTAAAATCGTCAATCCGAGTAAGCAACCTTTTATCAATTCGAAGTCACACCATACTGTTGGCAAATGTTTTAAGATGGTCAAACAGTATCTTCTGGGTTTGTAAGCTAAAGCTTTCGTAAATTTTCTTATTGTAAATCTACCAACTTGAACAAAAGTGATGTCTGAGGTAGTGCTCGCTATCGTAAGGTCCATCTAAATATTAACGGTTTACATTTCCAGGAAAGTTCTAACTTCTGTCCTTTTGTAATAGTGCAAATGCTTACGTAAGTTGTATATAAGCTACTAAAAAAAGGTGAACCTCAACAAAGTGAAGTAGCCAACATCCGTTATGCCTGTCATCGGAGGTCATCGGATATGCTTTTTAGCGAATTTCCTGAAAGGAAATAGAGCTATTGGTCCCGTACCGAAGTCAAAATTTCGCAAAAATTTCTTCAAATGTCCATCGATCCTACCTTGCAGATGTCAAAAATCACCATCTGTAAAATTTGTATATATATATCTATGGACATATATATATATATGCATATATATATATATATGTGTCTGTAATCACTCTAGCGGTCACAGTTTTCATTTTATCGGAATGAAATTTGGTATTTGAAGCGCTTTTGGCATTCAAAAGGTCAAGTTCGTTAGTGGGAAAAATCGGACCAAGGGAAAGGGGGGTTTAGAGGAAGGGGGAAACACAAAATTTGACATATCTCCCTTAATATTCGAAAAATCGAAAATTTGATAAGAAGTAAAGTTGTAGGTATTAAGTTTTACTGTAATTTTGTTTCTTATCATGTTTTCTGTTACCTTAATATTTACAAAAATATTGACGGTTTAAGATTGAAAATTAAATTCCTCAATATCTCTGTACGCATTAGAGTTTGAGCAAAAATGATAAGGTGATGAATTGTAGCAAACATGATTTTCTACAACTTTGTTACTTACGTATTTTTCGATTGTTCTAATATTAAGAGAGATATTTTATATTTTGTGTTTTCTTCTATCTTTATGCCCCCCTTTCCCCTTGACGTATGTTATTTATTAATAAAATTGGCCATGCAAATACTAAAATCAGATACGACATTTCATTTTGATCAGACTAACATTGTGACCGCTAGAGAGTAATTTATTTATTCCAAGGAAATTCGCTAAGTTGAAGCAGCTCCTGCGTAACGAATTTTTTTTTTTGTCCTGTCTCTTGTATTGACATATTTTTTTCAATATTATCTCTGTGTCAGGTTGGTTTTTCTTTTGTATGTATTGAGAAAAAAAAAAAACACACACAGTTGTTGAATTGAATTGATTATCTCTCATGGTTGTTGTTGGTTCGTTCGGATTGGTTCGAACCGTCGAGTCCTTTTTGTTGTTGTTGTTGTAAAAGATAAATAAATAAAGATAAATGACGTACGTACGTAGGTAGGTAGGTATGTAACGATAGATACTTACTCTTATAAAAAAATATACCATAAAAAATATATTGAAGGCAAGGTCTATCTGCTGTGTAATGTTGTTACTCCATTGTTGACAACGTTCCACCTCCTCACTGCAAATAGAAATCGATTGTCAGCATATTATGTCAGATAAATTGCAACGACGGTTGTTTGTGTTGCCATTCATTATATTGTTGCAATGATTTTAAATTTAATTTTAGATTGTTTACTTGATTGTTTACTCGGCAGTTTAAACGAAGTGGCAAAACAAATGTTGCGAGTTTGCAACCCGTTTTTCCACATGAAAGTTTTGATGAAAGCTTTCAAATGCAATAAAAATATTTAATATAACTAAAGTTACATTACTGTGCACAAGATGTAATTCACTTGTAATATATGAATCGCAAGTTAGTTAACAGCTATAACTCTCGTACCAGTCTCGTATCAGTCACATGATCAGAGTATACCAATCACAAGGGAGTAGGATATCAACACACCGTACACACTGCACTACTCTTACATCTGAATTAGATTTCATGAAAAAACTCATCAAAATATAATTCTTCACTTCGCGTTTTTGAAAGATGCATTTGTTCCAGGGGGTTAAAAAACTCGCCTTAAAAAATCCGCTAAAATTGGAGGAAAATTTTATGTACCCCTTAAAAAAATCGCGAAAATTGGAGGAAAATTTTATGTCCCCGATTTTGATAAAAACTTCGTTTTAAGCTAATTTTACCTGGCGAAAACAATGGCGTTAGTTAAAATATGATACGATTAACGGTTTTCAAGGTATCAGACCCATAGTCCTAAAATTTCAAACTGTATGAATTTAGAAGGCAAAATTTTGACACGTATTGGTCGGACGTTCAAATGAACCTGGTTTTCGTACTTTTTGGGTCAAAATTACCTTATAAAATGATTATTATTAAAATCGAGAACAAAAATTTTCTTAACTTTTTTCGCATTTTTTCCAAGGGGTACCCCTTAATAAAATTGCTAAAATTGGAGGAAAATTTTTTGTCCCCGATTTTAATAAAAACTCCGTTTTAAGCTAATTTGGACCTAGCGAAAACAATGGCGTTAGTTAAAATACGATACGATTAACGGTTTTCAAAGTATCAGCCCCATAGTGCAAAAATTCAAAAGTGTATGAATTGAGAAGCGAATATTTTGAAATGTGTTGGTCGGACGTTAAAATGAACCTGATTTTCGTACTTTTTGGGTCAAAATTACCCTAGAAAATGATTATTATTAAAATCGAGAACAAAAATTTTCTTAACGTTTTTTGCATTTTTACCAAGGGGTACCTCTTAAAAAAATCGCGAAAATTGGAGGAAAATATTATGTCTTCGATTTTGATAAAAACTTCGTTTTAAGCTAATTTGGACCTAGCGAAAACGATGGCGTTGGTTAAAATACGATACGATTAACGGTTTTCAAAGTATCAAACCTATAGTTTTAAAATTCCAAACTGTATGAATTGAGAAGCGTAAATTTTTGAAATCTGTTGGTCAGACATTAAAATGAACCTGATTTTCGTACTGTTTGGGCCAAAATTATCCTGAGAAATTATTTTGTATTAAATCGATAACAAAATTTTGTTTGCATTTTTTCCAAGGAATCACAAAAGTTCGACCTCTTCAGAACAATCGGGGATCAGTACATGGAAAGCATAGATTCCGGACAAATCAAACAGGAGCTGGTAATACATTCATTGTATTTTTGGCAATCTATTACAATCTATTGGCAGCTCCATTTCCACGATATAAATGTGTAATGTTCAGCATTTTTTTCCATCCATATAAATAATTATCTTAATATTTTTTTGGCAACAAATATTATACAATTGATACAAATGATTGGGGCGGACAAGGGGCGGGGGGAGGTTAGTTGGTGGGTATTAAACACGGAAAAACAATAAGCAAATTAAAATATTCATACATGGATTCAGATAAAAACATATTTTATGTATAATTTTTAATTAAATATTTAAATAGAAATTTATTGCTTTTTGTTGAGTGCTATGCTGTGCTACGCGCTGTGCTGCGCGTTGTGCTGTGCCGTGCTGTCAGCCACCATTGAAGTAGACAGACATGACGTCAGTTGGTTGCTTTATATTCGGTATATATGGAATGAATATAGTTGCAGTTCAGTCTATGTGTTGTTAGTCATTTTGTGTGAACTAAGTAGGTAAAATGGTATACAGTATGATCATTTGATAAGTTACCACTTATATTTATTTAAAAAAATGAATTTTAGAAGAAAAGGACGTTTTGGTGGTACAATGTTTCAAATACATAATTATCTATTTTTTTCTGGTCGGGGTTTAATAAAATATTTTTATACCCCGTAGGTATACGTAAATATACCAGGGTATATTAAGGTTTATTATCACTTTCTAAGTTTCTAAGTTAGATTAAAACAAAGTTTTTATCAAAATCGGGTACCAACAATTTTGTTCAAACTTTTACGATTTCTTGAAAAAAATGCAAACAAAATTTTGTTCTCGATTTTAATACAAAATAATTTTTTAGGGTAGTTTTGGCCCAAAAAATACAAAAATCAGGTTCATTTTAACGTCCGATGAACAGATTTCAAAATTTTCGCTTCTCCATTCATACAGTTTGGAATTTTAGCACTATGGGTCTGATACCTTGAAGACCGTTAATCGTATCATATTTTAACCAGTGCAATCGTTTTCGCTAGGTCCAAATTAGCTTAAAACGAAGTTTTTATCAAAATCGGGGACATAAAATTTTTCTCCAATTTTAGCGATTTTATTAAGGGGTACCCCTTAGAAAAAATACGAAAAAAGTTAAGCAAATTTTTGTTCTCGATTTTAATAATAATCATTTTCTAGGGTAATTTTGACTCAAAAAGTACGAAAATCTGGTTTATTTTAACGTCCGATGAACAGATTTCAAAATTTTCGCTTCTCAATTCATACAGTTTGGAATTTTAGCACTATGGGTCTGATACCTTGAAGACCGTTAATCGTATCATATTTTAACCAGTGCCATCGTTTTCGCTAGGTCCAAATTAGCTTAAAACAAAGTTTTTATCAAAATCGGGGACATAAAATTTTCCACCAATTTTCGCGATTTTTTTTCTCCATTTCTCATCGATTTGTAATGATTTACAATCGAGATCATTTAGATTATAAATAGTTAATAATTGAAAACATTTATTTAAAAGCTTATTTGCCTTCCGTTTTCCTTTCAAAAAAAAAAAGTATATATATATATATATATATTTAGATATCTAAAAATATTTTGTGGGACTTAGCACATCTGTCTCCGGGACCTATCATCAAGTTTTCTCGAACTGTTTTCCTGTCTTCGTCTTGTACGTAGATTGTGAGGTAAGTAATTAATCTTTTCATCTGTTCTTATCGCAATACGTTTGAATTGTAATTATACACACACACACACACACCATATAACAACTTTTAACGAACACTCCTACTCCATCCATCTGGGTATCGTTATTCTAATCAGGTGATATTTTATACTAATGAAAATAGAATAATATATATATATTATGTAAACTTTGCTACACAGTTAGTTACTGTGCTGTTATTAAAACAACCCTGGCAACAAACTACCCATATGCCTATTTGCTTGCATCTATCTTAACTACCCCCACATAAATATTGTGAAGTAAAATGAAGTACAATTAATGTTTTATCTATAGGGGTGTTGTTTAAAAGTAACACAGATTTTGGAACAGTAGATTCCAAGGCCAAAGTTTATATTTTATACGAAATGTAAATATTCTCCTATCGATATTTTAGATGTTTTTTTTCTTCAAAATTCAACCCTTAAAGGTCGATCTCAAGCATAGCCGGTTACTTCCTTCTCGTCCATACGGCGACAGTGTAGTCAATTAACCGGCCCCTTTTTTTCTAATAATTGGCAAACTGCTGATGTCGGGATTCGAACCCATAATCTCCCAGTTTCCAAGTATGCATACTGCGCAGACATAACGCCTTAGGCCGCTCGGCTACTTGGACTGGTTGAATATTTAACATGGGGCTACTTAAAGTTCATTCTCCTGACCAGTGATCTTAATAATTCACCCAAAATCTAGTATGATACCTGGGTACAAAAAGTTTTGTAGTTAATTATGGTTTTGTTAATTGAGACACTCGTCGTTATACTCCCTTACATGTTTCTCACTTTCACAATATACCCCCTCCAACTCACCCCACTCTCCACTTTGCTCCCCGTTAATACCCCCTTTTGTATAATTATTAGACGTCATCAAGAAATACCTACATCGAATACATGAGAATACAATGTCGTCGTATCTGACTCACTATGTCGTCATTTAAATTAGAATTGTGTTTCTAATAATATTCAATTAAAGTTTTAATTAAATTGATCAAATCTATAATAATTATTATCATCTATTTATTATTATTATTATTTTGTAACAAATCAATTGATTATTACTATTGGAAGAGCTATTATGTGATGTCAAACCTGTCTCGTTAATATATGGAGGAAGTCTTTTAATTATAGATTTGTGTAAGTTGGTAAAATAGAATTGGAATATATTAAAATGTTTTTAAATTTATAAAAATAGTTCTTTTATAATTATTGATATAAATATGCTGGTCAGTTCTATACCAATAAAGCCACAAAGATGCTATTTGAAATGTTTATAATGTTTCACTATCTTGATTTAGGTGGTGTGTTCTGATTTAAACATATCCAACAAATCCTGAGAGAAGTGTAACGAAATCTCATAAAATTGAAATTCAAGAACTTCAAATAAGTGTCATTAATATAGGCGTTACACTGGTGTGAAATATTATTTAAAAAGTAATTAACCCGAGTCGAAATTACAATCATTATTCTAGCCTCTAAATCATCAGTTCTTTGGTTATTTCTTGAATGTAACCTTTTTAGTACATTAACAGAGCATAAAAGTCGTGAAGTGAAGATATAACGTCATAAAACCGATGACCTGTCTATAATTTAGGTCATGAATAAAGCCACAAAAACGTAACAGGTCATAAATAGGTCACCAAACATGCGAAGAAGCAATTTTGTGCATTTTCAATGACTTTTTATTTTCATATCCCTAAGGTGTGTTCAATTTTATGATGAAATGATGATTTAAAGTCTCTAATAATGCACTAAATTTCGACTGGAGAAAAGTAACAACTAACTTGGTATTATAATAAAAAATATAGATTGCAGTTGAACGTCAGAATACTTACTATCTGGAAGCGTCAATAAAATATATTATTAGAGATGCTATGCTGAGGATGAATACAAGAACAACCTGGAACAAGTAGAAAAATTTAAATTAGTATTTTTATGTTTTTGTACAAAAATTACAGAAACAATTTTTAAATATATAGTTTTATTTAAGATCATTAAATTCTCCAAAATCGATCATTCAATTCTATAAAAATCGAAACCTTAAAGTAAAATGTCATTTCCGGTTTGTGTAGATTTTAATAAAAAAATATGTATTCTGAATCCTCGAATGCTTTTATATCTAAGTTAAAAGTTTTGTTACTCTTGTGCCAAAATGTTTTTACTTCGTTCACCAGGAAATTACTCTTTCTAACAAAATTAGTAGGTAGTGCCAACCTTGGTCTATAGAAACTTTCGGAAAACTTTTATGTCACCGTAAATAATTCTCTTTTTTTTTTAGTAATGACGTCATTGTCCATGACATTTTAAAATACATAAAATCTAGGACAATATATATATATATACATCTAGATCCATAAAATTTTGCTGTTGCCTTTTTGAAAAATGATTATCTTTCCAATATTATGTTTTTGTATTAAACACATAAAATTTTTTATTTTATTAGTCGTGATGGTTTGAGGCTCTGGCTGTCTTGATATCTATGTGAGGTTAGTTCACCACCAACCCTCCATGCCAACATCAAACCCTATGTTTGTCACCTGTTCACATATTGTAATAGAAGGATATTGGCGGTGAAACCAAATGCCAAATGTCAGTTGTCATATATATCTTACCAACATTTTATACGTTAATACACAAATGTTATTGTCTATATATATATATATATATATATACATATCTATATATATATATATATATATATATATATATATATATATATATATAGATGTGTATATATATATATATATATATACATATATATATATATATATATATGTATATATATATATGTACAGTGTGTACAAAGATACAGAAAAGTATGTGTTTAAGGGAATATTTTAACCGAAAAATGGCATGTACGTGAAAAATAAAAAAACGTTCTTGGTATCAAAGAAAAAACCAAAATATTTTTTTAAAAATATTTTAAAAAAACCAGAATTTTATTTAACACTATCTCTGTCTATCGGCATCAGCTTCGATATTAAGTCTGAATACATGATGTTCGCATACACTTACAATTCGTTTATGACTACCCGCTTTGATTTGATAACTATATTTACCGATCCCAATAGAATATGTCACAAGTGAGAGTTTACAGTAATATACATTACTGTACTATTATGTGAGATGAGTTCAGTTTCGGTATTATGCCTGAATACATGATGTTCTCATACACTCCCTATATAAACCGACAATAGCATCATAACTATCGGCTATGGTTTGATAATCTATCCCAATTGAATATTCCATAAGTGAGAGTTTACACTGATGTATTATCCCACTATTCCTGACATATTTCCCACTGATTCATCCTGTACAACAACAACATATTGTATATTTTGAGAACATACACATCTTAAACAACTATACAATATGAGAACAGATCAAATCGATCATTTTTCCAATACTCTCTTGTTTTCCTCAATATTGTTGAACATTTGTTGCCGTTATCACAATTGTATACACCCCTCGTCCCCAACTCCACACACCCACCCATTCCACAGAGAGGAGAGTATGTTTCCCAAAAGAGGCATAAGTTTTCTCATTTTGTATATAAAACGAAATAGAAGAAATGAAGATATGAATAAGAGATGTTGTTGTTGGTATCGTGTTTTGTTTATGTAATATTTTATTGTATGTATGTATGTACACTCCCGTTCATGAAAATTGCACTAGTTGAAACATACTAAGTGTAACTGCATATAATATTATACGTATATTTAGTAATATACAAATGTAACTATTGGTTCAATTTCTATGAACAGGAGTATATATTTGGGAAGAAAAAGATAGTACTTTTTTTTTCATGTTTCAAAGTAGAGTATATTTTTGGAATAAAAGTATTAGCTTTGCAACAATTTTAGCTCAAACATCTGTACTTAATTGTAGATTACAGGAGTATGTGTATAAAATTCAAGGTATATAAAACTCAAGTTTAGTTTGTCATACATTTATACGTGTGTAGGTGTAAAATAAACAATATAAGTAATAATTAAGAACTCGGTATCTACAGGAAATCAGAATAGTTGATTGATATTAAACTAATGGTATGCGAGTACCATTTGTATACTTTTGTAGTAAGTCTTCACACCTCAAGTAATTATAATTATTTCAATAACTAATTCAATAATCCTTTAACAATTATAATCCTTTAATAAAAATAATCCTTCAAATTAATATTATGCACAAATTATAATAAAGATATTGAATAAAAAGACTAATATTTAATATCCTTATATACAAATACTTATATAAAGTTGGTGGAAGCGCAGATAAATGATCAATGATAAATTATATATTGTATAGTTGATATATTGAAGTTTCTTCCCTGCGCGTCCAACATTTTCGCCCCATAGTCATTCAGGGTTTATATTACATGGATTTCGAAGGCTAAAAAGAAGCATATTTTCTCTAATTTTTATCTTTTATAATAAATAAAATATTTGATTGAATCTTTAAACAGATCAAAGTGAAACATTTGACAAATATTTAGTGAAATTTTCTTTTAAAAATTTTGAAAATTCAGCCACGTTTTTTTGCATAATCTCTAATAATTGTTGTTATGTTTACTTGTTTATTAAGTAATCTTTAAACGAAGAAAGTTGGTATTCTTAGCTATTGAACTAAAAGTAACACTATGTTCACATTTAAAATCAAATTAAATGATAAAAGAACAAACCCTGTTAGTGTTTTATAATAGAATATAAATCAATCAATGCAGTAATTCAATTAGAATGGAGGAAGTGTGTTTGTTTGCACTAAATTGTCTTCTTCAATGTGATACCAATACCAATACCACTGAATTGGAATCACTGTGATATTAAAGATATGGTGATATTGATTTGTTATTAAATGGAGAGTTAGTATAGGTCAACTTTTTATGTAATCTAGCTGTTTCATAACTTTCATCAACCATTTGATACCAGTTTTATGTTCTATTTCATAATTCAATTATAATTATCCATAAATCAATTGTATATTGTATTGTGTTACATATATTGGTGTAAGTACCTCTGTATACAAACAATGTATGGAGTGTATTGAGGTTAATGTTCGAATTAATGTTTACACTTATACACAGATATTTGGATTATAAGTAGTCTATGCTAATTATGTAATGACTGAGTGTGACTAAAAAAAGTCTTTAATAAAAGTAAAAAAAATTCGTTACGCAGGAGCTGCTTCAACTTAGCGAATTTCCATGGAATAAATAAATTACTCTCTAGCGGTCACAATGTTAGTCTGATCAAAATGAAATGTCGTATCTGATTTTAGTATTTGCATGGCCAATTTTATTAATAAATGACATACGTCAAGGGGAAAGGGGGGGCATAAAGATAGAAGAAAACACAAAATATAAAATATCTCTCTTAATATTAGAACAATCGAAAAATGCGTAAGAAACAAAGTTGTAGAAAATCATGTTTGCTACAATTCATTACCTTATCATTTTTGCTCAAACTCTAATGCGTACAGAGATATTGAGGAATTTAATTTTCAATCTTAAACCGTCAATATTTTTGTAAATATTAGGGTTACAGAAAAAATGATAAGAAACAAAATTACAGTAAAACTTAATACCTACAACTTTACTTCTTATAAAATTTTCGATTTTTCGAATATTAAGGGAGATATGTCAAATTTTGTGTTTTCCCCCTCGCTCTAAACCCCCCTTTCCCCTGATCCGATTTTACCCATTAACGAACTTGATCTTTTGAATACCAAAAGCACTTCAAATACCAAATCTCATTCCGATAAAATGAAAACTGTGACCGCTAGAGTGATTACAGACACACATATATATATATATATATATATATATATATATATATATATATATGTATATATATATATATATATATATGTCCATAGATATATATATATATAAATTTTACAGATGGTGATTTTTGACATCTACAAGGTAGGATCGATGGACATTTGAAGAAATTTTTGCGAAATTTTGACTTCGGTACGGGACCAATAGCTCTATTTCCTTTCAGGAAATTCGCTAAAAGAGTAAATGAATAATAAAATATTTCACATTTATTTGTGAACAGCAAAAATAATTTTGAAGTAAATAACAGCTTTTAACCTGGCTAATTTTTTAGCCTCACATCGTAGTCTTTAATTATTGCAATTGCATATTTTGCTAAGCTAATAATTAGCTATATTTGATGGAAACATCCTTGAATCTCGGTTGTATTTCATTGTATATATTAATTTGGTATATCTTGATGAATCAAAACGAGATGCTAAAGCTTTTTGTAGGAAAGTACAAATTTTAAACAATACATTTTCTTCGAGCGTTTAATAAACCTCGAGTTATTTATGTAAAACTTACATAAATTTTAGGGTATTTGTGATCATACAATTGTTTAATAAAAAAACCCAAAAGTTTAGATTCAAAAACAACTGTGTACTATTGATTTTTGAACGGGGGGTTTTTGCAACTCATAAAATAATGATAATACGAGAGAATTTAATTATTCAAATAGACATTTTAAGTTTGAATGTACAAAATTTACAGTTAAATATATCCATTAAAACTTTTAAGTTTTACAAACAATAAAATACGCTGCGCTATGAGATATACAATCTATGCTATCGTATGCTGTAAGCACATAGCGCTGCTGCTCTTCACATAGTCGAGAAAGCTCCATTCACTTGACATTTATCCTAAATGGTGTAAAATATTTTCTAATAATACACGATTGCATGTACATATATATATATATATATATATGTTAATATGTTTGTTTCATATTATATTTGTGGAAACGAAATATGCTATTATTGTATACTATCAAAAATAGAGTTGGTGCAAATTTGATTGGTACACCATACAAAAAAAAAATGGAAAAGATAGGGATATATTTCCATAGATTATTAACAGAAAGGGAATTAATCATAATAGATTTCAACTGATGTCAGATTTAAAATTGCAGTTCGAAACATTCGAGAATGTTTTGTTTAAAATCAATTCTACAAGATAGATTTTAATAAATAAGTGGAATAGTAGTATTTAAAGTATTGTCTTGTCCTTACATAGTTGTGTCTTCTTAACTGTATTGGAAACAGATATTGGTATAGTATTGTGACGTTTACGTATTCGTAAAATAATAATTTGTTAGAATAATAAGTTAATAGATATTTTCAATCAGTTTTGTACCAACTCTAGCCATAAAACCATATATATATATATATATATATATATATATATATATATATATATATATATATATATATATGATATAAGTACTATTATGAACATAATCAAAATATTCATTATGTGAGTTGTTAAACGTGTGAACTGGAACTGTTATAACAACCACACCGCACCACAGTGGTTATTATAATTGATCCACAGAAACTAACTGTACAGGAATCATCATCATCATGAATACAGGAAGAAACAGGAACGTTTATATTGTTGTACACAAGGGGAAACACAAAATTTGACATATCTCCCTTAATATTTGAAAAATCGAAAAATTTATATGAAGTACAGTTGTAGGTATTAAATTTTATTTCTTATTATTTTTTCTGTTACACTAATATTTACAGAAATATTGACGGTTTAAGATTGAAAATTAAATTCATTAATATCTCTGTACACATTAGAGTTTGAGCAAAAACGATAAGGTGATGAATTGTAGTAAACATGATTTTCTATAACTTTATTCCTTACGAATTTTTCGATTGTTCTAATATTAAGAGAAATATTTTATATATTGTGTTTCTTCTATCTTTATGCCCCCCCCCCCTTTCCTTTTGACGTATGTCATTCATTAATAAAATTGGCCCTGCAAATACTAAATTCATATACGATATTTCCTTTTGATCAGACTAAAATTGTGACCGCTAGAAAGTGATTTATATATTCTAAGGGAATTCGTTAAGTTGAAGCAGCTCTTGTGTAACGAATTTATTTTATGTGTGTCAGGAATCCATTGTAAACTTTCGATGTCTGATTACTAAATATACAAGTCCAATATCCAAATACGATTACTAAGAACTATATTTGAAATATCCAAATATGAACTAATTAGATTCATCAATTTATCAAGCATTGCGTTTATTTTTGTATGCTGAAGCACCCTGTACCTCATATGTAATGATAATAATGATTTTAGGGGTCGTGGGGAAGAAAACATTTGTTAAAATTGTTTTTTTTTTGTAGTGTATCACGGATACAAATGAATGGACTATTTACGATATTTTACAAGGATATAGTCTCTGTATATATGCATATATATATATATATATATATATATATATATATATATATATATATATATATATATATATATATATATATATATATATATATATATATATATATATATATATATGTATATATGCCTACCAATGAGAACCAATTTTCCAGTTTTGTTTGGCAAATATCCAAATCAGAATTACTATTCAATATTTCCAATTGTATGAGAATTTTAAATATACACGAACTAGTTGTCTAAAAAGTATAGCTTTTGGAAATGGAATAATATCGAGTCTATATATAAAGTCTAGGAGCTTAATGTATAATTTATGTAAATCGTGGTTGGATTTTGTGCGTTTTTTTATTAGTTAGATAAAATTTACGTTTCTCTAAATAATAACACCACCAAATAAATACAAACTAAAACTCTGTGTGTAGGCTCGTGCGAAGTCAGGTAAGAAAATTTAAATATCATAAGGAAATTAGTTACGTTAAGCCCCACGGTTTTATGAATTCACTACAAGACAATGTTACGAACTGTAAAACAATTTTATACATTATAGGACGAAGGATGAATGTCTAATAACTACACCGCCAACTAGAATATTAGAATATATAAATTTGACTATACAGTTGAAATTAGGTACAAGAATGTCTTCATCATTATGACTTTGTAGCGGTATCGCTTCTTTATTAAATTATTATTATAATTTTGTTTATCATTTTTAGTTGTTGCATAACAACTATAACTTCCTCCTATTATCACGGTTGCTTTGAATGTTAACAACTTTGATAATTTACATATAAATACATATAATATTTTATAAATCAATTTAATAAAGATCAATTATATCTGACATTCATAGTTATTATTTATTTAAATAATAATTATTTAATATATCAATCATTTACTTCTACAATTTGATAAACAAAATTATAATAATAATTTAATAAAGAAGCGATACCGCTACAACTTCATGCTTTTGATAAAAGAAGAATATTAAAATTACGAGCTACATTATCAAGGATATCATTTTTCAGGGGTTTCAGGATTTTATCTATCTATTTATTTCTTTACAAAAACTTTTCTGATAAAATTGACACACCACTTTGTGAATTTCTCTTTACGAATTGTATCGGGCGATGGATTCAAAGAGTACAGCTCTGCTGTTCAGAAAGATCTGTTTTTTTGTGGCCGAAGAAGTGAATTGTGTTAAGATAATATATTGTAGAAGGTTTAATTTTGAGATACTCAGTATAATTTCTATATCCGGTATACAACACAGATTTATGTAGGTTGACTATGAAAGGAATTTACCAATGGAATTGTTATTGCATGTACGAATTGTAATACAAACATGAGCTTAAAGTTAGACTGCAACGGGCATGGACTGTAGCAGCTGACTGTACTGTATATAACATTATACATACCATGACATGACGGTCCTTCTACCATGTCCTATATGTTCTATATGATGGTCTATGTAGAAAAACAAAATCAGAAATAATAGGTTGTTGCATTTGCCAATAACAAACTATGATCAATCGTTGTTACACAATCTACCAAATGTCGAGAAATACGTTCTATCGAGAAATACTATGGTGGCTTTTATATTATATAGAAAAAAAAAAAATATATATATATATATATATATATATATATATATATATATATATATATACATGTAACAGTTAGTTATACAACATCATCTATATCCTTTTTTTAATCCAGCGATTCATAAAATGTTTTCTTTTTGCTCTTTTCTTTGATTCAAGACCACATTAAACGAATTTATTAATTGCTTTTTTTTTTGTTAACTAGCGTCTATTTATATCTATTTTTAGCATGTTTGCATCGCAAATGCCTTAGCAAAGAAGGGTGCCGGAATACCCTTCATTGGCTCAGAGCCTATCTCAGGAATTTCAAGGACAGCATGTAAACAGGTGATCAACGAGTGGTCAAATGCTAAACACCGTGATTACTGGAAAAAAAAACCGCGGCAGGAGCTCGGAAAGGTACTGCTTCAGAGTGCAACCAAGAGGTTATCTTTCGATGCACTGAAGTTGAACAGGATGCAACTGCGGAGGGTAACCGGATTCATTACCGGGCATTATCCCCTGCGGCAGCATCTGCACACAATGGGACTCCAAAACGGGTCCATTATTTGCAGATTGTGTGGCGAGGAGGAAGAAACATCCACCCACATTATCTTTGACTGCGAACCTCTAGGTTACAGCAGATACAGGATATTCATTGCATCTCACCCCGAATATATGAAACTTCGGGAGGATCTAAATGCAACCTCCAGGCTATGGCCAACATATGGGAGAAGCAAATCTCTCCGGACTGAGGTAGAAGGGGCACAATGGACCATAAGATCGAAGTGCAATATTTTTTAGTCCCCAAGATGAATCAATCAATCAATCAATGGTTGCTTCAACTGTGGGAAATTCGTGTACGCCATATACACTTGCGCCAGTAAGAACCTACGTAGAGGTTATATAAACCAGAACGTATGTATTATCTCGGACAGTCAAGCTACTATAAAAGTTTTGTCTGCAACGGCAGTCATCTCAGGGGTAGTCAAATATTGTCTGGAGGGGCAACTGGAGCTGGCAAAACGGAACAATGTTAAATTGATCTGGATACCAAGTCAAAGTAGTTTCGAAGGAATCGAAAAAGCAGATACCTTAGTAAAAAAGGGAGTCGAAATGTCTTTCATAGGCCAGAGTCTATTTTAGGAATTCCAAAGACAGCATGCAAACAAGTGATCAACGAGTGGATTAATCTTAAACACCGATGTACTCTCTCGATGTACTCAAGAAGAACAGAGTACAACTTTGAAAGGTTCCAAGATTCATCATCGGACATTATCACCTTCGAAAGAATCTGCGCACAATAGTCACATAATCTTTTACCGCGAATCTCTCCGTTACAGCAGATACAAGATATTTGGTGCATCGCACTCCGAATATATGAACCTTTAGGAAGACCTAATAAGCAAGCTCTTGGCTATTGCCAAAATATGGACGAAACGAATCTTATCAGACTGAAGTAGAAAGGCAGTACACAAAGGTTCACAAGATCGAAGTACAATACTCTATCTATATATCTCGTTACATACAGTGTGGTTGCGAGTATAAAATTTGCAGCTTAATCCATATGAGAAAGGAAGAAATTTTTTTAAATCAGTGATAAGTAAACATAGATAGAATTTTATCCAACAGGATTTTGTATATATTTCGGGATAAAAGCGGTAATATTAATTATATTGTTCCATTCATGTTTTGGGTACAGGCAAAGTATACACAATATAAATATATATTTAAGGTTTATCTATTATCCTTTATAAAGGATAATGTAATTTATATGTATTGTTTGTTGTTGAAATTGGGGCAGGCAATATTGCGTCTGTCTGTCTTTGCATGTTGTTTTTCGGGAGTTTATATGAGTTACCCCTCAAAAAATAAACTTCGTTTCATATATGGGGGAAATTTGTATTTTATTTCAAATGAAAATGTTAACAATTATAAATAAATTTAATATATTTTTTGTGTGTTGTCCTTCATTCAGATAGTTATGTCATATTTCATCCTTAAAGGACAATTTAATCATGTGCTTGGTTGGTTTTCATTATTGTCAGACTTTTTGGGTGGTATTCAAAGACATGTACAATTCCATTAAAAACACATAAATGTTGTAATATTTACGTGAGAGTCAAACGATTGTAATGTTTTCCTTAGTAGGTATTGTATATTTTACTTGGAAACTTCATACATAATGTATGTTCTAACAGACTTTCTTGGGAACTTATCAAGTTGAAACATGGTTTATTTAAGGTTTTCTTGAGTAGTTGTTTACTCAGGAAAACCATGCAATAGCTGGGCTCTTTCGGCGATATTACTAATATTTTGCGAATAATACCCCTTGGAAAAAATGCGAAAAAAGTTAAGAAAATTTTTGTTCTCGATTTTAATAATAATAATTTTTTACGGTAATTTTAGTCCAAAAAGTACGAAAATCAGATTCATTTAACCTCCGACCAATACGTTTCAAAATTTTGCCTTCCAAATTCATACAGTTTGGAATTTTAGGACTATGGGTCTGATACCTTGAAAACTGTTAATCGTATCGTATTTTAACCAACGCCATCGTTTTCGCTAGGTCGGAATTAGCTTAAAACGAAGTTTTTATCAAAATCGGGGACTTAAAATTTTTCTCTAATTTTCGCGATTTTTTTAAGGGGTACCCCTTGGAAAAAATTCGAAAAAACTTAAGAAAATTTTTGTTCTCGATTTTAATAATAATCATTTTTTAGGGTAATTTCAACCCAAAAAGTGCGAAAATCGGGTTCATTTTAACGTCCAACCAACACATTTCAAAATTTCCGCTTTTCAATTCATGCAGTTTTGAATTTTGGCACTTTGGGTCAGATACCTTGTAAACCGTTAATTGTATCGTATTTTAACCAACGCCATCGTTTTCGCTAGGTCTAAATTAGGTTAAAACGAAGTTTTTATCAAAATCGAGGGACATACAATTTTCCTTCAATTTTCGCTGATTTATGAGATAAAGCTTCAGATTAAACTTATTCATTATTAAATACTACCAACTTTTGTTTGGTACCTCTTCCCGAACACCAAATTGATTCGGCACAAACCAACAGAGAAAATTTTGAAAAAAGAATACTATTTTCGCTGCCTACTGTAGAAGTTTATGGTATTTTCGATACCCAAATGATAAAACTATTTTCGTAACTTTTGCGTCAACATTATTTGATTTTATAAAGTTTGTTTCTCACGGCAAACACAAAATAATTATAAATCAACTATTATCTCCCTAGGGCATGTGTCCGCATATAGTCTGGCCACACACTCTACAATTTGTTTTTCAACCCACATAGAAAGTAATTTTATGGATTGAAGAACTCTCAACAGCGGCATATAGTCATCAAATATCTCATCTATTATGTAATACCATAGATTATAAAATGTTCCTGTATTCCAGTTTACTGTGAACCGTCATGTATTATACGAAAAAAACTGGATTGTATTGCATCCAGAGTGTATAGTCGCAGGAACCAGTAAACAGAATTTCAGTGAGTTGTTTTAAAATTCATGTAACGATCGTTCAAAACAAAACATCCATTGTATGTTCGTCGGTACGAAGTACGCTGTTAGCTACAATTCAATCAATTTTATTCTGTCACATATAAAATGTTGTAAAGTGTGTCACAACATTTGAAAGAATGTCCATCCATTTTGTGGGGTAGGTTGTAAACACGTAATGATACAAAAATAAAAAGCTTCTTACAGGTACAAAAACATTTTATCTTTTGAAATAATATGCTTTTTGGATTAACGAGTATAATTATTAATATGTTAGGGGTATAAGGATTGCCCATAACACAATAATCTTGAGAATACTCATAGAGCGTTATATCAGGAGTGATACATTTGTAACTCGATGAGAGTTACAAACGTGTTTAGTATGACTCATTCTTTTGAGACTTCTTGTATAAACATGAAAAACAAAAACATGACCGACATTTTCCATGACACGTTATGTAGTATTGTTTGTCAATGAAACGGAAAGAAAACCATGTAATTAGTAATGAATTCAAACGTATAAATAATTGACCCCTCTTTTTTGTATTTTGTAACAGAAATAAATAAACCGATGCCAAAAATTGTCGTCGCCTACAAAATAAATTCATCAATTTCACAATTCTGCAACTAGTTAATTAATTAATTGATTTGTATTTGCAATTGATGAAATAAATATATATTCTGTGTCAGAGATTTTTGTTTGTTTTGTAATTCAAATCTGGTGCATCGATCGATATATATTTATAAATTTTACATATAATCACCAGTCCAAGTGGTCGAGCGGTCTAAGGCGTTATATCTGCGCAGTATGCCTACTTGGAAACTGGGAGGTTATGGGTTCGATCCCGACATCGGCAGTTTGTCAGTTATTAAAAAAAAAAAGAGGCCGTTGATCTGTTTATAGGTTCAATGAAATTAGAGAAAATGTGTTGTTTTTTAGCTGTTTCGAACCCCCATAACGTACGTGCAATACAAAACATCTTAATCATATTCTCAATTTGCTATGCATTAGTTTAGCTCAGCAATTTAAGATAACTCTGTATTTGGTTGGGAGGGCAGGGGTTGATACCAAAAAGATCGAATAACAATAGATTCAGTAATTTTAATTCTATTTTAAAATGCATCATACATTTTCACATTTCCCTTACCAATCCATGCATCAGGGATGATGGTTGTTGGCATGTGATTGAACTTTTTTTTGGAAAACTAAATGTTTGTGAAAATAAAATTTAATTAAAAAACGGCTACGGATGTTTTTTTTTTTAATTATATTTTTATGACTGTAATCATATTTTACAGCATTGATTTACAACAGATAAAAATATTGATACAACCAGCATTATTGAACCGATGTTGGAGCAACCGAACAAGTTAATTTGTTTCAATCAAAAGTTTTATGTCCAAATTAAACAAAACGTGAGGAAGTAACAATTTTTTTTGTTAGTTGAATTCCATTATAATGATTTTGTCGTTTTTTTATTAATCAGAGTATCTTTTGTTGGCACTTAATAATTGGATTGTTTCGAGGAGGGGAATCATATTATCAACAAATAATATCTTTTATTTATCGGTTTTTGGCGAGTTGACTTTTTTGGAGTAAATTTGATTACGATTATACCAATGAAACGATTGTTAAATGTCCATCGATACTTAACTAGTATCTCTTTCCTCTTAACCCATTGGCAAAATCTTAGAGGGGCTTAGAGATTGGATTCGTCATAAAATCTTAAGTTTATCTATAAACATGCTTTTATTAACATTTTTTTGACTTGATATGAAAAATCAAGAATTTGATGTCAAAAAAATGTTATCAATGTTCAGACATATTACTTAAATGCCAAAGTAAGTAAACGCTAGTCGCTTCCGTTGGTATAACATAACCGAAAGGCAACCATACTAACAATGGAAATAAATAGACGCTAGTTTACAAAAAACAATTTGAAAAATATGTTAATAGTAAATAAACAAAATTAATAATACAATGGCATCAATAATGATAGTGAAAGATCATATGCATAGTACTACCATAACATCTAAGGTAGCTCAGTTGGTAGAGCATTGGTCTAGAATGCCAGAGGTCGTGGGTTCGATCCCCATCCCTAGATGTGTATGATTTTTCATATCAAGAATTTGATGTCAAAAAAATGTTATCAATGTTCAGACATATTACTTAAATGTCAAAGTAAGTAAACGCTAACTAACAATGGAAATAAATAGACGCTAGTTTACAAAAAACAATTTGAAAAATATGCTTTTATTAGCTTGACTTGTATGTATTTATGTATGAATGAATGTAAAGGGCTTTTTTAAGTGAGGTTTCACCCATTTCTGGTTGTCTTAATATTCCGAAATTTTTCAGACGTATTAAGAACCGGTGACAATACAATAATAACTCTACTAGATCTAATTATGTTAAACCAAAATTACAGTAAATTTTTCAATAAATTTTGTATATTCTAGAAGGTTATCGAAGTTACTTTTTTGAGGTAATTAAGACTGGTTGATGTAATAAAAAACTATATAACCTTGATATATTTGAATAAAACTTTGTTTTTTTTTTCACTTAGGGAATTAGGGTAAAAAAACAAAACTTTTGTAAACAACAATTACAAAAATAAAAATAAAAATTTAATTAAAAAAACTTTATAACTTTACAAATAAAAATCATAATTTAAAAAACTTTTTCTAAGGTCATTATTGCAATCCATTTTAACCTAATATACAAAGTGGTTCACTAAAAATGATACATACCCATAAATCACGACAAACCAATTATTTAATAGTGTGGTTAATAAACATATCATACGGAGAGTATGATCTAACCTGAGGATTATTTGAGTTGACTGACTAACGGATTAGGTGTGTGAAAAACCCCACCTATTTATTGACGATATCCTGTGGTGACTATGCGGCATTTGTTTTGTCACTAAAGTGAGGGTATCGAAGCTAACTATGATATTCAGATATTAGATTTTTTTGAAAATGGTTTAATTTTATTAAATCAGACCTTGGAATTGGGCCATGGTTCTAATTGTATTATCTGTTTTCTCAATTTGTATATGTAGATACTTTCGTATGCATCTAATTCTGTGGGGGTTTTGTATCGATTTCAGTAGTTTTAGATTCGATTTGTCAATTTTATCAACTCCTATCCTATCCTATTTTATAAACAGGACCAAAAACAAATTGGTCCTATTTATAGAAAGAACTAAACTTATTTATAAAAACAAAAATTGAATTTTCTCACGAATAGATAAAAAAATTTTTGGTAGAAAACTTTAAAAACTTTCATGAATATATGTCCACTGAAAATATGTATACCATTTTCAGTGGACCATTCTGTACATATACGTACATGCCTAATATTTGTATATACATACTCGTATATGATATAATACGGCATATATATTGCAGATAATGAAATATTAACCGGATTTTCATGACGGGAAAAATATTTTGCAAAATTGCATTTTAATTTATCGACCGGATATATATATATATATATATACATATAATTATAATATATATATACTTATATATATATATATATATATATATATATATATATATATATATATGTATATATATATTATAATTATATATATAAATAATGTTTGTTTCCTACACATGAAATGTCAATTATAGACCATTATAAATAAATGTTTTAATATAATTATTATTATCAATCTAAAACCAAATTAATTATAAATTATTAAGGCTGGAATTTGTTAATTAATAAACAAATTGATGGGTAAAGTTGGACATATTCAGTGTCGAAGTGGCCAAAGAGTCAAGGTGGAGTTTGCCACCAGAGCCCTATCCCGCTTAAGCCCATGGGCTCACTACGCACAAGCTAAAACTAGACGAAGTATTTGTTTTAGGCGTTGACTCTATTGGAGTTCTTCAAAAATGTGTTAAAAAAATTTTGATTTTACGTGTGCCACTTTTTCAACGGTTTTCTTCTGAGAAAATTACATTATATTTGTGAGTGCAAACACACCTTTATTTTCATATGAGAAACGCCTTTAATTTTTAATATAATTAAAAAAATATTTATTTTATATCAAATGAAATATTATAATTTTTAATCGAATTTCATTTTAAATTAATTATTTTGTCCTGTCCAGGGTCATTTACTATTGTGGATAGCATGCAGATTGTATGTTAAATGATTTTATTTAGGAATTACTGTATAACATGTCTATTAGCATACATGATAAAACGTTATTAATTCTTGATCACTTATTATTTGATTCTGTTAAGTGAGTTGCTCATATTCACTTTTGTTACAGTATTTAACGTAGTTTTGAATACGTCAAATATTGTTGACCAAGCATGGAACTTATATGCGGAATTTCACAAGATCTGAAAATAAAAGCCCATAAAGTTTTCAGGTACAGCAGCAATAATAATATCTCTGGAGAGTGAAGTTTCGACATCAAACTCGAAATATATAAAAAATTTCCAGAAAAAAAAAAAACAATATATTAAATGAAAGTTGCACAACATTAAATTTCCTGCCAAAAACACTTTTCGATATCAATATAGATTTAGTGCGTTAAAGTTACGTCCGAAAAAATTCAATTTAAATGACGATCCATATACTGGTTACTGGAAATTATTATTCTGGATAATGATGGCGCGGGGGTTTACGTTATTCCTATTGTTGATATAACTAACACACGTATTCTTTGAAGATACGTTTGAGGCTGCCGTGACCTTTTTTAAAATACAGACCGGGTGACCTTTTTTAAAATACCATTATTTTGTATTATGTGTACACGCAAAATTTAAATGTTGTTTATTTAGGGGAAAAAATGTATATCTGATTCTATGTTATTTACCTTTAGGCCTAAAAAGGTTTTCGATACTTTTTAAATACAAAATATAATGATAATGGTTAACTATTTTTCACATGATAATTAGAACGAAAAGCGTTCCACTAATTAGATGTTATCGTCAATCGCTAGAAGCTTCAAAAAATAGAATATAATAAATACAAAAGGTGTCTCACTTCTCCTAGGTATGGTAAGACCTTGTCGTTGGTGGAGAGGCTCGAGTGTATATACAATACCGGCGGTAACTGTGCTACTGGTAGGTATACCCATGCCGGACAGGATAGTCTTGAGAAGTACGACTGAAAAGCCATGCAAATCAAAGCTAAGGTGCGAGGCATTGTGCCTAGAGAACTAGCCGAAGGCTAGGACAGCAGGGTTAAATGCTGTCATAAACATTCCCCTTGGAGCAATTGACGAACTCCACTGTATAAATGCCCTCCCCATCAAGGGGCCAATGGGATAGTAGACGATCCGATTTAGTCGTGGGACCAAAATAGAAACCAAATGTAAAAATATAAACTCTGGAGCTCAAATCCCCTCAAAAAGTGAATCAGGCGATCTATCTATCTATCATTTAATCTAGGATTTTTTCAAACTTCGAGGTTATGAAATTTAATAAAAAAAAACTTGCCTCAAAAACATTTTTTGAAGCCAGAAAATTTGTTAAAAGAAAGAAAACTGATAAGAACAACGTACACAAGTTTTAATGAACTGATATTCTGGATTTTCTACGGAACAAAGAACATTAAGTTAGATGTAAGTAAATACTATGGTATTATTATTGCAATGACTTGTATATAAAATCGAAAATTCGATATTATATTCGAAGAAAATCCTATTTAAGTATTGTAAAATATTATTATGAGCTTAAAATACTACGTATACATAAAATAAAGTCATATACCGTGTGTACCTATAAACTCTGCCAACCATAGCATGTTTAACATTCTCCCATTTAATATCAAGCCGTTGGTGAGGATATTCGACCATATTCAAACTTCCTAGACACTTAGTTTCGAGAATTGGCATAGTATTATGAAGCATGAATAATCAAAAAACGTGTCTCAACCGTTTCTTAAAGTTTTTTTCTATCTCTTAAATATGCCGTCGGTAAAAATTATATATCTTTTTTTCTATACCGGACCCCTCATATTTTTTCTATGGTAGGATTAAATTCTATACAATATCGAATATTTCGACAAAGAGACACACTGTGCAAGATAGGCTGAAAACACCTCTTCAAATTCGCGAACAGTGTTACTTTGCAGGTGCTATAGAAAGATTATATGGTGAGCATTGCAATATGTAGGCCACAAATGTCGTGCTTATTTTTCAAAATTTTCCCTTGATTTATTCATTCGGGTTTTGGGAAAATGTTGTGAATAAAAATTGTTGGTATATCATATGCCCGTTTTTACATATAAACCTTTTGATGAAAGTTTTCAAACGCAATAAATATATTTGATATAACTAAAGATACATTACTGTGCAAACGATGAAATTCACTTGAAATATATCAATCGCATGTTTGTTAACCGCTTATAATTCTCATCTTGTTTAGTATTTCCTTCTTTCTTAATCACCTCAGTCACGTGATCAGAGGATACCATTCACAAGGAAGTAGAATATCAACATATCGTTCACACTACACTACTCTTACATCTGAAGTTACTGGTGTAAAACCGGGCTATTGCTTGGGCAATGAGCTTGCTACTTTGGTGAGCATGCGTGCGCATGACTATTGCTCCATTCGATATATTTCGATAGGTTTACGGCACAATAGTTAGCAAACTACAACATCACTTGGAATAACAGAAATAGAGACTTTCTCAATTCAGCAGGGATAACCAGTATGTCTCTTATCGTATTTGACCGTTTCGATACTTTTCGAATACACTGTAATATCTTAACAACAACATACTGTAAGTCATATATAATATATAATAAAGTTTCATATAAAAGACTTAACTTTTGTTAATAATATTCGAAAAAGCCATAAATTCTGTTGAATTAGAGTGTCATAAGAATTTGTTAAACACGTAGTATATTTAAGAGTTTAAAATTTAATTCAAAATAATATTAATTTATGTTGGTTGGGTTATTATTAAACTTGTCAATTAACTTTTGTCGATTTAAAATCGATTACAACCAGAGACTTTGCATTTATATGTAAATATACACAGCGAAGCTTTATTTCTACTCAGAGAAACTATCGACAATATTTTATTATCAGACATGCAGCTCCTTCTAACCATACGTTATTGCAGATTATGTTCTTTGGGGTTATCTGAAAGAAAGTGTTTATGTAAACAAGCCACAAGGCTTGGAACAACTTAGAATAGTAGGCGAGAGATTTTGGAGAGATCTTAAGAAAGGTCATAGAAAATGTACTGAAACGAGCACATTAGTTCGACAACTTGTGAAGATACTTTTGCGCCACCTTGTATTTAAAATATATATCGTAATCGATTTTATGTTTCGGTTAAAAACAGCAACCATTAAAGATTATATAATTTTTTTAATGGTTTGTTTTCTTTACCCGTATTGGGAATAGGTGGTGGTACCTGTCACGTACCAAAAAATGTAGTTGAATATCTCTCGTTTGTGTTTTTTAATAAAACCAAACAAACATACCAACCGTACTTACTATATAATGCGGCAAACCTTTTCTATCCCAATGTGTACACTAGAAAACATAGGATTCTAAAAACGATCTAGAGCTAATAAATTATGAAAATTATATAATGCGATCCTTGGAACATACTGGATTAGTCTGCCATAACCAAATTTTATCTGATTTCAATAAATTTGGTATGCAATTATACTAAATTTAAGGAAAATATTCTATATTTTATGTTAAATTTTACATATCTTTTAGAAAATTTTGAAAACGGTAGAACTTGCGGGTCAGGTTGCAGGAAAATGATTAAAGATATGATAAAAACAATATTACAAATGAAAAAAAGGAGTCAAAAATGTAATGCTTGAAAATATTGTTCGCAAATATGAATTGTTGGAATAGGTATTCATAAAATGGCTCAATACGGCCCATTTCCACACGCTTGTCTGTGGACACGATAACTCCAAATCGAAAAGGGATAACGATCTGAATTGTGTCTTCTAGAACTACAAAGTAAGGTAAAGTTCGGGCAAATCGGGCAATGGACAAAATCGGACCATGATTGGGCAAAATGGTCTTTGAAACCGTGAGAGATACAAAAAAATAAAAATGTAAAAACACAAAAAATGTTCCTTTTTGAAGTTCCAAAAAAAGTTCAGGATATACCGGGTATACCAGCAGTTAGTTGTTTTTTTCACTTGTTTGAGAGAATTTATCATCGAAAAGAAAGGTAAAATATTGTGTCAAATGGTATTTTACAAAAAATCCACGAAACCGCAAGGAAGAAGCACAAACCTAAATACTTTATGATTACTGAAAACAGTTAAAATTAAATTAAAATAAAACGTGATACGATTATAAAACTACAAAAAAATAAATAAAAAATGTATATAAATAATAAAAAAGGGTCAAACAAACATTCAAACAAAAAAGCACTAAACTCGAAACACTGATATCATAAAATAAGTAAAATTACTAGAGATTAGTACCTACTGTACTCTATAGTAGGTAGGTATAGTAGAAATATTCTAGTTTTATAAAAGTTTGTGAGCATGGCCATAAAATAAAACTATATCCGGTGTCGAGTGTCGAGAATGAATTTAGAAAGTTGTGTGAAAAACATATAATTGAGGAGAAATATTTTTGTTCCTACTAAATATGAGAACTTTTTTTTATTTATGTGTGCAAAAATATTGTAATTTATGGGGAAAAACTTTGGTGTATACAATTTTTTTTTGAAATAAATTTTTATTGAATCAAACTCTTGAAAGAAAAATATTTATCGTTGATTTTATTTGTTTGTTTCAGAATAAAACAAAAAAAACCGGAAAATCTATTTAGGGTAATATTTTGTTAAAAACGTGATCAAAATAAATTTTGTCTTTAAAGTCCAATCAAAATAAGATTTGGGTTTGCAATCAATCGTTGACAGGGTTTCTAGTGCTATGAGACAAAGAAATTCCTCAAATCGGTCAAAAAGCCAAGGTATTTATTGTAGATAATATTCACTTTTTCCGGAGTTTCCAGAAAAAAGGTAGAAAGATTTATTAAACTAAATAACTATTTGAGATTTCGGTATCAATATTTTTAATTTGGCTATAGTTTCGCAATCGCTGTTGTTTGTTCAGAAAAAATATCATATTGATATTTGCTGATATTATTTAAAGGCCAAATTACGTTTAACTCCCGATTTTCCCTCGTAAAAACATTTTTATGTTATATATAATAAAAGAGTATTTGAATATTAGAGGCCAAAAAATAATTCCCCTAAATCTGATGTTGTTCTTTGCTTTGGCAGAAGTTGAAAACAGACAGACGTCTAAATTTTCCAAGGTTACTAATTTTATAGTTTCGACAAGAAAATCACAGTAGAAAAATTTGATTGAAAGAAAGTGAAACACAAAGATGGCTAAACAAATTCTTTCCGCTGGAGCTACGTCAACTTAGCGAGTTTCCTCAAAATAAATAGATCTTAAGAAAATTTGCTAAAAATTGGTACTATTTTTCTACTAAAAAATTACTAAAAGAAAACCTTGAGCATAAATATAAAAAACAAATAGTCCAGAATACTTAAAGTAACCCCAAAAAAAAACCCAAATAAATATTTATCAAGAAAACCATCAGGATTCATTCCGGATATAAAATTTAGTTAAATTTTCTTTAATTTAGCTTTACAATTTTCGTAATCGAATCTAGAAGGTCGATAGATACACTTTAATGCATACGTAATCGTTTTCATTTCCTTGTATTTATTCAGTGTAACGAAATAAACTTTATCGATTCGACGTCTCTCTGAATAAAATCAATTCAATTGATTTTAGTTTTTCTTTTTTTTAATGAAAATATTTTTCTTGTTTTCATCATATGCAATTTAAAATGTGAGAAATTCTGTAGAAATATTTTGACAGACAATAATTTAACACCGTATGGTGATAATTAGAAATTGTCTCCTAGAATCTATACAAAATACAAATTACATTTTCTAATATAGATGCATCTGATATTTTTCTATTTTCGATTATTTTCTTTCGAATACTATTTCGGATTGTTTTTCAATTGATTGCTTTCATAATTTTTATAAAAAAGTAAGCTTAGTTTTTTTCTCTAAAAAGAACATTAAATAGCATTTATTTATATTTTTTGGCAACGAATAAAATCATTTGATGTGCTTTGAATTCGGAAAGATTGTGTTTAAAAGAAAATATCCGTCTGAAATAAAATTTTATATATATATATATATATATATATATATATATATATATATATATATATATATATATATATATATATATATATATATATATATATATATATATATATATATATATAAGATATTTAAATCTCTAATGTATATGTAAAACCTACTTTTATATGGAAACCTCACATATTACAAAAAAAGCACCACCAAAATATATAATACAGCTGAAGTAATCCCCTGATACTTAGTTGTTCTTCTTCTACTTACACTGTGATACATAACTTAACACAGATACGTGCTTTGTTCACTATAGTGAAAGCAGCAACAAAAACCATACCAGATTATATATATATATATATATATATATATATATATATATATATATATATATATATATATATATATATATGTATATATATATATATATATATATATATATATGAAACTATATCGTGTGTTTTTTAAACTACACCTAATCTGGAAACAAAGTATACATCTATCGCTGTCCATATACAGCGCACCATGATACGGTGCACTCTGTTACTCACAGACATTTGTAGAATGCAGAATGTAGAATATGTATTCATTGATATGTATACAGACAGTGATATGTACATCACTGTCTGCGCACAGTGAGCGATGATGTGGACAGCCATGTTCACCAAAACTGCACTCTACAAATGACTGTGAATTTGGTTGTAAAAGAGTGCACCGTATGCGCTATGTTTGCATTAATAGAGAACCAATGTTAAATATTATTTACTATAACAACTACACAATGCTACATAAAGAAATAAAAATAGTGGGTGTAGTCTGTAGTGTGTGTGTGCATACGTAATGAATAATAATTTTATAAATTAAGTGGACATCACTAAATCCCCACTCTTAAATGACATCAATCAAACATCATACCACAAGCAGCCCAGATGTTTGTAAGTATGTGTTTGTTGGTATGTATGGTTTTATAGTAAATATTTTATTTATTTATTTAACATTGATTCCCTATTAGAAATGCTTTTGAAAACAGACTGTATATATGATTATATATATATTAAGATGCCTGAGTACTGATATCGTATCGTATCGTATCCACTATCGACTGATGTTGGAACTAGTTACTGGTGGTGGATTGCATTAGGAATTCAAACGGTGGTTTTATATAAATACAAATAGAGAAAATAAAATAAAATATAAATTTTGTAATACTACACTTGTATGCATTGTATGTATGTATGTACTAAAATCGATCAACAAGTCGTGTATTCTTTTCTCCGAAAAGCTTCCATGTAATTCTATATTATAGGTAATCAATCAATCATACACAATGCTATATTTAATTTATATAACAGTAGTCGTCATCTGAGGAAAACAATCTTATCCCCATAATATTTCCATCCCTCGGGTGCCTTTTTCTGGTCAGAATTATATTTCGGTCAATAATGGACTTTTCTGTACAATTTTGGTAGTGTTGAGAAAATTGTAATTCGGACCCGATGATTTTATGGTATGATTTAAAGTGACTGCATGTTGAAGATATTTCAAAGAAAGCATCGAAAAATTACCATTACCAACTAATGGGACAGTACTCCACTGCCTTGTAGTGAAGGATCACTGATTTTCAGGCTGGACAAAAGTTAAGTTAGGTTAGGTTTTAGGGTTTGGCTCATTTGGTCCTGTGGTCGATTGTGCTACGTGCAAGCAGAGCCCTCTGATTGTCTGTTTGGGTTGACATTCCGGCCAATACTTGACGGGATATTCAGATAAAATATATTAAAGATTCTTCTCTATAATAATAATGATTCCTTTGCATTCCGTGCACACTGATCTAATTTTTATCTTTTGTCTAAGATCGATTAAGAAATTTTACCTGCCTACAGCCAGTTCAAAGTAATTGATTTATGCACTCACTCATAAAAGGCGATACGTCATAGGATCCAATTAGGCGAAACGTCTTATTTTGAGACACGCCTGAGGCTCACGACATAATATACCAATCCCTTATTGAGTGAGTTATTTGGGAGTCATTTTGCCATCTATACCACTCAGAATCCAGACGAAAGTGGCTTCCTACTTCTTAGATTGTTTCCCCAAAGATTTCGATCGAGTGTGTGGAATATGTTCTTTGCTAAACATATTGCTCTAAGAACAACTAGCGCAGCAAGACAAACACATTTTGTTCATGAAAAATCATAGAAACATTCTGTATCTATGATTTTTCGAGAATTTCGACAGAGTTTTGGTGATATTATGAAACGCCTATCACATGATATCAAACCGTGGCCACTGTCTCTTTTCCCCAAAGTTTCACACTTGGAAGAAAATGTACCTTCTTCATTCAGAGTATCACGACGTGAATAACACCGACCGATCAGGACATCCTAGTATGCTTCGGATGTTTCAAAGGATACCGAAAGACCAATATAAAATTCATAACGGCGTAGAAACATATAGATAATGAATCGTTAGCTCAAAAGCCAAGACCGACCGAGTATAAACAAAGAATAGATTATTTAAAACGGAACCGGATATACAGTCGACGACCAACTCACACACAGGTTAGAAAATTCTAAGTAAATGTGGGAAAGGACATACAGGAGAAAAGTTCAATAAACTTAAATAAAACAACAGCAACTTGATCTCACAGCTACCATCGACAAAACACACACACACATACCAAATATTTAATAAAATTTTCAAATATTTCCACAACCCAACCCAAACACATGGGATGGACATAAAAACGGAGAAAGAAAAACTTAGATGAGAAAAAAGATAAAATATATGTGTGATCTGTAATGACATAAAAATGTTATACAATACAATACAATATACTTCCAAAAATAAAACTATTGTTCTCCTTGTTTATCATTATGTTTGGTGGGAGTGGTGAAAGGGGGGGGGGGAACGGGGAGCAAGTATAATGTTAAGAAAGTATTATATACACCATTATCCAGGATATACAATTCAAAACAAAATACAAAACAAATTTTTTTTCGTTTTTTTTTTTTTGGGGAGAATAAGTTTATTAGATCGAAATTAAATGATCTCTTCTTGAGCATACTAAAGGATATTCGATCACTTGATCGAAACTTGCTATTTTCAACAAAGGACTGTGGTGTAAATGTGGATATAATTGAAGAGTGTGACTTTACTTACTCTTACGTAAAAGTAGAGCCATAATGAAGACGTAAATAGAGAGTACCCCATGTTTTTGTTTACATTAAAGTTAATTTTTTTTAGTATTTTAGTCGTACAACGAATTTAATTTTTGTGTTGTAGTTTGATTCTTCATTATTATTCCCACTAGAGAATTGGAATGAATCCAATTCTTACTAAAAAAAGTTTATATCGAATATAGCATAAGAAATTTATGCCGAATAGTTATTTTGTTCTAAATTTTAACAGTCATGGAAATGACTTTTTTTTTATTAAAATTTCGTTGATGACATTTCCATAGAAACTATAATCTATACTATCACAATATAAATCGTTATATATAAGTGTGTAAACTACTTGTGAGTGTTAATAAATGAATTGTGTTCTTTATTGTATAGTAATCGAATAACCTTAACTTATAAATTAAAGCTCCTTTTTCGCATGTTTAATAGTGTTATTTTATTATTATTAACTGCACGATATGTTGTCTCTCTCTATTTCGCTCTTCTTCTTCTAATACTGTATTGTACTCTTTTAAAGAGGTGAAGTACACATATTATTCTCTATTGCATTTTAACAAATTATATTCATTTTATATCTCTTTTTAATATCAATTGCCTGCGTATAACAACAACACACACCGTTATATACATATATATATAGATCGAAATACGTCATCAAATAGGCTGTAGGTACAACCAGGTTTAGATTTTCTATCCTTTATTATCTATCTCACTTCTCAATACAGGGTGCTTCATTTTAATTTAACCAGGCTGTATCCATACTTTCCGGGAAGGAATCATTAAATCAGGATAAAGTTTTTTCATATTCGCAACACTCTATTCAGTGATAAAATTTAGAATTATTTGTTGAAGCCATCAAATTATGAAATCTCTAATAAAATTGCTAAATAATAAAAGAAATAAAAAAATCTATAAAAATCTTCCTTATCAAAAATCGTCAAATATGACTTATAAAAATATTCCCAATCTTATTTTTAGTCGCAATTATAGGTTCTATTATTTTGTGGGTGATCTAAAATGTTAGCGTTTGTTCAATTTTTTTTTTAGCTCTCAAAAAGTACTTTGTATTCGAAATAGTTTGCTACTAAGTGAAAATTGTTTCGAAATAAAAATTCAAATCTTTGTTTGATGTCAATTATTTGGAAACATATTTCACCACCTTTTTCATTTGAACTTTCAGGGTTTCAGATTGATAGATAGATTTTAGAGGCTGCCCTGAATGGGCTAAACAGACGGGCTGGACGGGCAATTAAATTTAAAAAAAATGATGCCCCTATAACCTTCCCTCTTAATTATGATCTTTCTAATTTTTGTGCTCTTTTCAGAGTTATAACGAACGTATTTTGCTACGGTTTTGAAAACTCTGTGAAAAACTAAAACTGGAACATCTTGTATTATATAATATGATTTTCTACCATTCTCCCCCAGTCATGACTGTTTCTGATATTCTGTAGCTATTGCTGCGCTGTTTGTTGCCTTCCCGTTGTCACCCTTCATCGTCAACGATGACGTCAGAGTTTGTGACCCAGTAACCTAAAAAAGTTTATACGCAACATATTAAAATACCTCTCTCACTCGAACAATATTATTGTAGTAACCATGGAGGAGAATCAAATGGTTACGAGAGGTCCACTATATATTTTCTTATTTCAGTGTTTATCGAGCTGGATGATGATGATTTGACTGGATGCTGTTTTTTTGGTTTCATTTTAAATAGAAAATTAGTATAGCAGAGTCATGGTTTGTTGCATGTAGAGTTCAAGGCAAGTGTTGTGTGTTCGGTTTGGAGAGAAATATCAACAGAGTTTGACCTGTATTTGTCTCACCGTCTCATAGCACATTTGGTTTTATTTTTTAACTGGGAGCAGGATGAAGAATTTGTAAATAGAGGTTGTAAATAAGCAGGATGTAAATAAAACTAATTTTCGGGGAAAGTAGTTTTTGAATCTTGAATTTTTACTATGCTAAAATTTATATTATGTAAGCAGTAGATGATCAGTTTGTAGCGGTATCGCTTCATCATTAAATTATTATTATAATTTTGTTCATCATTTTTAGTTGTTGCATAACAACTATAACTTCCCCCTATTATCACGGTTGCTTTGAATGTTAACAACCTTGATAATTTACATATAAATATATATAATATTTCATAAATCAATTCAATAAAGATCAATTACATCTTTCATTCATATTTATTATTTATTTAAATAATAATTATTTAATATATCAATCATTTACCTCTACAAGTTCAAGTGGCCGAGCGGTCTCAGGCGTTATGTCTGCGCAGTAGGCCTACTTGAAAACTGGGAAGTTATGGGTTCGAATCCCGACATCGGCAGTTTGTCAATTATTAAGAAGAAAAAAGGGGCGGTTAATTGACTAAACTGTCGGCGTATGGACAAGGCTTTTGTTCATAGAATATTGTTTCGTAAATGGAATGTATTCAGCGCAAATGAACTTAAGTTCAAGTGTTCAAACAAATTTAATATATTTATCAGATTTTATTAAAATTTATTTTGAAATCAGAAGTGTTTCATTCTCTCTTGAATATTTTTCGAACTCCCAGTACACAATACACTTTTTTTAAATACATTTGTATTTACCATCCGACATGTTCCAATGGGAATTGATGTGACATTCATGTATTTAGTACCAAACACAAAAAAAAAAACGAGAAAAAAACAAATTGAACATACGATTGGATGTAACACATTCTACATAGGACACGACAATTAATCAAATTTTTTTTAATATACTTTGGTGTGAGACCAATAAAATATTTAATGTGCATTTGATAATATATTGGACGCTAAAGAATTCTCCAAAACAAATATTTATATATTTTTTTAACCTCTATACATTGGCTACAAAGTGGTAAAATCAAAGCTTTCACCGTGGTTCTTTATGTTTTGAATATCCGGTTATCGTAGGCAAGATAATTAAAGAGAGTTTTTATTAATTAAAAACAAATTGATCCAATTCTTGAATCAATTATTTGTTTTTTTATTAAATAGATCGCTACCTGTCAAAAATCCATTATAATTATTAAATAAAACAAATTCTCGTAAAATCAGTTTACTTTTCACAGTTCCTTCTACGGAAATAAAAAAGAAATAAACAATTTTAACATACTGTAGCAACAAGGTAAACATTTACAGGGTACTTAACATAACATTTTGTGAATGAGATCTATTAATATTGGAAAAACCTAAAACTATAGAAATATTTTTGACTTGACAAATTATACAAACTCTTTAATATGCACTATACAAATACGTATTTTGACAATAAAGCAGTCATCGTCAGTATTTATTAGTTAAACGTATTTTTTAGGGAAATATTGATTTGATGACCTTACCTAATTAGCAACGATAGAGATCGGCACCAAATTAGAAATCAAAAACTACGCTCTGCTACCATATGCAGTTATAATAAACTAGTTTTGTAGTTAATGGGGTCTCAATAAATACAAAAGGTGAGAGACAACCTAAAATTAATTCCTTTCTGAAAAACGAAACTATCTCAACAAGATCTCCTAACTGGCTTAGTTTTGGAAAATAATTACGATTAGCTAGTTCAAACGCATATCTGTATAATAAAATTAAAAAATTGTCAATAGTTGATTTGTGTCTTATTCATTCGGGGTTTTTGGGAAAATGATTTGTTTTTTCCCAAAAACATTTTTCGAAGTTATTCTATGTACTCAAGGATAAAACCAACAGGAAATAGTTTGACTATGATGAGCTGTAAATTTTAACGGCCACAGTTCTTTTACACAGGTCATAAACTTTCTAGTGTTAATAAAAGAAATAAATTAAAATCGTAAAACCCTTTCTTTGTGTCTTATAGCTTAATAAAAAACGAAGAAGATTATTTATATATTTCTTTCTTTCTATAAAACGAAAAGATTAGCAATTAGAACAAAATTCACGACTGAAATCATCAGATAATCACAAAGATCAAACATTGAAAGATAATGCGCTTTACATCGAGAATAGTTATATATTTATATATATATATATATATAAATATATATATATATAAATATATATATATATAAATATATATATATATATATATATATATATATATATATATATATATATATATATATATATATATATATATATATATATATATATTATTTTGTGAGATATATTTGCTTTATATATATATATATATATATATGTATATGTACAAAGGAAATATTTCTCACAAAATAAAAGAGAAGAAACTTGTCATTTGATGCTTCAATATCAACATTACAGTTGACGGTATATATATATATATATATATATATATATATATATATATATATATATATATATATATATATATATATATATATATATATATATATAAGTACTAAACATATAGTACAAAAACAGGTGTGAAATACTCACATTTCCTCTATATGCAGAATTTAACATTTGGATTTAACATATACCATCGAATTCAACATTGGAGAAACATATATGCACACATAATGGTTTTTATTTCCTATCAAAGTGGAGTTTGAACGAAAGTATGACAATTATTGAGCTGAACATTTACTTCCCTTACGAAAAATTGCTACAAAAATGGTTCAAACTTTTGTCAGGAATAATTTTGTAAATAATAGTTTTGGCTCCATGTCGTACTGCTTTGGAGATAATTTCATAAAACTCTTGGTTAGGCGATCAAATCTTTAGAGGATTTTTTATCCTCAAATACTACAATATCTATGTTTAAAATTTTGTACCTGTAGCTCTAAAGTTTATTTACTTCGCTCACCAGAAAACACTACTATTTCTAACAAGCTTGAGAGTGGTGAAATGTGTTCATGAAAATCTACGTCTTAAGTCTCATGGTACAAAGTTTAAAAAAAATCCGTCGAAATCGTTTAATCGAAAAATTATAAAAAAAAACTCACTTAGAATGAAGGGTCATTTCTGGTTAAGCTTTTTGGTATGAGAAGACATAAATAAACGTAAATTTTCGGAAAAATCTCTAGGTATATTGATTTTCATCATCGAAAACAATATTTCTATATTTCATGTACATGGAGGTCATACATCTAACGTTCTATATATCTAGTATATTTTATTACCGAGTATTTCAGAAAAGTATCATATTCTGTACACTCCCGTCTATAAAAATTGAACCACCAGTAAGTCACACACTCTAAGCTCGTATATATTACTAAATATATGTATATTTCAAACAATAGCACTTTGAACTAGTAGTAGAATGTTTCAACTAGTTCAATTTTTATGAACGGGTGTGTACATACAGTGTGTTTATTTGAAAAGTTGCAACCGAAATATTTTTTCAAATATACATTTTAGAAAAACATGTTTCAAACAAAATTTTCACAGTTTAAAGAGGGAAACATCATGTAATAATTATATTTCATGCATCCGTGCCGCGGGGTATAACTTATCTTACACACAGCAAACACTTTATTCGTCTAAGAATGCCTAGGAATGTTGCTATTCAGAAAATAAAAGTTTTTATCTTCTTTTTAATATCTCGCCAAAAAAACCTTGCCAAATGCCCAAATACCATTTTATATTAACTTTCGATAAATACTATCGATAATCGACAATTCAATCTTTCCGGATCAAATAGTTAAATCAATTATTTTTATTGCTTATAATTTGAGATGTGGTAGTCGTCAATTTTGAAATACTTTGTAATACAAACTGTGTTTAATAAATACTATTTAACTATAGTACTACTATTCGATAGTATCAGCGTATACTAGGTCACTGATAGAGATACTAAAACCGCGCAGAAAATCCGTATTCGACATTGTATTCGACTTTTATCTAAATTAGTTTGATTTCGATCGATTCAATTTGCCTTTGGTCTATTTACCAATTGAAAACCACAAAATTTGCAATCACTAGATTTCTCAAACAATTTTAGAATTAGCTGTGTGGAGTACAAATATTTATAAATGTTTATGATAAAATACGAAAATTACAATGTATTCCAAAAGTATTTTCAATGGATATGAGATTTATTACATTATAGAACGTGAGATTTTCGACGATAGTCAGTATAATTATAATTCGAATTCTTCAAATGTAAAATTTTAATATTTTTAGCATTTTCTTTGGTACACTTCATATAAGTTTAAAATGAAGTCCGTTTTTTCCGGTACATCCTATACATAAATAAAAGGATTACAATATTACTATTCTAATCTTTTACGACATTTGCATTCTTATCAAGCAGAAAATTGGGTTTTATTCGGAATTATTTCCATATATATATATATATATATATATATATATATATATATATATATATATATATATATATATATATATATATATATATATATATATATATATATATATATATATATGTATATATATATATATAAGTTAGGCTTTTAGTAAGTATATACTGTGTCACATGATGTGTTTATCGTTGGACTTTAGACCTAATAATTGGATACGGGTAACGAAAAATAATTGTTAGTTCCATAACAAAAGAATTGGTCCAGATTTTATCTAGGATGTCATCTCTTCAAAAATTATCGTCTTACAAATGAAAATAACTATAGTACATAATTTGTGAAATAACAGGGTGCCACACCGACAAACCTTGTGGAAAAACGAATTGGTAAATTGATACAGGCGCTAGCAAATATGAGAAGTTAAGGCATCTTAAAAGGTAAAAGCTATGCATATTTATTTAACTGTTTTGGTTAACTTTTTGTATCTAAACATCCATTGTTAGTATGGTTACCGTTTGGTTATATTATACTAACGGAGGTGAGATTATGCTTAATAATCATACATAACTCCCAATTTGAATTGTTGATACAAATACGTGTCTGCAATCAAATAGAATAACAGATTTATATTTCCCCGAATATTTTAAATTAACTTTTATGTATTTTCATGCATAATTCATCAAACCATTGCCAATTCTCAAAGGCAATGGATCAATTCTCAACATGACACGAATATACAAATAATATTTATAATAATATTCAAATTACACAGCCAGAATCAAAATAATATTGAATTATTATTATTTATAAATTACATTCAATATACAGGGTGAATTGAACCAGGTGCATAATATCACACGCCTCCACGTCTTTCCATGATCCTCCCATATTCCAGCAACATCTAATAATGGAGTTTGCACTTTTTGTTAGGAAGCAGTCTGTTCTTAATACAAATGTTGTTTTGTATGTTGTGTGTTGGCTTGGATGGACATGGTGTTCTTATGTTGATGTGTGCTTGTGGCCCCCACTCTAATTATACTTAAGTGTTTGATGCATAATACATCTAACTACGTACATAACAACGTCACATTGGTAATGATTTGTTATTCAGTTGAATTGTAGGTGTGCTATAATGCACCTGGTTCGATTCACCCTATATATATATATATATATATATATATATATATATATATATATTAATTCTGTTAACATATGTAATTTTATAATATATAATATTTATTTACGAGATAATTATTATAATTTATTATGAATAAAATTGTTGATTTAATTAATTACTAATTATTATCAATTTTGATTGATGAATTATCATTATGAAACATTAGTAACGGATAATAAGGCAAAAAGGCACCTATCAAGCGCAAAAAGTAGCTCAACGTCATATTGTAGGATGTCGAACTGATATACCAAAATATACGAGTTCAAATCGGGGACAAGAGCAGTTGGATATTTGATGTGAAAACATCTATAGCGAGACTATACACGATTTTCTATGAGGGTGTGAAATGAAACGAAATGTCACGTTTTTTTGTAACGATCGGTATTTTAACTAAACAAAAAATTGAATTTTGCAATCTTTCATAAGACCTGTAGAATTTTTCTTGAGCAATAGAAAACTTGAGCAACTATCTAAAAAATCTATTGACAAACATTTCACGTCCAATACTATGCAATGCCATAAAATATAGTTTTATTCGAAATTTAAAAAAAAACATGCGCCTACATTCAAATTGTACCCCTGATCGAAATTTTCTCCATTTTAATATTTAACCTAGTTTTTATTACATATATTTTTGTGGACCAAATGTGTTTTTTTTTTCACATTTTTCTTTACGATTATTGAAGAGGATGTAAAAACAAAGTTTAGAGCCCCTTTTAAGTATAGTCTATATATATATATATATAAAATATATCACAAGACATTGAAAAACTACCCTCATGTGTACCGTATATGAATCAGGTTTATGTACAATATGTGTCAGGAATACATACAAACATGGTTCGATGAAAACGTAATGTTTTTAATCGAGTTATTAAATTAAACAAGTTTTTGATAAAAATATTTTTATTTTTGACTATAGTTTCGGTAACACGTAGTTCCTTCATCAGGGAAAAAGATAATATTTCAACGAAAAATTTCTTTAATTTAATAATTATAATGGATTTTTGTTAATTAACGACCCATTCAATACATAATTTTTAATCTACTTTGTTAAAAGGTGTATTCGTTTTGGTCGCTTGCACGTATTCAGCGCCACCAAGCGTTGTTGTTAGCGTTAATCTGGAAACTGTATATGCTGACAAAGCATTCTCTAATGGTTGAGTTCTACGATAGACCCTTCGCACACAGACGTTTTCTAAATAGCAAAATCTGAATCGCCAAATGGTTGTGGTTGGTGGTGAATCGTTGGTGGTGAATCGCGGTGGTTTTAAATGTTTTAAATCTTTTTTTTTCTGAATAAACATAGAAAATCCACAGAGCATACAAAAATCTACATTACCGACATACTTTATCAAATTGTCAGTTTAGGGGGTTTTGTTTAGATTTTAGAGGCTTTTGAAGTCACTCAAACAAACATTCTGTTGCTTGAAAAACAGCTAAACTGTTTTTATCCACCATATTGAATATTGATGTCAACTGTGACCCGCACTTATAATGCCAAAACGAACAGCATTTTCAAGAGAAGAGTTACTCTGATACATCGTGTACAAACAAACAAACAAATATATCTTTGTCAGAGTATAAAACCGACCATACACTCACACACCTCTGGCATACATACATACCCACACACACAAATACATAAAATTATGAAAGTCAGTTTTATAGAGTCGGTAACGTAGGTAGCTACACATTTAAAACATAAATGTCTTTAACAGATAGTTTTATGTACCTAGTATCTATGCAGCTCTCACGGTAGTATATGTTAACTACTATACTTTACTAAATACCTACCCTCTATATAGTAAAGCCAACAACACAAGCTAGTTAAAATATGGGCAATCCATATACAGCAACGGAAGGATTATTATATAAATTCATTGTAAAACTATGTAGGTTGTAATAAAAGAACAAGACGGGAAATGTTTTTAATTTTTTTGTTTGTGGTACTCAACTTCTGTGGTTGTACTTTTAAAAATTAGACCGTAATCCATACCGCCATCGTGACTTACTATTTTATATTTTTTATGTTTTAAATTCTTGAACAAATAAGTGAAAATAACAACTAACTGACTTAATTGCTTAAGAATATATACTAAGTTTATATAAAAAGGTTGCAAACAATAGTTTAAAAATTTTTTATTTTATTTCTTACGATTTCAAAGATAGATATATTCTCCCATGAAATTCAAAGTTCATTCAGTTACTTTGTACGAAAATGTTCATAGAGTATGAATGGATATATCTGTCATACCCCCCCCCCCTTTTGCTGCCATATTAGTCACATATGTGTGCAGCAAGAAGGTATCCTATAGGTATTATATAAAAGCCGCTGAAAATACAATTTTCCACATCCATAAATTTTCATAACATCATTTTGAATATGAATTACTCATACATACATATATATATATATATATATATATATATATATATATATATATATATATATATATATATATATATATATATATCGCGTTGTATTTTCCCGAAGAGATACAGGACAAAAATAAAACTTTTTATAACAATCTTATATAATATAATAACTATTATATTATATTTGAACTGGAAATAATTGAAATGTTTTGGTAGCAAGTCAATGTAGAAGCTTTCTAGAAGAATTTCTATGTAATAGTCATACAAAAGAAAAGATTATTAACTTTCAATAACCATACGAAAAATAAATAAAAATTGGAAAAAACTAAATCAACTTAACACAAAAAAAAACTAAAAAGCTGAAAAAAATTCACAAAGGTGAAGTCTCTCTATTAATAAATAACCAAAAAATGTATACAAACATACTAGGGAAGCAGAGAACCTCGTCTTTTTTTTTGAAGTCGGTTAATATACTAGAACCTTCCCATAAACATATAGATTACCCTATGAAAAGATTTATAAAAATCGGCCTTGTAGTTTCTGAAAAAGTCGCACACATACACACACATACTATGGAAACAGAGAACCTCGTCTTTTTTTGTGGTCGGTTAATTACTACAACTTTCTCATAAGTACACTCCCATTCATAAAAATTGAACTAGTTGAAACATTATAAGTGTATGTAATATTATATATATATATATATATATATTTAGTAATATATATATGAGCTTAGAATGTGACTTATTGGTTCAATTTTTATGATCGGGAGTGTATATAGATTATAGTGAAAGACACATTAGAATCGAAGCATTGATAAAACATTTTAGATTGTAAGTCCTTTATATAGTCCATTCTCAAACGAAATACATTTTTTTACATAAAAGGGGCCGGGCCTTACAATGGCGCTTTTAAACAATATAAGCACCCTTTTTTAATGGAAATAATTTTCAAATGAGAAGAAAAGCGCTAAAATGAATTGATGCTCAAAATTTCGTATTGAAAGATATAAAAACTTTTCTCATATTTTATACTCGATGTGATACTCGAAAACAATAGAAAATACCAATAATAATCGTCGAATAGAGTTATTGAAGAAGTCGAAGTGTTAGATGTTATGGTTCGATGTTAAGAGCTGGGCAAAGTAACGGGAAAAAGTAATAAGAAATAAGTATTGAAAAAACAAGTGAAAATAACAACTAACTGAGTTGAATTGCTTAAATACCCGGTATACACTGATTGTATGAAATGAAGTGTTATGTTACAAGTATATGTACCCACTACTATAAGAGTATTTTAAGTACTTTACTTAAAGTATTGCCCAGCTCTTCTAATAGAGCTATATGGAATAAATAAATAATATTAGTGTTCACGAATACATAACGTAAGTATATCCAATAATAATGAATTGTTCATATTCTAGGTTTTCTAACAGCCAGCCAGATACCGATACCAGACTACTCGAATATTTATTCAATAATAATAATCATAATAGTCATAATGATAATATGCAGGTGTTTGAACGTGAGGGGTTGGGAGAGTGTTACATTCTATGGAGTATGGGGTATGAGTCGTTTTCAGTTTTATTAAAATGAATAACATAATGGTTTATATATATATATAGGGTGTTCGAAAAATTATAGTTTATAACTTTAAGAATTAAGTGATAGAACTTATCGAAAGAAGGAAAAACAGTATATATGAACATCTGGCCTGGAAATGATTTTTAAACCCAGGAAATAATGGCGAAAAAACCTTGTGGTTTGATTTTCGAGTTATTATACAAGATATGATAAATTTAGTATTCTTGGAAAGCCTGAATTTTTCAAATAAAGCATTGGCAGATTTTAGTTTCAGGTTGATCATATCGCTTAAATTTTCCAAAATTATGGAAAACCAAATATTTTTGTGGAATACATTAATTCTGCTTCCATCACTTCCAGAAAAGTCCAGTTTTCTAATACCGTCAGAAAATAATTTGCGTGAAAAATTTTCTAGAAGTTTTAAAAATTGATGGTTCCAGGATTTTTTTGTATGAATTTTCAATTTCCCATTTAGTATACGCATGGAACATGCCATCATTCTGTGAGAAATAGCATTAAAAAATCGTTTTTCCTAAAATATGATCTTGGACGGAATTATTTACAAAAACATGTTAAAAATTTTTCTTCGAAAAAATTACAGATTCGATACAAATTGATTTAAAAGTCCCAATAATGCCAGAAAAAAAACCGTAGATAATTTCTTATATAATGAGAGATAATTTCTCATAATATAGTGCATAAAATTTAAATAATTTCAACCCTATATATAAATAAATGATAAATATAAATAAATAATTGAATTCTGTTGAATACATTATCGAACTATAAACTACCTAGTAATCACCATATCATACCCCATTCCAGCGACTCCATAATGGGGGGAGGGATGTAATGGAATTGAATATAACAATAATATTAAATAAATTGAATTCATCGAATAATACAGAACAGAAACTAAGATGGCTAACTATATCGCATTTGAATAGAGAAATATTAAAATTTGTATTATTGAATACAAATTTTAAAAAAAAAGGTATCGTAAACTAGGGCGCCTCTAATGACGTCTCTCAGAGAGGGTTAGAGCACAACTGTCCGGACTCCAACGAAGAACATTTTGCCCATTCATCTTCTGGCAAAATGTCCTTTCAGAGCCAGAATGAACTTTTCTAATAAGTTATTCAGAATTTTTTGCAGAATTTTTTATTTCATACTAATGACGAATACTTTGTACTCGAAATACGTATTTATATAGTCTAAATAATGGATCTAGGAACTAGAACAATGACTCTAGTATCGGGTCACTACATATTTCTAAAATTTAATCAAAAAAAAACATAGTGTGCAGAATTTTTTGTTATATTTTAAAATCAAAATATCGATGTTTGAAATCAAAATATCGAGACCATTTTTTGACAGTGAAGCACGAATTGAAAAAAAAAACAATCAAATATTTTTAAAAAAATCACAATAATTTTGACCGATTTTGGAAAATTTATTGATTTATTTTGAAATGTAAGATTGACATCTGATTTTGGATTAAAAACTTATTTTTGACATATATCAATGACACCGTAAAGAAAAAATGGGTACTGAAGTTCAACCAATGCCAATAAACGCCGAGCTTAAAAAAACGGTCGAAGAAATAATCACTGCAGAACAAGCGGCGTGTATAGATTGGCCCCCAGGTGGAGTTGGCAGACCATGTCAATGTCGACGATTTTTATGTGGACAAAATATTCTGGTATGTCCACCCGTCAAAAAATACTGTCCACCACAACGCCCAAAACAATTTCGCCCCACTGATGAACTATGCATTGCAAAAGAACCATTTGCAGCAACAACAATATACCGTGGATCGTATATTCCATCGATTGGATTACGAGCCCCTAAACGTGTACTCAAAGGTGAGCTCTGTTTAAGTGGTGCTCCATTTGATGGACGGACAATTAATCGAATGTCATATCCCGGATGGCATGATGTAAAACCGGCAGATCCCATTCGACCATGTCGAGCTCCATTATGGTCAGGTCCTCAACATACAATCACTACGCACAAACATGATTATGTACCAAAACCGATATGTAAGCGAATTCAAATCCCGAATACGGGTAATTTAACGCTTGGTGAAGGTCCATTCGAGAGATGTACAACGTCACGAGCTGCTTATAAAGTTTTTCCATTCCAGAAATCGGTACGAATTTTACATCCAAACAATTTCTGTACACCAAAATGTCCGATGGAGAAAGCAACAACCCATAAACTGAGTTATCAACCGAATCCGATTGGTGTACGAGAACGCTTACCATGGGCTGATCGTGATAATTTCCGACCACCTGTGGAAAAAGTTGATACAAATACGATATATCGTATGAGCTATGTACCGCCGGGTGTTATCTGTGAGGATGAATGTGCCCATTGGGTTTGTGACGAGGATAAAGGCTGTTATTGTGAATATCCTGGACAATGTTTTGGAATACCAGATCCCCGACCGTGTTTGTATCCAAAAGCTCAATGTTGAAAGAATTATGTGTACATTGTGATTTTAATAGTTTTAAATCCCTTTTGTGAGTGTTTTTTTTTTTATAATTTTGGAAAAGCAAATATGGAACTTGTTATGTAGGTAATTTTCTTTTTATTGGTGTTTCTTATTTCTGTACATTTTTTTTTTATAGCTCTCATTCCCTAATATATTTCTTTTAAAGGAATATAAAATTATTTATATATTTTTACAATCCTGAAATAAAATTTTACATTTATTTCAAAACTAAAAGCATTGTTTTATGTTTTTAAAATTTTCAGCAATCGGTAGGTAATATTATGATTGGGGCGCAACATGGTGTGGACTCTGTTAAGTAATCGGCGAAATTAATATAAAAAATCGCAGTACTTTAAAATGGAATTAAATTGACATGGATTTCACAAAAACTCATCGAAATAAGAGAAACAATTTGAAAATATCAAACTTAGTCAAACAAAGGTGTTAAAAATCAATCCTTTGACGCTCAATTTTAACAAAAGTAATGCTTGCAAAAGCTTAGCTTATACGAGTAATGAAACCGATTGATTTAAACTTGTAACTTTCCATAATTCGAAAAATAATCGAATAATCTAGTTATTTCTGTGCAAATAACCCCCTGCTCTAAAAGTTTAAATGTGTTTGGATTTCTATAAAAGCTTTCTTTTATCCAAAAAAAGTTCCCGTTAACAACCATTGATTTAATTTTAATTTATTTTAAGAAGTTTTTAACCTTTCTAATAAAAATCTTACTACAGGAATTTTTATGACCTGCTTCTTGCGTTGACATTTACATATTTGAGTATACAGGGTGATGTAAGGAGAATACAGATAGCTACTTTGACGGTAGCATGGTTTGCAAGCAACGAGATATTGCTGAAAATAAAATAAAATGATAGCTTTCATAAGAAGCGTGTATTTCGTACACAAAACAATTTGCTGAAGCACAAGATCTATATAATTAAAGTTTATCATTGATTGACCGTTGTTCTTGAAACATCCTGTATACAACATTAAAAAAACATGTTTTTAATATCTTCGTAATGAGACAATTTTATGACCTTTTTTAATTTATTGTTCCGTTTTAATGAATTTAAACATATGTTTATGACGCCTGCCCGCCTATACCATGGGCCACAAAATTACCGTTCTATAATCAAAATATTTTAGTTGATATTGTGCCTAATTCATTCCGTTATTGGGAAACTGTTTCAAATAATAGTTGTTACTATATTTTTTATAATGAACAAATTTTATCCGAAGCATTTTCTTGCGAAAACCGAATAAATCAGATACAATTTCAATTATAAAATTTTGTAAAACGAACAATACTTTTGTGTCACATTGTACATTGGTTGAATGGTTTTTAATTTCACAGGTACATATTTTTTACTGAACTTTTGTGTAATTAAAATCATAAATTTCATTTCCTTTGTTGCCTTCGTTTAGACTTTAGAGAACTTTTATTTTAGCTTCTGTCGTAATTCATACAGGTTATTTAATAATGAATACATTGTTAATATACTCAGTATATACAGGACATTTCAGCAAGTAACTCAGTTTGTTGTTATTTTCGCTATATTTATTGGGAAGAACTTTTATCCGAAGCGTTTTTTCGAAAATCGAATTAATAAAGCACAAACAGCGTCTGACTTGGGCCTGAAGCATCCGGTTGGCATTATGACTGAGAGCCCCCACCACCCTCTTCGTATCAGGGTAGATTATATTCTCTATTTTTTGAACAAAATTTCATTACAACAATAGCTTCAACAGTATTTTACTCCAGTAACTTCAGATATAAGTATTCATGCAAATGATTTGGTGCGCAGGCGCAGTAGTATTGTTTTATGCATGTTTTTAGTTTGATGAAATAGAGAAGACTTCTATTTTGATGAATTGTTTCTTGAAATCTTACATGTAACTTCAGACGTAAGAGTAAGGCAATGTATACATTATATTGATACTCTACTTCCTTGTGATTGTTAGGACTTTGATCATGTGACTGAAGTGAATGACAAACAAAGGAATAGTAAACAAGACGAGAGTTATAGCTGTTAACCAGTCCAAGTAACCGAGCGGTCTAAGGCTATGCTTGAGAAGGTTTTCTGCAGTTTCCTTCACGAACTCCACATTCATATCGGCATAGTTCCTATCAGAGTCGGCTGCAGCCGCATATCCCACCGATTCCTAGTTTACTCACGAATTGTTTCCACTCCACTCACATCCTCACATCCTTAGGCATCACAATGGACTTCATGGTCGAAGTGTAGCCCGTCCAGGGCAGTCTCTACAGTCTATCTATCTATCTATAGCTGTTAACAAACATGCAATTCATCTATTTCAAGTGAATTTCATCGTGTGCACAGCTATGTAACTTTAGTTATATCAAATATTTTCATTGCCATTGGAAACTTTCATGTGTAAAAACGGGCAAATGACCGTGTGTGCGACCTTCTAAATTGAAAACTAAATAGGCACCCACTTCTATAAATATATAAAATAACACATGTAATTGAAACTACAAATTAAAATCAAATAATTTATGTGGAATAGCGTTGTTAAAATGAACGTTGAGCTTTGAGAACCTATTATTTATAAATAGATTAGCAGCAATCAATGCTTACTTATTATTATAGGTTTGTTGTAACTTTAAACAATGAAATTATAATTATTGATATACCAACTACCACCACTACTGATATTTATATTCTATCGCAAGTACCACACAGAGTGATTAAAAAGCTTTGACCACATGATAAAACATGTCTCCTGCATTCAACAAACAATACGATTGCATATTGATATCGTGTGAGATGTGAATTCATATCATTCGTTGGTAATCTCTCTGTACATACAGTATATATGGTATATGCGGGCATATTATTTTTATTGCGTGCTTTTTAAATCATGATAAAATTTTATTGACTTGAAGAAAGTTCAGAGCTTATAATTATCTGATTTGTAAATACGTTGATTTTTTTTCTTCATATTTGATTAGTTATAATTTCATAGTTTGGAAAATTCGATTATGAAAATGGTTATATATATATATATATATATATATATATATATTAGCTTATAAAGCCGACGTAAGCTGGATTTCAAAACATTCTTATAGAGATTACATGGGAAATTTATGTCAAATGTTTTTTTTCTTCTAAATTTTGACATTTTAAAAAGTCAATTTTTCTTTATTTTAAATTTATTGACAAAATATTTGTTTCCAAAATTTTGTAAACGTTAAAGCTGTAAGGGCTGGGACTTTTTCTGGAATCCAAAGGAAAATTTACCAAGAGTCTTCTCTCATCAATATTTCGCTGTCTCTTTTAGTTTTGTCCAAACAATTTATACAAAACACACACACAACATATTTCTGGATAAACAATTACTTTCGGGTGCTTTGAAAGTTTGTCATAATGCCGTGATTGAATCGATACTGGTTATGTAAATACAAGTATTCAACGACAAGTATGTATGACATTATAAATGGCTATCACTGTAAGTCTAGATTATCTTTATCTTTAAAAAAAAAAAAAACTGTCATCCTATCAAAGTTTTTATCACTAAAAAGATTGCATATTTAGTTGACATTATTATTCTTTTTTGTTTATTGTTGCAATATTATTATTTCTTAAGGATTATAAAAACAGAAGGAAAAATCAAATATACAGGGTGCGTGGAAAAATATTGCAACATATATTTAGTGGATAGGTTGATTTTATTTTAACACATCTGATAAATATAAAGTTCAAAGAGGGTTCGTATTTTACAGTCAATTTCTGTCGAAAGCATTTTGTGCTCGAGAAAATGTTTCGAACAAAAGTTATTCCTTATACAAATACTAACAACTTTTATTATTAACATTTTTTTCTTAGAAAAACGTATACAATCAATTGTAAAATTTTCCAAAATATACGCTGGACTAACACATGTTATTTCGAGATTAAGCAGGTATTGGTTTGTGGGTTTTAGACAACCTCGTGATCTCTCTATATTACCAAACTGACAGTTATAGTCGAGGAAAAAAAGTAAATTCGAAAATTTTCGTCTATCGTCGCTAAATTTTCAAATAAAAAAAGGTTTCAGTGTGTATTAAATTGTTTTATAAAAATTATTTCAAAAATTTCCTTTAAAAATCTGCTCTTTGATTCCTATATTACCTGCAAACTGATAATTTTACTCTTGGAGAAAAGTTTTTCGATAACTTCCCAAAAATTGTTAATACAAATTATATTGATGAGATTCGTCTACTTATGTTTATTTGTCACTACTTTCCCGAACATCCTGTACATTGTATTGACATAAAAGACATGAGACATCATTACTTGAGTTGTATAGGTAGTGGCACATCATTATTGATTTATTATATATATTTTCTTTTATGTAAAGTGTCACATAAATAATGATTTTAACATTAATTATTGTCAAAGGGAAAATAATATATCGAGATATTTACAAGCAAAAAAATTAATGGAGAGATAGAAAGAGGTGAAAACAATTTGTTCGATTCCATAACAAAGAAGAAGAAAAAGCATTTAATGTCGTTTCGTTGCGACAACAACAATATTGTTATATACGATGATGAGATAAAACAAAAAAAAATTAATAATGTCGGCGCCCGAGTCTTTATGATGCCATTAAACCAATCAAAGTATATCTGTAGTCGATTTAAATCTATATCTTTCTTATCTAAATGTACTTTCAATAGGGACGTTCGAAATTTGTTAGGTTATAGCAGCCATGTTGGTAAAGTGACATCTGTCAAATTTTGCAAGTCATAAAATTTTATTATCAAAATCAGTGCTCTATTCAATCATCATATTTAGCGACGAGGCCCATTTGGCATAATTGGTCTGATACTTTGAAAACCGGTAATCGTATCGTATTTTAACCAACGCCATCGTTTTCGCAAGATCCAAATTAGCTTAAAACATAGTTTTTATCCAAATCGGGGTCATAAAATTTTCTTCTAATTTTAGCGATTTTGTTAAGGGGTACCCCTTGGAAAAAATGCGAAAAAATTTAAGAAAGTTAATGTTTTCGATTTTAATAATAATCATTTTCTAGAGTAATTTTGATCCAAAAAGTACGAAAATCAGGTTTATTTTAACGTCCCACCAACACATTTTAAAATTTTTCCTTTTCAATTCATACAGTCTGGTATTTTAGTACTATGGGTCTGATATTTTGAAAACCGTTCATCGTATCGCATTTTAACCAACGCCATTGTTTTCGCCTGGTCCAAATTAGCTTAAAACGAAGTTTTTATCCAAATCGGGGACACAAAATTTTCCTCCAATTTTAGCGATTTTGTTAAGGGGTACCCCTTGGAAAAAATGCGAAAAAAGTTAAAAAAATTTTTGCTCTCGATTTTAATAATAATCATTTACTAGGGTAATTTTGATCCAAAAAATACGAAAATCCGGTTCATTTTAACGTCCGACCATTACATTTCAAAATTTTCGCTTCTCAATTTATACAGTTTGGAATTTTAGCACTATGGGTATGATACCTTGAAAACCGGTAATCGTATCGTATTTTAACCAACGCCATCGTTTTCGCTAGGTCCAAATTAGCTTAAAACAAAGTTCTTATCCAAATCGGGGACATACAATTTTCCTCCAATTTTAGCGATTTTCTTAAGGGGTACCCCTTGGAAAAAATGCGAAAACAGTTAAGAAAGTTTTTGTTCTCAATTTTAATAATAATCATTTTCTAGGGTAATTTTGACCCAAAAAGTACAAAAATCAGGTTCATTTTAAATTCCGACCAACGGATTAATTTACCATTTTTTTTGACATCAAATGCTTGATATGAAAATTCATACAATCATGACCTCTGGCATTCTAGACCAATACTCTAGCAACTGGGCTAGCTTAGATGTTATGGTAGTGCTATGCATTAAGCATTTGATGTCAAAAGAAAATGGTATCAATGTTCAGACATATTACTTAAATGTCAAATAAAGTAAACGCTAACAATGGAAATAAATAGAAGCTAGTTTACAGAAAAATAATGTAAAATATGTTTTATTTAATAAATATAGTGGATTTTCGTCCAGTAAATACCCGGATTCAATACAAAATTATTTATTTTTCAAATGAACCGGTAAGAAAACCATTTATTTTTAAATATTACGTGATAAGTCTTGAAAATCACATTTTTATTTTTATTTAATATTTGGATTCTCATTGAAGTGGGTTTTCTTTTTTCTATATACTTTTTATTATTATTTATTTACATTACAGCAGAGGTGGGCAGGAGATGACTCGGCCAAGCTCTGAGTGAGAGGTAGGGAAGAGAGATAGAGTTAATACAGGGTAACCAACCAATTATTAATATTTTCTTTTTTTAATTAAAACATTTTCTGAAAAAAATATAATAATACCAAATCTTTTTTATGGTCACTATTATACAAAGTAAATAATACAAGCAATCATTCAATACATACTCTGGAATTTTGGGCTGGTAATTAGGGTCATAAAATGTACCTTTTTAGTATATATCATATTTGTGTATGAATAAAATAAAAATATATAAAAAATATATATAAATTTTTTGAACCTTTAAGTTTACCGCTGGACCATTGTAATAAAAGAGGGAAATTTTTACAAAGGATAATTTAAATAGAATTAAAGTTTTGGAAATTCCAAATAATTTGTCTAAATATTTTACTATTCATATCCGAGAACTAATAAAGAGAATTATTTACCTGATTTAATTATTTTTTCTTCGTATGGAGTATGCTCAGTATCGTGTCATGGGAATTTGATGAATTAAGTTAAATTTTACATAAAGTGGGAATTTGAGTTCTTCGAGTTAGTCTACTTTGAATTGAAAAAGTGAAAAGTACTATTTGTAGTAGTGGAAATTATTTTTCGCATAATTTGTTTTTCAAAAAAAATAAAATATTGACTATACTATAGACGATACTATATAATTATTGGGCAATAATCGGTAGGACAACCTGTATTGAAACATCGTTCCGTCTTGCTTCAAAACATACCTTCTTTACTTACTCTCACTCAGCTTATGGAGAGCCCGTAAGGCTCAGACGAGCTGTATGTGCCCACCTCTGCATTACAGCAACTCTCTTCATAAATATGAAGAAAACAAAACGCATACTCGTTATTTCCTCAATTAAATCTGTGAGTGTGGTTGAGGACGTCTCTCTCGTTTTATTATGACGAAGACGGCCGGAGGTGTCAAAGGAAATGTCGATTGATATAAAATTTATTTTACTTTTCAACTAATCATAATTTTCATAACACATAAAAATAAATAGACTGTTTGTTTTTCGTAAACAAAATTAATATTTGACGAATATAGCACGGAAAACAGAATAAAATAAAAATAATTGGGTCAAATATTAGTCAAGAAACGTCGGTACCTGTTGTATTAAAGCTTCATATTTGACATAGGTCTCATATTTTCCAAGACCAGTCAATTGAAGAGAAATTATCGATTTTCAAGTCCCTGACTTAACTGCTTTTTTAATCTATTCATCTATTGTTAGTATGGATGCTTTTCAGTAATGCTATACTAACGGAGGTGACTAGTGTTCACGGCTATAGAATTCACCGAAAAATTGTGAGTTTCATGGCACATATTTGTTTCAAAAATGACTGCTAATTTTGAAAATGTAAAAAATTGTCTCCCCAAGCAGGAGAAAAATTTTATCACAACTTGTGATAAAATTTCTTTGAGAAGATTATGATGTACGCTCCCATTCATAAAACCATTGAACCAGTAAGTTACATTCTAAGTGTAATATATTACTAAAGATGTGTATAATATATGCCCGTTTTTACACCAGTAACTTCAGATGTAAGAGGTATTCATGTGAATGATTTAGTGAGCACGCGCAGTAGTATTTTTTTATGCATGTTTTTAATTTGTTGAAATAGAGAATAATTATATTTTGACTTTGAGTTGTTTCATGAAATCTTTTATGTAATAGAGTTATAGCTGTTAAAAAACATGTGATTTATATATTTCAAGTGAATTTCATCGTGTGCACAGTAATGTAACTTTAGTTATATCAAATATGTTTATTGCGATTGAAAACTTTTATGTGTAAAAACGGGCTTACATACAATAACACAACAATGTCTCAACTGGTTCTATATTTATGAACGGGAGTGTGCTAACGTTGTTTTTTGGAAATGAATAAACGTTTTAAAATAACTTAATAAGCATCAATTAAGTCATTTAAAAAAAAAATCAATTGTAAAACCTATATTGTTTTTTTTTTTTAAATCACATAGTTTATATAAAAATAAAAATAATGGCCGCAAGCGTTTTGTAGTATTATTTCAATAATAAATAATACTCTGTGTATTGTGTAGATTAAAAAAAAAAAAAACCAGCGTATAAATAGACACTTGATGATGTTAAGTATTCCATAATAATTGGCACTAAATTGAAAAAAAATTAAAAATAAATACTTTATTGAAAATATTTATAAAATATTGAATGTTTATTTATACTAAAAATTATCATCATCTTGTCAAACATGATATCGTTGTATATGTTGTGTTTTTTATTTAATTAAAAATACATTTATTTATTTAAAAAAAAAAAAAAAAGGTTGATAAAAACTAATTGGTACGAATTGGTGGTGTAGTGTGTTGATTAATGCTTTTAAAGTACTTCTTAAAAGATGCTGTCATCGTTTAATTTATAAAGTGAAAGTCACTGATCTACATTGGACAAACGAGCAAATGTATGACTTCGTGTTCAAAATCTTTTAAACCGTTAAAAAAATAGAAGACAACTTTTATTTGAAACTTTTTTTCTTCTAAACGGACTTGTATATTTCGAATATATATTTGTAAAGAACATGTATAATATAATATGGGCAGGGTGCGTGACGAAAACGACATCTGACGACCGCAATGAATAATGTTCTATCGCTAAAAAATATAAGTGGAATTCTACATCTGCAAAAGGGGCTAATAAATATTACGTATTGTGTTTAAAAAAAAAGTAAGTAGGTCCAAACAGTAACTTAGTTTGTTTGTTATTCTACTAACTGTGATACAAAAAGTATTTGAATAGTTAATTTAAATCTTCAATATGTCGAATTACATTCTTTAAATATTTATAATAATTAATGTTTATATAAAGTCTAATTAAAAGCTTATTTTAACCGTGCGCTGCAATCGATTCGGTTTTTTACTCTTCACGTTGCTAACAAGAAGATCTAATATTATTAAATAAGGTAAAATACAGAGGTGGGCGCAGACAGCTCGTCTGAGCCTTACGGGCTCTCCATAAGCTGGGTGAGAGTAAGTAAAGAAGGTATGTTTTGAAGCAAGACGGAACGATGTTTCAATACAGGTTGTCCTACCGATTATTGCTCCATAATTTATTCAATCACTTTAGAAATAGTTTTATAAAATATTTATTGTTTAAATAATATCTTTTACAGTATGGAATAATTTCCACTACTACAAATAGTACTTTTCACTTTTTCAATTCAAAGTAGACTAACTCGAAGAACTCAAATTCCCACTTTATGTAAAATTTAACTTAATTCATCAAATTCCCATGACACTATACTGAGCATACTCCATACGAAGAAAAAATAATTAAATCAGGTAAATAATTCTTTATTAGTTCTCGGATATGAATAGTAAAATATTTAGACAAATCATTTGGAATTTCCAAAACTATAATTCTTTTTAAATTATCCTTTGCAAAAATTTTCCTCTTTTATTACAATGGTCCAGCGGTAAACTTAAAGGTTCAAAAGATTTATATATATTTTTTATATATTTTTATTTTATTCATACACAAATATGTTATATACTAAAAAGGTACATTTTATGACCCAAATTACCAGCCCAAAATTCCAGAGTATGTATTGAATGATTGTATGTATTATTTACTTTGTATAATAGTGACCATAAAAAAGATTTGGTATTATTATATTTTTTTCAGAAAATGTTTTAATTAAAAAAAGAAAATATTAATAATTGGTAGGTTACCCTGTATTAACTCTATCTCTCTTCCCTACCTCTCACTCAGAGCTTGGCCGAGTCAACTCCTGCCCACCTCTGGGTAAAAAAGCCAAACCCCCTCACACTTAATACTAATATTAATATGACAAATTACAGTGTATAATGCCAATGATCCATCAACGAAATTCAAAAGAGAAGCACAACATTAGCACTCTTTTCCAAGTGAAATATTATAAAATATCATATTATTAACCGTACAATGTATGTAATAATCTACAGTTACTATAATTTAATTCTTTGTACAGTACTACATACACAATGACGACATATAATATTTTAAAAGTTATCGTATCGTCAACAGATGGACGACACGACACATACTGAACTCGATGATATCTTTTTAACTTTGTGACTGTATGTAGTCGTATATAAAAAATATAATATAATATAATATGTCTGTCGTTCTTGAACGTACGCCATCAGTTCTCAAACATACATTTCTATGTTGGTAATTCCATGATATTTGAGTCATAGTAATGTACTACCAACATAATAAATATAATAGATACGAAACTGGAAAACCCCGTTAAAAGATTACAGTTATTGTTTATTTGTTTTCTAGACCGAAACATTCTGATTATAGTTATTATGAACTTTACTTGGATGAAATAAAGAAAACTAATTTGTTTTTACACATAAAAAAAATGATGTCCAAAAAATACAAACCAAGCTAATGTATCACTGGGGAATGAATCTGTGCCAGATCACTGTAGGCGAGCCATTCAAGAGTATTTTTATATTGTAAATATTTATATAAATAATAAATGACACTATACTCTTAAAGTGTATTCATATCAAAACACTTTACGCGTATTAATATTTAAAGCACTTCAAATGTTTTAAAATTAAACGTTTAAGATGTTTACATTATATGAAACACCATTAAGTGTTTACTGTAGTATGACTTGGTGACTGAAGTGTTTTAAAATAAAACTGCTAGGATTTGCAGTGTATGCACTTTTTTTAAAGTGAAAAAGATTACCAGAAATCCTTGGTAGTTTGATTCGGACATCGAATATTCAAGACATTACCATCTATATTGTGTGGTAATTCTATGGTACAGGGCATAGTAGTACCAACATAATAAATTTGATAGATATGAACACAAAATAGATATCATGATACCAGTCATCGTACATCATACCAACCGTTTTGTATTCTTTATGCCGGTTACACTGATATTATTATTATGATTATGATTATTATTTGTTGCATTTGTTACATACAGAGTTACAGCAGACTTACAGAAAAGCATTCAACTCATGCAACACAATAGATACCTATGGTACGAGTGTAGAACCAACAACTGGTGCGGTGCAGTAATGGGTGTACCATAGATGGTGTCAGATATAAAGAGATATACATTTGTAGGTCATAGAAAGTAGTCAATCTTAAATGTCTGTTAAAGACTACTGAATTGCATTACCGCCCGAGTGGCCGAGCGAGTAAAGACACTCTATTCTTAACTGTGAGGTTACTGGTTCGAACCCAACGGCAACAGTTTGTCAATTAAATTAATTTAAAAGAAATTAATGGGGCGGTAAATGGACAAAACTTTCAACGAAAGTAACCTGCTATGCTTGTGTAGGTTTTCTGCAGTTTCATTTCAAAAACTCCAGATGAATATCGGCATAGCTTTCATTAAAGTCAGCTGCAGTCTGCTACATACAAATTTCTTGTCTATTAGAGGTCGGTAAAAAAGGCCTAGAAAATCTATATACTACAGAATATTCTAGAAGATTTGATACTACTATATAAGGAAGTGTTATAGCTATCTGTTGAAACGTAAAATATAGAATAAAAATTTACAAACAAAAAATAATTTTTAAAAACAAACAACTTTTGTTTGAAACTTTTTTCCAAAAAATCAATAATACGGCCACAATTTTAGCTCTAACATCTCTAATTAATCTGTTAACTTGCGTATAAACTAAAGCACGTCCATGCACTTTTAAGATGTACATACAGTGTATTTAAACTCTAACTTCAGTTAATTGTTACATTTGAGTTTTAATTTCAAACAGTAGTTTTTGCCTATTTTCAACCTATAATGAATAATTTTTATTAGTAATCACTCATATTTATTAGCACGTCTAATAGCGAAAAAACAAACCACAATAAAATGGTGTGTAATCCAACTATATACCAATAGATGTCATCAATTGTAAACTACTAAATTAAACCTATAACTTTTTATGTATGTATTTCTTTTGTTCAGAAATTACTTTGTATGCGTTTTGTAACATTCTGTAGAAGTTAGAATTTCTAGATAAATGATAATAATATAACACACCTACATATGCATGTTTTAATTCAAATACAGGTGCAATGTGCGATGCTATGATGGTAACTCATTTACATTTGCAGAATGTGCTCGCTATGAGTTGTTGTTGTTGTTGTTGTTGTTGTTGTTGTTCTATAACTATTTGTTAGATATTATGAAGTACCGTACATTTTATACTACAAGTACACAAACTTATTGCACTTTTTCAGCCAACTGGAAATACACACATACAATGTTATTTATTAATGCTATATTATACTGCAAAGCATGTCTACCGTGTGATCATTTGAAAAGTTACTCCTTTAATATTTTTTAAAATATACATTTTAGAAAAAAATAACTCAAACATAAGTAGTCCAGTTTTGGAATATAATGCAATATATTTATGTTCCATGTATCATATCCCGAACAAAGCCTACCAATCCAAGATCGACGGTACGCATAGACGCACATGAAAAGACTACCTGGAGGGACGTCTTGGGTACTGTTGCTATCAGATCCAAATGGCGATCTATCGACCAGCTCACGGTAGAAGGGGCCGGATAAAATAGGTGCCCGTGTGGTATATCGTGTCTTTTAAACGGTGCATAATTGGAAAAATCTTTAAATACAAAAAAATATTCATCTCATAAAAACAAACAACGTTTGTTTGAATCTGTTTTTCTTGAACCCAATATTGCTGGCGTAAATACAAAAAACTTACGTCACATTTACACCAAAACTGTGGGATGTATGAAATAAGATTTCAAACAAAAGTTGTTTGTTTTTATGATGCTTTCCCTTTTTTGCAACTGTGCAACTTTCGTTTGAAACATTTTTTTTCTTCAAATAGATGACTTTCAACTAATCACACGGTATACTAATATCTCGTAATCTATCTAGTTAGATTTATAAACTGCATTTTCAACACATTTTTTGAATTAATTTCGAAAAATAGTTGACATTTTTTAAATGTCAATGAAAAGTTTTATAGCTTTTTTAAAACTATTTATGGTGTCACATAGTATTTTTGTATTAATTAAAGCAACAAGCATCCCAAAACTATGCCAGGCGATCAAACGGCAAATAATTGCTGATTAGGACCCGCAATTCTGTAATTTTACTGCCACAGCTAAAAAAAATCTGTCCCATAGGAATGAAACGAAAAAACTACCCTTATTTTTTTCATGAATATATGTAACGAATAGTTTGTACGTTGTGTTGATATCCTACTTCCTTGCGATTGGTTTATTCTGATCATGTGACTGAAGTAGTTGTCAAACAAAGAAATAGTAAACAAGTCGAGAGTTATAGCTGTTAGCAAACATGCTATTGATACATTTCAAGTGAAGTTATTAGGTTGATTAGTTAGGTTTTTATTGCGATTGAAAACTATCATCAAAACTTTCATGTGTAAAAAGATGAGAATCAAATTATAAATTAGTGTTGCCAGAGCGAAAATTAACTGTGGACGACTCTTGGATCAGTAAATAGAATTTAATTATTTAATTACATATTAAATATTTAGAAAATTAGCAATTAATATGCCCCTTACATTGTATACACAGATTCTCATTCATTGAAGCGTATTTACAGTTCATCAATCAACATCAATTTCGGCCGACCTTGAACAGATATATAGGAAAAACAAATTTTATTGGCAATTAATAATGTAAACAAAATTTAATTGTTTGATTGTGAATTCAATCGATCTTCTAAAATAAATTAAACAGTTATTAAATTCTTTTGTAATAAACGCTTTGACAATTTCTGAAGGTCAATTAAATATTTTGTTTATTATACCCAGTATATTTGTAAATATACAAGGTATATTATTATACCCAGTATATTTGTAAATATACAAGGTATATTAAGTTTAGTCCCGACTTTGTAACGCTTGAAAATATTAATCCTTGACAAAAATGCTTCAAAAAGGTATTCATAAAATGGCCTAATTCGGCCATTTTCACATGTCCGTCCGTCCGTCCGTCCGTCTGTGAAGCCGATAACTCAAGAACGAAAAGAGATAACGAGCTGAAAATTTTTGTGTGTGTTCTAGAGCAAAAAAGTAAGGTCAAGTTCGTTAATGGGCAAAATCGGAACATGTTTCCCCCCGCTATGAGGGGGGGGGAAATATCCATCATTGAAACCGTAAGAGATAGAAAAAAAATTTTGAGACAAAAAATCTTCTTCTTTTTAAAATAATCATCTTTTGTTTGAAAAATTTTTCCATAAACTCAATAGTTTTCTCATAATTTGTGCCGAAAGAGCAAATAAAAGGGGGGAATTACACATCTTTGAAACCGTAAGAGTCAGAAAAAAAAATTTGTTAACAAAAAATCTTTTTCTCTTTATAATAAACAACTATTGTTTGAAACACTTTTTCATAAACTCAATAGTTTTCTCAAAATCTGGCCTCAAAGTTGAAAAAAATGATTAATACAATTGATAAGCGAATGAAGGCATGGTCTCCATGTACAAACAGGCACATGACAAACATAACATACATCAAATAGTATTGTTTTTATGTTTATTTCAGTTTTTTTAACCATAAGGTCAAGGATTAAGTGATTTTCCTTTTCAAAGAAGTAGTTGGTCTCGTACAGATGTCAAAATTTTGCAAAAATTTTGTTCAAAGGTCCATCGATCCTATCAAAAATCATCAAAAAAATGTATATATATATATATATATATATACATATAAATATATATATATATATATATATATATATATATATATATATATATATATATATGTATATATATATATATATATATATATATATATATATATATATATATATATATATATGTATATATATATATAAATATATGTATATATATATAAATATACATATATATATATGTATATTTATATATATATATATATATATACATATATTTATATATATACATATATATATATATATATATATATATATATATATATATATATATATATATATATGATTTACGGTTCGCTTTAGCTTTCGTTTCGCTGACTATCTGTTCGCTTTTGCTTACGTTTCGCGTTGTCAAAACTTCCTATTGACTAACGCTTCTCATTGACATTGGCTGACATACGACTCGCTTAAACTTACAGTTCGCGTTCGTTTACGCTTTGCGTTGTTTAACAATTCGCGTGAAATCACGCTTCGCGAATCACCGACGCTTCGCTTTGAATAAATAACGCTTCTCATTAACCAACGCTTCGCGTTGGCTGACTTACGGTTCGCTTTAGCTTTCGTTTCGCGTTGTTAAACGCTTTGTCTTTAACAAGCTCACGGTTCCCGTTGATTAACGCTTTGCGTTGTTTAACGATTGGCGTGAAATGACGCTAATCACCGACATTTTGCTTTGATTAACTAACGCTTCGCATTAACCAACGCTTCGCGTTGGCTGACTTACGGTTTGTTTTAGCTTACATCTCGTGTTTGTACGCGCTTTGCGTTTACCAACGCTTTGCGTTGATTAGCTAGTGCTTTGCGTTGACATAACGCTTCCTATTGACTAGCGCTTCTCATTGACCAACGCTTCGCGTTGGCTGACTTACGCCTCGCTTAATCTTACGGGTCACATTGGTAAACGCCTTGCGTTAACCAACGCTATGCTAACGCTTCGCGTTTGCTATTTACTAACGCTTCGCGTTGGCTAACTTTTGGCTAGCTTAAGATTACGTTTTGCGTTGGTTCAAGCTTTTCGTTGATTAACGATACCGAACATTGACGTTTAGCTTTGGATAACTAACGCTTCTCATTGGCCAACGCTTCGCGTTGGCTGACTTACGGTTCACTTTAGCTTACGTTTCGAGTTAACCTAACACTTCCTATAGACTAACGCTTTTCATTGACCAACGCTTCGCGTTGGCTGACTTACGGTTCGCTTTAGCTTTCGTTTCGCGTCGGTAAACGCTGTGCGTTGATTAACATAGCCGCTTCGCGATTCACCGGCGCTTCGCTTTGACAACTAACGCTTCTCATTAACCAACGCTTCGCGTTGGCTGACTTACAGTTCACTTTAGCTTACGTTTCATGTTGGTTAGCTCTTTGCGTTTAACAACGCTTCGCGTTGACCTTACACTTCCTATTGACTAACGCTTCTAATTGACCAACGCTTCGCGTTGGCTAACTTAAGGCACGCTTAAGGTTACGCTTTGCGATGGTTAACGCTTTGCGTTGTTTAATGATTCGCGTAAAATCACGCTTCGCGAATCATGGACGCTTCGGATTTGAATAACTAACGCTTCTCATTAACCAACGCTTCGCGTTGGCCGACTAACGGTTTATTTTAGCTTACGTTTCGCGTCGGCTAACTCTTCAAGTTGTATAACTCACGCGTGCGTTCGCTTCGCGTTAACTATCGTTACGATTTGACTAATTTTTCACGCTTACTTTAATCATTAACGATTCGCGTGAAATCACGCTTCGCGTTGAACCAGCGACGATTCGTTGTCACGTAGTTCACGGCTTTGTGTTGACCTAACGCTTCCTATTGACAAGCGCTTCTCATTGACCAACACTTCGCTTTGGCTGACTTACGGCTCGCTTAATTTACGGTTCGCGTTGGTTAACGCTTTGCGTTGATTAACGATTCGCGTGAAATCACGCTTCGCGGATCACCGATGCTTCGCTTTGAATAACTAACGCTTTTCATTGACCAACGCTTCGCGTTATCTGACAAACGGCTAGCTTAAGCTTACGGTTCGCGTTGGTAAACGCTTTGCGTTGTTTTACGATTTGAATGAATTCACGCTTCGCGAATCACCAACGCTTCGCTTTGAATAACTTACGCTTCTCATTAACCAACGCTTCGCGTTGGCTGACTTACGGTTCGCTGTAGCTTTCGTTTCGCGTCGGTAAACGCTTTGCGTTTACCAACGCTTCGCGTTGACCTAACGCTTCATATTGACTAACGCTTCCCATTGCGCCAACGCTTCGCGTTGGCTGGTTTACGGGTCGCTTAATCTTACGGTTCGCCTTGGTTAACGCTTTGCGTTGTTTAATGATTCGCGTGAAATCACGCTTCGCAAATCACGGACGCTTCGCTTCGAATATCTAATGCTTCTCATTAACCAACGCTTCGCGTTGGCAGATTTACAATTTGATTTAGCTTACGTTTGGCGTTTGTAAATGCTTTGCGTTGATTAACTAACACTTTGCGTTGACCTAACGCTTCCTATTGACTAGCGCTTCTCATTGACCAACGCTTCGCGTTGGCTGATTTACGGCTCGCTAAATCTGACGGTCTGCGTTGGTTAACGCTCTGCGTTGATTAACGTTTCGCGTGACGTCAAGCTTCGCGAATCACCGATGCTTCGCTTTGAATAACTAACGCTTCTCATTAACCAACGCTTCGCGTTGACTGACTTACGGATCGCTTTAGCTTACGTTTTGCGGTTAGCGCTTTGCGTTTACCAACGCTTTACGTTTACCAACGCTTTCCGTTGATTTACTAAAGCTTCGCGTTGACTAACTTTTCGCGTCGCCTAACGGCTCGTCTTAAACAACGCTTTGCGTTAACAGCCGCTTCGCGTTGATTTACTCAATTATATAACTCAATATTTAAATATATAAAAATCGCAAGAACATTAATATAAATTTTTTAAATGCAAGAACATTTATACTGTTTCAATATTAATTATTAATACAAAACAAACATTTACAAATAATTCATATTTTATAAACATTGAATAGGCAGAAATATTCACAATTCAAACATTGATATACAACTCAGTATATACTGGGTATTCAAACAATTAACTCCGTTAGTTGTTACATTACTTGTTTTAAATTGTTTTTAAATTTTCACAAAAAAAGACATCAAATGGGATCTAGATACTTTTTAAAGGAACTTTGGATTAGCATTAATCAGCTTAGCATCTAATTTGAGAGAATATTGCGATCGTTATACCTAGGAGATATTGCATGCTCAAAGATTTATTTTCAGTTTTGGAAATCCAAACGTCATTAGAAACCTCTTACACGGTGTATAACGAAACTATGATCATAATTTTCGATCGATTTCCCAAGTCAAGAAATGAGTTAAAAGTTGAGTCATAAATATCTAAAAAACAATTGGACATCAACACATACCTACTGTTTTGCAGGCATCACACTTAGTACCGCAAATATTTTAATGCTTATTAAACGAACAACATCGAAGGTAACAAATTGTTTAACGGTCCAAGTTTTTTGCCATGTTTTCTCTTTACCATATTTTAATGAAAAACACCACTAAGTACATCACCACCATTGTGTATTATTATTTTCCAATTTAATATAATTTATGTAATTTTAATGAGAAAATAAAAATCTATTCCACCACCACAAAATTCATGGTAGAAAAAACATTGGAAATAGGTCAAATCATCAGCAGAATACTCATTGTGTTATTAGTTAGTACACACACACACACACACACACACACACACACACACCACATAACATCTAGATGCCATATACAACGATGTATATCATATGTCGAAGGTCAATAGTGGAATGTGGCATATCATGATCTAGCCCAGGCGATGGCGACTCTTTACATTTTCCAAGAAAAAAGATCGATTTTATCCATTGTTTAAACAAGCTTGCAAATAGCCATAAAATAAATTTAAGTCTTATTCTAAGCATGTAACTAAATATGCAACTAAAGTATTAAGAACAAGATAGATGTTATGATATAAAACTTAATTTAAAAACTAAACAGTACATCTCAATAGTAGGTTTAAGAAATAACTAACATATATGATAAAAATAGATACCGAAATCTATTACTTTTAGAAAAAGTTTAGGTCAGATTTTTTTAGTTTGATCGGTTTTCCGAAGAATCGACTCTCATGAAATGTCTAGACATATCAGGAATGTACTAGATTCAAGTAAGCCTACAACAAATATTATAAATGATACGTATCTCCAATCCAAACACCCAAATATATTACATTATATAAATGTCTCTATTAAGATATAACCCTGTTATTTTGATGGTAGCAGATTATATAGAAAAGTTTTCCCAAAGTTCTGATGTGCATATAAATTGTAGTTTCCAATTGAGAGATATCTTTTACCAATCTTTATTATTCTCGGTCTCCTACGTGTTAGCTTTAATTTGAAAGGAAATTGTAGCCATGATACCTGGGATCATATTTTCTCCGTTTTAACGTTTTTTAAATGGTTTGTTAGTTAAGTTCGATAAACTCTTATACCGTTCCACATATATCTGCTTTTAATTCGTCGATGAAGTACCTACGTACAAATTCTACAGATGATAAAACGCATAAAGACAATAGTGGGGGACTAGCTTCACGTACTTGTGTTTGATTGAAAGCATCATTTGTTGTTTACAATTGTTTCACACAACAATACTTCAGATTTGTTTGTTTGCATCATTGACGAGTGACAAGCATATTAGTTTCACGAGTTTTAACGAACATTATAAATTAATGATCGTTACAATAATTACGACAAAAAAAATGAACATATGAATATTTTCTAGAGTTTTTTGATGGATTTTTTCGACACAACATTGACCTGTTTTTTATTTGTAGAATATTATTTTTGTAAACTTACAAAAATCTACTTCGAAAATGAACATTCAGCTGAATTGGTTCTGGCACAATGGTTGAGCCAGGAATTTGGGAGTTAGGGGATCCCGGTGATTGCTACCTGTAACACTCCCAGTAGCTACGCCACTGTACACATGGTTAAAATAAACAGCGTCCTTGTTTTTTGTTTGAACAGAAAAAATGCTGTTTCATTTTAATCCTTTAAGCTGTTCATCATCATACCTTGTACAATATTCGCGCTTGTTAACTTGCCTTTAACTATCATGCACATGTACCTACTCACTCTTGGTTAACGTTACACCTTCCCCCCTCTCCCGAGTGAACCCTACCCTGGTAGTATGGAGTCATGGACCACCTAGTGTGTGTGGTATTAAAACACAATACTAGTATTTTATTGTCAGAATAATTTATGTCAGTGTGCGGTGTTGTGTGGATTATCCGGAAATATATATATATATATTTTCCACGTTTACCGTGAAATGAATTACACCACGTCGCCAAAAGCTTATGCCTGGTGACGATGGCGATAGGATATTCTCACATTTGGTGGTGAATACACATTTTTTTTCTCGGTATGGTTTCACATATTTTAAATACGATTATGGAGTGAATTCGAATGAGAACATCGATAAATACTAATTAAATTCGGTTTTGGTATAACCGAATATATTCGGTAGTTTTTAATAAATGGCAGAGGTCATGCTACATTTTTCTACCATATCCGTGATACATGAGAAAGAAAATTGTGGCCGTAATACCTGAGAGAGATCGAACCCAATTTCAACGCTGTTTGAATGGTTTTTTCAATTTATCAAAATTAAAATCTCATCTAACTCGAAAGAACATCATTTTAGTTTTAATTTGGTTTAAGCTTTATTTAGTTTGATCTAAAACTGAGATCGTGAAACGTGGGAGAGACCGCAAAAATGCTGTATTTTTCAATTTTCAGAGCTCTTTGCATGGTTTTTCACGTTTTCAAAACCCAAACTTCATCAAACTCAATAAACAAAATGATACCATGCAAAAGAACCTTGCCTGAGCTTTAATTTATTATAATCTTTATTTAGTTTGATCCAAAACTCTTTTTATAAATAAAATAATTTTTATGATAAGGACCTTATATTTTTCGGCCAGTGATTTGTGTGGAGAGAATTTGCCCTCACAATTTTTTTAGCCTTTTTATGGTCAAGTCCAAAAAGAAAACTGTATATAAGAAGGACAGTGAATAGAGGTCAGAGGACAGAGCACATACCACACAGGACATAGAGTTTATGCAATTAGAAAAACACTGATGAAAATAACGACGGAGAAAGATAACGAGGTCAATGCCATTATTGTATCATTAAATAGTTACAGTAACACAGAGTAGGTATCAAAGGATAATAGCAAAAAAAGGGTGTGTGATTGAGCACAGCGTTGCCTTGTTGTACGCCTTTTATTTTATACAACAGTTTGTACATATATATACAGCAGCATTATCCTTGTGAAGTATCTTTAACACTCCACTCACTCACTATAAACACAACATTATTCCCTATTCCAATTAACTACTCGACTGATCCTTGATCATATATTTTATTATATTCATTTTTTTATTAACCACATTATTATATTCATAGAAAGGGGCAGGTAATTCTTGATATTATAAGAAGTATAAATATTATGCAGGATGGTCCAGGGGAAAAGTGCAAAAAGTGCACACAGATGATAAGAGCCAAGCTATCCAAATGATATGGTCATATTGTCATATGATTTGTTTTTATTAGGACTAAAAAACGTTTTCATATTTTTAGGATTATTATTATGGATTGACTGTACTATGGGCCACAAAACTAGCGATTATTTGTCAAAATTGTTTAGTAGCATTATTTCGAATAAAAGTTGCAACTTTTATCTTTAACTTTCAAAGCTTTTTCTATGGGTTTTTCGATATCTTAACCTAATCAAAATCGCTAAACTAGAATCCCGTTGGAATGAACGGCTTGTTAGCTTGAATTTCGTATAAAATTTATCTAAATTGATTGAAATTTGTGGACATGCTACCTGAGAGAGACCCGAAAAATTCACACACACTACAGACTACAAAGGACCCCGACTATTTTTATTTCTTTATGAAGCATTGTTTTTATAGTAAATAATATTTAAGATTGATTCTCTATTAGTAAAGCTTTCCAAAACAGACGGTATAAATGAAACAACTTGTCAATATTAATAAACAAAATGGTTTTATTGATTTAACAACAACAATATTGCAATTTATTGATTTGATTGGGCTCTGTAGTAAATAAATGTAAAATCAAGGTTATTTCATCAATTTTCTATGATACGTAAATTAAGGTATAGAAATCTCATATTTAAGAAATCATTATATCACTCTTCATACATACAAATATATAGAAATCTATTTCTATAAATAGATCATTCTGATTGGCGTTCAAATGAAGGTTAACCTAGAAAGTTTTAAAAATGGAGCCTCAACAACTTCACACTAGTTGATTTGTGGTCGATATTAAAATGGCTATTTATAAATGTGTCTTCATGTTTCACGACCTCTACCGTAGCGCGAAGTCAATAAAATCAATCCACTGATTATTTATTATCTTATTACTATTTTTCTCTATAAAAATCTACTATCTTTGTAATATTTTTGTTTGATTAAAAGCATTCGTCACGTAGGAGCTATGTAAACTAAGCGAATTTCTTCAGAGGAAGGATTCATAATATCAAAACATTATGGAACAATTTCATCGTGTGCACAGCAATGCAATTTTAGTTATACCAAATATTTCTATTGCGTTTGAAAACTTTCATCAAAGCTTTCATGTGTAAAAACGGGCTTAATTAATCACTTAATTGCACTCCTACATGATATTTCAACGAGTTTCTTCTGAAATCTTATTCAAATTTCGTGGTACAGAACCCTAAAAATACACAGAACTAACAGAAGAGGAGACAAAAAAAAACCTTAATTGTATTTTAATGTTCATGTTTAAAATTGATTGCACAAGTAATTTAATTTGAATATTAATTATTTTCATGAAAACTTCAATTTAAAATACTATTATGAACTTTATAATAGTAAAATCATTTTGTGTTCTACATGATGATGTGAGAGCTTGTTGGTTTGTACAAACTAGGTTATTGGACCGTTGAGATTTTTGGTTTGAGCTTTACAATATCAATATATTATTTTGTACAGAAGATTTTCTCCAATTTGAAACAGTAGCAGACAAACTATCCATAATCATTTTGAACGAAATTTAATAGTTTTTGTAGAACATAGAGAGTTTATAAGAGAAGTGATTTTATTTGAAGTGCTGTACCCGGGTGTATAATAACATCAACCACATATAAAATATACACTGATCAACATTAAAAATTAGACAAACTTAATTAATTTTTTTCATTTGTAAAATATACGCACTAATATTTAGAGCCGGGCTAATAAACACATAATTCCCCTGTTTTTATGTTAGGGGAATGGTACAGTTGTCAGAAAAAGTAATATTTACTAACCTAAAATGTCGGAATTTGTATACGCAGTTGCAATTTAATACTTTTTGGCCATAAAACTAAACATCAAAATTATTGAAAGTATCAACTACAAAATTTTATTAAAATCACTACAAAATAATAAAATGTTAAAAAAACACAAAGCCACGTCATGTTATATTTATGAACATTGGCTATAGATTTAGTTTGCTGAATGGTCACGCGGCGCTATCATCTTAAAAAGTTTCGCGTATACTTTTATTAAGACTTTCATAACTATGGAAACACTTATGTAGTTAAAAGTCTTTAAAAAAATGAATATTTTTATACTTGTATCTGTAGAAATTCGACACGTAGCAGCTACGTAGAGTAGAAAGCGAATGAAAGGCTAGAATACGTAGAAAGCTAATTTTTTTCAGAGAAAGAAATTATAATGGATATGAAATTATAAATATTAGAGTAAGAGAAAAATGGTCCGATAATAAATTGTGATAAAATTAATTTCCTACAACTTTACTTACTCTAAATTTATCCATTTTACCAATTATTATGAGAGATATTCGAAATTTTACGTTTTTCATTAAATCGAAAAACAGATTTGTCCACAACGATGAAATTTAAAACTTCATCGTAACATTAGCTTACCTTATTTGCTAATCAGTGTATAAATCTACAAATTATCCATACGGAAATTCAGCACCGGAAACTTGTGTTGATAATTAATTAAATTCTCTAATGATAATATTATTGAAAATATTGCCAAAAAAAAAAAATTCTACGAAAAAAGAATTCTAAAAATTATGATTAATGGAACAAAATCTATAAAAAATTAAAATAATATTTTTGCACACCAAAATATATATTTTTTTAAACAGTTTTGATTTAAAACAGTTCAATGCGAAGGTAAATAAATAAATGTTCTTCGTTTCTGCGGTTTTCAATATGAAAAAAATCGATTTTTATCGATGGCACAAAAAATTACACAAATAAAACAAATAAATTTGAAATTAATGTAGAGAAAACGAACGATATTAAACAACTTTATGCACATTTAACGCTAATATTTACATTTTATCAGTTTATTATCTATATTGTAGTTTAATAATAAACCATTGTAATAAGAATAACAATGTTTTTTTAAATTACTCTCTTAATTTGGAGTTTCTTATTTTAAATGGCTAAAAAAAATATTTCCATTCGATTTATGGCGAATTCATGTGATTTTTCGAAAAAAAAGATTCGTATAAACTTTGTTCGTTACAAAAATACTTTGTATATACATAAATTATATGCTTAATGAAACAGACAATTGTCTGACTGCCACATGAGCTTAGAATATTACTTACTGGTTGTTTAATTTTTATGAATGGAAGAGTTTTTAGGCGTGTATAATAAACTCTTGTGTTAACAGCTATTTGTGTAGAAGTGGTGTTCTTTTTTTATTTGTAGTAAGTAATATTTATAATAGATTTATTTATTTGTTATGATAATCAATTGGGTGGCTTTATATCGATATAAATCGATAATTTGTTATTGTTCATTGTATTGTTATACAGATTATTAGTAATAAATAGAACTGACATAGAACTCTCAATCGATGATGATTTGATTCACCAGGCAATAAATTATATAATTTTAAATGTTGTGTTATTTTCTATAATAAAATGTGGTTTTTCTCTATTTATTATTTCAAGATAAACAAATAAAATTTATAATTTATGATCGATATAAAAAAAATTATAATTACTTGTTTCTAAAGAAGGTACACGGGTGGGTGGTGGCATCATGAAAAATCAATACAGGTATAAACCAGTTTATTGTAACACCATGATTGTAATATAAAAAAGTCTTAACAAGTAGGAGCTACGTAGACTCAGTGAATTTTCTCCCAAGAAGGAATTATAAGGAATATCAAATCAAATTACAATGAAGATTAATGGAATATTCACTATTATGATTATTAGATAATTTAGCAAATATTTCTATGTATAATTTAGTTACAGAAAGTTCTTCATCAAAATCGAATCATGAAACTTAGAAACAATCAAGTTTTCGGAAATCTTAGAAACAACTCCGATATAGTAATAATTTTATTTTAATACATAATATGAAATCAGAAACATTCTATAATGTATCCTTTTTTCTAATAACATATAGAAAAATTCGTTACGCAGGAGCTGCGTCCACTTTCTGCGAATTTTCTCAGAATAAATACATGATTTCTCAAATAGATTCAAAAATAGATCTTAATTAATTTTTATTATTAGAAAAATTAATTAGAATTGTTTTTGAAAAATTCATCTAATTTGATTATAAAACAATCAACAAGTAACCATGGTGATACATTTGTTATTTTAGGTATTGTATTTAAATGGCATTATTTCTATAAATATTAGAGTTACGGAAAATATGGTCAGGTAACGAATTGTAGCAAAATAGATTTACTACAACTGTCCTCAAACAAATTTTTTCATTTTACTAATATTAAGAGAGTATTTCAAGATTTTGTTTGATGTTTCCCCCTCTCTCTAAGCCTCCCCGTATCCTTGTCTTTCCATTAACGAACTGGATCATTCAAATACAAAAAGAAAGTCATAACTGAATTTAATTCCGATCAACCTAAAACTGTGGCTTCCAGTTACAAATACATATATACATACATACATATGTATACACATATATACATACATACATACATATAACCTTCTTGAATATCTACTAAGTAGATTCTTCGAAAATTCACTAAAAAAAAGCCAATTTTCGTTATAATTTTATTATCATCGATTCTCCACCGTCTGAATTACTGGATTTTGAAATTTATTATTATTTATGATTAAGACTATAAAATTTATTAATATTTATGATTAAGTCTCGACAAATTTATGACTTAAACGAAGACAGCTGTGCATAAATATATATATATGTATATATATATTGAGATGATATATTAGTTCAATTATCTACAAAAATTCCAAAACAACAAATTAAATGAGTCAATTTTCCATTTTAAAAATATATTTTGAAATTAACAGCTAAATGAAAAAACACAAAATTATGTGTTTATTGCTATTTATATTTTTTTTGTTTATTTTGCGTGGGGGCAAAATGTGTAAATCACATTTACTAGGTACCGTTATAAACTATTCAAAAAAATACTATCCAGGGTATTCCATTATCATGGAATTTTTTCAAAAAATTGTTACTTCTTACCGGAGGGTTTTGTTATGCACAAATTTACATTTTTATTTACTCAAATTTCCTTAGATGTATTTTTTTTTAAATCCTGTATACGATAAGGACTCAGATATCTCAGACAAGCATTGCGATGTACTTGATGACGAGAAGTATTATTGAAGCATCACTTTCGCATAAATCATACTTAATTATCACACGTGGTTTTCCGCCTCGAACAAATCTACTGACCTTGAAAACAAGTTTCATATTTCATGTGACCATTTCAAGTTGCTCGTGTTATTAGATTTGTAACAAAAGCCCGACTATTCTACTGAGACCAGTTTCAATGGCACTCCATAACGGGTCCATTACGTGCGATGAAGTATGATTCAGAATTAAGAGTTATGCGGCGAGTAAGAGATTAGAAATAAAAGCATTGTAATGTCATCAATATTAACACTAAACTATATTTATTTATTTCGATGATGAACAGCCCTGTTGTGAAGGCTACTATTTAAACGACGTATTATAATGTGCATTAAAGATTTAAAATTAAACTGTCCTCATCTCAAAATAATCCACCGATTAGCTATAAATAGACTCTATACAAATGTGTGCGTGCGTCTGTGTGTAAGCTTCTGCCAATAATAAATAGCGACTGCAGGAGCATCGAAACATCGCGATCATTACTACAATTCACTTGGTGTTGTTTACTATTTATCGTATTTTTTTTAAGTACCAAGTACCAATTTGTTTGTAAATAAATCTCATCTCATTGGAAAAGTATTTAATGTATTCTCCTCCTATTTGTTTACCTCCATATACAACACAGACTACAATCAAGTTTGAAAAAAACTTTCAAAAACAAATGTAAATACAATTTTTTAGTAGTAATTAACGCACTAAAAACCAAAAAAACCATTTTAAGCGAGGAGTAATTATCATTTTCTCAATACAATGTGTCCCACGCTTTTATAATTAAATAAGTAATGATTTTTTTGCTTTTAGACTACGTTACTTATAAATAAATGCATGTATTTTCGTTTTATTTTGAAAAACTTACGCGCTTATGTTAAGCTGTGTAATTTGAAGGATGTTGCAACTTAAAGTTAATAAAAATTCACTGGACAAGAAAATCAACTTACCTATTGAAGAAAATACAGCCAAACATGGAATAAAACAAAAAATATATATTAATACATAGATCCATTCAATTATTACAATATTTAAATGTATATATATATATATATATATATATATATATATATAATGCCAGATAGGTGAGGGAATGACATCGCATTTCGTTGTTTAGTATACGTTTACTATTCCTCCGACTATCCAAAAGAATAATTTGGATAGTCTAGTCGAAAATTTATTTTACCTATCCATCATTTATTTTTATCCAAACAAAATGAAGACTATTTTATTCTTTGGACAATAAACTGATTAGTCATTCACACTAATAATACACGACAACGCAATGACATTGTTAGCGATATGACACGACACGACACGACACGGCAGGCGCACACGGTCAATGCACTTTTGATATTTTTAAAAGTTTTTCATTCAGAAAAAAATAATAATAATAATAAAGTGATACGGAAGTTATTTTTATTGCAAAAATATGCTGCATAAAAATCTATTTCAACAACAAAAAAAAAAAGTACTTAAAAATAAAATACGGTCCAAGTGGGATTCTAATTTCTGTATCGAAGGTTCGATCGTCGAACATCGAACGTTAGTTTTGGGTTATTAACTGGATGTCGTTATTTGAGGAACGTACTGCTCTGATAGTGATGAAAATCTCAATATCAATTTTCAGTATCAAAACCAAAACCTCTTTTAAAAGGTTAGAACAATATTAATCCAAAAATTTATTGATGCTTTTAAAACAATGTTTATTTTTTGAATAAAAATAAATGACATCATTTATTTCAATAATATCAACAAACTGCCTCCTGTTTTTTTTTTCTGTATGGTAATCCAACAGGTAATTTTTTTATTTCGTAACGGAGGTAGTTATATTTATTAATTGTATTGGTAGCAAAAAATAAATTCAATCAATTAAATCATAAATAGTTGGGTCGACCACAGTATTTCATATCTTAGATATCAAAAATGTGTATACAGTGTGTTTCTGATAAAAGAAGAATATTAGAATTACGAAGCTGATATCATTTTTCAGGGCACGTAATATGTATGTATTGATAAACCTGGGTCTGGTCTTGATAAATTTCATTAACTCCTCTGATTCTAATGTAAATAATGGATTTAATCCGGAGTCTTTCAAACTCTAATTTAAATTCCAAGAAGTGACGATGGTTCTGTTCCACCATAATCAAATGTAGAATCATTGATTTTAAATACAATATATAATTTTTCTATTGTAGTTTTTCACTACTCATTTTATTAAACTTTTGTATCTTTTATAGTAGTATTGATCTTATTTAATATTTTTTTAATAAATCATTTAAAATGTAATATAACTTATTACGTGCGTACATAAGTACACTCACACACTAGCAACAGAAATTACGGCCTAAGAAATTAATACGAGTTTTGTAGAGTCCTGGTCATTTTTAGAAATCTGGTTTAAACACTACAAGCTCCTGACAAAATATTACCACAAATTAAAAACTCCACAGTATTTGTGCCATCTTTTTCGGTACAGTATCCTAATAAAAAATAAACTAAACAAATTGTTAAATTATATCAAATATATATAGTAACGATTGTCTGACCATAAATTTCAATAACTTTATTTTGCGTGTGTTTATTTATGATTGTGATAATTTATGTAAATCGCGGTTGGATTTGTGCGTTTTTTAGGTTTGATAAAATTTCAGTTTCTCTAAATAATATCACCACCAAATAAATACAAACTAAAACTGTGTGTGTAGGCGCGCGCGCGCGCAATCAGATTAAGAAAATTAAAATTTAAATACTTTCAGTTACAAAATCAAATCAGTTTGATAAACTTTTGTATCACACAAATTTTCAGGATTAAATTAATTGTTACGAAATTTTACATTTCTTTTTCGATGTTTCCGTGTAATTCTCGCATTCATTCGGCACTAAACTTTTTAGGCTCGTTAATTTCCTTCCGACGTGGGCTTTCCTCTAATATGCGATTTTTTAAATTACTAGGAATGAATCCTAGTAATGAATCAATGTCCTAACTAAACGCGTGTCCACGCTACTATTAATTGATAACTCTACACTAAGCTAATTCGTAACCATTCACGTGCAAACGTCTAGACTGGTTCGATGACGTTACAGGTAAAACAAACCTAGCACGACAGATACGTAAAGAAATTATCTATCTGTTATGGGGCTTGCAATGGACTCATTACTAAATCTCAATATACTTTCGTATTTAGATACCTTTGCGGAATCACTACATATGCCCCTTGTTATTTAGGTAACTATATGTTGTTACCTCAGTAACTATCAACAAGACTTGTCTAGAACTGAGGCCACCTCAGGGGTAGTCAAGGATTGTCTGGAGGAACAGCTGCGGCTGGCAAAAGGGAACAATGTTAAATTGATCTGGGTATCGGGTCACAGTGGTTTCGAAGGAAACGAAAAGTAGAAACCTTAGTAAAGAAGGAAGTTGGAATATCTTTCATAGAATGTTCGACCAATCACCAGTGTAACGAACAACGAATAGATGTTTCCACGTCAAGAACGACCTAAAGAACATCCAAAAGAAACCGATTAATAAAAATCAACCTCTATATGAATATGCAATAAAAAATTAGTTATGACAAAATAGTTTATTTGCTATTAAACATTTAAAACGTTTTATACAGTTGCGTGCAGTGTTGGATATTATATGTTGTTTTATCGTTCTGTTTGTTATCACAGAACAATCTAATTCGAAAAAAAAATATTATTACAATCCCTCTTGCAATAGTACACCTACCCCAACCCCACACAATCCTTCATGCATGGTTTTGAATTACAGCCATTTCGAAAACATAATATAATATAAATTTAAAAAATAACTATATACATAAAAAAAATACCAAACAACACTGACATGGTTGTTGTGTGTTTTTTTTTTTTGCTAAAGCACATTTAACGGTTTATCATAGTAATAAGCTTACAGTGAAATATGCCATCCATCATTGGGTATTCAGCTAAAAGCTATCAGGTACAAAAAAGTATCAACAAAAGTTTTTCAGGTAAATATTATACCCAAAATCAATGGTTTTACTGTCATAAAAATCCAACCCACTAGGTTAGATAGATTGTAGAGGCTGCCCCTGGATGGGCTACACTTCGACCATCAGGTCCCTTGTGATGCCTAAGGATGTGAGTGGAGTCGAAGGAATGTTTGTGTATAGACTAGCATTAGTAGGATATGCGGCTGCAGCCGACTATGGTAGGAACTATGCCGATATTCGTCTAGAGTTCGTGAAGGAAACTGCAGAAAACCTTCTCAAGCATAGCCGGTTACTTCGTTCTTGTCCATACGCTGACAGTTTAGTCAATGAACCGCCCCCCCCCCTTTTTTTTCTTAATAATTGACAAACTGCCGATGTCGGGATTTGAACCAATAACCTCCCAGTTTCCAAGTAGGCATATTGCGCAGACATAACGCCTTAGACCGCTCGGCCACTTGGACTGGTAGCCCACTAGGTTAGATTAGATTCGAATCAGGAACAAGTCTTATAAAATGCTTTTTTATCTATTGGACTTGCTTTCCTTCAAAGATGTTGTTTCCAGGTGTCCTATCGTCTAGATAAACGTTAGGATATCTCTAGGCGGCATCTCATTGATTTGATTCGCATTCATACAGAATGTGATTTCTGGTTTCCTCCTCTTCATGGAAAAATTGGCAGAGATCATTCCAATGAAATTTGTTGCAAATGTTTATTGAATTTGCAGAGGCCATTAAGTATCTTTCATTGGGGTATTCCTAGTTGTAAACGTTCAGAGGCTTTTTTTCCATGAAAAGCTTTTTATAAGAGCCTTTGCAGGATCTTGCCTATGAGTACTTACCAAAGAAAAATTGGATTCGTCCCTTCTCCTATTAGGGATTAGTTTTGGATGTTCAAAATGAGAAATAAAGATTATTGACGTGTCAGATTTGTCAATTAAAAGCATTTTGGTTGTGGATTGTTTGTTACAAGCAATTTAATTTAAAAAAAAAAAGGTTCAAAACAATCCACAATTTAGAGGTTCTACTGTAATAATAATACGAATAACATTCTGGGAACTCATGGGAACACAAATATGTGATATAGATCAGTTCAACTATAACAATATTTTATAAAAAAAAACATTCTATTCCATGATATAAATAATAATTATGATATTTTCACAATAAAAATAAATAATAAAATATAAAATATAAAATAAATATAGCAGCAGACGGAATTGTTTAATGTCAACAAATTACTTTGCTGCAACAAACTCTAACAATTTATTTATTATAACAATTTAGCAAGTTTTAACAAGTTTCGGTCGGATCGGCCGAATTCGGGTTGAGTCGGCTGGCATATTAAAATCAAATAATACATTCGTATATAAATAATAAAACATGAGTTGTTGATATGTTTACATACAAGTATTTTAATTGTGTGAAGTAGTTAATTATATTTGGTAATAGTAAAAAAATTTGAAAAGGAGTAGTCAGGCTCAACTGTGATAGTTATATATATATGTGTTATATAGTGTGTTATCAAGTATTATCTAAGGACAGGATCATCCGTCTCTTCGTCGTTCAAATGCAAGTTATACGATATTATATTATATTCCTACGATTCATATTTTCGGGGAACGTTGCCAATGCGTAAGATGGATACTCAATCTTAGACACTGGATTCTAGATTACAACAAACTGTATAAAATTTTCCTAATAACAGTCGTGCAGAAATGCTATTTACAATTTATCTATTTCTACCATGTGATATATATATATATATATATATATATATATATATATATATATATATATATATATATATAAATGAAACAGTATATTTCAGTTAAGGGTGTGCCGAGATATGTATAAAAGGGAACAATTTCTGTTCATTTCATTAAATAATGAAAATTTAATTATATTATAAAGTGTTATATACAGGGTGACCCAACTAAAATAGTACGCAGCAGTTTTCTCCTGAAAAACTTATATAATCTCAAAAATAGTTCATTTATTTATAACTAGAATTCCTATCAAATGTAATCGTTAATAAAAATGTATCGTTATAACAATTTTAATATCCTGTGTATATAATATATACACAGGATATATTAACTTAAGTCCCGACTTTGGTAACGGTTGAAAATATTGATCGCAGAAAAAAACTTTTGCCATAGATGTTCATAAAAAGACCTAATCAGTCAATTTCCGCATATCCGTCAGTCCATCTGTAAACACTGATAACCTAAGCTAAAGGTCACGTTCGTGAATAGGCAAAATCGGACCAAGTTTGATTAAAACGGGCTAAACTGTCTATCTTTGAAACCGTAAGAGATAGAACAAAAATTTAAAAACAAGAAATGTCCCTTTTTTAAAAATAAACAACATTTGTTTGAAATATTTTTTTTCCATAAATTCAGTATATGCCGGATAATTAAGCATGTAACTCCAATTAGTTCTTATTTTCCCTTGTTTTTTTTGTTTTTTTATTATGGTGTTATGTGTATATCATTTTGAGTGGACCACTCTGTATTATGTATATATAGCTATGCGCTACCGAAAAACTTACATAAGCGTACGTATTAGTTGTATTTTATGTTAGCTACAAATATAATAGAATGGAAAAGCAGCCCTTTTAATCAATAAATCTATTTTAGCTGGTTGTACGTTCTATATTATTATTATTATTATTATTATTATTATTATTATTATTATTATTATTATTATTATAGAAAATTCTCATTCGATATGCTGCGTATGTCGAGTTACATTCCTTACAATGTCAATACGGTTCATGCCTAGAATAAATTTAAATAGAAATTTCGAAGAAAAAATCTACACAAAGAAACACTCACATTACTTCTATATTCAGGTACAATTATACAAGTTGAATTTTATATAAATTTATTTTGAACTAACCCAATGCTTCTTCCCACATGTATTAAGGGCATAATGGCCGCGGAAATTAAAAAAAATGCAATAACTATTCAAAATTTCAATGAACAATGATGAAAAACCTTTTTTTTTGGCAAGATTTAAACCGTGTAATCGCGCCGAATCAAGAATTTTCACTCATTTCGACCAAATTTAACTCAAGAAATAGAATATTATGAGAGAATGAGACATAGGAGATAAGGTTTTTGGATGGCCATTATATGAGCAATGTAATCTCTTTACTGATCAGTAATACAATGCCTTCCGTAATTCCTCGATTCAAACCGAATGACCTTAATGTTTATGAACCAACAAATTTTCTTGTAATAGAAAAAGAACTAATGTAACCACTAATAAGTAACTGTGGTGTATTGGCTAGCACACCACCCCGGTTTAGGTTCCAGCCCTAGTGGTTTGTCACATTTTTAATTTATGACATGAAAAACTTTATTTTTCCTGCTAACTGACTGGGCATTCAATATCCTACTTAGAAATGTAACACAAAATTTATGAACATCTATAAAACCTTTTTTTACAAATAAATAAAGCCCCAATATATATATATATAGGTCAAATAATAAATTAACCAGAATATATAGTTCAATTATTTATCACCGTGGGCGCATGTTACATGGTAATAACGATTGCATATATCTATATATATATATTATTAAGTTTTCTGGATACAAAAACGAACATACATTCAAATAAATAGATAGTATTTTCTCTATTTAAAATCACTCAGAGCACAACAAAAGAAGAAAATAAAAACCATTTCACTATTATTATATTGATTTATATATTATATATAAAATGCCAAGGTAAGCTATACCTCACATATATATATATATATATATATATATATATATATATATATATATATATATATATATATATATATATATATATATATATATATATATATATATATATGTTTGCGTCAGTTATTAAGAGACCTGTGTAAGTACTACTACGTATATTACAAATAATATGTCGAGTACATCTGTGTGTATTTAATTAAATAAAAACAAATTTACGGACTGACGTGACGAACGGTCTATCTTAAATAATTAAGTAGATTTATTACTATTTAAAAACCGACAAAAATCAATACATGAACCTTTGTCTTTATATTATATTCTATATTCGGAGAGAATATTATAATTTGTGTCGAATAATAAGATGAAACCGTAGAAAAATTCGTCTCGTAGGAGATTCGTGACGTTTACTGTTTGTAAGTTTTTTCAGTGGAAAGAATTATAATAAATTATTAGTTTTATCATTATTCAAGTTGCAATTATTTCCAAACATTTATGATCAGTTGATAAATCATTGTAAAATTTATCCGATACAACTAGTGATATATCTATGTATAATAAATATATATATATTAACGTAGATGTCAACATGTCACCAATAAGATGACAGTAAGATTTTGGCAGAATATATATAAAATATATATCAACGTAGATGTCAACATGTCACTAGTGAGATAAGTGTAAGATTTTGGACGAATTTATATAAAGTATATACATATTAGCGTAGATGAAACCATACGTAATTTTATAAGAGTTTTCTGTGTTTTGAATACGGAACCATAAAAAGGTATTTTTGCAATGAATTTCATTTTCGTTGAAACTACAGACATCATCATTAATTAATTGTATTTTTTTCCATGAATATACTTGAATAACCTTTTGTCGATAAAATAATATTTGTGTAAAAAACTCGAATATACCTAATAAAAATAAAAAAAAGATTTAATAGATTTTTTTTCTTCATATATACTGCAGACATTATTAATGAATGAATTTTTACTGTTTATGGTTGTTTTTTTTTTTATAATTAATTGTATTTAATATTTGATTTAGGTGTTGTTATTTAAACATCATTATTATTTTTATTATAGAAATTAATTAATTAATTAATTCAATTATGGTTGTTACATTTTGTGTATTTTAATGTATTTTTACAAAGAATTCATCATAAATCATTTTATATATTTATTTTATATTCTTCTAAGTTATTTATTTGTATAATAAAAACCATTTTATTTCATTTTAAACCTTTTTTTTTAATGGAGTTAAATAAATACGACTGAAATATGATGATTAAGTAATTATATACATACTTTAAAAATAAAGGTTCAACTCGAATGTGCAAATGAACGAACCTTTTTTGGGGTTTGAATTCATTATTAATAATATTTTCTTTTACAATGGTTCAGAAAATCGGATGTAAAAATTTTACATGACCTTCAACTTTACGAACCAAACAAAGATGAACTAAAGAGACCGGCTGAAGAGCTTTGATGCTTAAATCATGTTCTAGTACATGCGCATTATTATTACATACACTTATAAATAACTTAAACCATGTAAATACAGGGTATTTAAAGTTTTAGCTCAGACAAACAATACATCTTGTGGTCCAACAATACATCCTTATTCAAAGATGCTCAAAGCTCTAAAGTTTTGGTAGAAAATTAGCGAAATTACGCAATTATACAAAATTAGTGAAAATAAATGGAATTAACTTTCTGTTTTTGAACAAAAAAGACACAAACTTTTTTCGAAATATTTTATCGAAAATCCAATAAATTCGATACAAAATGACAGTTTAAAGATCTGCCGTTTGATTTCCCCTGTCTAGAAGAATAAATAAATGCTTTAAAACAGGACGAACTGTTAGGTCATTATTGTCTCATTATTATCACGATAATAATTCAACTATAATAACGATTTCTTCTACCCAACCTTAATTAAACATCAATTACCATAAATTTAAATTTGATATAATAAAAAAAAACAAACATAATATTGTACACACAAACATAATATAAACTTCTTTAGTATTAGTTTGTTGGCTTATGGCTGATGGTTGATGTCTGATGGCTCTAACGCTCTTATTATTACCAGGAACGAACGAGAACGAATGACTCGCCTTTGGTAATAAATTAAATCAGTGTTGTTTATATATTCTATACACTAATGTTTACACTTTCATCTATTAAGTATATAAAGATGTTTGACTTACACTTTACAAACTTCATATTGGTTAGGGTTCCGTTCCGTTCACCAAAACATTCCCTTATAAAGATTGTACTCTGGTATAGTCTCCGAAAAAAGTAGTGAATATCATATTCAGTGAGGTGGCGAATTCTTTATTACCTATTTAATACCTAATTGGTAAGTTAATACCCAGATTGTAAAAATATAACAGTAAGTTAACACCTAGATTGTAAAAATATCTGGGAAGTTGACCAAAATGAAAATATTACAAACAGCTACTTAGTTAATACAAAATAAAAGTTATGCAAATAAATTTTGACAATATACAAGGGAGAATAATACCTAACTGAGTAAATTGCTTAAATACCCAGTATATATTGAATTTATGAAAAAAAGTTTCAAGCAAAAGTTGTTTATTTTTAAAAAAGAAACATTTTTTGTTCTTAAATTTTTGTTCTATTCGTACGGTTTCAAAGATAGATAGTTTTGCTCATTTTACTCAAACATGGTTCGATTTTGCCCATTCACGATCTTGACTTCCATTTTTAGCTCTAGTATACGCATATAAAATATTCAGTATGCTATGTCTTTTCGTTTTTTAGTTATCGTGTTGATGGACGGTCAGAAACATTATACGGAAATGGACTAATTGGGTCATTTTCTGTCAACATCTATACCAAAATTTTGAACAAAGTTGGTACTAAATTGAATATACCCTTGGTATCCATTATATTTATTAAATAAAACAAATATTTGAAAGTTTCGTAAAAGCACTTGATTTTGACTATAGTTTCGGAACACAGTTCCTTCTTCAGAAATACAAATGAAATGAACAATTTTAACATACTACGTAGCAACAAAGTAAACATTTTCATAAATATTTTCATGATTTAATTTGTGGTAATCCATATTCATGAATAAAACAAAGTATTTTGTAGCTAAACCATTATTTATTAAAAATTATTAATTTAAAAAAATTTTTTATAAAATTTTAATGCATTTCGACCAACTTGGCCATCATCAGAAATACTAACTTTTCATTACTTAATACTAAATTTTTGTCATTATCATATCAATTTCCTGAAGAAGCAACGGAGTGATTGTGAAACTATAGTCAAAATACGAATATTGTTACGAAAATCTCAACAATTTGTTTTATTATTTGATACGTACTATAGGACGTTTAATATTAATTTGGTTGACGGTTGGCCAAGAACCATATAAAGTATGATATTGATTCGATGATTGATCGATTTTCTTTTTACTAGAGCGTCTCTGATCTAAGAATTGAACTATGTGAGTAAAGTGACTGACATATTGTTTTATATACTTTACGTTTCTTATTGATGTTTACAACGATGTTAATCATCAGTTATGTCTCATTACGATGTCTGCTATGGCAATAAGACACACACAACACACAATACACAACACACGTTCGTTTATCTTCTTTATTTAAATTTCTAATATTTGTTTAGGCTTTGTTGTTGTTTTTTCAATATGTCTTAATTGATTAAGTCGTTAAGAGAATTCAATTAGATACATAATTTAAGGGTTGGGATTCAGAATTAAATGTTTCAGTCGTGTTGACTAATCGTCGTCTAAACACTGACGAATTTAAACTGAGATTTTTATTACATCAGTTGTTATTTTAGTCTGGATAGAAAGTTTGGAAGACTGAACTTTTGGGTGTTCAATCATCGTGAAGATCAGACTGTAATGGCAGGCGTATGGATAAGAACGAAGTAACCGGCTATACTTGAGAAGGTTTTCGGCAGTTTCCTTCACGAACTCCAGATGAATATCGGCATTGTTCCTATCATAGTCGGCTGCAGCCGCATATCCAACCAATTCCTAGTCTATACACAAAAATTCCTTCCATTCCAATTATATCCTCACATCCTTAGGCATCACAAAGGACCTTATGGTCGCAGAGTAGCCCGTCCAGGGTAGCCTATACAATCTATCTATCTAAAGGCAGTCGTCAGCCCTGCCAAGTCATTTCCAAAGATCTTCTCACAAACTAATATTTAATATTGTTTAAACATTATTATCTCATTTTGTTTGTCTCAAATTTGTATAATTTAAGAGAATATATTTCTGACACCTATCATCGTTGATCTCGAATAGTTATACCGGACCAAATACTAATAATGAATATATTATAAAATTTCCAGGAATCTAATTCCATAAACATATATAAGTAATGAGAGTTCGTAAAATATTGTTAGATAATATTCATGAATTATGAGATTAGGAAACATAGCATTTTATTGATTGAAGTCGTAATCATTTTATTAAACCCCGACGCAAAAAGAGGATTGATTCAATACTTTGTATCTCTGTCAGTCTATGTATCAGGTCTATGGAATCGTAGTTCCCAAACAGATGGACCGATTCAAAAGCAGATTGTCTTAATTGAAAGCTAGTTTTATCAGAATGGTGTTAAAAGCACACTGGACTAGATATCCAGAGGCCCGAGGTTCGATTCCTGGTTGACGAGTTAATTTTTTCGTATCAGTATTTAATTTAATTAATAGAATAGTGTTAAGACAAATTTGATGGAAATTTGTTCAGCTGTTTAAAGACCATCCGATCGTTTCATAGTTTGTGTAGGAATCTTTAAAAAGTGGAAGCGCTGGGAAATTGTTCGGTAGTGTATAAATCCTTACCACCGCTTCCACACTTTTTAATTCATCATATACATAATCCATAACACTTCATTGTTTCGAGGGCATTTTTTTTTTAATTTTGAATAAAAAATTGCATATGCTTATAATAAATTTAACCTAAATAATTCATACATTATATATATATATATATATATATATATATATATATATATATATATATATATATATATATATATATATATATATATCTGCATTTTAAGTATATAATTAATACAAGCAAAAGGTTATGAAAACTTTTATAATTATTTACGTGCTTCTGAATAAATAAATAAATAAATATTAGAATTTTAGAAAAAAAGTCGGACAGGTAACCTTTTTTTAATTATTTTAAAAAAAATATTTATAAATAAATTAAAAATTACAATTCATATTTTTGGGAGATCTATGGTTTTATTTAACGGATTAAAATGCGAGCCACCCTATCTATAAAGTAATTTTTAATATGTTTTTTTAAAATATGTTATACCAGGCATAATTCTGGACATATTTTAACTATCCTTTAGGGATTACCGCAAATATTTCCCTTCTTTTTGTCCTTCCTGGCTAGTTCCATAAAATATGTAATGTTTCAAATTTTCCTTCTTGATAGCGTAAGAATGTAAAACTAAACATTTGACATATATTAACAAACATGGAATAAAATATAGGTAATTAGAAAACATTCCAAGGTTGAGAAAACGAGTTTAACATAAAAAACAAACTAAAACTATTGCATGCTCTCGTTTGCTAAGTAATGTATAGTTTGCTACAATAAGTAATTAGAAGCATGCATCAACATTTAAAATATCAATTCGATATTATTTATAATAATCGCATGCACAATATTTATAATAATAATAATAATAATAATATCGTTGTCATAATGCAATGATATGCCCCATTGTTGTTGTATACAGAACAGCCAACAATAGCTGTTCAATAGATATTGTTCGATGTACAAATGGTAAATTGTTCATACGTGAACAATAAAGTAAGTGAGTTATAAACAATTATATGACGTGCACACATACAACGTTTACATTTTAAATATATGCACGTATTTAGTTTTGATATTACTATTCAACTGGTTTACCATGTCAATAGATTTAATTTTATATATATATATATATATATATATATATATATATATATATATATATATATATATATATTTATATATATATATATTTATATATATAAACATGTAAACATGTTTATCGATAAATGAAACGCATGTCGCATGTAATTAGAGCTTAAATTGTGTGTATGAATTGTTTAGACAGAAATTATATAGGCTGCTGCCATTGTGTTCTAATTTTCGAACATATTTATACAAGATGACATTCTTTAACCGTTTCTAACCAATCAATATAAATAACTAACAAATTTTTTTTTTCCTTTTGGAAATCTTCTGTAAATTTGGTATACAATTTCTATACATAGAATACAGTTTGTATATGGAGGTACTATGGACTACAAAAATAGCTTATTGTGTTTTGATTTTATTTCATCAATTGATTCAACAATCGAAAAATCAATTTTAATGTTAGGTCTTTTATATCACTATAGTGAGTGACCATATTTATAACAGTCTCATTTTTATGTGAAAACATTTATAGCGAGACTATACAAGATTTTATATACGGAGGGAATGAAATGAAATTTCACATTATACAATGTTACGTTTTTAGGTAACGATCGGTGATCTGACAATCGGCAATCATCGGCATTGTTAGGATTGGAGAAGTATCCATTCGTGTTTGTCCTCCAATCATATTGCTTGGCCAATCCCAGATTGGAGACTTCTTTTTTTTTAAACATAACCATACATAATATTTGTGGAACCCAACTCACGGTCGCTCTTGGAAAATGGAATGAGTTTCCCGATATAGTAAATTACATATTCATATAATATACATTTGCATATAGGTAGGTAATATGAATTGTGTAATGAACATCTTGTTTATTTATATAGTTGAATAATCCAATGTATGTATATATATATATATATATATATATATATATATATATATATATATATATATATATATATATATATATATATATATATATTCAGTTGTTGTTGCGTTTATAGCTCATAGCAAGCTAAAGCTAACGTTCATTTAGTGGTTGATTATAACAACGCTTTTATCGATAATTCAAATCATTCGATTATATTTGCAACTTCTAAACTATATCATACATACATACATACATACATACATACATACATACATACACACATACATATAACAACGCATACAAAATGGTTCAAAACTATGTGCCATATACATAGAATTGTGGTAGTAAACGTTAAGTAAGGACCTACAATAGCCAAATACTTTATTCCTTTATCTAAGCTAGACTTAAGCTACACAATATTTTACATCTCTACACATTCTCCTTCCAAGCATGCTCCAGGATCATCATTCTACACAGTGGAGAAAAATGATCCTGACGCATCGATTTCATAGAAAGTCCATCTATATAGTTAAACAAGCATATGCAAACTCTGGTAGGAGTGTTCAGTCTTCTTGAGCAGTTTTCGTAGTAAAATAATTATTCCAATTCAACTTTTACCATCTGCTATTGATACTGAGCGCATCCTTTCTCAAAATATGGTAAGCTTTTATTATTTGAACATTCAGTAGCTATATTTATTCCATGCAGAATCTATAGACTTCACTATATATTGACCAGGAAGCCATAGTATCAAATTTATGCATTAACTCTTTTAGGTGTAAATCTTAATAATTTCGTATATGAAAATCTAAAGGCTAGTTTTGTCAGAAATACGATAAAACCAAAACCTTTTAACTAATCGCCAAACTGTAAGATATAATTTATTAGAAAGCATATCATTAATAGACTTGGGATGTAATAACCAGAAGAACTTTGCCCAGTAAAAAATCGTAAAACCGCTAAATTTTCACAATCTACTTTTTTAATATAGGGTATCAAACCACTGGTAAAACTAGATCATCCGATTCAAGTGTAGCAAAGTTTATATATAATATATAAGCAGTAGAACATAAATTCGTTACAATGGCCTTCGGGGCACTGTAATATGCAAAAGACTACCAAACAGCAAGCAGGCTTTTGGTTGTCTAGTTAACAAGATTTATTTGCATATATTGTAGTCATTTTAATTACAATATTGTTGTTGAAAAACATCATATCGAGAAGATATCCATTTTATCCACATTCTACGGTTCGTATACACACACATATATATATATATATATATATATATATATATATATATATATATATATATATATATATATATATATATATATATATATATATATATATATATATATATAATGGATATACATGTGTATACATACACTGGGTAATTATATTACACCCTCTAAACAATAATAATATTCTTGTGTCCTTTTTTTCATCATTTTCAAAGCACCATTAATTTTAAATGATATTAAAATTTGGCCACACAGGTAGTGTCGGATAAAGCCACGTGAGATCCTCAGGCAATTCAAGTGTTCCCTTTTCGCTTTCCTCTTTTTTAACTTCCTAAAACAGATTTTTTACATCTCTCTGGGGCCTTAAAAGGCAAGGGACCCATACGCACTTGCCTATATTACCTGTTGGTTAATCTGGCGTGGCACACCAAGGGCATTAATGTCATTTATTGAGATCTTAACTTGGAGGAATCAGTTTTTGAGTACTATTTATTAGTCATTTTTAACTTATAAACTTGTAATAAAAGATTTCAACTTTATCGACTGATGAATATGCTTTTTAAATTCTACTTACCGTAGTCTTAAAGAAAATTCAATATATAATTCTGATGGATTATCAGAAAAATGGCGCTATCAAATTGCAAAAAATGAATTTTGGACTATCATAGTCAAATTTTATTCGATTTCAATAAACTTGGTACGTAATTCTACTAAATTAGGCTCATATTTATCATATTTTGTGTTAAATTTCCGATATCTTTCAGCGGTAGTGACGTTCTATACTACACACTTCAAAATAATGACAAAACTAATGACTTCGAATATACGAAAATATTAAATGATATATTTCTGCTGACTTTGATAACAACAAAAAAATAAAAAGACAACCATCTTTGTAAAAATTGTGTAGGTGTTGTCACTTGCACGTCAGAATCACACACACCCACTTCATCTATTATCTATCAGAAATGATGATCTAGCAATTTTCGTATACAAGTAGATATTTCGTTTGACACTAAATAGAAACTATAGGTACTCTCTAGGCTAGACAATAACATTTGTGTATTTTTCCAGTGATATTTTGCATGTAATGGATTTTCCGTCAAGTATACGTACATGCGATGTCATTACACTAGCAAAAATGTGTAGATACAAGTTTACAAAATTAAAAGCCATTGATAAATTTGTAAATAGTAAAAAAAACAAAGTAATAATACTTTGACATAAAGATAGTGAAGAATTATATGCATTGAGCGCTGGTCTAGAATGGCAGGGGTCCGGAATTTGACTCCCATTCGATGGGTGTATCAGTTGTTATATCAAGCATTTGATATCCAAGAATATATATTTAGGAATTTGTGAATATTCATTACTCCGTGCAAAGCTTCACCTACGAGATATATCAAGTTTGGTTGCAATCGGAACTTGGTCAAACAAATCAAAAGGAGTGCAACGTTATTCCCGAATAACGAGTTAAATTTATTTTCTCTTTTTATTATTTTGCAGCATTCTTAGAATCGTAGGATTGTTTAATAGAAGTGTATAGGGATTGCCCTTAAACTACAACCAATATGAGCTACAAAAAGTAGTGTTCTTCATTCAAAATTTTAATGTGAGTCGTTCAGTTTTGGGGAAAAATATTTCGTATAAAGGTTGTTCGTATATTTATAACAACTTTTGCATTTTTTCGAAAGCCGAATGAATATGCCACAAATCAATTATAAAATTTTAATCAAATGATTCCTAATAAATCCATTTATCTACACAAAAAATGTATGTAGTTTTTTACATACCTGCGGCCAGTCTATACGAAAAGATACCTACATTACCGTCATACCGACATTTTTATTATGTTTTTTTTTTATATATATTTTTGTTGATGGTGTGAAATAAGATTCCGTAGAGAATACTCTAATAAAAATGTTGAAAATATAATAATAATTCATAGATCTACTAAACAGTAAATTTCAATGAAGTAAGAATGTTTTTTATAGATATTGCATAAATGAGAAAAATAGTAGTTCGCTTCGAAATCCACACAAATCGATTTACAATACACATTCGGGCTGCTGTGTTGTCGCTTAGAATATTCGTATCATACCTACAAATACAGAAATTTGGATACTATGCAATAGAATTAAGTGATTTAGACAAAACTAGAATAATCCAAAACAAGCATAGTTTTACTGAAAATCATTCTTTAGCCACTTTTAGCACTCTTTAGCCAAACAACTCATTCACTCGCAGACTATCAACCAAGTTAAGACAGTTTTTTGAGTTTCTCTCCTTAAAATTAAAGCGGAAATCAACAATTATTATTCTTATATGCCATCGTGTAGGAATCATTTAGATTGATAAAAAATATTGAGGTATATCATGAACACTTTTTTCGATACAATATTTATTAAGCTTTAAAGTAGTCATTATTGTTTGAGTTATGTGTGCCCAAAAATCACAATTGTAGTTTATATATCACTATTTAAAGGTAAGTTATCACAGATAAGTAGGCCCTACTAGTTTACAAGTAATTGACGACCAATTTCTGGCATAGTAGTGTCAGTAAAAAGTTCATATAAGTTTCATCGTAACTTTTAACGAAAAATTTTTAGTCTGGCATGCACCACGACCGGTTTTCAGTACATAAAATTTCATTGTAAATCAATTTTTATTCAATACCATTTTTATTAAGTAATTATTTATCATTCAAAACTAGTTTTACCTAAAAATGCATTTTTTTTTATATTAAAATCGGTTTTCGATTATAAAAAAATAATATTACATATCGTATCGTTTCGTATAAGATGAAAATATTGTCTGTCAATAAAATGTAAATGATATAAAGAGGATAAAAAAAAAACGCCGGAGCACTGTACTGAAAGCTCAAATATCTCAAAGAAAACGATGACGGTAAGGAATAGAGTTTTTTTTTTTTAAATTAGCATTTGTATTATATTCCGTAATTTAAAGGATATATTTTATCTCAATAGAATATCATCCTTCTTCGTATATTATTATAATAAATATATACAGTATGTCCCAACAGAAATAATACCGATAACAGACCAAGCACGAAACCATCAACTGAAAGTTTATGAGTTATACGGACGCATGTTTTACGGGTTCTACTAAGTAAATTGATGAAATAAAAATATGTTGATAGTTTTTTGTAGAAAATTCTATGTTCTACAACGTTTATATTAAACATTTTATTCGAAATATCGATGCATTTCGAGTTATTGATGTTTTTAGCGATTTGGTTCGATAGAAACACTCTCTAAGATCGCTATTTTATATTATCCGACATCAGTCTGGTCTATTTTGTCGAATAGCCGAGTTTTTTTTAGATATATTCACTTCTTTCTTGTATGCTATATAAATCATGAGAGGGAGAGAGAAATCAACATATGGTAACAGTAAGCCTATGTCCGTTTCTTAACCGATTTCTATGGTTAAGAAACGGAGTTTCATGAGACATAAGTGTTAGGGCTGAATAAATGTTTCTAACCAAAACCAAACCAACAACTAAATTTTCTTCAAAAAGAAATTAAATGTGAACTTCAAATTGTAAAAGAAAAATTGTAGAATACATCACAAGAAACATTGAAGAAGAAAAATTATCCAAGAAAATATATGAATTTTCATCCATTAAATAAATAGCACTGCTTCAAATCGAACAAACCTACGCAAACCTTAAATTATTATAATGTTCACCTTCACAATGCAATACAATTAAGCTGTGATGTCTGTGATTACAATATTACATTATATACCATATCTAAACTGAAGTTCAATCAAAATTAGAAAATCTCAATAGTTTTAAGCACACTTTTAAGCACTCAAAGTTAAAAACCCCAAACAATTTTTTTTTCGTAAATCATGAAAAACTATTTTTATCAGAAAAAAATAAATAAATTTCTCTATTTGACCAAACCAAAGTATGATCCTATTATATCTCGTAAAGCGTAAAATTAGGAGAACATTGTTGGAAAAAGACTTCTGAAATTTCCGCCACTGTACAAATAATATTTTTCGTGGATCCTCCCATATATTTATAATATATAGAAAATAAAGATCTCTGATTCGTTGGTACGCAGCTGAATTGCTGCTTTCTAGCGAGGGTAGGTAAGTAAGTATAATGGAATAGAATAAATTTATTATAAGTGGTAAAAAGCTTTTTACAATTTTTCCAGTCGACATATATTTATTATCTCAGAGAAAAAAACTAATAACGGCGCATTTTGGGTCCGTAACGTAGGTATTTCGTGAAAACATCCTGCACATATCATTTTCGATGCTACTGTACCTTTTGCATTTATTTGGCACTGGATTTTTTTAGGTTCGTTTGATTCCTTTCGACGTGAGTTTACCTCGTTTTCTATAATTCCGAGTATATTTACGAGACAAAATGAGACAAAATCTTCAATTTTTTTGCAATTTTCAATTTAATACCGATTTTCACTTATATTCCGGCGAATGTCGTATTATCTCACTTTGCTCCTTAGTAGTGCTGTACAAACTCTTTACAATGACACCCGAATCAATGTCCTGACTAAACTTGTTTTCACGCTACACCAACTTATAACTTTACACAAAGCTAATTCGTAACCATATTCACGCGCAGATACATAAAGACGTGATCTATCTGTTGTAGGATCAACCATAGTAAACGCATTATTCGTCTCGAAGTTATTAGCGATTTAAATTTTGTCACACAAGAGTATGTTCGATTGACCACCAGTGTAACGCAACGAATAGACATTTTCACGTCAAATAATTTGCCAAAGTTGGTGTAAAATAAAATAACTTAGTTTGTTCGTGCCGATATCGTAATAATTAAATTTTTTTAAACTAGAAATACAAATCCTATCTCATTTCCGTTACTTATAAAGTACCTAATAATAATTTCTCACATCCGTCCTGTTTGCCTTTGATTTGATATGTTTTGTTTAATTTGTTTACTATTAGTTTTATCTAAAAAATGTGTGGTTTGAACCAAATTTCCTCAACGTCAAGACGGACAAACAAATCGATCAAGTGCAAAACTATATTATGCGCACACAATTAGTGTTTGATGGAAACTAAAAATTAATGAACACTACGGTACATTGCTATGCATACGCTGAAATTCACTTAAAATATATAAATCGCATGTTTGTTAACAACTTATAACTCTCATCTTCTTTACTATTTCTTTCCTTGTCACATGATCAGAGTGTACCAATCAGAAGGTAGTACGACATAAAACTATAGTCAAAAATATATATTATATTTAATAATTATAATAGATTTGTGCGTCAAGTAAAGGATCTCCATTCAATACAAAACTTTATATAACCCAATTAATATTTTTATTGATTTATTGAACGGAACAAACTTTCTGAAACAACAAAAATCTATAAATAATTAATCAACACTTCAACTTCGAAAAAAACTATACTTTCTACAATTCGAAAATTACATGTTTGTAAAACAAACATCGAAACTAGTTTAAACCAGAATTCACGAACGAGCTATAAAGCAGTTTAAATGTTGTTTTTGTTGTGTTTTTTTTTTTCGTATCATTAGCAAAAGTGGTGTCGAATAGTTTTCAATACAGTCGATTCGACGACGGTCGTTATTTTGAACAAAAAAAAACGAACGCGCAGCTGATACAAATATGCAGTCTCGCTGGCAAAGAATTTATTATAATTTTGGTACATCTTCTTTTGAAAATATTATATATATATATATATATATATATATATATATATATATATATATTTATATAATATTTTTATAAATTTCCCATTGGCATATGTTCAATATTTTAAAAATAATAATAGTGAAGTTTTTTATTTTTGAGTAATTATGTAGCGCATCATTTAGATACTGTGTGTTTCAGGTCGTGTGTCTCTACTAGTCTTCTACTTCTCATCAAACTTGTTTCATGAAAATAGTACAAGGTGGCTCAAAAGTACCTTCACGATTTTAAATTAAATAAAGTCAATAAAAAAAGTGATGATAAATATGAGCTCTTTTTAGCATATCTTCCATGACTTTTCTTCAACTTTCTTGAGATATCCCCCAAAATCTCTCGCCTAATATTCACTCTAAGTTGTTCCAAGCATTGTGGCATGTTTACTTTACCCTCTCTTTCAGATAACCCCAAAAGAAATAATCTGAAGAACTTAGGGGCCCATCTCAAGTCTCCATTTCTCGAAATTAATCGATGCGAGAAATGTGTCCTCAAAACAGGACACGTGGCTCTGGCAGTATGTGCAGTGGGGCACCATCTTAGAGAACTCAGTCGTGTTGATATTCTTGCCGTGTTAAAAAAGTTTTTCATCATTTCCCTGTATCAATCCCCATTTTATAATGGAGCATGAAACTCCCAAGTATTTACTTTAATATAAAAAAAGAAACTCAATAAATATTAATTACAAAAAGAATGATTGAAATTAAAAATCGTGAAGGTATTTTTGCACCATCCTGTATACATAAATTTGAAAATTTTCGCTTCTCAATTTATACAGTTTGAAATTTTAGCACTATGGGTCTGATAACTTGAAAACCATTAATCGTATCGTATTTTAACCAACACCATCGTTTTCGCCAGGTCCAAATTAGCTTAAAACGAAGTTTTCATCCAAATCGGGGTCATAAAATTTTCCTCTAATTTTAGCGATTTTGTTAAGGGGTACACCCCTTGGAAAAAATGCGAAAAAAGTGAAGAAAATTTTTGCTCTCGATTTTAATAATAATCATTTATTAGGGTAATTTTGACCCAAAAAGTACGAAAATCCGGTTCATTTTAACGTCCGGCGAACACATTTTAAAAATTTCGCTTCTCAATTCATACAATTTGGAATTTTAGCACTATGGGTCTGATACCTTGAAAACCGGTAATCGTATCGTAATTTAACCAACACCATCGTTTTCGCCAGGTCCAAATTAGCTTAAAACGAAGTTTTCATCCAAATCGGGGTCATAAAATTTTCCTCTAATTTTAGCGATTTTGTTAAGGGGTACCCCTTGGAAAAAATGCGAAAAAAGTGAAGAAAATTTTTGCTCTCGATTTTAATAATAATCATTTGCTAGGGTAATTTTGACCCAAAAAGTACGAAAATCCGGTTCATTTTAACGTCCGGCGAACACATTTCAAAAATTTCGCTTCTCAATTCATACAATTTGGAATTTTGAAGCACTATGGGTCTGTGTTTTTAATTATCACCAATTTAAAACTTAATTATCACATTTAGTTTTAATAAGTTTTAATTAAAATAATACAAATAAAATAGTTAATATATTAGAATTATTACATTAATTTATACAAAATAAAATAATTTTCCAGTATATTAAATACTTTATTATTGTAATAAATAATATTATTTGCATTCAACATCATAAATATATTCATTGTAAAATAAATATACAAAATTTAATATTTCATAGAATCTCATATTACAAATGGATGGTGTTATGCAAAAAAGAGTTAATCCGCAGGTGCCTGGTTTTGAGATAATTGGCTTCAAATTTAACGATCCCCGGTAAATCATCAGTAATATGATAGCTGATAATTGTAATAGCTTTATGGATTCAATCCCATCATTTCTGCACATTTTCATGCTTTGTGGGTTGAACCCTTTTTGCATAACACCATCCACATATTCATGTTAATTATTAATTATATATTTGACAAATTATAATTAATGTTATTTTAACTTCTACGATTGTTTTGGCATTTATAAAATTTCCGAGGCCAATGTTAAATTTCCTAAAACATTCACAGATATATCGAATAGTGACTCGTATTAGGTACACATACACATACAAGAAACAAAAGTTGTTTCTTTCTAGAAAATGAAAATTTTAGCTAATTTAGTCTGTCTCTATATATAAAAGGGAAATATATTGTGTGTTTGTCCGAATTGCTTGTAGAAATCTATACGAGATAGCAAAATACTGATAAGAGAAGATCCTTGGTAAATTTTTCTTACAACTCCAAAACTACTACCAGAAGTTCAAAATTAGAAACCGTTCCAAAGTTATAACAGGTTCAGATCTCTAATATAGTTTCTATAGAAATATCAACAATATTTTAGAAGTTTAAAATATAAAAATGTTGACGTTTCAAACTGAATATAATTATTCGGCCTCAATTTTCTTATGCACTCTCTAAAAGAATTTTTTTGGAAAACTAGTTTTGAATGCATCCAATCTCTTTTATGGATCTCGTTATGGAACCTGATGTGATATGACTATTTTATTTATAAACCTTAATTGAGCTGGCGGTTAGGTCTCATATTTATTCACATATTGTGAACCCAGTGATGAAAAAAAAAGGTTTTTTAATTTGTTACATAGTGTGTAATAAGGGTGTGTTTTTTTTTTTAATTTTATGTATATAGCATTAGAAAATTCTCTCAGACTGTGAACAACACATTTTTTTCTTCATTTTGTGAATAGGTGAATGAAATATCTCGAAAATAGTTGAGAAGTGACCCCATAAATTAAAATTTAAAATTAAAAAAAAAACACATTAAAAACATGTCAAACATCATAAGTATTTTAAAATAAAATTAGGTTAAAATTAAATGTCAAGGTATTTAAATATATATATATATATATATATATATATATATATATATATATATATATATATATATATATATATATATATATATATATGTATATTCACTATGGGATAGTTGTCGAGCATAATTATAATATATATATATATATATATATATATATATATATATATATATATGTAATTTCTGCAATGTGATTTTTAATTAGATAAACGAAGATATAAAAGTTGAAAATGTATTTACAATGTATTTCAAAAACTATTGCTGAGGCTCGTTTTAACACATGAAAGTTTGAATCGCAATAAAAATATTTGATATAACTAAAGTTACATTGCTGTGAACCAGTCCAAGTGGCCGAGCGGTCTAAGGCGTTATGTCTGCGCAGTATGCCTACTTGGAAACTGGGAAGTTTTGGGTTCGAATCCCGGCATAGGTAGTTTGTCAACTATTTGGAAAAGGGGGGCGGTTAATTGACTAAACTGTCGGCGTATGGACAAGAACGAAGCAACCGGCTGTGCTTGAGAAGGTTTTCTGCAGTTTCCTTCACGAACTCCAGATGAATTGGCATAGTTCCTATCATATTTGGCTAAAGCCGCATATCCTACCAATTCCTAGTCTATACACAAAAAAACCTTCCACTCCACTTACATCTTCACATTCTTAGACATCAAAATGGACCTTACGGCCGAAGTTAAAAATTATCATGATGGATAAATTGGGAGTGGGTATGCGATGGTCATTGTCTGGACTCGTCTAAAGTACTCCAAAGAATACATTTCGTGACATTTTTAAGCCTCACTTATAAATTCAGAATACTTTAGCGGCTACGCTTATGGATTATATGGATAAGTTTATAGCAAAATTATGGATAGTCTCACTGACGTAGCGTGATTTCGTAATACTGTTGAAATTTTCAATAGATCACACACACAAATTTTCGCCAATAAATAAGCACCGATCAGGATGGATACCTTGGACAACCATTTCAAAGAATATCCAAAAATATTTTACACATAGTACAATTTTTGGGACTCTGGTTTAAAAGAACGCAATTAGAGCTTGACTTGATTAATGAGGTCATACACTTTTGCTTGATCACAAACTTTTTGTGACACGTGGTAGATATTTCTAGAATTGAATATAAATTTGAACTGATCTTCGATAATAGATTAAAGAAACCATTAGCAAAACATAAAAGAATTACAAATGAAGTAAAAATTTAAAAATCATTTAAATTCGGGTTCGTTGAAACTCATTCATTTAGATTGTTGAGGTCGTTCAACAGTTGACGATGGCACGAACTTTTTAAAGATTTTGTATTTGAAACACGTGGTTTTTTTCAAGCTTTTTTCTTTAAAAGCACACATGCTATAGCAATTATGCCCATCCTACTAAAACAAAATCGAAATGAACAGAACAACTTGTTCTGTGAAATGTGTGTATGGAATATTATACACAGATAAGGTTATACAGGGTGGCTTGCTACTAATCAAATAAGTAAAATTATTGAGAAAATTTATCAGCAAATATTTGTGAATCATAAGCCACCACACAGCAGAGGTGAAATCAATATAAATTTGTTTTTATTTAATAAACAAAATGACGATCATGGCAAAAAAAATTTCAGCTGAAGCAACAGTGACGGGAATTGTTAAAAATAACATTAAGGCAGTACAATCTTCCGGAAAACTAGCTGTTTCACAGAATGAAGTTTTTTTTATACGGCTTACAAGACAAGCACAGAGGGATAATAATTTTTCATGAAATTTGTCACTGATTTCTTCATCATAACGTTCGACCCGCTTCTTAGAATTTTCGCACAAATTGTTAGATCTGACACCGCTACAAACTGTTTCAACTAATCTCGTTGACCCGAGAGTTTGAAGATTGATTGACTTCTACTTGCGACACCACCTTTTTTGTATACGAAATTTTTGTTCATAAATTGCATTTTTGGCCACAATTTCCACATTTGTAATTACTGTAGATGACAGAAACATGGTAATTAACAACTTTCATTCAAAACATTTTGTTCAAAAATCAAATGAATTCAAACACAAATTTACTAAATGCTTAATAAATTTTCAGCAAATATCTGTTGTTTTCTTTGAAATAAAATACATGTAATTATATAATGTGATCCACCCTGTACACGTATGGTCTGTATATGTATACTCTGGTATATGTATAGGAGATAAACTTAGAGTGCTTCTTGCTTGCGATTCTACTATAGGCAATTTGCCAAAATTTATCATATTGTGGATTTTTTTGTCATCTTTTATATTTAACGTGTTTTTTTTTTATATATATATAATATTTATTTAGTCATCGCTATCTTTCTGCTACTAATGTACGCCACGCCAGCCACGCCAGCCACGCCAGCCACGCTAATAATGTTTGTACGATAAATTATACGATTACTTTTATAGTACAATTCCGTTGTTTCGTTATGTGGTGAAGTGGTGGGGATGTGATTATAGGAATATTTTATAACTTAATAAATAAATAAGTATACAAATAAAATATAAAATATAAGAAGTACTCCCCTACCCCCCCCCCCCACTAAGTGTATTCGATATTGTACAGTAATTTCACCAATTTTAACGTTTATTTACTGAACGATCCAATAAAAATTATAATTTAGAGTTTAAAAAAACTATTAAAAAAAACATGCTTTTATTGAAATACGAATGAAAAAAATGGGAAATTAATTTAAAATTGAAATTTGAATAAGGAGATTGACAACATAATTAACAAATGCATGGGGTTCTCTCTACTCACGTGATGCAAAAGTAGAGCCATTATGAAAGCATAAGTAGAGAGCACCCCATGCGATACAAATATATATAAATGACGTTTTATTAAAATCCGTCAAATTATTTTTAAGTTAAATCCATTCAAATGCATGTACAAACAATTTGGATTTATTAGTATATAAAACATGTTTTAAAATTGATTATCTTTACAGTCTATGTAATTATATAGACTAGTGACATTGTCTACTTGACCTGTTGACCTGTACGTCATCACCATCTAATAATATAAAAATTAATTTGATAATAAATTGATTACATTATTTTTAAATGAAATAAATTGATTTTAATTTTGAGTATAATTATAATAAATTCTTTCTAACATACGATACGATTTTTTGTACAAAATTCATTATTTTATGATACTCTGGTTCTCAAAAACAAAAGAGTTTCTAGGACCACTTTACCAAAAGTAGACAAACTATTCGTCTACTTATGAACTATTTAAGTATACAACCCGTGGTTATAAAACTCGGTCATTTACAAACCTATACTTTGCACAATAAGTGTTCCACGATAAAAGTATTGAGTTTTAGTTATTTGAACCTTTTTTTTTTTTAAATAGGCAACCCACAATACACTAAATGTGTTGTGTTTAAGTGTAAAAAATTTAAAAGTATGCATTCAAAAATATAAAAAATTAATAATTTGGTTTGATCCTTTTTCCTGAAGGATCCTTTTTTAATGAAAGGTTTATTTCTAACGATCAATTTTTCGTATTTAACGTCAATAATTGTACCCTATTTTTCGGACACGGAATACTAAAAATGATAGAATCTAGAAATTGAGAAACTCGGTAACTAACTTCATGTATGTTTATTTATCTCTTGATGGAAAAATTTGTTGTTCCTTTTTGGCAACGAATTCTACGTATTCTACGTGGCATATAAAATTACGTGCTAGACGAGGATGTTTGTTATGATTTATGAAAACAAGTGAAATAATATCCCTAACCCCAACAACGATGGGGGCTGGATACTGTAAATATCATTAAATATTTAAATATCCATTTTTCGTATGAAATTACTTTTTTTTTATACATATTTCTATGAATTATTTTGTTGTTTATTTCGTAGAATATTCGACTGTATAGGAGGGAGAATAAGATATTTAGTCTGTCATGTATATATCATGTACTTAGAAAACAATGTTCGAAAATATGTTCGATCAGATAGAATATTACTAGTTCTTGGAAAACTTTTGTATATAGATACAGATTTAATGAAAATGATTTCTTAGAATTTAGCTAACAGGAGATGAATTCATAAATGAATATTAAATCGGCAACTGATACGTAAATAATTGTACGAGAATGTTTTTATTATGAAGATCCGAATTCCAATTCTGTTTTATAATCACTTCAAACACGACTTGACGACGCATATAGCAAATGAGATATTTACAAAAAAAACGTTCTTTTCCCTGGAATATCTTAAGACGCGGACTTGTGATTATTTGAGACGTTTGACCCAGTGTTTAGAATGTCGAAACAAAGGTCTATGCAACCTTTCAGATATTAATCTATCATTCCCACATTCAGCCGAATTATTGTCCTATATAATTGTACTTAATAAATTAGTCAAATTTTACCCAAATTAATAGAGTACTCCGAATAGATATAGCAGTCCGGGGCTCGAATCCCCATAGAAGTATTTAATTTTTTCAAAGTATGTACACTCCCGTTCAAAAAAAATAAACAGACCTGAATCGAATCAGTCTCTTACATTGTTTATTATTCTTGTAGTAAATGTTTTTGTTTACATAAATTGTTTACATAAACAAAAAATATAAAACTTCCATTTCTTTTTTCACGTTTAAAAAATATACTACTTATCTTTGTTTATAAATAAATAATATACAGAGAGTTGCAAAAGTGTGGAGTTTTATGAAATGTAAGAAAATTAACATTTCAGGTTTGTTCATTTTTTTTTTTTTGAACGGGAGTGTAAGTTAAAAAAAAATGTAAATTGTTTTATTCTGACGTTGTTAGATTATTTAAATTTATATGTTTAGGAATTTCATATATTAATTTAATGGTTTATTAAAAATTAATGAGTAAAAATTTTATCCAATTTTTCTTCTTTTTTTTTTAATACGCTTTGTATTGTTGATTGCATACATGTTCGTTGTGATATAATTTTATCCCTGTAAATGGTTAATTAAAATAAATTAAAAACGATAAAAAATAATGAACGTCACACAATATAATGATTGGTATGGATTCAATGGATGCAACCAACAGCACCAATATCAGATCTCTAATTTTATTATTATAAAAACAAATTTATAATTTTATGTACTATTCAAATAAATAAGGGATCTTTTTTTTTCAATATCGTTTCATGAAAATTGTTTCTTTTTTCTTGTGTACGTAGTAAAATTCGACATGTAGAAGCTACGTAGACTAAACGGATTTTCTCAGAGAAAGAATGGATTTTAATGGAAATGAAATTAAGTTACCAATCGATCATTTATATGATTCATTAAAATTTTCTACAACTTTACTTATGTAAAAATTTTCCATATTACCAATATTAAGAGAGATATTTCAAACTTTTCGTTTGTCCCACTTTCTAACCCCCTCCTCCCATTTCCCTTGGGTTATTTTGCCCACTAACGAACTTTCCAGCTTGAAATCACTTTTCGACAGATTTTGCTCATTTTTTTTCACAGGCTAAAAAAATAACGTTTTCTAATAAATCCCGAAGTTTCAGAATTTTTGACCGTTTAGATAGCGAAATAATTAATAACCAAGTAATCATTCTCTCTAATTAAAAGCATGTAAAACTTCATGACCGCCCAACTATTATCTGTTGTATTCAAAAAAATACTCGACAGAATTTTAAAAAAATTGGATAGTAAAGATAAATATTTATTAATTAAATTTTTTTACATCGCGTTTTACCGTTTTATTTTCGAAATATACTAGTTCAAAATTACATTAATTTGTATATGAATATACTCGTATGTATGTGTTGTGTATGTGTGCATTTGTATTTGTTGTTTAATAAAATCAAACCGGGTTTTTACATTAATTATACAAGGCAGTGCTGGAACTCCCATAAATATCAAAATAATGTCGCCCACCAAATTTCATTTCATTCTGACTAAAACTGTGACCAGTAGAGATCGTTTTTACTACACCATCAGGGCCAAAATGAAAGCCAAATGGCAAAGAAAGAAAACTTTTTAAAATAAATAGACCCCATAATTTTATTCATCACAGCCCCCCAGATTGATAATACTATTTTCTATCACTTTTAATAAATTATTTATTAGTTAAAATAAAATGAATGATTAATTAATATCTCTATGATATTTTCTAATCGGAGTATTTAAATCATAAAATAATAAAATTTGATTTATTTATGCATATTATTAAGTAAAATGTATTTATCTTGTATTTGTGGAAAGAATAACAAAAATATTCCATAAATTATCTAAATCTCTGTAAAAAATCAACAACAATTCAACTTTCAATTTTAATAGCTACAATTTTAATATTTTAGAAAATATTATTCTATTCTGTCTTTTTTGTTAGGCCCGATATGACGGGCCTAACATTTATAAATGTACTATAGAAGATTTTGAAGAATTTTATAAATGGACTATATCTAGTGCTCGTACACCCTTAATAATATACTTTAATATACTTTATTTGAAATATCAAATTTGGAGAAGATCTGATATTCAGACAATTCCATTAAAATGGATTTTAGATTTTCGTATGAAATACTATAAAAGGGAGTCGTGCGTGATCTGAAAAAGCTCAGTAAACATACAAAATGTTCTAATTGAGAACAACAGTCTTTAAAACACTATTTATATTTAGAAAATAAAAATAAATTAAGTAAAGTTTTATTAATAGGTAAATGCACAATAATTGAATAGTTAATTGTAAAAGCTTGTAGTGCTTTCTATTGAAATGAAAACACAGTTTTCTCAAAGATATTTTCAATACAAAGCATCCCAAGTTTATATAATTAACTATTTAATTCGTTTAACTATTTAATTAACTATATAATTAACCAAATTTAATTCCCCTTATTTTATTAAAGCTTTCATCAAATTCTCAAATTCTCAAATTTGGAATGTTCCAAATTAACTATCATATTTGTCATCTGAATTTGCATACTTTAGCAAACTTTCAAATGTCAATACGACAATTAAAAATGCGCAAGAATGTACTTCCAAGATTTGTTTACAAATTTAGTAACAAAGTTCACTAATACACGCGTTAAAATGCCAATAATTCTACCTACATAGAATATCGAATAAGGCCATCGTCTATTTATTTTCGTTTACGAGATAGATAGAGCTATTTTTCCATTCGATTTTAAACTTTTCAGAAACGTCGATCAAACTTTATAATTAGAATAAATTTAAAGAATTACTTGTATATTGTCAAATACACAATCTGTATAAAAATCTGTTTAAAAAAGGTCAAAATTTTTCAGTTTCCAATTTGTGTCGAATCCATTCTGTTTTCGGAAAAATTTTGCGATTAAAAATTATTCGTTATAAAAATATTCACAACTTTAATTGGAAAATTTTTTTTCGAAAACCAAATGAATTCGGTTCAAATCGATATTAATTATTAGAAGCGTATATTAATTATTTTGATTTAATTTCTAACACATTTTTTTTTTATAATAATTCCTTTTTAACCTATTTTTTACCTCAGACCTTAATTTTTAAATGAATAATTTTATAACATTTCAATATTTGACACGTCATTAAACAATATCTATTTATTTTAAAAACTTTTAAATACTAATGAGATTAAGTTTCGCCCGGAAATAGCCCACCCACAGGTCAAATTTATTTAATTAGGTCAATAACATTTGTTTCTCTATATATTTTAATGTTCATTTTTCATGAATAATGAATGTTATTCCAATTTCATTGTCGATTAGTGTATTTATAATATTTCTCTGGTAAGAGTTAATAAGAAAGACATCATCGTTATCTTAATGATATTCCATAAATATTAAATCTTCTAAAACGTCGAGATTCAAATTTCGCACTCTAGGTGCAAAATTTTTTCGGTTACCTCAAAAAACCCGAAAATATGTTAACCAAAAATGTAACAACTCACCGATAAAATTGTTTATATCCTCTATTTCAACTATATCAGTGAATGTACTGTTTATTTTATTGCAACACACATAGCTGTAGAATAAACATGACTGTCTTATATATCAACATACTTTATACATATGTAATTTATACGTATACTGCTGCGGCAGATGTTTGAGCACAAATTGGCCAAAATTTATTGAGCTCATAGAAAGAAGTTTCAAATAAAAGTTCTTGCTTTCTACAAAGGGGAATTTTTATTTAACATTTTCTTCTATGCCCTCAATAAATGTCAGCAATCGATTTGACGGATAAAAATTTTATAAACATCGGTCCCACAATTTTTTTTTTTAGCTACAATCAATATTAGCAATTTTTATAAAAATATTTAAATTATCCGAAGAAAAATGCCACTTACCAGAATTCGTCCAGTTGTTGTCTGCCCTGATATAAGTTCACCAGCCCAATCTTTCGCTTCAGTCATGAAGGTTCCTTCAAACTCTTGTTTGCCCGCCTGTCGGGCAGCCTTTTGCTCCTTTTGTTTTGGATCATTCTGGGCATATTCAGTCTCTGTTTTTTTACAATATAAAAAGGCGAATGCACGCCACAACAAGACCACCAACAGACCAGCCAAAAATGTGAATATACTCGATAAAAGAAAAAACCACCATTTACGCTCCTTCAAGCATTCATCTCCGATCACGGCATCAAGAGAAGGCGGCTCTGTAGCCGCTTCTTCGCACGTCATCCCCTAAGGGAAACTGGGGACAATGTAATATGTGACGGCATTCACCCCCTCCTAGCTGAATTGGAATTAAAATATAAGATTATGGAAGCTCGAACACAACATTCGGAAAAAACAATTTACAATATTGGATTATGATTAGGAAACTAGATAACGACGTCGGCATCGAGAGCTTTTGGAGATTTACAAAAGAAAAACTCCCCAACCCAAAAAATAAACGAGGAGATTTTTATATGTTACTTAGATAAAAAGTTCAAATATTTAACAATTTTGATTGATTGATTTAAAGAAGTCGTCTCTCACTAATTTATTTAATTATTGATTGTAATTAATTCATATATTTAATATAATAATTTAATGAACAATTTTAGAACACTCTCAGTAACAATTTCGTGATAAAAAGCCATGAAGAATTAATTAATTATTTATTATTTATTATTTATATTTTTTTTTTAGCAAAAAAACACTTTTTAGAATTTTAATTAAATATAGTTAACAGCGTTGCACTTTCCAGAAAGAAAAAAAAAAAACAACGAATCACTATTTGAGATCCAACCCGAAGATCAACAGACTCTTCTCCTGCTTTTTTCGTTTAATTTTGAAAAATAAATAAAATAAAAAACGACCACCAACACTTGTTTCCCCCGTGTTGAATTACTCTTGCGTTCCGTTTTGAATCGATTAACAATTTGACGAACGAAATTAAATTAAATTGTAAGGAAAAGACCGTAAGGGCGGCTTTTTTTTTTGGTTTGGTTTAGTTGAAGGGAGGTACAAAAGAACACCTTGAAGAAAACAAACACTATGAAACTTAATTATTGCAACAACAACAGTCTCCCAAATATGGTTCAAAATTTGGGATAGTAGAAATCAAAAATAAAAACCCTTTGGTCTATATAAATATATTGATCAACACACTGCAACAACACTGCACACAATTGTTGTGGAAGGTTCCTTCATATCAATATTTCTGCTTGCCTATATTTCTGTACAAGTTAGATAATGAATATATATATATACATATATATATATATATATATATATATGTATATGTATATACATACATATATATATATACTCTAAGTTTTTGGTGTTATGTATTGTATGTAAACGGTACCGTTGCTTCGAAAGCACTGTCTACCACATCCATTTGTACAAATATACCCCGCCCCCTCACGGTCGTCACCGCCGCCGCTTCAGAAGAGAGCGAGCGAATGCATCGCGACGGCGCCGTTATCTACCTCGCTGGCCTGGTGCGGGAATCAATACACGACAAGCATATAATAATATAACCAGGTGCGTAGTTACCACCGCTATAGCAGGAGTAGCATTGATAGTACGGGACCCCTTGAACTAAAGGAGCCCACACACGTGTCAGCAAAAATTCGAAACATAATATCCACATATTAGTAAAAACTCTATATATACAGGATGACTCTATATATAAAGTATATGAGATGTAAAGTATATACACTTCTCTCACAAGTAGTATGTTGAAACTATTTGTATAAATACTAAGTTTCCCCCAAATCTAGTTTTCGGAACGGCTTATCCGTCCAACTTAGGTTAATTTTAGATATCAATGGTTCTTTTTTATAAGATTTTTCCATTTAAGAAACGATGTAAAATGTTTATAGATTTCGATGTATTTATTTATTAAGATGATGTATTATAGGTAAAGCTTAGGCCAGGTACTATAGATTCTAAGATGTTTTGTATTATAACTTCGGAAAACGACGATATTAATAAATAATTTTCATTCATATCCCCAAAATCTCTCATCTAATATTCTCAGTTGTTCCAAGTATTTTGGCTTGTTTACATAAACCCTTTCAGATAACCCCAAAGAAAATAATCTGCAATCGTATGGTTAGAACGAGCTGCATATCTGACATCAAAATATCGTCGATAGTTTCTTTGAGTTTCTAAAAGCATTTTCCGTTTTCCAAATAAAAAGTTACCATATAGATCTTTTCTAGAGGCTGGTATCGCGCTCCATAACGAAACTCCCAAGTATTTACTATAATCTGAAAATGAGAAACTCAATAAATATTAATTCCAGAAAGAATTATTGAAATTAAAAATCGTGAAGATACTTTTGCTCTATCCTGTATATATAAATGGGAAAAATTTTGTGTGTATGTTAGTCCGAATTGTTTAAAGAAAAATTTTCCAGAAAACTCCAGAAAAACTATCAAAAGTGCAAAATTCCAAACCGTGCTAAAATTATATTCATTTTTAGACGGCAAAAACGTCTTTTTTAAAAATAAACAACTTTTGTTTGAAACTTTTTTTCATAAACTGTTTAGTTTCGTCTCAATTTCCATTCAAACATCATCTATAACCACTCTTACCGGGTATTTAAGCAACTAACTCAGTTAGTTGTTATTTTCAAATTTCACTTGTTTCTGATAAATTATACCCGGCATTTTACTTGACCTATGTTCATTAATACTTCTCTATTAGGAGTTTGTGGAAATCCATTTTTCACATAAAATAATAATATTAATTCGTATACATCTCTCTCACTAGTAGTGTGTTGAAACTACTTGTATAAATACTACAGAAATTACTTTACTAACTTATTTACGACTTCAATGGTTTAAAAACACTATGCATTGAACAACAATGAAATTGTTCACATCAATTTTTGTAAGAGCCTTTTTTGAGGCTCTAATTATAGAAATCAAAAATTATACTAAACATCATTCTGGAAATATTTTCACTAACATCTTTGTGAAAATTGTGGAAACCTTTTAAAGTCTATGATGTTTTCCTTGCCCTACACTCTAGAAGTCTTTCTGCCTCATATTTTGATGTCCTGAATGGGAAGGGAGGGGGTAAAAATTTTCTTTAAACACGCGTCCTATGTGTCACGTGTCAAAAATGACCATCATTAATAATTATTACCCGTAAACTGTCGTAGCTCCAAACTATTCCCCATATTGAGTCAGTATATATACAAGGGTATATTAAGTTTAGTCCCGACTTTGTAAAGGTTGAAAATATTGATCGGAGAATAAAATTTTTGATATAAGTGAACATAAAATAACCTAATTAGTCCTCGTCCGCATATCCGCCTGTCTGTCTGTCTATCTGTAAACACGATAACTCAAAAACGAAAAGTGTTAACGAGTTGAAATTTTGTGTGGGTATTCTATAGCTAAAAAGTAAGCTTAAGGTTTCGTGAATGGACAAAATCGGACCACAATTCCATAAGATATAGAAAAAAATATAAAGACAAGAAAAGTTCCCCTTTTAAAAATATACAACTTTTGTTTGAAACTTTATTTCACTAACTCAGTATATACCGAGTATTCAAGCAATTAATAATGAACTCAGTATATACCGGATATTTAAGCAAATAGTATATTTAAAAAAAAAAACGACCCCTTATAAAATGCTGGTACAGGGTGCCACCCACTAAAGACTCAAGCTAACTACGCCACTGAATATAACGTTTGTACAATCGACGGCGTACGGTTGGATGTGTATGCTGTAGTCGGGTAAAACTTTACGCACGAGTCGTACGAAGACCGTCGACCGTTGTCGGTCCGAGCAGCACCCGTCCAATACGACGATACGATTACCCGTGACCTCAGTGACGCCAAATATTTCCCCAGTGATTCTTAAAATGTTTGATATATATTTTTTTTTTTTTTTTGGTCGACGTTTAAATATGCAACAATAATCAACCCAATGTTTTTTATTTATTATCGATATAAAAAAAAGAGCAGCGAATGCTTTGAGCTTTTTTTTTTATGTTCGTAATAAAACTTGTATATTTTTTTTGATAATGGCCGTAGTAATAGATAAAAAAATAACGAGGAAGCTTTTATTACTGTTAATATTTCAGATTTTTCGTTATTTACGATTTTCAAAAAAATTTTTTCCGATTGAAAATATTAAAAAAGGAAAAGCTTTGGGGGTAGGCAATACCTTTGATATTATCTTAAAGCACGCACAACAATTCAATACAAATATACAGCGTGTAACACGCAAAGGGTGTTTTATTTTGATGATAAATCCATAGAAAAGTTTGGACATGGGAATTTTTGAGCATGGCATTCAAAATAATTTCCAAAAAATGACCCAAAATTAAGATATTAATTTTCTATCGAATACCGTTCTTTCTCCCATTAAGAGACAATGGTTTTTAGAAATATTCTCAAAAATTACAAAACACGTGTCTAATTAGGTAATTTTTAGAGAATTAGTATCCGAAATTTAGCTAGATACAAAAATTTGCCAGGAAGGAGCTACGTAGATTAAACGGTTTTTCTATTTCAAGAAAGGAATCATAATGAAAATAAAATTACCATGGCGATAGTAGTAATATTCACTATCATAAGTATAAGTACATTAATATTCAAATACTTCTGTAAATATTAGAAAAATAACCAGGTGATAAATTGTAATTAAATTTATTTTTAACAATTTAACTTGTGATAAATTTTCACTATTTTCCACTAATTAAGAGAGGTAATCCGTATTTTGTGTCTCCACCTCCATCGTAGCCACCAAATCTCATTAACCGATTTTGCTCATTAACGCACTTGGTCATTCAAATGTCAAAAGCACATTGCGTACCAAATTTCATTATCATCGAGCTTTAGGTATGTATAAACATTGCGGTGCTAACTTTATCGATATACAAACCTTGTTTTTATACATCAAAAAAATAAATAGGAGTGCGAAGTTTTAAGTTGGGATAAATCGGTAACTAATATAATGAATGCAACAATCATACAATATTGACCACATAGAGGCAACAACTAGTACATATATGTGCGCTTGTACCATGGATTGAAACCTTTTTTCATATCAAAGTTACAAACCATAACAAATGCAATATAATATAAATCAGTTTGATGAATACTCTCTGTCCACAAATATTTGAAAAACTATTCGACACAGCAAATTTCTCATGTAACATGTTGAGAACTTTTATTTCAAATGACTGAATGAGATATTTTTGGCACAATATATTCTACAGAAAAAATTCTATTCCCTATTAAATTTAAGAAAAAAATCACATTTAGACACCAGCAGGAAAAACAAACTATATCTTCTTTGTCAAAAACCTTAGATTGTACTGTTGATTTTTCAACGAGCTTCATCAAGTATTTATTACATAAAACTCGAATAAAATAAATAAGTTTTTATTGGGATATTCTCAATTATTTAAAGTTTTGAGTGACATATTCTTTTCAAATCTTAGTTCAATCTTTTGCTATAGGTGGCAGAACTTACATTAACACATTGCCAATAGACGACACGTCTTTGTCTTTTATTAATTTTTAAAAAAACAGAATCAACCCAGACTTGCTACAATATTCTCACTGATTTAAATTTCAAACAAAAGCAATAAATAATTGAGTTTAGATTGTTTTAAAATCCAAATTGAGATAAACAGAATTCTTACATTTTTTTAGGTGACACATTCTTCTAAAATTATAGTTCCATCTTTTGTCATAGATGGTAGAACTTACAGCAACGCTTTGTCAATATATGTAACTTTGTTTTCTATTAAATTTTGAAAGAAGAAAAAAAACAGAATTAAAGTAACTGATAGACGAAACTCAGACTAGGAGAGTAAGATTTAGTTACTCAGTCCCAGAATACAAGGGTGCACTGCATTTCTACTATTATTGAGATTTATCGATTTATATAAACTTTTCCCAAGATGTTTCCCAAAATCTTTAAATTTTTTCAGAAGAAACAAAATGTACACAAATTTAAAAAACAAATCGTAAAATCCGAATAAATTATGATTTCAAAACCAAAATATTTATTTAGTTCGACTTTTTCACAAACGACACCATTTTATATTCCAAACACTAGATGACATAAACATCATATTAGTACTATAAAATAAAAATCTGTATTACCGACCCATCAATAGTGTTTAACGATCTCGTCACAAACGCATTAATGGCGTTGGTTCTTGTAAAATGCAAAAAATAACATAATCGTCAAATTTTGACAGTTTAAATAATTATCAAAATAAAATGTTCTCCATTTACAAGTACCATTAAAATTTCTGATAAAGTATCAAAAAACAGTGCTTCCAAAACAAGTGCTTTATTTAGTGGGCAAAAATGGATAAAAGTGATTCATCAAACGGTGAAGATAAACGTAAGAGTAATAACGAGTCGGACAAACTCAGCAAAAGTGGTTACGACAAGGAAAATAAGGGAAATGGTGATAAACGAAACGTTGAACAACAAGCTGGCAATTGTTATTGGTAAATTTTTCAATGAAAATTTCATAAATATTCAAATTTTAATCCATAAAACATTGATTGAAAAAAATCCAAATGTCTCTGTTTACAGTGGAAAAGATCGTAATTTGAATATTATCGAATTGCTATGTGCTGTCTGTAATCGATGGTTCCACGAATCCTGTATTGGATATCAACTAGGCAAATTGGTACCGTTTATGACCAATTATGTATTTGTTTGTAAAAATTGTTCACCGACCGGTTTAGAAAGTTTTAAAAAAAATCAAGCATGTAAGTGTTCCAAATTTGAATTCCAGGTCCTTCGTTGAATCCAAAACGAATTTTTGGAACCGTTTTTTCATCAAATGGAATATAAAAATTTATCCCATAACCTCAAAACTCGTTTAGAGTTCCATTTATGCGCTTTTTCTTTTTAGTATTTCCCCAAATGTGCCAGACAGCAATTGCAAATTTACAACAGGAAAGTGCAAAAAATGGATCGAATCGATATACATTCAACAAGGATAAGGATATTATTTCGTACATTGATTATCATTGGGAAAGTATGACCACAATGCCGCGACGGGTCACCCAATCCTGGCATGCGACCATCCACAAAGCTCTGCTTAAAGATGTCCATGTTTTATTCAGCTACGAAGAACATGCTTCAGAGGGTCAACTGTTTGGATTGGTGAACACAGATTTAACCACGGTTAAACCAAACTATGAGGCTATGATTAAAGGGGGTACCCTGAAAATAACCGATATGGGTATCCAACATGGTAAGTTTTCTTTGAGAGGCGGCGAAATTAACGGAAATTTGAATTGAAGAACGAATTTTTAGTCGCTTTGCAGACGGGTGTTAAAGGGCGTACAGCTAAACGACGGATACCTGGTGACACCGGTCCAGTTAATAAAAAAGGACGAAATACAGATCTAGGAACACCAAAACTACCAGCGCATGGATATCCATTGGAACATCCGTACAATAAAGATGGATATCGATATATTCTGGCCGAACCAGATCCTCATGCTCCGTTTCGACAGGTCAATGTCACTCTCAAATCTCTTTTCAATTTATCCCATAGAAATTTAATATTATGGTAATTCTGTAGGAGTTTGATGAAAGTCCAGATTGGGCGGGAAAACCGATTCCCGGTTGGTTATATCGACCGTTGGCACCAAGTACGGTCCTATTGGCGTTACACGATCGTGCGCCACAGCTGAAAATCACCGAAGATCGTCTGGCAGTTACGGGGGACAAAGGTTATTGTACGGTTCGAGCAACGCATGCGGTGACACGCGGTGTTTGGTATTGGGAAGCGACAATTGAAGAAATGCCCGAAGGATCTGCCACCCGCATTGGTTGGGGACAAGAATATGCCAATCTGCAGGCACCACTTGGATATGATAAGTTCGGTTATTCGTGGCGATCACGTAAAGGTACCCGTTTCCATGAGTCCTGCGGCAAACACTACAGTTCTGGATATGGGGAAGGTGACACGTTGGGTTTTATGATTATTCTGCCCGATTCCAGTAAAGTGAAACATGTTCCGAATACATATAAAGATCGGGTAAGTTTTTCTGGCGGGCGACGGGAATTTTTTTATCCGCAAATTTGTGTTGTGTGTTTTTTCCGGCAGCCCTTGGTTAAATTTAAAAGTCATTTGTACTACGAGGAAAAGGATAATGTAGCCGAATCTCTGAAGAGTTTAAAACCGTTGGCAGGCAGTCAAATTGTATTCTTTAAGAATGGTGTGTGTCAGGGGGTGGCTTTTACTGATCTGTATGGTGGGGCGTATTATCCGGCTGTTTCGCTGCACAAATCCTCAACAGTTTCGATAAATTTTGGTCCAACATTTAAAAATGCACCATCTATGGATGAATATTCATATCGACCGGTAAGTTTAAAAAAAAAAAAAAACGGACATATAAGACAAATTGGAAAAGGGGTAGAGAGAGAGGATAATGGCAAGGGTGTGTAAAGTATTCAAATTTGAATGAGTACCTCGTTTATCCGAAGTTGTAACACGCGCGCTTTATTCAGTCCGTTGTCGAGAAAAACACGCTCCTAAAGTTTTGTACAAATCTACGCTAACATATACAGAGTGTCCTTCTCCCTCCTCACCTCTGCCTCCCTTCTTATTTTAAACAATACACATGAATATTTCTTCATAGAATCGTTTTTAGGAAAAATTACTGGAATAAAAAAGTGCATAAAAGCTCATACCAAGTACTAAAAGTACACGCAAAACCCGTTAGTAGTAGTTCTGGCGCAAGCTTCCAAATTATTCGCGAGGCATCGCTGCAATCGGCGTATGTGGTTTAGAACTTTGATAAACGAATGGGTTTTTGTCTTTGGGTAGTTGGTGGGCTGGTCTCAGATACTGGTCGCGAATACCCCACACTCTTGCCGTCTCCTTGTCAAGAAATTTCCTTTTCTAGTAGTTTTGTGTGGAAAAAAAGTACCCCTTTCAAAACACTTCGATTTTTTTGTGTTGACAGATGTGTGAAAAAGCTGAAGAAGCAATCAGCGAACAAAGTTTTGCAGATATTCTCTATTTAGTTGAGAATGATGGAAAGCTGCGTCTGGACACCTTTACCGTATGACAGTAGTGGTCTTTTTTTGTTTCCATTTTGTATCTGTTTTTTTTTTTTTAATTTGTTCTGGAGCATAATTTTAGCAGAATTTCAAGAGAGAAGTCAAATACAATCCAAATGGCGATCAAAAGTTTGTTTTTTTTTGTGTGTGGAAAAGGTGCCCTGATTTGGGAAATTGAAGTTTCAGTTTTCTAAATATATTCTGCCCCAAGGTGTACCCAAAAACGGTTGGCATCCTATTTGTGTACACTTGATAAATAAATACCTACTCCGAAATTAACCAAATTTAGAAATGGATGTATTGTGGGTGGGGGGACATCCTGTCCTAAGGATAATTCTAGTTTTTTTGACGACTTTTATTAGAGTCCATTCCAGACAACTTTCAGTGGTTATTTCGAAAAGTGGGGGGACATTCTGTCCTAAGGACAATTCTAGTCTTTTGACGACTTTTATTAGAGCCCCATTCCAGACAACTTTCAGTGGTTATTTCGAAAAGTGGGGAGACATTCTGTCCTAAGGACAATTCTAGTCTTTTGACGACTTTTATTAGAGTCCATTCCAGACAACTTTCAGTGGTTATTTCGAAAAGTGGGGGGACATTCTGTCCTAAGGACAATTCTAGTCTTTTGACGACTTTTATTAGAGCCCCATTCCAGACAACTTTCAGAGGTTATTTCGAAAAGTATTCCTTCAAATATTCTGCTAAAAAAATTTCCTTATAAACATTTTTTGGGACATCGTCAAAAATTGTCCTAATTGTACAAAGTGTACATAAAAAATAATAAATCCTGTTGCGAAACAAAAAGGACTACACAGTTTTACCTCCACAAAAAAAGGGGTAATTTCCTATTTCAAAGCTGAGTTGAATAGCTTTGACAATCATTTTTTTTTTTTAGAGCCTAATAATTCTAAACAAAAGTTGTAAATTTTGTCCGAAAATTAGCGGAAAAAAATGGAAGATAATTGCAAAAAAACAAACGCGACACTATTCAAAAAGATGGAAAAAAATATTTTTGGAGGGTAGATTCATTCCGCAGATTCATTTTTGGATCTTTCTCTGAGGGTCTTAAATTGATCGTTCTAAAAAAAAATTCCGTGTGAATTTTAGCACGAAAAATATTTATAATCCCACAAAACATAAAAAAAAAGATGTACGTTTGTAAATTTTCTGGAATAAAAGAGACACATTAAATGTCTTTTTATAATTAGATATAAGGTCGGCTGCGCCAAACAAAGAGAACAATTTGTTGCAATGGACAATAAATCAAATCTCTGGTGCGAATTCTGATAATCTAAATTACATTGCGATAGATCGTTCTCTGTCCCGAGATCTTTAGGTAAGTTAAGTCATGTGAAAAATGGATGTTTTAATTATGTTAGTAAAAAAAAAATTATGGATGTCAAAATTTTTATGTCTTAAGAGCAATAAATTATCTTTTTCTGAAACTGTTTTTTTTTTTTTATATTGAAACCTTACCGAAAAACGGGCCATTCTGCTAAAGAGGGTGAAAAAACCATCCACCAAACCCTGGCAATGCGAGTATTTCTCTACAAGCTTCTTTCAGAAATGACGAATTATGAAATAAATCCAGATTATTTTAATCGTGGATTGTAAAATTGAAACGTAATACCATAATTGGTTGATGTTGTAACGGTATCGCTTCTTTATTAAATTATTATTATAATTTTGTTTATCATTTTTATCTGTTGCTTAACAACTATAACTTCCCTCTATTATCACGGTTGCTTTGAATATTAACAACTTTGATAATTTACATAAAAATATATATAATATGTCATTCATATTTATTATTTATTTAAATAATAATTATTTATTATATCAATCCATTACTTCTACAATGTAAATAAAAGTTCACCCTCTGCTGCAGTTATGGGGGTTTATATATTTTTATATCAGTTATTTTCCCTAAATTAAACGAATTCAATTAAAATTTTAGGAAAGGTTTTGTTTTTTTTTTTCAATAATAAAAATATAAATTACAATTTTACTATTACAATTGAAAATAATCAAATAATTTATTTACCAAAACCACCCCTACAATTTGGACTCGGCTCAACCGTGTGATTCGTTTGCCATTGATCCGGTGTTTTTGCTACAATGGATAACGCATGAACGCCACTCTGTAGTTCATGTTTTAGTAGATCATTTACTAAACGATGTCGCTATTAAAACAACCAAAAGTATTATTCACAAGTTGAATTTATAGGGGATGTGAAAAATTTACCTTAATTAAGGGTACATTTGTGAAATCATCGGACACCACAACAACTTTAAAATGTGTTTCAGCATTTTTTGGTACATTATGCATGTACGATTCGTTTATAATTTCTAAATGGTGTGTTTTCAAAGCGTTGATGATTTTTTGTCGAATTGAATTTTCAATCGGTTTATTTTCTTCGGACATATTTTTTACGGTTGTATTAATCAATCGAAATAAATTTTTGTTACTAATTTTTGTTTGATTTATTAATTTAAAAGTATACATTTAATTAAATTTAATTTTGACATTTAGGTTATGGTCATTGATTGATAAATGGTTGTGTTCTACGAAACACTTTTTAACTGTAGTGCTATCTCTATATGAAATTTAGAACTGTACTCATTGCTGATTTAGAGGTTTGAGTCTTTGGTCGGAAAAATAAAGTATATGAAATTTTCACAGTAATAAATCCGATAGACCGACTTAGATTTAGATCCCAAGCAAGCTTAAACCTTTAAGCTCAAAATACATATTTTTTACGGTTGTATTAATCAATCGAAATAAATTTTTGTTACTAATTTTTGTTTGATTTATTAATTTAAAAGTATACATTTAATTAAATTTAGTGTTGACATTTAGGTTATGGTCATTGATTGATAAATGGTTGTGTTCTATGAAACACTTTTTAACTGTAGTGCTATCTCTATATGAAATTTAGAACTGTACTCATTGCCGATTTAGAGGTTTGAGTCTTTGGTCGGAAAAATAAAGTATATGAAATTTTCAAGCAAGTTTTTGGTGGTTTTGTTACTTTACGAATTGAAAATTTCACGGTAATAAATCCGATAGACCGACTTAGATTTAGATTCCAAGCAAGCTTAAACCTTTAAACTCAAAATCCATGATAGGCCGCTATAATTATAAAATAATTTTCCATCAGCAGTAAATAAATGTCAAATTCAACATACAATAATATTAATTTACGCTCTTTAAATCCCCTTTGGTTACGAAGTTTTGGGTAGATTGAGATCTAACTGCCCCGTGGGGGTTTCCCCACTTCACAGGATCCTAGGTGGAGACGAGTCACCATCCGACTTCAGGTCTTCAATTGCCTTTGCCTCCAGAAGTTTATAAAGTTTATAATGAAAATAATAAACAAGCTTGACTTTTCACATATTATGTGTGTTTACTTAGGCGTCACAATACAATACTAATGTCAATTTCTATTAAGGTTACGTAAGACATAGTATGAAAGAACTGGCGTATACTTTATAGACAACAAAAGTTTGAATTTTGTTTTGTTTCATTTTCCTCGAAAAATATCTAAATACCCTTCCGTTGATGAATATTTCAGTCAATGCATTGTTAAAGAATATGACAACAGGATCACCTTAATAAAAACGCTGCATTTTAGTTATTTTAGAATACAAAGATTCGAAAATAAAATGAATAAAAATAGTTTTATCATATCATTCGGTCGCGTCTCTCTCTCGCTCGTTTAAGTCAAACTTGTCAAAATATCGTAAACAAACACACAGATGATGATAAAAAAAATTACGCGCTAAAATAGAAAAAATCAATGACTTCTTTGTTTATTTGTATTCTTCTCTTAAAATAAAACATAAATAACTTTTAACGTGTTTTTTTTTTTTTCATTTCGTTTTTTTTAAGAACAAACATATGTCGTTAGAATATCTTACACACGAGACAAAGACTTGTTTCAGAGTATTTTATTCGGAGTTTTTGTTTTGTTTTGTTGCGTTGTGTTCGTTAAGTACCGTTATTTGAAGTTGAGTCCCGTTTATACTGGGGGATTTAATATTCCGGTCAATGAATTTATACTTGTGATTGGTACATCCAAACAAAATTAAAAAAATATGCAATTTTGAATTTATTTTTCTTTTACTCAATACGCAAAACTTTAATTGTATTTATTTACAAAAATTAATTGAAAAATATACATAGTTATGACTCTGGACACCGGTATTTTGATTAGAATCAAATCAACGTCAGTAGCTAAATAACCGTATGACACATTAAAAAAAGTTTTTTTACAATAAATGAATTTAAAAAATTTTTTAAATACACTAATTATATTTGCTTGATAGTGCAAGCGTTGTTTTTAGTGTTCAACTTGACGCTATGTATGATCGTTCCTAGAGGAAGTTGCAATCTAAGTACACGAAACCGTTTTTTTTTTATAGGTTTTATCATTTCTTTTATTATTCAACTTTCCTTCGTACAGATTTAATAATTTTATATTTGCATTTAATGTAAACAAAAATGATGCGGTCACAACAATCGGTTCTAAACTTGACCATCAGAGTTTCCCAAAGGATATTTGGCGTATTTGCGATGTTTTTTTTAAATATTGTCCAATTCTATAAGATTACGCATGACTGTTAATATTTAACTGAATAAAAATTGTGAACATCATGTTGTTATGAGAACATTTGGATTCTTAAACTGGAGTTTTGACGCTGCAATCGTATTTTCGCTTTCAAATTTTGCAGGTCCTTCTTTTGAGCCTTTTCCTCCTAGACTAAGTACTTAATCAGTTTTAAAATCAGATAACTTTCATCTTAAAAAAAAAAGAAACAATTGAAAGTTTGACGTTTGTTAATATATAAATGCGCGCCATTTATGAATGATTGCAGAATTAGTTCAAAAGATGTCAGTAATGATTTGATTATAATAATAATAAGAGATTTAAAAAGATTATCAAAATAATTGTACAAAATATAAAATAATCTCATTTCAAAATTTGAATACTTTGAATGCGCAGTTAGAGAAAGATAAATAAACATGATAAAAACATATATACATTGACCTCTATTATAACTGACAGATTATACAATGCTACGTCATTAGCCATAGTTGAAGCGCTCCTCAACTAGCCAAGCCACTAAATTTTCGTATCAGTGCGCATGTACGACGTGTATGTGTGATAATGTATGTTTGCACACATACAGTTTTTAGTACCGATTGGCTAGATATGGTGGCACTGTCTACCCTTCATTTGTGTACGCTATCCACCTATAGAACATACAAGAATACTCTGCCCAGTTATATGGAGGTCAGTGCATACAAAGTATACCAACAACCCTGTGTAGAGTGATATCTTTGTCAGGGGTCAGTTCTGGAATTGAACTTGCTCTGGTAGTTTTTCATCAGCTGCGTGATACTGCTGCTCTCATGCTAGCTAGTGTGCGTTGGCCACGCGGTTTTTAATCAACTCCTGGTGTGACTGTGGTCCTGTGTAGACGCTTTATTGTGTATCGTTCGTTGGGTTCTGTTACGTGAAAACGTGCTTTCTTATTGTTTATTGTTGACGTCAATTCGTGTTGTTTTTTGTTTTCGTAAAAAAAACTTTTGTGTGTTTATGTGCTGTTTTTGTTTGGAAACTTTATGAGGTAAGTTTTATTTTTGTTTGCGAGACAATGTCTCGATTGAGTTTTGCCCCTGTTTTTTTTTTCACTTTCACAACAATGGAAAGTTTTGCAAATTTTAAACAATCATTGCCATTGTTTATTTGGGTCTTTGTTTTCTTTCAATTTCTTGGTTTATTATTTATAAAGTTTCGGGAAATCTTTCGAAAATTTGAAGGTTTTTGTTTCTAAAGTATATCCATCTTTTTGAATGATTGTTTTTAATCAAGTTTTGATGCGTCAAAAAGTTATTATCAATTTTGAGTGGGTGAAATTTGCGTCCCAAAAAATAGAAAAAATATCTGGCTATTTTTAGTTAAATGTTTTGGCAGAATTTTTCGGCGATCCGAATTCAATTATTTCAAAAATGTTTCACTTCCACAAAAATTTGGTTTTTTTTTTGTTTCACAGGTCGTAGTCGAAATCGAAAATAGAATAAAATATTCATCTATTTAACGTCGTTCTCAATTTGGTTGAAAATTTGCTCGTTATTTTCGTAATTGCACTAAAGGGGGATTGGGGATTTTTTCGGTTTCAAAGAGTGAAGAATTCAAAAATTGAATAAAAATCCGCTTGTTCACTGCAGTTTTATCCAAAACTGTCAATCGGATTTGGGAATAGTTTTTGCTGTCAAGAAGTCTGGATTATAAGATTGAAATGTTTAGCTGCTATGAATTTTCAATAAATTCGCGGTTCGACAAATTTATTTCACCGCTTTTCTCCGAAAGTATAGATTGAAGTTGATAGAACATTTGTAGGCAGTGATGTTGATAGAATATTTGTCTATTTTAATAACACGCGAATGTGTTAATTTGTGAAAGTCCAGGTTCAATTTAGGATTATTTAGCTTGAGGAGTAATTGGATAATCTCTAGTGTTAAAGGTTTCTTTAAGTTTCATAAATTATTTTTTGGCTATTTTTTTTTTTTGGTATTACTATGTTACCTACCTGGTTATGTTAATTTTATACCTGTTAATTTAATGTTAGATCGAAAAAGTTTTATTGTCCTGGTTAAATTCTTTGTAAATCTTCAAGGATTTATAACAGCCCTTTTTTTCGTTCAACCAATTTCATATGACATATTTCTTTTGTATATTAAATTTTATTACCAAAGAACTTTACACTTACAGTTTACACACAATGTGGCTAATAAAATACATACATTTAACATTAACTTGTTCAGAATATAGACCAAGGCACAGTGGCGCAGTCGGTTGCAAAACTATTACAAACAAGATTATTTTTTTATTTTGTCAGGAAGATTAAGAATTAAAAATGTTCATAAGTCAAGCTTTTTTTGGTTCCTTGATATCTCGTCAGTTAACAAGTTGGAAGAAATTATGGTGGGTTCCATCAATAGTTAAAACAGTAATGGCACGTAAATTGGGCAAGGATAGATGTTTATATGGGTAGCTACGAATCGGGAGTAAGTCTTATAAGGAGCTTTTGTAATATGACCAATTTGATCTATGAGTCTTTGCATCATCTTGACTATGAGTATTTACCCAAGAACGGTTGGACTCGTGTACCATCGATTTTTTATCTCTCAGTGTGCTTTTCGGCACTCCAAGAAACGGTTCTGGATCGTTTAATGGAAATTTATGTAAAATAATTATTTACTTCTAAATTTATTAATGCAGATATTTCTATAGAAACCACAAACTATATTAAATCTGTAGCCATTGGAAAACGTTAAATTCCCATTTAAAATACTAATGCCGATCGTTACAGAAAAACGTGACATTATATAATATCTTGTATAGTCTCACTCACTCACTCTTAATTTTGTAACATCTTGTACACTCCCGTTGATTAAAATTGACCAGACCTGAAACCACTTTTGTAACTCTCTGTATAATTATTCATTTATAAACAAAGATAAGTAGTATATATTTTAAGTGTGAAAAAAGAAATGGAAGTAGAGTAAAAAACATTTACTACAGGAATAATCAAAATGGTGAGAGACTGATTCGGTTCAAATCTGTTCAGTTTTATTGAACGGGAGTGTACAAATCAAGAGACCAAGTATTTACAAAATAGTTGCATGATGTGCATCTAATAGAATTATCTTGTAAAAAATAATAGACTGTGGTAATGAACTAATTAAATTTGTAACAAACAAACTTTATTGATGTGTCACACAATTCTTGTGAAAAACTTTATATGATAATTTTTTGAAAATTTTCCAATAGATTTTTCTTTGTAAATGAATTAGTTGTGTGGCTTTCTTTCAGTTTAGAGACAATAAATAACAAATTTTTAATATAATCAAGGCTTTTTTTAAAAAATATTTCTTAACCTTATGATGCTGTTTTTTTTTCTTAATAGATCCAAATTTATTACACTATCTGTTTAGTGTGACCCTTAATTGACCTGGTGAATGATTTCTCATAAATAAGACAAATGAAATTAATGAATTGTGTATAAAATTGAAGTATTTTGGACCCAAAAAACTCAAACATTAAATTGGATGTGTGGTTTACGAGATATCATCTAAAATCTTATAAAAGATGGAATCAAAACGTATAGAGAAGACATATCTCGTAAACTATCCTCTAAATCGTCAAACCAACTGGATTTTTGTGTTTTTTGGGTCTTAATTACTAGATAAATTGATTTTCATTCGAATCGAAGACTAACAATTTTTTGTGATTTTGACGATTTTTTCTAAGGGGTGTACCTTGAAAAAATCACAGAAAATGGAAAAATATTTTTTGTTCCCGTTTTGACTGAAACTCACTATATAAAGTATTTTGAACCCAGAAAACTCAAAAATCGTATTTATATGACGATTGGAGGCGTGGTTTACGAGATATCGTCTAAAATCTTATAAAAGATGGAATCTATTCTCTAAATCGTTAAACCAACTGGATTAAATGAAACTCACTATATATTTTGGACCCAAAAATCGTATTTATATATCGTTTGGATATATTATGACAATCCTCCCAATATAATATCATAAACATAATATTAAATGTATTGGATTTATGATAGATCTATTGAGAGAAACCCCTTGCTGAGATTTAGGGTTGTGTGCCTTGACTTAGCTTAGATTCTTAGAAAGTTACTATATACATACGTACTATAAATATAAACACAGGTACACTCACATATATTTATGGATTTATTTTTAGTGTACCTGTTATTCGATTTAAAAAGGATTCCAATTGTAATCGTCTAATTTCTAATAAAAAAATATTTAAATTATTTGTAGTTTGTACCATGAAAAAAAAAATGCATATTAATTTTATTAAAATATCCTTCGTACTATTCTACTGTGCTTAGGCCTTAGATAGATAAAAGTCGCAGGTAAACTTTATTTACTACCTTTCATTAATTTTGATGCTAATAGATTTTTCCGATAATTCTCTACCTACATACCGAATTGTATGTTCTCAGTAAGTACTTGTTCTTTTCACTTGTTTTTATAGTATTTCCCATAATGCTTTTGTATACATTTCATTCTTGTATGATTCTTTGGAAATTCCTGGATAATATATGCTTATTTTTATTTGGGGCCAGTATTTTTTCATCTTTAAAAAAACCTCTGAAGTTTAAAGCCAATATTCTTATTCGATATGCAACTTGTATTACACGTATGCAACGTCATTGATTGAAACATATTTTCACTTGTTTTTATAGTATTTCCCATAATGCTTTTGTATACATTTCATTTTTGTATGATTCTTTGGAAATTCCTGGATAATATATGCTTATTTTTATTTGGGGCCAGTATTTCTTCATCTTTAAAAAAACCTCTGAAGTTTAAAGCCAATATTCTATTCGGCATGCAACTTGTATTACACGTATGCAACGTCATTGATTGAAACATATTTTCACTTGTTTTTATAGTATTTCCCATAATGCTTTTGTATAAATTTCATTCTTGTATGATTCTTTGGAAATTCCTGGATAATATATCCTTATTTTTATTTGGGGCCAATATTTGCATCTTTAAAAAAACCTCTGAAGTTTAAAACCAATATTCTTATTCGATATGCAACTTGTATTACACGTGTGCAACGTCATTGACTGAAAAATCAAGAAAAAAAAACTATAGAAAAAATAAACTATTTTAATCTGTTTCGAATTTGTTATGTTTGAATTAAAATAGTTTAAGGATAACGACACAAGGATACATATTTGTTTTTATATTAAAAATAATAAGTTTTTTTTCTTTAAATTTTTGTTACAGATAACCAACACTACCTTGTCGTCTTGTATGGTGTGGAAAAATTAATTTTTGAGGCTGCTACAACTACAGTTGAAACGTGAAATGTGATCTTTGACATAACATTTGAAAATAATCTACAATAAAGTTGTTGATAAAATTATTTATTTTATTATTTTATTTATATTAATAATAATATAATTTTAAATTGAAAATAATTTTATTCTTTCCAAGCGAACAGTGAACTTTTGTTAAAGAAATCCATAATTTTATTATGACAAAATAAATTAAAATTTGTTTTTTGCTTCTTAAATCCAAAAAAAAAAAAAAAAAACAGCAACAGAAAATTAAACTAAAAAAAATGTAAAAAAAAAAATTAATAAAAATATACAAAATGTAATAAAAATGTTTTTATTAAAAAATAAACGGTTTTTAAAAATTACATTCTGTTTGTCTCAATTTTTGAGTGAGATTTGGATTTATATTTGAGAGACACTTTTCGTTTTTCTCGTGAATATTATAGAAACTTCATTCCAATTATCCAAAATGTTGTTCAAATATTTTTTAAAAACTATTTGTGTTGTGATTGTTTTAATAATAATTGGTGTGTTTTGTGTTGAGAAGGACGACCTAAATCGGCTACAATGCAGCGAAAACATTGGTGATGGACATTCTGTTACAATCGAGGATTTATTACATAATAGATATTCAAGAAAGATGTCCAATGATTTGGATGTTGATATATGTAAAGCAGGTAATTGATATTCAAATTATTTTTCTATTTACTAACAAAATAATAATACAGGGGACATTCGTATACCGCCATATTAAGTATAATATAGTCATCAAAATCAGAGACCAAATATGTTGGATGACTATTTTCAATTCTGCAACGTTTCATTGGTTTAATTGCAACTTCCTCAGGCAAGTTATATAGTTATATCTGTAAAAGTTCGAATTAACCCAAAGAAACGTCGTGGAATTGAAAAAATTAATCCACATATTTGAAAAATTTGAACCTTAAACTTTATTTTATATTTTATACGCTTTTATTCGTAGGTAAAAACCACAAAATATTAAGTAGTAAAATATAAAAGCGTGAAGCGAGTTCACTATTGTTTAGACGCATTCTGCTTGTAAAATAGATATTTCGAATTATTTAGAGATGTTAAACCAAACACCAGATAATTTTCCAAAAGTTTGTCAAAACATTTCTTTAACTTAAATAAAAAAAACAATAATCTGTCTACTCTTGGTAGATATTACTCCCTCGTTAAGGGACATAAATTTAATTTCGACAACGATACGACAAAAAGCCATAAAGGGATTGAAAACAGCCCTAGTTCAAATGCATAAAAAATATGAATATTCTCTTATCGATGTGAAATAATACTCTTGATGAATATCACATCCTCAAACACGTGTTCTTGAAGTTTTATAAAACACCTAAATGGATGAAATTGGATATTAAAGTTTATATGTATAAAATATGAATATTCTCCTATCGATATTAAATTTGATAAATTTATACTCCCGACTAAATAACCATGATTTTTTTAACCTTTTTTGATCTATCGCTGGTACATAAATATAATTGAAGATAATTTGATTGTACCATTATTATAATTTTAAAACATTGATATTAATCGCGTTATACGAAGGTGTACCTATATATATTTAAATATTTGAACTGGATTAATTTGGTTTAATTGTAGTTTAAACTGAATAAGAATACTTAATTTTTTTTTGCGCAATAATGTTTAGTATAGAATTGCTCTAAACAGCAAAAAGGTTAGATGTTATCATGACTTTTGTGTAGACCATTTTGAATCGATCAGGGACTTAATCTCCCTTGTCTAAAACAATTAAATAAATATTTTCTGAAGAAGCCAACAGTGATAACGAAACTATAGTCAAGATTTATCTATAATATTATTTTCTAGTTTTAAGTTCATGCCCGATTATAATAATAATAATAATAATAATCAGAAAGAGGGGTACTGCAAACGGTCCCTAGTACCGGGTGTCGGGTGGTTCAGCTCCTCGAAGCATTCATAGACTATCCATGCTCGATTATACTATTAAAATAGTTCAATTTACAACCTGGAGGTCACAATGAAGTGGAGAATTGTGGACATCGAACACAGTACCTCTTCTGCATTGTAAAATGTATATGGAAGTAAAACTCAAGTATTGTTTTACATTTTTTTTAGTGTATACCAGATGTAAATCTGAACTCAAAGTTGTTGTGGAAAATCTTGTAATAGTTTTCTCGAAGAAAGTAGTTTTGATTGAAATATTGTTTTTTTTTTGTTCTTAAAGTTTATAGATTAAAGTTTGGAGTTTGGATAACAGCTTTTCGTTTCATTAACATACGGACCTTTAGATGTTGTCATTCTATTAAGTAAGGCTTTGGAATTGTTTATAAAGATGTAATAATTTGGATACATGCCCTAAAATGCCCTTAAACTATGTATGTAAGAACCATTTACAACAAAAAAGTTTAGTTCATTGTATTAAATAATTTAGGTTTGTTTTACCTTTAATTTATATACGACATTTTCTTTCGACTTTATACGATAGTCAACATCGTAGGTAAAATATTTCTCTTTGGGTCTCTACTTTCATAGATAATTTCAACAACTCAATTTTTTAATAGTTTTTGAAATATTCGACGACAAAGAACATCGAACACTCAACAAAATTATATAGAAAAGTAATACTTATGGTTAGAATATCTTAATGAAACAAAAAATGCCACTTATTTCATTAAAGTATACTTAAACTTTTAGGTCCATTGTGATGCCTAAGGATGTGAGTGGAGTGGAAGAAATTTTATGTGTAGACTAGGAATTGATAGGATGTGCGGCTGCAGCCAACTTTGCTAGGAACTATGCCGATACTCATCTGGAGTTCGTGAAGGAATCTGCAGAAAACCTTCACAAGCATAGTCGATTACTTCATTCTTGTCCAGAAAGTTTAGTCAATTAACCGCCCCTTTTTTTTTCTTCTGTTTTTAAATAATTGACAAACTGCCGATGTCGGAAATCGAACACATAACCTCCTAGTTCCAAGTACACACAACGCATTTACAAGCGCGGGTACTTGGCCATAGGTCATAGGATCGATTCCAATCCCAGATGTGGACGATTTTTCATATCACACATATGATGCCAAAAGAATTATAAATTTGAAAAAAGTAATTGCTTGATGTGTTCATGATTGATTGTTCTAAAATTTTTATGCAATCATCTACAGTCTTTCCTGTTCAACAACCGGATTGTTTAGTTACAAGGCATCAAAACAAAATATAATACATTGATGACTCATAACGAAACAATCTGTTTGTTATAAAATAAAGACTATAGTTTTTGATTAAAACATCTGCCATTTTCTATCGCAAGCGCAAGTGAAAACAATCACAAAGTACAATTCATTGAAAATGGGTTGGAAGTCGCCCGTCGTGTAAAGTGTCCGTAATTAATTGCAACGCTTACATAATAATGTAAATACACACACACAAAAAAAAGGCACAACATCAACAAAACAACAAAAGCTTCTCTTTACTCTGTACGTCGTACATACGTACACCTATCCGTACATATACCCGCCAAAAGCTCGCAAAGCTCTTGTATTTAATCAGGGTATGTAAAAAAAAAACAACCATGTAGTTTATTTCTATATGTGGTCGTCTATCAGTACCTATATATCAGAGGTGGGCAGGAGATGACTCGGCCAAGCTCTGAGTGAGAGGTAGGGAAGAGAGATAGAGTTAATACAGGGTACTACCAATTATTAATATTTTCTTTTTTTAATTAAAACATTTTCTGAAAAAAATATAATAATACCAAATCTTTTTTATGGTCACTATTATACAAAGTAAATAAAACATACAATCATTCAATACATACTCTGGAATTTTGGGCTGGTAATTAGGGTCATTAAATGTACCTTTTTAGTATATATCATATTTGTGTATGAATAAAATAAAAATATATAAAAAATATATATAAATCTTTTGAACCTTTAAGTTTACCGCTGGACCATTGTAATAAAAGAGGGAAATTTTTGCAAAGGATAATTTTAAATAGAATTAAAGTTTTGGAAATTCCAAATAATTTGTCTAAATATTTTACTATTCATATCCGAGAACTAATAAAGAATTATTTACCTGATTTAATTATTTTTTCTTCGTATGGAGTATGCTCAGCATAGTGTCATGGGAATTTGATGAATTAAGTTAAATTTTACATAAAGTGGGAATTTGAGTTCTTCGAGTTAGTCTACTTTGAATTGAAAAAGTGAAAAGTACTATTTGTAGTAGTGGAAATTATTTTTCGCATAATTTGTTTTTCAAAAAAAATAAAAGTAGTGAATTTAATAATGGAGAAGACATCGCAAGCAGTCTTGGATAAGTTCAGATTATTATTATTATTATTGTTATTATTATCATTATTGTTATTATTATTATGTTTTTTGGTGTATCTCTCCATACTGTAAAAGATATTATTTAAACAATAAATATTTTATAAAACTATTTCTAAATTGATTGAATAAATTATTGGGCAATAATCGGTAGGGGACAACCTGTATTGAAACATCGTTCCGTCTTGCTTCAAAACATACCTTCTTTACTTACTCTCACCCAGCTTATGGAGAGCTCGTAAGGCTCAGACGAGCTGTCTGTGCCCACCTCTGCAGTATATATGTGTGTGTGAAATGCGCTGCTCGTCGCTCTAAAATTTAAAACGTTTAATTAAATTGTGAAACAAAACATATTTACTACAAAAACATACAAAACACACTGTCACTGGTGTGGTGCTGTTGAAGCTGTGGAGCTGCTATAGAAGTGGTGGTCAGGACATAAAAAAAATTTATATCAGACAGCTCTAGCTCAACACACACATAGTATGTACTATGTACTTCAATTAAAGAAGTACTATGTTGAACAAAACAAATAGGGGGGAAGTTTTATATCGTTATCGCTTGATCTGTGGTTATTATACACATTACAAAAAAAATTTGACTGAACAGTGGCGTAGCTACCCCGGGTGTTACAGGTAACAATCACCGGGGCTCTCTAACTCAGAGGCCCCCAAATTTTCAGGTCAAATATTGCAGCAGCATGTATAGCCATGTCAGATAACGATTTTTAGGCGAAAATTCTAAGAAGCTGGTCGAACGTTTTGATGTAGATATCAGTGGCAAATTTCATGAACAATTGTTGTCTCTTCGAGCTTGTCTCGAAAGTCGTATAAACAAACTTCATTCTGTTAATGCCTTAATGTTATTTTTAACAGTTCCCGTCACTGTTGCTTCAGCTGAACGTTCATTTTCGAAGTTACAAATAATTAAAAACTACCTACGAAGTACATAAATTGTCCATAGAACACGAAACTGCTAATGCTTTAAGACATGATCTTAATGCAGTCGTCAAAATGTTTTCTGAAGCAAGAGTCCAGCGTATGACATTTTGAAATTTATTTTCCTTGATCGTCGCTTTCTTTACTAAATAAAAACAAATTCATTGTTGATTTCATCTCTGTGGTATTATGATTGTTGAACTCTACATGATGTTCGCATGCAAGCACTATTCAAACAAACAATTATATCATAAATACTTGCGATATCCTGTAGGCCAACTACTTACGATGTACTTGGGTCCACTATTTTATTTTTTACAGTGTATGAGGACAAAATATTTAGGCACCTTTTTTCCGTTACACGACTATACAAAACTGCACTGCAAAAAAAAAAACCCACAACTGTTTTAATAAATAAAATATAACTTCATTTAAAACAATACATTTTTTTTTCGATGTCTAATTTTATGCACGAAAATCACATAATGTTTGGGGGGGGGGGGGTTTAGGCAGTGCATGAGTTTCACTACAACTTTTTTCTGGGTAATTTGACATTAAAATATGACTACATTGCGACTGTGGGTGTGTATGTATTGTAACCACAATTTTCATGCAGACATTTGTGGAAAAAAAAATGTTGAAACGTTTAATTAACGACAGTAAAATTAATAAACAGAAAGTGAAATCAACTGTTTAATGCAATAAATTAAGCGAAATATAATCAGAAAAGCTTTCAAAAGTTTATATGGCTTATAACGATCAAGAGACGTATTCGAATTTACAGTCAGTTTGCGCTGAATCACATTCGATTTTCGAAAAAAAAAACATGATCGAATATATTCAACACAAAACAAAGAAAATGAAACGCTACTTTTTGAGTCAATAAAATAGAGGTTCCAACAATAGACCAGGTAGTTTGCCGATACAAGCCATGTCACAGGATAACTCTAACCTGTGACATGTTCTTTTATGATAGGTATATATATAGACCAAACCATCATAACAGGTAGTTAGGATCGAGTTGTATGTTTAAATAGTGAATGTATGCGAACACCATATAGTTTATACCGGTCTTGTTCGATGAAATCTAAGTCTGAAGATAAAAACGTGCTCATTATTAGTAAGATATTAGAATGTTGCTTAAGTAGACGCACATTAGTGCGGTTACAATGTTACACCTTGTATATATATATAAATGACAATTGAATATGATTGTGTTAATACGAGTATAGTCAGCGTGGTAATCGTTTAGACTGAGGCAATATGCGGCTTATCAGATGCTGTAGATGAGATATTCTGAAACAGAAAAATTAACAACTAGAAGACGGTATGAAGTACCCCCCCCCCCCTCAAGTATTTCGTTCGAACAGTTATAAGTAATATTAATAAAAATAAGTAGATAGATATTAGTATAAAACAATTTTTGGAATTTTCAATATGTATGTCAATATTATTAAATTTAAACATAATATAAAACTTATTTGTACTCCCGTCAGAGCCAGTCAATTCTCTTTATTCAGATTCTCTTCTTGGTGGAATTCTTTGATTATATTACAAATACATTACATTTACTACATTACATCACACACATTTGTAAAGTGGGGGGGGGGGGGTTGGTTGAGTTTATCTACTTCGATTCACACGAACATCAGTGAGCGCACCATTTTACTCGTATCCTTTTCTTGCCGTGTTCTATAAATTTCTTACACATGAAAGTTTAGCGCACAATTAGTAGAATCAAGCAAGCAAGTAAACGGCTCTACAACCCAATATAGAATTCTATTTTGATGATTTTTTTCATGAAACCATATCAGTAACTTCTGATATAAGAGTAGTGCAGTGTGTACGTTGTGTTGATATCCTACTTCCTTGTGAATGGTAGGACTCTGATCATGTGACAGAAGTGGTGAACAAACAAAGAAATAGTAAACAAGACAAGAGTTATAAGTTGTTAACAAACATGCGATTCATATATTTCAAGTGATTTTCATCGTGTGCATAGTAATGTAACTTTAGTTATATCAAATATTTTTATTGCGATTGAAAACTGTCATCAAAACTTCATGTGTAAAAATAGGTTTAGGTGTCAGATCGTATATACCAGGATATCTTGATATCTTCCTACATACATTTTCCCCACGTTAGGCATCAAACGCCCACGAGTTTATGTATACTCAACACCGACAATCAACTACCCCTAAGGAGTAGGTTATGTAGCTTCGTATTGTTTGTCAGAATTTCGTAGTATTCATGTAGTATATCAAGTGAATATTATCGCATTGATATAAAGTGGGGGGGGGGGTAAGAATGAGATAGAAGGAAGTGTAGTTCAGTGTGAATGTAGTTTCGTGGCAGATATTCTTCCCTACAGTACAGGATGTGCTAAATATTCTATGTCAAAATTTTGAGGGAAATAATAGAAACAGTGTTAATGAAGGGGAAGTGGAAACGAGGCAAGTCTGAAATTTCCAGTCCCACTCCGATATGCGTCTGGTTCAATTCATAGTCGTCTATTTATATCCGATAAGGAAATTACTTCTGTAATGTCAGTATAATTCTTCATTTTGCCAGTTATCCAATATCTGTATCCCAGAAAGTGATCTGTCTTATGGGTGTCGCTCGTGGAGATTCTGCTAAGTAGCAGAGCGTATCCTCTCCTTGAGTCTACTGCGTCTAGTCAGAATTTTAATGACGGAGGCTTCTCTTGGACGGCAAACACCAACTATTAGTAATTTGACTAAAATCACCTATACCTTTTGAATTGTCTATTGGATTTATCCATGCCATCGTCGAGCACAGATGGAGAGTCGCCATATTCATTGTGTACTGACGTGCCTACAAGCGTAGACGAGCTTTTTCAAGACATTCTGTCGATCTAGCACCCAGCTTGTAGTACCATATATACTATAATACACACTTGGTCGTAAAGTTTGCCATTTAATCAAATTTTAAAATTATTCGATTTTCGAAAAAAAACGTTTCGAATAAAAGTTGTTACCGTATTTATAACGAACAACTTTTATCCGCAGCATTTTTTCGTAAACCGAATGAATTAGGCACCGATTCAATTATATATTTTTTTGAAAAATGTACGGTAGTTTTGTGACCTATGGTACAAGGAATTGAAGTAAGTGATTGTATAAAACAATAAGACTATGTATGATAAGCTTTCGTCGAGTAAACGCGTAGTATTATCATATGGATAGATGTTATACTTACTATACGCTTGTCTACAGTATTTCAAGTTATATACACGGAGAAAAATTCATGGTAATAATACAATATTAACAGAGGGAAGAAGTACATTGGAATTCAAATTATTGGAACTAGTTGTCTTTGACAACTATGTCTTCAACAGGATTAATTTAAGAAATTTCAACCCTCATTTATTAAATAATAATTACTACTATGTAATAGCGGTTATAATTATCAAAATTCATAATATTTCAGCGTATATCTGAATAGTAATTTCAATATTGCGTATTAATTGTTGATACAAGATAAAAAGATAATAATAATCTATGAATTGTTCTCCGTGTAGGTATTACAATAAGCAGTCATATCCGATAGTATATTAAGTGTATTTATATATCAGATCATATCATACATCATATTTTATTGATTTGTAAAGATTTAAATTTGTTCAGAAGTGTTGAGCTAATAATATTATTATCATTCGATCAATGTGCTTATGAATAAATGGTCCACTATTAGGTATGTCTGCGCGAATGATTAGGATAGTTTTAAGTATTGTAGATTATATGTGGGGCAAACATGTGAATAATTTCTTTAATATATGTGTCGGAAAATCCCAATAGCATTCGTACACAGCTTGTAGTTTGTCGATAAGAATTATTTTATCATTGCAAAATTTAGAAAAAACCCTACATGTGTTATTAGCATAGCAACGTCTTAATAGCAAAACGGACAAGATCGTTTTTGGGGCTTGATCGTCTAAGTTTCATTTGCAAGTTTTTGTTTAATAAGATATATTGATATACCGAATTTTTGATCATCAAGAGACACATTCTAGATGGCTGCTTTCAAATAAAATCCAAAACTGCCTTTTTGACTATCACTATTTTGTAGGACTCCATGTTCCATAAAGTGAGTATGGATAATATTTCTATGTATATGGTGAACAATCCATTTACTTGAAGGTTTGAAAACACCATGTGTGTATGTTGTATAGACTACAGAGGTTTATTGTAATAGTAAATAGCTGCTAGAAGTACCTAACTGACAGATAATAACAAAAGGCTTACTAGAGAAATTGCTGACTGACGTATACTTTACTATACGATAGCATAAAACCGTTTTTGTTGTTGTTGTTGCTGCTGTTAAAATGAAAGTTGGGTACTATGATTTTCATCCCTTGATTGATTTTGTATCAACATTTTCACAATAGATATTACTATGTATATATAATAGGCTTTATTATATTTGTATCAGGTCTATTTACATGCGAACACCTTACAAACCAACAACAAGTCCGATCAAATTTATTATTTAAAATATCATACAAATGGAGGTGTTTAAAATAGTTTCATTATTTCACTTTAGAGTGCTATTCAATTTCCTGCAGGTAGTATCAATCAACTACCTGAGACTATTGAGTCCACTATTTTATTTTCTATTGTGTAGGTACATTGTTTAAGTTTTACGTTACAGCCGATTTGTGTTACATCTAGCCAATTTTCGAAAAAATATTTCAAGCAAAAGCTATTCCATAATAAAATACGAATAAATTTTGTTTTAAATATTTTTTCAAAAAATCGAATAGATTCGTCATAAATCGATATTTTACCAATCACTTTTGATCGCAATATTACAAATATTTTATAGAGACCATGTAGACAAATTTTTCAGTAATTACGGTTCTAAAATAAACTCTAGACCTGACCAAGATGATTTAAACAACTTGGGTCTTGAATTTTACATGATTCTGGTGAAGCCTAGTTTCCTTTTCTCAAAAAACTTACAAAGCGACATTTTATTTCATAGTATATTGATAATATTATTTGGCGTTAGCGTGTAAATGTGATACAACACTTTGATATTTATTTGAATACACTAAAAAAAATGTATACATTTTTTTTCCCTATATATTATTATGCTTTTCAATTTGATCCCTAATTTTATGAAGCTTTCGGCAGTCGCTAACAAAAGAATGGAAAGTATAAAAAAAAAAATATGAAGCTTAAAATTTTTGTAATATTTATTTTTATATTTTTTTCGTATAAAAGATATGCAAACTTTTTTCTTCTAATACCCTTCGGTGACGTATCGACGATAGCAAGAGTTTGCTAATAAAAGAAGTCCAGTGGCATTTCAACCTCTATATACAAGGTATACACTAATTGGAAGGGGATAATGCGTGATTACGGTCCCCTCTGATACCAATCATACAATGTCTGGCCACTGAGGTATGTTTATGCACGTGAAAAAATACGCTTGAGGTTAAAATTTCTCAATCGAAAGTTTCCCTTTCGTATTTTGTAAATTTTTCAAAGTTTATCGAAAATAAGCTTCAGAGTTCTTGGTTTTTATTTCGACATTCTTATACTTGAGGTCATTTTATAAAGATAAGCTTCTTTCAAATATTTTTTGAATTTTGATTCTTGTATGAGAACACACGACGATAATATACTTGGTACCTACCATGGATACCAAACTTTTTTATTATTATTTTAAATACTTAAAAGATTCAAAGTTTAATTTCTTTGTATTTAAATGTTTATATATAAACGACCCAATAAACTCTATAAAGTAGATTTAGCTTGTATATGGAAGTTGTGTGATGATTACATCAAATTTTTGCCCTTTATCTTCTTTATAGCTGATAAAGCATATAGAAATGTATTAGGTAAAGTTTATTCAATCATGTTCGAATATTTATTCCGTCGAATGTAAGCTCTTTAACATACAATCCCAAATTTTTTTGTACTAGACTAGGCTGAGAAAAAAAGGTGCTTTGGACGGTTTTTGGTGATACAACATTAAAATATCTTTTAATCAGAACATTTTATTTAATTAAAAAAAATTAAAAAATAATAATAATTTAATAAATTTCTATTAATTAAATATTTTGAATAAATCAATCCATTGATAAATCAAAATTAATGAATAACAACTATTTTGTTAGTTTTTCTTAAAAAAATTCAACTCTTATTGAAATTAATTAATTAATCTGTTAAAAAAGGTCATCTATGTAAGTTTGACCTTTGTTTTGAACATCTGTTGTGGAATTTAATAGATTTTTTTAAAAAATGTATTTAAAAAACAAAAAAAAATCGTTATAAATTAAAACTTTCTATTGAGAAAAAACAGATATTTAACTTATCGGGATAACAATTTCTCAGAAACTTTTTGTTCATTTGAATAATGAATTATCGGATTTATTTAATTATTTATTTATTGAATTGGTTATTTGTTTTCTTTTTTTTTCACGATAAAACAATATACACAGATATACTGAAACCAACTGTGTTTATTAAAATTTAATTTTAATTTACGATCAAAAAATAATACGATCATAAACATAAATGTAAAAAAGGGCCCAAGTTTGCGGGGAAATCCTTAATGTATGTATAATAGTTGTTCCTTAAAACGTGATGATATGGGATAAACGACCGAACTTTTTACCAAGTATGAGTGAAATGAATATAAATTTATTATATAAATTTTTCCTTAGAAAATTAATGAGGGGAAAATTGATTAAATGTAAAAAAAAATTTGGTTGTAATTTATTTTGAAATTTGAGTATGTGTTTAAAATTTTATAACGCGGCAAGTTTTAAAATATTTGAATCAAAAGAAAAATAATTATTTGCCGCGTTATAAAATTTTAAAAACAAACTAAGAGATCGTACAGGATAAGTCAAATTAAAAGAAGATGGGCGTTAAGATGAACGGGAAGGTAGTGCAGTTATGGCCGACTTTGATTGGTACCATCCCGATATGTATCTTAACAATCTATGGGAAACCAAAATCAATTTACCCCTCATTAATTTTCTAACGTGTGTCGTAAAATAGCGACCCTAGGCGTGATCGCTATTTTACGATTTTTGAATTTAAATAACTTTTTAACTGTTTATTCCATAACGATAATTGAAAAAACGGTCTCTTATAATTCCGTAAATAGTATATATTCGAAAAATCAACATTGTAGATCTTTTCGTTCAAAAGTTATTTCGGGGTCAAAAATCGTAACGTACACAGGCAACAATCCCTTAAACTCGTCCCGGCGCACTCCCGTGCTCTGAATAAACTAGATAAACTACCGTGCTCTTTATTGTAGATGTTGTGAAATTTTATGAATGTATTAGATTGGATTTTATGGAATTTTACTAATGCCAATGTATTTAGAACATGAGAACGTCCTTAAAGTGCTTCAACAATTAATAAAAGCGTCTTATTTTATTTTATTTTTTTCGAGAATATAAGTTTTTCATATAATGTTGATATAAAATATTTCCTCATCATAGAATATTATTAGCATTTTCTCTGATTGAATTTAAGATAAAACTTATTATATTTTCATTAGTTAGAATTAAACTATCCTTTTTGATAGTTACAAACAGCTTAAGAATGTAACAAACTATAACGTAAGCTGATTATGGTTTTATGGTTCATGAAAATATAGTTAAATATTGTGTAACATTTAATATTATGTGCTTAATTAACAATTTTCTGTTGAGGTTTTAACATCGATACATTTTAATAGACCATTTTATTTAATCAAACTGAAACATTGATTTTTACTGACGATAGATGAAAATGGTTCAAATTTAATTGAATTAGTTGGTGGAATTTATGTCCTATGTTGATAATTTTTAAGAATCATAAAAATTAATTTTATCAATTTGACTAAACGTGTTCTAACTCAGAGGTGGGCGCAGACAGCTCGTCTGAGCCTTACGGGCTCTCCATAAGATGGGTGAGAGTAAGTAAAGAAGGTATGTTTTGAAGCAAGACGGAACGATGTTTCAATACAGGTTGTCCCTACCGATTATTGCCCAATAACTTATTACTTTTATTTTTTTTGAAAAACAAATTATGCGAAAAATAATTTCCACTACTACAAATAGTACTTTTCAATTTTTCAATTCAAAGTAGACTAACTCGAAGAACTCAAATTCCCACTTTATGTAAAATTTAACTTAATTCATCAAATTCCCATGACACTATACTGAGCATACTCCATACGAAGAAAAAATAATTAAATCAGGTAAATAATTCTTTATTAGTTCTCGGATATGAATAGTAAAATATTTAGACAAATTATTTGGAATTTCCAAAACTATAATTCTATTTAAATTATCCTTTGCAAAAATTTCCCTCTTTTATTACAATGGTCCAGCGGTAAACTTAAAGGTTCAAAAGATTTATATACATATTTTTTATATATTTTAATTTTATTCATACACAAATATGATATATACTAAAAAGGTACATTTTATGACCCAAATTACCAGCCCAAAATTCCAGAGTATGTATTGAATGATTGTATGTATTATTTACTTTGTATAATAGTGACCATAAAAAAGATTTGGTATTATTATATTTTTTCAGAAAATGTTTTAATTAAAAAAAGAAAATATTAATAATTGGTAGGTTACCCTGTATTAACTCTATCTCTCTTCCCTACCTCTCACTCAGAGCTTGGCCGAGTCAACTCTTGCCCACCTCTGTTCTAACTATTTGTAATTGTACGGAATTTGCGTCATATTTTAAAATTTTATACAAGTTTATAAAAGTTTATTGTGTCTCTTCAAATATTTCAATACTTGATTTGATGTGGATTTTTCTTTGTCAGTTTCTCTCTCCCCTTCGATATAGGACAAAGATGTCAGTGACAGCTCTGCTTATCGATAAATTTCTCTGTCAAAGTATGTTTTTTTTTTTCCAATTACCACATAACCATAAAAATCAGAACATAAAAACATTTTCATTATACAAAAAAAAGCTTACATCTGTAAATAATTTATGAACGAGAACTTGTTTTGTATGAGTTTAGTAGTGCAGTTGTTGATTATATAAACACGCACTATATATTGTGATGGTTGGTGGTGTACTCTAATGGTGGTGCAGACTGACGGACCGACGGACGGACTTAACAACTGTATTTATATACGTAAGCACCTCCAAACCCAACACGAACACCAGGATTGGTTAAGCGTAATTAACGGTATTAATTAATGTATATGTCATTTACAATTTCCTATGTATTACATATTATTTTATGTATGTTATGGCACTATATAGAACATTATATGTATGTAATTCATTTTTATAAAGGGTGCTTACTGTAAAATGTGTATTTTTAACAATATACTTTAGGGTATATTGTAAATATCTAAATTTTTTATGAGGGTTGCCCGGCTAAGCCTTCGAACGTCAACGCAGAAACCGCTTCTCAACAACATAACGTCGTAATCTCGGAAAGGAAATTACGTTGGCAGATCTTTCTTGGGGTGAAACTAAAAGTGGCTGTTTGTTCAAGGTATATATTATATTGGCTAACCATTCTCGTATAGATTTGAGGAAATCCGTTGTTTTCCTTGTTTGATTTATGATGAGAGTGTTTAAAGTCTAAATACACAATGAACACGATATATAAAATTATTATTAACTACAACTATTTAATGAATAATAAAATTCACACGTTAGAATTTACCCATGTTATATCTCTAGGACGTATTAAAACCATAGAATATTTCTCACCATCTTTGTGGAACTACTAGGGTTGTCACTGTGTGTTGAAAGAACTTCTAAGTGTATTATAATCACTAAAAACATAAACGAAAACTGTATTAATTAAGTTGTAGAGTTTTAAGTTGCCTAGTTTTATTAAGTTGCCTAGCAAGGTTGGGTAGAAACCCGTAAATAGTAAAAAGGAGTGGGATTTCTGTAGTTTTATTGGAGCCCTCTTAAAAAAGTTGAATAAAGGATTAGATAGATAGATAGATTGTAGAGGCTACCCTGGACGGGCTACACTTCGACCATAAGGTCCATTATGATGGTTAAGGATGTGAGTGGAGTGGAAGAAATTTTTGTGTATAGACTAGGAATTGGTAGGATATGCGGCTTTAGCCGAGTATCAATCGACTGACATATGTTTCAGTCGATTGTATGATCATTTCCAAAACAATTGTCATTTAGAATAAGACGCCAAACCATAGAAACGGTCAACCCTGGTACTTAAACCAGGATAAAACTGTATATTACCTTGCGCTACTCTAACAAGATTTTGTAATTGTATAAGATGTACATTATTTATATGGGTTATGTAATGTTAGGGTTGAAATTATCATCATACCATTTAAGATTTCAATGAAAGTAGACTCTTTCGTATGCTTCTGGTGCGATACCAGAATGGTGTTACGGCATTTTGTATAGAAAATAATGTGTGGTATATTTTATTAAAATATCAAGAATTTTAACTATATACAAACTCGTACCGCCTGATTCGCCTAAAACAGACCGCTTTTACTCGCTTTTGAAAAACAAAATTTTTTTTTCAAAATCCGCAAAAAATATTACATTTGTACTACGGTTTAGAGAAACTAAGACTTTAGTTAATTGACTAAACTGTCGGCGTATGGACTAGAACGAAGTAACCGGCTATGCTTTTGAAGGTTTTCTGCAGTTTCCTTCACGAACTCCACATGAGTATCGGCATAGTTCCTATCATAGTCGGCTGCAGCCGCATATCCAACCAATTTCTAGTCTATACACATAAATTCCTCCCACTCCACTCACATATTCACATCCTTAGGCATCACAATGGACCTTATCGAAGTGAAACCCGTCCAGGGTAGTCTCTACAATCTATCTATCTATCTTAGACCTCAGTAAACTAAACTAAGCCAGTCAATTAGAAAAATATTTAAATGTCAAAATAAGCAAATGCTAGGCACCCCTGTTAGTATAATATAACCGAAAAGCAGCCACACAACTAAGTTTATAAAAAAAAAAAAAACAATTAAATTTATAAATTGTCAAAATACAAAAAGTAATAATACATCGACATCAAGATAGTGAAAAATTATATGCATTACATCAAAATGGGATCTCGTAGGTCAGAGAGTGTGTTGATCTAGAATGTCAGAGGTTGTGGGTTCAATTCTCGTCCTAGATGTGAATGATTTTTCATATCAAGCATTTGATGTCAAAAGAATGTTATCAATATTCACGTCACTGTTGCCAGTTGACGCCATATTGATGACAAATTAAGGTAATCAAGTGTACATAAAAAACGACAACAAATAACAATATATCAAATAATATGAATTTCTTTGCCGAACGCTATCGGATAATCACCGTGTAGAATTACAAGAGAGTATGCAAATTTTATTTTTAATGCTTTACTTTTGTGAGTAGTTTTATTATGGGAATAATTTATGATGGTAATTTAATTTTTGATTAATAAAATTTTCTATTTTATGGTAAATTATTTCTATTTGTATTGTTGAATCCACACACACAGTTTGAGTGAAGCCTTTTGATTGAACAAAAACAGTTACGAGTGATCAGGTAAAACTAAACTGTTGAAAGTTATAAAATATATTTTTTTGGTCTTTCCCAGGTCTAAAGACCACAAGTTTGCATCAAATTAGATGAAACTTATATGAAATTAAATCTAACAAAATATTCTTTTGACCAGCATAATATTTTATTGAGTTTAATCACACTTTGGTTTCGAAAAAAATGAGGAAAATTCCAAAAGCTACATCGACGAAGTGACGAAAAACGAATTGACGAACATTTTTTGTTGTTGTATTAAATGTTTTTGGAACAGAAATTCCACTCGACTGGGGGGGGGGAGGTATCAAATGTGATGAACTCCCCTGACCCCGGAAATGAGAGTGAAACATCATATAATCCGAGTATTTAATTTAATACTGATTTTCTGAAGTTCAACAGATTTAATTTTATTCGTAGAAGAACATGTACACATCCTTGCAATAAAATTGTTAAACTTCAGAAAATCAGTATTCAATTAAATACTCTAAATATGTAGAGGACCATTTAACACAAACACATACTTATATATCTGTATAACTATTTGTTGTGTATATACATTTCTATATATGCATCCGTACATTTTTTCTAAGAATCAAACAAATCATTTTTCTATCAAACTCTACTATCAACAACTTTTGCAGAGAATCAAATTTAGATAGGTTCAATTTTTTTGCATAGGAGGGTACATTTTTGTATTGTAACAATGTTCTTCTTCGTAGACTGTCTACGTAGACAATGATAAAGATGTTCATGTTCATGTTCATGTTTATATTTATTTGATTAATTAATAAAATCCAACCATCCGTAATTTAAATTTAAAGGAACAATACAAAGCTTCATTTAATGACCAACATATTATTTAATTTACATAAATGTACAGAGTGTGTGTGGTGCCACAAAATGATGCCACAACTTTAGATACAAGTGGGGGAAAATTCGCTTTTTTGATAATAAAAGTTCTAGAATGTATTTGGTACTTCTCAAAATATGCAAACGTTAGGAATTTGAACGGGTGTTTAAACGCCCTTAAAAATTCCAAAAATGGGTGGAAATTTCTGACTTCAAACAGTTTGAGTATGTTTAGACTTCATAATTTAGCCGAAACGATTTGAAAGAATCAATATTAGTTTAACCGGTAGGATATAAAAACTAGGAATCTCGGGAAGATTTAACGAAACGGTTTGGAAAATATGTAAATTTCCTCAATGTGGAAGTCTTGCAGATATCATCAATTTGGGATCCAAAAGATTACATTTTCAGTTTCTTTGTTTATTGGAACTGTTTTTCTTATTTGGATTATTTCTATACCCTAATCAATTTTGGTCACTCTATTCTCGAACATTCTGTATATTACAGTAAAACCTTATTACAAATTTATTTGAATTATCGAGTAGTTTAGTTTTAGTCCCAAGTTAGCATTAGTCTCAAGTTTTTAACGGATTGTTCATCAACAGGGTAACTCAAAAAGTGTTCAAGAACTAAAACTATTGACTTTGGGTTTGCGATTAGCAAAATCAATCCATTCTTTTCCCCACAAAAGTCGAACTGTTAAACTTAGGAAAGGAAAAGTTAAAATTATAAAAATAAACCACTGTGATTTGAAACTTTTTTATATCAATTCAATACTTTTGCCACAATTTCAGTTGAAACAAACCATAGTAAACATGCCTGTGAAATGTCTAGCACCTAGGCCATATTTTTTAACATCTATGCATGTCTAGTAATAAAATAAACAGTATACGCAATGGGGGCAAAGAGATCAGTTTACACACAGGATGTTTAAGCAATCAATTCAGTTGGATGTGACATTTCTCGTTTAATGTTTTTGAATAGGTTTAACTATATGTGTTAGTTTGTAGCTAACTGGGTTATATATCCCTATCTGGTATCTATTTATTTGTCTTTGGGTTTACCCAAAACTAACAAACCTCTTGCTCCAACTAGTACACTAGATCGACAGTGTAGACACACGTCCTAATAATTAATTCCAATCATTAGGATTCCGTTTGCACGTAAAACAAACCTCTATATTATGTAAACATAAATAAATTAATATAAGCAACCATATGGTACAAGGTGTTCTAAAAATTATGGCCAATAAAAAAATTGACATCTTTGAAATAGGACATTGTGAGAACAGAACTATTCATAGTTCTAACTTCTGTATATGGGAATCATCATAAGTTTCGGCAGTATTATGACATCATTTTACTTTTATATAAGCCTTTGTTTACCAGAAATGTTCTGAAAACAAATTTGTGCATTCGTTTAACCTAATTTTATTCCATGAATCATACGCTCCAAATATTTAAAATTTGAAGAGATTTAACTTACAATACAATTTGAAGGATTTTGATAAAACTTTAAAAAAATGTTATTTAAGATTCCAGAAGTGGTTTATTTAACTTTTTTTAATAAGTTGCCACTAAAACTAGTCTTTCGTCTATTTTCCAAGAATGGTACATAATTTTTGTGTAAGCCACCCTGTATATAATGTATCCACACTTAATATTTACTGTGTAAATTGTCATCTGAATACAACCATAATTATATGGCAAAGGTACTACACCTATATGTGTGATGTATAAAGGTAATATAATGTGCTTAGACTGTGATGTAAATATTGTATGCAAACAGGATGAATCAGGATAGAAGGAACAAATTAAAAGTTAAGATTATCTTCTACACTAGTAGGTCAGGACGCTGAATCAAATCGATTTTCCAAAAAAATGATTCAAAATTTTAAAACCTAAATTAATAATAATGCTGTTAGCTTTCAAACTCCGGGTAACGCCTAAATATATTGAATGCACTACCAGTGTGTGTATAGTGCGTTTGTTTCAATGCACCTTGTATATAAATATTTATATGAACGTATTAATTAAGAATTTGTTAATTGATGCAAATTGTAATTAATGAGAGAATACCAACATGTGTGTGCGGGAATAATTAAATATTTTATTAAACATAATTTTTTTTTCCCACTTTTGTAAAAGTGTTTTGTAAACGTTGATGTTTAAAAGAGAGAGAAAAAAAAGCTTCATATTTAATTTCAAAAGCGCTCTCCATCCATTCAACGATAGACTGACAGCACAGCGCAACCATACTCTCTTATATCAAACGATTTTTAATTGAATCACGTTATTGTTCTGTGAATGGAAATGGAAATAATTTACGAAAATAATATAATTAAAAAAAATATGTAAAAATTGAAAATATCCTTGTTGCTTGCGTTGCTCTCATGGACGTCGTCGGTATTCATCAAACGAGCAAACAAGGAAAGCTGAAAAAAAAAAACTGGGGTAGATTGTATCACAACTTCCTTACAGAAAGGAATTAGATAAAAAGGAATGATACCAGGATAACATATTTTATAAACAACACCACTGGAAGTTTTTTTTTATTTAAACTTGAAATGTATTAAGATTACGTAAAAAATGTGTTCTACAAAAGTTGTAGAGTACACAATTTCAACCAAAAAGTTATGAGGTGCTTTTTGATTCACAGCTAGTTTGTTTAGTAGAACGCATTAAAGTTGCGTCTAAACCATGAGTAAAATATTATCATGCATCTGAGAAATACCATGACCAGTCCAAGTGGTCGAGCGGTGGAAGGAATTTGTGAGTAGACTAGGAATCGGTAGGATATGTGGCTGCAGCTAACTCTAATTGGAACTATGCCGATATTCGTCTGGAGTTCGTGAAGGAAACTGCAGAAAATCTTCTCAAGCAGACCCGACTACTTCGTTCTTATCCACACGCCGACAGTTTAGTCAATTAACCCCCTTTTTTTTAATAATTGACAAACTGCCGATGTCGAGATTCGAACCCATAACCTCCGAGTTTCCAAGTAGGCATACTGCGCAGACATAACGCCTTAGACCGCTCGGCTACTTGGACTGGTATACTTACATCTGAAGTTACATGTGTAAAAACGGGCTTGTATCTTCCGTGTGAATCCTACAGAACTATTGATATGATTGAAAACTTTTGACAGATGTGAACGGTGTAAGAAGTAGAATGTATAATAATACATCATTTATAAAAGGTTATTGTTTTGTTTGAATTGAGGACAATGTACTTTTTTTTTTGTTCTCCTATTTGTGCTCAAGTCCTTATTTAACATTTCATCGTGTCTTATTAAATGTATTTGTGTCTCTACAGTGAAAATTCTATATGAATGTGTCCTTTTTAAGGACCCTTTTCTAAAGGGTATACTTAAAATGAACATATATACATATATATATATATATATATATATATTTTTGATAAATATTTATTTGCTATTTGTGTACTTTTCGAATGTGTGTTTAATTAAATAAATAGTACTAAATTAAATAGATGATTTTATCCTTTTTGTTTTATAAGGACAAACAAAAAATTAATGTATTTTTGGGGGATGTATTTGTAATATTTGTGATTGAAACTTACAGGAGAAAGAGATACAAATAGGAAAAAAGGTCATTGGGAAACCAGCTCCCTGTAACAGGAAAAATGTATCATTTAAAATGAAAATGCATGTAAAAATTAAATACTTTTAAGTTCTGTGGAACTTTTAATTTTACTTCTTCACATATATAGATGTATAAAAACATTGTATATAGATGTTTGAGTGTTGGCAAACCGAAAAAGTAGACAAACTAGAGCCAATTGAAGCCAGCCAAGTAGTTTTTGAGACATTTGAAAACAAAAAGTTTTTTTTTTTTAACAAACCGGTATCTCGAAAATGACGCTTGTAAACATCCAAGTTCATATGAACTTTTCCTCGTATTTTTGGGGAGATCTATAGCGAATTAAATTTTTCGGATTAAAATCTGAGCAACCTGTATAGATTTTTCACTTAAGTCTGTTATTTACAAAGATGCTCGCGACGAAAAAGGTAAACAAAGAATTACCAAAGCGTAAATTATGCACACTCCTGCTATGTCTTGAGTTTAGTTGAAATTTCTGGCATGTCCACTCCCGTTCATAAAAAATGAACCAGTTGATCTAATTGTCTATGTATTTAATCTTATACATATATTCAGTAACATATACGCTTACCAGTCCAAGTGGTCTAAGGCGTTATGTAGCGCGAATACTTGGAAACTGGGAGGTTATGGGTTCAAATTCCGACATTGGTAGTTTATCCTACCCATCTGTTATACCCTACCAATTAATTCCTAGTCTATACACCAAAATTCCTTCTACTCCACTCACTTCCTCACATTTTTAGGCATCACAATGGACCTTATGGTCGAAGTGTAGCCCCTTCAGGGCAGTCTCTATAATTTATCTATCTATCTAACATGTACGCTTAGAATGTGACTTATTGGTTCAAATATATTGAATGGGAGTGTACATCGATTCTTGTTCTTCTAAGGACCTATTATAATGAGCCTCCATCAAGTTATTCCTTCCCAAAATGCAATCTTGTTTGATTGGTTATAAAATTATTATAAAATACATTTCTCTGTTTATAGATAGGTTTTACTGTACAAGGTATGTACTTGGTAATAGCAATTATTATCATTACTAATACATATTTTTTTCTGTAGTACTACATATGTTTCATTTTTCTGAGTTGTTCTGCAAAAGAATGGGGAAAAATCAATAAACATGAACAGACGGACAGACGGACGGACAGATGATGAGTTTTCTCTGTAAAATATGAATTATTTTACAGAAAAAATTGAAAAACGTGTCATTATTTATTAGTATTTCTTTTTTTTTCATTTCATTTTTCCTTTCCTTTCTTCTTGTGCATTGTCTGAGCGCTGAGTTTTGCACGCATCAAATGTCAGAAACGTATAAATTTTCTTCTTTTTATAAAATATATGATATTGTATAAATCATTTACTTGAATGTCCTGTGTTGTCCTCAATAACGTAGCTCTTGGTTTTTGGAACGTGTATCTTGTTTCAAAAGAATTTTTCAGGAAAAATACTTTTCTCTATTCAATTTGGATGAAGATCCAAAATGATAGTGTCCTTTTGAGAGAGAGAGAGACTTTTGCATTCACACAGATTGTTAAGTCCGGTTTCCTCCTCTTCACGGCAAAATTTGCAGAAAACATTCCCTGTGAGATTTATTTTATGCAAATCTTTATTGAGTTGGGCCTCGACAGAATCCTATAGCTTCATCTGCTTAAAATAGCACCCCTTGCCCGGAGGCGCCTCGCCTTCGGGTGACAGGTTGTTCTCAAAGAGGGCACAGCGGACCTCTTGGTCTAGGTGCTAGGGACCCGTATGCGGTACCCCTCTTTCTGATTATTATTCTTATTATTAAGTATCCTCAATTGGTTTTTTCCTAATTGTAAACGGTATTTTCCATGGGTAGCTTTTTATAAGACCTGATATAGTTTTAGGTTTTTCCAATATGATAAGATCTCATACACAAAATGTTATGTTAAGTACCCGGAAAATGTTTCCATTGTTGCTACAGTATGTTAAAATTGTTCAGTTCATTTTTATTCATGAAGAAGGAGCTATGTTCCGAAACTATAGTTAAAATCAAGTGATTTTACGAAAATGTGTTAACATGCGGAAGTTGCGGAGAACTTGCTTTACAATTTTCTCTCCATATTAAAATATATGATGATATTGAACGTTGTTTCATTCTCGATAGAGATAAAGTGAAGGAAATCCACCCTGTACATATTTATATCGATAGACTAGAAGCATGTAGTGTAGTGTAGTACTGTAGTATATGCGATATATAATTGAATATACAACATATTTTCTTTTACAAGATTTCTCTGTATATTTCTTTGTGCCGTCTTGTCTGTTGTTTGATATTTGAAACACGCATATTTCATATTATGAACACCACTTTAGATACATATTTTTAAGTTTATTTTCCACTATTTCATATTTCACACACACACACACACTCCTATACATACATCCCCACTCACACAACATTAAGTATCATTTCCACTGTCTAGACATTTTGATAATAATTTCAATTTGATAGTTGTTTTTTTTTTTGTTGGTGAATACGTGCGAGAAAAATATTCAGGACTGATATTATTTGTGCTCGTAGTTTAAGCGAAGATGGTGGCAAAATATATACCCACTTTGAATTTCTGCCAATGATAGGTTCGGTAGGGCAGGCCATTAAATATTTTATTACTTTGTGGCTTTTGCTTGTCAATTGTCCATAAATTTATTACTTTAAATTACCTATTTCAGAATATCTACTATTTTAAAACTGTAATTGTCTATTTGTTTGTTCGAGTATCACGCAAAAGCTACTGAACCAATTTTGATAAAACTTTTTGCGGGTGTAAGATTGGTTTTTTATATTATCTCGCTACGATGACAGGTTCCGGAGATATAACAATAAAACAGGAGCGAAACCGCGGGTATAAGCTAGGAGACCCGAAAAAGCAATATAATAGTTCAATTCATGAATAGACAATTCAAAGATATAAATTAATACAACTTAATACCCTGCCATACTAACCGTTCATTGGCAGATGCTTGAATTTGTAGCGGTGTCGCTTCATCATTAAATTATTATTATAATTTTGTTCATCATTTTTATCTGTTGCATAACAACTATAACTTCCCTCTATCATCACGGTTGCTTTGAATGTTAACAATCTTGGTAATTTACATATTGAAATAATAACATTTCATAAATCAAATTAAAAAGATCAATTTTAATAAAGATCAATTATATCGTTTCTATATATTTATTATTTATTTAAGTAATAATTATTTAATATAACTATTATATACTTTACAAATTCAAAGTGGATATATTAACCACCATCTTCGTTAGAACTTGTGATCCATGATTGTATATTTATGAACGGTACAACTATCGTTTTCAGTAGATCAATCAAGACAGTTTTAGAGTCCAAAACATATTGTGTCTTAAGATGTAAGCAGGGCGTTTAATAAACTAATAATAGCTTTTGTTCCCAGACATGCTTTATTCTTGAAATGTGTTCCGATAGTTTTTTGTAGAAAGTTTGTTGCGCAACAATATGAAGTTTTGACACACTATTTGGTAGGACTAAAAATCTACGCTTGGCAATCAGAAAAGCAATTTCGCATATAAATTTTGAATAGAACGTAACATGTTTGATCAAATAATTTGGGGATACGCTTTGCAACTGTACAGTTTTTGTGAACATAAGAAAAATAATAGCACCTTACCGCGTACTATTGGGGATTTATAAAACTTTCATTAAGTTTGTTGTCTGGAATAATAATTGGAATATTGAAAGACTACTACACGACAAACAACGTTGTTCTATTTTAAATTAGCTATAATATAAAGGACTTTTATTCATGTCAAATTATATAAATCTGTATCAATTTAAAAGGATGAATCGAGTCTCCAACTAAAGGAATCCATCAAATGTCACAAAATTTGTTATATTTACATATATCTTAAACTTCTATTAAACCGCAAAACATCGTATAACGATACTTCTACTACTAACATACACTGAGCGGTACCGAAATTATAATAACATTTGATTAACTGTGATCAGTTTTGTCTAAAAAAATATGTTTCATACACTGTCAGAGTGGAACTTTTCGACAAGTGTCTATTTTATCCATTTGCTATAGAACTATTTAATTTTACTAATTATTTTGAACGTTTAAAATACATACAGCCAAAAGCAATGTAGGTACTATATGGGCTACAGAAGTCCTGGTCATTTTATTTATTTTGGGAATTGAATGGTTTGTTACTAGATGAAAATCCATTATACTTATTAAATCAAACAAATATTTAAAATTTTCGTAAAATCACTTGTTTTTGACTAAAGTTTCGAAACACAGTTCCTTCTTCAGAAATTAAAGCTGAAATGAACAATTTTAACATACTGGAGCAACAAAGTAAACATTTACAGGTACTTAACATAACATTTTGTGAATGAGATCTAATCATATTGGTAAAACCTATAAAAATATTTTGAATTGACAAATTATATAAATTATTTAAGACATAGGTATACAAAATATCTCATTCACAGTACCCGAAAATGTTTACTTTGTTACTACGTAGTATCTTTAAATTGTTCATTTCTTTTTCATACCTGAAGAAGGAACTGTGTTTTGAAACTATAGTCAAAATCAAGTGATTTTACGAAAATTTCCAATATTTGTTATATTTAATAATTTTAGGTTTTCGAAAAAATGCTATAAAAGTTGTTTATTATAAATATAGTAAAAAACTTTTATTCGAAGCAAATTTTTGAAACCGAATGACTAAGGCACAAATCAATTATACAATTTTGTAAAATGACTAAGGCTTCTGTGGCCCATAATACAATCACAAGTGGTAACGAAGACGTTCAACAAAACTATTTAATTTTAGTTTTTTTTATATTTTCAGTTTATTTTTAATTCTTTATATAACTTCCAATGAGCAATGGAATGGCCAATTGTCAAATATTTGAAATACCATAAAATATATTAATAATATTATTTGAATTTCATGTATTTGACAAGTACACCTTACTGTTTTATGACTGTGTGGCCATAAATTGCTCATATATTTGTCGTATAGAATTTGGAGCGATGCTATAATTCTAGTGTAATTAAATTCTAAACATCTTTCGAACCAATTTATATTTATACATAAAAGTAAATTGAAATTGATGACATCCGTTCCATTTTCATTACCGCCCAGTGTACACACATATATCAAACGTATGAATAGAAAATAGAATTCTAACAAAAAAATATATTTAGAAGAAAATTGTCAATTTGACATTTTTTATAATTTTTCTTTTATTTTTTCTTCTTCATGTCATCAGAAGACACAAAACAATATTGTTATGACCCGGTTATAGTCGCAATCATCAATATCAACTCTCTTATGTAAAAATCATTTTGTATGTTCTCTATGATTTTTATTATTATTACAAGAGAAGAAGCTCGTTGAATACTCAACGAGTTCTGAACAAATTTGAAATCTTAATATGTAAGAATAAAAAAACTGATAATTTGTATGGACCTATCTTTTAACATTCTAAACACTGGCTCAAAAATCTCATATATATAGATAGATAGATATATCTTACCAGTCCAAGTAGCCGAGCGGTCTAAGGCGTTATATCTGCGCAGTATACCTACTTGGAAACTGGGAGTATCAAACGATATATTTGCGAAAAACCTATTTTCGTTACCATTCTTTCCCCTTGATTATCTTAAGACACCCAACAAGTAATTGTATGAGAATTTTGAGCCAGTATTTAAAATATCTGACGAAAGATTTTTGCAAATTCCGAAGTTCAGCCTATTTGTTCCTAGATTTTCCTAAATAAGATTTATTTTTATGGACACAGAACATTCCAGTAAATGATTTTTAAGTCAAATAAATCAATGAAGACAAAAAATTATTATTAAAAATATATATATATATATATATTTATATTTATATTCATAAGGGAAAGAATTTGTATCCTGTCCCAATTTCTCTCTGATATTGTATCAAGGGTATTCTTTTTATTACAATACCCTAAATTAGGTAGTTAAATAGATTGTAATATACTGTGGGACAGTGCGGTGTTACCATATATATTTAACGATTTATGTGCCAATAATTTTCATAGTGATTGCCCATACAAAAGTCATTTTATTAAAAGTTTTATCGGCATAATAAAATGAATTTTCTCGATAAAATAAGGTTTTTTTATAGAATGAATTTGTTTTTTTTTTTCGTTGGGGAGTATTTTCTATGTTTATAAAGAACCGTTTGAACTGAACCCAATATGTAAATAGTTCCCAGCGACTTCACCTTAAATAAATAGTAATGCGATCATTTTTTGTTGAAAATTATTTAAAAATAGTTAATCTATTCTCCATTCACACAGTTCGGTCAGCATATATTTAGTAAGCATAAATATAGTACATCGTTGCGATGTACAGTAAATAATATTGTTGTAAAGTGCAAAGTGATTTCCCATATTATTAAATATTATATCTGGAGCACGGAAGTGCGTAAGGCCGAGTTTAAAGGGTTTTTGGCCTTCGTGTACAATTTATAATAAATTATTAAAATTAGTTAATTAAATTATTTTCAATTAACAAATTACGTTAAATATTACTTTGAGTTTTACTAAGCGCCATTATTTTCCACGGACTTGTGACTTTGATGTTTTATTTCTTTTATTCAAATTTTGTATTGAATAGGTCAATACTTATTGAATAGGAAAATCCAATATTTAATTAAACAAATATTTGAGATATTCGTAACAATTTATAATAAAGGCTCTATTAAAAGTTTAGTTACTTGTAAAATCTATCTTCAAAACTCGACGATGATTTGATTGATTTTCATCATTCTACAGGTGAGTGTGACACCCAGTACAAAAGACGATATTAAAATGATATTATATACAATTTATGTAACATTCATTTATTATTCAAATTTTCCATTGTCAGCGAAGGTGATATTTAATGAACATTGTTTGGGAACAAAATGAAAAGGAACACATAATCTATCTATATTCTACTGTAGAAGGTATACCCATCCCATCCCATGCCAACAACCAAACTGTAGATAGATACGACTACGAGACTATGTATAGACTACATAGAGCGTGTTGTTGGCTACGAATCTAAGTAGGATGTTAAAAAGCAAGAAGTACCAACCAACACGACGGAGCACAGATGGATAAAAGATGATTTTAATAATACAAATATCAGTAAAATGTTTTTATATATACAGTGTACGTTCGGTTCGGTTCTGGTTGGTTTGGTTTGGTAGTACCGTTCGTACCGAATTCATTTACATAATTTTATACCGTGTGTTAATTATATGACTGCTCTATTGTAATGTGGTAAATGTATATTTATCGTTTTTATATTTACGGTTTTAAAGATACATAATATGCTAATTTTATGTTGCTGTTTTTTTTATATATGTACAGGGTGAGTCGAACCAGGTGGATAATAGCACACACATCCACGATTCTCCCATTCTTCAACAACATCTTTGATGACAACTGTAGATACGTATAAATAAATATCATAATGCAAGAATAATAATGAATTTTTGTTGCTTAATACATGTTACCCTAGTACTCCATACCGTATATTTGTTTTCCATCGATGCCCTGGTTCTCGGATTTGATTATTTATGCGCACATTGTTTTGACTGCTTTGATGTTTTGCATGTCTGTGAATCAACCACGAGTGGCCTTCATTTTGTTTCAGTATATCGATTTCTATTGGATGTTGTTGAAGAATGGTAGAATCGTGGAAGGAAGTGGAGTTGTGTGCTATTATCCACCTGGTTCGACTCACCCTGTATATGTCGTTCATTGGAAAGCCGCCTTTTTTTGCGAACTATATAATATTAATGCCTGGTTAAATCTTTGAGTGTTTTTAGTTGTGAAAGTTTTGACACAAGTTCGATTGTTTTACTGATCAAGCGCAGTATTCTTTCTTGATGTAAGAGAGATGATTTTTATTTAAAGCATGCTTTACATGCAATGTTATATGTAACTTTATCTGTAAGTGTAGTGTTTGCATATGTATGATACCTACTTTCTTGTGATTGGTATACTTTGACCTTGTGACTAACGCGGTTGATAAAGGAAGAAATATTAAACAACAAGTGAATTATAGTTTACTACTCTTCGTAACTATCAACAAACTTAGAATTCATTAATAGATAGACAAAATTACAGTCTAAAGTTCAATAAATTAAACGATACATGCAATGTTATATGTAACTTTATCTGTAAGTGCAGTGTTTGCATATGTATGATACCTACTTTCTTGTGATTGGTATACTTTGACCTTGTGACTAACGCGGTTGATAAAGGAAGAAATATTAAACAACAAGTGAATTATAGTTTACTACTCTTCGTAACTATCAACAAATTTAGAATTCATTAATAGATAGACAAAGTTACAGTGATTGCTCTAAAGTTCAATAAATTAAACGATGTTTCGTGGTGGTAGATTCAGTTTTTTTCTACCAAAAAGACCTCTGGTTCTTGGTGCTTGTTCTTCCTATATTAAAAAAGTCTCCCAGTTTGGCCTGAATAGTCATCTATTAGGTAGTATGACATAACCGTACAGGTAATCATACTAACAATGGACAAATTTCGTTGAATTTCACAGCTCAAAACAAAATCTTTTTAAAAGATTCTTTACAATAGCAAACCTACCAGACTCTGCCAAATAAAAATGTTATATATTATTAAAATGTCTTTTTTAATCTTAAAAGCATTTATCGTATATTCACATATATAATAAACTTTCTATCTATACATATAATGTTTATTCAAAAAGTTTTTCAAACATTTTCATGTTATTTAAATAAACTGAAAACTGAATATAATGAATACTTACTTCTACTGATATGACGACAATACAACACAATACAATACATTATTATTGTTGTGCCTTTTTGAGATAATTTTCTTAAGGTTTATTTTAACATATTTTAAAATATATGAACAAATACATACACTGCCGTTCATAAAAATTGAACCACCAATAAGTCACATTCTAAGCTTGTATATATTACTAAATACACGCGTATATTACATACAATAACACTTAGAATGTTTTAACTGGTTCAATTTTTATGAACGGGAGTGTACACACATGTTTTTATTCGATGTATGGGATGTGAAAATTCAGTCTGAGTATAAAAATTAATCAATCTGGATACACACCACTAACGAGATGGTAACGTTATATATGACTTTCACTGTATTTTATAATTAATAGCGTACAGTTGATAAGCCCGTCGCAACAACGCAAAATAAATGAAGCGTATAAAAATTCAATTATTCATTATTTACCCTTATTTTTTTCGCATACACATTTAACCCTGACCTAAAATCAAACAATATTTATCTCCTTATTTTTTTTTTTTTTGGTAATATAAAAAATCAAGTTTTATTACAAAAATTTGATAAAATTGAAAAGGAATTATAATAATTATAATTGTTTTATTGAATATCCGATGATCCAAATTGTCTAAAAAGTTATATGGCCTACAGCAGGATTTTGCATGAATATTCAAAACTCACTTTCCAAAGCTCTCAGGTTTATGATATTCATCCAGATTGCCATTCAATATTAATTGAGAATTTTGCATGAATATCCATCATATTGGACATCCTAATCGGTTGGATTATAAATTTTAAAAATAAAAAACTGTCTATATCCTATCTAATCCCAGGATTGTTCCATTGATGTTTTAACGGGTTTTCATCGAATGTTTGAATATTCACGTCAAAACTAAATCATAAATCTCGACACTGATATCAAAATGTTATTTAGTTATTTGTATAAGAACGAATAAACTAACTTTTTAAGAGGGGGAAAAAAAACGTTTTAAAGGATGTTTTGTGTGCGATTGTTTAAAGACATTAAAAAGTTTTTTTTATACTTTAAATCGTTCAAGTTATTTTATTATCCTTCTTATCCTTACGGCAAGCTGTACGCAAGCAACAACATTCTTTTATTAATATTAACTTCTACTCTACAGAAATATGAAAATATTTTATGTATTTTACAGATTGCTATTTATATATTTTATATAATATTATTTAGACTTTCTTATCAGTCCCAAGTGGCTGAGTGGTCTAAGGCGTTACTATTCCTACTTGGAAACTGGGAGGTTATGGGTTCGAATCCCGACACATCGGCAGTTTATCAATTATTAAGAAAAAAAAAGGGGCGGTTAATTGACTAAACTGTCGGCGTATGGATAAGAATGAAGTAACCGGCTATACTTGAAAAGGTTTTCTGCAGTTTTCTTCACGAACTCCCGATGAATATTGGCATAGTTCCTATCATAGTCGGCTGCAGCCGCTAATCCTACCAATTCCTAGTCTCTACACATAAATTCCTTCCACTCCACTCACCTTGGATGTTTCGAAATAATTCAACAATTACAATAACGACTTTTTCATGACTGGGTTTTATTAGAAGGCGAGCCTTGTTTGGAGATAGTTCCTATCGCCATTGAACATGTTTCAAGCGAGAGTAAACAGGTAATATTTCTGTCAATTACTTTTTACAATTGGATTTAAAAAAAAAAAGTCCACCCTGTATTTCGATGTTATCGAAACTCCGCCGAGAAAACGTCACAAACATTTAAGACTTCTTATCTTCTTAACGAATATTTCTGTCTATTACATTTTACAATTATATGTTGAAAAAGTCCACCCTGTATTTCGATGTTATCGAAACTCCGTCAACAAAAAAAAAACACGTCACAAACATTTAAGAGTTATTATCTTCTTAACGAATATAATTGTACACGTTATATCTATCTTAAAGCATCCTTTTTATATCCTTGTTTTCCGTATAAGATAAAATAATAAAAATTGTTTTTAAAGAGATCAAGAGATGAAGGAAAACAACAAATTTTACAAAATAGCTTTTAAAATTTAAAACCCATATAAATAAAATAAAAGCGGTGGGTGCCACAACGTTTAAAAGGATTTTCTTTTATCCGACATGAGAACAAGGAACACAAGGAGTATTTATATCCACACACACACACACACACACACACACACACACATACCATACTGCAAACAATATGTAACTTACCACAAACAACAAGCCTTAGGAAAATATTAAAAGCTGAGCTTTAATTACACCACACTAAATAATATCTCATGTAATCATGTAGATTAAGATTATAACTTATGCTGCTGTCTCTTGTAGGTACTGTGTCTTGGTCAGTTACACGGTACCGTCTAACATCATTCGCTTCTCCCATTTCTTGGCAATAGTCAAGAGCTTGCTTATCAGGTTGCTTCCTGAAAGTTCATATATTCCGGGTGAGACGCCCCGAATATCTTGTATCTGTTGTAGCCGAGAGATTGGCAGTTAAAGATGCTGTTTCTGGATGTTTCGTTCTAGAGTTCTACTGTTTGCGGATACTGGCGTGCGGTGAAGAATCCGATAACCTTTCTAAGTTCCCCCGAGAATCCCGATTTTCTCAGTGATCACGGTGTTTAGCATTCATCCGTTCGTTCATCATCACTTGTTTGCATGCTGTCTGTGGAATTCCTAAAATAGGTTCTAGACATATGAAGGGTATTCCCACCCTTCAAATAAGGGATCCGACCCTTCTTTGGTAAGGCATCAGTTTTTTCATTTGCTTCGAAACCAGTGTCAGCTCACCGTTTTGCCAGCTCCAGTAGTTCTTTTTGACAACCCCTGACTATTCCTGAGGGAACTTGCAGATAAGGCTTTAAGAGTGTCGCGGTATCTTGGCTCTCTTTTTAACTTTAAAAAAAATGAGCACTGTTGAATCTACTACAGATTCAAATACTCGAAACAAAACAAACAAAATACTTAATTGTGTTCAACAATTTTTTTAAATTCAAACAATACTAATTTTTAACAATGATTAATTCAACAATGGTAACATTAAACCGCACTACTGTTCCTTTCGGACTGAATTTTAGAACTCACTTTTCCCTTTTTTTTTTTTAAATATAATAACTCTTTGATATTTTAAAGCTTAATCCCATATTCATTCCTTTTCAATCTCATATTTAATATTCCCTCGCACTATCCCAGCCTTCTGTAATTAGATTGTGTGCTGAGGTCCCAAAAATTATTTCACTAATTTTCATTACAACAAGAGCAGCTTGATTGTTATACATTCTGATTTAAACCTCAGAATAAACAGGAAAGAGCTAAACATTTCTATGAGAAAAGCATTAGTTCAAATAGGTCCAGAATGATGTTAAAAAAACAATGCTTTAAAGTGTCTATTTTGAAATAAATCGGAATAAATATTTTTGTTGTCCGAGTTTTATTCGAATAGAACATATTACTCACGCTTAAGACTGGCCTATAAAGTTATCAAACCATCATAGCAGGTAATTTTGATATAAGTTTAAATAGTGAGTACATGCAAACACCATGTAGTCAAACTTAATAATGAAACTGAACTTAATGTGAGCAGATTTAATCAACAAAGGGATCAGTAAATGATTTTTACTCCCGGTACACTAGCATGTGAATGGACACAACTTTAAAAGTGGTTTAATGTAATCCTTATATATAGCGTAACGATACATTGAATTTCCCTATTTGAAGATATTTTCTATAAAAGAATATTCAAGTTGTTTTTCCTTTAAATTATACCAATTTTTTATTATATGATGTTTTTCCACAACATCTAACTCTCTAACCAAAGCCCTTGTTTTTTTTTACGGCACACGCCAATGTGCCACTACAAAGTGTTTTACGTTAATTAATTTGTATCTCAACGGCTCGCTTTAAATTATAAAACGTCTTGCAGATGGAAATTGTTTATTATTTACACTTTTTAACGAACGTGTCTTTTGAAAAGGAAAAAATAGAAGAAAATGTTCATTTTAAGAATATTCCTTTGATCATTTAATCCTTTTGATGTCCTATCCTAGCTCGATATACAAAAAGGATTATTATTATATTTTTAAATAATAGAAGAATTAAATTGACCACATACGAAGGGGAATGGAAATCTTATTTATTTTTCGTATTTTCGATGCGAATTTATATTTAGTAAGAAAAAAGAAAGAAATTTAATAATATATAGAAAAATATTTTATATTGAATTAGTTTTCACGTAATCTCTTTTCGAAATTGAATTTCGGTAACGCTTTTCTTTAACTTGATCAAAACTTTCATGCAAACTGTTATTCGAAAATTTTCTATCCTGGGAAACTTCAGCGATTGTGGTTGTACTGATTTTATAAAAACTTCTGCAAATATGTTTGTCGCAATTTTAGTCCAACCGTAATTTTGGTGGACAGTTTCTTTCACAAACTCAAGATGAATATCGGCATAGTTCCTATCATAGTTGGCTACAGCCGCATATCCTACCGATTCCTAGTCTATACATCAGAATTCCTTCCACTCCACTCACATCCTCACGTTGGATATCCTTAGGCATCACAATGGATCTTATGGTCGAAGTGTAGCCCGTCCAAGGCAGCCTATAAAATCTATCTATGCAATTTTATGGGAAAAATCTGTTAAGGAAAATAGGGGCTTAGAGGAAGGTGAAAAAATTTTGAATATCTCTCGTAATATTTCTAAAATGAAAAACTTGGTCATGTGTAAACACTAATATTTACAATTTTAATGTTCTAATACTAAATTGATAAAAACTTGTTAAAAACTAAAATATTTTAGAATAGCACCACAAGTAACGTCACTCTCCTAAGAGCTAACTAAATATACGGGACGGTTTAGGGAGTCCTTTTTTTTAAAGTAGAAAACTATGAATCTAGACTCATAAAATATTAATAAATTTACATTTCAACTCGTCGTCAAAACTATAGAAATTGTAGAAACTGGAAAATAAAAGTTTTATTTTTGAATGAAAATCATATCGCATATTTTATAGAAAATAAGTTTTTTTGTTGGTTGGGTTTGTTGTCGAATAAACATACTGAAATAATTCTAAAATAAAAAGAAAATCAAATATATTCCCCCTTACGTTTTAGTAATGCGCTGTGAATCGCGATGATAGATAAGTTTTTTGGTGGTAGAAAAACAGAAAATCAGAAAAAAAAGTCATAACAAGAAATAAAATATAAAAAACCTTTATATATATATATATATATATATATATATATATATATATATATATATATATATATATATATATATATATATATATACCTTCTCTACATTATTATGTACACTTAAAATTCAACAAAGAAAACTTGATGACTTCCTCAACAAATGTATGACAATCGAAATAAAAAAATAAAAATATTTTACTCAATGTGTTTTCAATCCTTAGGTACCACTCCTCTTAAAAAGATTATTTTCATTAAGTTCGGTACTGAACCCTTAATTTTATTACGAATCACTATCGAACCCTCATATCTCAATCGGCAATAATTATTATCTGGTTGTACAACAAATTTCTTTGAGAAATCTTTATTGATAATCCTCATGAACTATATTGATAATCCGCCAGAGATCTATTTGTTTTACTGGTAAAGCAGATATTGATCTTTAACGAATTCATAGAAATTTATTAGCTATGATTTCAAAAAACGAAATTCATTCTACGTGTTTTAGATCATAGGGCTTAAGGGGGGCTGATAAACTTACACAACTTACACAACAGTCATTTTCGCCTTTGCAAATTCGTATCTAATAAGGAAGAACCTTTTTCGAATCGTTTTGTCCAATTGTGGAATACACAAGCAGTATGTTATGTATGTTATGTGCATGAAAACACACTGAATAAAAGACACCTAATAATCATGATGGCGGACTGCCTCAGCCGTAGATACTTGTCGAATACAATTCGTCAAAAATTGAACCATCTAATCGAAAATCAATTATGGTTGGTACCTACCTACGTCACTGGTTGTATCTTTTTGTTTTTATTTAGTAAACAAAATAATGATTGCGAAAAATGTCTTCAAAATGTCATACGCTGGAGTTTAGACCTCAGCAAACATTTTGATGGCTGCATCAAGGTCATGTCTTAAAGGATTTGCAGTATCATGTTTTATGGACAATTATCTAGTAGTTTTTAATTATTTTTAACTTCGAAAATGAACGTTTTAGCTGAAGCAACAGTGACGGAAGTTGTTACAAATAACATTGAGACAGTGCAAACCAGTCCAAGTGGCCGAGCGGTCTAAGGCGTTATGTCTGCGCAGTATGTCTACTTGGAAATTGGGAGGTTATGGGTTCGAATTCTGACATCGGCAGTTTGTCAATTATTAAGTAGAAAAAAGGGGCAAAATTGACTAAACTGTCGGCGTATAGACAAGAACGAAGTAACCGGCTATGCTTCAGAAGGTTTTCGAGATCAGCAACAATTGAAGAAGTAACGAAGGAGTAACAATTGTTTATGAAATTTGTTACTAATATCTTCATCATAACGTTCGACCAGCTTTCTAGTATTTTGCGCATAAATCGTGTTATCTGGCATCACTACAATCGGCTGCAATAGTTGATCCAAGAATTTGGCGACCCCTGAGCTTGGTAGCCCCGTTGATTGCTACCAGTAACACCATCGATAACTACGCCACTAGTGTTGGAAACACTTAAATTGTTAAATTTATTTTTGATATTCATTCTATGATAGGTTTCATTTTTTTATGATCCGTCGTGTTGACTAAACTATCTTTAGTTCTTCAATTCTTCAACACATAAAACAAATTACTAGATATCTTTTGTTACTTTTGTTACTGGGTACTAGCACAAAGCTCTGTACCATAAGTAACCTATTTTGTGAAGCTTCTGCTGTAATAGAAAAAAAAAATATGATGTGCTCCAACTTATCTGAAAAATAAATAAAAAGTTCTTCTATGCCGTCTTCCTTCTTGGTAATGTTTATTATGTTTTATTATCGTCGTGATTGCAAAAAGAACTATTGAAGAAAAGAAAAAACGTGAACATGGATCTACTTTTTAATTCAATATTCTTTCATCCGATTTTCACCTGTATGGAAATGTTTTCGATATCACAAAATTTCAGTTTACTCTCTTAGCAAAATTCAAATATTGGAATTATATCGATACCGACGGGTTCTAGAGATTGTGTTTTTTTTTGTCTCTTTTGAGGCTTTACACATATTATTTATTATTTGTGTATTTCTAGGCGTTACAATACTATACGAATGTCAATTTTATTTTATTTTGATATGAAAGGTTGATTCATTTACCAAAGTCATCTTCTTTGGCATTAAGAAGAAATAGATTTATAATTTTGTACAAATTCCCCTGTACATACCAAATCTTCGTTTACCGTAAATATAAATCTATGAAAATAAACGGTTAACGCCTCTTTCGCAACACGCTTTCAAATTTTATTATATTTTATTGCACACTCAGGTAAAACAAATGCAAAAATTTCTTAGAATATGCAAAGTATTTATTAGAAAATGGTAATAAAATTTGTATAGTTCTAAACCATAGGTGGGCAGGAGTTGACTCGGCCAAGCTCTGAGTGAGAGGTAGGGAAGAGAGATAGGGTTAATACAGGGTACCTACCAATTATTAATATTTTCTTTTTTTAATTAAAACATTTTCTGAAAAAAATATAATAATACCAAATCTTTTTTATGGTCACTATTATACAAAGTAAATAATACATGCAATCATTCAATACATACTCTGGAATTTTGGGCTGGTAATTTGGGTCATAAAATGTACCTTTTTAGTATATATCATATTTGTGTATGAATAAAATAAAAATATATAAAAAATATATATTAATCTTTTGAACCTTTAAGTTTACCGCTGGACCATTGTAATAAAAGAGGGAAATTTTTGCAAAGGATAATTTAAATAGAAATATAGTTTTGGAAATTCCAAATAATTTGTCTAAATATTTTACTATTCATATCCGAGAACTAATAAAGAATTATTTACCTGATTTAATTATTTTTTCTTCGTATGGAGTATGCTCAGTATAGTGTCATGGGAATTTGATGAATTAAGTTAAATTATACATAAAGTGAGAATTTGACTTCTTCGAGTTAGTCTACTTTGTATTGAAAAAGTGAAAAGTACTATTTGTAGCAGTGGAAATTATTCCATACTGTAAAAGATATTATTTAAACAATAAATATTTTATAAAACTATTTCTAAATTGATTGAATAAATTATTGAGCAATAATCGGTAGGGACAACCTGTATTGAAACATCATTCCGTCTTGCTTCAAAACATACCTTCTTTACTTACTCTCACCCAGCTTATGTAGAGCCCGTAAGGCTCAGACGAGCTGTCTGCGCCCACCTCTGCTATAAATAACGTTAAAAATATAGAGTGATTCATAACCCGAATTTTTCGGATATACCTTCAGATATTTGTATTAGAAAAATTAAATTTTCAAAATATATAATGAAAATTTAAGGGGTTTTTAATGGTTTTTAGCATTTTTTTCCATATTTATAATAATTTTTTAAATTAAATTTTCTCATATTTATTTAAATATTAATAAATTATGAACATCATTATTTAGGTAAGTTCTTACCCTAACGGTTTACACGCAATAAACAAATATTTAATGTATATATATATATATATATATATATATATATATATATATATATAATCTTAGATAAATACTATTTATATGTATAATTTACAGGATTGTATAAACAGGAGGGGGGGGGTCCAAATTGTATATTTAAAATTTTGCTAATTAAGCCAGTCATTAGAAAAAGGTTTGCATATAGGAAATGATCGGTTACTGAGATTATACTATACTGTATGGTATGGTACATATTTGGACAACAAATTTAATGTCCTAAAATACGTGCAGAGGGAAATGTTTATTAATCATAAAGAATAAAGTTTAGTGTTTCCCTGATTTGGAAATGGTATAATGTAAGCAAAAATGTGTTAAATTTAGTATTTTTCGTACATTAAATTACAAAACCGGTCGCTTGACAAAAAAATAGGTGTGCTATTATTGAGGTTTAAAAACAAGAATAGTGTAGCATTTTTTCAAGTATCTTTTCCAGGAAAAAATTTCGGGAACAAAATCTAAATTACAATACACAATATAGGACTCAATAAACTGGATCTAAGACAAAGGATTGTTAAAGAGTGATAGAAAGTGATTCGGTATTTATGGTGGTTGACATTTGATACCTGAAATTTGAAACCTAAATTCAAGGCTTGCTTGAATTTGGGTAACGAAAGAGAAGTGTGATTATTAGACATTTTTAAGATGGAAATTTGTTTCTAAAAAGTGATTTTAATAGCAAAAGAACAAATACACTTTCTAGGTTATTGTTTTTTTTTTCATTCTGAGTGCTTTATCAGTGCGTGTACGATTTATTTGGCTTTTACATACGTGTAGATGTATAAAAAGTTGCTTTCTCTTAGTATGGTAAAAGGTAGCTCAAGGAATTTCAATTTTATTATATAATTTTTCAAACTGTAATGAAAAAATTGGGACTATACTTATAATATCCTCATTATTTACATATACAGGGATAAAAATAGTAAAATAGTAAAATCAGGAACGATCCTGAATGGTTTTCTATATATATAATATAAATGTAGGATAGGTACACACTTTATCACTATATCAGTTTACGATTATACCTACACAAAACTTTATTTTATTGCGTGTAGAAATTTCGTTGTAAGGTATTTTCTACTAGAAAATACCAACATTATATGATTGTGGTTAGTTAGAATTCTAGTTAACTGTATTATTCATGTTCGAAATGATTTTCATCGTTTTGTTTCTATAGTTTCTATATAGAATAATTTTAAATTTACTACAAAACTATATATATTATATATATTTTATAACACTAAGCAAAAGTTTCAAACTATATCTCTTATTCGTGTTAAAATTGTTAAGGGAGTTCCAGCACTGTCTTGTATAATCAGGACAAAAAACCGATTTTCTTTTATATTATAGAACAAGTACATAAACACACATATACAACACATACATTTATTTATATACAAATTAATGTAATTTTGAAAGAAAACAAAATTTTAAACTATTATATTATTTCAGAAATATTTATCTTTACTGTCCTAGTTTTATTTTTTAAATTCTGTCGCGTAATACAACAGATAATAGAATAATTACTTTGTTATTAATTATCTCGCATTCTAAACGGTCAAAAATTCTGAAATTTCGAGATTTATTAGAAAACGTTATTTTTAGCCTGTGAAGAAAATGAGCAAAATCTGTCGAAAAGTGATTTCATGCTGGAACTCCCTTAATCGGATCGAACGAAACTTGTGTTAACTAATTCCATGTCGATCGTATTAATTAAGTCTTGATTAGTTTATGCATCTATTGTTTTCTCAAAACCTACTCCTGCAAAATATCTATACTTAAATGATTTATTTCCCTGATTTTGTGAGTTTTCTATTTATCAAAGAAGGATTATATCCTGAGAAGGATATAAGAATGTAATCGATCCATAAAATTAGGTGCTCTCAAAGCAAAACTGTATATTAATAGCTGATTTGAAAAGCGTTGATTGTAAAAAAAATCCTGGATTGAAAATATCCTGGTATATTCGACTTAAACCCTAGATTTAAAAGAACGATAAATAAAATACGAATTCTCTCGATTGTATTTCTTCTTGAAAAATCGCATAAAGATATACCCAAAAAAATTCCAAAAAAAAAATTTGAAAAGTTTTAGAGCATATAAAATTTCTTGCATTAAACTTTTCAAAAACTGTTTTATTTAGGGCTTTTATGAAGCGGGGATATAAAATGTATCTTGAGGTTATACGAAGTCACCTATGATGGTACCTTGATTTGATATTCATTATAAATCCTTCCGAATGTGAAAATTCGATTATAACGTGATGAGCTTTTCTATATAAATGCATTTTAAAATAATTCATATTTCAAATATATATATATATATATATATATATATATATATATATATATATATAACATTATTATCTGGGATGAATCGGGAATTAAATACGAATAAATCTGTTTAATTGTAAAATTTATTATTAAATTACATACAAATATATTAACATATATTATTACAGTAGACGTACATTAGTATTATATACAGGATGTTTGGGAATTGCACGTAATCTCTAGCAATTATTATAAGAAATGGTTTGTGCTTAAAAGCTCTGTTTTCTTATATTTAATCTCCTGGACATTTTTCTGGATACTTTAGAGGTAGTTTTTATAGCCGTATTTTCGAATTGTATAAGAACTCTTCATAATCATTCCGGTATGGGATTTCTCCAATTTGTAACGGTTGATCATATTAAGCATAGAAAAAATAATTGTCGATATTGGTGTTCATCAAATGACCTAATTAGAGATATTACGACCTGAAATTTTGTGTGTGCGTTCTACAGCTAAAAAAGTGTCTTCAAGTTCGTGAATGGGAAAAATCGGACCTTGAAAAATGGGTATTCATCTTTGAAACCGTAAGAGATTTAAAGAATGCTCCTTTTTTAAAAATAAATAACTTTTGTTTGAATCTTTTTTTCATAAACTCAGTATATTACCGTGTATTTAAGCTAATAACTCACTTAGTTGTTATTTTCACTTGTTTTGAAATCGATTAAAAAGGCATTATTAAGAAGATTCTTGTTGAAGGCCGGTGAAAAATATGATAATTATAAGACTCTACAATTGAAGAACGAGCTTTAGGTTTAAATTGGCATTTGATTTAATGTATGATGTGATTTCTAAGATTCATTCTATTTTACAAGAATCTTAGTTCCACAGTCCAAACACCTTCCAAAAAATCTTTTTCTTCTAAATTATCGATATTTTTTTGGTAATTTTAAAAAGGTAATTGTATTAAAATGGCGGTGTCAACTATTAATTAGGGCTCTAATTCCGAAAAAAATTCCGAAATCTTATATGATTAGTGCAGGGTCGTGTTTAAATGAAATAAATCATTTGTAAAATCTGTTTCGAAAGTATAGCTCGCGTTATACGAAGATAATCTATATTTATGAATGTAATGTGATATTAAATACACTCTTCTTGGTTTTGTATATATATATATATATATATATATATATATATATATATATATATATATATATATATATATATATATATATATATATATATATATATATATAATTTAATAACTAACCATGGTTAAAATAACCAGAATTAAATACTCGACTACATCGAATAGGTAGTACTCTTGCAGCTTGTTAAATAATTACCAACTACAATATTATATATATATATATATATATATATATATATATATATATATATATATATATTATATACGAGTATTACTATATTATATATAATATGAACACAAAACGCATTTATTCGATTTAAATAACAAAATTTATGGCTATCAGCTATTAACAATAATGTTTTAGTGGTACTTTAACAGAGCATAGTGCAAGCATAGCCGAGCGTACATAGCATAGAGAGCATTAATATACTTAGTAGTCTATCAGTAGTGATTGTGAATATAAACATTTATAATGTACTGTCAGTATTGATTGGGTGATTCATTTTAGTTGATAACAATCATCTAGAAATAGGTGTAGTACTGGCATTATATCTGTTAGTGAGAGGATCAGGGTATCTAGGGACTGCCACAATTAGAATATGAAAGCCCTGCACCTGAGAAACACAATAAATATATAGGGGAGAGGTTAATTTCCGGTTTTCATACTTTTCTATCTTCCTATCAAAAATCCACTTTTTAAGACAACTGGAAATGTTCTAGAATATTGATGATGAGTGCGTCAGTCAGTCAGTGTTCAAATTGTCGATATTTTGGAAATTATTAAAGCTATATTGTTGAGACTTAGTACGATGTAACTTCAGCACGCTACGTTTTAAATTTGAGCGTCATAGCTTTCTTGGTTCCTGAGATAGAGAAGCCTCATTTAATCTTTCCTGTAAACAGGAAGTTAGTACTTAAACTTTATCTAACGCACTACCGTGCTATGTTACTTGGATCAGGGGTGTTTCAAATAAAAGAAATCATCTTGGAAGTAATAATAATTGTAAGCATGGAATATAAATTATATAATATAAATATTTTTGTATTATACAATCTCACCAATATAGACATAATAATATATAAAATAATATCATTAATCTATATAATATAAATAATATATAATATAATATAATAATATTATTATTTTGCATGTTATATTAATGATCTGTCTGTAAAAATTTATAATAATGAACAATATGAACAACAACAAAACACAAACATAAACAACAACAACAACAACAATTGTATTTATAATCTGGTCGTATAGCTAGCTATTTATAATCTGATATTATATATATATATATATTGTGTTAATTATTAACTAAATATATTATACATACATTATACATATTATATTATTATTTAATCACAACATATTATATATTTTAAATAGTCGGATATTATACGTTCAATCATTACGGATATTATCAGGCCAATCCAGGGCCAATCAGATTGATGGAACACTGCTGAATTGTGTGTAGATTCAACATTCTTGCAATGATTTAGCTCACACTGATAGAGAGAATTTCTTTCCTCAAGAATATATATTTTCTTCAAAATATTTACTTCCATATAGAAACCCTTGTTTTCATTTGGTCTCTCTTAGACCAAATACTCTTGTGATTCTTTAGTCAAAAAAATGAAATTATATTGTAAAAAAAGTCTTGATAGTTTGTACATACACACACAACAGTCTTAAGTATTTATATAAAAAAACTAATCTTTGTCTCTCCATTTTTCAGGTGGTTTTCAAGGTGATATCGCTTTGCCAAACATCAATTACGAACGTGAATATTTACAATTGAAAAAAGAAGTCAGTGAAGGTTTACAAGTCGAAGAAGAAGGTTTAACAGATTATTTACGTATTAAATTAAAACAAGCTGCACATCCGGAAGATTATTCTGTCACAACAAAAAAACCAAAATCACATTACAATGATCCAGAATCGGATCTTTTACAACATCAGAATTATTTCGAACAGAAATTGTCACAACAAAATGGCGGTTCAATTAAAAAGAATATTGATTTAAATAAAATGTCACATCATTTACACACAGCCCAACAGAATGGCGGTTTAAACAAATTCCATAAGCTGCATGTAACGACTGCTGTACCGAATCATATCGATGTGATACCAACGAAAATTAACGAATCAGATTTACAAGATGAGGCAAATCGTACTGTTCGCACATCCTTGGAAGAAGGCTCTGAGATTTTAAAAGATACAGAGACGAAAAAGTTGTCAAAAAATGATTCGTTAAACTATAAAGCTAGCGATGAATTGAGTTGGGAAGTCAATAGTACGCAATCGATATCCACAGTGATGCCAACATTATCGATATCTGCATCTGCATCTTCGTCAGCGGAAAATACGAGTAGTGGGACTGGAAAACGTGAGAAAAAACGTCATAAACGTCGGCGCAGACGATTTCGTAAACGAAAGTAAGTATTTTATATGCAAGATTTAGTAGGAAGCGTTGTTTAGATCGAGTAACTCTAGCCAGGCAAGTAAGTCTCTAGATATAGCAACACTAGAATCCATGATCCCTTTCTACTCGACCGGGTATGGTTCCTCGCCTCTTTAATCTGGTGGGATTTGCGATCCTCGCCCTATATTACATGGGGAATTTATCTGGCCTTTTTTGCTGAAATTTTTCCGCATTTTATTGCCGCTTTCTTTATTGTTTTCTAGGAGCTCTATCTATAGACTATCCGAAGGCTTTGACTTACCGACTCTTGTCATTTTTGGTACATAGATTAATCTAACTTATGTGCATACATTCATACGGCTAAGGCTACTTTACGGAAAATCTGCCCTTTGACGAAATAATCGTCTACCGTAGATTTGCTAACTATCTGTGCCACAGAGTTTTGGAACTGAGACTAATATGATGCGAATACTATTACAGATAACTTTCTAAGAGTTCCTAGACCATTTGATTGGAAAAACACATTTAGCTATTCAGTTTCTCGTAGATATTTTCCACTGAAGAGTAAGACAAGATTCTCTGTCTCTTGGAAAAAGGTAGTCTTGTGGCGGATAGATTGCGACGACCTTCTTCAGACATACTTTGAATCGTCCATGTAGAATATAAACGCATTTTAAATCAAAAAATGCGTATTAAGTAAATTTTGTGCCAGCAAAAACTTTCTAAATAATCAAAGGTTCTACCAAAAATGTTGCTTGTCTAAAACAAGAATATCGGAAAATATTGGCAACAAAAACATCATGTAATCTGGAACGCATACAGGATATTTCCCCCCACGTATATAATATGTTGCTGCACTTGTCAGGGAAATATCGTATTTTATATAACATAATATATTAAACTATAGAATTGCCCCAAAAACATAATATATTTTCATATAGTATACTAAGTGGCTATTATGTTTCCTTCAATGGACTTGGAATAAAATAATAGTATCGTACAGTGAAACCTCTCTATAACTGACTTTGTTTTTTGGTTTCTATAATACTCAGAGATAAATTTTGTTTGTTGCTAATGTCTCCTTTTCTCAACTAATACAAAAACTATAGCGAAATCTTACCTACTTCCGACATAGTATAGATAGATAGATAGATAGATTGTAGAGGCTGCCCTGGACGTGCCACACTTCGACCATAAGGTCCATTGTGATGCCCATAGCATCGTCTCATAGTTTTGAAGAAAGAGAAAAACAGATGGATAGAGATAGCTATTTTTGTGAATAATAGTATATTTCCTAGTATAAGAAATCTTCTCCAGTTTCACAGTAGCCCCGAAAGTGATATACCTCATTTGGTGTCCTTCGTGGACATGACCCTGTTATGTGCAAGGGTGTGACAACATTGAATGGCTTTCTAGCCCGTGGAGGAATATATTTTTCTTGATTGCCTAGTCAGAATCCAAGTCACAAAGTTGATGTTCTCTTTCTTTGCTATAATTAATTTGGTTTTCCAGTAGTCAGCCATTTTTTCCCCCCCCCCAATTTTGATAGCAGTAAGGTTGATAATCATTACTCTTCATGGATTCGAATATCAAGTAAGACATTTTACATTTCACGGTTCCGAAACATTGAACTGTTTTATTCTCTCGTCAGAGTTATGTTGCTCTCTGGTTCATCAGAATTAGAAAACTGGAAAATTGAGTAAACAGAGAATTATAGAAGATTTCCAAACCAGCCTCTAGAGAAACATTGCCGTTCTCACCCGTCTGGTCTCAGTCTCGCTCTCCACTACCATCTAAGTTCAATAGATGTTTCCATGAATAGAGAGAGCTTTAGAGACCTTTCACTGTTGATGAGGACACTCAATGTCGTCGGGTACAACACAGAAATAAAACTAATATATTTATTTCAGATTAAACAGTAGCAGCAATACATTCAATGAAATGAAATCAGAAGATGGCGTTGAAGAGGATAGTAGTCAAACGAATATCACAACACTATCATCGACAACAACATCTTCAATGGCTATTGTAGCCGTGGTAAATAACAGTAGTAACCGTCACATGGATTCATTGGCAAATAGCCAATCAACATCATCTTTACAGCAAACATCACCGATTCAACGACAACAACAACAACAACAACAACATCGTATCACTAGGTCAATCTTAACCAAGTATCTTTATTCGACTAGAAATATTAATAACAATAAGGAGAGGAGCAGCTATGAAGCCGATGATGTTGTGACGGATGACAATCACGATGACAGTCGTGGACAAATTGTTCATCATCAACTTCACCATTATCGTCAGCAGCATGATGAAATAGCTAACATTGAAATACCAGTACATGAGTTTGAAGAACGGTTTGAGGGGCCACCATCGCCTGTTAAAGCTCGGCTACCATCCTCTAACACTAACAAACAACAACATGAACTATTACATGACGACAATAATTATGAATTAAATTTTATAAAAGGTGTGTATAAGTTTGTGAAATTAGGTTTCTAGGTAGAAGGTTGCTTTTGTATTTATAAGGTGGGCCCAATTAAATCAAACAGTATAATTATCAAATAGTCGAGTGGCCGCGGTACGGTCAAATACGCTCTGTTTGGAGCTGTGGAACTGGGGGTTGTGAATTCGATTCCCAATAGTGACAGTTTGTCAATTAGAACTAATAGCTAGCCTTGATATTCAGGTATTAGATTTTTATTTTTTGAAAATTGTTTAATTTTATTAAATCAGAATTTGGAATTGGACCAATTGAAACAGATAATGAATTTAGACAATGGCGCCCAATTCCAAATTCTGATAAAATCTAATACCTGAATATCAAGGTTAGCTTCGATACCCTCACTCTAGTGACAAAAACAACGCCGCACAGTAACAAAAGGATACTGACAATAAATAGGTGGGGTTCTTCACACGTCTAATCTGTTAGTTAACTCAAATAATCCTTAGGTCAGATCATACTCTTCTGTCAAATCGTATAAAAGACAGAACTTTTTTAATGCCATTGTGAGACACGCACCAAATTAGTAACAAGTAACATATCTCTAAATCCATATCCCAGAGATAGTCACGATTAGCTAATTCATACTGATGATGACTACATTGTAGTCGAAATACTTATTTATCAAAGTACAAACAAATGTTCTAGAAATTGGGGGGCAAAAATTTGTGATATGTAATTTCGTTTCCTATTACTTACAGCAAAGTTTCGCTTGTTATTTTGCTTTCATCTTTGTAGCCATCTGTTTGATTTGTTTCTTTTTTTGGAGGACCACCCTCTAGAAAATTTAATATTTTAATATGTAGGACATATTTGAATAATATATATATAGCAGAGGTGGGCGCAGACAGCTCGTCTGAGCCTTACGGGCTCTCCATAAGCTGGATGAGAGTAAGTAAAGAAGGTATGTTTTGAAGCAAGACGGAACGATGTTTCAATACAGGTTGTCCCTACCGATTATTGCCCAATAATTTATTACTTTTATTTTTTTTGAAAAACAAATTATGCGAAAAATAATTTCCACTACTACAAATAGTACTTTTCACTTTTTCAATTCAAAGTAGACTAACTCGAAGAACTCAAATTCCCACTTTATGTAAAATTTAACTTAATTCATCAAATTCCCATGACACTATACTGAGCATACTCCATACGAAGAAAAAATAATTAAATCAGGTAAATAATTCTTTATTAGTTCTCGGATATGAATAGTAAAATATTTAGGCCAATTATTTGGAATTTCCAAAACTAGAATATTTAAATTATCCTTTGCAAAAATTTCCCTCTTTTATTACAATGGTCCAGCGGTAAACTTAAAGGTTCAAAAGATTTATATATATATTTTTTATATATTTTTATTTTATTCATACACAAATATGATATATACTAAAAAGGTACATTTTATGACCCAAATTACCAGCCCAAAATTCCAGAGTATGTATTGAATGATTGTATGTATTATTTACTTTGTATAATAGTGACCATAAAAAAGATTTGGTATTATTATATTTTTTCAGAATTAATTAAAAAAAGAAAATATTAATAATTGGTAGGTTACCCTGTATTAACTCTATCTCTCTTCCCTACCTCTCACTCAGAGCTTGGCCGAGTCAACTCTTGCCCACCTCTGATATATAGGAATGGAATTTTACAATCTTTATAGAAGAACAAAATTTATAACTTAAAACTATTTGTGACGTTTAAATATTTATGCAGAGGCCTAAATTAGTTTAAATAATTTAGTTTAGTTCTCCTGTCTCCCTGCTGCTTCCCCCCCCTCCCCCCTACCATTTACTAAAAATAGTTTAATAATTTAATATATATATATATGTATTGACATCCCGAGAATGAAATATGTATCTTTTTGGAGATAGTAGACCGGAAGACATATTGTTTTAAAACAATTTTCATTTTCGAATATTATTTTCTAGGTTAACATGTTTTTATCATGCGGATAAAAATATTTTACCAGAAAAACAATTATCAAACTTTTTTCTAGTTCCGCTTTTCTGTTTTGATATATATGAAAAAGTTTGTTCTACGAAAATAGTTTATAATTTAATTTACCTCTTCCATTAGTCGTCGAGTCGAATTATGACTAAAATGAAATTAGCCCCAATATTATGTGGGTGATTCTAAATAGTTCAATCAGTTATGAAGATGAGATTCCTCTAAAAATCTAAGACAATAGTTACTTTGGATCTTATGAAATCGATCAATCGCAGAGTCTACGGATTTTGAATGGAATAAAATAATATTAAAGATTCGTCTTGGTTCAAAACTTGGACAAATCTTATTATTTGTCTTAAAACGTGTGGAACGTGTGGGAAGGCCGAGACAATAGAGGGAAATGACACACAAGACCAGGCCGGGTAAGAAATTGCGCAAAAACACCCTTCGTAAAAGTAGTTTTAGCGCTTCCATCGCGAACATTCCAAGAAGGAGGAATTTACCTCCAGAGTAATGCTTTAGAGGCGTTAGGATAATAAGGAATCTTCTTAGCTCAACTTGAAACGAACAAGATTAAGAAGGTCTGAGTCTGGATATTAAGGACGGTTGCAGGTACTGTGAAGTGATCTTGTAAACTTCTGTAAGAGAATCTGAAGTTTAGGAAAATGGTACCATCTCGCGGATGGATTACTTTAGACTGAGATCACTGAAAACGCACCACTCGGGAAAACCGCAATAACTTGTTTAGACTGCGAAATCTTCGTGTCTCTAAGAATCCCATAGTCTGTGGTGATTCATTCGAAACTTTTCATTACCTCTAACTATTGATGTCTCAAATTTTCCTAAAAAAATTTGGAGGAAAACATGAACTAGAAAAATTGATGTTGAGTTCTACTAACTGTAAAATTTTGAACACAATTTTTGCTCCAACATCCTGTATAGAGGTTCGTTTTGCGTTAAATTTTGATATTTGGACATCGGTCTTTTGATATTCGCTGCCAATTTCTGGCATAATTTGTTTTTCATTCTAAATGATGCTGCCAACTAATGCAAAATTTTTTTTTCTCCAATCAACAGATTTATTCCCAACAGTGGACAATACAAACATTCTGGGTGGTGACAATCAACGACACGTGCGTGTGACGCGTGCAGCTACGGCGCGAAAAGAACGGATATGGGATTTTGGTGTTATACCGTATGAGATCGATACAAATTTTAGTGGCGCCCATAAGGCGTTATTTAAACAGGCAATGCGTCATTGGGAGAATTCTACATGTGTAAAATTTGTTGAACGTGTGCCAGACGAACATCCAAATTATATAATATTTACAGAACGACCTTGTGGGTATGTAGTCGTATTTCATTTTATTATTATTAACAGATTTGTTTTTACTTCTAGTCTAGTCGAGAAATTCGACAGATAATTTTGTCTGTCATAAAACAGATGAATTCATTCATTTATGACTTTCATATATACAGAGCGTTTCGTAAAAGGTTTGAGGTTATTGAATACCTCATACAAAATTTGGGGTGACAAAGATATTTTCATCTCGAATTCCATTTGGTTTAGTTGTCAGTGTTGGTTTCTTTAAAATTTCTATATATAAATATATATTTATATATAGACCGTTTTCAAAAGCATTTCTAATAGAGAATCAATGTTAAAGAAGTAAATAAAATATTTACTATAAAACCATACATACACATACACATACACACTGAACTGAATGTCTGGACTGGAATATTAGGTGACCATATTATAGGACCATACTTCATTCACGGGTCTTTGCATACAATTTTTGTAAGGCTGTTCCTAGAACAAACTTTCCTGGAACGTCTTGTGAGTGGTTTTGGAACCTTCAAGTGGCCAGCCAGATCGCCTGATCTATCTCCTAACGACTGTTTTTTGTGGGGTTTTCTCAATACACAGATGTGGAATAGGCCTTTTTTTTGTCGGAATTCTATTTTTTCATCTTTTTGGGGTTTTATCTTTCTTTTAATTTGTGTGGATTGATGTTAAATGTTATACCGTTCATAGAATTCTATCATTTATTATCAAACATTCCACATACAAATAATAAGGGATATTCATAAAAGAATTTTCAATTGTTCGAAGTAATGATAAACTTAAGAAGACAACAATGTTAACCCACTCTTATTATATGTTAATGCAGTACTGACTACAAAACAGTAATCACACAGGCCAGCTAGTATACACAACACACGCACACTACACACTACAGAAGAGTACCCCCACTATTTTTATTTCTTTATGAAGCATTGTGTAGTTATTATAGTAAATAATATTGAACATTGATTCTCTATTCACAAGGCTTTCCAACACATACTATATATATGTTACGGTAAAAGTAGATATTGCCGCAAATGTACACATTTTCCGGTAAATGTGCACATTTGCCTCCTCGTTTAGGTAATGTGCATTCAACTAACATTTACAATTTCAAAGAAGGGAAATGTACATTGAATTCACAATGACCATGTCGTTTTGGTAAATGTGAGCATACAAAATACGAAATCGCAAAATACGAAATAGAGATATCGATATGGATTGAGTTGGGTTGGGTCTGGTTGGGTTGGGTCTGGTTGGGTTGGGTCTGGTTGGGTTTGGTCAAGTTGGGTAGGGTCGAGTTGGGTTGGGTCTGGTTGGGCCGAGTTGGGTTGGGTCGAGTTGGGTTGGGTCTGGTTGGGTTGGGTCTGGTTGGGTTGGGTCTGGTTGGGTTTGGTCAAGTTGGGTAGGGTCGAGTTGGGTTGGGTCTGGTTGGGCCGAGTTGGGTTGGGTCGAGTTGGGTTGGGTCTGGTTGGGTTGCGTCGAGTTGGGTTTGGTCAAGTTGGGTAGGGTCGAGTTGGGTTGGGTCTGGTTGGGCCGAGTTGGGTTGGGTCTGGTTGGGTTGGGTATATATTTTATCATCTAATTTCATCATGTTTTAGCTCTCTCTGTTGGAATTTTGTATATTTTTATCGTAATCGTGCCAAAAATTTCCAACTTTTCTTAAAACATGAAGGTAAAAGTATACATTTACCAAAACGTGAAGGCTAGAGTACACATTTGGCGGGAAATGTACGTACATATACATTATATTCAGTTCACATATACCTAACTTTTTGGGAAATGTACATATTTTACGGTAAAAGTGTACATTTCCCAAGAGTGTACATTTACCGTAACATAAATATATATGATAGATTTTAATTATACCAATGTAGAATTTCAAATAATTATTATTTTCATATTGAGAATATTATATATATATATATATCGTTTGATTGCCAAACACACAATTGAGTATTGTGCGTAAATCAAAGATTGAAGAATAATACGTATTTAAATCGAGGAGAAGAGTCCTTGCTGGCTGGCTGGCTTGCTAGGAGTTGATAATAATTATAATCTTGATAAACCCAATTAAATTTGACATAGATTCCTATAGATTTTAATTTAGTAAACACATTTTAAAAGATAGTAATTAATAATTAATGTCAAATTGTGAAATGTTGAAAGTTTAAAGTGAAATCAAATTTATAATAATTTTATCTATATACAATGGGTCTATTATACGTCATTATCCTTTTATCTGTACAAGGATACCTACATCATCACAGATAATACATAGAAAGTCGATACATAGAATGGATCATGGAGAAACTTTAATAATATAATTATAATTAAATGTGAAATAATAGAATGCAACCTTCAAGAGGAGAGCTTCTATTGTAAATGGAATTGACGTACATTCAATAATTCAATTATTAAATATATTTTTGTGTGTGTCTTACTGTCGGAAATACCATTCACTGTCAATTTTAATTTTTAAAAAAATGTACGAACAATTTATGAATTAAATGTCATTTATAACTTCCACAGATTCGTGTGGAAATTATTATTTAGACGAAGAGGTGGGAAACAAATTGTTACTAGATGACATATTAGCGAATTTCCTAAAAGGAAATAGAGCTATTGGTCCCGTACCGAAGTCAAAATTTCGCAAAAATTTCTTCAAATGTCCATCGATCCTACCTTGTAGATGTCAAAAATCACCATCTGTAAAATTTATATATATATATATCTATGGACATATATATATATATATATCTATGGACATATATATATATATATATATATATATATATATATATATATATATACATATATATATATATATATATATGTGTGTCTGTAATCACTCTAGCGGTCACAGTTTTCATTTTATCGGAATGAAATTTGGTATTCGAGGCGCTTTTGTTATTCAAAAGGTCAAGTTCGTTAATGGGTAAAATCGAACAAGGGGAAAGGGGGGTTTAAAGGGAGGGGGAAACACAAAATTTGTCATATCTCCCTTACTATTCGAAAAATCGAAAAAATTATAAGAAATAAAGTTGTAGGTATTAAGTTTTACTGTAATTTTGTTTCTTATCATTTTTTCTGTTACCCTAATATTTACAGAAATATTGACGGTTTAAGATTGAAAATTAAATTCCTCACTATCTCTGTACACATTAGAGTTTGAGGAAAAATGATAAGGTGATGAATTGTAGCAAACATGATTTTCTCCAACTTTATACCTTACGTATTTTTTGATTTTTCTAATATTAAGAGAGATATTTTATATTTTGTGTTTTCTTCTTCTTTAGGCCCCCATTTCCCCTTGACGTATGTTATTTATTAATACAATTGGCTTTGCAAATCATATTCAACATTTTGATCAGACTAAAATTGCGACCGCTAGAAAGTGATTTATGTATTTTAAGGAAATTCGCTAAGTTGAAGCAGCTCCTGCGTAACGAATTTTTTTTCTTGACGACGAAATTAATTCCAAATGTACCAAAGTATCTGGGAAAATCTGCGAAAATATACCTAAGTTCATAAAATACTGTCATTTATTGTCCAAAATAAATTTAGTATTTCTTTCCGTTTCGGCAATTTTTGGCAGCTACTACAGTAGCGTTGTAGCGATGCTTTGTAAAATTTCTCAATACATCAAATTATTGAAATATTTTATTTTTTTACTTCCATCATAAATATGTACTTTCTTGGTTGTACACGTTCACAAGTCGGCATCTGTTCGAACATTCTAGAGCAAATATTTGGATGTGAGTTACACCCAAGGTTCGAAATTCGCTACTATCATATCATCATAGCTAACAACTAGTTCAAAACTTATCTATCAAATATATGAATTATTTTGTTCACGTATAAATAAACCAACTTTCTTAAAGACTGGGATTTTGGGTAGGGGTCACATCATTTTGACGCCATTTACTGGTTCAGAAAGTAGTTAAAACCTTACATAATTTGGTAGTAAGATTAAGTTTTCGTTTCCATAGAAACAATTTTTAAATAGATTTAAAAAAATAATATGAAGTTATTTTTGAAATCCAAAACACAAATTTTTGGATTTTTGAAATATTTACTGGTGAAATTTATTTCCAAAAGTTATGTATTCATTAAGAATCTGTTGCTTTGCTTAAAAATACTCGACTATATAAATCATTCAGCCCTTATTTCAAAATATTTTGTGCTTTGACGAATGTACCAGCGTAAATGTTTGCGAATTGACTAATAAATTCGAACATTAAGCGAAATTCGAATTTTGAAAGTAACATATTACACATATGATGATTGAGTTATGTGAAACGTTTTAGTTGAAACAGTTTCATATTCATTTCAACCAATAGAAATCTCTATATATTTTTTCATTTAATCAAATATTTTGTAAAAATTTTATTTGATTAATAGTTTTTTTATTATTTTAATTAACTAATTGGAGAAAAAAACTTGAATGTAAAATAAATATATCAAGAGTATCAATAGCTCTATGGTAAATAAGAGCTATTCAAAAATTGATATTGTTAAATTCGATTCGTCTTGTTTAACCTTCTCCTATCTAGAGCACGGTAGTGCGTAAGGCCGATTTAGATCTATTTTTGATAATCATTTGGAATGGAAAGCTTTGGATTAAAAGTAAATAATTTCTGAGGCAAATTTTCCTACTATTTCTACGTAATTATTTTAAAAGTTGATCAAACTATCGAAAATCCATTTAAAATAATCCCCATTCCATCAAAAATGATCTTTATTATTTCATTCATTAAAATTTGCAATATATTTCGATATAAATAAATCATACATTAGCATTTTATTATCTCGTATATTCTAACCTTTATAAATTTAATGGACCGACCTAAATTGTTAAAATTGACGAACCAATATTGTAAAACATAGAACGATGGTTAAATAAAGAGCACTAAAGGTATGGACGGGCAAGAAGGGTACATAAATCATGAAGTGTATCTCCCTCCCCAAGTTTTAAGTCGCACGACGACTGTTTAGAAGACTTGGGCAGCTATTTTGACACTCAGCAATTAGTAATGAGAATCTGACTTTGTTAATTCATGCAGATGAATCTCCAATCATAAACTATTTCAAATTGCTGGTTCGAGAAACATTCAATAATCGTTAATTTTGTGGCGAGGTCAATCAACTATCATCAAAACTTATACGCCATATTCAGAAGATCCATAAACTTCAAATGTGTTAGAAATGTAGGTTTTAGAACACAAGCTTTAAGGAAAATTCTGGAAACCTGAAATTATTGGTTATTTTTACAATAGTATATTTTTCATGGGTTATGTTTATGCTAAATTTTGATATACCCTGTAATCCAATATATTTTTGATGTAATATAAAATGACATTGATTTGTGTTAAAATAAAATTCGATGATAATAAATCTAATGAAATTATTTTAAGTGTCAATTTTGTTTAACAATAGTTAAAAGCTTTATAAATAAAGTTTTGAAGCTCTAACTTTAATGTATTTTACATTAGAACACCTTGTATATTAAATGATAATCATTAATTAATTAATTAATGTACCATCCACTAATATTGTGGTCAACTTTATTAGTTGACAAGACCATGGATTAATTAATTAAAAAGACTTTTCAAACTTTAAACAGTTCTATTTAATCTGTGATGTATGTAGAGCTTAAATATTATAATCTGGGACTTTTATCACACTCAAATAAAATCTTAGTACACATTAGATTATTTGTTTAGATTAAATTTCATACCTGGCTTTACACAGTCCACTTTGACCCTAATATTTTTAGTCAAGTCGTTTACTATGCGCCCCATCAATAAAGATTAACCAGAAAACAGATAATTTTCTCAAGTCAAAACTATAAATGTCAAGATACTTATTCTCTTATATCAAATATATATTGTCTTCCCTATATATGAGGGTCAGAAATTCTTGGTTTAAACAAATTTTTCTTACTGCAAGGAATTACTTCAATCCAACTTTCCAATTTGTGGAAACCCATTAAACTCGTTGATTTTTAAACGGATTTCATATATTAACGTTTGCATATATAATTTAAAACTATCTTCTCATTTATCAAAGATGCTGTTCATTTGTTGGCAAACGTGGGAATGGTGCACAAGCCATCAGTATTGGTAAAAATTGTGATAAATTTGGTATTGTTGTACATGAATTGGGTCATGTGGTTGGCTTTTGGCATGAACACACCCGACCTGATCGCGATAACCATGTACAAATCTTTCGAGAGCATATTATGAATGGTAAGTTTATATATTTGTATTAATTATACGAAAAAAAAAACACTGAAATTTCTACACCCATTATCTAGAAAATTCAATTTAAATTTACTGATTAATTAATTTTTCCCCTCCATAAACAAGGAAAATTCAATTAAGAAAAAATTGTAAAATACATTTTTTTTTTATAGATAATTCTCTTGTTTAAGGTAATTCCAGCATTGTCTTGTATAATCAGGACAAAAAACCCCGGTAAAACGCGATTATTTAAAAAAAAAATGTATTTAATAAATATTTATCTTTACTCTCCTAGTATTCTGTAGAGTATATTTTTTTTTCAATATAACAGATAATAATTGAGCGGACATAAAGTTTTCCATGCTTCTAATGAGAGACAATGATTACTTTGTTATTAATTATCTCGCGTTCTAAACGGTCAAAAATTCTGAAATTTCGGGATTTATTAGACAACGTTATTTTTAAACCTGTGAAAAAAAAAATGAACAAAATATGTTGAAAAGTGATTGAATGGTGAAACTACCTTAATATAAATATATAGAATATTATTATAATATTATACAAAGTTCAATAAAACATATAATGTTTGGATTTGATATAAATATAACATGCTATTAATTAGCATGAATAGCATGAATATAAAATATTATGTGTTCTACACTCTACCTACACTCTACAGTACAGTAGAGTCTAAATTAAATTACACTAAATCCTTGAAATTAATTCCATAACACGTTTTACTATATATATTTTGTACGAGGAATATATACGCTACCCGGAAATAGATACATTATTATATTATATATTTTAATATAATCAAATATACCTGTTTTATAATACCATCTATTAAACATTTAGTATGATGTCATCAAACTCCAATCAAAAAAACATACATATTTTTTTTTGCTGAATAAAGTAGGTTAAAAATATAGGACATAGTTTCTCTTATCGAATGGGAACAAATTGAGGGTCAAATCACTTCTATACCGTTGTCAAGCTTTGTTTAATTTTATTATATAATCGAGATTTAAATCTTTTTTTCATCATATTTCAATACGATAAATTCATTTTAAAATTATAGATTTTCTATAGTAGTAATATAGTTGCAAGTTTTTTCTTGGTAGCTATATAATATTTTAGACAAGTACCCAGATAGTTTATTAACTTGTTATTAAACTATCTGGACAATCAAGTTGCTTTAAAAGCCTTGTCTGGAACTGAGGTCACTTCAAGGGTAGTCAAGGATTGTTTGGAGGAACTTCTGAAACTGGCAAAACGGAACAATGTTAAATTGATCTGGGTGCCGGATCACAGTGGTTTCGAAGGAAACGATAAAGCAGATCGCTTAGCAAAGAAGGGAGTTGGAATGCCCTTCATAGGCCCAGAGCCTATTTTAGGAATTCCAACGACTGCATGCAAATGCTAAACACCGTGATCACTGGGGAAAAGTGCTGCGGCAAGAGCTCGGGAAGGTACTACTTCAGAGTCCATCAAAGAGATGTTACCGGATTCATTACCGGGCATAATTCCCTTCGGGAACATCTACACACAATAGGACTCCATAACGGGTTCAATAGTTTTAGACCCCAATATAAATCAATCAATCAATCAACTCGTTATAATATAAACTTGCCAAGTGAAATATTACGATTGAACTTAAATTAATTTATGAAAATACTCGACCAAATAAGGTCCGTTCGTCCCCCTGAAAAAAAACGAATTGATTTACAACAGATAATTTGATTTTGATTTGTTTATAAAATTTTCTTCTAGGTCAAGATTACAATTTTAATAAATTAACCGAAGAAGAGGTGAATTCATTAGGTCTACCGTACGATTATGATTCGATTATGCATTATGCAAAGAATACATTTTCACGTGGCTCATATTTGGACACAATTGCACCACAAGAGAATAAAATACGTGGTAAACCTGTACCAGAAATTGGACAACGTTTACGGTTGAGTCAAGGCGATATCGCCCAAACGAATTTATTATACAAATGTGCGAGTAAGTAAAATAATTTAACATACGAAATGCGTAAATTGATAAATAATACCGCCATCTGATGATTTTTATGTGAAAATATTGTTTTGTTGGATCAATTTGACGTATTGGTTCTCTACCTGCTGCACAGTGCATATTTTATAAAAATCAACAGATGACAGAACTATTCACATATTTCAGATTGTATATCAGATTGTTGCTTGCATATTTTCAGAATGTGGACGAACATTTCAAGAAAATTCTGGAGTATTTTCATCACCCACCTATCCCAATTTATCACGTGGTGATGTGGAGAAATGTGAATGGCGTATAACGGCAACGCATGGTGAGCGAATTGTGTTGAATATCACCGAATTGGATATTTTTAAGAGTAATGATTGTGGATCCGATTATATTGAGATTAAAGATGGCTATTGGCATAAATCACCAATCCTCGGACGATTTTGTGGCAGTGGACGTTTATCGGATCCAATTATTTCAACTGGTAGTCGTATGTTAGTCACATACATTACATCGGCAAAATCTATTGGACATCGTGGATTTTCTGCCAATTATGAAGGTATGTTCTCCAGAAAGGATAAATTTCAAGTACTGTTTTCTTAGACAGTTGCCTAATTATACATTTTGAGTACTTGAAATTTGATACCTTTTTTCAAGGTCATTAAAGCTTCAACTCTATTTCTCTCTTTCTTTTTCTTATGTTTCTTGTTGTGGATGTTTTTTTGGAAGGTGTAGTAAAATTTCTGATTTATTTTGCAGCTGTTTGCGGTGGTGAATTAGAAGTAACGGCTGGTGGTCACTTAGAATCACCGAATTATCCCGAAGATTATTTAAAGAATAAAGAATGTGTTTGGAAACTGATCGTTCCGCCCACATTTACAGTTGCCCTACGTTTTCAATCGTTCGAAATCGAAAATCACGATAATTGTGTGTACGATTATGTAGAAGTAATTGATGGGTTCGAACCGGATAGTCCAGTGATTGGCAAGTTTTGTGGATACAAAGTACCACCCGACATCAAATCCACATCGAATCATCTACTTGTGAAATTTTTCTCCGATGGTTCCGTACAAAAGGCTGGATTTTCGGCATCGTTCATGAAAGAGTACAACGAATGTAACCAGACGAATCACGGTTGTGAACACGATTGTATAAATACGTTGGGCTCGTACGAGTGCGCATGTCGGATCGGTTACGAACTGCATTCGGACGGCAAGCACTGCGAAGCGGCATGTGGCGGGATCTATGATTCACCGAATGGTACGATTACATCACCATCATTTCCGGCGCTGTATCCAGAGAATAAGAATTGTATTTGGGAGATAATAGCACCGCCACAATTCCGGATTACGTTAAATTTTACGCATTTCGATTTGGAGGGCAATAATTTGTATCAACAGGAATGCGATTACGATAGTGTTATTGTGCAAAGTAAACTGGCGGATATTATCAAAAAACATGGAACGTATTGTGGCACGGTTATACCGGAAATGATTACATCGGAAGGCAATTCGTTACGGATTATTTTTAGTTCGGATTTAACTGTGCAAAAATCTGGTTTTGCTGCTATATTTTTTACGGGTAACTATTTTTTTTATATATATCATTTTCTTTTCTGGTACACTTGAAATGATGGATTTACCAATCTATGGATCTTTCCTCCCAACTTTTTCCCGTGCAGCGTAATTAGGAAAGCCCTTGGAATTTTGGCAAGAGGGTTCAACAAATCTTCAGAAGTATAATAGCAAGGAATCCCATCGTTAGGCTAAAGTTTCTTACTACCTTTCCCAACTTCCAGAAATATGCGTCTTCTGGAGGGTTGTAAAAAATTTCCGTCAATGCCCCTAGGCCCTTCTAGACATACCGAGTGTCACAAGCATTCAAGGAATGTATGGAGACTTCCTGAGAGAAAGGTCAGGGGGTTTGTTTAGAAGCTATACTGAACTTCATGAAAATTCAAGGAACTCCATAGAATAGATATCAGGAGGTTTCCCAGTCAGGAACAAGGATATGTTATTAGAAATTCTCGAGATTCATTGCAGTGGCTCAAGAGAAGTTGACAGGTTTCTCGGGAAATAATGGGATATCGTGGAAAATTATGAAAATATAGCGTAAAAATGCGAGTCTTGAATCAACGGCTGTATGGGGAATATTAGCGTCAGAATTTTTGAGGTAAAGTCGCCAAGCTTTAGGGAGGAAATATCGACATTCCGCGGAAAGTTAGACAAATTCAGGGACATTTAAAGACAGTTATCTGTAGGGCATGAGAAATGACTATCGACCTACTGACAAAATAGGGGACCTTAAACATAAAAGTTTAATATTATTTAAATATAATTTGACGTCATATTGATTTTTTTTGTATAGTTAAACTGGTTGACTTGAGCTTAGAGTTAAGGGGGGTGGGATGGGTTGGTTATAATTAATCCTCTGTTAGATAATCTGTGTCTCTGTATATCAACTTGTAGAGTCAACATGTAAAAATACACGTTTGAAAGGTTAATGCCCATTTGTCTATCATATCACGTTTTAAACAACACATAGAGTACCTACTGGTTCACTCATTTATCAATTTGATGGTTGGTTCCATGTCACATGTACCGGATGGCCCACACCAATCGATCGTACTTCTCAGAATCATTTGATTCTACAAACTACAGTAGAAAAAGAGTAAAAAGTTGAAAAATAAGATATTTATTCGGTCTCTCCCAGGTCACATGACCACAATTGTCTATCAAATGAGATGAATCTTAAATCAAATTAAAGCTTATAAGTTTCTCTTTCGAATTGGATAATAGTTTATCAAATTTAATTAAGCTATGTTTTTGAAAAATCGAAAAAACTATTGTAAAAGCGTTAAAAGTTCAAAAATAAGACATTTTTACGGTCTCTCCCAGGTCACATGACCACAATTGTCTATCAAATGAGATGAATCTTAAATCAAATTAAAGCTTATAAGTTTCTCTTTCGAATTGGATAATAGTTTATCAAATTTAATTAAGCTATGTTTTTGAAAAATCGAAAAAACTATTGTAAAAGCGTTAAAAGTTGAAAAATAAGACATTTTTACGGTCTCTCCCAGGTCACATGACCACAATTGTCTATCAGATTAGATGATACTAAAGCTAATACGTTGTGCTTCTGAATGGGGGATAGAAAAACAATAACTTAGAACGAAAGATGCAAAAACTTTATCGAAATTTCCTACTAATTAATTGTTTTTCCACTTTTTCCAGATATGGACGAATGTGTTATTGATAATGGCGGATGCCAACACGAATGCACCAACACAATTGGATCGTACAAATGTGCTTGTCACAACGGTTTCACACTCCACGAAAATGGACACGATTGCAAAGAAGGCGGTTGTAAATTCGAAGTAACATCACCGCATGGTGAGATCACATCACCGAATTACCCCTACCATTATCCGAGTCGTAAGGATTGTGTCTGGCATTTTGTAACAACACCCGGCCATCGTATCAAATTAAACTTCGAAAAATTCGAAATGGAACCACATCCCGAATGTGCATACGATCATATTGTCCTGTACGACGGTGATTCGCCCGAATCTCGAACACTGGGCCGATATTGTGGCTCAAAGTTGCCACATCCGATAATTGCATCGAGTAATCAAATGTTTATGGTCTTTAAATCGGATGCATCCGTGCAGCGAAAAGGTTTCCGAGCGATCCATTCGACAGCTTGTGGTGGATTACTGCAGGCGACCGGTACTGTCAAACATTTCTATTCGCATTCGAAGTATGGCGATCATAATTATGCGAATCGTATGGACTGCGAATGGACAATCCAACCGATGGCCAGACGAAGTGTGATCTTAACATTCCTGACGTTCGAATTGGAGGATGAGATTACGAACTGTAGTTATGATTATGTTAGTATTGTGGCTGGTTTGGATGCAAGTGGTTATAAATATGGACGTTTTTGTGGAAGTAAAGTAAGTATGGCTGATGCGTTTTTTTGAAGGTTTAGATTGATCGTTAGGGAACGGTTGAATACTTCTGAAAATATATAGAAATAACAGAAAATTGGGCACAGAAGAAAATATTTATAGGCTCTCAAATATTAGGGGCGAATATGTATTAGTTCTGGCCATTGGTAAACAATTTTTGTAAATGTACAGAAACTGTTCACTTTCAAAGTGTCTGCTGATAAAGAATCTTGAATCCTTATTCGATCTTATCAAAGACAGCAACCAATTACCAGACGTCATAATTCATAATATGTCAGAAGAAATTCAAATAGTTATAAATAGATGGCAGTAGTTATATCTATTTGATTTGAGGTCAGTGACTTGCATATCAGTCACTTTTCTAGACTGTTATCAGTATTTATCTATTCAAGTATTCTTTGTTAATTTTCCTCAACGAAATTGCTTATGGATTTATCCTAGACAACAACCTACATATTTCATAATATGACTGAGAACATTCAGCGAATCTCAAATAGATGCCAGCACTTACTCTAGAACGAATTCTGAATTACCATCAAAGCATTTATCCGTTTTTATTAGCTTCTCTCAAAACAAAAATGTCTATTGATTTTTCTTTCTATTGAGGTTTGTTTCCTAACTAATAACTTTCGTATTTCTTCAACAGATGCCGTCCACAATCATTTCAAATGGTGAAGCCTTAGTTGTACGTTTCCGATCGGATGTTTCGATAGTCAGTAAAGGATTCTCAGCATCGTATGTCGTGGGCGATCAATTTGATATGACCGATGGATCGGGTTTGGGCGAAATGGGGTTGGAAGCGGCCGATGACGATACTGATTATGATACAGTTAATAATAGTAGTTTGTAAAAAAAAACAAAACAATAAATAGACTTTTCACACAACAATTTTCACAATTCAATAAATACGTATACGATTGATCATTGTAAACTTTCTTTGCGATTACGTTTAGCGTAATTTTTTATCTGCTGCTTTTCGAAACGACAGTGGAATTTAAAAAAAAAACAAACGTATTCTTTATTCGAAAATTTGTTTCTATTAAAAAAAAAGAGTTAATCGCCAAAATTTGATCTATAAGAAATCCCTATTATTATTATTTTTTAAGTATGTAGGGATGTAAAAATGATGTACTTTCTACTTGGGACATTTTATTGCCATGGGTAGATTTTTCGAGTTATTTCAATTTAAAGATTTAATTTTTGCTAAATGCAGTTTCAGTTGCCGCTATTTTGTTCAATTCGAAAAAAAAACCCATAAAACTAACGAATATCGATTTATCCGGGTTTAGAAAATCCGGGACTCTGAAACACTCTTTACTGGATATTTATAATTTACTTTTTTTGTTTGTTTTATTAATTTTACAGAACCTATTAAAACGGGAAAACTGGCCATCGCAAAACGGTGAAAATATATTAGCATTTTAGTGATTTTGATTTGAGGTTCGGTTATGATTTGAGGTTCGTGATTGTATTCAAGGTTCAGTAACTACAGTCTAAAATAAAAAAATTATCCCATCAAAATAGATACTGTTTGTTTTTGTGACGTAAGACGGACATTGATTCATTTGTGTAAAAAAACAAATTAATTATTAATTAATTAATTATTTAATTAATCAAGTGCAAATTATAATAAATGTTTGTTTGATTTTATTATTATTTTATAATAAATACATTTCCATCATTTATTTTTTATTTATCATGAATAAAAAATTTTTTTTATTTTAAAATTTTGTTTATTTATTTATTTACAAAAATAATGGTTTCAATCAGGTGAAGATATCGAATTAATCCAAATTTAGAACGAAACTGTCGAAATTATTTGAAAATTATATCTTAGATATGTACGGCATTTTATATACACGCAAGATATTCACGTATATGTGATGCCTATTGCATATATTTATTACACTGTTTGATAATTATTTGTCATGTCTATTGCATATATTTATTTAATGTATGCAAGATGTCAATGTATATGTTATGCCTATTGCATATACATATTAAATGTATGCAAGATGTTCATGCGTATGCTATGTCTATTGCATATATTTAAGATTTTTATGTATATGTTAAGTCTATTGCATATATTTATAAAATTCCATACAATTCCAGAATATTTCTTTCCAATAATAATTAGTAAGTTTTTGGTATCTTTTTTTTTTTTTTTTATTTATAAAAAATTAGATTAATCTTTCTATAAAATATTATTACATAATAGACTGAACAGATATTTTGAAAATTTGGAGTTTTGTGCATGGTTCACGTTCAATAACTTTTGTTTCTTTGGATCTTGGGAATTTTTTAGACAATAAGACATTTAAGTAAATAATGATTATATTTAAAAATACTGCCATTTAGTATTTATTTCGTTTTGTTTTGTGAATGTTAATTAATTACTATTATGAAAATAAATTAATAATTTGTATTCAGTGTTTTGTGTTTTAATTCATGCTGGTTCCTTGTGGTGGATTCGTATACGTGGTTTAGTAAGTTATGGGCTTACAAACGAAACGTGCTTTTTTCAAAATTTTAAAATTGTTATCTCTATCTTATTCATTTGTTATTCATTTATAAATATTATTTACAACATGTGAAATGATAAATTAATGCCTGTTTAATGCTAATCCCGTTTTAACGTTTATTAGTCAAAGCTGCAACCTTAATAAGTCGCTAATGTATCTGTATAAAGCTGAAGTATGGCAACATTATTTCTCCGCGAGTTCTTTTTAAGATGATCTTGAAATTTGCAAAGGCAAAATCACTCATTCACTTTTTAATTGGTCTCATTTTATATATATATTTAAAACAGGAGGCCACTATATAGAACTTTTCATTAATGGAAATCGCTTTTATTTAAACTTTGTTATTTTGTTTGAGTAGATTTTAACTCTTGTTTTGTGAGCCGTCTAGAGTAGGGCCTGGTTCAATCTGCTATAATCGCATGAAAAGCGTAAATAACTGTTCTTCCAACTGATGGTTTTTTGGTAAACCGAGTTCTTTATTAACCGAGTTTCTTGTTAACCGAGCTGCGCTTGTTGTGTCATCTAATAGTGATAAGATAAATTATTAGCCAAGTTTTAAACCAAATAAACTAAGTTAAAATACAAACCAATAGGTAGATATAATAGAAAACGTAATAAATATTTAAAAATGAATTATCCCGAGGATTTGACTTCTAATACCCAAAAGAACGTAAATACGTTTTTAAAATTATATAGTTAAATTGTGCCAAATCCGTTCTTTTTTCGAAAGAATGTTTTAAAATTGTGAGTATTTTTATAACGAACAATTTTTGTTGTAAACATTTTCTTGATTTTCACAAAATCGACTGTTAAAACACCCATTTAGAGGTCGATAGGAACAACACGATGGTTTCCTGTTCTAAGTCTACAATGTATAGTCTGATTCATTAATTCATTTCCACGAAGAGAACGACTTTAATACGTAAACGAATTGTTTCGAGATTATTATAATTTATAACATTATTCGAATAGAATGAAAAGACGACAAGTACAATGTGTAGGTATTAAAAGTGTGACATCATGTAATATGATATTAATTTTGTATAAATAAATAATAAACTGTTTAACTTTGTTAACAACAAATTGTAATGCATCAGAGCATGTGTATCACGTGAGCATTAAGAGCATAAATAGCACAATCTAACAACAATACCTGTTGTAGAATATAACATTATACAAAGTGTCACAGAATTAACACCCTTCATATTGTGGATCGCAAATATATGGTTATGCCTGGCTTGTAAAATCTTTTATTAAGGATGTAAGTAAACATCTATTTCAAAATTTCAATATAAGAAAAGTTCGTGTTATGTTCATTGCATATATTAAAAATTATATGCAAGTGTCTCACATATATGCTATGTTTTTTGCGTATATTTATAAAATGTATGCCAGATTCTCACGTATATGTTATGTTTTTTGCATATATTAATAAAATGTAAGGTATATATGTTATGTCTTTTGCATATATTTATAAAATGTATGTAAGATTATCACATATATGCTATGTGCTTTGCATATATTTGTATGCAAGATTTTCATGTATATGTTATGTTTATTGCATATATTTATTTAGCATAAATATATATGCAAGAGGGCTTTCTTGTGCTCGTGCTACTTGTTACACCTTGTACACCTGTATTGAAGACACACTTTGAGACAGTTTAAGAAAACTTATGTCAAGGTTGTTTTATATGAACAACGTACTTAGCTTTAACATTAACGAATTCTAACATAATTTTATATAGTTTCAGATTACTCGTTCATAAATAGTAGTATTGGACAAATAAAATTAATACCTAAGATATTATTTTGCTTTCATACATTGGCGCTAATTTTCTAGAATGACTCTTTTTCTTAAATTTACTCCTCTAATCTCTGAGCAGACCATTATTTAGTTTTTGTTATTGAGGATGTTGTATTGTTGATATTAACATTTAAAAAAAATGCAATTAAATTTTTCTTAGCATTGGAAATATATTATGTATTTGTGATTTGATAGTGATAAAATCAATGTATATTTAATCAAATTCGAACATGACTAGATGGATTCAACGTCCGTAATAATTGATTTTAATGTGCAATCACTAGAATGGTGTGATTTGTTTCCTTTTTGATGAAGACTATAATATATATTCGACTTAATAGTAATAATTGGTTGTGACATTTGAGATGTTTGAGTTTTTGGGTAATGTATTATGAATTTTAATGTAGGAAGACCTATTTATTATCGAATATTTTATTGAATTAATATTATAATTCATATTTCACTTTATTCCATCAAAATAATTACATTAATATTAGTCGAAGAACTGCCGTAAGATTTAGTTGAGTTATTCTATCAGTCTGGCCTAACATGAAATGGAAATGTCGAATTTCGATCGGTGATATCATTACTGTCTTAAAGACGTTCAGGCGATAAATTGTATTGTGGATTTTATATAATTTTATGAATGTAGGTACCATGGGTGTATTCGTTTTGAGAAGTTACACGTTTTCAGCGCCACCAAGCGTTGTATTGAGTGTTCATCTTGATGCTGTTTATGCGGACAAAACATCCATCATACTATTATATACATTTCAACAATAATTTTCATTACATTACAAAATAGTTCCCCTCCAGGTACGTACTCCAGGTAATTTTTTTTATACTACATATAATTGTTGGTAAGTCAGGTACCTATAGGATAATAAAATATTAAAATTTTCATTTAACATAAAAACTTTTGTCTAATATAAAATGTTTTCCCTCATTTCCTTTTGTTGGAATTAAAATAATAAATATAATATTTTCTCCATTATTTTGTAATAAATGTTTTGTGTTTGTTATTTTTGAATTATATAAGAATTTCACCGCCAAGTTACTCTCCCCAAGTTACAACGGTAATTGTTATTGTAAATTACCTTGGTAACTATCAAAAAATATAATATTTTAGAAGACAAGTTGAAAGATATAAATTATCTTTATTGAAAATGTTGAATGAATGTCAAATTATATTTGTTGATAGTTAACAAGGTGATTTACAATAACAATTACCGTGGTAACTTGGCAGATCCAAAGAATCCATTTTATACAAAAAAATCGTTTTTCTCTTATAGTTTTTCACTTGGTAATCTTGTACGAATACATTCACCCGCTTTTATTTACAAATCAATAGTTGTTTTTGTGATCCTTTATTATATCAGAATACGCAATACAAATTAATTATATTACATAACATAAAATATTAACGAACACCTTATACTTACACACACACAATATTATGTAATACATTTCATATTATATAACATTAAAACAAAGTTCTCAATTTTAATGAGAAACTAATTTAAAACTATTCTTTTTTTTCTTCATATTGTTATATAATTTGAAATTTATAGAAATAAAATTTGCATTAAAGAAAAGTTCATCCTGTTTTTCCGTCATATTTTCAAAAAAAAGAGTAGATATTTATTATTATTAAAAAAAAAAACGAAATAAAATTGTTGAAAGTATTCGAAAAGTTTTTAATTTGTTTTTCTGGTTTGTTTTTACCTACGCTGTTTTTATACCTGTTCATATTAATATATTTATTATTTTTGGCAGGGTGTAGAGAGATATGGTGAGGATAATCGAATCGACTGTGGTCCGAATAAGCATTTTGATTTGGCATTAAATAAATATTAATTGTTATAAATATTTAAAAAATGTAAAACTTCATACTGAATATTTAAATTAACTAATTAAAATTAACTCATCAACTTGATATCGAATTTATTATATTAACTTCAGTAAATCTTTGTTTACGAAATAATCCAATTGTTGGCTTTTGTGAATCGTTTGAGATTGAAATAATATCTATATTATGAAATAGTCATCATCAGTATGAATTAGCAAATCGTAACTATCTCTGGGATATGGATTCAGAGATATGTTGCTTGTTGGTAATTTGGTGCCTGTGTCACAATGAGATATATTATAACATTTTTATTTATTAATATCGTCCGTTTTTTGAAGTTATAATACAAAACGTCTTAGAATCTATAGTACCTAGCCTAAGCTTTACCTATAATATATCATCTTATTAAATAAATACATCGAAATCTATAAACATTTTACATCATTTCTTAAACGGAAAAATCTTATAAAAAACCATTGATATCTAAAATTAACCTAAGTTGGACGGATAAGCCGTCCCTAAAACTAGACCTTAAAGAAAATATTTACAATTTAGATTACACCGAATCAGTTGTAATCGACATCATGTGGCATGCGGTATCGTTTCCTGAAAAGCAACGTACGCGGGTCAAGACACAATGAGATTAAAACATTCTGTCCTTTTATACGATTTGACTGAGGGTATAATCTGACTTGAGGATTATTTAAGTTGCCTGACTACAGGATTAGATGTGTGGAAAGCCCCACATATTTATTGGCGGTATTCTTTGGTGACTATGCGGCGTTTGCTTTGTCACTAAAGTGAGTGTACCTACGTTAACTTTGACTCACTGTATAAAGTATCATTGTAGTAATTGTCACGTGTCACGTTAAAGCCAGTCTAAAAGTGTCTGTTAAGTAACATGTTCTTTTTATAAGTTTATAAAAATTTATAAAACATGTCATTCACACATTTTGATTGCTAATTAAACTGTCTGGAGAGGTGTATTACTATTTAAGTCCTTATAGTCCATTCTAACAAGTACATCATACATCTTAATTAGGAACAAAAGGATAATAAAATGTTTAAATACCATAGAGGAAGTGATTTTATTATAGACAACTCTAACTATTCATTAAATTTACAAAACTAATCAATTTTGAAATGTTCTTATTCATAATTTGTTCTATAAAGACCTTAAAAAAACCTTAAAATGTGTAATAAAAATATAAGTCAATGTATCTATGAACACGCGTTAGAAGTTATACTTCTTTGTAGTGACTAAGATCGATGTTAAATGTAATGAATGATCGATGGTTTGATTAAAGAACATAATTAATTTTTATACAGTCAATCAAATATATTAAAATAAAAAATGTGTGTACTTATGTACGCACGCAAGAAGTTATACTTCTTTTTATACTATTTATTAAATATTTTTAAACTACTACTAAGACACAAAAGTTTAATAAAATAATATAGTAGTGAAAATCTACAACAGTAAAACATATATGAAAATATGACCATTTGATTTTCGTTGGAAATATTTAAGATACAACATTTTGTCATATGGAAATACGTTTTTCATTATTTTTTTAGAAACATCAATCATAAAGAACATACTTGTGGTGTATTTCATACAAATTAGTAAACATTTATTCGGAAAACCATGGAAATTCAATTATAGAAAATGGTGTTGAAAAACTAATTTATTCACAACGAACCATAAATGGAAATCAATATGGGTTTTATTCTGATTAGTGACGTATGGGGTCGAATCCCGACATCGGCAGTTTGTCAATTATTAAGAAAAAAAGCGGGGTGGTTAATTGAATAAACTGTCGGCGTATGGACAAGAACGAAATAACCGGCTATGTTTGAGAAGGCTTTCTGCAGTTTCCTTCACGAACTCCAGATGAATATCGGCATAGTTCCTATCATAGTCGGCTGCAGCCGCATATCTTGCCCAATTCCTAGTCTATACACAAAAAATTCCTTCCACTTCACTCACTTCCTCACATCCTTAGGCATCACAATGGACCTTATGGTCGAAGTGTAGCCCGTCTAGGGCAAACTCTACAATCTATCTATCTATCTAATTACCTCGTGAACTCCTTGGGGTGAACTATAAAAGTAAACAAGAGTGGTTATCCCAATTTTTATCCTTCACAGTGTTTTGATTTGAACAATCTATATTAAAATTTTAATATCTATATTAATTTTCTTTGATAAAATAATACCGCTCTTGAATTTTATTACATTAATGGACGGACGATCACAACTGTTGTTAGAACCCGACCTAATAAACTGTGTCGTTCAGTTTTATTAGAAGACTTTATAGAAGTGTTTTTGTCATGTAATGAAAGTTTTTCGGGGGGTAGGTTGGAACATTTTATGTGTTTTAATATTTACTTGCATACCCACCAGTCCGTTGTACAGGTTGTCAAAAAACGGGCAAACATTTAAATTTTTAAATAATAATCGAATTTGAATCGTAATTGGGTAATAATAATATAAAATATCCCAACTACGCCGTATAGTCAAGTCCACAAAAATAATTTCAAATTTTTAGGTATTAAGCTGTGCTAATTATTTACCAGTGGGGAGTATCGGCCAAATAACTGGCGTTGTTTTACCACTGTTTTATTTATACCCGTTTAAAAAATCCCTAAAATTGAAGGAAAATTTAATGTTCCCGATTTTGATAAAAACTTCGTTTTAAGCTAATTTGGACCTAGCGAAAACGATGGCGTTAGTTAAAATACGATACGATGAGCGGTTTTCAAGATATCAGACCCATAGTGATAAAATTCCAAACTGTATGAATTGAGAAGCGAAAATTTTGAAATCTGTCGGTCGGACGTTAAAATAAACCAGATTTTCGTACTTTCTGGGTCAAAATTAGCCTAGAAAATGATTATTATTAAAATCGAGAACAAAAATTTTCTTAACTTTTTTCGCATTTTTTCCAAGGGGTACCCCTTAATAAAATCGCTAAAATTGAAGGAAAATTTTATGTTTCCGATTTTGATAAAAACTTTGTTTTAAGCTAATTTGGACCTAGCGAAAACGATGGCGTCAGTTAAAATACGATACGATGAGCGGTTTTCAAGATATCAGACCCATAGTGTTAAAATTCCAAACTGTATGAATTGAGAAGCGAAAATTTTGAAATCTGTTGGTTGGACGTTAAAATAAACCTGATTTTCGTACTTTTTGGGTCAAAATTAGCCTAGAAAATGATTATTATTAAAATCGAGAACAAAAATTTTCTTAACTTTTTTCGCATTTTTTCCAAGGGACGCAATTTTATTTCTACGATTTTGATAAAAACTTCGTTTTAAACTAATTTGGACCTAGCGAAAATGATGCTGTTGCCCTCTACGTACGTCTTCATAATGATTTTACTTGAACAAGAGTTAGTAGTTTTTTTTAGTTCATGTTCCAATAAAAACATGTTTTTTTTAGTTTTTTTAAACTTTAAATTTTATTTACTTAATGGAATAACTTTTGTAGTCCTTGCTTGATCTATGGATCCATTCTTAAAGTAGTTCCCTGGTACAAATAAACATTTCAAAGACTATTTACAATACTGACTAGGTAATAATTATACCGTTTGATATCAATCTATTTCCAATGGTATACCCACTAATATTCAAGCATTTGTTAGGAAGGATGAACTATAAAAAACGGAAGGATGCATAAAGTATTCCTCTTTTTTTGCCCCCTATATTTTATTCCTATAGACAGAATATTAATGTTGTTTAATGAATGTTGATGGCTACGTGAATTTGGTATTTAAGGTAGTACACATAGTCTCAAAAGTAGTGTGCAAAATTTTTTTTACAAAATTTAATAATTGATTTGTGCCATACTCAATCGATTTTCGAAATAATTCTTCATTTAAAAGTTGTTCATTATCAGTGTACTAACAACTTTTATTCGAAACTCGAAAAAACGAATAAGTACAGCTCAATTTAATCAGCAAACTTTGTAAAAAGGAGCCTTAGTTTTGTGGCTCATAGTCACAACCGAATGGTATTTGGTATATGCATGAACAATATTATTTTATTTATTATTATCAATCAGTGTGTTCTTATGTACGCACGTTATAGATTATACTTCTTGAGTGTGACCAACTATTTTAAGATATATAATGTTTCAATGTTTCAATCTAGGGATCTCTCAAAACATAGTAATCCGATATATTTGGAAAGTAACTTGACCAGAAAAGTATCTGGTATGTTATACCAGAACTATTGTTCTAGTAATAAGAAAAGCCACATCAAATGTAAACGATATTCTCTGATAATCCCTAAATTTGCTACCCAAATAAATAAAAATACTAAAATAATTATTATATCCTATTTTATCCATAAAAATTCACAACAAAACATAATATTCCACTCAAGTTTGTAAATAAAACATTTCAAATTATATTGGCGCAGGTATTTAGAAGATTTGGTTTTTTAGTTTAAAGTCTAGACAATTGGTAAATAACGGAAATGATTTAATATTTTACTATAAAAGTAAGTAAGAAACTATCATCGGAATTTGTACAAATTCATAACGTTCTTTCATTTGTTGAATGTTTTTAGGGATTTGTTGTCAAAGAAACCCTCTGCAAACGTGTCATAGTTTATTTATTATATTTTATATGAAATCATTCTGGCCCTATTTTGAATAATGCCTATCTGTTATAAATTTGTGGAAATACAATTACCTTGCTTTCTGGATTTAGATAAAAGAGTAACTTTCTCAGGCAAGTAATTGAATTATTTTGAGAGTAACAGTATATGGCGTTTACTCAAATGACTAGACTTTTAATCTATTTGTATAAGATTGCCTGCAACAAATATATATATATATATATATATTTCACACAATAACTTTTTACGAGGCATGAATTATATATCAAACCACAATCATTTTTATTTTATTTGATAGGCGTATCAACTTCATAATACGACTTTTTGTTTGTTTGTTTGTTTTTTTTGGAAATTCCATTACTGCACATTTTTATTACCCAATTTTATTTCGTATTTCGGTTGAAGTTGTCCTTCATGAATATTCTAGTTGTATTCTAATTTTGGAAACATTGTTATGTTTATGTCAAGATAAAATGTAAATACAGTTATAATAGACCATAAAACAAGAAGTTTTGAACCCGGAACTCAGGCCTTTGTAGCTGAAACAAAGTAGCTGAATAATTACATTTGGTAATTATTATAAAAGGTACATATAAAATTTCATTATTTTGTTAACCCTAAAACCCGAAATAATCTTAAAATTATTATGATCATTCGAACTGTGTGAGCGAATTATTGTATATATTCTTTCTATTTTACAATACAAAAGCATCTTCAATTCTTCGACCTTCTTTTCTGTCAATAAAACAAATGTTTCCAGAAGTTTGAACAAGAAAAAAATTTAATTATTTTAATGCAATATATGCGGATACCTTTAATACACAATACGAAGAAAATTCTCATGGGTTGTGATATTTTTGGTTTTGTATCGAAGAGGAAATCAAGATTTACTGTGTGCGTGTCTTTATAAATATTAACGTATTTGTTATCGACTATCCCTTTTGTCTTATGTGCGTTGATGGTAAACATTCAATCTATCTATTCTTGTACTGACTAGGTCTAATATGATCTTTTTGAAAATAATTTGAGCAGGTACCAACAAGTTCCTAGTCGGGCTATCACTCGTTACCAGAATATGCGAATCTACTCATACAACCAAGCTCTTCTCAAGACAAAAATGCTTAAAAAAAGGGCGAGATAGACTTACTTACCTGATTTCGACATCTTCTGAACTATTAATAAACTGATCTTGGACAAGAAAAATAAAATACTTTCCCGTCTATTTGAAGAGAGTGAGCAAGCAAAAGGGGGAATCAATCACTTTCCCAGAATCTGAATATTTTGCCTACGAATTTATCCAAAATACGGACCAGCGTGAAGGTAACCCGAGGTATTTTCGATAGGCCAAAAATTGTCCTTTTGTCAGCTTTTTCTTACGTGAAGTTGCACTCCAAAAAATGCACCACCTAGCCAAAATCAAGAACGAAGCATCTACCAGTTATTGTTGTAGAATTTCGCATTCTTGTAGAATTATTTATCAGTAATTCACGCATAAAATGGACATTACTGTCAAAGCCGTATTTAAATCTTTGGCGGTTGAACATACAATACTGATGAAATCGAAGGCTTTCGAAATTGATATATTAACGTCAGTGACTTAACGTTAATACATTCGTATATTTCTTTTCGTTTGACAATGTTACAACGCTTTTGTTTTTGCGGAACGAATATCTTGTTCACAAACACACATGCATACAGGCAACAGGCCCACCGATGCCCAAAAATGGTGTTTTTTATTGTATTCAGAGAATCTCAAGACGTAATGATGCGATCAAATCTCAAGATCGATTTTCAGCAGGTGTCACTCTCAGCAGGTATCAGGACCATAAATTTGTTTTAAAATCGATACGAAACTAAATCAAACACGATATTGTTTCTGTCTTACCCGTCCATTCTCCCAAGTAGGTTGAACACAAAGACAGTATTTCCTAGAAAGCTCGATACAAAATACCTTTCTGTCTTTTTTGATCACGAAATACTACTTTTATTTATAATATTTCATTGTGATCGCTTCAGCCCCTGAACAATTTATAAAATGACTTTTTCAAATGTTTTCAACGTTAAATAAAAATGAGAAAATTCCTCTATATTGATGTTTGTGAGCCTTTTATGTGTACAGCAAAATCTGGCTAAAAATGTGTACAAATTTGTCACAATTTATATGATTCCTATGAATAGGAAAACGATAATTGGGGAGAAGCTTGAATACCAGATTTATCATGCTTATTCTTTTTGTTTCTGGGGAAATTTTTCGAATAAAGGCTGTTAGTATATTTATAATGAATAATTTTTATCCAAAGCATTTTTATCGAAAACTGAATAAATATGGACACAATTCAATTACAAAATTTTGAAAAATGACCGCTAATTTTGTAACCCTGTGCAACTATTTCCGATAGTTTTATCATACGTCCAAATTCCAGGTATCCACATAATCTTCAACAAATAAGCAAAAAAAAACATAATTTGTAAAGCCTTTGACGACGTTAATTTCCAATACTAGACCAATTTTGGCTTTGAATCGATTACTAAGATATTATATTGCTTTTTTTTTGCTATCCAAAATTTGATATCCAAAGGTATCCAAATTTTGCCGAATTAAATTTAGAAGTATTTCCAACTTAGGAAATGTCTAAGTTAGTGATATTTTTTCTTATGTCATTTGAAGGTTACCGTTGGGATTCCCCGGGATTAATGTTTTTTTTTTGGTGGAAGCCGTATGAAATATACGAAAATATAACTTTTTTCTATAGTGGATGAGGCTATCTAATAAAGAAATTTTGGCTGTTTTTGGTATTGTTTTTGCCTCGTCGGGCTGTCTTAAGGCCACTTTATGCTTCAAGTTAAATTTGTGAATGAGCTCTTAAATAAGTTTTACTGTATCTGTACATTTGTATACAAAAACATTTATTGTATTTATATTCGAAGTTATGATACTAGAAAATATGGCTAACGTCATACAGAAGAACGGACAAACAGTCGGACATAATGGATATCTATCGAACGATTTAAACGAACATTGAACGAGTCATCCAACAATAAACACACTTTCGAGAAATGCAATGCACATTCAGAAGTTTCGAGATAGACCAGTCATTAGAAGATGTTAGCACACGGTACGATCAAATACTTATCAAATATTATTGCATTTTATGGTTGGTATGCGGAAGTAAAACAAGTGTTAGTGGAAGTAAATTAGGATATAATCGAGGAAAATGGTTATATTTGTTAGCATACGTTTCCTAACTTTCGCCTGTTCAAATAGTGAGTGCAAGCGAACATCATGTAGACAGAGGTAACACTTAAACTTAACTCTGATTAATTCAAGGTACCCCAGGTATTCGTACCCTATAGGGAATTTGTTCTCAATTCGGGACAAGGATTGAAAAACTACATCGAATAAAACGAAGATTAATACGTCAAATGAATTCATCATTCTTAATCATAAAATTTTTAAATTTGCGTCAAACTACTAGTAAATAGAATGGAATTCTATTAGTAAATACGACGCGTAGATTCCTTCGGACTCAAATATAAATTTAGAACACTTTCAGTGGACCATATTATATGTCTATTCACTGACATCACGTGATACATTTCATGATGCCATCCACCAAAAATTTCCATGGAAAATTATTAACAGAATATTCGATCTCAACGACTAGAAGATATCCAAACAAAATAATATCCTATAATATCTCTTTAATCTTAGTTCGAAATCTCGTCCCATTTTGATTGGTGTAAAAGTACATTTTCTACATAACTCAATTCTTGCATAACTCAAACTGCATTTTACCTTATAATATTGTTCGCAATCGATTCGATGAAACCAATTGTCTTAACTCTCTGTACAGTTAGAAAGTAAATTTCATAAAATATTGAAAACCAATGTTACCAATGATTGCCGGAGATTGTCTTGGCAATCAGTCGCAGCATTACCTTAAGCTTATGAATACGAGGTTTCCGTACCGTGTATTGAAAATTTTTCCTTTACGCCTTCTTTGTTTACGAATGTGTTTTCATGTAACACGATTGTAACAAATATTCACAGATTAACAAATGACGTTTTTCAATGTTACACAATATTGTACACATTAATGTGTGTATTGAAACCACTACAGAGTGGTTCACATTGAAAGACTCTCCACGCGTTAACAAACTCGCTAGAAAGTTATTCTTTAGAAAATATCTTGATTAATATTGTCTCCAACATTCTATATCTGACAATCCTCTGAGAAATTGCTCCACAATTGGATGGAACAGCCACGACTGTATAGTTTAAAACAGTTCAATTCATACAGTTGGGAGTTTTTGCTCTATGGGTCTGATACTTTGAAAACCGTTAATCGTATCGTATTTTAACCAACGCCATCGTTTTCGCTAGGTCCAAATTTGCTTAAAACGAAGTTTTTATCAAAATCGGGGATATAAAATTTTCCTCCAATTTTAGTGATTTTTTTAAGGGGTCTTGGTAAAAATATGAAAAATTTTAAGAAAACTTTCGTTCTCGATTTTAATAATAATCATTTTCTAGGTTTATTTTGACCCAAAAAGTACGAAAATCAGGTTTATGGGAACGTCCGACCAATACATTTCTCTGAGTTTATGAAAAGAAGTTTCAAGTACAGACCTTGTTATTATTAAATTTAACTTCCAACCACTTTCATTAATTTTGGCCCGCTTTGTATAAGAAAAACGAAAAATTAGTAAATTTTTCAAAACAAAAATAATTTTTTGTCCTTGACAAATAACTGATGAGATAGCCATTTTTTGTGAGCCATTCGGTAAAAATGTACCATTTATGAACTGGCGATATAATTGCAATTAATTTTTAATTGTATTCGGCGTAACAATTTATTTCTCATTCACAATATTAAATATCAAATGGTAAATATGTGCGTCCTTGTCACTTTTACATTTCATGCAGGTTGATGTTTGAAACAGAGAGAGAAATATGACACAATGGTGAGTTTTATTTTATTGATCATTATTGTCAATACACAATACACAATAAATACATAATAAATACGGATTGTAAATAGAATCATTTGATGTAGTAATTGTTAACATTGGCAAATATTTGTGGTTGGAAGATATAGGGGCAAGTGGTGATTATAACGTAATTCAATTAATCAAACATACGTAACATATTCTTGTTACATTGTAGTGTTCATTTAAAAAAATTTAATTATTCACTTTATTTGACTAGTTTCGGAACACAGTTCCTTCTTCGGAAATAAATATGAAATGAACAATTTTAACATACTGCAGCAACATAGTAAACATTTACAGGGTACTGAACATAACATTCTGTGAATTGGACTAGAATCACTGGAATGTTCTTATAAAGAGCTTTTGTACCGTAATCAATTTGATGTAATGTACACTCCCGTTCGAAAAAAATGAACCAACCTGAACCGAATCAGTCTCTCAAAATTTTGATTATACTTGTAGTAAATGTTTTTTTACTGATGATATTGGGATCAAATATATTTGGTGAATATAATAAAAAAAATTATACATTATACAGAGAGTTACAAAAGTGAGGAGTTTTATGAAATGTAAGATAATTAACATTTAGGTTGGTTCATTTTTTTTGAACGGGAGTGTATCTCTGTTCTTTGAAACGTGTTCCATGAGCCCAATGGTCTTGATCATTCACTGTGAGATTGATTTTGTGGATATATTTATTGTGTTTGCAATAGCAACCAGTAAGTATCCTTAATTGGTTTTTTTGGAAGTAAGAGCCTTTAATAAGAGCCTTTGCATTCTTTTGGCCATGAGTATTTACCCAAGAACGGATAAGGATTATTCAGAAACTTAATTGGATTATTAAGAACTGTTTTTCGAACAACGTTATACTCACTATATAGATTAATTAATTAATATTATAAATTAAAACTATTGAAAAGAAACTTAGTAAATGCTAGTCATCTCCGATAGTATAGCATAGCCATTCACATAGACGTTATGTTTACAAAAATAAAAGTTTTTCTAGCCTGTATAATTAAATAATTAAATTAAATACGAATTGAAAAAAAAACACGAATAGTTTTGTATTCGAAATTTTCGTGTATATAGTCGAATATCATGGCAGAGTTATCATCGATATAATATCACTTACAGATGTGTGTAATCGAATAGTTCTAGCTCCATGCTCTATGTGATGTTGGAACCAGAACATTTAAGGTCCAATCCCACATTCCAATTACACATTCTTCTTATAAATATTATCAAGTGTTTTCTTCAAAAGTTCGATCGACTGATATGACATTCCATTTGCTACAAAGTGATTTATTAGGGTTTTTTAAAAGTCATACTTGTATAGATTTTGTTGTCACACTAATGCTTTTGGGAACCACTCACAAGATTTACAATACTTCGCAAGCTCTTCACAATGAACCAGAATGAATGTCCTTAAAGCGGAATTCCAGGGACTGACATAAACAGGTGATCAACTGCGAACCCTTAGGTTACAGCAGATACAAGATATTCGGTGCATCTCACCCCGAATATATAAACCTTCAGGAAGACTTGATAAGCAAGCTCCTGGATATTGCCATCATATGGGCGAAGCGAATCTCGCCGGACTGAAGTAGAAGGGGGAGCACAATGGACTATAAGGCCGAAGTGCTATAGTTTTAGACCCCAATATAAAATCAATCAATCAATCAAAGTTCGACTGATCAACAAAATTAAATTTTATTATGACTTATTATATTTAGTCATTTGTTCAATAATTATTTTAATATTCTTTTTAGTATATTAGATTTTTAATTATTATTCTCTTATGTGACCTAATTTATCGATATTAACAAAATGTATATAGTAATTTATTTATTTAAACAAAAAAAATAAAAACTTAATTAATATTATATAAAATCAATTTTTATTTTAATTAAATATGAGTTTATTTTATTATTATTATTATTTTTTTTAAATAAATTTCATTTTATAACCATTATTTTATCAAATGGCAAAATTTAATGAAATTATAGTGGAAAACGTGTCATCGTTTTTAATGAGCTCCATCGAGACGGACATATTTATGTCTGTTTGTTTGAAAAAATGTGGTTTTTGGGGGAATTTTTCTAATGACAAGTCCTAAATCGTGTTTCGACAAGATACATTTTTTATACGAAAACCCTAAGATCACCTGGAGAATGTTTAAAAAAAAACATAATAAAACTTCGTTTTAAGCTAATTTGAACCTAGCGAAAACGATGGCATTCGGTAAAATACAATACGATTAACGGTTTTCAAAGTATCAGACCCATAGTGCAAAAATTGTAAACTAAAATATTTGTTTAATTTAATAAGATTATATTGGACAGAAATTTACGTCCAAAATTCTTATAGCTTGTTAAAAAGTGTATGGGGGGAGATTTTAAGTTGTAAAATAATTGATTCATTAAAAACACACTTTGGCCAGAAATTATGCCATCGTGCATAGCCATAGCAAACTTCTTATTACCGTCTGGCCACCACACATGAATAACCCTGTATTCTGACTAAATATACACACAAACACGCAATATTAATGATATTATCGGTATGATGTTTCGGTGGTGGACACTCTGTATATAAATTAAAATCTGATAAATAACCATTTTTAGCTACATATCAAAATGTAACCAAAAAAAAAAAAACATGTGCAACGAAGTAACCAACCAGCTTATTTTTATTTTTCAAATCAGAAATGAATGTAACAGGAATTGAACAATCTGATAGAATCTGATAATTAAACATCCCAATAATCTATAAATTTAAAATGCCTATATTTTTTTTGGCGCCATTTCAAAATTGAATTACAAAACCACAGAGATGGGTTGAATATTTCAAATGGTTCTTCCATTTCTAAATAGGTGTTTCAAATAGCATTTTCAATTTTCTACTTTAAATGTATTTTGAATAAATAAGCTAAACACACCGACTATGAGAAAACCACGAAACAATTGTTGGAAGAGCCTTGTAAATATTTATCGAAGTGGAAGGTCTAAAACCTACTGCGATACACAAAGCAAAACTGTAACATTTCTCGGTCTTTGACATTCGATAAATATTTACAGGGCTGCAAATATTAATCGAATCAAAACAATATGTATACAAAAATTAATTAATTTGTCTCAAATATTTTCGAACACGAGTACATTTTTCACCAACAAAAATTTGTCGTGTAAAATTCGATACGTTCATTAAAAGTAAAAATAATTTAATTATCTGACAGAAAATTTTGTCAAAATTAGTTCCAATTATTAAGGAAAACACGAGTAGGAAAAACGTGTTTAAAGTTTTTAAATTATTAAAGTGTTCCCAATTTAAATTAGAAATTTATTCGTGTAAAAATTCGATACGTTCATTAAAATTAAATAATTGAATTAACCGTTTTTTCCATAATAATTAAGTTTCAAATCGGTTATAATCAATCATGATAATTTACGGTTTTTTAATTGAAAATTAAAATGAAATTTAAGTAATTATTAATTATTTAAAATTAATTGAATTTTATTACAAAAGACAATTATAAGTGTTTGACTTATTTTAGTGTGTGATTTTTATGCTTGGTAAAATTTTTAAAGTATGTGCAAACAATTTAAATTTTCTTTGGTTAATAATATGGTTTGTGATTAATTTTTCTTACAGGATGATTCGCCTACAAACGATATGCTTAAGCAATTTCCATTAAAGAAGTTTGCATATTGTCTATGAGAATCGATTCAATAGAAATAAGAAAAAATTAATAATAATACTGTCAATATTATGTAAACAAATATCAACTCATCAAGCTATATCATCCGTGGTGTAGTGTTTAACATGCTGGGTGCGATACTCATAGGTCTAGGATTCGATTTCTGGCGCATGAGTTAATTTTTTTATATTTGTATAAATCAATTTTATAAAAATTTGGAAAGTTCATTGGAGCCCGCGGAAGCTGAAAGCTAAATCACATCGTTTAAAAACCGATTTCATGTGCACTGTCAATAATAAAATAGTGGAACGAACAACGCCAGATAGTTGACCGATTCCACCTACAGGTAAATGAATAGCACTTAAGCTAAATACATAAAAATTGAAATGATGAAATTATTTTTGTAGAGTTGACTATATGGCGTAGTTGAGATTGAATGCGATTATTACCCAATTATGAGTTATATTAAATATTTCCAAAATATTATGAAACTTTTAGTAATCGGTATAGAATAACATCAAAAATAGAATAACCAAATCGGTATGAAATAGCCAAATTCGCCTTTGACATGTTCCATTGTGATGGGTATATATATACTTATCAAACCCTAATAGCAGGTATCTATGATCTAATTGTAAGTTTAAATAGTGAATGCCTACGAACAATATGAAGTCAGAGTTAATACTGAGACAGACCTCTGTAGACAAAGATTGTGTAGGGATCAGAGATTAATTCAAGTCGCACTCCAAATATATTGAATAAAACATCAAATGAAATGTTTTCTTTGCATTTTGTATTCAAGTCATCATCATTTTCAATCAAGATATTTACATCAAACATAGGATCATTCTTTCAATTACATAAATAGAATTATAACAAATATACCGCGTAGATACTTCAGAAAGAACTGATTAATTCGATTTGCCATATTTATATCAGACGTCTAGTAGAATGAATAACAATTTCAATTTACCCAACTTTTTTTTACTGTTTATTAAAAATTCCTATCTTTCACTTCAAACTCCCCCCCCCCCCCCTATCAAAGACGGATCCAACGACCTTGAGATATGCTCCTGTATTAATATAAAACATTGATTTATTGAATTTAATAAGTCTTTTTCTTCATTAGTTTTGTTTGTAATCCAACTTTGTTTTGACGAAAAAAGCTGTTGCGTCGTACAAAATTAATTGAAATGATTTTGTGCGTGATTATACACACATATTACTTGACCCTCCCTAACCACGAATTGAAAGGTGATTTTCCGAGACGAGTTTCATTTGGGTATATAAGTTAAATACAACATATTTTTTTTTTCTCGTTCTTGAAGTAAATATATAAGATGTACAAGAATTTGATTTTCTGGTCACGTTCCAGCTTAAGGGTTGTTCTTATGATTTAGAGACAGTACTACAATGGTGGTTTATAGTTGGTGGATATACAAAAGCGAATAGAGCAGGAGGTATACGTTACACACTATAAAGGTTTTTTTTCACTCGATATTGTAACGGCACTGTATTATCACAAGTTGCATACTTCCCCTTTGTAATTAAGGTACAATCAAGTAATTAGGTAGGAAAATTCGTTAATAAAAGAATCCATCTAGAAAATCAATCTATAAAAGACCTAATGAGGGCCATGCCAATATAAGTTTTCCCTAAATATCGATTTTACTGGGGCAGTTTATAAATATCATGCCACAAAATTTATAATTACTTTATGGCTTATTTATTTGATTTTTTTTGAAAATATTTCAAAAGCCAAATGAATAAAACACAAATCAATTATAAGAATTTTGATCGGAGAACTTATTAAGAAAGCATTAAATACCTACTAAGGAAAACCATTCCATGGTTAGGCGTTCACGTCAGATATCACTACTTTTTTCGGAGAATACAGATTTTCAGACCTTCACTTATTCCCTAAGACTTAGATTTCTACCAAGTTTCTAGAGCTACTAGATGTTTTATGGATCGTTAAGTGAATCCGCTACAAAATTAACGACGCTTGGTATGACATTTATGGACATACTGGACATAAAGTACTTATACACAATTTGGATACGATGAACTCCTGGTCTATAAGGAATATCTATGTTCCTACACTCGTCGTATATTTCGAAACTGGTATATATATATATATATATATATATATATATATATATATATATATATATATATATATATATATATTTGTATGTCATCATTATATTTGAGGTATGTACACCAGAGATAGAAAGCATTGTGACATTTTGAGTGAAAAAAGCACTAGTTATTAGTTTTTTTAGCCTGTGTGTGGATTTAAAACACAAATGATTTCTCTTTTATTATGTGACTTCTAAAGTAAATATATAAAGAATGGATTTTATGGTGACGAGCAAAAAAACGGGGCGCCGAGGTCTCATACAATCTTCGCCACAACCATTGTTTACCAGAATGGATTGGTAAATGATTGGATTTATTAGATTTGGTTCCATAGTACATTTGGCCACTAAAATTATATCATTTTTTTCAATTTTATAGTTCATTTGAGTGCCTAATTCATTCGAAAATTCTAATGAACATGTTTTATCTAATGCATTTTTTCGAAAACCAGATGAATAAAGCAAAAATTATATATAAAAAGCGTATTTGCCTGTGAAAAGATTGGAGTTTGAATGCTGGTCATATAAATCCTACGCAATGCTTAGTGGACGAAACTGACTATCTGACTAATTTTGAAAGTGCTTAAGCAGGATTCGTTGAATAGATATAAACGACTCATCTTGTTGCTACGAAATCTTTTATTAGATTTGTGACGGTTTTTTATTTTGATTATTTTCGTATGTATGTCAGTACCATTCTCAATGCCACCTTCACATCCAAACCATTTTGTTTTTCAATTCTTATGTGAACAAATAATTAATTAATTTGGTATAAATTCATTGAATTAAATACAAATTAACAATTGATTTAAAAAAAAAAAAAATTATATTTTAAATATCGAAAATATTTTATTAATTATCGAAAATAAGCAACAGATTATTTATTGACTAATAAATAATAATGGTAGCCGTGACGACATGATATTTATTGTACATCAAACTTTTTAATAAAACAGTAAATAAATTAATAACCGACTTCAATTCATGGTCGAAAGTTCTATTATGCGTGATATCAAATAATATTCATAACCATACACTTAACATGGTTAATATGATCGGATATGTTATACCAACGGACGTGACTAGCGTTTACTTAGTTTACTTGAAGAAGCAACAGTGATTGCGAAACTATATTGCATTAATGATCAATAATTGTAAACTAATATTCGGGGATATATTCCACTTTTTATGGTGTGTCTATGAGCCTCTCTTTCACTACGAGCGGTTTTGACCTTGAGCGAAATTGGTTTTTAAGCTAACAATACAAAAAGCACCTCGAAAACCTCTTACTATTAGGAGGCAATTATCAGTTCGATGTATTCGCTCAAACATAGAAAATCGGCCAAGGAACCGTATGCTGTGCATTGGTCGAAAATTGCTTTAGTTCGGTTTCTGATATTTTGAACGAATACACCTCCGTATCGATAACCTCCTACATTTCTTCAGTCGGTTAAAAATTTTGAATTAACAGAGTTATTTATAAAAATAACTTCCATTAATTTGTATATTTTTAGTCAATGATTTTAATGAGATAAATTTTATTCATTGTCCAATTAATTGTATTTAAAATATTTAATAAATTTAATTTGTTGACGCTACGGTTTAAGGTTGTTCGATCACGTGTTCTGGTGTGGATAGACTAAATTTTAAAAACTGAATAAATCTATTAAAAATTTAAAAGAAAAAGAGGATCTAATGATGAAAGCAAAAAAATTATATGCTACATTTTCAATGATATCATATCAGGGCTCGTTAACTTTGAATATTAAATGTATATTTAGAAAAACCTGGCCTAGCCTTGGGAAATTTCACTTACTCTGATTCTAATGTAAATAATGGATTTAATGTCAGTCTTTCAAACTCTAATTTGAACGGAATAAGTTACGGTGGTTCTGTTCCATCATGATCAAATGTAGACTCATTGGTTTTTGAATACAATTTATAATTTTTCTATTGTAGTTTTTTACTTTAACATTTTATTGAACTTTTATGTCTTAATACTAGTTGTTTAACTTATTTAATATTATTTTAATAAATTATTTAAAAATAAGTATAATTTTTTACGTGCGTACATAACTACATACATTTTTTTGGAAGTAATACATTATTTCACTAAAGTAGCAATATGTTGTTCTATTCCTAAAGGTCTATCAGTGGTACATCAACTAAAATTAAGGGGATCCATTTACAACTTTTAAATATTAAACATCATCAACGCCAACGCGAACATGCAGAAGGCTTCAGGCTTTTACTTGTTTTTCCCACATAGATGTTAACTAGATATCAACAAATGCATTCTATATATATTAATGACTTTTTATTTATAAACATCTGTCAAATCGAACTTTTTGTATTAATTTTTTTTGCCGTCATTGTCCCACAATGGGAATACTTTTTATATTTATGGATTTGATTTGATTCTTATACTATATATATATATATATATATATATATATATATATATATATATATATATATATATATATACTTATTTATTTATTTATTTACATATAAATTACAAATTATTTTTAATTTAAAAAAAAGTTGTAAAATGACTATAGAATATACCACGATGCGTATTAATTATTGCCGCGGCGTGGGTGACTACTTCTATCTACTATACACAGGTAATAAAAAATAATTAATTAGTTAATTTGTATGCATAATTGACAAATAATTATTACTAATTAATTAAATATTGGTTTAATTAAAAACAACATATAAAAATAAATTATCGATTTTTTATATCACGTGTATCACTTTATTTATTTACTGTGGTTTTTCCCTTAACTAGAGATCGTTTGAGAACCTTAGAGAAAACTTTACTACTAAAAATTAGTTTTCTTCAATGTGTGATTACATTTCAAATTTTTGCCCCTATTCCTAGAACATTTGTTTGTATTTTATGAATACGTATTTCGACTACAATGTAGTCATCATCAGTATGAATTAGCTAATCGTAACTATCTTTGGAATATGGATTCAGAGATATGTTGCTTGTTGCAACATATTGCTTGTTGCTTGTTGCTTTGTCATTCAAAATCCCTAAATTGCTCGTGAGTATCAATATAAGTACTCGACTACAACTTTTCGATTGGCGTATTTTAAAACCTCGAAAATTAAACTTCAAATGAACTTTTCTGCGTATTTTTTGGAGTATTCTAGATTGTTTCGGATTAAAATCGGATGAGACATCCTGTATATAAGATAGTAAAGAGACACACTTTTCGGCGAACGTTCAACAATAACGTCAAACTTTTGTCTATGCTATAATATGTATGCTCTCCAGCTAGACAACGGAACAAGCGTGTACATACATACATTAAACGTAAGCGCGCATTCGGGTTGTAACAAGTAAAATGCTTTTATTCATATAATGTCTAGTCTAGTTGTTCTTCGGTATTCGAAACGCCAACACAGCTCGAATACACGAATCGGTCTGTGTGTACTAACTAATCTGAGTTTTTCGGGTGCATCGAAAAACTTTTCTACAGTGCGCGTCGCATTATTATTTTATTCGAAATTTATTGAAAACTGATATTAAACAATTTTTGTGCAGTGATTTGATTGAGTGATTTGGTTTTACTATTTTTGGCAGTGTGTTGGAAAAACTTTTTCCAACAGTTGTTGTATCAAAAAGCTTCTTTCTCTACGCGACGAATGGTAGATCGAAGTCAGTGAAAACTTTTTGTAAGTTTGATATTTCTCTATGTTTTTTTTCTTCTAGCTTGGAGGAAACTGTTTTAAAGTTTTTCTATCGATTAGTAAAAAAATAATTTATAGAAGCTATTAGAAAAGTTTTTTGTTACTTCGTATTTTTTGTATAAATGAAACTTTTTTCAAAAGAAAGTTTTTCTTCTACTTTGTGTGCCGGGGACATAGAAGATGTTAGAACAATTAGAAGACAATTAATTGCTGATACGGGATATTATGCATCTGTGCCCGCCGCGCGCGTGTCGATGAATTATAAGAATGTTTTGAAGAATTTAGAAGAAAATTATAGTAAAATTATTTCATACGTTAAATGAAACCGTTTTGGCAAATAAAACGGTACAATCACAGATTTTTAGCTCTTATTTTTAGCTCTAGAACACACCTTCGTTTCGACTGGCCGACCAACATGCGAGTGAATTTGCGGAAAAGGGACTAATTGGGTCATTTTATGAACACTCATATTTTTCTGGGATCAATATTTTTTAGCCCGTTACAAAGTCGGCACTAAATTTAATATACCCTGGGTAAATGTTATATATACCGGATATAAAAATGTGAAAAAGATCATGTAACAACTTGGACTTGATCCTCTGACGGGATGGTGTGCCCACCAACATAAATGAAATTAAATTTCGATGATGTTCCAAATATCATATGCAATTTCAATTGAGTTCCAAAAACCAATGAAGACTTTAGGAAAACAAATTAAAAAACAACAACCTATTTACAATCATTTTATATTGGAATTATTGTATAGCATGTGTATTAACAATAAACCATAAGACATTTAAAGACAAAAAATGTTTTATTTTAAAAACAGCTTTTTGTTTGAAACTTATTTGCATAAAGTTTTGAGACAATTTCATCTCGGTAAATACTCTTGACTACAAAGCCATCCATGTAAATAGCACCTTTATACACTACATTGTATGTATATACATTTCTAAATTAAATGAATCAGTTCAACAATGATAATGAACTCAGTATATACGGGATATTTAAGCAGCTATTATTTTCAGTTGCTTGTATGATTAACAATGGGGGTTTGTTTTGCAGATTTTGATATTGAAGAATATAGTTTACAGTTGTATTATTTTAAATGTCTGTTCCAAATTTTATGACCCTGAGTGTAGATAATATTTTTATGAGTAAATCTCTCAATCAGTGCCAAAAAATCTGAAAACATGAAATAATTAAAAAATATGAAATGATATTTTTATATCAAATGAATCTGATTTCTGGAAATTTATATTTATAAAACGGAAATGACTATAATTAGATCGAAAAAAAGAGTTTCAATATCGTTTGTTGCGTTTTTTTTGTTGTTTTTTTTTTGAGATTTGACCGGATAACTTTTCAACAATTTTTAAATTCAATGAAGTTTTATTATAAATAACTCGAAATATATCAAAATTTCGAAACAAATAATACTTAATAAGTAATAATTAAATTTATTGATAATAAAGTTTCCTACAAAAAACTCTTGAAGCACTCTTCGAAATTATCAACGAAGCTAAAGTTTTGTAAAAAATAAAAATTTTAATTGAAAAAGAAAGAAATTTTCTAAGAAAAGATTGCTCAAGAATTAGATACCTACCGGAAGTATAAACAAGTGTGTCTGACTTTTACAGCCAATATTTTTCAACCTTAAAAACAAGTAAACTCATAAACACTTCATCAGAGCTTTTCTGCATAAAAAAAACTGCTTATATAAAGTATATATATATATATCTATATATAGATATATATATAAAGTATATATATCACCAACCAGTACATGTTACTTCCATCTATTAACTGTTATTCGTCCTAGAGTGGATAAAGTTTCTATGTAAAATTATAATAACTTAAAATTTTTTGTCATCCCATTTTGTAAAAGCACAGTTTTTATAAACTAAACATGAATCAACAAATGATCTATTTTACTTGTTTTATCAAACTAATTAAATCACACCGTAGACTATTAAATCTTAAAAGCATATAAAATACAAGCTAGAATTTTCAAGTGGGAATTATTTTCTTTCCCTTAGAAAACAGTTCTTAGAACATTCATAATAATTCCTGTAACACTTATGTCGTCATATATCTCATATGTGTTTTGAGTCATTGGGCGGGCGCGTTCCCTAGAATATTATCCTTGCTTTTTTGATAAGCCTCTCAACAATTGAGTATCTGAGTATCTTGAGGCAGTTTATTGGGCTACTTTTGGGAGTGGTTGTCCCACTCCCAAAACTTCCCGACAACTTTTGTATGAAACTGTTTTTCATATCTTTGATAGTTTCTCATATCTAATATATATATTTCTTTTCTCATAAACTGTAATAGATATGAGAAAAAAGTTTTCTACAAAAGCTGTTGGAAATCAAATTTAATGAAAAAAAAAGTATTCTCTCGTAATTATTATGAGAAAGGTAAGATTTGTATTGACTTACCTAGGCAAGTGAAGTCACTTTCATCCCTTTTACAATCAGAACCTTTTTTTTCGGTTGCCGCTCCTACTATTTGAAATAAAATGATATTATAACATAATCAGACTTATACTACGTTGACTAATGCTGTGATATATGTTTTAATAGGATGTAATTCAATTTAAATTCGACAAAGCTGATTTCCCACTTCCGATGTCATTTGTATAAACACACTCTATATTGGAATATAAAGCTTTACAGATAGAGAAAGGTTTAAAATTCAAAATTTTAAGCTGCCATAATATATGTGTTTTCGTATAAATTGCACACTGAACCCTTTTTATTTCGGAACAGGATTCTAATTGATTTACTCTCATCAATATATATATGTATATATATATATATATATATATATATATATATATATATATATATATATATATATATATATATATATATATATATATATATACTATTCATTTTAAAGAGATCATTAATATTTATTTTTACATACAAACAAACAATTATGTAGTTAACAGCAGCTGTAATTAATGTAATTCGCACATAAGGTTTCCATTCGCTTTGGAAAACACATCTTCAATGGGAAAACCATGCGCGTATGGGTGAGCTGGTTGTTGGTGGGTGTTTGTTATTTTACTTGAATCATAACTAAAGTATTTATCTATATATATATATATATATATATGTTGTTTACATTAAATACTTTTATCTATCTACACAAGATACAGAAAGTTTGAAAAATATTCAAGGTGGATCGCATATATTTCCTATTGCTAAAAATTAGATATAATATCTTTATCCTTCTAAAAATGGATATTTTTTGCACAAAGTTAACAATTTTTGACGCAGGGTTCATCACACTTAATCCTTTAATTGGTCAGTTAACTCAAGTAATCCCTTTGTTGATATCCCCAGTCCGATCATATAAAAGACAAAACAATTTTAAATTCATTTAGCATAAAGTAAATTAGCAACGAGTAACATATCTTTGACACCGACATATCCCGGAGATAGTTATGATGATGACTACTTTGTAGTTGAAATACGTATATATAAAATGCAAATAAAATGTTCTAGGAATAGGGACAAAATAAGAAATTTAAGTTCATGCAATACAGTTTTCAATATACCGTGTGGTGTGTGTTGGAAAGCTTTTCCAATAGAGAATCAATGTTAAATATTATTTATTACTGGCAGGTCGTGTGGTTACTGTGTGAAGTCAGTCAGTACAAATGCAATGAGAGTGGGTTAACTATGTTCATTGAATTCTTAACTTTAGTATGTTCATCACAAAATTCCACTCTTAAATGACAAACAATCATACGCATACAGTATACCTATAGACTATCAAGATGTTTGTATATATGTGTACTGTATAGTTTTATAGTTAATATTTTATTTATTTATTAAACATTGATTCTCTATTAGAAATGCTTTTCTCTATTAGAAAACGGTCTGTATACCACGATCATTCAAGTCACCTCCAAGATTGAATGAACTTTCAATATCTGGATGCATTTTACATGTATGATCTACATACATATGCTCTGACAGCCGAGCTGTACAATGCTGCTGTGTGCTGGTATAGCTCATAGCACTATGTTTGATAATAATTAATTGTCTTCTGACTTGTATGTATATAGCATGCCCACTTAATACCCACCTACAGTACATCCATTATGAAGGAGACAATGATTTTAGAGTGTTGTATGTAGGTATGGTTAGTTCTATTATTATTATAATGATAATGAATATAAATTTTACATCAATTTCTGAAAGTAATGCTGCTAATTATGTTGCTATTTTAGTAATCATTCAGGACGTACGGACGGATTGTTTATTCATCAAAAATATGATGCATTTCATTTTATCAGGATTTTTAGTAACTATATATAATATTAGATCTATACGGTTACAAAACAAAATTAATGAGGTCGTTCGTGTCATCGAATCATTCGTGGGGTCGTCGACAGTTTTGTCAATTAACCACCCCCTTTTTTTTTCTTGTTAATAATTGACAAACTGTCGATGTCGGGATTCGAACCCATAACCTCCCAGTTTCCAAGTAGGCATACTGCGCAGACATAACGCCTTAGACCGCTCGGCCACTTGCACTGATAAATAATGGGGTCGTTAATTGGCTACCTCAATAAAATTTGTATACTTTGCTCAATTGTAAAATAACTTCTCTCAAACCAAATTAGAGTAGTGACGAGTATGTTAAAATCTATGTCTTAAGAACTACCACACAATTTAATTAATCAATCGATATTTATTATATTTATAGTAAAAATCAATGATAATATAATTAAATGTATTGATTTATTTCCTTGATTGATTTCCCAATACATTCCCAATAAACATATTATTAAATAATAATTATAAATCAATTTAATTTTATTATATTTATAATCTATATTATTTATTATTATTAGACTTAATAATCACACGCTATAAAACAAGACAATTAATTTAAAGTCTATTAATTATTAACTTTAATATTTATTATCAACATCTGCTTTTACTATCTTTTATCATTAATACAATATTAATAAAACACAAGATAATGAAATGTTTACAATTTAGAAAATTTAGCAATTTTCTATTTGATTTGTACCTTATTTTATTCGGATTTTGGATAATACTTATTTATTACAAATATACTGAAAATGTTTATTCGAAATATTTACCAAATAAAAAATTCGTTACGCAGGAGCTGCTTCAACTTTCTGCGAATTTCCTTGGAATAAATAAATTACTCTCTAGCGGTCATAATGTTAGTCTGATCAAAATGAAATGTCGTATCTGATTTTAGTATTTGCATGGCCAATTTTATTAATAAATAACATACGTCAAGGGGAAAGGGGGGCATAAAGATAGAAGAAAACACAAAATATAAAATATCTCTCTTAATATTTGAACAATCGAAAAATGCGTAAGAAACAAAGTTGTAGAAAATCATGTTTGCTACAATTCATCGCCTTGTCATTTTTGCTCAAACTCTAATGCGTACAGAGATATTGAGGAATTTAATTTTCAATCTTAAACCGTCAATATTTTTGTAAATATTAGGGTTACAGAAAAAATGATAAGAAACAAAATTACAGTAAAACTTAATACCTACAACTTTACTTCTTATAAAATTTTCGATTTTTCGAATATTAAGGGAGATATGTCAAATTTTGAGTTTCCCCCTCCCTCTAAACCCCCCTTTCCCCTGGTCCGATTTTACCCATTAACGAACTTGACCTTTTGAATACCAAAAGCGTTTCAAATACCAAATCTCATTCCGATAAAATGAAAACTGTCACCGCTAGAGTGATTACAGACACACATATATATATATATATATATATATATATATATATGTATATATATATATATATATATGTCCATAGATATATATATATATATAAATTTTACAGATGGTAATTTTTGACATCTACAAGGTAGGATCGATGGACATTTGAAGAAATTTTTGCGAAATTTTGACTTCGGTACGGGACCAATAGCTCTATTTCCTTTCAGGAAATTCGCTAAAAAGGTTATTTTTCACACTACAGGTGACTTTATAGCATAAGGAAAACAAAAATTATAGTCTATATATGTTAGTTTAAATAATATACGCTTGTTCTTTCATATTTATGTATTTGTAACCGTACTGGAAATTGACATTGGTATTGTATTGTGACGTATAAGTATACACAAGAAATGTCCTGACAGACAGTTCTACATATACACCGATAGCAGGAATTTCCAAGGAACCAAGTAAATGTGTTTTGTTCAAAATATGATACTCTGAGAAAGAAGTCCTTGTTTTCATTCAAGGATTTGTTTTCATTCAAGGCATATTTTTGCTTTATTTCCAAATAACTGACACAAGTGAAAATGAAACAATTAACATAATTAATTGGTGAAACATTCCAAAATATATATATTTTTTCTAATCATTATCAAAAACTACTTAAATTTTCCTTGTTAGGGAATGAAAAACTGGATTTTCTCTTGATATAAATATGACTTATATTCTATCTGAATTTATTCTAGCAAAATTAGGACACTTAAATGGAAGTCAATATACAATACGATCAGAAAATACAAATAAAATCTCAGTATTTCATCGCATTCCAATTCGTCTCAATTTTATGCTCAAACAAATGGTCGAACATACAGCTCGCGGGAAAAGCTTCATTTATCCATAATAATTGTATATTTTCTATATGTATATTGAAACACACAGATGTTTCAATTCTAAGCTTTCGATGTAGAAAAATACCTTTCAACAGTGATCGATGTTCGAGTCATCTTTTTATTTCTGTGAATAAATTATTTTAAAATAGTTCATTGATGATTTCAATAGATAGAATAGTTCTTGTTATTGTAACATAAATACCGGGTATATACTGAGAGGTATGGTAATTGAGACACATTTAATAATCATTATTAATAATATCTTAGGACGGTCCATAAAGAAAAACTCAATAGTAAGTGCTTAAAACATCCTCGAGTGTATATATCTATACTAATGTATAAAGAGATAAAATTTGTTTGCATGTTCTGGGTAATCTCTGAAACTGCTGAACCGATTCTAAAAATTCTTTCACTGATAGGAAGCTACATTATTCCCGAGTGACATTGGCTATAAATTGTTTTTGTTTTAAAGCATCCGTACGTCCGTGTGGCATGCTCAAAATCTAACGAAAATCAAGCTTATTTTAACGTCCAACCACACAAAGTTTCACTTCTTAATTCATAGAGTTTGGAAAAAAAATTTGGAAAAATTAACACTATGAATGTGATATCTTGAAAACTGTTAATTGTATCATATTTTTACCAACGCCATCGTTTTCGCCAAGTCCAAATTAGCTTTAAACGAAGTTTTTATCAAAATCGGGGACATAAAATTTTCCTCCAATTTTCGCGATTTTATTAAGGGGTACCCCTTAGAAAAAATGTGAAAAAAGTTAAGAAAATTTTTGTTCTCGATTTTAATAATAATCATTTTCTAGGTTAATTTTGACCCAAACAGTACGAAAATCAGGTTCATTTTAACGTCCAACCAACACATTTCAAAAATTTGCCTTCTCAATTCATACAGTTTGGAATTTTAGCACTATGGGTCTGATACCTTGAAAACCGTTAATCGTATCGTATTTTAATCAACGGCATCGTTTTCGCTAGGTCCAAATTAGCTTAAAACGAAGTTTTTATCAAAATCGGGGACATAAAATTTTCCTCCAATTTTTGTGATTTTTTTACACCATTTCTGATCGATTTGTAATGATTTACAATCGAGATCCATTAGATTATAAATAGTTAATAATTAAAAACAATTGTTTAATAGTTTATCTTATATAACTGAGTACGATGAACATAAGAGTAATTTTCTTAAATGTTCTCTGTGCTTGATTCTCTGTTTTATATACCCGGTATACATGTTATACACGCAGGGTATATCAAGTTTATTGCCGACTTTGTAACGGTTGAAACCATTGATCGTAGAAAAAAATGTATGTTATTGGTGTTCATAAAAGACCTAAATAGTCCATTTCCACATATCCGTCTGTATAAGTCTGTATATTTTTCTATATTGTACATGGAGATCGAGGTCTTGTGACATTTTGATTTTGATTTACGATGTTCATATAATTGTAGATGATGGCTTTGTTGTTTAAAACTTCTTACATTGTAATAATAATAATATTAATAATAGTTCGAATAAATATGTTTGTTCGGAATATGTAGGTCGATTGTTGAACACGTTTTTGAAGAAGAAGAGAGAGCGAGAGCTTACCGAAGAAAGGTTATTCGATAAGCTCTATCCCTCTCGTATTTATATTAAAATATCATTTATGTCTTCCAATAAACTCTCGGTAATAATAAGCAAGTGAAGTGGGTACTCGTAGGTATGTAGTTAAATTTTATGTTATTAACCAATAAAATCTGACATAGCAAGAAGGTGTTCGGTCGGTCCGTTGGTCCGTTAGTCGATGTTTGTTGTAAATAATATAAATAAATGATATATAAAAATATATATGAAAAACATTTATAATATATTGTATTTTATTTACGAAGCGAAAACTTTTTATTAGTCTGGCAGCCGGCTGCGCCAATAATTATATAAACTTGTGTTTTTCTTTTTTGTACTAAATGGGTCTCGTTACTTGACGAAAATCTATTATATTTATTAAATAAAACAACTGTTTGGAATTTTCGTAAAATCACGTGATTTTGACGATAGTTCAGTTCCTTCTTCATATATATAAAAGAATTGAACAATTTTAACATACTGTAGCTCCTAGACTATATAAGATCAAAATCATTTAGTTCATAAATCATATAAAATGCTTAGTTAAAGGTTTTTGATCACGGTTTTATGTAGAATACTGAATGTTTAATAGGTTTATTAAGGTCCACATACCTTTTTAATACGATAATGTGATGTATCAGAAGAGATATACATTAATATTTTAAACTTTAAACGTTTTTTTTTTTTAGTACACCGGTCCTGGTCCTAATTACAGGATATACACAGTTTTTATTAAATTGAAAATCTGAATTTACCTCTAAAAGTAACCACAAAAAGTTTTATAGAATACTACTAATAATAACCCGTTTGCATTTTCTGGGATGTCGACAACAAAAAGTTTTCGTATATTCCCAAACATAAATATAATTATTAAAACAATTTTTTTCTGCGATAAATTTTTTCAACCGTTACAAAAACGGATGTAAACTTATTGAAATGTATTGAGAAATTTTGCATAGATATTTTTGGAATTGCAATTCACAATTCGCAATTTCCATTCGAATACGTACAATTGTAAACAGTTCATCAAATCATTGATATACAGCTCAGTATATACTGGGTATTCAAACAATTTACTCAGTTAGATTTTACATTACTTGTTACTTTTAACATAATAACTACATACGGTTTCGCGAACTTGTTGCTTAGAACTTTATAGGCTGACCATTTGTATACCCGATATATAATATATAACATGGTATATTAATTAATTAAATTAAATACTGATATGAAAAAATTAACTCGTCAACCAGGAATCGAACCTCGGGCCTCTGGATAACCGGTCCAGTGTGCATCCACTACACCAAAGACGATTGTGATGTGACAGCCAACTTTTTCATATTATTCTAATCTTCATATATATATATACCTTTTATATATTTTTAAGACAGTATAAACTTCTTGTTGAAGTGATATTATTATTTAATATTTGTTTATTTGTTTATACTTTCGTGTCAACATACAAGTGTTTGTCCAAATTCCTTTCGGTTACGTATGACAAACTGTAGAAGACTATAGCGTATACCCGACACATTTCATTGTCATTGAATTTATTAATTAAATTAAATACTGATATGAAAAAAGTCTTTGGTGTAGTGGATGCACACTGGACCGGTTATCCAGAGGCCCGAGGTTCGATTCCTGGTTGACGAGTTAATTTTTTCATATCAGTATTTAATTTAATTAATAAATTCAATGACAATGAAATGTGTCGGGTATACGCTATAGTCTTCTACAGTTTGTCATACGTAACCGAAAGGAATTTGGACAAACACTTGTATGTTGACACGAAAGTATACACAAATAAACAAATATTAAATGGTATATTAGGTTTAGTCCCGTGTAACCTGCACATATCTAGATGCATACAAACATACATACAAATGTGTATATTTATAAATTTCATTGAATTATTCATAAAATTTTTTATTTTTTATTTATTTATAAAAATATTATTAAAAAAAACTGTAAAAACAAACATACAAAGAGGCCATTCTATTCTATTCTATTCTGTTACTGAGGATGTGATATGTAGATTCATTTAACAAACACACATATTCATACAATAGACACACACACATGTGAGCTATGTACAGTCATGTTCAAAAATATTACCTAACTACACAATACCATTGAATATTCTAACAGATATTTGTTTAATACTTTAAATCACCACTTAACTTACTTAATGTTCCCTTAACTATACATTTCCAATTCGTTTGAAGGGTAAATTGAGTTTGAAAACAATTTATAAGTCACTCCAAACTTTAACACGGTCCTCGAAAAATATTCTATTCAAAATAATATAAATATTTCACACTATTTAATTGTTTTGTTGTAAACTAACGTCTATTTATATCCATTAAGTTAGTATGGCTGCGTCTTTTAGTTACATTATACCAACGAAAGTGATTAGCGTTTCACTTAATTTGACATAGAGGTATAATGAACATTGACATCATATTCTTGAGATTAAACGTCTAGAATGGGAATTGAACGCACAAACCCTCTAGCTTGAAAAGCTAAAAGCTTGAAAATAATCAACAAAGACAAATCAAACCTTGGGCTATAAGCTCAAATAATACCGTATAGTATCAGCAGTCTTGAAGTTTTTGCAAGGCTGAAACTATAATGACTGCAAAATTCAGATCCATATTCAGTTGGAAACATTGGTATAATATTCGACTTATCTAAAGCAACATATTTATATTCATATTTCTTTTATATAATGTACTTTTACCCGTCCGGACCGAATCATTTTGATAATCGGGTTGTTATTTATAATTATTATATCAGGTGGCGGCTTAATTGTTGCTCTATCCTATCTGACAAGTATAAGAGCACTGGCATGCCTATAGAACCGGAGTCTGTGGGTGATAAGATCTTAAGACCCTTTCTAGGATTAAGGCCAGTCTAAAATTTTCTCTTGCACAATTTTATCTTGAAATAAATAAAATAAAAACCATGATTAAATCTTGAACAAAAATAGTTTCTGACGTTTTTTTTTTTGAACAATACTGTAAATTGTTATACTTCCACGTGCTAGCTCCAACTGACTAGGCTGGGGCTAGCTCGACTAGATAGAGATAGCAACTAAAACAAGATTTATAAATTGTTTTGCATATGATGTTGGTTCTACATTGTGTGTGTTCATATCTTTAAATCTAAAAAACACAAACATACGAGCGTTGGACACATTATACTGGAAAAAATAATAACACTTGTGTGTTTGTATGGAACATAATACACACACACACACACACACACACACACACACACACACACACACACACACACACACACACACACACACACACACACACACACACACACACACACAACCACTGACATATCAACCACATACACATGACATAAGGGCATTACGCATGCCGGATGCAACAGTTGAGAAACGGATTCATTCAAAATTCGTCTTAATTCTGTTCGATTTTCGGCACTGTACAAAAAAAAAATAGTGTAGTCAACTAAACCAGAATAGCACCAGTCTAAGGCGTTATGTCTGCACAATATGCCTACTTGGAAACTAGGGGGTTATGGGTTCGAATTCCGACATCGGCAGTTTGTCAATTATTAGGGAAAAAAGGGGCGGTAAATTGACTAAACTGTCGGCGTATGGACAAGAACGTAGAAACTATGCTTGAGAAGGTTTTCTGCAGTTTCCTTCACGAACTCCAGATGAATATCAGCATAGTTCCTATCATAGTCGGCTGAAGCCGCATATCCTACCAATTCCTAGTCTATACACAAAAATTCCTTCCCCTCCACTCGAATAGTTTGTAAGTCTATGGTTGTTACACAAATTAATAATTTTCTAGTTCGCAGATGAAACATAATCAGACGAAATACAATTAATTCAAAGTATTAAATAACTTTAATTTTCTCTGTGGGAAAAATTATTTTAATTAATTTGTTGAATTTAAAATGGGGTATAAAATTTTAATAAAAATCTATTAGGTACATACGAAAATTATTTGTGAACATAACAAAAAATATGTGCGAATATTAAATTTAATTTGAAAGATGTTTATCTTTAAAATACCTTCAGGGGTTGTTTGATAATAAAAAAACGGTTCGTTATTGCCGACGGGAAAATACAACTTATATAAAATATATTTTAATTCGTTAAAACTTCCACAAATTGGTACAAACTGATTTGAAGCAATGGGTAAGTTCATCCTTATGGTTATCCACTAATAATTCTTCTAGGCAGTGGCGTAGATACAACTTGCGTGGCCCAGTAGGAAACTTTTTTTGGGGTGTTTTACCCTTCATAACTCAAAAAATATCTCAATATATACAACAAAATATGATCATTGACAGGAACAATATATAGAATTTCGAGGAAATTTATTACAATTATTATTAATTAACAGAGGTTATTAATTAATAGAAATTTGTTTTTATTTAGTAAACAAAATGACGATCGTGGAAAATAAACTTCAAAATATCACACGCTGGAATGTCTCATGCCTTAAAGCATTTGCAGATTCGTGTTCTATGGACAATTACTTACTGCGTAGGTAATTTTTAATTATTTTTAACTTCGAAAATGAACGTTCTGCTGAAGCAACAGTGACGGAAATTGTTAAATATACTATTAGGCAGTGCAAACAACCGGAAAACTAGCTAACAAAACAAAATGTTCGATTAACTTCAAATGTGCGAGCTGCTTCACAGAATGCAGTTTTTTAATACGGTTTTCGATTCAAGCACGCAGGGAAAACAATGGTTCATGATGACTTCATCATAACGTTCGACCATTATCTTAGAATTTTCGCATAAATTGTTATATGACATCGATACAACCTTCTGTAATAGTTGAATTTGAGGGCTCCTAAGTCACTGCTTCTACAAATACTGATACACCAAACTTAAATTCTGCTTAATACTTGTTTGCCGAACGCCATCTGATAATCTGCCTGTATATTTGATCACATGATCACAATGTACGCAACAATTACGCCATATTAAAATACTAATTGAAACTTGTTGTAAGAACCAACGTTGCATCACACCATTCATGATTTTTTATTAAAATTTTTTCAATAAACTGAAATCGGAAAAATATGAAACAGTCAGGAAAATGAATCCAATGACCCTAAAAAGGTCAATGCAAATTCGGTTATAAAAAATTAGGTGCTTATATATATATATATATATTTGTATATATATATATATATATATATATACAAATATAAATATTCTCCATAAACTTTCCCCACTACAAATATTGATCAATGTATATTAAGTTCTATATCAAATTATTTAATTTACAATCTGTAAATAGTCAGTCTAAATACAGGCTTAAAAAAGTGAATTATTGATTCCAATGAAATTAATAATGAAGTCTCATTGAAAACAAATTTAAATGTAATTATTATATTTTATATCGATAGAAAAAACCAGTAATTACCATTCAATAATTATCAATCGTATTATCAATCCAACCTCCACAACAGCCGCCCCCAAAAACCAGACAATTGTCACATATTTATAAAACAATCACATAGCTTGTGAATGTTGTTAAGCGCTGCGCTGGTCTGGTGACGGCATTGAACGGCGTTGTATTTGTTTTAAACAACCACAATTGGAGCGGCAACAAACATGTAGTTTAATGTTCTAATGATACATATTATCACTTTTTATTTCTTAATCATTAAATTTTGTATATTTTTATATCTCTATATATCTCTATACAGGAGGTTTGTAAATTACCGTGTCAAGACTTCCACGAAACCAAAAGTGAGATAGAAGAAAAGTTGAATAAGAAAAATTTTAATATAATTAGAATTAGAATAATTTGATCATAAATAGTTTTGCCACAAATTTAATTCCAATTTCTGTAATTATTGATAAACATTACAAGTAATCCAAATTCTGATTTAATAAAATTAAAGCATTAAAAAATAAATAAAATCGAATACCTGAATATCAAGATTAGCTTCGATACCCTCACTCTAGTGACAAAAACAACGCCGCATAGTCACAAAAGGATACCGACAATAAATAGGTGGGGTTTTTCACACACCTAATCTGTTAGTCAGTTAACTCAAATAAACCTCAGGTCAGATCATACCCTCTGTCAAATCGTATAAAAGACATTACTTTTTTAATATCATTGTGAGACACGCACCAAATTAGCAACAAGCAACATATCTCTGAATCCATATCCCAGAGATAGTTACGATGACTATGTAGCGGTATCGCTTCTTTATTAAATTATTATATTAATTTTGTTTATCATTTTTAGTTGTTGCATAACAACTATAACTTCCTCCTATTATCACGGTTGCTTTGAATGCGATACCGCTACAACTACATTGTAGTCGAAATACGTATTTATAAAATACAAACAAATGTTCAAGGAATTGGGATAAAATTTGAAATGTAATTACAATTAATGTTTGTATACATCTATGGATGGTGTATAAGTAAAATAAACAGTAGAAGATGAAGTGTATAAAAACTAATTTCACTCAATCATATAGGATAAAATCTGACGTATTTATTTACTTTTTAAATTAGTCTGGCAACTGCGTGCGATGTCATGATGTAATTGGGTTGTAAGAATGAAACCAGAGACGTGTCTACAGGATAATTGGACATACACAAACAATTATCAAGGATAAATGAGTTTTTATTCCCGTTGGCTATACGCGTTAACTACATGGATACGTGATGTAACATAAACATTAAAAATTAAAAGATCAAAATAAATGTAATAAAGAGTTTTATGTAACACATCTGGATCTATCTGTCTAATCCTTGCTGTTGGTTGCAATCTGTCACATCTATATTTGTAGACGTTTCAAAAATAATAATTTTGCAATATATAACGGTAGAATTTCATCACGTGTCAGCTACGTAGAGTATACACCTGAGTTGAGATTTTTAGGGTTCCGTGCACAAAATAAGGTAAAAAAAGTGTACTTTTATACTAAATCTTAGATAGATTGTAGAGGCTGCTCTGGACGGGCTACACTTCGACCATAAGGTCCAATATGATGCCTAAGGATGTGAGGATGTGAGTGGAGTGCAAGGAATTTGTGAGTAGACTAGGAATTGGTAGGATATACGGCTGCAGCTGACTCTGATAGAAACTATGCCGATATTCATCTGGAGTTCGTGAAAGAAACTGCAGGAAACCTCCTCAAGCATAGCCGGTTTCTTCCTTCTCGTCCATTTTAACCGCCCTTTTTTTATAATTGGCAAACTGCCGATGTCGGGATTCGAACCCATTACCACCCAGTTTCCAAGTATGCATACTGCGCAGACATAATGCCTTAGACCACTCAGCTACTTGGACTGGTCATGCTTGACCAGTAATCTTGGTAAACATAACATAGTCACTATTGTCTGGGTGTCTGGGCATTCAGGAATCAATGGAAACGAGAAGGCAGATGAATTAGCTGATGTGTTCTACTAAACGGCCTAGAACCGATTCTAGGAGTGCCGAAAAGCCCAATTAAATATAAAATGAAAGACTGGGCGATACACGAATCCAACCGTTCTTGTATAAGAAGCTTCTCATGGGAAAAGGTCTCTGAGGAAATTGGTCGCGATACAAAAGCTCTTTATAGGACTTGCTTGCACGATTCTATTTTCAGGAAGCAACATAAATGAAAATAGTTATTGGGATCTAAAATGTGGATCGAAATGTAAAAGTAAGGTTCGTCCATTAACCTTACTTACGGCTTTGTATCTCTCCAAAAATATTTTCTTTTATAATTTCATGTGACACAGTTTTTGATATATTTATGGCCAAAAAATTTGAATTGGCAAATTAGACAAATTATTTAACACACAGGTATACAAAATATAGCAAATTATGTTAAATAATTTGTTTAATTTGTCAATTCAAAAATATTTTTATAGTTTTAGGTTCTTCCAATATGATTAGATCTCATTCACAAAATGTTATATTTGGTACCGGAAAATGTTTACTTTGTTGCTGCAGTATGTTAAAATAGTTCATTACACTTTTTATTCCTGAAGAGGGAACTGTGTTCCGAAACTATAGTCAATATAAAGTGATTTTACTAAAATTTCAAATATTTGTTTTATTTAATAATTAGAATGGGTCAAGTAACGACCCATTTAATACAAAGCACAACATAATTTGGAAAATAAATACAACTTTATGCATCCTTTTTATTAATTATATAATTGATCTACATTTTGTGACATGACCTCATAGACACTTATATAATTGCAAAACAAACTTGAATTGGCATCTTCAAAAGGGCTTCATTAGTATCATGGCAGACAGAACGATTTTGTTTCTGAAGTCTTCAATTGTATTTCAAATGAATGTGAGTGGGTCTGTTGATGTGTCTGCAATTCAAATAAAAATGTTTGACATTCATAATGAAATTTCGTACAAAGGACGAACGTTTTGAACGGGAGATCGACAAGCACTTTCAAGACAAAGATAAAATAGAAAAACAAAATTCTATTTATCTATAATGTGGATGACTGCAACCGGTGTGTCAGACAAGGACAACAATATAATACAATGACGCTTATAAATGAATACTTTTGAACACTTCCATATACAGACTATCATGATGGATGCAGTGGTTTTGTGTTTTATTCTTGAATAGATCCAAAACTCATTTGGAATCAAAAATGGTTTGGGATTTGACATGGCCAGATAAACAGTGGCGTACCTTCTTCTTCCAGAGCCCAAGTGGAGGCTTTTTATGGGGGCTCCCTTTTCGTAACTCAAAAAAATCTCAATATATAGAACAATAGATGATCATTTATGACAATTATTATTACAAACATTCACAAAGTACAACAGAGGTAAAATCAATAAAAATTTGTTTTTATTTAGTAAACAACATGACGATCGTGGAAAACAAACTTGTCAGATGCCGCACAACTATCTTGGAGTGCTTTTTCTAATTTCCTAAATTTATTCGATCTAAAGCCATTTTTCGATTTTTTCGATTTGAATCCAGCCATACAACCTCCATATAGATGCCTACAATCCATATATAGATGTTGTAAGAGTGTGCTCAACAGATTTTTTTAAATATTATTATTTTTAGTCCTAACATACTACTGTGAATATAATATTGTTTGTCTATTATCCTTTGATGAACTATGATGACTCTGTAGTATATATATATATATATATATATATATATATATATATATATATATATATATATATATATATATACTTCTGTTGTTTTTTCACAAACACAACTCAGCACCTGTACACATGCCTGTCACAAAAATTGAACCTTCCTGAATTTGACTCAATATATTTGATCCCAAAAATAATTATCAAAGGCGTACTCTTTTAATTACATACAAACCAATATATGCAATATATAACAAAAAATAGTTATACAAATGTATAAGCATGTGTTTCTGCAAAATGATCCAATAATATATATCAATGTATGTAATATAACAGATTGTATCTGTATCAGACACATTTATTTAACTTTTTATATTCTTGTTGTGAAAAAGTATTAGAACTACATAGATAAACATAGATAAGTCTATATAAAAACTTAGGTAAAGTTAATTTCTATTTAACACTTCAAGATTCAAAGATTCAAAGATGCATACATATTACATATTTTTTACATTATGAATTACTACAAACATCGACAAAAACAATGGAAAACTTTTTTGTTTCAGTTTGGTTCAATTTTTTTGCTGGGAATTGTACATCCATCTATTACTACAGTACCCAGTGTTGTATCATCATTATGTTTTTTATGTAAGAAAAAAAAAGGGTTAAAATATTGTTTTATATAATGTTAAGTCTAACAAACATTAAAATAATAATAATAATAATTACAAAAGAATTGTAAGTGTGTTTGTGTATGCAATAAAAAAGGATAATAATAAGGACAGGAAATGAGGAAATAGTTAACGCCAAACAACGATAATAAACACTTTTGGTGGGAGAACTGTAGCTGAGTTTTGTTTACTGTATGAATTAATTATCAAAATAAATATTAATTATGTTTTGTGCACGATTTAAATCATTTTAATTTGGTTGATACATTCCCTATACTTTCGCAAATGGTGCTACTACACATGAATGGTGCTACACAGCGTAGGGCAATCTACCAGGGATTGTAAAAGTACATGGGAAAACCTTGGACATTATACATTTATTTCTCAGAGATTTTCTTAAAAAATAATCCTATAAAAAGATATTTTTCAATTTTTTAACGATATTTGATTGATCATAACACAATCTTTAAATTATGGAGCTATTTGATGGGGGGGGGGGGGGGTTGTTGTTCGCAACCCTAAATAATAATAAAATAATATTTTGTAAACATTTTCAATGATATTTTTATTATATATGTTAAATATGCCAACGTATTTTGATATAATCATCATCATATTATTAAAAGAGGGGAGAGGGGTTGGCAGTAAGTGGTGGGGGTTGTTGGAAGGTTAAAGTGTCTTACCACCTTATTGTTTTCTTATATAGACAGGCAGATAGCACGTCAGAAATCGAATAAACTAACTTTTCCTAAAGCATATTATACGAAGATAAATTGTTTGATTTTAAACGATTTTCCATTATTTTTTCCGTTTTCCGAAACACTCAAACTCGATAAACTACTATATCGTTCGGACAAACATTGTATAAACTTTGAATTGGTATATATTTTATCTAAGTTGATAGAAAATTGTAGTCGTACGACCCAGAAGAGATGTCGTCATATTTTCGAACTTCAATATTGTGTCTATGCTATTTTCAATTTCCCGAAATCAAAATCTTGAATGAAACTCAATAATCTGTTATACCGTTTGAGAGAGCATTGTGTATGGTTTAAGTTCGTATAAGTTTCATCTAATTTGATAGAAAATTGTGATCGTTTTACTTGGGAGAGACCGTAAATATACCATATTTTTAAACTTTCAAAACTTTCTCTTTGGTTTTTAACCTTTTCTGAACTCAATATCACTTGAAACTCGATAAACTATTATATTAACTTTGATTTCATATATGTTTCATCTAATTTGATAGTCAATTGTGGTCGTTATACTTAGGAGAGATCGAGAAAATGTCATATTTTCCATCTTTCTCATGAACTTTCCTAACTATTATACCATTCGAAGATGGCCTTCAAGACATTAAATAACTGATATGATGGATGAAACTCATTAGTATACAGAACAAAGAATCTTTTAAGTAATTTTTACATAGTGTGAGCTCCAGCTGCTGATCTAATAAATTTATATATTCTATTCACTTCTCTGTAAATCTGTTTACTAAAATGAGTTTCACACATAAAAGTGACGTATTTGAATGAGTTGGTATAGCTATAGTATTCAATTTAACATGATTATATTATATTATATATTATATTATATATTATATTATATATTATATTATATATTATATTATATATTATATTATATATTATATTATATATTATATTATATATTATATTATATATTATATTATATATTATATTATATATTATATTATATATTATATTATATATTATATTATATATTATATTATATATTATATTATATATTATATTATATATTATATTATATATTATATTATATATTATATTATATATTATATTATATATTATATTATATATTATATTATATATTATATTATATATTATATTATATATTATATTATATATTATATTATATATTATATTATATATTATATTATATATTATATTATATATTATATTATATATTATATTATATATTATATTATATATTATATTATATATTATATTATATATTATATTATATATTATATTATATATTATATTATATATTATATTATATATTATATTATATATTATATTATATATTATATTATATATTATATTATATATTATATTATATATTATATTATATATTATATTATATATTATATTATATATTATATTATATATTATATTATGTATTAATAGATCATGAAATTGTTTTGTTTTAATAAAAACATTTTAAATCTATGACATTAAGTACCCAAACACTACACAAAGCTCTCTGTCTTGTTCTCGTTTAGAAGATCTCACTTATCAAGAAAAAGGATTTTCTTAACACATATTATATAGAATACTCTTCTATACAGTGTGTTTAATTGAAAAGATTCCACCTAATTACTTTAAAACATGCCTTTTTGACGAAAATCTTTCAAATAAAAATTGCTTATTTAAATGAAAAAGTTCAATGACATGTTTGTCTATATAGTATACGCTAGTTCTTTCATACTATGTCTTACGTAACCTTAATGGAAATTGACATTAGTATTGTATTGTGATACTTAAAGTATATAGACAAATAATATATTTGTTCGAATAATAAGTTAATGTTGACTTCAAAAGTAATATTGTCAATGATAAGAACAAATAACGGTTAACACACCGTATATAAATAAATAATATACAGAGAGTTACACAAGTGAGGAGTTTTATGAAATGTAAGACAATTTTTATTTCAGTGTGTACATTCAGAGTGTAGATTGAAAAAACCTTTTGGAATAATTCCAATTTTTTTAAAATTATTCAAATCCAATTTAGGAAACAACCTTTTATCGAAATATGGTTTCAATAATATTGATATTGAATTATTATATAGAGTGTTTCAGTTATATGCGGCTGCAACTGACTCTAATAGGAACTATGCCGATATTCATCTGGAGTTCGTGAAAGTCACTGCAGAAAACCTTCTCAAGCATAGCCGGTTACTTCGTTCTTGTCCATACGCCAACAGTTTAGTCAATTAACCGCTCCTTTTTTTTATAATTGACAAACTGCCGATGTCGGGATTCGAACCCATAAGCTCTCAGTTTCCAAGTGGACATACTGCGCAGACATAACGCTTTAGACCGCTCGGCCACTTGGACTGGTACGTGCGTATATAAGTGAACAGATACTTTTGTAAATTTAAATAGACAACAGTTGATAAACTACTAGTTTGGAGTTCCTGATGACGTGGGCACGAATGCCGGAAAGATGAGTATAAAAATTTACAATTATACTTAAAAATCACCTTTGACTATAGATATGATACTAAACAGACCGACCATAGAGATGGATGTATTGTATTTCCAATTTTAATGATATATTTCCAAATAACCTAAACTCATTAATGGTATGAAAGGTATTTTGTAAAATAGGTCTATTTCGTTAGTTCAAGGTTTGTTATCACCTAATAATATGACGTAATAACGATAGGTTTTCAATATACCTATCTGTGTTTGATATATGATCGTCGTACAACAGTGAATAGATAAAGAAATAGTTGAAATGGTTTGTAACCGATCTACAAACTATTGTGTATCATCCTTCAAAATGTTATCAGAAAACATACAAATATAAATCAGAGATCTATAGTTCTCAAATAGATAGATGTTGGGGGAGTTTTACTGACTTTTCAACGTTTGAGAATGGAAAAATATTTTTAGACATTATGTAAGTGTCGGATTATAAAGAAATAACACGTTTTTTTTTTATATTAGGTACAGGATGATTGATTTATGTTGAATGAAATTTAAAAAAAAAAACCATTGGAGTTATCACCTGATCATTCGAAACATTTGAGTGAAAATAAAGAAAGATTTGTTTACAGGAATTTCGTCTTCCGTATTTTATAAATCTTGACACAAAATTCGAGATGTAATTTATCAAAGTTTTTATGTCTAGCTTCCAATTTTTAGCAACTCAAAATCGTTTCAATCATGTTCTGTAAGGCTGATAGCCATCGTCAATTAAATAGCCCTCAATTACTAGATCAATTATTTGTATTGTAAAAAAAACGTATTTCGACTATAAAGGCTCAGTAATGAACTAATCGTATTATCCTCCGGGAAGATATGTTCCTCTTTACTGATTTGGTCAGTAACGAATACAAAATTGGAATACAATTAATTGATCTGGGGCTATTTTTGATATTTAATTTCAAAAAACTACATTCTCTTTACATTTCAAATTTTTGCCCCTATTCCTAGACCATTTCTTGTATTCGACTACAATGTAGACATTATCAGTATGAATTAGCTAATCGTAACTATCTCTGGGATATGGATTCAGAGATATGTTGCTTGTTGCTAATTTGGTGCGTGTCTCACAATGATATTATAAAAGTGAGACACGCACCAAATTAGCAACAAGCAACATATCTCTGAATCCATATCCCAGAGATAGTTACGATTAGCTAATTTATACTGAAAACCCAAATAAATATAACTGCTAACGCGCGTACATAGGTACCCGCCCAAATATTTTAATTTTCCCATATTTTACTCATGAATTTCTTAATTTCTATTTCGAATATTGTCATAAGTTCATCTAATATTATTATTTAGTATCTTCAGAGTTGCAAACAACTTTCAAATTGATACGAAAGTGAGAAATGGATGAAAACCAACTGTCAATATTTGTTTACAAACTTAGAGTGTGTTGACGTGTCACAAACACGGGGGAGGGGGGGGGGTGGTAAAGAGAACATAGGTAAAGTTTAGTTTGTTCATAAAATTAACAAGTTTTCTTTAAAATCAATCGAATCAAATTTTATTAATTATTTTCCAACTATTTTCAATTATTATTTAGTGATGGAAATGACTTGACAGTCAAACGGTTGTTTTTTTAAATTAAATTAATTTATTTTTTAATCACTTAAATTGTTGTTGGTCAGGAAATATTAATAATAATCATAATAAAAAATTGTATGAAAAAACAAGAGACAAAGAAAAACACCTTTTCTAATCATATTATAATTATGAGTTTTCCTTCACATTAAAACATTTTCACATAAAAACAAATATGTATATATATATATATATATATATATATATATATATATAAACCAGAACAATTTACGTAAAACGGAGAGTGGAAAAAATTGTATGGTATGAGGTTTGATAAAATTTTTTAATGTATGAAAAATGACTAAACCTATTATTTACCCGTCCAATCGGAAGGGTTTCCATTGCAACCACGTAAATTTGTATCAGTGCATATTATAAAGGTTTATGGATTCAGTTTTTATCAGAATAATTATCTCTTTCCGCTTTTTGCCAATAAGCCAGATTGACACCACGGCGTATCTCGATGTAACTTATAGAGCTGATTAGTTTTTGTTGAAGGTCGTTCTAGAAGTAATGGTAGTGGTTGCTTAAAGTTGTCTGAAACAATTTGATCCAAATATCAAAATCACACCTGCCACTGAACAGAGGATCAATTTTATCTACGTGTACGAAATATATTTCTCCATTAATACAAAATAATAATTAATTCGATGGTCAGTATAAGTGACAAATACTATTTTCTTGTTTTGGTAAACCATATTATTTTCGTAATAAGTGGACAACTGTGTTTTAGGTTGGGGTAACGGTAAGCTTTGTGTATAATAATATATTATTAAAAAACGTGTTTTGTTTAAACAGTGGTAACACATACAGGGAGTATCTTAAATATAGATAGTGAAATGTCTAGTTACAAGAGTTTAGAATCTAGGAATGCTAGCTACGAAATTTTTCACTTCTCACTAGATTGAACTGACAATTATTTCTCCTGAAGAATGTTTTATGGGGTAAATAAATTAGACTTTCATCGAAGAGGAGACAAAGTTTGTTTTCTCGTTATTCCAAAATAAGACCCACGATCCTGACCGCGAAAACTCGTCCTGTGATCACCACCAAACTGTCTACGACATAGATCGTTTTCATAAGGATTCATAAGGAAAATACTACCGGCTGCGCCATTTCATTTCTTTACGCACTTCCATCCCATCATTTCTGTTACATGTCTTCCTTGTACCTGAATAAGTGTTTGTGAAATTAGAGACAGTTCCACCTCGAATATTTGCAAAGCTTTCCATAAACATAATTTCATGGAAACGAACACGATTCGTTAGTAGTATAATAATGTGTGTGATGGTATTTATAGCATTCTTATATGCTTTTAATAAAAGTATAATGAAGTTTATACACGCAAGCAACCGCCCAAAACAGCCATGCTCACGTTAAACATACATTTGTGCTTCTTCGGTAGTAGTGGTTGATGGTTATTATTATTATTGTAGAATGTAGAGTTAGGTTAGGTTAGGCCCTTTTTAATTTATGGTTTGTATAATTCTTTTGTTGTTTGTTACTGAGGTTATTCATTTAAAAATACATATTTATGAATTATTGTTTGTAATTTTTTTTTTAAATACATATACATATGTATCTTATGAATTAGTTATGGGTTGCCATTCAAAGGGCATGAATGAAAGGCAAATTCCATTGAGTATCCAAGAAGGTTGTCAACAATCTATTGTTAATTTGTTGTTACGAATTTAAAGTCAACAACATTTAACAGGAATATATAAGACATCCGTATCCTGTATGTGGTTATAGGCATGTTATGTGGTTTCTAGCTCATTGCCTATGAGCTACGACCACATCAAATAACTAAATATGTGTCTGTTAAAACACTGCCATCTTGACATCATGTTTTTATGCTGCATGTCAATAATAAAAGATGAACATACATAGTACAAGCCACGAATAGGGAGGGGAGAGGTGGGCCTTATAGCGTCGTTTTGAACAGTTGGCAATGGCAAGTGGGTTATTTTATGTGATCCGTTAATCTTAGAACCACAAGACGCGTACTTTTGTTTCCATCACTGTCATATCATAAATGCTACAAACATTTTTATTTTGCGTACGTTTTTTGCTATAAAGTCTATAGTATGGCGCAGCAAAAACTCGGAAACTCGGATACTGATTTGAAATGCATCCAAGAGGCTATCCCTCGATGTACCAAAGCAGAACAGGATACAACTTCGAAAGGTTATCGAATTCATTACTGGCCATTATCCCTTTCACCTGTAAGAACGGGCCATTACGGGTCCATTATGTGCAGATTGTGTGGCGAGGAGCAGGAAAGATCCAGCCAAATCATTTTTAACGGCGAAACTCTCAGTTACAGCAGATACAAGATATTGGATGCATATCACCCCGAATATATGAACCTGATAAGCAAGCTCCTGGTTATTGCCAAAATATAAGAGAAGCAGATCTCAAGGAAACTTACACACCTAAAACCTTCGCTTCAATGCCCGTTCTTACAGGTGAAATAAAAACAGTTGATATACCAAAAGTTACATTGCTGTTTGCACGATGAAATTCACATGTACAATTCCATCTTGTTTAATATTTCTTTCTTTATCAACCGTGTCAGTAACATGGTCAAGGTATACCAATCACAAACAAGGAGATATCATACACACGCAAACACTGTACTTACACTATATAAAGTTCCATGTTAAATTGCATGTAAACTTGCATCAAATAAAATAATTTTCTATATTTTGTTATAAATCAAAACTTACACCAAAAAGAAATACTGCGCTTGCTCAATAAAACAATTGATTGAAAACTTGCATCAATACTTTCACATGCCAAAAGTACACCCAAGGGTTTTAAATCATCCTGTATACAATATGCTGCATACACAACAGGATTTAATTAAATTCTTGCATAATTCTGTGCTCAAATAAACAAAAAAAAAGATTTCTGAAGAAATGCAAAAAAAAAACAACCAACTATTTTGCACATAATAAATGAATTTTCTCTGTTGAATATCATATTGGAGACTAGAAAAATATTGCATTAAACATGTTTTCCTACATGTTTTTCTTATGTTTTGTAAAAAAAAAACACACACACACAAATGATGTGACAGCACTCGCCATTACAGAGGCGGGCGTGCAGTATAATAAAACTTATTTTGACAAAATGGAAACCCGACTTAACAAAAGATGCACTAAAAAGTAAAAAAATAATTGCATATTCTTGTGCCAATTTTAGTTCACCAAAGCAAAAATTTTTAAATATATATATGTACAATTATTGTTATTTTTGGAGGCGGTGTCCAAAAGTTATGTGAATTTCTCTATGTTGACACCGCCTCCAAAAATAACAATAATTGTACATATATATTTAAAAATTTTTGCTTTGGTGAACTAAAATTGGCACAAGAATATGCAATTATTTTTTTACTTTTTAGTGCATCTTTTGTTAAGTCGGGTTTCCATTTTGTCAAAATAAGTTTTATTTCTCGCTTTTTAGTGACTTTGAAGTTCTATAACTGATTTTATTTGTCTAAATATGGGTAGACCTACTAAACGACCAACTAATTTTTAGTGAATTTTTTTATAACACATTTTTTTTACCCGTTTTTTTTTTTTTGTAATTATTAGTGCATTTTTTTATAACAGATTTTCAGTTTTCTTTACAAGCATTTTGTTTTTTTTTTGTAAAAATTTTTTTTTTTGGGGTCGGTTTTTTTTTTGTAAAAAATGTTTTTGAAGTCGGTTTTGAAAAAATTTTTTTTATTTTCCCATTATGAATGAGTATACCCTTTTAAAAAAAAAAAAAATTTCGCAGAAATCGGTTATCACATATAAAATGAGGATTTTCCTCAATTTCCCGGAGATCCCCTCATCAGAATGCGATTTGGTGACAATGGGACCAATCGGGAATCAAACCCTTTAAAACAAAAAAAAAAAATTCAAAATCGGTTCATAAATGACGGAGTTCTGAGGTAACAAACATAAAAAAAAAAATAAAAATAAAAATAAAAAAAAAATACAGACGAATTGAGAACCATCCTCCTTTTTTGAAGTCGGGTTAAAAATATAGTTTAGAGGGGATAAGTACAATTTAAGCAAATTGACAGAATCTCTAGTGTGATATTCGACGCTCCGTATTTCCAGACAAAATATCTCGACCAATTTATATATCCTGTAAATATAATTATTTTCAGAGGTATTACGGTTACGGTTTACAACTTGATATTGACAACACAAATAGAATCAAAGCTTTTTAGAAGCTCGTTGCATATTTCTTCTTAGATTGTAACTATTATTTTCATATTTTACTAGCTAAGATATTATGATAATTGAATGTGTGAAGGGCCCTTTCGACTTCAATAGGTAAGGTCTGCAAAACTTGTGCAAAATGCGAGTTTGGAGATACTTTAAAATGATTATTTGGGGCATCCGGATCGGTAATTATTCACTGTTGAAAATATGATTCACCGCGAGTACTTAGAAACTCATCACGTGACGTCATTAAGATCTCCTTTGATATAAGCGTCATTGTAAACCATAATATTTATTGTATACATATTAAATTATACATTTTCTATAGTATTGAACCAGAAAATTTATGCCACTTTTCTTATATTTGAAAAACATTTTTTTGTGAATATTTCTAGACAGAATACCAGTTTACTGAATTTGAATGATGCGTGACACGGCATAATGAAGCGTGGTGGTTTTTCTTAAATCAAAATTTATAGTTTTTTTTTGTTTGTGGTTGTATGTGTAGAAAACCACATAGGAAATATAGTTTTTCACCACAAAAATGTGAAAATGTTAAATGACTTTACGTGTAATGACCCAAAGCGATGACGTACAGTTTACTCTGACAGATATTACTAGACTAGTCATGTGATTTCTATGAACTTCAAGCACATCAATTGAACTAGGTAAATCGAAATTGGAAATTGAGTGGTCTTTTAAAATCGCCTGGAAACTGGAACGACTGTCTAAAATTCATTTAAATATTTGAATTTTATGAATGTACTATATCTAGCGTTTTGATGAAAATCTGCTAGAACCTCTTTTCTGAGTTGATGTTACCATTTAAAAAAAAGTGGAAGCGCTGGGAAGTATTAAGTAATATGAAAATACTATATAAAATTATATAATAAGATTTCTTCCCGGCGCCGACACAAAATACTAGTGAAGCCTTTCATTAGTAATATTGGTTATTGGAGTATGTAATCATTTTTCATTATATATCAAATTATTTGTATTTTATAAATACGTATTTCGACTACAAAGTAGTCATCATCAGTATGAATTAGCTAATTGTAACTATCTCTGGGATATGGAGTCAGAGATATGTTGCTCGTTGCGAATTGGGTGCGTGTCTCACAATAATATTAAAACAGTTTCGTGTTTTATACGATCTGACTGCGGTAGTACCTGAAGGATTATTTAAGTTGACTGACCAATTAAGAGATTCAGTGTGTGAAGAGCCCCAACCCATTTATTGGCGGTATTATTTTCTGACCATGCGGTTTTGTTATTGTCAATAACAAAATTGTTATTGTCAATAATGTGAGCGTGTTGATCGAACCTAACCTTGATATTCAGGTATTAAATTTTTGAAAATGGTTTAATTTTATTGAATCAGAGTTTATAATTGGGCCATTGTCAAAATTCATTATCTATTTTCTTAATCTGTGTATGTAGATACTTTCGTATGCGTCTAATTCTGTGGGGTTTTGTACCGATTTCAGTAGTTTTAAATTCGATTTGTCAAATTTGTGGTCAAAATATCTATCATAATATTTAAACAAAAAATGTATGAGGAGTAAAGTTGTAGAAAACCAACTTTGTTATAAATAGTATCCAACCTGATAGAGAACGGAATATACAGGGTATAAATTATAAGTTATTTCGAAAATTGAACTAATTCACTAAATGTTAGCAAGATTTATTACTAAAAACGTGAATCAAAATCAGTCCAGTAGTTTTTGAGACATTTTCAATCAAACATGACAATCAATCAGACATGTTTTGTGTTTTTTGATAAACTTTAACAACCTGTGTCTCGAAAACAAAGCTTGAAAAACATCCAAGTTCATATGAACTTTTCTTCTTGTTTTTTTGGCAATAAAATTTATTATCATTATTATTATTCAGTTTTCCAGGTTAAAATCTAAGATATCCGGTGAACAGAGTATTTGACCAATCAACCCAATTAGTTGCTACAATTTCCCCATTATCTTTGTTGGTTTTTTTTTTTTTTTGTTTAAAAAGTCTTTTATTTATTTATTATATGAAGTCCTCCATAATTTACTAATTTGAGCGAAAATCTACACAAAGAAAATAACATTACATTTCCACGACATGAAAATTTGTTGTGTATAAATCTTGTTGTGTAAACATGCGTCGCGTCCTCGTAGAAGTAATTATTGCATATCCTTTTATAAAATTCATTTCCCATTAAATATTTTACTAAACAAAGGTGTGATGGGACTCAGTAAATAAGATGGAGGGTTGGTGGGTAGAAGTCGTTTATTAACTAACTTGTGAAGTATGTATAGCATTCTGTAACATTATTTATGACAGTCTTACTCTTAAACAACGCAAGCAAGATGGAAAAAATAATAAACAAACAGTGTTTATAAGCGCTGGATACGAACACAAACACCTTTTAATTCTACCCAACGCTACGGAAGAAAATATCAACACAGATATTAATTTAAAAACAATAGTTTTTGTTAAACCAGGATATTATCACATTGCATGGAAGTGCTCTGGGCCAAGTTTAAACATAGACAACTACCGTACTATGGTTTTACAAGAGCCATTAGAGTCGTAGACTTATTAGAGTCATTTTTTTCGATAACTACAAGAGAAAATTGACATAAGAAAAATACGTATTGATAAGAAAATTACAAATTTTCTTGATATACACTCCGAAAAAATTAAAATGAGATATATTTATCGAAAAAGCGAATGATTACTAAAAAAATTTGAAATAGATTGCGAATTTTGTATCCCCTGGTATCTACTGATTAAATTTATTCGAATGAAGTTAGAATTACATAGAATTATGCTAAACAACAAATTTAAAAAACGATAGCAATCGGCATTCACTGATTAAAAATTAATTTAAAAAAAAAAGTTATATGGAAATGAGTCCAAAAATAAACTTAGCAAAAAAAAAACCAAATCTGTTTTTTTTAAATATTATCTATTCGTTTGCCATATACATATACAGGATGATCAAAATAAATACCATCCTTTCATTAAACCTACGGCAATTGCCTAAAACATTATTATCGCTTACAGCTCATTTTTCTAAATTTCTCAATTAATCAAGCAAATAAATAAATTATGACCTCAATCTTTCTTGCACTGTCTTTGATGTCCTAAAAGCTAGCTTTATTTTTTGTAATGGATTAATCTGAATACTTTGATTCGATGAAAATCATACCTGGATTTTGACTGCCTACTTTGTCCTTAATATTTATATTTAAATCGTTTTTTATTTGTCCCATGGTTTTATTTGGCTATGATCCCAAGTCCCAAGATTGATTGATAATATCATTTTCTAGATTTTAATACATCATTGATTTTACAATAAAACCATCCTAAAAAAATTCGTTACGCAGGAGCTGCTTCAACTTAGCGAATTTCCTTAAAATACATAAATCAATTTCTAGCGGTCACAATTTTAGTCTGATCAAAATGAAATGTCGTATATGATTTTAGTATTTGCAAGGCCAATTTTATTAATAAATGTCATGCGTGAAGAGGAAATGGGGGCATAATGAAAGAAGAAAACACAAAATATAAAATATCTCTTTTAATATTAGAACAATCAAAAAATGCGTAAGGAATAAAATTGTAGAAAATCATGTTTGCTACAATTCATCACCTTATCATTTTTGCTCAAACTCTAATGTGTACAGAGATAGTGAGGAATTTAGTTTTCAATCTTAAACCGTCAATATTTCTGTAAATATTAGTGAAACAGAAAAAATGATGTGAAACAAAACAACAGTAAAATTTAATACCTAAAACTTTACTTCTTATAAATTTTTAGATTTTTCGAATATTAAGGGAGATATGTCAAATTTTGTGTTTCCCCTTCCCTCTAAACCCCCCTTTTCCCTCGTCCGATTTTACCCATTAACGAACTTGACCTTTTGAATACCAAAAGCGTCTCAAATACCAAATTTCATTCCGATAAAATGAAAACTGTGACCGCTAGAGTGATTACAGACACATATATATATATATATATATATATATGTATATATATATATATATATATATATATATATATGTCCATAGATATATATATATAAATTTTACAGATGGTGATTTTTGACATCTACTAGGTAGGATCGATGGACATTTGAAGAAATTTTTGCGAAATTTTGACTTCGGTACGGGACCAATAGCTCTATTTCCTTTCAGGAAATTCGCTAAAACCTAGAACCGTGAACTTTGGCTGCAAAATTTGATGCAAACAAATTCGATTCATTAAAATATACGATAACGAATTAATAATAGATTGAAAACCTTTGTATTTGCCTGTCTGTACACAACACAACACATCGTACAAAATAATTAAAAAATAAAATGTTATATCAAATTTTAAATTCATATAAAAAGTATAAAAAATTGTTTGTTGATTGCATAATTAAAAAATTTCGTGTAATATTATCAATAAATGTTTACAAGTTCTCGCTGGTAGGTATTTATTTTTATAAATTTTTGAAGCAGTACCTGTCCTATATACATATATTTAAATGTATGTATATGTATATATTATCTATGTGTATATAAATATTCACCAGAAAATACTGATTATTATTTTTGTATATGCAAACATACATTTCACATATTATTAAGGCAGAATGGTCACTGCGGTTACTTTAAGATTCTAAGAATTATTTATATAACCTCAAAACACAATGTTTTTAGCCTGAATTAATGGATATTCGAGTTCTCCATCCCCAATATGGGTTACATGTTTGGTACTTGGTAGATTTTGGTCTTGGCGCCTGAGTTGATTTATGTATATATATATATATATATATATATATATATATATATATATATATATATATATATATATATATATATGAATACTCTCTTTATTCGCACACAACCCAAGGTATAATGCTCGCACTGCCTTAAATACAAGAAAAATTTTTATTAATAATTTGGATATGATGCGTGAAAAACTGAAACGAATCATCAACATCGGGTTTATTGATATAAAGTTTTTATTTTTGAAATTTAATTGGCAAAACTTAATCATCTAGAAATTTAATTGGAAGCCATCTTTAACACACGTGTTGATATTTTTAATTTTACATGCAGCTAATGTAAGTGTGGAAATATATCCCGGAGATTTTGTTTTTGAATGCAGGCATATAGGTTTGAAAGTTTCCAAACGTATCCAATTTGCCGGTGTGTGCTCAGAACATACGTAGGATTCAGAGCACAACTGCTATTCAAATACGGAATTTAGAACAAGAAATTTTTAAGCTTATTTGCTAACCGGATAACTTCTGTATTACTTGGCGAAAACCTCATGAAAAATGTTTCAGTTTACAACAGATTTTTTACCCTGCCCACAATTTTACTACAATAATTGAAGTATTCCAAAACTTTACATTAACCTTCAATATTTTTTTTTTTGGTATTTCGTTTAACCTTTCCTAAAAAATTGTGTATTTTCCTGAAAATTTAAATTTGTTTGTGGTTAATAAAATATTTTTCCAAACTTTATGTTTGAAAAATTTTATTAGCTTGCTTCGTTTTCTTTTTTTTTTGAAATATCTTGGATGTAAATTTTTTCTCTAAGAATATAAAATATTTTCAATATTATATGAAAGAATTTTTATGACCAAAAGAATATCTTGATCGATGTACTCGATAAAGAAAAATATACTTAGGAAATAAAAATATATAAATAAGAAATAAAATATTCTCATGTACCTATAAACATGTAGTCCTCATTCATAAAAGGCCCTCTTTTATCGATATACTTACGACACGTTAATATGTCTGATCCATTTGAAGAAAAACAAGTGGAAACTACGAAAGAATTTACCCGTTCAACTCTAAACGACGAGACGAGAGAGTACTTCATATTTATGTTGAGTATCTATAACAGAGGTGGGCATGAGATAGAGTTAATACAGGGTAACCTACCAATTATTAATATTTTCTTTTTTTAATTAAAACATTTTCTGAAAAAAATATAATAATACCAAATCTTTTTTATGGTCACTATTATACAAAGTAAATAATACAAGCAATCATTCAATACATACTCTGGAATTTTGGGCTGGTAATTTGGGTTATAAAATGTACCTTTTTAGTATATATCATATTTGTGTATGAATAAAATAAAAATATATAAAAAATATATATAAATCTTTTGAACCTTTAAGTTTACCGCTGGACCATTGTAATAAAAGAGGGAAATTTTTGCAAAGGATAATTTAAATAGAAATATAGTTTTGGAAATTCCAAATAATTTGTCTAAATATTTTACTATTCATATCCGAGAACTAATAAAGAATTATTTACCTGATTTAATTATTTTTTCTTCGTATGGAGCAGGCTCAGTATAGTGTCATGGGAATTTGATGAATTAAGTTAAATTTTACATAAAGTGGGAATTTGAGTTCTTCGAGTTAGTCTACTTTGAATTGAAAAAGTGAAAAGTACTTTTCGTAGTAGTGGAAATTATTTTTCGCATAATTTGTTTTTCAAAAAAAATAAAATATTGACTATACTATAGACGATACTATATAATTATTGGGCAATAATCGGTAGGACAACCTGTATTGAAACATCGTTCCGTCTTGCTTCAAAACATACCTTCTTTACTTACTCTCACCCAGCTTATGGAGAGCCCGTAAGGCTCAGACGAGCTGTCTGTGCCCACCTCTGATCTATAAAGATGGTATTTTGTCTCGAAAATTTTAAGGATTAAAATTTAGTTTTATAATCAGCTCATAAACAAGAGTATTATAAGTTTAGTTCAGACTTTGAAGCCAGCAAAATTTATGGCTTAGTTGTTAAAAATTATTGCACTTATGGATCGTATGATACACTGTGCTTCCCCTTATTAATTCGCATTAGGTTTGCTTCTCCTATATCATTTGTCAGGAGACTGTTTATCAGGTTTCTCTGTAGGTTCATATATTCCGGGTGAGATTCACCGAATATCCTGTGTTCGCTGTAACCGCGAGATTCTCAGCTAAAGATGTTGTGGCTGGATAATTCTTCCTCCTCGCCACACAGTTTGCGCATGATGGTGAATACATTGTAGCGTCCTTTTGTGTGCAGAAGATTCCGTAGGTGATTATGTCCGGAGAGAATAACTTGGAAACTGGGATGTTATGGGATCGAATCCCGACATTGGCAGTTTGTCAATTATTCAAAACAAAAGGGGCGGTTAATTGACTAAACTGTTGGCGTATGAATAAGAACGAAGTAACCGGCTATGCTTGAGAAGGTTTTCTGCAGTTTCCTTCACGTGCCCCAGATGAATATCGGCATAGTTCCTATCAGAGTCGGTTGCAGCCCCATATCCTACCAATTCCTAGTCTACTCACAAATTCGTTCCACTCTACTCACATCCTCACATCCTTAGGCATCACAATGGACCGTATGGTCGAAGTGTAGCCCGTCCAGGGCAGCCTATCTACATCCGGAAATGAATTCGATTACCGATTTGAAGTCGTATCCTGTTCAGAATGAATGCATCTAGGGACATTAAATTCAATTATTTATAGTATTTTGTCGATGACTTAGTAAATGAGAATTTACTGATGATATTTACTCTCTATCCTATTCTCTTTGATTTCAATCATTATAGCATAATTTTTGTGTTTCTACAAACTTACTAAGTTTGGCTATATAAAAACTATTTGCATAAAGTTCTTTTTAATAATTCATGGATGACTTTCTTTTGCTATATTAAAACTTCCTTTATATAAATATATATTCAAATGTTTGGTTTTATTAATCCTGCTGTTTTCAACATATAAAATTTATGTTGACTATTGAATAGTCAATTCAATTGTTTAGCATTTTTTACGACTGTTAATTCCTGCTGCATCCTTTTATATAATCAATATTATCCCAGTACTTTTTAGTTTTAATACTCTTATCGATTGAATATGTATGGAAACGTAATCATATTAAACTTCTTTTGATTCTCTTTACAGATTTCATATTAATTTTTGCAATGAGGAAAGTTTCTTTTAAGAAAAGATTTTGTATCCCAGGTTTTTGACCAATTTGATGTCAGCAAGCTTCGTGTTAAAAACCACTCGCTATAGACGCGTTCGTGGAACAATCCACACTGTAATATTAGCTTTGTTTTTACTCTTATAACATAATTGCCAATGAATTGTGGCCGATTGAGATCCCTAACATCCCACAAAAAACTAACTTAAGCATAATATAATCCATGATGATTAAAAAAGCTGCTGATTAAATTAGCAACAAGCAACATATCTCTGAATCCATATCCCAGAGATAGTTACGATTAGCTAATTCATACTGATGATGACTACATTGTAGTCGAAATACGTTTTTATAAAATACAAACAAATATTCTAGGAATAGGTGCAAAAATTTGAAATGAAATCTTTCACTGTTGTTAAAAAAACTTGGTCCTTACATAGATTTCGTTACTTTTGAAAAAAAATATTTTCGGTTTTTGCTGGGATCCTTTTTTACTAACCATAAAATGCACCCAATCACAAAAATTCGTCTTGATCAGATATGAATACAAAATTTGTAGTATATCCGGGGAGCGTAAATTGGTCCACCCAATATAACCAGACAAATCAGTTTTTAATTAGAGATTAATATGAATAACGAATGCAGTAGCTTTTAAACAGCAATGTTTTTTTTTTGGTAGGTAGCTACTGATAATAAACCAATCAGGTTGTCAGTTCCCACATTTTCAAATTAAAAACATAAAAACCACTTCATAATTGGGTTAAACAATTATTTTCTATAAACAATTAAATGAAAATGTAATATTATTTTTGTGTCCCTTATGTATAATGGGTGGGTGGGATGAAATAAAAGTAGTCCTGCAAGATCATTATACATTTAAACAGTGGTTTTAAATTGTCTGAATTCATTATGTATGTAGGTATATTCGTAGGGGAAAGCTCATTTACGGCAAATAAATGTTTCTCCCCTCACATACTTTGTGGGAATTAAAATAGCATCGGGTTTTGGGGACGCAGTTTGAATTTGTAGTTTGTCTACAAATTAAATAAGAAGCTATATGTCAGTAAGACTATTATTATTAATTACTTTGATGTCCACTTTGGTATGATAAGTACCTGTTGGACCGAACTTCGTTGGCTATAGTGATGACACAAGCCGCTAGCCAAGTTTCAAACCAATCGAAGAAAGTAAAATACTTGGAAAAAAGTCACATTTCAACACATCACTTAGGAAAAAGTGAACATTCATAAGAATGAAAATGACACCGTAACATATCGATTTGCGCTAGACCCAAAAAGTGTGAAGTTTTGCTAAAAGTGTTTTAAATATATCCTTCTAAAATTGATAAATTTATAGTTTTAGAGAATTTTATACAAGAAATTTTGCACAAAAAACTAGTTAATAGTAGCATTTATTTAGATGCAATTTGATACCAAGTAACGGCTATTTATCTAGATTTACATATTGCCTACGAAGTTTTAAAAAAAAAAAGTTGAACATGATACACTAACACATACACCTACAGGGTGCTCCCGATTTTAATTCAGAAAATGGCATAGACGATAAATCTCCCAAAATTTAGAAAAAAAATTCATATATTTTCAAAATTCGATTTCGACATACGCCAATGAAAATTCTGTATTCTTGTATTTATTAATAATCACCAGCAATTTAGGGATTTTGTATTACGCAACGGAAATGAAAGACAAAATTGATCCAATGATAGGTAGAAAATGTAACAGAGAAAAAAAATTATATTTTTAATAACTCTTTCTAAAAATAATATGAAACTTAGGAAAAAGAAGTGGCGCACTCAAATTTTTCGTTAAAATATCCAACTAGTATCGCCCCAGTACCACCTCAGGAATAATTGAATTAAATTTACATCAAAGTAAGCTACTAACTTATTACTAAAAACGTGCTAAGTGTAATTGAAATCAACCGAGTAGTTTTTGAGACATTTGAAAAAAAACAAAGTAGGTAGTTAATTTATAACAAAATAGAAATTCACTCATGTACAAATATTTTTTGTTATAAATGTATAATTTTTAAATCGCATACATGTATATGCATGCACACACTCGTTTGTACGTACAAGTACTGAAAGTTCCAAATATAATATAGGTTGAACATAAATCATTTTCAAATTATATTCCTATTTTCTTACACTGTAAGAGTCAATTTTTACCATTAACACGCATGCTCCTACGTTGGGGTGCGATGACGTTCCAAGCAAAACAAATGCAGCATGACAGATACGTAAAGACATGATCTACATGATGTGGACTCAACCACCTGTAAACGCATTATTCGTCTCGAAGTTATTGGCGATTCAAATCTTTCAGTATTTCGTCACAGAAGAATATTCGACCAGACGTTTTCAATATTATAAAAAGCACAATTTTCTTGGACCTTCTCCCTTCAAAAATTTACGAACGCTCTTTACAACCATATCATAATACTAGATTCGAATAAAAACATTTTATTTAATTATAATTTGCATTTCGAGTGACGTTTGTAATTTTTTATCATTTTACAAAAAAAACAAACAATGATTAAGGTAAATTATCCTTGGGACAGATTTTTATGGTAATATCAGGTAGGAAAATAATTCATTATAAAAAAATCGGCCTTAGATTAAAAGATATTTTAATGTTTGATGATAAAACAGATTTGAATAAAACTTGTTTCAAATATCTGTCGCTTTGGTTTAGTTGGACTGAGTTTTATCAAGGGAGGGTTGTTGCCTTGATGTTTCGAAAATTATTTACGATATCGTATGCCTGTAATCAAATATTACTTTTGCTTCAGCAATCATTTTGATGACTTCATCAAGATCATGCCTTAAATCATTGGCCGTTTCGTGGTCTATGAACAATTACCTTGTTCGCAGGTAATTTTTAACTTCGAAAATCAACGTTCAGCTGAAGCAACAGTGACGGGAACTGTTAAAAATTATATTAAAGCAGTGCAAACATTCGGAAAGCTAGCTGACAAAATATAATGTTCTATTAAGTTTTAAGTTTTTAAATAAATATATCGATTTTTTGGCATCGCTTTCTGAGATTCCACTTCGGAAATGACATTACCGAACCAAAATTTTTCTTCTCTGTGAATACACTTTCCAGGGAAATTAAAGGTTTTTTATTAAAAAGAAATTTTGTTATTTTTACAATTCTTTTATTTATGTATAATTTTTTTTTTATGACATATTTGAAATAATAATAACATTAGGGAGAGCTGTCAATTACCCAATGGATTTATTTAAGGAGATCCTGTTCAAAAATTATCTCAGCTACTCGAGAATTTTTTCATATACAGTGATTTTGACAGTGATACGTAAATAAAAGTCATAAATCTCAGCAATAAAACTTTCGTCATGCCATAAAAGATAATTTTTTGATTAAAATTTCACGTTACTCGTAGTTTTTTTGCCACCATATCAACAAATCTACTTTGGGCCTTTCGAGTTTATTAAATTTAAATTAAAAATATCCCAACTGTTATAAAATTAATTGGACGCACAAAATTTTGATGTGAAAATTACGTTTTTCCGCTATGAGATTAGTCACAGGTAATATTAAAATTTTTCACGGTCATTATCAATTGAATTTTCGATTTTCTATTTAAAAACAAACCACCAATTTGTCGTCACGTTTTATGAACGTGAAACGAAGCATAAATTAAAAATGTGAAGAATATAATGTTACCAATTCGCCAATAGGACCTAGCAGTTGTCACCTCCGTCTATTCTGGACGTTGTGCTAATCATTTAATTTAGGGTGTATTCCTTTTGGGTGCTTAAACGCTTTCAGCGCTGACGTTTATAAGCAAAATAAATTGGCGTTCGTGTTTCAATATTCACTATGGCGGATAAAAAGTTTCAAGCAAACGAATATTTGTTTGAGTGACTTCAAAAGCCCCTACAGGATCACCTTAATTTAAAAATATTGTCATCTTTGATTAATCAAAAAGAACAAACCAATTAATTTTAATTTAATTTACAAACAAATAAAGCAAAACAGAAAAAATTTAATAAAATACAAAAATATATCAAATAATTAAATTAATTTTTATTTTCGAGTAGAATTTTCCTTTTAGGTTAGATCACGGCAGCGTCTTCAATTTTAATAGAAATAAAAATTTTGTCAAAAAACCATTATTATTATTTTGAAAATGTATTAAAATGTTTTTCAAATTAATTAATTTTTCCAGGGTCCGTAGTCAAACGTTGAACCCTTATTTCGTTGATAAATGCTGTATTATTGAAATGTTCATCTTGTACATGGCCACAGAAGTCACGTCCTTTTATCAAAATGGAATAGTCATTTTGTGCCTTGTTAATCGCTGTTTTTGAGAAATTGATTCGTATAATTTATATAATTTTGGTAGTATAACTAACAAGATTCGAAACTTTTTCCGGAAAACCGAATGATTAAGGCATGAAATAATTATACAATTTTGAAGAAAGGACACAAATTCTGGGACCCATAGTACCTTTAGGTTAATGTAGGTTAGAGTGCCTCTTAGCAGACCCTTTCTTTTTGACCGATTCTACTCATTAACGAACTTGGCCTTTCAAATTCCAAAAGTATATCAGATACAGAATTTGTAGAAGATGTTGAATTGGTTCGTGTTTTAGGAGGCCACAGTATGTATATTTAGCGACGATATTCACAAAAGCACTGAAAAACACCTTACATAGATGTGTTTCTAGAAAAGCTTAATATCTATTTAAGTATACACTTGAAAGTATATCAAAGAGATTGTCTACAATTATAATATGTAGCTTTTATGTTTTTAATTGAATGGAAATTATGAATGCATTAACTTTTAGGAAAACCAAAATGGCCTGCCCACGTTCTCATATATCAAAAGAAAAATTATACGAAAAATTTAAAAAAGAAAATATCAGTATTTTATTATTATTTCTTTTTTCCAGAAACTATTTTCTTTATCTATGCAAATTATTTTCACTTCTGCAGTTTTGAAAATTTAATTCTTTTTAATATGAAAAGTGCATATATACGTATATTGATGGTTTCGAAAACAATGAAGGTGGAACGAATTGTTTTATATACGTAATTACGTATAGCGTGTTACGTAAGTGTTATTGATATGAAATTTAGGTCATTACGAAAAAATTAGAATTTCAACGATGTGATTTTTTACGATAGTAAAAGTAATTCAATCTTAACTTAAATTGTACGACAAATCACTTCTGTCGAAGTGATTTGTCATCTTATAGCCAAAAGTTGATTTGTGTAAAATATATTTCAATTTCGAAAAAAATTTATAGAACAAAAGTCACAAATGAAAAGGAACAAACAAAATGTATAAATAAATTGGGATCGTTCGATATACATTATTACAATCGACTATCATCCTCTCGATTATCAAGAAACTTCATTTACTTTTTTTATTTCACAAAAATTGCAGTTTGTCTGAATAGCAAAATAAAAATGTGCAAATACAAATTATTGTTATTTTTACTGTTCGCCGGCACAGTAGAGAAAGAAGTGAGATGGAAACAAAATGTAAAGACGATTATTTTCCAACAGGGAACAACAAATAATATACAAATTGAAAATAATAATAATAATAACAATATAATATATAGAATCCATATGTATTTTTCTCGACATTTTCTCAGTAGAGAGCAATTTATTGTGTATTGAAAACAATTTCTATAGAATTTTCTCAAATCATCATATTTATCGTATTTTGTAAGAGATCCGAAGTCCTATAAAATTATAGAGTCGTCCAAATACTGGTTGGTATTCATTGAAATGGCAATCATTTGGATATCGTGGATTATTATCAATCGTACAAGCTGATATGTTCTGGAATAAAGGCTGATTATTCGACTTTTGGTAAATTTACAAAATTTGAAACTTATTTTCATAAACTTTTTAAAACGAAAAAGTTATTTTTTTCGTGGGATGAAGTTTGGGATAAAGTTTTACGCTTTCACATAGAACACCAAAAATTCTACAGGAAAATAGCTGTAGAAAACAACGTTTATAGAATGAAAAGTGCGAGAAATTAGTTTTAGAAAAAAGTTGTAAGAGACAAAATTTTAGAAAACAATATGAAATAATTTTTTTATAATTTAAACCGTGATTGTACCGTAGATTTTTCAACAGGTGTTAACTAGTATATATATATATATATATATATATATATATATATATATATATATATATATATATATATATATATATATATATATATAATAGAAATAACTATTTTATAAGCAGATACAGTCAAACCTTGATACAAAATTTTAATTGAAAAAGTTAATATTAACTGTAATAATAAAAATGTTAAACAATTTTATATATAATTGAAATTATTGTTCACAGGCGTGCAGTTAAAATTTTAAAAAGGTAAGTGTAAAAAACGCCACTAGTGATAAATAATCGAACTGAAATTATTTGGTAGGTTATGGTTTCGTAACAATATATTTATTTTAATTAGAAAACAATTTGAAATATTTGAGTGCTTCATTCGGTGTAAATTGAATCTTAAAACTTTTCAGGAGTCTCGTCTAAATTGCTTGAAATTTACATAGTTAAACACATGACGCTAACCATAGTAATACCCCATCACCAAACATTATACCAATCCACAATTCTTCCACCATGGTGTACAAATGTCTAGAAATTGTTGCATTTATAATGTGTGATGTGTAATGTGTAACTCGTATGATTTGATATGTAATATAATCTGCCAACTAAATTCTAATACAATCATTTTTAAAGCGGTTTCACTCTATTTTTTCTAGCAAAACATTTGTAAATATCATTTTCCTGGAATATTTACTTTTCCTGGAAAATTATAATTTTTTTACAAAACACTGTCAAATATATATATATATATATATATATATATATATATATATATATATATATATATATATATATATATATAGGTTGAATCGAACCAAGTGCATAATAGCACACGCCTCCATTTCTTTCTATGATAAATAATATAATATTTATGTTAAATTATAATTTTAGATGAAAAAATAATAATATTCCTATCACTTACCACATGTTCTCCAAGCTCTCCACTTTGAGTGCTTTGGTGTTTATCATATCGTAGAGCCAACCACGAGTGGTCTTCATTTGTTTCGGGGAGATGAGCAATTTATCGATTTCTGTTGGATGCTATTGGGAAATGGGAGTATCATAGAAAGAAACGAACTTTTCTTCTTACTTTCTGGGAGATCTATCGCCTGTTCAATTAACCGGTTTAAAATCTGAGAGACATCCTGTATATTTTGTATTCATTCATTAAATTTTTAAAGTGTTTTAAGTATCCAAATATTTTGCTCCACACATACCTTCATTACGTTCGTTCCGCAGTTTGCTCTATTATTATTCAAATGAGTTCCACATAATTTTGTTCTCCGCGTGTCTTTAAACATATTCATTCCATCGCCGTCGTAATAAGTATTTATTTATTCAAATTATTATTATAATTATTAAAGAACAAAATATGTGTTATGTTTTGATGTTATCATCCATCGTTATGAAAGCATTCTTTAAAATGCTATCCGTAAAGCTTATCTTTAACAAAACAATTTACATGTGATTTTAAAACTTTAACTAATTTCACATTTACGAACAAAATGACAAGAAATTTATCATATTATTTTATAAATTTTATCAAAGGTATCAAAACTTAAGCTCGCTGTTGTTGTTGAGAGCTTCGGATATTAATAATCTAAATCTTTAAACAGAAACTTTATTTCCTAAAATGTTGTTAATTTTATCTCACAGTTAAAGTTTATTTTATATATAAAATAAATATATAATAAACTTATGTATGATGCGTATTAGAAAAAATAATTTAAAACCCCTACCCTCAAATATTCGGTTTTTCAAATCAAAAGACCAAGAATACGCTGAACAAATAAACTACCGTCCCTCTGTTAAATCTAGATGAGTACCCAACCTACAAACAATCATTCGAATTTATAAAGGCTATCTCAAAATCTGATTATTTCGCCAAGAAATTTTTACCATCTAAGCCCTTATGGTTCAGTTGGCATCTTGAGTACAGGCGCGTTGTTTGAAAGTCGTTTGAAATTATATACTAGTATATGTGTGATGACTAGTATATGTATGATATGTTATGTGACGAATGGGAACACTGACGACAACGGACAGGTGTTTTCTACAACGCGCAGGAGTACCAACATATTTTTGTACGCATATATTTTTTATATAGTTGTTTTTGCGCGGGTACCCGATCAGCTGATTTTCATTGACTAGTCAGATTTTAACACCTCTGTACTTCGATTGAGTCATCCACATTATTATTAATATAAATATTATCATACTGCATAATCTTCTTCTTCACGTACTTTGCATACATTTAGGTTAAGTAAACTTTGGCTCACAATCAGTGTGAGCTTGCAAGAGCTAATAGTAATACGAAATAATACGAAACTAACACACAATATTACTTAATTCTAGTTCATTTATTCAATGTTAAATTATAATTACTGTAATATTATTCAAAAATATACCGGATGACAATTTGCTCCGGTTCAGTAAAAACCAGAGAAAAAGTGTTGAAAGTTGAAAAATATTAGCATTTTTACGGTCTCTCCCAGGTATCACGACCACAATTTTCTACCAAATGAAATGAAACTTAATTGAATATGTAGCTAATACGATGTTCTTTCTAACGATATCACAGATTATCGAGTATGTTAAAGTTTTGATTTCGAAAAATAGAAAAAACCATGGAAACATTTTTGAAAGTTGTAAAATATATCATTTTTACGGTCTCTCCCAGGTATCACGACCACAATTTTCTATCGAATGAGATGAAACTTAATCGAAATTGTAGCTAACACTATGTTCTTTCTAAAGAGATCACATTTATCTCGTATGTTAAAGTTTTGATTTCGAAAAAAAATATGGAAAAAAACATGGAAAGTTGAAAACTTAGTTACTTAATAATAATAAAACGTTAACATTTCAATAAATACTATAAAATTGACACACTGTATATACAGTATAAGTGTTAGAGCTATTAAGAAAATAATATAAACATATTAACAAACTTTCTTATCACACATATTGTATTGTCTATTGTTTTTAGAAAACTGTATGAATAATCTTTACGATCTACTTACTTACTATGATGACATAAATAGAAGAAGAAGCAAAGAGTTTATTTACGAGTATTTATTTACAAACAAACTTAGAGTTAGTTGCTTAACATCCTTTTTCAATATCACATAAATAAATGGAAGGAATTCTTTATCAAATCTCTGACAATGTTGATCAAACAATTTTATGTAACACACTTCTTAAGTTGACAAAATCTTAAGTTTTGCGACAAATTATAGGAATTTTCTCTATACATTCCTTGCTAAGATCAACTTCTCGTGACAAACCTTCGAATTGGGAAATGAATTTGATAAAATTAACAATTTTGATATGTCTCTATCATGTTATTTTCCATAAACACACACACACACAAAGAGTGTGACACAGGCAGCTGCTATGACGGTTGTTGTGTCACAATTAATTAAGTTTTAAAAGTTAACCAAATAATATAGTTTGAAAATGTAATTCATATAAATCTAATTTGTGAAAATTCATCAACCTTTTTATTACCTAAAATACAAATTTAAAATAATTCTATTAACTATTATATGTAAATTGTATATAAATACATACAAGTTGATCTATTATGATTGCAAAATAATATACATCATTATTGGTTTTGTGAACTTCATATGTCCGAACTATTAAACACCAGTTTAAATCTAATACGATTATTAAGAAGTGTAGATACATAATGGTAATAATGTGGTTTTACCACCGTTTCTGAAACTTCATGGTCTCAGAAACGGGGAAATTCCTTCGAAAAATCATTTCTTGAACAATGCCTGCAATATAAATACAATATACGCTCTCCAAATTTTAAGTTTCTAACCTTCGAGGTTTCGTCTGTGCGATGATATGTCAGTCAGGACATTGCATTTTATATACTGGATTCTTTTTGGAATTAATATTTATTGATTCATATATTTTTTTTTAAATTTTAAATCGTGAAGATATTTTTGAGTCCCACCCTGTATATATCGATATAGAAGATAGATTGTCTATAAATCCAAATAGATCATATTTATTTGATATCTATTAAATGACGAATAATTTATGAAAACATAAAATGAATGTTATAAATTAAATTATATTTTATCAAATAAATCTATTATCTAAATTTTATTTATGAATACATTTCCATTGAGTTTAATTTATTTATTTATATTCTTTGTTGTTGTTGTTGTTGGTTAATTTTATTTCAGCTTTTATTAGCTTCGAGTATTTTTGGTAGTAAATAATTTTTGTTTTGGTAAATAAATAAAACAAAAAGTGATTATATGAAATTGGCTATTTGAACAGTATCCTGATTATAATTTATTGGTTTTCAATTGACAATTTTATACGATTGAGAATGCGTGGGACCAAGTTTGAGCAACATGACGTGTATTTATGTATGTACATAATTCCGAGGCCATTCTTATATATGATTTTGAGTTGAATAAGAAAAGCCAAAAATTTGAAACTACTATAAAACGTTATACCAAAAAATGGGGCGATATTTATGTGAGGACCAAGTCATTATAGGTGGTTGTCCTACGTATTTGATATTTTGCTTGGTGAGTTTCCAGACATTTTTAAAATTATATCAGGCGTAATAATATAAACTTTTCCGGTAGAATATTCAATACCTACTAAAAAAACAAGTATAATGATTACAATCTCATATGGATATGACTCATTTTTTTTTAAAATTAATTGGCCATAAAATAGACCTTTTTATCATATTAACAATGTTTTTGATGGGGTTTTATTTTTATCAAAAAAATATATTTTTCAAATTTGATATAAATTCAAATTCGATTCATTTTAAATTTTAGCATTTATTTTTAAACTCTTTTATTTAGCTTCACATTGTGGATATTTTTGCAGGCTTAGAACCTTTGAACGGTTAAATGGTTTTATTGTACAATCGATAATTTGTTAAAAACCACATCATCAATCTGTGACTGATAACAGACTCAAATCAAAAGCGTGGAGCGTAAATTTCGTAGACCATGGGTTCGTTATGTATATCCAAAAATATTATTAAGATTATCGGATTGTACAATAAAATAATTTAAAAGATTTGTTTTAATGGTATTTATTTAAAAATAATCTGATGAAAGTATTTATTGATTATAACAATATTTTCTGATTAGAATTTATTGGCATTGAATCAACAAATAAATGTTGCTCAACATAAAATTTAATGAAATTCTTTTCCCATTTCCAATTATCGTTATAATAATCAAAAAAATAATTAAATAAACACAAAGTTTTATTATACTGAAAAATAAAAAAATAAATCTTGTTTTTACATTATCCAAAAATTGAGATCGATCAAATCAATCTAGAGCATGGTAGTGCAACAGGCCGAGTTTAAGGGGTTTTTTGCCTTCGCTTTCATTTACAAATAATTTTGTTGAATTTTTTCTGTAATCAAACTAATAAAAACATTTACTATCAAGTACTTTGATAGTAATATCAGCTGAATTTTGTGTCTTTAACGAATAGTTTGTATTCGATTGGAATGATTTAACCATTGATTTTTCAACAATTTTTTTTTTTCATTTCACATTATGAGATTTTTAATTGATAAATAAAAAAATCACAAGTCATCTGAAATAATTACAAAATGATCTGGACTTGAAACTTTTGCGAAAGCCTATAAATATTTATCATCTTTTTCCAATATTTTTTTTTTTTGTAATAAATTCTTAATTACGACCGGTTTTTGAACATTTTGCGTGCTAATTTTAAAAAGTTTGAGATGCGCGAAAGGAAAATTCCATGGCATCCTGTGTAGGCTGTCCGAATAATATCAATAATATATATGATATATTTTTCAAGAGTTCTGAGTTCTTTACGCCAGAACATAAAGGCTGTATAAGAAATATCCTCCTTGACTTTAGAGCAAGATTGCTCCTTTCAGGTATCTTTGTTTCCCGTCTCCAACCTTCTTAACTCAAACTTAAATAGACACATTGTACCTATATATATATATATATATATATATATATATATATATTTCAACAACCAGTAAATAATATAATAATATGTATTTCCATAACAAAGTTACCTCAAGTGACTTTATTTGTTTAGAGTTTTCTGTTGTGTTGTGTTGTGGGTTTTTGTTAAATATTTCAACAAATTTGAGAGTAAATATGTTTTCCAACTTAAATTATTTATTATTTAAATTGCTTTCAACAATTTTCTTTCAGATGTGAATATTCATTTAGCAAAGTAAAATATTTTATTTTATTTTAATTATTTCAATGAATACACTTTGCACATATACATATACGATACGTTTTGTACAGAGTGTAATAGAATGTACGTGCATGCAGAAACACAACTGCAGACATCAATCAATCAAACCATTTTATCTTTCTGTTATTCTTCTGCCGTTGTGTTGTTTGTCATGAATTATAAAACGATATTAAAACTTCAAAGAAGGTTCCATTATGGTATATGTCGTAATATAATTAGGGTCTTGATAAATACAGTTTTGTTGGTTTACGACAGTAAAAACAGCCGAAAGTGGCAAAGATTAAAAAAAAACTTAATTCTTCTAAAATCTTAATTCTTTCCAATTATCTGGATTTCAACGATATTCCAGGTTTCGATACCTGGCGGATGATTTAATTTTTTCATATCAATATTCAAGCAAAAATTCAATGATATGTTTGGCTATATAGTATTCGCTAGTTCTTTCATACCCTGTCTTACGGAATCTTAATGGAAATTGACATTAGTATTGTATTGTTACGCTTAAAGTATACCCAAATAATAATATGTGGGGTAATGTGAAGTTAATGTTAACTGCAAAGTAATACTGATCAATGATATGAAAGGATTGATTTATTCGTCAGTGTCATCCATGGTGTAATGGGTTAAAAATCCTGAGATGCAGGATTCGATCCCTGATAGATGAATTTATTTATATTAATATTTTATTAGATAATGAATCTACTAATGTGAATAGAACTATAAAACTTTGAAAAATGAGTGCTATCATTGTTGGCCATAGTAATTAAGATAGACTGGAATAATAAAAATAAAAATAAACAGTTTGTAACATCCTGTATATAATAATTATGTGACTCATTTCGTATAATCTTTTTTCGTGAACGCTTCCTTGCTATGTAATGGTACATCAACAACAAACAAGTAAACCATCCCATCCCATCCATACATGCATGGTTGTATCACATCGCCTTGACTTCTTCGGTTTATCTCTTGTATTAAGTAAATTAAAGTGAGTAGAAAATTAGTTTTATTTCATATAATAAATATATTTATTTATATGTATGCTTCATTTATTTTTTACCATACATTCATATTATTTGTATTCAAATTTGATATAACAGAAGTTTTAATTATATATATATATATATATATATATATATATATATATATATATATATATATATATATATATATATATATATATATATATATATAAATATATATATATATTAGTAATATATTCTGGTATGGCACGCTAAATAAATGAGTAGTCAAGCAACTTAATAATATATTTATCATACACAACCATTTGTTTATATGCAATTGAGGTCAATACTACCAAGGCCAAACACATCTCTATGGTATAAAACAGATTTATTATTTCGATTCGTTAACTAATTGGTTTTGACCTGTGTTCGCCATATTACGTTCCACCTTGTCAGGTGTAATAATAGACATATTTTGAAGAAAAATATATCTTATATCAAATGTTGATGTGAAAACTGTTGGACCTGTTGATCCCAGACCTGTGGATTTCTAGTCCGGTTTAACCAAGGATGGCTCTGATAAATGAATCAATTCTTTCACATCATTGACAGTATTACTTTGTTGCCAACATCAACTTTATTATTCCACATATTCTTTTTTGTCTGTAATCCTGACAAGTTTAGGTTCTTTTACCAACCGTTAAAGGACAAGGCATTTGTATGTAGACTAGGAATTGGTGGACTTTGATAGGAACTATGTCGATATTCATCTGGAGTTTGTGAAAGCAAACTGTAGTAAACCTTTACAAGCATATTTACTATCATCGTTATTATTGCTCAAACAAAGAAAATTTCTAAGACTTTCTAAGTACTTCTTCATACAGTGGAAATGGCGATATAAAACTGGCTTTAGAATACCATCCAAAACGACAGATATCCATTCGAATGGTCAAATTTTCATCAAAAAAAAACTTTGGTGGAATTAAAACAAAATTGTAATATAACTTTGAAACTTTTTCATATACTATAAGTACTGTACAATGTGTGTCAAAAGTAGTGACCTTTTTTAAAAATTTATTTATTTGTTTCCTATTTATTCGATTTTGTGGGAAAATATTTCGTATAAACGATATTAGTCTATTAATAACGAGCAACATTTATTCGAAGCATTTTTAAAAAAACAACGCTACTTTTGAGACCATGTGTACCGTAAGACATTTTCGAAGTTTCTGTATAAAAAATTTTTGTTGGTTAATACAATTTAATCCCAATGTCATCATGATGGCGGTTGTGATTAAATCGAAATTTCCAGTTAAACAAAATAATAACTACTATATCTAGAAAGTACATCAAGACGTGTTGTAAGACTTCGTTTGTTCATACGAACCTCGAATACATGTTAGATAATTCGACTACATATAATATTGTCGAGGTATTATGTAAGATTAAAATATCAACATTTATGATATGTCCTTTGGTGACACCTGACCAAGATTTATTAATATATATTTACAGTGAGAGTCATATATAATGTTCTTTTTGTAATAAGATCGTTCAGATTTTTATGCGAATAATAAACTATCTAGATATCAATTGTCATTTAAACAATACATATAAATTTGGGATCCCGCCGATAGATATGTTTCGACAATTCGAAATTATTAAAACTTCTTACAATTATTCCAGACTTTGAAATAAACACCAGCGAATTAAAATATATTGACAGTATTGGGAAAAGTGAAAAATTTCATTAAAGAGTGATAATTTTCATCTAGATAATTTATCTTGTTATCTAGCTTTTAGAATACCATCGATGGTATATGGTAATACCATCGATCGACATTATTGGTAGCCTTCACTGTATATATAGTTTTTGGCGTTACATTTTACCTTATATATATATATTATATACTGATATTAGTTATTTTTTCCCGAAAAATAAAATATATTGAAGAAAATATTGGTTTCACAGCTGTCAAAAAGTTTGAACCACAATATTTCATCCACAGAATATTGTTGAATATTGTGGTTTTACTACAAAAATTTGTATACAGAACATGGATTGGCGGAGCGGCAGCCTCGGCACTGTCGTGATATCAAAATTAAATCAATTTTTTATATATTTTTCCTGATATTTATGTCTTTCTTTATAACACATTGAATATATTGTTGTACGTACGACTGCTTCGTAACAATGGGATGATGATGGTGTTAACAAGATCATATTTTGGGACGGACTTTAATGTAGTTGTATTTTAGTATTGTTTTGTATTGAAAGATGTGATGCATCAACTATCGCAATGCATGTCATCATAAATCTTTATTTACTGCTCTTAGAACGACTTTCGTACACAATAAAACCAAAGAATTATTCCCTTTAAATCCTGATTTAAAGGGGGAAAATCCCAAATTTTGAGAGTGAGCTCAAATTTGGACTTGACTTAAATGTCTTATATAATAAGTAGTAAATCAAAATCAGTGCCAACATTTTCCAAAAATAAAACAAGTCCAAAACCATTCGAATTAATATACTTTCCCTGTCCTATTTGGCGCCGGTCAATGTATAAATAAATTCCTTATCAATTAAATTAATCATGAGAAGGATTAATCATGATTTTATTTATGTAAATTACGATAATAATTTCCTTCCTTTCATTCCTGTTCCTGGAGTCGAGGTCTATCTATCATTTTAAGGTTTTTGTATTTACAGTCCCGTATAATAGATTATGTATAATAATCATATGTTTTCAGTATATTATCTGAGTTGATTAATGGACAAGTATTTATAATATCGTTCCTATCCCAAAGGAACATCGCTATCCCCACAGGAATGAATATAGTAACGATCATATATATTTTATAGAGATTAGAACAATATATATATATACATTCCCAATTACAATGTATATGAACAAACAAACATGAATACAGGCGCGGATCCTGTGGGATACGTCTCACTGGATAGCGTCCCGATTTATTTTAAATAAATATAATTTCTTTTAAAACTATTTAAAAAAAATTTTAAAAAAGCAACTAACTGAGTTAATTGCTTAACTATCCTGTATATAATGAGTTTATTATCATAGTATGAACTGTTTATTTTACTTCTACGCATGCATAGATGTATGAATATATGACTTGTAGTGTACAAACTAATGTGCTATATACTTACATATGTAATAATATTCTTATACGCATACTTTTGTAGTCTACAGATGTTTGAGCTGAAATTTAAGTTATAATTATATTCAGTTTATGAAAAAATGGTTCCAACAATTGTTGTTTATTTTTGGAAAAATACTATTGTCAGGGGCCACCAAATTTCGGGACTATTTCACAGCTTGTAGTGATGTCAGATAACGATTTATGTGAAAATTCTAAGAAGCTCGTAGAAGGTTATGAAGATGACATCAGTGACATGTTTCATGAACAATTGTTGTCTCTCCGTGCTGATCTTGAAAGTCGTATAAAAAACCTTCATTCTGTGAAGCAGCTCGAACATTTGTTGTTAATCGAACATTCTGTTTTGCCAGCTAGTTTTCCAGATGTTTGCACTGCTTTAATGTTATTTTAAACAATTCCCCTCACTGTTGCTTCAGCTGAACGTTCAATTTCGAAGTTAGAAATAATTAAAAATTACCTACGAAGTAGGATATTGCCCATAGGAAATGAAACTGCTCCAGGAGGTGGAACGTATGGACCATACATTCCCTGCGACCGGAATAACATATAGACCAGAACATTTCCCCCACAGTGTACATTAGGATCCGCGCTTGCATTCAACATTTTTAAACAAAGTGGTGATTATAAAATTAGGACCATTTTATATAAATTTTCTCATAAACGGTCATTCATATTTTATTTACATAGGTTCTTAGTTAGTCAGAGTGTGTTTTATTTATTTGTGGGTAATGAAATGGGAACAGGGAATAGAGAAGAGAATTAAATGGTTTATTTTTCGCAGAGATAAGTGTTGAAAGATAAATTTTTAATTTATTTATCTGTTTACTAAAGTGTGCAGTCATACATGTAAAAGGTTTCTAATATCATGTATGGTATAATAAAAGTGTTTGTTCAATGCGAAAGGTGAAATGTTCATGCTAAATTAAATGGAGTGTTCATTTCAAAGATTATCCTGGACAACCTTTGTTATCTATTCACTGGATAGCAAATTAAATAGATAACTTATCCATTCAAAAGTGTCATTTGAAAATTTTCAAAAACAACTAGAGAAAATAACAATAAACTGAGTCCTAATTCGGTTAAATATTCGGTATATACTGAGTATATACCGAAAATAGTTTCAAAGAAAATTTAGTATAACATAACCAGTCCAAGTGGTCGAGCGATCTAAGACGTTATGTCAGCGCAGTATGCCTTCTTGGAAACTAGGAGGTTATGGGTTCGAATCCCGACATCGGCAGTTTGTCAATTATTAGGGGGAAAAAAGGGGCGGAAGTAACCGGCTATGCTTGAGTAGGTTTTCTACAGTTTCCTTCACGAACTCCAGATGAATATCGGCATAGTTCTTATCAGAGTCGGCTGCAGCCGCCTATCCTACCAATTCCTAGTCTAAACACAAAAATTCCTTCCACTCCACTCACATCCTCACACCCTTAGGCATCACAATGGACCTTATGGTCGAAGTGTAGCCCGTCTAGGGCAGCCTCTACAATCTATCTCTATCTCTATCTAGTATAACATAACCATAAATGCACATATACAAACAAATAAATAAATTATAAAAATTACAATATTTGACAAGAATACTCGACACATACTTTAAAGTACACATTCATGTAAGTCATATTTGAGGATGTTGTAATTTTTTTTCTTTGCTATTTATTTTGAAGAAAAATGGTAGAAAATTGCATACCCATTCCAAACTCTACATGGAAATAAATCTTCTAAAATAAAAAGAAGTATGAAATTGTAGCGGTATCGCATTTTCATTAAATTATTATTATAATTTTATTTATCATTTTTATCTGTTGCTTAACAACTATAACTTCTCTCTATTATCACGGTTGCTTTGGATGTTAACAACTTTGATAATTTACATACAAATATATATAATATGTCATAAATCAATTTAATAAAGATCAATTATATCTGTCATTCATATTTATTATTTATTTAAATAATAATAATTTATTATATCAATCAAATATCTCTACAAAATAAATAAAATCTCAGTTGTAGTTGAACACGTGATACAAATACGATAGATAGAGACGTATATATATATATACAGATATATATAAGATACATTTACTATAATAGAAAAAAAAAGATAAATTTGAAGTAATTTTCAATGATATAACACAACCACTTACGATCACAATTTGACCTAAATTGTGGTGTAGTTGTTCCATTTTGATTATTATTATTATGATTATTATTTCTTGGTATTATTGGAACACTGATTATTGGCAATAAAAATTCTATTATCTACCTATTCCTACATTGACAAGAATAATTCTATTATCTATCGGTTCCTATAAATTGAAATTTATTACAATTTTGATTCACAATACAACAAAGGGGGTCAATCAATAGAAATTTGTTTTTTAAACAACATAACGATCGCGGAAAATAAACGTCAAAATGTCATACGCAGAACTTTTTGCTTCAGCAAATATTTTAATGACTGCATCAAGATCATATTTTAAAGCATCAGCAGTTTCATGTTCTATGACTCAATATAAACAAGGTATTTCAACAATTAATTCAGTTAGTTGTGACATTTATTTACTTATTATATATAGGTACAATATTTTACTTAACAAAACCCGTACAAGGTACCGTATATTATATATATATATATATATATATATATATATATATATATTATATAAATGTATATAATAAAAGGTAACATAATTAAATTATATACTTCTATATATATATATATATATATATGTATGTATAATAGTAGCTTTTATAAGTAGTTGGTGTTATCCATTTATATATAAAGTGGGAGCTTTATAATATATATTTGCTCTATCATTATGTTCATTAACTGATGGACTCGAAGAGAAATTTCATTGAAAGCTAATTATTTATATACACGACAACATTCGAGTGACATTATATAGATACTGCTCGATGGATGACCGGAAAAATTTAAGGAAAATTTTATGTCCCCGATTTTGTTAAAAGCTTTGTCTTAAGCTAATTTTGACCTAGCGATAACGATGGCGCTGATTAAAATATGATACGATTAACGGTTTTCAAAGTATCAGGCCCATAGTGCTAAAATTCAAAACTGCACGAATTGAGAAGCGAAAATTTTGAAATCTGTTGGTCGGACGTTAAAATGAACCGGATTTTCGTACTTTTTGGGCCAAAATTAGCCTAGAAAATGATTATTATTAAAATCGAGAACAAAAAGTTTCTTAACTTTTTTCGCATTTTCGACAAGGGGTACCCCTTAAAAAAATCGCTAAAATTGGAGGAAAATTTTATGTTCTCGATTTTGATAAAAACTTCGTTTTAAGCTAATTTTGACCTAGCGAAAATGATGGCGCTGATTAAAATACGATACGATTAACGGTTTTCAAAGTATCAGGCCCATAGTGCTAAAATTCAAAACTGCACTAATTGAGAAGCGAAAATTTTGAAATCTGTTGGTCGGATATTAAAATGAACCGGATTTTCGTACTTTTTGGGCGAAAATTAGCCTAGAAAATGATTATTATTAAAATTGAGAACAAAAATTATCTTAACTTTTTTCGCATTTTTTCCAAGGGGTACCCCTTAAAAAAATCTCTAAAATTGGAGACAAATTTTATGTCCCCGATTTTGATAAAAACTTCGTTTTAAGCTAATTTGGACCTAGCGATAACGATAGCGTTAGTTAAAATACAATACGAATAACGGTTTTCAAAGTGTCTGACATATAGTGCTAAAAAACTATGATTTTCTTACCTAATTTCAACTGCATAGTCGTTCCTAATTTCAACTGCATAGTCAAATTTAAATGTTCAACCAGGTGGTGTAGCTATTTACACAAAATAATCTACCATCTTTCTATAATTTATAATATTGCCTTGTCTTACAAAAATCATAGCTCACACAAAATTACTATCCACTGCTGAGTGTATAGTGTAACACTGCTTATGTGACAGGCAGATTTTTGTCTGTTTTGCTTAAGCTTATAATGTACGTATGTATAAATTTAGTCTATATACTTGATGACACACATTTTTTACTAAATATCACCCAAACACGGTGCAATAGAGCAGAATCGAAATCAGTGTTACATCAATCGAGTGTTACATCGATGATTCATTACATGCTGAAGATACACTCTGATCGGATTCTCATAATACGACAAAATATGTATAACTTTAAAAATTGACTTATCCGCCAGATATCAAACCGTACACTTGATGATATGACTATATTTAAAAAAGATTTTAATATTTAAAGGTGATAATTTGATGAATAATCAATCAGTGTCAACATACGTCAATCTGTTTAATATATTTCAATACTTTCTTCTATATTTTTGGTCTGACTATGAGAACCAAACTACCTTAATAAAAATATTTCCTTGCTATGTATATTTTTTTGAGCTTGAAAAATATAGAAATGCAATCACAAATAATGCATGCAACTTTTTATTTATGCATTATATGATTTGTTTCTGTTTTATTTACTATAAAAAAAAAAACAAGCAAACAAACAAACAAACAAACTTTTCCATTTCCTATTTTCCAGGAATGAATAAATGCAATCGGAAAGAAATATTTCCTAACTAGATTCACTTATCCATTGATTTATTTGCTTGTAACGAGTAGATATTCAATTCAATAAACATATGTAACAATATATATATAATATGTATATATATGTATATATAACTGTATAAATCATAGTTTTCAATATATTTTCTTGTAATATTCATAAAAATCGCCTACGGAATCAAATAAATATTTATTTATAAATACTCGTAGCCAGAACCACCAACATGATATCAATAGTTTAACTGAACTGATACTTTTTATAAATATACACAAAAGTTTATAGATTGTATATATAAACGTCACATGTGGGATTTACATTTATTGCGATATGCCTTTTTTTATTATATTATCATATTAGTCTGGGCAATTTGATTTAGGTCATATTAATTAAATGCTAAAAATATCCAAAAATGAAAAAAATCATGAAGCGCATCTTGTGTCAGTTAATAAAAATCTGATTAGACGTGAGTAAATTTATTTTCAGATCTAAAACAATTCAATGTTCCATATTTACCAACGTATCCGCCAAATCTATTAATTCCGGGTACACATGATTAATTTGCACTTACAAACTTAGTAAATTACATGAATCTAATGGAAAATCATATAAACTTAAAAGTTGACACAGTTAGTTAGTTAGTAGTGTGAACTTTAAAAGTTACATTAAGATTACTTTTCTATTTAAAAGCATTTTATTTTCTAATACATCGAACGTGTGAAAATCTGTAACATATATTATTATATCCGAGTACTTAGAAGATTCTATATCTAGGTCTGATCTAGTATGGTCTGGTGGCTGGCTGATGTTTTATGGATAACTGTAATGTGCTCAACGTTCGAACTCCATAGTAGAAGACAATAGCGAACGGTTGGTCTCTTAACGTAATTTATGACACTCGTGAAACGCTCACATACTATCGAATATAATCTAGATAACATCAAGATTGTAAGTATGCTATGTTAGGGTTCAGTATACGCTAAATAAATCTGCAACAAGATGTGACTATGAACCACAAAAGTGGGCTTTTTATTTTACGTAATTTCGTTGTTGATTTTGTGCCTTATTCATTCGATTTTCGAAAAAATGTTTCGGATAAAAGTTATCCATTAGAAATATACTAACAACTTTTATTTGAAATATTTTCCCAAAAACCGAATAAATAAGATACAAAAACAAGTATAAAATTTTCAGTTAGTACAAACATCGTAACTTAGGTTACAAAAAACGATTAAATATATTATGAATATCTCATAAAAGTATTTTTATTTTTGTATTATTTGGGTATATTCTTAGATAAGTCTAATCTACAATTAAAGTGTATAGGGATTACCCATACACGCGCCTCCATTATATTCCTATTTTGAAGTAAAATAAGCAGTATACTTACTGATGAATACGTCAGGATAAACAGGTTAAAATTTAGGAATTATTATCAATTTTGTGGACGCAATAACCCAACAACCCTAAATCGTTTATATGTATAGAATCTCCAATGCATGAATGCTTCATGCTTAGTCGAAGTTTATTGGTTAAAAATAAATTTTTTTAAAAGAGATACATAAAAGTTTTTAAAGTTTTATTTTTCCAAATATCAAAAGCACACCCAGAGATTATTGAATTGTTTTTAATGTATTTTTTAAGAGGATATAAAAATTTTGAACTATTTTTTGTTGTGTTGCAAATAGTTTTTTAGTGACATATTTGTTCGAATAGTTATTACTTGATATTACTTATAATATATAGTTTGTTCATGCCAAATAAGTTTTAACCAAATTTGGTCAAGGTTGATCAGTGGCAACTAATTTTGTTCTTGATCCAGTTGTATTACATTACAACGGTGCTCATTTATCATCTATTGAGCCACGACAACAATTATAATTCAAAAACTTTGACAAGGACTTTTGATTATAAGTTTTGTATTTGAAAAAAAAAAATTTTCCTCCAATTTTCGCGATATTGTTAAGGGTTACCTCTTGGAAAAAATGCGAAAAAATTTAAGAAAATGTTTGTTCTCGATTTTAACAATAATCGTTTTCTAGGCTAATTTTGACCCAAAAAGTACGGAAATCAGGTTCATTTTAATGTCCGACTGACAGATTTCAAAATTTTCGCTTCTCAATTCATACAGTTTTGAATTTTATCACTATGGGCCTGAAACTTTAAAAACCGTTAATCGTATCGTATTTTAACCAACGCCATCGTTTTCGCTAGGTCAAAATTAGCTCAAAACGAAGTTTTTATCAAAATCGAGGACATAAAATTTTCCTCCAATTTTCGCGATTTTGTTAAGGGGTACCCCTTGGAAAAAATGCGAAAAAAGTTAAGAAAATGTTTGTTCTCGATTTTAACAATAATCATTTTCTAGGCTAATTTTGACCCAAAAAGTACGAAAATCAAGTTCATTTTAATGTCCGACCAACACATTTCAAAATTTGGCCGTCTCAATTCATACAGTTTGGAATTTTAGCACTCTGGGTCTGATACCTTGATAACCGTTAATCGTATCGTATTTTAACCAACGCTATCGTTTTCGCTAGATCAAAATTAGCTTAAAACAAAGTTTTTATCAAAATCGTGGACATAAAATTTTCCTCTAATTTTCGTGATTTTTTAAGGGGCACCCCTTGGAAAAAATACGGTATCAAATTACTCAAAGCATCGTTTACAAAACGTTTGCCTCATTTTCATGGTACATTCTGTATATATAATGATTATTTATTGATATATTATGATTAATATTTTTGTATACAAAGTTGACGTTGCGAACATTTAACGACAAATAAAAACGTGTTGTGTTTGGGGTATATCTTATCTGAGTACCTTTACCCAAATACTGGGGCTGTGTTTGACATCAAACCTGATGATTCCTGAATTTGTCACCTTGTCAACAAAAGAGTGTGTTTAGAAGGAAGAAACATTCAAATCCATTGACTTGTATAATCATTTCTATATGTGTTCTTATACGTTTTAGAAAGTAATTCACTATTCATTCCAAAGTACATTCTATATGGTAAAGGTCCTAAAACATATATGCGAGGACCAAGACTGGCTGTTCATTATTCATCATAGTATGCGTTTATTTGGCCTGAATAGTTGAGACCTCTGTGAGGTAACTGGAAATAACTGTGCAATTGAGCTGTTCAGTCCAATAACAACAGAAGTCTGTCTGTCACATAAGCAGTGGGACAACACTCAACAGTGGACAATAAATAGCTACACCACCAACCAGCTTGAAAATTAGAACATTTAAACTTGACTATACAGTTGAAATTAGGTACAAGAATGTTTTCATCATTATTACACCATGTCTCGGGTAAAAGAAGAATATTAGAATTATGCGTCACATTATCAATGATATCATTTTTCAGGGCTCGTAAACTTTGTATATTCAATGTTGATAGATTGATAAACCTGGGTCTGGTCTTGATTAATTTCACTAACTCTGATTCTAATGTAAATAATGGATTTAATGCCAGTTCTTTCAAACTGTAATTTGAACGATGAAGCAGTGACGCTGGTGTAAATAAATGTAGAATCATTAGTCTTAGATACAATATATAATTTTTCAATTTTAGTTTTCCACTTTTAATTAATTTTCTTAAACTTTTGTGCCTTAATGGTAGTGTTGACCTTATTTAATAATATTTTAATAAATTAATTATTTTATTTAAATAGACTGGTCTCAGGCGTTATGTCTGCGCAGTATGTTTACTTGAAAACTGGGAGATTATGGATTCGAATCCCGACATCAGTAGTTTGTCAATTATTAAGAAAAAAAAACGGGGCGATTAATTGACTACACCGTTGGTGTATGGAACGAAGAACGAAGTAACCGGCTATGCTTGAGAAGGTTTTCTGTAGTTTCCTTCACGAACTCCAGATGATTATCGGCATAGTTTCTATCATAGTCGGTTGCAGCTGCATGTCCTACCAATTCCTGGTCTATACACAAAAATTCCTTCCACTCCACTCACATCCTTAGGCATCACAATGGACCTTATGGTCGAAGTGTAGCCCGTCCAGGGCACCCTTTACAATCAATTTATATAAGTTGATGATGACAATTTTATACGCCAATAAAATAATAATCTACACGATATTATTATGATTATTATTATTAAAATGTAATTAAATTGGAACAAAACAATAAACTTCTCAACAGAGGCGAGGAGAGAGTTCTCTATCCTGACATAATCAAACAAGGAGACATCCAGAAGACTGTTGATGAATAATAAGGGTTTAGGAACTACTCGTATAATATTTTGTTCTGATACATAAATGGATTTGGCATATGGAATTGATTTTATTATTATATTTATGTTCAAATTTCTCAATTATTATTACTATCAAAATATATTACTTGTGAAGAATTAATATATAAAGTATAGGTACAGGGTGTTCGGAGAAAGTGGTGTCTGAGAAACTTTTACGAAATCTATTTCCAATCTAAACAGTATTAATTCATCTACCTAATAAACTTAGGTAAATAAAAAAGTATGTGTACTTATGTACTACGCACGTAAGAAGATATACTAGATTTTAAATAATTTATTAAAATAATATTAAATAAGGCCAACACAACTATTAAGACACTAAAGTTTAATAAAATGATATCGGAGTGAAAGAAAAATTATATATTGTATATGAAACCAATGATTATACATTTCATCATGGTCGTCACTTCTTGGAGTTAAAATTAGAGTTTAAAAGACTGGCATTCAATCCATTATTTACATTTGAATCAGAGTTAGTGAAATTGATCAAGATCAGGTCCCGGTTTATCAATCTATATACATTTAATATACAAAGTTTATGAGCTCTAATGTAATGTAATTTTATAATTTGATTTTTGCCGCATTTCTTCGGCTTTCGAAAAAATGCTTCGAATAAAAGTTGTTCATTATAAATATATTAACAACTTTTATACGAACTATTTTTCCAAAATTCGATTAAATAAGTTGAGAAATCAATTAATAAACATTGAAACATAACGCTCGAACGTAATATATTTGAACTTGTAAGTTGCATTCTAAGTGCGCCATGTTTATGTTTGTAATACCACATGATTGTGTAGTATTTCACTTTACTAATATATTTAACAGATAGAATTTTATTGCTTTTAAGTGAAATGATCATAGTCAAATCTGTATAAATATATTTTTTATCATTTTCAAAGACAAAGCTCTAAAGCTCTATTTAGTAACCCAGAGCACTTAACTGTAAGATAATAACAATTCACTTCCGATACAACAGTTACAGGAATATACAAAGGATAAATAAGAAAATTATTTTCCATCTTGGCTTGAACTGAACTTATTATAATATTGGATTGAATGTCCAATGTCCAAATCCACTATCTCAAAAGTTAGACTTAATATTATTTCAAAAGGGATACTTTAACCACATAGATAAATTAATGTTTTGGAGGCCAAAATAGGGAAAACTATATATTTTGGGGAAAAAAAAAAACAGATCTATTATTTGAAGAAATATTTTTCAAAATTTCGCAAAATTAGCGTTCTATTTTTCAATATTTTCTAGTTGATATCGTATTTATTCGATTGTTGGAATATTTCGAGCCTATTTATAAAGAACAACTTTTGTGTGGAACATTTTCACAACGATTCGGAATGTAGAATCATAAAATTTGAGCTTTCAACGAGCTTTTCGTCTCGTAATATTAATAATATTATTATTATTTTCTACAATATCTAAGTATTATTAAATTGAGTGTTTACGTAATTCTTTGAAATTGTATTGTACAGGGTGTCCTCCTAATCTACATAAAATCCATCGTATTTTTTATTTAATAAAAAACCATATTTTTCAGGTGTCAAAATTTCAAACTGGTTCTATAATCGGCGACCGGCCAAGTATCCGCGTTTGTTAAAGCCCTCTACTTGGGACTGGGAGGTTATAGGTTCGAATCCCGACATCGGCAGTTTGTCAATTATTTAAAAAACATACGCCGACATCGGCGTATGGACAAGAACGAAGTAACCGGCTATGCTTGAGAAGGTTTTCTGCAGTTTCCTTCACGAACTCCAGATGATTATCGGCATAGGTCCTACCAAAGTCGGCTGCAACCGCACAACCTACCAATTCCTGGTCTACACACAAATTCCGTGTCCTCTACTCACATTTCTGGGTATCACAATGGACCATAAGCTCTAAGTGTGTCCCGTACAGAACAACCGCTACAATCTAACTTAACCTCTTGGCGGCGATAATCGCTAATCGCTGATTATTCACAACTAACAAGTCTGGCTACATAATTTCTGCCTGCATCGTAGAAAGTTTAAAATAAACTCTGATTAAAAGTTTTTAAAAAAAATCCTTTATACTGTGTATTAATTTATTTTTTCTTAAAATTTAATCTCTTATTTTTGACGAAAGTTCCATAGTATTGGCTGGCTATTTTTGGACAAAAAATAGAATATCCAGAAAACAAAAAGAGGAATTTTAACAAAAAATGAATCTGATCCTTCAATATCGTCAACAAATTTCAAATTTCATAACCTCAATTTATATTCTAAAAAAAAACCATCGAACTTTAATCTATAACATTTTTATCTAAAGCCACTTAAGTTCCTGAATTATATGGATAATGTTGTCACACTTTTTAAGAACTCACCCGGTATATTACGATACATTATACCCACATAATATTTCTATAATACTCCCTGCGGATATTTTGAATACTATGTTGAATTGAATAGTTCTTACGTGTAATTTAATTGACTATTTTATAGAAATCCTTTCATCCGGTTAATATCCAGAATATATATATATATATATTAATTTGCGGGGGCTTTGTATAAAATTATAAATTTACAGGCAACGCAAAGCAGGAATACAATTTTATTAAGAAATAATAGAATGCATCTTGAAGTATACTGCGTTAACGATATCGGGTATCTAGATAAACGGTTTCATGTGCGTGATAAAGATGCCGAATAGATTTCTACATAATTATTCTTTTAGTAGGTATCGTGTTCGCACTGCTTTATTAAACAAACATTTTTTTTTTTAATAGGAATTAACCATTCACTACAAACTGTAATTCTATATTCTTTTAATTTTACTACAATTATTTCAATAATTTTTTTAATTCATTCCTTCGTACTTTCCCATTTGCCGTTCTGGGCAGTGTTTCCATGAAAATTACTCCACCACGCAATTTTTGATAATCAACAACTTGTTCTAAAACATCAGAAATTCACATAATTAAAATTATGAAGACATTAATGGTTTTTAAAATTACAATTTTGGGAGTAGGCACAGAGATTCTTCAACTTTTGAACAATCTAGCAAATACTTTCTTTTTAATAAAAAATTGGTTCATTCGTTTTGGAGAAATTTGGAGAGATCGCAAACAGATTGTCAGGAAAGGCTTGAAAAATGAATAACCTGAGAAATCTTCGATTATAAAATTATACGTACTGTCAACAAATTCAATAATTTCATTTTCTGTAAGATTATTAGCTGAATGTTTTTGCACAATAAAAGCCAGTGGTAAATCGCCATCTGTTTCATGTGGTTTACCCATTACACAAGCAGTCTCAATCGCCGGATGAGATTCCAAAATATGTTCTAATTCACTTGGCGACACCTAAAATCATGTTAAGTTAATTGTGAAGCAATGTGGCCCAAAAATAAAATTGAGAAGTTTTACCTGCCATCCTTTGTACTTTAATAAATCCTTGGAACGACCCACAACAAATAAACAATCGTCATCATCCACAATAACAATATCCCCAGTATGGAACCAGCCATCTTTGTCAATGGCTTGTGCTGTTGCAACGGGATCTTTATAGTATCCTTTAGTTAAAAGTGTCCCTTTTACTAATAATTCTGCTTTCTGATTTCGGCCCACACTGACTCCTGATCCTGGATCTATTAACTACCAGAATGGTTTAAATTATGAATTACTCCATTCGAGCAATAAAGGAGGCGATGTCTATGGCAGGATCAGATCCTGAGTACTCGCATTGACTACCAAGAAAATGGTTCTTTGATGCTAAAATGCTTAGAATATTGTATTTTCTAAACTAAATTGCTAGGACTGAGATTAACTAGGACAGGATTCCTTGCAACAAATATATCCAAGATTAGATATTTCGTGTAGAAATAGTCAAAATCACACGAAAATAAACATTTTGTTTAAACTTTCGCAAAGTTTATTGAAACCTCAGACAGGTAAAATGAAAAAAACGGCTTTAACGGTTTGTCTAATTACGGCGCTGCACCATTAATATCTCAGTATTCGATCGTGCCATATAAATAATCCTTTAACAATTACTTTCCAATATGTCCCAATAAAGGGTCGACCAGATGATGTAACTTTTTGTACATTTAACTTTAAATCATCGTCCTTGTATCGGTCCAGGTATGCATGGAATATCGACATTTCGGTACAACCATAACAATTAAAAATCTGGGTATTTGTTAAAATTTGACGGTATTCTATCATTTGGTCCAAGGTGACCGGACTACCACCAAAATATAAATATTTTAAATTATTGATTATTTTTGATGAGTATTGTGGGAAATCTGGATATCGTATCATTTCCATAACTTTTAATGTACTCATAAACGTCCATTTTATCTATAAAATAGGAATCAAATTAATATTTTAAGGTTTTCTTTCAAACAACCCAGAAGGATTGCTAATTCCGTTTTGAAACTATTTGGCAAAGATAAGATTACACTGTCAAATAAAGGTTTAGTCTCTGAGTAGATTTGAACCGCGATACGCGGGCATGTTGGCCAGATAGCTCTTTCATTAAGCTACGCATAGAAGGTCTATGTAGTAATGAGATATAAAGTTTTGATCATGCGATTCAAAAAGTCTAGCCAAAATATAAACTGTGTAAATAGTTTACTCCGTGGAACAACGATTCCAAAAGTACCCGCGATTGTTCGAAATTTCATCAAAAGTATATGTCCTTTAAACAAATATACTCACGTTATAATTGGCCATAATTTCTAAATTAAGTTTTGGATCATATTCGCACGTGATTTTGGATTCCCCATGGAAAAGCATTATGCCAAGATATAGTACAGACGAAATCCATGATATTGGAGAATAATACAGCAAGGGGCCATCGCCTTCTTGGACAATTCTTTAAAAAAATAAATAAATACATTTTGCGAAATTAACATTAAACTGATTAAGGATTTTGCATACCTATGAGCGTGTACAGCCAAATAATAGGAATTATGAGTTTTGGTAACACCTTTTATAAGGCCTGTTGTTCCACTGGTGCACACAATAAACAATACATCATTATCAACATCTACCATTTCAGTTACAAAGCTGTCCTCTTCAGTCGACTTGTGTGGTGTTAAATATGACTTGAAGTCTGTTTCAAATGTTACAACTTGACTTTGTAACTTAAGTTCTGCGATCAGTTCCATCATTAGATTTGTACATTCTTGATCACAGAATATTAATTTTGGTTCAGTTAGTTTTATCATTCGTAAGATTTCATCTAAAAATTTAATTTTATTAGATTTGATACCCAACCCTAGCACACAAAGGGTACACTTAATTGTCTCAGTAAGCAACGATATCCGACCAAGAACAACAGCGGATAATGTGACCAATTACAACGATCTGTCATTAATCGCCACTATAAGCGGAATAGCCAGCCAAGTAGTCGCGCTTGTTAAGGCGTTGTTTCTACTTGGACCTGAGAGGTAATGGGTTCGAATGCGTATCGCTTATCGAGACAGGATAATGTGTGCAGAAAATGATGTAATCCTAAGTGATCCAAACCTCTTACTCACTTCGTGAATAATCCGGATGCAATGGATTGATGATAGCTCCCAGGTACATAGCACCTAAAATCGGTACAATTAAATCGATATGAGCTCGCCCACAAACCATTATGACATCCCCATGCGTCACACCATTTTGTCTCATTTTTAAAGCACATCGTATCGAATTTTTTCGAAGTTCGCCATACGTTTGAACTTTTTTATTCATGGGATCAATCTTAAAAATCCGCAATATTGCCGCCGCCGCAATCAGTTAAGAATTTAAAATTTGATACAAAAGTTCTAATAATAGCAACATACCTGGGCAATTTTATTTGGATGTTGAGTCATTTTATCCAGAAAATATTGTCCAACATTGTGTTGGCATGGTGTGATTTTATGATGGTAATCGCCACCATAAAATTGTTCACATTGACTTTCTACAACAGTCGACATAGTTAGAATGCAATCAATGATCATTGTCAATGTTGTACGTAGATCTCATAAATTTAAAGGAATATTCTTATCAACAACAGAAATGTTTACTTTTTAGATAAACAATGTATTCCAAAAATCTACTACAGGGTTGTTTTTTTTAAATCGATAAGTAGTTATAGGCATTTCGTATTGAAAAACTATTTATAAAAAATGGCTCAATATGTAATAAATCCGTGGAAATTTTTGTATATCACTGATGAAATTTTGCATATCATTATATACACTCCAGTTCAAAAAAAAATGAACAGACCTGAAATGTTAATTTTCAAATGTAAATGTATAAGTGTGAATTTAAAGAATATATGTAATGTTAATACACATGTTAAGTGTTATATCTGACACTTACGTGTAAAAATAAAATAAAATGTTGTATCTGCTACAACAAGAATAATCAAAATTGTGAGAGACTGATTCGATTCAGGTCTGTTCATTTTTTTTTGAACGGGAGTGTACATTTAAGTGAGCACTACTTTCATTTTATATAGAATATATAGGTATTCAGTATATCTGATTGTTAATTGGCATACCAAGAGATAGTGGTTGGTCAGTTTTTGAAACTGCGGTAAAAAATGTTAAAATGCTAAACCATTTTTTTCGTTACTAAATCGGATAGCTGAGGATAAAAAACATAGAAACGGAGTTATAAAATCTGTATTGGTTACAAATTAACCATTTTATAGCCGTTTTATAAAGATTAAATTGCATTTTTTGAGGAATAATCAGGTGTTTAGAAAAAATTTATCAAGAATATAAAGTTTTTATTTTTGATCAATGAATAGGAATCGAACAAGTTGTTTTTATGTATACATGAACCAGTCATAGGTTTATACTTATGTGCGTGTATAAGAGTAAAATTAACAGTTCATTCACTAAGCTTTAGAGTATGCATAGGAGATTTAAACAATGAACACGTTTATTAACAAAATTTATTAACAAAATTTTAGGTATTATTATTAGTGTGGAACTTCTCTGGTATCTACAACACGGCAGTGCGTTAGGACGAGTTTAGGGGGTGTGTCATGCGTGCGTTATTTATAACTTTAAAAAAAACGTAGGCACAATTGCAGACCCGACTAGTAACAATACTCCATGGAAAACAATTTTACAGCTATCTGATGACTCTTAAATTTCTTGTTAAATGTTTTTGCTTATGTGAAGAAATATAAATTTTGACTCACGCGGTGTGTAATGACTTTACAAATTTTATAAAATCTCATGTAATTTGTCTACAATATTAACTAACATAACCTTAACCTTTGCATCTCATAAATCTAATTCATTTTTATTAATACTGGTTTATTATTTATAGTACACGATAAAAATAAACAATTGTAATACAATTGTCGTCTTACAAATTGGTCCATAATGATGCAACGATGCGGTAATCGACAATTTTTCGTAGTCGAAAAGTTAGAAACGTTGGAAAATGATATATAGACTTTTTACGTTTGAAAACAGTTCCATGATTTCCACATGTTGCCGATGGGAAATCCTATTGGACACATGGCCAGTATAATAGTAAAACTCTGGTGTAAGACCTTGATAAAATTTTATAATATTGTTTTATGATGTAAAATTAATTGTGAAAGTATGATGACATTCATAAATATTCAATACTGAGCTACAATATGCATGCAATACTGATGGAGGATACATTGCTGGAAGTTCACCCCACAAGTACACATTGTTTTTGTTTCAATGTTATCAAAGTCTTCATATTTAATAAACTCAAAAAAAAATCTAATTAGTTTTTTTTTAAAGGCATAAAAAAACAATTTATTTTCAAAATTAATAAGTTTGTTCTTCTTTATATAGAAAAATTAATAAGTTTGTTCTTCTTTATATAGAAAAATTAATAAGTTTGTTCTTCTTTATATAGAAAAATTAATAAGTTTGTTCTTCTTTATATAGAAAAATTAATAAGTTTGTTTTTCTTTATATAGAAAAATTAATAAGTTTGTTCTTCTTTATATAGAAAAATTAATAAGTTTGTTCTTCTTTATATAGAAAAATTAATAAGTTTGTTCTTCTTTATATAGAAAAATTAATAAGTTTGTTCTTCTTTATATAGAAAAATTAACAAGTTTGTTCTGCTTATATAGAAAAATTAATAAGTTTGTTCTTCTTTATATAGAAAAATTAATAAGTTTGTTCTTCTTTATATAGAAAAATTAACAAGTTTGTTCTGATTATATAGAAAAATGAACAAGTTTGTTCTTTTCACAAAAGAAAGGTAGAAAACTTTAGGATAGAAAAAGATAGCGTTGATTCTTGAAGGAATTTCGAATATAAATCGATTTAAATAATATAATTATTATTTTCTATACTATCTAGCGACCATTGGGGAACCCTCTTTCAAGGTCGATTATTTACGCAAAAACCCAAAACCTTTAGTCGAGAAACTAGTGAGTTCGCGTCCATTCTTTATCCAGTGTACACAGATTTAGGTTTTTTTTTTTAAGAAAAATTTTTTCATGATTTCAATTAGCTTGGATATTTGAATTTGGTCACGATCTACGGATCATATGCAGAACTTTTTCATGAAAAATCTACGGCACAGTTCTGAACTGCGACTTTTTTCTCCTTTTTTATAAAATGAAAAATGATTTATTGGATTATGGAGCGTACTCATATTTCGGTTTATCAATGTCGTAGGATTTTGGAAAACTGACCAAATAGGTTTTGAAATAAATTCGAAAATGGATAAAACTAATTATATTTAGTTAATTAATTAAAATTTCTTAATTTATCTTATTAATCGTCACTTTATCAATTTTTTTAATTCCATTGTTAGTATTTTTCCAGCGAGTGAAACTGGCATCGCGTCTAAGAAAATCACACCACCACGTAGTTTTTGAAAGTCAGCAACTTGATCTAAAACAATAGCGAAATAAATACAACAAAAGTATTTGCCAACGAATCGAATGTCTCTGAACTAGAAATACGTACTGTTAACAAATTCGATAATCTCATTTTCTGTCACATGTTTTGCTGAATCCTCTTTCACAACAAACGCCAGTGGTAAATCACCATCAGTCTCATGAGGTTTACCCATCACACAAACAGTCTGAACAGCTGAATGTCCTCGCAAAACATCTTCCAGTTCACTGGGTGACACCTAAAACATTTCAGTTTTCGTTTAGTTTTGGAATCACATACTTTTGGGAGAAATATTCACCTGCCATCCTTTGTACTTTAATAAGTCCTTGCATCGACCCACAACAAATAAACAATCTTCATCATCCACTTTAACAATATCTCCTGTACGAAACCAGCCATCTTTATCAATCGCTTTTGCAGTTGCTTCTAGATCTTTGTAATAACCTTTAGTTACTCTAGGACCTTTTAACCATAATTCTCCTTCTGTATTTCGCCCAGCATTTTTCCCAGTCTCTGGATCCACAAGCTAAAGAACAAAAACGATGAACACACTCGACGTACGTTTATATATTTCACAATTTTCTTACTTTCCAGTAAGTGCCCAGAGGTGTTTGACCTGGTGACATGATTTTTCTTTTAAGAATACTCTCGTGTTTATCTCTCAGAAATATTGCATGAGCACCGGACATTTCTGAGCTACCGTAACCGTTAAGGACAAATGTATCCTTAAATAGTCGATGATATTCTTGGACTTGTTTTTCCGAGGATCCACTTCCTCCAAACAAGAAGTATTTTAAGTTTTTCGCAATTGTTACTACATTTTCTTTGAACAATGGATGGTTAACCATTTCGATAGCTTTTAATGGGGCCATAAACAACCAACTAATCTAAAAACAAATTTGATACTATTAACGCTTGTTTTTCTTATCCAAAGGTTTTATTTACAGCTAGTCGAAATTATCACAATCTGAATCTTCCATTGTAATCTTGTTCAATTCACAACTCGGAAATTCCTTGCGAATGAATCGCTTCCCGTTAGAATTACTAAATGGGATTATTGTAAGATAGAAAAAAATCTTACTTTGTACTCCAAAATAATTTCCACATACCGTGTGGGATCATATTCACACACTATTCGTGAAACCGACTTCAAGGCTGCAGCGTTTATTAATATCGGTGCCGAAAGCCATGACAAAGGCGAATAAAACAAAAGTGGACCATCATTTTCCTTCACATATCTGCAACAAAATATTCGGTGACATCCAAAATTACACACAAAAAATTAATCCATGTATTTTTTATCTACCCCAAAGTGTTCAATGCAACGTAAAATGAATTGTGGCTTACGGTGACACCTTTAATAGGACCTGTTGTACCACTGGTGCACACAATAAACAAGATATCATTGTAAACATCTACCATTTCAGTTACAAAGCTGTCCTCTTCAGTTGACTTGTGTGGTGTTAAATATGATTTGAAGTCTGTTTCAAATGTTACAACTTGACTTTGTAACTTAAGTTCTGCGATCAGTTCCATCATAAGATTTGTACATTCTTGATCACAGAATATTAATTTTGGTTCAGTTAATTTGATCATTCGTAAGATTCCACCTAAAAATTTAATTTAATTAAAACTTGATCATTTTTTGATAATCGGAATATAAATTCTACTTCGTGAATATTCGGGATGCAATGGATTGATCGGTGCACCCAAATACATAGCGGCAAAGAATGGTACAATTAAATCGAAATGATTTCGTCCACAAATCATTACAACATCCGCACGTTTTATACCCATTTGTTTCATTTTTAATGCACAACGGATTGAATTTATTCGCAATTCACCGTAGGTTTGAGTTTTTTTATTTACTGGATCAATCTAAAATCAAGGGATCTAAATCATAATGGTTACAAAAAAACAAAATTGGATCTCTGATTGGATTTTTAAAGAAATGTTCTTGTTGAAACCGATTATTAGAAAAGCAGATTCGTTTCGATTAGGATTACGAAACTTTTTTTGAGGAACTTTTATAAATATAAAAACTGCACATATAAAAATATATTTGATCAAACTTACCTGTGCAATGTTCGTTGGATTTTCCGACATTTTATCCAGCACATATTGTGAAAAATTTCTTTGACATGGTGGTATTTTTAAATCACCACCATAAAATATTAATTCTTTATCGGCAGTTGTCATTTTATTTCTGAAGATGAAACTATTTTTTTTTTTTTAATAACTGAAAAACTTGATGGAGATTTTAACACTGAGGCGACATTTTTTTTGGTCAGGTTTACAATGGCAACTAATGTAAATACGTGTATTGTGTTCAACAAACATATTTATCTAATAATTACAAACAAGATAAACACAATTTGAATAAATCATTGGATGACTCAAATTTATTTGATTTCTGTTGGATAAAATACAACAGTGATTATTTGACTGGTGATTCTAATATTAATTTGGTCAATGGAAAAAATGCAATTTAATATCGTTAGTGTCACAGTGCTCGACGCCTCGACCAGGGATAACATAGTTAAAAGTGCTTTATAATCGTAATTATTAGTAGAAAATTACATTTAACTTATTTAGCATAAATGATATAAAAGTGAAAGAATCAAATCAAGGATTGAATACAGAAATTACTTTAATATTAATATAAATAATAATTGAGGTTATAATCTGGTATTTGATATTTAGTTGGTCGATATCAATCATTGTGGTTGAGCGAGCGTGTTGAGCCATCTAGCGGTCTGCGGAGGTATTTCACAAGTATCGATACTACAGGATTAAATACAAATATGTTAAGCGTATCGTATGCATGCATTCGTCACAATTACAGCAACGCTTCATGCCAATTTCTTATAAACTATAGTTTCTAGCCTAAGCTTTACCTATAGATTAACTTCAGTTTATGGGTATACATCGTTTTACAAAACCATCGGTACAAAATTGAAAAATATGTATTGAAAAAAAAAACCATTGATTACATTTTAAAATTATTTTAAGCCATAATTTCTTATACTTACGAGACCTTTTCATAGAGTTTTAGGCGCATGCGATTTTCGTACTGTCTACAATAACATGAAAAAAGAAACTTCTTTCATTTCTTCATAATGATTTTTTGAATATTCGGCCATGATGGTTTAAGGTGTAAAATTACTGTCATGATAAACTTAAAATTTTGCAAACCTTGTCTATGGTTTGCAAAACAATGATGGCTTTTTTTGGTTTATTTGTATAGTGTTATGACAGATTTTGTCGAAAGAAACTAGAGAGGAACGATAAAATTTAAGGACACAATAATGCTGCAACTCAGGAACGAGGAGAAATAAACGAGCAAACACTTAACTGAACTACTTACCGCTGGAAAATATTATAATAGAGAAGATTTTGTTAAAATTAAAACAATAGAACCACTTTAGAAACACCAACTGATATTAAGAGGCAAAGAAATGAAAAACAACATGATAAAAAATTGATGCGTACACAGAAGTAAATGTGCATGCACTGCTAAAAAACTTAGTATGGACAGGGTATTTAAACAATGAACTCGTTATAAGTTGTTATATTTATAATTTTTATTAAAAGTGTTATTAATTTAATTTTTATGTGTGATAAAATATTGATATAAAATACAAATTTATTGAATCATTTTCTTTAATTCCATTCGACGGAACTTCTCACTTGCTGTCATTGGTAGACTGTCCAGAAATAAAACACCACCACGCAACTTTTGATAATCAGATACTCGTTCTGAAAAAACGGAATTATTTTTTATTAGCTCAGCAGTTAATACGTGCAAAATTTTGTGTACACTAGTTAGCGGTTTAGAAAAGCGTTGAAACATCAAACTTGATGCCACTCTAGCGGTCGCAATTTGCCATATAGAGGGGGCGGGGGTTGATGCAATGCGACTAATATCTATTGTGTTTCTCCAACTGTTGCTGATCTAGTCATCACATCACCCAGTTCTATTTCTTTCAAGAAGTACAGAATCTAGATTGGATCTAGGGATGATAACTCCCTTGACTAACTATATTGTGTATGATGGCGTCGCAGTCTTTTAGGAGGTGTTCTGCAGTTTCCTTAAACTCTCCACAAATCCTGCAGTTGGCCTCATTTGCCAAGCCTAGTGTGCTAAAGTGTCCACTGAGTCTACAATGCCCCAAGATCGTCAGTCGCCAGACCTTCCGCTATCTCATTTCTCTCTAATGTCCTGGGCTCCAGTGAACATTAATAAATAAAAGTTAGTTAAGATGTATTTACAAAAGAGAAGAGATGTATTTATAATGAGGATATTCCTTAAATTGACGTAGCTCCTGCGTAACGAATTTTGATTTCAATGTCTTTGTATATACTTATACTTCACGATGCATCCATTAGTTTATACAAATGATTCACTCTATACAAATAACTCACAAATGGTTTGTAATTTTTAACGTAACAAATTGTTTTTTTTCTATCTACTAGACTATCAGCTATCTGTCAGATTATGTAACAATTTAGAGGGGACTTAGGGGGAGAAATGTTTAATAGAAAGTAGAGATACCATTAACAAAATTAATAATATCTTGCTCGGTAACATTCTCCATATTATTTTTCTTCACAATAAAAGCCATTGGTAATTCTCCATCGGTCTCGTGTGGTTTACCCATAACGCACACCATATGCACTGCAGAATGTGTGCGTATTACTTCTTCCAATTCAGCTGGCGATACCTTCCAAGACAAAAACAAACCATACATTATGTTTATTAAAATTTATTACAATGTTTGTGTTAAACTGTGTGTATGGTTCTGTAGCTATTAAAAATAGCATACGTGTACAATGGTTTTTGCAGTGGCGTAGCTTCATTTTGCGGGGCCTAGGTGGAAACTTTTTTGCCACCGCTCCCTTACCAAACTCATTTACAAACATCCGCAATACAACAGAGGTGATATCAAAATAAATTTGTTTTTATTTAGTAAACAAAATGACAATCGTGGAAAATAAACTTTAAAATGCAAAAATTTTGATGACAACCATAAGATCATGTTTTAAAACATTGGCAGTTTTGTGTTCTATGGACATCTATCTACTTCGTTGGTTATTTTTAATTAGTTTTATCTTCGAAAATGAACGTTCAGCTGAAGCAACAGTGAGGGGAATTGTTTAAAATAACATTAAGGCAGTGCAAACAGCCGACAAAACAGGATGTTCGATTAGGAGACAAGAGATTTCGACTTTAGAGACAAGCACGGAGAGCCAACAATCATGAAATTGGTCACTGATGTCTTCATCATAACGTTCGTCCAGCTTCTTAAGATTTTCGCATTAATTGTTATCTGACATCGCAACAAGCTACTGCAATAGTTGACCCAAGAATTTGGTGGCCCCTCTAAGGGCCTCAATAATTGCTGCCTGTAACACTTCCGATAATTACACCACTGATGATTTTACTAAACAAGTAAATCCCTAAAACAGCACTTTATTTGCTTTGAACACCATCACGGCTAGCCACAATTCTGGGTGTATTATTAATATTATAAAAGTGCTTTTGATATGAAAGTAATTAATCAAAAGTTTACCTGCCAACTTCTGTACTTAAATAAATCCTTGTAGCGTCCGATCACATAAAAACAATGATCTTCATCGAACTGAACCATATCGCCTGAATGATACCAACCATCTTGATCGATAACTTGAGCTGTCGCTTCAGGATTTTTATAATATCCTTTTGTTAACGATGGACCCTTAAATAATAGTTCACCAGGTTCATTGGGACCCAATGTTTTCCCAGTGTCTGGATCAATTACCTTAAATGCCAATTTTCAATTATTTCCCTTGTTATTTAAAATTTTCGAGTTCTTTTGTTAATGTTTTTAGTGATTTACTTCAAATGAAAATCACTCTCCAGAATTAATTTTTTTGTATGTATACAAGGTGATTCATTTTAAACAATGCCACTTAAATATTTCTTTAAGGAGTCCTTTTTGGAAAATATTACCTGGTTTCAGGTTGTTTTCGGTGGAACTATTTTATCTAATGCATTCTGTTCTGGCGGTTCTACGGTTGATCAAAGAGTTGTGAAAAACATCTTCCAAGATTTATTTACAAAGCTACGGTTGAAGCTGATATAAAATTAAATGTTAAATGTTACCTTCACATATGATCCCGGACAAGGTCTACCACTCGAATTCATTTTGGACAAATTCAGTTCACCATCAGTTTTAAAACTAAACCAAACATGACACAAACAACTTTCAGAACTGCCGTAGCCATTAAACAAGAATGTATTCTTAAAGACACGTCGAAATTCCATGACTTGTTTATCTGTTGATGGCATCCCACAGAATAAAATATATTTTAACGTTTCCACAATTGTTGGATACTCATTGAATAATGGATGCCGGATCATTTGTGTCATTAATAATGGTGAGAATAAGGCCCATGTTATGTTATATTCCGAAATGATCTCAAAATTTGTTGTTTGCTCAAATTCACAGATAAATTTCGTTGCACCCTTGTACAAAACAACGCCGGTTGCCCAGATTGCCGTGAGCCATGATAATGGTGAATAGAATAATACTCTATCATTTTCGTCCATAACATCCCTGCAAAATTAAATACATCTGGGTTGGGTCGTTGTTTTCTTGCTATCGAAAAATATTCCGAACCTAAACTGAAAGTGGTCTGATCGGTTATTTTATTGTTCCAACCGATATTAGGCGAAAAAAGTGTGTGTGTCAGCTCCGCCGCGCAATTAAGTTTACTCCTTAAGAACGATTGTCTTTGAACAGGCACAGAAAAAAAGACTTACTAGACTAAAAAAAGACCGCTACCAATAATTAATGTTCAAATAATAATTATTATTATTATAAAAATAATAATAATAATAGTAATTATAATAATAATAATATTATTAATAACACTAATCGGGCTCACGATAGGTTGCGCACAAAAAACGTAAGGAGGACATTCGATCACTAAATTTTACTGTCCATATTTTTTTCAATACCGGGCACCTTATATGAAAATCGATTCTTAAAGAGTAAACTCCAAAAACCAAAACATTTTGTTATTGAGTGCAGATTTTTCGAAAGAATCCACTTTGAAGACAACACATTGGTCAAGTTAAAGTTATGCTTACATTATTATAAGTGTTTCGTATTTTCTCGAAATGTGAAATCCGTAATACACTTATTGTTTTGTGTGTAAGTGTAAAAACAAAGAAATGGGTACACAATTAAATTGCTGATGAGGTTTTAATGTTTATCATTTTATTCAGAGTTTTCTAAACGATTCATTTAGTTATAAGGGTGGCTCATAGACTTTGGCAAATTAAAAAAGCTCCGGGTTTGATTATGGAAGAGAGGTCCCTCTATTTACCCAACAAAAAACACTTACAGAAACTCAACAATACATGTATAGAAGGCTGCATGTCGAATTGTAACGCCCTTCACCAATCCAGTGGTTCCACTTGTACAAACAATGAACATATTATCATTTTCCGGATCGATTTCCGTACATTGAAAAAATGTCTCATCTTGATATTCATGCGGTGCAATGAATGGCTCAAATTCATTATCGAATGTTACAATACGTGAGGCCAGACCTAATTCATTGCGCATCTCTAATAACATGGCTTTGGATTCGGGATCACAGAACATCATACGTGGTTCCGTTAAACTGATCATACGACGTATTTCATCTGGAAATATGAACGGACAAAACAGTTACAAACAAAACTTTTTGAAACACAAGTATCAAATAACATACCATTATCTGTTACATGCAATAACGTTTAAAATAAAACTTACTCGTTGAATAATTCGGATGAATTGGATTTGAAACAGCACCTAAATATGTGGCCGCCAAAAATGGTATGACGACATTGGAATGATTACGTCCACATATCGTAATAACATCACCTTTCCGTACGCCCAACGCGTGCATCTCTAAGGCACAGCGGATTGTATACAATCGAATGTCAGCGTGTGTGTAAGTAATGTTGTGCATTGGATCAATCTGTGATCAGAAACCAAAAATTAAGATTAATGATTACTTTGTTATTAATTATCTCGCTATCTAAACGGTCAAAAATTCTGAAACTTCGACATTTATTAGAAAACGTTATTTTTACCCTGTGACAAAAAATGTGCAAAATCGGCCGAAAATCGATTTTATACGAGAATTCTCTTAAGAAAATTACTAAAAATAAATTTTGATTGATATTATTTGACCCAAATTTTGTCACTCAAGTGAAAAGATAGCACGTTTGTTACTTTTAAATCTGTGGCCGAATTGGTAAGACGTATGTTATGAACTCAGAGTGTCCGTAGTTTGATTCTCGGTATTTTTCGCTTTAGTATTATTCTAATGGTTTTATAATGATTTAGAGAGAAAATAATTCAATTTTCCAAAATTCAAACCTGTGCAATTTTAACCGAATGCAAGGCCATCTGATTTAATAATATCTGTCCAAAATTTTGATCACATGGTGGAAATTTCAGATCACCGCCATACAATATAATCTCTTGATTGGATTTCTGTTTGTTCCGCTCAAACATCGTTGTCACTATGCTGCCTGTTTTGATAGATTTTTAGAAAAACCACAACAAATTAGAATTATATAAATAATTTTATTAATTTTTTTTTTTTGAAAACGACTTGAGTCCATCGACACGGCACGGCACGGCACGGCACGTTACTTGATATCGGTAATCATGTTTTTTAAAAATCACAACAATTTAGAAAAAATAAATAATTTTTTGTTTGTCTTGAAAACGACTTGAGTCCATCGACACGTTACTTCTGATGAATGATTGTCTTGAAATGGTTATATATATATATATATATATATATATATATATATATATATTATTTATTTATTTATTCATTCAAAAAATATGACCAAATAAATGGTGTTGATAAGTCAGAGTCGAAACAGATAATATTTGATAACATAAACAACATCATATTACAATACATCAGAGGTGGGCACAGACAGCTCGTCTGAGCCTTACGAGCTCTCCATAAGCTAGGTGAGAGTAAGTAAAGAAGGTATGTTTTGAAGCAAGACGGAACGATGTTTCAATACAGGTTGTCCTACCGATTATTGCCCAATAGTTTATTCAATCAATTTAGATATAGTTTTATAAAATATTTATTGTTTAAATAATATCTTTTACAGTATGGAGAGATACACCAAAAAACATAATAATAATAACAATAACAATAATGATAATAATAACAATAACAATAACAATAATAATAATCTGAACTTATCCAAGACTGCTTGCGATGTCTTCTCCATTATTAAATTCACTACTTTTATTTTTTTTGAAAAACAAATTATGCGAAAAACAATTTCCACTACTACAAATAGTACTTTTCACTTTTTCAATTCAAAGTAGACTAACTCGAAGAACTCAAATTCCCACTATATGTAAAATTTAACTTAATTCATCAAATTCCCATGACACTATACTGAGCATACTCCATACGAAGAAAAAATAATTAAATCAGGTAAATAATTCTTTATTAGTTCTCGGATATGAATAGTAAAATATTTAGACAAATCATTTGGAATTTCCAAAACTTTAATTCTATTTAAATTATCCTTTGCAAAAATTTCCCTCTTTTATTACAATGGTCCAGCGGTAAACTTAAAGGTTCAAAAGATTTATATATATTTTTTATATATTTTTATTTTATTCATACACAAATATGATATATACTAAAAAGGTACATTTAATGACCCTAATTACCAGCCCAAAATTCCAGAGTATGTATTGAATGATTGCTTGTATTATTTACTTTGTATAATAGTGACCATAAAAAAGATTTGGTATTATTATATTTTTTTCAGAAAATGTTTTAATTAAAAAAAGAAAATATTAATAATTGGTAGATTACCCTGTATTAACTCTATCTCTCTTCCCTACCTCTCACTCAGAGCTTGGCCGAGTCATCTCCTGCCCACCTCTGCAATACATCAAATATAAAAAACAATTTTGTTCAATTAATTCATTAATGCTATAGGTTGCAACCTTAAGGATATCATTTTTTTTTTTTTGAAATCTATTAATGTTTTCATCTAATATTTCGGATGGTTATTTTTCATATATTTTATAGCCAATATAAATAGACGATCGTTCAAAAGCAACATTGCTTCTTGTGTTATAACATCTTTGACCTGAGTGTCAAAGGTCGCACTCTGGTCAAAGAATAGACCCAGTGTGTGTTGCCCTTCAACTAGTTTTTTGCAGAGATGTTCGTAGAAGATTTTATACTGGCACAATTTTTATCTTCGCATTTAACACTAGGGAACAATTAGTACCTGCACTACATTTTTCTGTTAAGTCGCTTTTAACCCAAACTCTTACACCACCAGGTTAATAGGAATTTCTATAGTAACGACTGATTAAATTGAAATTGTCCAGTTTAATTAATTCCACATTTTCTTCATCAGCCCAATGTCCTGACAATAGAAGAATATCCATTTCTTCGGTTTTAAGTATTATTCCAAATTCACAATTTTTTGATGCACAATTTTATATACTTTATATCTGATAGCTAAATTTGGAAGGTATCTTTTGGGAGTGTAGGAGCTTATTCAAGCTCCCCAGGTTCTTGCCGTCGAAAAAAATATCTTTTTATCACCGATCCTTTAGGCCAGAAATTTCCATCGTATAATATGTCTTCAAAATGTCTGGGAGCGCATATTTTGAAACAACTGTTTGTACCTCTGGATATCATTTTTTCAACAACGAAACTTACGTTAGGGAGTTTCTTTTTCAAATGAGCAATCACAGCATCTTCTGCAGTATTTGATGCCATTCTTCCGAGGAAGATTCCCAGATTTTGTTCGGCCGCCGTTAAAGATCTAAATCCAGATTCATCCGAGCTGCCAACGACAAGTTTCCGTTTTTTGCGTCTATTGACCACAGTAAAACCGTCCTCGGCATTCGCGTTGTCAGCTTCAGAGCATTCTTTTGTTGATAAATATTTGTCCTTTGCTTGTTTTTCAAACGGGGTACATGCTGTACCTGTTTCTTGCACTAACTCTTCAGTTGTTCAGTATTATTTACTTTTCTAGTAGGCAGGTTTTTATGCGCCTCCTTTTGTGAATATTTTCACTAATGGTTTGTTTCCTTGACTTCAGGTAGATCTTAGATAATGTTTCACCCGTTTTAAACAAGAAAAGCTCCTCTCACCCGAATAATCTGTCGCTGGTGTACATAGAGCCATGCGAACTATTATATCCCAGTATGGATAAACATTTTGCAAATTATGTTTTCGCAAGAACGAAAATAGACTTTCCAGTGAACCAGAATCTGGTTTTACCAAAATTAGTATGGACAAGGTATTTAAACAATGAACTCGTTATCAGTTGTTATATTTATTATTTTTAATTAAAGTGATATTAATTTAATTTTGATTTGTGATAAAATATTGATAGAAAATACAAATTTATTGAATCATTTTCTTTAATACCATTCGACGGATCTTCCCACTTGCTGTCATTGGTAGACTGTCCAGAAATAAAACACCACCGCGCAACTTTTGGTGATCAGATACTCGTTCTGGAAAAACGGAATTGATTGTCTTGAAATGGTTAATTAGTTCAGCAGTTAATACGTGCAAAATTTTGTGTACACTAGTAAGCGATTTAGAGAAGCGGTGAAATATCAACCTTGATGCCACTTTAACGGTCGCAGTTCGCCATGAACATTGACTGAATGAATGACTGATATAGAGGAAGGGGGGTATTTGGTACAATGCGACCTATAAGATCTATTGTGCTTCTCCAACTGGTCCTGATCTGGTCCTCACATCAAATGATTCACGTAATTTTAAATGTAACAAAGTATATTTTCTCATCTATCTGACGGACTATCAACTACCTGCCAGATTACGTAGGAATTTAAAGTGGACTTGGTGGAGAAATGTTTAATAGAAAGTAGAGATACCATTAACAAAATTAATAATATCTTGCTCGGTAACATTCTCCATATTATTTTTCTTCACAATAAAAGCCATTGGTAAATCTCCATCGGTCTCGTGTGGTTTACCCATAACGCACACCATATGCACTGCAGAATGTGTGCGTATTACTTCTTCCAATTCTGCTGGCGATACCTTCCAAGACAAAAACAAACCATACATTATGTTTATCAAAATTTATAACAATGTTTGTGTTAAACTGTGTGTATGGTTCCGTAGCTATTAGAAATATCATACGCGTACAAGGGCCTCGATAATTGCTACCTGTAACACTTCCAATAGTTACACCACTGATAACTTTACCAATCAAGTAAATCCCTAAAACGGCACTTTATTTGCTTTGACCACCATTATGGCTAGCCACAATTCTGGGTGTATTATAAATATTATAAAAGTACTTTTGATATGAAAGTAATTAATTAAAAGTTTACCTGCCAACTTCTGTACTTCAGTAAATCCTTGTAGCGTCCAATCACATAAAAACAATGATCTTCATCGAACTGAACCATATCGCCCGAATGATACCAACCATCTTGATCGATGGCTTCTGCTGTCGCTTCAGGATTTTTATAATATCCTTTTGTTAACGATGGACTCTTTAATAATAGTTCACCAGGTTCATTGGGACCCAATGTTTTCCCAGTGTCTGGATCAATTACCTTAAATGAATTACCTCTTTTTTTTAAATGTTTTTAGTGATTTACTTAAAATGAAAAGCAACTCTCCAAAACAACTCTCTGCACTCTCCAGAATTACTTTTTTTATGCATACAATGTGATTCATCTTAAACAATGCTACTTCAATATTTTTTAAAGAATCGTTTTTGGAGTTGGTTTAAAGTTGTTTACGGTGGAACTATTTTAACTAATGATTTTCTGTTCTGACGGTTTTACGGCTGATCAAAGTGTTGTGAAAAACATCTTCCAAGATTCATTTACAAAACTAATGGTTGAAGCTGATATAAAATTAAATGTTACCTTCACATATGATCCCGGGCAAGGTCTACCACTCGAATTCATTTTGGACAAATTCAGTTCACCATCAGTTTTGAAACTAAACCAAACATGACACAAACAACCTTCAGAACTGCCGTAGCCATTGAACAAGAATGTATTCTTAAAGACACGTCGAAATTCCATGACTTGTTCGTCTGTTGATGGCATCCCACAGAATATAATTCTTTTTAATGTTTCCACAATTTTTGGATACTCATTGAATAATGGATGCCGGATCATTTGTATCATTAATAATGGTGAGAATAAGGCCCATGTTATGTTATATTCGGAAATTATCTTTAAATTTGTTGTTGGCTCAAATTCGCAGATAAATTTCGTTGCACCCTTGTACAATACAAGGCCGGTTGTGCAGATTGCGGTGACCCATGATAATGGTGAATAGATTAATACTCTATCATTTTCGTCCATAACATCCCTGCAAAATTAAATACATCAGGGTGGGGTCGTTGTTTTCTTGCTATCGAAAAATATTCCGAACCTAAACTGAAAGTGGTCTGATCGGTTATTTTATTGTTCCAACCGAAATTTGGCAAAAAACTGAAACATTTTGTAATTAAGAGCAGATTTATCGAAAAAATCCACTTTGAAGACCAAACACATTGGTCAAGCTCAAGTTGTGCTTACATTATTAGTTTTTTATTATTTTCTCGAAATGTGCAATCCGCAATACACTCATTGTTTTGTGTATAAGTGTAAAAACAAAGAAATGGGTAGACAATTAAGTTTGAGTTTTCTAAAGGATTCATTTAGTAATTTAAATATACAGTAGGTTAAGCTATTTAAATACACAGTAGGTATCATCGTTTGATCTATAATTCGCCCAAAAAACACTTACAGAAACTCAACAATACATGTATAGAAGGCTGCATGTCGAATTGTAACGCCCTTCACCAATCCAGTGGTTCCACTTGTACAAACAATGAACATATTATCATTTTCCGGATCAATTTCTGTACATTGAAAAAATGTCTCATCTTGATATTCATGCGGTGCAATGAATGGCTCAAATTCATTATCGAATGTTACAATACGTGAGGCCAGACCTAATTCATTGCGCATCTCTAATAACATGGCTTTGGATTCGGGATCACAGAACATCATACGTGGTTCCGTTAAACTGATCATACGACGTATTTCATCTGGAAATATGAATGGACAAAACAGTTACAAACAAAAGTTGGATATTTTATTATTTGAAATTTTTTTTTAAAGACAAGCTCTTGTTTACTTTGAAGATCGCGCGACATTTTAAAGCAATTTTATTTTTTACAAATACATACCAAGTATTTTTTCTGACTTTTACCTTTTTTACTTATAATTAGACTTTTCTTAGTCACATTCATTATATTAAATGATTTATTAATTGATTGCAAGTGTACTGCGCTCTACTCCCAATTAGCAGCTCAGGGAAACCAGAGTGGAACACGGTGACAGTTTGTGCATTAAAATTGATGGGGTTACTCTTGTATTTAAAATTAATTTATGTAATGATGTAAATTTGCATAAAGTGACAAAATGACACGCCATTATCTGATACATCCTGTATATAAATATACATTACAAAACGTTTAAAATAAAACTTACTCGGTGAAAAATTCGGATGAATTGGATTTGAAACAGCACCTAAATATGTGGCCGCCAAAAATGGTATGACGACATTGGAATGATTACGTCCACATATCGTAATAACATCACCTTTCCGTACGCCCAACGCGTGCATCTCTAAGGCACAGCGGATTGTATACAATCGAATGTCAGCGTGTGTGTAAGTGATGTTGTGCATTGGATCAATCTGTGATCAGAAACCAAAAATTAACGGAGTCCAGCACTGTGACATGTATAATCAGGATAAGAAAACCGGTTTACTTTTATCTTTTTTTGTAGAACAAATAGATACACACACATACACAACACATATATACATATTTTTATGTACAAATTAATCAAATTTTGAAAAAAAAAATTTAAACAAGTATAAATATTTGTTAAACTTTATCAAGTATTTCTTTTTAATACAACAGATACTAGTTGTGCGGGGGTCAAACGGTCAAAAATTCTGAAACTTCGACATTTATTAGAAAACGTTATTTTTACCCTGTGACAATGAACAAAATCGGCCGAAAATCGATTTTATGCGGGAATTCTCTTAAGAACATTACTAAAAATAAATTTTGATTGATATTATTTGACCCAAATTTTGTCACTCAAGTGAAAAGATAGCACGTTTGTTACTTTTACATATGTGACCGAATTGGTAAGACGTATGTTATGAACTCAGAGTGTCCGTAGTTCGATTCTCGGTATTTTTCGCTTTAGTATTATTCTAATGGTTTTATAATGATTTAGTGAGAAAATAATTCAATTTTCCAAAATTCAAACCTGTGCAATTTTAACCGAATGCAAGGCCATCTGATTTAATAATATCTGTCCAAAATTTTGATCACATGGTGGAAATTTCAGATCACCTCCATACAATATAATCTCTTGGTTGAATTCCTGCTTTCTCCGCTCAAACATCGTTGTCACTATGCTGGCTATTTTGATCGATTTTTGAAAAACCACAACAAATTAGAATTTATAAATAATTTTATTAATTTTTTTTGAAAACTACTTAAGTTATCGACACGTTACTTGATATCGGTGGTCATGTTTTAAAACCACAACAATTTAGAAAAAATAAATAATTTTTTGTTTGTTTTGAAATGACTTGAGTTATCGGCACGTTACTTCTGATGAATGATTGTCTTGAAATGGTTAAATGTAATATATATATATATATATATATATATATATATATATATATATATATATATATATATATATATATATATATATATATATATATATATATATGATATCGGTAATCATATTTAGCCAATTATGTCCATCGTCCGTTTTGTGACAGGATTTAACGTTGCCAAATATCAAAGATTAAAACTTTCATCTAATATCAAGTCTCTCGCATGTACGTCCTTTAGAATGAATATACCAGGATTAATTGGTATATTCCTACAAATTCATAGTGCAACTACATTCTTGGCCGTTGATTATTCTGATACGTAATCGTAAAATTTTGATAGAACGCAATTTAAATAGTGTTAAATAATAATTAATAACCAACACGTTGCGGGTTTTCATCATAAAATTGTTTCCTTTTTATTTATTCTTTGATATACTTTAAAAATTTTCGTTCAGCTACGAAAAACTTGCAAAATGATTCGTAAAGATCGGCAACAGTGACCAAATCAACAGTAGAAGCATGGTCATATCACCGCGCTGTTCCCGCGCTGCAAACAAACGCGACTACGCAAATTGTAGAGAAGTTTATCTAAGTAGTGAAACATATTACATGTTGAATTGTTTGTGTGGACCAAATAACATTGAGGTATATAAATATGAATCTTTTTAATTTCTGCAAGACAAAAATAAAATTTGTCGGTCCCAAATTTGCCGCCTCTAAAATCTGCCGCCCTGGGCTCCAGCCTACTCAGCCTCGTGGTAAATCCACCTCTGCCTCTGGTTAACAAGTAACCCTTATTATTGTCATACGAAGCGATTATTAGAAAGTTAATTAGAGTTATGCGTATAATTAGTTGTGTACATGGAATTATATAAATCTTTTAATTTAAACTACATGCGTTCCTTTCATAGTCTGAGCATAGATGGTTTCAAACGGGAGAAAAGTCTTTAAAGTATACGAAACTCACATCAATTTTCTGTGGATCGAGATTTCACGCTTAGTTTACATATCCTCTGTGTAAAATCTGTACTAAAATCAATAAGAATTGGTTTAAATTATAAAATTAGAAGTAAAATAAACAGTACGTGCATTGCTATAGCTACTCAGGTAGGAAGAGGATAGAAATAAGAAATTGTTAGAGATTTTATAAGAGAGAAAAGAAAAAGCTCAGCAGAAATTTAAGTATACTTTACCAAAACAAATAACTTTATAATGGCAAAGACTTGATTTGAACGACCCTAATTGGAGATTGTATATGTGGAAATCTCTGGCTGACTCAATATTCAATTGAGAAACAATATAAGAGATCTGATATTTGATTAAAGTTAAATAAAATTACATAAGGCACTTCACTCACTTAAGGCACTTAAGGTATGAATCCAGTTTTTTCGATCTCTTGATTCGAGCGCTTGATACTGTTAATCACGACTTACTATTATCAAAAATGGATAATCTAGGATAAAGAGGGGTTGTACTTGATTGATTCAAATCTTACCTAGATATAGACACCGCAGACATCTGATTAGATATTAAGAAATGCATAGTTATGGGAATACAATGTCAAACTTAGTAGTATCCCAGGGAATCAATGTGGAACTAATTGTCTCTATTCGACATGGTCGCTCTGCCTTCAAGAATAACTTCTGGAAGAGTGATTACGATATTGAAAAATGTGGAAAATGGTTCAAAATAATATTTGTTTGTTCATTACAATAATCTATCTATATTTACAGAGATATTTACAGAGATATTTACATTTATTTTTATTGAGAAAATTTATGATCATTACTTTATCAATTGTTTCAATTCTACTTTCCGTATTTTTCCAGTGGGTGTAACGGGCATTGTATCCAAGAAAATTACTCCACCGCGTAATTTTTGACAATCAGCAACTTGATCTGAAACAATAGCAAAACAAATAACAAACAAAAGTCTTTATCAAAATTTTTAAAAATTCGTACCGTTAACAAATTCGATAATCTCATTTTCTGTCACATGTTTTGCTGAATCCTTTTTCACAATAAACGCCAGTGGTAAATCACCATCAGTCTCATGAGGTTTACCCATCACACAAACAGTCTGAACAGCTGAATGTCCTCGCAAAACATCTTCCAGTTCACTGGGTGACACCTAAAACATTTCAGTTTTCGTTTAGTTTTGGAATCACATACTTTTGGGAGGAATATTCACCTGCCATCCTTTGTACTTTAATAAATCCTTGCATCGACCCACAACAAATAAACAATCTTCGTCATCTACTTTAACAATATCTCCTGTATGGAACCAGCCATCTTTATCAATCGCGTTTGCAGTTGCTTCGGGATCTTTGTAATAACCTTTAGTTAATGTTGGACCTTTTATCCATAATTCTCCTTCTGTATTTCGACCAACATTTCTTCCAGTTTCCGGATCTACCAGCTGACGAAAGAAAATTAAATACTTAGAGAAAATTATAAATTTGTCCATTATCATACCTTCCAATAGCTGCCGTTTATTGGTTGACCTGAAGATGTTATTTTTCTTTTAAGAATACTCTCGTGTTTATCTCTCAGAAACATTGCATGAGCACCGCACATTTCTGAGCTGCCGTAGCCATTGAGAACGAATGCATTCGTAAAAATTTGATTATATTCCTGCATGTTTTGTTCCGATGATGGACTTCCTCCACAAAAGAAGAATTTGAAATTTTTCGATATTGTTGCTTTATTTTCTTTGAACAATGGATGGTTGAAAATTTCAATAGCTTTTAAAGGTGTCACAAAAAGCCAGCTGATCTAAAACAATTTTTGTATTTTTTACGCTTGTTTTTCAGATTCGGAGATTTGATTCCCGCTAGTCGGAATTTTCACAATAGCTATGTTCAATTTTAATCTTGAATATGAATCTAAATATTCACTCAACCTAAATGTGCAATTTTTGGGATTCCTGAAATTGGTTCTGGGTCTGTGAAAGTTAATTCAACTTCCTTCTTTGCTTTTTCAGGGAATTGATAATGTGGCAAACCAATTTTACATCGGTAAGCCGAATTAGGCTCTAAGGAGTTAATAAACAATTAATGAATAGAACAAGTCGTACTTTATACTTCAGAATAATTTCCAAGTTCCGTGTGGGATCATATTCGCACACTATTCGTGAAGTCGAATTCAAGGCTGTAACGTTTATTATCAGCAAAGCCGAAATCCAAGATAAAGGTGAATAAAACAAAATTGGACCATCATTTTCCGTTACAAATCTGTAATCAAATATTCGGTGTCAGTTGAATAAAACAAAAAAACTTGACCAATTTCTTTTTTATTACCCGTCGAGATTCGACGTAACGTAAAATGCGCTGTGGGTTACTGTAACGCCTTTTATATGACCTGTTGTACCGCTGGTGCACACAATAAACAAGATATCATTGTAAACATCTACCATTTCAGTTACAAAGCTGTCCTCTTCAGTCGACTTGTGTGGTGTTAAATATGACTTGAAGTCTGTTTCAAATGTTACAACTTGACTTTGTAACTTAAGTTCTGCGATCAGTTCCATCATTAGATTTGTACATTCTTGATCACAGAATATTAATTTTGGTTCAGTTAATTTGATCATTCGTAAGATTTCATCTAAAACCAAATTTAATTTATTTAAAAGTTAATCTGTTTTTGTTTTTATGAATAATCGGAATATAAATTCTACTTCGTGAATATTCGGGATGCAATGGATTGATCGGTGCACCCAGATACATAGCGCCCAATAATGGTACAATTAAATCGAAATGATTTCGTCCACAAATCATTACAACATCCGCACGTTTTATACCCATTTGTTTCATTTTTAATGCACAACGGATTGAATTTATCCGCACTTCACCGAACGTTTGAGTTTTGTTATTCACTGGGTCAATCTGAAATTAAGTAGTCAATGAACTTAGACTCTTGCATCAAATTTGATTTTCAAAAATTGGTAAGTGTCAAAAAAATTAATTAATAGCTGTAGGCAAAATATTTGTATTCCATATGAACCCAAATTTCAGTAAATGACAAAATAGCAAAATTTCGATCATTTGTATATAAAAATTATTAAAATCATTCTTTGGGGCTTAAATTTATTAGAGCATTACCCCCCCCCCTCCCAAAGTCAAGCTATCTAGACGAAGATAGTAAAGAATTAAAAATAAAACTTACCTGCGCAATTTTATTTCGATTTTCAGACATTTTATCCAGTACATATTGTGAATAATTGCGTTGACACGGTGGTAGTTTTAAATCACCACCATGAAATATAATTTCTTTATCGGCAGTTGTCATGTTATGGTTGAGAATGAAATTATATTTATTGAGAATGATGAAACTCCTCTTGTTGAGATTTTAACACTGCAGTATTTTTATAAATTTTACTATTAAACAAACAACTAATGTAAATATGTACAATATATTTAAAAATTAGACGAATTGTTTGTACTTAAATAGATAATTAGATAAATCACGTCAGCACACAATAAATAATGTATTTAATACAATGGTCTGAAGCAGTGACCCAACCACTGTGCCGTGTCACTTTTGTGTACCGCCAAATTCTTAAAGTGTGCCGCCCAATAGAAAGAAGCGTATATAGTATAAAGCAGAGGTGGGCAGGAGATGATTCGGCCAAGCTCTGAGTGAGAGGTAGGGAAGAGAGGTAGAGTTAATACAGGGTAACCTACCAATTATTAATATTTTCTTTTTTTAATTAAAACATTTTCTGAAAAAAATATAATAATACCAAATCTTTTTTATGGTCACTATTATACAAAGTAAATAATAGCAATCATTCAATACATACTCTGGAATTTTGGGCTGGTAATTAGGGTCATTAAATGTACCTTTTTAGTATATATCATATTTGTGTATGAATAAAATAAAAATATATAAAAAATATATATAAATCTTTTGAACCTTTAAGTTTACCGCTGGACCATTGTAATAAAAGAGGGAAATTTTTGCAAAGGATAATTTTAAATAGAATTAATGTTTTGGAAATTCCAAATGATTTGTCTAAATATTTTACTATTCATATCCGAGAACTAATAAAGAATTATTTACCTGATTTAATTATTTTTTCTTCGTATGGAGTATGCTCAGTATAGTGTCATGGGAATTTGATGAATTAAGTTAAATTTTACATAAAGTGGGAATTTGAGTTCGTCGAGTTAGTCTACTTTGAATTGAAAAAGTGAAAAGTACTTTTTTTAGTAGTGGAAATTATTTTTCGCATAATTTGTTTTTCAAAAAAAATAAAAGTAGTGAATTTAATAATTTAGAAGACATCGCAAGCAGTCTTGGATAAGTTCAGATTATTATTATTATTGATATTATTATCATTATTGTTATTATTATTATGTTTTTTGGTGTATCTCTCCATACTGTAAAAGATATTATTTAAACAATAAATATTTTATAAAACTATTTCTAAATTGATTGAATAAATTATTGGGCAATAATCGGTAGGACAACCTGTATTGAAACATCGATCCGTCTTGCTTCAAAACATACCTTCTTTACTTACTCTCACCCAGCTTATGGAGAGCTCGTAAGGCTCAGACGAGCTGTCTGTGCCCACCTCTGGTATAAAGTATTAACCAACATAAAAACGAAAAAAAGATCGAGACTGTTAAATGTAGCAGACGATATGAGAGTAACATTGTCATTTTTACGACCAAATATAAATGAAATTATCAAAAAACATCAAACTCAAATTTCTCATTAAAAGTATTCTTATTATTAAACCCGTAATGAATCCCTTAATAAACGTACTGTTGTTTTTGTAGTACATATTATTTTATTTTATATTCAAAATTATTATCATCAACTATTTTACACAGTGTATTTATTACAGGTAAATTAACAACTTTTAAACTTATCTTTTTCTTTGTGTGCCGTCAAATTTTGAAATCGTTAAAAGTTTACCGCGACAAAAAAAAGGTCGAGAATCACAGGTCTAAAGTCTAAAAAAATGTCTTTGTCCTATTTATTCACGATTTAAATACGAATGCAATATATTGGAATTAAAAAGTCAAATAGAATTAATAAGTTAAACACTTATACCAAACAGCAATCTGACGTCTTTATGAGTTCTTTAAGTGCTGTTGCTAAAGATTTGGACGTCCTAAATTTTTACTGAAATGTTAAAGGGTTGAGGACGACAAATGCGCCACTTTTAGAATTAATAGCTGGGTTATCCAAAGTCTTTCGAATTGGACTTACGACTTTTTGTTACTCTGATCTGAATATACACACAAATAGAAAGACAGATACTTCTGTTCGGTAAAAGTATCATATTTTACGAATCAACATTATTTACTATCTAATATTTTGGTGCACATAATTTTGTAGATCACAGTAACATGTTCAGCCTTCGGCTAAGAAATGAACTTGATCATTTATTATTGTGATAGGGAGCGATTATCAGAAAGTTAATAACATACTTAGAGTTATGCGCATAAATTGGTTGTTAACATCATGGAATCATATAAATCTTTTGATTTAAACTGCATGCGTTCATAGTCTGAGCGTAGATGGTTAAAAACATTGGAAATGGCTTCAAAGTGTACGTATGTATAACTCACGTCAACTGTTATGTGGGTCTTAGAAACTTTGTTTGTAATCACTACTGAAAAATCAAAAAAATTAGTTTACCTTATACAAATAGTATCAAACATATGCAATTAGTGCGTACACAGAAGTAAAATAAACAGTAAATGCACTGCTAAAAAACTTAGTATGGACAGGGTATTTAAACAATGAACTCGTTATAAGTTGTTTTATTTATTATTTTTATTTAAAGTGATATTAATTTTATTATGATTTGTGATAAAATATTGATAGAAAATACAAATTTATTGAATCATTTTCTTTAATTCCATTCGACGGATCTTCCCACTTGCTGTCATTGGTAGACTGTCCAGAAATATTACACCACCGCGCAACTTTTGGTGATCTGATACTCGTTCTGGAAAAACAGAATTATGTTTTATTAGCTCAGCAGTTAATACGTGCAAAATTTTGTGTACACTAGTTAGTTAGCGGTTTAGAGCAGCGATGAAACATCAAACTTGATGCCACTCTAGTGGTCGCAGTTTGCCATGAACATTGACTGAATGAATGACTGATAAGGGGGGGGGGGGAGACGAGTTTGGTGCAATGCAACCTATAAGTTCTATTGTGCTTCTCCAACTGGTGCCGATGTGTTCATCACCATCACCCAGGTCTGTTTCTTTTAAGAAGTACAGAATCTAGATTCGGTCTAGGGATGATAACTTCAATGTCTTTGTATATACTTATACTTCACGATGCATCCATTAGTTTATACAAATGATTCACTTTATACAAATAACTCACAAATGATTTGTAATTTTTAACGTAACAAATTGTTTTTTTTGTCGCAACTATCTACCAGACTATCAGCATTCTGTCAAATTATGTAACAATTTAGAGGGGACTTGGGGGAGAAATGTTTAATAGAAAGTAGAGATACCATTAACAAAATTAATAATATCTTGCTCGGTAACATTCTCCATATTTGTTTTCTTCACAATAAAAGCCATTGGTAAATCTCCATCGGTCTCGTGTGGTTTACCCATAACGCACACCATATGCACTGCAGAATGTGTGCGTATTACTTCTTCCAATTCAGCTGGCGATACCTTCCAAGACAAAAACAAACCATACATTATGTTTATTAAAGTTTATAACAATGTTTGTGTGTTTAGAACAAAAGATTCTGTACGACGAACAAATGAAAATATGGGGGATTAAAAAACTAATTTGTTTTAGTGTATTTGAGAAAAAAATCCAGTTTAGAATTGCGTGTCTGAAACTGTGTGTATGGTTCCGTAGCCATTAAAAATATCATACGTGTACAAGGGCCTCGATAATTGCTACCTGTAACACTTCCGATAATTACACCACTGATGATTTTACTAAACAAGTAAATCCCTAAAACAGCACTTTGTTTGCTTTGAACACCATCACGGCTAGCCACAATTCTGGGTGTATTATAAATACTATAAAAGTACTTTTGATATGAAAGTAATTAATCAAAAGTTTACCTGCCAACTTCTGTACTTCAGTAGATCCTTGTAGCGTCCGATCACATAAAAACAATGATCTTCATCGAACTGAACCATATCGCCCGAATGATACCAACCATCTTGATCGATGGCTTCAGCTGTCGCTTCAGGATTTTTATAATATCCTTTTGTTAACGATGGACTCTTTAATAATAGTTCACCTGGTTCATTGGGGCCCAATGTTTTCCCAGTGTCTGGATCAATTACCTTAAATGAATTACCTTTATTTTTTAAAATGTTTTTAGTGATTCACTCTCCAGAACAACTTTTTTTGTATGTATACAAGGTGATTCATTTTAAACAATGCCACTTAAATATTTCTTTAAGGAGTCGTTTTTGGAAAATATTACCTGGTTTCAGGTTGTTTTCGGTGGAACTATTTTATCTAATGCATTTGTGTTCTGGCGGTTCTACGGTTGGTCAAAGTGTTGTGAAAAACATCTTCCAAGATTTATTTTCAAAACTAATGGTTGAAGTTAATATAAAATTAAATGTTAAATGTTACCTTCACATATGATCCCGGGCAGGGTCTACCACTCGAATTCATTTTGGACAAATTCAGTTCACCATCAGTTTTAAAACTAAACCACACATGACACAAACAACCTTCAGAACTACCGTAGCCATTAAACAAGAATGTATTCTTAAAGACACGTCGAAATTCCATGACTTGTTCGTCTGTTGATGGCATCCCACAGAATATAATTCTTTTTAATGTTTCCACAATTTTTGGATACTCATTGAATAATGGATGCCGGATCATTTGTGTCATTAATAATGGTGAGAATAAGGCCCATGTTATGTTATATTCGGAAATTATCTCTAAATTTTTTGTTGGCTCAAATTCACAGATAAATTTCGTTGCACCCTTGTACAATACAAGGCCGGTTGTCCAGATTGCGGTGACCCATGATAATGGTGAATAGATTAATACTCTATCATTTTCGTCCATAACATCCCTGCAAAATGAAATACATCAGGGTGGGGTCGTTGTTTTCTTGCTATCGAAAAATATTCCGAACCTAAGCTGAAAGTGGTCTGATCGGTTATTTTATTGTTCCAACCGAAATTAGGCAAAAAACTGAAACATTTTGTAATTAAGAGCAGATTTTTCGAAAAAATCCACTTTGAAGACCAAACACATTGGTCAAGCTCAAGTTGTGCTTACATTATTAGTTTTTTATTATTTTCTCGAAATGTGCAATCCGCAATACACTCATTGTTTTGTGTATAAGTGTAAAAACAAAGAAATGGGTAGACAATTAAGTTTGAGTTTTCTAAAGGATTCATTTAGTAATCCTCGTTTGATCTATAATTCGCCCAAAAAACACTTACAGAAACTCAACAATACATGTATAGAAGGCTGCATGTCGAATTGTAACGCCCTTCACCAATCCAGTGGTTCCACTTGTACAAACAATGAACATATTATCATTTTCCGGATCAATTTCCGTACATTGAAAAAATGTCTCATCTTGATATTCATGCGGTGCAATGAATGGCTCAAATTCATTATCGAATGTTACAATACGTGAGGCCAGACCTAATTCATTGCGCATCTCTAATAACATGGCTTTGGATTCGGGATCACAGAACATCATACGCGGTTCCGTTAAACTGATCATACGACGTATTTCATCTGAAAATATGAACGGAAAAAACAGTTACAAACAAAAGTTGGATATTTTATTATTTGAAATTTTTTTTTAAAGACAAGCTCTTGTTTACTTTGAAGATCGCGCGCAAATTTTAAAGTAATTTTATTTTTTACAAATACATACCAAGTATTTTTTCTGACTTTTACCTTTTTTACTTATAATTAGACTTTTCTTAGTCACATTCATTATATTAAATGATTTATTAATTGATTGCAAGTGTACTGCGCTCTACTCCCAATTAGCAGCTCAGGGAAACCAGAGTGGAACACGATGACAGTTTGTGCATTAAAATTAATGGGGTTACGCTGATATTTAAAATTAATTTATGTAATGATTCTAAATTTGCATAAAGTGACAAAAAGACACGCCATTATCTGATACATCCTGTATATAAATATACATTACAAAACGTTTAAAATAAAACTTACTCGGTGAAAAATTTGGATGAATTGGATTTGAAACAGCACCTAAATATGTGGCCGCCAAAAATGGTATGACGACATTGGAATGATTACGTCCACATATCGTAATAACATCACCTTTCCGTACGCCCAACGTGTGCATCTCTAAGGCACAGCGGATTGTATACAATCGAATGTCAGCGTGTGTGTAAGTAATGTTGTGCATTGGATCAATCTGTGATCAGAAACCAAAAATTAAGATTAATGATTACTTTGTTATTAATTATGTCGCTTTCTAAATGGTCAAAAATTCTGAAACTTCGAGATATATTAGAAAACGTATATTATTTTTACCCTGTGACAAAAAATGTGCAAAATCGGCCGAAAATCGATTTTATGCGGGAATTCTCTTAAGAAAATTACTAAAAATAAATTTTGATTGATATTATTTGACCCGAATTTTGTCACTCAAGTGAAAAGAGAGCACGTTGGTTACTTTTACATCGGTAGCCGAATTGGTAAGACGTATGTCATGAACTCAGAGTATCCGTAGTACGATTCTCGGTAAGTATGTCATATTTTTCGCTTTATTTTGTAAATCCAAACCTGTGCAATTTTATCCGAATGCAAGGCCATCTGATTCAATAATATCTGTCCAACATTTTGATCACATGGTGGAAATTTTGGATCACCTCCATACAATATAATCTCTTGATTGGCTTTTTGTTTGCTCCGATCAAACATTGTTGTCACTATGCTGCCTATTTTGATAGATTTTTGAAAAACCACAACAGATTAAATAATTTTTATTTTTATTTTTAAAACTTCTTTGAGCTATCGACCGACACGTTACTTGATATCGGTGGTCATGTTTAGAAATCACAAAAATTTAGAAAAAATAAATAATTATTTGTTTGTTTTGCAAAACGATTTGAGTTATCGCGGCACGTTACGTCTGATGAATGATTGTCTGTCTTGGAATGGTTAAATGTAAAATATATATATATATATATATACATGATATCGGTTTGGCCAATTATGTCCATTGTCCGTTTTGTGACGGCCGTTTCCCATCGATTTCTTAATAATATGTTTCTAAATATGAATAAAAAATTTGTCATTATTATCCATGCTATCATCATCACAAATCTTCGTTTACTTCCATCTTTCAGGCATCGACGCAAGTATGGAATAATCGAAAAGTGAGTACACATATCTGTCGAGATTCGAGCAACAGATCTCTTACAATCGTGACGCCCGTTTGATCTATTATCTATTATATAATATGTTACCGTCTAGATTAACTTTAGAGAATTCGAAAATGTATTCCGAAATAGACATTGGAGGTTTTGTGGAGCGTAGACCAAATATGGAAAAGATCGTTACACTAAATATCATCAGATTGCAATCGCTAATAACTTCAAGACTAATTGCACGTTTACAATGGTTGAACCCCAAACAGATAGATCATGTCTTGACATGTCTGTCGCGTTGTATTTGGTTTGCTTGTGACGTCATCGAACCAGTGTAGGCATGCACATGCACTTGAATGGTTACGAATTAGCTTTGTGTAAAGTTATAAATTGATGTAGTTTGATTCTAGGGTCATTGTGAGGAGCTTGCAGAATACTACAAAGAGCCAATATATTCGCCGGGTTAAAAGTGAAAATCGATATTAAATTGAATAAGACCAAAAAAAAAGGAAGCTTTCGTCTTATATGACTCGTAAATATTCTCGGAATTATACAAACTACATGTCAGAGGGAAGGAACACAACGAGCCTAAAAGTCAAGTCCCAAATGAATGCAAAGGCACAGTACTTTTGGGTTGGATTCAAACGCCGAAATGGAAATTAAAAACGGCGTCACTATATGGAGAATCTTTTCTGATAGTTTCATCGCCTTATTAGGTAGATGGATAGATTGTAGAGGCTGCCCTGGACGGGCTACACTTCGACCATAAGATCCATTGTGATACCTAAGGACGTGAGGCTGTGAGTGGAGAGTGGAAGGAACTTTTGTATTTGGACTAGGAATTGGTTGAATTTGCGGCTGCAGCCGACTATGATAGAGACTATGGCGATATTCATCTGGAGTTCGTGAAGGAAACCGCAGAAACCTTCTCAAGCATAGCCGGTTACTTCGTTCTTGCCCATACGCCGACAGTTTAGTCAATAAACCGCCCCCTTTATTTTTAATAATTGACAAACTGCCGATGTCGGGATTCGAACCAATAATATCCCAGTTTCCAAGTAGGCACACTGCGCAGACATAACGCCTTAGATAGCTCGGCCACTTGGACTGATTTCCTAATTTAATGGGCACCGTATTTATATGGTCACCGCTACTTCTTTTTGCGGAAGTACAATAGTAAATCTCGATCGGATAGAGTTGTAATAAACCTGTGGTCCACTTTTGTCTTCTATATCATGGAAGTCAAGTATAAAATAATTCGAATTATGAATGTTTTTTGTTAATGTTTGAGTGACTCACAGTTAACCAAATAAATATTAATACTTTTAAAAACAAATAATGGTTCTTTCTCTATAACAACAATCCATTTTTCTGAAGGTAATCCTTTTTTTTTTTGTTGATATTTGATGAGTGATCCAATCACATAATGCGATTTTAATAGCTTTATTTTGTTGTTGAAAAGTGTACACCACACCACATGTCAAAAATTTATTTCAATCGGCGATTCAAAAACTTACTTTTCTTTGGGATGGAACTTACCGAGTCAAATGTTTAAATATCTTGAAAACACTGGTGGTATTTACACAAGATCTGTAGAGGAACAGTGTTGTTTTTGACGTCGAAACGTGTCAACCTGTTTCGACGCCGACATAACGCCTACTCAAGTTGGCATAATGCCAACTCAAGTATGCATACTGCGCAGACATAACGCCTTAGACCGCTCGGCTACTTGGACTGGTTCAGAAATTAAACAAAATAAAATTATTATTACGAAATTATCTAATAAGTATTTGATTTTTAAAATAATTTAAGAAAATTATCAGAATTGAAAAAATCTAACGCGAAAAATTACGATAAACAATGTGATGGTTCTTTAGTTTACTGTCTTATGGGTTGAACTTGCTTGAACTAAAAGGTTTAAAAACCATGCTATACTGAACATTAATAATTTTGTTTAAATATCTGTTATTCTGAATTTTTGTTCGTAAATATTTTTACGTTAGTCATCATAATTCGAATATTTCGGAGTCTGTAGAGAGTATTAAACACACAAAAAATGGATAAGTTTAATTAAAGGGCCATAAATATATTCATTTATATACCATTTGAATATAACAAATATAATTACAATTTATTGGAGCGGAATATATTTGTACATTAAGTTTTAAATAAACATTTATAATACATTAAATTATACATTGTATTTTACATTATCATAACAAAGGGCCCATTTGTTTGTTGCTATTTGTACGCTAACAAATCATTGAAATACTTTAATATTTACACGTTAAAATTGGTCATTAATATGGAACCGACATAAAACTGAAATATCAGAGGGACCATACTTATTGGATGCGCAAACTTGCTTCCTATCACATTTATGTTTTTTTGGTCGGATATCATTCCTTTTAGCAAAGTGTTTTAATGATCACTGCATGCATGCATGAAATATTCATATAGTCTAGATATTTTAGAAAAGACGAAAACACATAATATAGAAAACTCTCTCTTAATATTAGAAAACTCAAGAAAATGTATCAGATGTAAAGTTTGTAGAAAATCAACTTTACTTCAATTCAATCACCTGATCATTTTTTCTCAAACTCTTATATATATAAAGAAATTCAAGACTCTCTTTCGTAGATAAAATATGCATTTGGTATTTGAAAGGTCAAATTTGTTAAGAAGTAGAACTGGTCAAGGAAAAGTGGCTTAGATAAGGAAGAAACCGCAAAATAAAGAATGTCTTGATTATTTCAGGATTTGGTTTGCTGGAATATACCTAGATATCTGCGTATATTCCTACATTGCCGTACCAATCCCAGGAATCAAATGGAGTCACACCCAGGAAGCTCGGGTTTGATTCTCTGCAACAGGAATATACCCGGATATCTTGGGATATTCCTACATACCCATAACCCCGAATTAGAAAATACACATAAACATTAGAGCTGAGGTATAGAGATATCCAAATAGCTAAGAAGCAAAATTGGTTACTAAAAATAATTTATGATTTCCATTGATACAACCATGAAGGACATCTTGAACACAGTGGTACTCTATAGGTCTTCAATAGTAAATTAGATTATATGGAAAAAAATTTGATTATATGGAATGATTTCCATAACTGAAGACAGCAACTATATCTAAAAGAATTTTGGGAAAATTTTGTTTCATCTTAGCGTGCAAGTAGACACTGCGTTTGATAAAATATTATCCAAAAATATGGCACCAAAAATTAATTTTAAACATCAATTAATACACCGAAAACCCAATATATAATATATTTATAATCATATTTATTTGTGCTAACCCATGCTGTTTTTTTTTTGGGGTTATGTGAGAACCCCTTTGGGAATATTATAGATATTATCTATCCATCTATGTATTATATGAATAATTATAATATTCATCTAAAATGTTTTATGAAAACATTGTTAATTATATATATGATCATAATTTCTTTTTGGGTTTGGGGGTTAAAAATCCTTTAAAAATTAAATATATATATATCGGGGATAGGTATAAATGCCCAATTCAGAGAGATGTTGGAAAATTATCCAGAATTGACGAAATATTTCATCTTGTTAATCAATTTTTGAACTGTTTGTTGGGAGCCCGTTCGTTATATGATGTTAAATTTAAAGAAAAGTTTGTTAATAGGAGAAATAATAAAATGTGTAAAAAATAGTATTGTGAAATATAGAAGCGTAAAGTATTTTTTAAACCGTGATACTGAATACAAATTAATTTCAAATCGAATCGAAGAGATTGACAATAAAAATTAACTTTAATGTAAACAAAAGCATGGGGTGCCCTCTACTTACGTCTTCATTATGATTCTACTTTTACAAGAGTAAGTAGAGAGCACCCCATGCTGTTGTTGACCATGAAAGTTAACATTGTTGTCAATCTATTTATTCGATTTGAAATTAATTTGCATTTTTTTTATCAAGAAATGATAATAATAGTAACAAAAAATTGAATTGTATAAAAATTTATTAATATGGGTGATTGTAATAAATTTGTAAAGAAATTCCATACCCATCTGTCACAGAATACATAATTAAATTAATAATAATTGTCGTTTGGTACTTGTAATCGATTTAGAAGACAATACACATGGAATCATATGGACGGACGTAAGCAAACCAAAGCGAACCGCATCGATTACAAATTATAATCAAACCATCTAATATCTAATCTAGCCTGGGTGCCGAGACACTTTTTCCGTTACTTCGATTAAGGTTGTGAACTGCAACAAAAAACAAAAACAATTTTTATAAACTAATCAGAAAATGATGGACTTAAATGGATAAAATAGTTTTAATCCAATCGGACTGAAATTTAGTATGTGATGTAGGTAATTTTAGTATTTACAAGTTCTTTAGGGCCAAAATCCGATAGGACAATAGTGGCAACTTAAAGGGAAGAGGAAACACTCTCTTAATATTATTTCCCTTTTAATGTCACATAAAATTTCAAACAGATACCTGATTAAAGGAGCTTTATTTCAAATATTATAAAAATAAGTACAAAGGTTCATTATTTCACTAGAACATTGAACAAGTTGAACATAACCCATGTTTCTATATGATATTGGCCACAATAATTACACGTAGCTATGTTGCCCTAATACAAAGCACCCAAGGATTGTCTCTCACTTCCCCTCTTTTGAGTTTGAGTTCCCCTTTATAGTAACAAAAATTTCATACAAACACGTCGCTAAAGAAGTTTCACTTCAAAAATCATTGTATATAAAAATTTATCGTCTTATTTTACAGCCGCGCACCTGTGTAATCACCGTTTAGCTTGGGGCTTGGACAAAGTACCTTGGCTTTTGGACTAATAATATCATACTACAATAAAAAAAATAAATTATACAAAAAAACATCTAAAATTAGAAACAAATATTAAAAGTATGTTTTTCAAATTACAGAATGGTTGTATTCATTATTAATATTATTACATACTGGATAAAACCCGTTGAAAAATTAACGATAACCATTTTTTTTTTTACAGATCTAATTGTTTTATACTTTTGTCTTGTAAAGAATGCAACCCTTAACTTTTATATACACAACTATCAAATCAAGTTACCATGGTGATGTAGTTCAGTAATATTCATTATTATGGGTATTACATTTAAAAGTTGAATAATAAATGTCTTTTTTAAGAGATAAAATCTATAAAAAGTTTCAAGTTGCTTAAGTTTTATAGTGATATTCTTGGACATCGGTCATTGAACATTCAAGATAATGATGAATATTATGTTGTTTTGTGACTACTAAATGGTATCTGTTATTATTTACTACAAAGTAAACACGCAACATTTTTAATTTAATTGCAAAAATATTCTGGGAAAAAATATCAAAAAAAAAAATGTATTGTGGTGTCAAACACTCACTCATACGATCTACTTATATATTGAAGTAATCTTGAAGATATTTTTTTAATTATTAGGAAAAATCACAATTTTTCAAAGATTTGTATTCGAAATTAAAATACAAAAAATGTGGGACTTCTATCTACCGGCAAACGGACGCCTTTGAAAAAGGCCAGCCTATGATTGTTGTTGTGAGAAATAACGTGGTAGTTTGTACATATGGAGGAAAAAGCTCATAATTATACTTTGTGTTTTTATTTGCAAAGTATTAATTATGTGCCTACATTGTAATTCAATAATTCATTTGTTCATATGAACAATTATATTATGCCCAATTCAAGGTCTAGTTTTCATTATATATACCGTTTGTTTTGGACAGCTTTGCCAATAGAGAATCAATGTTAAATATTATTTACTATATAACTACACAATGCTTCATAAAGAAATAAAAACGGTGGTAGTACTCTGTAGTTAGCAGTTTGTGTGTGCATACGTAATGAATAATAATATTATAAATTAAGTGGGCATCACTAAATCCCCACTCTTGAATGACATCAAACCAACATCATAACACAAGCAGCCCAGACGTTTGTAAATATGTGTATGGATGTATGGTTTTATAGTAAATATTTTATTTATTTATTTATTTAACATTGATTCCCTATTAGAAATGCATTTGAAAACAGACTGTATATTGTATAATGAGTACTAGACCTTGAATTGGAAATAATATACTGTAATTATAAAAAATAATAATTTTTTTCAAAAATAAAGTAGCCCTTTAAAATCTAAAGCATTTATACGATATTTAAAGGGGTTCTAAGTAGTCACATCAATTGCCAGAATATAGAAAAATGGAATAAACTTCGAAAGAAATGTTTGATATATATATTTAGGTTTTTTTTTCTTCCATTATTATGAAGTCATTAATATTAGTTGAGTGTCTATCATTTGATGTTGGTGAAATAATATTCTGCAAGTCATTGCTTTTCGACATTGGTTGCAAGGGAATCAACCATTTTTCTTGTAAGCAATCCGTGTTGTTTTACCTCTATGTAACGGCTACAAAGTATAGACTTTATAGGTTCGATGTCCTCCAAATTCTATGAAGAATGTTCTGTGAATTGTTACGTTTTGGGAATATGGTGTCCAATTGGTATCTCGATGTTTGAACAATGAAAAGATCACTCGGAAAGAATTCTCAAAAGGAATTGTTAAGTAGTAATGTCGAAGCAACTAACCTTGGCAACAGTTTTCGATATTCAAATCGTTATTATTCTGTCAATTTTGAGTTTTAGAATATTAATATTTTCTAAAATTATTTTTATTTTAACAATATTGATGCTGGTTTCATAGTTTCGAAAATCTTTAAGGTTCCAAACTTTACTAATATAATAGTTATATAATATCTTTCTTGTTCTTCCGATTTTTGGTTGATGCAATCGTGGATGTCTTGCAGTGAAAAAGCCAAACACTCGAGTATCACTAGCGCCAAACATATTTATTTTACAAATTACCAATTTATGTTTTTAAGCTTAGATTATTTGGAACAAAATTCTTTTATAAACAATGTTCATGATTCTGCAGTGTGTATATGGAGGTTGTGAGAGTGTTCACAACCGATTTTTTTCGCCTTATTTAGTGTTTTGTTTTTTCTGCAATTTTTGTTATAATATAAAACAATTAATCTTGTCTAAAAATAGTGATCTATTATAAATAATCTGTTTGTTTCGACTATGTTTTTCTTATACTTTTCTTACACGGAACTATTAATGATCATTTGACAAAAAAAAAAATCAAATGATTTGTGAGGAGTATGGATCATAAACTATGTTGAAATGCCTTGTACGGTTTGTTCAAAACTTTCATGAGATCGCTATATTAGTTCAGATAAGCAAAGATACATGTGAAATAGTTCGATGATATCACGCTTTTCAATCGAAACTGCATCAATTTTTGCAGGAAATTCATCCTCTTTCGAAAAAAATGATTAGAACAAAAGTTATTCCCTATGAAAATGTCCTAATACCGTTGGTTCTAAACATGTTTTTTAGAAAACCTAATGGATTCGCCAAAAAATTAACAATAAACATTTGACTAACTAGCATTAAAAAAAAAATTTTGAAAATTCCCAAATGAATTTGACCCGTTTTTGATATATCGCATTCATAATTTTAAAATTTGAACAGTTTGACGATGGTTATATAAATCGTAACATATGGCTGCCCCCAAACTAAGTGTCCCGAATAGTAAATAAAACAAAATCATAATAAAACCTATGGTTTTCTTTTGTATACTAGATGTACCTAATACAAATCACACTATTCGATTCCATTCCTATTTTTTAATTATCTGAAAATTTCAATATCAATTTCACTAATTTTATTGATTCATTGTGTCACGCGTTATTGTTATTGTTATTTTGAATGATTTAGTTAGTGTTATTTGTGGTGAGCCACCCTATGTATATAAATATTATGAGGCCTTTTCGAATAAACTAACTGAACTCTAGTCAAAAGAATTCAATAAATAATGTGTTTAAAATCAGATAAATAAAATCATATTTTTATACAATTTTGTATATCAAAAGAAATCATAAAAATATAAATCGATTCTAATGCGCTTAACTTGCACGCTTACGGCTTACGCTACAAAATCAATCATTCAATTTTCCAGTTTTTTATTATTTATCATCAATATTTATTAAACTATAACATTTAATGCCATTTGTTATATCCTTTTGACAACTCGCACGCTAATGACTTTCTAGATTTTTACTTTCACGCGAAATATATACATATATATATATAACTATCATTACACGTCGTGGCTTCGCCCGCAAAAATTTTGTAACGCCCTTATAACCCAGTAACATAATATTTTCTCCCGTCAAGGACTGATAAATTATACACCTATACATCAATAAATTATACAACTATACCTTCCTCATGAATCATTTTTATAATATGGAAGGACCAATGTATACAAAAACTTGACAAATTATATACTAAAACCTTCCTCGAGAACCACTCTATCCATTGGTGAAAACAGCATGAAAATCGGTGCAGTAGTTTTTGAGTTTATCGCGTACAGAGAGACAGACAGACTCGGCTGGGGGACTTTATTTTATACTATGTAAGGATATGACTATAAAGCAAAGGTTTTGTTTCGAATTTTAGAAAATTTTGATTAAATTAATTAATTAACGCTAGATCTTTCTAAAAATCAGTTAGGAACAACATCGTCTCGGATTAGTAAATTCATATTCGTGTGAGACAAGATTATAATTGTCGTGTTAGCGTGCGACCAGATATTATACGATTCTATTGGTGGATTGACAATAAAAAAGAAATATGTTCCAATTACAAAACAATCAAAATTTTGATCTTGTTATGGAATTCGATGTATATAAATTTTCATTTTTCATATTTTTCAATAAAATAAAATCTTGTATACCTTTTATTTGGAAAATCATGTTTTTTATGTGAAATTGGAAAAGAAAATTAAATGGTAGCAACCGAATTCTGTATTTCCCACTATTTTTAGTAAGGATCCCGCAAATATTTTATGAAAAGTCATCCTTGGTGAAATATAAGCGTGTTAAAATTATATAATGTTCGAATATTATTTCACATTAATTGAAATGGTCACTTCGTAGAACTAACAGTCTAACAAGAAAAAAGACTTTCGTAATGGTTGTCCATGTGAAAGGTCACAATGAAACACAAACTATAATTATTAACTAATTAGAACTTTGTTCACCAAATAAACTCTGGGAGAGTCAATTTGAACAAATTATTAAATTGTTTTGTGAACGCATGAATGACTCCATTTGTATATGTATGTACAAAGTGTTCCAAAACATATTTAAAGGAGATAACTTGTTTATCCAAATAAAATTTCTGACAGCCTTTTAACGTTATTGCAGTTATTGAGTTCTAGGCCTTAGTCTATCAGACTTGCATCACATGAAATGGAGATTCCGAATTGCGGCCTCTGGTTCTTTTAGGGGCTTACTGGTTTTGTAATTTCTAAATGACGTTTTCATGGAAAGTTTACAATCACATTGATTTGAAAATTTTTTGTTTTAGAAAGATTTAACCGAAACTTGTAAAGCACCGGTCAAGATTTAGAATTCCCAATTTGCAATAATTTATGGGCAATCCCTATAGGCTATTCTTTATTAGAATATAAATTCCCTACTTACAGAAAGTAATACGTATTGGGGATGTTACATTTCAATAGGTCTGGCAATTAATCGTCGATTCCGCTTTATAAAATAAAAATAAAAACAGTTTAATTCTTCTTCACAGTTTTCGTAAATACCTTGTACAAAACAAACATTTTATATATTCTGTAAGCTTTACATGTTCAAATACAAAAGTCACAACTAAAATCAAACAACTAAATTAGAAAATGAAACCTCATTTAGGGGTAGAATAGTTTAGTCAAACAAACTACCTATAGTGTGTACCTATATAGCAAAAGGTAGCCATAACGAACGAATGTCCTTACGCTAGTGTAGTGGTTTCAGGTAGGTCCAGAATATTTAATTAGTTTTATAAAATTTGTGGGTAATTTCTAAATAAAAAAATAGTTGTAAAACCATGCAATCGCTAACCGAGGCGAATATTTGCATGAATACTTATTGCATAGCGTACCAATGCAATACTAATGAAGAAACAACTTTAGTTCGACACATATTTTACGAAATATCAATAGATTTAACCCAAATCGCCTCCCAACACAATTAGGTACTACCCAACAAAAAAGTTTAAAAAAGTTTTTCGATTTCACGCTTAGTTTTTGAGATATAATTAATTAAACATTAATAAATTCAACCAATCACATTGACATTTTTAGTTTTTGCGGGTGTTTGATTCTGACGATACGGAACCCTTAAAAGAGACGTTCATACTTATTTGACAAATGCTAGGTTAGAATTCTATTAATATTCATGATACGGTATTCTAAAATTTCATAGATAATATTCCAATGAAATATTTATTGAAAAATATGTGAAGATTCATAACGAGTACTACATATATATGTATATGCAGGCATATTCATTCTACCCAACATATTTTATAAATATGTCTGTGTACACTTAATATCGTTGAGGGTACCTACTACCTACGTTCTACGTTCTACGTTCTTCGTACAAGTATAACGTACAATGTTTAGGGATTCATAAGTTATTTACAGCTATAAATAAGATCGAATCCTATCTATTCTAATATCATTCTATTGGTTGTTGGTGCTGATATTCGATGTGAGTGTGTGTTAAAATTTTCAAAATTCAAATAACGTAACGTTTACAACCCCCCCCCCCCCAATTATTATTTTACAGGATGTATCAGGGTAAATGTATACAATGTTTTATCCATATACAACATTTAAAACAACGTGTACAAATCTTGAATGAAATTTAGTAGTATTCGATGTTCTTTTGGTGTTTTTTTTAAAGGCTAATTTCTATAGTTGGCTAACAAAATTAGCCTAAAAGAAGGGTGGGAGAGGCTTGAAGAATGTAATGAAAGTAAAATTTCTAACGCCATCGTAGGAGATCTCTCCGATGATTGAAATTTCTATGAAAAATATATTTTTCCGTTTACTATACTGTTTAGTTGCTTTGTCAGATATACGTACAGGTTGTGTACGTATCATTGGTTGTATACTGTATAGTTTTATATTACTATATTGGGTGTATATTAGGTAGTGGACTCGCTACGAAATCTCAATATACTTTTATATTTAGATACCTTTGTGAACGCACTACATATGTCCCTTGTTATTTAGGTAACTGCATGTTGTTACCTCAGTAACTATCAACAAACAGTTTTGACATTATTTATTAGGCAATATAAAGTTTGGTTTGAATCCAAAAAATCTATCTATTTAAATTATTATCGAAATAGATTTTAGATAATTGGAACGATCTCTTTTTTACTCTAACATATACCACATAGCAATTGAATGGGGAGCGGTGTCAAGTCAGTAAGAGAGGCGACAAGGTGCGACCTGTCATGACTCACCCAAACCAGACCATATTCCTGTATCATACAGTGTATAGAGAAGTACCTATATCATCATAATAATATACATTATCTATTGACCATATGATAAGAGCATATTTTCTAAGGGAATGTATTTATAAAATATTAAAGGGTGTGTACGGGTTGGGAGTTTGGGGTTGGTATGTTGATTATGAATTTAATATAGTTAAATTATATCTATCCAACGTTCGTCGAGTTGTATTCATTCTTATACGAAAACTATACGAAAATATCTGGATATTATTATCTAATACGACAGAAGAATGGTTCAATTATATTACAATGATAGGCATTCATTTAAACTATATAAACAGGATGATCTCGCGTCTGGATAAGTCTGGAAGAAAAGTCGTAAAACGAACGTACATTCATCGTTTATTGACAAAATTTCGTCTTCTATGCGTTCCTATACCACGCATCCGATTACGATGAAACTTTGGTGAATTGTTGAAGGCGCACCCGCGAAGGTTTCTGACTCCAAAACTGAAATTCAAAACTCCAAACCGTTCCACAGTTATAGTCGTTTTCTTGAAAGTTCCAAAGTTTGCTAACAGATCTCTAACATAGTTTTATAGTTTCTATCGAAATGCATTAACAAAATTTTGGAAGTAAATTATTTCCAAACCTTATAGATTAGCCATAATCTCAACGCCAAGCGTTACATAACGTTCAATTTGTCGCCAAGCGTTCAATTCTTGTTATTTGCTCTTAATATTTACAAACTTTCATAGTAACAGGAATAAACATATTCGGAAAATTAGTGGTTTTTTTTTTTGGGCACGTCAAATGTCCTGTATATCCGATTCCAGGCGATACTTAAAAAAATAAAAGGGGAACATTTTTTTGTAAAATGATCGACAAAATCTCTCCTTAAATATTTACCCCCCACACCTTTTAAAGTACACACTGTATGTCTGAGTATCTTTTATAATATAATATTTTGAAAAGCAAAATATTGACGATCCTTTATAGTACCTTTCAACGGCAACAACAACAACACGAATATTCGATAGAAATTCAGGGGGGAAGAAAGGCCTTTTTCTGCACAATGGTAATTTAACAATATATCCTTAATATCTCATACGTACACAAAACTTTGACTTCTTGCTGCTAATGGCGTTATTCGACATTTTAAATATATAGCCCATATTCCATTCGTTCATACATTATCTGCAACGCAGTTTTACTCTTTAATTGTACTGGGTGTTTGAAATGAAACGTGTACGTAAAATCCCTAGACAACTGACTAGATCCCTAGATGATTAAGGGAATATTGATATTTTATGGTGTCTATGGCCCCTTAGTGCAGTTATTTACTGGTGGATTTGGGTCCTCGAAACGTATCAACTCAAATTTCTGATTTAGAAATATTCTCTGGATGAGGCAATCCACTTTTTACTTATGAAAACCGGTCACTTAACTTTTGATTAAATACCCAGGCGTATTCTCGTTGACCTAAATTTCCGCATGATTAACATTACTGGCAAACATTCCCTCCAGCATCTGAATTATAAAACGGACTTTTCAGACAGACTTTTTAAACAAGTTGTTGAATGCAAAAATTATATACAATGTTTTGTGTCTGTTGAAACACTCTGTATAAAAATAATACTACAAACAATCTCCAACACAACAACAGTTTCCTGACTGTCGATACTTAAAAGTTATTTAATAATATATAACAGATATTTTAATAATATTATTCCGAGAATATAAATAATAATATCGATATTATTCGAAAATATTTTAACGAAATATTTTAGTTTAGAAAATGTTCGAATTAATAAAGCAGGAGTGAAAAACAGGAATACAAAAATGAATATAATGTCATCCGTTAATTCATATAAACTTAATATGATTTCTATCATAGGATTTCAAACTCGAATAGGAAAAGTTATAAATTTAATATTGTCGTCTCATGCAACTGCAATGTTTTGACGGAAATAGAGAAACCGAAAATGCAAAGACATAAAGCTCGTTTCGTTGTTGAGTTGTTGCGTCTACGAACACAGGCAAACAGACAAACGGGCGGACATACAAAAATGGATTAATTAGGTCATTAACTTCATGAACACCTATACCCAAAACTTTCTTCTGCGATCACTATTTTTTTTAAAGTTACAAAGGACATTAAACTTGCCCTTGCATACCTATATCAATACTTCTATACTAATATATAAAGAGATAAAATTTGATATCTTGAAAAGCGTTAATCGTATCGTATTTTAACCAACGCCATCGTTTTCGCTAGGTCCAAATTAGCTTAAAACGAAGTTTTTATCAAAATCGGGAACATAAAATTTTCCTCTAATTTTAGCGATTTTGTTAAGGGGTACCCCTTAGGAAAAATGCGAAAAAAGTGGAGAAAATTTTTGTCCTCGATTTTAATAATAATCATTTTCTAGGGTAATTATGACCCAAAAAGTATGAAAATCAAGTTCATTTTAACATCCGGTCTCTACATTTCAAAAATTTCCATTCTCAATTCATACAGTTTTGAATTTTAGCACTATGGGTCTGATATCTTGAAAACCGTTAATCGTATCGTATTTTAACCAACGCCAGCGTTTTCGCTAGGTCCAAATTAGCTTAAAACGAAGTTTTTATCAAAATCGGGGATATAAAATTTTCCTCCAATTTTAGCGATTTTGTAAGGGGTACCCCTTGGAAAAAATGCGAAAAAAGTGGAGAAAATTTTTGTTCTCGATTTTAATAATAATCATTTTCTAAGGAAATTTTGACCCAAAAAGTACGAAAATTAGGTTCATTTTAACATCCGGTCTCTACATTTCAAAAATTTCCCTTCTCAATTCACACAGTTTTGAATTTTAGCACTATGGGTCTGATATCTTGAAAACCGTTAATCGTATCCTATTTTAACAAACAGCATCGTTTTTCTAGGTCCAAATTAGCTTAAAGTGTAGTTCTTATCGAAATAAATTGGCAAAGTGGGCAAAACTAATCATCTTTTAAACCGTAAGAGAAAGAAGAAAAATTAAAAGACATAAAATGTTCGTTTTTTTTTAAATAAAGAACTTTTGTTTGAAACTTCTTTTCATCAACTCTGTATATATTGGGTATTTAAACAGTTAGTTGTTATTTTCACTTGTTTTCTAAGTATTGAATGTTAACAAAAGATAAATTAATTTTGTCAAATTTACATTTATATAAATATATATATATATATATATATATATATATATATATATATATATATATATATATATATATATATATATATATATATATATATATATATATGTATACATATATCAGCCAAGTGTATCGTACGCGTTAACTAAGGGTAGCTTGTTCACAAAATATAATTAAATTTGTTTTCCCTATCTTCCTACCAAAAATCAACTTTCTAGTATAATTGGAAGTACCCTAGAATATTGTTGATGAGTGAGTCATTCAGTCTCCAAAATTTCGATTATTAGGATTAAATATTTTGGAAACTATGAAAGCTGTAATGTTGAAACTTGGTACGTCCGTCAGATGGTGGGTCTCACGCTACGTTTTAAAGCTTTATCAGCTTCATTTTTGGTATCTGAGATACAGACACCTAAACACTAACATAGTTAGTCCTTATACATGGTCTGCCGTACTATCTTGCTATGAAATGAAAAAAAAAACTGTGAAATACGTTCGCAAAACGATGTTCATGACAGGGTTATCAGGGTTATTTTTTACAGCTACGGAACCATGCAAACAAATACTAAAATTTATATAATTTAATTGAATAACGTTGAGATGAGAAGAAAAAAACAGAAAAAATTATGTTTATATATCTCGAACTTTCTATGATAACATTATTATAAAGGATATCATCACGATTTAAAAACTTTTCAGATGGGTTTTTTTGCCGCTTTGTTTTTTAAAACAACAACCAACAAAAAAAGGTTTATAAAATTACCTGAAACTTTGTTTTGAAAAACTTTTTTTTAAACACATTTAATTTTTTTGTTTTCATCATTACCCGTAAACTTATAGTACCCCGTCTATATTTACATATACCGGGTATAATAAATTTTTCTCTGAGGAATAGGGATCAATTATATACTCACAGAGTTTTTGACGATACATTTTACTAAGCAACGTTTCGTAACCAATTTTTGACATCTTCAGGACCTGTATAAATAGCTTTCTTGAAGAAATATTCATAGGTGCATTGTTTAAAATGAGATAACCTGTATAAACGTTTGGATAGCCTCCAGAATCGGTTTGAACCAGATATTAATAACGATTCTAGTATTGAATCTCCCACTATTATCCCACTTTTATGTATTCGATATGACAAACTCAAACATATTTCATCATCAATTTTCCACTATCTATTATTGTCTTTCTATAATACTTCAACTATTTATAAATAACTGCACAATTGTTTGCGTGTGTGTAGGAATGCATTGGTGTTATTGATTTTTTTAATCCTGTTATCCTGGCTTTTGAATTCATTTTTTCTATTGAACAGTTTGATTTTTTTTTTTTTTTAATACCTTAGTTTGAATTTTTTGTACGTCTATATAGAGATAGATATAAAGGGTTCAAAGGAGGTATTTTGATTCTATGTGACATAAGGATTTTTACGTTTTAAGGACGTTCAAGCACTACATATAGTACATTCATAAAATTAGAAAAATTTCACGATAAATGTTCAATCATTTTTTTGTCGTAAATTAAATCCATAACTTCCCAGTTCCAAGTACACACAACTTTTACAAGCGCAGCTACTTGGCTGGTAAGAGTAACGTAAGCTTTCACAAGTCACAACACGAACGCCAATAAATTGCACTTAAAAGCGGACTTTTGATGGACTTCTTCCCATATCCAAATGTGATATTTCTAGTCTCCCTACATACAGAGGTTGTTCTCAAGCATTTCTACTAGATTACTTTCTATTAAAATATAATAAAAAAAAAAACAATAGCTTGTACTTTTCTCCTAGAATAGCCTCCTAGAATGATGATTGTAGAATTGTAGAACTAAGATGTATTTGACCGACTGCAATACAAACATTAAACAAACAGAGCATCCACATTTATTTTGTAAAACTAAATACAATATTTATTGTTGCAGAAAATTGTTTGTTCAACAATTTTATCTAAACATTCACTGAATCATCCCACCCAATAAATAGTACAAGTTACTTAAATCAAAACTATTACATTGTGTTGTACAAGCTACTCGTACTTGTAAGTCAGAGGTGGGCGCAGATAGCTCGTCTGAGCCTTACGGGCTCTCCATAAGCTGGGTGAGAGTAAGTAAAGAAGGTATGTTTTGAAGCAAGACGGAACGATGTTTTAATACAGGTTGTCCCCTACCGATTATAGCCCAATAAATTATTCAATAATTTATTACTTTTATTTTTTTTGAAAAACAAATTATGCGAAAAATAATTTCCACTACTACAAATAGTACTTTTCACTTTTTCAATTCAAAGTAGACTAACTCGAAGAACTCAAATTCCCACTTTATGTAAAATTTAACTTAATTCATCAAATTCCCATGACACTATACTGAGCATACTCCATACGAAGAAAAAATAATTAAATCAGGTAATTAATTCTGTATTAGTTCTCGGATATGAATAGTAAAATATTTAGACAAATTATTTGGAATTTCCAAAACTATAATTCTATTTAAAATTATCCTTTGCAAAAATTTCCCTCTTTTATTACAATGGTCCAGCGGTAAACTTAAAGGTTCAAAAGATTTATATATATATTTTTTATATATTTTTATTTTATTCATACACAAATATGATATATACTAAAAAGGTAAATTTTATGACCCAAATTACCAGCCCAAAATTCCAGAGTATGTATTGAATGGTTGTATGTATTATTTACTTTGTATAATAGTGACCATAAAAAAGATTTGGTATTATTATATTTTTTCAGAAAATGTTTTAATTAAAAAAAGAAAATATTAATAAATGGTAGGTACCCTGTATTAACTCTATCTCTCTTCCCTACCTCTCACTCAGAGCTTGGCCGAGTCAACTCTTGCCCACCTCTGTACTACAATACAAGTTTTCTACATACAAATTGTTTACTTTATTAATTTGTATCAAATTGTTGACTATATAAATCTTATATCAAAATCTACTTCCATTAATTGAAATCACTATATTTTTATACAGGGTATATACAGGGTGTCCTCTCTGTCCGGTCTTCGGATTGATCTATTAACAAAGCGTGTGTGAGCTGTTGACGCTTAAGTATACACAAATAAATAAATATTAATTGTTCATGAAATTTGTCACTGATGTTTTCATCGTAAGGTTGAACCAGCTATTTAGAGTTTTCGCATAAATTGTTATCTGGCATCGCTTTAAGCTGCTGCAATAATTGATCCAAGAATTTCGGGACCCCTGAGCTAGGTGATTGCTGCCTACACCCCCGTTAGCTACACCACTGGAATTGACTCCTATTCAGATTTCTAATAAGATTCGTACGATGTCCTTTGCACATCTTGTATATGATATAATTATGTAATGATATTATAGAGAGTGTTAAGTACATAATATATTAGTTATTTATGTAAGAATGCAAGACTGATTGTTTAAGTGTGACAAAGTAAACCATATCATAGTACACTACATGTAGACAGCGATAGATACACTATACAGTATACCAGATTGGGTGATTTTAAAAAAACAAGCTATATATATATATATATATATATATATATATATATATATATATATATATATATATATTTGTGTATTGTTTGACTTTATTTACATTATTCCTGCTGGACATCTCCCTAAGGCACAATGCATTTGAGCTATGTGAAATGTATCGTTCAATTTTAATAAATTTTCGATGAACATATGTTCAGCATGGCAGAAAATAGTTTTTATATATGACGACATATGAGATCGAGAAAAATATATCGAGGAATATTGTTTGGAAATTTATAAAGAAAAATGTAGACTGAAAAGCGACTGAACTATTGATTTATGATGATGGACTGTAGGTAGATCTCGAAAAATGATTTGAAAAGTTAAATACTTTTTTTTTAATACAAAGAAAACGACTAAATCCTCAAAAAATTATTACGAGATTGAATGTCTATTTTGATATAATTATTCTAGATCTTGTTTTTGACTATCCGCCTACCTATTTCGCATTTGATCGAAATCTTGATACAAGTCTATCGCTTAGTTTATCCTACCATGTGGTTACGCCACTGGTAACATATATACTTTTCGAGGTAGAATATTCTAATGAATATGTTAATATTAAAAAAGTTTTCTTGTTTAATATTAATGTTTTTTAATGTAATCATAATTATGATTTTGTGACGAGTCGTCGGATAAACTAATTTGACAGAGATCTCATTTCTACCACAAACTTTTTCAAAATATATTAGAAAATTCAATACTGTTTAACCTCCCTATGCGCATTAGAATATTCGAAATATACAGAACGCTGTATATTGCGAACGCCCCAAAACACGCAAACCCGAACAACTCGATTTTTTTCTTTCATTATCAAAAGATATTATGTCGGGGGTTTTTTTGTCCCGGCGACATTTTGTTGTGGGATCATTTGTTCGGGATATTTTGACTGAGGATCAAAACATCTGCTACGATACATTTGAAAATGTTTACTTTTTTTGCTACAGAATCTTAGAATTGTTTATTTCATTTTTATTTCTGAAGAAGGAATTGTGTTTCGAAACTATAGTCAAAATAAAGTGATTTTACGAAAATTTCAAATATTTGTTTCATTCAATATCAATAAATAGAAATCGATTCTGTCAAAAAATATAGGTTCTCATTGGAATAAAATTTATTTGATAATGCTTATGGTTTAAATGTTACTCACATCTTCGTGTATTACGTGTAATTGAAGAGGACAGTCTTCAAGTTATTCTGGGGGGGCAGTGGGGGGGGGGGTAAGTGGCTGCCTGGTATCAGAATCGTAATATCGTAATTTTTTGTATACCAAAAACATATAATTTTATGAACTTTATGGTACATGGTAATATTTGTTGTTGTTTTGAGTACCCATCGTGTCTATTTTGGTATGTGTATGTAATGTATGTATATATAAATAAAATGACCCAAGAGGAACCTATAAAAAATACATTCTATATTAGTCCCAATAGTTACATATATTATACAAACATGTATACATGCATAATATAGATAGAATATATATATATATATTTTAGGCTCATAGACCGAAAAAATTCGGTGTTCGAATAACTCGAATAAAAACGCAATGATAGTTAACATATCTGGAATAGTTTTCAAGATTGCAATGTCAAGATTCCGACATTCGGGACATGGGTAGCTTCTACAAGAATTGAAAAATCAGACCTTAATTTAGTGGATTTCAAAAAAAATTTCATTCAATTCGGATATAATTTGGCTGAAATATGAATAAAATAGATTTTTTTTTACTTTGTGACGTCATTAGAATCCATATAAATTAGTTTTACCGTAGCACGGTCAAATTTTATCTGATTTTTATGACCTTAGTACTTAATTCTGCTAAAATTTGGGTCATATTTTTCAAATTTTATGTCAAATTTAATATATCTGTAATATTTTTCACGATTACAATGCCAGGGTTCCGATATTCGGTACTCAGGTGAATGTTAGCAAATTTCTTCCACAAGAATTTTGAAAATTTGAACTTAATTAAGTGAATTTCATTCAATTGCATTCAAATCGGAAAAAAATTTAGCCTGATAAAAAAAAAAAAATTTTGTCCGTAGTTTAAATTTCCAAAATCCAAACCGCATTCTGGTCAACATTTAGCAATGCATACAATTTTTCGGTGTTTGAACATCATCAACGTGTAGAATACAAATAAAATATGAAGTTTATCATCTTCCTGTTGCAATAGAATTCCATTTCACATGCCATTTCGAATTTGAAACGAATTGCTTACTTTTTAAAACACGCGAACTACATAGATAGATAGTCGAGTAGTGTAGTAGACACAGTATTTGTTTATTGAATATGTGAATACTTATTCTGTACAGATTGGCCTACCAAAACAGGGTGCCACACACACCCACCAATAATAATTTAATATGTTAGAATAATAATATTACTAATTGATTTGTCACCAGTGAGATGAGTGTAAGATTGTGGACAAAAATGTATAACGTATTTATAAGCGTAGATTACTTTTTAAAAATCCACGTTTCAACAACAAAAAGAAGTTTGAATCGCCCGTGTAGCAAATTAATCTATTTTGAAAAAGTATTATTTCCAAAAAACACACGGTACATTTTTAATATATATATATTTATAAGTACACAATTGTATTTGACAAAATCGATATCAGCCTTGTTACAGAACACTGGGGATAGATTACCCGTTCGAACAGCAAATGATCGTCGGGTATCTTGGGGAAACTGAAAGAGTCTTTCCACAAAACACATACGGTATATTTTCTAATACATTCTATGAGTTGCAATATTATATTAGATAAAATAGATATCAATCTTGTTAGCTAGAATTGAAAATAGAATGAACACCTCCACCCCCACTTCCCCCCATCTGTTTCGAACACAGCTTGTTGAAATGTTTACCAAAGGTATTTTATATATTTATTCGATAAGATGATTATTTAGAAAACGGTTAAATTATATTAAGTAGATTGAAATGTTTACTTTTGGGACTATATGTATACAAACAAACAAACATACAAACATACAATGTAAACAAGCAAAATGTATACATTCGTGTAGCCGTATATATATATATATATATATATATATATATATATATATATATATATATATATATATATATATATATATATATATATATATATATATGTCGGAGTTGCATAATTGGGAGCATGGTCGTTTGAACCAGTATATGTTGTCAGGCATTGTTGTTTTTTTATAAAATACAAACACTTACCAATTTCCAATAGCACACTGAAAACTGCATTTTCACAAACACGCACTAGTCTACAATAATATCCGGTGTCCCGCACTTTCACAATCAGTAATTACAAATAGTTGGTTCAACCTACGACACAGTAAGTTGGCTCCAGTTAACAATACAGATACAACACGAATAATACTAACAAATGCCATACCACGGTTATCTCAGTTGATACTAATACGCAACTGCACGATACGGTCTGTACTCGGGTGCTGTCCTCTCAGAACTGACATCCTGCTTCCTTTTTGAAACTCACCCCCCTTTCTTGATGTTTGTAAAAATATTGGAAAGGGGTCATTCTATTACTACATTATATTTATGTACCATCTCTGGTTTATCACAAAAATAGGTTTATTAACATCCGTACCGTACAATTTGCGTCTAAGTAGAGGCCGCACGTGCCCCTTTGACCGAACCCTTACTTACTGTGTTAATTGATAATCTTAAAGCAATTATTCTTTATTGCACTTTTAGACAATTTATTTTATTCTAAGAATATATAAGTGTCGATAATATCTAATTTCCGGACCTCTATGTCTGGAGGATCCTTTATGTCGGACATACTGTAATAAAATAAACCTTTTCTTAATAAAATAGTTTCTTTGTACTTATAAATGTAAGTGTTTAAAATCTCCAAATGTGAATTTGTCCTTTGCACAAATTCAACATCCGACATATATATATATACATATATAGTTTTGTTCATATAAAACTTTAAACCAATTTAATTACTTGAGTACCATTTACCAACAAAACATATATTGAGTAACATATTGAGTCAATAGTAGAATATGATTTGATTACATGGAATACTCTCGTTAAATGCGGAAAATATATAATAAAGTTTTTTTTTTCTGCACGTGGAATATAGTGCACTCAAAATTTATATGTGTTAGAATAGATGAGGACTATAGTTGGATGTGAGTATACAAAAAAACTCATGAGCCTCGGCGCATTCGAGGTTCGGAGAGTACTTTTTTCTGTATGACAAGTAAATGGTTAACGGTTAACGGTTAAGGCTGCAATTCATTCAATTTACAAGTAATTTTTTGGTGTAGGAAATGAGAAGAAAATCAAACCTAGCATACTGTCCCCGTGGTTTTCAAAGGTGTCCCCTATATCTTATCCTTAAAAAAAACTGGGCCTTAATGCATTTCTTTAGTCGAATCTTTATTCGAGCAACGATACGGAATGTTCGAGAAAAAAGTATGTTGAATTTTTTTTTAAACATTTAAAATATATATCGGATAGATAATTATATCCTACGAAGTTTTTTTTTAATTAAAAAAAATATCGTATTTCTCTGTATCCTTCCTACAGATCAAAAAATCTTGTTTAAATATTTGCTTTTAAATCAACTTGGTTGCCAATTCAGTGGAAATCCATAGAATTAATTATGTGTGTCTCTATTTACACGCGTACGTTCTGAAGATCTTCAGAACTTATTTTGAAGTGATTGCCATTGCTTTCTTATTCCAAAAATGTAATATTTTTTCATGTAAATTTTTACATTAATCGATTTCAAATCCACCAAATTTCCGAATCAAATTGTGGAGTATATTTGAAGCGTTGAATATAGATATTTATTCATTCTCTAAGTGTTGGGATTCTTTTTTGAATTTTCATTTTATAAGGGTGTTTGTGTTAGTTTTGAATTTTACATTGGCTTGCGGTAAACAATTAAGTTTCTATTTGTTTCTAAAGATATTTATTTCAAACTGAATCCATTTTAAAGAAAAATTTATGGACTACATTTAACATCTAGTAAATATTTAAACCATTTGTACTCCTGAATACCTTTAAAAGTTATTTAGAAACCTGAAAGATAGGTTTCAAACAAAATTATTTTAACGTGCAAATATTTCAAAATTATTTATTATACGTTACCTTGTAAATATCAATTTTCTTAAATCTAATATTAATATTAATTTTACTTCCAGATATTTAAACTTTTTAATTTTTGACAAATTATTAACTAATTATTAACATTCTGTGACGTCAAATGCTTCATAAGAAAAAAATCAGCTGAAATCAGCATCTGGTGGTATTGCCCGAGAATGCCAGAGTTAGTGTGGTCAATATCCATCCTAGATGAATTGGACTTTTCATATTTAGCATTTGATGTCATGTTACCAATGTTCAAACGTATTAGTTAAATGTCAAAGTAAACGTTAGTCACCTCTGTTAGTATAATATAACCGAAAGGCCACCATACTAACAATGGATGGATAGACGGTAGTTTGCAAAAAAAAAAAAACTATTAAATATGAATAATTATTATTCTTACAATTCAGGTTTAATTATACGGAACTTTATTTCCATTTATATATTTTATGACTTTATACTCATTTGGTATTTTTCGCTTTAACCATTTTTATTCAACTTAATAATTAATTAGAGCTTTTCTGTTTTGTTTCAGATGAAAATGAAGTGTTTCAACGTGAAATCTCATCGACAAACTTTCAAAAATTTACCAACACTGCATGATAAATTTAAAAATAATAAATAATTTTCACGTAAACCAAAGTTGTATGTTTTCAAGTGGTTTCTTTTAGGTTTTGAATGCACCGATTAATTCGGGCCAGACCCTTTAAAATTTCCACCTAAATTTAATTATTGTCTCAATCATTCTAAAACATATCTTGAAGGGGGAACGTGATCCAAGGTATCGAAATAACACGAAGATTGGATTCTTTCGATGATTGGAGTTTTTTCGGAGATAGTTTGGGAAATGTTAATTTTCGTTGATATAATAGAATTATCTTATCCTATCTTATCTTGAGTTACGGACGCCCTGATTTTGCGTGACCTAACAAAATCAAACCATTCTTAATATATACTATTTTAGAAGGCAAAAATTTATACCGAATGATATTACGACCACATAATTTTCAACCGACATGGTCCAAACTTTCTGCGTGATCTCAAACTCTAATTAAAATCAATTTTTCAAATAACCCGGTCAATTTTAATCGGATCTCATTGTCAATGATATTACGAAGAACGCAAACCTTTGAAGTTAAGACATTTCAGCGCTCATAATAATAAAGTACCCAAATGAATCATTTTGACCAAACATTAATCTTGGGCGTATCTTTAGCGTATATCTCTGACCTTTATCAATTGGTGAATTCATGTTGTTTTCTTCGCATTTTTAAAACAGCTAATAAAAACGTTTTTATGTATAAACAAAAACACAAGCTAAACGAAGTTATTAACTAATTGAACATTAAATAAAGTGTGTATCACTCAAGATGGCGACGTTACTCGATAGTCTAGCAGCTAGTGGCAGCAGTATGAATACAAACGGTGATCTATTTTATAATTTTTCATTATCACCTGTGCTGCCAAACAATGATAATGTGATGCATCACACAACGAATGATAATACGGATTTAAATGAATTATTTCATTCGATTGATGGCGGAATGATATCGTTCAATGCGTCATTCGATAATAATACGTTGTTACAAAATGGTAACGAGACATTAATCAATGCATACATATTACCATGGTGGCGTCAAGTGATCTGGAGTATTTTGTATTCGAGCATGGTGATTGTAGCGACTGGTGGCAATTTAATTGTAATATGGATTGTATTGGCGCATAAACGAATGCGTACCGTAACCAATTATTTTATTGGTAAGTATCAGTTGTTTTTTTTTCTTGTGATATTTATTTTTTTTAAGTATTAATTGCTCACGTATCAATAAAATTGAACAGACCTAAAATGTTAATTTTCTTACATTTCATAAAACTCCTCACTTTTGTGACTCTCTGTATAATTATTCATTTATAAACAATGATAAGTAGTATATATTTTAAGTGGAAAAAAAGAAATGGAAGTATAGTTAAACACAGTTATTACAAGAATAATCAAAAATGTTAGAGACTGATTCAGATCTGTTCAATTTTATTGACCAGGCGTGTACGTGGTTTAATTTGAAACATTTAATCATTAATCTTTAAACACGAACAGTTTTTTATACTATTATACTATTCTTTAAAACACTTGTTATGTTTAAAATAATTGATGAAACGTTTAAACCATTTTGTTTCTAAACACTTGCGTTAACAAAAACTCTAGTAAAGATTATTAAAATAAAGATTATTAAAATAATCAAAGAGAACTCTAGGTTTTTTTGAATTTATATTTCAAATTTTGCCCCTATTCCTAGAACATTTGTTTGTATTTTATAAATACGTATTTCGACTACAATGTAGTCATCATCCTCAGTATGAATTAGCTAATCGTAACTATCTCTGGGATATGGATTCAGAGATATGTTGTTTGTTGCTAATTTGGTACCTGTGTCACGAAAATTAATCCCTCAATTTGGCAACATTTTTGACAAGTTAGTAACTGTGGCTTGTGAAAAACACGCTGAACTTAGATGCTTAGAACAAACAATTTTCCTTCGACTGACTAACTGATTTAGATGACTAAGGACTTGGTTTGTCTGAACACGACCATTCCACGTTGAGAAGCTGTACTTTTCACAACAGAATGAGAACGACATGAATGCTTATAAATTCACCCAAAAAACATGATATACTGTATCAAATCCATTTAGTTTTCTTTATAAATTATCGTCTTGTACAGGGTGTCACCGCCGCGTAAAAGTACCTCCAAGATTTGTAATTTCAATAATTCATTCTTCTGGAATTAATATGTATTGAGTTTCTCTTTTTTAGATTATAGTAAATACTTGAGAGTTTCGATATGAAGCGATACCAAAGCCTGTAGAAAAGATAAATATCGCAACTTTTTATTTGGAAAACGGAAGACGCTTCATTTCTACTCAGAGACACTATCGTCGATATTTTAATGTTAGATATGCAGCTCCTTCTAATCATACGACATTGCAGATTACTTTCTTTGGGGTTATGTAAACAAGGCACCCAAGCATTGTTAACTTAGAATATTAGGCGAGAGATTTTAGGAATATCTCAAGAAACTTTAGGAAAGGTCATGGAAGATGTGTTGAAAAGAGCGTATATTTTTGAGCGCGAAAGGCGACATCATTTATTAAACATCATTTTTCGTAAATAGTTGGAAAAAAAACGACAAGAAACACCAACTTTGTATTCTGAGTTGCAAAATGAAGGTACTTTTGCGTCATCTTGTATTTGATAATGCTTCTTTGTATATTGTGTACAACAACAATGTTTATATGGTCTTGTTGTTGTTGTTGTTGCTGTTGTATCTTGTTCTTGTTACTTTTGTCTGGTTACTGATACCCCACCAGTTAGTTCCACCCTTGCCCACATTCTACTGCCATTGTCTTCTTTCGAATCAAAACAATAACAAATTATTGTCTATAATATTTTTGTTGTTGTGGGGTAGAAAAATTTAATATATATTTTGTGATAAATAATAAACCGTAATCTGGGGGCTTGGGCACTTTCCGCCGCTGATTGAAGTCCATGGCTGCATCAAAGTTTTGATTTTGATCTACTGAACACGTTTTTCGAAAGTGTTTGACGATAAACTATGGCCATAAACATGAAATGTTTTTGTGATATTTTTAGATACTTGTGATTTTCTGGTAAAACTCAAAAGTTTTCGCGGAAAATAATTTTGAAAATACACTTTTTTACCAGAAAATGAATAATCGTCGGAATATAAATGAAAATCGGTATAAAAATTAAAAATTATAGGAAAGTTAAAAACCAAAAAACGAATGCAAGACCTACCACGGCAGTATCGAAAAGAGAATGATTAAATGACCTAAAGCGATTTCGTAGCTGGCCCATCGGGCATACAGGACATTTTCATCAAAAATCTACGGCACGAACCCAAACTATACCTCTATTTTTGTGCGTAAAACTTATAGTTTTGCCGCCCAAAGTTTTACAAAATCCATTTTTAAAAGTTATTTGAAAATCAGCAACGCGAAGTGCCCGAACTTCCCTGATTAATAATATAAATATGATATTTATATTTGATGACCTCTTTTCTGAAAATGATTGTGGAGAATCTTTAATTAAAAACTATGGCAAGAGATAGCTGTTATAGCTATTGTATTTCTTGTAAATCAAGATGACTGTCAAGGTTTCTGTAAGGTTTCGGTGTGTTGTGTGTACCTAACCTACCTACTGATGACCTTGAAACTTTTGATATTGTTAATGGTACAGAATCTTACAAGGACAATTCATCATCATACGTCAGAAGTTATAATTCATTTTAAATAATTTATTGCAATAATATTAAATAAGGGCTACCTTACTATTAAGACACAAAAGTTTAATAAAATGATATAGAAGTGAAAAACTACAATCGAATAATTATATATTGTATCTAAAATCAATGATTCTACATTGGATCATAGTAGAACAGGACCAACATCGCTTCATTCAAATTAGAGTTTGAGATTAAAGACTGGCATTCAATCCATTATTTACATTAGAATCAGAATAAGTGACATTTATCAAAACCTGGTCAGATTTATCAATGTATACAATTAATATACAAAGTTTACGAGCCCATTGAAAAATGATATCATTGATAATGTGACTCGTTATTTTAATATCCTTCTTTGACCAGAAACATAATGGAATAATAATGAAGACATTCATGTACCTAATTTCAAATGTATAGTCAAATTTAAATGTTCTAATGTTCTAGCTGGCTAGCGGTGTAGCTATTTACCATAGTAATAACGATCATATTCATATTCCTATAATGTCTTGTCTTGTCAATAACCACTACTAAATTTTCCCATCGATACAACACTCAATATATAGACCTCCTGCTTTCCTCGTATAGGAATTTCGCTACAAATAGTATCCAAACGTATATTTAAAGGATAATTTTTGGTTAAACAATATTAAATTTCCTCGAAACAAGTAAAAACCCGGTTGTATACCAGTTGTAAAAACCGGACATAGAATATAAAGTATATTTAGAGTAAGTGGTAGTATAGGTACTCCCTCGTATGGTATTTTACATATTATGAAAATTTTCCAGTCAATTCAAATGGAAAATGTTTATACAACAAGAACTTTGTTTATTTCCTGTTCTTGACAAATCTCTTCTCCTGTTCTTGTGTGTTCATTTGCAGCAAAACTAGAAAAATATTCTAAATATAGAATAACTTTTTTAATAGAAAACTTTTTCATTTTTTTTTTCTTGAACTAAAATAGGAAATTTAAAATTATAAATATTTAAATTGAAAATTTATGGAAAACTTACATATTTTTATTAAACGGAGGAAGTGTACAATTTTTATCAATTAGAAGAAAAAAAAATTGTAATTAAGGTGTTACACTCGCGAATCCATGTTTTTATCGAATTGAATGCAATTTATATGTTAATATTAGTTTCAGTGTGATATTTTTATGAAATTTGTGGCTACCATTTGTGGATTCTTAAGAGAGCAATCAAAAACAATTATCTTGTTTCATGAGGTGAACTCCTCCATCTCGTACTTAGCAAGCTGACTTATATAGACAGTGACAAGTTCATTATTTTTGGTGTCAAAAAAAGGAATAATCATTGTCAAAACAAGTTAGCTTTCATAGTATACAACATAGAGTACGTTGTATTTTGAATGTTAAAACATTGTATATGTTACACTAAATATGCACCATTGATATAGCTTTAATAAATAAGTTTATAATACTGTCTATTATACTTTTTTGATCCGACCATCGCAAAAGCATACTATCTTAAATACTTGACGTTTAATTGAAATATTACTACAATTTTATTCCGGAGGAATTTAAAAGTTTTTATAAATAAATATTTTTTTTTCGATCTACTTTTAGGGTTCCGTAGCCAAATTGCAAATAAAAAACGGAACTGTTTTGCGGTCGTATGTTACAAGCTTATAACTCTGTCATTTTTTGTATCGGTTTTAATAAAATTACACACGCCCTTCGGTCAACCGACACGTAAAACTATGTTGTGAAACTAAGAGATAGCTATCCATACATAGATCTGAGTATAAAGGTTCATATAACCTAAGATATTAATGAACCTAAACATTTTGATAGTGAAAATAAGCGCATTCGGTAAGAATTCAAGGTATGCTAACAAGTCTTTAAGATATTCACTAATTTCAGTTTCCAACAAACGTACTTTAGTACATACTACGGAACCCTGCACTGATACATGTACGACACCCACACTCTTGACCGATGTGTTGTACCTGTTGCAAAGTTTGTTATTTGAATTTATTTAGAAAGTTTATAACTTAATTAAAAAACACTAACAGTAAGTTCTCGAATAAAGTTTATTGTGAAATATATATTTAGTTTTTATATGAGAGTATATTAATAAGATCTAGGAAACTTTCCACGGGCGTACAGCTGATCTCAAAGGGATTCAATAAACATATTTAAATATATGTTTAAGAAAACGGTTGCAAGGGAAAAATTGTAGAATAATGTGATTAATGTTAAGAAATTTTTGGTTTTGAAACGGTGGTGTTAGCTTCATCTTGCGGGGCTCAGGAGGAAACTTTTTTTGAATCGACGATTGTCGTCACTTTTTCCCAACAAGTGACGACCTATAATGGTTTTGAATAATAATTGGATTAACATAAAAGTAAGAATAACAATACATAAATTTTATGAAAGTAGAATTATACCGCAGATTAATTCAGCCGCAGAGACATGAATACAGAAAGACATATACACTCAAACTGAAATCTGAAATAACTGACTTCACTCTAAAGACCCTAAAGATTTGCTATAATCAATTTCAGTGCATTTCGATCAAGTCTCATGAAGTAAGGAATCTCAGAGAAAATCCTAACTTGCTAAAAGATAGCAAAATCGAATGTGTAATCCAAATGTAATTTTTTTCCAGGGCTAGATGTCTATCGGACTATTCTATTATTTCAAACATCTAAACCGAAAACATTTTTACTACTTGTTGGCGGACGGCGTTCTGTTGGGACTGACTAAAAAAAAACAACAAATAACACGTAAAATTTTATATATATTTTTTCGAATAAATTGACCAATATGGTGGTCATTGGGTTTATTACGAAAACTATGTGTTTAATAAACACACGCAAAACTTTTATAACAGCAAAAAGGAAGAATAATAAAAACAAGAGTAACTTGTATTTGCCAGAGGAACAAAATAGAACAGAGGTGGGCAGGAGTTGATTCCGCCAAGCTCTGAGTGAGAGGTAGGGAAGAGAGATAGAGTTAATACAGGGTACCTACCAATTATTAATATTTTCTTTTTTTAATTAAAACATTTTCTGAAAAAAATATAATAATACCAAATCTTTTTTATGGTCACTATTATACAAAGTAAATAATACATACAGCAGTCAATACATACTCTGGAATTTTGGGTCATAAAATGTACCTTTTTAGTATATATCATATTTGTGTATGAATAAAATAAAAATATATAAAAAATATATATATAAATCTTTTGAACCTTTAAGTTTACCGCTGGACCATTGTAATAAAAGAGGGAAATTTTTGCAAAGGATAATTTAAATAGAACTATAGTTTTGGAAATTCCAAATAATTTGTCTAAATATTTTACTATTCATATCCGAGAACTAATAAAGAATTATTTACCTGATTTAATTATTTTTTCTTCGTATGGAGTATGCTCAGTATAGTGTCATGGGAATTTGATGAATTAAGTTAAATTTTACATAAAGTGGGAATTTGAGTTCTTCGAGTTAGTCTACTTTGAATTGAAAAAGTAAAAAGTACTATTTGTAGTAGTGGAAATTAATTTTCGCATAATTTGTTTTTCAAAAAAAATAAAAGTAATAAATTATTGAATAAATTATTGGGCAATAATCGGTAGGACAACCTGTATTGAAACATCGTTCCGTCTTGCTTCAAAATATACCTTCTTTACTTACTCTCACCCAGCTTATGGAGAGCCCGTAAGGCTCAGACGAGCTGTCTGCGCCCGCCTCTGGAATAGAAGAATATTATCAATAAAAACAAGGACTATAAATACGTCTACCTTACGGTCTGTTTATGGTGTTACTTTGATTCCTTTCGAATAAAAACATTTTTATGATTTAACTACGCTCGAGTCAATTAATTTGTTACATCTATATACAAATAATAATCTTATATATATATAAATATATATCATGTGTGAAATTAATAATAATCTTTGCCACCAATCATATCACAGTTTTCGCGTTTGTTTAATAGAAGTTTCCGCATTAAATTCATTTGGGAAAAACATAAACAATCTTTTTTGGTAGGGTTTTCTTTGGTTGTAGAAGATGAAAAATAAAACAACTATAAATAGAATAGAGATGAAAATAATATGAAAATAAATATAAGAAAAATAAATTAAGTCAAGTGTGAATAATAACCACGACAAGTATAATGCGAAAGTAACTCCGTCAAATTCGAAAATCACTCATAAATTCCGCATGGACTGTATAATATAAAATTGATGTAGGGGGATAGATGCTCCTACCAGGCACTAATTGTTATTATATAATGCTTTTAGGTGAGGCGCATGAAAAATCGAATCGAATCTTCAGGAATCATTCTCCAGTGCACCCACAGTACCTTAATGTAGATCATCCTTAACTTAATTAGTTGCATTAGAGGTCTTCCATAATTGTCACAACCCTTCCACACATAATTCTAGGGATTGTGTGTCCCCTGATATGACATCCGGACATATGGTATGCATCCAGACATCTTATTCCTAGTGTATCAGGAACATCAGCAACTGTTCTGAAGTTTCACCTAGCTTCTCGCAAAACATGGAGCTACCATTAGTTTCAAATTCTAACTTCCGAAGATGCTTCCGCAATCAATACAGCACCTTGTGGAGACCCTCCCGTAGTCTTAGACTTTTTTTCTTGATGACGGAGATTTTGCTTTTATTTTGTTATAATTTCTTAGAAAATGCTTGTCTCACAATCTTAGAAGAAATCTGTAGAGCTAGACTCTTCTGGTTTCTTCTTCCTTCCTAAGGTCTTTGGTAAATGAATCAAGTTTCAGTGTCACGAGGTATTAGTGTTCCTTTCCATCCCAGGCTTTCTTGCCGCAGTTCTGGAAGACATTCCTAGAGTGAAGCTCATTTGATTTCTTCTACCTTCTCCTTCTGCAGATATGTGGTTTCCAAGTAGGTATAGCGACTACCTCCAGTAAGAGCTCACAGTCCGTTGCCATTCCTGAATGTCTTTGCATCGAAGGGAGGGGGGTGTCTATGGAAATATACCATACATTCTAGATGGTGGACGAACACTTAAAGTAAGTACATTACCCATAATGGGGGTTGGCGTACAGACATTAACTACAAATCTAATATATATTTTAGTAAATATTTGTGTAGTATTGAAGGACCCTCAAACGCAACATATATTTTCTTCCATACAACGGATTTTATTAAAATACAAATGTGTGCTTGTGACTACTACTACTAACTACAAGAGACACTAGACACTAGGAGGGTAGTCCAGAGTCTACTAGCAACAAGCATTTAGTAGTATTCAGTGAAGTAAAGTTGTGTAGTAGCATCAGATAGTGTAGCATCTCTAGAGTATAATGATAGCTAGCTATGGTGTTTGTCTCATCTTCATACATGTACACTCTCTTTCATACAAATTGAACTAGGAAGTAACATTCTAAGTGTTACTGTAAATGTTAAATATTATTTAATACTGGCTGGCCGTATGGTTACTGTATGAAGTCAGTCAGTACATATGTAATGTGAGTGTGTTAAATATGTTAAATACGTTAAATATGTTCATAAATTATTTTTATATTTATGTATTCTAAGGAAATTCGCCAAGTTGAAGAAGCTCCTGCGTAACGAATTTTTTTTTAAATTTATTCTTGCAGAGTAATTAATAATCTTTGAATAAAAAAAGAATTAATTTTTTATTAAAATATTATACTAAAAAAAAAAAAAGGTACACCAAACAAAAAAGAGCAAATCTAAATTATTTAAATTCATTTCCTTGTAAAGCGTACTACTACCATCCCACCACCCAATTTTTTTTGCACGAACAGACGGTTTTCCCATTAGAAAGAAAATGTGTGAACTGTTAACGTAAGCTTTTTCATTGTACGATTTATTGTTTTTGTAGATATTTATACCTCCGTATACACACGGCAATATATCTGATTGGAGAAAAGTTTATTATACTTCAAAGCTCCCATACACTTATGTCTAAAATCCAGGACTAACAATTATTTCTCAGAAGAGTTTTGGATTTGACTTTTGAATGAGTGGTCGAGCTGTTAAAGGAATTCTGCTAGAAACTTGTGAATTAAATTAATTTAAAAAATATTAATGAGGTGGGTATTGACTAAACTCTCGGCGTATAGATCGTAACCAGCTATGTTTGTGAAGGTTTTCGGCAGTTTTCTTTCACAAACTACAGTTGAATATCAAGGTCTTGAAAGACCTACTTGCCAGGTTTCGACATCCTATCCGCTACTACTACTACTACTACAAAACAGGTTATGGGCCCAATGAAATAATGTACTAATCTTAGCTTCTCAAACCTTTTTTGAGAGAAGAGACAGGAAAGAGACTTCGAAACATGTTTTATGACAATGAATGATGATTTTCACCTCGATTTTTACCTTGAAAAGTGATCGTGTAAGCTACACGCAGGTCGTATGCGAGTGTCTCACACCAAATTGGTCTCTTTTTTGTTTTGTTACGAAACTTTACAATGATAAATGATATTTTAGTAATAATTGGAACATTTATTTTGCGTTTCATTTTGTTTCGCTGTTGTATGTTCGTTCGTTATACACTTTTTGAAGTTAAAAAAAAAAAAGCGTGTTTTTTTAAATTAATATTATTTTATTTTGTAAATGAAAACTAAATATTATATTTTCATTTCAAAGATATTTTTATTTCCAACCGGTTGGGATGAATTGGTAACGTTTTTGCAAAAGTAAATGTAATTACATTTTATTATTATTATTGTTGTATAAATGTCTGTCTCTCATATAGAAAATGATCGATTTCAGTTGTTCAAAAACTCAGACGAAACTCAGAAGAGATTTTCACAAATAATCACAAAGAATCCTTTTCTTCAGAATAAATTTCATTCCGATTGCAGCTAAAACTGTGAACGAGCTAAAGAGAACGGCTACAGACACGTATATATAAATGTATTTGTACACTCTCTAGCGGACACAATTGATAATCCGATCAAAATAAAATTGATCTTATCTGATATATGCTTTTGGTATTTGAAAAGATAAGTTTGTTAGTCAGTAGAATCTATGCCAAGGGGTAGCGGGTTTAGAAACATCGAAAAATGCAATAAGAGTAAAGTTGTAGACAAACAATTTTACTGCAATGCATTCTTCTGGCCATTCTAAAAGTCATGTGTACAGAGAATCTTTATATATTAATTAGATAGATAGATTGATAGATACATCTTGGGGTCTAAAAAGTATAGCACTTCGATCGTATGATCTATTGTGCTCCCCGAACTTCTACTTCAGTCCGACGAGATTCGCTTCTTCCATATGTTGGTATATTAATTACTCGTAAAAAGAATCCATTACTCGTAAAAAGCAGGAATCTGTGTACCGGAATTTCATTTTATTTATTAGACGGAATTTAACTTAAATGTCCCAGGTAAATTAAATCGAAAGCCATTATATCTAAATAAAATTATGGAATTAAATGTTTGCGGACTTAAACTGAATTTACTCGGAACATTAATGCGACCCATTAGATCATTGTTTATAGCAGCACAAATATATCAACTTGTATAAGTAAACAAAACTTCATGGAAATGATATGATTGGAATGCTAATTTAACGTGTCAAAACGATTTCCAGTTAAATATATATATATATATATATATATATATATATATATATATATATATATATATATATATATATATATATATATATTCGTGTTATGCTGTTATGAACTCTGCATCATTTTATAATTTTATGTTTTACTTTTGTAACAGTTTTATAAAAGAACTTCAGCTCCTATTTATTGTTAAAAGTTATCCCTATGTTTCCTTCTGGATATGTTATTTAATTTGTCAAAGGTATATATATATATATATATATATATATATATATATATATATATATATATATATATATATTGTACAGGATGTAACAGTTTCTAAAACATTACGCATCAATAAAGTTAGTAACATCTAACTAAAGTCAATTTGGACTAAAAAGCAAATACCTTACCAAAGACGGGAGTCGGAACACCCTTCATAGACCCAGAGTCTATTTTAGGAATTCCAAAGATAGCATGTAAACAGGATGAATTTTAAACACCATGATTACTGGGAAAATATACTGCAGCAAAAGCCCGAGAAAATACTGCCTCGGAATGCATCCAAGAGGCTATTCCTCGATGTACTGAAGCTGAATAGGATGCAACTGCGGAAGGTTACCGGATTCATTACCGGCCATTATCCCTTGCGCAAGCATCTGCACACAATGGGACTCCACAACGGATCCTTAATGTGCAAATTGTGCGGCAAGTAGGAGGAAACATCCAATCACATTATCTTTAACTGCGAACCTCTAGGTTACAGCAGATACTGGATATTCGGTGCATCTCACCCCGATTATATGAACCTTCAGGAAGACTTGATCAGCAAGCTCCTGGCTATTGCCAACATATGAGAGAAGCCAATTCCGTCAGACTGAAGTAGAATGGACCATAAGATCGAAGTGCAATACTGTTTACACCCCAGAATATATCGATCTATCTACCCTGCACCTGCTGATAACTTACCCAATAAATATCTACCAATGTGCCCCGATTTGATTAAAAACCATAACAATGAAAACTATCATTGATTGTTGCCACATGATTGTTGTAGGTATTTTTTGCAGTTTAAGATATTCATATCAATATATATATGATTCTACTATCCTGTGTTTGTTCAAAATGACACCCCCCCCCCCCCAATTAATGTATACTTGAACTGAAAAAATTTAACATATTGCTGTGTAATCCATCATGGAAGAAGAATTCTTTTTGGAGTTATTTATTTCAAAAATGATAATGATAACGATAACTTTATTGTACAGTAAAACTTCGTTACTTAGGTGAAGTGACGCAGATTGTAGTTGCTGCAAATGTTGCTTTTTTATTGCAAAATGAGAACAAATTGCGTATACACTGAGTTTATGAAAGAGAAGTTTTAAATAAAAGTTGTTCATTTTCAAAAAATACTTTTTTTTTATCTATACATTTTTTTGGATTTTGGAGTTGAAGAGAAAAAAATATGAAGAGTAAAATTTAGTGATCGAATGACCTCGTTACGTTTTTTAGAATATGATATTTATATACAAACATAAGCGTCTATTCACCAAAACTGACAATAGCCTGACAGACTAACGTACCCAGTCGATGTTCATTACCACAAGTATTTTTAACACTTATTGTGGATTTAAGCTAATTTGGACCTAGCGAAAACGATGGCGTTGGTTAAAATACTATACGATGATTGGTTTTCCAAATATCAGACCCATGGTGCTAAAATTCAAAACTGTATGAATTAAAAAGCGGAAATTTTGAAAACTGTTGGTCGGATGTTAAAATGAACCCGATTTTCGTACTTTTTGGGTCAAAATTACCCTAGAAAATGATTATTATTAAAATCTAGAACAAAAATATTTTTCACTTTTTTCGCATTTTTTCCAAGGGGTACCCCTTAACAAAATCGCTAAAATTGGAGAAAAATTTTATGTTCCCGATTTTGATAAAAACTTTGTTTTAAGCTAATTTGGACCTAGCGAAAACGATGGCGTTGGTTAAAATACGATACGATTAACGGTTTTCAAGATATTAGACCCATAGTGATAAAATTCAAAACTGTATGAATTCAGAAGCGGAAATTTTGAAAACTGTTGATCGGATGTTAAAATGAACCCGATTTTCGTACTTTTTGGGTCAAAATTATCCTAGAAAATGATTATTATTAAAATCGAGAACATAAATGTTCTCCACTTTTTTCGACCCTTTAAAAATACGATGTGATGAACGGTTTTCCAAGTATCTGACTCATAGTAACCCTCTTAAAAATATCGCAAAAACTGGATAAATAAAAAAGGATGTTTACTACGTAGTATGTTAAAATTGTTCATTTCATTTTTATTTCTAAAGAAGGAACTGTATTCCGAAAATAGTGCTCAAAATAAAGGTCTTTTACGAAAATTTCAAACATTTTTGTTTTATTTTATAATTAAAACTCGATTAAAGCTTTCTATCCATAATATTTCTGTTACATCCTGTGTACCTATATGAAAAACTGTTCACAGATAATTTTCATTTGATATCTTTATATGATATGATCTTTGATATGATCCCATTCAATTGAAAATATTATTATTACTTTCCACGTTTCTTGTTTTTCTTCGCAATATTGTAGCTCGACTATGTTCTTTGAAAATATTTTCAAATCTATTTTAGTTTATATAATTTTTTAAATCTAAAAATAGACAGTGAAAAAAAAATAAATAAACTGGTTTTTTTTTTTGTAAACTAGCGCTTATTTATATCCATTTTTAGTATGGTTGTCTATTGGTTATATTATACCAACAGACGTGACTAGCGTGTGTTTTACTTAATGTTTACAATTAAGTAATATGTCTGAACATTGATCCAATTCTTTGAAAACAAATGCGTTAAATGAAAAATCATACACATCTATGATGGGAAACGAACCCACAACCTCTGGTATTCTAAACCAACGCTCTAATGCGGAGCCACCTGAAATATTATGATAGTGGAATGTATATGATCTTTTACTGTCTTTGACGACAACATATCCATTGATTTGTTAAGAAAAAATCGTTGTTTAATCCGTCTACTACCCCATCGGCCCTTGATGGGGAGGGAATTTAGACAGTGGATTTCGCCAGTTGCTCTAAGGGGATTGTTTATGACAGCATTTAACACTGCTGCCCTTGCCTTCGGCTAGTTCTCTAAACACAATGCTTCGCAACGTTGCTTTAGTTTGCATGGTTTCTTGGTCGTATTTTTCCAGACTATCCTGTCCAGCATGAGTATAGCTGCCAGTAACATAGTTACCGTCGGCATAGCTTTGCCTTCCATCGATGCATTCGAACCTCTCCACCCACGACAAGGTCCTACCATGCCTAGGAGAGAAATTGGAACTTTTAGTGTTTTCTTTTGAAAAACATCCGCTTCTAAAAATTATTTGGAACACATTAACTTGTTTGGATGATATTAGCGAATTTCCTGAAAGGAAATAGAGCTATTGGTCCCGTACCGAAGTCAAAATTTCGCAAAAATTTCTTCAAATGTCCATCGATCCTACCTAGTAGATGTCAAAAATCACCATCTGAAAAATTTATATATATATATCTATGGACATATATATATATATATATATATATATATATATATATATATATATATATATATACATATATATATATATATATATATATATGTGTCTGTCATCACTCTAGCGGTCACAGTTTTCATTTTATCGGGATGAGATATGGTATTTGAGGCGCTTTTGATATTCAAAAGGTCAAGTTCGTTAATGGGTAAAATCGGACCAGGGGAAAGGGGGGTTTAGAGGGAGGGGGAAACATAAAATTTGAGATATCTCCCTTAAAATTTGAAAAATCGAAAAATTTATAAGAAGTAAAGTTGTAGGTACTAAGTTTTACTGTAATTTTGTTTCTTATCATTTTTTCTGTAACAATAATATTTGCAGAAATATTGACGGTTTAATATTGAAAATTAAATTCCTTAATATCTCTGTACACATTAGAGTTTGAGCAAAAATGATAAGGTGATGAATTGTAGCAAATTTGATTTTATACAACTTTATTCCTTACGCATTTTTCGATTGTTCTAATATTAAGAGAGATATTTTATATTTTGTGTTTTCTTCTTTTTTGATACCTCCCCCCATTCGCCTCGACGTATGTCATTTATTGAGAAAATTGGACTTGCAAATGCTAAAATCATATATGACATTTCATTTTGATCAGACTAAAATTGTGATCACTAGAGAGTGATTTATTCTAAGGAAATTCGCTAAGTTGAAGCAGCTCCTGCGTAACGAATTTTTTTAGTATAATCGTTCTTAAAGTACCAGAAAAACAATAAATTACTCAACTAGTTTTTTCTATGGAAATAATTTTCTTTTTATGGCCTTGAAAAATATAAAAGCTAATAAATCTTCTTGATCGGTTGACAAATGATCGATTTTCTTAACCTATAAAAAGAACATAAAATAAAAGTTTCATTTATAAAAAATAATTTTTAAGAATTCTCAAAGTGGAAATATGCTTTTTCGAGTATTGTTATTGCTTTCAATTTATTTTGTCAGTTTTGGAACAAGTTCCAGAATTCTGTTTATAACCCCAACAGCATCAGTAAGTCATCAAATATTTTATCGACAGATAATTAAAGGATTATGTAAGCGAGGACATGAAATCGTTTCAGTCACCCCCGATCCAATCAACGATTCAAAGTTAAAAACTCTGAACGAAATCGATATCCATGATGAAGCTTATAAACATTTTAGTGCATCAGACATTTTGACGGCACAACAAAGAAAATCTCATATTACGGTGCTTAGAGAATTTGCACCAATGTTTGGAAAACTATTACAATCAGTTTTTGAACAAATAAATGATTTATTAATTACAAATCGCAATGAAAAATTTGATTTAGTTCTTGTGGAAATTTATTTTGGAACACCATTTTATGGATTCAAAGAACATTTTCAATGTCCATTAATTGGAATACAGTCTATGGAAACGACACTTGATGTGATGGATGCTATTGGAAATACACCAAATCCAAATATTTACTCAGGATTGTTTTTAATTGGTGGTGAAAATTTGACGTTTTTCGAACGTTTGCAATCATTTTGGGATAACTTGTATTTTCGAATACTTTATCATTTTGAATTTATTCCATTTGCAAATGGATTATTAAATAAATATTTTAATATCACAACAAAAGATTGTTGGGAATTAGAGAAATCAATGGATTTAGTATTAGCGAATACAAATCCAATATTTCATATTCCCAGATCGGTGGTGCCTAATTATATTCAAATTGGTGGACTGCATCAGTCAGAATCACAATCGTTGCCACAAGTAAGTTGCAATCAAAAACTGTATAATTTTAACTGCTGCATACTTACTTTAATTTCAAAACTATATTTTTAGGATCTAAAAAATTTCTTAGATAAGTCTTCACAAGGCGTCGTATATTTTAGTTTGGGTTCAAATTTAAAAAGTCAAAATTTACCTCTTGAAACTAGAAATAGTTTAATAGGAGCTTTTAAAAAATTACCTTTCAATATCCTATGGAAATGGGAAAATATAACAATACCTGATTTACCTCAAAATGTTTTCACAAAAAAATGGTTACCACAAAAAGCCGTCTTAGGTATGTTCCAAAAAAAACAACAGATATCGTGTTATCTTTGACATAAAAACTTCTTCACTTTTAGATCATCCTAACGTGAAGGCTTTTGTGACGCAAGGTGGAATACAATCTGTTGAAGAAGCCATCCATAGTGGAGTACCCATGATTGGTATTCCATTTGGAGCTGATCAACAATTCAATGTACGCCGAATTAATACTTTGGAAATTGGTAGACAATTATTATACCATGAAATAACAATGGAATCGTTGATGGAAACCATAATGGACGTTGCAACAAATCCTAAATATCGACAAAATATTACAAACATTTCAAGATTAATATACGATCAACCAATGGAACCATTGGACCGTGCTATTTGGTGGATTGAATACGTTATACGACATCGTGGTGCAAAACAATTACGTTCCCCAGCTGCTAATTTATCATGGCTCCAATATTTGCTGTTGGATATTATTGGATTCATTCTGGGTGTCATTGTTTTAGCTACAACTTCCCTAGTATTTCTGTATAAATTTATGTTAAAAACTTTATCTTGCAAAATGTATGCAAATAAAAAACATTCTGATTAATGGCTTTTTTTTTTAATAAATTTTCGCATGGATTTTTTAGGAAGAGAAATGAATAAAAATTTTAGTGTATTCTTTTGAAAAATACCCGGTTCTAAAAATTATTTAGAAGATATTAACGATAATTTATTTCGAAGAAATTTTTATCAAGATCTAACATAAATCTTATAAAATTTTTCTAAAATGCTGTCCTTAACGATATGTGTCCAAATTTCATGATAATCTGACCATTAGTTTAGGTTTCAGTGGTTTTAGTGAGGATACTTGCACTGATTTTTTTTTTCAGTCTGGGACTCAGCATTTATTGTGAGCAAGGGTTCATTAACACAAATGAATCTTCTCTCCTATCTTAACCATGCCGATAATTGCCGACTGTCACATAGCCGATCGTTACAAAAAACGTGACATTGTATAATCTAAGAAATCATTTCACTCTCATATAGGGAATCTTTTATAGTCTCGCTACAGGTGTTTTCACATCAAGAAAGGAATTCCGTGTGTTTCGTTCAAAATTGCACTAATTAAAACTCTAATTGCTTCTCTATCCATCGTATTCTCCGGATATCTAACCCAACGTCTAACAATTTTTTCTGTTACACTAATATTTACAGAAATATTTATAATTAAAGATTGAAAGTTAAAATTCTTAATATCTCTGTTCACATTCGAGTTTGAGAAAAATGTTTGGGAAATGAATTGTAGCAAACATAATTTTCTACAACTTTACTCTTTATACATTTTTCGATTTTTGTAATATTAAGAGAGATATTTTATGGTTTCTTCTTTCTTTATGCCCTCGTTCCCCGTGACCTATGTCATTTATTAATAATCAGATACGGCATTTCATTTTGATTAGACTATAATTGTGGCCGCTGGTAGAGAAAGATAGATTGTAGAGACTACCCTCGACTGGCTGATGAGTGGAAGGAATTTGTGAGTAGACTAGGAATTGGTAGGATATGCGGCTGCAGTTGACTCTGATAGAAACTGTGCCGATATTCATCTGGAGTTCGAGAAGTAAACTACAGAAAACCATCTCAAGCTTAGCTGGTTATGTCGTTCTTGTCCATACGCCGACAGTTTAGTCAATTAACCGCCCTTTTTTTTTCTTAATAATTGACAAACTGCCCGATGTCGGGATTCGAACCCATAATCTTCCAGCTTCCATGTAGGCATATTGCGCAGACATAACGCCTTAGACCACTCAGCCACTTAGACTGGTGGCCGCCGGTAAGTAATTGATGTAATCTAAGGAAATCGCTAAGTTGACGCGGCTCCTGCGTAACGAATTTGTAATACTTTGTAGTAACAACTGTAGACTTTTGGACGATATAAAAGACTTTGACCATATATTAACTCTACCAAAAAAGAACATGGATCTACAAACTACACAACGAATATTCACTTTGTATCCATGCACAAAAATACATTGTATTGTACAGTTTTTCAACGGGTTTCCAATATAGTTTACTATCAAATAATTAATTAATTAATTAATTAATATTATCAACAGATAAAATATAATTTTTAATAAATAACTCAACAAAAATTTAAAAATGATTTTAATAACCTTGATAGAAAATTTTTATACAATCTAATTTATGGTTTTCGTGTCCTTCCTCAAAAAAAAAACCACATTTTTCGAATTAATAATTTGAAAATTGATATATACTGTAGATAATAGGGGAAATTGGAATATGTAGATGCCATAATTACTTCAGGAAATACATTTTTATCAGGAAATCCAATTGCATCCTTTAGATTTGAATCTCTCAAAAATTGCAAATATTTGGGAATATGTAGTTTTTGAGAAGTAAAATGTTGTCGTGTCTTAAAAAACACAACAGTTTTGCTACCCAGAAACAACACTTTAAGTGCAAACATCTCCATTCATATGATAAATAAATAAAATATTGTTAAGAAATCCTGAATGGAGGACTTCCAAGATTGGGCTATATCTTTGGAAAACACAGTATTGCCAGAGCATTTGGTTATAGGACCGTTCTTTTAAATATTTTAGCATGTTCTGTTAACTGCTTAATTGTATAATTTGAAATGGTCCCATGATTGGGTAGTTTTTTTCGTTGTAGTGATAAAGTCAATATCTATTTTCCTACATTGCCTCAAAAATTCGCTTGAAAGTACTTTAGAATGAATACATCGCTTTTTTTTTTGGAAATAGATCCTAGGTAACTTTTATCTAATTAATGTTCATGGCTAGAGTGTGTCCGCTAGAGTGTCTGCAGACACATAAATGTATACTCTCTAGCGGACACAATGTGTTTGTCCTATCAAAATGAAATATCGTACCTGATATGTTTTTGACATTTGAAAAGCCAAATTTGTTAATAAATAGAATCGGCCATGAGGAAAGGGGGGCTTAGAGAGAGAGACGAAAACACAAACTATAGAAAATCTCTCTGAATATTAGAAAGAGCGAAAAATGTGTTCTTAGAGTAAAGTTGTAGAAAATCAACTTGACTACAATTCATTGTCTGATCATCTCAAAAACTTTACAGAGATATTACCGATTTTCATTTTCCGATTTTAAAACGTAAATATTTTTGTATTAATTAGATTCGCAGAAAAACTGATAAGAAAGCCAATTGTAGTTAGGAATAATAAGAATCCAATTGCCCAAAAACTAATTCTAGATTAATTAGTTTTAACACAATTTAGATTTCAATCTAATCTAAATTTTTCCTGATAAAATATGTCTGAATATATTTATTGATAATCTCTGAGGTAACAACATATAGTTACCTAAATAACAGAGGGCATACTAGTGATTTCGCAAGATAACTAAATATAAAAGTATACTGAGATTTTGTAGCGAGTCCACTACACAGTAAAATTTATTTTCTATCACCTCACTGTTTATATATTGTCCCCTCCCCCCCCCCCCCTTTCTCTAGTCGGATTTTGCGAATTCCAAATTAGAACGAACTTGGCCTTTCAAATACCAAAAGCATTTCACATACCAAATTGCATTCCAATAAGACGAAAATTCTCAGTCTACCAATTGAGCGAAATGAATTCAGCTCGTTGCAATAAACTGTCTAACTTGTGTGAACTGTCCAATACTGTGCACTTGTCGCGACCCTCCCGGCTCTAAAACCCTTAAATACCTCACATATTTTGATACTCCTATATAATAATGATAAAATTTATAGCTACATATATAAATGGTTGATACAATGGATTATAAAACCTGGTTAGTCAACAAACCACAAAAACGAATAGAAGAATGGTCAAATTAAATTCGTTCCAAACAGTAATTGTATTTTGTTTTGCCAAAATCGTAATCAGTGCTCGCATCTTATATGTTGCGCCAACGCCATCCTTCAGTCACCACATATTTCATCGAAAAATAATCAAAGAATTACTAAATCGCAACCATGAAATCATTTCAGTAACACCGGATCCGATGAACGATTCAAAACTGGCAAATTTATCCGAAATTAATATTCACAATGAAACGTACGGTGAATATAGTATAACAAAATGGCTGGAAGAATTCCAAACAAAACCGGAATCGGCGATTACGAAAGGTCGTCGATTTTTACCGCACGTAAAACGACAAACGGATAATATTTTCCAAAAATTACAACCAACAATTATTTCCAATCCAAATCAACATTTTGATGTAGTTATTGTGGAAATGATTGTAACTGCGTCATATTTTGCATTTAAACAGCGTTTTAAATGTCCAATAATTGGCATTACTTCCATGGATACAACAATTAGTGGCATGGATGCTATTGGTAATCCATCACATCCGGGATACTATGGCAATATTTATGCATTAGGTGGTCCGGATTTAACATTTCTGGAACGATTGGATTTATTATGGCATAATATTTATTATCGTTTAATCTATTTTTTGGAATATATTCCACATGAGAATGAATTGGTTAAGAAACATTTTGGTTTGGATATGGATGCGTGGGATTTGAAAAAATCGGTGGATTTAGTTTTATCAAATACAAATCCAGTGTTTCATATGTCCAGGCCGATTGTTCCAATTTATATACAGATTGGAGGATTACATCATAGCGAAAAGCAGATGTTACCACGAGTAAGTATTCCATAAACGTAACACGAAATTTTTGCTCGGATTAAAAATTACAGTTTTTTATAATCGAATAAAATTTGTAGGACTTAAAAGAATTTTTGGACCAATCATCACAAGGTGTCGTTTACTTCAGTTTTGGTTCCAATGTTCGAAGTGAAAGCATACCAATGCAAATACGAAATTCATTTATGGAAGCTTTTCAAAGACTGCCATACAATTTTGTATGGAAACATGATGACAGTTCATTTCCGGACAAGCCAAATAATGTTTTCACAAAATCATGGCTGCCTCAGCAACAAATATTAGGTTTGGAATTTGAAGAAGTTTTTTCAAAATTTTTTCTAAATAGATCATCTTTTTCCATTTAATAGATCATCCCAATGTTGTAGCCTTTGTCACGCACGCTGGATTACATTCTGTCGAAGAAGCTATTCGTTGTCACATTCCAATGGTCGGTATTCCATATGGAGGTGATCAATTGTACAATGCTCGGCGACTTGAATCACTCCGAATTGGAAAACAATTATTATTCCAAGATATAACAACGGAATCATTGATGGAAGCAATCAGTGATGTTGCAACAAATCCCGAATATAAGCAGAATATTAAGAAAATTTCCGAGTTTATTGAAGACCAACCAATGAAACCAATGGATCGTGCAATTTGGTGGATTGAATATATAATACGACATCGCGGTGCCAAACATTTACGATGTCCGGCTGCAGATTTTTCATGGCCAAAATATTTGCTATTAGATTTAATTGGATTTATTTTAGGCATCTTTATTCTAAGTGTTTTTGTACTAAAATTATTATTTGCCAAATTGGCACGGCTGTTATTTGTGAAGAGTAAAAAACATTTGGATTAATTGTATTCATGTGTTTTTTTTCCACCTATTTTTCCACGACATTTATCCACACAGAACTCCAAAGTTATGTCCTTGGCAGATAATATTTTGCAATTTTATTGAAGGTGTGCATGTGATGTATTTGTCGAAGGCTTTCCAACTTTCTAAGGCCAAAAACAAAACAGATAAGAGTGTCCGCGTTTTGTATCAGCAGCCCCTCAAACTTGTTAAACATCGTCACTTTATTCATCGACAATACTCGGTTGCTCCCGGGATGTGGTCGGCGAATTTTAAAACTACAAACGAAAGTTTATTATGTTTATGAACTATTTTTGACAAGTTTCTTCTTCCGTAAAAAAATATTTATCAATATGATTTCCCTGAAAATGGAACTGTGTTTCCGAAACTATAGTCAAAAAATGTACTATGTTTTCTGAAAGTTTCAACCCCTAATCAAATCGGTACCGTTTTTTATATTAAATAATAATTTTAATGTTTGTTTTTTTCTTTTTTCTGATTTCAGTAAATTTATCAATTGCTGATACCATGGTGTCAACATTGAATGTGACATTCAATTACACGTACATGTTAAATTCCCATTGGCCATTCGGACGATTATATTGTAAAATTGCACAATTCGTTGCAGTATTATCAATATCTGCATCTGTATTTACATTAATGGCGATATCAATGGATCGGTAAGTAAACATGTTGGATAATAATTTATAAATTACATTTAGATGATGTTCTGTACCTGATTGAGTTTGATTTGTAGTGTTCATGATATAATCGAATTTCAATCATTATACAGGGATATCATTTATATGAAGTCAGTTTAAATTATTTAATTCAATTCAAAATGCGATAAACATAGTGTTCATGATATAATCCAAATAAAATCACTATACAGGGATATCATCGTTCACATGATGTCTCATCGATCGTATACTAAACGCTTGTAAATACTATTCTATGAATCATCTTAATCTGGGACTGAGATTCGATTCAAATAGAAAAAAGGGTGGGGGGTATTTATTAGATAGTTGTCTTTTCTTGGAAACATTTCGTTGATAAAAAAACCGAGGTTACTCCACTCACAGAAGGAAACACCAGAAGGAAGCCATTCGAGTGTCTTTTTCCTTCCCATTTTTTTCTCGCACTTTATTGTGCCTTCTAAGTACTAGATGTGATCAGACCACAAACAGACTCTTCAGGTTGCAGCGCTTCTGGTTTCCCTTTCTTCTTTCTTTTTTCAATTGATGTGATTTCCAAATGGGACCAGACGGGCATTGATCCTATTTACTGTGTCAGTATATTTTTCCCTATCTGGTTATTGGCTGCATAATCCAGAGAAGAGTGTGAGTTGATTATTTTTACCTCGGTCGTTATGAATTCAAAGGTTAAGTTAGGTTATTCAAATAAAAGTTAAATTGGAGTTCATTTAAGGTTAGGTTGTTTACCATATGGATGACATATAATAAAATGTGCTTATTATAATTATTGAATGAACGATCTATTATCAAAATTAATTAAAGTTTTCAATTCAATAATAATATTAATTATATTAAATACCATTTATTTTCGAACATCTATATTCATAAAATTACTACATGTCCTCTGTTTAGGTTAACCTATTTTTCGAAAAAGTACATAATTTTTTAAATACCCTGGGTCTGAGAAACTTACACAATCTATACCAATCATTTGCTTGATAAATAACTGCGTACAAAGAAAAATCTTTCGCAATAAATTTATATCAATTATTTTCTTAAACAACGTGATCCCATTACAACAATACTTTTTTTATGCGAAAACTTTGCTCCTTTCACAGTTTTGGTAGGGTATCATTACTTTTTGCTATGTTTATTTATGCTTACTATATGATGCATGAAATTAGAAACAAATCTATAAATTTTATGAAAAATAGTTTCAAAAAAGAAGTTTGTTGTTTGTTTTTAAAAACAGACAAATCGGTTACTACAAACAAAACAAATTTTTTATGCATCTTCTGAGCCCATAACCCGTTGACATTTTCAACGGGTTTCCATTATTTTACAAACCAACATTATTTCTTAGAATACGTAATAGAATAATAACAGCATGTGATATTGAAATATAATTATGAAATACATTTCGATTATAATTTAATAATCAAAATATTACTATTATTATTATATTATTTTATAGTCTACATTTCATAGAAATTGTCAGCTTTAAATTATACTACAATAAAATAGTACAATACTATATTATATATTATGTTTAATATCTATGATTTTGACTTTAGTATAGACACTGTATTTAATATATACAGTGAGATATAAAGATATTAAGCTCATATACGAGTAGACACTATTTAACTGAATTACAATATTGTACCTCTTCTATGCTTACTAGGAACTAATCATATCCTCTTAAAGTTCGCCAAGTAATAATGGCATGTATGAAACTAGTGGCTGGATAAATTATAGATACATAGTATGGAAAATATTTGTACGCTCAAAGGCAGCAAAAACTTTCTAAAATAACATTTCGAAATTGAGGCTAGTTTTATCTCTTTTTTCTTTCTTGATAAATATAATCTCTAAGTTCACAATTCTATCGAAGAAATATCCTCTCTTCATTCCTCGTTTCCTCTCTTCATTCCTGCAGGTTCTAGTATCCAGGGGATGGTACTAACTAGCTGATGATGATAGCTGCTTGAAAGATGCAGGAGAACATACATTTCCAGAATCTTGTCGTCTACAAACTTATCCAAATCTTGAACATATTTTATACATTGTATCTCCCAGATTTTAACTTATCGATGTACCGGCTGCGCCAATTTAGCTAAACAGTTCAGTTTTCGTATACCGTTTACGCATAAATTTAATCGTACAGTATGCAAACGAATTGTACAAAACTATCACTGATATTAATACGTAGTTTCAATCAATCCTATAGTAGGCTCGTTAATTCAAGAGATTTATAATACCTTAAAAGTTGATGAGAGATTCCTTCTGATGAAATTGATAGTTTTCTGTAATTAAATTGAAAACAATTTTATCACTCAGAGAGATGGATGGATATGTTGATGAGTTTAGTAGTAATATAACATTTTCTACTGGAAAATCTAAAACAAATGCAATAGCAATTGTTTTAGTGCATTCATTCTCAGTGTCTGTCTGCTAATGCACGTAAATACTTACGTGTATGAGATAGTATGCGAGTAAGAACCAACACTCTCCCACCCGCCAATGGTATCCAGGCAGTGAAACAGGATTCTGGATTCCAAGTAATGTATACTATGTAGCTATTACATGAATATTAGATTTTATCGTACATACGTTTATTCATGGTATTAACATACCATGAATTCATTTATATATATATATATATATATATATATATATATATATATATATATATATATATATATATATATATTAATGGTGGAGACTTTTTTTACCATCTTGGGGACATTAATTTGTATACTCTTCTTCTGCTAAATATTAAATCCTTACATACCCATTCTTATATTTGATATTTTATTGTGCTTGCCGACACTCCAAGAAACGGCTCTGTGCCGTTTAGTGGAATACTAGCTGCCATTCTGGCTAATTTATCAACCTTCTTGGTTCTATCGATTCCTGAATGTCTCAGTAGCACCCAGCCAATAGTGACTTTGCTATATTTACCCAGAAGCTATGACTAGATGAGATCCATAACAATTGTAGAATTTTGAATCAACTGTGTTTATCACATTGTGTCGCTCAAATGAACTATTGTTAGAGTTCTTGAATATTTATGTATAAATCGATGAATCTCAGCATTTCAGTGAACCGTAAGAGCGGTTTGATGTTTTAGTACCTTATTCAGATTGTACAAAACTTGTATTGCATTATATATCGTTGCAATCTGAAAACGCATTCAACCAACAACACTCCTCAGGGTTGCTCTGGATATTATTATTTTCTTCGAAGGAATAGTTTTGAAGTAAATATAACGATATTGTTTAATGTACTCTGAAACTAACAGTTATATTTGTTACTTGCATTTAATATAATATCTGTTGAACGAATCAAAATTCACTTTGATTTTGTATTGGGTGCCTTCGAAAATTATTTCTTTATTCGGTTTCATCTCATCGTTCTACGAGAGTATGAAACGTAATGCCAGAGTTTCCTTGGGCATTATCACTCTCTCGCTCAAGCGAAGGAACAAGATCTTTGTATGTGCGTACTGCATGGCTCGAAACTTTCAAACAGAAATATTTATCGAAAACATTTATCCCAAAACTCTGCTCTGCGGCCGACTGTTACCGAACTATGTTCAGACAGAAGTCTGCCAAGTATGAAAGAATTAAAAAATCTCGAAGCGAGATAAATGTTAGTCAGCTGATTACATGAGAAAATTATCATTGAGTTTTTGAGTGCAAAAACATCATCATTCTGGGCTCCGGAATGTTGAGTTATAAAAGAGACTGTCGTATTTTAGAATAACGAGGAAACAATTATCTCTATATTACTGTATTTGGATAAATTTTTGAATAGGAAGAAGATTACCACAGCAGGAAGCCCGCAAATCAAATTAGTGAGAGCTTGGTTCAACTATGCAAGAGCAGTCAGGCTCATAAATCAAAATGCAGACGTCAATTCTACGGTTGGAGTCTGGATACTGTAGGCACTGATGGTACTAGATATATCTATTCGATATGGGAATTTTTTAAATTTATCTTCCCCTAACATGCAAGAAACTCAAAATAAGAATAGTCAGGGTTTCCCACACAAGTATACCATGCTCGTGGGTAAAAGTGTAAGGGAACTACATCAGTATAACTGGAATCATTACAAGACACTTTTGACTCAAGCTTGAATTAATCTCTCATGGGAATCCAATCTAGTTCAATACATCCGTTCTTCGAAGAAGATAAAGATACCATCGGGCAATGTTGTGAGGAATGACACCACTGAGAGATGCTCCCTTTAGTACTACCCAAATTATGTAAAAAGAGCATGAACTTTAAAAACGTTTTAACAAACAGATCGAGGAACATAGGATTTATAAAATTAATGACTTGAAACCATTAAGATTATTATATAAAAGTGTCCACCCGGTATATAGATTAGTAGCAGATCCAACCGTGACGTGTAAACATCAAAAGATTTATATACACTATTTGAGTGTTAAACTGATTCCATAGTTACGAGAACCTAAGAACATACATAATACATACGATGTGTAATAATACATTATTTATACTTACATGTGGAGGAAGTGGGTGACAAGAGGGAGAAGCTAGTAGGTGTTGGGGGAGACATATGAGTGGCGTTCGGTATGCTGTGAAAATGAGGTTTTCACTATATAGATGAAAATGTTAATACAGTTGTAACATACTACATCTATATTAATGCATCATGTGAATTGATTTTACTTTGGAAAATGTTTCATAATATTATAAATGTTTTATCACATAGCACGGAAGTGTGTGTGCATTGGACCAAGTTTAAGCATCTAGACGCGTCTAACGTACTCATCATATGTTTTACAGGAACGATTAGAGACGCTTTTCAAGTCTGTGTACCTCAAACCTCCCAGAAAGGTCCGAAAATCGTATAAAACCACAAGGTAATAATATAAAACCACAATGTGTTTTCTACATGGTAGTTTTAATTTTCAATGGAATTTGACAATACGGAATAAAGTCGATATGAACATTAGTAAGAAAAAAATTCATTAGATCTATTTCCAAATTTGAGTTTCACTACATAATTTGATTTTTTCGATCTTTTCCAGTAAAAAACGGTTTTTCTATTGAAAAAAAAACCCAATATGATGAATCGCGATCACCAGGTGGTATTTTATATATAATATGTTGCAACCAAATAAATTTCAGATTTCATATAATTTAACATTTATATTATACATAAATAAATAAATGAAAATTAAATTTTCTCATACGTATTTTCCAAAATTTACATTTATAGATGAAAATGATGATTATTTCATTTTCTACACAGTATTACATATATATATATACATATATATATATATATATATATATATATATATATATATATATATATATATATATATATATATATATATGTATATGTATATGTATATGTATATATATATTATAATATATATTGTATTTAATAATAAATAATTACATACATTTCGAATAATTATTATTATTTTAAAATATATATTTATTTTTAATTAAAACTTTTTTTATTGAGAGTGTAGGATAAAAGATTTCTGTTGAGCCACAATGAAGGTAAGATATAAAGATTAGTTTTGGTCCGCACGATATGTTGCTAGCGTCGATATAACACCGGTTTCTGTCCTGAAAATTTGTACAGCAATTATTGTACACCAAAGTAGAGCTAAAAAATAGTGTTATCAAACGCTAGAATTAAGTATTAATCATTTTTAATCAGCATAATTGAAACTATTTGTTTTTTTCCGGATAAAAAAGTATACACAGTTCTATAAACAAAATGAAACTTTTATATGAATTTTATGAATGAACTATATTGGATTTTGTACAGTTTTATGAATGTATTATATCTAGCACATAAATCGATATGAATACGATACGCCGGCTTTATTTATTGTCCGTATCGGCATTTATAAAAAAAGCAAAACCCAATTTATTTCGTATTGAAAATTAATAATATTGTAGGGACGTGCGTTGTAAGAACGGAGTGAGTGAGTGAGTGAGTGAGTGCTTTGAACAGAGTTCTCTATCAAATAAATATACAAATAAACAAGAAACCTAATCAGTTGAGTAGCATTGACGGAAGTCTACAAGGGCATCCATCGATCACTATCTCAAATTTTGTATCCAAATAACAAATCCTATATTAATTAAGTTTTTCCAATTATTAATCGTCCGAACCGAACTCTGTCCAATATTAATAATGGACGACACAACCATTAATTTTAATTAATTTTAATTTTTGTGGGGACTGAAAGGTCATTTAGATACAGAATCGAATATCCAAATATAAATCTTGCAGAAAATTAATTTTTAATAGCTTTTTTGGATTTTATAATTGACTTGTTGTAAGTGTAAGTTTATCGACACCCAATTGAGCTCTATAACGCAGTTCATCTTAAACAACCAGAACTCAATGTATTAGTCATTTACGTGAGCGCACTGCCTTAATCATCCATTCAGAGTTGTAATTTTGCTTTTTTGTAACATTGTTAAGAATTGCATTTCCTTATTTTATTTTCGTGTAAATCAATTTTACATAAAAACTATATATAATATATATATATATATATATAATATATATATATATATATATATATATATATATATATATATATATATATATATATAGTTTGTCGATTATATTATTTACACATGTAAGTATCAAAACAAAGTATAATAACAATACCAAAATATATGCGGAACTATAAAAGCCAAAACTTTGTTTATGTTTTACAACTTATTACAAGGTGTTCTAAGACGTGTGCTCTATATATAACCTTCCTGTAATGGTACCCCGTCAACTACAAGTTTTGACGATAGAAAGAATTATAGCTCAACTAAAATCTAGACATCTCCCCCCCCCCCCCCCAAATAATATCTTGTATAGCCTCGGTATAGAAGTTGTCACATCTAAAATTGTGACGTATCTACTTAGGGTCTTACCAGCGATTTAGTCTGTGTGCCGTAGTAGCACCTTGTATTTGTGTAAACATACTCTTAGTATCGTTTTTGTGTATAAATTCTGTACATGAAATATGATCATAAACTTTCTATGAGCAGAGACGACTAAATCAACTACTATATTAGACGAAGCGATCTTCATCTACGAACTCTATTTCTATATATTCTAGTTTTTTAATAGTTAAGTTCTACATTTAGTTGATATTATTATAAAGTTTTAAGTTCGAACAAGAACATTCTAACTAACACATACATCATACATAGAATATTCTATAACATCATTCTACATACAAAATCACAGCAAAACAATGTCATTTATATTTTTCTTTTAATATTTTTTATGTTAGTTTTGTTCTACTTAGTTTCTGTCCTCCTGAAATTGTTCGAAATGATAATATTTATTGCAAAATTTATGGATAAAATTCTTTGTCATCAAATATTTGATATGAAAAATCATACACATCTAATTATTAATTATTTTACAATAATTTTTAATTCCGTTTTCTCCAATATCAAAACTATATTCATTATTAATGCATTAATTTTTAATATTTTCCCAAACAATCACGGTAGTAAGCTTCATGAGTAGCATGATGAGTAGCTTGATTCAATACTTCTGACAATCAAAATTAATATTTGTATTTATTTCATTTGCTTATACCTTTTTTTTTGGGCGTTTTATCGTATTTCCGAAATTGTCGTGTTAATTAAATCATATTTACAGGATGTATACAGGCTGTTTTAATAGATTTCCATGACGCAGATTGTTATTCTTCAGGAAAATTATACAGTTTAGCAACATTGTTTTGGATTATTAGCAATATGCAATATTTTCTACACAACAGGAAAGTTCTCTATAATTTTTTTTTCTAAGAACAAATATTGTATCGAACAACACAGAACAGTGTGAACACCGAAAAATATCCTGTCTGGTTATACAAAGAGAAACCTAAGTTATAACAACAATAGCCGAAATACAAATCCTTCCGCATTAGTTCATCATGTTTTAGTAAAGTTTCTTCATGTTTACTTCAAGCAAATATTTGGGTCTGTTTTATCTCCTAGCAAAACATACTTTCTTATTTGTTACATGCCGTCGAAGATATTCCTAAAGTTTGAATTACCCTGTAGGGGAAACCCGCCAATAGTCATAGGATATTTGTATTCAGTCGAATGTAGATTTTCTAGTTACTCCGGTTGGAATTATCTAGAAAATTTTTAGCATACCTCAGTTTAGGAAGTGAACTTCAGAGTACAGCTTTTTGCTTTTTTCTTCCTTCTTGATCCTTTCTCGGTATATGTGGTATACCACAGAGGTGTCCAGTTATTGTAGGAGATATCCTTGCTCATTGCCTTACTGGCTCTGTCCTCAAATCCTACATGTCCTGGTATCCAGAAGAAGGTGAATTTAAACTTGAACTATTTTTGAGGACTGTTGGCGGGTTGACTATCGGAGGAGATCGCTTTGCCTCGATTCCGTTACCATTAGTCCTAAAACTTCAATAGCAGTTTCTTTGATAGTCTTTGACCCCACAGTGTATCACTTTATGGCATGTCCCTGTCAGTAAGTAAATCCACAAAAAAATGATTTGAAATAGATATTTTCAAAAAAGTTTAAACGAACCAACCTATTTATTGACTATTTATTGATTTCCAAGCAAATTGTGTTTATCTTTTATAATAATGAAAATGTTTACATAAAATGCACATAACATAAGAAAAACTCAGAGTTCCATGAAAATATCAGAACTGTATATTATTTTTGGCTCTATGAATAGTTCAACAGTTTTCCTCTCTTCCGTATCTAATTTATAAATTCCTGAAGAACAATATTCTATATCTGAGTTCCGATATCGAATGTTCAAAAATTAAAACCATACGTTTCGATTAGGAGGTACTTTTTTTTTGACATATGGTGGTTGATATTTTTGTCTAATTTGACCGATCTATTTTCTATTTGTATCGTGTAAGGTCGTTTAACCGCAGGATAAACTTTCTACCTTTATTGAACTAAAATTATGTGTATATATATATAATAGTACGCATTTGTTTACCTCGAAGCTATTTATGTAACCTAACAATTCACATTCATTGAAGATAAACTTTACGATGAAACAATATACAAAAGCTCATACAACTATTAAGGACAGACTATACTAAAGCTCCTTGTTCGACATATTTCAAATTTCCTGTGTTTCCTTGCCCCTAAATACAGGCAATATTAACTTATATCTTAATAAATAAATATATATATATATTAAAAGGTATAACTTAGTTTCACTTTCGTATATATATATATATATATATATATATATATATATATATATATATATATATATATATATATATATGCATCATATCTTGCCAAACGATTTTTCACGTACTTTTCTTAACCTATATTTTCCTGAAACTGTGTACAACTATATGGAACAACTTATGGAACTATCGAAATAATATAATAATGGAATTCAAAAATATGGCACAAAACAAAAATAAGAAATTTTGGTGGAAGCGTCGTGAAAAAATAGAAGAAGTATTGAGTTCGACAGTTCTTATAACACAATCAATGATGTACTGTAAATCTAGAAAATAATATTATGGATCAATCTAGAACTTTGATCAGATAAATTTAAAACCGTGGGACGGATAAAAAACCAGTTTACTATAAATATTTACTTCATCGATTGCGCAATAAAACCGTTTCGTTTGAAAAGTAGTTTTGTTTTGAAAAATGTCTGTTTAATATAGAAACATATTTAACAAACCTACGTAGCTTTATCATTGAAAAATAATTGAAAATTTGGAAAACTAATTTCATTTTTATACTCAGTGTATTACAGAAGCGTATTAAACATTGCCTGCGTTAATTCTTTTTATGATAAATAATAATCAATTTTTCGTGACAAAATTGCGGGAAAAACTTTGGTGTCCACCCCGTCTAGCACGGGCGAATTGGTTATCTATGAATTACAATTAGTCAAATATCACGAACAAAAAGTATTGGGATCGGTTCAATTTCCAATCATTTTCTTTTAAATAACTGCGTTGTAAGGAGAAGGACACCATTGCTGTTTTCTTTGTTTCTCTGGTACCCTTGAGATATAATTGTTTACCGTTTATGTTGTAAGAAAAATCACGCAGTCGACCATACAAAAACATTTTTTGTCCAAATTAATAAACAAAATAACCTTGTAAATTATATTCCTAAAAATTTTTCACTCAAATAGAAATAGACAAAAAAAAAGGTCAAGTGCGAATTTACACGCATCAACTTAGGGTTCTGGGGCATGTACTAGACTAAGTTTGTTGTGACAAATAATGAAGTCCAATGGTGTTTATTAAGTTATTCTCAGGACAAAGTATACATCAATACACAATGAATTTAGGATCTCAAAGAGGTCAAAGGCATCAATTTAGGGTCGGTATCCTACACAACTTTCATATCACTATTTTCCAATATGCCATCACACACGTTATCGCGTTTGGGGTTTATGATGAAATTAAAATGATTATAAATAAAAACTAAGAAATTGAACCTCGTTAACTGTGAAAAACTATTATTTAAATTTATCTCATTTTGGGATATTGTTTATGTATTCAAAGCTCTCTCTAACTTGAGTTTTTCGTCAGTCCATTACAACCTTTGACAAACTTGCTTGTAGAGTTTTATCTGAAGAGTGCTTCCAATTACCGGACCAAAGGAGTAGGTAGGTTTATGACCAAATATTAAAGACTGTTTTTCTGTGTACTATTTTAGATATGAAACCCTAAAAAACGTTATTTTAAATATTTGTACAATTTTTCATGAAACGGGTGTCAAAATCAATTTGTATTTTCATTTTCAATCAATCATACATCAATTGTTTTTTCATTTTTTTCCTATTGAAGTAAAAATTGTGGAATTTTCATTTGGAGAAAATTCCACTTGATTAAACCACATCACTATTGATTTATATTAAAGTCATGGTCCTTTGTTACATAACATAAATATGTTCAATGGCATTGCCTATATATAGGATGAATTCCGGAAATATTTTAACTCATTCCAGTAATATTTATCAGACCGTCAGAGCAAAAGTATAAAAGACAGTATGGTTAGATTACTTATTACAATTATGTCAATTGAACGTATTATAATGCACTTGAACTTATCTTCAAGGAACCGTTTTTGACCTGAATAGAAATGGTTTGGTTCGGAGGGAGGGGTGTATCTTATGGGGGTGTACCTTGACTTTCATCTTAACCCTAGACACCTAGATTTTCATCTTAACCAATCATACACGTGTCGCCAGCCACAATATTGTATTCGCGAGAGATCTCTCATAGAAAAGACTTCATCTACAATATGAATCTGAAATTTCGCAAGTTTTCCTACTACTCTAGAACTCTTTAAGTACAATAAGCGTGTTAAATATCTGTTGAAATATTTTCCACTCTAAATCGGTAATCGGATATTAAATCCAAAATCCATATCATAAATTCATTGGCGGCAAAGTTATTCTTTTCTCCAAAATTTTCTATAAAAACGATTAACCATGTCCAAAGAAAAACTAGACCGGTCAAGTGCGAATCGTACTCGCGCAACGCGGGTTCCGTATTTAGATTTACAAAAATTTAAATTTAAAAAAGTGTTTTATTTTCCCTGTCAAACATAAAAAATAATCTTTATTCAATCTGAATTATTTCCTATTTTTTGGCTCACAAACTTGAGCGGAGATAAAGGGAAACCCTTTCATATGACACCATATTTGCTCTGGTAATCCCAACTTTCAACATATCCCATTTCCAATAACTAATAAATTAATTTCAAGCAAGTTCAATAACTGTACCAAATTTCAAGTTGATAGCATTAGTAGTTGCTGAAATAAACGACCTTGATACAAGGACAGACGGACAGATGGGTGTAATCCCACCATAAGGCCTCCTTTTTTACTATTTTGATACAGTACCCTAAATATTAATGCAATATCAAGTTGTATAAATCAGGCCTAAAGTATGACGACACCACAGAGGCATTATTAACGAACAAAAAATCTTCCAAAAAAAACTAGAAGAAATTTTTCGTCTTTGTTTAATTAATGCATATTAAAATTCAATCGTTGTAAAATTTCTTTACTGATAAAAATTTTCAAAATTTTCTATATGTTTGAGCATCTCTTTCTCAACTGATAGTACCAACTCACTTCAACTTACATATAATGATTAAAGACACTTTAAAAGCTCCGAGTAGGCTCCACAAATATTTCGGTTTAAAATACATTGCGTTTTTGAGTTGGAAGTTATTGTTGTTTATGAATCATTCGACAAGAGACGTGTTCACGGGCAAAGCAAAACATAACGACTTTTGCTCAAACAACAACACCAAACACCGCTCAACCGCATATTTGATTTTGATTGTTGTGTGAAAATATTTTTTTAAAACAAAATAATAATTTGGATTAAGCCAAATTTCTGTGGAAGTAATCCCAAAAAAAGTTGGTTGTTATATATGTGTCAAAAATGAAGCAATCATGTTTCTGGATACTGTCAAGAGGAATACTAAGTGTTTTTATTTTAGTGGGACTATTGGATCTTAACAAGGTGAGTGTGAACTTTATTTATATTTTTACGTGAATATCCATGAAAATCCAAGGAATCCGATACATTTAAATTAAATAAAGTATTGGTTTTGTTTAGAATTATATTTTTTATAGAATTTTCTGTGATTTTTGGTAAAAATACGATTGTAAAATTCATCGAAATTTTCGAGATTAAATATTCTAGTACTGTTGTACTACCATTTTCCAATTGATCTATATGGAAAATAGTTTTCCATACTCTTAAACATGAAAATCGTGGATCGAAAGAAGTTTTAGAGAGAAGTTTTAAGTTTTAGAGTTAGATAAATTATTTATTTTAAATTATGTATTAAATTAATCCAAATTTTGATCGAAATTAATTGTTAGCTTAATGTCGCTTTCCCAATTGTAATCTTATTCTTCGGATATGTATTTTACACCGATTTTTTTCTATGTTAAGGTCACTATTTCCTTAATGCGTTAATCTCAAAAATAATTCGAAATATTTCTGGATTTATTTAAAAAAAACTTTCATATAAGAAAATACATTTTTTTTAACTTTATTCGTTTGTTAATAGAAAATTTCATGGAAAACAAATATTCATTATTTTATGCACGGTTCCGCCCATTTTTCTTTGTATACCTTAATAATTATTACAATCGTTTACAATTGTTTCAGTATTTAAAAACACATTCATTGTAATAAATATTTAGTTACGGTCATAGTTGTAAATACCGAAACAATTGTAAACAGTTGTATATTTTAAAAAGCATAAAAATTGAGCATAAATTTGAAAAAATTTTACATAGTTTTTAAATGTTTATTAAAACTATCGTTTAAAATTTACCTGTACCGTTATGTTTTTCTCACGGAGGTGACTATCATTTACTTTGACATTTAAGCAATGACTCGTATGAAGAATCCTTCTCAATTTGGATGGGAATCGAGCCCCCCACCTCTGGGTTGCTATACATATGAGATATGTATAATTTATTTTTTTTTAAGTTTGGACCTGTTTTTATATTGAAATTCCTAAAAATTAACCCTTGGAAACAATTAATACGATAAAATAAACACCTGTGTTACGTGAAATAATGGCACTCCAATATTATTTTGTACTTTAAAGCTTAGTGGAGAGAAACATATTAGAATTTTACAACCATCCAAAATTTCTCCAAAAAGGCGTTAGAAATAATTTTTATTATTAGTTTTTTTTTTGCCATTCATATATAAAGTTTTATGTAAAATTATATTTTTTTTCAAAATAATACGAAGTAAAATTTCCAAATCTAAAACTGGTATAATATTATTAAAAATAATAATAAATAATTCCGCCTTCTTAATTTAATTGTTTTTGTATTATTATATTGAAAGACGAAAATACTGAGGCCCACTCGTCATTTCCAAATTTAATTTTATGGATTTTCGCATGGGTAATGAATAGAATATATATTTAACCATTGTTGTATTCAATTTTTGATACCATACTTGTAAAGGAACAATGACCGTAGTATATATCTGCCCCTGATTATACATTAATCTCTATAATTAATATTTTTATTAGATTAATATCCGGTTTCTTTAATTGAAGTAGTCTTAATTAGTTTTAGCCAGACTATATGAATAGATTGAGATTGTTGAGTATATTTCTTGACTTGAGAGATAAATTCATTCCAACTAACGCATATCTATTTTCCTACTCGCTCATATTCAATCAAATATTATTGTTGTTATTTACATTTTCTAATATTATAAAATCTAGACGGTAAAATTTTTTAACACAAATCGATTTTTCATCAATTTAAGAGTTCGAAAATTCTTCTGAATATCTAAAATCAATCGACGTAGATTTATTAATTTTCGTAACTATACAACAATTTGTTATTATCTTCCAAATCTATGAAAGCAGATTCCCTGATTAGAAATATTCATAAACAAAAATTTTATTAAATTTTCGATTATTTTATTTGTCAACAGACTTCCGTTTATGGTGAAAATCTCAACACTTTAAGTGCAAATCCAACAACACCCACAATTCTTGAAGCTGAAAATAAAGCACCGTTATTCATTACCGACAATCATGAACCATTTATTTCGGATCAAAGTTCAACGACTGAATCTTCTCGTTCTTCCAGTGATGAACTTGATCCCGCAGATACTGCATTGCAAAGTTTACCTATCGACAGAGTCGAACGTGAACATATAAATCTACAATCCGCCGCGAATGATGAAGAAAGTCGATCTACATCATCGTCAAAAACGAGTGACGAACTGATTGTACGATTATTACCCGCGAATGATTCATTATCCCCAACAATCAATACAGTCTCAGAACAACAGGATGAAGTTGTTCCAAAAAGTACCACAGAAACATCGTCCGTAAATTTTATCCAGCCAAGAATATTCAATGACGAATCAACTGTTACAAGTAATCCGATTGTAGTGGAAGAACTCGAAAAAGATAATATATCGAAATCATTAAATGATACAACATCGAGTTCACCCGTTGATGATAACTCAATTCGGGGCCGTAGGTTTCTAACGCCAAAGGCCACAAATACCAACTACCAAGTCATTCCCACTTCGAATAATTTGGTTGATGTTTTAAGCAGTCGTCTAATAGAATTATACGTTGCTAACGTTCATTCCACGGTGGGTTTACCATCCAGAGAAGTGTTGACAGTGCTTTTACATCCTCTACGTGGCATTATTGAACAATTCGTGCACATACTGGGTTTGGGTAATTGTAGAATTACATGCGGTTCTGCTCCTCAACCAATTTATATGCATGGAGCACCGTCCAGTGATGAACCAAGAAACACTTTTGGACATGGTTTGGGACAGCCTCAAATACTTGATGTATTTTCAAAATTGGTGAATTATCATCAACAAACGAGTGCAACGAAAACACCATGGTTGGATTTATTGCGAATTATTTCACCAACTGATTGTAACAAAGACAATAGTGGAAGTAATTTGGCATTAGAGGGATTGGTAAATCAGTTACTCCAGAAATATGGATATGTACATCAAAAAATACCTCAACCATTAACATCACAGCGAATTCCAGTACCAATACAACGACCATTACCAATCAAACCGGAATTACCCCCACAAATGATATTACCAGGTTACGCACCGAAACCGCCAACGCTATTACCGCTAGGTGTCGGACCGTATTACCCACCGATGGTTTCAAATTATCCCGTAAAATGGCAAGTGAAACCACCAATGTTGAATTTGCATGGTCCAATACAACCCCAATTCGATGACTTGGTTTGGCATGGAAATCCCATGGGACCATTTCCATCTATTCACATTCGACCACAAATAACTGTACCTAACATTAATATTGTACAATGGCCAGGTAGTCAACTGCTGAGCGGAGCAAACATTCGATATCCATCTCCTGAGAGACCATTTTTCAACATTCCAACATTAAAACAAAAAATGAGGCCGCTACTAAATATTTGGCACATCATTTCAAATTTAAATCAAAAGAGGAAACCCAATCAGCCATCAATTAATGCATTTGAATATTTCCCATCTCCAAGAGTGCCGTTCATACCAAACTTGAAACCAGTCTTCCCGAAAATTTGGATGCAAAAACCAAAAGTTAAATATACAGGACCTTTTCCAAGTCCGTTTATGCCTATGTTACCACCAATACGAGAACCCATGGTTATTCTTTCACAGCAGAAATCTATACCACAGTTACCAAATCTATGGTTACCCCAAAAACCGGGAAAACCACGAATACAAATGACACTCGCAGCAAAGACTAAACCAAGATTTCAATTACCCCAGCTATTTCTTCCAAGAATACCAAAGACGATTCTGATGAAACCAGTGGTAAAAAAAGTATTAACGCCTCCTTTACCCACGTTCCGACCCTTATATAGAAAGCCAAGCTTATATCAACCTTTTGTTCCTAATATCTTTGGAATATTAAAACCAAAATCGAAACCATTACCATGTGCAACAAAGAAACCATTACCTACTGTATATCGTAGTCCACTTCCAAAACTTGCACTACCAATTTTCCCATCTTTAAACCCAACTCTACAGAGACCACTTTATTTCCAACAAAACACTCCATTGACATCAAATCCGTTGTTAAGAGTTTGGAATTTAATAAATCAACCAAGGATAAATAAATTGCCACAACAAATACCTAAATTTGCTTTCCCTCAAACACCTGTTAAGCAATGGCCATTACCCCAATTACAATTACCTCAAAAACCACAATTAATCGTACCATCTAGTATGTTCACAACACCTAGAAAACCTAGCATTTTTCCAGCCATACTTGGAAAATTAGCTCCACAAATACACATTAATATTCCAAATATCAATGTGAAACCATTTGTGATCTCAAAACCACCAATATTCGGTGGCTTCTCTAAACCAGGTGGGTTAAGACCTTGGATCATTCCAAATCTAGATCAATTTAAAAAACCTACACTAAAACCGTCGTTAACATCATGGAATAGTATGAAAATGCCCCCAAAGTATATTCCCCCACTTTATTCAGTCAAACCCAATATTTTTGTTCCCCCAGTCCGCATATGCCATAAACCTACCTTCAATATACCCAATAAAGAACCTACTAAATTCAATATACCCACATTCAACATACCCAAGAATAATATACCAAACAATATACCCAAATTAAATCAACCTCAAATAACAAAATCGAAATATTTCAATTTACCCAAAATAAATAAATCCCAAGCCGTACCCAAAGAATCATTATCGATTCCATTGGTATCCAAATTTGTGGAACCCCCATGTAAACCTCGCCTCGCTGGACATATTTTGTTCCCTAATTTCCAAAGACCAAAACAGTCATTTGGTCTCAAGTCACATGGAGGATTTGCCGGGCTAATCCCACAACCTTCCACAAATATTCATAAGTACAATCCATTCCTTCAATTGCCAACAATGTCCCCACCCCAAGCCCCATTTATGGTCCCATCCACTCACACAATATTAAAACCTGGTCTTAATATTGGTATACAACCTACTATTCCAATACGATTGAATCCAGCACAAGCTATGATCCATCAAATATTCAGCCCTAACCAACCGAAACAAATCCATTTACCAAGCATAAGTCATACAATCGTGAAAAACCCGCCAATGATATTCCATCAAAAACCAACCGTTGCCCCAACCCATATTCCAATGGTAACTACTGCTGGTACCCACCTAGTGAATACGAATCCAATAGTACTCCTATCAAAACCTGGCATATCCACAACGAAAATTGATAAAGATGGGAATTTAGTTGGGAAAATTAGAATAAACGCTAATGGAAAACCGTGTATTGAATTGGATCATCCCGCATTACAAATGATTGCCCAACATGAAGAATCTAGTAAAATCCCTGGCGGGAAACAGGGATGGTTTGAATTATGGTATAATGATGGTCATGGACCAGAAAAACATCGATGGAAACTAGTATGGAATAATAAAGAAATCCAAGATTTTCTACGCCGCAATAATAAATAATTCAAATAATTAACAGAACTAAAAGACCAAAGACTTTATTGTGAAAAGTGTGATATTCGGCCAAAAGAAAAATGTGCTCAATTCCTTCGGGGAAAACTAAAACATTTTCCAGACTAAAAGACAAAAATGTGAAAATTTAAAAGAAAACATAAAACAAATTCTTAAAACTAATATTCTAGTAAATGGACACAAATGAAAAATTCAATTGTTTGAACGTTTCGTGAATAATTATTGTGACTTCTTCAGCAACTAAAATACTAGAAATTAAAAATGAAAAAAAAATCAAATTGATTTTATATTAAACCACAATAAACTTGGCAACAAGAAGCCCTTACCAATTACTAGAATATTAAATTTTAAATGAATATTAATTAAGAATTAAAGCTTAAAACTTATCTTAACTTGTAATTAAGATTTGTTTTAAGATAAAAATAAAATAAAAGTTTTAGGAGAAATTTCAAAAAATGAAAAAAAATACTTCAAAAAATACCAAAAAATAAATAGAAAAATTTTGAAGGACGTTCAAGCGTTAGACTTGGTATTACATGAAACTTTTAATCGTTGATATTTGCCGAGTTTAATCACGTGTAATTATGTTATCTCAAAAATTGAAAACCTCTCAAAAATTTGAAAAAGTTAATCAACGATTAACAATCTAATTTTTAACATCAGCATCTTATGGATATTTATTAATTAAATTAAATACTGATATGAAAAAATTAATTCGTCAACCAGGAATCTTATGGATAAATATAATTTTTTATATTTAAACTTGTAACAACTATGTTAATAAATTAGACACTGTTATTAATATTGTTTTAAAATATAATTTTACTTATACAGTTTATTTAATTGAAATGAAAAAATAGTGCTATCGAACTTTTGAATAAACTATATTGGATTTTGTAGAATTTTCTAAATATATCTAGCGCTTGAACGTCCTTAAACAAAACCTTAAGTGTATAGTACGTGTATAGGAGAAAATTTAATTTATTTTGCATTAGTTTTAAGTTTAAGTCAATTTTTATAATAATTTTAAGGTATTCTTATTAATTAATATTTTATAAATATTTTGATACTTTAAATTGAAAATTAAAATCAAAAAAAAATTATTTTTTATGTTTTTTTTATAATTTTTTCCCAGAAGATCTATTCCCACAAAAAAACTGTAATAATAAAATTTTTGAGATAATTATCGTAAAGAAATGTTTTATTTTTATAAATTTTCTCCCAAATTAGTTTATTAACTAAAAACTTTTGAGCAAAGTTGAAAAAACTTAAGTCTAAACTAAAATCAAGTCAATTTACCTTCATCAAGTTTTTCTGGACAAAAAATTTCCAGAAAAAACAAATTTTTTGTCTTGTATTTTTGTTTATTTTTAAGAAATATTCCAAAACAAAACAAAAATTGTATTAAGCGAATTATTAGCTACTAAAAAAAAATATTAAGCAATTTGATTCAAGTTTTGTATGAATATTCTTTCTAGATTATTACTCCTTCAAAAAAACTGTATCAATAGAATGTTTGCAGTAATGTAATTAAAAACTAATAAAGCATATTATATGATTTGTAAAAAAGAATTCCTGAGGCCTATATTAAATTTTTATGACCTTACCACACGATTTTCAACCAAAAAAAAAAATCTTAATCAAATTTTATATACTCCCGCATTGATTTTGTGTATATAGAAACGAAATTAATATTATACAATTAAATTTAAGTGAATTAGCTTGAGTATACAGTCTGTTTTCAAAAGCATTTCTAATAAGGAATCAATTTTAAATAAATAAATAAAATATTTACTATAAGACCATACATACACATACTTATATACATCTGACTGCTTGTGTTATGATGTTTGATTGATGTCATTTAAGAGTGGGGATTTAGTGTGATGCCCACTTAATTTATAATATTATTATTCATTACGTAAGCACACACAAAGACTACATAGTACCCCCACTATTTTTATTTCTTTATGAAGCATTGTGTAGTTATAGTAAATAATATTGAACATTGATTCTCTATTAGCAAAGCTTTCCAAAACAGACGGTATATGAATGTGTGTGAATATGTGTTTTTGTAATTACCAATCAATCAATCAATCAATTAAAATAATAAGTTATTAAATAATTCGAAAGTGTAGTAAATTCGTTAAAAAATAAATATATAAGCTTTTTTTTTAATGAGACGAGAAATTTGGAAAATATTCAAGGTGGCTTTCACCTTTTTTTGGGTTGCTTGTATGTACGAAAAGTTGCTTCAATCAAAGAAATAATTGTAATATTTTTATAAAAAGATTCCGTGTATCTCTATTTACACGCTAGCGTTCGAACAAATAAGTTGTTTTAAAAATGATACACGCTTGAATAAATATTACTAATAAAAACCTGTGAAAAGTTTGCGAGTAACACAATTCCTATAAGCGTTTTGTACGTCACACAGCATCTGTGCCTATAACCTACATTTTAAACGTCAAATAGAGAAAATTAAAAAAAAAAATCATTTTTATCTCATAATTACAAACCACTTTTGCAACAAACGTTTTTTTTTTCATACACCCAATTTTTTATATTTGATTGATATAAAAAAACATCCACATCTATGATGGGATTCGAACCCACGACCTCTGACATTCTAGACCAACACTCTGCCTCTGAGCTACGCGATGATATGCTGGCGAAATGCATATGATAACAAATTTTGGGTTTAATATGGGCAAAGTATAAAAATTTAATATTTAACGTGTAAATATAATTTTTTTTGAAATTTGCACAGTGTTATCTTGTAAATCAACCATCTCAATAAGATAAACTTGAACAAAGAGCAACAGAAAATGTAATCGGAATCTTCTCGGTTACTCGAACATGACTTTCTTTTCCTTTAAATTGAACCCACTTACTTTAAAGTACAATGCAGCATCAAATTTTGTGAAGTCACAGAATTGAATCAAACTCACCACAGCCTCAAAAGAATGATGATAATTCAATAATTTTTCAATGAATTTGTAATACAGTGAAACCTGTTTACTGCACTGAAATATATTTATACTACAATTAGTTCAAAAACAATATCAACGTTTTACGAAACTTTGAAAATCACAAATAAAGAAATTTCAGTATTCCGAACTTTATTATTTCATTAAAAAAAGTATTTTAATGCAATCACTATGGATATAGTAGATTGTGACGTCACTTCTCTATATATAACTGTCTTCGTTTACTTGCGAACTTACAAGCTTTATATTTTTCTTCACTTCATATAATAAACATTCATACTCCGCAAACTTTTAAGAACTTACCCAAAGTGAAAGTAAGTGTATTATTAATTTTTGCCCTTTCCATTTTGTTTCAGATATGTTGCCATAATGAAACCGTTAAAACCACGCATGGGCCGCCGTGCAACGCTGTGTATAGCACTTGCAATATGGATTGGTAGTATTGCAATATCATGTCCGAATTTACTATATTTTACAACATTCGAGTTTAAATTAAACGAGGATAATTCACGCATTATATGCTATTCCGAATGGCCGGATGGTCCTACCAATTTATCCTACATGGAATACATGTAAGTATATTCTTATTCTACTTTGGAAATTTTTATTTGGGACTCTAAAAAATAAATTCACTAGTAAGGATTGAAATTTGAACTGAAATAAAATATAGAAACTATTTTTACAAAATAATGCAAAGATTATAAAGCACAGATAATACAAATTATACAAATAAATAAAGTTGTACAAATAAATTTATTTAAAAAAAATTTATATAAAATTAAAAATTAAACAAAAAATTTTTAATATACCTATTATATAAAATGGACGCGATGTTAGCCGAAACGTAATTATCGGCTAACAGATTTAAGAGTAGAGAATTTTGAAAAATTTAGTCATTTTGTCTGATGAAGGAACTGTGTTTCCAAAAAATTTCAAACATTTGTTTAATTTTAATAATTTTATTATTAAAATAAAATAAAAATGTTGGATAAGTTTTTTGTATTTAAATATTGATCTCGCAATATCAAACACAGAAAACGATTTATCTCAGAAAAAGATCTTGAATTATTTTTAAATCTTTATACTTAAGGTTAACCCACTTATTGCAAATGTAAATTTAATATATGAATTCATTTTTTACACATATAATGGCTCAAATTTTGATTAGGGCCTACAACATCAGAAGATCTATAGCAGGCAGGATATCATTTACTACGAAATGATTTTATTTGTGGGTATATTATAAAAATTAATTTTAAATGACTTTTTAAAATTTAATGGTGCTAAATCTAATGTAATATTTTTACTTTGTTTAACAGTCCCGTGGCTGAGAAGTCCCAACAAGGAATCAAATTTTGTAAATACATTTAACATAATATTTACTGAATATATGTCCATATTTTTTTGGATAAGTGTTTTGGATTACTTTGACAATCTGAAATTGGTTACTATTTAAAATCTCAGAACTTTGTCTCAAAATATATCAAGATATAAATAAAAAATCATGAACCATGTTAAGTCAAGTTTTCGTGTAGAATTGAAATAAAAAATATTGTTGCTATAATTGGCAAATAAATTATAAATTTGTGTACAAGGCCCCCCCGCCGACATTTATATTTTATTTAAAATTATTATCAACGTATACTTATTTTTTTATGTCTAAACAAAGCGTAAATTGTTTCATTCAAATTTTTGGCCCATTAGCCGTCATATTTATAGAAATATCCCAAGGCTGGCCTGGTATTCATAGATGGATTATATTTTTCAAGCAAAATTTATAATCTAAAATAAACTTTGATTAAAATCTCTGCAACAAAGAAGTCCGAAGTTATATATATCAAAAAAAATTTAGAAAAACGCCATCTTTAGCATATTCTTCGTCAGAAAAATATTGATACGAAACCAATTGAAAATCTCAGCTGTTTCGTCGGATCTTGGTAAATAAATTGGAAATATTTTCTGAACAAATTAAAAGTTTTTTAATTAATTTTGTAAATTTAATGACAATTCTCTGTTTGTATTGCCAAAGCAAAACCTATAAGATTTTTAATGATAGGAACTTAATTGGACATTGTTTCGAAAAATTTATTTTATATTACTCCTTTCTGATTACGATTTTTCCGATAAGTTTTACGATTTTACAACCTACGACTGAATTTGACAATATTTATAACAACCAATATTATTCACAAAGTTAATTAAAATAAATATATAGGGTGTGAAAATTTCATATTTACTTTAAAATAGAATCTAGCTGAACCGCCTCGCCTGGCTTCGCTAGAAGACTTTTGCATCAAAACTTATAATACGGGAGTATATATTGTACACGAAGATACCAAATATATTAATGTAAAATTATGTATAAAAAAATTTTTGCGCCAAGAATTTTGAGGCAAATATAAATATTATTTTACAGAAATTTTGCCATGAGCCATTTCCGACGCGTTCTGTCATGATCTATTACCTGATAAAGTTTGGCACATTTTTCCCGTCCACCCTGTATATGTACTGTTGGTATTTATACAATGTGTTCATTTGCAAAGTTACCACTTACATTCGTATGTAAGTGGTAACTTTGCAAATGAACACACTGTATAAAACGAATCAAACAATATAAAATTCAGAAAAATTTACAATCCGTGTTACATAATTTTTTCGTCAATACTAAAAATTTCCAATTGAAAATATGAAATAATTTTTATAACCGTTATGAACAAATTATCGCTATAAAGTTATAAATAATTAATCTTCGTGTTGCAACGGCCCGGAAAAAAACGATCCCAGATTTTATGATCTGCAACGGTACAATCATATATTATTCATTTCATAAATATTATGAAATAGTTATAATATTATATACAGTATGTGTTAGGATTTCCTTTAGGTACACATGACCACAAAATTAGCCCTCATTTTTTGTATAACTCAATTGTGCCTTACTCATTCGGTTTTTTGCAAAAAATTCTTCAGATAAAAGATGTTCATTAAAAGTATACTAACAATTGTTAGTCATAAACATTTTCCCAAAAACCTAATGAATTAGGCACTAATCAACACTATAAAATTTTGAAAAATGATCACTCCTTTTTGCCCCTCAGTACTCGAGTTTCATAAAATATGCTGACTATCAAAAACTGATTTTGGTGATTCTTTAAATGTTCAGACCATTACGAAACCATTCGATATTCCAAAAACTATTTTGAACAAAAGTTGTTAATATTTCTATCATAGTCGGCCGCAGCCGCATATGCTACCAATTCCTAGTCTATACACAAAAATTCCTTCCAATCCACTCATATCCTCACATCCTTAGGCATCACAATGGATCTATCTATCAAACATAGTAATACATATTCGTAGTCAATAATTTATAAGAGTAAACTCCAACACGTGTCGGAACCGACACGCATAATTTTTTACGTATATTTTAGACACCCGATTACCAAAGAAAACAGGAAAAGATTTGTTGTCATTTAATAATAAAGATTAATTTTCCATCAAATGAAATTCAATGATATCATTTATTGAACTCAACAACACTGAAAATGTATAATATTAAAAGTTTGTAAAATATTGACGTGAGAAAATTGATATATCTCTTGATAAGATTATTCAGATTTTCAAATTTTCTTTTTCAATGATTTAAATGACTTGAATTACTATCAAAATATTTGGACTTTTCATGAAAATATTTAATTTATTTTGTTGAAAATTTCAAAAATCGTACATGATTAATTTTCTTCAAGAAAAATCGTTAAATTTAATTTTGTTTGGTTAAATTTTATTTTAAAATGTAAATAATATACCGTTGAAATTGAGATTACAAAAAGTGTGCACCAAATCGAATACTAAAAAAAAACCATTCATCCGCGGAAAATTATTGATCCAACAAATTTCTAAACATTATCAGATTAGAATCATGATTTCAAATTTCTTTAAAATAAATTGATTCAGATCGCCATTTGATTTGAATCAACCATTGATTCACACTTTATTGGTTTGAAATTTTGGTATGCAGCGGTATTAGAAATCGGCTGATTAACAGCCAATTTGGCTAACGGAAAAGCCAGATGGAAACAAACAAAATTTGGAATAACTGTACTAGTATTGATGAAATGGAAAAATTTATGGAAATTAATTTTACCCCAATTTATCTGAAAAGCTTTTTTTTCTGTAACTCATACGTTTACGATTTTAATGTTCTAATAATGAATGTTAATACTGTCGTCTAAGAAACTTAATTGTATTTTCATTATATCTCCTTCCTTTGAGAGAAATTGCTGAGTCTACGTAGCTCCTACGTGTAGAATGATTTTTAATAGTTGGTTTTTTTTCTATGCAATCAATTAATTGATCCCCCTTCCAACAGGTTGTTACCATTCTGTATTTTTTATTGTTATTATTCAAATTAAATGCTATATTAATTTGTTTTAATAACTTTTACATCTCAAATACGAGACATTCAGGATATTTATCAAACAAATTATGGTATTTCTTTCTTCCGACCCTTCAACATTTCATAAACGCTCTGTACATAAGAAACTCATCAGACAATTTAATATTAAGCACTTCATAATGTGTGTTTTTTTTTTGTTTAGACTGTTCATTTTTACAAAAATAAAAAGAAAAGGGATTTATCAATTTAATGCGTCTTGAAAAAATGAGATATACACACACACACACATACATTCCTACACCCAACGATAAATAGATATTGTGAAAGGTAAAATTTGATTGACATAGCAATCAATGGTGAATGAAAGATGATTCTTGATTCTGATAGGGAAGTAAATTATTTTATTTATTGAGAAAAAAAATCAAAAGCTTTTTTTCTTCAATAGATGATGCTTTTAATATAAAAGACGTTTTCTTTTAACCTCTATATACAGATTGTGTTGGAAAGCTTCTTCAATAGAGAATCAATGTTAAATATTATTTATTACTGGCTGTCCGTGTGGTTACTGTGCGGAGTCAATCACTACACATGTAATGAGAGTGGATTAAATATGTTCATTGAATTCTTAACTTTAGTATGTGCATCACAAAATCCCCACTCTGACATGAAATACCTTGCACCTGTGAAACTTATACAATAAATATATACCAATAATTTTCTCACTTTTGTTAGAAAATTTGGGTCCTTCACTAATAGATTTCACTAATTTTGTAGGCGAATATTTTTATTTTTGTTAGGATATCACTACTGTTTGTATTGAAAACTTGGACCCTCTCAAATATCGGATATCATTACTTTTTGTAAAGTTTTTTATGCTTACTGTATGATAAACGAAATTTTATTTAATTTTTTTTTTTGGAAAATGTTTCCATTTATAAATGATGATTGAGCCAATATCATACCAACTAATCCACAGGAACGCTATGCATATCCAAAAATTGGTATATAATTACCTTTCCCATATTATTATAATATGGAATTGTAGTATCCATATATAGAGGTCCTGGAGACGTTGACATTTTTTTAATATTATTTATCCAATAGCAAAAGAAAAGTGTACTGTTTATGGAAAAAATTTTAAATCGATATTCAATTAAAATTATAAAAAAAAAATTTATGACAATTTTGAGGGATTTATTATTTTGTAAAAGTAAACACTGATAGAAAAATAAATTTGATATTTTGACATATAAAGCAAAAAATAAACAATTTCTTGGGCCACACAATGGTTTACAAAGATTGATGTATTTTGTGCGTCGAACTAAATATCTTGTAATTTGCAGACACTCGAATTCAGAAAAATTGTGTACCATTAAAATAAACATAAAACGTTGCCAGCTCAGTTTGGGACAGCCGTAAGCACCTTGTTATCTAATAAATAACAAATGGGAATTAATTTACGTAATATTACTGCAAGACAATAAAAATTAAAACCGTGAATTAAACTTATGAAAAATATGGAATAGATTTTTCGTAATTTAATTCATTCATAAATATTTGATAAGCAAATTGTAAATATTTTTTTTATAATTTAAACTTATTTAATTATACCATGAAAAGTTTTAGTTACTACAATTTTAGAATGGCCGTTTTCATGGGATGACTTCAAGCCTGTACTAAAAAGATTGGAGCGTTACCAATTGCATAATATTTCCTAAAATACTAGACCAAATTCCGTGCTTTAAAACAGCACACTTTATCTGCAATAAAAGAAAGCTTCTGAATGATCAAACGATTTATTTTGATAAGAATTCTTCATATTTTATAGTCGAAAATTCCGCTTCAAAATCATTGTATTCTGATCAAAACAAAATTTTGATTTATGTGCGTATTTTAATTAATTTGGCATATTTTGTGGATTTTGAGATAAAGCATATAGTTACTCAAAAAAACAAGACTCAATAGTTGACACAGAATTTTAGATTGAAAAATTTACCTAAGTAACAGAGAAAAAACATTATATCTAGAAATCGGTATTTTAACAAATCGTCAGTAGCTAACCCACCCCATATAAAACAAGAAAATGCAAAAATAAACGAAAACGGTTCGTTTTTCGAAAGAATGACATGAATTAAATATGTTTACGTTTGATTTTTGGAAAAACAAATATTAAATCGGATATTTTATTCACAATAATGTGGTAAATAAATCCTAATAGATCTTCATCAACCTTACAAACTTAAATAGACGGCCATCAATCGATGTTTTTACAGCTTCGCGTTGTTCATAAAGTTCTGACCCGCCAAAACAGAGGTCCAATCAAGTATCGATATCTAAATATTGTTATCATCGATACCAATATCAATTTGATCCATATTTGAAATGATCCACGTTAATGAAAAGTATATAAACTTGAGCCATGCGAATCATAGAGCAATTATTTTCAATCTCAATATCAAGTCAATAGAATATTGCAATAAAAATTTTGTTATCAGTAAAAGTATATTTTGAAAAACAATTCACGCCAAAAATTGAGAGTATATCATTTTTTTTTTTTTGTTGATAGTAAGATAACACCCAAAAATTTAATAAACAATATACGATATTGTTGGATACTTTTGTAAAATTTATAATACAAACATTTTATTTATTTCAACAGAATGTAAAAAAAAATATTGACTTAAAAGTAGAGCAAAATATATCAATTACCAAATATATAACGTACCCACAATGTTCAAGGTTAAAATAGTCCAAGGTTATTCAACTAATAAGGACTATAAATAAATGTATGTGGTCGTCTTCAATCGATATGAGTTTTGAATCAACTTTAATTAAAATTAAAATATATAAATTCACTTAACTGAGGAGTCCAATATATAAAAAGTACAATATCTATATATAAAACAAGATGGTATTAGCTTGCTCCCAATCCGTAACGTTTCATACTCAACTAGGAAAAGACCTTAAGAAATCAGTTCAAACTTAAGAAAAGTATTTTTTTTGATCGGAGATTAAAACCGTCAAAATTAATATCCTTCGACACAACAAATTCACAATGAATAAGGTATCAACGGATTGAATTCTCTACCGATAAGTAGAATATACCATATTCTTCTTTTGGGTGGAAAGTGTGTTTGTTGCAGAGAGTTTTGGAAATAGAGTTTCCAATAATTTTGCTAAAATATAGATTTTACATATTTGATTTTCTCCTTGGCAGATACAACGTTGCATTCATGGTTCTCACATACTTCCTTCCGATTGGATCCATGTCTTATACGTATGCTCGCGTTGGACTAGAATTATGGGGAGCACAGAGCATTGGAGAATGTACACAACGTCAATTGGATAACATCAAAAGTAAACGAAGGGTATGCATATTCATATTTGTATATATTAGGGGTGGGGGGGGTGGTGGTATTACACCTATAATCATGAGGGGATACACCTAGATAAAAAATTTAAGTTTTCGAGATTATTATTTCATTAATTTGGTTATTTATTATTTCATTAGTTTGCGATATAATTTCATCTGCCTCAATTGAGATGGATCACTTTTTATAAAAAAACAGTTTGAATGGCACAATAATTATGTTTTACACAAAACATTGATTATAATTATAGCCTTGCCCTTGTAGCTTTGCCCATTTCTCACAGTTGTCAATCATTAAAACCAATTTAAATTTGACGAATTAATCGCACATAAATATATTTTCTATTGAGTTTTTTAAATAAACTTTTATTACCTTCATATAAAACCTAGGTCCATCAATCTCCATTTTAAATCAATAAATCATAATCACTGATCACATTCTTGACATATTTCTTTGACCGCAAAATTATGCTACGGCGAAAACAATTGGACGAATTTTAGCTCTTTAGATATGTTTTTCTTGAAAACTATTAAAAGTACGTGTAAATACAGTCCTGGATTCCAAATAAAGAATAGGGATTTAATTTACCCTATTTACTCTTTATTTAACCAAACATAACTTTTCAGGTTTTCTGTAAATAGATCTATCCTTAAAACAAATATCAAGTCCCCCAAAAATACAATCGAATTATAGGAAAATAAGAATTGTTTGAATTGGGTATGTTGGGGTTGAAATAACCCTAACTTACTTAAAATACTATGAAATCATTCTAGAATTATATCGTTTCATTTAATTAATAATAAATAATATGATTATTGTTTTAAATACTCAAACTATAAATGTATATTTATATATTGGGTGGTCTGAAAAATAAGTATTTCCGGCTGTTTTTAAACAAACTCATCCATTTTCTTCATATACCCCCCCCCCATCCTTCAAAGTGTATTCATTTTTCATCTGATAGAATTTATTGAGCTCATTTCATTGAACTTTAATGTGACTACTTTTATGAATGGAAAATAAACGACCCAAATCATTTAAATACAATTGCTGCTCAAATATATCTGATTTGCAGATATCCCAAGCATACGTATGATCAACACTTTGCTATATAAAACATATATCATTGTTTTTATACCACTATGCGTGTGTAGGCGTAAAATAAACATTATATGCAACGACAAAAAACTCAATATATATACTTGTTGCATAAAATTTTGTACATTACTTGTTTCAAAAAAATGTGTTGGCGCTGGGAAATGTGTTTTTAATTTGTAGTATTTCCCTGCGCCTCCACTAATTTTCAAAATCATGAGGCCCAATGACAAAAAAATTTTTCCCCAAAAAATTAACATACAGAAATAAGTAAAACTAAAATTTCTATTAACTTAGGAATTGTTTATAAATCTCTTATGATTGTTATAACAAAGGAGAAATATGCCACAATTTTGCCTAAACCAAGTGGATACCGTGGGTTCTTACAAGGACCAAACGCCTTACAAGTTTATTTGATAACACAAAACATAAAATAGCTTTTTTTTTGGAATATTGGAGCTTGTAAGATCGATATCAGAATGTATTATAAACTTTATATTTTTACTCAATACAAGACGGCACACCGATTTATAAGGCAGACACCAAGCACACGTCTGGGGGGTTATCAGATGGTGCACCCTATATACTTTGGATTCTATTTCCATTTCTGTATAACCAAACTGATTGAGCGAAGGTAAAAGCGGTTTTTGATGAACATTCACTTGGTAAACATTAATTACTTTAAATTAATAATAATATCTAAATTACTATATTAATAGGTAATGTATGATAAGGGCATATTACTATACTTACAAAACTACTCCGAACGAGCTCTGAGCGAGCGACTGAGTGAGCTATATATGAGGAGTGAACAAACTGTTATCAAAGACATTTTATTTTATTAATATTCGCAATAGATATATGTTTATAGTTAAGTGTGTTACATATCTTATAACATTTAAGGTTCAGTAGTATTTTTACTATTATTGAACAATCTATTGAGAACTGCTCTGTGAGCAAGACTTAATAATATTTTTTTTATGACAAATAATTATTTTTTTCTAAATTTTGACAGTTCAAAAATTTATTTTTTTAATTTTTTTAATTTATTGAGAACATAAAATTTCCCACAGATCACTTTTCAATTTGCAACTTATTCGTTCAGTTTTTAGGAAAATGTTTCGAACCAAAGTTGTTGATATATTTATAATGAACAACTTTTATTCCAAACATTTTTGCGAAAACCTAATGAATAAGACAGAAATCAATTATAAAATATAGATTACAAATATTCTTAAAACGATTGAATTAGACATTATTTTTTCTGATCTTTATAATCTTTTGATCTCTTTGTTTGGTTTTCAGATTGTTAAAATGATGATTGTGGTGGTGCTGATATTTGCTGTATGCTGGTTACCCTTTCATTTATATTTTATAATCATCTCATACTATCCGGATATCACTACGTCACAGTATGTACAAGAAATCTATTTAGCAATCTATTGGTTGGCAATGAGCAATTCTATGTATAATCCAATCATTTATTGTTGGATGAATTCGAGGTAAGTTCTGAGAAGTCGATTCTGAGTCGTTTATTGTGTGTGCATTTTATTTATGTATTGAGGAGTGCACCCTAATTGTTATTATTTATTCATATTATAATGTGCAGGGTGTTAGGGGAACAAAAATCCACTACTATGACAATAACGATCGAATCAATAAATCTGAATCATCGGTATAAAAAAATTTAAACTCCTCAGGGATCACCAGAAAATTTGTCATACTTGTAGAAACTTTTCTGAACACTCTGTTTAATTTACAAATAAAACAATTATTTTTTTACAAAGATATATTTATTGTTTGTTTTTTTTTTTTGGGAAATAATAAATATGCTGGTTGTTCAAAGGTTTCGACGTGGATTCAAACAATTCTTCGCATGTTGTCCATACGTGCATATCAGTCCAGAAGCGTTAACGCGTCGTGACGTGGTCACTACAAGATATTCGAATTCGGGGTCACCAAATCATCATCGAACGATTAGAAATGGTATGTAATGTTTTTGGTGTTTTGTTTTCCGTAAATTAATAGATCATATTTTAGTCGAAGGCGATTAATATAAGTTATAAAAATAATTATAAATATGTTCGAAGACTTCGAAACAAAACTATGCTATTTGATTAAAAAACTGACCCTGTGCCTTATGTGATTTCCCATCGGCAACACTCAGAAACCATACAAATTTTGCAAACTACAAACTACAAGGACACATTTCCCATACAAACTTTCGGCCCACTATTTTACCTCCTTAGGGCATGAATTTCCTAAAAAAATTTCCCAACTGATTTTTATTATTTATAAGATGATTCAAGAAAATTAAAAAAATAACATTCATCTCCATCCATTGGACTTTATGTTTGTCTGAGGGTACTCTACAGGTCACAATTCTTGAGCAATTTCGACGATTATTTTTTTATGTGCGCCAAAATTCAAACTCCTCCATTACAACGTCTTCGAGTAAAAACCCCTATGGCAGTGTTTAAAAAAACTTTGTGCTAAAAAACGGAATGCTAAAAACGTGTTAAAAAGTATGAAGAACAAAAAACTATTAATTTTCTTCTGAGCCTGAAGTTAATTTTTATTCGGATTTTCGAATAAATTGTGCCTTAGCTATTCGGAAGTTTTAATACATTTTGTTTTATTCGGTAAACAAAGTACGACACAGTTTTTTTTACGTCCTAAGCTATGAAATACTTTTTTTATTATGAAAGTGAAATGCGAGGTTTGTTATTTTTGTTAATCATTTTTATGTATTTCATAAAAAAAAATACATAAAAATATTTCGTACAGCAGCCAATTTGGTAATTTTATGTCATACACAAAATTATGGCGACATCATTTAGGTATAGGGCGAAGTATTGGTTCGTTCTTACCTTGGCGGAAATTTACATGACCATTGCTGATCTAATGGTCGCTGATAATGGACGAGTGACACTTAAGTTTCAATTTAATGCATATGCTGTTGTTATTAATCTTTTGAACCAACAAAATGCTTCGAAATTTTATGAGCAAATTTTGTAAATATATCCACGTAAGTGAACCTTATTCCTTCGGTTTTTTGGTATCATAAAAATGTTTGGAATCATATAGTATATTTATGATGACGACTTTTTTAATCGAGATATTTTCATCTCAAATCAATAATAAAATTTTGAAAACTTTTTCTATCGATCGTACTATCAACAGCTATTGGAAATTCCAGCAAAGAGAGTCAGACTCTATCTAGCGTTAAAAAAAAGAACTATTGGTGAACGTAAAAAAAAAACAAATAAAAACATATACTATATCATTCGAAAAAGTATCGTGTTAGATTTAATTTCATATTTGAAGTTCCCTAAGGCAACTTTAAAATACATTCAAACTTTCCAATTGTAAAATTTGTTAAAATTCAACACTCACTTCAGAATTGTTGTAACCATTTTTTAATCTCGAAAATATAACTATCGAAAAAGTTGATCCGGTAAAAGTTCGAGAACATAGCTTTAGGGGTAGTCTCAGGTAATAATATACATACAATTTTCTAGATATAATATATTTATAAAATAATAATATTTGGAAATAATTCTCAAACTTCGAGGAAAATGAAAAGAAAAAAAAAACAATTTACCATTTCATTATTTGTACCTATACAAGTTTCCTACAAGCAACATCCGAGGTAAATGTGAGTAATTTAGGTAAATATGGAATTATTTCGTAAATATTTTAGAATTAACATAACATAACTCTAGCTAGAGCTACAAACTAAACATCCATACATCCATCCATCTATGTACAGAGCTTTTATCAAATATTGTTTAGCAGAATTATGCCTTATTTTATTGGAAATTTATCAATTATTTTAGTTTAATACATAAGTTTAAAAAACTTAAACCCGACTAAAGAGGCACGAATTTTACCATTTTTGTCCAAAAACTTACACTCATCTCACTAGTGCCATGTTGACATCTACGCTAATATATATTTTTTATATATTTGTATAAAATCTTACACTCATCTCACTAGTGCCATGTTGACATCTACGCTAATATATACTTTATACATTTTTGTGCAAAATTTTACACAGGCTCTATAATTCCGTGCTTGAGATATCTGTAGACACAACACAAATCACTTTTGTTCAAAGTGATTTAACTTTTATTTTGTTTCCTACTCCAATGTTTACCAGTCCAAGTAGCCCAGCGGTTTAAGGCGTTATGTCTGCGCAGTATGCATACTTGGAAATTGGGAGGTTATGGGTTCGAATCCTGGCATTGGCAGTTTGTCAATTATTAAAAAAAAAAGGGGGGCGGTTAATTGACTAAACTGTCGGCGTTTTCTGCAGTTTCTTTCACGAACTGCAGATGAATATCGGCATAGTTCTTATCAGAGTCTGCAATCTAATAACAGCGTATATTTTAAATTAATTTTGTTTATATTTTTGGACAGAGCACAGATACTATTCAATAAAAGTTTATATATATATATATATATATATATATATATATATATATATATAATATTCAATTATTTATAGATAATTACTTCTTCTATGAGAAGAAACTATGACAAAGATTAATTCATTGAAATTTGATTGATTTACGAGAGTCAAAAACTTGAAATTAAATAATTTTATGATAGTTCAGTCTCAATACGATACGAGGTACTTGTAGGAAATTTACAAAAGCATTAATCACATGATACTGATGACGTAAACATGGTGTTGTCAGTGTATTTGACAATACAATAGATTTTGAAAACAATGGATTCAAAGTTTTGAGACAATATTAGTTTGACCTATATTTGTTATAATTCGTGTCAAAATCGAATATAATTATCAGAATTTTATGCTTAACATTTCAATCAAATTTTATCCAAATTGAATGGAGTATTTTTTTTAAACTCTCTAATTTTGGGTCATATTTTCATTTCTAGATTAACTTTTACCTTGATATCAGTGTTGTTGGAACCACAGAGCCTCAAATTAAAAATATATCGAAGATTTGTAAAATTTGTCAATAAATATGAAAAATATGATTCAAATTTAGTGGAATTACATACCAAGTTTATTAAAATCGGATAAGATTGGACTGTGCTACGACTAAATTATGGATTCTAATAAGGTCATCAAGTACAAAAAAATCTTTTTTTGGTATAAATGAGCGAATTTTTATCCGATTTGAATTTGAAGTTTTTTTTTCATTTCTTGTAGTAATCATTCCCTTACGTTAAATCTTTTATGAGTTGTGTGGTTTATGTTGCCGCACTTTTGATGGATGGACAGGGTGCTCATTTAAAATGGAAAATTTATTTTTTTAACGGTTCCTTAATAACCGAAAAATATAGACTTTATTACCCAGTTTGAATATTCTTTTTTCCCTTAGCTATCCGATTCTTGGGATACTATTGATTCCCATTTGAAAAACACAAGTTGATCTTCAAATAACCTTGAAGTCTATCGTCGTGTTTAAAATCAAGATTACTATAAGATCCCCCCCCTCCTCTCCACGAACAAAAAACTTTTATTCTGGTAATTTTTTCCAAAAAAAAAAACACTTCCTCGAAGAAATACACAAGTGCAATGTTCAAAATCAGAGCTATATTAAATTTGATCCAGAATATTTTATGAACTCCCTGTATCTATAGACATATTTATATACATTTTCTAGATTTATGTATTCAAATACGTACCTGCGTATCGTATCGTATCGTATCGTATCGTATAGTAAATACTTTGACTTTACGATTTCGGATAATATTACATCGTTAAATGTACTTTAAAACATATGGTACACAGAACACGAACGGAAGGACAGACAGACAGACAAACAGGCGGACGGACAGTAATGTATTAAGGTAATATGAATTTTAAGGTTTCGTGATATAAAACTTGTATGCAAGTCTCTTTCGGCTCGCTACTTCTCTACGCTTCTTGAGAACAGTTTTGTTTTTATAAAAAAAAACGAACATCACAAGAAAAGCCATTAAGTCGTTTCAAAGGAAATGGAAAACAATCAAATAAACATTCAGAATATTTGTGTCACATTTCCGTTTCATTTTGTAGGGCATACAACAAGATTGTTCATTCAAAATCTATGAATGCTTCGAGGACTAATACAGTCAGACTGATCTGGGTGCCGGGTCACTCTGGCGTTAAAGGGAACGAAGTAGCGGACTCGTTGGCACGAGAGAGGTCATCTCAAACAATCCTTTCACCTGTGCCTATCATTCTCATAACAAGATGCTCCGTAATTTACCGTAATTTTAAGGGGTGGCTGCGGCAAGCTCATCTTGATTACTGGGACTTTGCGCAGGGCATGCGACAGGCCAAGATGTGCATAAACACAGCTAGGCCATTCGACTGTGCTCGGTTGAAACTCAATAGACTGCAGTTGAAAAGGGTGATGGGATTCTTGATAGAACACTGTCGATTGAACTACCACCTTCATAACTGGGGGATCTCTGGTGATCCCACTTGTAGGGTCTGTATGGAGCACGATGAAACCTCCATATATATTATATGCACCTGCAGAAACCTGTAGGATGTCAAGTATAGAATATTTGGGTCCGATACCTTAGATCCATCAATCCTGGGAGGAATCCCGACGGATAAGTTGTGGGCCGTCTGTGTGGCATCTGGTCTCAACAGATTCCTATAGCACCTCTTACCCGGAGACGTCTCTTCTTCGGGTGACAGGTTGTTCTCAAGGAGGGCACAGAGGAGGTGCTAGGGACCTATTTGCGGTACCCCTCTTTCTAATTATTATGTGCTTGCGAACTAAAAATAACAAATTTTTCCATATAAATAGTTGATGTATGACATCGTAATGTAATAAAAAGTCCATAATTTGCACACACAATATACGCTGTTGGACGTCTGGAATATTTCCGTTAAGGAATCAGCTTTTAGTTTCTATGAATTTATTTCCCATGAGTCCTCATATATATTTCATGCTCGGTAACACCGAAAAAAAAATTGTTATTTAATATTTATTAGATATTTTGCATTTATATACTGTTTTAACCTCCATGTACATACTAAAATATAATAAGTAGAGGTTTTGTGTTCGTGGACATAGTGGACAATAATTTTGTTTGTGTGTGATATGATTTTTGTATAACGAAATACAAGACAATCTTAAATTATTATTCTTTTGTGTAAATAGCTACAACGTAAGCTGTGACATTTAAACTGTACAGTTGAAATTAGGTACAAGAGTGTCTTCATAATTATTACTCCATGTTTCTCATTGAAATACGAGTCACATTATCAATGATATCATTTCAGGGCTCGTAAACTTTGTGTATTAATTGTATATATTGACAAACCTGGGTCTGGTCTTGATACATTTGCACAAACTCTGATTCTAATGTAAATAATGAATTTAATGTCAGTTTTTTCAAACTCTAATTTAAACTCCAAGAAGTGACGCTGGTTCTGTTCCATCATGATCCCATGTAGAATCATTGATTTTAGATACAATATATAATTTGTCGATTATATTTTTTCACTACTAAATCATTTTATTAAACTTTTGTGTCTTAATAGTAGTGTTGACCTTATTTAATATTATTTAAAAAAATTGTTTAAATAAAAATATAAAATTTTTTAATAGGTTTATTTAAGATATTTTGTTTTAATAAAATTTCCAAGCTGGGTTTACTCATCATATTGAGAGATATTGAAGCCTATATATGGAGGTAGTGTGCCGTTTACACCAGATTTTTTATTTTTTTTAATAGTTACATACATTACCTGTGTCTGTTTTATAAGCAATATTCCTGGGGTATATAAAAAATCTCCCCGTCTCATATAAATTGGTACCGAATATTAATTTAAATATATCTGCTATAAGAATATATACCGTACAATTGAAAATACTCATGTGACTTGCATATATCTCTATACTATAAAAACTGAGCGGTTGTCAACGGTTCAAACGGTTTTATTTAAACGGGACATCATTGACCGGGTGGATCAAAACAAATTCACAATATACAATTGCTGTTCGCAGTGAAATTCGAAGAATAATCCAATTTTTTTTCGTGCCAAAAGCAATTGAAATCAGCTAGGTAGTTTTTGAGATATTTGAAAAGTGTTTTTTATGAATTTTAATAACATGTATCTCGAAAACGACGCTTGAAAGTTTATATGAAATTTTCTTCATAGTTTTGGAAGAATCTATCACATATTCAATTTTCCGGATTAAAATCTGAGCTACCTTGTGTATCCCTCCGCTGAGAAAATTCGCCTAGTCTACGTAGCTTCTACGTGACGAATTTTATTTTAGGTTGAACAACTTCGTATGAATATCTGACATTCATCTACGAAGGTATTTAATCCTTGACGATTAACCTGTATCAAAAAAGGAAGGAAAAAAAGACATATTGTATATACACTCCCGTTCATAAAAATTGAACCACCAGTAAGTCACATACTAAGCTCGTATATATTACTAAATATATGTATATTACATACAATAACACTTAGAATGTTTCAATTGGTTCAATTTTAATGAACGTGAGTGTACATTAAAATAATTTCCCTTGTCAACAGATTTTTCATGGTAATCGATCGTTTCTTTTTAAAATTTTGCTCACCTTTTAGACAAACAACAACTGTCTACAACAACAAACACATTGAACACATTTAATTGTTAATTTATTTCAGTATTTTCCAATTTTCATTTTAATATGAAAATCAACATATTTATTGGAATTTTCTTTCCAATTTTTATCAAATGAAAATAATATTAGTCAAACAGTTTTCAATTTATTGCAAAATTACATTTATATGTACGTATAGATTCTACGTACAGAAATACAGTGAAACCTATTTATTTATGTCGAAAAATTAAACGGCAAGGCAAGAGCTGCGTCAAATTAGCAAATTTTCTCAGTATAAACACAGAATACTGAATACGTTTCATTCCAGATAGACCTTAGACTTAGTAAAAATGCGAGAAAAGTGAAAAATATATTTGTTCTAGATTTTAATAATAATCATTTTCTAGGGTAATTTTGACCCAAAAAGTACGAAAATCAGGTTCATTTTAACATCCGACCAACAGATTTCAAAATTTACGCTTTTCAATTCATACAGTCTCGAATTTTAGCACTATGGGTCTGGTATCTTGAAAACCGTTAATCGTATCGTATTTTAACCAACGCTATCGTTTTCGCTAGGTCGAAATTAGCTTAAAACGAAGTTTTTATTCTAACAAATTCGTGAAAGTTGATCGTATGGACCTCAGAGACAAAAACCCAACACCTTGTAATATCAAATACCGATATCAATGTCAAAAACTTCTGTATGTTTTCTTAATATCGTGAATCCGACTGAAACATTATTAATTATAAATTTTCTTTAAGTTTTTCAAACATCAAACTTTCTATAAAAGTAAAATGACATTTGATACGTAGCGACCGACATATTCAAATTAATTAATTTTCTATAAATATAATAATTTAATATCTGTAGAACATTTCGACAGAGAAAAATGCTGTCTTGTTGACTTTCTCGAATAGAAAATCACAATTCTAGAACGAGAAATGCAATTTTTATAATAATAACGACATTTTGAAAAGTATTTATTTTGTCTCTCAAGAATAGAATTACTATAGGTACAGGTGGTTTCAGAAAGAGTGATAAATTCTTCGAATCATTTTTTATATCATGTACATTTTTATGAATTTACTAGCCTATACCCGCGGTTTCGGTTGCGTTTATTATTATATCTTCAGCTTCCGTCCATCGCAGCGGGATAAAATCACAAACACAAAAAATGTTATCAAAATAGGTAATGTTGTTTTGGCGTGATGCTCGAAAATTACAGTTTAATAACTTCAGCTTATGCGATTCGAAAATTCTGGAATAATTAAGACTGATAGATAATAAAACCTTTTAAAATTCCTCATAAAATGAAAGCACAGGAACCCTTATTGTGCATGCCCGATTCGCACTGGACCGGTCTTGTTATTTGCGTGAATAAGATGATTACGAAATTCAATTTTACACCTTTAATCAAGTAGTGATTACATGATTACATCATCGTATTACTCCAATAAACAGAATCTGATTGAAAATGCTGATTATTTATCAAAACCAAATCAATACTACGTTATTGATTAACTAAAATTACTCAATTATTAATACGTATCAATTTTCAGTTTACAATTCAAAAAATGTGGTCATTTGCATGCTAACAATTGAAAAAATTATATACACAGAAAAATTGTAGTTTATTTCGATAAAAAGTCAATCTAAGAAGGTTGTATGACGGAGAAAATTCGTTTTTTCCTGTTTTTCACAAATACATAGCATGAAGCGTTTTTAATGGTAGGCAACTTATGAGACATTGATGTGATGATGTTTTGTATACTCGAGAAAAAGTAGCTACTTTCTGGATCGTTTTAACTTTCAATATATACGTTTCAAATATATCCCGAGCTTAGATCGTTCGCCCAGATACTAATGATTGATTGTCATGAGGAAATTTTATCATTTCAGGAGCATAAACATCGTAAAATACCAATTTTCCTAAATATTCTATTGGGTTTCTTATGTTACAATTGCAGCGCTGCGGTGGCAAACTAGAAATTCTCCACAGTTGTAAACAAGATTATTTGAAAGTGATCTTTTTTTTAATAAAATATATTTACTAAACTGTAATAAATGTTCTCGAAATTATGTTTTTAATACTATTTTTTCTGAACATTTTAGAAATTTATGTAAACTAATATCCATAATTTACTCTTTTTCATGATTTACAGTTCGGTACACAAAAATTTGCAGACATTATTAATTAAAATAAATGATTTTTATTAAAAAAAAAATGCCACAATTCATAATCAAGTAAATATGTTTTTATTTGTTTGTTTACAATCATCAATGGTTCTTTTTGTTAACGCTAGATAGAGTCTCTGTTAGTTTTGTATAACAAATATAATGATTAATATTTACATGATGGTGTCTTCGTTGTAGACACAATATTCAAAAATATTTTTGACATTGAAATGATTTATGATTATTATAAAATATTATATTTATGTCAATGATTCATTATAAATTATTATATGGGTACTAAAATGGCAGCCGAAAATACTAACTACATATTATTTGTGGACAAAGCTATTCGAATGCAATTATAGGCCGACAGGATAGTAGGAGGAAATCACTCTATTTATTATGAGAAATATTGTACGGAAGGTAGTCAAGTTCATTTATAAATGACATTGGCAAAGGGAAATGACAACGCAAAGTTCAATTACATTAAGTGTGGTCTCTATAAAGAAAGCAAACAAAAATACATATTTGAATGTTTAAATACACTGAATATACTGTGTAGAATGTGTATTGTTTATTTTACTTTTGCTAAGATTTGTAAAAACATGATCACTTTATCAACGCATCGATACAAATGTATAAAATTCTTTGTATAACAGATTTAACTTAAAAACAATTTAACAGATTTCGATAAAACTTTGTTTTTGGTAAGTTCCATATATTCCTGGTAGTGAGCTATGTTTTATTTATCCTTTATATTTCATTTTTACCTGGAATATAGAGATATTGTTTTCCAATATATATATATATATATATATATATATATATATATATATATATATATATATACTCTACTTCAATGTTGAATTCAATGATATAATATTAAAGCTATTTGTTAAACGCTGTGTATAGACGTCATGTGAGTTTCAAACTGGATTTTTAAGTTAGGGAATCAAAAATTAAAAAAAAACACACCTTTAATCTTGATTATGTATAATTTTCCCCACAAAAATCAATTTTGCAAAATTAGTATGCATAAAGTAAAAAATATTTGACCATGGCGAATGGAAATTGTTCATTGGCTGTGTGATCAATTTATTCTATCAACAACAAATTTCTGTTTTGGTACAAAAACAATGAAATTAAAAAAAAATGATTTATGGGTTTTTTTTTCTGCTGAAAATTTGTATTTTATCTTAAATATATTAAATCATTCACTCGCGTAACAGCCTTCATGATTTTCTTCCAAATTTCTATGGTGATTATTATACTTAATGATATCCTTGGAAGGTGAATTAATTTTCTTAATTAATTATTTTGGTTTTTATGAACTAATTATGACGAAATACAAGTCAAATCTAATACGATTATTACGAATTACGTATTTTAGAAACAACGCAATTTTAACTATTTTAATTTAATTACATTAACTAATGCAATCCACTGGGATTCGAATCGTATACTTCCGTCTATCCGAGATTTCTGTATTCAATGTATTTGAATTTGTTTGGGAAATCCCCTGTTTTTAACAAATTATCCGTTCGTATAAATGGTGTGCTATCGCGATTTAGAAAACTGCAAAACTTATATGATGTTCGCGCTAGATAAATTCGTTTATCCGATTTTTCACAAACAAAGGAATAGCTTTTTAATAATAGGCAACTTGTAAGCCATTAACGTGATGATGTTGTGTAACTTCGAATAAAAAGTATTAGCTATTTACTGGATCTTTTTGAAATCCAATAAATAAATAAAAAAGATCTAGCTGATCAATGCAAATACGTGCCGAGCTACGATCGGTCGCCCAGGTATTATATAAATATAATTTATATGATGTGACATATCCGGTATATGTGATATCGGAAGTAGCCTGAATACTGAACACTCAATAAATTATATCTAGTGTCCGGATACACACAGTCATTTGTGTTAAAGCTTGTATGTGTTGGTATTCCCACTTTTAATACAGGAACGATATAATTGATGATATCACACGAATTCCTTACTATAAACCAGTTTGTTAATATTTGTATACAAAAATTTTATATCCTTTTTTAGTGCACTCGTCGTTTAAGTGACGACACGAAATAATTACAATCCATTTTTGGCCATTTTTTACAAAAATCGGTCCTTCACACGCACTTGACCATGGGATGCCGTAACTATTATTAATTTATGTTTGCATCTGCTTGAAATTTACAAATAACCATGCAAATCTGTCTAATTTTTCGGAACCGCAAAAATGCTACGCTTTCTTTATTTTCAAATATTTGAAAACCACTAGATTTTCGACTATTTTCGGAACACAGTTCCTTCTTCACAAAATAAAAATGAAATGAACAATTTTTACATACTGTAGCAACAAAGTAAACATTTTCTGAAGAAGGAACTGTGTTCAAAACTAGTCAAAGTGAAGTGATTTTACGGAATTTTCAAATATTTGTTTTATTTAATAATTAGATTGGATTTTCGTCAAGTAACGAGACCCATTCAATACAAAATTTAATTTTGATTAAATTTGGTTTTAGTATCAAAGGAAACATATAATAGTATTCAGACGTTTAAATACACAATCGAAATTTATTTATTATTTTTATATAATTTAATTTAATTTTGATATTATTTTATTTGTTTTTTTTTTTGTTAATTATTCCGACTTTTTTGTTTGTTTTATATTTTTCATCCAGATACCAGAATGGAACGTGATGAAACAATCCGCAGAATCCGTCGATCGCTTTTAAACCGTATAGATCGTACTGATCCCGTGACCAGCATCATAAATCTATCACCAACATCATCAACCGCAACAACAGATATCAATTTATTACCACTGGTAAATTCATAATATTTAAAAAAAGAAAACTTAATAAATTTTATTGAACCTAACATTAATTATAGTTAAAAAAAACTACCTAATATTTAATATAAAACAAGTGAAAATAACAACTAACTGAGCTAACTGCTTAAATAACCGGTAATAGTAATTGCAGATATTTGTGATGAAAATTATTGATTTGTGTGGGGTGTTTTTTTTGTAATGAAAATTAATTTCAGAAGACAATGATGAATTTAATAATTATTTTCATACAAAATTTCCCCACGCTTTTCAAATGAATAATTATTAATTTTCAAATGAATTATTTTATTATTTTTGAGTGTGGGGCTATCTACTAAAAAAATAAGTATGGATTTTAGTTTTGGAAGTTATACTTCTTAAGACGCGAAAGTGCAGACCCAAAATATATGAGAGTCTAGTTTTATTAAAATACCGTTAGAAATATAAACGACAGGGTCAGCTGTCTGTTAAACAGACTTTATTGTTTCATTTATATTTAACATATAAAACGATAGTCTGTAACTAAACGTGTGTATCTCATCTATGTCATACAGCGATCATTTTGGTCGTGGTTAAGCACAGTATTTATATACTGTACACATGCGCATCCTTTACATATAATGTAGTATTATTCATTCTTCGACGATTTTATCGCTTTTTCCACTTAAGCAAATTATTTGTATGCATAATAAAATTTTTTGTTTAGTTACGCCAAAGAAGGATAACTTCTATCGCACGTACTATGCGTCACAGAAAATAGCTCTCAGTTTTTTCGAAAACATGCTTCGAATAAAATTTCCTAGTATATTTATAATGAACAACTGTTATTCGAAACATTCTCCAAAAAACCCAATGAATAAGACACAAAATAAAGACAGAGAATGAGCACTATTTTTGTGGACCATGAGTACATAGGTATACAGACCCACACTTGTTGCAGCCATGACCAAATCAATCATTTGGTAGATCCACTCGGTATATACTGATTCGGTTGCTTTTTAATCAATATATGTTGGCATGAATTGGCATATAATTCTAAAAGACAATAAAGCTATTCATTTATTGGCTAATCGAAGATAAACAATACGCCACCATTATTGTCTTGTTATGTTTTTTATTGTTTGTGCTGTACAATCTATAAATAGAGCAGAGCTTACTTACTTGTACACAAAATTACGAAATAATCCAATTCACAATAAATAATCCATGTCATTACAATCTATATTCCCACGCTATCAGGATTGTTGTACGTACGTACAGAATGTGTCAGAAATAACGCGAATGCCAACCTCTGTTTAATTTTAAATTATGATACATCATCTGTAGTCGAGTTTTCTACAAAGCCATAGTAACATTCTTTTGACTCATTCAAATGTTTGATATGAAAAATCATACATCATCTAGAATCACCTGAAATGTTTTGGTAGTGGAATGCATATAATCGTTCACTTTTAATTGTTTTTTTTTTCGTAAACTAGCGTCTATTTACCCATTGTCATGTATGATGGCCTTTTGTTTATATTAAACCTACGGAAATGACTAGCGTTTACTTACTTTGACATTTAAGTATTATGTCTGAACAACATTCGTTGATATCAAACAAATACATAATATAATTTCCACAAATGCCTAAGAAATAGGTATTAGGTCAAAAAAGGTCCTGTACATCCTTGAAAATAAATCCTTTTTTAAATAAATCGATTAAAAAATAATCAAATACCTTGAACTCGTAAGATTTCTATAAACAGTTCCAAAGGTAATAAAGTGTAAATCTACCACGGTACTATTAGCGTCTGTTACGATTCTTCTGACTCACCCTGTATAATTCAAAACGTAACCAAAGGTGAGAGTTAAATGCATATCGCCACCCAAAAGATATGTTCAAGTGAACTTTAATTCATGGTTTCAAATGGAAATCATTAATTTATGCAAATAGTTTTGAATATAAGTAAAGTAATAGATGTGTGATTAAACTAACAACATTATAGAGTTATGTAAACTAGGCTTTATGTTTATGACAACAACATTACAGTATTATATGTACAAAGTGATCCTCATGGAAGCTGGGATTGGGATTCTCTATTAGGATCCACAGACCAGATCCAAGTTCTTTATGAAATCCAAGATTTTACCCGGATTAATCTATCTCACTATTACTATTGATAAGGGGAGCACTCCTCGGGATCTTCTTAAGATAATATCTCAGTGGGCACCGTCTAGGCGGAAAATGGGGTATTGATCTTCATGATTGACCTGCTAAATGGCAGGATCATCTTAGACCTACACGTCGAGCGTTCTAAGAAAAGCATAGACTGTTTTTGCTCGGAAATTTAGTTCCAAAGTTGGGCCATTCGATTACCCATCCAAGACTTTAGTGCGCGATTAAAGTAGGATTTTGGCACTCCAAAAAATAGTTTCGATTCTAATCCGAGTGGGTGCATCCCTGTACGATAAACGATCAACAGTATGTATAAAAGTTTGTGCATTGTACTGCTTAATTAAAATTTGTCAAATACTATATTATGTACAATCACTGATCACAAGTTCTAGCGAAGATGGTGGTAAATGTATACACTTTGAATTCCAAGCCTTTGCTAGGCATTAGTTCGGCAGATTTATTTATTTTTTCACTTTTATTAATTTATGACTATACTTTTATGACTTTTAATTGTCCTTTCCGAAAAGACAGGATAATTTTATTGCTTTGTAGTGTTTCTTCAGAATGGATATTTAAAATTATCCTGTTCATTCTGAATAGACAATTGGCTTGTAATCCAAAGTGAATATATTTGCCGCCATTTTTGTTAGAACTTGCGATCAGTGATTGTATATTGTTGATTTATATGGTTCAAAAGCATATTGTACACAATAGCGTATACATGCATATATATACAGGGTGTCTCAGAAGTAGTCGAGTTCCATAAGAAGGTAGGTAGAGGGTTTCGATTTTGGAACGAAATTATTTTATTGAAAAATTTAATTATTGCAATATTAAAATAATTAACCAATAAAATAATTTAATTAATGCACTTTTGAGAAAACTTTATAATTTAACGAATTTAATTTGCGCATTTATTATTAAAACAATTAATTTATTACATTTTTCAAAAAATAAAACAATTTAATAGATGCACTTTTCAAGAAATTAATAATTTGAAAAATTTAAGCAATATTTTTCCAAAAATTGATAATTCAATAAAAAATGAATTATCAAAAAAATGCACTTTTTGCAACTCTGATGTCAACATAGTTTCCTTAATTAATAAATAATTAATTAACGGTGCGTCTAACAAAAAAAATTTCACTGGACTTTTCGTTCCAAAACCGTACCTTCTACCTATCCTCTTAAGGAACTCGATTACTTCTGAGACACCCTGTATGTATATATATAATAGATTTTGATTTCTCTGATTAATATCAAATTCAAAAAGGAATTTTAATGATTTAGAGAAAACAGCTTCAATAAAACAAAAGTTAATTAAATTTATTTATAATTTATAATACATCAGTAAAGTTATAATAAATAATATATATATATAAAATAAGTTAATCTATAATTACATTATTACAATTACAATTACAATTACGATATTAAATCAATCCATATATTCTTTCAATTACGTAAATTTATTGTATTTAAATTGAACCAAATTCCCAAACTGTTCACGGTAATTCTAAATATTACGAAAAACAATTGTAAACCTTATTATATATTATGTATATATACAGGATGTCACCACCCCCCGCAACTATCATCAACATTTAATATAATAATATAAAGAATAATGTTCGGGGAAGAAGAGTCTCAAACATAGACATTTCAATGGGTTAATTTCAATGTGTCTGTATACTTTCTAGCGGTCACATTTTCAGTCCGATCAAATTTCGTTAATGGGAAAAATCGGACCAGGGAAAAGAGTAGTTTAGAGGGAACCTCAATAATTATCTTGTAGAAATATATACACTGATAGAAGGAATTTCTTTCCTCAAGAATATATTTATTGTTCAAAATATCAGCTTCAATAATGAAACCCTTGTTTTGATTCAAGACTACGCAGTCGAACCAAAAACATTTCTTTAGTTGAGCGAACAAACTATTGAACGGTATTTAAAATTCTTTAAAGTAGAGTTCGTTAATCTGGGCTGAAGAGTGTCTTTCTTCGACCAAATACTCTTGTGATTCTTTAGTCAAGAAAATGAAATTCTTGTTAAAAAAGTATTTTTCTTATTAAAGAATAAATAAAAAAACTCAAGAAGAGAAAGTTTATGCAGCTTCTTTAACTGAAGTACACATATTTAACTGAAGTATATGATTACTTCTTTAAAAAGTTTCATTTGTTTGGATTAAACACATATTTATTTTGGTCCGAAATTTAAGCATCTTGATCCAAAGAAATCATCATTTCAGTTTGAGAATTTCGAAATTCTTGAGTCCAGAGTCAGTTGATCTTTAATTCAGATAATTTTCTCAAATCAAAACTATAGATGTCAAGATACTTATTTTCTTATACCAAATCTAGAGCACGGCAGTGCGACAAGTCGAGTTTAAGGGATGTTTGCCTGTGTTATATATTATCTTCCCTATTATATGATAGTCAGAAATTCTTGGTTTAAAAATTTGTTTCTTATTGCAAGGAATTACTTCTATCAGTGTAGAAAATACAAACACTAACCGTATTTATTTTATTTATGTTCCAGGATCAGCCCGATTACCAATGCGCTTATCAGCACAAGCCTCTTTCCAACAATTCAATCCAACACCAATCCTAAATGAAAATAATTCATTTCAATCGTCTCACCATCATAACAACCAACAACAACAACAACAACAACAACCGCATTGTGATGCTGGCAAACGTGGGCAAACGAATGGAACCAACAATCATTCGACAACGGCACCATCTTGACATCAACTTCCCGCACAAGAGCTTTCGGAAATCACTGAACCAAGTTCAAGCACAACCAATACCGAATGTGTTACTGAAATGACGGATACAGTACCGGCGGCACCAGCAGCAACAACATTGGTCGCTAGCACATCGGCAACATTGACGCCACAAACACGACGAACGTGGATATGAGTAAGGGACCACGAAACGTCTTTTCGCCAACGAAAAAGCGTTTCGTGTGATATGACCCAACTGTAAACTATATCCTATATATGTATATAAATAAATATTGTACCTATGTTAGATTTGGGGGGGGGGGGGGGAATGATTAGACGTTTCTTTGTCCAAGACGCGAGACAGGCATCTGCTCTTGCTTCAAGTAGGTACATTATCTATGTAAATAATATTGTGTTCATTGTGGATTTTGAAGGGAAATGATTTTGCAAAATATAAAGAAAATACAATGCTATGGAATAGCACTTCTGCAAGTACCAAATTTGTAGAGAACCGCAGAATACTTAAATGTGTACACAGGCAGGCTGATTCGCAGGACAAAGCAGTTATTTCCAGCTATACGCAAAGAATACTCTTTTAAGCGATTATTTCAAGTATATAAATCACTCAGAATCATATCAATCTCTATCTCTAGTGAATGCATTGCTCCTCCACTATTTTGCAAACTCAATTCCATTTCTCCGAGCCTCCACTATGACGTATACTATGTAGGTAAGTAGAAATTTATATCATCATAGATAAATCTGTTCACTTACGAATCTAAAATTAAAGAATTTCAATTTGTTTTCAAACAATTATTCAAAACTCAGAAAGAACCATTACTTGAATTGTCTCTGCATTTGTTTTCCAACACCCTGTATGTGAAAAGTAGGTTGATGGTTCACATATGATTAGATGAACCAATGAGTCATAGTCTAAATATTCGTATTCTCGTTAAAACAGTTAAAGAGTAGTCTCGTTTAATCAATATAAATTTTCGGATCCATTTTCGAGAAAATTGAGAAAACCTAATTGAGTAAAGTTTCACTTTCCGTGTGTAGTGAATTTGCCCAAAATATTCTGGCTGTTTTTTAAAATACTGTTCACAATGATCCAATAATGCTATTTTTCGACATTCAAAGATCAAAAACTCGTAAAAGCTCTAATGAAAAACTCGTACATCGAAAGCATAAGCTCTATAATACGTGATAGTCTGCATGTAAAAACTTCACAAACTTAGAAAATCGAAGTTATGGTATTTTTAGTTGAGCCCATAAATATTAGGAGGCCATCCTATATATAGTATATTTACGTACAAAAATTTAATATGAATATCAAATCAAAATATGGTAATTGATATTTTTGGGCGCAGAATTAGTATTCCAAAACAATTAAATATTTTTCACATATCAAATTTATTTCGATTTTTATTAAAGAATTACGACTTATTATTGGCGCACAAATTTATAATTGAACTTTATTTCAATTATTTTTTTTTTTGTAAATCCCATTTCTAATATGATATAGGCAATATTAATTACACGTAAGTATGTTCCCCAAATATAAATGTAAAATGTAATTCCTTTCTTTCTAGCACGCAAGGCTTATCTCTCATTTCCCCTTTATTGTAACAAAAGAACTTCAGATACGTTGCTAAAGAAGTTTCACTTCAAAAATTGACATTTTGAAATGTCATAATTTAGAAAAAAATAAATATTTCTTGTGTATTAGAACTTCTGAAACCCCCGGGCAACGCCGGCTATTTCAGTTTGTGGTATAGATCAATTAATGAAAAAAATTTTCATCTGTATTTTTTGTTTTCATTTTTATGACCGATCAAGTTTCTCCTTGATGTGGGCGTGTGTATGTATGTATGCGAGTGTGTATGTCCGTGTGTGTTCGTGTAAGTGTTATATGGGTGTACTGTTTGTTAGTGTAATATGTACTTTAATGTATCCGGGATCATAATTATTTACGGTTAAACCTACAAATTTCTGATAATTTGATAAAAATATATATAATATATGTGGTGGTACACTTTAATTTATTACTTCAATACACACAGTACATAATATGGTACAATCGACTATCGTAAGAAGTGTCCTAAATGGCGTCATACAACTACAGTATTGATTATACATCTCTTTTTATCGTCCGTATTTATATAAAATAATCTCGACTAAAAGCGATGAAAATGTTAATCGGAGAAAATAGTTTTGGTACAGCGGTGTTCATAAAATGATGTAATTAGTCCATTTTCGCATGTCCTTCAGTCTAGTTCGTAAACAACTCAAGAACAAAAAGTGTTCACGTGACTTCAAGTTAGCCAATAGGCAAAATCGCTTAAGTGAATTTTAAACCGTAGGAGATAGAACAAACATCTAGTTTATTTCTTAAAAATTAACAACTTTTGTCTGAAGTTTTTTTTCAAAAACTGAACAGTTTCGCCACAATTTCACTTCAAACATCCGTCATAATTATAGATTACTATGCATATGAGTATATTACATATGTATATAGCACTTTTATGCATTACTTTTTTTTTTATATATTAGCACGTGTGTCAAAATCTAAATAAACAGTTCACGCATTAATAATGGATAATATATACTATAGTTACTGGACGCTGCCATATTGGTCACAACTTATGATAACCGAGTGTACATTCTACACAAGCATGTGTTCACAATACAACTCTTATGAAATATATCAATTTAGAATCATTAAAATTCCTTTTGGTACAAATAATCGCATTGAATCAAGGCCGCGAAGTGCGAGCGACTTACCGTGACAACTTTATAATCGAAACAAAACAATTCGTCACGGAGAAATTACGTAGATCAAGCGAATTTATTCAGAGGATAGAGTTATAATGATTATCAAATCAAATTACTATGGCGACACTTGTAATATCAATTATTTTAATTATTAGAATATTAAAATTCGATTACCGCAGCATTGACACCAGACTTTTTTCTCAAGGCCACATAACACTTGAAACACAGAAAAGAAAAGAAATTTCTTGAGCATGGGTTCTTGCTTATCAGAAAAATCTATCGTGTAAATCGTACGAGAAAGGAGAAAATTTCAAAACAAAAATGGTCCTTCTTTAAAAGCACACGAACTTTTGTTTGACATTTTTAGCTCAAACATCGAAAATTGATCCTAATCTGAAGATTACAAAAGCATCCACACAAATACCTTATAGTTATGAACAACATTAGTCTTGTTTTTAAACATCTAAGCGTGTGTTGAAGTAAAAAAAAATTATTAAAATACTATCAAGACTCTAAAAATGGATAAAATGGATTATGGAATCCAAAATGAATAATTTCTTGTGTATTTATTACGATTTTGGCGGGGGCAAATTGAATGCAGAGAATAGCAAATGCTGTGGAATTTCAAAAGCCAAACCCAAAATAAAATTTTATGTTCTAAAATACGAATTGAGATATCAAAGATATTTTTATATGATTGTTATTATTTGTTTGTTTTGTTGATGCAACGGATTGGATCATTAAATTGAAAAAAATAAACGTATTGAACGAATTGATTCCTTAGGCATCACATTGGACCTTTTATGGACGAAGTGTGTCCCGTCCAGGACAGCCTCTAAAACAAACAACGTCTGCTTGAAGCATTTTGTCATACACCAAATAGTTTTGACCCTAATATGAGTCGAATTTATATTACAAATGATGACTAAATTTGTAACAATGATCTTCATTTCTGCAATAACTTCTTTATTTCTCAAATATAATCTTCCACACTAATTCAAATTTTAATTACAAAACTATTAAAAATCCAAAAAAAAAAACGAAACATATTGTGTACAAATCAAAATATTAAATTTAAAAGTAGGGGAAAAAAATACAATATTTGTTAGATTAATTATATAAAAAATATAAAAATTTAAAAAATAAAAATGCCAAAAACTAATAAATGGGAATTTTATGTACTTTCTACAGTTTGTTTGGGAAAACACATGCGCTTCAAATACGAAAACACAAAGTTATAATAATAAAACAATAGTATGAACACTAATAGTACCCACATCTCCAGCGCAACGCGCGCCCAGGTTCGAACCCTCAACCTCTGAGCTATCCGATCTAGTACTCTCTAGCTAACGAGAATGCTATTGAGTTGGGAATTCTTTCATACCACGGAAAAAACAATTATTATGGGTATCAAAACCATTTAACGTTCATATTTTATTGTTTTTTCTTTTTGTGTGTATAAACATTGGGCGTTGAATTAATTATATCAATCAACATTTTGTAGGGATACCTTTGGGTTAGGAATTTGTGCAAATCTTACCCTTTTTTGTCATATTTTGCTTCGTCCTGTAGTCTACTACTCTTAAATCTTCAGCACTCCAATATCTAAAGACCTGCGTAGTACAACACATACCCTAGGTAACTTCTCGTAGTCACCAACAATGTTGTAATTCATTATTAAATATTGAGGCTTAAAAATAAACATTGTTTATAGTCCACAAAATTGTATTTAATTAATCATTTTTATAAATTAGGTTTTAGTTCGAATATAATAATAATTAGAAAGAGGGGTGTCGCGAATGGGACCCTAGCACCTAGACCAAGGAGTCCTCTGTGCCCTACATGAGACGTCCATGAGTATAATGTATACCCCATTTTGGGCTCCAATTTGTTAGAATATCCCAAGATATCGTGATACATTCGAACTGAAAACTAATTTATAAAAACGATTAATTAAATGCTGATTTGTGAACTTTAAAATAATGTCTATTTTTTGGCCTTAATGTTTACTGCAACAACTAATCTGTTTACTACATAGACCTTTAAGTCGTTGTATGTTTTTTCTGATCAATATTACAACGCCCAAATGTTTACAAAAACAATGTAATCAAAAATATAATAAAAAAATAATCAACAACAACCAAAAATTTAACAATAAACTAAATCAGTAATAAAAAATTCCTTCAAGACAATTTTTGAATGCATTAAATGTGTTTAATGGATTTTCCTAAAACTATATATATGAATGGTGAAAATTAATTTTGTTCATAAAAATAAGAGTACATATTTTTCCAATTACAATCCAGTTAATAAATACGATTAGTAGACGCATAAAAAAATACGTTCAAGTGTCAAATTCTTAATAATCATCTATAGATTTTAATTGAAATTAGTATTAAAAATTCACAAAAACGATTATTAGTTTGAATAAAAATTTAATGCGCAATTTTTTGTGCATCTATTAACTATAAGTTTAATTGAACTATGTGCAATATTTATTTTAAAAAACTTTGTTTTGAATATAAACAAAAAACATTATTACCAACAACATTGGCTTGAAACTATGAAAAATATGACTTTAGAAGCTAGTATAGGCAATATGTAAATACAAATATGCCATATAAGTTGCATAAAACGTATTACTATCAAAGTAACTCCATCTGGTAACAAATAAAGTTAACTGTGCATAAATTTGGCTATTATTATAAATTCTTTGTGCTTATTTAATTAAAAATTTTACTGATGGTGCATAATAGGTTAATAAAAATAAATTAAGTGTAAATAATGATTATATATCTAAACAAATGTACTTTAGAAAATTAATTAAAAACTATATCGAATCACCACCACTCACTACCTAATTAAAACAAAAACGATTATATTCATGTGACCAAATAAACATGTGATAATTAGATATTATTAGACATACATTTAGAAGTATTTTAGAAAATGGCTATAGAAACAAAAAAATGTAAATATTAATTTTCTGTTAATCAATTACGACGAAAATACTATTGTTATTTCAGCTAATAAATAATACCGAGATATACTTTGTAAGCTGTAAAACTGATAAAGGAAATAAAAAAATTATTAAAAAGTTGATTCTAAATAAAAAAACAAAAAGTGTTGTAAATAAAGAACAAACAAAACTCATCATAATATATAAATGTAAAGATTTTTTTTGAATATTTTCTGTTCCAGTGATTCCATACTGTTGATTAATTTTAATCTGCGGTTACTCAGACAAAGTGCTGTCATCTCCTTAAGTAATTTTTAACCGTTGAAACGAGCCACTTTTAAATGTTTGCGTGTAAATATTTATCGTGGTTTTACAAAACGACTCTAACGATATTGATGTAATCACGTATAAGAGACTCTTAGCGTCTAGAAATCGACCTGTTAAGATCTCGTCCGCGGGAAAATTCATTTTAACTATTAGTTATTATTTTGACTTTGTTCTATTGGTGCAAAACATGGCTAATAGTTTGTGTTATCACTATAAGATGGCAATATGGTATAATTAATTATAAGATTAGTCCCAAATTGGTACAGATGTTTCACACGAGTAACGACAGTTTTAAGTAACAGTTATCTTAAAGAGTTTTAATTCAATAGTTTAACTTGTTTTTCATTTTTTAAATAAACAATAAATTTTGTTTTATACAAATGTAAATTAATTTTGTAATATAACATTAAATTAAAATATTTTTGTCAGCTAATATGTCCAATTTTTATTTTTCCAAACCCCGCTTAAAGCATTTATCGACCGAAATTTCTTTTCACAGCTGAAATAAAATAATATATTATAAAGTATTCCATTCCTGCAATGCATCATGGGAATTGTGGTAAGTAGCTGGGCTACAATGCTGGAAGAACTAGAGTTTGGGAACCCCTATGCCAAATATAAATGTCAAGAAAATTTACTACGTCAAATTGTGCTGCCATCTTGAGTATGTCAAGAGAACTAAATCGAGTTAAAGTCTTAAAGAAATTTCATGATTTAAATACGGTTTGTTCTTTTGGCATACATGAGATGACAAACAAATTCTAATTCTTCCCGCATTGTAGTCTTGTTTTCAACTCACGTCGACACATGCGAATCGTGTTCGGTAAACTCAGCCTAAATCGTATTAATATATGTCGTAATAAAAAGCTCTGGCAATTTGTTTAAATTTTGCACATCGTATTATTTAAAATATCCATAAAAAAAGGAAAGTCATTAATCTAATTAACAAGCATAGAAAAATATGTATAGTTTAAAATGACATCAATAAACCGTGCCACGAAGATCATAACGAGCTCATAAAAAAACCAATAAAATTGTTTAAACCATACAAAACAATATGATATTAAAACGGCGGACTATTAAAACGAACATGAGTTTTTAAAATGGTTGAATAATTGACACCGGAAAAAATGTATTCTATCATGCGATATATTTGAAACAGAGATCAACATCCTTTGAGTTTAACGAAATTTCCATTTCGTAAAATTGTTCTCTGATTATAAAGCGATTATTTCGATTAAACTAGAACACCACTCAGTTTTACGATATTGAAGTTTTGTAATTTTAACACGGACTTTTAGGTAGAATAACAGATTTACACACGAAATTTTTCGATTAAAACCAAAGTTAAAAATAATTTATCAGGCCGTTACTGACATATAATTTATTAAACTGTATTACAATCAGATCAGTCGTTTTAACGTGATGTGGGAACCATACAAAACAAATTTATAATGATTTTCAAAATATTTTCCAAATATAAAATTGATTCTACCCAAAATTTCAATACAAAAATACATATAATAAAACTTAAAATAGTTAAACTGGTTCAAATTTTTTGTTTTTATGTGTACTCTCGCTCGTTGTATCCTCGCGCAAACAAGTGCAAAAAAATAATAAAATTAAAAACGACTTTACGATCAATTTGAATTTTATTATTATGTTCAATTTTACGGGATATAAAAGAATTTAAAAAAAAGCATGGCCATTCACTAAAGCTGCATTTTTTTTTCTAATTATAAAGTATTTCTTTTATGTGTACAAGAATTGAAAAACCCGTTGAAAACTCAAAGGTTTCCTTTTTTCTTGGCACAAACTTTCTATGTACTTTTTGTTGTGAATGGAACACACCTTGAATTATTTAATCGTAAGAAGAACAAACCTATTATTTTTATAATTTAATTTTTGTGAATACCACAAACGGCACAAACCTTTAATTATTTTATACGTAAGAAGAACAAACCTATTTTATTATTGACGTCTGTTCAATAATTAATTTGGTTTGGACAATGATTTTTATACTCGTATTTCTGGGTTTGTGGATGTAAAAGTTTTATAAAGCTTGCTAAATAAAAATAATCATATTTTATACTTAAGTAAATTTCTATCAATGTAGTTTCGAAGCGATAAAATCCAGACGTTTTCCCGTGTTCAAACTTTCTTTAAATTCAATATCGGACGCGATTTTGTTTATTTATTTTTCGCAGTAATCAGTGTAACACTTTAAGTATGAAAAATAATATTTTCGCTCTGTTCTCTAAAGATATTGGATCTAAAGTGTGTTGATTCCGTTGAGATATTCTTGCAAAATTTCCGGAGTTTTTGAGATATTTTTTTGGTCTAACAGCTGAGAAAAGGACAGAGGACATTTAGGATATTTATATTATATGATTTTTAACAAATAATTGCATTTATCTATTCTTAATTTTTACATAATGATCTTTTTACAATTATTAAATACCAGTGGCGTAACTATTATTATATCTAGTTTTTCTGAATTTCCAGACGATCTAAAATTCATTTTAGAGCATCGAACGCAGCAAATTATATATTTTATTATTTTCCTGGATTTTAGGGTGATTGAAAATGTATAATAGACTCGTATTTAGTAAAGGACGACTCTTTTTGACCAAAACTACGCCACTGATTTACAATTAAGTAATAATAAAATATAATAAGTGATAATAAAATGTTATGGAGCAAACGGTATATAGATACGACCAGAATGGGCATTGACTGCTTGCCAACAGGAACATGTTAACGAGGTCCGATCCATTACATCTGTATACAATTTTCCATCCAAATGATCCATTTCATGTTGAATAACTCGAGCGGTCCATCCTTGGCTACTTAATGAAATTTTTTTACCTAATTCATTCTCACCTAGACAAAAATTTTCGAATCAATATCTAAAATAAAAAGATTTACAAAGAGTTCCGTGAAAAATTCTCTTACCAGAACATTGTACGCTAATATACCTGGGAACATCCGCTGTATATCCTCGAAAACTTTCACATGCTTCTGGAAAACTGACTTTTTTATAATCCAATACCCTTAATAAAGGATTTATAAACACTGTCAATGGAATATGTTCAATTTGTCGTGTTTTTCGAATATCCTTTGGAAATCGTTCTAAATTTTTATGATTTAATTCCAGTAAAAATATTCGTAATGGAATACCAATTTGTGGTGCAGATATTCCAATCGAATTATATTTATTCATAACATATTGTAATTGTTTAATTATTTTCGCTATTTCTGGTGATTTAATTAGATGATCGGGTACGCTTTCAGCTTTGTGTCGTAAAATTGGATCACCGATTTGTACAACATGACTGTATGGAGGTGTTGATTTTGAATAAAACCAATTTTTGTACCAAGCGGAAACTTTTCGAAACGATACATTTCGAATTTGTGTATCGATTGTGGATTTTAGTGGTAAAACTTTAGGTACTTTTATCATGATTCAGGATATTTGAGGTTAGGACTATGGGTTTTCATTACCGAAAAACAATTACGGCTAATAAATTACAAACTTAGATGGTTAAGATACAAACAACATCTAATTATTTTAAAATTGTTATCAAACTTTTACTTAAATTACAAAAATTCGGCGAAAGCTTCGAACATATGGACAAAATGACATATGAAGGATGAAGGAAATATATTAATTCATACATGTCGAGAGCAAGAATTCGGACTAATAATTATTTGACTAGCCATATTCAAATGTTATGCCAAATGCAAAATGACCAATAATGAATACAACTTTATTATTTCGCAGAAGGATAGCTGAACTACGGTAGAACTCCAATTATCCGGACCGAGGAAAAAATTCGTATTCAAGTTGTTTTTGTAGGTGCAAAATTTTTAGCTGAGCAAATATTTCATGTTTTGTCCGGCCGCAATTAATCCGCATAATTTGAGTTCTTACTTAACTTCGAAAAAAGTTATCGCTAAATTATAATAATTTCCTAATAAGCCAAATAGAATCCAGGAAAAAGAGGTTAAATTCAGAAAACGACCAACTAAAACAAGAGTTTTTGCAGGTTTGGGCCGTTTTTGTGAAATTTTAATTCAAAATTTCAGAATACAATGAAATTCGGTGGACATTATCTGCACGGCAGTAAATCCTTCAAAAATATTTTGAATCATTACAATGCTTTTTGAGTTATCGAAATTTAAAAAATTGATTTTTATCTTCTAAAATGATGGATTTTTGACTTCTGTACACCGTTTTTGAAATATTTCCGCATAGATTTATCAAATTTCATTTCAATTGAACTTTTTGAACTGTTTAGAATATTAAGAAAAACAAGGTTTTCTTGGTGTGATATCTCGAAAACAGCTCAAAAATACCACAAATCTGAATAAACAAATATGTTGGTTTACAAACTGTGAAATCTATCGAAGGATGACTCCTTTTCAATCATCTGTCGTATATTTTTTTGAAGCTATAGAAAGTTTTTCAAATAGTAAAATCATGGCTCATGATATTATAAACCTTTGTCTAGTCAAATAGTTATTAGCCTAAAAGTAACTTATGGCTGCTACGGTAGTTAAATTGTATTACACTAGGTGTAGACACCTAACAATACAGATTGATTTACGAAAAATGGACTGATACAGCATAATTTAATTAGAATCAGGAACATTATTTTTCCACAAATTATTATTAAATTTTTTTTACTAAAACCGTATATTTGTATAGTTTTTATTACAAAAAATTAGTTAGTAAAATAAAATACAATTAAATACTCAGTGGAATAGCAAAAAAATGGCTGACCAATATACTTGTGAAACTCCAGGGTGTAATGCTCCAGCTAGTTTACAATGTCCGACATGTATCAAAATTGGAATAAAAGGATCGTTCTTCTGTAATCAAGCCTGCTTCAAAGGGAGTTGGAAATCTCATAAAATCATCCATTCATTAGCACGTAAGTACTACACCTTAGGCATACCATGTAACCGCAAAATAAAAAAACAGCATGTTTCTCATTCTCGAAAGTCAAATATATTCATGACGAATATGTTTCAAATTTTGGAAAATCTCGTTCAGTCAATCTAAAACGTAAATTTGCAAGTAATGTAAGATTTTCATAATATACTTACAGACTTTTTAAAATCTCATAACCTCATTTTTCAAATACAAAGGTTTACTAAAATTAATATAAAAGTTGCGTTTGTTTGGTCAAAAAAGTTTTATGTTTGGTCAAAACATATCTTAAACGAGACGTCTGTCGCAATGTTTAGAATCAACCCAGAACTTCGGGTACATTATTTATTTTTTTTACCAATATGACAGAAAACCATAAATTTCGGAAATTTTGAAAGAATGTAAGAAAATGCAAATTAAGCATTAATGTTTATTTTTTAAATTACTTTTCTTTAGCTTCCATTTTAGCGATATCCCTCGATTGGAATTGTGGATTCGAAATGCATTTAGGAACCGAAATGTCACCTATTTTCGCATTGGTTACAGTTTTTTTTTTAAAATTGCATAGTATGGTTGAAATTTTAGTTAATTTAGATTTCCGTAGTCGAAAAATTCGAACTGTACGAGTTTTTCTGCGTTTAAACATCATAATTCGCGTTGTAGTCATTTGTGTGTGGTTCCAGTGAATGGGAGAACCCAAACCTTGTTCTTCGGTCTGCGGCTTGGTATAAGTCGAATTGCTCGTGATTTTTTACTTTGATTCTTTACTTATTTTATGGTTATTTGCAACCTTGTTTAAATAAATCCCATAACCTCATTTTACAGTTTCATAAACTTTACCCAAAAAAAAATAAAACTGTAGGTGGTGAATCAACCGACGGGAAAAATGAAGAAAATAACGAATATACACCTTGGCCATCGTACAAATTTAGCGGTGTTCTACGTCCATTCCCCAAATCAGCAAAACGTACCGTCCCACCACACATTGAACGCCCCGATTACGCCGATCATCCAAATGGTTATTCGTTATCCGAGATGTCGGTGAAGAAGAGCTCACAGATCAAGGTGTTGGACGATGAAGAAATCGAAGGTATGCATGTTGCGTGCAAACTGGGACGGGAGGTGCTCGACGAGGCCGCCCGCGTGTGTGACGTTGGTGTGACAACAGATGAAATCGATCGGATTGTACATGAGGCGTGTCTCGAACGAGAATGTTATCCATCACCTTTAAACTATTACGAATTCCCAAAATCATGTTGTACGTCAGTGAATGAAGTTATTTGTCATGGAATCCCGGATACGCGACCCTTAATCGATGGTGACCTCTGTAACGTGGACATTACGGTCTTTCATCGTGGTTTCCATGGCGATCTAAATGAAACATTTTTCGTTGGAAATGTTAGTCCTAAACATAAAAAATTAGTACAGGTGAGTGAGACAAAATATTCAGGGATAAACAGTTTGGAGAACTATTTCTTTGTTTATTCGGGTCCCGATCTATGCCCGTTTTTACACGTGTGAATTTCATCGTATGCACAGCTATGTAACTTTAGTTATATCAAATAGTTTAATTGCAACTTTCATCAAAACTTTCCATGTGTAAAACCGGGGGCTATTGAACTGAAATTATATGAAGATACGTTTCTTAGGGTTCCGTACCTCTAAAAAGAAACGAAACGGAATCACAGAATTACAGGCATCCTTTTGAGAAAACGAAATTGCATAAAATATTAGAATGTAGAACTTTGTTGGTTCTGTGTGCCCTGTTTATCCCAGAAATAATTTGATTGAAATTTGAACACATTAATTTGGATGTCAATCATACATTTAGGTTACGTACGAGTGCCTTAGTAAAGCTATCGAATTAGTCAAACCAGGTGAAAAATATCGTGAAATAGGAAATGTCATTCAAAAACATGCTCACGCTCATGGATACTCCGTTGTACGGAGTTATTGTGGCCATGGGATTCATCGTTTATTTCACACAGCTCCAAATGTACCTCATTATGCCAGTAAGTATGCTTTGGATGTGGCACCTTTTAACGGGCCCCCAAAATGGATATGTTTTTGTGGATACTTGGAATTAACCTGAAATCTTGTATTTTTCCAGAAAATAAAGCAATAGGTGTAATGAAACCCGGACATTGTTTTACAATTGAACCAATGATATCGGAGGGTACATGGCGTGATGAAACCTGGCCTGATGATTGGACAGCGGTCACAGCAGACGGTTTATGGTCCGCACAATTTGAACAGACGTTGCTTGTCAATGAAACTGGCTGTGAAATATTAACACGTAGACGAAACGATACTGGACTACCTCATTTTATGGATCATCTTTAATAGTAATGATTACTATGTTATATATTTTGTGAATTGTTATTATTGTGACCTCTATAAAAAAATGGAACTTTATTGGAACGGAATGTCTCCTAGTTATTTGTTTTCGAACAAAATAAAAAGTTGAATGCGTTTTTTTTATATTTGATGTTTTTTTTTTCTTGTTTGGACGCAGCAGATAGACCTGGATTTGTATCGGAATACCCTCTCGGACACCATAAGGGGTGTTCGACACTCCTCTCTGATCAAAACAGAATATGTTTAGTTTAGTTCCTTTAGCGGCTGCGAAAGGAATGATTATTAGGAAATTTTTTTACAGTTTTGGATTGTACTGCTGGTTTCCACCATTTATTGAAAGTTTTGCATAATTATTTCCAAAACACTCTGTATGAATAAAATGAAAATATGTTTTGTCATTACCATCAAAATGAAATATTGAGAGAATTGAAAAGGGCGCAAAAATCGTCAATTTATTGTCAAGACAGATGGTGCCGTTGAAAGGAGTAAATTATCAGAGCTCATTTATGCTCTGAGACGTTTTAAGTTCCGGGCACCCATAGGATGTTTGGAACTTTCTGAATCTCTTACCGTTTTCGGACAAATGCGGACACTTTGCCCTAATCTTTTATCATGTTAAGTAATCTGCTATGGAATCCAGCAAAAAAGGTAAGTATTGTCAAAGTTTAATCCAATTTTCATCAAAATCGAATTAAATATGCCCGTGAGAGTCCCATCATTAATTTGATGCAAATTGTAATTACAATTAAAGTGTCTTCATCATCAGAACTTTCTGACGATGATAATAGTTCCAACAATGTCAACATTCGTAGGTTTTTCGACGCCATATTGTACTGCACTATTGCTCTAACCTTATTAGTCAGAGCAAGATGGAGCGCACTAGGAGTGCTCTCTATCGTCAATCGAAAACGGAAAACTAAGTGCGAGCAATCTATAACAGTCAATCGAACATGCATTTTATACGAGTGCTTTCAGTGCACACGAGGGCCGTCAATAGAAAGCGCTATAAGATAGAAAGGAAATTTATAGGACTAGAAAAGAAATATAGGATTGTAATTCTAAATAAAAACCATTTTATTAAAATCGTTTTTTAATTATAACAATTATTCATAAAATAAATAAAATTCGAACTTAAATTAATTTCATTACGTTTCAAAAGTTTTTGAAATTATTCAAATACGTCGTCAAAATTCAATGGTCCTCTCTTTTTCTCACAATTGAGAAAAGAGAGGGAGGACTTAAGTAAGCATTAACTTTCATTGGATACAAACTATTTAAGTAGAGTTTTACACCGAAATTATGAAAGGTAAGTAAGGTTTGTGAACCTTACCGTTTGCGTTTTTACAATTCAAAATAAATTACCCAATATCAACCATATTCCAAAAAAAAACAAAACTAAGTAAATCCTTTACGTGAAGAATCAATTTTAATAAATAAATTGTTTTAATTGAACTTATTTTTCACTAGTTTTTAAAATATCACTTGAAACATTTTCGATTTATAAAAGTATCAAAATTCGTACGAACATAAAATGGAAATGAAGGGTTTTCGTGAGACTGTTTCAAAAGAAATAATTCGAATGTTGTTCTTTTACCATAATGTCAAAACAATTCAATTCTAACCTCAATAAAATGACGAATCATGAGAATGATTCCAATCACTGAACTCTGTATATAACTGGACGATATACCGTGTTACGTCATGAAAAGTATAATCAGCTCTGCTTCAACTAGTCAAGGTACTAAATTTTGCTTCAGTGCACTCGCGCGGCGTTTATGTGCAATAGTATGTGTTGCTATCACAAATTTTTTTCCTTAAGGTTTTTAATCATGCAAGCGCACTGTAACAAAATTTAGTACCTTGGCTAGTTAAGGTGGCGCTGTCTACTTGATTGATTTTCTATGTTATTTCACGGGCCCATCAGGATACTCAGTCCAGTTATATAGAGATCAATGATATTCATTTTGATAGAACATTATTTCCAAATTCTTCCGCTAGATGCACTAATGTCGTACCTTCTGAGTGAGCATATTTCACTGATCTCACCCATATAAGTAGATCAGTGGTTTATTTGGAAGAAAATATGATCTGATTTAGGCAGATTCACGATATTGGGGAAGTTGGCGATTGAAGATAAGGTTTTGCTTAAAAAATGGACTAAAGCCTACAAATTTATTCTTTATTTTCAGAATGAAATAAAAGTATCGAAACTTTACAATCTCATTTTCATAATCTACATAAAAAAAAGGTTGCAAATAAGTAGGTAATTCACAAGAGTTTTAGCGCCCTCTAGTTTAGCAGTATTGTGAGCATTTAAAGTACAGATTACAGTGCTGCCACCCGAACTTAGATTTACATAAACTTCCTCTATTATTTCATTTTAAAATAGCCTCACGAAAGTCCCAAATATTTGAAACAAATCATAGAGGTAATATTAAAGATGGATGAGTGAGGTGTGGATACTTGCGTAAGTGGCTCCGCTCATAGAACGAGAATCGTTAGCCTCACGTTCTATCTCTTTCTTATTTGACAGCGAAACAACAAAATACTTTCATGCGTCGTTGAACGCCAATCAGCAAGTGAAAGAAGTAAGATAGAGCGTGAAAGGCAAGGCAAGTAAATGATCCCTCGCTCACTTTATCGTTAATATAACCTCTATGAATCAAACAGCCGTTTAAACAACTGTTTTAACCTCATTTTTCAAAAATGTGTTTTATCTCTAAAACTTAAATTAAAATTTCGACGGTATGGTGTGTCGCCTCCCTAGTGCTCTGTTCATGTTTTATTTTTCGTTTGTATTCGTGCTCCAAACGATAATTTCTCATTATTATTCTCATATTCTTTTTCTGTTAAATTATCCACATCATCCAGAATACTATCCTGATCATTTTCTTGGTTATAATCCTGATCGTAATCGTAACTGTCATTATTTGTGATTTGTGGTTCATTTGAGACATTCTGTTCTTCGGATGCATCATCAGTTCGATCGGTTTGTTCAAACGGTGCAATAATCTCATTTGTATTCGATGCTTGCGGTTCAACATCATCCGCTAAACTCTGATCACCATCATCTGCACCCTCGTCTGGCACAACTATCCGCATTGGTGTGTATTCTTTCTGTTCATTCGCGGAACTATCTTGGTCACTGTTGCTATGTTTGGATAAGATTTGTCCAGATTGTTGTAAAGATGCTAAAGTTTCAGCAGTTTCACGATTCGGTAATGTCGTATAATGCAAGGGTCCGCCATTATTATTATTATTATTTTGTATCATTTGAGCGTACAGCGATGCTGAATCGGGGATATTTCCTAGATTCAGATTTTGATTGTAACCAGTATCGACAATATTTGTTGCGACTAATGGATCCACACTTTGCGGATAGTAATTTTGGTGTGGTGAATATTCTTGCTGCGTGTGTCGTGTCGCCGTTGAATGTATTTGATTTGTTCCGGCTGTTTCTAAATTGAAATTTTGTTGGGAGTAAGCGAATCCAGTACTACTTGGGACACTATTCTGTTTGGTTTGTTCATCATAGTTGAATGTTTGATACTCCGGCCGAAAATCATGATTTCCATATTGTTCCGATTGTTGTTGGTGCTGTTGTTGTTGTGGAATTTGTTGAGCAAAATAGTTCGGTTCCGGGACAAATAGTGCACCGTGTCCGAGTTGTGTTTGAACAGTTTGGTCTTGTTGATTTGGAAAATGTTGTTGATGTTGTTGTTGAAGTAGATGTTGTTGCAATTGAGGCTGTTGAGCTAACGGCAAACCATAAGTATCAAGTAATTGTTGTTGTTGTGGGTAACCTTGTAAGAGTTGTAGGATTTCTTGCGATGCTAATTGTTGTTGAGCCTCAATTGTAGGATGATCGGCACCGGTGTACAAATCTGCTGGTGGTGGTTTACCATTACTGGGCTGTGAGAATGGATCTACAGCTGGTGGAATTCGATGTCCAGGAACACTTGGATCTGGATCTGGTGCATAGTACTTATTCGATTGTTCCAATCCATGATGATGATGGATTGGTTCTTGTATATGATATTGATTGAATTGACCATTCAAATCGTTATGGACTGTTGATATTTGATACGCTTGCGATGGAATCGTTTGTACAACATTATTTTGTGGAAATTCAGCTACTACAATTGGTTTATCAGCTAAACTTAAATTTGGAGCTGGTATTGTATGGATGGGACCTTTCTCATCGATTTGTTTAATTGTGTGCGGTTGTTGGATTGGTGCTTCTATTGGTTCCGGTTTGGAAATGTGGTATTCATATTCGGGCAATAGATTTGCTTGTTGTGGTGCAACATGAATAAATTGCGGTTTAGCCACAATCGGTGGTTTATATGTATCAATTAGTGGAGATTTCCATACGGCGGTTGGTATCACTAACGGTTGGGCTTGCACGATTTTTGGACGATGTATGTTCTGTATTAGTTGCGGTTGTGGTGGTCCTTTGTATATTGGAATTGCGGGTAATGCTACTATTGGACGGTTATAGTATGCACGTATTGGTGGAAATCTTGGATTCATGTGCCATTTTTTTATGAACATCGGTGGTGCTGGCGGTCTCGGTGGTAATGGTGGACCTCGAAGTTTATATCTGTAGTCGGCATTAACTGCATTGTATGTGGTTATATAGATTGTTACTAGAAGGTATATCCAAATTGTCTGAAATAAAAAAAATAAAAAATGCAATTAGTTTGTGGTAAATAAATTTCAAAAAGTTTGTTGGCTTTTACGGTATGAAATTATGGTATACATTGATCAAATTTGAATATCTGTGAGGTGTTTTTCCACGTACCTCTTAAAAAACGTCATGTTAGCTTTAATTTAATATAAGCTTTATCTAATTTGGTAGAAAATTGTGGTCGGGAGACCTTAGAGAGACCGCCACAATGTCATAATTTTCAACTTTCAACGTTTTATTTTATTTTTTAAGATTAAAACATAATCAAACTCCCAAACTGTAACACCATTCAAAAGATCATTTAATTAGCTATAATTTCATATAAGCGTCATCTAATTTGATAGTAAATTATGGTCGTGAAACCTGGGAGAGACCGCCAAAATGTCATATTTTTCAACTTTCAACGGGTGTTTTGATTTTTCAAGATCAAAACCTAATCAAACTCTTCAAACTATGGTACCCTTTGAAAGATAATTGAATTAGCTTTAATTTCATATATGCGTCATCTAATTTGATAAAAAATTATGGTCGTGAAACCTGGGAGAGACCTCCAAAATGTCATATTTTTCAACTTTCAACGGGTGTTTTGATTTTTCAAGATCAAAACCTAATCAAACTCTACAAACTATGGTACCCTTTGAAAGATAATTGAATTAGCTTTAATTTTATATAAGCATCATCTAATTTGATAGTAAATTATGGTCGTGAAACCTGGGAGAGACCGCCAAAATGTCATATTTTTTAACTTTCAATGGTTTACATGATTTTTTGAAATTAAAACCTATTAAATCTCAACAATCTATACAGTACCATTGGAAAGATCATTGACTTAACTTTAATTTTATGTAAGTGTCAACTAATTTGATAGAAATTAATTCACTTTCACAGATGATCATAGCTATAATTTCTTTCAAAACCACTAACTACTCAAACAACAGCTAATCTAGTATTAATGACTCTTTAATACATATATCAAGGTCGTTGGGTCAAAGTGAAAACTAGATATAAATAAATATAGTATTATATGTAGAAACAAAAAACAAGCTCATAAATTTCTATGAATTTTAAATAACTATTACCTATTATTAATCTATCATATTTATAGTATAGAATTTATCGGTGAAAGGATTTTGGGAACAAGAATTATTGTAGTGATTATAAATAATTATTATTTTATTTATTTTTAGATGAAACCACGTTGAAAAATCAGTGGTGCAATCATTGCTTTTTAATAAAAAATAGTTATACATAATTTTTGAAGGTTTTTGTAAACTATCTTTTATCCATTTATTGTTAAGTAATACTCATAGAGGTGACTAGCGTTTAATTAATGTGGCATTTAAGTCATACGTCTGAACTTTGGAAACATTTTTGGTCATCATTACTTGATTAGAAAAATCATACACATCTTGGATGAGAATCGAATCTACGACCTCAGGCTTTCTGAACCAGTAGATAAATGTATCAAGATTTATCTTCGTAACTTTGTTGGCAGAGCATTTGGGTCTAAATTTTTTTTTCAAACGTGTTTTCATAAATTATATAGTTTTGACACAATTACAGCTCAAACATGTAGATTACAGAAGCATGTCCGTAGTATCTTGGTATATGCATCATAAGTATACTAACAACTTTGATTCGAATGAATAAGGTAAAAAAAAAACCAATCAAAAATTTTTGAAAAATAAGCATTAATTTTGTGGTCCATTGCGTATAATAATTATAGGCCTTCTATAAACAAAAACAATTTTGTATCTGTTTATTTATTTATAAAAATATTTAAATTATTTAAAAAATAATTTCAATTTTTGTATGGAGGCTATTTATTTCTTGATTTAAGTATATGTGCATTCATTGGTCATGTTTAACGGACGTTCACCTTCCTTTAATACGTCTTGTATGTGCACAGACTGTACAAGATGTACTAGGGGCTTATTCCGTAATGGTAACATCAATAAATTATAAGTTGGCATCACTTAAAAAGGAGGGGTAGGGATGGATGGATCTGTGTTCCACCATCATAAACATCATCAATAATAAATCTTCTGCTGTCAGAATCATGCAATGACTGAGAAACAAAAAATTAAATAAAATTGAATAAAAACAAAAAATTATATTTTATTTTGTTTAATAACAGACTCGGCCTTGCGCACTACCGTGCTCTAGATAAGATTAACTAAGTATCATTTATAAATAAATAATAAAAATGATTCCTCTATCATTACAATAGCATACGTCATACGACTTTTGATGATGTTTATGATGGTGGAACACAGAACCATCCATCTCTACCTCTCCTTTTTAAGTAATGCCAACTTAAAACTTATTGATGCTATCATTACGGAATACACTCTACAACTAGACATGCACGCATGCACCTCTTCAGAAATGGAACTAATATTGAATCTGATGGCACTGATGACACTTTGTACTATTATTAGTGAAGCAGGTAATAACATACACAGGATGCAATTTGTAATTATAATTAAAGCGTTTTCATCATTAGAACTTTCAGACGATGATAACAGTTCCAACAATGTCAACATTCGTAAGTTTTTTGACGCCATATTGCATTGCACTATTGCTTTGACCTTATTAGTCGGAGCAAGAGGGAGTCAACGATCATTTTGCTTCAAACGTTGGAGACATCCTTTAGACTCGGAGGAAGAACACCGCGACATCACGGCCGGAACATGGCCAAATTCGAACGTTTGACGCTGGTATGTTTGAACGTCCAACGTTGGAAGGTGTTCGAGTACCGTGTCGAACCGCGGCTTTAGATTTCATCATACAATTGTTTTAAACCGCAACAATTGTATGTGCCTAATAAATATTTGCCATTACATGAAACACACTGTATAATATTTCTGATAAAGATCTATAAATAATTTCAAAATAAAAATAACCTTGAAAAATATGTTTAAAATAAAACACAATAATGTTTGTTGTATTAAAATGGATCTAGGCAATAATTGTATTTATTTCTGGGTCAACATCAATAAATAAATATCTGACTTACCTACTACTTATAGGTACTATTTGTATCTAAAGAGATCCAATAAATATAGAAAATATTTATTTGTTTATTTGTTTATACTTAACAATAATATAATAAATAAGTATAAAATTATTTGTAATTAAAAAAAAATTGAATGTATAATTAATATTAAAATTAATTTCATATAGATTTATATATTTAATGGCAAAAATTTTTATTAATTATTTAAAAAAAAAAACGTTTAAGTGACAAGTCATAATTTATTAATTCCCATATGCAAAATAAACGGAAACAAATAATTTTACTATTAATTAAAAAAAAAAAAAGAAAAGGAAATCACTTTCAATATCTTATTAGCAATCAATTAGATTTCATATCTTTAGGGAATATATTTAATTACATAGCAACAAAAATTTATTCATTTATTTAGGAATGTTTTCAAAACCATAAATTTTAAATTTCAATTTATAATTTCATTGTTAATATAGTTTATATTTCATAAGAAGTATTTAACGAATCTTTTTACGTGATCAATTAGTTGATGCCCGCAGCGCAGCAAACGCTCACACGAATCTGTAGTCTTCGTTAGCTGCAGCTATTAATTCATAATAATAATAAATTTCCGATCACATGTAAAATGAATCCCGAGTTTAGTCGATTAGTTACGAGAGATTTTAAAATATGATTTTGTATGCTATCTATATGCTACATATAAATATATTTTAATGCAAAAATTTTCTTCAGATCTTGAATTCCTTGTAAGTTTGGCACATTATGAGAATCCGATCAGAGTGTATTTTCAGCATGTAATTCAGCAACTAATTTTAACAGAATTTTAACGCTGGTTCAATTTTCGATTATGTTTAAACTTTTTCATTAAAATTTAGAGGGAAAAAAATAGATTCAACTAGCTTCGAAGAGTCGAAAATTACAAAAATAATCGAATTCGTCTAATTACGACCATTTAAAAGTATTTTCAAGAACTAAATCACAAAAGTTTTTTTCTAATTTCTAATTCAATCAAAATTGTTGAAGTAAAATAATTATTCAAATTCAGTTAATTTTCTCATTCAAACTTTAAGAGGCGATAAATTGAAAGCTTCGTATTATTTCTATACACATCGTGATTCGCAAACAAAAAGCTTTTAGCTTTTCGATTCATAACTATTAGTACATAATTCAAGTATAATAAAAATTTATTAAATTTCTAAAAATAATTTTAAAATATGATTTAGAAATTTTAATTAAATTTTACAAAAAAAAATAAAATAAATGTAATCCATTTATGGAGGGTTTAATTTAAAATTAAATTAGTTGTTTTTTTTTTTATATAGAAACAGGAAAAACCGCAGACATTAAATAGCTGCTGAATATATTGTTTTTTTTTTTTTTTAATTTTAAATAAATGAAATTAAATTAAAAATGAGTCATTTAGAAATTGATTTCATTTTATATTATATTTAAAAAGAATATATTTACAATAAAAGTATTCAAAAATAACTAGTTTAAAAAAAATGTTGTGTTTGATTTTGAATCAAACACAACATGATTAGGAGAAATTTGTTGTGGACTTGAATTGCAAATAAATTATTTATGAATTTTGGTTTATTTTATTTTTATTGACAATCAGAAATACGCACACGCAGGTACTTAAGGTAAGGCCATTAATTTTGTATTCTATGAGGATATTGAAGATTAGATAGATTTTTTAAGACAACTTTCTATTTCAAAAAATGAAATATGAATCTTTAATATCCTGTTATAATAAATTCAAGATAATTAGTCTGTCTCCGAATGGTTCATGTTTGTGGTATATATTAAAGTACTGAGCTCGTGTCTTTAATTTATTGATGTGAAAATCTTTGATAATTCCTGTTGAAAAAAATGATGAAAATGAAAAAAGTATCGGGCCATCGGTAAAATTTAATATATAATATATGAGTGGTACAAGTTTAGTCCCAACTTTGTAACAGTTAGATTTATAGATCATAGAAAATAAAATTTGATATAGATGCGTTCATTAAATGTTCTAATTTTTCCATTTATGAAAAGAGATATTGAGAATATCTCGTATCATATGAATAACATAAGTCATCAATTTTGTATATGTCTATATAAGTAAAATAAATAGTACAAGCACCAATAAATAAATTAGTATTATTATATACAAGATATTTAAACATCTCATGCAGCTGTTATGAGATGAGTTATAATAAAATATTTAATAAAAGCAAAAAATTAAAGTAAAAGTATGGACCGCGAGAATGCCTTTATTAAGTATACTAATTGTTTTTCGTTTCATTTTGGGAAAAATCTACACTTTTTTATCGAACTTTTTGTCACGAATAATTTGACATATTAATATTTTTGAGATATTTTTTGTATCTCAAAGTGAAGCGACTAATCGTTAAACAAGTGATGCATCAAATTTATATCATTTTATTATGCATATTCCTTTAATTTTTTGCTAATCTTAACTTATTAAAAAAAAATGTTTATCAACAAAAATTTAATTGAATAATTAAAAATGACTCATTAACTATTAGGGCATTTTAAAACAATGAAATCACATCCGGACTTTCGCTGAATTAACTGTTGAATGCAAGCTAACATTTTTGTTTCCTTCAAATCACTCATTTAGTGTTATAATCTAATTAAGATTGTATTGCCATTAAGTTTAAGTATTATTAATTACAATTCATATACTATATGATTTCCATTAGGGTTCCGTAGTCAAAACGAGATCCCTTATATAGTTTGGTCTTGCCAGTTTGTAGGGCACAGCCGTTTAACGCGCGAACTATAAGCGCTCTTACAAAGCTATGAAAATAAAATCATTAAAAACAACTTTTGTAAGGAACCTAAATGAAAAGTCGAGGATAATTTCGTCCTATTATTCGTAGGACAGGTCTTTTAAAAGTATTTGGGGTATTCTATTAACATTTCTTTGAAACATGAATTCGCTTAGTAGACACTTTTAGTTTACAAGTAACACACTAGATAATTTCTGTCTCCCTACTAATAACATGCTATAAAAGTCTATCTGACTTGTCCGTTTTGTTTGCATAATATGCTATGATGGTAACGTTTGACTGCAAATTCGATAAAATATGCACGGTATACAAAACTGGATTTTTGAGTATTTGAACATCGGAACCTTATACTGTGCGTACGGTCTGATACGCACTTGATCGGATTTATTTAATAAATAATTACTTCAGTTTTAATTGGATTTTTGTTGTTTTTTTTTTCAAACATTTTTATAGTCTGAAATATTAACTATAAAACAAATTTCATTTATGAGCAAATAAAAATATGGAGAAAATTTCATTTATTTAATATGATTTATTTATTTGTGTGGTGAAATAATGTCACAAAGCAAAGTTGTCACATACGTCAGGTCACTTTTAATATAATTATAATGAATCATATTGGAAGTACCTACTTGTTTAGTATCCGAATCAAATGTATCCGTTTATCGTTCAAATTATTTACCACTTATGTACCACTCTTGGGCACTATTTTTGGGTATAGTAATGTGTAAAATTCGAATCGTGTTGTTGCAGTCTAAGTTTTGCATTTTTTGCTAGACCGAGATCAGGACTCAGACTAGGTATTCAATTGAAAAACTAAGGCCAAGAATCACATAAATACGACCTTCAACCAAAAGAAACGGTTACATAAGCAGTGTAATAATTTTGTTTGTGTGTGATCATATAATTTTTGAATATTGACAATCTTAAACAATGTAGACAGATGAATGATCGTTATTATTTTGGTACATAGCTATACAATTGAAATTAGGTACAGGAATGTCTTCATTATTATTAATCCATATTTCTGATAAAAGAAAATGATTAGAAATACGAGCCACATTATCAATGATATCATTTTGATAAGGTTCGTAAACTTTGTACATTTAATGTATATAGATTAGATAAATCTGGCCCTAGTCTTGATAAATTCGTACTAACTCTGATTCTAATGTAAATAATGGATTTAATGCCATGTCAAACTCTAATTTGTGACGCTAGTTCTGGTCTACTATGATCAAATTAAACTTTTATGTCTTAATAGTAGTGTTGACCCTATTTAATATTATTTAAAGAAGTATAAAAATGTAATGATTCAATAATAGTTTCTCAATATCGAAAACAATACCTCTAAACATTCTACAAATATAACGGTCATTAATCCATGTTGCCATATTTGACACACAATTTGTTTTTGTGAATGAAACGCTGCTTGTTGGTTGGTCTCCGATAATGAGTACAAATCCAAATAGAGGGGAAACAAACCAATTGATTAGAAATAATGATCACATAATTATTTTATAATTTGGACAAACAATCTTATTACGGCTAATGGTGTAAGTAGTAAGTAATAAGTATTATACAATTATCAAGTACCAAGTACAATATATTGAATACACTTGATTTGATTTCCTTTTTAAATCAAATCACCAACAACTTGACTGCCAATGATTGGATGACAATTGTAGTGAGTCAGTGAGTGACGCGACAATATCACATTGTCGTCAAACAAATCAACTTGTTACAATTTCCAATCTTGTTTTTTTTTTTTGTATTATTAATAATAAATAATAATAGTAATTAATTACTTTGTTTGACAATTAGCGCATTTTTGTATGTGTTAGAAAAAAATATATACCTAGAATATTATGTGGATTGTGGCTATATAAACAGTCTTGTAAAGACACGTGAAGTTAGCACTCCAAAACATCGAAAACGGTCTTAAAATTATTTTACGGTTTTTTTCTAATCATTATAACTTTTATTTTCGAAAGTTATTCCAATTAATCCTCGGGAGAGGAAGTGATAATTTCACACTGGCCATACATAAAGTCTTGGCTTTTTCGCTGGCCATCCATCATCAAAAATAGTTAGATATTACATAAACTTGCGTTTCAAGATCCCCAAAAAAAAAAATTCTTGCAGAAACCAGATTTTGAGGTAAGATGACGCATATGACAAAAAATTTAAAACTCATTAAATGGATTAATGTAGAAAGTTTACTTCTGACTGGCGGTCAAAGCGAAGATTAAAATGGATGTTTACAACTAGAAATGGCATGGAAAACCACAAAAATTCTCTGTCAAAAAACTTTCTTTCACAAAAAGAAAAGATAAAGACTTAATCGATGAAGGACGGACAGAGTTGAACAATTTGATTCTTCAAGATCATCACGCACTTGATGATCTTCAATCAAGTGCGTGCGTGTTGTTCCAATTGGAATAAATTTAGTAAACTTTTACTAATATTTTGTGATTTTGGAAGTAAAACAGAGCCAAGGTGCCGCAACAAGAGATAACGAAATTTAAAGGTCGGTAGAAAAAGTTTACGCTTACTTGTTATGTAAGGCAAGTTATTCTACCTTCAACTAAGAAGCCATTGTCTTCAATTAAACTAATCATAGAACCTTACAAAGATTAATGATCATTGGACGGTTTGTCTTAATGAACTTTTTGTGTATAATTAATGGATTTAAATAGTTAATGGATGTAACTTAAGTCACTCTTTATGAATTTCATGACTGAGTATTGTACTCGTAGCGCAGATACACACACACACACACACAAATAAAGCATAATAATATTATGTATATATACAGGTGGCCCAAAAGTATCTTCACGATTTTGAATTTCAATCATTCTTTCTGGTATTCATACTTATTGAGTTGCCATACGATATTGCAGATTATTTTCTTTGAGGTTATCTATGAAAGAAATGGTTTAGGTAAACAAGCCACAATGCTTGGAACAACTTAGAATATTAAGCGAGAGATTTTGAGGATATCTCATGAAGCTTTACGAATGGTCATGGAAGATGTGCTGAAAAGAGGTTGTAGCGGTATCGCATTTTCATTAAATTATTATTATAATTTTATTTATCATTTTTATCTGTTGCTTAACAACTATAACTTCTCTCTTTTATCACGGTTGCTTTGAATGTTAACAACTTTGATAATTTACATATAAATATATAATATGTCATAATTCAATCTAATAAAGATCAATTATATCTTTAACACTTATTTATTATTTATTTAAATAATAATTATTTATCTTATCAATCTATTATTTCAACAAGGTCATAGTTTTCAACACATAAACATCATTTTTCGTAAATAGTTGGAAACAAACTTGAAGAAACACACTTTATATTATGAGTTACAAATTTTAAATGCACTTAACTTCTCATATACTTTTTTTTTTTTAATTTAAATCGTGCAGGTACTTTTGCAGCAGCCTGTATATATCATATTTGTTACAGGTAGTGTAGTGTAAATGCAAAAAACCGGGTTTTTTTTTTTAGTTAACTTGTAGAACACAACTCAACTAGGTAAGTAGGTTTTCATATTATTTTTTTTGTTGTCGTCACTGATCAATTGATCAGTCATCGTCAGTCATTAGTGACTTGTTGTCTGTTGGGGCGGGTGGCATGCACTCGTGCACAACTCAAACTCTAATGATTCCTAATAAGTCATCTATATCATGTATTAATAATAATTATACACAAATTTTGTTTGATATTTATACCCGGTGAATCTTTGCAGGATGCTCATTTTAAACAATACATCTGAATATCTCTTCAAGGAAGAATTTTTCAGGGGAAAAATCTCCCAAATAAAGGTTTGGATAACGAGCATCTTATGGTAATCTTGATTTTGACCCTTAAAGTTATTTGAACTTCAACTTGCGTTTTTCAATTGGAAATCTTGTGTTTTTCCCGATAGCTGGTACGTTGACGTCATAAGCAAAACAAATACGGCGCGACAGATACATGATCTATCTGTTGTGGACATCAGCCATTGTAAACGGATTATTACTCTAGATATTATTAGCGATTGATATCGTTACAGTATTTCGTCACACAAAAATGTTCGCACAATCACCAGTGGTAGCGAATCACGTCAACAGGAATTTTCAAATATCAGATTGAATTTTTTGGGAAAATAAGGTCTTTGGAAAAAGCTGTTTAAATATAAATTAATTGTATACACATGAAATTATTTAATTTTGTTGGTTTTGGTATGGACAAATAAATTTTATTATCCGTATCGATAAAAATAAAAACTCGATTCAATTCAATTAACTATTATAAGGAACTAAGTGATTGATCAATTTTTTTCCCAATCAATGCGACGGAATTCAATCAATTGAAGCAAAAAAACTTTCATTTTTAACCAAATACCAAATTTTTTTTTGTTCAATATTAAAAAATTTGATAGCTTCAGGCAAGCCAAGCTAATGATATTCGGGTTCAACTCAAGAGGAAGAATAGCCTGGGGTATAGATTAAAGAAACAGAATCGCATCATTATTTCTCAAAAAGCTATCCATCCGGTTTGAATGAAAAATTGTATGAAACTTAAGGTAAGGGCCTGTAAGACTCCACAATGGATCCATTATGTGCAGTGCGACGAGAAGGAAACATTCAGCCACATCATGTTTATCTGCGATATTTGGTCATGTCAAAATATCGATTCAAATTCTGAAGTATTTCCGAAATATATAGAAAAAACAAAATCACTTCCTAGTAAAATGAATCACCAGCAGCTCTCATATATATAATAAGTGCTAAGAATATGGAACAGTACGTGATAAATCAAATTAGCACCTATCTACCAGCATTTGAATACTCTGAAGATGATTCTAATACCTGCCATATCGGCCACGCGGCTAACCCGGACATTACAATTAATGATAAGAGAATACATTTATCGAGTATCTAATAATACTTTAAACCTACTTTTATTGTAAACTAGAAATGTAAATACGATAAAAAAAATACTATTACATTTATCATAAGTACTGGGTGATTCATTTAGTTTACATCAAACATTTATAGACAACAGATGAGGTATTCATTTGATTACTTTTAAATAGTTTCATCACGCCGAAACTTATAACTTTTCACTCGCGTACAAATAACGTTAAAAGTCAAACTATCATTTCAAAATTTTTTGTTTTATTTGTGCCTTATTTTGATATGATAGCTTGACTTTTGGCGCTATTTGTATATAAAATACACACACCTACTTTTATAATCGATTTTGGCCAAATTGATTCAGTTTTTGAAAAAATGTTTCGTACAAAACTATTCTTTATGCAAATACTAACAACTTTTGTTTGAAACATTTTTTCGAGAAGCGAATGGATTTTATCTGTAATCAACTGTAAAAATTTGAATAATGTATAACCAAGAGAACTGTCGTTTCGAAAATTTCATGATTTATGCTGAATCTGTTTGGTTTTCGAAAAAAATGTTTAGAACAAAAGATCTCTGTATTTTTACAGTAATTAATTACAAAACGAATTAATTAAAAAGTCATTTCTTTTTTCTAAAACTTCAAATGTCACCTCAAAAATTATCTTAAAATCGATTTAAAAACGTTAGTAAAAAATTTTCTACGGATGGTGTTTTCTTGGCTCATGTGCCGATTTCTTCTGGACTATTATTATTATAAGGTACATAATAGTACAAAAAAAATGTAATTAAAACTATGCATTTTAATTAAACAATGAAGTGAATAATCTATTATCACATTAATTTCATATTGTACAATTAAATTCGTGATAAAAACCACAAACAAATAAATTAAAAACGAATAACTGGGAAACAAACCTACGACCACCGACTGTATGTCTGACTGTCTGACTTGGAAAACAACAACTTTCTTAACATGAATTTAATGATTAAAAAAAAAAGATTTATTTATTTATTTTACTTATTAAAATATTTATACAGAATGGTTTGTAATTATTAATTCATCTATTGAAATCTAAATTATTATATATTCAACAAAAAATTAAATATCCAGGATGCAACTAAACCTTCAACAGGACTATACGGGAATAGATTCGACATACCCAAATATTCAGGGACTTTTTACACAATCGCCTTATAGCTAGCCGATATCTAAATATCCTAAATAGCCCCCCGAAATTTCATATATACGAAACAAAAAATTAGATTAATTTAGGTCATAGAAAATTACTCGATGATAAATCTACAGTCTCTTCAATATTTGGTTGTCTATGAGTACACTATATATTTCCCTGAGTTACCTGGTAGCTACCAACAAACGCATTATGCGTATTAAATATTCAGGCAAAGTAAACGTTTGATTGAATGTCCAAATCATTGTCTTTTTTTTAAAATTTTATACCGTTGATTTTCGATAGAATATACCAGGATATCTTAGTATATTCCTACATTTACACTCCTTCGGGGAATCGAACCCCGGTCTCCCAAATATTTCAACCAGGTGTAAGCCATTATAAAAGTTTTGCATAATTTTGAGAGAGAAATTAAAATTACTTTAACTATCATTCTTTGATACCAAATGCTAGATATTAAAAATCGTATACATCTTGAATGGGAATCGAACCCATGACCTCTGGTATTCAGATTCATAGCTCTACCTCTAAGCCTCCAAAGACTATTTTTGGTATAATTTATATTAGAATGTGTTTTATAAAAACAGCAATAAGACCATTCATAAAATTGAATTTTAAAAGAACAATTAAATAATTAATGAATCGCAACCAAACACGATTCTTTTAATTTTAATTAATTGACTCTGTCATCGTTTCAAAATAACCCAATTTTAGCACTTGATAATGATCTGAAACTTTTAATAACATATTTTCAATTAAAAATTTTAATTGATTTATTTTTAAATGAAAATATTTTAATTTTTAATGACTAATTACAAATCATTCTTAAAATAGAACCAAAAAAAAATGAATGTTTTTAATACAGCTACAATACAAGCTTTTTTTTTTTGTAGATAAAAAGCACTAAAAACCTATAAATAAATACTTAATTGAAAGTTAAGATTTCTAAGTCGATTTAAAAACGACGATGTATGATACTTTATTTTGACGTGGCAGGGTCGTATTTCGCTATTTGAAAATATCAAAGACTACACAATTCGAAAAAAGCTTAATTCGGCCCTTGAAACTTAATAAAAATATTTGCTTTGATATAATATTCGCTTTGAAGGAATTTTTGTATCAAATCAGTAAAATATTTTTGAACGTTATACCGGTTTAAGTTGCCAAAGATTTAGTTTTCCTTTGTAGGATTTTTATTATACAAATGTTACCCAAGTATTTTTATTGGAGCAACTTCGAACGGTTTAGATTTAATAAAATAGGTTTTTTTTTTTAAATATCAAGGTAAGATACCTATCGGTATCATACATTGCGTAACCTTTTAACGTTTTGTGTCGAAGTCATTAGAATTTCGAAAAAAAGTTTCGAACAAAAGTTGTTCCTTTTGAAAATTCAAACAATTTTAGTTCTGAACATTTTTTCAAAAAACCGCATAGATTCAACACAAACGCTTTCCGAAAACATCTTTTGAATAAAAGTTGTTGATATTTGTATAAACAATCACATTTACTTAAAACATTTTTCCGAAAATGGATCCGTATGGATTAGTCAGAAATCAATTGATTGTAAAAAGATCCATTATGCTCAATATTTTAAAAGTAAAAATTGTAATAATTTACATTACCTTCATTTTTTTACAACAACAAAAAACTCGACTATGTAAAATAAATCCACTAGAAAAGTTTCCAAAATTTCACAAAATTAAAACCATGTAAAAATTTATTATAAAAAAAATCACTATCAATATTTTTGGATAATTTCCTAAATAAATTGTACACTATTGGCTATACAGTATAGATAGACCCGGGTCAGTCTCACTGATGAGGTCTGTTCACAACAACAACAACGTCGTACACTAATTAAAAGTTAAAACAGAACTAAGTAAGACGTCGATCGCCGCGATGGTATTTGTTGTGTATGCAAAAGATATTCAAAAAGAAATGAACATGATAAACCACCTTTCTTCAAATATACAACACTTCACTGTCAATGTTAAACAATTAGGTCATTACACTCATATATATATATAATATAATATATAAATTATTATTATTATTATATGTACACTCCTGTTCATAAAACTTGAACCAGTTGAAATATTCTAAGTGTTAGTGTATGTAATATTATACATATATTTAGTATATATACGAGCTTAGAGTGTGTGACGAGCTTACTGGTGGTTCAAATTATATGAACACGAGTGTATATATTATTTTTTATATATTCTTTTAGATAGGTATTTAATTCATTTCTCCTTCTTCTTTACTTGGTTCTTTGAATTGATCACCGCGATACGCGATGCATGCACAAATGGCGTCAAAAGTCAAGCTCATTTCAAAAGTTTATAATTGATTTTCGCGTTAATTATTCGGTTTTCGAAAAAATGCTTTGGATCAAATTGTAGTAAAATTAATTTTCTATAACTTCTGATACATTTTTCGATAATCCCAATATGAACAGAGATATGCCAAGTGAATGTTTCGCCATCACTCTAAACCGCCCTTTTCTCTGGGATTCGATTTTGACCATTTATACGAACTTTCAAATACCAGAAGCATCTCAGATAGCAAATTTCATTCGAAAAAAATATATTAGGTAAAACTTGTAGAGCATAAAATTCGATTCGTCAATGGATTGCTTAAGTGAGTTCTTCCATATTGCGCTTGAAAAAATCTATAACTCATAAAAATTAACTCGTTCAGTTGTACTGATTTTATTTAAACTTTGATATTCTTCAATATTGTTAAGAATAATTTTTATTCAAAAATTTGAATCAAAACTGTAAAATCTTGGCAAAAGAACGCTACTTTTGGTATTGATTTATATATCTTCCTATTTCACATCGATATGAGAATAGTCGATATTAATATTTTACACATAGGAAAATTTAATTCCTTACTTTCTCCTCCTTTTTTGAAAGAATTGGAATTATTTCAGTAGTTTTGGCAGTATATTGATATTTAATACCCACGGTAAAGCTATTTTATAAACCAATAGAAATTAATCTCTAAATTTCCAACAAAATTAGATCGATATTTGACCTTGTCGGAATCTTTGATATGTTATATTCTATTTAAAAACTCTCATCGATAATTTTAATTTTTTCTTTCTATATATATTTACAAAACATAATACAACGATCTAATTCTAAACATTATTATTTATAAATAAATAAATTAAATTAAATTGTGTATTCAAATAGTGAAAATGAAACGTATCAAGAATATTAAGTCAAGAACAAACTAAATAATAATGTGATATATATATATATATATATATATATATATATATATATATATATATATATATATATATATGGCTATATATATATATATATAACATGTCAATGAAAACGGGAAAGTAATGAAAGGCAAAAATAGTAAAATGAAAAATAAAAACAAAAAAATCCTATCTAAGTAGGATAGTTATTTAAGGTAGTTGGGGCTCGTAGAGACACTTGAGGTACGAAGGGAAACGCCCTATGTTATTAATGTATTGACTTATACCATTTATTTTAGTTTTACCAAACTTGACATAAACATAACTTCATACAAACATAATTTGATACCAATTGCTCATAAGGAGTCAAGACTAAATGAAAATTAAAAGAATTATAAATATATGTCGTTCGATTGTAATTAATTTATTTTTTATTCTATTTAATTTGACCAAATTTCTCAATCTGATATGTGGTATTCATGGCCAAAAAACTATTTTATAATCGTATTACGTGGTTGTTAAATGAATATTTACTATTGTCAATAATCTAAAAAAATTGTGGATTTTTTTGAGTACTTCGCACAGTAAATATTCCACAATGGATTACACAATGGATGTGAATTGCACCAAGCGACCGACTAAACAATACCTACAATTGTTCAAATTTTGTAACCTACAAATAAAACACAATTTTAAAAAAATAATTTATTATTATTATTACGATTTCGCAATCAATGTGTACTAAATGTTAGATTATCAAAAGATAATTAATGAGAACTCTAGGTTTTTGAAATAAAATTTCAAATTCTCCCTTTATCTAGATCAGTTTTTTGTATTATAAATACGTATTTCGACTACAAATTAGTCATCATCAGTATAAATTAGCTAGTCGTACTTTACTCTTTGACAATTAGAAATAGATAGAAAATCGAGATCAATAGATAAAAATAAAAATAAATAGAAAATTAACTAAAATAAATTAAAATTAAAAGATAATAAATTTTAAAATATAATAAATTTGATTGAAGTTATTCTTTTTAAAATTTCTTTCATTCACATTTATTCCTGTTACCTTACTCGTATTATAATTACTCTTATATTGTCTCAGGATATGTTACTCGTTGCTAACTTGGTGACAGTTTCACTCAGTGATTGTGAAATTACAGTCTGACTACGGAACTACTCTAAAAACCAATTACATTTCACTGCAAACAAATGAAATTTGATATATTTGAATGATAATTTTCTTTTTCACTTCGGGTAATCGATATTTTTGATAAAATTACACGTAATATAAATTTAGTTTCATTAATCGATCGATCGATCTAAATTGATTACAATTTTTATCGGAAATTTAATTATTTGTGAAAGGTTTGATTTTTCAAATAGTACCTACTTTTACCTATATTTTATGTGTTACGTATTTTTAAAAGTATTTCACGTAATTGTGGATGAATTTTTATTGTTAGAAGTTTTCTGGGCAAGGATTCGAAATCGACGCGTTCCATCTGAAACAAAATAAAATTTCATCTTTGGCAACCAGAAAAAAACAGATTGTCACGCGCTCAAGGGCTGTACTTAAACATAACAAAACCTGTAGTAAATCTTAACTAACTAGTTAAATACCCTGTGTATATTCAGGTTATATCGTATTGCATTTGCAAAACTTTTAAGTGTATGATGAAAAGTTTCAAACAACGGTTGTTTATTTTTAAAAAAGGAACAATTTTTATTTTGGAAGTTTTCATCTATCTCTTACGGTTTAAAAAATGTATAATTCATGGACCGATTTTGCATTCGTTCATGAATTTGAAGTTAGTTTTAGCTCTAGATCTCACTATCTCTTTTCCTTTTTGGGCTATCGTGTTTACGGACAGACAGACTTACGTCCAAAAATTACAATATTCAATGAGCACTTGTACTAAAATAATTTGACAAATCATAAGTTTAATAATCTATACGGAAAACTCCGAGTCATACCTCATTTCCACTTTTATCCATCGGATTTGATGGCCAATAATCATGCGCAAATAATCGTTCACATAATACACAAATTGAGCTCCACATGCGAAAATTATATAGTTCGCAATCATTCCAATTTAATAAATATCGAATATATTCGGATTGTTCCGTATTTAATGGTTTTCCCATAACTTCACCCAAACCAGTGATTATATTCTAAAAAAAAGGGAATATATAATCTTTTAAATAGAACGTAATATCGTAATTCCATTTTGCCAACCTTTCCCAGTATAAATCGTCCATTACAGTCTTCATCATTCTCTTTGTAACGATTAAATATAAAATTGTATAATGTTTTACGTTTTTCCGTTACGGTTACATAATTTTGAATATACTCTAATGGCGTTAGTCCTAAAATCATTATTCAGATTTCAGATTTATTGTTTCTAAATAATACATTTTTTGGCCAACTAAACAAATTTTTATCCTACAATTTTAATCGTTCATATTAGATGACGTCAGATGAATAGTCTCGAGATTAGCGACAATGTGGTAAAAATATGCAATACTTCGGGAGAAATATTAAACGGTTTGAATCTCAACTGTAGTGTGTCGTACGCTTAACAGATGGCTTCTTTAAATATTCAATTTTCAACTCCTGAAGTGTTCTGCATATTTTTAACACCAGCCGTTTTGAAAGCTTGTATTTCCAAACAGTATTGGAGACAAAATTGAGACCCTTGATGGAACATTTATTTAGACCCAATAACGAATTTTATATCCTCTCTACGCTTTAATCTTTGGATTTATTGCAAAAACCTGAGCTTTGCCATAGTACCCCTTTTCGATTTAAGGGTAAAGTAACAAAAATGGAACAGGCAAAATCCTCAGTTCCTGCTGGTCTTCATTTGCTACGGCACTATTTGGGATTTCTTTAAAATAAGATAATCACAGAAATATTTATATAAAATGTATTTTAGGAAAACTCTTTTGAAATATTTTCATCACTAAACCAATCAAAATTTTGATGAATAAAATGAATCCAAACGAATTCAACTATTAAGGACAATACTTTTAAGGAGATTGTTTTAGGATTTTCAGGATTGCTTTACGCTGGACAGTGTAAGAAATGGGTTTTGTAGATCGGTGCAACAAAAAACGTTTGGGCCTCGTAATTTGTAGCTACACTGATAAAAGCTTTGACAGTCCAAAGCTTTTAGAGATGTATTATATTTCTCGATATCTCAAATTTAAATATATGTGTGTTAGGGCCCCTAACAAAAACGGTAATTATATTCTTTTGAAATTTAATACGTTTGTTTACAAAAACAATTATTTATTATTAAGTTGTACGAATAATTATTTCGTGTTAAAAAGAAAGCCTTTCTTTTCATACCGGTATGTAAATCAAATACCGTTATAATTTTATTTTATTTTTTTACAATTACACTCTATGTTTTATTTTTATTTTTTTTTGGAAATTTTCCAATATAGCTGTTATACATTTATTACTTTCTCTTGAAATAAAAAATAGACTTAAGTCTTTCTCGTATATAGATTTAATATTTATTTATTTATTGGGAATTTAAAAAAATAATAATAATAATAAAATATAAAGGCTTCGAAATATTTTGCTTTTATTAGCCCCAATATTTATTTATTTATTTATTATTTATAAATAAATATTTCTGTATAATAAAATAATTTCCAGTAACCTAGTCGGAGTTCAGTATGCTAAAACCAATGAGCAGATTTGTGCTTATAGGTTATCGAACTATACGAAAATGTATATTTCTCAGAATGTTTAGTGACCTAGATTTCTGGGTCAGTTTGTTAGGCCTCTCGAACATGCAGGAACATGCACAGATGGTTTCAATGAAAATTTATACACAGCTTACGATTGGAGTCTAGATGGTTAAAATTTCTGGAAATCTACATATCTTAATCTAACAGATTGTTCTGGTATCATTTCGAGAAATAATCGAATTGTTTCTACATTCCAAATATGAGCAAATGTTCATCCAGATTGCACCGCTAGTTTTCAAATAAAACCACGGATTACGATTTTCTCTCACTGTGAAAGAAAAACCCTAAATTTTCAGACATGATTACAATTTTTTCGATATCAACAATTCTTTTTATTTGATAATAAACTGTTAATCATCTAAAGGAATTTTAATTGATTTAAATCGATTTTTTGGACGTTTCGAAAGAATAAAATCTACATTCACGACTAAATAATACCGCGGCGTAATGCGTGCGTACTGCGTAATTTGTAATATTTATTTGATTAGCCCCAATTTTTATTTTTAGATATTTATAAATATTTCTGTGTGTGTATAATAATCGAATAATTTTGAGTTATTTCTGTTTATAATCAAAAAAAATGTTAAAAATAAAATTAAAAATTCAGATTACTTTCAAATTCATCATTATCAATTGGTAATTCAAATCGTGCACTCCTAACTGAATAATTTCTTGGTAGATTTAGCCATAAATCCATATTGGCATTGAATACTTTATATTCATCTAATTTTGAACTAGTTAAACAATTTTTACCATACAAACATCTAAACGCTTCTTCTAAAGCGAGTTTCTTCTATAAACAAAATTGTTGTAAAATTTCAATTATTCAAAAATATATATTATTTATTTATATTAAGAAAAAAATTGTAATATATTAACACTTAACACTGAAAGTAGAGTTGGTACAAAATTGATTGAGACAAATAGTATTTGTGGGTAGGTCACGAGCAAGAGACCAGCTTTGGGATTTACACAAATTGAAAGAGAAAGACAATAAAGTTTAAATAAAGAAATTAAATTTTTAAAGAATTTTCCTACTAAGAATCTTTTTCGAACACTTTTCACTTTTTCGGGACGTGTCAATGGTGCATCCCGAAACATTTATAATTCCCAAAATGCTGGGTGGTTTTGTTTTGTTGTAAAATGATTTGAAAAACAATGTAAAAAGTATTTTGACCAAAATTAGATCTTTTTAAAATTACTAACAAATTTTATTCTAAACATTCATTGAAAAATCGGTCCATATCTATTACAAAAATTCAAATAATATACAATTAAAACTCAATCGAATTTGCACCAACTCTAATAGTATTTGTTGTTGTTGTTTTTTTAAATTCGAAAACAAAATTTTTGAAAAATTTGTATTTCAAAAAATTATTAAATGGAATTTTTTCATAATTTTTAGGGCAATTAAATTTCAGTAAATCAACACCTTTGTATCAAATTCTGCATCAATAATTTCTTGTGTTAATTCACGTTGTAATATTTGGATGACATCTAGATCCAAAAATGAATCATTTATTTCCATGGAATATCGAGGCAAATTTATATTCGGTATTGAAATTGATATTTCTTCATTTTTATCCGTTGAATTTTCATTATTTGCAGTTTCGTCTAAAAGAAAAACAACCCAAAGAATTACTATATCTGTCCATTTATTAGTTAAGGGTACTCTAACGGGAAATGTCCTTAGAATGAGTGGGATGAAAGTCACTGGAAAATCTCTGGAAATGATTCTCTTCTAGATCATCCTAAAGACGGAATAATTAAGAAACTATCGGGAATATCGGGAGAAATCAACGCTTCCCGACAGAGCGGTGCGTTGGAACAGAACTCTAATAGAATCACTTACCACAACTGCTATCCAAATCCAACAGAATTGACGACACTTGAGTTTCCGGATCTTTATCAGCAGTTTTAAGAGCCGTACCCGCTCGTGACCGTTTTCGACGTCGACCTCGACGGCGAGGCTCATCATCGTCATCCTTATTCGCATCATCTGTTCCCGCGCTACTTAGCTTACTGGTATTATTTGATTGGTCATCACCCTGTGAATCCCCTTGGGATGTGACTATTGTTGGTACCGCTGATGGTATTTCGTCAGTATTCCGGGGTGATTTACGTGATTTCTTTTCCGTACGCGGTGATGCATTCTGGGAGCGATGTGATTTTTGTGGACTTAATAAATTCTTTTGATTAATGCTTGATTTATTGTTATTGATTACGGACCGTGGTGTTGAACATTTTGAACTTTTGTCACTGTCTTCGGAACGACATTGTTCCGAATATACTGTCCATGATAAAGTTTCCTAAACAAAAGAAATTTTTACGCCGGGCAAACATTATTCCTTATAAAAATACAAACAACTTTTCTAGTATACATTTTTTGAGAAACAGAATGGATTCGGTAAAAATTACGACTAACCTGGCTATGTGTACGCCGTAAATCCACAATTAATTTTGGCCGTTGTAATGGTTGTGGTGTCAAACAACGTCGATTGACACCAGTTGTGGTCGCACTAATTATTGTTGGTGTAGGTGTCATCGGTCTAGAATCAGTCTCTGTATATTTACGAAATAATGCTTCAGGAACTTCACCGCCATTTTGTATTTGTATAATTTGTAAACTATTGTCGGTATTTGATGTTGTAATAAATTTCACAGCATTATTATTGTCATTTGATTGTTGTTGTTGCTGTTGTTCATTTAATTGTTGCTCTTGTTGTAGATCTTCTAATGACTGTAGCCCAGCATTTCGTGTTTTGATAACTGGGACGGGTAACGTGGGTGTTGGATGATTGCATAATAGTGAACATGATCCTGGATATGGATTATATAATCCAGCTAATGGTTTTAATATAAATGGGGCTGGTCTTACTAACGTTTGTAATTGTACAGTTTGTATCTGAAATCAAAAATTTGACATAAATCAACTGGAAAATTTTAAGAATGGAAAGCTAATTATATTCAGAACAACAACAACAGTTTCTGGATTCTACGTTTTTAGAAATGGAAGAAACACCAAGTTTGAGAAAATGCAAATATAATTCCTTATATATTCCAGAAATCCCAATAGCGACCTTAAAGTTCTGAATCTTCAGATAGCCCCAACTTTATAATAGACGAATTTCACAGAATTAGCATTTTTATAGGCAATTAATTGTATATACGTAAATAATGTTGCCTAGCTAATACTAAAGTTCTCTTATTTGTAAGCTGTCATACGAAATCATAATAGATGCCTTCCACAGTATAGGCAAGTACAGTATAGGCATTTTATTTATGTAAATAAAGTTGCCTATCTAAAACTAAAGTTCTTATTTGTAAGCAATTGCACGAAATCATAATAAGCGAATTCTATAATGTATACATTTACAAAGGCAAACTGTTTTATATAAATAAATAAAGTTGCCGAATGAAAAATTCACTCATTTGTAATATAAGCTGTTACACGAAATCATAATAGACGAATTCTACACTACATGCATTTACATAACAATATGTAGTATATACAAGCAATTGTACATACGTAAATAAAGTTGCCTATCTAAAAAAATAAAGTTCACTGGCTACAAATGAAATAATTTTATTTAGAATATATCGATTACCTGCGAAAATCGTTGAACGGGATGAATTGTACTGGCTATTAAACCAGTATTACTTAGAATTCCCATTATTGTCCTTATGTTATTTTACGAATTAATCCTTATACTACAATAAATAGCTATTAACTAAATCCAAAATGATTGTGACTACAGTTTTTATACGCAAAAAAAAATGCATATTTAATCACTTTTTCAATAAATATCACATTATAATATCATCATTATTATCTAATAATAATTTTCCTATTTTCTATATTCTATTTCGATATTCGTGTTCGAGAAGTTGGGTAACCATAACGATTCTACTACCCATGGTTAGTTTGATCAATCGTAAATATAAATAATAAAAATATATAATATATATAATGAAAATAGGGTGGTCGGGAAAGTTCGTGCAAAAAACTTTAAAATCGAATCAAAGAAGAAAAATAAAGTTCATAAGAGCATATGGATCTAAAATGCTTGATTTTCGAGATTAATAAAGCCGAGAAATTCGTATTGAAAAAATAGTTATTTTCTTGAATAAATGAAATTAGACGTCTGGAATCGATATGGTCAGGCTAGTTAATCAAAGGATTGTTGTCCAAAAAACCTGAGTTTTGGAGATATTTGGAAAAAACCATTTTTGGTATGTTATTCAATGGATTATTTCCAAAAGAAAAAGAAAGAAAATTGTTTCTATAGAAATTTGTTGTATTTTAAGTCCTATTTTTTTCAGCCTTTTAACAGTAATTTTTCCGAACATTCTGTATAATAGATTTTGATTTAAAAAAGTTTTCCTTTATTAATTGCAGAATATCTTTTGTAATCTATTGTTTGTGAAGTAATCAAATTTTTTTTTATATAATAAATATTATATGATTTATTTCTTAATCTATTTTTAATGGAAATGGCATTTTTTAAGAGAAAATATGTGGCATAGTTTTAAAAAAGAAACCAAATTTATAGCGAAAGATTAATTTATATTTAAATAGAACAAGACCTCGACACTAAACCCTTCCTGATTCACATCAGCATTTTCACAAATTCACAACAGAAAGGTATTAATCAAAATAACTCCAGAATGATATCAGATAGGACATATAAAAAATAGAACCTTTGGAGAGTGTTACTTTTTACATAAAACACTCTACGAGTTTTTTTTTTTTTTTAAATAACTCGAAATCAATTAAAATTTTGAAAAAATGTATTCTTTAAAAGTTCTAGAGCATAAAATTTCCAATAAAAAACTTTTAAAATACTTTTCGATTGGTCAATTAGTTTGCTTAATAGGATGCATCAAAGTTGGGACCGAAAAAAACTCGTAAAATTAAGTTATTTGTTTAAATCATCAAACAGTTTAAATTGTTTGTTAAACGAATTGTTTAATAAACACAAATATTGAAGCTTTTTATTTTGGCCCCAAAAATTTGAATGAAACAAATAATATTATTTTCGAATAATATCGATATATTCTTTATTTAATACAAATATTATTGGGTTCAAAACTGGTGTACATTTATTTAATTTTTACAGTCGATTTTTGTCGAATCCATTCTATTTACGAAAAAATGTTTCGAACAAAAGTTGTTAGTATTTTTATAACAAAAAACTTTTATTCGAAACATTTTCTCGAAAACCAAATGGATTCGACACAAATCGATTGTAAAAGCATTGTACATAATTAAATATACACTATGCAATTGCTTACATGCTTACATTTTAGTTTAAATATTAAAGCTAATTTAGTTGTAGTTAAATAAAAACTTAAAGCTAATTTCGTACAAAAAAAACACACTGGTTAATAAGTTGAGTATTTATTCCTTTATTCATTAAATAATATTGGATCCAGAATCACTTCGAATCATTTGTAATTGTTCTAAACTTCGTACTTTCTCAACAAAATGATTCGTTGCATCTCCCTGTGTTAAATGTTTCATTGCTTTCCAAGCTTTCCATTTTCGACGTGCTTCTATTTCAGTTTTTGGTGGTTTTGCTGAACAAAAATTCAGATTTAATTTATATATTTTGAAAGTACAATATCAGAGTTCTCAATTTGGCAATTTATAGCTATTTTAAATTAATATCTCATTACACGGTTTGAAATAACTGAGTTCATTGCTTAAATATCCTATATACACAAATAGAAAGTAATGTATAAAGGTACTATATGTATTCTTTTGTATTCAAGAATAATTACAGATGTTTGATCTGAAATTCAAATGAAAATAAGTTTCAGGCAAAAGTTGTTTAAGTTTAAGAAAAAGAACATTTATTGCCATTAAATTGTTCTTCTATTTCTTGCGGTTTTGAAGCGGGAGAATGCATGGGCCGATTTTATCCATTTACGTCAGTTGGCGTTAACCTTTGGCTCAAGAACTTAAAATTTCAGTTTGCATTTTTAAGCTATCGTGTCTACGGGTAGACAATCGGATATGTGAAACTGGACTAATTAGGTCATTTTATGAAAACCTATATATTGAAAACTTTTTGAATATTTTTTTTATCTCATAATTTAATTCGAGACTTTAACTCGAAGAATTGCTTTCAATGGAATAAAACAAAGAAAATTTTTTTGGAATAAAATGACATATTTTTAAGTACAAATTTCAAGTGTTACAAAAAAATTACAATTAAAAAAAAATGTACTTACGTGCATAACAATCACCCTGAGTCGCTTGCATATAATATCCATACATTTTATAACGTAACTCGGGACTGGCAGTCACTTTCAGTGCTTCAAATGTTTTAACACTTGAATCGAGTATCTGAAAATCGAAAAAGAAAACAAACAAAATGATTTTAAGGAACTAAAACGAACACTAAATGATTTTCGGATATAAAAACCTCAGAACGTTTTGTATTTTTCGACATGTTTTTGTCACAATTTGGCCAAACAATTTTTTGCCGAATGTTTTCTTTTGATTTTAAAATAACTTAAATATCTATTGTCGTAATTGAAATTCCATAATAAATAACAATTGTAGGTATATCACTCAAGAAATGATATTTTATCAGCAATAACTGATAAATAATCATTTTGATATTGTCAATTAAAATAAATACCTACTTTTAAAATTATCAATTGTTTTAAGGATGTTCAGGATAAAAAACTATTTAAAAAAAACTGGTGTGAAACCCTCACACGACTTCTATAAACAGAGTTAAACAAATTGTTTTAAAATTAAATTTCATTCAGGTATTTCTAAACTATATCAGTGTATAAAAAAGATGTTGGTACTCCTGTGCGCGTTTGAAAACAGCTGTCCGTTGTCGTCAGTGTTCCCATTCGTCACATAACATTATCATACATATACTAGTCATCATACATATACTAGTATATAATTTCAAACGACTTTCAAACAGCGCACCGATACTCAGGATTCCAACTGAACCATAATATACTACCTTCTATAATCCCTTAGTTAACACCTCAATCCGATCATATAAAAGGCGAAACTTTTTTAAAATCATTGTGAGACACGCACCAATTAGCAACGAGTAACATATCTCTGGTTCCATATCCTGGAGATAGTTACATTTAGCTAATTCATACTGATGATGACTACTTTTTAGTCGAAATACGTATTTATAAATCTCAAATAATTGTTCTAGGAATTGGTGCAAAATTTGAAATATCATTTAAAAAAAACCGAGAGTTCACTTTGATTATCTTCATAACCTTTATATAAATTGTCGAGATATCATTGGTGTGTATAATATATACACACATGATTGATTGATTGAATGAATGGTAATGGGGAGAATTTCGTGATCTACTCTCGATAGAAGTGATCACCCAATCCACAGAATGTGGACTCGGAGTGGGGATATATAGGTAAAAATTAAAGAAAATCGAATATTGTTGCAACAAATTAATATTTATTTTGGAAAAATTTACAAAAAAAAAACAAACATTGCCTTTATATATATTGTTTTTACAATTAATTATAACAATAAATAATAATAATTCAAAAAATACATCTCGAATAAATTCAAAACTAGTCATGTGTTTTACTCGTAAACATGGCTTCCCAACCGGTTCCAACATTGTTTTTACTTGACGTATACTTGACAATTAATGTATTTGTATTAAATTCAAGGACGGTCCGAGACATTTGATTTCTGCCACAATATCTAGCAAATAGTTGATCATCACCACCCCCAGCCGGTCGAGTATACAATTCTAAATAATCAGTTGAACATGTTGCTTGTGTACCTGCGACCAGAAAAACCCCAAACATATATGTGTAGAAAACGTTTAATTAATTACTTCGAAAAAAATATACAAGATTGATGAAAAAAATAGTCGCGAAAATTTGATAGAAGGCAGAAGTCAAATCAAAACACAACTTCATATACTTAAAAGTATGCAAATATTTTATTTTTGGAAAATTAATGTCCCCGCAAAATAGTGACAAACATAGAACGATTTTTTTTATATAGTTTTTAAGAAGCTAATCATCCGTAGTGCATCCAGAGGTCCAGGGATCGAACTCTGGCGTAGGATTTTTCTTATTTTGATAATTCCTGTCTTCTGTTCAACAAATACAACAAAAACAAAATCATTACCTAGGTCCATGTTTACAAATTGTAATGCAATTAGTGTTCCTTGAGGCGTAGACACTTCCCAAACACATGTACCAGTTTTATTATAGATACTTGGATAATTTGGACTGGTAAATTTACCACCATAGTTGAATAACTTACCACCACAACCTGGACCTAAAAATGTCCAAAATCATTATGACAAACTTCTGCTCAGGCTCGTCCCATAAGTCACAAGCCCTGGAATAAAATATATTTACCGGCATCCGATGTTGTATACATAATATCTATTGTATCGACTTTATTTAATCGTTGATTCCATATGTTTAATGTTAAGGCGTTCCCGGATGAATGTAATGTCGATGGACTACGTAATCCACAAGCACGCATCAATTCTTTGCTATTTTTATCCAAGCCATCCAACACCTAACATAAATTATGAATATTCAAATTAAATAATATGCAATGATCCAATTATGAACATTGTTTATGGCCGAACAGATGCGCGTCTTGTTTATTTAAAATAACCACATCGTTATCAAATAAAAGTGTTAAATATTATAAGACAAAAATAGTTCGTAAAGAATGGTATCGATCAAGGGCGTAAGAGGCGTTTAGATAAAGAAGCAAAAACACAAAATATGGAATATCTCTCTCTTAACATTAGATAAATTCATTGAAATATAAATATCAAGTAACCATGGTGATGCATTTGTAATATTCATTGTTATGGGTATTGTTTTGATATTGCAAATATTTCTGTAAATATTACAGCTATAGAAAATATGGTCATATAATAAATTGTAGTAAAATTGATTTACTACAACTTTACTTCTTATAAATGTTTCCGTTTTACTAGTGTTAAGAGAGGAAATTCAAATTTTAATGAATAAAAAAGCGTCAAATACTATTAGACAAAACGTGATAACTATTAAATATGAATGACTGTTAAATATTGAATCATGGATTTACCCAAAAATTCTGGCGCTCTTCCCGTTTACTTACCGAGATTCCCGAGTATGTACAATTACCCATATCAAATATGAAGAACGTTTGGAAATAGAAAGATATTGTACGATTTTTCGGTGCTGTTACAGTGATTAAACAGTTTTGATGTGATATTTTTTGAACATAAATACGACCTTGTTCAGCAGTAAAATTGCGATTACAACCTAAATAACAACAACAAATAGATAAAATCGATGTCCATTTACAGTTTTATAGAATGATGGATTCAAAAGAATGAGTGCAATAATTTTTTGCGCTGCCAAAATTGGAACTTATAAATCAGTTCCAAGTTGTACAGAATAAACTTAAACTAAAGTTTCTTACAAATATCCTTACCAATTTGACGATACGTCATTTTAAATCCTTTTTTCTGAACTGCAGCATTACTTACAAATGTAATTTTGACATTATCCACTCCTGAATAATAGTCCAATGGAATATTTGAGCTGCATATAATATACCGTTGATTTGGTATTTTCGAACGGTAATAAACGGAATTTAATCTAGGAAAATGGTCACCGTTAAATATTTTGGTACCGGTTCCTTCGGATATTACCGAACGACCCTAAAAAGGCATATAATCATATTATTAATAACAAGTTTGGAAATCAATAGAGATAGATAGAGAATATGCTTGAATGTTACTTAATCGCATACTCCAGTCCTACTCTGACAAGTTTACATGCTGTCCTTGGAATTCCTAACATAAGTATATAATGGCGAACTAATGAAGTGACGCCCTAATCATCGTGGTCATCTTAAAAAAAGACCACTTTCGAGCTTAAAATCTTGTAAACCGTTTCCTGTATCAAAAAAGTGTTCATGACACATATCCAATACTTTTGAAAGACCAATTCAACAATATCCTACACGATGAGAAATTCACCCCCAATTGACATGTAGAGAAGGTTCTCCCAAAAAAAAGGCCATGACCTACATACACAAACATGGCGAAACAATAAAGACTCTTGATAATATTCAAACATTTTCTCACACATATTGTGATTATTATTCGCCTATCAATAATTACAATTAAGTTCATTTGATCCATGATTTCCAAGCGATCATTCGAACAATATCCATCTTTATCGGCATTTTCAAGATCCATCATTTCAAAATGGATATCGAAACGATTCGTCGTATCATTTGATACTAAATACCAAGTGCATCTGGTATTTGCTGGATAATTATTTGGATAATTTGGTGATGTTAATGTTTTTGATTCATTTGTAACAAACAAAATTGGATCACCACAAATTGCTGAAATATATTAATTAGTGATTATTCATACAATAATAGATCAGGACTCGGGATTTTCCCATTTGTGGAAATCTTTCCCTTTTCTGCCATATCTTTGTTCAGATATCTTAGGTAGGTTTTGAGATAAAATCAAAATTCTTACTTGGTTCAATACTTAGATTCAGCTCAAATCCAGTACTGCCAACTTCACCATCCGAATAAAATCGAAACCATGCGTGATTTGTGGACGTCATAACACTATTTGGTAATGTATGTCCACAATGTCTGTATATGACACCAGAAGTGTCACTAGGTCCGTCATGCAATTCGACAAAGTCACATGTACATTGTTTACTAGCATTGCTTACATTTCTGATGCTTGCCGCTGTTGGATCTTGGACCATTGGGCAAATGGAAATATGTACTGAACTAAATTCAGCTTTGATAACATATCCTCTTGGTGCTTTAATATGCCAATGGCAATCTAAAAATGGAAAGTATATTCCATTCTTATCTTTTAATGTCGAATTTAATGTTAATGTTGTGGATGTTTTATTTTTAAACAATTCAATCAATCCGCCGCAACCTTCAGAGTGTCCTGAAAAACACAGATTCATTCAATGCACTGCAAAATTTCGACTTTCGACAAGATAAATATACATGCAGGAAAAAAGAGGATTTCATGTTTGACCAGAGACATTCTGTAAGAGATAAAATCTCGCAGTTTTCCTAACAATCCCCCTTGAAAACTTCCGCTTGGTAAATTACGCTCACTATTCTTGATTTAACAATGACGAACTTCAGACCCAGATCATCGGAAGTACTACAATGGGATGTAACATCCCTATGAATTTCTGCTATTGACAGGTTTCCTCACGGAGTATTGTAAACTCAAGGAACATCTACAGAAACTGAGGTTAGAAATTAACATCAGTTGTAGTTTCTGGGAAGAACATATCCTGACGGACTGTAGCGCACTGGAACAAGACAACATCAGATATCTGAATGTGTAAAAAATGTCTGCAGGGAATAAATAATTATTAAAAATGTAGGTTATCGGAGTATGTGCTCATATTGCATTATATATGTATTTTTAAATAGGTTTACTTGCATCAGATTCATTTTTGACAAGAAAAATAGAGGAAAAAGGAAGAATATGGACGCTAGACAGGAATTATAAAAGTAACATCATACCATACGTAAAAAAGACTTCCGCTTCGAAGCCAGTAAAACTACTACTTGAATCTGAATGAAATTGTACCAACATATTATTCTTTGTGGAACGTATAATTGGCTCTTTTAAATTTCCACATAATGTTTTGATCAGATATTTATCCTCTGGAATATATCCATCATAGATATTTACATAATCAAAACGACACCTTGTACTAAATTCCAGATCGAATTTCTGGAATCTGGTAATAAACAAAATATATAAATTCAGAAGTTTAAATCACAATAAAAAGGGGTCAACTGTCCACGAAATTACCGTAGTGTAATTAATTTATTTGGGGGTGACGTAATATTCCAATAACAATTTGAACCATGTGCATAATGTCTATGGTCTTTATCCATTGGACTTGAAATAGTTGTGGGTTGTGTAACTGTGGCTCCACAAGCTAAAAAAAAAAACATTAAATGTAAAAGCTCATCCGCAATCATCAAAATGATAAAATTTTCTTACTGTTGGTAGAAAATTGGAATGAAAATCCTCTTCTTGTCACCCAATAATCAGTACGGAAAATAATTTCAACATATGTTTTAAGAGTCATTTGTGGTGGCTTTTTATTACCACAAAAGGTACCGTAATCCTTTTTGAAACTACCATACATCCATGATCGTTTCGCAAATATTGTGACATTATCAAATTTACATTTGTCTCCTGGAAATTACAACAAAATTTATTCTTAAGAACATCAAACACCTAAAGCATCTAGAATCTAAAGCCAAGGAAATATGGGGGGGGGGGGATTTTTTGTTTTCCGTACCAAACTTGGCAGAATGGAATACTTGAACCCTTATCGACTTAGATCGGTGTTCGTTCGGTGCAGCTTATTGAAAGACCTTACACATATGAAGCTGTACACTATCAGTTGAACTTTGATTCTGGGAGTTAATTTCAGGGACCAAATTGGGATATGGAAAAAATATATTTGAAAGGTACTTACGGCCAGCTTCCAGTAAAAAGTCAGTAAATTCTAAATTAATATCCTCATAATCTTTTGATATTAATGTATAATTGCATACACGTGAATCATCATATGCTTTCGGATATCCAGGACTTACGATTGTTTGTGTTTGTGGTGTGACTTCAAAGACTCCGCCACAATTAGCATTCCATTTCAGCTAGAACACCAATCTGAGATTACGTAACGAGTTTCTATACCCGTAATATATAATATATATACACGCAGGCTGTATTCAATTTAGTTCCGAATTTGTAACGCTCGAAAATATTAATCACAGAAAATAATTCTGTAATAGTTATTCATAAAATGACCTTACTAGTTCATTTCCGTATGTCCGTCTGTCTGTTCGTCTGTCCGTAGATGCGATAACTCAAAAATGAAAAAAGATAACGAGCTGAAATTTTAGTTTGTGTGTTCTAATGCTAAAAAGTCAAGAATGGATAAAATGGACAAAATTGGACAGTGCTTTTTTTCATGACTCAAGTATATACCGGTTAATCAATTAGCCCAGTTAGTTGTTATCTTCATTTGTTTTGACTTTTCCTGAACACTACAAACATATATTTAGAACTACGTAGTACAAATGTCTTACCTCAAAACCAGTTCCTTCCGTTTTATTATTTGATCTAAAACGTATTTTCATTCGATTGGATGTTGAGTTATGAGTTCTAAAAGTTCTGCCACATGATCGTCCAAGCGATGCCCAATCATCATTAACATGATCCCAAATCTATGCCAAAACCAATAGCGTTCAAAAATATTCTGAATTCAAAACTTTTATTTTTAGTTTACCTCTAGGAAATCATTGTTACAATTTTTAGTCTCCTCAATTTGGAATGCATTCGTTGAAATTAGACCAACGGTATTGCCATTATTAACACGTATCTCCCATGTACAATCCGTATCTTTGGGATAAGCTTTTGGATAATTTGGTGATTTTATGGTCATTTCATTTGTATGATATATTCCACCACATCCTAAATTTAGAGAACCCGAATGTTGTTAAATGTCGGTGCAATGAAGGTGTATTGCGTGCTTTCGAATCTCCTGCAGACTTGCATCGTTGCATCGTATCGTTCTAGAATGGTATGTTCACGTAAAACAATATAAAGACACGTTATATGTTTTATAACTGTTACTTCTATTATTTATGTAAGCATACCATTCCAGCTGGTTCGAAGCAACGATATAAAGTCTTCCATATTTATGTTGCCCAACCCAGACAACATACAAGTCAGAAAGACTTCAAAAAGATGACTTTTTGAAGATTTCTTTAGGAAGTCCAATTATAACGTCTATATATGATCTCTTCTTTCAGAACTCCCAAACTAGACGTCTTTAAGAAGTCTTTTTTCTGAATTTGTAAGAACTTGTAGCGGTATCGCTTCTTCATTATTAAACTATTATTTTAATATTGTTTATCATTTTTATCTGTTGTTTAACAACTATAACTTCCCTCTATTATCACGGTTGCTTTGAATGTTAACAACTTTGATAATTTACATATAAATATATATAATATGTCATAAATCAATTCAATAAAGATTAATTATATCTTTAACATATATTTATTATTTATTTAAATAATAATTATTTATTATATCAATCTATTACCTCTACAAACTCAAAAATATGAACCCTTTAAGAAGTCTTTTTTCTGAATTTGTGTATATTCAGTTACAATTTAAAAAGAATTAATTATTAGTGATAATTAAATGATTTAATTCAAGATTAAATTGTTAAGTAAGTCCACATACCCACAGCCTCATTGTCCATTTTCAGCGTAAATCCTGGTTTTGAACGATTTATGATTGTTATATTTGAATGAAATTCAATCCATAATTTATTTGATTGTGATATAATTACATCGGGTATTTTATTGCCACAATATTTACCAATTTCTGGACTATTATGGCGATTACCATTTTTAATACTCACATATTCATTTGCACAGTTTGTGTCGAGGTTCATTTTCAAAAATGTCAACTAGAAATACATTATATTAACATGAACTTATCAATCATGGGGCTGCGTCAACTTACCGAATTTCCTTTAAATGCATATATCATTCTCTAGCGGTCACAATTTTATCTGATATGATATATTTTATTAATAAATGTAATAAGTCAAAGGGGAAAGAGGTCATAAAGAAAGAAGAAAACATAAAATATCTCTGCTAATATTAGAAAAATCGAAAAATGTATGCAGAACGAAGTTGTAGATAATCAAGTTTGCTACAATTCCTTACCTGATCATTTTTGCTCAAACTCGAATGTAAACAAAGATATTTAGAATTTTAACTTTCAAAACAAAATTATAGTAAAACTAATTTTCTACAACTTTACTTCTTATGATTTTTCCAATATTAAGGGTGATATTCCAAATTTTTATGTTTCTCCCTTCCTCCAAACCCCCCTTTCTTCTAGTCCGATTTCGCGCATTAACAAACTTGGCTTTTCAAATACCAAACACACGTCACATACCAAATGTCATTCCGAACAAATGAAACCTGTGACCGCTAGAGTGATTACAGACACATTTTCAGGAAATTCGCTAAAAACAAAAGTAAACTTACACGAATATTAGAGCCAGCTGCCAATTTGATAGCCCAAACGCATTCAGATTTATCAGTGGGTATTTGTTGATCACCCCGAACATCTATTACAATCGGTTCCGATATTTCTCCACCACATTTAAATACTTTATAATCAATTGTATAATTCACAGGAATTGGCGAATTACTTTGGGTGGCCTAAAATACATATTCGACAATTCGACAAAATAAACACAAGCACCAAATGTGTAAAAAGTACTAAATCAAAGTTTACCGCTAACGTGGTGATCTTATATGGTGATCGAACCGTTTCTGGTTGGGTCCTTGGATTACAAAAGTCATGTATTGGATTATCGTAACCACCAGTTGCATCAAAAATTTTGATGACATTTGAAGCATATTCACATTTTGACGGACCCGCTCCCGATGTTTCAAATTTTTGTACAGTAATTGCTAAAGTTTCCGGTTCCGGATTCGTTGATTTATGTTGCCATTCACAATAGTACGATTTAAATTTAGTATAAAGGTTGTTATGATGTTTTGGTTCGTAAATTGTTCCTGAATCCAGGTTCAGTGATCCTGTACATACTGCAAAACAAATGGATGTGTGTATATTTATATGTACGCGCGTTAGAAGTTACACTTGATAGTATTTATGATATATATATATATCTGTATAATTATGATCTTACTTGATGGTTCATCTGAAGTCCATTTTGCTCGGAATCCTTTATGAGGTTCACCAGTAAAACTCCAAAAATACACGAATAGATGATTCCGTGATGATTCAATCGTTATGTTCGGTGTGCCCATATGTGATCTTACTATTTGGATGTGATTTTCTCGGGGTCGATTAAAGAACTAGAAAGAAATATAAAAAAACAAACTGGAATAGCTACCAACTAGTATTTGTTGCTATCTTTTTCTATTTGAATAAGCCACTATTTTAAATCATTAACAGCTCAGAACACTCTGAAAAATATCTCAGTACTTACAGCTAAACCCACATCGGTAAATTTAGTTCGATTACCAACTTTTTCAAAATCTACAAGTTGTAATTTAACACGACGACCTTCTGGCACTATAATTTCCCAGTTACATATTTGTGAGCGTCGTCTCGCAATCCCATAATTGGGTGATGTAAATACACCTTCAGGACCCGATATTTTATCACCACAATCTTAATATAGAAAAACCAAATTCATTTGTATATTGATCCATTTCGTTCAGAAGTCAATGGTCAAATTAAAATTATGTACATAATTTTAATTCCGAATTAATATTATGTACATAGTTTCAATTCAAATTAATATGTAGTATGTACATAACATACATATAATATCTTACTAGAGAAAAACCGTACATTAAACCGGCATACTTTATCTAATTGTCAGTTTAGGGAGCTTTGTATTGATTTTAGGGGCTTTTAAAGTCACTCAAACAAATATATATTGAACATTGATGGCAACTGCCGCTTACTCGTACTTATAATGCCAAAAAACGGTATTTACAAGAGTAACACGAACGCCAATAAATTGCGCTTAAAAGCGTGAGCACTGAAAGCGTGTAGGTAAGCACCCCAAAACCAGTACACCCACAGGCATAGAAAATTGTTTATATTTACCTTTGAAATAAGTCGGTGTTATATTAAAACTAAATCCCTTAAAATAGTTCCACGATTTACCACCGCTAGTGAATTTAACTGTTAAATGATTCGAATATGATGTTATAGTTTCACTTAAATTTGTTGATCCACAAATTGTTCCCAAATGATTTGTTTCTATGTCTAAAATTATCAAAAAATAAACAAACAAATAAAACTCTCCGAAAAAACAAAAAAGTTATTGCCCAATTAGGTACCTGTTTCAGTAAAATCAAGATGCGCCACTGTGGAACAATTAAATGCTCTGGGTAGATTGAGATCGTTGAAAGTAATCTTAATACCCCGATAATGTGGTACAATGATTTTCCATGTACACAATAAATTCTTCGTTAGACCTCCCATAATTGGATAATTTGGTGATGTAACCGTAAAATTAGATGCAGGAAAAATTGTTCCACCGCAAGTTGCTGGAAAAAAATACAAGAGACGAAATCCTTAGAAATAAAGAAGAACATCATGTTTCAATTTCAAGAACATCAAGTAGTCAAGGTTAGCTGGGTCAGCTGCGAATAAGATCCTAACGCTAGTATTGACACAAACAAGACCATATGGTCAAAAAAGGATTACCGCCAACCGACGCAGTGGTTTGGATTCATCACACACTTAATCCTTTAATTGGCCAGTTAACTCAAGTAGTCCCTTAGTTAATACTTCAGTACGATCATATAAAAGACAAAACCAACGCGCACCAAATTACCAACGAGTAACATATCTTGCCGTCCATGTGACCAAGCGGTCTCAGGCGTATGTCTGAGGCGTTATGTTTACTTGGAACTGGGAGGTTATGGATTCGAATCCCAATCTCTGCAGTTTGTCAGTTCCTTCACGAACTCCAGATGAATATCTGCATAGTTCCTATCAGAGTTAGCTGCAGTCGCACATCCTACCAATTCCTAGTCTACACACAAAAATTTCTTCCACTCCACTCACATTCTCACATCCTTAGGCATCACAATGGATCTTATGGCCGAAGTTTAGCCCGTCCAGGGCAGCTTCTACAATCTATCTATCTAACATATCTTTGACTCCATATCCCGGATAGTTACGATTAACTAATTCATACTGATGACGACTACTTTGTAATCGAAATACCTAATTATAAAATACAAATAATTGTTCTAGGAATTGGTTTTAAATTTAATTTAAAAAAGCCGAGAGTTCTCTTTGATTATCTTAATAATCTTTATGACATCAAGTTCGTTGGTTTTCTTTAAACTAGCTCGTCGAACAATTAATAAACCATCCAAAGTGCAAAGTTTTAGCTCAATCGACAATACCGTTGTGTCGTGTCGCGGGTATCGAAGTATCGTTTTGTAGATCTGCGTCATTAAAATTCGTGTTTCAAATTTACTACTTACCAATTGCTATTTCTGCTTGAAATCCATCTTTCGGTTCGGGAACACCCGTATAATATCGAACGTACAATACATTACTTGTTGAAAATTGTGTGGATGGCCGTTGATAGCTATTGCAGTATAATAAAATTAAAGGTGATCGTGCCGAAGCACCATCACGTATTTCAATGCCATCCTTTGAACAATCCGAACTGTATGTTAAATCGACCTGCTCCAAGAAATTGATTGATAATGCTTCACCGGGCGGTGCACGTATGATCCATTCACATTCTGTGTACGGATGTGGTATTTGTGGATAATTTGGTGATGAGATATTTGTTGCATTGTACCAATTCGTTAATAATATTGTATCGCCACATGATTGCGAAATTTCGGAGTATCGTAAACGGAAATTCTACAATATTTTTGATATAGAGAATTATTTATCATAACAGTTCCAATTATTTTGATAGAAGTTTAATAACTTACAAGATTCGAATAAGGATATTGTCCTCTATAACGAATTGCCAAAGTATTTCCAGAGGTTTCTGGCAGTTCTGCTAAAGCTTTATCACTGTCACAATATTTACCAATGCCTAATAAAGGTGCATCATTTGGTAAACCATTTTTTAGCTATTAAATTTAAAGAAAATATTAATAATGCTTCTTTTATCCTGAATATTCCTAGGATCCATAGGTATTAACTATCAATTTTAGAAACATTCGATAAGTTAAAATATCTTCTCTTTCCAACTGGTCGAACATATTGAGGATAGTTTTAAAAAGATACTCCTTTCGTACGCTGTTCTCCCAGAGTCCTAAATTTTCAAGTCCTGGTTATCTCAAACCATTCTGTACAACTACAACTTCTGAACTCTTTGTTCGTTTATCAGGCTTTTTTACACTCAAATACGAAAAGTCGCCGCCTTCGTTGCCTGACCTCAAGACAAGATACCCGAATTATTTTTCTTGAAGTTATGGGATATGTAGTCAATACCTATGGAACACAGAGCTGTTAAGGAACATACCATCACAAAATTAGTACAGCCATCATCTGGTCTTGTCGAATTTCGATTAAACACTTCAAATTTCACTTTAATTCGCCTTCCAGGACGAACGGTTATATTCCAATTACAATTGTAAAACTATGGTAAAAAGAAAAAATATGTGCCATTGAGTACATTATTCTCGTTACATTTAAATGGCAAATCTCGTAACAGCTGGTCAAATATGTGATACAAAGAATCTGAAATTACAAAAACCACGCTCTGCTACCATATAACACATAATTGAAAAAATTATACATTTTGACCATCTGTTAACGGATGTTTTCGATAATTTTTATATTTTGTGTTAATATTCTTAGCATTACATTTAACATACATTGTTCGGTGTTGACCCAAATCGTGGATGAGTTTTTACAAATTCATCCATATCCACTTTGATAGTACCATATCGTCCATATATATGACCACCACATGCTGAAAAAAAAATCCAATTAATGAAGATAAAATCGTCAAAATGGAAGAATTCCCTTTGAATTTCCTGAATACCTGAAAATAGTTGTGCCTTAAATCCCGTTTTATTATAGTATGAACTTGTTTTAAATTCAATTTTCATTAAATTTTGTCCTTCGATCGATTCAATATTTGTTGCATTTGATAAACAATATTTACCAATAGTCTTTGGTTCTTCTTTCGTATTCACTAATGCTAGAACAAAACAAAAACATTAATTGACTGATTAACACAGAAACGTGTAAATCTACAGTAATTACAGATGTTTGAGCCCGAAATATTAGCAAAACTATTCAGTTTATGAAAAACAATTTAAAAGAATTCAAACATAGATAGATATACCCCCACTCCGCACCCAAGCGGGAAGATACACGATCCGATTTTATCCATTCACGAACTCATTCATAGAGCTCTAGAACATACGTATACGGTTTTTACGGGCAGACGATAAAACGGATCATTTTATTACTACGTCTATCAAAAATTATTGTCTGTGATCACTATTTTCAAACCGTTACAAAGTCGGAACTAAACTTATAATATCCGAATATATATTTAGGGTACAAACAAACACTGTTTAAAGATACCATTTAATAAAACTTACAACTGTAAACTGTAACTGAATCTGAAATACAATTTGGATGCGTTTCCAAATCCATATCCAGAAACTTTAGGGCCACATGATTATTTGGATTTGTGATATATGTCCAAGTACATAATAATTTCTTATCGTAACCATACGGATATCCTGGTGATTGAATTGTAATATTGTCAACTAAATCCAAATTAACCACTTCATCCGATCCACAATTTTCAGCTTAATTGAAAGAAGAAGAAAAACGAAATTAAACTTTAGTATATTAGAATTTGTTTGGACAGTTTACATCAATTAAATCCTATCCAAAACTAACCCTATCCAAAATCATTTGTGATGCTTTCTATTTTCTGGGGGAGAGGGCGGTCGGTAATCTTTAGCCCCTAATTACATACCTTTCGGGGGTTTAACGTAATTTTTAACCTCCCATTTACTAATTGCATTCCATTTTAGATTAAATAATGATCCACGCCAATAATCCGAGGATGTCCTCATTTTTATGTATGCCACATTACCAGTTGTAACAACTGGACCAGGAGGATTATTCGTATTACATTCGGCCAATATGATATTCGACGTAGCACTATTGCCATCATAAATTTTCAAACCATAATACGAATCTCGACAATCGGAATCATCCCAGGAATTAAAAGTTAAATCTGCAAATTGAAATAATATTGCAGCTGATTGCCGAGTGGTGATTTCCCATGTTAATTCTTTCGAATCCTTATAATACTCCGGATAGTATGGTGATTGTATTCGACCTTCACTGCCTGTTATATTCTCGTTACCAAATCCTACAAAAATTTTGTCAAAATCATTATGTACCTTCCTATGTGTCTACTTCAGGTCGTCCAAGAAAGATGTAAGCAACAATAGAATCATGAGAGGGCTTTGGGATTACCTAGAGTATAATATGCCAAAAATCCTTTTCCCGTTCCTTCCATATCGCTTCGGAAACGAATCCATAGTTTCGATGCCGTTATTGGTGCAGTTAATTCTTTATGGCCGCACAAAACTTGTATTAATTTTGCAGTTGGCGAACCTTCACGTACTTCCACAAAATCTTGATTACAATTTTCTGATTCTTCTAAATCAAATGATTTAAATGTTACAGAAACTGTATTGCCTTCGGATGGTTGAATCTTCCATACACAATCAATATTATTTGGATAATTTTTTGGATATCCAACTGAACCAAATTCACCCTCGAATGATGTCAGCTCACCACCACAAGCTAAACAATATGATTTTGTAATTTTAAACATTTGTTTATGAGTAATAAAATTGTGCTATCCAAATCAGAATCTGATCCCATCAGAAGTATGAGTGTACTATATAAATTACCCCACAAGACCCTGATTCCTTTCCCCCCCCCACCCTTGTCGTCACGTTTAGCTTTTACCTGTGCTAAGTGCAGAATATGATGCCACAAACGCAATTGTATTATAACTTAATGGTAAATATAAATGTAAAGCTGATCCTTCGCTAATTATTGTGGGTGGTATTTTCTGGCCTTGATATGTTCCAATCAAAGCGGATGTATTATCCAAGCCATTATAAATGTGTAGTGCATCGTCATCACCTCCATCGTAGCTATACTCATCTCGCATGTCTATATGGGTAATTGTTAAGGAGATATGTCCTCCTAAAAATATCAACAAAAATCTATCAAAATCGATCAAAAACTTTTTATATATTATTTTCTACGGCTAAACTACTTAATTAAAATATCTAGTAAAAAAATACCTAGTGAAAAATAACTGGTTCTCAGTTTCATCAAAGGATTATAGCTTCTAACGCGCGTATATCATTACACACATTCACTTTTATTAATTATTTGTTTGCTTGCAATAACTAATTAAGGTAGGAAGGTATTGTAGAAAGAGTCATTTTTGACAAATTATTTTGACGGAAGAATAAGAAAATCGAGTCCCTTTTAAAAATATTCCTACAATATTATCAGGATAATTTGTTTACCTGGTATACTCGATTCTATAGTCCATGAACAATTCTCCGAATGCACCATCAGTGGATCAGTAAAATCAATTATTCCAGTCGTGTCTGTAACTATATGTGCACCACATTGCTAAAAAATAAAAAAAACAGAATTTAGGCCATTTTATCTCAAAATATTCCAAATTTAAATGGCTGATATTTTTACATACACAGTTTTTAAAAAAGTAAGTTTGAGTAAATTGAAAATTATCGTAGTTTATTCTGCAACTACGCCGTATAATCAACTCAACAAAAATACTTTATTTACTTCAATTTTTAGGTATTTAGCATTTAAATGCTATAATCAATGACTTCGAAAGATAATATCTGGCATTTTTGGGTTCGCTATTTTTTTATGTTTTACAACGTAACAAGTTTAAATAGTCATTTTAAGCTTTGCTGTGTTTACCGACGTAATTTATTCGTTTTTCAGATTCCTACATCTATTTAAATGAAAATAACTCAAAATTTTGAAAAAGCTCAAAATATTAAGGTAGTTTCAGCACTGTTCTTATATAATCAGAACGAAAAACCGATTTGCTTTTATTACATATACACATATACACAACACATACATATATTCAATATTCATATATACAAATTAATGTAATTTTGAAATAAAAACTTTTGAATTATAAACTACTATATTTCGAAAACAAAACGGTAAAACGCGATTCTTTTTTTTTTTAATTTATTTAATAAATATTTATCTTTACTATCCGAGTTTTTTAAATTCTGTCGAGTATTTTTTTAATACAACAGATAATAGTTGGACGGGGTGCATGAAGTTTTACATCCTTCTAGAGAGAGAGAGAGAGAATGATTACTTTGTTATTAATTATCTCGCTTTCTAAACGGCCAAAAATTCTGAAACTTCGGGATTTATTAGAAAATGTTATTTTTAGCCTGCGAAAAAAAATGAGCAAAATCTGTCGAAAAGTGGTTTGATGGTGGAACATCCTAAAAAGCGAATGTCAACTTACAATCGTATAATTCGCTCTAAATCCTTTCGCTGCAATCATTCCATCGGTAGCCATATGTATTAACATTGTGTTGTCACTAGAAACATATGTAATCGGTTGTGGCAACATGTTACCACAATGGTTGAGCAATAGTGGTGCCACTGTTGTGTTGCCATCATACACATTCACAAAATCTTGAGTACAATTTGGAGTCCGTTCAATGTCAAAATCATCGAATGTTAAACGTATTAAATATGTTTTTGGCAATTCAATCAGCCAATAACAGTCATCGTGATTATCATAATTGGATGGATAATTTCTGGATGTAATTATACCTTCTTTAGCCGTAAATTTACCACCACATCCTATATAAAAACAAAACAATCCATAACCACAGAATCCTTAATAGAATAAGATTTAGATCGCGGTCAATATGTTACAGTCAGTATAAGTGTATGGCCTTCCCTACGATCAGAAAGGTCATGACCTTCTAATCAGCAAAACTTCCAGAAATCCATGGTTTTTGAGCAACGGGCTCTGGAAGTGGCGTTATCTAGAAATTAGCTCTCTGTTAAATTGGCTGTTAAGTTCTCATGGAAAATGGAAACAAGTCCCAGAATTCCTTAGTTTGAGAGTTACAGCTACCTTTTTCTTAGTCGGTTTTTACACAGGTAACTTCTGACGTAAGTATTCATGCGAATGATTTGGTGAGCACGCGCAATAGGTAATATAAAGATTATTAAGATAATCAAAAAAAACTCTCGGTTTTTTGAAATTAAGTTTCAAATTTGGCCCCAATTCCTAGAATAATTGTTTGTATTTTATAAATACGTACTTCGACTACAAAGTAGTCATTATCAGTATGAATTAGCTAATCGTAACTATCTCGGGGATATGGAGTCAAAGATTTGTTACTCGTGGCTATTTTCGTGCGTGTCTCACGAAAATCTTCATGTGTAAAATCCATACACACTGGCACGAAAGTGGTCATATACTCAGGCACGGCCCTAAGTATAGTGAAGGTGCTGTTTGACTAAAAAAACATTTATTTTTGGTGAGAGTAATATTGACGCTCCAGTGAATATCTTATCACTAATTTGCATTCGTGTAGGACCGTGATCTATTTTGGGTATACTTACTAATTGGAACTTTTTTATAATTTGCATTAAATCCTTTTCCTTGGAAAGACGAATCGCTAACGAATTTTAAGAACATTAAATTGCCCGAACTTGTGATTGTAATATTTTGTTTAGTTGCACATAATTTACTAAGTACTGGGGCAGTTTCATCTGCACCATTATAAATCTGAAAAAGAAACATAACTGAGTTGTCTACGATCATTCCATTACAAAATATCCATCCGTGAAAGCTGTCTGACAAACAATATTTACCGCAAGATGATCAAAATCACAGCTAAAGATTCTTTCAATTTCTATTTCATGTATTGTCAGTTCAATACTTGAATCTGGATCGACTTGTATTACCCATTCACAAACCGTATTTAATGGATAAAATTTTGGATAATTTGGTGAGGTTATACTGCCTTCTGGACGAGTCAGTACACCTCCGCAACCTGAAATCAATATAAGTGTGAGACACTGAGCTCAAATATATTAGCGTGATATGAATATGAATATACTCCTATCGATGACAAATTTGATCAATACACTTCTTTAAAGTACTATAAAATGGTGTATCAAGATTTGTACGATAAACAAATGATATGTTCTCTAAAAATGAAGTACTTATAGACACATGTTTTTAGAGTATAAAAACTATTATATACAAACCTTCGATAACCCATTCCAATCGAAAACCAGTTCCAATTTCTGCAGCATCACTTTTAAACCGTATATAAACCGTATTAAATGAACTAGTTACTGGATCTGGTAAATCTTTGCCACAAAACAGTTTTACATCTGATATATCAATTTCTTTTTGGTCTGGGTCCCCAGTCTCTTTTATTTCGACCCGATCAATATGATCGCATTTGTTATTCTCCATCGTCGTAATTTCTTCCAAATCGAAATGTGTGAAGGTAATATTAATTTTATTACCATTTGGTACAATTATTTTCCATACACAATCCACATTCAGTGGATATTCATTTGGATAATTGGGACTTTCCAGTATGCCTTTATGGCCTTTTATAACGTTGTTGCATACTGTAATCAGATAAGTAAATAATTTTAGACCATATATATGGGGAAGCCTTTGAGGTACATTTAGATCAGTCAGAAATCACTAGATGGTTTATAATATTAAAAATATAGGGGTTGACTTGAGAATCTCCTTCGTTTTTTTTCGTCGCTTAAAAAAACATTCAAATTGCGCAAAGATATTGAGTGCTTTCAAATAGTGTTTACACACAGAACATATATATGATATTTTTCTTTAGTGGCAGCGCTGGGAAGTCTTATTTTTTATTTTTTGTGGCTAAAATTTGAAATATTTTTTTCAAATTTATATGGGACCAACTTTGAAGTATACCCAATCTAACAAAAAAAGAATTATCAAAATCGGACTACTCTGTAAAAAGTTATGCGTAATCATACATTAAAAAAATATACAGGGTGAATTGAGTACCTCCTTCTTTCGTCGGTAAAAAAAAAAACTATTACGACACTAAACTTTTTGGTTAGATTGAAAGCGTAAATGTTCTCAATCCCAGTTTTGTTCCCGGGACTCATTCATTAATCATTCCCTATAAGCTTTAGGGATCAAACTAACTTCAAGATATTTGGTAAGCTGTAAAAGAATCGAAAAAATTGAAAGGAATAATAATTTACCTGTGGAATATTTTAAATTAAAACCATGACCTTCATAGCTGGCATCCGATCGAAACTTAACAAATAATTCATTTGTTTTGGAGGTAAGCACGGATGGGACATTGACACTATTACAATATCTACCCACTGGCGAATTCGTTAAATGAAGTCCATTATGTATCTAAATCGGAAATAGAGAATGTTACAACCGTTACAGATCGATCCGAATGAATGAATGAACTATAATATAGAATTGAATACCTCGACATAATCTAATCGACACAATGCACTCGATTCTAAATCAATATCATAGAAAGTTATTTGTAGCAATGATCCAGCACTTGTGATTATCCGCCAGAAGCATTCAGTGCTACGTCCGTACGGTTTTGGATAATTTGGTGATGTAATGTGGCCATTCCATGCTGTCAACGAACCACCACAACCGGTTGTTGCACCGTCCCATTCAATACTAAAACCTTTCGCACTCCGTGATCCATCACTTTTGAAACGAATGAGCACTTGATTCGAATGTGATGTTATGATCTTTGGTATATTTTTCCCACAAAAACGTCCAATTAATGGTGATGTCTCATATCCACCATTTCTATTTAAAAAAAAAAAAACCATGTGAAAACAACAAACTGAGTTACTTGTTTAAATACCCTATATATGTTTAGTTAATTTGTATACCTATGTGTTAAATAATTTGTCAATTCAATATTATAGTTTTAGGTTTTTCCAATATGATTAGATCTTATTCAAAGAATGTTATGTTAAGTACCCGGAAAATGTTTACTTTGTTGCTACAGTATGTTAAAATTGTTCATTTCATTTTGATTTCTGAAGAAGGAACTGTGTTTCAAAATTAGTCAAAATCAAGTGATTTTACGAAAATTTCAAATATTTGTTTTATTTAATCATATGTTTAGTTAATTCAAGCCAGTGCGTGAACTGTTTGTTTTACTTTTTATACACACATGCTTATAAAAATATAATTGGTGCATATATACCAAGATACTAAATACATATGTAGTAATCGCACGCCTCTAGAATCTATAGTAATTACAGATGTTTGAGAAAGGCACAGATATCGGAGGATAATGGTTCAAAAATGAATGCCATAGAAATATAGTTTCACGGTATTTTTTTGTTTATGGAAAATTTGAAAAAAAGGCTTTTTTCCAGAAATAAAACCTATCTAGATCGAATTTTTACTCCCGAAATCCCCTATTCTGAAAACGTCCCCAACGGAAAAATCCCGAATTTGTTGAATATAAAAGTTAAAAAAATACAAACCGAATTTCCAAATAATCAAAACGACAATTTAAATGCTCTTCAAGTTCAAAATCAGTTATATTCAACATAATTTGTTGACCATTTGGAACTGTTATTGTCCATATACAATCTTTACTCTTGGGATAGCCCTCCGGATAACCGGGACTCGAAAATTGTCCATATGTTGCTAAGAATGGTCGACCACAAACTTTCGATTCGTCACGCATCACATAATTTACAATAAATCCATCGTCAGTTTTGGATGAATCCGATTTGAATTCAATATGCAGGACATTCGATGATGAAACGATTGCCGGTGGTAATTTCTTACCACAATATGTTCCAACTGGCTGACTTTTACCCGGAATAACTGTTTCATCGTACACTCTCTAGAAAATATATTGCACAATATATACAAGGTGGCTCTGATTTCAATTCGGTCAAATTGAATAGGCGGATATATCTCCCAAAAATAAGATGAAAAGTTCATATGAACTTGGATGATTTAAAGCTTCGTTTGCAAGATACAGGTTTTTAAAATTAGTTAAAAAACTTTCAAAAATTTCATTTGATGGTAATCCTTTTACTTCATATACTTTTCTCCCTCCCTTATACCGAATTACGAATAAATTCCCTATCACTTTGGGTTGCAACTTGAATTGATCACTGATCTCATTAGTATTAACTCTGACTACATGATGTTCGCATACACTCACAATTTAAACTTACAATTAGATCATAAATACCTTTGCAGTGGACCAAAATTCGATTGAAGAGACAAATATTAGCCCCCCCCCCCCCGAAAAAAAAACTGAGAAAAACTTACAACATAATCAGCTGTACAGTTAGGACTTAGTTCCAAATCAAAATTGACCCATGTTAATTGGACTATATGTCCAGCTGGTGCCATTATTAACCACTTACAAACCGTATTCAATGGATACGATGCCAAATCAGTGGGTGATTGAACAACACCAACTGTATCTTTTAAAATACCACCACAACCTAAATCGATTGTTGTATAATTTAATCGGAAATATATGCGCCGATCTAGAAATACTTCGCCAAATACAGGTTTTCTCAAATTTTTATACTCAATATACATATGATTATGTGTTGATGTTATGGAATATGGAACATTTTCCAAGTTTCCACAATAATCACCGATTTTTAATGCCTTATTATTATCGCCGTCATAAATCTACGGAAAAAAGACCAAAAAAAAAATTATTATATTATAGATAATTCAAGTTGGAAAAATTTATTTACCAATTTATTGAGATCAGATTTTTTATGGGTTACAAAACTGCCACTGAAAGGCAGTAGAAAGTGGGATAAATAATTGAAAAAAAATGTAAACTCTTGTTATATCTAAATTTGGAGAAATTAATGTACGCGTGCGCCACTCCAATAATCTTGGTTACGGTTCGAAATAAAGTTGGAAATAATCGGGACTCTTTCGAAATGAGTTTAATTGCCACATTTTATTTATTATAACTTTAACTTTTCCAAAAACAGCACTTTCAAAAAAGAAGGCTAACATTTATAGGCTGATCGTGCTAATTTTTCTAAAACGTTATCATCGCAAGTTTTTCTTTCTCATTTTGCAACCTAAATAAACATTTTTAGAAAAGGTCGCAAGCTTATATCGAAAGGAATTAAATTAAACTCGCGTCGAAAAAGATTTAAAAAAAAAAAAAAAAAACAGAAAATCATTACATACATTTTTCAAGCGAGTTTTTAGAATGGCGCAGAGTTTTTAAGTTGGTTTTTCATATTTTTACTGTTATCCCAGCCCAATATTTACCAAACAAGGTATGTACAAAAATAGCATACCGTTAAACCAAGATCTTGACACTTCGATGTCGAATTTGTTTCATTGCCTATTCCAAATTCTACGAAACTCAATTTAATTGCTTTCGATAATGGTACCGAAATAATATATTCACACTGCTTCAATTTCCAGCCATCATCTGGATAATTTGGTGATATGATTACACCTTTTGGTTCGTTATAAATTTCACCACAGACCATATCATATCGAATGCGAAAGTCAGATTTATGCTCAGCAATCCGTTCGGTACGCGAATGAAATTTAACTAAAACTTCATTTGTTGTACTTGTCCATGTTGGTGGTATATTTTCACCACAATATACTGCGATCAAGTTTCGACGATTTGGAAATTTATCTGATCCTTCGCGTATCTCAATATATTCAGAGAGGCATATATTCTGAGTGGTTTTTTCTAGATTCATTTCGAGGTATGTTAATTTTATACGAGAACCATTCGATACTCGAATTAAGTATTCGCATTCGGTATACAATGCCATGTAACTGTTAGCAATAGCTGGTGGTTTCAATTCTCCCGATGGTTTTGTGTATAATCCTCCACATCCTGGCACTCCTGGTTCCATAGAATATGTTATTTGAAAACCATCATAGTTGCCTACGCTATCCGAATGAAAATGAAGGTATGCCACACGGCCAGATGTCGTAATTGGTTCGGGATGAGATGTTTTACAGTATTTTGCAAGGAGAGGATCATTTTTGGTCCAACCATCGTAAATCTGGAAAATTAACACACCGTATTATGTACCGAATTATATACAACATGTAACATCGTAATCGCATTTTTCATCATTCCTAGCTCGCTCGCACGCATATAAAACTACGTCTTTCCAGCCGACTGCGCCACAACTGTTATATCAACTGAACCAATATTATGAGTATTAATACAGATACTCTTCAGAAACAAGTGTCGGATCAAAATGAAATCTTTTAATGACTTACCTCAAGATAATCTGAATTGCAATCAGGATTATCACCTAATACCATAATGAAAAAATGAAATTGAATTCGTTTGTCTCTAGGTGCACCAATAATATAATCACAATCACGATTCGGCGGATATTTTCCAGGACTGCCCGGAGATTTTAATGTACCATATTTATTGCCAAAATAATAATGATTGCATGTACTTTTTTTCGATGTCCAAGATAGAGAAAAACCTCCTTTATTTGTACGAGAATCAGATCGAAACCATAAATATATCTTATTATGGCTCGATATAATTTGCCCATTATTCGGTAAATTTGTACCACAAAATCGACCAAGATTATGTGCAGCTGAATTCGGTCCATCGTGAATCTAGTTTTGGAAGTAAATTAAAGTCAGCCTTCAGAATAATTGGGAATTGTATAAATTGTGAATAATTACCTGAAGCCAATCGTACAGGCAAGTTTTACCAACACCTTTTTCTAGATCGAATTTTGAAAAAGTTATTTGTAAAATTTTTTCCGGGGCTGTAGCAATTGTCCAAGCACAACTCACATTACTATCGTAAGCAGTAAGATTTAGTGGATAGTCAATTCTACCACTTTCGGAATTTAAATATCCACCGCACTCTATAGGGAAACAAAAAAATCATTCATTTTAATTTGGATTCTTTCTTTAAGTTTTTAGTTTTTAATAAAAACGAAAACCCACAGGAACATAACGGTTATTGTCGTAGTTTATCGATTTTAGATAATAAAAGTTGTCATTCTAGTCGAGAGGTTAGTTATTTTAGCAAATTTCCTCTAAAGAAAATTCTTGTTTTGCAAAATTTTGCTATTGGAACAACACCATTAGTCTTGTAAAGACAACTCGGTAATAACCCTAATTACGAATAATTCTTTTAAAACTCTGAAAGTCTTATTTCTCTGAAAATCTCTGAAAAAATAAAATAAATGTTTGATAAATGATTTAAAGACAGAAAACATATCATATTTTGGACACTGCTAGATGAGTTATTCAGACTTAATAATAGTAATTCAGACTTTTTCAGAGAACTAATTAAATTAAATATAACAAGATTCGAACTGTTCAATCTCCTGTTTACTAGACAGACAGACGCTCTAACTAACTAAGCCACGACTCACGACACTGTTATGTATAAAGTGTTGAATACATATCATATCATATACCTACTATTATATTGATAATTATTAAAATAGTATATGTTATATATTCAACACTATATATGTTATATATACATAACAGTGTCGTGGTTTAGTTAGTTAGAGCTGAGTAGTTTTAAATTTATTATTCTCAGTTTTTGAATATAATTATTTCAAAAATATGAGAGTATAATATAAGTATCATTATACCTTCTTTCTGAAATTCACAACGCGTTCCATAATATAACGAATCACAATCGCATTGCCAGCCATCTCGTGTATTCCGACACGACCCGCCATTCTTACACGGTGAGTTGTAAATCGTACAAGAATCCAATATATCACAATTTCGTCCCGTGTACATATTGATACAAGTACATTCATAATCATTCGTATTATTCACCTTACAATTACCATTTTGGCCACATGGAATTGTCGAACATGGACCAATTGTCATATTGATTCCTGTTGTTTTTAAAATACATCCATTCTCACCCAATCCATTGCCCATGTAATTATTCGGGCAAATACATTGTACAGCAGTTGAACTTATTTCTAAATAAAACATGTGCAAATGTTGTAATTAAATTTCCTGTATATACTCAGTTCATTATCTGAGTGCGTAAACTATTTATTTTACTTTTTAAACACGCACAGATGAACACAAGTATGAGTGAGGGGTAGGTACACTTAGATACCATACAGGGTGTTTCATTTTAAAAAACTTTGCACTTGAATATATCTTGAAGGAAGGGTTTTTGGAAAAAATGACTTGAATAAAAGTTGTTTTGTTCAGAAGGGGCATTTTGATTTTCATCTTCATATTGGCCTTCAAGGTTATTTGAAACTTTTAAACTTTCAAGGTAAACTTTTCTTCTATATCTTAAGATTTTAATGGTGGATAGTCTCGACCCTATCGATTAAATTATAGCTAAAAAACCATATCGATTAAACCATTGAAAATAGGTATATCCGTTTGAGAGCTATGATTCCAACTTATAATCATCCCTCATTTTTTGGGTCCGAGTTTAATTATTTTACTTACGTGGCAATGCAACACACGTTGCCAATTTTGAACATCCCCCATTATTTGATGCACATATGTCAACATTATTTTGCGAACAGCGTTTTCCATCACCTTGATACCCAGGTGGACATGGTGCACAAAAGCTTGATCCAAATGTATTTATACATTGAACCTGTGGCAACGTGCTACATCCGCCATTATTCTGTAAACATTCGTCGATGTCCGTACAATAGTGTCCAGTGCCCGTGTATCCAGCAGGACATGTCGCACAATAATAACTTCCAGGAACATTAATACATTTGACGGGCGGTGTTGTGGAACAATGTGGCCGATTACCAGCACATTCATCAATGTCAACGGTACAGGCGGGATGTACACCATCGGTTTTCCAACCTGGATCACACAGGCATGTGTAACCGTGAGTATTTCGCTGTGAGACGCAAATACCATGGCCACAGAGTTCATGGGATGATGCTGAATCGCAGTCATTTGTTTTGCGCGTACAATGTAAACCATACCAGCCGGGTGGGCAAACACATCTACATGCAAAATGGAAGTAATGAAATTGTTGATGGATTGAAACTTCAAAATGTGAAGAAAACTGAGGAACATGATTACTCAAAATATGAAACTTAGATAGTAAACACTCGCTAAGAATAGATTTTGCAAAATTTAAAAATGAGAGGGGAGATCTAAGTTACACCTATAATAAATATAAACATTCTCCTATCGATGTAATTACTGTTCAAATTAATATCCTCATTGACATATCATCACAGGGCCGTCCGTAATTACTGAAGATTGAAACGTAAAAAAATAATGGATAGTGACGTTTCTTTTATGACGTGACGAAACTACCGAGGCTTTAAGACACATTAAATTTTGGTGGTAGATTCTGTTTGTCACGTATTGGATCCCAGCTTGTATGGACAGTTTAATTCGATTTCTTTTTATATTTCCTCCACATTTTTTTAGTGCCACCTGATTTAAATCTCTATACACCCCTGTCTAAATTACGTACTCATATGATCCTGCTTTGTTTATACAAGTTGCACCATTCTGGCATCCTAAATCAGTTCCAATAAATTTAGTACATTCGTTGACATCAATATCACATTGTGGACCCTGAAAAATTATTAATCATAATCATAGTTTTGTTTGCCAAATTATTAGAGGACAATCAACCATTTTTCCTTGCAATTTGGTATTATGAGCGCACTTGAGAATGGTTCCTTATCCCTCTTGGTAATCCCCAACAAGTTTTCGATAGGATTTAGATGTCACAATGAATATCCTTTGGCCAAGACTTACAACTTTAATATTCTATTTAGCAAAAAATCGAAACAGAAACGCTTTTAGATTTATGACATTTGGCCCACCCGGGGGCGCCAAATTGTTGAAGAGATTGATTGATATGATAAATAATTATTATTTAAATAAATAATAAATAAGTGTTAAAGATATAATTGATCTTTATTAAATTGAATTATGACATATTATATATTTTTATGTAAATTATCAAAGTTGTTAACATCCAAAGCAACCGTGATAAAAGAGAGAAGTTATAGTTGTTAAGCAACAGATAAAAATGATAAATAAAATTATAATAATAATTTAATGAAAATGCGATACCGCTACAACATGACGCTGATGACCATGCAATATTCGGGAACCATTCTCAAATATGCCTGGTCATTATCATACCTCCCAATTATCGGGACACCAACATAGAAAATTATTATACAAATCCTGGCATCGTCCACCATTTCGACAAGGATTACTAGCACATTCATCTTTATCCAGGTTCGTTTTTAATGTTGCTAAATCTGATTCAATTTTGTTGATTCGACGTCGCAGTCCAATAATTCGTCTGTTCATCAAAGTTGGCTAAAAACATTTTAATTTTTCACAATTTCTCTGTCTGAAATTATTCAAAAAAAAAAAACTACTTACAGAAAAATTAACAATTGGAGAAAAACTTGAATTGATCGACGATCCCTTATTATTTTCAACGATAGACGACAATCGTTTGATATCGGCATCGATACGATCCAAATACGATGATTTTAATTGATTGATCGTTAATGAAGCATTGTAAGCCTATGGACAACATAATTGTGTATTATTTTTAATGTCTAATCAATTGATTGGTTTATCCTCTTAAGTGTCCTTACCATATGAGTTACATGTAATAAATTTTCTCCATTAATATTAATATAACCAGATCCTGTTGTTTTCAATGTAATATTTCGATCCCATGCACCGATTATATCTAAATTTCCATCAGTCGTTACTAATTTCGGTCTATAAAAAACGGTTTATAATTTAACTTTAATTTTCAATTTAATAAATGTACTATGGACCACAAACTAGTCCAAGGCATTATGTCTGCGCAGTATGCAAACTTGGAAACTGGGAGGTTATGGGTTCGAATCCCGACATCGGCAGTTTGTCAACTATAAAAAAAGGGGTGGTTAATTGACTAAACAGTCGGCGTGTTGATAAGAACGAAGTAACCGGCTATGCTTGAGAACGTTTGCTGCAATTTCCTTCACGAGCTCCAGATGAATATCGGCATAGTTCCTATCAGAGTCGGCTGCAGCCGCAAATCCTACCAATTCCTAGTCTACTCACAAATTCCTTCCACTCCATTCACATACTCACATCCTTAGGCATCACAATGGACCTTATGGTCGAAGTGTAGCCCGTCCAGGGTAGTCTCTACAATCTATCTATCTATCTATGGGCTACAAGGCGTTCTTTATTCACAACTTTTATCTATCTGTCTGTCTATAGATATAATTTTGTTTTATCGAATTAGTCCCATTAGTTAATTTTCCAACATCAGAAATTTCCTCTAGACATTAGAGGGTCTAGATTCTAGGGATCACATTTATTTCAAGTTTATTTTCTACAAAATAGGCCAACCACAATTTTTGTTTCTATCTAACATAAGTCTCAGATTGAAGATTTACAAAATTATTTTCTAGATTTTAGCATATCATCTAAAAATAAATATGTGTGCAAAATTTCGATTGCAAAAATGAACGCCAAACAAATATAAAAGCATAAGTTCGAACTTACCTTTTAATATCCAATGAATTCCATTGCCAAGATGTTCGAATTAAATTTAAAACAATTAAAATCAATAAAACACAATATTTTCTCGAAAACATTTTGTTTTTTAAAATAATTATTCTAGAAATAAATATATTTCCATAGTTCTACAACATTTTTTATTTAAAAATAATATTCAAACATTTGTTGTACGTTATTAACTGAAATTCAGTTAATTAATGATCATTAATTAAAATAATTATGGAATAACAGCAGATCTTTATAAAAAAATTAAATTAGGGGGAGGATATTCATCAGATCAATTTACAGAATTGATTTTTTGGAATTGATAACAATTATATTTATTATTAATTTGACACTATAGTTGAAACTATCTACGCGGCTTCGCAAACGAGGATTGTTTTACATAACAATTTGAGCATGCACTTAACGTTTTTTTTTAAAGTACTACTTAAAACTAGTTTTCCTTTTTTTCAAAATTCCACAGCCTTTTTTTGCCGAGACTATTTGCGTTTCGAAAAACTGTTACGAATAAAAGTTGTTCATTGTAAAAATACTAAACAATATTTGTTCTAAACAGTTTTTCGAAACTCAAGTGAATTCGGTACAAATTAACTGTGAACGAATACTCTAGCGGTCACAGTTTTAATTTGTACGGAATGAAATTTAGTATTTGAAGTGCTTTTGGGATTTGAAAGGCTTAGTTCGTTAATGGGTAAAATTGGCCAAGGGAAAAGAGGGGTTTAGAGAAAGGGGGAATCACCAAATTGGGTATATCTGTCTTGATATTGGAAAAATCGAAAAATTTATAAGAAGAAAAGTTAATGGAAAATATTTTTAGTACATTTTTGTTTCCTATCAATTTTCTGTTTCTCGAATATTTACAGAAATATTAACGATTTAAGATTAAAAATTAAAATCCTAAATATCTGTGAACAGCAAACGCTTTTTCACTACTGGTCCCAACAACATACAATTCAAAACATCGGATATTCCAAATTTTTCCCTGTAAATGTGCACAGCTTCTGAGAGGCAAAGTCAATAACAAGGAAATTATACATGTAATTTTGTATAAATTTCGTATGCCGTCTGTTGCTACATGTTTGTCTGTGACTCCCTGTATATACCAAATCATCCTGTATCGTATATTTTTTATCAATCTATGTCCAATGAAAATAACGGTAAACGCCTCTTTCAAATGCAAAGTTTTTTTTTTGTGTCTATTATTTTGCATTTTAAAGATTTTTTTGTAAATAATAATTAGTTTGTATGAGGTCTACTCTACAGACTGACAGACCTAGGTCATGTCTAATTGTATTTTCTAATTTGTATTTCTTAGAAAATATACAAATGTTTATTTAATACCCCTAATGGCCTAATGGCCTAATGCCTAATGTATATATTGTAACCTTGCTAATTTCATTGTCCACCCAGGTAGGAAAAATGCAAAAATTTCGTACATATGCAAAGTATTACATACAAAATGGTCATGAACTTTCTCTAAAGTTCTAAAACCGTATGTACCTAGGTCCTAGTTTATAATTTTAAGAAGATTTCAAATATTCATTATTTTGAAAAGATATTTTGTAATATAAGTCATAAAACATTCACAAAGTCTACTTACTTATTGTTTGTTATTGAGTGTTAAAACAACAAGGGTTCCACAGCGTTAATAGTAACAGAAATGGTGCTCTAATAATTTCATCTTGACAGAGTTTGAAAAATGCAACCGAAATTTTCCGGTGAATTTTCTATTCGGAATATTTCGGAACAGGTGGTCTCCCAAAAGTCGTTAATGATGTGGCGCCCTTTCTAATTTTCCAACTGTGTGATTGAAAACCTCCAAAAAATCAAACTTGTAGCATTTAATAAACAATGAAAATTATTTTGAACAAATAACATTTTTTAGGCCATCAGTTACCAACGAACTTAATTCAGTACAGATGACCACAAAAATAACGTTGTTTTTACAAAATTTTATTGTTGATTTATACCTTTTTCATTCGGTTTTCGAAAAACTGCTTCGGTTAACAGTTGTTCATTAAAAGTATACTAACAACTTTTAATCGAAACATTTTCTCGAAAACCGGATATATTTGGAACAAATAAACTAAAAACTTTTGTTAAAAGAACATTACGTTTGTGGTTACGGTGCATGCTACGGAACCCATAATTGATTCGTGTTCGACACTTGGCCAGTTTCTCAGTTATGAAAGCCACATGAAGGTCAGACGCAAAAACATTTGTGTCAAAAATTAGTTTCTGATGAATAAGTTTTATTTATAACAACTTTAAAAATATCTTGAGCGATCCGAATTATTCGGAAAAATCTACAGAAATTTGAATTTTCATTGATAATATTCATTTGATGAATGGAAAAACGTTTTACACTTATCTTTACATAGGCAACTTTTAAGACATTGCACTCAAATATTTGCATAAAAATTATAATTTTATAGGCAACTTGTATGACATTATAGTCAAATGTTTGCATAAAATATTATATTATTATGTCTATTCACCGTTTGAATTGATAACTCTTCGTTTAACTAATATAAATACACTTATCCAGTCTTAAGTCCAGTCTTTAAGGTTTACATAGGTAACTTGTAAGACATTGTAATCAAGTATTTGTATAAAATAGGATAATATTATGTATACACATAGCCTTGATTTGGATCTCTTTCGTTGAACTAATATAAATATACTTATCCAGTATTGGATTATTATGGTTTAATAGGCAATTTGTATGGCATGGTAGTGAAGTTTTTGCATAAAATATGATAATATTATGAATTTTATATCTATGTTAACCTTCATATTTAAAAAAGGCCAATGTATACTTAAAAACTCTGGGCGTCGGTCTCGACAACAAAGGTTCTTTGTTTAAATAAGAATAATTAAAAATTCGCATTTTATAATATTTCTAAATACATCCCTTTGTCTGGAACTGACCAATAATGTAATAAAAATAGTAATTGTATGGTGTACACGTGTACAGTACAATGTACATATATAGGGTTGCGGGGGTGAAATAATACTAAACAGACTGACCGCGGTACCTAAGTAATTTTTACTCTTTTATTTTACATAAGGACATAAACCATAAGACCTATGTAAAATAGAATGCACCGAACAGGTAGAAATTTTAGAAAGAGTGACACAAAACACAAACATATACAAAAAGCCAAACACAACAACCCCTATAAATACAAATTTTTGGAGAAATTCTGCGTCAGTTTACAATTAAAACTTTCTTTGAAAAGAACAACAAATAAACATTGGAAATCGTTCTGTGCTATTTGTTTATTTTTGTATATTATTTTGCGATTTTTCATCGTTCAATTAACCTGGTAAGTCCTTAAATTATTCAATTTTCATATATGTTAAAAGAAAAGCTCTTTGAATTTTGTGCGATTTTTAAGCGCTTGAACATACTCTAACACAAGCCATTTCTTCCGGGTTTTTTTGGCATTTTCTTGGTAACTTGAATTTTGTAGTAAATAAAATTTCATTTTTTTCGAAAAACTATTTCAAATCAACTAAAACAAAATTTGAAAATTTGAGTTATGTTGACATAACTTGAAAATAGCCGCACTTACATGTTTTCAAAAATTGTCAGTACGTCTCATTCTCGCGTCGTGTAAGCATCAATGTCTCAACCAAAAAGGATCCATTTTTTATCAACATTTCGGAGTATTATTAACATTCGATTTCTTCGAAAAAATTATTTGTGTCGACATTTCTCGAAAATAGCCGTATATACATCCTTTTAAAATTGTCAGTACGGCCCATTCTCGTGTCGTGTAAACATGAATGTTCCAACCAAATATAATCCAGTTTTATATTTACGGATTCATTTCTTTTCGATAAATATTGTATGTTTGTGGACGATACTTGCAGAGTGTCGTGCCTGCATGCTTATAGAACTGTAGTACGTACGAGCCCCTGCTAGTATTGTCAGCATTCAAAGCGACAAGTTTCCAATTATCTGGGGGCAAAGTCCCTTCAATACCGCATATAAATACAATGCTTCTCTTTTGGAAATAGGTCTTAATTAACGTTTATCTTATTAATGTTTATCTTGTTAAGGTTTTAGCAAAGTGTGAAAATTTGCTAAAAATTAATTACGTTGACGGCGCTTGGAGAAGACCGACTACCTACATTGCTTTTAGATATTGTAGTACGGCATTCTCCAAGCGGTGTAATCGTAAAAGTTTTTTGTTTTGGTCAAATTTATCCAGAAAACACATCACAAATTTTTTTATAGAAAATATTATTTCGAATAATTTTTTATATTTCAAATTTTATTGATTTTTAACGACTTTACGGCCTTCAGCTAAAAATTACTCGTGTTGACATTACTCGAAAAGGGCCGTTCTTACAAGTTTTTAAAATTGTAGTACTGCCCATTTCGTGTCGTGTAAGCATGAATGCTCCAACCAAAATTCATTAATTTTTCCATCAAAATTTTCGATAATTATTAGCATTCGATTTCAGCCAAAAATTACAAGTGTTGACATTACTCGAAAAGGGCCGTTCTTACAAGTTTTTTATTATTGTAGTACTGCCCATTTTGTGTCGTGTAAGCATGAATGCTCCAACCAAAATTGATTAATTTTTCCATCAACATTTTCGATAATTATTAGCATTCGATTTCAGCCAAAAATTACAAGTGTTGACATTACTCGAAAAGGGCCGTTCTTACAAGTTTTAAAATTGTAGTACTGCCCATTTTGTGTCGTGTAAGCATGAATGCTCCAACCAAAATTGATTAATTTTTCCATCAACATTTTCGATAATTATTAGCATTCGATTTCAGCCAAAAATTACTAGTGTTGACATTACTCGAAAAGGGCCGTTCTTACAAGTTTTTACAATTGTAGTACTGCCCATTTCGTGTCGTGTAAGCATGAATGCTCCAACCAAAATTCATTAATTTTTCCATCAAAATTTTCGATAATTATTAGCATTCGATTTCAGCCAAAAATTACAAGTGTTGACATTACTCGAAAAGGGCCGTTCTTACAAGTTTTTACAATTGTAGTACTGCCCATTTCGTGTCGTGTAAGCATGAATGCTCTTTCTTTTCATTGCAGAGTTTGTCGTAGGTGGTAATGTCCGGTGATGAATCCGGTAACCTTCCGCAGTTGAATCCTGTTCAGGTTCAGTCCATCGAGGGATAGTCTCTCGGATGCATTCCGAAACAATATTTTCCTGAGCTTTTGCTGCGCTATATTTTCCCAGTGATCACGGTGTTTAACATTCATCTACTCGTTGATCACCTCTTTACATGCTGTCCTTGGAATGCTTAAAATAGGCTCTGGGTCTATGAAAGGTATTCCGACTCCCTTCTTTGCTAAGGTATCTGCTTTTTCGTTTCATTCGAAACTACTGTGACCTGGTATCTAGATCAATTTAACATTGTTCCTTTTTTCCAGCTCCAGAAGTTCTTCTAGACAATCCTTGACTACCCCTTAGGTGACTTCAGTTGCAGGCAAGGCTTTTAGAGCAACTTGACTGCCCGAAAGAATACATACGTTCTCTAGTTTATGTAGCGTCTACGTAGGTTCTCATGGACGCAAGCCAGTACCTCTCCCTTTTAATGGAATCGCTTACTATACACGAAGATACTTATCCGTATCTTCCCCACCCTCCTTGTGAGCAGATGCTTTCGTAGGTGATAATGCACGGTAATACCTCCTTAATGAAATCGCTTATTATACACGAAGACATATTAAAAATATAGGTTATTGGAGAGTATGTAATCATATTTCATTGTATGTGTTTTTATTATTGTTTTACTTATTTGCTGGTCAAGTCCAAGTGGCCGAGCGGTCTAAGGCGTTATGTCTGCGCAGTATGCTTACTTGGAAACTGGGAGGTTATGGGTTCGATTCCCGACATCGGCAGTTTGTCAAGAGGGCGGTTAATTGACTTAACTGTCGGCGTATGGACAAGAACGAAGTAACCGGCTATGCTTGAGAAGGTTTTCTGCAGTTTCCTTCACGAACTCCAGATGAATATCGGCATAGTTCCTATCATAGTCGCATATCCTACCAATTCCTAGTCTATGCACTAAAGTTTCTTCCACTCTCCACTCACATGCATAGGCATCATCACAATGGACCTTATGGTCGAAGTGTAGCCTATCCAGGACAGCCTCTACAATCTATCTATTTGCTGGTATAAATACAACCAATTTAATAAAGAATGTAGTTGCAAGTTTACGTTTCACCAAGGTTGTTTTATTCGAACAAGATACTTCTTCGTCTCTCCCCCCCCCCCCGCCTACTCCTCCATACTCTAAATGAAAATAAAATGCGAAAATAAAAAAAAACGCTTAATTTTTTTTTTTTTTTTAACAACAGTTTTATTTCTCTAATATAATCAATTTTTTACTTAATTATTAAGCAGGTTTTGTTTTTTTATTTTGTTTTAATTTAATAATTAAATTCATATTTTTAAATTTGTTGTTTTTTTTTTTTTGCTTTTTAATAGATATGCAATCAACTTTACAAAAAAAAAAAAAATAAAAATGAAGAAAAACATTGAAAATATATATTTTGTAATAAAAGAGAACTTAAGCAATAAAATAATAATAAAATTAATTACAATATGTTTTTTAATTAAATAGTTTTATTTAATTTATAGTTGATTTTGTTTAGTTGTTTTTTTTTTTTTTTCTTGTTTATCTACAAATAATACACAATAATTCTTTTTTTTTTTTATTAAAAACGAAATGAAAAAAAAAAACAGAAAAACGATCAAAATTAATTAATTAATATAATCAGAAATGTGTTCATTAATTAATTAAATTTGTTTAAACCTATCCTTAATACAGAGTTCAGTCTTTTACTATGACAATTTTTTTTTGTTTACCACAATTATCAGAAATTCTTTATATTTCTTATTTATTTTTACTTTTTGATTCTCCTTTCCAACAAATCGATTAAGGTACGGTCGGACGACGGAACTTGACGCAAGTTTGCTACCCCCTCCCCCCAGAGACTAATTAACGTTACGTGGTGATACTAATTTTAAATTTCGAGCAACAACATGTGATGACGAAATTTGGCGATCAAACTGACGTATTTTGATTGATGTTCATTTGAAAAGTTTCCACCGTTTAAAATATGCATTTTAGGGAAAAAAATGTTTCAAACAAAAGTTGCACCCTCTTCCCTACACTGTTTTGAAAGATAAGTTATATCACGTGGGTAGGATGGGATGGACACACGGTTGCTGAAACAATGCCATAGCCAGTTTTAACACAACAGTAACATCGGATGTAAGAGGTATTCATGCGATTGATTTGGTGCGCAGGCGCAGTTGTATTGTTTTGATGCAAGTTTTTAGTTTGATGAAATAGAAAAGATTTCTATTTTGACTTTAATTTGTTTCATGAAATCTTATCAGCAACTTCAGATGTAAGAGTAGTGCAGTGTGTACGGTGTGTTGATATCCTTGTTGACTTCCTTGTGATTGGTAGGACTCTGATCATGTGACTAAAGTGGTGGACAAACAAAGAACTAGTAAACAAGACGAGAGTTATAGCTGCTGTTAAAAAACATTCGATCCATATGAATTTCAAGTGAATTACATCGTATGCACGTCAGTAATGTAACTTTAGTTATATCAAATAGTTTGATTGCGATTGAAAACTTTCATGTGTAAAAATGGACTTCTGTGTTTCCCTCTTTAAACTAAACAACTTTTGTTTGAAATATTTTTGTTCTAAAATGCATATTGTACAAAATATTTAGGTGGAAACATTTCAAATGAACACACTGTATGATCTACACTTCTGATAATAAGAACTCGGTTTCATCTTCAAGGAAATCGAGTTTCTGGTGTTGTACCGATGATCAAATTTGGTATGTGAGGTGTTTTTTGGTATTTGAAAGGCTAAATTTGTTAATGGGCAAATGTGTTTTCTTTAAGTCTCCCCCTTTCCCCTTGGCCTTTCAAATACGCTCATTAACGCTCATGTCAGCCATATTTACGCTGCCTGCAGCTTTATCGCTGTGACTTGTCGCTACCTTTTTTGTATGAAATTCAAAATTGTACCACGTGATTTAATTGATCGCGTTGACACTCGGCAACATCATGAGAGACCGCCCGCCGTACCTTTTTAGGAATAATTACTTTTTAACAAAAAATAATAATAAAATGGGACAAAAATAAAAGCGAGTTACATAGAACGAGAGGATTGGTGGGTGGATGGGTGCTGTTTTATAAAATGGGGGGAAAACAATCCGTTCAAAAATCGTAATACAAATTTTGTACAACTCAAAATTACAAAGGTTTTATTACAGTTGGAGTCTCACATGTTTTGGGACCACAAATATTAGAGGAAAATGTATTATAACTTGTTTCTAGAGCTGTGAATTCAGACCCTCCCCCCCACACGGGAGTTGCCACACACACGCTCCTAAAATATAGAATCCCAAAAATAACCATGCGAAGGACGAACGTAAATCGAACGTTTACCACATATTCAAGTTCGACATAGCCTCATATCCCCATACACTCATAAAAGCTCCCCCCCCCCCATACCCAAAAAGATATGAATTATTTGATTTTTGAAAACTAGTTTCAAAAGTTTTAATACTGAACGATAGCTTGAACTCCTTCTCCTGCTTAGTTGAGGTCTTTTTTCCAAAGATTGCATCCAGCACTAGAGGAGGTCTCGTAAAATTATGTTCTCAATACGTTCATCCTTTGCAGCACAATTTTGGACAAAGCGTCGGAACGCATCAACTCTCATTAATATCTATATAAACAAACAAAAAAAACCAACGCTTCGCCAAACGCCACACTGACTGCAACAACCAACGCCTAATAAAACCTTTAATATTAGACCAGAAAAATATACAAAAAATTATCAACTGTTGTTTTTAAATAGATTCAGCAAAACTCTGGATGTATGCCAATGTTTAGATTATTCCGACTAGTTCACGTATAGAAAAATGATTTCTATCAGTTTACGCATTCGCGTCCCGCGTCTCTCCTTCAAAAAAAAAACGGAACACAAAGAGAGCTTTTTTTTTTTTGTTTGTTTTGCTAACTCGCACGCAATTCTTACGAAATATGGCAATTAACGAATAAATATGAAGCGAAGTTTCTATATAAACAGATTAAATACAATTCAAAATTCGCGGTTTGGGTGCGTTCAGAAAAATATTATTTTTCCCATCGATTCAGAATTTTCGATCAATATCGTTTTGAGCGTCTCTTGCATGTCAACAATGAAATGAAAGTTTTTATAGCAGCTTGACAATGATTTAATTTTTGATAGACATTTACGTGGCGGGATTTTCCTCGAAATTATATTTAAAAAAACAGAATTAAATTATCTTCTAACAGCTTCCAAATCAGCTTAAACACTTTGCCCGTCTGTTTATGGGCATCGTAACTCCCCCCTTGTTTGTTTGAAAGCTGACTCACTCAAGGTTTAGGTATCTTCATTACATTTGTAATTTCACTTGTATAACCTCAAATTGGAACTGTCAAACAACAAGATGATTCTGGTGAACGCATCCCATTTGTTTAGTATTGAATACAAAAGAATACATTTGCTAAATAATAGAAAACTATTTTAAAATGTAGTTGTTATTAATTATATAGCTTGACTATCATCAATTAGCTAATTATTTGTTATTGAAGCCACTTTTTACACATCTAACTCTGGATGTAAGACATATTCATGCGATTGATTTGGTGCGCAGAAGCGCAGTTGTATGTTTTATTATGCATGTTTTTATTTAAGACTTCTATTTTGACTTTGATTTGTTTCATGAAATCTTATCAGTAATTTCAGAGTAGTGCAGTGTGTACATTGTATTGATATCCTACTGCCTTGTGATTGGTAGGACTCTGATCATGTGACTGCAGTGATGGACAAACAAAGAAATAGTAAACAAGACGAGAGTTATAGCTGTTAACAAACATACTATTACGATATATTTCAAATGAATTATATCGTATGCACACACAGAGTAATGTAACTTTAGTTATATCAAATAGTTTGATTGCGATTGAAAACTTGCATAAAGAGTTGGCGATGTGTAAAAACGTGGCTAATAAATAAATAAGAGTCTGTAGCGAGTACCGAGTACCGAGACCGATAGCAGTAGATAAGATAATGAGAAGAAGAATGAGATAGATACTATAGAGAAGATAATCGATGGATGATAAAACACTTTTTGGTATATAAATTGTTTGTTTTCTCTTTTAAATAATTAATGAATTGCTATGTACAGAAGAGTGAGTGAGTGAGTGAGTGAGTCTACCACCATCATCATCATCATCATCATCATCATGTGTGTTTGTTTGTTTGTTTTACTCTTTTTGTTGTTGTTTTTTAAATGATTTTTTAATTACATAAATAAATATTATTATATTTTACATTACTAAGAAACTACCAATAAAGATACCAAACAAATGTCTGTGTGGCTTTCTTTTATTTAATGCAAAGTCTGTCTGTCTGTGTGTTTGTTTGTTTGTTTGTTTTACTGCAAAGGAGGAGGTGGTTCTGTAACAGCAGCAGCAGGTAGGGGTTGGTGGACCACCGGTACTTGGCTCAGCACACCATCTGAAAAACAAAACAATTAGACAGCTGTATTAATTTAAGTAACGATCAAAAATATAAATAAATGTAAACAACTAACTGAATCAATTGTTTAAATATCCCTCGGTGTATACTGAATTTATGAAAAGAGGTTTCAAACAAGAGTTGATTATTTTTTAAAAAAAAAAAAGGAACATTTTATGCCTGTTAATCTGTTACGGTTTCAAAAATGGACAGTTTTTGCCCATTTTGCGAACCTAAACATGGTCCGATCAGAAATGCGAGTAAAAAAATCGTCAAAATTAGAGACAATTTTTTTGGTCTCTGATTTCGATAAAAGTTACTTTATAAGCTAATTTGGACCTAGCGAAAACGTTGATGTTGATTAAAATACGATACGATTAACAGTTTTCAAGATATCAGATCCATAGTGATAGAATTCCAAACTGTATGAATTGAGAAGCGAAAATTTTGAAATCTGTTGGTCGAACGTTAAAATGAACCTGATTTTTGCACTTTTTGGGTCAAAATTACTCTAAAAACTGATTATTATTAAAATCGAGAATAAAAATTTTCTTCACTTTTTTCGCATTTTTTCCAAGGGGTACCCCTTAATAAAATCGCTAAAATTAGAGAAAAATTATATGTCCCCGATTTTGATAAAAACTTCGTTTTAAGCTAATTTGGACCTAGCGAAAACGATGGTGATGATTAAAATATAATACGATTAACGGTTTTTAAAGTATCAGACCCATAGTGCTCAAATTAAAAACTGTATGTATTAAGAAACGAAAATTTTGAAATATGTTGGTCGGACTTTAAAATGAACCTGATTTTCGTACTGTTTGGGTCAAAATTAGCTTAGAAAATGATTATTATTAAAATCCAGAACAAAAATTTTCCTACTGATAGCCCACAGGAGGTCCTCCTAATAACTTTACTGCAGGAATGGGAGATAATCACCCAACTTTTTCTTGTAGCGGAAATTCGCTGAGCACACAATAAAGTCCAAAAAGATGGGAGGTGATTTAGATGAATGGATAGACGTTAAGTTTACAATAAAACTACTATATATATTACCTGATATTCCTTCAGCAAATGTTCGATCAACCTCTGTACTGTTGACGGTTGCAACGGCACCAGTTGAAACAGCTTGTGGTGTTATTTTTCGCATGTTCTTCGTTAACATTTGAATCTCCATCTGATGTTTGAGCTTTAACGCTTCTAGCTCAGCATGTTGTCTTTGCAGAAGCTCTTTGAGTGCTGTTGCAATATCGCCATCAGTGTCTAAGGTGCCGCCGCCTGGAGTGGTTGTCTCTGGAAGCGCGTTTATCATTGGCTGTTGCGTTGTAAATGTGGTGCTGTTAATAAGGTTGCCAGTGGCGGAGGAGTTGGACGTCGATGTCACTGCTACGGATTGTGATGCGAGTGCTGCTGAAGGTATACTACTATTTGGTGGGGGAACTACTACTGTCGATCTAGCATCGATACTAGTACTAGTCTCGTATGAGGGTATCGTAGCAGGTAAATTAGGTATCACAGCTGGGGGTAAATGAGGAAGAGTTGTACCATGAATATTGTTTGTCTTTTGTTGTGGAGTCTCAACGAGTCTTTGGAGTAGTAATTGTTCGGCAATGGTTGCGTCACTGATCACTGCGGACATTTGATTTAAAACATCCGTTGTTGGTGGTGGTGGTGGTGGCTACAAATAAAATATCAAATTATTAATTCTTTTCGATTCTTCTGTGAGCCTAAGAGCTGTTTGTTTATAAAGAAAACTCTCATTTCTATTCAAATTTGATTTTGTCAAAACATTGCTTCGGTAGTGTCTGTAGTCCTAGAGATAGTAGACACCCTTAGTCCTAGATTACACTTGGTAACCACCAAACAAACCTGCATATCGGTTATTAAATATTGAGGCTATAAATAAACATTGGAAGTACACAAATTTATATTTGCTAGATGACCACTCGTGCGAATACTTCGCACCTTAAGATATGAACTTATTTTCGTCATTAGAGGGAAAAATAATCTTCAAAATGGCGTATCAAATATTAATTTTGATACAGTATTAAGGGAGATATTTTATACCGACAAAAAAAAACACCTTTAAGAAATAATATATAGAGAATTAATCATTCGTATAAATTATCGAATATACCAGGATATCTTGGTATATTCCTAATAATGGCGCCCAACGTGGGCCATTTAGTCTATGGATACGTAGAAAGTTTACGTTTGCTAAAATTATTAAGCTTTCGTATATTATTTAATATATAAAAAGTGGTGTCTGTTCTTCAAAGTTTTAGCAGTCGATATGTCGAAACAATTCAGATTCGACAGAAGCTCCAACCTCAGTTATAATGTTGACTATTTTGCCGACAAGAACACAAATTTTATCTTGATAGAGAAATTGAGTCTTCTTAGAAACATTCAGCTTCTAGGTTATCGTAATTATGTTTTTTTTTTTGTCTCAAATTTTAAAAGTCGAATATGATATTACGAAATATGAATGGAAAAAAATATTACCACAAATTTCTATCCGAAAGTCATTAGTCAAAATAGATCCAAAATGTCAAATAGTACTCCTGAAGAAACGAATACACCATAATCGAATTATTCACCAATAACTTGAAATTTATTAAAATTTCGACAAAAATGTATTGATTAAAAGTTGTTGAGAATTAGATTTCCTACAAAAACCTCTTGGAACACTTTTTGATTCGTCAATTAGTTTACTTAGCAGAACGCAGCAAAGTTACAACTCCAGTATGAACTTTTACAGACACAATTTCGACGAACTTTATTAAACAAACTAATTAACGGATCAAAAAATGTTTCAACAATTTTTTGTCGGAATTTTTATGGTCTACAACTTTGAATCCATACATTTTTTTCGAAATTTTAATCTATTCCGAGTTAATCATGAAAATTCATTCATTTTTGTATATTTTTAGGGATTTGTTTCGAATTAAAGGATACTATTTTATAAATATTATGACTGACATCATCCTGGATTCATTTTTCGCTAAGAATTTGTGGAAATATTTCTCCTGTTTTTTTTTGTGCCATCATAGTAATACTTTTTGATTCGCCTAAAATAATTTTTGGCCATTTGAATCCCGATACAAGACATTTAAAAATACATAATTACTTTTCCAAAAAAATTTGCATTAAAGCTATATTTACAATAGCAGAAAAAAATGAAATATATACAAAATAAATTAAATCGAAGTACACCTATTCGCCCGATCCAAGAGTCCACAGAAACGTCGTTGGGATTAAATTCGTGTACTATGGATCTGACAAAAGTATTGCCACTTATTCATTCGAAAAAATGCTTCGAATTAAAGTTATTCATTCTAAATATATTTATTTGAAACGTTTTCCCAAAAACCGAATGAATAAATGGCCCATAGTACCCATGGTGGCCCATTTGTGGTTCATAGTACAGCTTGTATTATTTTATATAAATAACTGTCAATGTAATTCATGGGGTCAGTAACTGGAAAGCTTTCCCCCCCCCCCCCGTGGACCCATAGATCAAACGAATAGTATCAACGAAAAAAAAATATATTAAAACCATTTCTTATAAATGAATTGGTTCTCCATTTGATGTCCCCCAAATCCAAATAATCACATTGCCCCAAATATATATTATTATTAGATTTTTAGACTTTGAATGTTAGAAATTTAGTAGTTTTAACTAAACTAAAGCTATTTTAAAACTAAAAATTGATTAAAAACTTACTAAATATAAACGTTTTTGAAACACGTAATTTTGACACAACAGCTACGAAACAATTAATACGACTAATTCAAAAATAATGTTTGTTAAATAATAATTGAGGCCGCTATGGTTACTACAAAATTACTAACTTCTATTTTTAATGGTTTTTTTTTTAAATAATTATACGTCTTGAAAAAATACTCGTGGAAATTTTCCCACTGAATTATCTTCGTTTTAGCACTATGAAAACATAGCCAAAAGTCCATAGCAAAAAAGTTATTGAAGCTCAAAGGTCCCAAAAATAAAAGTTTTTCTCAAATATCTCGTAAACTGTTGGTTCAACGTGAACACAGGTCATTAATCAAGTAATTTCTTAACTAATCCTACACAGAAAAAGTCCTATACAAAATTCACATAGGACCAATAGTTCTCGAGATATACGGCTTAGAAATGTTATCCGTAACGATGCAATAAACGGTTCAACTGAGTTTTAAAAAGGGACAGAATGTATGCGTAGCGATTTTGTAAACCCGAATCAATTACAAATAATTTAATAATCGTACGAAAATTTGGACGAGACATCTGTTAACATGTGACAAATGTTAACGCGACGTGAAAATTTTTATGCTGAATGGAAAAAAATTGCAACTCTCGTCGATTATACACAAATTCTTTAGAAGAAGGGTAAGTCCATTGTCCAGAAAAGTTTCGAGACCATTGTGGAAAAATATGGTAAATTTCACATATCTTTCGTTGATATCCAAAGCGTTGTATACTTAAAATTATCTCGAAATGATAATAAACATTAAAATAATATTAATAATTGTATGCTTCCAACACCTAACACCTGATAACACAAAACTACACATGCAACAAACACCATGCCCAAACGATACACAACAAACACACAACTCCACAATATTTATGTTCAGAAAAGTGTTCAAAATAAATAATCGTGCTTTTTGAACACAAGTTCATGCTTGGCAAATGTTTTTTTTATACAACAAATGTTCACCAGAAAACAGAAGCATTTCCATTTCGTGATAAGAGAAATATGATATAGAGTTGGAGATGTACAAAAATCAGTTTTTGGATAATTTCTTTATTTTGGTGGTGGTCAAAATATACAGAAGCTGGACTGATAAACTTCAAATCGGATGAAAAATGACGTTGTTTCGGGGTTTAAGTTTGTTTGCTTGGATTCTAAGTCACCCTATCAGATTTACGATCGTCTTACGATTCCGAGGTTATTAAATGAGTTATTTAGGTTAATTGTCAGTGTTTTCCCCCTCCACTCTCTACCCTCGAAAGCTCCCTACCCCAGTCTCGATCAGTTCAAGGTCAAAAGATACCAAAATTCAAAAATTTGGCAAAAATCAACAGTAAAATTTAAAAAAAAATTCACCTTTGGAGAATCCGATCTTCTCCACCACTATTACTAGTTACTCCGAAACCCTTAAATTGATGCTTTTTTCCGAGTAACAATTTTTGTAAAAAAAAAGCTCATTTTTCAAACCTGCTATCACAGTCTTTCAGTCCACCTTTTCCTCAAGAAAAAATATTGTAAGCAATTTACAGCCATTTTTAACCAGAAAAAAAATAAATAATTTTAGAAAAAAATCCACCACCAATAGAAAAAAAAACAACAGAATTTGAAAAAATAAATAAAATAAAATACTTGAAAAATCTTACCCTAGGGATTATCTTAGGGGCATTGTGATGAATATGTTGCAAATAATTTGTATCCAAACGGGATGGAGAAGAAGAAATTTCTACTATATCATGTATCAGTGTTGTTGTTGTTGTTGTTGTGGCTACTACTGTTTGTGTTCGTTTCGTTAATCGAAACTTCGGTAAACCTAAATGTTTCTGACGACGTCTAACTAAATTACGTTTAATCTTTAAGTACGGTATCCGAATACGATCAATAATCTTTGTTCTTGGCGACGAGGATGGTAGCTCCTCATCACTTATTACATTGTCATGGCACAGATCCAAATGATTCTTATATCGTTTATCATCCGGCACAAACCAATTCGAATTCGTTATCGAACCACCGTCGTCGTAACTATTACTACGATCTAATTTGTAATTGTTTAAGGACCATTTCATAATATGGTCAGGAACTTTAACGCCCGCATGAATTGTATGATATGTATCGTAATTGGAAAATGTCGTCGACGATTGATTTAATTCGTTTAAACTCGACAACGATTTCGAACCTTTATTGACATGTGTCAACGAATTTAACGTGGATAGATCGTTTAACGACACCGTCCGGGTCATGTGTGGTAATTGGAATGTTATATCAACAACGCGACGACGCCGTTTTTTCTCTTTAATTTCGTTAACATAATTCTCTTTTCGAACATTGCTATCCTCGAATAGATTATGTTGATCACGTAACGCTCCCAGATCGTGACACGAACTGCTATACGATTTAAATAACTTTAGTTTATCGTTTAAACGTTGTTTTATCGATTTATGTAAAATTACTTCGGGGTTATCCGTATCGTATATCACTAAATTATGAGCGGATATCGATTTTTTACGCTCTAATTTTGGAGGTGGCGCAGCCGGTTGTGGGATTTTTTTCGGTTCTGGGGGTAGTATTTTTGTAGGAATGGATTTTGATATCGTTTTCTCTAATTGTTCATGTTTATAATTTAATTCGTTAATTTTATTTTCGATTTTACGTAAATCGTCTAACGAACAATAATATTTTTTCGTTAGACGATTTTCCAATTGCGTTTTAGCTAATATTTCAATTTTCTTTTTAATTATTTTCTTATCCAAATATTTCGATAATGATATTTCAATTTTATTGGATTTTTGCCGTTTTACTTTCGGTTTCTGGGGTGGATTTATTGGATTTGTAGGATTCACAGACGTTTGGACATGATGATGATGACTCGTACATAACGCACACGCACAATTTGGTATAATACCACTGGATGATGGCGGTGTTACCGCAGCCGCCGTTGGTGATTGTGGCAGAGAATACGAACCATATTGCAAAGGATGATGATTTTGTGGAATCATAATTTGTGGAACCGGTGATTGTGGCAGAGAATATGAACCATATTGCAAAGGATGGTGATTTTGTGGAATCATAATTTGTGGACCGGGTGATTGTGGAAGAGAGTATGAACCATATTGCAAAGGATGATGATTTTGTGGAATCATAATTTGTGGAATCGGTGATTGTGGCAGAGAATACGATATATATTGTGGTGTTTGATTGGTGGGAATATGGATCTGTTGTGGCATATTTAAATTCGTTAAACTTTTTGATAAATTCTCGATATTTGTTCCAATCACCGATACATTCGGAACACTTTTTGTATTGTTTGTATTTTGGATTTTATTCCGTACTCGCGTGCTTCGCATCGGAAAGATTTGATCGATTTGTGCGCAAATATCCGAATAACTGAGACTTTTCGATAGATTCTTTTTGTTAGTGTCGATTGTGTCGAGTGTGCCGGCAGTTGGTTTTGATGATTGTGGTGGTATTGTTAGTAAATTTGATGTTGTTTGTGGTGGTAGCGGTGGGTGTGTTGGTAGTGGTAATGATGTAATTAGTGTGGTATTGTTAGTAACAACAGTAGTACCAACTGATACAATACAACTAGTAGAATGTTTACATGGATCGATGTAATCAGTAGATACGCATACAGGTGACTATTCCGAAATAAAACAAAAAAAAAAACAAAAGCTATTCCCAACCACACGCAGTAAAAGGAGATCAAAATATCAAACTGAGATGCTCTAATCAACAAATCAAATTATAATTTATATATACAGAGTGTCTCCCTTCTCATTTTAAACAATCGAGTAATTTAAAGATTATTATTAAGATAATCAAAAAGCACTTTAGATTTTTTGAAATAAAATTTCAAATTTTGCCTCAATTCCTAGAACAATTATTTATTTAACATATCTTTGACTTCATATCCCGACTCCATATATAGATAGTTACGATTAACTAATTAATACTGATGATGACTACTTTGTAGACGAAATACCTACTTATTTGTTCTAGGAATTGGTGCAAAATTTGAAATTTAAACGTTTAATTTGTTTTAAACGAAATTTAATTTGTTTAATTTGTTCGGACATCTTATGGTGATCTTTTGTTCATCCTGGAACCCATTATTTGACAGAATCAGATAGCTGAGAAAAAAAGAACCATTTTATAGTCATTTTCTTTTTTCCTTAGCTATACAATTCTCAAAAAAAATATGAATTCCATTTAAAAAACAAAGTTGATCCTCGAATAACCTTGAAGGTTAAAATCAAGATCACTATGATATGCCTCCATTCGCTCCCGAACAGCGTTTATTCGGATTATTTTTTTCGCCTCCTTAAACAAATATTCACGTGTATTGTTTAAATGAGAGAGAGGAGAGACACCCTGTATATATTCTAAAAATCAAATAGAAATTATAAATATTTAACTAAATACCATTTTTTTATTGTGTAAAATATGAATGAAGTTTAGTGCCATTTTGTATGATAAACCGTCTTTCAAAATGGCGGCCATATTGCTGACTAAATCATTGACATCACAACACTACGGCAACGGTATTTACATTAATTGTGTCATAAAAAACGCATAATAGTTACCAGACCTTGTTTTAAAATGATGATAAAACTTGTACAAAAGAAAAATTTAACGTTAATTCTGTCTTGTAAGTTCGAATGGTTAATAACAGATGGCAGTCAAATTCACATAATTGTTTGCAGCGTGTATGGTTTCATTTTAAAACAACTTAAAATTGTCTATCCATGCGAAGCGGGTGCGGTGCGGGGGTTCTGCTGGGTATAGATAATAAATCATGGACGTATAGTTCTGTGTTCAGCTGTATTTACATTGGACTGCATCGAATAGGTCATAAAAAGAATAATAGTCAATAAATTCCCTCAGCCATTTTTCAAAATGGCGTTAAATCATCGTCGTACAGTACTGGGAGAGCGACATTGATTGATAACAAATTGCACAATTGTAAAATTTGAGCTTAATAAGTAAATCAACAACTATGTGTATATATGTACTAAAGTTCTCGAAAACAGTTCTAACGATTTGGAAGAAAATTACAAAATAAAGATTATTTGGGTCAAGCAATCCATCTGTAACAAGTTTCATCGTCGGGAAAATTCATTTTCCTGGTGTTTGTTACTGAGTGAAGCTCGGTCCATCAGGTACTTATTATCATTTTTGAAATATGATCAACTGAGCTTAATAAAAAACTTCATTCATATTTTTTGAAGGGATGTGAGGGGTTGTCTTTATATTTGTGTTGTTCTTGACGTGATTCATGCTTAATACAAGACGTAAAAATTATTTTATACAAGACACATTATTTGAACAAATTTGCTGTACTTTTTGCATAAATTGGACATAAATTATCTACCCTTTTCGCTAGAGCACTGTTAATAATAATAAAGAAAGCATGGCGGCGGCAGCAGTTGGCATACTCTACGTGATTTTCCAAAAAAAATTTTTGTATCGAAATCTACGGGGTATTCAAAAAATTGTAAATTATACAAACTCTTACGATTTTTGGAAGTTAAAATATAAACCCTCAAGATTAGGTTTATAATGACACAAATTGATTTGAAAAATTTAGATTCAATTTTGGATTTTTAGCAAATTTACGCTCGTGTTAGTTTCAAGTCCCAAACAAAAAATGAGGTCTGAATATTTAACCTGGATCCAATTGAGTTTTTAATTACGTTCTATAAATACGATATTTTCATAAAAACCCATTGTCCTCCAGTTTTAAATTTTTGTGTCTGATATAAAATAATTTTCCTGGATTTTCATTACAACAAAATACTGGGGTAAAAAAATAACAACAATAAAATAACAATTAAAAAATAAATAAAAAACTTCAGTGTTAATTACAAAATTCAGAAAATAACTTAGCAAAAATAAAAACGGAAGTTAATCAAAAAAAATACCAGAAAAAAAAACAACGTCTAATTGCCGAAAAACATTGTGTACGCTTACCATTAAATTGAGTGTAGCTGAAGCTGTAGATGGTTCGGTGGATACAATGGTTGATGAGACATCTTTTGGTACGGTCGTATCGTGAACGGGTGGTAGATTTGTGACTGTTCAAATAACAAAATGCAAATTTGAATAATGAAATGGCAAACAAGTGATAATTAATTTTTTATGTTCATTACAGTATTTGCCATTATATGAAGGTTTTTAATTGTCCTGACAAATCCCGGTCAAGTCAATTCAGGAATAATGATACAAAAATATCTTTTCACTATCAGTTGGTAGCAGAGCGTGGTTCTTATCTTTTCACTATCAGTTGGTAGCAGAGCGTGGTTCTTATCTTTTCACTGTCAGTTGGTAGCAGAGCGTGGTTCTTATCTTTTCACTATCAGTTGGTAGCAGAGCGTGGTTAATGATAGTGATTTTTTTCATTCGCGTGTATTTGAAATAGCTTTTTAAATCTGGAAATTTCAGCTCGTTATTTCGACATTTTTTAATGATCGTGTTGACGAACAGACGGACATTTGATGAACACCTGTACCAAAATGATTTTGATCGACATTTGCAAGCTTTACAAAGTAAAGCAACTACTCACTATAGGAAAAATAAAGCTCCTCCCTCTTCCCATACAACATCGAAATTGAGACAAATTTTAGAAAAAAAAATGTTCGAACAAACCTCGAAACTCACATTGCATTGTATTGGTGACGCCACGCAACTCTTGTGATGGATTCGAATGCGTGATAATGCTAAAACGTCCTTTACGGATTTCTAGCGTATTCGCGGCAGTCGACGATGTGGACGAATCCGCTTTTAAATGATTAATATTATTCTCGGATGACGCGTGCTGCATTTTAATATCACTGCCACCACCCTCCAACAGTTTACTAGATTGTGATGATGACGACGATACTTTGCTGGATTTGGGCGGATCAGATGGCGTTGCCGTTGGATCGATAGCCGTACTGTCCGGATATTTACTTAAATCGACATTTAACTGCGACACATCCGGTTCAGCGACGACACTTACTTTAAATCTGGATACTTTACGTTCAAGAACCTTTACATCCGAATTCGTATCATTTGTTGTTGACGTTTGATCAACGTCTACATTCTGGTTACCACCACCAACCGATCCGGATACGGATCCGGAGCCGGATGTTGTTTGTGGTTGAGGTAATAATTCGATTTTTGGTTTGTACGCTGATGTACTGCTAATGCGTGCCAATTGTAACTCTAAATCGGAGAGTTGTGGCACAATTGGCACAGCAGGTTTCAGATTAGTCTGAAGAGACTCATCCACATCCAATTTTGGCGCTACAATTAAATCGGAATTATCTGATTTTTCAATTTCGTATGGTAAATATTCTTGTTCGTTAATATCAGATATCGTTTGAAGATTCGATGATGGTAGTTGATCATCGCTCGATAAATTCGATGTCATCGAAGTCTGCGGAGTTTGCGTTGATGTAATCTAAAACAAAACAGAAGAAGAGAAATTTATGGGTTAGGCGAAACCAAACTCTTCTATGCTTATTATTGGCTATAGAAGACCCTAAATGGCTTTGAATTCTAGGAGTTCAGAAAATTTCGATATTTTTCTGGATCTTTTAGTCAGTTAAGATTTTCTAGTAGGATGAAAAGAATTTGCATTGAATTTCGTCGAAATATTTTGGATTCTATTTTGCATAAGGGCTTCGCATTCCCCGGCAAAATGTCCCGCAGTTTCCTCAAATCTTTCACAAAATAAACAACAAATCCAGAAACGCCTACTGTCCTTTTCTAAGGCCTACTGATCTTCTAAGCCGAGGAAAGGCTCTGGCGCCGATATCCCTTTTTCTGGTAGGCTATTTTATTTCCTACTACTCTCATGAGTCAATACCTAACAAATTGATCTATCCAAAAATAATTTGAAAATGTGGCTAAATACTAATTCAAATAAATAAGTAAATTTTGACTTACCCCATCCGAATGTGCCGTTAATTGCGAAAGTCTTCTATGTAACGTTTGCAACGTTTCCATTTTTCTGTATGGGAAAAAGAAAAATTAGTTCAAAAGTTTATTCCAAAGTAAAATATCCTCAAACTTTCTATAGACGCTGTCTAGCTACTCCCGAGGACGTATCCTTCTTCAATACTTCCGTTTCGAGAGTAACTGCTAAAAGAACGTCCATTAAAAATGAGGATACCTTTGCAAAACGTCGGATTACTTACGTCGATTCCGACATTTGACTAGTAACTTTTTTATTTAACAGTGCAGCTTGATCCGATGAATTCGGTAGGATCGTTGAATCGGGTGTGTTACTTAACGACGAGTTCCAGGTGGATAACGCCGTTGAATCCAGAACCAATTCACAGCTGGCACGACGCGAAGCATCCACACGTAACTGGGGCATGCTACCTGTTCCAGTCGAACTGAACTGCTCAGAGGACATTGATTCGTCAACATCTTCATGAGCCAGCGGCACCACATCAATTACATTCTCAATTGTTGTTGATTCCACTTGTACTCCTTCTGGAATCAGTGGAAGATTCGGTTGAATTGATGCGAATGGCGTCGGTGTTGCTGTAAAGGTCGTCGTCGCTGTTGTTGATGTCGGCGCCGGTTGCAGAGGATCAATAGGCGGTATAACTTTGTCATCATCGGCGGTTGGAGTTTGTGCGGCGGATTCTTTATTATCATCTTTTAATTTCTTCACACCGACATGTGTGATGTTCTCCAGACCGATTTGTAACTGTTCGAGTGTGTTGATGGTTTCCGGACCACAAATCGGTTGTTGCGGCTGTTGTAAATCCGGTTGTATGTTATCTGTGATCACTGGTGTTAGATTATCCGTCGTCGACGGAGGTGGTGCTTGTTGCATTGATTCGGGTATTTCTAATTTATCTAATACAGGACTAACTAAAAATCTGGATATTTTTCGTTGTGGTACTTTTAAATTTGTGGTGGTCTCTTTTGTATCCGTGATGTCGGCCGTAGCAGCACTGTCCTTCTCATCAGTCTTATTATCTAGAGATTCATTACGATTATCACAATTGGCTATTGATTCGCTAACAACAACATCATCATCACAAGCAACCACAGTTATAATATCCCCACCACTATTATCAATTGTTTCACTACGCTTGACCTTACTCTCGGGAGATGATAGAATTCCGCCGCCAGTTGATTGGATGATGATGGTTGAGTCTGGTGTGTAATCACTGGCAGTACTCGTTTTCCGTGAACCATTTTCACTGTTTGACAAGCTATCTTGTTGTTGATTCTCTGTTGATGACGATGTTATTGTTGTTGGGGGAGCAGCAACAGCTGGTGCAACTGGTGCAGCTCCTCCAATTGTTGTGGATGCTTGTATTATATTGTTTAATGCTATGGAATCGGAATTTGGATCGAACACTTGAGATAATGCATTTGGTGTTTCGTCACGCTGTTCAAGAAAATTGTTGATTATTGATTTGATTACAGATATTGATTCGTAAAGTATTAGGAGCATTCTGGTTGTTTTTTGGGTTTTGTAACAAACAACACCACATGCCAACTTTATTAAAAAGCTTAAAGTTGCTTCGTTTTCTAAGACACAACAACAACAACAACAAAACACCAACAAAAATAACTAAAAAATGAACAGCAGCGTCGTGTCGTCATGTTATCGAAATTATTTATTGTGGTCTATTCAAATATCACAGGAACGGATCAGGAACGTTTGAGGGAAATTAGTATTTGTACAGGATGATAGGAAAATAACTAACCAAACTTCGTCCGATTTTTATGTCGATATAGTCCAGTGAAATAGTACAAAAATTCTCAAATATATCTCGTAAACTATTGGTTTAAGGTGAACATAGTGTGATCGGTTGGTATGACTGGCGAACATGAATGAGGAGTTCGAATGTGAGAACAGTTCGGCATGGACGTACGTTGGTCAAAATGGTTGTGTTCTAATATTATAAGTAAGAAGGCTGGAAATTATTATAAGTAATCAATTTGTAAAAATAAGAGAAGGATTATGATTATTGGGACCCAGCCTTATTTCTGTGGCTAATTCGGACCCACACACACAAGTCCTATACAAAATTTACGTAGGATCAATAGTTGTCGAGATATATAGCTGAGATAAGTTGGGTGTAACGATACATTAAACAGAGTTTTAAAACGGACAAAATGTGTCGTCCAAGACGTACCGGTTTATGGTGATCCATAATATTAGGCTAGAGAGCGCATTTTAACCCTTTTAAAACTCAAAATGAAGATTGATTTATTGTTTTGGTAAAAAGTACAAAAGCTTTCCGAATGTCTGTTGGGAAAATAAAATGATTGTAATAATACGTCTCTGTACGATGAACGAGATAACATTTGACCCTGGTCTTGAGATGTGTGAATAGACCTTTCAAAGAAATTTTGCCAAATAATGATTTTTTTTTTTTTATAAACACATCAACAACAAATTGCATCACTGTCAAAACAATAATTGGCAGTCATTTAGCCGCATAATAGTTTATAAATACTTTACTTCATTTCCTTCCTCCTATATAGAATGTTACTCTAAACAATTTACAGGTGTTTTTTATCGATAATAATAATCATCGATTTTATCGAAAACGAGCAATTGATTTATTTTCTAATAGTTTTATTTCTCATGGGTCCCATAATTGATATCATGGATCATGGATCGGATCCGTTTGATATCATTTTAAAGTAACATACTACTTTAGGATTGACACACACTATTATAATTAAAGTTTCATGTTTCAGAATGTACGAAGGATCGGGGGCTGGTCTTCCAAGGGTACCAGGGGTATACATCTCCCAGATGTCGAGTCCTGGGTGGCACCCAAGATTGTATTTAATTATGAGACTGTATGTAGAAGATGAACCGATTACAGACTCAGAGAAACTGATTTTAAAATGTATGTCTACTATTAGTTTACAAAGTTGACAGTGGAAGCCTTGGCTCAGACATTGATCAAGACAATTTTTTCAATGAAATCGAACATTTTTGCCGATGTTTGCCGACGATTTTACTATGCCCTTAGATATTTTGATTTACTAACCAATTTATCTTTAATCTAGTCTCCAACACGAAATCCACGTTGAGATCTGCTATTGTTAGGGATTTTGGCAAAAGTCCTAAAAGTCATATATTAAGAAACGATATCCCAGATCAATAAATTGGTGACGAAAGCTGAATTAATTTTAGTCAGTCCACCTGACCTTGTAGCGGTATCGCTTCTTTATTAAATTATTATCATCAGCTGGAGTCGATAAGATAGTACTAGCGCCTCGACACTGATAATAGACTGGGGTAAAACTGCAAATGATTTGATTTTTATCGAATACATATATCGAAAACTCAAGACTGTAGCTCTTTTCGTTCGATTTTGGCTGTAATATTTCAGGTAGTCATATTGGTGTCACATACACAGGCCACACCCCCTTAAACTCGACCTGACGCACTGCCGTGCTATAGATGTGTGTGTGTGTGTGTGTGTCAATTCTATTTGACTAAACAGATACAAAAGGTGGATGGGTAACAGATTACTTACGCTGGTCATGACATCGTGCATATTTGAATTGTTAGCGCTTCGATTTGTTAAAAAATGGAAATCATCATTAAAATCAACCACTTCCCACCTGCATAGACGCTGTTTGAGCTAATTATTTTTTAAACTTATTACACAAATATTTAAAGCGGAAAAGCAAAAAATTGATTTTGTATTCAAGCTATAGAAGCAATAGGAACAAATCGAAAGAACCCTGCGAACAAATCTTATGGTAATTGGATCTCGGTCAAATTAGCTAAAAATTTAATATGATATTCTATAAGTCATTCCTCATGGACGGGCACCATGCCCAGAAACGTATAGCTTTCGAGTGTTGAGCTGTATTTATTATATACAGCATCATCGAATTCATCCAAAAAAAGATAGAATGTTGGTTTACCAAAGACTGTATATGTTATTTGGCGACAACGCTCTGGCATCAGAGCTTGTTTTGGGCGTCGAACATACAGCGTTGAGCCAATTTGACAGTGAAATTATCTCATTTTTCTAAATGAACTCATCGAACACTGCATATCCTCGAGGTTGCCAGTTTCTACGTGGATGACAAAATAGGACGAAAATTTACAACTAATCAGTTCTGATTAATAACGCGATTGCCGTGAAGCGAAGAATTTCATTCTTAGCTTCTAGCGTTTCGGACGATGGCGTCACGTGACCAATTTAGACGGAAAATATATCTGAGTGGGCGACAAATTATCTTAATCCTGCCCTGGTTATATCTGACATGATTCTGGATCTATTTTGACTAACACAACTTTCTTTTTTTGTCCTTGCTCTATAAAGAGAAACTAATGTCACACATAGTATTATCCTTATTACATTTTTTTTATTATAGCCATCTATTGACTATTATTCGTACTCAATTCAGTTTCGGTTTAAAACTTGCTTAATAATTATTTTATCGTATAACAATGTGCGAAATTCGATCTAATCATTCGATACTATTTTTTTAACATCAAAATCAAAGCACAAATATTTTTTGGAAAATTTTATGAATTAAATTAAAACAACAAAATAACAACAACAAGCATTCCAAGATTAAAGAACAAACAAAGAAACGTAGAACTTACAGAACGATGTCGCCTGTGTGATTTATAAGACGCTCTGTGAGACGATTGTCGAGTCAGAGACGCATGTCTCACCTTTTTAGATTTTAATCAAATTTTTGGATACGATTTTTTTATTTTTATTTTTTGGTTAAAACACAATCCCAAAATCGCAAGCATAATATAAAGACACAATAATTACATATAAATTTATTTTCACATTATCAACAGTTTTAATAACTCTGATTCATTTACATTTAATGCAAAAACTATTTTTTTATGCCAAAATTCTGTTACGAAAATTCATCAAATATTAATTTGGTATTGAATGGGTCTTACTTAGCGAATTTCCATTATTCTTATAAAACAAATATTTGGAATATTCGTAAAATAACTTTATTTTGACGATAGTTTCGGAACGCAGTTCCTTCTTCAGACATCAAAATGAATTGAACAATTTTTAACATACTATAGCAATAAGGTAAACATTTTTTTACCTCGATTTTGATTAAAACTACTTTTTAAGCTAATTTGGACCTGGCGAAAACGATGGCGTTAGTTAAAATGCGATACGATTAACGGTTTTCAAAATATTAGACTCATAGTGCTAAAATTCCAAACTGTATGAATTGAGAAGCGAAAATTGTGAAATCTGTTGGTCGGACGTTAAAATGAACCTGATTTTCGTACTTTTAGGGTTAAAATTAGCCTAGAAAATGATTATTATTAAAATCGAGAACAAAAATTTTTTTAACTTTTTTCACATTTTTTCTAAGGGGTACCCCTTAATAAAATCGCTAAAATTGAAGGAAAATTTTATGTCCCCGATTTTGATAAAAACTTTGTTTTAAGCTAATTTGGACCTGGCGAAAACGATGGCGTTAGTTAAAATACGATACGATTAACAGTTTTCAAGATATCACACCCATAGTGCTAAAATTCCAAACTGTATGCATTGAGAAGCGAAAATTTTGAAATCTGTTGGTCGGACGTTAAAATGAACCCGATTTTCGCAATTTTTGGGTCAAAATTAGCCTAGAAAATGATTATTATTAAAATCGAGAATAAAAATTTTTTTAACTTTTTTCACATTTTTTCCAAGGGGTACCCCTTAATAAAATCGCTAAAATTTGAGAAAAATTTTTTGTCTCCGATTTTGATAAAAACTTGGTTTTAAGCTAATTTGGACCTAGCGAAAACGATGGTAATGATTAAAATACGATACGAATAACGGTTTCCAAGAGATGAGACTTATGGTGCTAAAATTCAAAACTGTATGAATTGAGAAGGGAAAACTTTGAAAAGTGTTGTGACTTTTCCCTGATTTAGCATTAAATATAAATGACAACTCAGTTTTATTAATTCTCGTCGAAGAAACCAAAATGAATGTAAAAGTGAACGTACCTTTGTTTCGGTGGGTTGATTTCGAGCTCGCGTACGTCGACTAGATGAGTTCGGTGAATTATCTCTAGATGTTTCCGCTTCTAATGGTTCTGAATTGTCGTCGCCCCCCGGCAACGTTGACGCACTGTTCACAGTCGATATGATATTCGATGCCACTTCTGGCATCTTATCGGGTCGGGTACGTAATTGGGTTGCAATGTCAGCTATCAGCTCAATCAATGGGGCACTTTGATTATCGGGTAGTAAATTTTCGGCTACCTATTTTTTTTTTGAACACACATAAAAAAGTAATTACCAAAAAATCCGTCCAATGAAAATGATAAAATTACACCACTAAAATAGCAAAACTCTAAAAATTCCATGACTTTCATGAAATTCATGACAATTCCAGGTTTTTCCTGGCTTAAAATAAATTCCATGACTACTCCAGGTTATCCAAATCTGTGGGTGGTGGGATGGGGGGGGGGACACTCTGTAGTATTGGGGTATTAAAACAATAGAAAGAAATTTCTAAAAACTTACCAATTTACTAGCGATCTCTGACGGATTCATGTCATCAATATCGAATTTAAAAGTAACCGTTTTTTGTTTGGAACTATCCAATTGACATTCCACAATGGAACTGTTCACAACGGACAGCACTGACAGCTTCGATGGTTTATCCGATGCACTCTTGTTGGAACGTCTACGTGTGGCAGGTCGTCGCATACGTTTCTCCATGGCCGTTGGATTATCGTTGAAATGACCCGGCACTTGACCTTCAATAAACTGTCGTTTATCGGCGGCATCCGCCGTTGTTGTGGTCGGCGTCGTCTCAACTTTCTGTCCATCTGACGACGACGATGGCATGATCGAGGAGGTGATGTTGCCCTGTTGATTATAGTTATCCATGTAGGGTCCTCCACCAGAAACAAGACCACCACCACCGGATTGATCCGTTGTTAATTCTTCCGGTTTAATTTGATAATAGGATTGATCACTTGCCATGCTACCCGTTGGAGGAGGTTGTTGTTGCCATTGAGGAGGTTGTGACTAAACATCAATCGATTATTAGTACGAATCAATGAAGTGCAGGGGCGTACGCATACGAATGATGCTCAAGGGTGTTCAAGTACCCTTCGAAATTTTTATCGGAGGGTATTTGGACATCCCTGTTAAAGTGGAGAAGTCACCCTTTTTGAAAACACCCTTCGACATTTTGTTTGCGTACGATCCTGACATGGAAGTTTGAAATTAAAGGTTACAATACCATTTGGATAGGAAACTGGGATATTGGATTTGGCGAAAGCAACGATGATATGGAAGTGGCAGAACGTTCTGGTGTTGTTAATTCTGGACCAGGATGATGTTGATTTTGATTGGATATATTTTGGAAGGATACATTCGCTGATACGGATGATGATGATGATGATGATGATGGTGACATTGCCGAATGTGGTGGTGCATCAACTTGTCTGGATGTATTGTGACAATGTGTAACTTGTGAAGTGGTGGGAGTGGGAGAAATGTATGAGAGTGACGATGTTGTGGCTGAATTTTGAAATACTTGAGTATTTGGGGTAGTTTCTGGACCTGGTTGAGACTGTGATGAGGATGTTTGGACAGACATATCGTAGGTCACAGTATCTCGATACGTATTTTGTGACGTTTTACTGGGCGTTTGATCCAAAGATTTTAAATCGTCATGATTTTTGTTTACAGCAGAATTCAATATTGATTGGCAAACTTGAGAGCATATTGCAACATTCTTTTCAAATCTATTTGGGTCACAAGTTTGAGCCATCACCAGCACCGCGGTGTCCCCTTTTTGTGGATACATTTGCATTGGTAAATCCGAAGTTTGAGATGCTACTGAATTCGTTTGATCTGAAGTAGTGTTGCAGCACATGTTCTTTGTAATTAATTGAGAATTGGTTGCATACGTGGTTTGAGCAGAGTGCAATCTTTGAGACGATTCTGACGGAGGACCACAATTATTTGGACCAAAATGTTGTTCGAATGGTACCGTCGAATTGTAACTTTGATACATTTGAGATGACATGGTGTTACAAATATGAGTATATTGAGAATGTTGAGTGAAATATGTTTGAGCCGTTATTGAGCTTTTTTGACTTGTTTGTGGATCAGAACTGATTGGCATTCGTTTATTTTGAGTCAATTGTGGTGTCGATGAACTGGGAGTGGTTGGAGATTGTATAATTTGTGACGTTTGATCGGAACGATATATTTGAATTTGAGTACTTTGATCTGCGGATCGATAGATTTGCGATGACTGTGGAGGAACTGGAGCAGCACTTTGATCGTACGGGCACACTGGAGACGAGACTAATGTATTTGGTTGAGGACCGACTGCGACATTCTGATGGATATGACACCTTGGAGGTGGCAATGATGAATTTTCTTCCAAATTTTGATCAACATTACACATTTGAGGCGATATTAATGAATTTGGATACTTTTGAAATGTAGGATTTTGATCAAAGCGATTACCATGAGACATGGAGGGTGCATTAAAATCAGAGCGAATTTGATCAGAACGAATTGGCGATCTTTGATCATAATTCTGAAGTGGAGCAGAAGAACGTGGACCTGCTGCTGCTAATTGAGGCGATATTTGATCAGTTTGACACATTTGACTTTGCATTGTATCGGTGCGATACATTGGATAGGCCATCAAACTTTGATCCGTACTGTAAACTTGAGTCGATACGGACGAACAATATCTTTGATTGGATGTGGACGGCATATTTTGATCCGAACGATATGGTCGCGATTGGTACATTTGCGAAGTAATTGTTTGTGTTTGGTCGGAACGATTTAAGTGCGGAGACAATGAATCCGTTTGACACATTTGCGATTGTATGTTCAAATTCAATGTTTGTGTTAGTTTCGAGTATTGTTGTTGATTCGAGCGTTGTAAAAATTGCAACGGAGCGTTGTAAGGGGTTGAGGATGTAGATGTATATTGGTCCGAATTTGAGATTTGTGGCAAATGGGACACATTTGGATTATAGTTATTGATTTGGGAAGTGTTTTGAGATGCCGCATTATACGTAGTTTGATTGCATTGATTCGTTTGTGCTGGATTGTGACTCAAATACGTGATTTGAGGTGCTGCATAGTGAGTTGTTGTCATTGAATTTGGATCGGATCGATCCACATTATTATTGTTATCGGTCTGACACATTTGATGTATTTGTGGAAATAGATTCTGTTCGGAACGACACATCTGTAATGGAATATATGGATCGTAGTTTGTGGATGTTAAGGACGAATTTTGTTCCGTCAGATTACAATAAACTTGTGTGGAAATCGTTTGTACATTTTGAATTGTTTGAGAGGATATTGAATTTAAATTCTCGTCATTGTTTGGCGTTTGTGTGGATATGGACATGGCTTGATAATAGTTTTCGATCACATCTGCTGCACCGGTTTGGGTCTTTTGTGACGATTGTAAAGGATTCGAGAAGGTAGGAGGAGGGGGATTTTTGGGAGGTATTTGATTGGAATCCACTTGAGTTGATGTACATTGTACTACTTGAGGGGGGGATTGAAATGATTGATAAACAACTCCTGTATTGTACCCACAATGTTTTACACTTCCTGAAGGATGATGGACGGTCTGATTTTGTGAATTCATTTGATTTTGGGAAATAATGTGTGGATTCGAATAATAACGGATTGGTGATGTGGATGCATCTGATCTCCTAACATTTTGGGAATACAAGGGTACAAGTTGAGGTGATTGCAATCCCTCGGATGTTTGTTGATGAGACAACGATAACTGTGGAACTGTGTGCACTTGTGCCGTAATCAAATTATTTGGATAGTTATCGGACACCATGATGTTTGGCGAGATCATTGGTTCTGATTTGGGTACATAGTTAGTTGGGATCCGTTGATGATGATGATAATTTGGACTACAGGGTGGATGTATTGGTGAAGGAGCAGTATTCCGTGGCCATATTATTTGTGTATTTGAAATTGGTGTTGTGGAATAATTATTTGGATTGTGAGTTGGCGGATAATTCTGTGGAGGAGGATTTATTGGTATTTGATTATCACGATTAAGCACGACTTGACTCACATCGGTTTGCTGTTGAGATTGTTGAACTGCTGATGACAGTTGACTCGATACATCGGTGGTAGCCGCCGGTGTTCGTAGAGTCGTCGGAGGTGGTTCGCTCATTGAATGCCTTGGAGGTTGTGTTATATAGTTTTGAACATGTTGTGGAACTTGTGAGGATAGTTTACGATACACGACGTCTGTAGTATTTGCCACCACTACCGGCTGCGCCATAGTAATATTGTTGTTATCTTTGAGTGGATCTGTAATTGGTGGTTGTGGTTGTGGCTGTGTAATTGTAATTGGTTGTTGTTGCACATGCTGTACCGGAGCGGTTGCAGTTGCAGCCACATGTTGTATAGACATTTTCCTATGCATCAGATCATTATTATCTTGTTGATAATTAGCCGGAGTTGATGATACCGGTTGAACAGAAAACTTTCGTTGATTGCCACCACCAACAGATTGTAAAATTTCATTATATTGTATTGATTGATCTCTCACATTCATTTGTTGTTGGTAGCCAACGCTAGATGGCACTGATTGCGATTGATATTGTTGTTGTTGTTGATCTTGATCTGGCTGTGGTTGATACGCTTGTGGTTGAATCTGTTGTTGTTGTTGAATCAATGATGTTTGCTGATAATTTGGAGGTATCTGTTGATTATAATTTGTTGTATCCTGTTGCTGTTGTTGTTGATAATTTATCGATTGATTTGGATCCGATTGTGCAACAGGAGGTTTATTCAAATCAGGTTGAACTGTTGAATATATTTGTTGATTTGATTGAATATATGTGGTTGCTGGTGAGACAACTTGATGATAATTTGGATCAGATGTTAATGGATATTGATAATTTTGCTGATAGTTTTGTTGATTTATTGATGATGGTATAATTTTCTCAGTTAATGGCATTTGTTGTGGTCCCCCAATATACATTCCTTGGTTCTGTTGTTGATCAATTGCTGATGGTAATTGTTGATTCGGATCTGAAGTGGATTGTGGTGGTTGTTGATAATTCACTTGTGGAGGGGCATACGTTTGTTGTATTTGTTGATTCGATTGACTTTGTTGTGATTGATAATTTTGTTGAACATGATGATCCGTTGTTACATGATTATAATTTTGACCTTGTTGTTGTTGATCCACCGTAGTGATCTTCATTTGTTGATAATTCTGTTGAATTTGATGTTGATCCATGGTGGTAGTTTGTTGAATTTGGATCTTCTGTTGTTCAGTAACAACGGAATTCGATTGAATTTGTTGATAATTCGGTTGCATTTGATCTGTAGTATAGTTTTGCTGGTATTGATTATCAACCGTTGTTTGGTTCATTTGTTGATAGTTCTGTTGCATTAGATCCGTTGCAGCACCTCCCTGCGGTATTTGTTGATAGTTTTGCTGAGCTTTGTCAACAGTTGTTTGAGTTGTATTATAAGTTTGTTGTTGAATTTGTTCAATATTTTGTTGATAATTTTGTTGATCAACAATCGGTTGCTGCTGGGCTGGATAAGCTTGTTGTTGGATTGGATCAACAGTAGTTTGTTGATAGTTAATTGTTTCGTTGGTAATTTGCAGTTGTTGATAATTTTGTGGATCTATTGATGATTTTATTTGTGGTTGTTGATAATTTTGATTAATCGGATCTGTAGTAGTTTGTTGTATTTGTTGATAATTTTGCTGAATCTGCTGATCAGCACTAGCACCACCTAATCCTGGATGGTGTTGATAACTATGTTGATCCATTACTGTTTGTATTTGTTGCATTGATGGTTCTTTTACAGGAATCTGTTGATAATTTTGTAAATGTTCCGGTGGAACAACTTGATTATAATTTTGTTGAGTACGTTGTTGCTCAGTAGTCTGAATCTGTTGATAATTTTGTGTGAGTTGGTAGTTTTGAAGTTGATCCATATTTTGAATCTGTTGATAATTTGGATCTACCGTTGTCTGAACTTGTTGCTGTTGCTGATAATTTTGTAATTGAACTGGATCAATAACTGCTTGTTGATAATTCTGTTGTTGATCAACAGTGCCGGCTGCGCCCATTTGTTGATAATTTTGTTGATCTGTTGTTTTAATTTGATCTGTAAAAGTAGATATTTGTTGATAATTTTGTTGAAACTGTTGCATATTATCTGTAATTTGAATATGCTGATAATTCTGTTTATCTGTACCAAGTTGCAATGGAACCACCTGATCGTTGGTAATAAGAGTTTTGATCTGTTGATCATTGGTAATAGTTTGTTGCATCTGTTGATAATTTTGCTGAAACTGCTGTTGTTGTTGTTGTTGTTGTTGATCGGTAACAATTGATGATAATTGCTGATAATTTTGTTGATATGTTTGTTGAATTTGTTGTGGTTCAGTAGCAGATTGTTGAATTGTTGTTGTTGTTTGCTGATAATACACAGCAGGTGGTGGTGGTGGTTGTTGATTTGAAGGTCTTGTTGGATATGACTGTTGAATGTTGTTTTGATCAACTTGTTGTTGATTCAGTACACTTTGAGATGGCGGCGGTTGTTGTTGTTGCACGACGTTACTACTCATAATATCGTTTTGTTTAACTTGTTGTTGATCTTCTTTTAAGAACCAACAACGTCCATCCACATCAACCATAGTTTGCTGATGCTGATGATATGGATGAGGCTCCGTGGTGGTATTGGTACTAGGTATTTCTTTCGGTTCAGACAGTTGCCGCTGGAGCAGAACATGATCTTGATCGTGACTGTTTTCATGCTGTAAGGACATTTTTCGATTTTGAAATGCATTTTGTTGTTGAAATTGAAACGTCTCATTCTTAACCTCCATATTTTGTATGAGGTTCTGTTTGAGTGGTGATGCTGTGATTTGATTGTCATCGGTGGCTCCTGGTGATGGCGCTGCTAGTGCTGTTGTATTCGGTACAAATGTTTGTTGTTGATTCTCTATTAACTGTGTTGATAGATTCTGTTGGATGTGATGATCTTGTGTGGCTGCTGCTGCTGCTGGTATTTGACTAGAGTTTTGGATTTGTTTGGATTCGGTCGTCATTTGAACCACTTCTGCATATGTCGGTTGTGGATGAGCAGCCACCACTGTGGCGGCTCCAACATTTTCAACATTGTTTAATGGAATATTTGTAATTTGTTGACGAATTACTTCCACTGTTTCAGAATGTATTTGTTTAATGTTATCATCTTGTGGTTGTTGTTGTTGTTGTTGCATAAACTGTTGATTTTGTTGATTTGGTATTTGATAAATCACCTCGGTTTGTTGTTGATTTGGATTAATTCCATTGACTTGCTGATTCTGATATTGTAGCTGTTGATTTGGATCGACAGCGTTTTGTTGAATTTGATATACAACTTCTGTTTGTTGTTGATTTGTAGCAGTTCCACCAATTTGTTGATTCTGATATTGTAATTGTTGTTGATTTGGATCTACTTGATTTTGTTGATATATAATCTCTGTTTGTTGTGGAAGAGTGGAAATTATACCACCCATTTGTTGGATCGGATATTGTAGCTGTTGATTCAGATCTATTTGATTTTGTTGATATACAACCTCTGTCTGCTTTAGAATTGGCGCCGGGGTTCCACCAATTTGTTGATTTTGATATTGTAATTGTTGATTTGGATCTATTTGATTCTGTTGTTGGTACACTATCTCTGTTTGCTGTTGATTTGTGGCAATCCCACTTAATTGCTGATTCTGATATTGTAATTGTTGATTTGGATCGATTTGATTTTGTTGATTTGTTGTAATACTATTTATTTGTTGAGTCTGAGTCTGATACTGTAATTGTTGATTTGGATCGATTTGATTTTGTTGATATACAACTTCTGACTGTACTCGATGTGGCGCAGGGATTCCACCACTTTGTTGATTCGGATATTGTAAGTGTTGAGCCGGATCGATTTGATTCTGTTGATACATAACATCTGTTTTTGGTTGATTTGGACTAGTTCTACTAATTTGTAATTGTTGATTTGGATCAAGTTGTTGTTGATTTGTGGTAATTCCAATCATTTGTTGATTTTGGTATTGTAACTGTTGTTGATTCGAATCGATTTGATTTTGTTGATACACAACATCTGTTTGTTGTTGATTGGTGATGGTAATTCCCCCACCAATTTGTTGATTCTGATATTGGAGCTGTTGTTGTTGGTTTGGATCGATTTGATTTTGTTGGTACACAACTTCCGTTTGTTGTTGATTCGTAATAATTCCTCCACCTATTTGTTGGCTCTGCTGATATTGTAATTGTTGATTTTGATGGTCTATTTGTTGATTTTGATATTGTAACTGTTGTTGATTTGGATCGATTTGATTTTGGGGTTGATAAACCACCTCAGTTTGTTGTTGACTAGTGGTGGTGTTCATTGCTCCACTGACTTGTTGATTCTGATATTGTAATTGCTGCTGCTGTTGATTTGGATCTTGTTGTTGTTGATATGTTTGTTGCCCTGGTAAATTCTGTTTTGCTTGAAATGTTTGTGTTGATGCTGAATGAGATGTTGGAGCTTGTTGTTGCTGTTGTTGTTGATCATTGGTAAACGAAGGTAGTATTATATCTATTTGCGGTTGTTGTTGTTGTTGTATCGCTGGCTGTTGCATCTGCATGGCTTGCAACGATTGTTGTCGCATTAATTCATTTGTTTTATGTTGATCAATTGACATTTGTTGTGGTAACCTTTGTAATTGTTCAACAGCTTGTTGTTGTTGATGGTATGCAACATTTTGCATAAATTGTTGTTGATCCATGGATTGTGGAATTGAAACCTGTGACATTGTTTGTTGCTGTTGTGGAATATATTGTTGTTGATTTTGATATTGTTGCTGCATTTGATCAACCTGTTGTTGTTGATGTTGCATAGATTGATGTGGTGTATAGTGTTGTTGTTGTTGTTGTTGTTGTCCACTTTGTGGCATTTCGTGTTGTGAGGGTTGTTGTTGAGCGTACATCTGTTGCTGTTGATTTTGATATTGTTGTATATTCTGTTCTGGTTGTGGAATAATAAACGCTTGTTGTTGTTGTTGATGCTGTTGTTGTTGTTGTTGTTGGTGTTGTTGCTGTTGCATATACTCAATATGCTGTTGAATATGATGTTGTTGTACATATTGAACTTGCTGTTGATTCTGTTGTTGTTGAAACTGATGCACCGATATTTGTTGTTGATCCGTGGTGGTGGTGGTGGTGGTGCTGCTGCTGCTGTTGCTAATTGATTGGATTGTCGTACTGCTGGCTTGTTGTTGCGTCATCTGTTGTTGATACTGTTGATAATGTTCCTGCATCATTTTATTCTGTTGTTCCAACAATTCTTTTTCCTTTTGTTCCAATTCCAGTCGCGCACGTTCCGCATTCTCTTGTTCGATTTTAACTTTTTTCTCCTCTTTTTCTTTGTTAATCGACGCTAATTGCGATCGTAGCAGTCGTGTTAGGATTTTAGAATCTTCCTCGAATATAAACCCGGATTTGGCCATTTCCGAGGCAACTTCTTCGGGATCATCATGATCTATATCAAAATCGAATTGGATGGCTTCGTTCTCTTTGTGCTTGTGCGAACGTTTCTTTGGATCGATGACACGTAAACGGAATTCAACTTTTTTGATACCACTGAGCAGAGCGTTGATGGCCACGTCACGTGATGTTACAAGTTCCACACGTAAACCAACATCTTCACCAAAGAATTCATGATTCAACAGTTCTTTAACACTAGGTCTAAAATTGTTTATGTGATTTTAGTGAAATTAGGTGAAACAAATGATCAATCAAAATAAATAAATCAATCAAAAATATTCCGGTTATCCGGAACAAACGGAAGAAGATATCATGATTTTATGCTTACGATTTTTCTTACCACATTAAATACAGGATGGTCTAATATGTTATTATATTTAAAACTTCCGAGTTTTAATGAGAAAAAAAAAAACTGCACACAAAATTCGATTTACCGAGTGACCACAAAATGAAAAATAAACCGGAAGCATAAAATAAAAATCCATTTAAATAAAATATAAAACTCTGAGCGGCATCGAATGTGAGACAATACACAAAAATGTAAACGTTATCACACTTTCTTTGCCAATCAGTGTGTAGTACATTAAAATAATAAATTTTGAAAAGAGTAATTTGAGTACGAACGCACGCACCTTTCTTCTCGATTGAGCCGTATACAATGCTCGATAATATCACGTATTTCAGGATTCTCCACCTTACTGAAACTTTCCGGCTTCACACCAGACACCACCTTCTTGTAGATCTGAGCTGGTCCAATACACTCCGAATACGGGTATTCGGATGTGGCCATCTCCAACATACACATGCCGAATGCGTACACGTCAACGCTTTCATCGTAATGCTCTTCGTACATTTCCGGTGCCATAAATTCAGGTGTACCTGAAAAACAATTATTCATCTTTAACCTTTGTGTCAACTTCCTTGTGCTGCAGAAACGGCAAATTTTATAATTTCCAACAAGTTTTTTGTAACAAAGTTCGTAAACTAGGGGGACTCGGTCCGATTTGATGACTGGATTAACTAATGGTTGGTCATTAAAAGCTCGTTCAAGACCGAAGTCTGACTTTAAGGGACTTTTACGCACACAAGTCCTGCCATTTTTTTTTGTTGTAATCCTACAACTTTATGCTGTAGAGGTAATTATTATCAAAGTTGTTAACATTCAAAGCAACCGTGATAATAGAAGGAAGTTATAGTTGTTAAGCAACAGATAAAAATGATAAACAATATTAAAATAATATTTTTAATAATGAAGAAGCGATACCGCTACAATGCAAACACCACTGCCATGGCGTCAACAGCCCAAAGTTTGAATTTAGGGGGTGTTTTATAGGTGAATTGCTTGCTGAAGCCAGGCTTTTTTACAAGCCCACAACTTTCTCCCAGCAAAAACTAAAATTATGGCGTCAACGGAGTCCATTCAAAACCGAAGTATGACCTTAAGGGGCTTGAAGAAGTAAGACCTTTTTTATAAGAGCTTTCTTGTTGCAAAAACCACAATTATGGTGTCAACGGGTCACTTCAAGACTGAAGTCTGACTTTAAGGGGCTAAATGAAACAAAACAGGGTAAACACCACTATTGTATCAACGATCCGGCGGTCCGACCGACCCGTAGAAGGCCGCAGTCTGACTTTAAAGAGCTTTTACAGAAAGCTAATAACATTTGGACATGGGCATGGAGTTTCAGGATTGTTAAATTGAGGACAACCAAAGTATAAAAAAAAAATAACAACAGTTAAAAAACTTACCAATAACACTTTTAGCAAAACTTCGATTCTTCAATGTGGCTAAACCTAAATCACCAATTTTAACGCTACCAGTGGTCCCAGTTATAAATATATTATCACATTTTAAATCACGATGGATGATCGGTGGCGATCGCGAATGTAGGAAACTCAAACCTTTCAAGATCTGGCGACACCATGACTTCAACACTTTTGGATTGATCTTTTTAAATCGTCGTAAATATCTACCCCACAAAATAATATTTATTATTACAAACTAACAGAAATTTAATTGGGAAAGTCAGGATTTCTTGTTGTAGAACAACAAACTACAGCAATCCATGATTTTATACAACTTTATTCCTCCTTACGCATTTTTCGATTGTTCTAATTTTAAAACAGATATTTTATATTTTATGTTTTCTTCTTTCTTAATTTCCCCCCCCCCCCGTTTCCCCTTGACGTATGTCATTTATTATTAATAAAATTTGCCTTGCAAATACTAAAACCAGATAAGACATTTCATTTTGATCAGACTAAAATTGTGACTGCTAGAAAGTGTTTTATGTATTCTAAGGAAATTCGTTAAGTTGACGCAGCTCCTGCGTAACGAATTTTTTTTTAATCACAACTAATTTTACTCGGCAATACGTGGTGCAAATTATACTAAAACTAGTACCTTTTTTGGTACAAAACTCTGTCAAAAATTCAAATTTTTATTTTCCCTTTGTCATTCGCACGATTTTTTAAATTTCGTGTACATTTTCGAGTCACAGAAAATGAGGATCCCAAAGGTTGAATTTTGAAAGTGGTTTCATCACTTTGATCTGATTCGAAGGTTCAATCAAATATTTCATTCATTATATTCGAAGAAAATTACGAGAAAATAACCTTTTTTTTGGTTAGCTTTCGAACCCCCCCTTAACGCTAGCGTGTAACTAAACTTACGTTTTTAATGTTCCACTCAACATCAATTCCGTGACCAGTACAATATTTTTTCGTTTGGCCACCGTTGTCTCCCAATAATTGTAGAAGCGTACAATATTTGGATGCTGTAATTTTTTCAACATTTCAGCTTCTTCCCGGAACCGTAGTCGTTCAGTTTTATTTAATTTTTTCTCTTGCAACTCACACCAGGCCACCGCAACACCAGTTTGTGTGTCCAAACCACGATAAACTGTTTTAAATGAACCGCGTCCAATTTCTTCATCATATTTAAAGAATCTGCAAAAAAAAACTGTTCATTGTAGCACATCACACACGTTTAAGTTTTGTACAACAATATCTTTTTCATAGCACATCCCCAAAAAAGGGTAGTACATCTAAATTAATTGGAGAATTAACCTTTCATTTATATTTGCTTCTGACAATATGCTAAACATTTTTATATCTGACAAACAACAGCAGAGAGGAACTGTCCCTTGGAACTGTTTTTGACGTATTACTACTCTTCACACTTTCGATTAAAACTTTTTGGACAGTTTTAAACATCATCACACAAATGAATTGTACACAAACTGAATACCAATACACAACACACATCATAGCGACATCTGTTAGTGTCACAGCAAACTACTTAGTCAAGTTTTAAACCAATTCAACACGTTTAATAAAATAATAGATGGAGCATAATAAAAAAAGAAATGTAATTTCTAAAATGAGTTTTCCCATGAACAAAACCCAAACAAATTAACTATCAGATCCAATAAACCGTCTTAAATATGATTTGCTTTAAAATTTTTGGGCCCGTCAACTCGAAGCTGGGTTAGTAATTGTTTTTAACATAATTCCCACATTCAAATAATGCCCCGCTTTGGAAAATTTCGAATCATCCATGTGACAAATAGGTAAGTTTTGTGGTAATTTAAGTCTACTTCTCCTTGCGGCATTTTCCAGTATCAAGTTTTAGTCAAGTTTTAAACCAATTTAACAAGCTTCAAATAATAAATAATAGATGGAGATGATAAAAAAATGTATTAAACTTCTAAAATGAATGAAAGGGTAACAAATCGACTAGTAGACCCCCAACAACAAACCCCCTAAAACGTGACTTTTAGAGAACGTCACTACATACATATCTACAAGTTCGATTCAGATCCACGATGGACGCTACGCCTGGACCCGACCGCTATAATTACAAAATACAAAATGTTTTGCACATCGACTTACCGTCCATCTGGTGATTCAGCAACAGGTATTTCATCTTCGTCATCTTCATCCGGCTCATAACTCGGCTCTATTTTATCCGGTTCAAAGATCGGCCCATACACCAGATTCTGATCTAGATTCTCGACAATTTCCGGATGATCTTCACAGATCTCAACATTCCGATGCAGTATCTCAATGTTCTGATCGGTGATCTCCGCCATTTGTGGATTCTTGAACGTCGGTATGTAGTTCTGATTGTAATGATAGTTCTGATAGACCGGTATCAATGCCATCATCTTGTTCTTGTTCTGGATCGGTGTCAGATCCTGATAGATCAGTTTCTGTTTGGGATCCAACAGTGGACTCTTGCTGGTCGACGCATGGTATCGTTCTTTTTCATTACAAATGTCTGTCACTTTGTTTGTTATCGAATTTAAGATATTCTCAACAATTCGTACCGATTCCGGTTTTTTCGTATCAAAATATTCCACATCATCATCGTCATTCTCCTCGTCGTCGTCATCGTCGTCATCATCGTCCACGTCATGAAATTCATGTATTTCTATTTGTGGTAAAAAATTATCATCAATTTTATTGACATTCTCATTGCTGTTCGTAAAATTCACCGTCAACTGTTTCTTAGGTTCGTTATTATTGGATACTAAACCACCAGCACCACCTGCACCAGCACCACCAGCACTACCTGGTGTCTGATCATGATAGATCGTTGGTACTGAACCACCAGCAGCACTCTTCTCACCACGAAGTGCAGATTTACGTGGCAGTGTTTCATCAACACTCTTATTACGAAATCGTGGTCCGGTGTATCGACTAAACTTGGGGGTGCGTTCCGGTGAACGTTTTAAATTGGTTTCATTCGTTTTCAAACGAATCTTTTTACGTTCGGCGACAGGAACGGTAGCGGCGGTAGCGTTACGATTGTTGAATGCTGCTGCTGCTGCCGCCGCTTGTTTTGTTTGTTTTAAAATAGGAACTTGTGATCGAAAACTTGGCTGTAAATCGGTTTTACGTCGTGGAAAGAATGGTTTATTACTCTGAGATATTTCGTTTTCTCGAATAGAAACAGTTTCATCAAGTTTATCATCTTGATGGCTCGTGTCATCCTCGGCCTCGACGCATACAACACGTGGTGATGATGTCTTACGCTCCAACACAACTTCCGTTGCTGTTTTAATAATGTTATCAACAAATTGTACAAGATTTCCATCGTTATCAACAACTAAGTCATCAGCTGCTGACGATGCTGTTGTTGTAGCATTGCCGACTCCAACACGTATTAAATTGTCCTGCGAATAGCTACGTTTTAACACACCTCCTCCTTTAGTCCCCGTTGCTGCTGCTGCTGTCGCTGCTGTGTCCCCCCGTCGTCGTGTTGTCGTCGTATCAATCGACGTGGATTGACGTAGAACTGCTGCCGATCCCGTTGATGATGAAACGATACGATGATGATCTACCAGATGACTGTCGCTGATATCCAATGAGAATGGCGGCTTCTTTTGCAGTTTTGTATTTTTCGGTTCGATAAATATATTCTGTATTTGTATTAAGTTCTTGATGGAACGTGAACTGCCCACACTGCTGCTGCTGCCGCCGCCTCCACCTATGTTATTAAAGCCACCACCACCCGACGAAGATGATGCAGACTTGGTGCTGTAATCTTGGTCCCGTTTTCTTTTTTCTTTTTCTGATGTTTTATTCCCATTGTTCTGAATGTCCTTGTCAAACAGTTTGTCTTTGTTGTCGAATTCCAGCTCTGGTGTTTGAGCTGGTGCTGGATTCACAACCTTTATGTGAAAGATTTCATTACCACCGCTGCTACGATATGAACTGGTTTCCTACACACAAAAAAACCAATTAGAAAACATTTAAAGTGAGTGAGAAATTATGTCGAACAATTTGGAATAAAACCGGTTCTGACAAATAGACGACGGAACGGACATGACGACGGAAACTATATGGGGTTCCGGGCTGGTTTTCAATACGGAACCCTAAAAATATAGAATACTACACAAATATTCGTCTAAACGAATAGGAAAACTTTCACCTGATCCTATCATTCCCATAGTAAGATGCTCCGTAATTTACCAAATCAAGGGATGGCTGCGACAAGTTCATCTTGATTACTGGGACTTTTCGCAGGGCATGCGACAGGATGCAGTATGCAGGATGCAATAGAATGCAGTTGAAAAGGGTGATGGGACTTTTGACAGGAAACTGTCGATTGAACTACCACCTACATAACTTGGGGATCTCTGATGATCCCACTTGTAGGGCCTGTATGGAGATTTGGGTCCGAAACCTTGGACCCATCAATCCTGGTAGCAATCCCGGCAGAGAAGTTGTGGGCCTTCTGTGTGGCATGCGGCCTCAGGAGGGCACAGAGGACTCCTTGGTCTAGGTGCTAGGGACCCATTTGCGGTACACCTCTTTCTAATTATTATTATTATTCAGACTTAATAATAGTAATTCAGTCGTTTTCAAAGAACTAATTAAATTCAATATAACACGATTCGAACCCACAATATCCTGTTTACTGACAAACAGACGACACTCTAACTAACTAAGCCACAACACTGTTATGTATTCAACACTTTATACATAACAAATATTAATTTGATCATTTATTATTCAGTTTTATTCAGAGTTTTTGAATAGAATTATTTCCACCAGGGACTATTCAAAAGATAATCCAAGTAATAGAAATATCCTACTTTTGGATTCGGGGGGGGGGGGGGGGGAATATAAAGGAAGGAAAAAATGTTGTAAAAATCGTACCGTTTTTGGTTGTTCATGAGCTAACTTATCAGCAAACAGTTGTGGAATGAAGGGAGTTGTCTCGATTGTGGCTGATGGAAGTTGTTTATCGGCTGCCACAAGTCCAACTGGATCCAACACTAATGGTGAGTTAGCTAATTTGCTGGTATATTTCACAACTGTTGTTGTGGATCCGATGGCACTCGTCGTACTGGTACTACTGGTTACAGTTACCAAATCTTGTAAACGATTCCGTACACTACTTTTATCGGAAGCCGTTTCCGTCGAGCTACTACGTGATTTATGTATGGTTTTACCTTTGGCAGATCTTTGTGGAGAAATTCTTGAACGCTAAATTTAATAAAAAAAAAAACAAAACGGTCATTCAATCCAGTGCCCTTTATTTTCTATTTCTTACAATTAGTGCCAAGATAGTTTTTTTTTGACAACAATCAATCGGAACTTTTGACGTGACATACGTCGTTAAATTTGCATCCATAGTGTGGGAGGCAATTCAAAAAACTGATCATAACAAAATCGGGGGATACAGAGTTTGGTGTTGCAGCTACCATCTACATCCTAAATTTAATTACATCACTCGATAGCTAAAGGATCAAAGAGTTCGTTACGTTGAGTGAGGACTGTGACGCATCACGCACCACCATTTTGAAGTTGTTGCTTCACTGCGTCACATAATTTCCGTTTAGTATAACTTTTGACTCGGAGAAGCTAGAACGTTCGTTATAGTTTCAATCGTCAGCTCTCGTAAAGATCTATCGATTGGAAAGGGCTTCTCAAGAGCAATCCAGTGATAGCCCCCGTTATGTACTCGTTTTAATACACGGCCGTGTGGCCACGATACAGTCACACCCCGTTTGTTTGAACATCTTGTAGTACTATAAGTTACAAAAGTAACAATTGTTTTTGTTTCTACAAAATTTTACAATTGATTTGTGCGCCGAATCCACCATTCGATTGTTGGGAAAAAATGTTGTTAGAAATCCTGAGAATCAATTCTGAGATTCAAAAACAAAGGAAAACATTAAAACTTACATTTTCAGGACTTCCGAGGCTTGAATGCACAGACCCCGTCTTTTTAATTTGAATTGATGACACAACAGAAGGAGGAATTGATGATGGTGTAGGTGGTGTTCCTCCTTTGGCCCCACTACTACAACTGGTCGCACCTTTTGTTACAAACGCAGACCCACCACCACCTCCTGCATCGAACAAGAACATCATCATGAATTAACTGAACACTGGATGGAGGACACACTGTACTGTACTGGTGGATTGGATTACAAACCTTGTGTTTGTTGTTGTTGATTTCTTTTAAACGCGATTGATGAATACGTTTCACTATCACTAAGTGTCGTTTGGCCATTGGTCGAGGACTCTACTGTACTCAGCAGACTACTACTGGTGGTCGCCGTCGTCGACGTAGACGATGCTCTCCAACATTGTAGTTTACTGAACGAACGTATACTTTGTTGACTCCCTGCACCAGTTTGACCTCCTCGACCACGTCCTCCGTTACTGCCCTCACCAACAACACACACACGTTCCACACGATGATGATCCTTTTGTTGCTTAATGTTGTGTTCCCTATAATGTATTTGTTTACTTTCTCATCCGCCTATTTTCATATCAACAAAATGGTTCATCATTCCAGGAGAATAAGGATAGTAGAGGATTATTTTTATCTATTTTATCTAGAGATTCAGTATTTTTCATCGCTTAACGCATATTGGATACGTTTTTGTATAGGAGCGAGCAGAGTTTACACTTCGTTCGAGTTAATCGTATCCGAATTGTGCGACAAAAAGGTCTAAGGCACTCCAAATTTAATTTTGGATTAGTAACGCAATTAAATAAGGATTTAATATCGGAATCTAGATAGATAGATTGTAGAGGCTACCCTGAACGGGCTACACTTTGACCATACGGTCCATTGTGATGCTTAAGGATGTGAGGGGAGTGGAGTGGAAGGAATTTTAACCGGAGAGGACCCCTTGGTGCTAGGAACCCGTTTGCAGTACAACTCTTTCTAATTATTATTATTATTAATTGCATATTTCAAAGAATATTTATAAACATTTATTATGGTGCCTACTTTAATAATATAGTTATTATAAATTTTAAGTACAACAAAATTATGTCCTTCATAAGACGGACGGATGCTGTATTCAAAGTTTTGATTTTTAATCGATAATGATTCTTTGAAATGATCGTCAACACAGGTTTTAAATTTTTATGGGAGGCCAACTACTGAATTGATGAGCTGTTCAATTCATTTTAAAAAACAAATTTGTTCTCTACCATCAAGCCTCAGACATGAACGTTACGTTACTCCTTTACCGGGTCACTCTGGCGTTAAGGGGAATGAAGTAGCGGACTCGTTGGCACGAGAGGGGTCATCTCAAGCGTCCCTTTCACCTGAGCCTATCATTCTCATAGCAAGATGCTCCGTAATTTACCGAATCAAGGGGTGGCTTAAACAAGCTCACCTCGACTACTGGGACTTTGCGCAGGGCATGCGACAGGCCAAGTTGTGCATAAACACAGCTAGGCCATTCGACTGTGCTCGATTGAAACTCAATAGAATGCAGTTGAGAAGGGTGGTGGGGCTTTTGACAGGACACTGTCGATTGAACTACCACCTACATAACTTGGGGATCTCTGATGATCCCACTTGTAGGGCCTGTATGGAGGTTTGGGTCCGAAACCTTGGACCCATCAATTCTGGGAGCAATCCCGGCAGAGAAGTTGTGGGCCTTCTGTGTGGCATGCGGCCTCGACAGAATCCTATAGCTTCATCTGCTTAAAATGGCACCTCTTATCCGGAGGCGTCTCACCTTCGGGTGACAGGTTGTTCTCAAGGAGGGCACAGAGGACCCCTTGGTCTAGGTGCTAGGGACCCGTATGCGGTACCCCTCTTTCTTATTATTATTATTACGTTACTCCTTAATCTTATATGATATTCAAGTGGGAAAATCGAGTTTTTTTGCAAAGATCTCGTTTGCTACGCATCACAAATCATGTTTTTAAAATCATTAGGATATTATTGAAATGCTTAAGAAGTGTCACACCATCATTGGATGGTGTGACACTTCTTCTATTGCACATTGTGTGTCTGTCTCATCAAAAACCTAACATTAAGCCAAAGTTTAAATTTGTACAGTACTGTGTGTGACAGACTGACTGACTCGAGAGTGATCTCTTATCCGGGGGTTCCGTTTATCCTTTTAAGATACGGAACCCTGAAAAATAATACAATAAAATCTTAAGAATTAATCAATCTGAATCTATCAGAACTAATTAATTAAGGTCTAGTTGGTTACGATTTTAATCAATTAAAGAGCTAAGACTTTCCCCATTTACAGAAATTTTTGAATAGAAAAACATCCGCAGATCTTAAAAGTAATAATCTCAGTCATCGAAATTTGCCTTTTTTTTTGATTTGATACGGGATAAGTTAGGGATATATATCCCGTATATATATATGTCTGTAGCCATTGTAGTGTTTACTTACAAAATTCGCAAAGTTGGCGCGGCGCAATCCCTGCGTAACCGATTTAATTATTTTAAAAGGGGATGAAATATCGGGAGCGAATACAAATGGAAAGTAAAATCTTCCATAATTTAAAAAAAAAAATACATTTTTTTTGGCATTTATAAAGCATTTTCGTGTAGCCACAATATTTCTAAGCGTTACAATAAAATAAAAAAACTGACCTATTCAATTTGCTGGAGTCTTTCTTACGCTCGCCTCTTGGACAATTCTGACCCGTGTTCACTGGAATAACGGTACTGCCAGTGGAAACTTGGATCGGTGGTGGCGCCGCTGCTTGTTGTTGTTGTTGCTGCTGACTGGAGAACGTTGACTTGGCGTGATGATGCTGCGGTTGTTGGAATTCAACACCTTTGCTGACAACTTGAATCAAACGATTGTTTGTGGTACCACCAGCAACTGTTGCAGTTCGTTTCCCACTAATCTGTTGTTGTTCATCCAACAATTCTTGTTGATTTCGTTGTTGTTGTTGTTGTTGCAGCAGCAGTTGTTGTTGCTCCTGATCTGAGGGGAACGCAGTAAAATTCGTAACAAATGTTGGATAACGACTATTTATTAATGACACACAATCAAACGATGACGTTTTACGATGGTACTGTTTAAATATATGTTTTGGTGATGTGTTGGTAGTGGTGGTGGAGCTTCCCCCACCTCCTCCTCCTCCTCCTACTACTACTTCCTCTGTCGTCGTATTATTATTTAAATTATTACAATAAATGACAATCGAATCATTTGCATACGTGGTGTTTGAATGATGCTGTTGATTGTCATTGACAGTCGTCGTCGTCGTTGTCGTGGTTGTCGTGGTGGTTGTCGTCGATGATGGTATTAGTTTTGGCGACGAGGATGATGACGACAATTGTATATTCGATAGATTTTTAATGTTGTTGCTATGATTACAATTATTATATCGATTTTGTGACGACGAATCATTTAAATCGGTCAACCGAATATTGGATATATTACGTGGATTAATAATGTTATTGTGATGTGATTTGTTGCCGCCACCGTCTCCATCCACCGATTGGGAGCGATTCAATGGATTATCGAACGATTCGTTCGCAAACGAGGTGTTCTGATGATGGGAATGTGAACGTCTATGATGGAATATATTACGATCGGCACCAAACGATGTGGAGAAACGATGTGAGAATTGTCGTTCATTTAAATCTTCGATTGGTCGCGTTGCACTGCCACTCATCAAATTGCCGCAATTATTATTATTATTATGATTGTTATTCGTCACATTCTTTCGATTGTAATGTTTTTTAAAATTAAAATTATGTGTTTGATGATACCGTGACGTATTATGTATGGAATCTATTTTGGGATCGGTGGCGCAAATCGAACGATTCACGTTAAATGTCAAATGATTTTTAATGATTGTTTTTGTATCGAAATTATTATCACCACTGTTTCGGGATGATAAATTTGTCGATTTTAAATGTAATATTGATGTATAATTCTGATAATATGTGATTTGATGATGATGGCGATGGTGATTTGTTAAGGAATCTAAAGGTTTATCTACACTAAACTGTTTAATTATGTTAGAACTACTAATAGTGTTATTGGGACCTCCATCATCAATTGGTGTCACATCATTAGATTTACGACTAATCTCACACAAATTTTGACCAATCTTGACGAGACAGATCAAAAGTCCAGATAGATGACTGACACTCAAGCAAACTTATAAAATAAAAAAATAAAAAATAAAAAATATCTAACTTGAACGACGTGTGTTTCGCAAAAATCAAAAATTAAATTAAAATGTTTCCCCACACACAAACTGGTTGAACTGTCTCTCTGTACTGCTGAATTAGCCGAGTCGAGTCGATATTGAATGAATACGGCGAAGGAACAACAGTTGTCTGGTCGTCTGCTTCTTGTAATGATTTGGATGTTGAACGTGTGAATTCACTTCTTCTGTTCACTGTTTAATAACACGACAATGATCTGAAATCAAATAAAATTTTATATGTTGTGAAAATCAAACGATTATTTTTCTATACAAATTTTGGATTGTCAATGAGAGAGAATTCGATTAAGAATTTAAAAGAAATATTTGAAAAAAAAAAATGAAAAAATACCAATTACAAATAAAAAATATGGACGTTTACCTACTACACATCTGTCAAAATAATCCTCTCTTAGCAAAATCTATGTTTAGAACAATTCAATCCGGAACAAAAATAACAGAATATCTGTGGAAAATTATCCATTCTTTTTAGAAATGTTACTAAAACAGAAAATTACCACCTGAAAATTGAATCGTTAATTGATACGAAATTGTTTTTTTTTTTTGTGAACATTTTCGCATGTCAAGAGAGATGTGTTACATGGTGAAACGCAAAATCAGTGGATAGTTATGGAGAGATACAAACAGTAAATAATAATTTTGTATGGTATAGAATTATCTCTGATCAATATATTTTGTATTTTTCATCGAATTGCATGTAATTACAATCACTAAATATCAATAAAACTTACATTTTGCACATTTTTTGTGACAACACCCTTCGCTTAATATGGAGTCGGAATACATTCTAGTCAGTTAGTTGAAATACATTTAACGCTATCTATTTGTCAATATTGAACATCACTTTTCAAATGCCCCATATCTATTTCATTTGTAAATATTTGTTTGAAATTCATCAACATTTACCGGCATCTATCTTTATATTTATTAACTTACTATTATTTAAAAAATACCGCCAAAACATATTGAAATCAATGGTTGTGGTGTTCAGAACACCCAAATCCTGCGTATACTAAGGTAGTTACTACATCTATGTCTATCTCAATGCCAGAATATTTGACAGATACTAAACAACTTAGATTATGCGCCCAAAACGAATACACCCTGACTAACTTACTTAAATTATAAAGGACTTAGTTGACTTGAACACGACCATCTACTTTCAAGAAATCAAAATACTTTTTCAAATGCCATATTACTTTATTTATAAATTTCTTTGAAATCTTTTATATTTACAGCCATCTATCTTTAAATTTATGAAATATTTGTATTAAAATAATGTTGCTTTTCAACCATTCGATTACTAACGAAAGCAATAAAAACAATTAAAAGTAACAATTAGATAACTTTAAAAGTTTAAACTAATCAGAGTACTTTCAAACTGATTAATAAAGTTTTAATGTAAGCTACTGCTAATACTTCTTTGTAAAGTTATGGTACTGAATGTACCAAATGTAAATATGTTGTGTAAACTTACAAACGCTAAAGATTTATAAATATTAAGGTTAATAATTCAAAATGACACTAGACCAAATCCCTGTGTATTTACTGTAGACATGAATTTTATAAAATTATTAAAAAGTGTAAATATTTTCTTTATTAAAATCCTTATTTGTAAATTTAAACCGATTTCCCTTTTATAATCTGTGAATTGGGTTACCAAGGAATTTGGATCATCTTCCAAAACTCTCGCATCTTCCAAAGGATCTCGCTTTCCTCATGGGAAAACAATTTTTTAATATATTGCAGTTCTTGTCATGGATAGACGTAGCAGAAAATATTAGTTATTTTCAGATATTCTACCAACGGAGACATTTGTAGATCAACATAACCCGATGTACAAAATATCCAAAAATCTTTCAATTCTTTGAAACTCAAGTAATTTTCTTTGAACTTCAAAGAAGTAGTAAATAAGTCAATTTTCTTAGTGAACATCCCGAAAAAATAACTCCCTAACTTTCAACATCTGCTAATTGTTTAAATACGTAACAGTTTTGTATAAAGTACACTCATTATTAATGCTTAAATTACGTGTTATCTAGAAAAATAATTAAAACGTAAAATTGTAAAATGAAACGACCAAACACTTTTAATAGAATTTTATTCGATAGATGAAAACATTTTTATATAAAAAAATAAACTTTGAAATAGTAATTTCAATGGCATTTCTTCTTATCTCTGAAAGAAAATTCATTTTTACTTAAAAAAAATTAAAGAAAATAAACCTAAAATAAATACCATTTATATACGTTCAATTATAGCTAATCTTCTGGCATACGCTCCCAAGCATGCTAAAGCTCCGACTGTTGTGATAAACAATCCTATGAGAAGTGCTAGAAAATCTCCAAAATCAAAGCCAACCATTTTTTTATAATTTAAACTTTAATAAGTTATTTAAACAGTCCAGTGAAAGGTCACGTGAAAATTATATTTAAAATACTGACAGCTGTCAGATAACTTTGGCTTATGCAATGTTGCCAATTACTTTCTTTTATTACCAACATAAATTTTATTATAATTTAGCCATCAATCTTTAGGGATAATTCGAGAGTAGGACACTTTTTTTATTTATTTGGCGTGTCGAACGGATAGAAAGTCATGTAGATATGTGATCCACAATAATTTTGACCCTAAAAAATCGAATTTTATGGCCTACAAAGTTATGATAAAACTATCAAGTTTTTTAGTAAAACTGATCAAATTCACATTTATGATGCGCAAAAAACGCTTATGACGTCATCGAGATCCGAAAAAAAAGTGTTTTTGACCTATTATGGTCAATTTTTAACCGATTTCAATGATATTTATTTTCAATTCTACTAAAATTGACCCAAGAAATCTATTTTTTGTATATAAAAAACGTTAGAATCCGAAATTGAGAAGTTGTTGACACATTTCTATATTGGTGACAGAACGATGAAGACTCCTCCTTCCTTCATTTAAAATGATAATTTAAAGATCTGTCTATTTTGACTGGATCAATAGGAATATAAAGATAGATAAATAAAAAAACCAAATGAAATGAAGTCCAAAAATGTTTGGAATGTAATTTGTATATAATTTAAATAAAAATATCAAAATATTATAATTCATATAGTTTTTCCTTCTGACATTCGATATTATTTTTTTTATAGAACAAATAACAAATACTACTTTCTTTTTCTTTTCTTTTTTGAAAACATTTAATAATAATTTGATTAAAACAAACAAAAATCACTATCTTTTATAGAGGTATCCAAAAATCGTACGACGTAGAATTTGATTATACAACACAGTCATTTTAAGGATATTCATAATCTAATTCTACTTTAGTTATAATTCTGGATGCAAGTAGGTACTCTGCATTATATTGGTCGTGTTCAGCAACAGCTAAGTCCTTAGCAAAACCTCCCAATCTGACAGCACTTGCCTACTCAGTAAAATGGTGTCACAATCTAAGTTGCTTAATATCTGTCAAATGTCCTGGCAACAAACTAAATTAGAAACCCAACCCTAAAATAGGCTGGTGGAAAGAGCGAGAGAGGCTAACGAGAGTTCGAGAATGGATAGGAGCGTAACACGATACTTACTTTACTAAGGACTTAATTGTTCTGCATAAACGCGACTATTTAAAATGTTGAGTACCACTGGCATCCAATCACATATTAATATACTTCAGAATTAAATAATATGATAAATGAAATTGATTTAATAATACAGGTCCAGGATCTCGTCAGGCTTTAATTCGAAAATAATTCTCAAAAAGCTCAAAAGGACCATGGCGCAGCAACAATATTAATACAAAAAATTGATCAGTCGCAGGGCGCCTGGCATATGTAAAACATCGAAACTATTTTGTACAGTGAGTTTTTGAACCTATATATGTACTGTCATCTATGAGCAACTTTTTAAAACTGATTTTGATGTGTGTAAAAGAATCGAACCTTCATCTTAAATAGCACGTTTTTTTTCCAAAGTTAGCGTTTTCCAAAATAGCGTTCTCAGCTTTCTGTGAATTAGATTCGAACTTACAATTATTACCCTTCGACTGAACTTAATAATAAAACAATTTGAAAAAAGAAATAAAGACTTAATTAGGCTTATTATTTTTATACATAATAATAATAATATGTTAAATTTTCTTGCTATAGCAGAAAAACCAATAATCAATTGCAGCAACTGATACAAAAATATTTCATTTGTACTAATTTATTTATCAATAGAAAAATCAGTTTTGATCTATTTTATTTATTAATCGATCGATCAAATATCAAATTGATTAAACACACTGATTTTTAAATATGATTTACATAAATCTATTTTATACCGAGTGTTATCGCATTTGATTGTGATAGGAGGGAGGATAACACGAATAAAGCTGCGGCGATTCAATTAATATCTTTGTATTGGGACCTCTAGTATTCGGATCTGCTCTATCACAAATTACAAACTAGAGCTAGTAGGTTTATGTGTCCCAGATCCCGTAACAAACCCTTCGAAGTTTCATGTTCGCACTATGGTGAGAAACTACTGCAAGTAAGTTAGCTCCGCCCTAGATCATTCTCTGTTTGAAATTGAAATTCCCGGACATTCGTAATGTTATTTCCTCTATCTGAATAACAACTGACTATTAGTTGTTACCACGCGGTACAGACGCATGAAATGTAGCCTTTATGTAGCCTAAAACCTTCCTCAATAAACGGGCTATCTAACGAAAAAAGAATTTTTCAAACCGGACTAGTTTCTGAGGTTAGCTCTTCAACTCTCCAGCTTTATAATATTGTACTATAGATATGAAATGAATCTCCGCCTTCTTTCTTATGAAGAACCTCCCCCCACAACATCAAATGCAATAACACACAGTGTATATATACAGTAATATACACTCCCGTTCATAAACATTGAACCAGTTGAAACATACATATATTTAGTAATATATACGAGCTTAGAATGTGACTTACTGGTGGTTCAACTGTTATGAACGGGAGTGTACATTACAAAAATATTCTTATCTATGATAAAAACATTGAATTTGTTTTAAATCTGAACGTAACGAATTTTTGATTGCAAACAGAATGCGTTTACAGTATACAACTTTGATTTCTCAGATGGCCTAAGGGTTTTGGTTTTTGTATTTTCGGGGAACACGATATAAATTGACATAAAAAATGTGTAATTGACTCAAAATATATATTTTTCTGAATATAGTTACGATCAAAATGACAAATATTTATTGGAGAACGTTGAGTTAGGACAATGATTTCCCCCAAATCAGAGCTTGCCGCTTCTGTATTGAATCATCTTGTGATGCTGCAATCTTTCTTTAAAATGACCGCATTCTTTTTTCGAAATTTTGCTGTCGATTTGTGGTGAATCTATTTAATTATCGAAAAAATGTTTCAAATATAAGTTGTTTGTTTTAAAATATTCACACTTTTTCGAAAACCGTATGGATTCGGCACAAATTAACTGCTAAATGTAAATTGATTGTCGTATTTCCTGTCCACGGGGCATTTGATCTCCGTCCCTATGTTGTCCTAACTCGATCTCTAGCGATGATCTGCCATCTATGAGTAAAGATTTAAACGCAATAATGCAAGCACAATGAATAGGAAAAAGCTCAACGATTCAAATTAGTGTATTTTGACCGTAAACATGAAACGAACGAGTGACATTATCGAAGAAATAAATGTAAATTTCGTTTATGTACTTTGATAGACAGAAGTTCAGAATCAACTCAAAATGGTTATTACAAGCGTTTATTTAGCTTTTCCGGGAGCATACAGCGCTTTCGTAAGCTATAAACTCAGTAGGTCTGTCCGTTACAAGATTGTTCTAGACGTTACAGGAATATTGCGGGAAACTTTCAATTGAAGAGGGCTATGCTGGGACTAGTTCGGAAATTGTCCAATTGAATTCTCTTCGTTTAACATATAATTTAAACCTTCGGTCTTGAAGGAACCTTAGATCCGCAGTATTTACTTCCAGCACGATGGTGTGTCCCAAATCGCCTTTCGTGTTGTTAATAATTCGACACTCTTCGGTGCGCATCTTTGCATTCTGCGCTCCTAGAGTTTTTATCACTTTCTCTAGCTCAACGGAGTTATAAATCTGGGGAGTATACAGCAGAACTTTCGATGTATTCATTAGAGTTTTTGCATCCCCGCCGATAAGTTTCGCTCCTTCCTATGGTCTGATGTTCGGACCGTTCTCCATGAGCCAGTTTATGACTGTTGTGGCTATGCCTCGCACAACGAGGACCCCACTGTCCAGAAAGAAGTCCAGAGAAAAACTGATTTTCGCGACCTTTATTAACCTTCAATAACTTTTTTTGCAAGCGCGAACTTTTTACTGCATAACCGAAGAGAATTCCGTTGGAAAATCTTCACCTCAGCAAATTTTGATTGTACTTTTTCACTGGGCTACTAAATAAATGATCGAATAAGGTCGCACCACATCGCATTATGGATGGAACCTTCTTGATCCCTTTTTCAAATTAAGTGATTTATTTGAATGATCCGTTATACATAATTAATTTGCACTATGTTTACGGACCACTTTGTATGCTCCGCTTCCTGTTCGATCCCTTAAATAAAAGCTTGTTTTCTTCTATTTCCAAGTAGTTCTGCATTCACATTCATATTTTTTTGGATATATTTGAACACATTTAAATATAAATATTTGACGAATAATAATAATAATAATCGTGTTCGAAGTTAGAAAGTTCGAACACGTAGCGACGACGTAATACACTTAAATTCTATGTTCTTGGTTTCATCAATTGTTATTTCTAGAAGGAAGAGAAAATGTCTTTTTTGATTTTTACCCTTTTGATCTCGAAATCACGAATATGTTTGAGGTGGGGGATCTCATCACAAATAGAAAGGGGTTTCAGTCAAATTGGCTAATTTCGAACACCTTTGAAAATGGACACATAATATCTAGTGAATACAATGCTGGGAAATTCTCGTATTTTCCCTCCGGTCATTTTACAAATATTCATAAAAATATCTCTTATCGGCAAAACTCTACTTAATATTGGCTGACTCAAATCGTTCTGGTTCTCGACAAACGACAGAGGTCATCTTGATGTGGGGGTACCAGGACACTGCCGGGTTGACTGCAATTAAATTGTTGACGAACTCGCCGTGTGTAGGAGCCGCACTTCCATCTCAGGGACCGGAACCAGATCTCGGAATAACTAGAAGACAGACCCTAAACGAATGATATGAATAGGAAACGGACAGATACAGGCAGCTGCTCAAACAAATGATAGCTCGGTACAATGGCGCGACGGTCAGTCTGGCTTCTTGGCAAAAACCTTCTGGTTGGGGGGGTCATTGAAGACTTAAAAGGCATCTATCTCCCATGAGATTAGAGGACATTGCGATCTACCCGGGGACTGTAATGATACGCCCCTCCACTTTCTGGCAGAATGTCTTCATAGAGCCAGAATGAGGTATCTAGCCTCTGGCTCAACTGAATTGGAGGAATCTTAGGTAAAACAACTAAAGTGGAACTCTGTCCTGTCATTCGCAAAGAAGGCGGGTTGGGTTCGACAACAAACATAGGGCTAGAGAAAACGAACCAAGTGTGGTCCGTAAAAAAGGCCCTACTTGTCAACAGGCTTCGAGTTCCACTACTCAAATCGTTACGATCAATTAACGAATCATTCGGAATTATATTCAAACTCGGTTTGTAAGTGACGAAATTTCATAAAAAACTATGAGATCAGTTTTGATTTAACAAAAAAAAATCCCGATTCCTACGAATCCCAGTTTCTTCCGGCCACTCGGACACTCTGAAACAGTTTTCCATTTGACCCATTCTTTTCCATTTGACTTGAGTGAGTGATCCCTCTTTTGTCAAACTATTCCGGTTTCTTCCAGATAATGGAATCGCTAATAAACATTTAGATACCAAAAATCGACTAAATATTTAGTTTAATACAAAATTCCATAAAAATTAGCCAAGCAAGGAAAAACAGCCAAAAGAAGGAAAATTTGTTCCACAAAAATTGTAACAAAAAAACATTAGTAAAAATAGTTTATTTAGAGGAAAAACACGAAACGCTTTTGTTGATTTAATTTATTTAAAAAGAACGCCCCACCCACCCCACCTTCTAAATAATCTATTAATTTGTGAGAAATCTCGTAGCTAGTTTCTTGCTTGGCCGATATTTTAAAATGAATCCTAAGCCCGTTTTTACACACATGCAAGTTTTGATGAAAGTTTTCAATCACAATCAAAATATGTGATATAACTAAAGTTACATTACTGTGTGTGTGTGCACACGATGAAATTCACAACAGCTCACCAAATCATTTCCATGGATACCTAGTTAACCTTACATCTAGAATTGCTGGTGTACAAACGGACTAAGATTTCTAAAGTATCTTCTCTAATGAAATGAAAACAAACACACAAATTATAAAACTCTTACAAATAGATTTAGACTTTCTACAAACAAACAAACAAACAAACAAAAAGAAAACATAATTAATAATAATAAATATAATATTGAAAATTAATTAATTAATTAACTATATTGTCTATTTAATTAAAATATTGATATTACTTTTATATATTTTATAAAACGTAATCACAGAGTATTTCCAGTTTTAACTTCTTTTTTTTTCTTTATATTATGATTTGTTTTGTTATACTTCGTTTCGATAAGCTAGAGCTAGAGTTAGCTACACCATCTTAGTTAGGAGCTATAATCCTTAAATTAAATGTGTGGCAAAAAAAAACAAACAATAGTACAGTAAAATTAATAAAGAGTTTCAAGCACAAACTAGCCATAAATTCAGTTCATTACTCTATAAGAAAAAAAAACTCTCACGGTACAGTAATATATCGTTTTTTCGAAATATCTCGAAAACTATGAGATTTATCATAAACATTGTTATGAACAAAATTCAAGTAGATTAAATTCTGAACAAAAAAGATATATGATATTTTTTCGCTCAAGTCAACGGTTGCAGAGATACAACACTCGTTACACTAGTTTTGAAGATGATCATTACAGGTCGAAACCTATCATAGTATTTTTTATTTATTTAAAAATAAACAAGTGAAAATGAAACAACAATTGAGTTTATTGTTAGATACCCTGTAGATACCGTGTTATCCTTAGGGAGTTATCGTGTTGACGAACAGACAGACAGACATGTGATCCATATTTTTCTAGTCGTTACAAAGTCGAGACTAAACTTATATATTTGAACAATGAATTTTGCAACAAACAGTTTTTAGTTTTTATTGTTTGAGTTGTCACAAATGGAGTTCCACAAAAAGATCTTTGGAGTAATCAACAATTTACGACGAAGTTTCAATTGTTTTAAATGAATGTTTGGGCCCCGCAGATTTTGTATATTTAATTTTACTGTTCTAAAATGTGACTCATATATAAAACAATGTGACATTTATCAAATAATAAAGAATTCAAACGAGATGATCCAAAACGGGGGGAGGGGGGTGTAACCACGCTCATAGACGCCTTCTCTAGCGAGAGGTAGGGCAGTAAATCGTACAAAACGGCGAAAACGGCGTGTAAACTCCCGAAAAAACGAATACATCCCCCACCCCCATAGAAATTTGACCTCGAAAGTAAAAAAAAAAAAACACCAAATATTAAATGATTTGCTCCAGAATTCATTCAACATTTAGAACCCAATAGGTCGAATACAAACTACCGAAATTAAACAGCATTGGAAATTCAATTGCAATTATATTATTATTATCTTGATCTTGTTGTTGTTGTTGTTCTACGACGACGTCTAGAACCTCCTCCACCACCTCCAAGTGCTGCTGCTGCTGCATCGTAGTAGTAGTAGTAGTAGACTTTGTACTACAACTACCAGCTATTGTTTGATTATCATCAGCATCTAGTGCCAGTGAGTCTACTACACTACTATTATTATAATTATCAGATGGTGATGATGTCGATAATGATAATGATGATGATTGAACTACATTATCATTATCATGATGATGATGATGATGATGATGTTTCTTATTTAAAAAATTATGTATTATGCTACGATTATTTATATTTTTAGTGAACATGGTGGTAGCTGGTGATGATGATGATGATGATGATGATGATGTTGATTGTTGTGTGACGTTGATTCTATTATTAATACATTGTTGTTGTTCTTGTTGTTGTATTGTTGTTGCATGATTACGTTTCTTTTCTGTTATTTCAATAAAATTTAACATATCAAAGCGTCATAATTCAGGAAACCTGGAACAAACAAAAACATTCTCACATAAATATTAATCAACAGGGCGTAAGAGTCGGCCGATGGGAGGGGGGGGGGGGGGGCATCTTTGATATGAACACCAGGACACTGCGGAGATAAGGGGCAAACGAAACGGTTGACGAATGACAAGGAGACAAGCTACTTCCGCCCTTAACGAATGCGTGGAAAGATACAGCAGGCTGTAGACATGCCAAACGGATGGTAGCTGGGTACAAAGCAGAACGAGGTCAACCTGGCTTATTGGCAAAAATCCAAAAGCTTCTGGTTGGGGTGCTTACCAGACACTACAGACTTAAAAGGCATCTATCTCTCATGAGATTACAGGACAGTGCGATCTACCCGAGGACTGTGATACACTCCTCCAGCTTCTGGCAGAATGCCCTCATAGAGCCAGAATGAGATACCTAATCTTCAGCTCGATCGAAATGACAGGAGTTAAGGTAAAACAACTGAAGTGAAGCTCTCTGTCCTATCATTCGCAAAAAAGGCGGATGGTTTCGATAACGAACACAGTGCTAGAGTAAACGAACCGGGTGTGGAAGAGGATAGAAGAGGTTGAGAGTATGGATTTCTTAAGGGTCGGTAAAAAAACGGCCTACTTGCCAGATAATTCGCAAAGAAGGCGGATGATAAACGAACCAGGTGTGGAAGAGGATAGAAGAGGTTGAGAGTATGGATTTCTTAAGGGTCGGTAAAAAAACGGCCTACTTGCCAGATAATTCGCAAAGAAGGCGGATGATAAACGAACCAGGTGTGGACGAGGATAGAAGAGGTTGAGAGTATGGATTTCTTAGGGGTCGGTAATAACGGCCTACTTGCCAGACTTCGACCTTTCCTCTGGTACTACTACTACTACTACAAACAGCTCCTTGCGAGACCCTTGCCCCTTTTTCAGGTATCACCACAATAGACCGCATGGTCTAATGTTGTGTGTCGCACCCAGACAACCTAACCTAACTTAGACCCTTTCTATCCAAACATTTATGTCAGACATACAATTCATGAATGATTATTTGGCTGTACAAGATGATAATGGAAGAAGATTCCTTCCTAATAATAAATAGAAAACGATCCCGAAGGATAAACAACATAAATACAACATAAATACAAACCTCATCGGATCCTCAACATAATCACTAGGTATTTCAAAACATGATTTGGAAATTTTCTCCCGAAATTCAAAATGTTGAAATGTTATTTTGGCCGTAACTGTTGGTAAAATTGGTATATCAATTTTGACAGGAAAACCAGCTGGTAATTTTAATGCTACAAAATCACGTAACTTGGAGAAATGTTTAAATGGTGCGATCACTTCCAACACGTTCAGCAGCATCTCAACAGTTAGGGGAAATTCGGAACTCTGGAAGTAAGAAAATTAATAATTGATTTATTAGAAGGTCCTCCTTTAAATAGACCAGAGCAGAACTGGACATATTTATTTACTAACCATTGCAACAGTTGCTCTAAATGATTTCGATGATTCTTTGTAAACCATTTCCCGACCTAAATTTGGATATTCATTGGATTCAGCTGCCATATAATCATCCCACGAACAACTGGCTCTTGGGGGTGGTTCCAAACTGGCACGTCTTACAGGCTACGAGAAATTAGTATTTATACAACAATTTTAGATAATAAATAGCATCTAAGGTCAAAGGGATAAGAAGGTGGGGTACGAAGGAAGAAGAGACTGGATCTATTGGATCTATTGGATCTGTGTAAACTTACCTCACCATTCTGATCGAACGCTTGCATTGAACCTTTCGTAAAACTTTCCATTAAAGCTTTGTTCTTCTGTAGATCGTCATTCGACAGATGTTCACGACGTTTCCGTGATTCCAGTATCAAACCATTGATTGTGTACAGATCACTCTCATATTGACCAGCAACCGTTTCTTTGCGATCCTCTCGAAAGATCCAACCACTTTGGGCCCGATTAAACGATATACTTTTCGTTGACATTTGAGCTGCCAATATATCCGTTGACATCAATAGATCAACCTCATCTTCGATTTCCATTTCCGTTTCCTAATCAATTTCCATTAACTGTTTAATTACTACTTTCTTGGTGATTGGTGATTTTGATGGAAAATGAACGGGGGGGGGGCGGTCGAAGAAATAAGCTGAAAACATAACCGCTAACGGCGACTGATATTGGAAAACAACGTCAAACTGTCCAATATCTTTGTATTTGGCCTTCGATTTTAGGGTTTATTTAATTTAATAGCTCAAAAAAAAAACTACTTTCTTGGATATTTTGATGCAAAATGAAAGAGGTCCAAAAAATAAGCTACAAAACTAATCGCTAACGGCTACTCATATTGAAAAACAACGTTAAATTGCCGAATATCTCTTCGTATCGCCTCGATTTTAGGGTTTCGTAAATGGCAGAAAAAATAAGACTTGGAATTCAACTGGATCATTTTATTTTCGACAACTTTTTGCTCGGAATCAGAGAAAATTGGGTATGTTTTATTTTTGTATCCCCCCCGCTACATTTTCCATTTTCGAATTGTCTCCTAAACGAAAGAACAACATCCATCCAACTTACTTACCTCGTAACGGACCCTTTGGTATACCATTAACTTATTATCTAGAACACTTAGACTATTTTGGGGTATTTCATCGCCACGGAATATAAATGAAATGTCACCACGTTCCCATCGCATATCGGAGAAATCGACCAATGTTGTGTCCAATCGAATGTTCGGACCACTTTTATGTATACGGCAAATATCCGATGGTAAGATTCGTGAGACGAGAGGAACTGCAACGAGAATAACCACAAATCACACCACCTCAATTAGATAAATAAATACCAGATATATACTGAGCTCTTTTAGTTTGTGAGCTGAAATTATGGCAAAACTATTCAATCGGTTTATTGGCAGAAAAAAGGAACAAGTTTTCTTTCAAAGATGGATATTTTAACCCCCCCCCCCCTCCCCAGAGGAAGGTAAAATTCCCCACTTGAACTCACTTGTTTGATCTAAAAGACACACACAGAATTTCAGCTCGTTATCTCTTTTATGAACACCCATACCAAATATTATTATCTGCAATCAATATTTTGAAGCGTTACAAAGTCAGGACTAAACTTATAATAGACATGAATTTGTTTTGCAGAGGATTCATCAAAGGAGACCAGAAGAGACGACCTGTAGCAAGCAACGTCTACTAAAACCGCGGTGATCAGTTTAGCCGCAAATATTCTTACCCCAAGATTGGAAATCCCATTTTAATTCCATATAAAAATCACCCATTTTTTCTAAAGCTGCCACTAAATTCGGTCTACGTTCTTCCATTTGTTCGCGTGCTTGTTGGCGAAATTTTCGAACAAGTGATGAAACTGTAAGAACAAATAACAATTTGCAAACACATCGCAAAATTCATACGAAATGAAAAGCCGTCAGTGCGCGACCTACTTGTTTGTCGATCGCCATAACTAATTGCTTCGGCCAACGGACTCCATCCCAGAGCATTCTTAACTTTGACGGGGGCACCATGTGCCAATAACAGTTGAACACAGTCTAAACAAAAACGCAAATTGTTGAAAATCATCGTAGCGATTTTTATGGATTTTAGTGTTTGTTTACCTTTTCGTCCCAACATTACCGCTAAGTGGAGGGCAGTATTACCTGCAAAAAATAATAGTAAATTAGGGGGCGATTTTTTAACTTGCTTCATATTTCTGGGCTAATTAATGGACGAAAATTGATTTGTTTGTAAAATGTAAATTTTATTTTGGGGCGAAACATCTTTAGTAGGAATTAATTAGCTAGAAATACCCCGAGCAAATTGGTTTGTCACCTCAACATTTCTGTGGACCTCGTCAAACCTTCCCGTTCGTTTTCCAAAAGACAGGACAGAACTTTAATTACTTCAACTCATGTTCCACCTATTTCGATTGAGCCGATGTTTAGGTACCTGATTTTGGCTCTGGAAGGACGCATTCTGCCAGAAAGTGGAAGGACATGTCATCCAGCCCGTTACAGTCCGGACAAGTCGCACTCCCCTCCAACTCTATGGCAGATAAATGCTTCTTGAGATTGCAGTTACCTATGAGAGAACCCCAAAAATAATGAGTTGTAACCTTTCGCACAGTTCGCGGTTAATTGGAAATCTTTTTCGAAAATTATTATGGACGAAATTCGAAAATATCTGTGAGAATTAGTCTGCAAATTAACTCAATTTACAGCAAAGAGAAATTCGCCAGAATTTCTCTTTAATTCAAACCGTAGGAACTTTTCGATAGTAGAACAGTTGGACATAATTATCAAAACAATTCCTCTCTAATTTAAGGCCTTTGCACACACAGTCGCTGTGATCAGCAAAAAAGTCACGTTATCAAATCGAACGATCCAAAATTTGATTATACGATTTGTCCACGCATTATTATTAAACTAATCGCAATCTGTAATCTTATCCTACTGAATCCCATTATAATAGATCGTTGGGACAAACAATTTTTAGTGCGGTGAAAAAGCTTGCTTTAAGCTCTGTTATCGTACTCAAATTTTCGAAACACTGCACTTAGAAAATAAACGAAAAACGCCAAGTGTAACCCCTTAAAATAATTTTAAAACCCTTAAAACAGTGTACATTAAATTTCATATTCAATTATTACAAGTTTTGGAGAAACATAAAAAAGTACAAGTTTTTCCAAAATTGAAACAAAGGTATGATTTTCAAGATTCTGACGTGACGTGGGGGAAAATTTTCGCTTGTGAAAGGTATTAGAAAATTGATTAGAATATACATTTAAAAAAAATAAGATGAAAATTGATGTTAAAATACCGTGTTTATCTTTAATAGAAACATCATGCTTTCGAAGAAGATGTGAAAGTTTTCGAACGTCATCATTAAACACCGCTAAATGTAGAGGCCATCTACCATTATCGTCAGCCATTTTTTTGTTGATTAAAAACAAATAATGATTTGTTGTTGCATCCACATTAAATAAAACTAATGATTTCAATACAAAATTATGAATAAATCAGTCTCATTAAATGATTTTTTGATAATATTCTCAAATGCATTATTGAATAGTCTTGTTGTTGTTGTCTACTTGGTCGAAGAATCTTCATATCTAAAAACAAAAACAAAACGACAAATCAACCACCAAATTATTTCAATAATCATTTGATTCGGATCAAATTCAATATTTACGTTGAATTTCTTTCACAAATTCAATAACAAATTTATTAAAACTTACTTCATACGAATTAATTTCATTTTTTAAAGTTACCTCCAATGATATTTATTCGAAGTATTCAATCGATTTCCTGTCTATTTTATTTAAGGGTTGCATACATTTTACCCAAATTTTCGAATAAACGCAACCGAAAGCTGTCAAAATGTGTTTTTATAAAAATTTTTTAGTTTTTTAATACAAAATTTACGGTGATTTACGTGTGATTTTTTCAACTGATTGTACAATTCTAATCAATTTTGTTCATTTTAAATATTAAACATTGTTTAATTTAAATCCATTGAACTCAAATTTTGTAAAAATCATAAAGATCTAAATAATTTTGTATAAATAAATAAAATGTGAGTGTTTTTTTTGATGATTGGAATTAATTTTAATTCAATTTTTAATTCGTAAATTGTATTATTTCAAAATAATTCGCATAAAATTTTTAGTGAATTTAATTATGTTTATGTTGTTTTACTAACTAAACTGTTTCATTTAAAACCATAGAGTTCGAATTATTTAATTTAAATATATTTTTTATTAAATTCTTATTAATGGATTATAAAAATTGATTAAATCAATTGGTTAATTTTAATAGAATTGTGAAAATTGTGTAAATTTGTGATGAAAATGTTTGAAAAATAAAGAAAAATGATATTTAAAAATATATGTGAAATGTAAGTCTGTGGATTAGTAATCAGCTGGTTGATGTCGTATTTGAACGGAATAAGACGAATGTAGCCGAGATGTATCACAGTTCTGCCTTCTATCGGTAAACCAGTAACAGGCTGCGATTGCTAGTTGCAATGAGCAGCAGCAGTCTTGAATGTACGCGGCCATTGATGGCTAGGCTTCTGACACCTCCAAAAAACTTTTGTCGACAAATCATCGGCAAATCGTTATAGATGCAGAATACGGTCACAGAATTATCTCACCGTCTTCTGAGATCACTAGACAACAATTACAATGTAAGATTTGCAGCTTAGAAACGTAAAAAATGATTAAAATCTGGTCGAATATGTCAGTTCGTGCTTTCGCACATACCGTTGTACTGAATTTCAATACATAGTAAAAAAAATTTTTGATCAAATTTAATTGTGGTACATGTTTATGGCGTGTTTCAGTGTTGAAGTGTTTGGTGTGAAAATATTTTAATAAAAATATTGATGTTTATCAAGTGATGAAAATATGAAATTGATTTAAAAGTGAAAATAATCGTGTAAAATCAAATAAGAATATAATATTTATTTCGCCTTTATGAATTGCGCCTGCGTGAATTCGTCAATTACTTACCTAACCTTCGTTAACAAAATTCAAAAAGATTTATTATTTAATTTTTATTATATCTGAACAAAAAAAAATCAATTTTTCAACCTTTGGATCTTTCAAAAAATTTTATTTCCATTTACTTTTGTTTACTTGTGTGAATTTTGTTCCGAAAATTGCTTGTAATTGTATTTATGTAAATGTGTACCACGAAATTAATTTGGTAATTCTAAATTTGACCTAATTTGAGTATTTTAAAAGAAATTTTTGTTTTAGTTTGACCCCGAATTAAAATTTTAAAATAAGTTTTCTTTGTGATTTTTCTAATAAATGTGTGCAATTTTCTTTTGTGTAGGTTATCGACATGCAAGCCGTTGTTGAAATCATATCGGCGTTGGAACGCACATCAATCACTGAAGAACTTCTCAAGGTAATTTTAACTGGCGATTTTATCCAAAACATTGATTAATTTATAAGCTTATAGACACAAATCGCTAGGTATATGCTTTTTATTTTTAAGATCCAAGTTATAGGCTTTTAAGAATGTTTCAACTTTGAGTGGAGATTATTTTAGCAAGGGATCCCGCATGGGTTTTTTCTTTAAAATTTTTCATCTAAAATTAATAATTGTAATTTTTTTAAATATCTTTAAATAAATAATGCAAATTTAAAAAATCGAATGTCGTCTTCATTGTTTTAATGTTTAAGTCAAAAAGTATTGATTGGAACCCGTGAATATTTACGTAAGGGTAAAGATTCATTTCAAAAAAGAAAACATTGGAAAACACGGGTGGCAAAATTTACGGGAATTCAATCTAATCGGGAATTATGTAAAATTTATTGTATACTTACTGGGGGGTATAGGAAGCAATTTTGCACCATGAAAACCGATTGCGTGTCTTTAAGATTGTCGGGATACGATGGGATAAAATTTTTTTGTATTTTATTTAAATCGAATATGCTTGTGGTAAAATTTGGGAACATTTGAAATACAATTTATCCAAATTTTATGATAGCGTCAATCAAGGGAGTTTTATGTAATTAGTATATAAAACGTAGTAACCCTAAAGGCGAGATCACACGCGCATATTTGTATGCTATTTGTTTTTAACGTGCGTCGTAATATATTAGGCGTTTTTAGTTAATGTGGCGTCATTGAGCGGAGTTCCGTTTTTTGTGCCTCCGGTGAAAAATGTAACTTAAATATCGCACGCCTAGAGCTGCCAGATTTTTCAGTTTTATGAAATTTTCGATTAAAGGAATTTAAAATTTGTACTTGTTTGAAACTTGGGTGATCGTTTGAACAGGTGTATGTAGGTCAAACAACGCCCCATTTACATATTTTTTTAAGTCAAAAATTGTTCAGTATCTGTTTTGGGGGAAATACTGGTTTAGAGAATTGTTTAAATGAAATTCAATACGTGTGTTGGGTTTTTTTTTTTTGGTAATTTAAATAAAATTATTGAACCGTTACATAAAGGTTTTTTTTTTTTAAATACTTTCATTAACGTAAACACGTGAATTTATTACAAAGGATGAAGGGGACCAATTTATATTCATAATTAAGGTTTGTATCCTTTTTTTAAAATGATTTCGAACACAGTTGTTTTTAAGTTAAAACGAATTTTTGATATTAATTCATGTTTGATTGGATTGAACTCGTAAGTTAGGTCCACACTTGCCCTTTATTAGATTGTGAAGATAAATACAAATACAAAAAACTTCATTAGACCTCCATATACAGAAAAATTGAAATGTTTGATATCCCAAATCGTTGTTGAGTATTTCATCGGTGCCAAAAATACCACCATAAATGCTAGAACCTTCAAATTTCATAAGGTAGCTTTACACCCTTAGAGCTGCGAAAAATTCTGCCACAGAAAGTGGGACCTTAGTGATTTTTGTTTCATATTTAATTATTATTATTAGCTCGATGATTGATATTTTATTCAAGGAAATTGTAGACGTCACTAAGTGCGAAGGTCTGGGGTTCGAATCCCACTAGCGTCGAATAATTTTTTTATATATTAATTTATAAATAAGCTTTAAATATTACAAGTTTTGTAATTTTAATGTAAAATTTAAATAAAAAATCCTCGGTATAAATAGATTTCTGTTTAAACGCCAACTATTGGTATTTTCCTTCTGATTCACCCTGTATTAAGCGTACGTAGATGGATGTTCTTTTTTTTATTGAACAGGAAGCTTAATAACTTCTTTTTTTGTTGTTTAGTTTACTTCCGAGCGAGCTTTATCATTATGAAACTGATTACCTGTGTATGTAACGGTATTATAAGTTTAGTCCTGACTTTGTAACAGCTAGAAATATAAATTGTAGAAAAAAGTTTGGTACAGATGTAAACATTTTATGAGTTCAAAATCGGTCAAGGCGAAGAGAGACTTCTCTCTCCGCTAGTGGAATACAATTAACCGTTAAAATCGTAAGAGATTGAAAAAAATGGCTCTTAAATAAAATAAAACATCTTTTGTTTGAAACGTTTTTTCCTACAACTGAACAGTTTTGACTCAATTTCAAGTCCAACATCTGTAATTATTTTAGATAACAGAAGCATGTGTTTTTTATACATCTGTGTATGTGAACTGATAGGAAACTCAGTATGTACAGAGTATTTAAATGATTCACAAGTCAGTTAGTAGTGTCACATTGTCACTAGGTATTAAACTTTTACTGTTAAGTTATTATTGAGTTTTGGGCGCAATCCTTAAGCTCTGTAATTGTTGAATGAATTGAAAAATGAATTGTTTTGAAATCGATTGTTTCAGACCACCAGATTGGGTAAATACATAAATGAGCTACGAAAGAAAACCTCTAATGAAATACTAGCGAAACGTGCAAAGGAGCTTTTAAAAAAATGGCGGGACCAAGTAATACCATCCACACAATCCAATCAACAGCAGCAACAACAACAGCATCATCAGCAACAACATCAAAGGAATTCAATGACGATCACAACAACAACCATCCCAGCAGCGAATGGTACAATACAAGCAGCAGCACCCACGTCAAAACAATCTAAACAACATCAAAATTTGATTGCATACAGCCAGAATGACCGTTCAAATAGTCCAGATTTAAATTTGAATCGTACGAACAATACCACAATCAACCATAAAAAACGGCCATTATCGACAATATCCATAGATGATTCAAGCAATGGACGCAAACGGATCAAAATGAATGGACGCCATCATCATCATCATCATAATATATCATCGAACGATAAGATCTACATCTCAGACAATTCTAATAGTTCGCCGACTATCAGAAAACTGCAACACAATTCAACCGCGTCGGCGCTGATCGTCAGTCTGAATTCGAATTCAAATTCAAGTTTCTCTGATCATCATCACCGCGTGCCACCAACCACCACCACCACCACGTTGCGCGGCAGCAGCGATGGCAGCGGCACCATTAAAGATACAAATCTAACATTCTCTGGTCGGAATCTAAATAGTAGTCTGTTACATAATGACACATCGTCGACGTCTTCGTCACGGACACGAACACCACCAACACCAGCACCATCAGTACCAGCAGCAGCAGCAGCGCACATTAAAACAGCATCACCGTTACCACCCATCTTACAGAAACCCGAACCAAAGAAACGGGGTCGCAAGAAAGGTTCCAAAAACCATAAAACATTATTAGTACAAGCCGAAGAGAGCTTCACCAACAAAATGGCTGTCTCGGTCAATTCAAAAGTGAAAACAACCCAAGAACTATTAGCGAGTATACAAAATAAGACAAACTTAGTTAGGCAACCATCTTCGGCTATCGAAATTACAAAGAAAGTGATATCACCAAAAATATATAATAGTAGTAGTAGTGGGGCTGGGGGGTCACCGAAGCTAACAATCACCACCACCACCAATCACCACGGGGACAAGAAACTAACAACGACGATCATTGGAGCAGGTGGTGGTGGTGAACATCATCGGAATCGTAGTAATCATCGGACGCAATCACCGAGTGTTGTGTTACAGCTACAACAACAACAACAACAGAGGACAGCATCACCGAAGTTGGAGAATAAATTGTTAACGAAATTAAAAGAACGTAGTGATTCACCGATTAAAATCGATTTAGTAGATAGTGAGAACTCGAGGAGCAGTTATCAGGACAGTAGTGTGGTGTGCATCACCAGGGAGGGGACTTCGGACGACGGCGAATCGGAGATTATTGATTTGGAAGTGCACGACGATGACGAGGATGTTCAACACAAGAAGAACGTTCTAGAAGATAATGTTAAGGTATGTACTCACTTACTCTACTCTACTGTCTTTTTTATTAGGGTTCCGTAGTTAGATAGATAAATCTTGGGGTATCAAAAGTATTGAAACCTCTTCTACGTCGTCAGTCAGTCAAGTTTTCCTGAAGGTTCAAATATTCGAGGGGTGAGATGCACCGAATATCTTGTATCGGCTATAACCGAGAGATTCGCAGTCAGTTGAAGATGATGTGACTGGATATTTCTTTCTTCTCACCCCACGCACATAAGAGATCCATTGTGCGAGTCCAAATGTCCGTTGATGAATCCCTGTAACCTTTCGAAGTTGTATCCTGTTCAGGTTTCAATATTTTCCCAGTTACCACGGTGTTTAAAGTCTGTCGTCTCGTTTGTCCTCACTTGTTTACATGCTGTGGAATTCCTCAAATAGGTTCTGGAACTATAAAAAGTATTCCGACTCCCTTCTAAGATACCTGTTTTTGTTTCCTTCCTTCAAATCACTGTGACCTCTGGCTGGTATCCAGATCAATGTTTCGTTTTGTTAGCTCCAGTAGTTCCTCTAGACAATCTATGACTACCCTTGAGATGATTTCAGTGGCAGGTCAGGCTTTTAGAGCTGGATAACTGGCCAATAGAAAGAATACACTTTCATAGGTTTACTCTCTAGGGAATATTGGAAAAACCTGGAATTCGATTTAGGTCAGCGAAAATCTAATTTAATATCAAGACTAAAAATATAATTTTTCGAAAAAAATAAAATTCTAAACAGTTTAAAATTATAAATTTTGCATTTTTCTCTCTCCCAAAAAAAAAACACACAATAGGTTGAACCATCTGCCGCAGAAGAAACCCACAAAGTCGATAATGCAACAAGAACTGTCGAAGAGATTCTCGCTCAATTACCAAAAATCGATTACTCTGTTCTGTACGAGACGGAGGACGATGATCCACAACCAATGTGTACATGTCCGACGGTACAACCGGCACCACCTGCACCTGGTGCACACAACATAACCGTTGAGTTCCATCATGAAGATGGTGGTACAAATGGTGACAACAACGAGAGGAGCAGCAGCAGCTGCATCAGTTATACTAAACAGAGTGGTGCAGCTGGTGGTGGTTCCATATTTGATGTGCCTGATGATAGTAGTAGTGAAACAAGGACGAATATAGTTAAAATAGATAATATAATTAATAGTAGGAGTAATAATAGTGACGATGAAGATGGTGACCAAGATCAATCTTCTGCAGCGGCAACAGCAGCAGCAGCATATGATGTATCAACGTGTCCAGCCAAACGATATCTAGATATCAAATACCGTTTGACTGGTAGCGGTGATGATGGTAGTGGTGCATCCATCCTAATGCCGCATGATGATGATGATGGTCATCGTGTTGATCGATTGCACTCGTGCTTCTTGGATAGCATCAATGGTAATCGATGTGACAAGACTGTGAATCAAAGATATTGTGATGTGTATAGTAGTGGTAATAGTGCTAGTGTTGTTGTTGTTGGGGGTGGTGGTGGTGAACAACAATTATATTCAAATATAGTGCCTAATTTTCACAATGGTGAAATTATAAAAAAAGACATTTCATTAGAATCAATAAATTATATAAAATATAAACAAATCATCCCCTATCCATTCTTATCAAATAATAATAATGATAGTAATAGGGGAAGTAGTGCTGTTGTTGATGGTGATGGTGGTGAGAATGATGAAAGAACTACTGAAACACACTGTACAACAACAACAACAACAACAGAACCATCTAGAAGAAGAAGAAGTAGTCAGTGCTGTGATGATGATGATGATGATGATAAAGTTGTTGTTGTAAAGGATGATGAACCATTGTTGAGTCCACCACCACGATCATTAGCAGTGGTGGTGGCGGCAGATGATCAACAATCGTCGTCGTTGTCACATGATAATTTCCGCGAGTTCCATGAATGTGTCAGTTTGAGGTCATACAATGATGAACTCCTGCACATTTTGCCCTATGTGGTCTTAGACTAGTCCGTAATACAAATTTATTATTATTATTATTAAGTTTTTCTTTTTCTAATTTGTTTCGAATTAATTAATTTCTTTGCACATTATTTTTTGTTGTTTTGGAAGAAATGTGATTGTGGTGTTTGTTTGTCGGGTGGTTTTAGAGCATCATGCGTCGTCGTGCTACCCCGTGGAAATGATGGACATGGATGATGATTTATGTTTCAAAAAAAACACAAGGAAATTATTTGTTGTACCACACCCACTTAAACTCGGCCTTCTGACGGCGCACTGCTGTGCTATCAGGTTGTGGAATCTTCTCTGACCAGAAGCGGAGTTTATTCATTTCAATCTATTTGCAATAGTTTCTTGACCAAGTGCGAACACCAAACTTATAGGTCGGTTAATGGGGGTTAAAACTTAGACCTACTAATTCTAGTTTCTAATTTATCTGCCAGAGAACATACCCAAGTGACTTCAAGAGGACTTGTACATTAATTACACAAAAAATCCAGAATTTTACTTAGTTTAGCGAAACCAATAGTTTGTTTATAGTTCAAAATTGACTTTATTTCGTTGGGAGCGGAGCGGTAAACATCCCGATCGAAGGATTTTCAATGAGAGTATTCTTCAAGAAAATCAACTAAATATGGGAGTTTGATTTCTCATATAAAGTTTATAAATTGATTTTGGGTTCCCGGACTCTCAGCAGGATTATTTTTATTTTAAAAGAAAATATATACAGAAATTTCTGTAATAAAAACTTGAGTATATTTGCTCGTTTTATCCCCAATTCAGATTCTCAAAACTCCGACTGTGTCTAGTGAGATTTGGATAATCTGAAATTATTCGGGATTTTTGAAGGATCCTTGAATTAAAATTGATTTTACTCAAAGGAATTGTCAAGAAGGGAGAAAACTTTGATTCCCGGAAACAATTGTTCAATTTCATGAGTACATTTAACAGAGGATAATCCAAAAAAAAAAAAAGGACACGACTTTTGTGGTCTATAAACCCCCAATTGATAATCCCGTGTTTGGTTATAGAAAAATATCGATCCATAATTATTGTGATCTAAACCGAAAATCCATGGATCGTATAAATTAAACAAATAATTTCTGTTAAATATTTAAAAATAAATTATTTTTGCGTACATCCATCTCCATGACAACACCGTTAGCCAAAATGTAAACAAACAAACAAACAGACACACAACGTTCTTCGTATCGTTCATCGGAAAAACTAGAATGATGTTCCCGTCGTTGTTTTCGTTTCACAGGAAACTGATATTGTTCTTCCCATAAACAAAAAAAAATTGAGATCTTTCCACATCCACAAAAAAAAAAGAAATTTTATTGTTTATTTTGCACAACGATTCTCAGAGAGTTAAAAAAATTTGTTTCGTTTTAAAAATTTTTTACCAAAAAAAAAGTGCCAAATTAAAATCTCAAGTTTTCCTCTTTTTGAAATGAAAACAACGGAAATCTTTTTGATTGGGATCGAGCCGCCGCCGAGCACACCGTGAGGATGATGATGATGATGATGACTTGTTGTTATTGTTGGAGCTTTGGAGCTCATTTTTTTTTTTGGAGAAAAGAATAAAAAAAATTATTTTTTTTTTTTTCCTGATAAATCTATTTGTAAATATTTTTTTTTTTTGTTAATCCCTTCCTCAATTTTATTTTTTGTGGTTAAATAATTGCGTTTATTTGGTGAAAACTTTGATTTGTTTTGTAAATTTTGGAGAACAAATTTGCTGCCTTATCGTGTTCTCTCCACCTCCACGCGAGAGAGTTGGACTACAATTATTGTGCCATCTTAGACCGAATCTTTTTTAAGGGAGGTTATCGAACAAGATTTTTGCTAATAGACCTAATTAAATCTGAATATATATTTTCCACTGACTGATTCGAAGTGTTTAAAAAATACGAATCAAAACTGTTTTCTGTTGTTGTCTGGATCCACGAATTCCCTGGGGACTTCCATATCAAAATTCAACGGGTAACACTCGAGATGGATTGCTGTTCAATTCAAAATCATGTTTGTTTGTAAAAATTTACAAAGTTTTATCCGTGATTGTGAACAAATCGAAAAGAGTTAAGAAATATTGGGAGGTTTTTAGAAATTTGTATCCAAATTATACGATTTTGAAAGAAATATTCATTTTTTGCCTTAATGAAATTATCGAAAAATGTATTCTAAAAAATTTCGTGTCTAATTTGTCCTGCTATTTTGCCAAACGTTTTTTGTCTTATGTCAGAAGCAAAACCTTATCCAACTAAAAGCTTTGAAGGAACCTTTTTGAGATTTTAACTGCAAAATTGTATTTCCAACAAATTTTGTGTGATAATTTTGGTCGAATATCAATGGGATTCGGTTCTAATCTCGGTTTAAAACAACTCAAACAGTCAATTATAATGTTTTTATGTACCGTAGACGTTCATTTGCGGCAGCAGGACCAGGACCAAATTTTTCACTAATGATTAGGTTTAATATCTTAAGAAAGGCTTAAGAAGTTTTTTCGAAATATCAAAAAAAAAAGAGTCCTTATTTACTTTAGAAAATGTAATGTTTAAGCTTCTGCCAAAAACTCCAGAAAACTTTGATTAGTCCGGGGCCATTTTAAAAACTGTAGTTTCATGAAATACAATTTCTTTTTAAATTATTTTCCAAATCGATCTACGCGTAAGGTCGTAAGCCGTAAGGTGGATGGTGTTACTCCCCTAATAAAACTTATTTTAACATATCATAAAGAAGCCCATCGGCCGGCACCCCCCCCTTTTTTCCCTTTTTTGAAAATCAAAGATTTCATTTGATAAACAAAATTTTTGTTTATAAAAATAATTTATGTCTGTTAATTTATTAAAAAAATCTTTGATGTAAATTAAATTAAAACGAAATAGAAATGTAATAAATCAAAAAATTTATCTACGCATCCTTTTTCTACGTTTTTCTAAAAGAGTCAAGTAAATTTGTGTTTTTTTTTTGGGCTAAGCCGCCAAATGGATGTTTTAAACATATTGAAATAAATTCCACAAAATTAATGAGAGTTTTGTTTTTGGATATTTTGAATGAAGAGAATTTACCGCGCATCGAGTTTTGATGTCCTGTTAAAATAATTGAAAATTGTGATTTCCAAAAAAGAGTTTTGGAAACCAAAAAAAAAATGTGTAATTTTATGATGTGGCAAAATTTAATTTGTGGAAAAATATTTATTTGCATGTGGGTTAAGAGCTATAGTAAGTAGCTAGCAGCAAGATTTACCAGGTGTTTCAGTACGCTTATCTTATATTGAGTTGAACTCGTCTATTTTGTTTTTCCGGCTAGAAAAATGTATGCAGAGTGAAGTTGTAGAAAATCAATTTGTTTACAAATCATCGTAAATATTCACAGAAAAAATGATAAGAAATCGAATTGTAGTTAAAGTTAATTTGCTACAACTTTACTTTTTATATATTTTCCCCAATATTACAAGAGATATATTAAATTTTGTGTTTCCCTCTGCCTCTAAACCGTGCTTGTCCAATAGCTTGTTTTTTCTCTACTGGTCTCAACATTATACAAACCCAAAACATTGGATAGTCCATTTTTTCCACCATAAATATGATGCCCAGCTCCAGAGAATCAAAGTAAATTAAGAGGAAATTATATAATTTTATACAAATAGGTGTACATTTTTGTGTGTGTGACTCCCTGTACATACAAAACCATCTTGTAACGTAAATATTTTTATCAATCTATGAATAATAAGGATAATCGTCTCTGTCCAAAGTTAGGATTTTTTTGTTTGTTATCTAAGAATTATTTTATTTTGCACTTTGTGTAAATAATGATTTGTTAGTCAGAGGTCTGACTACTCTACTCACTACTGCAGGACCTAGGTCTGTCTGTCTGTCTAATATCTAATTGTACTTTCTAATTTCATGTTTCTTAGAAAATATACAAATGTTTATTTAATACCCCAAGGTCCAAATGTCTAATTTTATAAGCTTGCAAATTTTATTACATTTGATTGCACGGCTCACAGCAAGGGTAGTAGAAATAATGGTAGGGTAGTACAAAAATTCCTTCGTAAATAACAAACGCAAAGTATTTGCTTGCTCAGGGTAATAAAACTTATTTAAACTATAATAAATTTTATTACCCTAAGGCCTAAAAGCAAATACTTTGGCCTTTGGCGTATTTAAATTTTAAAGTACCCGCATCGCACACACATGTGTCTTATTACTTATTTGAATTTTTAAGGCTCAGCTAAGCGGATTAAAATTATTCATTATTTTGAAAAGATTTTTATTATTGAGTCATAAAACATTCATAAATTTACTAATTCTTAGAATCTTAAGGTTTGTACAAACATAGTGCAATCAAATAAGACAAAACATTGGTTCTCTGACCTTTGGAATGAAAGATTATCATTTGAAAATTTGCTAGACCTTAAGAGTTTTTTGACCATCAAAAACACTGGGTCAAACGTCTCGTATAATTATGTATGTGTCCGCATCTTAAGGTAGTTCCCGCATTGTCTTGTATAATCAGAACAAAAAACCGGTTTGTTTTTATTATAGAACAAATACATTCAACATCGGGATTTATTAGAAACCGTTATTTTTAGCCTGTGGAAAAAATGAGCAAATTCTGTCGAAAAGTGGTTTCATGCTGGACCCTATCTTAAGGTCGCGCATATAGGTTTTTTTGCAAATATTTCTGTTTGTTATGTATCCAAAATTATGTTTAAAGTTATTACGAAACTTGTAGAGAAAAAAATTCTCTATAATTTATGTCCTGGTCATAAGTTTTTTGCAATCACTAACCGTTTTTGGAGATTTCCTGCAGAAAAATAGATGGGAATTTATTAAAATGTTTATGGAGGTCACTCGAATAAATCATTGAAGCTTACTGCAATACCGTGTAAGAATCTGCGGCTGCTTTCGAACCAGCTTTTAGTCGAATATTTTGTTTCCTGTATATTTTGTTGTTATTATTATTATTAGAGAAAAAAAAAATAGATAAAAATCTATGAAATAAAATAAAACCAAACGGGCACAAACCATTAAAATATTATTCGGAATAATAAAATAAATGCCTTAAGAGAACGATTTTTTTTTTAAATTACGGATTTGTAATTAGCTATATATATATATATGTACACTCCTGTTCAATAAAATTGAACAAACCTGAAATGTTAATTTTCTTACATTTCTCCTCACTTTTGTAACTCTCTCTGTATAATCATTCATTTATAAAGTTAGTACAAGAATAATGAAAATTGTGAGAGACCGATTGATTCGTTTCAGATCTATTCAATTTTATTGAACGGGAGTGTATTGTATATTTAGAATAAAAAATGTCTGATTTTTTCCAAAAAAAAAAATATATATTTTATATTTCTTATAAACGTTGTGTCTATTTACACGATAGCGTGCAAAATACCTTGCGAAATTAAGTTTTCTATTGAATGGTGGGTCGTCACTTGACGAAAATCCATTATAATAATTTTTGGTTTAACCTGTTTTTGTTAACTTAATGTATTTGACGCAGTTAGATTGTAAAAGAGGGGCTTAGTCGTTTCCATCAAAATTTATTATAAAAGTACCATCAATTTATTTTTCTTTCGAAAATCTAATAAATTCTGTACAAAATGGGACTAGTGGAAATTTGGTACAATGCCGTCCCCATTACGTGCCATAGTTCAGCGATAGTAATAAAATATCAACACAAACAATAATTTTAACGTGTACATTTGCAATTAGTTACACGTTATCGTGTAAACAGACAGAACGTTTTAATTATTAATTTGTTGGTTCTACACGTACACTCATATTCAACAACAACAAAAATAAATTTACGTACGCATAATGGTCGTGTTCTGGCTGAGAGCGTGACCACGCGTGAGCTTAGCTTCGGCGAAACCTTGTGGTGAGTAAGTAACTTGTCTTAAGCCTATTCCATTTTTGGAAAAATAATTCGAATAAAAGTTGTTTTTTATAATAAACAACTTTTGCCGGAAGTATTTTTTCGAAAACCCAAGGCACAAATTTTGAAAAATAAGCACTGTAAGACGAAGATGAACATTTTAGCAAAAACACGGCCAGTATGTAGATTGGACTTCCTACAATGGGACTCAGAATCAGGACGCAAATTTCATATGATTGTTGATTTAAAAATGGCGTCCCAATCTTTCATTGAGGGAAGTTTTAAAGCGTATGGCCGAAAAAACTGGTAGTATGAATTATATAAAAGTACGTAATTCAGGATCAATAGCATAGTGTTCATCCTGTTTCAGAATTTTGATAGAAGGTTTTATCGGATTACCCACATTTTGCAAAATCAGGGAATATCAAAGATTTTGATGATCAATCTCTAAAAAAAACAAATAGGGAAATTTCCAAAAGGATTGTTTTATTTACCCTCAAAAGAGTTTCTCACTTTTCATGTTCGTCGCACGCCTTTGTGGCCTTACATAAATCCCGAAAAGAATTAAACGATGAAAAACGGGAAAATAGAAAGCAAGATTAGGGGTAATTATTTCAACATAAAAGTTCCATTTTGAATTTTATGTTTTATAAAATCCAATTTCATGCAACCAGTTTGATCGGCGTGTACTTTGTTATAAATAATGTTCCAAACAGAGTGTTTACCCCCCCCCCCCCCCCTTTCCACCTTCTTCATATCTCATCGCCTTCTAATGTGTAAATTTGTTTATAAAACCCTTTGTGATTTGAGTTTTAAGCTCCAATTTGAACAGCATTGATTGATTGATTGATTATGTAAATCCGTATGAATGGAACAGAGAGAGGTTCTGTGAATTATGTATAAAAAAAACCGTATAATTAATATTGATTACCATCAACCATTTTTGATGTGGAAGGATTCCACATATTTAAAGTAAAAAAAAAAATATGTTCCACTGTCATCATTCATTTGATTATCTCATCCCCCCCCCCCCCCATCAACCCCTGTCCTCCTCTTACAACAGTAAAACAACACAACCGTATCACACACTTTTCTACTAATCAAATGTTATCAAACCTTCATCCTATCGGATCTCTCCTTTTTGCCTCTTTCTTCTTCCTACCTCGTCTCCCAGTTTATATTTTTATTTTGTTGGGTCTAATAGTTTTGGATGGATTATTAGATGCATTTGTTTTCTTCTTTTCCTTTTTTTTTTGTTTTGTTTCCATATCCAACAATGAACATAGCCCGTTCTTACAAACGTAACTCTGGATGTTAAGTACTCATGCGCATGATTTGGTGAGCACAAGCGTAGTTGTATTTTATGAAACCTTATACCGTGTGTGTTGGAAAGCTTTTTCAATAGAGAATCAATGTTAAATATTATTTATTACTAGCTGGGTCGTGTGGTTACTGTATGAAGTCAGTCAGTACACATGTAATGAGAGTCATCTCATACATACAAACATCTGGATAGTCTAGAGGTATGCGTATGGTTGTTTGTCATTTAAGAGTGGGGATTTTGTGATGCACATACTAAAGTTAAGAATTCAATGAACATATTTAACTCACTCTCATTACATGTGTACTGACTGATTGCATACAGTAACCACACGGATAGCCATTAATAAATAATATTTAACATTGATTCTCTATTGAAAATACTTTCCAACACACACGGTATGTAACTTCAGATGTAAGAGTAGTGTATACATTATATTGATACTCTACTTCCTTGTGATTGGTAGGACTCTGATCATGTGACTGCAGTGATGGACAAACAAAGAAATAGTAAACAAGATGAGAGAGTTATAGCTGCTGTTAACAAACATACTATTGATATATTTCAAATGAATTACATCGTGTGCACACACAGAGTAATGTAACTTTAGTTATATCAAATATTTAGATTACGATTGAAAACTTGCATCAAGAGTTGGTGATGTGTAAAAACGGACTTAGATAGATAGACACAGAGATGAAGATGATGTTGTTTCTTTCCATACTAAATTGAATTGTTTTGTTTGTTATTTAAATTAAAACGTCAACAATAATAATAAATATTTTGGTTGTCTTTATAATATATAAATATATATAAACAATGAATAAAAATATTTTCATTATTAATACTTTGAATGTGCCATCTTTATTTATTTATTTATTTATACAAAGTGTTCCCCTTCCTTACTTACTTACTTACTTACCTTTTTACGGAAACGCACGAAGATACGTTCGTTCATTTGTACGAATCAGTTAGATTAGGTTCGAGTCAGGAGCAGTAAGTCTTCATAAAGAGCTTTTGTACTGCGACCAATTTGATCTATTGTATTTCCTATCCTTCAAAGGTGTTGTACCAGAAGTCCTTCATATTTATTTTATATACAAAGCTCCGTCCTTAACTTTTACGGAAACGCACGAAGATACGTTTGTTCATTTGTACGCATCAGTTAGAGATTCGAGTCAGGAGCAGTAAGTCTTCATAAAGAGCTTTTGTACAGCGACCTATTTGATCTATTGTACCCTATGTCCTTCCAAAGTGTTCTAGAAGTCCTATGGTCTTAATAAACGTTAGGATATTCCTCGGCGACACCTCATTGATTTCATCTGTCCATACCAAATGAGAGTGTCTTGTGAGAGGGAGACTTTCGCATTCACATAGATTGTGAATTTCGGTTTCCTCTTCTTCCAGTAAACATCCTTAATTGGTTTCTTCCTTAAACGCTCAGAGGACTTTTTTCCATGAGAAGCTTTTTATAAAAGCCTTTGTATGATCTTGACCATGAGTATATTTACCGAAGAATGCGGTTGGATTCTTGTATTACCCCTTCTTTTATATTATATTTTATTGTGCTTTTCGGCACTCCAATAAACGGCTCTGGGTCGTTTAGTGGAGTATTATCACCCATTCTGGCTCATTCATCAGCTTTCTCGTTTCCATCTATTACAATTTCGTTCGTGGTATCCTATTTTGATAGAAAAAGCAAGATATCTTTTTTAGTTTTTGAAATGGTACTTGTATTTCAAAATTTATAAGCGCTATACATTCCAATATAGTAAAAATGAAAAAAGTACCCCAAAAATAGTGGCTATCAAAAAAAAATTCATTAAAATCGGACAAAATTTCAAAATTGATTTTTTTTTGTACCTGGTGACGTCATCAAAATCCAGTAAAATCATTTTTGGTCTATCACGGGCATATTTTATCCGATTTGAATGAAATTTTTTTTTAAATCCACTAAATTTCACTCAAGGAATTTAATTTTTTAGGAAAAACAGAGATAGCTCTAACAGTTTTTGAGATAACGAGTACACCGTCTATCGCATTTCTATTGATTTTTAAGATGCAAATGAGATGAAAACAATGCATCCAATCGCACTTTGAGTACGATTTTTGAACTTTTTAGGTCATAATTATCTTATATAATGAGTTTTATCGAAATCCGAAACAAAAAATTTTTTTCATAAAATTTTTCTAAAGCATACCCCTTCGAAAAAATCGGGAAAAAAATTGAAAATTTTTAATCTTCGATTTGAATAGAAATTTGTTTCTAAGGTAATTGGGACCCAAAAAACACAAAAATCTAATTGGTTTGACGATTCAATGGATATTTGCTGAGATATGCACACCTTTGTGCGCAACTTAATTCCTCTTTTATTTGCTTTTCAGCGATATCTCGTTTCAGCGTTCACCAGATCGTCCACGATTTTTAAAGGGAATAATATACATTAATTAAATGTGCAGGGTGCCCTTTTTGAAAGTATAGATTACTACTTTAGATCGAGAACAATATAAGGAACAGCAGTACAAAGGGTTTCATCAACACTGAAGGAGAACAAAGTAGAAGGAATGTGTTTACTGGATACATTTGGAAAAATAAGAACACAATTGACGAACAGTTCATTTATCTTTATTTTTTAATATCTCTAAAACATCCAAATTTGATTTCTCATATAGTCTCTTTGTTTTTTTTATTTTATTATTAAAATATGATTCAATTGAAAATGATTATTAGGTAGTTAGATTTAAGCTTTTATTTACAAGGCCTATGATGTCATCATTATTATTAGAGGTTATTAGTCTTTTTAGCACAATCTACAACAGCTATTTACTAATGGTTTTAAGTAAAAGTCAGAGGTATATCATGAACATTCATCCGTTACTTTTTTAATTAATTGACACTATCACACTATTTACATAATTAATATGAAAGCCCTGCCATTTTGTTTTATTTAACAACAATATAAAGTTCGGGATTACAACCTAGACACTTCATTGGCATGCTATAAAACGGGTACACACCAACGAAGGCGCTAGTCAAATTGGCACTATGACGACACCAAAACAAATTCCAAACTGAGAATTGTTTTTGTTCTCAGAGCTAGAACGTCGATCTACCGTTACCGTTCAGATACATCAATCCGCTGTCATAATCTGTCTTATTCCAATATGAACTCAGTTTCATATTACATCGTTGTCGGAGATAACAAAATAACGGACGTTATTTAAACGTCGAAACGTATAATAACATGCGTCAATTTTAGAACACACGAGACGTTGTCAGTTGAGCTGTAAGACGTAGCTTGAACTGAACGTTCCTATTCAATATATTATAAACGAATGAACGTTACGCAGACGCTCATGTGGTGTGCAGCTATTGAGAACTGACGTGGAGGGGTTACTTAATTAATATGGCTGACTTTAGGTTGCAAGTATAAAATAAATACGTGTATTGTGACAGTTCTGTCACAGTTAATTTAATACTTTCTTTCGAGTGAAATTTTTAATTGAAAACTCAAAAAGAAATAGTTTTCTTTGCTTTTAGTAGTATGGAATCTTGTCATAGTTCAAATTTTAACCACCACACGTGACCAAAGTGGTTAGTTCCCGATATCTAATTTAATAAAATGGCTAAACGAGCCTCAACGTATATGACGCAACGTCGATAGCAAAACAACGTCCGTTCTCAACGTGCGTTATTTTCAACGCACGCCGTTACGTGAACAAGACTATCTTGAACAATATATTTCTACAAACGTGCATTGTGACGGACGTTTTTTAAACGTTCGTATGTCTCCGGACAAAGACGGTGGCGATCTGCTGTCAATCTCTTGTCTCGCATTCCTTAGATCTGTGCCAGAACGTGTGAACGCACCCCTTATTGCTAAATACTCAGAGTGTAAACATTAACATTCAGTTTTTTTGTTTTTGCCACAATTAAGTAGCTTGTATGAACCAAACTCCTCTCATTTGCTGTTGGTTTTTACCACTTTCGCTATGTAGTCCAGGTTTTATTAATGTTTTTTAATGGCCGTAGTTCTTTTGGACGCTTAAATAATTCATACGTTTAGGAAAGTGATCGATTAAATCGAATTACTTTATGATAGAAGTTTTTGAGTTATCGCAATAAAGAATTTATTTCTAGAAACTTATATTAGTTGTGATATGTAGGTTAAATTAGCTACCTGGGAAATTTCCACGGTCGAATATTGAGATACGATTCGATTCTTCTAAAAAATCTGTATAGAAAAATATTGTTGATTTCTGCTTTTCATAAAGCCCCCACGTAGAATCCCCAAAGAGAAACTGTATACGCTATGAAAACGTAAAGTTCCCAACAGAAAATTAAATTATGTAATACCCCCTGACTTTTACAAAATACCCGTTCCGACACAATCAGAACAAAAAATTCGAACTTAATTGGATAAATATATTTTACACAATCAAAGTCAATGAATCCTTAATCTATAAAAAAAAAAATATGGGAGCAATCACAAGAACGCTCTGACACCTCTCGAAATTTTAAAGGAGGTCCTCCTTAAAATAATGGAATTGGATCATCGGCTTGGTTTTCGCACCTTACAGAATTATATCAGTGAGAATTTAAATCCTTTAAAAGTACTATCTATGGGCTCGCCCACAAAACTGGCGTTCTTTTTTCAAAATTTTCTAATTGATTTGGGCCTTATTCATTTGGTTTTTGGGGAAAATGTTTCAAATAAAAGTTGTTAGTATATTTATAATGAACAACTTTTATCCGAAACATTTGTTCGAAAACTGAATGAATAAGACACAAATCGAATGAACAAGGCTACTTTTGTGGCCATGTAGTAGTATACGTTCTTGTAATAACTTATCCTTCCCTAAATAAAGGACTCGAAAGAAAAAATAAATGTTCATTTATTACTAAATTGATTGCTTTTTTTATTATATTTTTTTGAAGCCACATTATTTTATATAATATTATTTATATAAATTTTGAGGCCAGTTTATTTATTTTTACAATAAGCTTAATTTGTCAAAATGGCACTATTTATAATTTTTTATTTTGTTAATTACACAACATTTGTTGAAGGAGGAGTTCTCGTTCTAAGTCCGTTCCAAAATTTCTAATTCGGTCTTCAAATAAATGTTTCGAACAAAAGTTATTAATATTTTAATAACAACTTTTGTTAAATCCAAATAGATTTGGGAAAAATTAAGGAGGTTACCGCACACTTAAATGATCAGAAGTCTTCGAAACTTCTGAGGATTTACGGTTTTTTTATGAACAAAATTCACTTTACAATTTTTGAGATATTGAATTTTGAAAATCGTACTTTTAAAATGGGGGGGGGGGGGGGGGGGGGAAAGACGTTTTAGATGTGTTGTTTGGGGCCCCACATTAAACGGCGTTCTATATATTTCAGATATTGTGGCAAAATCTATAGTACTTGGTTGGATTAGTCCGTCACCTTATTGAATTTCAATAGTTTTGAAACAATATCCGAAATATATAGAACGTCCCCAAAAACACATGCAAACCCGACCAAGTCAAGGTGGTATGACTGATGAAGTGAAAGATTGTAGTGCACGGATCGACCATATTATAATATATAAAATAAAATCGACCTTTGTTATAAACAATTGAAAATGTCGCCCCCCCCCCCCGTATTTTATTGATCCAGAGGCTCAAATATACCTCTTTCTCGAATAAAAAAATGTTTATTATTTTTTTGTTGTTGCAAATACCGCTAAACTGCAAATGATCAAATATAACCTCAAATATTATTAGTTTCTAAATATGACAGTTATAAATTGGCACACTGTTGCCAACCTTTTTCGTAGTCACTAAAATAAATCTCATTTTACCGAGACTTTCGGTAGATAATAACCTCCTTAAATGTAAAAGACACCATTTTTGAACGGAATATTACTTGAGAACTGACCCCCCCCTCCCTTTTTTTTTTTTATAATGAATTAATTTTTAGATATTTTCAAAAATAAAATATATATTTTTTAATATAATAATATTCCCTCTTTAAAATTAAATATATTTATTACTCACTTAATTAATTAAAATCACTTTTTGATTAGAATTTTAATAAATAAATAATTATTATATTTAATAATATTTCTTAATAAATATTAATATTTAATTTAATTAACGCAAAATAATTATAATTTAAGTGTTTCACAAATTTATAATTAATTAATTTTTAATAATTAATAATCATCACATTATGAGGAGTGTTTGTTGTTGTTGTTTGGATAGTGGGTGGGTGTTGTTGGGTGTTGATATATAAATACTGAATTAATTTAGATTTTTAAATTCTAAAGGACAATTCACACACACACACATCATTTGGATTTGAAAATGTTCATTTTTAATATAATTGTTATGTTATGTCAATTTACAAAATGGCCGTAAAATCAATTTACATTGACAGTTAATTGAATAGATATTATTAGGTTATGTTTAAGTTTCAGCCTATGGAACCGATCATTTGTTTGGTATCACTAGATAGACACCACACAGACAAGTCCTCCTGACACACCTCTTGGATTGTTTTTACACGTGAAAGTTGTTTTAACAACCTTTTTTCAATCGCTTGTTTTACTGAGCAAGCGCTCAATTGTCAATTTTTAGTTATTACAAAATGAAGAATTGATTCAACAAAAATTTTCAAAAAGTGTTCAAAAATGAAGCAATATAAAATGGCGGATATATGTAAAATGGAAACACGGATTATTATGATCATAGAACATTTGCGTGGTGGCGTCTCCCTGTAATCAATCGAACAAAATTTTTCCTTAAAAGTAACTCTGATTATTTCGCTTATTCGGAAATTTGAAGATTTAATTGACATGATGTTCGCATGCGTAAACTATGAATACGACCCTTTGGTGAAAACTGTCCGAATAGACTAGGGGACTATTTTTGCAGTTTAGTGACCTAGACAATCAAACTGACCATTTAAGAGTCGGAATTGTTATTGTCAATTGTGGGCGCATTCAACGAAAGACTTCTTCACTCAAGAGAGGCGCTGCAATCGATGTTTTAGAAACTACGCCAGGAATCTATGTAATTGGATTTTTATGAAATGAACGTCTCAGAAAAGCTACGAAACGGATTCTAAAGACCCAAATGAATATAAAAACGTATTTTGGTATCGTTTTCCGAACTCGTCCCCGAATTTCCGTCGAAAACTATGCCAGTAATAAAGTATTGCGAAACGTTTGTATTATAAATTTCTTTGATTGAGAACGGTCAAGAGCGAGTCAAGCTCAAGCTACCAATGTTACCGTTCAAATAAGCGGACGAAAGCGACAGTTTTCATTTTATTTGGAACTCAATACCTCCTAATAATCCTGAAAATAACGTAACTTTAGTTTTAGAAACTGAAAAATTTCTACAGTTTTCGAAACCAAACATTCGTGATAGACCGACAGACAAACGGACACTAGAATGATCGTATATGAGTTCCATTTCTTTTCCCCCCCAAAAATTACGAAAATTCTAAATAATTGTAACTTTTTGATTTATTAACCGATTTTAATACATAAGATATCGATTTTCACGCAAAAAAAAAGTGACACAAACATATTTCCCCCCGTTTCTAAGATTTTCCGAGAGAGCCGTCCCGTCCTGTACAATAAAAATAAAACTGTAACTCTTCAATGTAAATTCGATAATTACGATATTTGTCTTAAATTATTTTCGATAAAAGGTAGGAAGAAAATTAAATGAATGTTTATTCTATGGTTTTCTTTTCTTTTTTAAATATAAACAATTTTCATAAAATCACATTTGTTGTTGTTGTTGATTCCATGGAATCAACAAATCCATGGAATTATCAATATAAATAAAAGAATTAATTCTGAATTATTTGTGATATTTGCGATGTGATTCAGAATTTGATTCGTCATCATTAATTATTTAAAAATGAATTCTAAGAATTATATGTTTTCGAAATCGAACGCGTCTGACGCACCTACGCTCGTTCCCTCCCTCCCTCACTCTCCCTCTCTCTCCGGTTTCAACTATGTTTTTTGAATATACGTTTCTTCTCACCAACTATAAAATAATAAATGTGGCTGATTATTGTTTTTATCAGGATTCTAAGTTCAACTTTGATAAATCGAAGTACAAACTAGAGAATCGAATCATCACACTTCTCCTCATCAAGAAGTTTTCGAGTTATCGAAGTTCAAAATTGAATCATTTATTAAACAAAAGTGAGATATTATTATTTGGAGTGTGGGAGTGGGTGGGGTGTGATATGATGGTTAATTTTTGTAGAAAATTATTTACAACAAGCAAGATGCATGGAACAACAATGCTACGGAACCCTAAACAATGAAGTGTGTGTGTGTGTGTGGTTCCGTAGCATGTGGAGTCAATTAAAATTTAAAATGAGATGAATTAAATGTTTAGGGGGATGATTAATTTAACGTATGGGGAGGGTAGAGATTAGGAGAATTATCCAACGTAGTTCAATAAGTTCACAGAGTGGGGCGCTAATAGACAATTTGGGTGTATTCGTTTTGGGTGCGCTTACAAGCTTACAGCGTCACGTTTTTCAGTTCAATTTATTTAGCTTTTCGTGTTAGCTTATGGACGTTTACTCTACTCTAGAAAATACCGTACGTTTCAGACATTATAAGTACGAGTACCGGGCTTTTGCTGTCCTGCCTCTCGATAGAGAAGGCGTCCGAGAGGGAATGTGTGCTGTGTGGTTGGTGTCTATCGTTTGAACTCAACCATTAGCAGTGCATTAGGTCAAGATGAACACTAAAAAACAACGCTTGATGGCACTGAAAGTGTTGGAAGCATCCAAAGTGTGCTCAAAGAAATGATAAAACCTTAAAGTTTATAACAAAATCTGGTCAAAGAAGCTGCGTTTCGGAACGAAGATACTTCGTAGCTACCGCGTAGATTACAACGATTTATTAACTTTCTTTACTTATTCGCGAATTCATTTGGACACAATTGAAAATGGAATGCAATTTCGTACGTAAATCAGAGCAAAACATCAATTCTAGAATCATTTTTAAACATTTGCTTGGAGCAGGTCTCTTGGAGCACACAGGCAGAGAACGGGTAGGCAGGCAGGCAGGCAGTGTTAGTTAGACCACCACCCACATCATTGACTGATGTCACCAATCTAAATCGAATTTAATTCATTTTAGTTTGATCGCAACGAGAGATAACATGAAACTTTTCTTGACGATAAAAAATAGATCGCTGCAAATTTGGATGACCGCTACCTCTAGTACCACAGATGGAGCTGGGCTGGTTCTCTGTGTGCCCCCCGAGAGACACTCTTAAATCTTAAAATATTTGTGTCTATTCACGCGTTAGCCTTACAATTGTTTTGTACATTTTTCTCACACAAAAGATACTATTGTTAAATTTTATTGCCAATAACTTCGCTTTTCCCCGTTTTTTCCCTTCCCCGTTTCGTTAGGTCACACACTAATGATATTCGCCGGACACAAAAATTAGTTTGAAAATGACCAAACCGAAACGTATTTTATTAAATTTATTGTTTTTTTATCAGATAAAATTTGAAGCACATTGTTTTGGAAATATTTTAACCTACTGGCAATCGTTTTTAAGTTGTTCACCAGAGTGCGACCACGAAATTTGCTAAAACTATAGACATACTAGCTCTAGTTTCTAATTTATCCAGCAGAGAGAGGGCGAGCTTCAATCTCAAGTGCACTTAATAATATGGTCCAGCTACATCGGACAAACGAAACGTTGCACACGTCGTCGTTCTAGAAACGATTGATTACAAATTGAATAGAAGACGAACTTGGGTCAAAGAACTGTTGATTCTTTATATTATTCGCGTGTGAGAGACTATAATAGTGATTGCGATAACGCGTGAACAAACACATATAATTAATATTAAACGTCGTCGTCGTTATTTCGGATAAAAAAATATTGTTCTCTTTTGAAAATTTGAAGAAAACTTGATCTCACAGTTTACAAATAAAATGGACAATAGTTTGTTGGAATCATAAACAGTTTTGTTCTCGCCTACGGCTGAGGACTGTTGGACCTGGATCTGGACCTACGCGGGTCGCTACATTCACACGAACACTGACAGTCACAATCTTTTGTTTGATGGGTGGTGGGTGATGATGATTCTGATGTTTGATTGTTAGTAAATGAAGGTAATGGCGGTGATGACGGCGATGTTGGGATTGGTGATGGTTCATTTTCAACATCCATTTTTGTACCTTCTGCTGTTGCCGTTGCTGCTGCTGCTGTTGTTGTTTGTCCGTCGCCATCTGATGACTCCTCTTCGGATTCTTCTTCCAATTGTTTTCGTGCCAATTTCACCGCATAATATTCGTTATAATGTTTTTTCCGTTTTGCTAGAAATTCTTTACGACGTGCTGGAAATTTACAAATTATATTGTGGGTTACGTCGAAACTAGACGTCAATATTGGGGAATCTTTGGCATAGAGGTCTAGGCCGAAGACTATTGGGATTCCAGAAGAAGTTGGGATAGGAACCATAGACCTATCAGATCTAGTTTGCAAATCCAACATGTAGGTAGGCGCAGAGCTTCCCCCCCCCCCTTCTACATTCTATCAATATTATTGCCGAATAATATCACGGACTGAGAACTAACAAATGTTGGGATGGAAGAAAGCTTCTAAACGCAAACAAAAAAAAACTACCTTAATTTTGGGTGAAATTTATGTAGGAATTTGAAAAAAGTTGAACCGTTTTTGAGATATTCGAATTTTCTACAATAATAAAGCATCTAATTTAAAAATTTGGACAGAATTAAGACGCCTTATCGAAAATATTTCCTATTTACATTTTTACACTGTAACGAAGCCTCTAATTCAAAAGTTTGGGTAAAACAAAGCTTCTAATCTAAACAAAAATAAAGTGCCAAAACTCTTCTTAATTTTGCTCGAAATTCATTGTTTGGACTATTTTTGAAGTATTCGAATTTTCGGATTGCTGCAATCATTTTTACTATAACCAAACCTTTAAATACAAAAATTTGGGTCGAAGAAAGTTTTTATCGAACAAAATACAAGACCCGCCGTAAATTTCCGTGAAATACGTGAAAGAATTTCAAAAAAGTTCGGCCGTTTTTGAGGTATTTAAATTTTCTAAATTCTACATACATTTTGTCACAATAACAAAAATTTGGGTAAAAGAAACCTTTTTTTTTCTCGAAAAAAACCCCGAATTTTGTGCCAAATTCATGTCAGAATTATGGTACCTTTTTTTAACAAATTTCTTCGCTTTTGCCGAAGATTTATCAAGTGTGCAGTTTTATGTTGAGGACTAAGATTCCCTCTTTCAATTGGAAAAAAAAAACCCATAATCTTACCTCTTTCTTCTTCCGTCAAATCGCCATCTTCATCTTCCTCGGATTCGTCATCTTCTTCTTGTTTCTTCATAAATTTTGGCAGTGAACTTCCTCCAGATTGAATTCTAAATGTATCAAAATAACCACCATTCAAAATAAGGCAAAATTTAACGATCTTTAGATCTTCCTTATCGAATATTCGTAAAATATTTATCCGATCTAATTTTGGTCTCATTAATATTTTAAATACCAGAAAAAAATGTGAAACATTGAAAGTAAAAAAACTGAAAAATTACCCTTTTGGGCTGGTTTCCAAAACTATTCGGAAATTTTGTTTTGGGCTAGCAGTATGTCGCAAATAGATAAAATATTTCGGATTGAATCTGAATTGTTAAGGTTATTCGATAAATGCAACAGGGAAACGCCATTTTTTTTTTTTGTTACTTACTTTGCAGCTAACAGATTCGCATCCAATTCATCCTGATCCACTAACGGTTCATCTGTGTCATAATTATACGGGGTTTTAGGTTCTTCGATCTTCATATGTCCATAATCTTTATCGGCTGGATGCAATGTGGCAATTATATTCATTTCATCCCATTTTGTCTCTTTTGATTTTCTACGATTTTCCAACGGGCTAAATTCAAACAAACAAAAAAATCATTAAGTAACAATTAACTGAGTTAATTGTTCAAATACCCGCTATATACGGAATTTATGAAAAAAGCTTTAAACAAAAGTTGTTTCTTTAAATTTTTACGTAACGTTTTTCGATTTCAAAGATGGCTATTTCTCCCCCCCTGGCGGGTAGAAATTCAGTCCGATTTGGCCCATTTACGAACGTGACCTTACTTTATAGCTCTAGAACACATATGCAAAATTTCAGCTCATTATCTACTTTCGTTTACGAGTTATCTTTGTCCACGGACATGCGGAAATGAACTAATTAGGTCATTTTATAAATATTTTTTCTGGAATCAATATTTTCAATCGTTACAAAATCGGGACTTGTATATACTTTGTATATCGGGTATAAAAAGAGATTAGCGAAACATGATCCCATCGAAATTCGAATATATAAATTATAAATCACAAATATGAAAATTTTGGACAATGTAAGGCGTAGAGGCCGCCGAGGACCAGAAAATTTTGTTTAATTATCGTGGAAAATATAAAATCAAATCGATTCTCATAGAATAATTTAAATTTCCTTCGCACCTACAATGGTTTTTCGTCTCGACGCCTATTATTAACGTTCGAACGTAAAATGAACGTGTACATAACCAAACAAAAAATAAATAAAAGGATAAATATTGTACATACTTAATACTGCCTTCTGGTTTATCAAAACTACTCGAATTCTTTAATATTCCTTTCGATGGACGTTTTGATAAGTTGTCAGCCATTATATTCCTTGTCTTTCTTCGGAAAAATTATGAAAATTTCAATTGTTTTGCACTTATATACTTTTTTTTTGTGATAGTTTCTGGAACAGACAAAGTATCAGCAATAATCTCAGCAGCATATTCACTTTAACGAACCCTCCAAAACACAGACCATGTTATTCGTCATCTACTTTCACCAATTACAGGTTGTATGATGTCATCCTTTTTTATAGAAATGTCAAAGTCAGGTAAAAAAACGTTTTCATTTGTTCGTTCTGGATCGATGTTCATTAATGTTTGGATCGAGAATAAAACATCAAACTAGAACAAATATTTTATGGTTCTTTTTTTGATTTAAATGAAATTTTATACTTTAGGGAATTTAATAAATAATTTAGAATTTGTATTTAATAAATTATATGATTCATGAAAATAAAAATGAAACGAAATAGACGGAAAAACTTTTAAATTTAGTGTAAAGATACATGACATCTATATACAGAAGATTTGTCAAATCTTTTTTTTAAATTTAAATGTCATTGAATTGAAAATTTAGGTTTTTTGATAAAAATAGTCAAACTATTGCAAGTTTATACTACAGTTGTATATGTATATTTAATTGCAAACGCGTTCTCAAAAATGGCTCAAACGTTTCCGATAAAGTTAGATTTATCTATGGGAAGAATGCTTTTTTTCCGTTTTTTTCACAAGCAAAGAAATAACAAGAAACTTTTATAAAAGCAGGCAACTTGCAAGACATTGATGTTGTGTAAACTCGACGGAAAGTAGTTATACGTATTGGATCTTTGTGATATCCAATATATAAATTTTTATCTGTTCCAAGCAGAGATCGTCGCCTAGATACTATTTATTAAATAAATAAAAGTAATTTGTTCTTAGTTGTAGTGTTTCTACTGACGCAATGTATAAATGTAATAACACTTCCATAGATTTTTGTCATATCAATATGGAAGTAATAAAAGAGCAATATTTACCGCATGCGTTAATTTACAAGATCTTTATTACGTCTTTCATTTTTAATACATAATTTAAATAGTACTATCTATGGGTTAATATTTACACTTTTAAGGTGGTTTAAAACTTGGCTAATAGTTTGTCTTATCACTAAAAGATGTCACAGTGAGCGAATCTTAGTCTAATATACTTGTACAGGTAGCCATAAAAGTAGTGTTTTTTCAATATAATTGTACTTTATTCATTACAATTTTCGAAAAAAATAAACTAACAACTTTTATTCGAAACATTTTTTCCAAAAACTAAATGAATAAGGCACAAATCTATTAAACATTTTTGAAAATAAGAACGTTACTTTTGTGGTTAATGTAGATTGTAGAAGAGTAATTACACGAATGCAATAAAACCTCGAATAGATTTTCGTCATACATATGGAAGTAATAAAAGAGCAATATATTTGCCGCATATGTTAATTTACAACATGTTTATTATGTTTTTCATACATAAATAGTATAGTTTAAAACTTGGCTAATAGTTTGTATTATGACTAAAAGATGTCACAAATTGGACAAAGCTTGATCCAACCATGTGTGTATCATATTGTGTGAATAAAATGTAATAATACCTCCAATAGATTTGTATCATACATATGGATGTAATAAAAGAGCAATATATTTGCCGCATGCGTTACTTTTACAATAAATTTGATTGCGCATGACATAATTATTGAATGCATTTACAATGTACATGATAAATACGATGTATTATAAATGTAAAGAAGTTAATTTTAGCTGTTGTTGAAATGCACTTGTTCCGTATTTGGATACGTCGTACTAGCCAAGAAGTAAAAGCAGCCAACAACGACGTCGACAACGCTATATAGTATATAGTCGTCGCCGCGTATTTGTATACCCGGTGTATGTAGATTGTATGTAGTGAGTGTATGTACTAGTGAGTGTTGAAATCAAATATGCTTCAGTTTTTTAATATGAAATCGTTCGGTTGAACATTCTTCAGTCCAGTTCTTGCTTGAATGCTGTGTAGACATAACAATTCATAGTTCTCATATTTCTCTCTGCTCTTATAGAATATTATATATATTTTCATTCATGTTTTATCTCATTGTGTTGTGTGTTCAAGTTTTTCTCTTGTTGTAATCTCAATAATCATCCGGTTTCGTGCAAAAAATTTTTAACCGAAAACAAAATTTAATTTAAAAAAAAGTTAATTGCTGCCATATTTGATTTTAAGCTAGTATTTTATATAATTCTTAATTTGTTTTTTTAGTTTATTTTCATTTTATTTTTGTTGTTTTTGTAATTAAGATAATCAACCAAGGTATGTACCCATTATCACACCACAATCATTAAGGCTTTTTATATTGTAGTTTATTTATGACTTATGTGTCTGAGTGTTGTAAAATGTAAATGTATGTCTGAGTCTGTCTGTCTGTCTGTCTGTCTCTTGAAATGTCTCAATAGTTTTGTATCTTTTTTTTGTTGTTGTTGATTTATTGCCTATTATTTGTAATACGCCCCATTTTCATTCATAAACATTTTTCAAAAAGAGTGTAAAAGAGTTTGAAATCAAAATAGACACAGCTTGATGTCTCTTTTCAAAATTATGATCATAAATTATTATTAATTTTATTCATTAATATTAATTTTATTCATTAATATTAATTGTTATTTAGATTTATTGTTTACATTATACTTTATATTGTTTGTAATTCATTTACATTTTAATTGTGTCTGATTGCTGTCTAATCACTTAGTATTCAATCGATCAAGCATGCATCATATAATAATCTGTTTAAGGTTCAGTAGATATACACTTTTTTTCTGAAACATGCTTTTATCTCATTTATAATTTGAAAGACTCAAGACTTGAAAATAAGGGTGCTTTTACTCATAATTTGTGAGAGTTAATGGTTTTACATGTAAATCCGGTTGCATTCTGTACCGGCTCCTGATTTTTGTGTGCATGAAAAGTTCCTATGGCGATAAGATTTTCAGGTTTATGAAATTTGATACTAATAAAGCTGGAGTTACATCCAACCCTGAACATCAGCCCTCAATAGTTTCATTTAATTTTGAGAATATTTTTTAGTATTTGCTACGGCAATTGTGAAGTATGAAAGATATGATTTCTGAGCCAAAGATCCTGAGTATTGCAACAGGACTTAAATATGCCCTACAGATTGGAGATTACTTACTTAGAAGTTTAGATTGACTTATAATGTTTTCTAATAAAATAAATCTGTGGAATTTTAAGCCACTTATTTTGATATTTGCTTTGGCGTCGAAAATTTGACCCGGGACATACGATTGCCCTAAATTTATCTTGTCCTAGGAAGGAGATCCAAGTTTGGCAATTTTTCTTATGCTCTTTTTTAAACTCGATAATTTCTTTTATTTCTCACGATTTATGGCCAATTTATAAGGCTCTTTAATTGTACAACTTAAAAAGAATGTTTAGAAAAATTTGTTTTTGAAGTTTTATAAAAAATTTACAAAGTAACCGCAATATTTTTGGAATATCTTTTCATAAATTTTTGTATAGAAACCACAAGTTTTGAGATTTTTGAGCTAGAACAATAATTTTCATGAAATTTTGGATTAATATACCTATAGACAAGTGTAGTAATTTTTAGAAACATTCCATTTTTGTAAAAAATAGCATAGATACGGTAAAGAATATATTTATAGGGTTCCGTACCTCAAAAGGAAAAAAATCACCTTTATAAGATCATTTATTCTTATTGTATCTGCTTGGGTGTTTATTACAGATGTGTTTTCTGAAATGACGTGACATAGTTGGGTCCCTAAGCATGTGTGGGGTATCGTTTTGAAGGGGGGGGGCTACATTTAAGAATTAAATAGTTACAGATCGACGTTAAGTTCTATGAATTTGTTCCAATGTCGTTGGTTGGTACAAAACCCTAAATATGTGATTCATTTTAAATAGATAATGTGTGATGATAATAAATTATATTTTTATTTTATCTTTGAAGTTCATGATCATATTTTTAAAACTTGACAATAAATATTTACAATATATTGAAAACTATATATACAATATTGAGGTCATTGATTTGAAAGTTCATTGAGTTTGACTCCTCAAATCCGTGCATTTCAATTCAAATGCCGGTAAGTAAGTATAGCTGCGATTGCAAACTTTGGATTTTTTTAATACAAATAAATATGTAAAGCTAACTATTTATTAACCATTATTTTATTTGATATAAGGTTGTGCTTTTCAGCACTCCAAGAAACGATTCTACGCCGTATATCAGCCTTTTCGTTTCTATCGATTCCTGAATGTTCGCAGGCGTCCCAGGCCATAGTGACTGATTACAGTTTGTCGATTAGTTGAAACAATTATTTGAGTCGTAAATAACTTCAAATATACAATTAACTATTTTCTATTAATAAAAGCTTGCATTTTAGTTTTTTTTTTTTAAATATAAATGTTTTTTTTTCTCTTTAATATTTAAGTAAAGGTATTTATTATGAATTAGACATGGGATAAAAGATTCGCTATTTAAAATAATATATATATATAGCTAGTATTAGATAAGTCAGGTCTAGTACATGTCTATTTGTTGTCGGCATTCTTTTTCGGTGAGTGATTTGAATTGAATTAATTATACAGTTTTTTCTTAACTAATTGTAAAATTTCACAATCTCTCTCTCAAACCGTGCATCAAACAAAGTTTAATGGTTACCCAATCAACTGTCTGTTAACCAATATGATTTTTATTACAAAATTTAAGATCTAACTGCATATTATCTACTTCCATCTACTGCTTTTAATACATATTTTGGAAATTTGTGGTTAGAACGAGCGCGTTTGATATCATTTGATATCAGTAATTGTAAAAGTGAATTCTGATTTCCCTAGATAGATAGGAATATCTTGGCGTGTAAGATGTATGGCACTTCGACCTTATGGTCCATTGTGCGTGCTTCCCATTCTACTTTTGTCCGACAGATTTGCTCCTCCCATATCTTGGCAATAGCTAGGAGCTTGCTTATCTGGTTTTTCTGAAGATATATTCGTGGTGTGATGCATCGAATATATGGTATTTGCTGTAACCTAGAGATTCGCAGTTAAAGATGATAGGACTGGGGATGTTTTCTCGTTCTCCTCGCCCCACACATTCTGCACATAATGGATTTATTATGGACGCCTAATGATGTGTGTAGATGCTTTCGTAGTTTTCGTAGGTTAAACAATATGCGATTGATTTCCCGGTCTAAAATTCACTTTCAAGTATCTAAATTTGATAAAAAGAGGCACTATACTAGTTTTAATAAATTTCTCGAGGGCATTGTTCTTGCAACCAATAGCACGTTGCCTCTTTCTATGTCTCTAGAGGCCACAGCATCCAGCGAGGATTTTTTTCATAATGTCGTTTTCTTTAGTTCTCTTTCATAAGGATGTCGACCTTTATCTATCTATGATCTAGGTAACCCTTTCTGATTTGAACCATACTATAGTTAATTTGGATTGCTTGTGGCCTATTGGTCTACATTTCTATTTCTTATTCTTAATTTTTTAATCTTTTAATCTCATTATAAGACAAGATACAAAAGTATTGTTATAATTTCCCTAACCATTTAGCCGCCTTTTGAATTGTGCCACACACAATGAACGCTAGCCAGGCACGGCCTTATAGATGTGTCAGAACTCAGTGCTTGTTACAGTGTCAGGTGACCTTTGAGAAAGTCTCCCAATACCTGTATATAGAATTTTTGCTACTCAAACGTTAGAGAATTTTAGACTTTGGAACAAAGTTCCGTCGAACATAATAATCGAGAACACGCGTCAGTATAAACATCACGTGATTACAAAAATAGCATTCTGCTGTGGTCCCCGAAAAACACAAATGTTTTAAAAAATAAAATCAATTAATAATTTGCAATATTTCAAAGAACCTATAAGAAAGACCTCTAAGAAACCCCCTAAAGGCAACAGAATAAGTAAGTAATGTGTGTATGCGTGGGTGTAATACAAGCTTTTTTTTATAAGTAGGGTTAAAAGTCGTTGTCGGTTGGAGTGATGTTGTAGCGAGCGAGCGACTGAGCTGAGGGACGGGAGGGAGTGGAGGGGTCGGCGATCACGACTACAAGATTGGTACAAGTTGAGAGTTGTTATACATGGTATCAATATGTTTGTTGTTATTTGTAAGTACACTGGTCCACAAAAGTAGCACTTCTTTTTCTCAAAATATTACAATTGATTTAGGTCTTATTCATTTGGTGCTACGACTGGCCTTCTAGGTCAGGTAACATCATGTCAGCAAGTCTTCATCTAACAGTTCCGACTGCGGCTCCGGGCGAGGAAACTAGGCTTGGCAAATGAGGACTACTGCCGATTTTGTGGAGAAATGGAAGAAACTCACCTTATAATAGACTGTGACGTCCTCATTCACAATCGATTAAAATGTCTGGGAGTCTACTAGATTCGTACACGGAGCTACAATCCCTAAACTCCATCCAGATCATGTACTTCCTGAATCAAACAGGGCTGGACCAGGTGCTCTCTAAGACGAGACCGCTCCTCGTTAGACACCAGATGGGGGATCTCAGTGTACCAAATTCCACCCATGACCATTTTTTTATATTTATTTGGTTTTCGAAAAAAAAAAAATGCTTCGAATGAAGTACGGTACAAAATTTTGAAGGAAAAGAGCGTTACTTTTATGGCATCTTGTGTACATTGTTTAGTTTTATTATGTTTAAAAATAATAAATGGGTACTTCAAAAACACAACAACCAACAACCATTCAATATGTAAAATACTTAATTCATTTGCACACACATCAAATAGTTAACGTTTGTTTTTTAAACGCTTCTTTCGTCAGTTTGCCCCCCCCCCCCTCCCTCCCCCCTCTCTGTGTTTTAACTGGATGATGGTAAGAAGACGTAGATAAAGAAGTCTTATTACTACACTACTTAACACACTTTGATTCTGTAGTGTTTTGTAGATTTTTAATTTAAAGTTCTCTCTGATGTAATTATAGTTAGTTAGTTAATCTATACGTAAGTTAAATACTTCCATGTAATAATCTTACTAAGTTAACGAGGAAGAGATAACTTGAGAGATGAGGGTTTAAGAACACGTTATGCTTAAGTCTATTTCGAAATAGAACAGATTATTTTATTTGATGTCTTAAAAATAATCTACGTTTATTGAATAATAATTAGAAAGACGGTGGGCACCGCAAGTGGGTCCTTAGCATCTAGACCTCTGTGTCCTGCTTGAGAACAACCTGTCATCCGAAGGCGAGAAGTTTCCGGGTAAGAAGTGCCATAGGAATAATCTCTCTAGAAGTAAATTTTAAACAGTTATTTTATATGTATTACATGGAAAACGGGAATGGCGTGGCAGTTGAATACTAGGGTATAGAATAGATGCACGAACCTTGCCATGTCTTTCTCCAAGAGTTGTATCTGTTTCTGACTTTCGTAAACGTCAAGTATACTACTCATTCCATAAGATTCACTAGTTGATTCACAATCTGTGTGGTGGTATACACTTGTTTAGAAATTAAGTTGGACAGAATTACAGAGAAGAATGTCAGAGAGAAAGCTCATCAGCATTCATGGTATTCAGAATAGCTGCAGATCTGAACTCTAACCTTCCAAAGCAAACGGGTGGTTATAAGTGCTACTAAAACTTTATTATGCCTTTAAAAATATCGATATTTAAAGATATTTCCGCCCTGTGTGTGGATTCTGGGTGGATTAAATACGCAGAGTATAAAAAAATCGATTTAACAAAAACCAGAGTTAAATCTTGTATGTATCTGATTTCTTGCCACTAAGAAGAAATCTTTCTGTATATATGTAAATGACATTATTCTCTCTGCGATATATATATATATATTATATGCTTGGATGTTGAAAAAAAACGCGTTCTCTTTCGTCTAAAGACATACATACATACATACATACATACATAACAAAGAATTCATAGCATATAACATGATGAAGCTTACATACACTACTTCTTCTATACCCTCACAAACTGCTGCTGATAGAGTTAATGAACTTTGTGGTGTAGGTTTTTATTAAAATGTGTATATATGTATGTGTGTAAGCCAAGCGGGGAAAAATCCGAGGTCAAGTTCGCTGCTGTTGTTGTTGTTGTTGTTGGTCAACTGGACGCGGGACCGTCAATCGGTCGTATCGTGTTGTATATTTGTGTGTGTAATGTTCTCCATCGGTATGTGTTGTGTAGCATTGTGGATGGTATTCAAAAGACCTAACAACCGTCAAAAATATCACTTTAAAACCATACATTATTATGATTACATATTCAAATTTACGAGCATGGCAAAAAAAAAAAAATTGGTTAGCATATGTTGTTGTTAATTGGTAAAAAAATAAATAACGTGTAGTAAGTCAGGTTGAAGGTAGTAGAAATCCGTTGACCCCCTTTTTTCTTCATCTAAAACTTTCTGTATTTGCAAAATTGCCATCTGGAAGGAAGTATTTGACTTTTAACAAAGCTTGATTTGTCCTGGATTTTAATTTGATATAGTTATTTTCTTGCTGGATATATCATGTTCAAATAGATCTCACAACCTCCTTTGAAATAAGATTTACCAGCAAGCGAAAAATTTCTATTTACTAGGTCTTACATTTCTTTTAGATATGTCAAACTAGGCAGAGAATATCGAATTTCCGAGCTAGTACATCGCGCGGTCTTACCAACCAATGTAGATTTATCCTTTTTTGAACTCTTTCGAACTAAGCCATCCTTATTTTGTGGAATAACAGGCTAAATAATTCTAGAAGATCACGCTTCACGAAGCTCTTGAAGCGAGCTGTGCAGGAATTTGACGTTAGCGTGTACACAGTCGTGTTGATTTCTCAGTCAGAACCCGTGTTCTGTATTTTGTGAAAGTTTTCATTTCAGGAGGAAACTTTTATCCTTTCGTACAATGAAAGATACAAACTCTTACCCTGAATTCTTGTAGATTATCACACCCAAGCCAGTATCTTAACCTGCTGAGTTATAAACAGAACCGCTATTTGCTTGTACGATTAGTTTGCTGATTAACATGTTTCGTTAGCATTAGTTTCGTTCCAACGATTTTATTGCGATCTGAATATAAAAACTTGTTGGGTGAAGTTTGTCTTCATAATTAGTTGTAATTTACAGCTTGAGCGAAATTCTTCCAACCTTGTTACGTAATTTTGTGCACGCTATTACAAAAGTTACTCAGTGACTTACGTTTTATTAATGGCATACAGAGGCGTAGCTTCACCAGGTGGAAACATTATTTCCATCATAACGTTCAACCATCTTCTTAGAATTTTCGCATAAACCGTTTTCTGACATCAATTACAAGCTGCTGCAATAGTCGAAATGGGAATTCGGCCCGGTAGCTACACCACTGATGACATACGTTACAACCATTTTGTTAGACCATTATCAACTTTTAATCAAATTACAAGAAAAAATATATCATATTTTTGGTTTCCATCTTGATAATAATAAAAAAAATTAAATATCGTACATTAATTAATTATATCCGTTTAAAATAAAACCACGCAAGCGGAAATATGAAGCTTCTTTTTGTGATTGCGTATTTGGAAAAATTACACCAATAAAATTTCGTAATACCACATAAAGAATATGAACTATTCGCGACCTTTATATATATATATATATATATATATATATATATATATTCTTTCTTTGATAAATATATACTTTTTATCCATAAAAAATAACTGGCAAGTAATTAATGAACTCTTTTAAAAAAAAGTGATGCTTAAAAATGAAACCCAGTTAGAGTCAGTATTCAGCAATCTTTTTAGAAATAAGAATAATAATTTGATTGACAGACACGATTCATTGACTGACTGACTGACTGATTGACATTGATAAACGCTTCGAATCATTTTTTATTATATTTAAAAAGAAATAACAGATTTGCAAATTGTTTCATATGACGGACGGACGTACTGATTTAATAAGAATTCCTGCTAGATTACTTGGAAGGTTAATATACTATTGTCCACATTTTGGAAGTTGTTGTTGCGATCAAGACACATCTATTGTGGATAGTTGAGGGTTTGGACATCGTCAGAGGAATACATGTTTCAAATGTAAATGGAATTTTCCATTTTATATTTTAAATGTATTTAACCATTTTAGTTTAGATACTTACCTTTAGAGATCTTACCCGGAGGCGTCGCGCCTTCGGATGACAGGTTGTTCTCAAGGTTGTTCACAGAGGACCCCTTGGTCTAGGGTCGAGTTTGGGCATCTTTATTCTATTGACAGTGGATATTTTTTATTTTTCATTTTTCTATACGAAATTTCTTAAGTTATCTTGGGGTATATAAAAGTATTGTTCTTCGACCTTATGGCCCCATTGTGCTTTCCCTTCTACTTCGGTCTGATGGTATTCGCTTCTTCCATATGTTGGCAATAGCCAGAAGGTTGCTTATTCAAGTATCTTACAAGATAAGCACAAGATTTCCTCACCGCAGAAATAAACCCAAAACATTTTGAAAACAAATTGAATTGCTAAAACCGATGATATTAATAATTTAATTTATCTTCCGGATATCCTCTCTCTCTTAATAAATAAATAGTTGTTTTTTTTCCTTTAAATTAAAATAATCATCTTTTTTTTTTATTTTTTTTTTATTAACAAGAATATTATTTTATTTATATTTAATTTTTTTTCTTAAAATCATCAATTTTTTTAAAATAATAATTTAAAATTAAAATAAAAACTGTTCTTTTATTTTTGTTGATAACTGCAAAACTTCCAAATAATAAATAAATAACAGTTGTTGTTGTTTTTTTTTATAATAAATACTAAAAAACTAACATTATTTTAATTAAACAATAATGACAATATAATAACTTATTAATGTCATCATAAACTTTTGTGATATTAAAAAAAAAATAAATATATATATATATATAATAAAATCTAATAAAACTGTTATATGACTTCGTATCGTCATATTTTTTTTTAAGATGAAAAAATAAATTTATATTTTATATAAAGTCGAGAAAAACTGTGTTTTTATTATTAACACAAAAAAAAAGTATTATTTAATTATTATTATCAAACGTATTTTTTATATTTTTTTTTGTTAATATTAATATTTATCAGTAGCCGATGTTATCTGCAGTTTCGCTTGTGTTTATCTTCCATTATCGTAGCGAGATAAAATACACGTCCGTTTTTAAATCTTATCATAAGCTTTTAAATAGAAAAGTGTTTCGTCAAAATCGGTCCCGTAGTTTTTGTGTGATACTCGAACAAATAAATAAACAGATATTTACAAATTTTGTATTGAATGGGTCTCGTTGCTTGACGAAAATCCGTTATAATTATTAAATAAAACAAAAATATTTGAAATTTTCGTATAATCACTTGATTTGACCAGCTCCGAGGCACAGGTCCTTCTTCAGAAATCAAAATGAAATGAATAATTTTAACATACTGCGTAGCAACAAAGTACTGAGTTTACGAACATATCAAATATTTGTGTTATTTAATAATTATAATGGAACGAGAATCAAGTAACGAGACCCAATAGTACAGATGTACAGAGTGTAGCAGGAATAACACGCAAATTCAATTCCACAAAGCATTAATATGGTGAAAAAAGTCTTTTAAACTATTTGATGTATGACAAAATGTTTCAAACAAAAGTTGTGTGTTTTTAGGAGATCATAATTTTTTGTAGTTATAAAAATCAAATCGATTATAAAATTTTGAAAAGGACGCTAGTTTTGTGACCCTGTGTACTAACTATATTACCTAATAATATTTATAATGGTTATTATTTTTTAATTTATGAATCAAAATCAAAATATTAATCATTTTGAATCAATAATAAATCTACACGTATTAATAATTATGGATCAAATTTATGTACAGCTTAGCAAAAATATCTGATTTAATTGATTATACCACATGTTTATTGTTTTATAATCACATCGTATCATTCATTTTCACATTAGCAAAACTACAAAATTGACTCAATTTTGCTGCTGATACTGTCATTATTATCAGAGGGGGGTGGGGGGTGGGTAGAGATACCTTTTTAAATATATATTTAAAATACATTTAAAATGCTAAATGTAAATGAGTAATGATTTTTGACATTTATGGTTTTGATCGGTTAAATAATTTACAATAAATATATACCTTCAAGTAACTTTGCTTTGAGAAGCAAGCAGTTGTTGTTGCTCTACTAAGTATGCGTTTATTGCAATGCATTAAGATTAAAATTTCGCAATTTTAAAGAATTTTCCGTCCAAAATAATAGGTATTTTTAGATTTATTATTCCCACTTAAATTTTTCTGTTTTTTTTCTGGCATGTTTTCGCCTAAGATACTGCATTCGCCTAAGAGGTGCTATTTTAAGCAGATGAAGCTATAGGATTCTGTTGAGGCCAGACGCCACACAGAAGGCCCACAACTTCTCCGCCAGGATTGCTCCCAGGATTGTAGGTGCGTACATAAGTACACACACATTTTCTTTCTTTTAATACTTGGTACTTATTACTTAAAGTATTGTTCCCTGGTATTTTGCCCAACTCTGCACCATGTTGCATTTTGAGTCAGATGTTCGCGTATTATTAAAAAATAATCATTTAAAATATAGGTACACTCCCGTTCGAAAAACTCGAACCAGTTGAAGCATTCTAAGTATGATACTATATGAAATATTATACATAATATATTCAGTAACATGTACGTTTAGAATGTGACTTACTGGTGCAAATATATTGAATGAGAGTGTACATGTAGGTCATATAAAAGTGTTCAAAATATATGAAATGGTATAGTTTTTTAGCGACGAAAGAAGGAAGTACTCAATTCAACCTGTATATATATATTTTTTTTTTATAGTTAATTAATCAATAAGCATTGTATATACTCGTATGGGCCAGCAGCAGGCCAGGTCCAACCAACACCTAATAAATATTAAATGACAGATGCGAATTTCAGTTTCAAGTTTATATATTTAACCAAAAAAAAAAAAATTTAGTTCATTATGTTTTATTAAAAATATTGATTATATTTAATAGTGTTGAATGTGACTAATAATGACTAACAATGACATGACTAACAAATGTTTCACATACTCGTTCGTTCGAATGTGAACCTAATTAATTAAAGCAGTCACATAATTCACTATTTTTTTTTAAAAATTATTTTTAGCTTTGTATAATATTTTATGAGCCAATTAAAAAAATAGCATTTAATTAACATAATAAAATTTCGATTTGGTATTGAAATCTACAAATAAAAAAAAAACAATGGTTTGGTGTGAATAGTCACACGACTTCTATGTACAGAGATTAGAATGACATATATTTAAAATATAATAAGAACTTGGAATAGTTTGTATACAAGTGTATATATATATATGCATCTACACATAATAGAAAGAGTAAAGTACAAAATAGACGCAGAACATGGTTGCAGCAACATTGAACAGCAACTAGCTTGTTGCTCTGTGTGTATAGTGGTTGCAGCAACAATTTTGTACTTAAGAAGCTATTAATATATATTTTAGGGATCAAATATATTTAGTGAATCCAAAAATTATATTAAACTTTCTACACACTATCAAAATCTTTGACCATTGCTGAGAGTCAAATTCAAGTAGGTTGAATTTGATATTGCAGGCGACTGTACAATCGATGATGTACTAACAGCTAGAAAATAATATTGTGGATCATTCTGGGGGACTTTGAGCACATATAAATAACATCGTGGAACTCATCCATTATAAAATTTGCATTCATTGGAAATCAGATCCATCCAACTCTTGATGACTGTTTTCCTTCCTAGTCCTTAACCTTTATAATTAAATCATTTACTATGCGCCCCACGGTTTTATCGTGTTGACAGACAAAATACCCTTAAACATACAGACAAAGTGTTAATTACAATCCCTCTACCCCCCCCCCCCGTCAATATTTTGCATCATACGATGTGATTTAATTGGTGCAATGCAGTCAATATAATGTGTTGGTGGACATAAGTTTTTATTGACTTGATAATAATAACATTGACCTACCCTTTTTAATACATTGATTTTTAATATTACAGTGAAACCCCGTTTAAAAAACATCGATCAAGTGTTCTGGTTTCAAATCTGAAATCGAAATGTTTTACTCAATATAAATTTTAAAAAAAGAAAGTATTTTTGTAAATCAAGATTCGAAAATTGTATTTTGGAGTGTTAAACGATTAGATCCTTTGATATTTCAGTTGCAGTCAAGTCTTAAGTTAATTTGCGATTCCATTTCTTTCTGTTGGTTTTCTAGAAATTAGCTGAGCATGTTAAAGTCTGATGATGTTTGAACTTAGCTCTATCTCCAACAATGGAAGATAAGTATCGTTGCCAAAATGTTATATATAAAAATGATTTTCCCCGTCCTAAAACCGTATTTATCAATAACCTATTGGCCCCAATTGTCATATTTAGCAATGAGATTCAACTGTAATATTATTATAGAAATCGTAATGAAAATTAATAGTTTGCAACATAAAACAAAGTGTGCTTTATAGCACAGAATTCACTTTAGCTAATTGCATCGTACATCGTTTAACTCTATTGTCTGTGTTGCATCGCATGTCTGTGAACTTAGCACCCCAATTCATAATTTTGACTATGACTATGTCATACTAGCTGATTCGTTTGAACTTATCACTGTAACTTTCAGCTTATAAGTTGGTTCTTGGTTTGATTGTAGAACTAAAACCCTAGAACAGAATTGAAAATTTAGAAATTCTGTTAAAATCGATTGGAAACCATAAAATTATTCCGAATGCTGATAGAAGAATAAATTTCACTTGCGATACAAACTCGTGTAATCCATGCTCAAGCTGTGCCGAGAATAATCCAGCTGTTTCCAAAATAATCCAGCGAGTTTCAACACGTCATCAGGTTTGTACTCCTGGTTTGACCTTGTTTTAACTACTCCTTGTTTGAACGCAGTAATATAAATTGGGCGAATTCAAAGTAAATGTAGTGCATTCAACTATGCAGCAGTTGTAAATACGACGAATCGAGCGAATCAATTCTCTGAAGTTTTTGATGGGGTTTTGGATACTTTCGATTGTCACCTGAATTAGTCACTGATCTCTAAACTACCGTAGTTCTGTTCACAGAGTTCAGTTTCAGTATTATCTCTGAATGTATGATGTTCTCACTTACACTCACTATTTAAGATCATAACTATCTGCTTTAGTTTGATAATTATATATATATATATACAACATCTATCACAATGTGGAAGTTAGGATGTTTTCCTTGAGATGAGGGAAGTTCACAGATTGCAACCATATTATTGAGTGCATTAATATATTGTGTTTGGGAAATGAATATAACTCTGTGGGTAAATCGTAACGTTGTCTGCGCTGCGTAAACTTATTAATATTTATTCACTGTCACAAGTATTAATTAATGATATGATTTACACCAGAGGTGGGCACAGACAGCTCGTCTGAGCCTTACGAGCTCTCCATAAGCTGGGTGAGAGTAAGTAAAGAAGGTATGTTTTGAAGCAAGACGGAACGATGTTTCAATACAGGTTGTCCTACCGATTATTGCCCAATCATTTATTCAATCAATTTAGAAATAGTTTTATAAAATATTTATTGTTTAAATAATATCTTTTACAGTATGGAGAGATACACCAAAAAACATAATAATAATAACAATAATGATAATGATAATAATAACAATAATAATAATAATAATCTGAACTTATCCAAGATTGCTTGCGATGTCTTCTCCATTATTAAATTCACTACTTTTATTTTTTTTGAAAAACAAATTATGCGAAAAATAATTTCCACTACTACAAATAGTACTTTTCACTTTTTCAATTCAAAGTAGACTAACTCGAAGAACTCAAATTCCCACTTTATGTAAAATTTAACTTAATTCATCAAATTCCCATGACACTATACTGAGCATACTCCATACGAAGAAAAAATAATTAAATCAGGTAAATAATTCTTTATTAGTTCTCGGATATGAATAGTAAAATATTTAGACAAATCATTTGGAATTTCCAAAACTTTAATTCTATTTAAATTATCCTTTGCAAAAATTTCCCTCTTTTATTACAATGGTCCAGCGGTAAACTTAAAGATTCAAAAGATTTATATATATTTTTTATATATTTTTATTTTATTCATACACAAATATGATATATACTAAAAAGGTACATTTTATGACCCTAATTACCAGTCCAAAATTCCAGAGTATGTATTGAATGATTGCTTGTATTATTTACTTTGTATAATAGTGACCATAAAAAAGATTTGGTATTATTATATTTTTTTCAGAAAATGTTTTAATTAAAAAAAGAAAATATTAATAATTGGTAGGTTACCCTGTATTAACTCTATCTCTCTTCCCTACCTCTCACTCAGAGCTTGGCCGAGTCATCTCCTGCCCGCCTCTGATTTACACTGATATGTGGGTTCCGTTGTGTCCGCTGTTTGTGTTCGTGGTTCATGCAGGCTTGCAATATTATTGGTGTTGCGTTCAAATTCATTTAATTAATTTTGTATTCTTAAAACTCGCGTGCTAAAAATCAAATATAACTCAGATAATAATAATTAAAAGTTTAAAATTTGTAGTTAATGATGTTTTTTTTAGAACATCGAAGTTCGGCGGGTGCACCTCATTTATTCCAATGAGGAATAGAACTCTCTCAAACTCACTACAATGCCCAGACAGGATTCCAGTTATAAACTTGAAGTACTTCTGACTTTAGTTTGTGAGATAAGATTTTTGTTTACACGCTGACATACTCCCAACTTTTGGGTAGATAGGTTGCTATCACGGACGGTCATATTGACTTTCATTCTTTTTCATTTCGTGATAATACTTTTTCATTTCTTATTCATAGATCAAAATCGATTTGTGGCGCCGTCGTCCATCTCAGACATAGTTTAATCGATTTTGATTCATCGATCTTGATTAGTTTTTGAGATGGTTTGTACTTCCGGTGTTGTATCTCGACATCAATAAACCCTAGACAATTCTTCAGATAGCAACAAACCGTAGAACACATAAAGTTAAATACTATGTTGTTTCATAACATACATCTATTTAAATCGAACGATTAGACATTTAAATATGTACGCGCGTGATAAGTTAATGCAACAAAAAACAAACAATAATACTAATAAATAAATAAATAAATAATCAATAATTTGTGAATAAAGTAAAACTGATTTTACAAATAATAATAAAAAAACACAATAATATTAATAATAATAATAATAATAATAATGATTGGATGATTTTTACGGAACATTAAACTCACTTAAGTAAAAGTGAATTAAATATGAAAACATTCACTTGTTTTAAAAGTTAGGCACGCAGGCAGACGAAGAACTCAAGACGAAGAAGAAGAAGAAGATACACATTCACATATACTTCAAGTTAACAAACTTAACCAACCATCCACAATATACTTACTTACCTAACTTACCAACCAAACAAACAAACAAACAACCAACCTCATTATAATTTTATTCACATGACATTTTATCAACGCGTTCAATTTTAAATTATATGTTTATGTACACGCTAGCATAATTATATCATTGTAAGTAATGTTTATCACACGCTTCATGGAATTCAATCCATTCAAATCGGTGTTACAACCCAATGTGGGTAGTCTTGCTCTATGTTCCACCATTTAGATCTCCCTCTTTGGCTTTGCTGCTTGCAACCTCACATATCGATTACACTTTTTGGGTGTGTCTGTCCAGTGTTGTCAACTTAGAGATTGCCCTCTTAAATTTAGGGGTAAACAGTTTGTACCCAATTTTAGGGGGAGGGAGGGTGGCTGAAGAAAAGCTTTTTGGGAGGTTACAATTTTGAAAGACTTTGCCGGTAATATTGTGTACACACAGTAAACAAAATTGAAAGTAAAAATTCATTAAATTACGCTGTAGGTTTAAATACGGGGAACCGAAGGAATCAGCTCTATAAACAATGCGGGGTATTTGCTAGATGAATCCAAATATATTTATAGTTGAAAGAATTTACCTAAGTTTGACCCAAATTTGTGGATTGAATCATGTAGTTTTGCATCTCTTGCACCGTATTACGAACAAATTCCCTATCACTATGGGATGCGACTTGAATTAATCACTGCTATATCTATACTATCTCTGTCTACAGAATTCAGTTTCATGTTTATCATGATGACTACATGATGTTCGCATGGACTCCATATTTAAATTTTGATTTTAATTACCTGTTATGATGATTTATTTGATAACTATATATAATACCCATCTTAATAGAACATGTCATTGGCTCTTCTGACACTTGTGACCTCATGACATAACAGCTTACACCTGATCAGTTCCTCACTCAATACAAATGTCAGTTTAGGCGATTTAATAAGAGGCTTTTGAAATCATTTTAAGAAGGGGGATATTCAAGAGTTTGCAACCTTGCAAGGGTTTGCCTATCCATAGCCTGATTTCTTTGAGTGTTGATCAACCGTACAATGTCTTTTTTATACCTAAGGTTAACATTAATTAAACAACCTGATGATTCGCGTGAGACAACCAAACTATTTTAATGATGATAGCATGTGACTAGACGACCCGACCCGATGCGGTGCGGTGTTGTGCGGTGTAGTGTGTCGCGTTCGTTATATTAATATTGTTAAAATGCCTTTAAACAATTTGTATTTTTGTGAATCTTATATAGAATATTAAAATTGATTTTTGTTATGGTAGCGGTAGCCTCGAGAAGTAACCAACAATCATAAGTTAAGGTGATTGGATTGTTTGGTTGGTACGTGTGGTGTTGTTATTTAAACGTTTTAGTAAACGGGCTTGTTTTGTTACTCTTCAATCCTCTGTGCGTTTTTATCACATACCATCAATTATTATTATTTTTGATTAATTGTTATAATTAATAATCGGGTTTTTTTTAATTTACCACATCTCATGTTTGCCACATCTCAATGTTTTATTGAGTTTAAAACATTGTTGCACGAGTCGGCAGGTCTGTTTGCCTTTAGATTGGAAGATTTTTGAATATTTGAAGGTGTAGCCGCGCAATGTTGACGAAGAGTGTAAATTATATACGTTCCAAATTCGGAGCAGAATCTGTAACAGTTACTAAATATGTAAATATCTACATCCGATAGATATTTCAACTTTTAGAATCTGAATGAGCGAGAAGGAAATCAAGGAGGATTAGATAGGCTTCCTTGGCTACGCCCTTTCCTCTACTACTAATGTATGTTCTCCTGGCTGTATATGTTGAGAACATTCGTAGAACTCTCAGGTTTTTAGGGAGTATCCAATGTGGAGTAGATCTAGAGATAATTCCTCATTCCATTTAAAGAAACTGCAATCCCCCTCGTAGTTCATTCCTACCTCTTAGGCGTGTTTTGTTGTGCATTGTAAGAAAATTAGTAAGTTATTTTCCTAACCTGAAAAACACAAAAATGACGCATTTGTATGATGATTTGGTGAGTGGTTTACGAGATAGCGTCCGAAATCGTATAAAGAGTGGTATACAATCGTATAAAGGTTAGCATACCTTGGAAACTATCCGTCAAATCATCAAACCAACTAGATTTTTGTGTCTTTTGGGTCCCAATTACCTTATAAACTAAATTTCATTAAAATCAGAGACTAAAAATTTGTTGTGTTTTTTTCGATTTTTTTCTAAGGTATACCCCCTTAAAAAAATCACAGAAAATCGAAAAATAATTTTTTTTCTCAATTTCAATAAAACTCACTTATATAAGATAAATTTTACCTAAATAACCCAAAAATGATATTCGTTTGACGATTTGGTGAACGGTTTACGATATACCATCACAAATCGTATAAAGAAGGTGTAGAAACGTCTAAAAGTTATCATATCTCGGAAACTATTCGTCAAATCATCAAACCAACTGAATTTTTGTCTTTTTTGGGTCCCAATTACCTTATAAACTAAATTTCATTAAAATCGGAGACTAAAAATTTGTTGTGTTTTTTTCGATTTTTTTTCTAAGGGGTATTACCTTAAAAAAATCGCAGAAAATCGAAAATTAATTTTTGTTCCCCATTTGAAAAAAAACTCACTATATAAGATAAATTTGACCTAAAAAACCTAAAAATCGCATTCGTTTGACGATTTGATGAACGGTTTACGATATATCATCAGAAATCATATAAAGAAGGGCATCATAAAAACGTATAAAGGTTATCATATTTCGGAAACTGCCCGTCAAATCATCAAACCAACTAGATTTTTGAGTTTTTTGGGTACCAATTGCTTTGTAAACTAAATTTCATTAAAATCGGAGGATAAAAATTTTTTCGATTTTTTCTATATAAAATTGCATAAAATCGAAAAATAATTTTGTTCCCGATTTGGATAAAATTCAATTTATAAAGTAAAATTGATCCAAAAAACATGAAAATCGTGTTGGTTTATTAATTTTAATAAAGAAATATGTAATTCTGTGAAATTTGTATAATTCTAAGAGAATTACCACATTAATGTGACAAGCACGGTAATTCTGTGAAATACCATTTTGCACGTTTATTTTTGAAATTACGTATATCTACACAGCAGGGCCACAAAAGTAGCGTTCTTTTTTCAAAATTATATCACTCATTTCTACCGTTATTCATTCAGTTTTCGAGAAAATGCTTCGGATAAAAGTTGTTCATTAAAAGTATACTAACAACTTTTATTCGAAACATTTTCCCAAAAAACCCGAACTATGAATAGGGAACAAATCAATTATAAACTTTTGAAAGCAGGACGCTACTTTTATGGGTCACAGTACAAAAGCAAGTTATTTGCAGTTTTGATATTTGATATCGCAGTGTAAAGAATTTTTTAACAGTTGTAAAACAAAATTTGTCCATAAAACAAAACCGGTGTAGTAGAATTTGATTACACTCAAGTTTTATTTCTTTTCTAAAACAAAAATAAAAAAGATTTATGTACACTACCGTTCATAAAAATTGAACCACCACTAAGTAACATTCTAATCGTATATGTTATCAAATATATGTTTATTACAGTTAGAATGTTTCCACTGGTTCAATTTTTATGAACGGGAGTGTATATAAGTTAATATAAAGTTAAGTACCCCCCATTCATAATCATAACTCACCATATTTTTATACAAAAATATATTTTTTACAACCGGAAATGAAATAATATACTTCGCTTGTCTACAGATATATAAAATAGAGTGCGTGTGTCGCGTATCTTTTACGCAGTACAGGGTTTCGTAGTCCATACTCAAATATACTAGTAAATTAGTAAAGTCTGTTTAGAGGGCTGTAAGCATTTGTCTTTCATTTTTAGAAGTTATACTTGTTCTGGTATCTGAACTCATAGCACTGACTGGCTCCTGATTTAATGCTGGCTCAATTTCACTGATTCTAATGTAAATAATGAATTTAATGCTAGTCTTTCAAACACTAATTTGAACGGTGAAGCAGTGTAGAATTAAATGTAGAATCATTAATAAACTATTTGATTAAATTTTTGTGTCTTAATAATATAAGTTGACCACCTGATTGATGACTTCTGTTTAAGGTACGGAACTCTAAAAAGTGAATAATTTCCAAACATTAAAGCAATAAGTAAGTGTAGTGTGTATGAGATATGATGAGGAGTTGTATGATTTATTTTTTATTTATATATCTAACTAACATTTTGTTAATTAAAATATTTAATTATATTATATTATATTATATTATATTTTATTTGTTTGTTTGTTTATATTTTTTATTATTAAAATAGTTATTTTATTTATTATTTTAGTGTTGTTTTGTGTGTAGTAATCAATGTTGGTACTAACTAACTAACTTCTACAACAACTGATTATATCTTGTATTTAATTTTATTATGTTTATCAATCTTTTATTTATTTATTTATTTAATTCATAAACATTTTAATTTATTGTATTCAAACAAATATTAATATTATAATATTGAATGGATCGTTACATTACTAATGGACGACTATCCATTATAATTATTAAATAAAACAAAAATATTTGAAATATTCGTTAAATTACTTTATTTTGACAATAGTTTCGGAACACAGAGTTCCTTCTTCAGAAATAAACAATTTTAAAAAGATTTTGGAATTGACAAATTATACAAATTATGTGTTATACAAATTTTTCAATGAATACATTTTGCATGTTGTGGAAATTTGTGTGCATTATTTAGCAGTTATGGGGCTTATCTGGAAAATTATACTGAGATATAATCATTTTTCTATACTGAAACATTACCAAATATTTGATATTCTCTATAAGATCAATTGATCATTGAGTCGTATGGATTTTTCTTCGTAAACAACTTCGAAAATGTTATGGAAATTTAAGTAATATTTTTAAATATTGTAAATAACATTTTTTTTCATTTGGGGCGGCTACTGAACCCTAAACAAAAGTTAAGATGCGTGTAGGATGACTTTTATACAAACAGTAGCTCAGATTAATAGGTGTAAAATATTACCTGAATAAAATATATAATAATTTTTAATAATATATTATTATTAATTATGAATTTTTCATGTGAAACGAACGCCTACACAAGAAAATGGTAATTTTCATCAAAAATAATAATCAACCAGGAATTGTTTTTCTTTTTCATGTAAATTTGAGCTTTAAATAAAATCCAAGTTATTATTTTTTAATTAGAATATTGTTGTTTCGATATTGTGATAATAATTTTGCATTTTAATTTATTTAAGGAGGTTCAAGCGTGAGATAGTTAGTAGATACAACTGTTAAAATCTATGATATTTGAAGTCTAATCACGTATTTCTATTTCCCTCAAAAACATCTTTGAACGATCATTTGAAAAAGTTATCAACGATTAAAAATCGAAATTTTTATCATAGAGGAAAATATAATTGTTTATATTTAAACTTTTAACAACTATGTTAATAAATTAGACACTGTGTAAAATATCATTTTAAAATATTCTTTGAATTATAAAGTTTATTTAATTGACTGTATACAATCTTTAAGAAATGAGTATCCTGAAATCCCTTGATTCGGTTTATAGAATTTATATTGACCAATTTATACGTCTTGGGCTACCTGCTATTTTACATAAGAGATCAAAGTAACGGAACTTCTTAAAGGCGACCCAAAAATCTTCTAAATTGAATATCCAATTGAACAGCTTGAATAGTTATCTTCCCGTGGTTCCAGCTTTGGAACCACAGTGTCAGGAGAATTAAATCAATCAATTTTTTTGTATTATTAATTCTTTTTAAACCTGATTTTAGGTTGAATTTCAACGTATGTAACCGGGTCAAATCAGACCTTTACAATTATAGAGTATGACTTGGTAATTTATTAAAAAGTAAACAAGGCGGAAAGCGGGGCGAACCCCTTTTTTTGTCTGTTTAATTAAACATTTGATTTTCTATTCGCGTGCTGCGTGGTAATTTCATTGAACCAAGAGGTGGCCCCAATGTCAATTTTAAACCATAAATTATTCTCGCTTGTTTTATGCTAACGGTTAATCATGTTAACCATATGGTTAACTTAGTAAACTAGTCAATAAAGGTCAAATGCACTAAACGATGCGTCCGATTATAATTTTCGGTCAAAATGTTTTGCTTATGGTAATTCTCAGTACATTTTGCGAGCAAAGATTTGAATCTGTTGAGACATATCTCGATGAATATGTTCTTTTTGCGCTGATAATTTGCCTGAAATGAAACAAAGAATATTGAAAAAATGCGTTGAGATTTTATAAATATCTTTGTAAAAAAAAGCCAGTCGCCGCTTACCTCAAACTTATATCAAGTGTCAATCTTCAGTCGCTTTTAAACATGTCTCCAATTCTCTACTATCCGATTGAAATTGAAAATATTTCCAAAAAAATTTCATTAAAATCGGACAAAATATAGCTGTGATAGTTAAAAAGTAATTTATTTGTACCTGATGACGTCACTAAAATCCAATAATTGGTTTTTCGTTCATCTCAGGCGAATTTTATCCCATTTTAATGAAATTTTTTTTGAAACTCACTATATTTTCGTCAAGGACTTCGATATTGATAGAAAAAAACCGACATATCGCTTTTGGTTTTTGAGATGGTATGTACATGGCTCCTATATCTCAAAATCCGTAATCGTTATACAGTTCTATATTATAAAAATGGAAAATACATCCCAAAAATAGTGACTTTCAAAAAAAATTGTATAAAAATCCGATCAAATTTAGCTGTGCTAGTAAAAAAATTGATTATTTTTGTACCTAGTGACGTCATCAAAATCCAAAAGTTTGTTTTACGTCCATCTCAGGCGTATTTTATCCCATTTGAATGAAATTTTCGTTGAAACTCACTATATTTTAGCTAAGGAATTCAATTTTCATAGAAATACCGACATATCTTCATAAATTTTCCAAGTTATGGAATTTTATTATGCGAAAAAGCAGATTTAAATAATTTCTATGGAATTTCGACATCTTACAAAGATGTGTATCTTTTAAAAAGATTATTTACAAATAAAATTATGTAAAATCTGGACATCCCTTACACAAATAATTACACAAATTCATAAATTATATTTTTCTAATTTGTTGTATTTTTTTAATTAATTTAATTTAAACATTTAAACATATTTTTTGAGTATAAATAAATAATATTAAGACGGAAACCACAGTCCGATAAACAATAAATTTGTTCATCATAATATAATTTGATGTAATAATATTAATTAATGATGGACTGATTGACTGACTAGATCAGACCACACTCAAGTCTCTCTCAATCCATTGAAGACGACACAACACAACACAAGACTCAACATTCATAATAATATTATATTAACACCAAGTCAAACAAATGAGAGTACAAATTAAACAAAGCTCCATTGTTGTTGTTGTTGTTGTTTAGTTGTTGGATTTTATTTGGATTATTAATTTTATTTAAAATATGAATATTATCATTCATTCATCGTCTTTAAAAGTTTATAATAATGGTGGTTGATGATGTACATTCTTGATAATATTAATATTACATATGTGTTTTGGTACACACATACTCATAAGTTACTTAGTCCTATTGTACACATGTAACTTTTCAAGCAACTATTCATAACGAATATCGGGGTTGAGCTGTAACGCCTTTCCAAACACAGTTGAAAAAATTTCAATAAAACCAAAAATATAATGTTCTTTGACATCATACACATCTAGGATGGGAATCGAATCGACGACCTCTGACATTTTAGACCAACGGCCGGAGGTCGTGGGTTCGAATCCCATCCCTAGATGTATATGATTTTTCATATCAAACATGGGACGAAAATCCATTGTAATTATTAAATAAAACAAATCTTTGAAATTTTCGTAAAATCACTTGATTTCGAATAGTTTCCGAACACAGTTCCTTCTTTAGAAATAATAAATGAATTGAACAATTTTAACATACTACGTAGCAACAAGGTAAACGTTTTCAGGTACTTAACATAACCATTGTGTGGATGAGATCTAACAATACTGGAGAAACCTATTTAATAAATAATATTTTGTATACCTGTGTGTTAAATAATTTGTATAATTTGTCAATTCAAAAATATTTTTATAGTTTTAGATTTTTCCAATATTGTTAGATCTCATTCACAAAATGTTATGTTAAGTATCAGAAAATGTTTACTTGTTTGCTACAGTATGTTAAAATTGTTCACTTCATTTTGATTTCTGAAGAAGGAACTGTGTTCCGAAACTAGTACAAAACCAAGTTATTTTACGAATATTTCAAAAATTTGTTTTATTTAATAAATTTGAAAGAGTAAATAATATGTAGAGTACTTGAAATGAATAGAGTTCAATGAATTCTCAATCAATACTTCTCGTATAAATTACAGTTTATGTTAGTAGGTTTCTTTTATATACATTATTGTGGTGTTGTGTTTTATAGGTTATAATATTATTAATTATTTTGTACTCGATGAGCTTTTTTAATACTCACAGCACAAAGTTGTATTAGTTTTTAATTACAATTTTATAATACACTATAAAAAATAAAATAGTGGACTCAACTAACAACACCAGAGATAGTTCATCGATACTATCTGCACAGGGTAAATGAATAAAACTTCAGCTATAAATACCTAAAAATTGAAATAATTAAACTATTTTTTGTTGTTGAGTTGACTCTACGGCGTAGTTGAATGGACTTCGTTTACTTTCAATTTACCTTACAATTTTTTGTTGTTGACTCTGTACAAAATGAAATGAAATTTATATTTCTATCTGATAAGATTTTGTATAAATAATAATTAACATATAAATAGTTTTGTATAAATATTAAATGAATTAAAACTAATAATTGTTTTAATTAAGTAATTAAAATGCTGTTCGCGCGCTGCGCTTCTTACTTAGTTGAGTTTGATCAAGACTTTAAGTTAACTTATTGAGACTGAGACTATTAGATTATACACAATAACACTTAGCTACTACTTACAATACAAAACATTTTATTTAATCATATTATATTTTAAAAATCAGATGACACATCACCTCTATATACACTATATACAATGTCATCTGCGAATATGGTTAAGTTCCATATTACCTCCGTATACAATTCCAACAATAGTAATATTTCTTGTCTATAAACACTCTAAAATAATCCGATGAAATTTTTCTATAGAAAATTTAAAATTGCGTGTCGATTCTCGCACAATGGAGATTTCTGTACTCAGAACTGAGTTTCTATAAACCTTTTTTGTACACATAAAAATTGAACTAGTTGAAACATTCAAAGTGTTACTGTATGTAATATTAAACATATAATTAGTAATATATACGAGCTTAGAATATGAATTATTGGTTCAATTTTTATGAACGGAAGTGTACGTGTCATCGAAGTTGATCAAGTACTATTACGTGATAAAATTGTGTTTAACACGTAAGTGTACGTGTTTATATAAGTTTACTATTTGAACAGTATTATGAAAATATAAAAGACACACCTTCTAAAAATATAATAACAGAGTGAGATAAATACAAAAATGACAATTAGTTACAACAGATTTTTTAAGTTTAGTCTCCAGCCATAAACAATTTCACAGAATATAATTAATTTTTACAAACAGAAAAATTTAGAACGTTTTTCAAATAACCTCTATATATATGTAGTTAATACAGTTATAGTATAACTATGCATAGAGGTTAATAAATAACAATAATATAAAATAAATAAATAAGTATACACAAATAAAAGTTTTTATATCCATTCCATACTTCTATGAGAGAAATATAATCAGACAAACAAACGTTTTTATAGATAATGATAATGATATGATACGTATAAAATGATATGTATTTGAATTGAATTCATTATTATTCACAAATAATATTTTCTATATATAATTAAAAGTTTGATATAATAGGTAAAAGTTTGAACGTATCAGTAGTTAGTTAATTAGTTACTGAGTGAGTTTGATGCGATACAAATTAATTTAAATATCTATTCGATATGATAATCATATTAGTGCTGTCTGTACAAGAAGACGTCTTCTTCTAGATACCGGATGTATCTTTGTTTTTATAAGATTAAACATTTTTTAAGTTATATTTCTTTTAGCACGTTATCAGAATCCGATCAGAGTGTATTTTCAGCATGTAACGAATCGCTGATACAACATTCGACTGATGGTATCATTTGTTCGATCGATGTTTCACAGTTTTCTTTCCTACTCCATTCCACAGTGTTTGGAAGACATTCAGTAATAAATATGTATCAGACACTATATACACAAAATGTATATATACATACATTAAATGCTTAAACGAAACAGACAACATGTAAGTCTTTCACGTAAGTGTCCCCACTCGTAATAACGTTCGACCAACTTTTTAGAACTTACGCATAAATTGTTATTTGACATCGCTACAAGCTGCTGCAATAGTTGACGCGGGAATTCGGAGGCTCCGGTGATTGCTACTTGTGACACAACCCCGGTAGTTACGCCACTGCGGTGACTGATGTAAAGTGTAAATTGTAAATAAATAACGGAATTGTAAATTAAGAACCGCATTCATCTCACATTCTTAAAATAAAAACATGAAGTATTCTTCTTAGATTCTTTGTATTTTATTTATTTTTGTAAATAATGAAGTCATTATCTCTCTCGTATCACTCAAGGTATCTCTCTAGTCTAGGTATCATCACCATGTCTTACATTCAGTTCAAATTCAATTTAACTCGGATATTAAATTCTATTCTTTTTATAATATCAAATATTTTCACATATTTTTTTTGTTGGTTTGGTTTGGCATTTTATTTGTTTAACTAATTAACACACAACTCACATTATTAAAATTTAATTCATTTTATTCTATTTATTCAAGTCCGTGGTATTCAGCTTCAAATGTTTCATATTTGTTTGTATTATGGCTGAGTTATAGCCCAGTAATTAGGAAGTGCCAAAATAAAAAATTAGGAAGTGCCACGTAGGAGTTACACAAAGTATATTAAATCAAGTGATCAGGCCGATACTTGTTATATTAGTTTTTATACGGCAGCATGTATAAATACAGCGAACCGCATTAATCTATTATCTTAACTAGTTGAATGAATTAGTTTGACGCTAATTTATAAATTTGTTGATTGAAAATTGATCACTTGAAAACAAAATATACAGAAGAAATGAAAAAAATTCATTTGTTGTATTAATCATCGTTTTGTATCGAATTTCCTATCATATTCGCGTGCGACTTGAACTAATCACTGATCTATGTACTATATTTGTCTGCCCAGTTTAGCATTAACTCTGACCGCATGGTGTTCGCATAAACTCACTATTTAAAGTTATAATTAGATCATTATTACCTGATCTGATTATTTGATAACTATACCTATTAAAATAGAACATGTCACTGACAACATTAATATATAGTATATATGTTTTAGTAAATGTATCTGAAATTTGTACAATTTTTTGTTAAAACGTTTATTCATTATAAAAATCACTAATTTTTGGTTTCTTTTGTTTCAGGTAAGAAAGCTGTTATTATTTTGTAAAAGTAAGTTTTGCATTTTCGTTAATTTTTAAATGGTGAGCATAAATTTACGGTATAAATAATGAATATACCGAGGGTCCAATGAAAATTTAGAGTAAAAATTATTCTCATATGACATCTTTGAAAACGCCCCGAGCTATTTTTATTAAAAAAAATTCACATATTCGGAATTCAAACGATTATTATTATTGTTAACTCTGGTTCAAAACTTGGCTCAGAATCTTATTACTGTTTTAAAAATTAGAGCGAAGTTCGGTACACCAGGTGCGCCTATTTATTTTAATACGCTACAGCATTGATTTATAAAATAAGTCCTTAACTGTAAACTTTAAATATTTAATTTAAGGTCTGCTATTCACAGTGACACAATTTTAAGCTAAACATATAATCTTTTAGTAAATAATCCGCGCGCGTTGGTAGAAGAACATTGAAAAAAAAAATACACCAGCGTTTAAAAACAACGGATTTAAACAAAAAATCGTAAATAAGAATAAAAAAAAACACGTTGTAAAAAAAAAGTATTTCAACGTTACAGATATTTTATTTAATGTGTCGCCTGCTGTCTGTAGTCTATAATCTATATTCTATATGTATGTATGTACACTCCCATTCAAAAAAAACTGAGTAGACGTGAACCGAATCAGTCTCTCACAATTTTGATTATTCTTGTAGTAACAGATACAACATTTAATTTAATTTTTATACCTAAGAGTAAGATATAACACTTAACATGTGTATTAATATTACATATATTTTTTAAATTCTCACTCTATCACTGACAACACCGTATATACAAATAAATAATATTAATTCAGTTTATACTTCCATTTCTTTTTACACACTTCAAAAATATACTACTTTTCTTTGTTTATAAATAAATAAAATTATACATTATACTAAAGTGAGGAGTTTTATGAAATGTAAGATAATTATCATTTCAGGTCTGTTCAATTTTTTTTGAACGGCAGTGTATGTATGTATGTATGTATGTGACTAAATCACGTGACTACTAAGGTGAGGTTTGTTTTATTATAATATAATATTTTATATTATTATTTAAAACATTTATAATAATAATAATAATAATATATTTTATCGTCTCATATATTTTATTTAATTCTGTATTTTTTACAACTAACTACCAACCAACAAGTACTGACTAGAGACTGGAGTCTGGAGTGGAGAGGAGTGGAGTGGAGTGGAGTAAGAAAGAGAATGAAATGTAATTAAACTATAAAAAAATATGAATATGATGATGAATGTGATGAAAACCACAATTATTGTTTTATTTATATAAACATAATAATAATCATCATCATAATATATGTGTACGTATAGTCTGAGAGCTGTTGGACCTAAAATCTGTTGTGTAGTTGGTCTGCGCTGATTTGTAAATCTGCTCTTAGAATTTGTCAAAAGAATCCTTGAAATCGTCTCAAAGATCAGATTTGAAAATTTACAATTTCTTAGGAAAATAAACTTAAAAAAGAATTCCAAGATTTGAATTTGACATTTGTTTCATAAAATCTTACCAGTAATTTCAGAGTAGTGCAGTGTGCACGGTATGTTGATATCCTACTTCCTTGCGATTCGTTTACTCTGATCATGTGACTGAAGACTGGTTGACAAAGAAAGAAATAGTAAACAAGACGAGAGAGTTATAGCTGTTGTTAACAAACATGCGATTGATATATTTCAAGTGAATTTCATTGTGTGCACAGCAATGTAACTTTAGTTATATCAAATATTTATATTTCGATTGATAACTTTTATGTGTAAAAACTGGCTAAGAGTATGAATTTAGAAAATGTTGAGTTTTTTGAGATCTACTATTCAAGTTTCATACTTTTAGCTTTCGATTCGGCATCAACGAAGACTTGTCTCATACCTATAATGATTGATAGTTGCCAGTAAACTAATATTAATAAATAAATAAATCAAATGTAGGTAAATTAATTTGTTGAGAGTGTGTGTGTGTGTGTTAATGGAAACTTGCATTAGAATCAACTACACCAACAACAACTAGTAACCACTATCACACCAATACCAACCAAACCAAACAAAGTCAATAATATTATACAAGATACAACAACTATACTGGATAGTGATGGATAGTGATGTATTTACTTTATTTAGCTAACTGATCACTGATCTATCTATCTATCTATAGTGTTGTTGATCATCAATGTTTGGTATTTTAACCAAATATGTGTGTGTGTGATCATATATCGACATCATTTTATATTATTATTATTTTTAAATACTAGGGTTCACTTTCTCCAAACAAATTTGTTTTCTATTCGAATTCAACACATTCAGGGCAGGTTGAGAAATTAGTTATATACTTTAAATTTTACTATAGTTTCGTGCTGGTCAAATTCTGAATTATACACACCCTTCATTTCCCTCATTTACCAAGTCTAGCCTTCTGAGGTATCCCCTGACACTACAATGTCGTAAACCGCGTCAAAAGCCGCAGTTTAGACTGTCAGAAAGAAACCTGCTGACATGATCTGATGACCCAGTAGGATAGCCGTAGCACCAAAGCTTACTCTAAATTTTGTCGAAGAGCCCGCCAAAAGCCCATGGAAGGCCGTGGAATGAAAATGAATGGAAAAACATCCTCTTTTCAAATGAGTCTCAATATGCCAGATGAACTTATAAGAGTCTACCAAAGGTCAGATAATAATTGCTCTAAATGTAACATTACTGACACAGTGAAATTCGAAGATGGTTCAGTGGGCTCTTCAATGATTTACAGAGAATTTATTCTTTGAGCAGAATACTTTAGCATGCCTGATGGACTTGCAAGAGTCTACTGAACGCCAAGGAAACGTTGCTCTGCATGTCACATTACTGCCATAGTGCAACTCGAAGATGGTTCAATGGGCTCTTCGATGAACTTATTCTTTGATCAAAATACTCCAGCATTGTAATATGGGCGTGTTTACTACTGACTTAAAATTATTTCAATTGCTGAATGACTTCACTTGGTTCTGTACAAGTGTATCGTTATTTTGAATGATTCGTTCATGAGAGCGAGCCTACTTAAAGGAAAAGGAGCTGCTTGCAATAATCTGGCAAACCTATTTTTTTGTAAATATGTGTGCCTATTGAATGTTTACAGTGTAAACACATTTAAATATTCTACATGCAATAGATAGAGTTAGTTAGTTAGTTAGGTATGCCTGTCTGTCCGTCCGTTTGTCTGTGTGATAATGTTAATATAATTATTTATCTATTTAGTGAGTTCTCTAATAAGTATGTATTTGTGAGCTATTCAACTAACTTAGCTGGTTACAGTAATGCTATCTATCTATACTATATACTATATAGTACCTAATAGTTAGTAAATAAAATGATTAAAAGGTGTAAAAGATACTGGTAAAGAGTAAAGAGTAGTAAAGTAAAGTTAAAGTCATTATCAATAACAAGTTATTGACCACACAAACAGCTTTCTATTCTATTTATTATTATTGAACTCTGCAATGATGGAGTGCAGTGAAATTATTATAATTGATTCTCTATTATTATAGAAAAAAAAATAGGTATTGTGTGAATATTTTTATTACTAAAGCTGGAAATACATTGCATCTGTTTTGTTGATTCATTATTATTGATTTACAATTCGAAAATATACCAAATAACTGGATACAAAAAGACAATGGTAGAACAACCTAGAGTCAACCTCTTTGATTATTTTAATAATCTTTAACAATTTAGTATACTTTAGCCCGTTTTTATACATGAAAGTTTTCAATCGCAATAAAAAATATTTGATATAACTAAAGTTACATTGCTGTGCACATGATGAAATTCACTTGAAATACATCAATCGCATCTTGTTTACTATTTCTTTGTTTGTCCACTACTTCAGTCACATGATCAGAATATACCAATCACAAGGCAGTAGAGTATCAACACAACGTAGACAGTGCACTACACTACTCTTACATCTGAAGTTACATGTGAGATTTCATTAAACAAATCAAAATCAAAAAAGAAGTCTTCTCTATTTCATCAAACTAAAAACATGCATCAAAACAATGCTATTGCGCTTGCGCACCAAATCAATCGCATGAATACTTCTTACATCCGAAGTTATTGGTGTACAAACGGGCTTAGATTAAGTTGGCAACATACAATACCCTACAATAAAATTGAACCTATTTGAATTTAGACTCTCAACATGTAATTGATACACTAAATATATTTGATCCCAAATATATATATATATTTATATATAATTAACTGACTCTTTCTATTGTATACAAATGAATGTATAATTTCTATGATATGGACACCATTTTGTTAATTTGAACATTGTTATATTTCTTAGAAGAAATGTATGGGTGCGTGCGTACATAGAAATGATAATGTTTTGGTGATTGACCAGCAGTATTATACAAACATTTTGTTGCTATTTGTTAAACATTGCTTGTGTATAGTCTGCTTTATTTCGATTCTAATCAGATTGAGTGTTGTCTGTGTGTCTGTCTGTCTGTCCCATTGCAGATCATGATCATCCATCGAATGTCAATAACATTTAGACACTGTTTTTTTTTTTTTTTTTTTATTAAATTTACTTTAAATGGTTTTATTTAATTTATATTTATTACTTCTTTTTTTTTAAAACTAATAAATCTACGCAGGTAAATGAATTTATTAATTTATTTTTAAATAATTTTCAAAAGTTTCCACATAAAAAGGTTAAATTTATTCAAAAATAAATCTGAGAAGAATATTAATGTCTTTTTTTTCTATTGAACTGAATGGAATAAATTTTACGATTTATGGAAAGTAGTTTATTAGCAAATTTCCTCTACAAAAAAATAGAGCTATTGGTGTCGAAAATGACCATCACAGGATTTAATCCGATCGGTATGAAATTTGGTTTGTAAGATGCTTTTGGTATTTGAAAGACCAAGTTCGTTCAAATGGGCAAGGAAAAAGGCCGGTGTTTACATGGAGGAGGAAACAATAATTTTGATATAACTATGAATATTCGAAAAATCCAAAAATGTATAAGAAGTAAAGTTGCAGAAAATTACTGTTACACGAATATTTACAGAAATATTTACGATTGAAAACTAAAATCCCAAATATCCTGGTACATATTCGAGTTGTAGAAAAAACGATCAGGTGATGAATTGTAATCAAGTTGATTTTCTATAACTTTACTACGAACACATCTATTATCTCTTTGACCTAATATTAAGATGAGATATTCTATATTTTGTGTTTACTTTTTTCTCTAAACCGCGCCTGTACTCTAGACCGATTCTATACTTGTCCTGTCAAATACTAAAAGCATATCCGATACGAAACTTCAATTTGATCACACTAAAATTGTGACCGCTAGAGCTACGATGATAGGTTTTCATATAAAGGTTCTATATTAGCGAATTTCCTGAAAGGAAATAGAGCTATTGGTCCCGTACCGAAGTCAAAATTTCGCAAAAATTTCTTCAAATGTCCATCGATCCTACCTTGTAGATGTCAAAAATCACCATCTGTAAAATTTGTATGTATATATCTATGGACATATATATATATATATACATATATATATATATATGTGTCTGTAATCACTCTAGCGGTCACAGTTTTCATTTTATCGGGATGAGATTTGGTATTTGAGGCGCTTTTGATATTCAAAAGGTCAAGTTCGTTAATGGGTAAAATCGGACCAGGGGAAAGGGGGGTTTAGAGGGAGGGGGAAACATAAAATTTGAGATATCTCCCTTAAAATTTGAAAAATCGAAAAATTTATAAGAAGTAAAGTTGTAGGTACTAAGTTTTACTGTAATTTTGTTTCTTATCATTTTTTCTGTTACACTAATATTTACAGAAATATTGACGGTTTAATATTGAAAATTAAATTCCTTAATATCTCTGTACACATTAGAGTTTGAGCAAAAATGATAAGGTGATGAATTGTAGCAAATTTGATTTTATACAACTTTATTCCTTACGCATTTTTCGATTGTTCTAATATTAAGAGAGATATTTTATATTTTGTGTTTTCTTCTTTTTTTATACCTCCCCCCATTCGCCTCGACGTATGTCATTTACTGAGAAAATTGGACTTGCAAATGCTAAAATCATATATGACATTTCATTTTGATCAGACTAAAATTGTGATCACTAGAGAGTGATTTATTCTAAGGAAATTCGCTAAGTTGAAGCAGCTCCTGCGTAACGAATTTTTTTAAATTTTGATTAGATTTCTTTTGAACTAATTCCTTGACCGTATTTGAATTTGGTTTGTGTTGTTCCGTGTGTTTGTTTATAATAAATACATTTTCCATAAATGTAACAAATACTATTAATAAATATAAATATATATAAAAAGATCAATCAATAAATAAATATATTGTTTAGTTAGCTAGCTAGTTAGTTAGTGAGTACTTGAACTAATTTTATAGAAACAAAATCAATAATAAAATCCCATATATAGATGTTAGTGTTTGTGAGAGACAATTTATAATATAAATTAATTCTACTTAATAATGTTATTAATAATGAAACTATTGATTGTGTAGCATTCAAATTAAAACTACACTCTCAATACCACCCGACATTCACTCATTATTAATTGAGTCACATGCTTCAGTGGGCTCATTCATTTTACATGTTTCTTTTATGGGAAAGTACTCGAGAGTTTAGAGAAATTTATACAGGGAATATTTGAAAAATATTTGATTATTTATGGAATAAAATCAATATCAGCAAATTCCACTTATTTTATTAATAATGACATGTTTCGAATGATTAATCCATTTTCGAACTGTGATTTTAATAGGGTCGTTATAATGACGCTACTCTATGACTGCAGATTCTTATAGAACTCGAAGGGAGACAAATCGAAAGTGAAAAATCTTTTTTTCGAGAGTTCTCTTAGTTCTTTAGGTGTCGAATTTCAATGTTTTTAGCGAATTTCCTGAAAGGAAATAGAGCTATTGGTCCCGTACCGAAGTCAAAATTTCGCAAAAATTTCTTCAAATATCCATCGATCCTACCTAGTAGATGTCAAAAATCACCATCTCTAAAATTTATATATATATATCTATGGACATATATATATATATACATATATATATATATATATATATATATATATATATGTGTCTGTAATCACTCTAGCGGTCACAGTTTTCATTTTATCGGAATGAAATTTGGTATTTGAGACGCTTTTGGTATTCAAAAGGTCAAGTTCGTTAATGGGTAAAATCGGACGAGGAGAAAGGGGGGTTTAGAGGGAGAGGGAAACACAAAATTTGACATATCTCCCTTAATATTCGAAAAATCGAAAAATTTATAAGAAGTAAAGTTTTAGGTATTAACTTTTACTGTAGTTTTGTTTCTTATCATTTTTTCTGTTTCACTAATATTTATAGAAATATTGACGGTTTAAGATTGAAAACTAAATTCCTCACTATCTCTGTACACATTAGAGTTTGAGCAAAAATGATAAGGTGATGAATTGTAGCAAACATCATTTTCTACAACTTTATTCCTTACGCATTTTTTGATTGTTCTAATATTAAAAGAGATATTTTGTATTTTGTGTTTTCTTCTTTCTTTATGTCCCCATTTCCCCTTCACGTATGACATTTATTAATAAAATTGGCCTTGTAAATATTAAAATCAGATACGACATTTCATTTTGATCAGACTAAAATTGTGACCGCTAGAAAGTGATTTATGTATTTTAAGGAAATTCGCTAAGTTGAAGCAGCTCCTGCGTAACGAATTTTTTTTATAAGTATTATCGTACGAGAATTGGTCAGTGAGAATAGTAATAACATTATCGTTCGCTAGCATGTGACTAGACATATTTTATTATTAGCCATCCATATACATTATATTATTTATCAATAAATTACAGTTTGTGTGAAGTGTTTTGTTGTCAGTTATGTATTTACTAATCATCATAATTAACTACCCCCACCCTTTCTTTTAATAATAAACTAATAATAATAATAATACTAATTTTAAATATGCATGTCAATTTCCTACAACATGTGATTTCAAATTAATTATTATAATCAATGCATTTCTGTGTGTGTAATTAATTCAATTGATTTGAGAAAGTTTTTTTTTTAACTTTTATAAATAGTTCTGAGAACAAAATAAAAAAAAACTATTAATTAAATCCGCTATATATATATATATATATATATATATATATATATATATATATATATATATATATATATATATATATATATATATATATATATATATATATATATATATGTATGTAGGTATGTTTAATTATAATTATGTATTTTAGACACGCCACGCGAAAAAACATATGCAAAATATTGGATTGATGTTGTTCGGGGTGCTACTGATTGGTGGTGGGCACTGTGGGTCTTTATATGTTCATTTGGGTAATTATGTATTATCATAATGTACACTACCATTCATAAAAATTTAACCAGTTGAAACGAATGTATGTATAATAATACTAAATGCCTGGCCATGGGGTTTCGCATTGTAATTGTGTCGAAACTATTTGATGTGTTATGTACGCACGTAAGAAGTTATTCTTTGTTTTAAATAATTCTTTAAAATAATATTAAATAAGGTCAACACTACTATTAAGACATACAAGTTTACCATAAATGATATTGGTAGTGGAAAACTATAATCCAAAAATTATATATTGTATCTAAAACCAATGATTGTAAATTTGATGATGGTGGAACAGAACCAGCGTCATTTCTTACGTTACGTACTATAATAAATACGTACTGAGTCCTTCAATTTGCCGGGAAAAAACTAGGTTTACTTTCAATTAACCAAATTGTTTGTTTACCGTATATATTACAACATATTATTTGAAATTATAAATCCAATTTTAAGAACAAACAAATCAATAAATGAGCGTCACTTCTTACGTTACGTACTCAAATTGTTTGTTTACCGTGTGTATTACCACATATTATTTGAAATTATAAATCAAATTTTAAGAACAAACAAATCAATAAATGAAACGCCATTGTTTTAGATATGAATTGATATCTAAATGTTTGATAAATATTACTAATTAAATTCAATTAACCATGATGTTTATATTCATGATTACGTTACGGCTTCAGCCACAAATAGCTATCTATCTATTGTTATGTCAAAGTTTTAACATGGTTTGTGGTTATAATTAATTCATACAATTAATTACGTAAACTGATTTTTGATTGATTCACTTTCAATAACAATTCACTATTTTGTCATACAAAGTCAAATAACTTTGTTAAAATGATCGATCTGGTCAAACAGCCAATATAAACAAAAGTTTTCTAGAGTGTCCCTGTACTGACGATTCGAAGTGGAAGCCAGTCAAATATCCAGAGAGTAGGCTTACACACGAGGACAGTAATGGCTTCCATTACTTGGCAGCCAGTAATTAGCAGTGTTGGCAGAAGGTTACATTTCTTACATTTTACGTAACTTTTCATCTACCCATGTAATTTGTATGTAAGAAAAAATTTTAGATACTTTTGTGTAAATTTTTGAAAAATTACTTTTTCTCGTTATAATAAGTTTGCCATAATTTCGGTATTCACAAATCTTCGATTAAAAACTCACGCTTTTATAAAATTTAAAAATTTTATATAAAATAAATAAATGAAAATGGATTGAAAAATAAATGTGTGGGTACTTACTATTTTTATTTTAATTATTTCATTTTTATTAAATATTTTATTAAATATATTAAAAATCTGTTTCCCGCTTATATATATATATATATATATATATATATTTATTTATTTATTTCAAATACGATACGATTAACGGTTTTCAAGGTATCCGACCCATAGTGCTAAAATTCCAAACTGTACGCCTTAAAAAAATCGCTAAAATTGGAGGAAAATTTTATATCCCCGATTTTGATAAAAACTTCGTTTTAAGCTAATTTGGACCTAGCGAAAACGATGGCGTTGGTTAAAGTACGATACGATTAACGGTTATCAAGGTATCAGACCCATAGTGCTAATATTCCAAACTTTAAGAATTGAGAAGGCAAAATTTTTAAATGTGTTGGTTGGACGTTAAAATGAACCTGATTTTCGTATTGTTTGGGTCAAAATTAGCCTAGAAAATTATTATTATTAAAATCGAGAACAAAAATTTTCTTCACTTTTTTCACATTTTTTCCAAGGGGTACCCCTTAAAAAAATCGCTAAAATTAGAGGAAAATTTTAGGTCACCGATTTTGATAAAAACTTGGTTTTAAGCTAATATGGACCTAGCGAAAACGATGGCGTTGGTTAAAATATTATACGAATAACGGTTTTCAAGATATCAGACCCATAGTGCTAAAATTCCAGACTGTATGAATTGAGAAGGCAAAATTTTGAAATATGTTGGTCGGACGTTAAAATGAACCTGATTTTCGTACTGTTTGGATCGAAATTAGCCTAGAAAATGATTATTATTAAAATCGAGAACAAAAATTTTCTTCACTTTTTTCCAAGGGTTACCCCTTAAAAAAATCGCTAAAATTGGGGGAAAAATTTTATGTCCCCAAAATCATCACAATGTATCTTTAAGTATGAAAATGTAACTTTTCAGGCATACCCCAACGTATCTTTCGATCAAGCCACGCTGGCAACACTGGTAATTAGTTTTGTGTGGACGTGGTGAGCGCAACAGGATCAAAGGATGTGTGAACGCTCTACTAGCGACCACTACGTTTTAAAACACATCCAATAATGGCAGCCACTAAGTCACATGACACTGTTTCTAGTGGTATGGCGTCCGCTGTACTCAAACCTGCTTGAGTTTGGTAGCCCCAACTGGACGTTGAAGCGGTGGTACTCCTGCACATGAGGACATTAGAGGGATATCTAAGTGATAAAAGCGTCTTTTCACAACTTGATTACAAACATTGAAATTAAATTACATAAGAATGTATTATACACACTCACACAGCTAGCTAGGTCTTCACCTCAGGGGTGGTCTTTCGCCTTGGCCTCGCCTTGGTCCTTGACATAATGTAAAAAACTGTACTCTCTACCATGAATAGAAGTAAAAAAAGGTTATTTTGGAGATGTTTCCCCATTTTTTCAAGGGCTCTATATAAATTATACACATATAAACCTTTCGAGAAAAATTCTCTAAATGAAGTAGAAGAAATCAGAGAACAAACAGACGGACAGACACGGACATCGATTTTGTTTTAAATACTATTTAAAGATTTTATTTTCTACAGAACTTTGACTTTGATGATTAATTTTTTCGATTTACTAATATCAAGGAAAAAAGTTGCAAAGATTTGATGTTTTATGTTACATAACGAAAAATTCATTCGAACTAAAATTGTATAGTCTCGGGCAGTACGTGAAATGGAAAGAAAGTTGATTATATTTTGATTTAAAAAAGAAAACAAATCACTTTATAAAAACAATTCTTTTGAACAATTGATTTATTTAGAAATGTTTGTATAAAATAAAGAATAAGATCCAAATATTTATGTTGTTATATTTGACATATTTTTTATATTATTATTATTATTATTGATTCTTTTAAAAAATACAAAAGGGACATTTTTATTTGGTTAGTAACAAACACATTCAGAATGAATATGCATGGTATGATGTGGTATGATGTGGTGTGGTATGGTGTGGCATCATATCCGGATTAACAAACTCAACGTCATTCTTTTACATTTACAGAACAGAACAGAGATATTTAAAAAAATAAAATAAAAGTCATTGTGTGTGTGTTATAAAAGAGTGTAACAAGATTAAGTAATAAGTGATTCCATACACCAAATACAACATTATGTACTCTACAGCAGAGGTGGGCACAGACAGCTCGTCTGAGCCTTACGAGCTCTCCATAAGCTGGGTGAGAGTAAGTAAAGAAGGTATGTTTTGAAGCAAGACGGAACGATGTTTCAATACAAGTTGTCCTACCGATTATTGCCCAATAATTATATAGTATCGTCTATAGTATAGTCAATATTTTATTTTTTTTGAAAAACAAATTATGCGAAAAATAATTTCCACTACTACAAAAAGTACTTTTCACTTTTTCAATTCAAAGTGAACTAACTCGAAGAACTCAAATTCCCACTTTATGTAAAATTTAACTTAATTCATCAAATTCCCATGACACTATACTGAGCATACTCCATACGAAGAAAAAATAATTAAATCAGGTAAATAATTCTTTATTAGTTCTCGGATATGAATAGTAAAATATTTAGACAAATCATTTGGAATTTCCAAAACTATATTTCTATTTAAAATTTTAAATTATCCTTTGCAAAAATTTCCCTCTTTTATTACAATGGTCCAGCGGTAAACTTAAAGGTTCAAAAGATTTATATATATTTTTTATATATTTTTATTTTATTCATACACAAATATGATATATACTAAAAAGGTACATTTTATAACCCTAATTACCAGCCCAAAATTCCAAAGTATGTATTGAATGATTGCTTGTATTATTTACTTTGTATAATAGTGACCATAAAAAAGATTTGGTATTATTATATTTTTTTCAGAAAATGTTTTAATTAAAAAAAGAAAATATTAATAATTGGTAGGTTACCCTGTATTAACTCTATCTCTCTTCCCTACCTCTCACTCAGAGCTTGGCCGAGTCATCTCCTGCCCACCTCTGCTCTACAGTCTACATAGTATGTGTGTACAGTCAGTACATGTGAACAAAGCAACTTAACAGTATTGTAAACGTAAATATATATTTTTAATAGATAATTAAAATATATATATTTTGTAAATGCTTTCATCAAAATACAGAAATTATTTTATTAATGTTCATAGGTGACATTACATAGAACAAATCAGTATTAAAAAGTTGCTCATAGATGGCAGTACAAATACAGGTTCAAAAATAAATAAATAAAATTAAAAAAAAAAATAACCTCAAGTTTTGTGATCTATAATTAGTACAATCTATCAATTCAATGTTTTTTCAACACCATTTCGTGCTAATGGTACGGATTGCTAAAAAAAGAGTACTTCTGTCGAAGAATCTGTGACCATTGGTACAAACAGAGACAGACAGACAGACATTGATGTGTGAAGTTAAATACACACACACACACTCATACATTGATGTGTGTGGTTTTATAAAGGCACATTATCTGATATGAACAACCAACCAACCAACCACCATCATCCATTACAAATCCAATGACAATAACAGGGTCACCCCATAAAGTCACCCAAAAATGTCATTACTGATTCAAATATTCAATTACATATATAAATAGTTGTAGTACTTTTTAATATATTTATTATATTCTGAATGTGGTTTTAAAACAGTGATTAAATAAATAAATGGTTATACTTTTTAAATTTTTATTTAACCAGACATTAATTAACAATCATCACTCACTCACTCACTCACTCACTCACTCACTCAAGTCAGTTAGTCGGCAGAGATTTAAATTCTTTTCAATTCGTGTGCCAAAACCCACTAACCTTGTAAACACACACACATTTGGTAGCCTTCTGTCATTATACAAACTAAAGGCTAAGTTTAATTTTCAAAATAAATTATAGTAACTAATATTATAAAGTTGGAGAGAGAGAGATTGTATGTTTGAATACGCTAATCTCAAAAATAAGGTAGACTAGTTGAACTTAGGTACAGGAATGTCTTCATCGTTTTTAATTCATGTTTCTGATAAAACAAAAACATTAGAATTATGAGTATTAGAATTATTAATAGTATAATTTTTCAAGGCTCGTAAACTTTGTATATTAAATGTATATAGATTAGATAAATCTGATCTGGTCTTCATAAATTTCACTAACTCTGATTCTAATGTAAATAATGGAGTTAATGCCAGTCTGTCTAATTCTAATTTAAACGGAAGAAGTGATGTTGGTTCTGTTCCACCATGATCAAATGTAGAATCATTAGTTTTAGATACAATATATAATTTTCCTATTGTAGTTTTTCACTACCAATATCATTTTATTAAACTTTTGTGTCTTAATAGTTGCGTTGACCTTATTTAATATTATTTTAATAAAATATTTAAAAAGAAGTATGAATTTCTTATGTGCGTACATAAGTTCACATACACTTTGTTTTATATTCAGTTATCAATGTTTCAAAAATTTTAAAAATAGTAATTCTTAAAAAAATAAGTGCTCAATCAATTTTGAACTAACTCTAAAAATTAAAAAAAATAACAGACAATATGTTATGAATTACCATAAAACTAACTCTAGAGTCTAGTTCTAGTAAATCATAGATAAACAATCATGCATGCGTTCATTCATGATTTTAAAACAACATTATGGAGAACACCTGTTGAAAAACAAACGGCACCCGTGGGAGTTAGGTTGTAACGACTGTCCTAGACTAGACTAGACTAGATGGCACACATCCAGTTAGACCAGACCATAAGATGGGTGAACGAAAGTACTCGTGTTTAAATTCTACCATCATTTAAATTCATTAATATCGGGCAAAATTTAGTTGTGTTAGTCCGAAAATTGATTTCTTTAAATGTAGTGACGTCAACATAATCTATAAAAGGACTTATAGTCCATCTCACAGATATTTTATTCGATTTTGATGAAATACTTGTTCAAATCCATTAAATTTTAATCAAGAAAACCTAAATATTCCGATTCATTTTTGTGATTTCATGGATTTTATATAACGCATTATTTTTGGTATACTTGGACCGTGCCTCCCCCTCCCCCCGCCAAGATGGTTAATATCCAACTTGAAAACTGTATGAGATAGAACAAAAAATGATCCTTTTTGAAAAATATACAACTTTTCTTCATATACTCAATATATACCGGATATTTAAGTGCGTAACTCAGTTAGTTGTTACTTTCAATTGTTTTATTTAAAGTTTAAGAAGTTCATTTCATTGTTTGAGGAAATTCGCAAAACCTGCGTAGATTTTGACATGACAAAACTTTTGAAATATGAAAGAGCATTGTACATCGGATCAACAATAACATGAATGTATGTATAGAGTTGTGCATGACCGACTTTTTTTATTAAGAGCATTAATTTGGTTAAATTTATAATAATTTCATTTATCTAAAATTTAATTGCACTCAAATAAAAAGAATATTTTTTTTGCCTCTCTGAGAACGAAGTAATTAAAAAATTGACAACATGAAATAAATATTGAAGCTACGACTTTGATTGAATGAAATCCATATTCAAATTCTGTTTTTACTGCGGTATGATCATTTTACTGTTACTTATGTTTTTTTTTTTTTACTCATTTTAAATGATTATTATATTTAACGTTATCTAACCATCTTTTAAAAAGTAATAATTATTTTTTATATTCGTTTACAGTAGTTTTTAGAGTTTAGATTTTGTTATTAACCAGATGAGATCTATTGATGATGCTGTTATATTAAATGCGGTCAATTCCCAAACTCTAATGTGATTAGAGAGAGAATTATTTAGAGGATTTTAACTTTTAATCTTTAATTGTAAATATTTGAAAAAAATGATAAGAAACAAAATTATAGTAAAACTAATTTTCTACAACTTTACTTCTGACTGTATTTTTCGATTTTTCGTATACTAACGGAGAAATGCCAAATTTTGTGTTTCCCCCTCTCTCTAAACTCCTCTTTCTACTTGTTCGATTTTACCCATTAACGAACTTGACCTTTCAAATACCAAAAGCGCCTCAAATATCACATTTCATTCCGATAGGATTAAAACTGTGACCGCTAGAGAGTCCATAGACACATAAACGTGTATATGTATAAAAATTTTAACGATGATAATTTTTAACATCTATTAGGTAGGATCGACGATGAACATTTCAAGAAGTTTTTACGAAATTCTATCATCGGTACAAAATCAATAGCTGAATTTCCTTCGGAGGAAATTCGCTACAAAGCGTAAATTAATGTAAAAAGCAACGGTTACATAAAAATGTATTTTTAATTAAAATTTTGCAAAAAATTTGTATTGATGTAATATTTATTGTAAATAAATATCCATAACGCACACCTTGCCATTCTATTAATATGACCTTGTACCTTGTACACACGACCACAAAAGTAGCGTACTTCTTTTAAAAAATTATTTGTACCTTCGATTTTTAGGAAAATTTTTCGAATTAAAGTTGATATAATGATCAACTTTTATGCGAAGCATTTTTTTCGTAAACCGATTGAATAAGACACAAATTAAGTAGAAAATTTTATAAAAAGAACGTTACGTTTGTGACCACCCATTGTAGTGTACACTCCCGTTCATAAAAATTGAACCACCAGTAAATTACATTTTCTAAGCTCGTATATATTATCAGATATGTGTATATGACATACAATAACAACTTAGAACGGTTTCGATTGGTTCGATGTTTATGAACGCGAGTGTACCTTGTATTGTAAATACTTTGGTTACTTGCGTTCCATTTTAAATATAAATTGATGTTATCTTCCGACCCTTATTTATTAATTTGCTATCGCACATCATCGATCGGATCGCGTACCCTTTTACGGTGTGTGTGATATCATTTTACGGTAAATAATTTTATCGACCTACCTCTCTCCCAACCAAATGTATTTCCACTTAAGATAGGAGGCGACTGGCTGTGTCTATTATTAATGTAATATATGTGTATGTTTGTGTGTATGTTTGTGTGTCAAATCTTTGGAGAATAATCATATTAATGTAAATTTTTTGTAGAAAAACATTTCCATTACGTATTATACAGAGTGGTATAGTATTTTGAGTATACCCGGTATATATATATAGTTAATATATGCAAGTGTATTCAAATTAGTATCACTTTTTCGATTATTTTTACAGTTTTAGTGTTTATATTTATGTACGCACGTAAGAAGTTATACTTCTTTTTTAAATAATTTATTCAAATAATATTAAATAAGATCAACAACTACTATTAAGACATAAAAGTTTAATAAATCGATGTAGTATTGAAAAACTACAATAGAAAAATTATATATTGTATCTAAAACCAGACTTGCATGTTTCGCTTAAGCATATAATGTATGTATATATAAATATTTTGTCTATGTACATATTTTTTACTAAATGTCTCCCAAACACTATCCCATAGGGCAGGATACTCTGAGCACTCTGATTGGATTTTCATAACGCGCCGAAAGAAGTAGTAGAAAATTCTATGTGACGAATTACTTACTCCTATAATATATGCAATGAAAATCTGTAACTAACATATACTATAAAATGAAAAAATTAATTTCCACCCAACGGTTTGAGGTAGTTAGTCTTTTAGATAGGTAAATCTTTTCCTTCTTTCGACTGCATAATTTAAAATATGTTTCCGATAGTTTACTATCGCAATATTTTGTATTCACGCTAACAGCATAGTTCATTCCGCTTTAATGCTGATACCGGGTGGTACATCTTTTCATTCAAGTAGATTTCTATAATTTTTATATCATTTAGCGGATAGAAATATGAATCGTAAAAAGTGACTTCAACTTTGAACAAAACGGTTTAAATACGAAAAAATATTTATTTAAAAAAAAAAAAAATAATCATATTTGATTTTACCTAAAGTCAATAGTTAGTTATTCAACTCAAACATCTGAGTATATAACACCAATGTATATAACATTCACTACTGTCGACACTACAGTTCACAGTATTGATAATTACACACAGTATACACAGGGTATTGAATGACTTAACTCAGTTATTTGTTATTTTCACTTGTATTTAATTTTATTTTAAATATAAATTGTTCCTCCAACTTGAATGACCTGAGCTATATTAAGGTCCAGAATAGTTTTTTGTCAAATTCAGCCTTTTGAAATTCAATATCTAAAAACTTGCGTAGTACAATTCATATGTCCCAAGGTTACATCCCGTAATCCCCAACAAACTTGTATTTTATTTATTAATCGTTCTTTTTAAATTAGGTATTTAGTTCGAATATACCTGGAAACAAGAACCATTCCAATCTATTTGCAAATATACACAATTGTATATGATATTTGATAAATGAAATTCATTTGATTTTTAACGAATCACCCTGTATACTTACCAATGAGAAGTATATATGTACAATATTTTAGATAGAGTATATTTACCGGAAGTGGATGTATATATATATATTATGTTGTATTTATAAATTCTTAACTAGAATAAAAGCAACATACTTTGTAGTCAGTTAGTGCGTCCGTCCGTCCGTCCGCCCGTCCTAAGTCTGGAAGTCTGTTTGTCCTCTTTTGATGATATAATAAAAATAAAATAAAAACTTAATCAGAAAATATCTAGTAGATGTTTTTATATTTTTAATTACTCAACTGTTATTAAATAATAGTGTTAAAATGGGTTTAAGGTCGTTGGGTGGGGGGTGGGGAGGGTAAGAGACAGAAATAAGTACATAGAGATAAAAGGAAGTTTACGCAATATAATTACAATATTAGCATGTTGCTTGAAAAACTGACCGGGGCCGTCTCTTTCATTCATAAGCAAATCCTACATAATGAAAAATATCTTACGCACAAATCTCCGAAAACTAATCGTCCGAATACTTGGTTCTCATAATCTAAAATGTTTGAATTCCTTAGTTCATATCGCGCTAGTCAAGGATTAGAAAAATAAATTATTTTTAAGTTTAAAATGGGGGAATCCAAATGATGAGTTTGGTCCAAAGAAAATAAATTTTAAATAGTCTATTGTGTGAGATATCAATTGAAAGAGCTTCTTCGAGGGATTCTAAAGTTTAATTTGGTCTATTGACTGCTCACTCTAGTATTGGTACGGAACCCTAATTGTGCGAACTCGACTTGCTCTTGGCCGGTTTTATTTTTTTATTTAATTTCATTTGATATTAGATTTGTCTCAAATAATTATTCAAAATTGATTATATATTACAAGTTTTAGACTTGTATGTCTCTAAAATGGCCCAACAACCTTAATAATTTTCTTTTCGTGTGTAATTCTTCTCATCTTTTCATACGTAATTGTATATATATATATATAGATATACTTTTTTTTTTAAATAACAAGGGATTTAAAGTTATAATTTTATTAAAAAGAAGATTCTTTGCTATGGATATCCCTAGATTTATATCATTTTAAAAGCTTCATTTATCGAGAGAAAAACATATCGTATCTTCTTTTGTCAACAACACAATGTCAAATTGTATTAATGCTAATTTCTGTTTTGGTACGGTCCTTCGGGACGAGTTCCAATACTGTGCAATCACTGTGGATTTGATCTTTTTACATTTTTTACAAAATAATCAAATATAGTCATCATTCTATTTGATGTCGAGAAGATTTAATTATATAGATAGATTTTTATTTATTGGAATCTGTTGAGAATCAACATATCTCAGTTGAGGGATATTGATCTGTTTGTGAATATATATATGTTAAACGTTTTTAGTACTTAGATCAATCTTTGAATTTTTTGGTTCAAGCAATTCTTTTGATCCAAATTCATTTGGGTTTTTGAAAAAACGAAATCATTATAAATATATTTATAAATGGATGTGTTGTCAAAATGAGGGGCATAGTTTAAATTGCACTAACTGTCCGGGTGGGATACACTGAGGCCACACGGCCAATTATGATACCTGAGAAAGGGACCGACCTACAAGGAGCTACTAGTTCCTTGAACCATTTGGAGCTGTTCAAGAACAGTAGAAGAGATTTGACTTCGACAGATTTTAGTTCGAAGATGTCGTCAAAAATGGCTGATCCCTGTGTGCCAGTCTTCTCATAGCAAGCGCTGGGCAGTGGCAGGGAAGGTGGGTCATCGTTTCCTAATTCTTCTCATTGTGATGATAGCTCCTGCAATAGACGTGGTAGACACATGCGCTCAGCAAATTTGACTTCCAGTCGGTGCCCCGTAATCGCTGCTACTATATTGCTTATGGATAGCTTTTTGAAGGGATATAATATCTTGGGAACTAAATTCTGGAGGAAGTTTGCTTGAATAATACTAATTTCAAAAATTAATCAAATTCGTGTGTATTCGCATAGCATTATTTCGTATATAGAAATGTTGCCCCTTCTTAAAATAAATAAGATGCGTCCCATTATACCGATACTGCAGATTCTCAAAGTGTTTATCATCGGAGAAAAATGTTTGAGAGCTCCTGGACTTTAAACAAATGTAGTTAAAATATATATAAAATTACGTAAACTATTATTTAGTTGTTTAGCAACATACGTAAATACCTTTTATCGTATAATTTAATTTAACTTGGAAGTGGAAGTAAATAATAGATTGTAGAGTGTAGAACAGCCATCCGTCCCATCCATCCGTCCCACACATAAGTATCATTCATGTGTCTTAGTCCATTCGATTCAAGAAACAAATGTTCCAAATCAAAGTTATCCATTATCAATATACCAACAAGTTTTATTCGAAACATTTTTCAAAAAAAAAAACGAAGAAATAAGCTACAAATCAGGTTAAAACTTTTGTAAAAAAATGAGCGCTACTTTTTTGGTGTATGGTACAAGTGATTTCAAAAGTATCTGTTTTAAATTTGACAAATGTTTTGTGCACGAATTCAGTCGGTTTTTAAACTTAATAATTATATTAAAACTTACTTCGAAATTATGTTTAATAACAGCTACATTAGTAATTTCATAATGCACACAACTTTTGTTGGAAAACAATGGATTTCGCATAAATCGACGGCAAAAGGATTTGAAAAAGATTAGAAAGAGGAATCGATATTTCTTTCAACTTGAAAACATTTGCAGTCGATTTATATTGCACCCACCCTCTTGGTTTTCGAAATAAAGTTTTTAGTAGTTTAATAATAAACAAATTTTTTTGGAAAATTTTTGAAAAAGATTCAGCCACTTTTGTAGCTAATGGTATTATGTATATAATATGTATTGTCTATATGTACACTACCGTTCATAAAAACTGAACCAGTTGAAACATTCTAAGTGTTATTGTATGTAATATCATACATATATTTAATATATTTAGTAATATTTATACGAGCTTAGAATGTGACTTACTGGTGGTTCAATTTTAATGAACGGGAGTGTATATACTTAAAAAATTAAATAACTTAAATGTATATTATTATACTCGTAAAATACTGTTTTGAGTTGATGATGATTTAAATTGAGTTTACTTTTGTTGCACAAGTAAACGTTGCACTACACTTTACTTATTATTATAAGTATTAAGTAGTGTAGCGAGCTATCTATCTATCTATCTATCTATTTATCTATGTTAGATGACATCAATAAACAACTTAAACTAAAACTATACTATTTCTACTTACTTTTTAAAATAACAATTTTCATCTGAAAATAGAACGAACATAGGTAGGTGCATTATATATATATATAAATATATATATATATATATATATATATATATATATATATATATATATATATATATATATATATATATATATATATATATATATATACATTTGTAAAAGTTCAACTATGACAAATTCTAGGTAATTTCAAAATTAAAATACATTTAAATAAATAGATTTTCGTTGTTAAGGTACACTAGCAGCCCAACAACTGAGTTCAAACAAATGGCCGACGCCGACATGTAGAAATACAATTTGTTAAATTGTGTGTTTTATACTTAAATAATCAATAAATTGTCTTTAAATATTATGAAACTGTTTGTAATCGATATAAAATAACACCAAAAAAAAAAACTCTCGTTTGTGACATGATCTATTCTGATAGGTATATACAGGTAGTTATAATCTAATTGTTAATTTAAATAGTGAGTGTATGTAACCATCATGTAGTCAATGTTAATATTAAACTGTGTAGGCAGAGATAATACTATAGAGATCAGTGATTAATTCAAGTCGCAACCAAAACTGATAAGAAATTTGTTCGTAATTCGATACAAAGGATGGAAAATTGCACGAAATAAAACGATAGTTAATACATCAAATGAAATTTCTTGTTTATCACATGACATACAATCGTAGTAATTTAGTTATGACCACATTGGCGCCGTCAAAATGCTAAATCACTTCTCACTTCTAGTAAAATAAAAATGAAACAAAACTAGAGGACGAACGAACTAGTTGTTCAGTTTTAAGTATTCTAAAATCTGTGTTGGATGAAAATAAAAAGTTTAATAAGACATAAATATTTATATCCAGAGTTATTTAGTGTCTAACAACACTCAAACAATTTAACTACCCAAAATAATATATAATTCAATAAACTACCTACCTACATTCAAAGTACACTTTTATACACACAGTTTTCATAAAATACTTTTAAAAATAAAATAATTTAATTTTGTTTTAAAAAATAAAATTTTAATTATAATTGAGTTTAGAAAATAATGAGAATTAAATAGAACGTCGTTTACAGGAGTTATCATAAAAAAACCATTAAAAAGTTTTTCACATTTTTTTTAAACAAGAAAAATCACAAGTAACTGAATTAATTATTTAAATATTCTGTATATATTGAATTATTTATCCATGCCGTGTATATAAACCAATGACAAGTCTTAGGCTAATACCATCCAGAACAGTCTGTAAACCGGATATTTCTACCTAGAAAATGAGAATAATTACAATGTTACTCTTAAGGATTATGTTTTCTACATGATAGTTTTAATTTAATAAAGTCGAATATATAATGATAGATTCTATGTGATCTGTGATTTGATAATTACATTAGCAAATCACATCTCATTTAATAACGTTATTCAACCAAACTAAATAAAATTTTCATCCATACAAAAACTTTTATTTTTACTATCTCATTGTTGTCATAGGTACAAAAACATTACAAAAAGTAATGATATCCGATAAAAAACAAAAATGTTTGCCTTCAAAAGTAGAGAAATCTATGTAAGGATCAAGTTTTTTAACAAATGTGAAAAATGTTTATATATCAATGGGGGGGTAAGTTTCTCTCAGGAGCAGAATATTTCGTATTTTACTTGGCAAGTTTATTTCGTTGTATATTAAATGTTATAAAATCTTACATACTTACATAAGACCACTTGCCAAGTAAAAATGAAATACCCTGCATCTGAGAAACTTACCCAATAAATATATACGTATCATTTTCTCACTTTTGTTAAATAACTAGGCCACTTACATAGATTTCACTACTTTTGTAGGCGAAAATTTTTCCCCTCACATTTATTTGTTTTGTCGGATTAAGAATCCACAGGGTATAAATATAAAATGTTAGTTATAATTGAGTTAAAAATAAAAAATAGATTTTGTAACTAAAATGTAATGGGAAAATCATTAAAAAGTTTGTTATTATTAAGTTTTGTAAAACTAACTATTGGCGTTTGTTTCGATTGAAAAACTTTTATTTGTTTTTAAATTACATATGTCCATCTACATACATACATACATACATACATACATACATACTTACATAAGTATATAATTAATCTTAATCTAGATTAATGAATAGTAATTAATATTAACTTGGAAAGTCAATTACAAAACTTAACATTTTACATAAAAAACATATTGTACGATCGATCGTCTATTATGAGAAAATAGATTTTCCTTGTTGCTTTTTAGTACACAATCTAGGAAATATTTTTAACAGCAAACATAAAATGACCCAATGCCCTATTTGCCACAAAAACAAAGTCAATCTATTAATTAATGAAAATCTAAATAATTACAAAATATAAATCATAAAACGCGTATTGAATAAAGCCATTAAATAAATGTTAAATGAAAACGATTCTCTGATGTTAAATAAAAGTTAATTAATTTCTGTTATCTTTTGTTACAGATTTCATATTATTTCGTATTTAATTTCCACAGAAAAAGGTAAGAAATTCAATCAGTTCTTCAATTTTGTTTTATTTGATACAAAGAAAAGAATAATACCAATATATTATATTGTTGAATGTTCCTCAATGGGAACACAAATTTAACAAAAAGATATGCGGAAAAAATAAAAATCATGGTCAAGTGTGTTGGTCGTACCAGATTATCAATTTAGGGTTCCGTAGCATGTTACTATATTAAGTTTGTTACGGTAAAGTTTATTAAATGCTACACTCTTGATTTTTTAATTACATGATATGGAAATTATAGAATAAAGAAATTGATGGTTTGATGACTATATATACCTATCATAATGGCACATGTCACTAGTGAGAGTTGCTAACAAAATTAGTTGTTTTAATAACATACAATCTGCACTACGCCGTGTAGTAACCCAACAAAAATATTTTATTATTTTAAATTTAAGTGCTGATCATTTACCTGTATCAACCAACTGGTGTTGTTGGGTCCACTCTTTTATTTTTGAGAGTGTGTGAAAGAGAGACTTTATTAACACAGCATTAGAATTACTTCACCTGAATAAAACAGTCACTTGAAAACTATTATTCAATTCTCACAGACTCCTTACATGCGGCGGGGATGCGCATAGCGAAATAGTTCATCCTTCAATTTATATGTTAAGAGTTTTATTCAAAAATTATTGTTCTCGTAATTTCATTATAACATTTGTATTACGATTCACTCAAGACCTATAAAAATTTCAGCAGTGCTGATGTAAAGATGGCGCCAGACCTTATATAGTTATATATTAAATCAAAGTAATAATTTTTCTCATTTTCATGAAGAGAGAAAATACTTTGATAAGATTGTTTGTGATTATTTCATAATGGTACGTTTGTTTTTATACAGGATGTCCTCCACTCCCTACTCCTCCTCATTTTAAACAATGCATCAAAATATTCCTTTAAGGAATAGAGTTTTTTGGAATAAATGTCCTAAATAAAAGTTGTTTTGTTTAGTGGTTGGATTTGATCTTATGGTGATGTTGATTTTCACCTTGAATTTGGTCTTTTATGACAGAACGGACTAGTTGAGGAAAACTGTACAAAGAACCCTGCACAAATCTTATGGTAATTGGATTCCGGTCAAATTAGCTAAAAATTTAATATGATATTCTATAAGTCATTCTGAAAAAAAGTCCTCATGAACGGGCACCGTGCCCAGAAACGTATAGCTTTCGAGTGTTGAGCTGTATTTATGTACAGCTTCATCGAATTCATCCAAAAAAAGACAGAATGTTTGTTTAACCAAAGACTGTATATGTTCATCTCATGTAGCCATCTACCTCAATAATATCCAACTACAATAAAATACCTTCACATAACATTTAAAAAAAACATATCATGATGCATGAAACACTCACACGAACTCTATATACAGAGAGAGTTTAACAAATATCGGTCCTATTATCTAAAACCTATTTCTTCAATAACTTAAATAGAAAAAATTTTTGGAATTCAAACCATTTTGCCAAATAAATAATGTCAAAAACAGTTTGTTGATAGATACTGAAGTAACAACATGTAGTTACCGAAATAACAAAGGGCATATGTAGTGCGTCTGCAAAGGTATCTAAATATAAAAGTATATTGAGATTTAGTAGCGAGTCCACCACTACATATTCTAAAGAAATTTGCTAAGTTGACGCAGCTCCTGCGCAACGATTGTTTTCTACCTATATAGACTTATAGAGGTAACAATAAAAATTAATTAGATTAGATTACAAAGTTATTTGTATTTATTTTTCAATATCAAAATAGATTTTATGTACCAAGCGAAATAATTAAGGTCTTAACTTACAAATACAATTGAATTCAGTAATTATTATCTACTGGCTCCGTACCTACCTATAGATATAGTAGAAGAACTATTATTACACATGTCAGTAGTTCTAACAGTTCGAGGAATCACTATTAGTGCCACTAATTTGATTTTATCATCGCAATTGAATTTACAAATAAATAATAATAAATTATGTGAGAAAATAAATATTCAATTTAGTTTTTAAATCGTCTTCAACAAACACTACACGGTTTTATGTGTAGCGCTTTAAGGTTTTAGTTAGTGTCGAAAAAGTGTATCAGAAATCCAACTGTTCCGAATGATTTTAATTGTCGCAATGTTTGTTTTACCATATTTAGCGAAAACATTGTATGATACTTTTGGATTTGGACGCGTGAATCCAGATAATAATAATGATTCTGAATTACAGGTAATTTGTTTTTAATATGCAGTTGTTTAAACATTTTTGGAACTCATTGTATTCTTGAATTTCAAAAAGTTCCTAAATCATATATTTGTAATTTATATGCATAGGTATTTCGACTACAAAGTAATCATCATCAGTATGAACTAGCCAATCGTAATTATTCATATTCTCCGAGAAGAAATATTAGTGACTGCCTCAGGGTTAACGATAAATATATCTTCCCGGAGGATATATACCACTAGAGTGGCTGTTAACACGTATTTGTAGACTCTCTAGCGGTCACAAATTAATCTGATCGAAATGAACTTTCTAATATGTTTTTGGTAGTTGAAAGGCCAAATTCGTTAATGAATAGAATCGTTCAAGGGAAGGAGAGGGGGAGGGGGGTTGGTAAAGAAAGAGAAAAACACAAAACATAGAATATCTTTCTTAATATTAGAAAAATCGAAAAATATATTCGTAGTAAAATTGTAGGAAATCAACTTGACTACAATTGAATACCTGATCATTTTTTCCAAAACTCAATATATCTAGAGAAACATTTAGGATTTTAATTTTAATTTGTAAATATAAAAAGGAACATATCAAATTTTGTGTTTCCGCCTGCCTCTAAACGTCCCCCATTTCCCTTGCTCGATTTTTATACATCGTATATTATCTATGCAGGTAATATGTATCAAAATAGTATTCTTATAAAAATATATACAGGCAAAAATAAAAAATACTGTTTATAATTAAAATAATTGAATAAAATTTTTGAAAGTGAATTACAAAGTTATAATTGCGTTAACATTTGAAATGACGTAATATTTACTTAAATCCACAAAAAAAACGAAACACAAAATTTTCCATTTTATAATAAAATAAAAAAACATGTAAATTTAGAACATGATTATGAAATGCATAAATTTTTGCACTTTCTTACGATTCGGTCGAACATATCTAACTGAACTACTACAAGTGACCTTTATAAAACTCTATTTTTACCAACAAAATCCATAGATACAACACTGAAAATTATTTTTACCTTGTTGTGCCCACCTGAAAGTCAGTCAGTCAGTCAGTCAGTCGGTCGGTCTGTCCAGTTAGTTAGTAGATTGAACGATGGTGTATGTTTACAGAGAGACGCCGCGTCGGCCGGCCGGCTATACCAGCTACGTTGTATGGACGGACGGACGGACGGACAGTCACAAAACTAAACAAACGTAATAACTTAACTAAATTTATATATGTTGAGTCTGTCTGCACGTCGTCTGTCCGTCTGTCCCCCAGATGGATGCTGTTCTGTGTTCTGAAGTCAGAAAAATTATTAGAATATCGTGTGTAGAATTATGTTTAGTTAAATACAGGGCATTCAGGAAATTGTGATCGAAGAACGTTTCATCAAAGGTGCATTTAAGGTAGTACTCTCATAAAACGATTTTCTTTCGGAATCTCCGGCGTATTTTATCCGATTTTGATGGAATATTTTTCAAATGCACAAATAGTTTTAGTCAAGGAATTCAATTTTGGTAGTAAATGCGAAATATCTTTCTGGAGTTATACTGATCAGAGTGTATTTTCAATATGTAACGAAACGATGTAACGATGTTACACAATCTTCTATCCTGTTCTATTGCACAGTATTTGGGAGACATTCAGTAATAAATTTATATCATACAGTATACAGACAAAATGTATACATACATACATTACTTGCTTAAGCGAAACAGACAAGTCTGTCTGTCGAATAGGTGATCCCACTTTTCAATGGACAATAATTTTGTTTGTGTAAATAGCTACAATACCTTTGAAATTAGGTACAGGAATGTCTTCATCATTATTACTGACATGTTTCTGAAAAAAGAAGAAGATAAGAATTACGAGCCACATTATCAATGATATTATTTTTCAGGGCTCGTAAACGTTGTGGAAAATGACTTTTCGTCAATTGATCTCAACAGTTCCACAAAGTCTGTTCATTTTTGTACCTTATACTTTCGGGAATTTCCACAAGTCAAACATAATTTTTCCTCAGAGCTTCAGAGAAAATTATAGATGATTCCTCCTTCATAATTTAACAAACACTGTGTATAGCATGTTCCATAGAGATGTGTTAGTATAGATGTAATAAGTAACTACAATAGAATTTTTTTTAAAAGTAGATCAAATTTTATTATATATGATACATTTAACTGCGCCCGTGTGACCTCACACCCCCATTTATATGGACGGACGGTTGGACCGTAAGTCAAGTCAACTCTTGTACAGATTTTTATCATCTAATTTATTTATGAGTTACTTTTAACTTTACTCTAAAAGTAAAAAAAAAAAAAGTAAATTTATTGAAGGTGTATCTTATTATTATTATTATTTGTATAATTTTTATATGTGTTTTTAAATTTTGTTGTTGGTGTTTGTTCGAAAAAATCAGTCAAGTGTGGTTCCAACGCACGTCACGTCACGTCACGTCACGTCACGTGTACCCACCATCTAACTGAACTGTAAGTGAACTGAACTGTAACGAACGGTATGTAAAGAGATGGAGATGTTTGTTGTTCACAAGAACATAATTGATTTGTTTTGGACAAATGTAGGTTATTATGTTATGCAATATAAAAGCGTACACAGTTAAAAAAATTTGAGGAAATTGAAAGTAAACTACGCGGTGTATTCGCTAGAACTATGGGGCGAAGTTGAAAGTATTATGTTTAAATTTTATAAATTTGTTGATTAAAAGTGGTAATCGATCCTTTGAACACAAAATAAACATTATTGAAATTCATAGATACAAAATTTATCATCATCGTTTCATTTCATATAGTATTATATCCCTTGCGACTTTAATTAGTCACTGATCTCTATATACTCTCTCTTTCTGTCTACAGAGTTCAATTTCAGTATTCTCACTATTTAAACTTAGATCATAATCAGAAAAACGGGTACCGCATACGTCTCCCTAGCACCTAGACCAAGGGGTCCTCTGTGCCCAACTTAGATCATAACTACCTGCTATGATGATGTGGTTTGAAGACTACATATCCCATCACAATGAAACATGTTCTAGGGCAGAGGTGGGCACAGACAGCTCGTCTGAGCCTTACGGGCTCTCCATAAGCTGGGTGAGAGTAAGTAAAGAAGGTATGTTTTGAAGCAAGACGGAACGATGTTTCAATACAGGTTGTCCTACCGATTATTGCCCAATAATTATATAGTATCGTCTATAGTATAGTCAATATTTTATTTTTTTTGAAAAACAAATTATGCGAAAAATAATTTCCACTACTACAAAAAGTACTTTTCACTTTTTCAATTCAAAGTAGACTAACTCGAAGAACTCAAATTCCCACTTTATGTAAAATTTAACTTAATTCATCAAATTCCCATGACACTATACTGAGCATACTCCATAAAAAATAATTAAATCAGGTAAATAATTCTTTATTAGTTCTCGGATATGAATAGTAAAATATTTAGACAAATTATTTGGAATTTCCAAAACTATATTTCTATTTAAATTATCCTTTGCAAAAATTTCCCTCTTTTATTACAATGGTCCAGCGGTAAACTTAAAGGTTCAAAAGATTTATATATATTTTTTATATATTTTTATTTTATTCATACACAAATATGATATATACTAAAAAGGTACATTTTATGACCCTAATTACCAGGCCAAAATTCCAGAGTATGTATTGAATGATTGCTTGTATTATTTACTTTGTATAATAGTGACCATAAAAAAGATTTGGTATTATTATATTTTTTTCAAAAAATGTTTTAATTAAAAAAAGAAAATATTAATAATTGGTAGGTTACCCTGTATTAACTCTATCTCTCTTCCCTACCTCTCACTCAGAGCTTGGCCGAGTCAACTCCTGCCCACCTCTGTTCTAGGGCCCAGATCGATAAATTTATAATGGTAATCTGTTACAGGGACATTAACGGTATAGATTCACCATGAATGTGCCGGAAACTTGATTCTAGAAACAACGCTTTGCATTAAAAACAAATTTTGAAATTTGTTTTTACAGAAATTGATGAATGTTTGATAATTTGAAAATACTTGACAATAAAATGGTTTATATAACATATTATGGTGTGCAATGGAATGAAATCAGTTACCTACATATATATATATATATATATAATGATTAATATACATATTTTGCAATATTACTATTTTTTGCATACATAATTAAAATTGAACGTGACGTATATAGTTTTTCAATTTAAATAAAATATAAAATTATTATCTAAGATAATAATTAATAATCTCCCTCCCACCTAAATTTCCATAACATGTCATTCATATTTTTTGCAACTAAATAAATAAATAATATCGTTACCAAAATTTTATGCAATTTGTATTATAAATAATCTAAAAACTATTTTCAAATTATCTTTTAATGATTTTATTTCTACATTGAGTGTACTGTATTTATAGTGCCTTGTGCATTTTGTTTTTGATTTGAGGCCAAATTATTTTATTACAATTTTGGGACATGAATTTTCATTAAATAACATTACCTTTTTCTAGTCTTGTTTTGTTTGGTCAATAAATGGATGGGGATAATATCTTCGGAACGTTTCGATATGTGTTCTGGTCAGAATGATCCACAAAAATCGTGCCCATTTTCAAAAGTATATTTATAATGAGCAACTTTGTTTGATTGTAGTTGCGTTAGACGACAATATTAAACTTGCAAAACTTTAACTATCTGCGTTCTTGAAATATCTTGTTCACAGAAATATCCACCAATGACCAAAAATGGAGGTTTTTGATATCAGAGGACATCAAAACGTAAAGAATCGTTAAAAATCTCAATATCAATTTTCATCATCGAATACAATACCTCTCTTTATTTTTCTTACTACATGGAGGTAAAAATATGTCTGCTAAGCAATTCGATTTTAATCATTTGAAAATTAATGACTTTTCATTTATTGGCTGGCACGGCACGACACGACACGCTTCCGACTGTGGATCGCTCATACCATCAAACATTTTGTAAATCGAAACATTAAAAAATGATCTATGAATAGATTTAACCTAAAAAAAACGTAGTAATGTAATTTCGACACAAGGTAATTTTTGAATAATTAAACAATGACCTCTTTACTACCGCATCGCGCATCGCATCGCATCCATCTGTGTATTGTAAGATCATTTCTCTTGACCTTTTTTTTTATTTCTTGATAAAATTGCATGCCAAAATATTCTTTCTTATTTGTTTCTCGTATTTATTGAATTTTGTGAATGCCAGAACGTAACGTCCATACGGTTTTATCGTTTTATGAATAATAAATAATATTTTCTGTAATTTGGCAGGATCGTTTATTGAATTTTGTTGTTACGACTTTTACTATACCAATCCGAATGAATACAATGAGTCAATGTAAGAATTTAGTCAATGGCATCAATAAAAATTGACCATAGATGTTTGGTAACCGTAGTAAAGTTTATAGAGTCGTGGGAAGTATGCCAAAATTCAGTTTGGATTAGGCTGCAATTTAGATAGGCAGATTGTAGAGGTAGTCCTGGACGTCCAGGACAGCCCCTACAATCTATCATCTATCTAAATTGCAGCCTAATTCCAAAAATTTGAGAATATTCTCGTAAAAATATTTTATTGAAATCCAAAATTAAAATCATTGTGTAGCTTCAGCGATTTCGACTCTGCATTGATGAATCAGCATGATCAATCTATTTTGTATATTTTATAGATACCATATTGTATATGCTGTCGTAACTATGGAGGGTCCTTAGATAGATAGCTTGTAAAGGCTGCCCTGGACGGGCTACACTTCGACCATAGGGTCGGTCCATTGTGATGCCTAAGGATGTGAGTGCAGTGGAAGGAATTTGTGAGTAGACTTGGAATTGGTAGGATACGAACTATGCTGATATTTATCTGGAGTTCGTGAAGGAAACTGCAGAATACCTTCTCAAGCATATCCGGTTCTTTCGTTCTTCGTAACTGTCTTGCATTGCCGACAATTTAGTCAATTAACCACCCCTTTTTTTTTTCTTAATAATTAACATACTGCCGATGTCAGGATTCGAACCTATAACTTCCCAATTTCCAAGTAGGCATACTGCGCAGACATAACGCCTTAGACAGCTCAGCCACATGGACTGTTGTGGAAGGGTCCTTTATCCTCTCTCGCAAGGATTGATCTCTCAAAGTACACATATTGTTGAAAACCGAATGAATAATGTGCACAAATCAATTATAAAATTTCTCTTTTTGAGATCTAACTTCAAAAACTTCTTTAATTTAGTTGAAATCATTGTCTGGCCTCAGTTGTCATCAACTCTACGTTGATGAATCAGTGAGATTAAACTTCTTCTTTTTTTGTATATTTTATATAGATAGATACTGTATTGTATATTATTGTCTTATCCAGCTTCAGTAGTTGCGGCTATGCGTTGATGAGTCAGTACTGTGGTCATGCCTTTTTTATATAATTTATATCGATAGATATGATGATGCCCGCGACTATAAGAACGTCGACTGTTAACATTCTTTTATAAGCGTTGCGATTATGTGTATTTTATTTATGATAATATTATTTTTATATGAAATACATTTCACTATTATTATTATTCTTCATATGCAGCCATACATACAGCCATACATACAGCCAGCAATGACCTTCAATAGAAGTAAAGTCAGTCTGTTGTTGGTTGGCATTCTTTTGTATTTAATGTCTTTTTCATTTTTAATACATATATATATATATATTTTAATGTTATGGTCAATTTGATCAACTTTCATTATTATAAGTATTGTATGATTATTGTGTTTTATATCAAATCAATAAAATTATAATTTATTGCTTTTTGAATTGACTTAAGGAAGTTGTAGTAGTGTGGATTTATTTTGAATTGAGGAACAAAACAATTTTCTTGATTATTATTTTATTAAATATATTAATCGTTGGAGTCTATTTCGATTAAAATTGATCACCACTCATTATTTTTTGCGAAAACAATATCAAAATTTTCTAATTTAAAAAAAAAACAGCCCCTTATGAAGGGTAAAGATGTATAATGAGTGAGTAGAAATGTATGTCTTTACTGTATATGAGGTACATTCAAGTAAAAAAATATTACTCTATAATCTCAGTTTATTCATATGTTTGATGTGAGTTCTAAACCAAAATTTTTCCTATACAACTACCTTAAGGGTAGTTTTAGGAGAGAGCCATTTTTAGTTACTTGTTGATTTCAGAAGAATTCATATGAGTTTACTGTAGACATTTATTTTTAAAAAAAAGTCTTGTTTTTATACACCTATGCGCGTGTGTATAAATAAAACAAACAGTACATTGATGATGATGAATGTACACTTCTCTTCATAAAACTTAAACCAGTAAAAGTCACATTCTAATCGTATATATATTACTATGGTTCAATTTTTGTGACCGGAACTGTACATTGTATTTGAACATTTAACTCTCAGTCGTTCGATTTTTCCTATGAGAATGTTCTGGTCAATTTGATCAGTCATTCATTTTTATAATTGTTTCTCTATTTAAAGTAAATACAATTTTATTCATGATAAAGAATTTTTAAATAGACTTTTTTAGATCGATTATTATGATTATTATGTTTAGATATATCCTAGTTGGGTTGGATTGGGCTGAACGCCACGATTATTATTATTATTATTGTGTTATAAATTATAAATGGCTGTATAATTTATTTAAAAAAAAACAACAACAACAAAGTAACAGCAGATAAATTGTGAAAATAATATGATTAAATTGTAAATAATAAATTGATGTCTTGCATCTTACAATTCTATCTAATTTATAGCTCAATTTGAGAACAAACATATGGTTTCAATGATCTTTTTGTTTATTACTTTAATTTAGCTGCCTGCATGCCTTCAAGTTTATCATTTACTGTGAAATTACTTGTTTCTTATGCAAGTAGATGGAAACTAGATGGTGTTGAGTATGCAAAAAGAAAACAACCGTGTAATAGTTTTTGGGTCGTTAATTAAGGGTTGTAATCCTCTACGTTCGAGTTTTTCATAAATGTATTAAAAATTTCAACGTAAATGTATTGATTAAATACTTGGAACACTTTTTGCACTTTAGTCAAATAGATAAGAAAACTCGTAGTACAGGCATACCTTACTTTTCTTATTTTTACCTTATTTTTCTCAAGAAAAGAAAATTCATTTTATAAAACAGCTATATAAAATGGTTAATTATTAACCGGAATAGACTTTACTACCCAATTATAATGTTCGTTTTCCCAAAGATATCCGTTTCTGTCAAAAAAATATGGGAGCTCCCATTTGTAAAACCCAAGGTGATATTCAAATAACCTTGAAGACCGCATGGTCAAAGTGAAAATCAAGATCACCATGAGGACTCCCACCGAACAAAACAACCTTTATTTGGGTCATTACTTCTAAAAACGCTCATTGTTTAAAATGAGACACCTTGTATATATAGCATCTTTGGGGCTTAATTAATACAGCGTAGGTCCGCCAAGCCAGAGATCGTGGATTCGACTCCCATTCAAGGCGTGTATAAGATTTTTCTAATGAAGTATTGATGTCAGACAAAAAAAATGTTTTCTAGAACCTATAAATTCCTGGAAGTGTTACCCACCAAATTAGCAACGAGTAACATATCTTCAATTCCATAGCCCGCAGATAGTTATGATCAACTAATTCATACTGACAAGGATTACCTGGTAGTCGAAATACATATTTATAAAATACAAATAATTTTCCCAGGAGCAAATTTTGAAATTTAATTTCAAGTATCTTTTTGCTAATCTTTATATGATGGAATCCATTAACTCTTGAACGTAAATAAAACAATGTAAATGGTAACTTTTAAAAAACCGCCAATAACAATTAAGAAAAGTAGGTTATTGTTGTGATATATATATATATATATATATATATGTGACATATAAGGAAGTGGAAGCTTTGTTGTCGTATACCTTAAGGAATAAACATATATTTTTTTTCACTTTGACATTCTTCACCATCTTTCTTTCGTTTAACCAGTTTAACGAGAACTAAAAATAAACTGAAACATTTGTCAAGTGTGTGCTTGATTTGGTATACAACATAGATTAGGGTCCTGATGATTTACATTATTCAAAATCCATCACAATTTAGTTGATCTTCAAATAACCTTAATGATCAGGGTGAAAATCTAAATCACCGTAAGATATCTCCCTCCAAACAACACAACGGGTTATTCGGGAAATAGATTTGTTCAAAACATTCATAATTATCTGAATGTCACTATTTTCGGTTGCAGTGACGAGAAGCTTTATCTTGGAAGAATATTTCAAGATATCTAGGTATATTTTGTTTGAAACCTTATCGGAGAGAAATATTAAATAAATAAGAATTTATAAACTTTAAATCAACGTTTATGAGTTTGTTGGTAGTTACAAGATAACTCAGGCACATATGTATTGTGCTACGCAGATGTTTATATTGATAATAGAATCACCTCGTTAAAATATAAAAGTCTGTGGGGCAGAGACCATACTATCAACTTCAGAAACTTGTAAAACCACTTTTGAACTCGATAGCTACATGAAGATGCTTGTATATGTGCTACAGACTCCATTTAAATCAAACAATATATATGTATATATTTGATATCAGTGTGTGTGTGTGTATTAATTGAATATAAAAGATGCTTGTTCGGTTGAAGACTTGGTACATAAACACATACGAGTGCACATAACCACCATATAACACGAACAAGAACAAGAACAACAACACTCTAACATATTGTTTTACTTTCAGTAAATCACTAGGTTAATGTGCAAATAAAAAAGAGATCTCCTTGTTGTTTTCTGTGTTTTAGATGCAATAACTATTTTCTTAATCAACATTCATCCGCAACACAACTCAAATCGCCATATTCTTGATTCTATTTCAATAAATTTTATCTATATCCATTAAAAAATGTTTACGATTGTTTTTGTTATTTATATTCATCATATATATATTTTCTTTCATATTCTTTATTTTTTACCTCTATATACACTCCCATTCATAAAAATTGAACCAGTACGTCACATTCTAAACGTATATATATTACTGAAAATGTATATTATTACATACATTAACACTTAGAATATATCAACTGGTTCAAGTTTAATGAACGGGAGTGTACAACTGTATACAGTGAAATAACACCTAAATTTAAATCCTCAAAGTATTGATTGTAATGGTGATAAATTTGATAAACTATTTGATGTATTGAAAAACGTTTCAAACAAAAGTTGATTGTTTTTATGAGATACGCATTTTTTGTTTGTATATTTGAATATAGATTTTCTTTATATTGCGCCGTTTACAAGATACGTTTAGGAAAAACACTTGTCTAAATATTTAGTTGGAAATGTTCCCATTTTTACCGAACCTTTACGTTTTGAAGTCTTCGCAGATTCCACAAAACTCTTTTTTAATGGGTCTAGCACCCTTAATAATATGTCCAGTATATGATTTCATTCGATTTTCAAACCAAGTAACACTGAAGTTTAAGATTCTATCACATGCCACATTTTAAATTTGAGCTTCATAGCTATTTTGGTTCCTCAAATACAGAGACCTTAAAATCGTCCGTAATTGATTCTGTAAAACAAACATAGTACGGTAGACGTCTATGCTTAAACTTGGTCCAACGCACTACCATGATGCTATGTGATTTAAAAAGATTTAAAAAAAATAAAAGCACGTATTGTACGGCATTTTGAGTCGGTCTATTAACTGCATCATTTTTTAACAAAAATAAGCTTCAAGGTTACTCACTCGATGTAGAATGTAGATTGTAGATAGATTTATTTTTGTTAGATACATTTTTTCTATTGAATTTCGCACAGAAAAAAATTGATTTTTGTTAAATAATTGATTTAGTATGTAACTCACATCTATATAATTAAGTGGTCAGCACGTTTTCAAAAAATTATTGTAATCTTCCAGTAATTATGATTTGCACATATGGGGAACTAAATTTAAAAAAAAAAAACAAAGTAACGCAAGTGCGTCACCTGACACAATATGGGATTCCGTAGTTAGTGTTCAAGAATCAAGATGGGTAATATAAATGAAATGTTATAAATAGATATTTAATAAATAAATGGCATTTTTATACCTTGGTATATATAATATACCAGGGTATATTAAGTTTCTTATACCTTGGTATATATAATATACACAATGGTATGGTATGTTAAGTTTAGTTCTGACTTTGTAACGGTTGTCTGTTAACACAATAACTCAAAAATGAAGAGAGATAGCAAGTTGAAATTTAATATGTGGATTTTAGAGCTAAAAAGTAAGATCAAGTTCGAAAATGGGCTAAATCGGACCGTGTACCTGCCATTACAAACATTGCAATGTTTGTAATTCAAGGGGGAATCACGTGTGTAAATCTTTTATAAAATATCTGAAGCAAAAAATATTTAATAAAAGCTGAAAATAGTTCTAAATAATAGTTGTAAAATACTATTTGGTGTTTATTAAATAAGTTTTTGAACTCGAAATCTAAGAATTTACAGTTAACCATTAGCATTAGAATGTTTTAAAGCAGAGGTGGGCAGGAGATGACTCGGCCAAGCTCTGAGTGAGAGGTAGGGAAGAGAGATAGAGTTAATACAGGGTAACCTACCAATTATTAATATTTTCTTTTTTTAATTAAAACATTTTCTGAAAAAAATATAATAATACCAAATCTTTTTTATGGTCACTATTATACAAAGTAAATAATACATACAATCATTCAATACATACTCTGGAATTTTGGGCTGGTAATTAGGGTCATAAAATGTACCTTTTTAGTATATATCATATTTGTGTATGAATAAAATAAAAATATATAAAAAATATATATAAATCTTTTGAACCTTTAAGTTTACCGCTGGACCATTGTAATAAAAGAGGGAAATTTTTGCAAAGGATAATTTAAATAGAATTAAAGTTTTGGAAATTCCAAATGATTTGTCTAAATATTTTACTATTCATATCCGAGAACTAATAAAGAATTATTTACCTGATTTAATTATTTTTTCTTCGTATGGAGTATGCTCAGTATAGTGTCATGGGAATTTGATGAATTAAGTTAAATTTTACATAAAGTGGGAATTTGAGTTCTTCGAGTTAGTTTACTTTGAATTGAAAAAGTGAAAAGTACTATTTGTTGTGGAAATTATTTTTCGCATAATTTGTTTTTCAAAAAAAATAAAAGTAGTGAATTTAATAATGGAGAAGACATCGCAAGCAGTCTTGGATAAGTTCAGATTATTATTATTATTGTTATTATTATCATTATTGTTATTATTATTATTATTATGTTTTTTGGTGTATCTCTCCATACTGTAAAAGATATTATTTAAACAATAAATATTTTATAAAACTATTTCTAAATTGATTGAATAAATTATTGGGCAATAATCGGTAGGACAACCAGTATTGAAACATCGTTCCGTCTTGCTTCAAAACATACCTTCTTTACTTACTCTCACCCAGCTTATGGAGAGCTCGTAAGGCTCAGACGAGCTGTCTGTGCCCACCTCTGTTTTAAAGAGTATTTAACCATTTCGATTTTACCCATTCCTAATAAACCAACCCACATATTTATATATATAATAATCTTACCAAGTATTATTTATGATTTAAATATGATATGAAGAAGTACGATGAATTCGAACGATGGTTCCTACATTCTTCCGAGTGGTCTATTTAAGTAAAGCGCGCGATGTATTTTTAGTATTTTTGTCGTAAATTTATGTTTTTTTGTTGTTGTATGTGGAGTGACCTATTTGTGCTGCATTACTTACTTCAAACTTCAACCGAATATTATTCTCATTCTCATACATCATACGTGAAGTTTGTTGGCATCTATTTTTGATGTTCCACAATTATTATGCATAGACTAGGTATATTGTACATAGGTAGGTAGGTAGGTAGATAGATAGATATTAGAGTTACGTTACAAGATACAACACTACGGGAGTACATACTCATTTATTTAGTTACAAACATTTCAGTATTTACGTACAGTATGAATCGGCACATGCATACCGAAAACTTATATCGAACGGCAACTGGCAATACGAATAATTATGTTTAAAATAGTATGATTAAGTTAAACAGTTTTATTTTACAGTTCCCTGCAAAAAAATCTAACCAAACTGAATCCAAATAGTTCTCAATGTTTTTCTGTTGGTGTCTGTTTACGAAAAATATGATATTTATATTAATTTTTATCTTGAAAGTTTTAGATTAAAAAAACGTTACATAGTTTTTTTGTATAGACTTACTCTGTTTATCATTTATAATATATGTAATTTTTTACAAAATAATCAAAAAAGAGGATAAATTATTTAATAAATTTTCCTAACAAAGATATAATTAACAAGAGGGGTACCGCAAATGGATCCCTAGTACCTAGACAAAGGAGTCCTCTGTGCCCTGACAGAGATGTCATAATTATATACATATATTTAAATATATACTACTGGATCATTTTAAACAAACATATGCTTATATATGTGTATAACTATTTGTTGTGTTTTATATATACCCATACATTTGGCTAAGAATTATGACAATGTTAAAATTAAAAAAAAGGTATGCATATATTGGTTTGTATACAATAGAAAAAGTTAGCCATCAATAATTATGTTTGGGATCAAATATATTTAGTGGATCCAAAAAATATATTTAACTTTTTATATACGCTATCAAAATCTTTACTGAGAGTCAAATTTAGATAGGTTTACTAGTTTGTCGAGGAGTGTACTTCATTAAAACCGTATAGTAAAACATGATGTCATATTTTCGAATTCCATCATTAGATCATTTCAATGACCACCATTTGATTGCATTGTCATGAAGATTAAATACGTGTGCAAAGTTTCATGAGAATCGCTTGTAAGATTTGAATGGAACAATATTTGAAGCAAACCAAGATACGAAAGTAAAACTAAATGTGCATGTTTTGATGTATCATGTGAATAGTTTTCGATACGTCCACACCATCTCATACTGGATTAATGCATACCTCTCATACCTCGGTGTGTGATATAAAATAAAGTATAGCACTCACACATATATTTGAACCGTACACACAAGTCCTGTAATTGTAAATTACATTTATTTAAATTTTTCCTCTTCAATATTTAAAGAATTTATAAGGTGATACTTCAAAAACTAACTTTATCGGTTTTACCCCTTTTAGTGCCTTATCTTTATAAATCGATTAATCGTTTTTTCATTAAATAGTTTTATTAATTGTCTTTTTCTTTTGTTTTAGGTAAGTCAACCATATTTTGTTTTGAAACCACTTTGTAAGTACAATTGTCAAATTATAACATTTGTAAGCTGTAATACATATTTTTAAAACCCTTAATATACAAAGTGGGGTGCTATTTGTGTTTGTTAACCTTTAAATACAAATATTAGTGTGGACTTTAAAAAGTCTAAGCGTTTATACAAAGTTTCATCTATGCATTGATAGAAGTAAATTAAATAGTACACGCACTGATGAAGTACTCACGATAGGGAAAAAATATATTTTAAAATATGAAAAACGACAAGTTTAGCCGTTAAATAGGGTTTTATTACTTTTTTTAAAGTAATAGACGGCACTACCATGCAAAATAAAATGATTTTTATTATCAGTAATAGATGGTGCTAATAGTTTATTTTCAGTAATGATTTGTTTTTTTAATTATATTGAAATATCTGAATGATAAGAAATGAAGTATTTTCTAGTTTCTATCTAGTTTCTATTTTTTTATTTTTGAATAGACTGTTTGTAATGGTTGAATCTAAAAATGTTTTGAGACGCCAACCTATATAATAAATAGTACGTGTATACACATACTCAGGTATCGTCGGTTCGGTATGATATGTGAAGTAGTTAGTAAAGTAAAGAGTAACGACCTTATTCTTCCTTGTAATTTCTATGAACTGTCTTAATAAATTCTAAATATTAACATATATACAGGCACATACTATATTATAACATGTATGCCTGGTCTGGGTCTGGCCTGGCCTGGCCTGTATGTAATATATTGTTCAGTTATGTCTGTAATGGCGCTATAATTTTCATTTAAATGTGTCCGTCTCCAATTAAATGTGACTCTAAATATATATATATATATATTTACAAAATGGTCCATTTTAATACACCACACCTAAATCAATCGAAAAGTAAGAGTTTTCCAAAAACTTTGTTCGAGACAAACGTTGAAGAATATGTGATGGGGGCTATTAATGGGGCTTAATTTTTATCTTAAATAGAAAACCATATTTTTTTACACATTCGTATTCTACTCAAAACAGGGACAAATTTAGTGTCAACAAAATTTTTAAGACATTTAAAAAAATAGATGATTGTCAATCGATTTTAATGAGACTAATTTTGGGTTATACTTTTAATTTTAGGTAGTATTCCTTTCAATTATACATGAATAGTCCTTTAGAAAACTTTACACAATTGGCTATGCGAATAAAAAAACATTACCCTCTCCTCAATTTACATATTGGAGAGAAAGAAGGTACTATCGATAGCAAACGTGACGTTCTTATTTTTAAACATTTGACAGTTGATTTGTGTCTAATCGATTTTTAAATATCTATTAACTTTTTACATTTATTTACAGTGTCTCAATTAAAATGTGGACCACACTGTCTATATAATATATTTTATGTGAAACATTTTATCTTTTTGAAGAAGTACGTTGTGTTGTTTGTGTCTCGGCATCTTTTTATTTTGATTTAAATAGGTGCAATTTAAATTTGTGTATCATTACAAAATTTTGATGTAAAATGTTACATATTACTAGTATTATTATTATTATTAGTTGATAGATGTCAGTAAAGTCAAATCTATGAGTTAACATCCGGTAGACGGTTTTATTAGTTTGTTGTTGTAATAAACTTTTCGCCTGAGTGTCGGTCGACTTCCTATACTTCAATGTAAACAAGTATCGCTAAACATAAAACTAAAAACCGTTCGTTGGTCAAATTCAACCTGCATATCCGACAAGTTGTTGCAAGGTGTTGCTACTATCGTTTTTTACTTATTTCTACAGGGTGTAGGTTAATAAAGAATGTTGAATAACCTTATTTATGGCCCCGGAAACATTTAATTTATCAAACATCCCACATTTTGTTTTTTCTACAAAATGAATTATATCTTCAGAATGATATGAGATAGATAAATTTTGAGGTATGAAAAGTAACGCACTTCAACCTTTTGGCCCATTGTGCTTCCCCCTTCTATTTCAGTCTGACGAAGATTAGCTTCTCGCATATCTTGGTAATAGCCAGGAGCTTACTTATTTGGTTTTCTGAAGGTTTACCCGTAAATCTTATATCAACCCTGTAGCTCTTTCCGTTCAAAAGATACAGCACCCAAAAAATGAGCCTAAATTAACGATAAGATATACACTGTAGTGAAAAGTCCGAAAGTCTCCCTTAAATCTCGGCCTTGCGCACTACCGTGCTCTAGATATCTGCTGTAATCGAGTGATTCACAGTTAAAGATGCTGTGATTGGATGTTGCTTCCTCCTCGTCACTCAGTCTACTGTACATAATGGATCCATTGTGATCCTATTGTTGTGTGCAGATAGATGCTTTCGAAGGTTGTAATGTCCGGTGATGAATTCAATGTTAAAAGTCTATTCACTCGTTGATCACTTGTTTAAATGCTGTTTTTGGGATTCCTGAAATAAGTTTTGGGCCAATGAAAGGTAATCCGACTTCTTTCTTTATTAAACTTTTTCACAGAATGATAAATATTCTACTGAAAGTACTAAGGCGGACGTTTGAAATTTTTCAGAATCAAAATAACATAAAAACTGGCAACTTTTTATAAATAGCCATTTTTTGTAAGTTAATTATTTCTTACTTCTTTTTTTTTTGATTCGGCATCAAAAAGTCAAGACAATTATTTATGAGTTTAAAATACTTGCAAAAAGTCACTAGTTACTAGATTTGGAGAAACCCGTTAATTATTTTGAAACAACAGCAGACAGAAAGAAGCTGCTTGTTAACACAATAAAAATAGCGCAGCTGTTTGACAATCAAAATGTTAATTGATTTTAAAAATTTAATTATTAATTAATAATTAACACTTTAAAACTTTATTTATATATTAAAGATTATTCGTAAAAAAACTAATTAAAAAAAGTAGAATTTAAAAAAAAAAACTAAAAGCGTGCAAATACACGCACTGAACAGGATTCAGTAGTACTAACTAACGAACTTAAAAAAATTAAGGGTATATTCGTTTTGGGCGCGTACACTTTTTTGACGTTCGTGTTTTCTTATGAACGTTTACTCTAATCTTAAAAATGACGTTCATTTTAATATTATAAGTACGTGTAAGCATCAGTTAACATCAATATTCTATATGGTGGATGAAAACAGCTTAGCTATTTTTCTAGCAAGATAATATTTGTTTGAGTGACTTCAAAAGCCCCCAAAATCAAACCAAAATGCTTTAAACTGACAATTTGATAAAGTATGTCGGTAATGGTCAATGGACGTTAGGTAAAATAAAAATGTTTTAGAAACGAAATACAAAATGATTTTTGAATTTACTAGTCCAAACCTGTTGAAAAATCAACGGTGCAATCAAATCCTTTGTTGAAGTTAAAAATAATTAGAAAATTGTCCATAGAACACGAATGTGCTAATGCTTTAAGACATAAAAGAAAGTTTCCAAAAGAAGTTTAAAGCTACGCCATTGGGTATATCGTTTACCATTTTGTAATAAAACTGTTTTTACACTGTTACTGGCCTCTAAAAGTGTCCAAGATCAATAAACCAAAGCAAATAATCAACAACCATCCAGAAATTTTGGTACAGTATCCTAAAAAAAAAACTTGTATAAATGAATTGTGAATGAAAACAAAACATTATTAACAGCTCTTTGAATGCAGTGATTAAGTGAATAATAATGTCTTTACGCGATGCAGATCTGCTCCAAGTATTTTAACTGCTAACTGGTAGCTTGCCTCTGTTACTTGGCCTGCTATTTTAAAAACAAACATTAATATTTTATCTTTTAATTGGAGCGTACAAAACGCATCACAAACACATTTTAATGTGCATAATTAACGCACTTCTTGTTGAATGAATGCAATCGAAAAACTAAATAACATTCTTCTGTCTTTCTCTGCAGATCTTTTTCGCTGGGTCCGTAGAAATTTCATGTATTCACAATGGCAAAATTTTATAATTGATTTGTTAATTTATTCATTTGGTTTTCGACAAAAAATAAAACTTCAGATAAAATTTGTACATAAAGGGAGTTCTTCCAGCATGAAATCACTTTTCAGCAGATTTTGCTCATTTTTTTTTTCACTTGCTAAAAATAACGTTTTCTAATAAATCCCAAAATTTCAGAATTTTTGACCGTTTAGAACGCGAGATAATTAATAACAAAGTAATCATACTCTCTCATTAGAACTTCATACCCGTCCAATTATTATCTGTTGTATTCAAAAAAATACTCGATAGAATTTAAAAAAAATTTTGATAGTAAAGATAAATATTTATATAATAATTTTTTTTTTTAAAAGTCGCATTTTACTGTTTTATTTTCGAAATATAATAGTTTAAAACTATTTTTTATTTTAAAATTACATTAATTTGTATATAAGTATATATGTATGTGTTATAATAAAAGTAGACCGGTTTTTTGTCCCGATTATACAAGACAGTGCTGGAATTACCTTAATGGATAAATTAGGCACAAATCAAATATAAAATTTTGAAAAAATAACGCTACTTTTCTGGTCTATTATTCTGGTCTATCTAAATTACTAGCGAATGAATTGATTTCAAGGAGATAATATTTTTTCCACAATTTATTTGATTCGAATCGTGATAAAATAATTTTCTGGATAAAATAATGAGAGCAATAGATAGATCGTTCTTTTTATAAATTTCTTCGAAATAATAATAGTAATTGTTTTTTTCTAAAAGGTACTTGTTAAAAGTATCATGAAGTATAAAACTTATCTTTAGAATCACGATATATTTTATCGAGTACCAATCAGCGCAGCGCAACGCTATTCACTGATGAAGATCAGAGATTTGTGATTATAATTTTCTAGGAAAATTAATAGATTCTTTGAAAATTTAATAATAATAATAAAGATTCCACGAAACCATTGTGTTCAATGAAGCTACTGTTTACTCGATGTGAACTATTAATTCGTCCTTGTACTATCAACGTCAACACGAGCGGGCGTTCATGGTTTTTTTCTATATTTTTGCAGTCGAGACTTATATGCCAGATCTTATCGGTTTTTCCCTAAAAATGTTTCGAATAAGAGAAGTTTGTTATAAAAATACTAATTTTCATTTAAAAAACAAAATTATTTCATTTATTAAAGAATATTCTAAAATCTAGGGAGTAATAAAGTCTGTAAATTACTAATATTATAAAGCTGGAGGGTTTTGTATGTTTGTGATCACGTTAATCTCAGAAACTGCCAGTCTTATTTGGAAATTCGCGTTTGATAATCCATGTATTGAAAAGAACGGTGGGTCTTTTTCTTTAAATAATTGAATTTATGACTCGGCACTTCCCTATAGTATATTATATTAGCTTGAATACTCAAATTTAGAAAGGATAATTATTGTTTCTCCATTCTTTTCGCAGCTTCTTTAATATTAATCTCTCAAAATTTCAAAAAAAAATTGACCTTAATGAGATGGCCACCAAGCCTATGATTTGTTGTTGTATGTAGAATATCTTTTGTATATTCGAGAACACTATGTGGTTAGATCCAATGACAAATGACCCCCCTCCCCCCTAACTAGACATTATAAATATCATAGACCATAAATATCCGTAATAAAATGGTACATTAATTAAATATCTAATAAATATTAAACGTTGTTAATTAATTTAAATTTGTTATTTAATTAATTTAAATTTGTTATTAAATTGTTTTTTTATTATTATTATTATATATCAATTATAATTAATTAATTAAATAATAATATTGTTGTATGTGATGTAATAATAAATACATTGGTCAAACCAGCCGTCAATCATTATTAGACTTAGATCTGAGATCATATGACATGACATACTATGATCATCTAGTTTAGACGCATCTAGTTTATGTATCCGTCCGTCTCTCTTACGAATCAGAGATCTTAGAGACAAATAGATTATTAACTAAATGAAATAATACCATGCTACTGCTAGTAACAAAGTCTACAGGATGTCAATAAATAAGTTCATATTTGATTGTACACCTCAAACAGATGTGTGTCGGTCGATTTATTATCGAATAGCTCACCAAACTCGAGTTGTGACGTAATTATACTCATAATTAAGATAATTTTTTCAAGTAGCGTTTTGATAAGAGGACATCTTTCTTTATAAATGATTAAAATTTACTTATAGGCGACAAAAGGTCTCATTTTTCATAATTTAATAATTGAGATAGATCTTTGCAAAAATAATAAGAAAAGTTCATACGGCCTTCTCAAAAACTACTTGACTGATTTTCAATTACAATTGGTACGTTTTTTAGTGGTTAGTAAGTGGCTTAATTTGATTAGATTTACTTTAATTTATTCTAGGGGCGGCGCTGGGGAATCCTATCTAGATATTTTAAAGAAAAATTAGAGTACTATTATTTTAAGATTGAGTTATTAAAAATACAATTTTTTTCTTCATTGCATTTCCTGTCTATCTTGCATTACTTTTCGAGAAAAAAAGAAAACTTCGAACACTTTCTCGAGTGTTTCTATTAAAATACTTTAGAACTCTTCCTCTATTGGCTCTATTTTATCTAATTTTTTCATTTTCTTTGCGTAATCCAAAATTGATGGTGAGTATTAATAAATACTCGAATACGTCAACGTGTTCATTCGCGTATCTCGAAAAACCGTAATGAAACTTGAAAACATCCAAGCTCATGTGAACTTTTCTTATTTTTTGATAGATCTATCGTCTATCGTCAATTTTCCGGATTAAATATTGAGACACCTTGTATATAATTTTTTTAGAATATTATAATGTATAATGTACAAGTGTAGCCCCAATTTGGTCAAGTTTTATAACTCAACAAACAGAGTGATATAAAATCAGGTTGTAAGATTTAAACCACCAAAACAAACATAAATAAATAAATAAATAAAAACTTACATGTCAAATTAAATAAAAATAAAAATAAGATTTGTAATAAAACTCTGTACAAACAAACTGTATAAAATAATTTAATAGTTTTGTTTTTAAAGCCCATCAGTTTTATGACATCCTGTAGACTGTAGAGAGTTATAATGGATATTACTACTAACAATATCAAAGCATCCATATAGTTAATAGTACATTGTTAGTGCTATTTGTAGCTGTATAGTAAGTGCTATTGTTATTTATCTCTAGTAAGTCATTTATAGTTAGTTAGCAATGTTAGTTGATACCTTAGGCTGACTCTGGCATGGCCTAGCTGGGACCTAGCTGGGACCTAGCCTAGCTAGTAGCTTGATTACATGCTTATTGTTATTGTTAGTAATAATATTTATATATACAGAATGTTTATATAAATTTAGGTGTTTATATAAACTAAATACAAATTTGAATTCCTCTTAATATTAGTAAAATGGAAAAATTTGTAAGGAGTAAAGTTGTAGTAAATCAGTAAATCAGTTTTCTTATCAGTTTTTTGATTCTATTCATTAACGAACTTGGCCCCTCCTTGCAATACCAAAAGCATGTGAAAACATATTTATTTATATATATATGTGTGTCTGTAGCCACTCTAGTGGCCATGGATCGCTATGAACATTAATAAGATGAAGATAAGTTAATTAAGATCTATTTCCAAAAAAGATGTGACGCAGCTCCTACGCAACGAATTTATTTTTAACTAGAAAATCATATCATGAACTTGGAATTGCTATTCAAGTATATAGTTAAAGCCATAATAATATTTGTCAGTTTATGATAAGGACTTTTATAGGAAAATTGTTTTTTTACTATGACTAGTGAATGTACTACACAGCCACAAACCTATTTTAGTATTATTTTCGCTATAAATTTATATATTCATGTTTGAAACGTATCATATTTCTATATTTTATTTTATTATAATAATTTATACAATATTTTTATAGCGTTGTTTACAGCAGTTCAGAGTTTATAGTCGGTATGGAGTATACAATAAAAAACCGATGAGTTGACTGTTTCTTTTGAGTTGTATGGAAAGATGTTGTCATAATATTGGGGAACGAAACTTACCGTAGAACAGTGTATTTCATTTACCACAGAGATATCAAAATTAGAAAGTTCAAACACACACAGTTTCTATTATTATACTGGTGATTCTCAGGTGGTTTCCAGTCCCCTTTAAGTCACTTCTGAGATATAACATTTTATATGACAAAATGTCCTCTGAAGGAGTTTAAGTTGATTATAATTATTTTTGAAATATCAAAAATCTACCCCAATCGGTAACAAAAAGAGCTTTGTATAAAAAAAACGAAACCAAAATTTATAACAAAATCTCTGTAGCAAAAATGAAAAAACTCTTATTTTTCATTCTTCACTTTTTTACAGACATTGTTTATTGATGCTTTACTCAAATATTACGATAATATGCCCCGCAGTTCTGTTCGTTTATCAACACAATAACTCAAAATCGAAAATTGTTCTTTATGTGTAGCTCATCGTGATATCAATTTGGTGAATCGACGAAATAATGCTCCTTCCTAGAGGGGAAAATAACTTCCTTTAAAACCGCAAAAGAAATGGTTAAATACGAAAAATCTTCTTGTTTTTCAAACAACTTGTTATTTGAAGCTTTTTCACATAACTTGAACATTTTTATCTCCAATTTAAATTCAAAAACTGTAGATTACAGAAGCATGTGCTTATACAGAAGCTGTATATACATATTGTACTTATAAACCTATGTATGTATAAAAAAGCAACATAAACAGTACACTCACTGATAATAAACTCAGTACATATTATTCATAATTTTTATATAATAAATCAGGCTTCAAAAAAAAGCATTAATTTTTACATACAAATTCCACAAATCTATTTTACGACGGCTAAAAATAAAATGCAATCCTTTTTTTCTGGCATACTCCTAACCATGTAGTGCCCCCACCCACTCTAAGTAAATAGTTAAACAACCAAACGATACCTGTTTAATAAAAAACAAATACTCGTAATGGCGTTTTTATAAGCTTTGACATTTTTGTTAGTTTATTAAGTTTGTTGTAGCTTTTACTTTATAAAATAAAAAAGATAATACATAATATTAAATGTGAAGAACTTTGTGTGTTTGTGATGATATAGCTTTCAATTAATAAAAGCTATAAATAGTTTAAAAAGAATTTAAAAAAAAAAAAAAACAAATTAAATTTCGTGGTGAGTGGTAGATTTTTGAAGGTTATAATTTTTGTATTTTTTTTAATTGAAAAAATTTGTGTATAAATTAAAAAATATTTGTATTTATGTCCAATAATATTCTTTTATTATTTTTTGGTTGGTTTTGTTGTTAATTTTTGAGAAGAAGGTAAAGTTTGGTTTTTATTTTAATTATTTTTTACAAAATGAATTTGATTTAAAAACTATATAATTTTAATTGTATCACACTTTAAAATGTACCGACCACACCACATCGCACCGTACCGCATCGCATCGTCTGATTAATTCAAAGTTTATAATATAAAAGCTCCAAACTACATTTACAGATATTAGTAGCAAGCAGATTTATGATATTTTAGTAATAATCCGGACACTAGTTCTCTTTTCGAAAAGTTTTTTCGATGTATTTTGGGAAGCTAAATTGAGAACAAAAATTTTTAAAAAGAAAATGATATATTTTTTTTACATAAAATGAAATGTTTTATCAGGTATATATATAATAAATACCAGGGTATATTAAGTTTAGTCCTGACTTTGTAACGGTTGGAAATATTGATTGGAGAATAAAAATTTTGGTATAGGCGTTCATAAAATGACCAAATTAGTTCATTTCCGCATGTGCTTCTGTCTATTGACACAATAACTCAAAAATAAAAATAAACTACGAGCTAAAATTTTGTGTGAGTATTCTAGAGCTAAAAAGTAAAGTCAAGTACATGAATAGGTAAAATCGAGCGGTACTTCTACACTCTGGCTGTGGAAAAATATCCATCTTTGAATGCGTAAGAGATAAAACAAAATAAACAACTTTTGTTTGAATCTGTTTTGCATAAATTATTTTCACTTGAGTTTATGACTCACCTTCGAAAGTGATCAAAATGCATCGAAAAAACTTAGGTGTAGCCTTGGACCACCTCAATCTTGGATCGCAAAACATGTCTGAGCTCCCGGATTATTTCGCTACAAAAATCACTTGTTATAAATTATAATTTATTCTTTTTTAAAGTCACGTTTAAAGCTTTCATGATGCTTTTACCAAAAATATAATAACTATCCGGCAAATCCGTGTAGATAATTTGCAATACGAGCTTTTACACAGTGACATAGTTGAACACATACAGAAATCATACGATAATATTCTATTACTTGTGTACAGTTTTGTATCAAGTCCTTGTAAAAGCTGTGCTTGGTGAGCTTTTCAGATGATTTTCTAAGATGACTAGAAACAAATATAGAACAAAACGTTGTTAATATGGTTGTCTATTTTGACTTGTAGTATATTACGTTGGATCGTGTCGTGTCGTGTCGTGTCGTGTCGATGTAATAATAATCCAAGATTAGAATATAATATGCAATTTAATTCAGAGATTTGTAATCTTCTTGGAAGTTGTAATAATAATATATACTGGTGATAATAATAATAATATCAAACCGGAAATACTATTTTTTACTTCATATACAAAAATATAGATAAGAAAAAAAATACAAGAGAAAAAAATGCATGATAGAAAATTAAGATTCATCTGAATTTTTGAACAAAATGAAGTTTTAGACTAAATATATCACAAAACAAGTGAAAATAACAACGGACTGAGTTGATTGATTGTTTCAATACTCTGTATATACAGAGTTAATAACAAACAAGTGCGTGAACTCTGTTTATTTTACTTTGTAGTCGCAACAACAACAACAGGATTCTTTTGTTACCATTTTGTGTAGGGAATCCTAACAAAGTTTGAATATTAAACCGTTCGTGTTGTTACTTCAGCAATTCTTATCCCTTGTAATATAAATCGTAATGGTCCAACAAAGATCAGGAATTTTCCAGTAGAAAAACAACAATAATAATAATATGATAAGATCTGGTTGACCTTGTAGTTTTGTACGAACATCATCTTAATCTAATTTGCATGTAATCTATTTATCAGGTCGTGTGACTTGAAAAACAACAACAGATTATATAACTAGTGCACTCGAATCAAATGACTTTTGTTTGTATTCATGAGATTACTGCAAAGTCTTCTATTTTTCTATTTTCTGTATAAATTTTCAATTTATTTTGTTGTTTCATTTATGTAAAGGAAATTTATTTATTTGTTTAGTGAAAATTATATACAATATTTGTTTGGTCTTCTAGATTAAATTTTACATTTTAAATAGATGTTGAAATGAATATTGTTATTGTTCTATTTAAAATATACAATGTGGTCCTTAATAACTGTACACTACACACTGTCTTTGTGTGAAGGACGTTTTACTTATTTCATTATTTACCTGACTACAAACATCTGAATTCAGTTTTTCTCTAGCTCTAGATTATATGAGTTTTTATTAAAAATTCTAAATTAAATCAAATTCAATATCAAGAGGTGTCACATTAAATATGTCCTAATTCCAAGGGTAAAATGTCTTGAAAAAGGTTTTTGACTATAAATTCCAAGTTAATGTTAAAATTAATTGACATGCTAGAAAGTAATTTCTATATAAAAATATTTTATTAACACTCGATATAAAAGGATTATTGACCGATATTTCCCATTTGCCCATCCATATTTTTACCATTTGTTATTGTTTTAAACAACCAAATTAATATTGTTTCTATTCTTTTGTTTTAGGTAAGCGCAAATTGAACATATTATCAAACTTTAATTTAGAGTGTATTTTAGGTAAGAAATTTTTATATTTTGAAAGCAAGTATTTATAAAATAATTTTTTATATCTCATTTGATATTCCTCCAATATTAGCTAATATCCAAAAATGGAATCTTTGGCATCGAATAACTATATTATATTTCTCATTAGCATATCATTATCATATAATCAGTTTTATTTTCTTAAAATTATTCATTTTTTTGGAGACGTAATTTGCACATAAAATTTGATACAGTTATTTAGAGTAGACGAAGAATTTGGTTTGGTTAATATTATTTGTATATATCTATTATTTAACTCTTCTCGTATTAATATGGATGCCATGCCATAATCATAGTCACATAGTCATGGTCACATAGTCATAGTCACATAGTCATAGTCACATAGTCATGCCAAGTGTTTTGATATTTGTTATGATTTACGTAAAAATGTCATCAACTTGAACATAATTATAATGACATTTATACATTTATATACATTACATTACAAATGCATGTACTACAGTTAAAACACAGCTACAGTTAGTTAATAATTATATATTTACACACATCTTAACTTAACTATGGAATGTGATGTCACAAATAATTCTAAACTCATATTTTATAATATTCAAATGTATGCAATGAACTATTTATTTAACTATTTTATTTGTTACAAATATATTTAGAACTAATAGATAGCGTTACTTCAATATTTGTATCTTGTGTATCTTATAAAATACGGGTATTTATTCATTTGTTTATGTTAAGGCGGTTCGATCGGAATTAATGAGTCAAAGTTACTTAGCAAAACAGACGCATAAGTGATTCTACTCTTAAAAGATATTATAGAATGAAAAATGAATGATCGTTATTATTATATTAGCTACACCGCTAGCTAGCTAGCTAGAACATCATTTAAATTTGACTATACAGTTGAAATTAGGTACAAGAATGTGTTCATTATTATTACTGGCATGTTTCTGATCAAAGAAGAATATTAGAATAACGAGCAACATTATCAATGATATCATTTTTCAGAGTTCGTAAACTTTGTATATTAAATGCATTTATTATTATTAATACGTACCATGACCTGGTTTTGATCAATTTCAATAACTCTGATTCTAATGTAAATAATGAATTTAATAACAGTCTTACAAACTCTACGGTGATGTCATTATCAAATCAGAACATCCTTTTGGCTAGCCAATTTTAATAAACAATAAAACAAAAATGCAAAATATATTTTTCTAAGAAATGCGAATACTTAAAACTAATTTTAAATATATTATCCATTCGAGACCCCTTATTATAGTGACTAATAATAATAAAGAAAGGGTGAGAACTATTTAAGGTAGTTAATTTAGTCGAAGGATTGTCTTTCAAATATCAAATTATACAGCACGTACGTCCACAACACTACGAATCAATCAACTGTCGTGTTCAGAACGACTAAGTTTTTGGTCAACTTAGTAAGTCATTTAGTAAGTCATCCAAGTTTAACATGTTTCTGCCAGGACACACTTGCTAACTTGTCAGCAGTGTTGCCAAATTGGAGGATTTTCACCGCAATTTAGTGGATTCAGTAATATGAAATAATGCATGCCATCCTGTATCCACGTATAAATAAACTTTTTGTATTCTGATTCGCTAGCTTCACCTTGAATACAAAAAGATACGACAATCCCAATAATAAATCATCTACATTTTCTACAAGGCTTTATAAAATCTTACTAAGCCAAATGGAGGCACAATCTAAGTTGTTTAGTATCTGTCCCAAAAGACTAAGTTAAATATACTTATAGTACACTAAAATTACAGAGTCCATCCATATAAACAGACAAAATTGCGTGATCATAGCACATAGTCTAATATGACTGTGCATGTATTTGTTGACAACGATGGACTCTTTAGTTGAAGTGAACTTACTTAGTTTATTAAGAACTTTATTATGCTGAACACGACCATTTGAACGTCTAGTTTTTCAATAAAAGAATATATATAATAAAATATGCACATCCACATTTGGTATATAACCGGGTTCCTTAGTTCTATAGTTTTGTTAGCGCTGCGCAACGCAACGACGTACGTACAATAGCGAGCGTACAGCTGATGTCTGCGTCTAGTCACATAATTATTGTACCACCCAGACCAGACCATCATTGTGTTGTTCTCTTGTATTGTATTGTATTGTGTGTGTTGTGCAGTTTTTATTTCAAGGTTACGCAATAAAAAAAATACAAGAACATAACATTTATAAGGAATTGTAAAAAGGAAATGATGGTCTATTTACATGCTATCGATTCATTTCACGTTTTTAAATTGTTTGTATGTTTTGGACTATAACAATTGTAGTATGGTCGCTTAGGGATATATGTAGTGCAATACATATATCCCTAAGTTACACCTTGTAACTACCAACAAACGTGTATACACTGATAGAAGGGAATTTCTTGAACCAAGTAAATATGTTTTCTTCAAAATATTTACTCTAAGAAAGAAATCCTTGTTTTCATTCAAGAATTTGTTTACTTGTATTTGTTTACATTTGTTTACAGGGTAGATATGTGGAAATGAACTAATTGGGTGATTTTATGAACTTAAATAGTAAAAACTTTTTTCTGCGTTTCAATATTTTCAATCGTTACAATCGTCGGGACTAAACTTATAATACCTTTGTGTATATTATACAATCTGTTTTCAAGATCATTTCTAATAGAGAATCATTATTAAATAAATCAATAAAATATTTACTAAATATAAAACCATACATATTATTTACAAACATCTGACTGCTTGTGGGATGATGTTTATTTGATGTCATTTAAGAGTGGGGATTTATTGATGCCCACTTATTTTATAATTTTATTATTCATTACGTATGCACACACACACTACAGAGTACAGACTATAGATAGAGTACCCCTACTATTTTTATTTCTTTATGAAGCATTGTGTAGTTATTATAGTAACTAATATTTAATATTGATTCTCTATTCGCCAAGCTTTCCAACACAGATGGTATATAACAGGTATACAAATGGAAATAGAACTTGATTGGAATATACGAACTGAAAACAATATTATTAATATTAGCGTTCGAAATTTAGTTAGGATTATGGTGATTTAAGTTATCACAACGGTCTAAATAACTTACGGGGGCTTACGGGATCACCACACCCACAATCATTGTATAGATTTATAGAGAGTTTTAATCAAGTATAAATAATTATATCAATAATAAACTAACTACGTAATTAATTAAGTAAAAGTTTAAAATATTAATTAATATCATTTTAATTAAGAGACTTCTCCATAAACTAACTTCAACTCTCAACTAAATATTGAAACTGATACATTAATTTACAATCAGATCGATCAATGATATTATTATTTTCAATACATTTCAATCCCACACCAAGTTATTCAATATTAGTTTGTATATCATTCTTAGGGTTCCGTATCCATATGGTTAAACAAATCGAATCCATAGTGTGTCTTAGTTTCTAAATCTCAATGTTCTTTCATATTTAGATACCTTTGCCTACACACTACATGTGCCCTAACTCTAAGCTTTTAAATAAATTACTTACTGTTTATAATCTCATTGATCACGATTGTAAATCATTACAAATCGATGAGAAATGGAGTAAAAAATCGCTAAAATTGGAGGAAAATTTTATATCCCCGATTTTAATAAAAACTTCGTTTTAAGCTAATTTCGACCTAACAAAAACAATGGCGTTGGTTAAAACACAAGCTATCAGACTCATAGTGCTAAAATTCCAAACTGTATGAATTGAGAAGCGAAAATTTTGAAATCTGTCGGTCGGACGTTAAAATGAACCTGATTTTCGTACTTTTGGGGTTAAAATTACTCTAGAAATTGATTATTATTAAAATCGAGAACAAAAATATTTTTAACCTTTTTCACATTTTTTCCAAGGGGTACCCCTTAATAAAATCGCGAAAATTGGAGAAAAATTTGATGTCCCCAATTTGGATAAAAACTTCATTTTAAGCTAATTTTGACCTAGCAGAAACGATAGCGTTGGTTAAAATACGATACAATTAACGGTTTACAAAGTATCAGACTCCCAATTGCTAAAATAATTATCTATTTGACAAGACAAAATTCTTAAAAAACTTTTAAAATGCTTAAAAGCTAGTCAAAGTACTACGACACCCTCAATGCACACGTCCAACTCACACTTGACCGGTCTTGTTTATTTAGTTCCAGTGTTTAGTTGATATTTTTTGTGTACAGTAAAGTACTTTACTTGGTTATAAATGTCTTTGTATTAATAAAATGGTTGTGATTATTTGTTTGTTTGTCAACGAACAAATCAAAAAGTCAATTGTTCAGAACTAAATATTAGTATTATTATTGTTGTTGTTGTTGTTGTTGTTGTGGTTGTTATAACAATTTACAAACAAAAGTTGTTTTTATATTGTCAATAATAAAATATGTTTAATATAATATGTTGTAGATTTGTTTGATGCTAATCAACTCTGATACAATAAATATTATTATTAGATGATATCATTTAATTTTTGTAATTTTTATATCCTGTGTACACTCTCGTTCATAAAAATTGAACAAATTGAAACATTCTAATTGTTACTGTATATAATATTATGTATTTAACAATACGTTTAGAATGTCACTTACTGGTCCAATTTTTATGAACGGGAGTGTACACATAGTCACATAAGTGTGACGTCCATTTTTCAAAAGTTTATAATTGATTTGTGCCTTAATCATTCGATGATGCTGTTTATAGAGTTAAGACATGTGTCACAATACATGTGTGTGGATGGATCTATGGATTTACATATCATGGATCTAGATATTATCTTTGATATTTGTTAATATTTGTTAATTACAAAATTGATAATTACAAAACGTAAATGATAAATATAAATATCTACTCAAAAAACAACAAACCACATACAATAAATTAATTAAATAATTATTTCACAATTAATAGAATATTTACACAAAAATATTAATAATAAAACAACTAATTAATAATAATTAAGAAAAATAAATAATAATAGTTATATCGCGCAATAATCATCATGCTAACTTTTAAACGTATTCATGTTTTTTATAAACTTATTTTGTGAAAGTGAATATGAATTACTTTATAATTATGGCAATATTAATTATAAAATAATAATTATTATTATTATTACTTTTTATCAACAAAAAATATAACCGATTTCAAAGGAAAATTAATACAGAAAATATAGATTTTTTTAAATTAAATATATTCTTCAATCTATTCTCCCTTGGAAAAAATGCGAAAAAAGTTAAAAATATTTTTGTTCTCGATTTTAATAATAATCAATTTCTAGGGTAATTTTGACCCAAAAAGTACGAAAATCAAGTTCATTTTAACGTCCGCTGAACACATTTCAAAATTTTCGCTTCTCAATTCATACAGTTTGGAATTTTAGCACTATGAGTCTGATATTTTGAAAACCGTTAATTGTATCGTGTTTTAACCAACGCTATCGTTTTCGCTAGGTCCAAATTAGCTTAAAATGAAGTTTTTATCAAAATTGGGGACATAAAATTTTTCTCCAATTTTAGCGATTTTATTAAGGGGTACCCCTTGGAAAAAATATGAAAAAAGTTAAAAATATTTTTGTTCTCGATTCTAATAATAATCATTTTCTAGAGTAATTTTGACCCAAAAAGTATGAAAATCAGGTTCATTTTAACGTTCGACCAACACATTTCAAAATTTCCGCTTCTTAATTCATACAGTTTGTTCGTTTTTTCAAAAATAAAGAACTTTTGTTAGAAATTTCCTTTCACAAACTCAGTATATGCCGGGTATTTAAGCAATTAACTCAGTTATTTGTTATTTTCACTTGTTTTTATAAATTTTAATATTCTTCGAATGATTTATGAAAAACTTTTCGATTTTGGGATATTTGTTTATTTTTTTTTAGCAAATTGTTTACAAAAAGGATTGTTAGTTTTTTTAATTTTACTGCTGACATCATTCTGAGTCTCTATTTATATTAAATTTGTGGAAAGTTTTCCCATATTATTTTTGTGTGAGGCAATTTCAACGTTAAATCGAGCTTAGATTACACATTCCAATAGATTTGGAATGAATTGGAAACATTCCTGCTAGACTCTTACTGTAGTCGGTTAATTAGTATTTAAAACAAAATCAGTCAGTATACTTAATATTACTTACTATATTCCACTTAATGGGTCAAGTTTAAAAACAAAAATAATTAGTTAACACAAAAAATTTAATTAAAAAATAATAAATCTATTTTATTTTTGTATAATCACACATACAAAGTTTATTTTTTATTTTTAAGATGTTTTAAATTTATTTTATTGTGCGAAATAGTCCGATCATTATATGTATATACAGGGTGTCACCCATCACACATCACATCCCCACACAAAAATGATACGTATCAAATTTGGATTAAGAGAGTTTCATCGGATTACAGTTTATCAAAACATTATCTTGTTAACGTTTGAGATAATTCAATTTGAAAAAGCACTTTGAGATCACCCAAAGTGATCTCAAAGGCGGGAGGGAAGAGATTTTCGTAGATTTCAGAAAACGTTTATTTACCAGTTTTTACGCCAGTTATAGATTTATTTCTAAGGCAAGTTGAGACACGCTCTACTAAACATACGAATTATTGACGAATTGGAACACAATACAACTGTTAAAAACTGTTGCTACAACTGTTAATGTATTCTTTCGAAAATTGATTACTTTTTATATTTGACTTTGATCATTCTGAACTTTGACCGATATCTTTCTGTTAAGAATTTATTGAAATGCCGCTGGTCTTCTATTTGAGATAAAATACTTGCTTTGATACAAATGCGTATCATTTTGTGCGTGGTGGGGTGGTCCATCCTGTACATATACACCAGCATAGCAATAGATTTAGTTTTTTTTCTTTTCTGTTCTATGTAAATAAAACAAAAATAAATAATCGTGGTGTTTAGGTACTCCTCGTACTCGTAGCGTACATTTTTTAACATAAAAAAAAAAGAATTTTTTACACGCGATTTACAACAGTTTAAAAATATATAAAATGTGTGAAAACAAAATTAAAGCATCGCACACCTCACAACGAATGTGAGCGTAACGCGCGCTTCGTCGATCAACTATTTTTGTACATATTTTTTTTAAATATTTTCGTTAAAATGTCTCCTAATTTATTAGATTGTTTATCGTGTTCAGTTTTTTTTTCTCTTGTTAAATCTGATACTATAGAAAGTTCTATTTGTTATTTGCTTCGTGTACGCCCACTAAAATAAAGGCACAATGGATCATGCGATAAAAATTTAAAAAAGCTCTCTTGGGTCAGCTGTAATTTATCAAAAATTTTCTAAAAATTTAAACCATATGATAAATCACAGCTTAAATATAAACCTTCTTTAAATTTTTGCCGTATGAAGCATCCTCATAATGCCTACCTGCTTTGCAGTGGGTCTAAATCAATCAAACTTATCAAAACCTTCAATCAATACGCATGATAGCGGCGAAAATCGATGCAATTTTGGTAAAATTCTTTCATATCAATACCAGTGTTCCACAAAGATGCAATTTTAATGACAGACGATTAATTTAGTTTGACCATATCGCCATCGATCGGATCAGTATCGACTTGACGCGAAAACCGACGATTATGTTTTCGCTGACTTGACTTTGCTGATTGGAATGGTAGAGCGGTTTAGTATCACATGAGTTTTGAAGTTATTCGTGAATACTTCCGCCTACGGGGTCGAGCTGAACAAGTTAAAACTCAAGGCCATGAAAATCTAAAAAAATGAGACCTCATCATTGAGGACTTGTAGTATGCTCAGTAGAAGGCCCTATTCAAATTTCTACAGTCAATTTTTACCCAATTTCTTCTGTTTTGAAAATGTTTAGAGAATAAAAGTTGATTTTATAACGAAGAATTCTTGGACGAGATATTTTTTCGAAAATCGAATGATTTTGGTATAAATCGACTGTAAATATCTGAACAATGTATTTGCCTACTTTTGACTCCATTTGGAGCCTACGTGTAGTAAAACTAAAACAAACCTAAAAACATGAATATTATCCGATCCTTATAAAAACAAAAACACTTTTACAAATAGAAAGAAGAAAAAAAAAACACATTTTTCTAAAAAAAGAATTGTATTTTTTTGTAATCGTTTTTTTTTTTTTTTTACAAACACGAGAAATATTTCTCATCTGCACAATAAATATATAACTCAACACATCATACGAGTCTGTCGGTCGGTCGGTCGAATAGCCCCATCCATACGGTCCACAACGGTCGAGTGTCGACAGTGAGTGCTGTTGTTTGTAGGTTAGATTCTTCTATATTACGTACAATGTTTTTCTTTTTACAAAAATATTTTTGTGTTTTTACATTAAAAAAAAAAATTAAACAAAACTATTTAATTTAAATTGAATGAAAGAACGGACACGCCAGCACATGTGTGCGTACATTCAATATTCTACATACTTAAAAAGATTTCTAACATAACAAGGAAAAAAAATGAAAATTTGTATTTATCTAAGACACAAACCATATTTATGTTGTTATACAATACCAATAGATGTCATCGTAATTCATAAACTACTCAATTGTACCTATATAACACACTAGCTAACTCGCACACTGCACAGGCTTCGCACTGGAATTGTGCATAAACTATCTGTTGTATGCAGAAATGTTTCATACAAAACATTTTTGTTTTTATCAGATAAACTTTTTGTAGCTATCTAATGCAAAAACAATTTTTCAAATTGTACTGACAATTTCTGAGATCTACGCGTTCAAACATACAAACTTTTCAGCTTTATAATAGTAGTATAGATATTCAATGACTAGCACTCTAGCCTAGAAAGTATTATTTTATTAGACTTGCAATACTTTAAATGGGGATTCTGAATCGCCAGTAGTTCCTTCGAAAGCTATCGGTTTGAACTTTGAAAAACAATTCATTTTTAGATCCATGATTATATGACCTTTTTTTCATCTTTTAGTAAGTTCCATCGTCTGTTCCAAAAAAACTGGTGTCCTTTTCGTGCCATTATGGTGAAGTTATATTTTTCTGTTATTTGAGTTGCTACTACAACCAAACTATTTATTATAAATGAATTAAATTTCCATACTAATTTGGAATCGTTATAGGTTAGTTCTTTCTTTATAGTGAAAATTTACTCACTTTAAACTTTTCGGAAATTGGCGGACATATCCGTTTTACTGCTAAGATGCTGCTACACTAAGATTTCATATCTCTATATATAAAATTCAACAGAATACAAGCTATCTATATATTACATTTTGATTAAGTTGGAAATAATTATGTGATTGTATCGGTACATACAAATATATATATTTACGTTTATTTTTACTAAATAAACTTTTTCGATGGAAAATATTCTGACTAAAAATATGTGTGTTGTTGTTTAACGATTAAAAAACATTAAGCAATGAAAACAAAATGTATAATTAGTGTCGTAATAACATCGAAAATTTATTTGGGCTCATCACACCACACATTCCCAGAAATTTACATGAATATTATCGATAGACGAATAATAATTTATGTGGAAATACCATACTGTGTTTTTTTTGTTTAGGCTTCGTTTGTTCATATAAAAAAAAAAGCATAAATTTTGTATAAATATATAAAATATACAGTGAAAACTGTTTATAATAACAACACATTGCTTTTTATCGAAAATACTACAATGATAAAATTTCGTTACGCAAGAGCTGCGTCAACTTAACAAATTTTCTCAGAATAAATACAAAATGCATTTCATTCGGAAATTTCATTCATTGTGTGTCCCTCTCCTTCTAAATCTCTTTTTATCCATTGTCTCAGGAAATTTCTTACGTCTTATATTTAACTTTGTAATTAATTAATTATTCTTTACTTTTTAGTGTGTTATCTTCTAAATAAAAACATTTGAAAATATCCATTGTACAAAAACTTGTTTGGGTATCGAAAGAAACACGTCTTGATGATTTTATAGATCAATATCTCTCTATAAATAGGTTTAACTGTAGACCATGGAGAAAAAAAACAACATAATAACTATTGATATTATTATTACATTAAAATTTATAGCCGTCTTGTTTGAATATGTGTGTAAAAAATTGCGTACTTGATCCTTTAGAGTATTGATCCTTTAAAAACAAAAATTTGATATCCCAATGGTCTCTTAAATTTTTATTATCTTGTGGTATTACTTCTATTTATTTATATATATTATAAAGTTTTAAAAAACAAATATAATAAACCCTAATTTTCGAAAAAAAATATTATTTTTGTTAAATTACATGGAAAATATTATTGTGTAGCCCACAGTACACACCCGTCTATAAAAATTGAACCAGTTAGTCATATTCTAAGTGTATAGTACAGTACAGTAATATAGATCCATTTTTCCAAGTGCGGAACATAAAAAAAAAAAAACAGGAAAATTATAATATTAGAAATGAATATATAGAAAATACATTATTATTAATTCTAAATTCAATTTCACTTTTCATGTATTAAAATATCATTTAATTTGTTTTTATTTATAATTTATATATATATATATATATATATTTTTTATAAAATTAATTAATTATTCAATTAATTAATGTTGTGATTAATAATTACACACATTTTTTTTCTAAATTAAATAATTCATTTTCTATATGAGTGACTAATAATAATATACTTTGAACACACAAAAAAAAACAACGTTAGTAATTTGATATATACTCGTTCCATTTAATATATAATTAATAATTAATTAAAAAATGATTTGTAAATATTAATTGATATTAGTGGCGCCATCACTACACTCAAACAATTCATTTCTTTTTTATTCGAAATAATTGTGTTATTTTTTTAAAATATTTATTTATATATAATTTTATAGTGAAACTACTTTAAGGGCGTTCACGTGTGTGAAACTCGATATTGCATGCAACTTTGACGAAGTTTAATCACTTCATTATATTTCCTCAAATATTCAAAACCTCTTGGATCGATCATTTGAAAAACTGATTATCAATGATAATAAATTAGACACTGTGATAAATATTATTTGAAAAAAATAGTGTTATCGAACGTTCGAATTAATTATTAACTATTTTAATCAGCATCGTAATTGAAACTATTTTGTTTTGTTCGTGATTAAAAAATATACATCGTCCTACAAACTATACTAAAACATTAAGGATGTTTATTAAAATAATGAATTTTAATTTACGGCAAAAAATATTTAGACCAAAAGTTGTTCGGATTTGTATAACCAAACAATTTCTATTTGAAATATTTTTATCAAAAACTATATGGATTCGGCACAAATTGATAATGTACACTGCTATGTCGGTTATACTCGGATATACTCGATATGCAATCGGAGCTCTAATTCTTAATCAATTTGATTCGATACAAAATTGACTAATAAAGTAATTAAAAATGATTTAAATTATTTTTTAACTTTTTGTTATTTTAATTCTGTAACGTTCAATTTGTTTAATTAGGTAACAAAACTTTTATTTTTTAAATGAAATAATTAATTTTTGTTTCTTCTGTTTTTGTAAAGAACATAATTGCAAAGTAATTTAAATTTTTATTTTGTTTGTTTGTTTCTAAAAGATTACTTATATTAAATTTGTACCTTTGATGATAGTAGTTGAATGATAATGATTCAAAGTATATAGTTTGGTGTGAATGAATCATACTTTTCAATTCATTCTTTATACAATATAGTGATTTAATTAGGTCAATGATGCTGTAAAGTGTAAACCAAACCAATCAATCAGTCAGTATCAATGGTACGAGTATGAAGTATGACATCATCTTCAGACGTGTGGTTGTCTTCAAACACTAAATCAAAACTATCTATCTATCTATCGTTGCTTTTCATAGTATTTATTGATAAGTATGTTATTGGTTTTACTATATTAGGAAGTATTTATGAATATCAATAACAATATATGCAGCAACCAACCTCCTGGGGGGAGTACCTACATATGTATTTCTGAAAAAAATCTATTCTATACCACCTTGAAAATATATTTGGCAAGTACAACTAACTGTTATACCGGCAGTACAATTCTCGATGTATATCTCGGTGTTCGACATTCGTAAGGCCAGAAGCCACGAGTGAGGAGGGACCTGTGTACCTACACTCTCGCTGAGAGTGTTCTGCCGCCAAAACAGTTCTCGTTCAGTCAATGGAAGGGATAGTTGTCGACGTTGCTAATTGGTTAAAATCCACGTTTTGCCGAGAACGTATACGAGAGTATACTCAACGCTCTGGCATTTGAAACTCGCCTCCTTTGATTTGTGGGCAAAAAACCTAGTCGAAATAGAGCGCTCCCGAGGAGAGGCGAATCGACACGAGACAGACCCCAGTGCTACAAGTACACTTGTGCGCTCATTACTTCTCGCAGAGAGTGTACTGTTGGCATAAGATGGTGTTACACGGACCAATAAATAGGTATACGCAAGATAGTAAAGAATTATATGCATTGTACCTCAGTTAGAATGTAAATAATAATACTGCGACTTGACACTTGACATATTTCGGATTGAAAACAACTGAATTGCCCACAGTTAAATGTTTGAATGATCGTTAAACTGAACAATTAAATAGAGTATGAATAATTAGTTAACTGATTACATCGATTCTAGTACTTAAAGTCCATTTAATTAGGTACTTACTTAAATCAGTTACTTTAAAAAATAAAAATAAAGTATCTAAATTATTATCTTTAAAAGTTTAAACTTAAAGTATCTGCCTGTCAATCATCGCAACGCAATTCAAATTATTTTGCTTTTTTTATTTTAAGTACAATAATTGTACAGTCATGGACATACAAATTATTCCAATTATATGCTAATATTATAGTCATTATTTAGCAAATGCTTATTATAAAATAATGTGAATAATTATTTTAATAAATTGTGTACATAAATCTTAGATTCTATCTAGCAAAATATTCTTGTTAAAGGTTCTGTAGTCAAAGACCAGGGACCCTTATAGTTTCACCATGTACGTAACATACACAGCTGTTTTTTTAGTGTCATTTTTATATTACTAACGAAATCGCTATTTTTGAATAATAGTAGTAGTAAATGATACTGAAAGAAAAATGATTCCAGCTAAGTTAGGGTCGACTACTTTACGGTTAATAGTAAACCAATTTATAGTCTGTAAAACATTCAGACAAACACTGTTTTACGTCTTCACTAAAACATCTAACCCTATACTGTGCGTAATCTGGCGTGACATGTATTTGGTTGGGTTTTTTTTTTTTAAATATTTGATATTTTTACTAAAATCGTGTATAATTTGATGATGATGCAGCCATATAGATGATTATTCTTAAGTATTATAAGATAAGATTGATAAGAGTCCTGAGGCAGCCTCTCGTCACCGCGACCCCTTACTTCAACCTTCTACTGTAACATTCTCCTTCTTTATAAGGATCACAGACCATGGGTACAGGTCCTTGATGACACTTAAGATTAAGTTGCTTCATTTCACTTTTGTTAAAGGGCAAGAATTGTCTAGAAAGTGTCAGCCTTTCCAAATATTAAACTGGTATTTCATTGGTTTACAAAAAATGATCATCATTTTTGGCGCAACAAAACTTTGAGAGAATTTATATATTATAAATATTTGTATGTCCGTGCCTGTGTAAAATTGATGATAATAATTTACAATGTAATAAAATGTAAACATTTACTCGTACAGACTACAGAGCAGAGGAGGAGGTACTCAAACCAAAATCGGATAAATGTGCTGTGAACTGAATCAGATCAGAACGTGACTCACTTTATATTCGAATCAATCATGTTTGTTCGTTAATTCCGTTCTTATCACTAACATATTAATTCCGGTATCGAAACAGACAAAACTTAAAACAAGCATATCAACGATATACTTTTCAATGTGTTTCCTATGTGTTTTTTTTTATTCAAATACCTTACTAAACCTCAGCGTCTTGGCAACTTTAAATTGTTTGAAAATTAAATAAATTTATCTGCTGCAAATAATTATATAAATCAGCTACCATCTGTCATTAATTACCGACCGTATATGTAATATTGGTTGCCAGCTGTGATTAAGTACTATAATAAATGAATGTATACGTAATTGTCATACTAGTGTTGTTTTTAAACATTGCCTGTAACCAAAGTGACATTCACGGCTATTACCAAAAGCGCCGAGCATAGATTTTCATATCAAAGTCTTTTTTGGTGCAAAACTTTAAGCAAAGAAAAAATATAGGAAATAAATTATTCCATGATCCACGCGGCGCGAATGAAGTTGCGAGCTACAGCTAATGACTATAATTTTCAATAATAATTTTGATATAAATGTATCTGACTATGTGTACGTGAGTGTTGTTTGAAAATTATTTTATTAATAGTTAAAACGAGGGGGGCCATGATCAACTATGAGTATGCAAAAAGCGAGCTGGGCTATAACTAATTATGAGTATGCACTTTTTTTTATGCGGGGGGGAGACATGCTTTGTTACAATTAAAACAATATCTAAGCCCGTTTTTACACATGAAATTGTTGATAAAAGTAAAGTTTTCAATTTCAATAAAAATATTTGATATAACTTAAGTTACATTACTGTGCACACTATGAAATTCACTTGAAATATATGAATCGCATGTTTGTTAACATCTCTAATTTTCGCTTTGTTTACTATTTCTTTGTTTGTCCATCACTTTAGTCACATGATCAGAGTCCTATCAATCACAAGGCAGTAGGATATCAACACAATGTAAACACTGCACTACTCTTACATCTGAAGTTGCATGTATGATTTCATGAAACAAATCAAAGTCAAAATAGAAGTCTTCTCTGTTTCATCAAACTAAAAACATGCATCACAACAATACTACTGCACTTGTGCTCACCAAATCATTCTCGCATGAATACTTATATTTAGCATGTGTTAAAACGGACTTAAGAATCATTTAGATAAATGAGTTCTAGTGTGAATGTGTCTCATAATATTCACTCATATTATGCTTTAGCAACACTCATAATCAGTTAGTACCCCCTCCCTCTAAGATGATAAATAATTGACAAGGATAGCACGAAGCAATGTATAATAATATAAATAAAGTGTTTGTGAACTTGACACATACTTTGGCACAAGACTTATTATAACTTATAATAATCATATTATATATTATATCCCATAACTCCTACACGCATCATTCCGTTCCGTCTCTCACCTCACCTCCCAATTCCCGCCAGTTCCTTTACATAGTTGTAAGATACAAAATAAAAAGAATTTCATGTTTTATCTGTTGTTGAATTTTTGAGTAGACATTTCACAGGAGAGAGAGCTCTCAGAGTGAGAATCATATTTTTAAACTTTCAAATCAAAAGTTGAATGTCTTATAAAATATTTACGCGCGTTTTATTATTATCAAAGACATCACACATCTTACGACGAGTACACACACACACACACACACACACACACACACACACACACACACACACACACATGTTCAAAAAAAATGTTCATTTTTTTTTTCAAGTATTCCTGTTTTTTAGTCTAAGAGCTGGGGGGAGGGAGGGGGGTTCATATTGATTTACAAAGTTCATATTGATTCCGAATCTTGGACAGTGGTTTCTTTAGTGGTTTCTTACATGTTAAGGATATATCTTTGGAAAACAACATATATTCAGATCATGGAACCCATTGGTTGTGTTTAGGACAACTAAATCCTTAAAGTGAAATAAATAAATCACTAAGGGTGTATTCATTTTGGACGGGCGCTTACACCCTTTCAACGCCATCTCCAGTGTAGTTTTTAGTATTCAACTTATGACGTGTATGTGGACAAAGCTTGCTAGGGCAGCTCCAAATTGTATTAACTTCCAAGACGAATACTCTACAAGCGTTAGTTTAATTATCTGTCATGTGCACAGTGTTCAAAAGCCAATAAATTTCGCTTATAAGCTTGAAGACTAAAAGCGTGTAAGCGCCCAAAACGAATACACCCTAAATATATCAAACTTAATTCTTAGCCAGGACACTTGACAGATACTAAACAGTGCAGGTGCTGCCAGATTGGTGCATTTTCTCCTAAATTTAGTGGATTTAATAAAACCTAGAAGAAAATCTAGATGATTTATTTTCTTGGGATTGCCGTATTTCTTAATTTTTGTATTCAATTTTAATCAATTAAAATTGTGATCGTTTTCGATCAATCTCAATCCGTATTGCATCAACTCTAAATCCATAGCATATACATCATAATATTGTTTGCACAAACACATGTTTGTTGAGCAGATTGCTTGATCGTGTATGGATGGATGGAGTGAGTGAGTGGGGACGGGGACCTCTACACTATTTTTTTAAATGTTTTAAGAATTATTAATGATTTGATATAAATAATCGAGTTAAATAACTTTTACAAATCGTTGCTCTTATTTATTATTATCTGTTTCCTGACATGATTAATCATTTCAAAAATAATTCAGAAACTATTCATCATCATGTAGGTGTATTAATATTAAAATCAAACAACTTTTGTTTGAAACAATTAAAATATATCATTTATATATAATTAACAATTATAAAATAAACAGTTCTGATATAAAGAATTCAGTATATGTAGAGTATTTAAACAGATAACTCTCTCTATATATATATATAGTTAGTTATTTGTGACCTTTATGTTGTTGTTGTTGTCATTGCATATAAATACTTGAATACTAATTAGATACTTAATATCAAAAGTATTAAATTAGTTATTTTAAGTATTTGATACATTTTTTTGTTTGTTCATTGAAATGTTTTATTAATGACTAACTAATGAATACATTTTGAACACTTTAGTTTTGATATTGAATTGAACACAGTTTTAAATATATTATTATTATTATTATTATTATTATTGATATGATGACTCAGCCTGAACTTTATTTACATTTTAAAAGAGTTTTATTATAAAAATGTCACATACTTAAATAATTTGTACATGCAACATATAAATAATATATGTTTGATAATTTAATTTCATACTTATATCATTTATTATCTATCAAATAAATATTATATTTTAGAATTTCACATAAAACCCACGTTTCTGATTTACGTCTTTGACATAAACAAATCAACATACACTCAACTACAATTTATTTGAAACAGTAGTTACATTCGAAAAGTAAACATATCACCGGATGATATTTGTTTAATATTATTATACAAAATCATATGTAAAATGTTTCAACTGATTTAAATTACATGCAAGGAAGTGTACATACAGTTCCCTGAAATAGAGTTCAACCAAACTGTACCTAAAAAGTTCCTTTTATTGATGTTTGTAGTAATTATAACGAAAAACATGAAATATGTATGCAACTCTTAAAGAGTTTGGTAGAAATAAAGATTACCTAGTCTTTTTGTTGTTGTTTTTTTCAGTTTATCATTTGTAATTTATGTAATTCTAATAATTTTTTAAAACAAAACAATAAAAAACGAGTATCAATTACTAATAAAAAAACGTTTCAGAGACATATTAGATATTATATACATATATTTATATATATATATATTATTGGATCATTTTACAAATGCTTATATATATGTATAACTATTTATTGTGTTTATATGGATGTAAAAAAAATGTATGCATCTATACATTTCTTCTAAGAATTATGACAATATTAAAATTAAAAAAAAGATATATTGGTTTGTACACTCCCAATCATAAATATTGTATCAAATAAATATATTAAACTTTCTACATAAGCTCATCAAAATCTTAGACTTTGCTTTGAGTCAAAATCAAATAGATTCAATTTATTTTGCAAAGGACTGTACATAAATAAAACGTTTGTTTCTTAACTGCTGATATATTTATTGTTATTCTGAATTCATTTTTGGATAGAGTCAATTTACAATTTTTATTACCATGAAAAATTTGGCATTTCCTTAATTTTCTATATTATGTACGTATGTACTATCGACTTCAAAAATAACGTTCCATTTTTTAACTTCGTTGATTTGCGCTATATTATTTTTTGGTTTTCGAAAATAATGTTTATAACAAAGAACCTTGTTTTACAGTCAATTTGCGGCGAATCCATTTGGTGTGCGTAAAAAGGTTTCGATTGAAACTTGTTCGTTATAAAAATACGAAAAACTTTTGTTCTGAACATGTTTTTCGAAAAACGAATGGTCTTGGCTCAAATCGATTGTAAAAATTTCAAAAAAAAATGTTCTCCATTTATGAAAAATTCAGTGAATTTGATTTATTGATTGTGAAGATTTCAGTTGCGTACCTACATATAGAAGGCCTTAGATCAACCTAAAGGCCATAATATTTTATAGGACTCAAAATAAAGTGTAACACCGTAACTGAATTTGTATTCAATAGAATATCTCCTTCAGAATTTCTATATAAACAGTTGTAGTAACACTTCTATAGTAAGTGGTTTGCCGTATTTATCCATGATAAAATTAGTTCAAGGATAGTTATTAATTAGGCAGCCTACGACCAGACAGATATAATAGTGTTCCTTGTGGTGACTAAGAAAACGTTTTTTTTCTTAAACCATCTCCTCCTGTGCGTCTGTTTTCCTTAGTGTTCGTAAATTATTATATATCGAAAATGTTAACAAAATAGTTCTGATTCATAAAATTTTTCTGTCATAAAAATGAATCATAAAATTTTCATTAACGTTTATAAAAGTCATCGAATTGAATCATCAGTGTGAAAAATTGAGTAACATTTTGTTTTTCTACCCCCTTCGCAAAATATTTTATAAATTATCAAATATCCAAAAAAACAAGTTTTTATTCATTCAGACTTTTTAGATTCAAATTACTCTTAAATTAGTCATACTTTTTTCTTTTTTTTTTGGAAACGTTAACAGTTTAAGGCCATTCGATCACGTCACCTACTAAAAGAGAAATTACTTGATTTTTTCACAATAATCTCTACCAATGGATTTTTAAAATTTTTTAGGCTACCCTGTATTAAATAAAATAGTGTACCCAACTTCCTCAAGTAATTGACCAATACTATTATCTACACGTAAATGAATAGCACTTCAAAATATTATGAAACTATTAGTAGTCGGTATAAAATAACACCAAAAGTTTACTCTTGCCTGTGACATGTTCTATTGTGGTAGGTATATACAGTTATCAAACCGTCATAGCAGATAGTTATGATCTAATTGTATGTTTAAATAGTGAGTGCATGCGAACACCATGTAGTCAGAGTTAATACTAAAACTGAACTCTATAGACATAGATAGTATAGAGATCAGTGATTAATTCAAGTCGCACGCAAAAGTGATAAGAAATTTATGCGTAATTAAGTACAAGGGATGCAAAACTACATGAAATAAAACGAGGATTATCACTTTCAATCTATAAATTTGTATGAATAAATTATAACTTTTATATCGCGCTCGTAATTTAATCGTTTATCCTCACTTAAGTAGGTAGTAACGTGATCGCATAACCTTATAAAAAAACGTTTAATTGGTTGCTTAGTCACAAGATGAAACATGACGAAAAATTCATTAAATAGATTCTGTTGTGTGAGGAGTTTATTTTTAAACTACTGATTTTTATTATTCATAGACTTGAACAAACCTTTTTTTTTTCTTTTAAATACTATTTAGTATTTATTATTGGGATCTAATTCGAATTGAACTTTATTGACTGAGTTAGTTATTTGAATTAGTTGTGTTGGTTGTTCAAGTAGTGAAGTGAGTTCAAGTGTTGTTTTGTTAATTCAACGATCGTATTTAGATATTGAAAATGGAAGTAGCCATGCAACAATGCTATTATGTGAGTCCATTCACTCGTAATATTGTTTAAAATTTAACAAGACTTAACTAATACAAAATTCATATTTACTTAATTTCTCTAATGACCATATTTTCTAATATTTCTTCCTCTGAGAAAACTCACTTAGTCTGCGTAGCTCCTACGTATCGAAGTTTCTTATTGCTTTTGTTATTGGAATTTTTTAATATATTCTAAAGGCCTCTCCATACGCGCCTTAAATACGTAAAGGGCACCCCCATACGGTAATTATATCACATGACCAGAACTGCTAAGTTATTCATCAACAGGAATAACTGCAAGGGAATGTAAAGGGGCCCCATAACCTATTACATTAGTAAAATCTAAACTCCAATGTTGTCTTTTTATTTTATTTCAAAATGATTTCAAAAACATAAATTTTTCAATTGACTTGATGTATGAAAGACCTCTTTTGAAGACCTCTGAAGTAATGTTTTAATTTTCAGTATTTTTTTTTATTGATTTCAGATGTCAGAAATATCAAAGAAACGAACAGTAAGTAGTGAAGTAATTGAAACAGAAACTAGTGAAGTGCAAATAACACAAGCTGAGCTGGCCGAAAATAATACGAGTTCATGTGTTCAAATAACAAACAATACCAATACCAAAGTTGAAGATGTCTCGTTGCAGGACTTGATTGAAGCAGAACTTAATTCACGCTTATCTAATAATATTACTACTTCTGAAGAAAATTTGCTATGCATGACATTTAATAATGTTAGTTTTTTTTATTTTTTATTTTATTTTGGAAAATCAAATTTCCCTACCCATCATTTAAAAAATAATTCATATCAGATGTTTTATTTCCATCTTTTTTATTACATTCGATGGGTACAGTTAACATATGTTCAACTTTTCCAATCTGTACTAAAAATTATTAATTCAAAAATGCGTCTGTCTGTCCGATGTTTGTCGATTTTGATTTAACTTTAAACATTTCGTATTAGATTTACACAGAAGGACTTAATGTACTTACTTCACAAATTCCCTTTTTAAAATGTGTTTTCCAGTTTCTGTTAAAATTTCTGGGGGATGAAAATCGAAAAATCTATCGTAACAGTTGCAAACATTGTCTTTCGGGAAGAAAGTTTATATGTGCGTCATAACACTGATTTCTACTCATCTCAAAAGAGGAAAAAAGCATCAAATACTAGAAAAGAATAATAGATTTATGTATTCTCGTTTGATATTTCTCTACTTTAGATTTATCCTCAGCTTTTTACCAATTTGTAGTCCAAGAGGAAGGTTGTTCATATGTTAACTACTGTACAATATTTATTTATTTTTTTGTTTTTTCTTAACGTTGTTTTGTGTGGAACTTTTTTTTTTTGATACTAATTTTCACAGATTGTAAATAATGATGAAAATACTGATGAGGACAAAGAAAAACCAATAATTGAAGAAAATTTAACAAATAATGAAATAAATATTGATAAAAACGATTTAGTTGCGGGTGATGCGGGCAACGAAGAAAATGTTGAAGCGACTGAAGAAGAATATACCGAAAATATTAAAGAACAAACGATAAATTTTCTGGAAAATGAAAAAGACCATGGTAGTTTAACACACAATAATGATGAAAATCATCATCATCATCATTACGATGATCCAATTGTACGTATCAATGAAGAAAATTCACTATTAAAAGATGGCGACGAGGAACAGGAAAATATTTATGAAAATGTAAAGAAAATGGAAAAACCATCACCATCCATTAAAGATAAGCTAATGCTTGGTGGAAATGATGATCATATGGCATTGCTATTTTCACAAACAATAACATCTCCAGCGTTTACACCGACCGATGAAAATTTTGATATATTACAAGCAATTAAACGTGAGGAAAATTCAATTGATGAATTTATTAAAAATGAAAATTTATGTCGTTTAGCTGTGGCGAACGAAGATGACGGACATCATGTTGAAATGGTGCCGGAGAATGATATATCGAATGGTGAAATATCACCGGAAGATGAACGTGAAATCTCACAAGATAGTGATTACTCGGAATCGTTAACTCAACGCGTCAAATCAACGATTAAAGTACAAGATTCGATACAGATTATTGAGCAAGAGATTAAAAATTGTGATTATATTTGTATATCAAACGATGACGATGAGAATGTGGCTTTAGATCAGGACATTGTTAACGACGGTACGATTTTAGTTGAGAAAATGTCACCAAGTCGTGATGAACAGATTGTTGTCCACCATCAAGTACCAGATCTTATTGAGGATCTGTCACCTAGTCGTCATGTTGTTGTCGTTGAAGATGATGTCCATCAGATGAATGGTGGACATGCGAATGACGTCCAAGTTATGGATGAAGTAGACGATGTACAATTTAATGATAACAATCTAAATTTACAAAATTCGACGCCCATATCTGAGAAACTGGAGGTGATGAACGATGATGCCGCCGAAGATGATGATGATGAAGAAGAAGAAAAAGAAACGTGTGCCAATAATACTAACAGTACTAAATTAGTTCTTGATTTAGTTGTGAGTGGGGTTTGTTGTCTTTTCATTTTTATTAATCGTCAATTTTTATTGAGCTTAGTCCCTGTGAATTTTGTTTGTTTTTCGTTGTTCATGTTTTTAAGCAATTTAATTATAATATAGATCAATCCTTAAGGATAACAAAAAGGATGTCCAAATACGGAAATTATTCCCATTCTAAGACCCGGTTTAGACTCGGAATTATTAGTAATATTTCTCTTAAATCAATTAGCAACAGAATAATTTTGGCACAGATTTGAGTTCGCCCCCCCCCCTCGTTCAAAAGATCCAAAAATGTAATATTAAAATAGAAAAATTTCTCCCGAAGAAATAAAGTTGTAGTAAATATTTTTAATTTCATTCTTATATCAACCGTTTTGCCGAATTCGGCATACTTTCACGGTTTTGTAGAACGAGTTGTTGGGTGATCTGGTGGATAAATTATAAGCTAAGGTCTATGTTTCCCTACACCGATTCCCGTGGCATACCTTCAGCCTACATGTTTCATATTCGCCTTCTGGTGAACAACTTAGAAACAATTGCAAAAAGGTCGAAAAAATAAACCCCGCCTCTGCTAGAATTAGTTTTATGGACAAATTGACCATTTTTTTGGCAGTAGATCAATTATTTTTACAAATTTTACAATTTAGTACGGTTTTGGGTATGATTTTGACTATGTTTTTGCTCCGGGAATAATTTCACTCATTCTGCTATAGTTTTTTTTTTAGATTTGTACCAATTTTCGAGCTTTTTTGTTTAGCATATCTTTATCGTGAAATAAGGAAGAGGCAACCGTTATGAAATTCGATAGATGTTTTTGAACTGAATGTTTGTTGTTGATTTTCAGAATACAACCACAACAACAATCCAGACGAGTAGCACGGTCTCCGAAACAATTGAAAACAACAGCAATACAACAATGAATAACACAACAAATAGTATTGTAGCAGATAACAAGACACATTTAAAGAAGAAGAAATCGAAAAAATCGAAAAAGGATAATGAAAAAGAAAATATTTCTGTTGTAAGTACGAGTTTATCATCCCTCCAAATCTATTTCTTTTCTATTTATTGTAATCCATTATTTTGATTTAGCATGCTTTAGCATCATCCTTTTCGTTTGCTAAGAAACATCATATTTTTTGCTACAAAATAATATCCCTCTTCGAAAATCACAGTATTTGTATTTTGTGGTCCATAAAATAATTTTAAATTAATTGTATAACACTTTTTTTTCCTTCGAAAAGTATAACTAAGCTGTTTTTTTAAATCGTAACTTTAGTCAAATATCTTCTAAATAATTGCCGGTCCGGTCCGTATTCGAGTTAGATAAAAATATACTTTTACATGATGATATCTCTATTTGGATAGAAGGAGACCTTTGGCATGAAACACATGAAGTATGTGCGCTCGGTCGTGCAGGTACTTTATATATAATACAAATAATTGATCTACTGGATCTTTAGCTTCAACGCCACATTATACGACGGTTGAGTAGTGCGTCATACTACTCTAATAAAAAAGTACTCAAACCGCGACTACTAACTACACGCAAAAATCCGTTCGAATTTTAATACTTCACACTCTTGCCGTCTCCTTATTAGTTTACCAATCACTTCGAAGTATCGATGCTACTAAAGCCCGTTTTTACACCAGTAACTTCAGATGTAAGAGTAGTGCAGTGTATACATTATATTGATATCCTACTTCCTTGTGATTAGTAGGACTCTGATCATGTGACTGAAGTGATGGACAAACAAAGAAATAGTAAACAAGACGTGAGAGTTATAGCTGTTGTTAACAAACATACTATTACGATATATTTCAAGTGAATTACATCGTGTGCACGTCAGAGTAATGTAACTTTAGTTATATCAAATAGTTTGATTGCGATTGGAAAACTTTCATGAGTACAAATGGGCTAACACGTATATTTCTATCTGACTCGAATCTAACTCGTATAAATGAATACTAATTGCACGTAGTTTTAAGAAATGTATTTTCTTGTAATCAATCGTTTTGTTTTTCTAAGTGTTGTTTTTCTTTTTTGTGTGTGTTTGCACTTCCGACTTCCAGAATGAAAACAATTCTACTAATAACCATAAAGATCAATTATATATTGAAGATGATCTATCACAAGTCAACGTTCGAAATTTGGTAAGATGTCACCATTTTCTAATATTCTGTCTAGCAGCGTAGTGATATTGGGATCTCTGGCAAGGGGTGGGCGGAGCTTAATTTATCGATTTACTGACAGTGGTTTCTAAGTTGTTCACGAGAGTACGAACACGAAACTTGTTGGCCTAATGGCATGTCACGGGGTTGGGGCAGAAGATATAGACCTCCCAGCCCTCGTTTTTAATTTATCCAGCAGGGAGCATATTAAACTGCCAGAGTTCCCAATACAGAGGTGATATTCATCGCAGTATACATAGGTACTTTCGACTATCCTAGTAAATATTTAAAGTCTACGTAAACTAAACTAAACGGTATAAACTCAATATATGCAGAGTATTTTTTTAAATTTTGAATATCACCTCTGATTTATAACACTTTATTTTTGTTTTTGTATTAATTCTTTTGAACTTTGTTTTATTAATTTTGTTTATTATTATTTTTTTTTCAATTTGTTGCATGATTTTTCTGTTCGTTTTTCCGTTGTTGTTGGTAATTCTGTAGAAAAAAACTTATTGTGATCAATCAATAAATGGATCAATATCAATTAAAAAATCTGAACCAATTATTTCAACTGGAATTTCAATTAAACAATTGGTATGTGTAATCATTTTTGTTGTCCTACACTAATACCTATATTTTACTAATTCATTTAAAAAAGTGGCGGGAAAATTAATCTCATAGAACTTTTATACATGATTATGTAGTAGCTACTTTATTTTCCTTTTTAAACTTGATCGAAATCCCATTACCCCTTCGATACTACTATGGCTACTATTATGGTTGAATTAGTCAACCGTGATTTACCGTTTTATAGATTTTATATTATTTATTCAGTTTTGGAAAAAATTATTTAGAATAAATTACTTAAAAACTTGTATTCGAAACTTTTTTTTCGATAAGGTATAAATCAACTGTAAAATTTTGAAAAAAGAATAGCCATTCCTTATCTCATGTGTATAAGGTCTATGGTTCAACGAAAACTGCCATTCCCTATCTAGTATGTTTATGTTCTATGGTTTAAATCACTTTTATTGATAGTGAAGTGTCAAACAAACTGAAGTGTCACAAGTTATTTAAAAGAAAATACTTTTATTAACAGCTTCTGTACTTCGAAATTCTACATGCATGGAGTTCGTTTATTAATCATTTAAGTAATTGTCTAGAGAATAAATTCAATTTTCTAATTCAAACATATTCTAATCCTCGTGACTATGAATTCTATAACCTATTAAATGTTTTTTCCGAACCAGCTTTGTGATTACTTTAGTGAAAAATTAATAGACTGCCATGATTTTTTTTTTTTTTTTTGAAAATTTAAAAAAAAATATTGATTATGTATTATCAAATTTTTTTATTACTATACCAAAACAAAAAAAAATGTTAGGTTATTTTTACTTGAATATATAAAAGAAAATTTGTAATAAAAGAAAAATAGAATTTGTTTTTCGATAAATTGTCATCTCATTTGACAAAGAAAAACGGCACCAGTTGTGTGGAGAACGACATCATTAATAATCTTTGAAATTGAATTTATTTTTAAGTTTTTTTTTTTTGGAATGACAGAAATTCTTGTTATTTTTCTTGAGGTAATTTATTTATTTATTTATTTTGGTAACTACAGTATTTGAATTAATTAATTAATTCGTTTTCTCGACTAATAATAGTTGTTTCGTATCAGTACGACTTTTAATGGTGGCCAATAGATGCATTCTTAGTTCTAAGCTTTGCAGTCGTTTTGTACCGAATTCATTTGGGTTTTTGAAAATATTTTCAAATAAAAGTTGTTCGATTTTCTTCTACGCATGACCACATAAGTAGTGTTCTTTTTTGTAAATTTTATAATATGATTTGTGCCGGTTTAATAAAAGTTAGTCATTATAAATATACTAACAACTTTTAGTCGAAACATTTTCCCAAAAGTCGAAAGAATAAGGCACAAATCAACAAATCAACTATAGTACAATTGTTAATGTACTAAAATCTAAGACTTTGATTAGATTCAAGTGAAATCATGGGGTGTATTTTAAATTTAAATGACTCCCCACTCAAATTTAATATCTTCTTATTTGGTCTGTCTTTTGCCCTGTGAGGGTAATTTTGAAATTTTACACTCAGAAAGAAACGAGCCACCCTGTATATTCGCGCTCTGATTCATTAGATTATTGTTAACAAATAAAAAACCATTTACATTAAAAATCTGAACAAACAAAATATTCCAAATATTTGATAATCATTAATGATTGATTTTATTGAGTAATTTTTATTTAATTAATTTTTAATTGCTAATTATTAATTTGTAGTCTCTAACAAATTAAATTGTTGCAATTATGAACAATTACACTGTACTCTACAGTGTGATCAAAACTAGTCAATTATAAACCATATTTTAAAACGATGGCTAAATAAAAAATCGTAGCCCGCACGAGTTCATGTAATAAAAGTGAAGAAACAGACCGATCGATTTAGGTCGCTCACAATTTGGTCTCACTTACAAATTTAAATATCGCACCAGATACAATCGATGAATTCGTAGCGAAAATGGCCGACTAAAATTTTAGGTGTTTATATATTTCCAAACTTCCAATGAGCAGTTTATGGCCACACAATCCACATATCCCAATAAGGTTGTGGCCATTTGGTAAATTATTGAAATTCAAATAATATTAATAATAATAAATTTTATTATTTTTATGGCTTATTGTACTGGGCTTAGTAGTGTGGCCATAAACTGTTCATTGGAACACCTAAAAATAAAAACTTAAGTCGGCCATCTTCACCAAAATTGTACATCTTCTGCTAATTCCATTTTCCCCCAAAACGTACTCTTAACATTAGAATCGATCTTTGCTCAGGAACAGAGATGATTCGTTCAGCTAGATCTAAAATTTATATATTAAATCTCAAAAACATCCAATAAATAGCTATTTTTTGTTGAGTTTACACAACAACATTACGACAATGTATTACAAGTTGCCTATCATTAACAAATGTTTGTTTTGCCCCCTATTTCTTTGTTATGAATTTTACAATATTAAAAATGTCTTTAGTGATATTTTTCCATACCTTCCGATGAAAAAACAGACTATGGGAACATTATTATCTACCACATTGTAATTTAATAAATGAATTCCATTAAACAATTTTCTCTATTTATTTTATTTAAAAATCGCAATAGTTGAATAGAAATTGTATTCATTCTTTTAAAATAAATAAAAAAACGGTTGTTAGTTGGAGTTTCGTTGAAACATTTCAATAATTAATATTTTATAAAAAGGAATAAATAAATAAATAAGTAATTATTTAATTGTTAATTACACACAATTAATTTTATGATCTTTAATCAAATTATAACTGATTATTAATTGAAAAGAATATGTGAGTTAATGAAGAACAAACAAACAACACAACCAGCAACGAACGAACGTGTGTGTGTTGTTGGAACAAACACTTCAGTTACGGTACCTCTAACCCGTTCTTCTAACCTCAAATTTAATTCTTTTTTTTAAATTTATTTATGTATTTATAAAATTTGTGTTTGTTTGTAACTAAAATTCTAACCGAATGTGATTTGTTTTATTAAATTTATTTTTCATATTCATCCATTAAAACAAAAACAATAAATAAATCGCATTAAATAAAATCGCATAATAATTAACAATCATCATAATCATCACATATGAAATGCAGTGTCGCAGTTTTGGTGATCTAACAAGCTTGCCTGATGACAATAATGCAATGCCCAATTCAATGGTGGAATCTGTGGATAGCTCTCCCGATTCGGTTAGTATTCAAATTTTTATATTTATATTTACCGCTTTACCGAGTTTTATTAATTTTAATTTCTTGCAAATAAATAATAATCAAAATAATAATTGCCATCATGCATGATCTTACTAATTTTTTGAATCGAAATTTGCTTCGAATTCATATAGAATTTTGTCTTTAGAAAATAGTTTTGCATATAATAATTTGTCATTTGTATTTTTTTAATTAGAGAAAACTTTGTCCAGTGTCAAATAGTAATTTTACCTTATACAAAATCCAAGTGGAGATTTTCCAACGGGACTCTCTTCGTTTTTTGCAAAACGTAGCAAATAGTTCATAACGAAATCATGTTTTAAAAAAAATGTTAGTGAATGTCCAAAGGTCGTGAAAATCACTTTTTATTCAAATATTTCGTAAACGATTGGTTTGACGTTAATAGAAGTCATTATCTAATTTATTTCTACATAGAAAAGATTCCATACAAAATATACGGTTCTCGAGATATATGAATGAGAATAATTGGAGTAAGGCGCATACTCCATGACAACAAGGTCCATAACTAGATTATTGGGTAAAGAAGGTCATCGTATTGTCGCCATTTATGATCCAATAGTCGATGTATTTTATATCTTATTCAGTCGATGTAATTCTAACTACAGCATTCATTACAATGGACGTAAAAGTAGATGTTAGGATTTAAAATGGCATTGATTCGGTTTTCGAAAAAATGCTTCGGATAAAACTTGTTCATTCGAAATATAGTAACAAATTTAATTCGAAATTTACTTTGGAAAACCGAATGAATAAATCCAAAGAAAAGAGTCGATTGAAGAAACTATCCTTTGCTCAATAGTCTCTCTTCGGTCCTTGCTTATGCATAAAAAGATGCTTGGAAAATAGGCAACTGTTTATGTTGCTTAATAGTTTATTAGTTTTCCGTGTTAAAATTGGCAAAACATCTCAATTATGGAATGAATCTCTTCGATGTCCCTCCGTAAGAAAAAATAGTATAAAAAAGGACCTCTAAAATAGTAGACATAACGCCTTAGACCGCTCGACCACTTGGACTGGTTACTATTTATGTAAATAAGTATTCATAATAAATAACTGAACGTCCGCTCTGATTTCAATACTCCACACCCTTGCCGTCTCCTTTTTAGTTAAATAATCAACAATTCAAGAAGTAAACAAGCTGCCCCGCCCCGTTTGCTTAAAACATTATTAAGGATTCTGAAAAACATCTCCATTTTTAATTTTGATAGAACATTTTCTTCAACTTGAGCTTTTGATTAACAATAATTTGGACAGTAATTTAAACAATTTGGATTAATAGCATGATAAATGGCGGCACGTCACGTCTTGTTGAACGAAGATGTGCCATTCAAATAGATTTACGGATTAACATTCCAATTTTAGAGATTTTTAATTAATAGTAATTAATTAATTAATTAAGTGCATGGAAATAAATTTTTTATTAACAATTTTTAATTTTTTTTTTTTTTATAACAAAAATTGCATGATTAAAACAAATAAATATAGAGAGCAAAATCTATGATAGATTTACGTAGATTGGATTCGGAGCCACTTTATAGAGGTGTCTCTGTAAAAGCTTTGGTAAGCATTCTTTTTATTTTTTTGTCATATTTTTATTTTTAAAGCTTTGAGACTGTATATGATGCTTTTTTTTTTTTTACAAAATTTCACACTTCTCGCTTTAGATTTTACAAAACAATCATCGCAATCGATTGCGTCCAAGTTACTCGGACTTATGGGTCGAATATTTTTGCCTCAGTTGGGGCACAATCTATTCGCTTTGAGCATTACCGTGATCGTCACTAAAAAAAACGGAAAAAATTTACGTTAATAGTGGTTTGAATTTATGTATCAAGGAGCAAAAGTTTGGAAGGTTTATAAATCCGATTTAATTTTATAGAATCCATTTTTTCTAAATCCAAATTATAATTGAGACCTTCCAAACGTTTGCCATCTGATACATAAACTTTCCATCATTAGTACAAATTTTCATCGTTTTGTCACTAGTTACTATAGCGAACAAGATGGTTGACGATCAGTGAATAGTGGGAATATATTCCATAAAATATGTCGTAAAAATTTGCACAAAAGTAATTTGCTGATCGCTAGCCATATGGTCTTATCATTCTGTTAATTCTATAGCCTATTCACTACTCCACAAAACACATTTGTCAGAGTTCCAGGAGAATAACATTAATCGTGAGGTCTATTCACGAATCATATTGGTTGGGTTGGATCAGAAACAGTGTTCGCGAACTTTCGGGTATATTTCTAACCCGTAGTTAACACCATGGTCACAGCTTCATGAAAACGCAATTTTTTGCCTAATTATGATAGTTTTATCCTCGTTCAAACAGTTTCCAAATTTTTTATTTGCAATTCCATTATTTTTCGAATAATCGGACATTTTCTAGACGTATCCATTCAATTTTCGAAAAAATGTTTCAAACAAAAGTTATTAATATTTTGATAAGGAACAACTTTTATTTAAAAGATTTTTTTGAAAATCGATTAGATTCGACACAAATCGACTAAAATTAAATGAAAGAGTATTATTAATATTATACAGGGTGGTGTTAAATCAGGGACCAACCTTATGATATGTGAATAGAAGACCTATTTAAACAAAACAATCACACTTGATTGAAATCTTTTTTCTATCCCTTAATTATTGTTTTTATTTTCTGCACTTGTTTATTTTTTTAAAATAATAATTAGTAATTAAACAATTTGATTAATTAATTGAAATATTTTTCTATTATTGATGTGTTGCCTGTCGTATTGTTTGTGCTGCTTAAATAAATATAATTGACACACGACCGACACACTTAATGTTGCGCTGCTTACAAAACAAAAACTCAAATATAACTCAAAACATTGAACTGACTGAACCCCCGTTCTGTTCGACATAACTACCACAAATAACTACTAAAAGAGAGCTAGTTTTATGAATCTTGCATCTAATAACAATCACGCTACTAATACCAACACAATACTTTACGCAACAATTGAGCGTGGCTTTAGTTGGCGTAAATGTCAACCGATCAGCATGTACCCACCTCTTATAATGCGTATGCAGTCATTTACGCAACCAAAAACGGTAAGATTTGTTGTATCTTCACAATTTTTTCTCTGTTTTACAATGCATAGGGTGGATCATCTATTGAAACTTATTAGAAATATAGGTTATTGGAGGAGTATGTAATCATATTTCATTATATGTGTTTTTAATACATATCCCTTTTCCCTTGTCTGATTTTGCGCATTAACAAACTTGGCCTATCAAGTACCGAAAGCACCTCATATATCAAATTCCGATCGTATTAGAACTGGCGTAATTTTGCCATCGGTTCTCAACACCAATAGCTCTCGTTGTTCTCTCGGAAATTCCCACCCCGCTAGTCATTTAACTGAAATTTAAATTTATTCTCAACGATGTAGTTTTAACGACAATATATTAAAAAGAAACCCAATAAATGGTCCATCCTTTATTTTGAAACGAAAAGTGCAAAATTACAAAATAAAATATTGAGTTGGGGGTAACTTTGGGCAATAACAGTGAAAATTCCTGTTTGAAAGTTGTCCATCTATAATATTCGATAGTCATACTCGAATTTTATTGAGCTAGTCTAGTTTGTGTACGCGTATTTGTATGGAAATTAAAGCCTAGTTTACATTACCTAAAAAGTAGGTGGAGATTTATAAAGGTTGTGTTTAACGTGAAGGGCAAATTAAAATGATACAAATTAAATATAAAATATATGAATTAATACTATTCGAAATAAAACCCGATTAATTTAAATTAAAAACGCCTAGAAAATGTCTCCCCTTCTCTTGAGAACCAAGGGTTCAGAAACCTAAGGAATACTTTCTAATCGAATCTATTTCAAATAAAAGGCCCCATTCGAATACTTTAATATAATTAAATAGCTTGCACTTCGACAGTATAGACACACTTGACTAATGTAAATGAGGCTTTAATTAAATCCATTAAAGATAACAAAAAATTGTAATTTAGCACATTTAAAACTCCTTTTGTTGCATGCAAATCGATCAAATCCTTTTTTTGTTTTGGTGAATAAAATCCAAATAATAATATTGACCATAATCTGTGCTTTATGTTTCAGAAATCCAGTTTTAGTAAGTTCGATGCACTCTCTAAGAAAACTATGATAAATGTACGATCATCAGATGCCGGCAAAGCTCAAGAGAAATTCAATGTAAGTCTCAATCAATCAATCAATCAATCATTTTATTTTATTTTATTCTTCAACATAAAATTAGATCCAATTGTTTCTATCGAATCCGACATTGATGAAAATTTTTTTATTCAGGACAGAATTCAAAAAAGTAATTTGTTTTTCTTTTCTTTTTTTTTTTTCTGGATAAAAAGGGATCAACGGCATTAATTGAACAGAATTGTAAGGCTTGCTCGAAGCAAGTTTTTCAAATGGAACAAATGAAAGCAGAAAAGGCAATATGGCATAAAAATTGTTTTCGATGTAAAGAATGCAATAAACAATTGAAGTAAGTAGAAATATTAGCCATCATTTTTTGGAGAGAAGGTTTCATTTAGGGTCCCAGAAAATACTTTGTATTGGATATTATTTGAAAATGTCATCTAGAGTGTTCTATGATCGATGGTCGAACATTCTGGATATGTAATCCATTAAGAATTTTGACAGTGGTTCGTGAAATCTTGCACGTCACGTCCATTTTCGTATAAGCTTTGTTGGTCCACCGGAAAGTGTTGTAAATATGATCCACAGACCCTTTTCGTAGCCAATTAAAGTTCATAGTTGTATCCAAGTTTTTTTTGGATATATTTTGTTCCATTTTAATCCAAAAAAGTATCTTGTAAGTTTTTCGTAAAACCTATAGTTTTCCCAACAATTTGTCGTCCCATTTTACAGTGACAAGCATCTGCGAAAATCATTTTCAGCAGATTAAAATACATCGAAAAAATTTTGTCGTAGCCTTGAAGCTCAATCGTCTACGAAAAATGCCTTGGTTTTGTGCGGTTTTTACCTAAAAAAGGCACAAATTAACAACCGGTGGGTTAATTTTTAAATTATCTGTTAATAAATGGTTGATAGTCCTCCATTGGCGTCAAAAGTTAGATTTCATTTGAATCCATTTGTGAAAGCCATTCCAAAAACTCATAAGTAAAATGAAAGCATTTTCCTGGTCTAGCTTTCCTGACGACGGTTCTGTTTTGGACTAATGAATGTTTGTTTCTGTTTGTCTGTAACACTTTAGCGTGGACACGTACCAAAGTCACGAAGGTACACTTTACTGCAAGCCCCATTTCAAAGCGTTATTTGCACCAAAAGCTGTTGAAGATACTCAACCAAGTAAGTAGTTGTTTATTCTAAATTGATTTCTATTTCTAGTTCGATGAAGGTTATCTATGTTATTATGTTTATAGTGAAACCTCGAAAACCTGAATTAATTATTAGAGAATCTCAACCTGTCGAATTACCACCTGATGTAGTTCGAGGTATTATTGTTTGTGTTCAATTAGATCTGTGTGTCTCTGTGTGTGTGTGTGTGTGTGTGTGTGTTTGTTTTGACAGTTTAAGGCATTCTTAGAATTTTCTAATTTAGTGTGCAACTGCAGCTGTTTTGTTTTGTTTTTTTTTTTTGCTATGAAAAACTAAAAATATTCCAGAAAATTAGAAGTTTTGCATGCGAATTATTGCGAGTTACGAGATATTTTTTTTTTTATATCAATTTAAAATTATTGATTTTTGTATGAAAATTATTTAGATTGCACTTCGTTAGTATACACAAATGTTAATGAGACTTTATTAATGTTAATGAGACTTTACTAATGTAAATGAGACTTTACTAATATAAATGAGACTTTACTAATATAAATGAGACTTTACTAATGTTAATGAGACTTTATTAATGTTAATGAGACTTTACAAATGTTAATGAGACTTTATTAATGTTAATGAGACTTTACTAATGTAAATGAGACTTTACTAATGTAAATGAGACTTTACTAATGTAAATGAAACTTTACTAATGTAAATGAGACTTTACTAATATAAATGAGACTTTACTAATATAAATGAGACTTTACTAATGTTAATGAGACTTTATTAATGTTAATGAGACTTTACAAATGTTAATGAGACTTTATTAATGTTAATGAGACTTTACTAATGTAAATGAGACTTTACTAATATAAATGAGACTTTACTAATATAAATGAGACTTTACTAATGTTAATGAGACTTTATTAATGTTAATGAGACTTTACAAATGTTAATGAGACTTTATTAATGTTAATGAGACTTTACTAATGTAAATGAGACTTTACTAATGTAAATGAGACTTTACTAATGTAAATGAAACTTTACTAATGTAAATGAGACTTTACTAATATAAATGAGACTTTACTAATATAAATGAGACTTTACTAATGTTAATGAGACTTTATTAATGTTAATGAGACTTTACAAATGTTAATGAGACTTTATTAATGTTAATGAGACTTTACTAATGTAAATGAGACTTTACTAATGTAAATGAGACTTTATGAAGATTTATAAAGATTAAAAATTAATAGTTATTTAAGCACATTTAAAAGTCCATTTTTTGCATCAAAATCGATCACATCCATTTTTGAATGATTAATTTTCATGGACCAGTCGTCGTTCGTTGCTGACGGTCAAAAGTTGATTTTTCTTGATTTTTATAAATTTATTCGTCAAATATTTTTGATACGCAGAGTATTGATAACACTGACCATTTTGTTGACAACGTGCAGGGCCGTGCCTGACGGGCGTTCATTGCGTGCACCGCACGCAGGCGGCCGAAATTAAGAGGCGGCCAAATCGTTACAAGTTGTTTACTGGGCAAAAATACAATCGGTTTGTTTTCATTAAGATACGAAGTAAAAACAGTTTCTCTAATCTAATCTATCTAAAAAGAGTTTCTCAGAAATAAGAAATGTATAAAAACTGATTAGGTCGTTGTAGTATTTATATACCTAGTCATGCAGCGAATCCGAATTTTTTCGAACATTGCACGAGCGACGAGCCGAAATAGTTTTTTCAATTGACCGGCGTCGCGTAAGCGGTCTTATTCGTCTTATTAGTCGTATTAGTCTATAGACTAGCGAGGATAAATCTTTATTTGTGTCCTGTGTTATTTATTTTCATGTTATTATTAAAGTAAGTAAATTAATTCTATTTTGTATACCTCCCAAGTTGCAAGTCAGCCCAGATCTGCCATTGGCCACTGAGCTTTGTTATCCTAATATGTTAGTATAGATTTAAGGGTTATTCCTTGTTCTTTATGTTTGATAATTTTGTCTGTGATTATAAAACCAATACCATAATTTTTTTCATGTTATTATTTTTGTTTAAATTTTAAATAAAAAAATGTTTATTTTGTGCATTTTTTTTTCTTAAATTTCATCCAAACATATAAATCTCATAAAACCGGTTTTTAGCCGGTTTTTCTTTTCAGAAACCGGTTTTGGGAACAAAACCAATATTTTTTTTCGTTCTCGATTTCGGTTAACCAAAAACTGATTTTTTTCCCGGTTTGATGCCCTGTGTAAAATAATAAACATTAAAAATTAAAGTAGTTTTTTTTAATGTTATCCTGGGGGCGGCCATACAGACTGGCACGCAGGCGGCCATATACCCAGGCACGGCCCTGACAACGTGACCAAATCAGTCTGGCAAACGAATCGTGATGTAACAATTAGCACACTGACCTAGAAATCCAGAGGTCCGGGTTCGATTCCTGGTGGGGACGAATTAATTTTTTCATATCAATATTTAATTTAGTAGTAAACACTAGTTCTTTCTTTCATACTATGTCTTATGTAACCTTAATGGAAATTGATATTGGTATTGTATTGTGACGTATACACAAATAATATTGTGTTTGGTCTCTCGTATTTTTTTCGCATTAACAATTTCATAACTTGTTGTTCGGTAGAATACCGTACCCCAACTAACCCCAACTAACTTGAATCTCACTTGTCACCGCCATAAATTAATAAACCTCAACAAAATTTTTTGATGTAGTCAGCGATTACAACATTTCCGTGTATGTTTTATAAATTACTTTATCTATGTGAGGGAAAAACCCCACAGACCTCCATATATATATATGGACTGACTATCTTATTGTTTAGAAATGGTATACCTGACGACTATAAAAATAACGTTCATTTTTCAAAATTGATTTGTGTGCCTTATTCAGGGCGGTTTTCGATCAAATGTTTCGGATAAAAGTTGTTCATTATAAGTATACCAACAAATTTTATTCGAAACTTTATTTTTCCCCTAAAATCGAATAAATAAAACAAATCAATTAAGAAAATTTTGAAAATTGAACCCAGGACTCCTCTGAAATAATAAGCAACTATACAGGTTAGTGTAGGTTTGTTTGAAGCTTTAGGGGCTTTTATCTGGACAATGATTCGAGTAGTGAGCCTCATACTGACTACTAACTACACGCAAAAGTCCGTTACAATTTGAATACCCCACACTCTTGCCGTCTCCTCAGTATATACAATTGGCTACGAAAAGTTGATGTTATTTTTAATTTTATAGTTGGATTTGTGTGCCTTATTCATTCAGTTTTCGAAAGAAAAAATGTTCGAATAAAAGGGATTACGATATTTCTAATGAACAACTGTTATTCGAAGCATGTTTTTTAGAAAAGCGAATCAATAAGAGAGGCACACAAATCAATTATACAAATTTAAAATAATAACATCAACTTTTGCAGTCGATTGTACTACTAGTTAGTGTATGCTTTAATTTGGGACACTATTAGCGAATTTCCTGAAAGGAAATAGAGCTATTGGTCCCGTACCGAAGTCAAAATTTCGCAAAAATTTCTTCAAATGTCCATCGATCCTACCTTGTAGATGTCAAAAATCACCATCTGTAAAATTTATATATATATATCTATGGACATATATATATATATATATATACATATATATATATATATATATATATATATATATATATATATATATATATATATATATATATATATATGTGTCTGTAATCACTCTAGCGGTCACAGTTTTTATTCTATCGGAATGAGATTTGGTATTTGAAACGCTTTTGGTATTCAAAAGGTCAAGTTCGTTAATGGGTAAAATCGGACCAGAGGAAAGGGGGGTTTAGAGGGAGGGGGAAACAGAAAATTTGACATATCTCCCTTAATATTCGAAAAATCGAAAATTTTATAAGAAGCAAAGTTGTAGGTATTAAGTTTTACTGTAATTTTGTTTCTTATCATTTTTTCTGTAACCCTAATATTTACAAAAATATTGACGGTTTAAGATTGAAAATTAAATTCCTCAATATCTCTGTACGCATTAGAGTTTGAGCAAAAAAGATAAGGTGATGAATTGTAGCAAACATCATTTTCTACAACTTTGTTACTTACGTATTTTTCGATTGTTCAAATATTAAGAGAGATATTTTATATTTTGTGTTTTCTTCTATCTTTATGCCCCCCTTTCCCCTTGACGTAAGTTATTTATTAATAAAATTGGCCATGCAAATACTAAAATCAGATACGACATTTCATTTTGATCAGACTAACATTGTGACCGCTAGAGAGTAATTTATTTATTCCAAGGAAATTCGCTAAGTTGAAGCAGCTCCTGCGTAACGAATTTTTTTTTTATTTTACGTCATAAGACACAGCAAGCAACTGTCCATACATAGAGGTCAGTTTACATTATTATAGAAAAATGCATCACTTATTTGGATTAAAGGACTTGATTCAGTACACAAATGTGATTCATGTATTTGATTATTTATTATCTTCGATAAGATTCAAGATATTTTTTTTACAAAAATAGAATCCACAATTTATCTACTATTGGATAGATAATGTTTTAAAGAAAAAATAATGACGCATCATATTTCCTTTCAATAAAACTGTTTTATGGGTCTATTTGGATTGTGAATACTTTTTTTTATTCACTCAAATACTTGACCAAAAGTAAGAGACGACCAAAGCAAAGTATTGTTTCAATTCATTGTGGTGGATTGGCTTTTGTTTTGGGGAAAATTATTGTTCAAAAATAGTTTTGTGATCTAAATATGGAAGCTAATATGGAAGGTATTTATTATAAAATATTAATATATCTTAATTATTGTTGATTTCTTTTACGATTTACTTACGTAAATCCATAAATCAGTGAGTAAATATAGTTTAAAAATCATTGTTGAGCAAGAAATTAGAACTTTCCAAATTGATTGAGGGATAGGCCATTTTTGTGACGGAATTGTATCCATTTTTCATGTATGGAAGATCATCTAAAAAAAAGTAATAGAGACATTTTGGTTTTCTTATCAAAAGTGGATTTGAGAAAAAAAATTTCAATAAAATCTTTTTTATTTTGGGGACGTCACCAAATTTAAAAAAATCAATTTTTTTTTTAATAACACAGCTAAATTTGATCCGATTCTGTGGTTAGTTTTGTTAAAACCCACTAATTTTGGGATCTACTTTCCATTTTGAATCATATATCGAATTCGATTTCGAAATACAAGACCCATCACGTAGAGAATTAGTTTATTAAGTGGCGCCCTGCAGACTATCAATATTAATGATCCATAATATCGATAGTGTACAAGATCCTTTATCTTTACTTAATGTTTAAACAGATCAAATTTGTTTGTTTGTTCTGGGTAATCTCTGGAACCACTGAACCAATTCTATTAATTATTTCACTGATAGGAAGCTACATTATTCCTGAATGACATAGGCTATAAAAACTTTTTGTTTTATGCATCCGTGCCCGTCCGTCCGCGTGACAGCTACTAAATGCGTGTGTCCGTAAGGAGGTGAACACGGGGTGATCATTTTTATGGAAGTTCAGTATTTTAAAATTAGAAACATGAATATTGATATTTAGACTCTAGAGTCTAGACCAAAAATCATTTTATAAAGTTTCCTGTACACGATCAATATTAATGATCACTACTAATATCGATGGTGGTGTATCGGACCCTTTATAATAAATAATTTGATGTTAATTAAAGTATAAATTCATTTGATAATTAATTAACATATGTCTTGAATATATTTCTCATACCTATAATTTGAATGACTGTCTGTCATGACAAACAGACAGATAGACAGACAGACAGACATCAATGATTATCATATGTAATTTGGTGTTCCAATTATTATTCAAAAGAATTCAAAAATTATATCAATTACAAAAAAATAAAAAATATCTCGATTAAAAATATACAAAAATAAACCTATTAATTGCATGGATTGTTGTTGTTTTTTTTTGGGTTTGTGATTAAAAATTAAAATTATAATAATTAATTATAGACATAGTTTTTAATTTATTTATAAAATAATAATTTTGAATAAAAACTAATTAATATAAATAATTTCACACATTGAGGACTGCTATGAGGCTATGAGGAGTGATTTAAAATTATAGAATTAGAATCATCATAACAAATAGATTATTTTTTATTTTATTTTGTGTTATTTGTAACATTTGAATGCTCATCCAGACAGACAGACAGACAGACATCTTCAATCATACCAAGTGATATGATGCGTGTGTGTGTACTGTGTATGTATGTACAGGTTGTCTCTCTCTCTCTCTCTCTCTCTCTCTCCGCATCTAATATTTATAACGTGTCTTTAATTGTATTTAAGGCCACACAAATTAGCACTCATTTTTAAAAGTTGTATAATTAATTTGTGCCTTATCTATTATTTAAAATATAGGTTATTGGAGAGGAGTATGTAATCATATTTCATGTTTTACTTATTTATGCTGCGTTACCAACTTAAATTAACAAATAAACGTCATTTACAAACTATTTCATAAAGAATGTAGTTACGATATTAAATTTCATCAAGATCGTTTTATTCGAACATCTATTCAGTTTTTGGGAAAATGTTTCGTATAAAAGTTGTTTATTATGAAATTACTAAAAACTTTTATTCGAAGCATTTTTTCGAAATGTACAAATGAACTGTAATTGATGTAATAAGGGTTGTCAGGATTGTTTTTCAAGTCAGCGGTTATCCTTGCCAATCCGGCATTATGGTGCTAGGCACTAGTTTGGCGCTCCAAATTGATAAAGTTAAATGAATTACTGGAGCTTGACGGAATTAATCCAGATCTAGTAATCGACACGTTATTGACTTGTTGGTACTCAAAAATTTGTTGATTTTTGCCAGGAACCCGGTTTGTCTCCAATGAATTTATTAAACTACAAAAATAATGGAATATTATACTCGTAGAAAGTTCTAGCTAATTAATATTAATTCATAATACTTTTGTGGATGGATGACACCCTGTATGTAGTATGTATATGTGTGTGTTTGTGTTGCTATAAACCATCAAATAACATAATAAAAACGACATTAACCGTTACATTGTTTATGATATGAGTTGTTTTAAAACCATAATAATAATTAATATTTGACGTACTTCGACTACGATGTGTGGATGTTAATATTGGATTTGATTCATTCACAGCTAGTGATAAACCAGATCTTGGTCTAGCAGAATTACAATCGTTAAATGTGAAAGAACGTTTTCAAGTGTTTGAGCACGCCAACGAACAGCAGCAACAACAACAGGACCATACATTAGAACGGACATCACCCAGTGTCAAACGGTCATCGTCTATTTTATCCAAACTTGCCAGGTTAGTTTGCTGTTTTATGTATTTCAATTATGTTTCATTTGTTGCCAGTGATTCTGGCATTAATGCGGGCAACAATATCATACAGGTTTTTAAACTAGTTTTGTTGTTTTTCAATTTGATTCTGCCATCTAGCCAGAATCAAATTAGTTTCTGGCCAAAAATGATGGAAAGCGACACAAATAAAATTATTTGTGCTGAATTTGTTCGATTTTCGGATAAAAATTTGTTCGTATTTTTACCAGGAACAACTTTTATTTGAAATATTTTTTCGAAAACCTTATGGATTCGACACAAATCTAATATGCATACCACTTATATGATATATCATAAGTTTGGTCCAGAGGTTTAGGTGTCAGATTGGCATGTCGATGGTCCTCAGTTCAAATCCTGGTACTGGCTATCTTTTTTTTTTTAAATTAAATTAAATATCTTTTACTGGAACATTTTTGAAATTATATTTAATAAAAAATTTCCATTTTTTGCCAAATATATATAGTTTTATTGGGGCTTTTAAACGAGTTCGCTTTCTTTTGTACGCAGGTTTCAAGCAAAAGGTATGGATATTGGTGTTAGTGATGACGCATTAAATGGAATACCAATTGAACCAAGTTCAGATGAATCCGAACAATCAGATGAAGGTAACCAACCAATCACACCACACCACACCACATCACACCATAGTTTTAAATTCATTATTTGTTAGGGTTCCGTATCTCAAAAGGAAAAAATGTAACCCTTATAAGATCAACTCATAATTTCATTCCATGTCGTACGACCCAAGACCTATCTTCTCCAAACCTGGCCAAACCTTCCTTAACAACAACAACTGTACGTTCATCTTTTCCTTGTTTACTTGGTTTCTGGTTCGATTCCCAACAGTGGCAGCTTGTCAATTAGTTTTGATCCAGTGTTTTCCATAATGCATGTTTCTGTTACAGATTTGGGTGAAGATGCTGACTTAATTCGTGCCAAAAGGAAAACCGCTCAAAAAGAGGAACCAATCGTTTTCGATAAATTAGATGACTTAAAATCACGATGGGAATCCGGCAGTTCAATGACAAAGGATGAACGTCGTGAAGAATGCAAACAGGAAATTCAATCGATTCGTTCCAGACTTTTTATGGTCAGTCAATCGATGAATCAATCAATCAATCAGTATCGATTACATAATAAAATATTTGATGGATTAATTACTTGTTCTGTTCGTTTGTAGGGTAAACAAGGTAAAATGAAGGAAATGTATCAACAAGCTGTAGCTGAATCAGAATCGGGGGCGAATGTTAAGAAACTGATACCAGCGACGGAAATCACTGACACGGCCAAATCAATCAAAGAACGATTCGAGAAGGGCGAAGCGCTCGTCAAAGATGAAGACACTCATAAAGTTAATTCGAAGGAAGAGGATATGTCAATATTCGAAGCAGGTCAGTATCTGCGGTTTTTTTTAAAATTATGTTCCATATAGATCCACTAAGGAAGAATAAGTATCGGGAGTTCGATAAAACTCTTACAGTTTGTGGGAAAATGTGTGGAAGTTCCCGGTTACTGAAACAAATTTCTGTATATTTATCGTATTTTCTCCCGGTCATTAGAGACATCTGGAGATAGTTTTTCGCAATGGAAAATTTATTCATTTCAAGCGGATCAGCGGAAACAGGCTGTAAACAAGCCAAACAAATGATAGCCGTGTGTGCAATGCCGCACGAGGTCAATCTGACATATTGGCAAAAACTGGAAAGCGATAATTTTTCTGGTCACTGTAAACTCAAAAGGTATCATCTGCTGCTCGGATTGTAACGAAGCAGATGATACGCCCTTCTACTTTCTGGCAAAATTAGGTACCTAGCCTCCGGCTCAACTGATCTCTGCCCTATCATTCGCGGATGTGTTCCTTAGGAGTCGGTTAGAAACGCCTACTTGTCAGACTTTGGCTTCCCCCTCCACTACTACTACAACTTCCACACTATTTTGTAAGGCCTTGCTTTGGTATCCAAGTATTTCGTTAACAAATTTGTTACTTTTTGTCTTCACCCAACAGGTATTAGCAAAAAATCCCGATCAATCTTCCAAGAATTAGACGCTACATCTGGCAAACCACCAAAATTAATCCCGTTAACTCCGGTTAAATCACAAAGTGATGTAAAAAGGGTAAGTTTTTGTTTTTTTTGTTTCCATCCGATTCTTTTTTTGTTTATTTTTAAATGTTTTCGACCATTAATTGTCGAAAACAATCACACAGTGATCTATCTATCTATGGGTATCTATCTAGGACACTAGGACAGGCGGTTAAATCGCTAATAATAATGGGATTATTGTCTAAGAAATTTGGAGTAAAAATTATTGGACCTAACCGACACAAACAATTATACAAATAAATCGTCACGCTTATAATTATTTTAATAATAAAAACATTTAAAACGGGAATTTTTAATTAACTTTATTAATTAATTAGCATATTAAAAATGAAGTATTAGCAATGTATGTGTCTGTTCACATGCTAACGTCTTCATAATTAATTAAAATTAATTGACACGTGAAGATTGTTTAGATTGAGAGCACACGAAAATGATATTCAAAATCGATAATACGAATTTTATAATCGATTTCAACTGCTTTCAATTTAATTAAAACGCCATCGAACTCTTGTTTACTAGCTTGAACTTTCGATAAGAGTTCGTCGTAAGAATAAAGTACATTGTTTTCGAATTCATTTTCGGATCCTTTGTATTTAGAATTGTTTAAGAGTTGATTAAGTTTTCCAAAACGAGGTGGACATATTTTCGATTTGATGTAGCTATTAAACACTTTGATTACATCTTTTCGAATAATCTTACGATTTTCTGGATCAAGATCTTGATCTTTCTCCTCAACAAATCGTTCTAAATCGGGTATTAATAACAAAGAATTTGATACTTCGGCTTCTTTTAAATCGAAGGTTCGATCATCGGTGCGCATAGAACCATATTTTCATCGTCTTCTCCTTTCAGATACAACGATTTATTTTCTTAGAGTCTAATTCTAGAAATTTTATATCGTTTTTCATTTGATCGGCGAAAAATATGGTGTTTGTGTGGTCGACGTTAATTCATTTACGGAAAGTTTAGCTAATTTTATAATTTTGTTGATGTCCTTCGATGCGAACGACACGAAATCTGTAGAAAATTTGTAAATGAAATGACATTTCCCGCCAATTTAAATGACATTTGAATTGTCATCTTTGGAATTGTATCTATCTATTGACAGTATAATACCGGGTATTTCAAAAATATTATTAATACCGTGTGTTCAAAAAAACTTTAAGACTGTACAAAAACAGATTCTATATTTTTTTTCGAAACCACATAAATTTAGTCGTAATCTTTTATTTTGTGTTTCGAATCAAAGTTTAAATTTAACGAAAAAAAAAAACCAATAGCTTGAAAAAAATTGATAAAAAATAATCCATCCAAATCTCGTTGATCGAATTCGTCGTATGATTAAAAGAACTGATGAGAGTTTAGTTTTTTTTTTTAACAATTTTCTCTACAGAACCCTAAACATTGATGACGTTTAATGTTGTTTAGACTTACTTAGCACGACAAACTAGTGAAGATATTGTACGGAGTACAGATTGTGTGGACGACGTTCAGATCCAAACAGCTGAGATAACCAATAAGTTTAAGTTCTTTGAGACGTATCAGGCTCCACAGACTGAACGCAAACAGTTCAGGATTACACCACCCAGAGACGGCGTAGTCAAGGTTGTTTGTTACATGTGATCGTCGGCATGCGATTTGATTGTGTTTGATTGTGAGACATATTTTAACCAACCACCAAATAAAAATAACCCAATCGAACAAAATATTGTTACAAACCCCCCGGAAAAAATGGAGCATGAAATTTGATTTTTTTAATGTCGATCCCAACCATAATATAATGGTTTTTGTTGTTATTTGTGAAATATTAATCAGTACGCAAAGCCACACCCCCTTAAACTCGGCCAAACGCACTACCGTGCTATGTGATTTTAAAAAAATTTTTTCATTTTATTTCTTAACTCGAATTAATTCTATGTGTTTTTTTTTTTTCATTTTTTGCTGATTATTAATCCACTTAAGGGACTTATCAAGGTTTAAATTTTAGATTAAGATTGTTTCACCTCGATGATTTAGTCGAATAGGGAGGAAAAGCGATTATTTTTGTGTAAAATAACGATTGATTGATTTATTTATATTTAAACTTATATTTGTGTTTCAAAATTTTTCTCGATAGTTTTCGTTAGAATTCAATTATTTAAAGTCTGTAGAAAAAAATTGACAGCCCAAAATTACTTTTAGAATAAGTTTAGTAATTTTGGTGACACCTGTTATTTGAAATCTCTTACAAATACATAAACTTCAAAAGTGATGTATATTTTCCAAATTTCTGCAATCGATTTTCGTAAAAATGTTGCGAACAAAAGTTGTTAGTATTATTATAACGAACAACTTTGATTCGAAACATTTGTTCATAAATCAAATGGATTTGATACAAATCGACTATTAAAATGTACAACACTCTGTCGGTTTTAGTCGGGTCTACTCGATATGTAATCGGAGCTTTATAATTCTAAAGCCTTGATAATCACCTTAAGACTAACGCGCCGTTTTTCGTTAAATAACTTAATGTCGGCCATATAATTCTAATAAATTTTTGATTAAACTAATAATAAAATGTTAATAGGAAAATTCTCCAGATCGTGAAATTTATCATGATCCAGATGTTGTACGTTCTGAGGATTCAACAATTGAAGATCCCACGGTGGCAGCGAAAACACATACCGCAACAAAGATGCTCTCAATATTCCGACAATTGGAAGAGAAAAATGCCAATGAACCGACCCCCCCAACTGGACCGAAACCATTGAAACGATTTACACCACCACCAGAGCCGGCCCGCGTTGAGGACGAGAGTGACGATGAAGAAGGTGTCACCAGTTCGGAGGAGGAAGAAAGTGAAACGGAACAGTCAACGGATGTGATCCGGGCCGTTGACAAACCGACAGATGAATTTTTAATACAGGTTTGTGTTTGAAAACATCAATTTTTTAGTTAATTTGCATATTGATTGAATTTTGTTTTTCAGGCACAAAATGCAGCACGAGCCAAACAATTAACAGCGAAATTTGAAAAATGGGAACAGAATGAAATACGACGTGAAAATAATTCTAGTTCTATCAATTTATCTGAAGAAAATAATACTGAAGATTCAATAGAATCGGCTAAAACGTACGTTTTATTTAAATGTGTGCACACTGTGCACTTCACACATTATACTTCCATTTTGTTTTTTTTAATTCTAACATATCAATTCTGAATCATTTTGACAGTTTACGAGCTCGATTTGAATCCATGCAAGAGACAACTACCACCAAAATTGAAAATAAACCTAGAGCTAAAGTCCACAGATTTGTAGTAAGTAGTCGTTGACACTATTCTTTTTATTTATGTTTCTTTTAGTACAGAGTGTCGCCGCACGCTCCATCAAAAATCAAACGGATCAAATTATTACAAAAATCATCTACAATAATATTATAGACAAAGGGGGGGTAAATTCTGTACAGGTTTTTTTTTTTAATTTCGCGACATACAACTTCCTAAAATTTTTATTATTGTACCCCCTTCCCCCCACTTATAATTAAAAAATCGAGATATCATCAAATTTAATTTGATAAAAGTTACGGAACCTTTAATTGACGCATTTACTTGATTTTGCAAAGCCTTCCGGTACTGTACACCTAGGAGATCTTTTATCTATTAGGATCTCCTGTCCAGATCTAAGTCCTTGATGAATCCCAAAGTTTAACCTGGATTAAGTTACTTCACTGCACTTGGTAAGAGGGAAGCTCTATCTAGGAAGTTAAGTCTTTTTGGACGACAGTCTAGCTGCGAAGCTGTATAGTAGATGGCCAACTCTTGCCAATCTTCGTGAGAGGATACCTCACTGGGGACAACAGACACAAATTTACCTTATGGACGAGTCTATGAAGAGCTTACTTTTACTCTGGGAGTTTTGTCCTAGAACTGGGCCATACAATCGTTCATTCAAGACGTTAGTGCGTTCTTGAAGTAGGCTCGATCACTCCAAAGAAGGATACACCAAACGCCCTGATGATCTGGTGGCGCATCCAAACAATAGTGACACTATTATGGAAAGCGAGTCCTTCTGGAGGAGCATTGAGACACAATCCTTGATACAAAAGTTTATGAATTGAAGGTGTGTGTCTTCAAGGGCGGCAGTTTTGCTGTAGATTTTTGAGACAATTGACTATGATAAAAATACGTTTGATTTTTGGTGGGGGGGTCCACTCTGTATATTTATTTAATGTTTTTAATTTTTTTTTTTACAATATTTTAACAAGAGTTTGTTTTCCAAAAGCTTTTTTTTTTTATTTTATTATTAATTTAAATATTTGATTGAGTTTATTTATTGTTTGCGGATTGTTGGATTGATTGACTACACTCACACAGATCTATCGATTGTGATATTGATTTATTGATTGATTGATTGATTGATTTATGGAATGAACTTGAAAATAAAAAAAACACTTGAAGCTTTTTAAAACTTTATTATTTGTATAATTGTTGTTGTGTTTGATTTGAATCCATAAAACTTTTGCTGCATGTTTTGTTGGTTGGTTTGATATCATTTTGTTTGATTTTATTTGATCGCAACTTTATATTTAGATTGTTTTGGTACGATTCTTTTATTTTTAGTTACGTGTTACGTGTACGGCTGTACTGTGGCCTGTTTTAGATCATTTTGTTGTTTTTGTTCTTTTCGATTCAACGTCTAACACTTAAATTATCATCGTTGATTTTCTTTTATTTCCTCTGAGGGGGAGGATGTGCATAGTATTAGTTTGAACTGTTTTATCTTCTTGGGTATTAAAATTTTCTAAAAGCTTTATATTTTTAAATTAACTTAATATTTATCTTTTACGTCGTGTCAAAAACACGATTTGCCATCCAAAAAGATTTCTCTGAAAATAAATGCGAGTAATTATTTGGATAAAAATAACTTTTTACCTTACCATAAAGTGGGGTTGAATGAATACTGGACTGTCTTAGGTCACGAAGAGGTCCTTGGGCACATCAAAATCATAATTACTATGCTGCTCGCCGACAATCTTGTATTGGAATAATAAATCTTTTACAAAAAGTTCTAAACCATATGGGGTTTTAGACTTTTCAACATTTCGTGGCTTCCGTTAGGTCGAAGAGCCTGAACTTGTACCCCAAATGTCCTTATAGTAAAGGCAGAACTGATTGTATTTGTTGGAGTCTAAAACATAATTCCAAGGATGGACCAACATGGAATGAAATATAAAACAAACTTTCTGATCTTTTACAACGCTTTTCATTGTCTTTGTCAACCAAATCGTGTTGAAAAAGACGGGTTGTAGCTGTGTCGTGGACACGGCCCTGTGTTTTACGTGAATACGTACGTGTACGTAACCGGTAATATTTTCGTTGAGCGTATTATATGTACACTGAGGGACTAAGATTTATACTTAAGGAACGCAGTAAAACGACCTCAAAATGGCGGCGCGCAATGCGTCACAGTCCTCACTCAACGTAACGAACTTTTTGATCCTTTAGCTATCTATCGAGTGGTGTAATTAAATTTAGGCATTAGTTTTCTGAATTGTCTCTCGCACTATCGAAACAAATAATTTAAAGACGTACGTCACGTCCAAAGAAGACGTGTCCAATCTAAATTCGATATTATCGCTAGAGAATTTTTGGTACACAGAAAATACTTTGATAATTTAGGTACTTTCGTTTTGTTTTTCTATGTTTTTAACACTTTGTTGCTTTTTTTTATTTCTGTTTAATTTTAACGCCATTTTTAAAAAATTTGTAAACTCACGAACATACTTTTTTTTTTTTTCATTTTTCAGTAAAAAAAAAAAGTCACTTAATATAAAACACACAGAATCAAACCAACAAGAAATGCAACCCAAAAGCTGTGAAACGTCGCGTGTTTACTTACAGTCATTCAAAACACACCCACACACACACACACACACACACTCATCTGTTCGACCGCTCTACTGCCGTGTATCTCAAAATTACTTAACAATTTTACACAATTCAGCAGATTGATGGAACTGTAGAAATAACAAAATTTAATATTTTTTAATATTTAACCTTACCAAATTTGTCAATATTCCTTGGATTTCCAGCAAAAAAAATCTAAATTCGAATTCGCACAAATTTTCCATTTAAGTCAATTTTGTATTTTAAAAAAAAAAACAGAAATGGTGTAAATCGGAGACGGAGGAATATTGACAAATATATTAATTATTGTGAAAACCAAAAATTTATACCCTGGTTCAAAACAAACAAACAAACAAAACAAATGTCTCGATTTAGTGATTTTTCGAATGTGATTTTTTAATAATGATGTCAATTTGTGTACCACTCAAAAAATATATTTTATTAGGCTACAAAATATCAAGGAGAAAAAACGCATTTAAATTGAATTTCAAGCCCCGAAAAAAAACGAAGCATTTTTTATAAGGGATGACATCCTGTGTAGATCAGTGTTTTTTTATCGCTTTCAAAATTGTATAATTGATTTGTGCTCTTATTCATTCGTTTTACGAAAAAATATTTCAGACAAAACTTATACAACTTTTGTTCTAAACATTTTTTTCGAAAATCGAATGAATTCGAGCACAAATCAACTTGGAAAACTAAAAAAAAAAGAAACGTCATTTTTGGTGTCAACTGTTCTTGGGTTTCTAGAAATATCAATTTTCGTAACCATTTCTAGCACCTTTTTTTTACTTGATATAACCGCATCACATAAACCTCTTATGTCTTCCGAATAAGGCGTTGTTGATAGCGTCATTCTTGATCCTTCTTAGAAAAAAGATATTTTTACCGATCTACTCTACCCCCTTAATACTTTAATGCGCTTTTTCTATCGATATTTTTAATTGAAAGATTTTCTGCTGAAATATATTTGGAAAAAAAAGGTCTTCCCAAGGTTTATACTATACATAATTTAGTTCTGACAACATATTATTTGGTAGCTCTGAGGGGTATTTAAAATAATTTTAACTAAATACAGTACTGCTTTTGTAACCAGATTATTTATGAACAAAAAACACGGGGGATCAATAATTTGTAAACATGAAATAAAACTTGAATGAAGGTAATTATCTACCAAATAGATTGGTCTAAAATTATACAACATTTGACTTAGTAACCGCATTTTACTCAATACGGACGGCACCGTGTCTTCTTACTACATACTGCATTAGGTAGGGGGAGGTGGAGGGGGGAGGACTGGGGACGTTGATGTAGTTCTACTTAACCAATCTAATATGTAATACTAATTTTAAAAAAATATTGATTAAGTTGAAATTTTTGTTTTCTCCACCTTTTATAGCTCGCTCAATTGTAATACAGCAGGTAGAGAACCACAATCGAACCAAACGAGTGGAAAAAAAAGTGCGATTGTTACGTTACACACGGGACCGGGATGTATATCTAAAAAAAACCTTGGATTAAAAAAAGCTTTCTCAGCAGAACACAAAAATCAAATTGTAAAAAAATTTTTTTAATGTTTTTGTTTTTTTTAATTAATTTTGTGGTCGATAAAAAAAATTTCTTAAATATATTTAAATAAAGTATTTTAAAAATTTTCTTCATGTTCCCAATGTTTTTTTTACTCGTTCCTCTATAACTAAAACTTTTAAAAGAATTAACTAAACTGAATAAGCAACTTGCCAAAATGACTGCCCCCTACACAACAACTATAATTGAACCATTTTGAACCATATTCCCTTAAATAATAGAGCACATAATTTTGATGGTTTTCGAGTGTCAAAAATATTCTCAAGGTGTGGTACCAAAAAATAAAGAATCAATATTTTTCGAAAAATAATATATATATAATTATATTAATCTTCTCCATGTATAGTTTTTAATTAATTAATCAATATCCACAATTTAACAATAATATATTGGGTTGCGTTCATCAAAATTGTTTTCGAGGAGAGTTCACTTAATTTTAGTTGATTCAATGAGACGTTGTGGTCAAATAAGTAAGGACAAGAAGACGTCATGTTCTCTCACTAGATTTAATTGTCGTTCAAGACCTGTTTTACTAGATCGTAACTGTAGTAAAACTTGAATGGTGACCTCCATGACAGGTCACCTACAAATATAAGATTATCTTGATCTCTGTCATTCGGCCACAGACGTTTTGCTCAGAGACTATTTCACGTAAATGGTTTAAACTTGGCATACTGCTTAGCCAAATATACGGACAAGAGGTTTAAAGATATAATTGTTTAAGTTAAGGGAGCGGAAGGTGGTTAATTTTGGAGGTTAAAACTTGACATTAAACGCTGCCCCACAGCAGTGTTTCAAGTAGCACTTGGCAAATGTGTTAGTGGGGGGGGGGGTTTGTTCAATAAGAGTTATTCAGAAATGAATAAACGGACCACCACCATTGTATGCCACAGAGTTCAACTAGCTCACTCCAAGAGTTCAACTTGATGAATGCAACCCAATAGTTATAAACAAATATAAAAAAGCAATTATATAAAATAAAACAAAAGGCCTAAATTATTGGATTCAATAATTTAAATATAATCAAATATTGATTGTAAGAGGGATCATAAATCACATTTTTTGCAGAATTTACATTATTTTTTCGACATATATATATATTTATATATATTTATTATGAATATAATTAATTAAATTAATTCATATAATTAATAATAAAGCAAAATTAATACAACATTTAATTGCAAATTATTTTATAATTAAATATTTATGATAATGATGAATATATTTGTACTGGACCAAAATTTATTAAAACAAAACCAAACAAAACAATTAATTCTTATTAAATAATTGATTGCGATTAAATGATATCGAAGGACAGATATGGCCGCCATTAGAATCCATTGTAGACGGTTGTAGTTATGTCTATACGTTACGGCATACGTGAGATTATTCAAATATAGTTTGATCACTGATCTGTTGTATACTATTCTGGATAAATGATCACATCAGACGCCATTTGTTCTAATTTAAATGTCAATCAGTGTCACCATTTTAAAACACAACTCATCTGTGTAATTTTGAATCTTTGAATCGAGAAAAAGTACCTTGACAATCATTGAAAAGACGCTGCTGATGAACTTATCAATTATACATTTTAAGTAGAGTTTCTTGGTGATGATCGATCCTTAATCCAAATAGTTAACAGATCAGTGATTGATTTAATCTGACAGTTAAATACCAAATAGACTGGTGGACATTTTGTGAATTAAGAAACATATAATATGTTTCAAATTTGTATAATCAAAATATGATGGTATCGCATTAAATCGCTCACATTCAAAGAAAAATGGAAAGGATAATTTTCCAAATAAATATTTTGTTAGTGTAAAATCTTTTCTAGAATAGTTAAATATATTTTTAGAACAGTTTTGTTCATAACTATAAATAATAATGTTGTGAACATTTATTATTAATATTAATTTAATAAGAAACAAAAGTTAAATATTGACGCAGTCAGTCAGTGTTCGTTCGTTCATTCATCTTGTTAGTGAGATTTTTTGATGATATTTTTCCTGTCCCCCGCCACCCGTAACCATAATTAGAACCACAAAATCCAAAATATTTTGGAAACATTTACTATTATTACTAAATAGTGGGGGTTCCTCTTACACAATTTAGTTTTTATTTTTTGAACAAAGAAAAGTGAATATATTTTGTAGGTTTTAATATTTATTAGTGCGGAACTTTGATTAATCGAATTAGAAAATTCTAGGCATAGATATGAAAATACGTTTTGGATTTTAGAATACTAAACAAAAAAAAAAATTAATTTTCACAATTACCAAATTATTTCCTGCCAAATATTAGTGGAGGAATCAATCAATCATAAAACACGAAACACTAATTTATTAAGGCGAAGTAGAATTTATGATGGCTACTTAAAATTCTAGTCATGTGACACATACTAAACAGCTATTTACTATTATACGTACAATTAATAAGATTGGGGTGCATAGAATATTGCATCCGAAAGTGGGGGTCGCGGTGTCCCAAAACTTATATGCCATCTAAATATTTGAGTTTTTCGCCACTTTATTGGCTATTCGATGATCGAAATTATATTAAAATACGCCAAAAAACCATTTAAAATCGGACTTTTTATATTAATTGGACGATCTTATCCAGATTAAATTTTCTGTTGCAAGATATTCTAAACTTTAGTTTCGAAATGTTTTAGAGCCTGTCGCGTTTAATAAATTTGTTAAAACAATAATTAGATTTTAGTTAAGTAACCAAAAATGATCGATTGCCAGATTTTGACCGTGAATGGGGCCACTATTTTCCCCTTCTAAACTGTACGTGTTGAAAAGCGAGTTACCTAACCAAAAAAAAACACTAAATTAGCCGTACTTAGTATTTTAAATTGATAGAACGTGTAGATGATATTCTAAATAAATGTGAGACATTAGCAACACTCGTTACAATTTGTAATACTCTTCCAAAATATTGCAAAACTCTCTGGCAAAAAAGAAAAAGAAGAAAAAGCGATGTACCTAATTTAAACAATTTATAAGCACACGATTGTGTGTGTCATTTGAGAACGATTTCATTTGAGACTGGATGATCTCAAATCGAATTGTTTTAGAATTTGTAAAACAAAGATCTTTATTTTTATTTAAGATTTCATCAATTTTTCGAGATCAATCGTAAAAATTTGAAAGATTTAACATTGAAGGGACTCAACCATCGTTTATACAACGTAATTACTTTAGTAACACAACAGTTTACGAAATCAAAAAAGTAATTTACGTTAAATACATAAACTACAGTTAATTCAATTGAATTGAAGATTAATGTAATCTGTTGATGTAGTTCATTTTATTTACGTAAGATAGAGGAAGGTCTTCGCGTGGTCACCATTTTTGGTCCAAGAACACTGTGAGCGAAGTGTGGGGAGTCATGTAAGTGAAATTGTATGTCCCACTCGTATAAAATGAAAGAGAATCAGCGGGCCCCACATTCTATCTGATTCTACTAGCTTTTCATGAACGACACTGTGTGTGTCGACGTCTTTAGGAGAGGGGACTAAGTACACATGTTACGAACTGTGATTACAGCATGGGGTCACGGATTCTCTTTCTCTCTCTCTCTATGGTATTTTTAACTACAGTTAAAAACTCTGTTCAGAAATCGCCATTTTTGGTCCAAACTCAAATTATCTATTTTGAAAATACCTTTCTCTATCCAACAGTTTATCTACGAACTTTGCACAAATTAATCCGAAAGTATGGATGTGATAGTTCACACTCGAATCTTGAATTTCAATATCCAGTAACTACCAACAAACTTGTATATTCATTATTAAATATTGAGGATAAAAATAAACATTGTGTTTTAAAGTTCTCACAAATTTTGTATTCATTAACCAAATCTTATTAAATTAGGTTTTAGTTCGAATAGATTCGAGGGGATATCTTTGTATATTCCAACAATTGGCGCTCAACAAACGGGGAGTCGAAACCAAACAGATTTTATCAAAAATTGGCGGGTATAATTTCCCAAACATAAAATAAAATAACTCACCTGTATAAAATTTAAAAAATTTACAATTCCAATTCTAATTTGAGTCCAGTCAAAGTGTTGATAATTTAATGTTAAACCAAAAATTGATGACTTCTTCGATTTTTACAAAATTTATAAAAAAAAAAAAACAATTAAAAAACCATAAAAATATGGTTTTAAAAGAATTTGTTAATAAAAAAAAAAATGTCTTCTCTGTAGATTTTTGTTTGTTTTTATATTAATTTTATAAAAATTTTTTAATGAAAATTTCTAATGTTTTAAGAAAATTTGTTAACCAAAAAAAAAATATTTTTCTCGAATTTGTGCCAAGTAAATTTTAAAAGTTACTTATTTCTCTCTCTCTCTCTCTCTCTTGTAATTTTTAAGATTAAAAAAGGATTCAAAATAAAATGATCGTAACGATATAAAAATAAAATGCAATTGGAATATTTATATATATATATATACTTACAGTGCAACCTCTAATAAAAAAAAAAAGTTTTTGGAAAATAAAATAGTTTTCTATAAATATTTCATATTTTGTTACCCTTAAAAATTTCATCTGTCATCTTGTTGTTTTCTTTTTCCATCATTTTTCTATTTAATTTTAAAGGAACTTCAGGTAAATAATGCAGAACTGTGCGAAGGTTGTGGAAAACGTGTTTATCCATTAGAAAAAATTGAGTGCAATACAAAAGCGTATCACAAACAATGTTTTAAATGTTTACAATGTAAAACTGTTTTAAGGTATGGATTCATTCCCTTATTCATTTGTTTTTATTTCCGCCCTTTTATAAATTTAGTAAGCCTAAACAATGCTCCGTAAATGGTAGAGAGAAAATTTACGTTACTTTCTTCTCTACTACCACCCAATCCGTTGTCTATTACTGAAAAAACACTCACCGGGTTCTCGAATGCCCCAAATTGATGGAGAGAACCTGGGAAAGATGGGATAGATCATATACGGGATACTTGATACGGGTTCCGGGATACTGCAAGACAACGATTAAATTCAATAACGACCACACGACGAGAAAAATAACCAGGTGAGGTAGAGGAAAGAGGTTGTTAAAGGGGTGGATTCCCACGGGTCGGTAATAAAAGTTTAAAAATGTTTTCTTCCAAGATTTGGACTTCTTCTCCACCTAATAATAATTATCTTGAACAGAGTCAACATCCGCTTATCGATCGATAACTTATAATTGCCATCATGCTTTCTCTAAAAGAACTCTGTATATACAAGGTAAATAATTTTCTAAATTAATGAAATTGATTTACAGGATGGATAGTTATACGTTAAACCAAGGAATGTTATACTGTATACCACATTTTAAACAATTATTTATTGCAAAAGGTAATTATGAAACCGGTTTTGGATTAGATCAACATAAATCAAAATGGGAGAATCACCAACAACAGCAGCCACAAAATGGTCATGTAACACCAGCTCATTAGAGAGAGAGAGAGAGAAAGTTGGTCTGGTTTGGATCTTTACATTCGTTTATCCAAAATTAATATTGGATCGATTTTGTTGAAAAAACATTCCGCGCTCATAATTACGTGCGTCGTAATCCGTCGAAATCATGTTATACGTTTTTTTCTGTGTGTGGTGTGGTATTCGATACTTAAATCCAGTCCCGAATTTAGGAATAATATTCCCCTGAAGTTTTAAATTAAATTATTGAAGAAAATTTTTATATATATGTAGGATAATTTTAAAATATGGATGTAAATAGTTTTTGCTGATGAGAGAGAGGATGTGTTGTTGGTCGCTGAAGCTCCAAAAGTGATCGGCGCCAGCGTTCGATGAGTTTGTTGTTGATTGTATATTATTATTATTATTATTTTTAAATTGAATCAACTATTTTATGAAAATAAAATTTTAAAATGTCTATTCTTATCCGATCATGTATTTGATTTTCTTAAGGGGTTATTACACTTAGTCATACGATCGAAAAACATATTTCTAGTAACCTACCATGTTAGGCAAAGCAATTTTCACACTGTTATATTGCGCACGTTTCCGCCCGATGACTTTCGTAAAACTAAAGTAAACTAGACTCATTTATTACATTGTACCATCGATAAAAGTATGTAACTATGATGTAAACGTGTCAACAAGACGACTCTCGATTTGTCTTCTGGGTTTCATCACTTTTACAACACAACAAAAGTTCGTTCTCAATTACATTTTTCTTGTTAAGTAATCGAACTTGACGATAACTAAGGTAGAAAATTATTTGATCAGAATCGATTGAGTAGTTTTTCGATGACACGTGTGGTCAACGATTTCAAAAATAAACTCTCTGGTGATAGGTATGTTGTTTCAAGATACAGTAAGAAAATGAATAGAGATTCGTTTGTCTCCGAAATGTATGACTGGGTGTTCAAACCCTTTAAGTATTTTTTATTATACATATATTATACATATATTATCATTTAACGTCCTTTAATTTGTTTTTTTTTTATTTTTTAATTCTGTACCCAGATTTTAATTCTTTTGTAGTAACTTTACAATACGATATAGATTTTATTTTGAAAAGTGTTTTTATTTGTACCCCTAATGTGTCGTCCCCTTTTGTCTTGTCTAATGGCCGAATGTAATTGTGCTAAGTCTAAAAATAAATTAATGTTTTTTATATATTGTTTTTCGTTTATTATAAATTCCTATTTATTCAGGCTGACTTCTCTTACTAGTAGGGATAGCAAACGATAACTCCAATATCGATATTTTAAAGTATCGTTGCCAGATCTCTATTTACTAGCGGCACGTTACTATTATTATTACTATTATTTTTTTATGAATGAGGTAAGTATAGAAATTTAAATAGTTGCATTTTCAGAAGTAACAAAACATTTGTATTAGGAGAAAGAATATAATAGAATGTAATACCAATTACCTATATCCTTTTAAAACTTAAATTTTGTTTTTTTTTTAATTAAAAAAGTAAGAAAAATTGATAAATTTTTTCATATTTGTATTAGGAGAACATAATAGAATGTAATACCAATTGCCTATATCCTTTTAAAACTTAAATTTTGTTTTTTTTTTAATTAAAAAAGTAAGAAAAATTGATAAATTTTTTCATATTTGTATTAGGAGAACATAATAGAATGTAATACCAATTGCCTATATCCTTTTAAAACTTAAATTTTGTTTTTTTTTTAATTAAAAAAGTAAGAAAAATTGATAAATTTTTTCATATTTGTATTAGGAGAACATAATAGAATGTAATACCAATTGCCTATATCCTTTTAAAACTTAAATTTTGTTTCTTTTTTTAATTAAAAAAGTAAGAAAAATTGATAAATTTTTTCATATTTGTATTAGGAGAACATAATAGAATGTAATACCAATTGCCTATATCCTTTTAAAACTTAAATTTTGTTTTTTTTTAATTAAAAAAGTAAGAAAAATTGATAAATTTTTTCATATTTGTATTAGGAGAACATAATAGAATGTAATACCAATTGCCTATATCCTTTTAAAACTTAAATTTTGTTTTTTTTTTAATTAAAAAAGTAAGAAAAATTGATAAATTTTTTCATATTTGTATTAGGAGAACATAATAGAATGTAATACCAATTGCCTATATCCTTTTAAAACTTAAATTTTGTTTTTTTTTTAATTAAAAAAGTAAGAAAAATTGATAAATTTTTTCATATTTGTATTAGGAGAACATAATAGAATGTAATACCAATTGCCTATATCCTTTTAAAACTTAAATTTTGTTTTTTTTTTAATTAAAAAAGTAAGAAAAATTGATAAATTTTTTCATATTTGTATTAGGAGAACATAATAGAATGTAATACCAATTGCCTATATCCTTTTAAAACTTAAATTTTGTTTTTTTTTTAATTAAAAAAGTAAGAAAAATTGATAAATTTTTTCATATTTGTATTAGGAGAACATAATAGAATGTAATACCAATTGCCTATATCCTTTTAAAACTTAAATTTTGTTTTTTTTTTAATTAAAAAAGTAAGAAAAATTGATAAATTTTTTCATATTTGTATTAGGAGAACATAATAGAATGTAATACCAATTGCCTATATCCTTTTAAAACTTAAATTTTGTTTTTTTTTTAATTAAAAAAGTAAGAAAAATTGATAAATTTTTTCATATTTGTATTAGGAGAACATAATAGAATGTAATACCAATTGCCTATATCCTTTTAAAACTTAAATTTTGTTTTTTTTTTTATTAAAAAAGTAAGAAAAATTGATAAATTTTTTCATATTTGTATTAGGAGAACATAATAGAATGTAATACCAATTGCCTATATCCTTTTAAAACTTAAATTTTGTTTTTTTTTTAATTAAAAAAGTAAGAAAAATTGATAAATTTTTTCATATTTGTATTAGGAGAACATAATAGAATGTAATACCAATTGCCTATATCCTTTTAAAACTTAAATTTTGTTTTTTTTTAATTAAAAAAGTAAGAAAAATTGATAAATTTTTTCATATTTGTATTAGGAGAACATAATAGAATGTAATACCAATTGCCTATATCCTTTTAAAACTTAAATTTTGTTTTTTTTTTAATTAAAAAAGTAAGAAAAATTGATAAATTTTTTCATATTTGTATTAGGAGAACATAATAGAATGTAATACCAATTGCCTATATCCTTTTAAAACTTAAATTTTGTTTTTTTTTTAATTAAAAAAGTAAGAAAAATTGATAAATTTTTTCATATTTGTATTAGGAGAACATAATAGAATGTAATACCAATTGCCTATATCCTTTTAAAACTTAAATTTTGTTTTTTTTTTAATTAAAAAAGTAAGAAAAATTGATAAATTTTTTCATATTTGTATTAGGAGAACATAATAGAATGTAATACCAATTGCCTATATCCTTTTAAAACTTAAATTTTGTTTTTTTTAATTAAAAAAGTAAGAAAAATTGATAAATTTTTTCATATTTGTATTAGGAGAACATAATAGAATGTAATACCAATTGCCTATATCCTTTTAAAACTTAAATTTTGTTTTTTTTTTAATTAAAAAAGTAAGAAAAATTGATAAATTTTTTCATATTTGTATTAGGAGAACATAATAGAATGTAATACCAATTGCCTATATCCTTTTAAAACTTAAATTTTGTTTTTTTTTTAATTAAAAAAGTAAGAAAAATTGATAAATTTTTTCATATTTGTATTAGGAGAACATAATAGAATGTAATACCAATTGCCTATATCCTTTTAAAACTTAAATTTTGTTTTTTTTTAATTAAAAAAGTAAGAAAAATTGATAAATTTTTTCATATTTGTATTAGGAGAACATAATAGAATGTAATACCAATTGCCTATATCCTTTTAAAACTTAAATTTTGTTTTTTTTTTAATTAAAAAAGTAAGAAAAATTGATAAATTTTTTCATATTTGTATTAGGAGAACATAATAGAATGTAATACCAATTGCCTATATCCTTTTAAAACTTAAATTTTGTTTTTTTTTTAATTAAAAAAGTAAGAAAAATTGATAAATTTTTTCATATTTGTATTAGGAGAACATAATAGAATGTAATACCAATTGCCTATATCCTTTTAAAACTTAAATTTTGTTTTTTTTTTAATTAAAAAAGTAAGAAAAATTGATAAATTTTTTCATATTTGTATTAGGAGAACATAATAGAATGTAATACCAATTGCCTATATCCTTTTAAAACTTAAATTTTGTTTTTTTTTTAATTAAAAAAGTAAGAAAAATTGATAAATTTTTTCATATTTGTATTAGGAGAACATAATAGAATGTAATACCAATTGCCTATATCCTTTTAAAACTTAAATTTTGTTTTTTTTTTTATTAAAAAAGTAAGAAAAATTGATAAATTTTTTCATATTTGTATTAGGAGAACATAATAGAATGTAATACCAATTGCCTATATCCTTTTAAAACTTAAATTTTGTTTTTTTTTTAATTAAAAAAGTAAGAAAAATTGATAAATTTTTTCATATTTGTATTAGGAGAACATAATAGAATGTAATACCAATTGCCTATATCCTTTTAAAACTTAAATTTTGTTTTTTTTTTATTAAAAAAGTAAGAAAAATTGATAAATTTTTTCATATTTGTATTAGGAGAACATAATAGAATGTAATACCAATTGCCTATATCCTTTTAAAACTTAAATTTTGTTTTTTTTTTAATTAAAAAAGTAAGAAAAATTGATAAATTTTTTCATATTTGTATTAGGAGAACATAATAGAATGTAATACCAATTGCCTATATCCTTTTAAAACTTAAATTTTGTTTTTTTTTAATTAAAAAAGTAAGAAAAATTGATAAATTTTTTCATATTTGTATTAGGAGAACATAATAGAATGTAATACCAATTGCCTATATCCTTTTAAAACTTAAATTTTGTTTTTTTTTTAATTAAAAAAGTAAGAAAAATTGATAAATTTTTTCATATTTGTATTAGGAGAACATAATAGAATGTAATACCAATTGCCTATATCCTTTTAAAACTTAAATTTTGTTTTTTTTTTAATTAAAAAAGTAAGAAAAATTGATAAATTTTTTCATATTTGTATTAGGAGAACATAATAGAATGTAATACCAATTGCCTATATCCTTTTAAAACTTAAATTTTGTTTTTTTTTTTATTAAAAAAGTAAGAAAAATTGATAAATTTTTTCATATTTGTATTAGGAGAACATAATAGAATGTAATACCAATTGCCTATATCCTTTTAAAACTTAAATTTTGTTTTTTTTTAATTAAAAAAGTAAGAAAAATTGATAAATTTTTTCATATTTGTATTAGGAGAACATAATAGAATGTAATACCAATTGCCTATATCCTTTTAAAACTTAAATTTTGTTTTTTTTTTAATTAAAAAAGTAAGAAAAATTGATAAATTTTTTCATATTTGTATTAGGAGAACATAATAGAATGTAATACCAATTGCCTATATCCTTTTAAAACTTAAATTTTGTTTTTTTTTTAATTAAAAAAGTAAGAAAAATTGATAAATTTTTTCATATTTGTATTAGGAGAACATAATAGAATGTAATACCAATTGCCTATATCCTTTTAAAACTTAAATTTTGTTTTTTTTAATTAAAAAAGTAAGAAAAATTGATAAATTTTTTCATATTTGTATTAGGAGAACATAATAGAATGTAATACCAATTGCCTATATCCTTTTAAAACTTAAATTTTGTTTTTTTTTTAATTAAAAAAGTAAGAAAAATTGATAAATTTTTTCATATTTGTATTAGGAGAACATAATAGAATGTAATACCAATTGCCTATATCCTTTTAAAACTTAAATTTTGTTTTTTTTTTAATTAAAAAAGTAAGAAAAATTGATAAATTTTTTCATATTTGTATTAGGAGAACATAATAGAATGTAATACCAATTGCCTATATCCTTTTAAAACTTAAATTTTGTTTTTTTTTAATTAAAAAAGTAAGAAAAATTGATAAATTTTTTCATATTTGTATTAGGAGAACATAATAGAATGTAATACCAATTGCCTATATCCTTTTAAAACTTAAATTTTGTTTTTTTTTTAATTAAAAAAGTAAGAAAAATTGATAAATTTTTTCATATTTGTATTAGGAGAACATAATAGAATGTAATACCAATTGCCTATATCCTTTTAAAACTTAAATTTTGTTTTTTTTTAATTAAAAAAGTAAGAAAAATTGATAAATTTTTTCATATTTGTATTAGGAGAACATAATAGAATGTAATACCAATTGCCTATATATCATTTTAATCGATCATGTTCTCTTAGTAGAAATCTTAAACAATTACAAACAAATGTTTTAACGTTTTTAATAAAAGAAATGTGAGAAAGAGGTGTTTGTTTTTATGGATTGGATTGGAATTAAACGAATGATAAGACTGTCATAATTAAGGAAGTATAAGTTGATCTTTAATAAAAATAATTACAATTAATATAACATAATTAATGAATAATTAATTAATTATCTAATTCAATTAATATTAATAATATAATCAATTTGAATAAAACTATTTATTTATGTGAAACGATTTGTTATTTTGTATATCAAAAATACATCATCTAATTTAATTAATTAACGTTTAAACAGCTAACACGTTAACGTTCATGACTTAGGAAGGCGCACCAGGTTCATATTGACATATTACTGAGAATTTTTTCCCACCTAAACGATTTGCAAGCCATTCATTTTTCACCACAGCCAGTTTTAGACAATCCACTGATAATTTTGCATATAAATTTGTATGCAAAGCCCGACCCATCCCTTCAAATATTACTAAGTCCACCTCGTGCATTGCATTACACAAACCTGCAAAATATGCCAAAAATATTCGCATTGAAAAAACAAAAACAAATTTGTTGTTCGTAGAAGGAGCTGCGTCAATTTAACGGATTTCCTCAGAATAAATTTACGACTTTTTACGACATTTGGAAATAGAATAATTACATTTTTTGTCGAAAATTCGCTAAAGTATATATCGAAGGTAAAAATAAATAGCACTTTCAACATACCTGTTGGTAATTTTCGTAAATCTAGGCAAGGACCAGTTTGTCCTGTTTGAAAAGCTTGTAATCGACCAGTATTGAAGGCGTCTTTAATAATTGGACAACATTTTGCTACTTCTTGTACAGTTGATAATAATTCGGGATAAGTCAGATCATTTAACGCCGGTAAAGAATTCGCACACAAATAAACAGCTGTCCCCTGTCGTAATAATTCTCTAGCTGCTGGTAAAATTCCCAATACAAAATCAATACCAGCATTGTCCACAAATATTGCAGCACATTTATGCTTTGGCCCCTACTTACAAAATATTTGCAAAATTAAAGAAAAAAAATACATTTCCATTTATGGAAAGAAACACCACCCCCAACACAAAATAAGTGTAAGTGAGGGGTTTGAAAAAAATTACCTCCAATCTACGTAACCAACTATCCAAATTATCCACAAGCCATGGACGAGATTCAATTTGTAATAATGCTTGAGCCAATTCAAATTTTTGTGGTTTCTCTAATAAATCGGCAACAATTTTTGCACCCCAATCAAACATATTGCCAGCCAACAGACCTTGACACAGAGATTCCCAACGTTGACGACCTTCATTCAAGGAATCCACTTCCAATAAACGTTCCGGTAGCTGTTGCAACGCCAATGCCGTTTCATATTCCTTCTGTGGATACCACGCATCTTTAAAACCATTCTCACGCAAGTATCGTTCATTTAAATCGAGTAATTCACGTATACTAAGCGGTTCTGGCCCTAATAATCTAAAAAACAGATGGTTTTTTAAGGAAAATTAAATAATTGTATGAAAAGTTTTCTTCTTACTGTGGATTATCGTGTAACGAATTCAACACTTGTAAATATCTTTCGCAACATTCTTCAGCACGGTGTTTCGCTGTGGGATCCGTCGTATGTAATATTTCCGATTTGATAACAAAACGTTTCACTAACTCTGCAAAACAGTTGATCCAATATATTCTGGCGTCGGTGTCTTGTGTCAAATTAATACTATCTGGTGTATAATGAACACCTTCCACCAATAATGGACACACACAATTGCTACTGGTTTCCATTCTCAAAACGGTTTAATAATCTAATCATATTTTTTTTATTACTTATTTAATTACAAAAATATCACAAAAACTTTTGTCTTCTTTTCTGTTTCACTGAAATCACTCGGCTTTGGTTTTATGAATTTTTGATAGGATTGTCATTACGAAACATTTGTTTGAAACTAATCTCGAAACTGCTACGAAGTTTTGGTTTGTTAGAAACGGTGCTATAAAGTAATTAGCATTACTGTTAATTGTGTTAACTGATAAGATGAATGAATTGTTTGAATTGTTCGAATTCAATAATATTGTCGTATGTATTTGTTTGTTCTATTTACATTATTTTGTTAAGTAATATAAATTATATTTGATATAAATATAATTGTCATACTGATTGCTTCAACACTATATTTATTTATTACTTCCAATATAATTTAATTTATTTACAAATATGTCTTCATTCAATTAGTCAGCTGTTTTTATTTACACACAGTTTCATCAACTCCGGGTCAGGTTAAATCAATAAAACTATGTTTCACGTCATAGCCAGTACCCTCTAAATTTTATCTCATAAAAACAAACACGTTTTGTTTGAAATATTTTATCATACAGTTTATGGTTTATAATAAAATGTGAAAATATTTATGTTGGCAGCACACACCAAAAGTTTAACTTTAACAGAGGTTTGTAAAACTCGGCCTTAAGAAAAAATGGCGCCATTATTTGATACTTTAAAAATTTAGAAATTTTATCAACAGACAACAACCCAGACATATTTAGATTAGATAAATTTTCTTTCACGTATGGAATTTTCTTTACAATTGAATTTACAAAGTCAAAAACCTCTTATTTATAATGATAGTGATTTTCTACCTATTTATAGTCCACAACGTAAAATGTACTCGTGAGGTTAAGCGTTTGATAACCAAAATCGATAATTTTCATTGGATCTAAATTTTGACGTTGTCTGATGCCAAAAAAAACACATTTTTGTTATTGTTTGGTTGGGTGTATGGAAAAAACGATGGATGTCTATCACTGACCTCCATCTAATGAGGTGCATTTGAGATCGAGATATTTATGAAAACTTCATCGGGATCTAATTTCTATATTTCCGAATATCTGTCTGTCTGTCTATTCATCAACACGATAACTTAGAAATGAAAAGAAGTAGCGAACTAAACAGTAACTTCGTTTTCGTGAATGAGAAAAAGCGATCCATGCATCTTCCCCACAAAGATCTTTTAAACCGCAAGAGATAGAAGAAAAGTTCAAATATAAAAACTGTTATTTATTTATAAAACAAACACAACTTTTGTTTGGAACTTTTTTCATAAACTCAATAATTTTACCACAATTGCAGCAGCTCAAATATTTTGTAAATTAATTTCTTGAACACATGGCCACCACCAAAGTACCTTATTCGCTACTTTATGGTCCCTAGTAAACAGTATTGTCAGGTATAAAAAACAGCAATGCACTGATAAAGACTTCAGTAAATACAGAATATTTAAACAAATAACTCAGTGGATGTATTTTTAGTTACCAAAAAAAAAAAACAACTGTTGATAAGATTAGCACATATTTAATTAAGATAAGAATTGAAAAGGACTCACAAAACTAATAAAAAAACAGGGTTTCGTAAATTTTCCAAGGTTCTTATCACTTTAACTGATATCACTTTTTCGATTATTGAACGTGAATTCCTCCTAATACCTATTGATGATATTAACGTAAATTGGAAGTAATTACAAAATAATAATCAGAATATTGTTTGTTTTTTATTTTATTTGGAAAGTGAATGAAAATCTGAATTGAATTTTATAGTTAAAAAAAGAAATGAAACAAAACAGATTGAAGTACAATCTGTATTGTTTGTTGTGTAATAAATTTATTAAAATAAAATAAATAATAATTACCAATAATAAAATCGAATGTATCAATGATTTGTTTAAGTTCGATTACATTCGAATCAATCATCAATTAATTTTATATTAAAACTTTCAGACAACAAAGTTCAAGTTGATGATATATTTTTAAAACTTGGCGCAGAAATTGCAACACTCAAAATTGTTTTCATTTATTCAAATTGATGATAGCAGCCGATAGCCAGCCATAGCATTGTTTTCAGTTCGGTTCAATACGGTTCAGTACAGTACATGTTGAATGTAGAGTCGTCAGTCAAATCAAATGAAATCTAACCAGTTTTAATGAATGTTTGTTTTAATTAATTCAAGATAAATAGATCGTAATTATCATCGTTGTCATATTATTAAGTTGTCGAGATAACAATTTAACAATTCTTTTTTAAGAATATTCTAATTATTTTTGAATAGTCTATTCATTCATTCATTTGAATCTTAGACGGTATTCAGACCCCAAGTCCGTACCGTACTGACAACAATCATGAAGGTTCCGGTACAAAAACTATTCTGACGAGTCCATTCTATTGTCTTATAAATTTCTGCCAAAGAAGTGTTTCTATCCACGCACATACCCTTATTTGGTACATTTACAGCCGAATTTTTGATATCACAAAGGATTTCTTATCTAGTTTTCATTAAACCTTTTAAGTGATCACAAATTGTAGACTAAAGTCACTGTACCCAATTAACTGTGTCGTCGTCCAACATTTAAAAACAAGTTGCTTGAATAGTCCAAAAGTGCCGCTCTTTATTAAAATAAACACTACAAAACTTTTTGCAACGTTTTTACCTCGAAAAAGGTTTGTTTTGAAGTGAAATTTTCTGGTCTTATAGTAGATCGACCCACCTTGGTGATTTGTATTGAATCTATTTGGTTTTCGAATCAAAATTGTTCATTATTAAAAATACAAACAACTCTTGTTTTCAACATTTTGATCAAACTGAATTCGGCCCAAGTCAACCATAAAATCTAGGTGAGTTGTCATACAGTGCAGGTCCAAAATTTACGGTACCCTTCTTCGTATTTTTGCATTTTACTAAACTCAAGCTAATGCTGATTAATTAAAAAATTAGATTGAGATCTACGTAATCGGATTTGACCTCTTCAAAACTACAAATTGCGTCCTGACTATTTGTAGAAATTTTGAATTCCCTGATTATTCCCAATTGTGTGGTCGCCACCACCCTGGATAACTCTAGAATAGACTGTTGTAGACTTCGAATTGAGAAAAAGCACATCCAACCGCACTCAAGAAGATATTTGTAAAAATTTAAAAACTGCATTATTTGGGAAAGTTAAAAAAAGCTGCGTTTTGTATTTTTTAAATAATATTTCTTTGAATCCTGAAGAGCAGTTTCCCCTGGTTGACTTCTATTTTCCCTAAACATGATTTATTTGTTTTAAAGCTTAAGGAAAGACCACAAAACACAGAATTCAAAAAGAGGTTTTATATATTTTTGATGATAGGATTATCATCAAAAGTTATAACACTCAACTTTCTAACAAATGAGGTGAGGTGACACCCTGTAAGAAGAGAAATAACAAACAAAATAATTAAATTGTGTTTCAAAGTTTTATTGACGTGTCTGGCAGCAAAAACAAAACAGGAAATGTATGTCGTATTCAAAATACAGAACGATTAAATTGAATTTAATCGAAAAGACCGAAGCCCATATCGTCGTCCTCTTCTTCAGACTCTTCTTTCTTTTCTTCCTTTTTGGCGGCGGCAGCTGGGGCAGCACTAGCAGCGGCTGGAGCTGCGGCAACGGCAGCTGATGCGAATTTACTTGGATCCTAGAAAACAAATAAAAGAGAAACCAAATTAGTTAAAAGAAAATCAGGTTTAGTAGAATGGGGAGGGGGGGTTGTTTTTGTAAGGAAATCAGACTCCACATTCCGTGGGTATTTGTCACACATTACAAACTGCATGTCAGTGGGTTCAGCTATTTCTAGCTCTAACATGTGGTTCAGTTTGATCGGACGCGTGCTAATTTTCATCATATAAAAAACATAGCGATTCATAATTTATCATTTTTGGGTCAAAAATGACACAAAAGACACGCGCTTCTGAAAATATGATTTTAGAAGCACTTTAATTGTAATAATAACTTAAGCATTCAAAATAATATTCAATTTCCAAACCGGTTTGGAAGTTTCGTAATTACCGCAAACAACAAAATTTCTGGAATTCTAATTTGAAGAAATTTACAAAATTAAACATGAAAGAATATTTTCAATCAATAATTACTTTTGCAATTTTTTAAGGTTTTCCAAGTCAATCGCTACTTAATATAAAGTGGTGGTTCAATATAAACATTTGTATAATTTACATACCTTGATAAATTCTTTGACGGTGGCAGCTTGTTTGAATTCAACATCGGTAGCAGCAGCGATAGCCAACAAGTTCTTGAAACCGTTGGCAATGCTGTGTGGAGCCGAAGCAATTGTTGGATATCCAATCGACAAACATACAGATGCAATATTAGCAACACCAACTTGGAATTTAGCACGAAGATCTTCTGGTTTAATATCCAAAATTTCCGGTGCAAAAATCGTACCAGAATCATACACTTGTTCAATCATTAAACCGTACGAGAACGGAGAAATGTTTAACATGTTCAACAAGGTGGCTTCTGAAGCACCAACTTTATCGCCTGGCTTCAAGATTGGCACATCATTGATGATTTCAATGGAACCCTTCGAGATTTTGGTTGGAATAGAAAGAGCTTGGAAGAAAGATGTTTTTTCTGGACCCAAACCAGTGTTTTGTGCTGGAATGATGACAGACAATGGTGCAATAGCACCAGCACGAGCTGGGGCACGTACTTTGTTCTCTAACAATTTGTCACGGACTTCCACCAGATCGCCGCGTGTGAATACGAAACCAACATTACCCTTGATATGGGGTAATAATTTTTCTAAGGCTTGGTTACGATCGATATGACCTTTGATGGCTTTTCGCATCATGGTATTTTTTCCCATAAGTACGACGGCTGTTCCTCGAAGAGACATACGAATTTGCTGCATTTGTTTGGAGCCGACATTGTCAGCGCCCACAATGAAACACTTTGGATAATCATCGATTAATTGCTAGAAATACAAAACAATGATTAGTCACAACTCGAGAAAAAATTAGATGATTTGTATGGAATGATCAGATACTTAGATAATGCATATTCCACCCGAATAGAGTTTCCAAGTTGAGAAACGACAACTATTCGTTTCTACAGCCATCATAAATTCATAACCTAGTATTCGATCGTGCCATATGAAAATCTAACGGATCAAAATATTGACTCATATTGAGTTGTACTTACAACTAATTTTAGAAAATAGTTTGATTTCCAGGTTGCTTTATCCTCCCTACCCATCTTGTGTGCAGGGACTGTTACGGTTTAAGGACTGAAAATTTAACCAAACAAATAAATTATTACTCACATGTTAAATACGATGATCAAAATTCACAAAAATATTAATAATTTTCATTGAAAATATTAAAATGATCAATAAATATCAAACATGCTTCAAATATTTTATGAAGATTATTAATATTTTACAAGATTATTTTTAAACAATTAGTAGATGTGACTTACCAAAGCTAAAAATATGAATGCAATGAATTCCTTCACGGATGTGATGTGGGCATGTGGCGTTACTTAATTACAATTTTAATAGAATTGTCACTATATGAATTAGTTCGATCCTCGATCTTATTCAATTATCCATGTTGATTTGTATAATCGTCATTGACCTCTATATAACTGGACAGTTGTTGTCCCTGTGTTACGCCATTAACCCAAATTGAAACACTCCTCAACTACGGAGATAGTAGCTACTCACTTGCATCCACGTGACCTCAGAGAAGTGTGGCAGTAATACAAATCGTTACAAGTCATCTCAATAAATCCCTTGTAAAATAACCTTCGAGTTAAAAACCCTTTACGATACAATATATGGGTCTATATAAATGCACTATATGGGTCTCTATAAATTAACAAGTTGGAACCGATAAATTACTCCAAATAAAGTAAGTACAAAGTTAAGTCATAATCCACCATTTTATGATTCAAATCACAGACAAATTTCACAAAAACCACTTATTTAAAAATTATCAAGCTACAAAATTTGACAAGACAATTTATATCAAATCAATGTATATTTTTTTAACCTACTAGTTTTTTGTGAAATTTTACTTTGATTCGAAATATAAAATGGGAGATTACAACTGAATTAAAATGAATTTGAAAAAAAGTTAATTTATTGGAACATGTACAATCTATTTCTGTATAGCCTTAAAGTTTTTGGAGCACCCTGTATTAATAATATTTTTATGTACGCGGTATTATACTGACAGTAGATACAATTCCTGAAATGACAATTCAAATGTTATTTAAATTGGCGGGAAACTTGTAAAATCAATTTTAAAAGAATTCTTAAGAATTATTTTATTTTGAATTGTTTTTTAAAATGAGTGGATCACCTGATAGTCGGTAAATAATTTTTAAAAATTTTCCTTTAATCTAAATTTTGATATAATTTTTTGTTTACAGATTTTGCCGTTCACCGAAGGACATCAACAAAATTATAAAATTAGCTAAACTTTCCGTAAATGAATTAACGTCGACCACACAAACCATATTTTTCGCGGATCAAATGAAAAACGATATAAAATTTCTAGAATTAGACGATTATCTTCTGTCGCAGCTCAAAGAAAATAAATCGTTGTATCTGAAAGGAGAAGACGATGAAAATATGGTTCTATGCACCGATGATCGAACCTTCGATTTAAAAGAAGCCGAAGTATCAAATTCTTTGTTATTAATACCCGATTTAGAACGATTTGTTGAGGAGAAAGATCAAGATCTTGATCCAGAAAATCGTAATATTATTCGAAAAGATGTAATCAAAGTGTTTAATAGCTACATCGAACCGAAAATATGTCCACCTCGTTTTGGAAAACTTAATCAACTCTTAAACAATTCTAAATACAAAGGACCCGAAAATGAATTCGAAAACAATGTACTTTATTCTTACGACGAACTCTTATCGAAAGTTCAAGCCAGTAAACAAGAGTTCGATAGCGTTTTAATTAAATTGAAAGCAGTTGAAATCGATTATAAAATTCGTATTATCGATTTTGAATATCATTTTCGTGTGCTCTCCTACATGCTCGATTTAATTCAAGAAAATTCATGGCAATTGGATGAAATCGATAAAGATGAAACGATTAGCAGTTTAGAAGAGATCGTACCAACGATTGTTTTAGAAAAATTATTTAATTTGTATACAGAACCAACAAAATTAATTAATGATAAACAATTTTATCGATACAAGGAAATCGATGTTTGTCGATTTTTTGCGGAAGCGTTGTTGAAAAGTACGGCGAAATTGAATTTAATGGATTTTATGCAAGCGTGGAAAGAATCTGTTCCCGAGGGAATGATTGCCGATGAGAGTATGTTAAATGGTTTAGCGGTTCTTGATACCGAAACAAAACCGCAATGTATTTGGTTGTTGTATGAAGAAAATTTACCCGAAACGATTACAGAACGCTTTCGTGTTTTGTTTCAATCAAAAGAACGTTGGACTAAGGAACAGATTATACCCTACATTGAGTAAGTTTGTTTATTTACGTCATCTTTACTTTTTAGGGTTTTGTAGCAAAAAAAAAACGACTACTCACTTGGCCGATTTGTTTTTTGAAATGGACTAATTCGAAACTTTTTATTTTTAGACGTTTATCAACTGCAAAAATGGATGTAAATGTGATGCTTACCAAATATTCAAGATCGGCAACTGGAACCGATGGTCGACGATACTATTTCACCAAACATGGCAAATAAATTGGTGCCCAAATATTATAGGATTTCTGAATTCAACTTTGTATAAAGTAAATTTAATTATATTTATTATATTTATGTAGAAAATTTCAAATAAAAATTTGTTATGAACTTATGTAGTTTTAAGAAAATTTATTCCACCATCTTGTAAAGATAAACGGAAGTTTCCAGAGCATCTTCAAAAGAACTATTGCACGAATGTTAATACAGTTTGCAACAATGTATAAACTGATTCTCGGGGAAAATGTATGTGTATATTTATATATGTGTCGTTTATAAATAGAGTTGAGGGGAAAAAGGGTGTTATTTATTGTTTTAAATCAGAATCTTATACTTGTGGAGGAAGATATTAAATACTTGGATTGTACTCGACTCCAACAGTTAGTTATAACACTTGAGGACACTAATTTGAAAAAAGAAAAACTTTATTAATTTTAAAACGTTTTCAATTGAAAACATAATTGGCGCAGTCGGTAGGATTCAAAACAACTTTCGAGTACTTATGTCTCTCTCGAAACTCATATTTAAACCTCCATCTCTTCTCGAATGTTTCTTTTAAATTCCATAACTCGTTTGTTTTCCTAGGGATGATCTTTCAAAATAATGCACTGATTTTACGACACACAACATGAGATTTTTTAAATAATTTACAATTTAAAATTGTTTAAATGCCAACATAAAATGTGTTTTGTTTTAAATAGAAGTCTTTCTTTCATTTTGGTATTCACCAGCACCAACACCTCCCCCCATATTGGATTGTTTTCTTGTCAATACAGTTGGTGGAACACTTGAAGTTCGTCGAGATGATGATGTCGAAGTCATCAGTAGACCACCAAAAAATGTACTCACATAATAGATAATTCTGTAGAAAATATACAGTCGAATATAAATAATCGAATCAAATCAGAGAAATTATAGGATCCAGTATCAGAAACGGGTGTCCGTCCCTTTTATCTTGCAAAATGATTGGGGCAAATCTGTTTTTCATATATTTTATATTTTTTTAAAATCGTTTTTAGGCTATAAATTTCGTTCTCCTTATAATCTGTGTCCGCGTGACAACTGTTCCCAAAACTTACCTTTCAAACGGTGCAAGGGGGAAAAGTACCAAAAATATTAATCTCATAAAGACATAACAACTTTTGTTTGTCTCTTTGTCAACACCCAATATGTTTTGGCATAAATATGGACCAAAGTCGCAAGAAAACTGCTAATATAAAATATATCAATAAGAACTATCCGATATTTTGCAAGGTAAAAGATTACTTCCATGATACTGACTGACTGGTCACATTGGAGCAGCTGGTTAATTAAAGAATGAAGCAATAAATTTTCATTCCCAAACACCAAATATCGATATGAAATGGATGAAAAATGATATTAAAATGTGTTTTGTTTTGTTTGGTCTGGTTTAGTTTTGTTTAGTTGTTATATTTATTTAGCGGCGAACACACAAATCAAATGTTTATTGATTGATCACTTTCATTTTAATAATAATAAAAATATGTTTTTATTTTTGTTTAATAAAATAATTAACTAACAATATGCAGTCTTAATTCAATTTAAATGCAAAATTATAATTATAATATCTCTCTCTCTCCAAACAAATTCACCCACCATATTTTTATAATTATGTACTTACTAAAGTTTTCACAACAACAAAATAACAAACATTGTACGATTCTAAAATAATTGTGTTTTTAAAAAAAAAATATTTATGGTAAATTTAATATGAATGGGAAATTCCACGTTAGTTTAAATCAGAATCAATTGTAATGGAAGTTATATGACATCCATACAGGATCAAATGAGTTTAAAATCAATACGATGTACTTGGATACGTCCACAGGACTACGTGAAAACGAATCAAGTGACGTAAAAGAGAGAGGTTGAGGGAATGGGTTTTCAGTTGTAGGTAAAAAACACTTTTCCTATAACGATAAATCTGTTTGTCCATCTGTACTTGCTAATCTCGACAAAATATTGAACAGCTTTTATTACAATTCTCACAACCAATGAATGAACAGATGCGAGGGGAAAGGATTTGTGTCAAGGAAGTCAAAAAAAATAACAGTTTAGAATATTTAAGCCACAATAACCGTGCGAAATCACAGAAGAAAATAATAAAACATTTCTGACATATAATTTCCCATCAATATTAAATTTACCATACATATTTACATATTGATACGTTTAACCCCGCATCCGACTTTTGTGAAATACTCCGTAAAATCTGTACCCCTCAAACAGGAGGGAGATAATAAAGAACATTCTTCTACAGTGTTAAAAGATATTATAATTAAAATTAAATAATTATGTATGATTAGTATTAATCAGATAGTTTCAGATTCACACTAACGTTTTTAATAAATGAATGTGTTAGTTAACGCACACAATATATTATATTCTGATCTATCACAGAGCTCTCTTTACAGCTATCTATCTACATCTTTTGTTATTTTAGATTTAATCACATTTAATATCAATCAATCATTCATGACAGCCGCCATACATAATATCTATCTGATATAATCACGTGACGTACAACACAATTAATAATTAAACAATTAGTGTGAACCTTGCATTATAATAATAATTTAGTATAAAAACAAAAGAAACAACTAACTATAAGAACTTACAGTGCACTACAAAAATGTGCAACATATTTCGTTAAAAATTAATGATTTCGTTAAAATTAATATAATTTTGATAAAAAAACTTTTTTGATTTGTCACATCTCATATTTCATTTTCAATTATTTTGGGGTCTAATTTCTAAAAATCAAAATAAATAAATAAAAAATACTTGGATCGATTTGGGACAAAAACAAACTCACTGTGACAAGATGTAAGTTTGAATTCCAACATTTTAAATGTTTTTATACAAATTGAAACAACACCCTCCACTTTTTTTTTCTTTGGGTCGGGCGTTATTTTGAATAAGAAAATTATCGACAATTTTTTTAAATAAAAAATACATACAAGTTTTTGTGGATAAAATATAATAAAAGCAATAAAATTAGTTTGACGTCAGAAGAGTACCACTCTCGTTGTCTAGCAGAGCGCTAGAATACAGAATCGCTAGAATAACGGAATATACTTTCTCTTAGATTCGATGTTTGATGAAACATTTTGCATTTTCTTCCTCACGACACTAATTTCGGAGTGTCTTACACCTGCCATATACAGGGTGTAACATAAATACATACTTGGCTACTCATTTTCGAATTCTACATATCCACAGACAAACAAAACGGTAGAAACCGATTTAATTGAAATTTTGCAAACAGATTTTTTTCCAAAAAAGGATCTAATTTTCAGAGAAAAATAAGAATGTTTTTATTTCAAAATGGCGTCGTTTTTATAAAAAACATCAAGACCCATTGATTTCCATGAATTGAATGGCAAAGTTATCGAACAAAGGATAACAGTATACCAAAATTTTTGGGAGTTGTATTAAAATTTTCGACAGTTTAGTTCTGACTTTGTAACGGTTGAAAATATTGATCGTAGAAAGAACTTGTTGGTATAGCTGTTCATAAAATGATCTAATTAATCCATTTCAGCATGGATGTCCGAGTGGGGCGAGGAGTTTATACCCATCTTTGACCGTAACCTGTAATACTGGACATTTAAACAATTAACTCAGTTAGTTGTTATTTTACGATATAAAGAAAAGAATGCAAAATGTTTCGAAACAGAAAATCTAGAAGTAATATAATCAATTTCACAGATCATTCTTGAGGAAAAATGAAGAAAATTGTTGTTTTCGAAAAGATTAAAAATTTCTTTAAAAAACGAAAGGCTTAACTGATTTTAGTACCATATTTTTAAAATAGTTTAATTAAAACTTGTGTAGACCTCATAAAAGCTGGAGCACACACCGGAAACAATCTTTCGCCACGGATGGCGAGCGATGCCTAAATGAGACGGACACTCAGATACATACAAAACGATTTGAAGTGTTATTTCCTCGATTGGTTTTTATACTCTCATACAAGTATTATATCGAACCCGGCTATATAACGTTGTCATTCATATCTTCTAAAGTGATACGATCAATGTCCGTCACGTGACGATGATAGATTGTGTCCAGTGTGCGCACCAGCATTCAGTTAAAAATATTACTTAAAAGTGCTTTAATTTCTTAAAAACAAACAAACAAACCTACTTTGAAATTAAACATTTGTGAGTACTTTAATAAATAAATGCATTAAATATGACGTAATTATAAACTTATTGTAAATCGATTATAAATAAAATGATATGTATTCATTATTAGGGTGCGTTCAAACGTTTAAAAAACTGTTTTACATAGATAGCTGGTTGGTATGTATGTATGTATGTATGTGTGTGTGTGTCAAAACTCTAATCTAGGTGCCAAAAATTATATCAGGAAAGAAGAGTTTATCCTTTCTAGTTTTAGCACACTTTTCAAGTTTCTGATTGGGACGTTATTCGTATTAAATCTACGAAAGTGCGAGTTTTTACTGTCCTCTATAATTATTATGCTAGTAATCTAGTTTTAATATTAACATCTATTAAAATACATTTATTACTAACTTTCGTATTTCGTCTATCATGTAGTAGTAACCTTCATCCGGTATAAATTTGTGATCGGTTACAAATTGTTACATTTCGAACGCACCCAACAGAAAAAAATGAGTATTATTTATTTCAAGTGTAAATTTTTACAAATATTAAAATAAAATGTATTTTAAAAAAAATCCGTTATTAAGTGGAGGAAACACCTGCGTACAAAATTAATCTTTTAAGTGATTATTTTTATATCACTCTCAAGAATGACCTTTCCTGTTTAAAGCTTTTAACTAAAAATTTTGCTCTAATTTTAATTCGATTTACAAGAAACTTTATGAGAAGAAGTTTTTTAGCTTAAAACTCTACACTTTTCACTAAATATTAATCGAAAAGTTCATCAAACCTTTGCTTTTTTAAGGTTTCGTACCCGTTTATTCTATCTTCATAATGATGGTGTGGTGGCGTGGATACACAATGTTCCAGAGAAGTCAAGTTCTCTAATTTGAATAATTATTACCCTATACGATAAGACCCTTTCCAAAAAAGACCTACACAGATATAACCCCCTTAATAAGAATTATAAATGACAGCAACTTTTATTAATTGAAAAAAATTAGCATTACTTTTCTTTTGAAAATGATATTAAAAGCACACACACTCAATATCGTTAGAAATTGGAGAGGAGGGAAGAAGGGGAAGGTTGGGTGTTTTGAACGATGAATAAAACAGAAAATAAATAAATAAATAAAATAGTAGGAGAGAACGTTTAGAGAACGAAGGTGACGATGTGTATTTTTAACGTACGTTGTAAGACACACGTCTGATTGATTATTAATCCATCCTTGTCATCATCATCATTATCATGCCCCCCCTCTCCCCTTCCCTCCCCCCTACAAAACATTTGTATTTGTTGTTTTACATTCTAATAGGATTGAATCAACACAACAACAATCAATCGATCCCAGAGAACTGTTGTGGTCCCAATCCTTTCAAGATGTAAAACAACAACAACAGACGTAGTGAGTAAGGAGGCGTGACGGGGTCATACAGACATGTGATGCTCTGACATGGATATGATTCAAAGTATGAATTATAAATGAATGTTGTAGAATGAATTAATTAAAATAATAATAATAATAATTATAAATGGCATGATTTGCCAAGCAACAGAATGAAGGACACACAATTGGTTAGATACGTGTAGTTCTCCACTAACCGGGCGTACAGCTCACGTCGCACGGATGCTGTGAACTTATTGATCAGGCACAGTGATGCGGCCGTGGCAAACACCAGATTGTACAACAAGACAATCTTAAAGTTACCCAACCATTCGATACGACCAAAATCACCCATTAGATCAAAATTTGTTATACCTGCAAATACAGAAACAATCAATCAATAACATTTAGACGCTACAAATTTGGTCTAAGTATTTTTATTATTTTTTTTGGTCATTCTAAACAACTTTTGAATGGCGATGTTCTCCAAAAGATTGAATCAACCCGAAGACATCGTATGTATGTTTTCAAATATAATTAGATAAAACTACTTCCCAAACTTGTGCAACATTTTTGCATTTTTAAGCGAAAATACGTCATTTTTTATCAAAATTGTGGAGACTAACTAAATAAAACTTTCTGATTTAGGTTGAAATCTTTGGAATAACTACGGAAAATAGAACTTTTCGCTAATAAATGTAAAATAGCAAAATACACACGTCCACAGATTTTAGAGATTCTCTTACAATTCTTTTAATGATTTTTAATTCGATTTTCTGTCTCTGAACATTTTCTAATTTAAATTTATAAGCTAAAATTAAAAGAAATTGAATTAACTCTCTGAAAATTGATTTCGATGACAGGTTTCGAGCGTTTGTAACGTCTTTAGTGATAACTAAGTTTTATTTAATCCAATTTATAATTTTTGAAACTAAAAACGAATATTTCGCCTAAATTTGATCAATTTTAATTACATAAAGAAAGTTCGTAAAGTTTCATTCGACACATCCGATCCGAAAGATTTGACCCGAGATAGAATCGAAAAACTAATAATCAGTTCCCGAAAAACACACAGATATTAGAATTGCTTGTTGTTGCGTTCCCAGATATGTTTAGAATGACCAAATAGAAAAATTTCGACAGTACAAATAAAATTACCTAAAATTTTCGATAATAATGGTAAAGCTGAACTGAATATAAGGACTAGAGCACAATTACCAATCACTTGACTGAACGGTGTTTGTCGGTAGCGCGGTCGAACGCTGCGCATCAACGGTGCCGAATACAATCCAATGTAGGACGTTGCTATTAAATATAATATTAATATGATTTCTAGAGCAGCACCGAATGGTCCCAGCATCGACAACGAACTGATACCTAATGTAAATTGCTGTAACATACAAATAAATACACATTATTATAAATAGAGTCGATCGCTGGTTAATCTCTGTGATGATGAACGTACCCTAGTGCTGAGCGGCAACGCTTTAATTCCAATTAATAATTCCAATGTGTTCTGCACCACCATCAGTACTGTAACACCTGTTAGCAACAATAATAATAACAATGCCAGCGGATACACGAGATTACGTTGGAATGCGGATGTATTGCGTTGTTTTTCTGTAAAAGGTACAAAACAAACAAATAGAGTTATTTAAAGAGGTCCCACTTAGCCCTTTTCCCTTCTCTTCTCAACCGTACACATTTCGATAACTATTGGTCCTTTGAATATCTCACATCAAAGGTAATTTCGACACAAATATCGATTAAGAAGAAAGTTGGTGAAAAGTCAGTTTTTTGCAACTTACGTAAAAATTTACGTTTATTTTCAATTTCCTCTAAACGTTTCTCTAAACCAGCCTTTAATTCACCATTACGTAAACGTAACAGACCAACAGAGGTGTCCTTCTCGTCCAACAGCACCGGTCCACACGCACCCAGCATGGTCATCGGTGTTGGACTCACATACGATTTACCAGTGGATTCGGCATGCCGCAGACGACGTCGTACACTCTCCTCTTCCAGTGCATACGCACAGAAGTCTTCATTGATGTCACGAAGAAATTGTGGTTTCACTAACACTTGTCCAACAACATCAAACAATCGTACGAATCCTAATGGGGTGCACACCAACAGCATCAGGACACCAATGAACGATATGCAAGAGTATAAAAATGGCAAATAATAGCTCCAAAAATCTAAGGGGAAAAAAAATCAAAATCAATTCTACCAACAGTTTTTTCTGCGATAACAATTAATAGTTTTAATCTGTTATACGATGATTTAGCTACTGACGATGGTTATTCTTTACACATTTTACAAACGATTTTTTGTCGAATCCATTCTGTTTTCTAACAAATATATCAAGATTGTTTGTTCTAGATATATTAATAACTTTTGCTGTAAACATTTCTTTCGTAAATCGATTAAGTTTGCTGACAAATCGATTGTAAAATATCTGGATCAGTTTTGGACGTAACCGGGTAAAATAAAGAATGAATGGATACTTACTAAATAACATATATAAACTAGATCGATCTCTATCAATGAATGCCGATATAACGTACGTCAGACCAAGTACAATAAATGCAAGTAATGACAGAACAGTGAATGTCTCGTACACTCGAGACATGATGCCCTTCTTATGGCCAACAAATCCTTCTGATTCCGTGAATAAATATGCGAATGGTAGGAGGACAAACATTGAAAGATTCGAAAATAAGAACACATAATTCCATAAACCTGTTAACAAATACAAAAAATTTAATTATCAAAATCTGTTTCAGATTTTAAAACACGGTTTTAATTAGTTTCACGGTTGTAGTTGCAACTTATTTTATATAATAAATTTATCCAAAATTCAAACGATTTAACTATAACTTAGTTTCAGAGACAAAAAAAGACAATCAAAAGCCAGATATTATTTTCAATAAAATAAAGTATTCTAATAAATGTTGATTGGTGTTTTAGAGACTGTTCAAAGTCCAAGGTCAGATTCATCAAATTATTTTCTAGCTTTTAGAGTACACATCATTGATCGTACTGTAGAATTACTTTTTCAAAATTTTATAATTGATTTGTGCTTTATTTTATCGAAAAAAATCTTTATTTTTAGTACATTTTCCCTGAAGAAACCGAATGAATAAAACAAATTTGAAAAATGAACGCTATTTTTGTGGTCCATTGTAAATTAATACGTTTAATTTAAATTAGTTAATTGTTTATGTAATATAAATTACATTCTTGTATATAAAGTTGCCTATCCGTTTAAGAATGTATATTAGAATTAACTTTGTTTTTGTAAAAGTTGGATAATTAAATAAAGATGGCTGAATGGGATGGGATGAGATGAGATGGATGTAACTTACCCTGTATAAGAGAACTATTTAACCATTTAACATAATAACTTTTTGGATAAAGTATGAGCACTTCATTACTTAATATTGATAAAGGCAAGAGGAGTGCAGCACCAACTGCCACACTCAATGAGAACGTACACAGCCATAAACTGATTCGATACACAGTCACCTCATCGTCATCCGTTCCATAATAATCTTCACGTTCTTTGCGACGGAACCATCGTATGATACCATAACTGGATACATATAACACCATGAACAGGAGCATGAATATCTGTCAACATACAAACATACACAAAATTACTTATGACATGTTCATCATAAAATTTAATAACGGGATATCTATCTGTCTCTTTTCATTCTCCAGTCGATTTGTGGGCCAACCCATTGAGTTTTTGGAGAAACTGTTTAAAACTAACGTTGTTAGTATTTCTCATAACAAACAACTTTTATTTGAAACATTTTTCGGAAAAAAAACCGAATGTAATCGACACAAATCGATTAGAAATTTGGTACTATGTTCATAAAACTTTTTTGTTATTTTTTCAATTTAAATAATAGTTTTATAATTTTATCTTCGATACTACAATTGTACCCCCACCCCACCCCACCCTCCTCGTAAAAATTAGTAAGTTTCAGAATATGGACTTAAAGGTGAAACTACACGACGACAGTCCAACGATTAACACGCTATGTTTTAAATAATATCAAAGTGGTGGGTATTTCCAGGTTTTGAAGGTCGCTCACTATATTGCTAACGGCTGCATATGATTCGATCCAATGCAAATGACCCACTGTACACTGTACAGGGTACACAGTGTTTGACATGAACGTGTCAAACAGTTGGACACTTTGTACAGAGTGTGCAAGTCTATCTTTAACAGCTAGATAGATAAATAGATCGTTAGATGTTGACATAAGATATTGACAGATATATTTTTAAAACAACAGTTCATTTTGTAGGTCGTGCAGTGCACAGTACAGTGAACATCACCACCACCACCACCATCACCACCTTCATCTAACACAATACAAAAAGAATAAACATTTAAATATTTAAAATGATTATCTAAATAAAATACATATTATGTAAATACATAATATGTATTAAAGTATACTTATATATGATTGAATCATAATGGAGTGATGAAGGTCATACATGTTTAATATCTCATAAATAACTTTAAAAACTATTCAAATTTGTTTTAGTAATCAACAATCATCCATACTATACAGTGTACATACGTTAGTAGTATATTTACACTCCCCTGCAAAAAAAACTGACCCTATGTGAATTTAATTACATTTATATTATATTTGATACTAAAAATAATAATTAATGGTTTAGGTTTACTCTTTCTATTATATACAAACCAATAAATGCACACCTTCTTTTAATTGGAACATTGTCATAATTCTTAGAAAGAAATGTATCATACACAGTGTACATGAACATATACAGAAGTGTATGTGGACTTTTTGAATTCTGTTTGGTTCAATTTGATTGCATAGAAGTGTATTGTAATATATTATATAAGTTTAGTGAATACTATGTAATGTACCCTCCCGTTCAAAAAAAAAATGAACAGACTTGAAATGTTAATTATCTTACATTTCATAAAAACCATTAGCGACTTTAAAGTCACTTTTGTAACTCTCTGTATAATGTATAATTTTATTTATTTATAAACAAAGAATTCCTCAACAAGTTACATCTAACTTAGTTTTTTGCCAGGACACTTGAGCGATACAAAGTAATTTAGATTGTGCCTACATTTTGTTTAGTAAATGCTGCCAAACCGGAAGGATTTCTCCTAAATCTAGTAGATTTTAATAAAATCTAGATGGTTTATTCTTGAGTTTGTCAAATTTGATAAACCTGAAGTAAATTAATTTTTAGACAAACTGAATCATTTAGTTTATTAAGGACCAATGTAGCTCTATTGTATATAGTCGTCTGCAAAAGTACTTTAGAACGCTACATTTATGATAATGTGTACGTAATTGAAATATATCTAAATAATATTTTTAATACAAACCCTTTATTATCTGATTTTAGTTCATACTTAACTCTGCAACATAATAATAAAATATTATCTTCCGTGTACAAAAAAAAAACCTATCATTAATTGACAAGTTTATTTATTTTGAAAACGTAATATCTTTTAATAAGCAAAATTAAACAACAAAATTATTATGATATCTAATTAAATTTTTGGTTGTCTAATGAGTTAGGAACAAAATTTCTGATCTTTGATCAAAATATATAAAAAAATACTTTTATATGAGCATGTCCATATGATGATAAATCATAATCAAAAACTAATTTGTAGCCATGCGAAGATTCTTTGGATCATTCATTTACAAGTGTGAATCATTGCTATGGAGGGTATAGATAAGGATAGAAGTATAAAGTGACCATGAAAGTGAGTATGATTAAGATGAACTTACTAGATATAACTATACTACCATGAAGAATAGATATATTAGGAGAGCGAACGTAATGTTAAAAAAACGGTCAAGAATTGGTGTAACTATCTTTTATCAGTAGGGGTCACTGGTCTCAGTGCCGTACGGAATTTAAATGTTTAAATGTAGGCGCCAAGAAATCACTTTCATTCAGTTAATAAGAAGTCTTAGTTTTATAGATAATAAAAAATTGTTTTCGATTATCAAGTAATAATTAAATAAATATTACTAATAGAGAATTCTTAATAATCTGCAATAAATTAAAAGATGAAGAATCATAGTGATAATTGCAATTAATAATTACAAATATATGTTTACAATACTAACATATATTAGATAAAGAAAGAAGATGACAACCGGTAATTACAGACCATATTCTTTTCGTAAATGCAGACACGCATTCCTAACCTTAAACAACCTTCCACTCAGATAGATATATAGCAGTATATCTATGCTTTCCCTGTACAACATCGTCCCATTTTTTCACATTTATAAAATTAAACAATTTTTATACTTAGAATTTTTATTTGTAAGATGTGATAACCGTTGATTTTAATATGTAATAATAATAATAATTCCGTACGGGCAGATTCGCACTGCCGCTAGTGGCGAAAATAATAACTATGATCTCTACACGTTTTTGAGGACACAAAAACAGACGAATTGCCTATGTCGTTCAATCTCCTAATATATCTATTCTACATTTAACCCAAATTGCCTATTAGCGCCACCATTCTGGTAACTTATAGAACTAATATTATCCAATAGATACTTTTGCAAACAAAGTACTATTTATATGAGATAACACTCTCCTTATCTCTACACTCCATAGTTTCGTTATAAATGATTTAAAATGTTTTATGTAAATACAATTAATTAATTATATGTAGTTAAATAATTTTAAAATAGAATATTTATATCACAATTAAAATATAAATATATTAAGTTGTTAAACTATACAATGAACGTCACAACATTTGGAGTTATCCGTACGACGAACATAAATCAAACACTTTAATTTATTAAGCATTACAAATTGTAATATTTTTATGAAGCTAATAAATAAATAATGTAAGACAAATTAATTACGAATACTACCATAACAAATCCATTTGTCCGTACGTTCTTATACGTCATACATCATTATCAAATTATAGCACATGATTAAAAAAGAATTTTATAAGCCGAATATAACCATTTCTTTTTAAATATGTGATAGCCAATTCACGTAGGAGCTAAGTCGATTCATTGTAAGCCAATTTCTCTAGAGGATGTAAAAAAAATATGTATATCAAATCAAATTAGTATTGGTCAAATTACGACCAATGACGTCATATACCAAAATGTCGGCTTTAATTAGGCTACATTTAAACATATAGTTATATTTTTCATTAAAAAAAAAAGATGTTGTCATACTTAATAGAAATTAAATTACCGTCTATTTAAACAGATTGAAGTTAAGTGTATTGTATTGAAATATGATAGATAGAGAGACATTTAAAATAATAAATAATTGATTGTTATGAATAAAATGGAAACAACCTCACCTCAAAGTGACTAACTGACTGACTCCATTCAATACAATACAACAATAATTGATTTACAAAAACAAATTGTTTGTTTTTATAAATAATCATTTAGTTTAGTTTAGTTAGTACTTGATTTGATTTGATTGTTTAGGTACGTTATAAATATATATAAATATTAATATTATATTAAAACGGAAACAAGATTGATTACATTATTAAATGGTTCAGTTAGTTGTAACATTGTAACCGGATATACTCACTTATTTATATTTATAAAATTAACATTTTATTTAATTATTATCATTTAAAAAGAGATATTGCTGCTATAGTTGTTGTAGTAGTACCTATTGATTGTAGTTAGTTCTGTCCTTTTAATAATCTAGCTAACAAACATCTAGTAACTAGTTGATGAGATTGAGACTTACTTATTTATCAATACATGTACCTACTGTTTACTTTACTTTATTTTACTTCACACATATATATAGATGCATACAAACATGATGCAACTTTTATACGTACTAAGTTCTATTAATTCAATCCAAGAGTAACAATTTTAAGAATTACAAGAATATAACAATCAATATTTGCAATAACATTGAATAATATTATAATTATAACTATAATCGCTTTGAATCGCTTATCAATCAGTATCACATGTAAAATACAACTTGTTACACATATACCCAACAGATCATTCTAAAAAGCATCAGTCTCCAATCCTTCTTTTTATCGAATGTATCAATGGTAGACTGTAGATCGATTGAAAAAGGGCACAAATCAAAATTGTATTGTTATCAGAAATTGGACCAGAGTTCAATTGGACATCTATATTCCCGATATATTTTGTTTGATCACTTTATTGATTGATCACATTTATTTTCTATACAAATTGATCAATTGATATCGGTGAATCAGGGATTCAAGTACAAATATATAAAATTCATTTCAAACAAATCATATCTACATTTATAATTCAACATACAAATAAATAATAAAAAGTCAACTGTTTGTTATTACTGTTACTATTGTGATGAGTGGTGTACACTCTCGTTCATTCAAAATGAACCATGAATTGAAACATAAGTGTTTCAACTGTATAATAATATAATATTACACATATATTTAATAATACATATACGAGCTTACAGTGCCTGACTTACTGGTGGTTCAACTTTTATGAACGGGAGTGTACATTACAATGGGTCACAAAATAGCACGTTCATTTTTCAAAATTGTATAAGTTGATTTGTGTACCTCATGCATTCAGTTTTTGATAAAATGTTTTAAATAATACAAATTTAGGATACTTTTGTGGCCCATTGTAAATAACTGGAATTAGGTACACAGTTGACAAAAAACGTTTTTTTCAAAAAAAAAAATGTATTGTAAACAATTAACAAACGTGACGCATTCTATTTAATTTAAAAATAATGAAGGTTAATATTAAGGACGTTGTTCATGTGCTAGATATAGTAGTAGTACATTCATTCAATTCTGTTGTTAATTCACAATAAAGTTGATCATTTTTTGTCGTTAAATTAAAATGCATCCCATTTAAATAAAACACTGCAGTTTGTTTCATTATATTTCACGTTGTATATTTTTGTAGCGTGAAAAACCATAGAATAGTTGTTTCCATTATGTTGATTAAAATAATTAATTATAACGTTCGATAACATCCTATTGTTTTAATACAATTAAATAAATTGTATAATAATTCAATGAATATTTATCACAATGTCTAATTTATTAAAATAGTTGTTACAAGTTTAAATAAAAAAATATTTTTTTTTTATATAAATGTTTGATTTTTAATCATTAATAATTCTTTTAAATGATCCATCGAAGAAGTTTTGAATTTTTGAGGGAAACTTAATTACGTGATAATGGTTGCCAAATATCAAAGCTTAAAAGTTTCATCTAATATCAAGCCTCGCCCATTAATGTTCGATTTTATTTCGCTTTACTTTCGTATATTTCGACTAAAATTAAAGTTTCTGTTATAAATTCGATAACGATTGCAGTGGTTTCTTGGAACTTAATACTTTAAACATTTTTTTCCGTTTATTATCCAGTCGTCCGGACTACGAGTGACTAATAGTTCCGGAACACTCCAGATCAGAGTGTAAATAGTTTAGTAAAAGATCCTATTGTCATACTATGTACTACTATATATAACTTTACTATCATCTATTTACAAAAACAATTCTTAGATAATCAAAATAATCATTCAATAATTTGACCTTAAATAAATTTCATGGTAACCTTTATAATTTTAAAATCAACAATTTACACCAACTAATATTATTATCAAAAATTAAATAACAAAATGAAGTTAGTAAAAATACTAGACAGAACATAACAAATAAGTGAAATACTTTCACGTGATAATAATTCTATTATTGATTGACTATGAATTGAAATCAATAATAAAATACATTTTTAATAAATAAAACTTTATTTATTTATATAAAATTGTTTTAGTAGCTGCAGGTTATAATTTCACTTGTTCAATTATTTATTTTTAAATATATTTTATTTAACATATAATATTTTTGCATACATGAAATCTAATCATCTGTCAATAATAAAATACTTTATTATTGCATGACATACATAGTAAAGTATATTATTTATTGTATGGAGAATAAAATCTTGAGATAGTCATGAAAATAGTACCTATAGAAAGTTCTAGAACTATTGATAGAAAGTCTATAAAACTATATGAAAATAAATTATTTGTTGACTTGAGACGGAATTCAGATATAATTATTAAAAAATAACACAAAACACACGAAATTACAAAAAAAAATACAATCGTTAACAGCTAAATCCTCGTATAACACATTAAAAATTTAAAATCGTAAATAATTTTTGTGAATATGATTTTTTTTTTCGTACTGTTTCAACCTTTTAATGTGTTTATTTTAATTTTTAATGTGTTTTACGATGATATAGCTCCTCTTGACGATTATATTTGTTATGGTATAAGGTTATTTATAATCTCAATTTGGGGAGTCACAAAAATACCATTTTATTAGGTATTTTATAAATTTTCTGCCCATAGCCTAGAACTTTCAATCATTTCCAACTCTCTCAAGGATTTTTCCTAATTTCATTAATAATAAGTTTGAATTATTATTGTTTTAATAAAATTTTTAAATGTGCTATATGATAATTTACCTCTTGACGATGATTGCATATGTAAATAATAAAAAAGTCGTCATAAATTTTGTGGTGGGGATATTCGACCATTTAATTTAGACAAAGTTCGCAACAAGGACCTTAAAACAAAGAAACTAATGGGTTTCATAAAACGTGATACTAAAATTACATGCAACTATTTAATTTAAAAAACTCAAGGACATGTAATATTGGCAAGTATTTTTGTTTTCAAAATCATAATAAATTTATGCTTTATTCATTCAGGTTATTGGGCAAATGTTTCAAATAAAAGTTGTTAGTATATTTCTAATGCACAACTTTTATCTGAAGCATTTTTTTCGAAAACCAAATAAAAAACGGCACAAATCAATTAAAACTAGATTGTAAAAAGAAGCGCACCCCTTTTTGAGTGGATAGTACCAATATTAAACAAATCATCTTGCACACATATATTTATAATTGTTGTGTGATGCGGTTGCAATGAATTCAACAAATGGTTCTTTATAAATAGTAAATATAAAAAATAAATACAACAACAACAACAACAACAACCACCTCTGTATTTATAATATCTGTGTCTAAAAATAGCAAATCAAGATTTGTATCCGAAGGGTATTTTAAATAAAAGAAAGAAACACAGACACAAACAAACAAACAAACAAACATACACTGTAAAGAGAAGAGTACTCGTACCAGTCAGTCCATTGACTTCTCTCAATATTATTTTATTTAAATTACATCTGTTTGCAATTTAATTTGCAAAAGTACTTTCAAAATTTAAATTTAAGTTTTTATCAAAAAAATGTTTTAGCATACAGACAGTGAGACTAGACTACAACGTAGGATGCATTTAGATGATTGTTTTAAGTCATGTTCGCATTACGTTACTTACAGTTTTACAGTTTTAGTTCATTTGACAACGTTGCATTTTAAATATAACATGTGGTGGTAGAGAGAGAGAGAGAGAGAGTTTGCTTCTATTACTAACAAATCATAAAATATAATACATTATTTGTATAAAATTTAAAAGCATTTATTATATACAACATTGTAAAAAATAAAATAGTGGACTCAAAACAACGTCAGATCAGAACAGATAGTTTGGTCGATCGATACTATCGACAGACTAAATGAATAACAATTAAGTTAAATACCTAAATATTAGACTAATGAAACTGTTTTTGAATCCCTGACGCAAACAGAAGGCTGTTATAAGTTTGAAGTCTATGTGTGTCTGGGGCCTTTGGATACACAGACTTTTGGGATTCTTTTAGAAAACATGTTAAAGAATGTCGTTTGAAATAAGATAAAATCGTTAATAACAGATCAAAGTGTACGTTTGTTTAATCACGTCCAGAGCGCCATCTGGTTTGTTCAAGAGATGCTTCAAAACTTCTGAATTCTGTAAGCCTAAAGTACATATACGCTGTTGCATGTTTGATATTCCAATCCCGTAAGGATTACATCCTGTATGTATTTCAAATTGTAAGGCTGTAAATTAATTTGTTCCATCATATAAAATCCTGCTAAAATGACACACAAATGTTTCTAAACAATGTTTATTATTTCCATTTTTTACTTTGGAAATGTTATTTGAAAGTTGTGGTACTTCACTGACCAGCAGTACAGTACAGAACAGTACAGTACAGTGCATTAGTGGTTTACTTACTATTTATGGTTTCCTGTATTGTTTGTTTATGCGCATAACAATCATCGAACCTGTTTAACAATTATTCAGACATTTATTATATAGCCATTTTTGGATGCAATGATTAGAAACTTCAACAAAATATTTATTTTATTTATATAAAGAAGAAAATTGTTACCATTTTTATACGAATAATATTTATTATATATTTAGTAGTAGTTTTGATTATATAATATTTATGGTTAGAAGCTTTACATGCGTGAATATGTTTATACATAGATTTAAAATTAAGGATCATTTAAACTTTCTGTATGTTACTGAAACATACAAATTATTTTTGCCTGTGTTCGTGATGGACGCGGTAGCTACTTAATAAAAAAAAAAAAAACATTACGATACAAATTTAAAATAATTGATAATTGACCTATTTGTTTGTACCCATTCATATTTAATCGTCATTAATCAAATATTCGTGTGTTTAGTAAGCATTATTGTATTCTATTGTATTTGTGACCTCCATATTATTTATATAACTTTTTATCTAACGATCCAAGATATCAGTAAGCAGCCTCGTCTCTACTCCTAATATTAAATTTTGAAAAATGATCGCTAGTTTTGTGGCCATAATGTGTGCCCACAATCTACTCAATAATTTTAATGAATTTTCCCAATCTTGTTGAGATTGTGAAAACTTATATATACCACACCATATAGAATCTTTGTAGTTTAGTTGGTGTAGAGCACTGATATGGGAAGCCACTGGCCAGACCATGGGTTCGATACCCCTCCTCTGTAGGATGTGTATGATGTTTCATATCAAACATTTAATGTCAAGAAATTCAAACAGAATATGATTAATAAATGAAGATTATATAGCAACACTTATGTTAACAAGTTTATAAGATTGTGGCAAGCTTTAAGTTTGTTAAGATTGTAGATAGGTAGCATTTAAAGCTTGCATGCACTTTAAAGATTATATTGTTATAAAATAATCAGAACACTTGTGGTATCCGTTGATCACATGTGATACAGATTAGACTAAACAAATCAAAGTCTATTTGAATACTTAGAATTAAATCGATTGGATGATGAGTGTTCGTGGAACAAATCAACAATCCATATTTATCTATTTGAAATTGCGTTCTCTAAAACGGCTCATCAAATTTTCAGAATAGGGTTTTTTATGGGGGCAAAAAAAAAACGAATTAGCTAAATTTTATTTCACAGGAAAATTCGTTTTTCTTACAAACAATAGCATATCATGAAAAGTTGTTAAGGGTAGACAACTTGTAATACATTGATGTGAGGATGTTGTGTAAACTCGACTAAAAGTAGCAATTTACTGGATCATTTCGAGATACAATATTCTATATTATTTCACAAAACAGTATTCACCCGAGTTATCCTAGTATATGCTACAAAACCTTAAATTGATTCGTGTACAATGTTTCTACATTGTACACGGAGATTATATGAGTGTTTTACACCATAGTTTTTTTTTTTTTAAATTTTAATTATAAATTGTTTGAAACAACATAATTAGTTGTACGTAAGTAATTAAGGTGCCTACTCTGCCTGCCATATTAAGTAATATAATTATGTTAAATAAATATGATTCATCGATCGATCGATCGATCGATCACACATAGTAAATAATCAATCACATATCGATCGTATAAATTAATGATTTGCCATACATTTTCTCATCCATAGGTTATTGCCATCATTTGTAGTTAAGATTTATTTATAAAATATATGACAATTTAGAAAGCTATCAACCTCTAATTGTAAGCTAAATAAACTTCAAAATAAATATACTTAATTATTGTATTTATTTATTTATGAATTACAAGAAAAATATCATTTATTTTATGCATCACAAACTAAACTGTATTTTGTGATGAGATTTTTATTTGTAGACAACAAAAAAATTAAGGTGATTGGGTTTTTTCATTCAAAATGATTTCAAACCAATGAAAATTAATATTCAACATTTAAATGTATATCAGATAAATAATGTTTATAATGATTAGGGGGGAGTTGATTGTGTTTGAAAAGTCCATTTTGAATAGTAACTATTCAAATGAATACACGGTATATTTATTTATATATTTTCGACCGTTACAAACTTGGGACTAAACTTAAAAAAGTATCAAACTCAACAACACTATATTCTATAATACGGTGAACTTGTGTGTAAATATGATTGAAGGTTGTTGACCAAAACAAGAATCTATTTATAGACGTCATGCCAATAAAGTTTTCAAAATAACATCGTCATCACTAACAAACGTAACTAACTTTATTTAAAATGAATCACCTTTAAAAACTAACTATCATCTATAATCAATCAACTGCATAAATAAACAAATACACATTTTTTTAGACCATGTTTACACAAAAGTGTTCAAATGTACACTCCCATTCATAAAAATTAAACAATTTGAAACATTCTAAGTGTAACTGTACATGTAATATATTAATATAGACATTTAGAATGTAACTTACTAGTGGTTCAATTTTTATGAACAGGATTGTACATGTGAGTGATCAAATCAAACTTATTATTACAATTGCAACAAAATTGTATTTATTGTCGTCCGTGGTGTGATTGATGGTGGTTTTATCTGTTTAAATTTAAAAATAGAACAAATGTTTGTGTCTTCTTTGTTATACATACAGAGTGATTACAAATGACTGATGGCTTGTGTTCAGAACAACTTTGGTAAACAAAGTAAGTTACTAAGTATACCGTCTGTTTTGGACAGCTTTACCAATAGAGAATCAAAGTTAAATATTATTTATTACTGACTGTCCGTCTGGTTACTATATGAAGTCAGTCAGTATACATGTAATGAGATTCATCTACACATGTATGCGTATGGTTGTTTGTCATTAAAGAGTGGGGATTTTGTGATTCACATACTAAAGTTAAGAATTCAATGAACATATTTAACTATTACATGTGTACTGACTGACTTTATACAGTAACCAGACGGACAGCTAGTAATTAATAATATTTAACATTGATTTTCTATTGGAAAAGATATTTTGCCAGGACATATTAAGCAACGTTAGTTGTGTCGCGAGCCTTACTTAGTCAGGTGGGCCCCAATATTGAGTTTGATGAATTTAAAAAGTGCTCCTAAATTAAGCTTTTACGAGCACTTAGGTAGTATTTTAAATTCTGATTTTAATAACTGCACGTTACATTTTTACCCAGACAAATATAGTTCTTTTAACCTCTTAAAAAATCCACCTACTTGAGATTTTCCAACGGAATTTTCTTCATTTTGGCACTATAAAAACATAGCAAAAAGTTCATAACGAAATTGCGATTGCAACAAACATTATTAAAGGTCAAAGGTCACGTAGTTACACACACAGGTCTTTTTTTAACATTTAATCCAACATGTTTTGTAACCATTAATCATTTAAAATCTCCCGTTACATAAAGTCGTATTTTTTGTGTGACAAATTGAACGCGTGTGTGTTTACAGGTGTGTTTCAAAAAAACATATTTGTTTAAAATAAATTTGTAAATTTTTGATTACTGGCTGTCGGTATTAAATGTAAATAAATGCCTATGCCAAATTAAAATATACAATAACGTAGTATTATTAATTTTTATGGACGCCTCTGCATTCAAAGATAGGTGCATAGACTGGCAAGTTTTGGCGAAATCGTGGGATTCGTATAATCAATTTTTTCATTGAACATAAAAGAGATTTAAAAAAACTCGCCTCAAAAAATTGAATTAATGGAAAATAATTTTAATACGTTATACGGCTTAATAATTACTGACGATGATTTGATGTCGTAAAAAAAAATTGTTTCGTAGTACGTAGTAAAGTTGTTAGTATGTATATAACGAACAACTTTTGTTCGAAACATTTTTTCGTTAGCCAAATAGATTTGGTACAAATCATCCGACTATAAAAATTTTCATTTGCCGAATTTTACAACAGTCGGATTATGGCGAATTCATTCAATTTTCGAAAAAATGTTTCTTACAAAAGTTGTTAGTACGTTTATAACAAATAACTTTTATTCGAAATATTTATTTGCTAACCGAATAGATTTGGCACAAATCGACTGTATCATTTAAAAAATGTGTAGATTTTATCTCACGTTAGCACTTTAAAAAAAATATAATTATATTCCACAAGGATGAAAACATGAATATATATTAAATACATTGGGGGCGAATTATCATAATAATTTTAAATCATTTATTAATATGCATTTCGTGCTGCATCACCCAACCCCCTCACTCCAAACCATGAGACCAAAGATACTGATGTAATTATTAAACAAAAAACAGCAGTGCGCTAAATTTATTTGGCACCAGTCAAATATCAATTTTAGAAAAATTTCGTTTATTTTATCGTTTTATTCAAAACGTGCTTAGAATTCAGTTTTTTTTTTTTTGTTGAAATTGATATGAGATGGGAAATTATTTACACGCTAACATTAATTATTTACACGTCAATAAATGTTGATTTTTTTTAGTTGATTTGGGTCGAATCCAAATCGGTTTGTGAAAAAATGTTTCAAACAAAAGTTGTTCTTTTTATAAATACTAACAACTTCTATTCTAAACATTTTTTTTCGAAAATCGACAAGATTCGGCACAAATCAACATCAATGCGTAAAAATTATTTAAAAACCGTTAACATGTAAATAGAAACGGTAAACATTAAAAAATGTTTTGGCAATCTGCATCGAAAGATATATTTAGTGCATGTTCTAAATTTATTTTCGTTAATTCTAATTACCCCCCAAAATCAAATACAAGTCACTCTGCAAAAATTTTCCCGCTTGTTACAATTTATTTTTTTTAAATTAAATGGTTTTTTTTTTCTAAATAAAATTTGAAAAATTCCCAAAAATTGCAAAAAAAAACACGGTTTTTAACAAAAGTATGATGAAATAACGGTAAAAGATTTTTTTTAAACACTTTCATGACAAAAAAAAATGTAACACTTACAAAAAACATTTGTAACGGTAACTTTTTAACCTCATTTCAAATTTTTTTTGTTATAAAAAGAAGGAGAATGTTCTCAATTGGATTTGAGCTGTGAATACAGAGAAATATAAAAAAAAACTTACAATTTGCTCCCGAACATTGTTATGAAAGATTTGCTCTCGAGGATCTGCTGCTGCATCTTCAATTTCATCCATTTCACACAATTTTTTTCAAATATAATAAAAGTCGTTCGCGAGAAAAACAAACACTACACGAAAAATATAAAACCATTGTTTTCTTTTATAATCTGTAATGATGATGATGATGATGATGTTGTTACCCAATACACAAAAAATTTTCTCCCAAGTAATTTTCACATAATTATTTCTATATCACATTATCACGATCCGTGTCTGTAACTAAACACACAAATTAATTTTTGTTCTTTGTTTTGCAAATAAAAAACAACAGCTGATTTAACGGACACGGGTCTAAATATATTTAAAAGAATTGCAACAACAACGACGATCTTGTATTGATAGTTTTTCAACTGCTTTTGACGTTTCACACAGATTCTTTTTTGTTTTTGATTGCACTGCTACGACGCCATCTAGCTGCAATTCTTTCAACTAAAATGGATGCACCATATAACTTTTTAGATTCGTTCAGATAAAACGAAGAAAAACTTTTATTGTATGCAAAAATTAATTTTTTTCTACAGTAAATTTGTTCACCATATTTTAATCAAATTTTCATAAACTGTATTTATATTCTTCTTTATATTTGTTATTTTTAATTGCCCTATTGCTACGCCATCTTATTTTAAATTGATTGAACTAAAGAATGAACTTTTTTTTGGATACGTTCAGAATAAACGAATCAATTTTATCTTATTAAAAATTATTATATTTTCTTTAAATTTTTCACTTGATGTTTGAACTTAAATCAATTTTACACAAAACTTTATTCACATATTGAAAATTGATTTTATGAATTACAATGATTGAATACATTTTTCCGTGTCTTATATTCAAAACAAACAACGTGGAGTTTTCTCATATGTTGTTTTTTCATACTGTAATTACCACTAATAAAAATTTGATTGGATAAATAATGAAGTGGCTTTATTTATTTCATAGTAATTTATGATGTATTATTTAAAACTATTTGCGTCTATTGTTATCACCTTATCACATTCTCATAAATCATTTATTTAAGTGTCAACGGTATAAAAAGTTTAGACTTGATTTACATTAAAAGGACTGGACTAATAGCTTTGGGTTATATATCTTTGGAAAACAAAGCATTTTTAGACACAGGATCATATGTGCGAAACTACTGAATAAAAGATAAAACTACTTAATAAATTTTTGTTCATAGTCTTTATTTTTGCATATAATATTATACCGTTGCTAAATAATTCTTCGAACGTTGGACATGCAATAAGTTCATCACATCGATTTTTTTCTTCAAAACTATAATGAGATTACGTTTAAGAAAATATATATTCTTCATTTTTTTAAAGACTCGAGGCCTACGAAATAGTGAGCGTTGAAAATTCCCCTATTTTGTGGAACTCCTGATTTTTTTTTCTAACAGAGTTCTGAATTCGATTTCTAGTGACGATTGAAAAGTACATAGTTAAAAATATCGCTATTTTTTCGTCACAAGAGATATTTCCTGGCAACCATTTATTGTTTAGTTAAGAAAAAACATCGATTCACGTCGAATTCTAGACGGTGGGTTGATTTTATTTACAAAATACATGGATTACGCGTTTTAAACAGTTTTAACAATTCGCTACCTGCGTGTCCATCGCTCCTCATTTTTTGTATTACATGACTGGAACAACAGAATCAGGACCGTTCTGATTATAATATTTACAATTTTAATATTCTAATATATTTGATTTATAAAATTAGCATACTGTCTCTTTCATATTCAAGATAACATCTCTTTTGGCGGGGGATTGGATTAAAAAGTTGCCACGGAAATAAGAAGACCCAATACGAAAACGTTTGATGTAAGTGCCGTTCTGCCGTTCGAAGGATCATCGGCAGCCCGCATATGACCCGAACCTTGTAAATAAAATCTGTAAATCTAGTGTTAGTGAAGTACCAGCTAAATTAAATTAGAATCGGGCCAATATGACTTTATGCAAATAGATTTGTTTCGTAAACAGTTTCGTGAACATTTTCTATGTCGATATATAGAAATAAAAATACCATCATCAGTTTTATTATTACGATTTATATAATTATGTAAAAAAAAAAATTAATATTGGCAGTTTTTTTAAAAATTTGTTGTTCTTTTTGGAAGCAAAAATAATAAAAGGCTACAAAAACATCATTGGCTGGAGATGGTAGATGGAGATGGCTGTTGTTTGTTGTAGTAGTAGGAGGTGGAGATGTATGCGGGGTAGTTTTTCCTTTAAACTTCACCAAAATTCATATGTCCTGTTTCTTGAGCATGACTACGTGCTTGTAATTGTCCTTTAAACGATTGTCCACAGACGAGGCACTTTAATGTAAACTTATCGACATCGGTGAATTGACGACTAGATTTCGCTTCCATGGCTATTTGTTCCGCTTGTCTGAGGATTGAATCGTCTGAAGTTAAGAATAATGTTTGTATTTCACCACCCTGTAGTAAACAAATACGTTTTAGAAATCAAAGAAAATGTACGCAATGCTTCTTTTCTATATTTGATCCACATTTGAAGGTAAAAATCTATAGCGAAACATGTGAGACAATCTGAAAGATGTGAGACAATAGAAGTTTTTCAAGTTTGATATACGTACGATTTGTTAGGGTCTCATTCTTGGGAAAATTCATTTTTAGATGTTTATTACCTTTTTCGTATTATGCTCCATCTATTGATTATTATTTGTACTTTATTCAATTGGTTTGAAACTTAGCTAAAAGCTTGTCGTCTTAGTAAACCCCTGGAAACCCTTGCAAAGACGAAAGAGATTGTTACGTCTTCGCTATAGATGTTTCACTATCAAACGGGATCTCGAAACAGAATTTGAACTAACATCAAATGGTTCTAAAAATAAAGGATCGTAATGGATTCCATCGAATAGTAAAAATACTCGATGTGAAAAATTTTTATCTTCACCAAATCGATTAATAATTGCATTTAACGTATCGACAACCGCCATTTCAATGCCATAAAAGTCGGACATCACAGCCAATTCAATAGCGCCACCCCATGATTCTGACTTTTGTATCCATTTGCAATATTCAGCTGGAGGTTTTCCTACAAATTGCCATCAATTAATTAGAAAAATTTCGACCTTCTTAAATATCCAATAACGAGGGAAGGTGTCCCTTTTGAAATAAAAAAATCGTCGCACTTAATCATTGAAATTCAATTCACACAAGGAGACACGCATACAAAATCGGGGTAATCGATTCCTCTCTTATTCCGATTCTTCACTTATGAATTGAGTTTCGAAGACTAGACTTTTCGAAGTTTCAAGTGGACACCCACCCAATATAAGAGAAACAAACCTAAAATTGCTTCTGAATAATTATCGGTATCATTTTGGACAACATTAGCGATAATTTCCCGCATAAAACTGCCCACATTTGTATCGACTTTTCCATTCAGTACAAATCCAATGCTAGTAAAAAGGCAAGAGTTATCGGCAGGAACAACTTGTTTGATCAATATGCCAGGACGGGTCATTTCCGATTCTAAAATATGAGGTCTAGGTAGATTTTCCGATGCTTTTGGTATACTATTCACAATTTTCTCTTCCACAATTAATGTTTCACCTAAAATTCGAATCAAATGCAAAAATTTGGAAAAAGTTATGAGCGTTTTTTGAAGAAAAAAACAGAAAACCCAAGTTTTAAAACTTTAGGTGAGTTGGACAAGTAGAACGAGTCAGACTCGAGTAAACAGGGTTCCGTACCAGAACTTTATCAACTAATTTTGTTTATATCGTCAAGTTTGATCCAAAGTTATTCTATGGACTTTGAAAATTTGAAACGGTTAGCCATTAAAAAAACATTCAATATCTCGAAAACTAAACAAGACATCGAAAACTTGTATCCTAAATAGTTTGTACATCTCGTTGAGTTCTAATTGAAATCATTTTTAAAAATTCCGATTCTATCAAATTCCATTGTCTGTAATCTCTGGTTAATCACCGTACACAAGGTCACAAAAATACCACTCATTTTTCAAAATTTAATAATTAATTTGTGGTCCTTTTTCATTTGGTTTCCGAAAAAAATGCTTCAGATAAAATTTGTTCATTATAAATTTCCTAACAACTTTTTTTCAAAACATTTTTCCAAAAACCGAATGAATAAGAGACAAATCAACTTAAAAAAAAAATTTGTTTAAATGTGCGCGTTTTTTTTGTCCCATATTATCTCTGAAACTCGATTCTGATGTATGCGGCTTTCAACAGCTTTTTGACATAATTAAAGAAAATCAGCGCCTAAGCTGATAACATTGATTTTTCCTTGAATATGTAATCATGCAGAACAGATTAGTGCGATAAAAAAAAACAATCTTAGATCCGCGTGTATCCAAAAAAATAAAATCCATATGAAAAACTTCTGTTACCTGATACAATTCCACATTGCTCTAACGTGCAATCATTCGACGACAAACTTAACGGTTTCGGTGGAAAACCATATAAAATATTTAAATAATTTTTATTGATATTCGTAGCCGTACCTAATGCCGTTTTTAGGTCAGATACAGTACTTTTTGCTGTTAAATTTTTTAATACATTTTGTCCATTTTTTGATTTAACTTTCAATGCAAATCCAGCCATTTTAGCATTATGTAAATTCGAAACCGTAAAATTTCGAAACTAAAAACAATATTCCATTATTGTAATTAGTTTTTTTTTAATTTTATTTATAACCATAATTTATTTTGAATAATTTACATAATTTTAATGTGTGTGTGTTTTTTATTATTAGGCGTTACCTGAATTTCGAACTAATTATTGTTTTAAAAGTATTCAACTGAATCACGAAAGTTCGATAATAAATGATCAATTTCTATGTGGAATGATTTTACAAAAATTAAAAAAAAACTGAGTGTGAATCTGATTTACAATGGATATGGACACACAATACTTTCCATTTATGATATAATTTACAAGTTTAGTTTAGTGTCTGTCTATTTTGTAGAGTAGCGAATTGTCCGCCATTAAAAAAAAAAAGTCCACTTGATTTACTTCCATAGTAACAATAAATACAAAACTAATCAACTCAAGATAAAACTCATTCAAATAGAATTATTTCGGGAATAAAAGTCATCTTTAGAAAATATTAAAAAACATTGTATTGTAAATCTGAAAAAAATCCGAATTTAAAGCTTCACCAAAACTCAAGAAATCGTAGAGTGCATTGATTAGAAAATTTTCTTTTGTTGGAAATCATATCTAGTGTTTGTCTGTCTTCTTTGATCCTACTATTTATAGCCAAATCGTTTATTATACTCCCTACGATTTTATTTCAGTTTGATCCAAGTCCCATTTTATTAATTCCATGATATATTATTATTCTAGTTTTTAGGCCATAAAAATACTGTGTCCTTTTTACAAAATTTTATAATTAATTTGTGTCTTATTCAATCGGTTTTCGAAAAATGCTTCGCATATAAGTTGTTCATTAATTAAATTAACAACTTTTAGGTGAAACCTTTTTCCAAAAATCGAATGAATAAGGCATAAATCAACTATAAAATTTTGAAAAAAAGAACGATACGTTTATGGCTCACAAGTTTATGGCTTACGAAGTTTCAATTAATTTTATTTATAATTCTATAAACTTTTTGTTATCTTTCCCATAATGCCTTCTGTTTCATTGAATGAATACTTGTAGTAAAAAAAACCGTTCTTCAGATATAAATATTTATTTCACTTACATCTAGCTAGCAGGATTTCGACTGCAACCCAATTATCGTCAGTAGCTAAATTCTCCTGTGTAACACATTCAAAAAACAAAATTATGTTCATGTTCACTGAATCAAGCCATTTAGTGGAAATTTTGAAGTAAAAACTGTTTTTTATAAATTTCGATGATCCACGAATTTTTCCCCTTTGGAAACAATATTTTAAATTATTATTATACAAAAAAATCACTTAGTTCTTATTAATAACATACAAATTAGTAGTAAAATGGCGATGGCAGTAAAAGAGATTGGTACTCTAACTATTATATCGACTGCTTTGACAATTTGCAAACTGAGGACATCTGTAATTTCCAACGCAGAGAAAACGTCAAATATTTGGACGAACTGTCAGATTGCATATTATGTGATGTGAAGTTGACATATAAATAAAAACTTGGTTACGATGGACAGAACGAATGAACCAAGGTCTGGTCCTAGCAGTGAGAAGAGGAAGGCCCCACAATCAAATAAAATGCCAAATATTAAAGAAATGAGGTAGGAAAAGTAACTGTTTTATGAAACCATTCATTTGGTTGAACTAAGTTACTCAATTTTGATCTTCGAGTATCTCGATACAAAAAGGAATACATTTAGATATATTAAACAGTTCTAATAATTGAAATGTTCCGTAATTGTAAAACAAATTGATTTTTTTTTTTTTAGTAAGGAAGAAGTCCAAGCGGCTCTTCTAAAAAAACGACAATGTGATGCAGATGCACAGAAAATTGTCGAACGTCTCATTGAAAATCCTGTTCCAGCGCCTTGGTTTGTCTATTGTGTAAGTTAAGTGTATTTAGTTACAGGAATTATAATTAGGATCTACCTTGTAACTAGCATTAAATAAACGCTTTATTTTAGTTGAGATTTATAAATCAAAGCCATTTGGATGATGTGTTCGAAGAACGATCTTTGATCAACCAATGTGGTTATCCAATTTGTTTGGGTGTTTTACCCAACGCTCCCAAGAAACAGTACATGATTTCGACAAAATTGAATAAAATTTATGATATTACCGAACGAAAGGTAAATGTTCTTCTATTTTGTGATTGTGTCGTGTTTTTTTAATTTTTTTACTGATCTAACATTTAATTTTGCAAAATAGAAATTTTGCAGTGATAAGTGTTTCAATGCGGCGATATTCATTCGGGAACAAATGTTAACTAGTCCATTATGGCTGCGTGATAAAGAACAAATCCCAGATTTTAAATTATTACCATGGACCACAAAGTAAGTACTTTGGGATACACATTTTTAACCATAAAACTTAAACGCAATCTTTTGAAATATAAATTTTAGGGGTATTCCTGGCGTAGAAATAAATTTCGGTGTACCAGATAGAGAAACAATAGAACCAAAAACCACTGAATTTACATCTGTAACAGATTTTGCGAAAACTTCTCTAGACGAGGCACCGGATACATTTGAAGAGATGGAAAAACAATCTTACTTGGAAGAAGAAGAACCCAACACATCCGAAAAACTATCAAAATTAATAAAAAAATCAAACGAAACAAATCGTATTAATCGTAAATTAATTGAAAGTCACTTTTCAGAGATTGTCTCGGAAGACGATCAATTTAAATACTCGAAACATCAGCTAAAGCTCATTAATTTAGGTGATCGAACACAAGCGAAAAAATTAAGTGAACAAATCTCAAAAGAGAGTTTAAAAGAACGATTAGAGAATCGTCGAAAAGCAATTGAAAAACAACAGATCGAAGCAGCGAAATTAAAAGCTAAAAGTAGTACGGCAAGTGAAGTGATCAAAATTTCTGATCAAATAAAAACACTTCAGCTCAATTCAGACGAATCTGATGATACAAAGACTCAAAAGAGTGAAGTCTCGAATCGAACAATTACTAAAACACTTGAATTAAATTCAAACGAATCAAAAACTGACGTAAAAGACTTTGAGAAAAAGAGAACTGAAGTCTCAAAATGTGAGATTTCTACAAAAGTTGAAGCAAGTTCAAGTAAAGCAGGCGAAACAGAAACTCAAATTGGAAATAGTGAAGGTAATTTAGAATACAAATATATAAAACAATCCACCATCAATCCAGTTGTTTTTTTTTTCTTTCTGGATAAAGTAATATTTGATTCATTGTGAAGGTGATTGATGATTGTGACTATTTTTCAGAACATCCATCCCCTGTATATAATTTATACTTTGTTATAGACTCAAATCAAAATTTACCTGGGACAGCACACCAATCTCGAGAAAAACGTAAAATTTCTACAAAAATTGATACTGTTCAACCAACTTCAAGTAAAACCAACGAGAAAAGCGAGACTCCAATAGAAGAAAAAAGAAAAACATCACCTGTGGAAAAAACTCCAAAAATAAATGCGAAAACAGATGGAGAATCAAAATCAATAAAAGCAGTTCTAATAAAAAAAATCCAACAGGAACAATCACCAAATCCAAATTCGAGCAAACCGATCAAATCAGATTTATCTACAACTGAATTAGCAATTAACTATATCGAAAAATGTCTTTTCGAATGGTTCACGATCGATTCCTTACTATTTCTGTACGGCCGTGAACGGGTTAAAAACGATGTTAAATCTCACAGCACAGTGATCCAAGAAAAATTATCCGAATTTCTTCAAAAATCCACAAATAATCTATACGAAAATGAAGCGTACATTAAACTGTGCAAGAAAATCGATATGTTGGAATTGGAAGAGGAACGATACGATAAATCAGTGGTGAATCGTAATTTAAAACCGTTACCAGATTATCGTATGTTACGCGCCGAAAATAAACGATTAATTGTAAAAGTACGTTCATTTTATAATGGGAATATGGAATTTGAAGATCCTGGATACTCGGAAAGTGAAACGTCTGAAGATGATGATGATGATGATGCTTCTGCTGCTGATGAATCCGATGATGATTATCCAACAGTAGTTCTACCAGCAGTTGATAAAAACTCACAAACTAGTTTACGACGACAAATTGTTTACAATTGTTTACATAAAACGTAAGTATAAAAGCTCCCTCCCCGCAAAGTTTACCACATTCGTGCAATCTCGAATCACAAGACATTTGGAAGATATCCGGGGAAAATCCCGGGAATTCAAGTCAAGTTTGGGTAGCATTAGACTTATTTCTATTTGAATTGTTTTAGAGTTCCTGGTTTATTACAATCATTTGGTTTGACCAGTCACGATATGACATCAGAAATCCGTCAATTGATCAGTACTTTCTATTTAACATCGAAAAATATCATTTTTAAACCGATTCATTTGAATCTATTGGGAATTGTTATATTACGATTGTAAGTATTTGAACGTGTCAGAACTCACCCCAACTGTTCTTTAATAATGGGGTGCGTGCGTGCATTATCAAACATTTATATAATTGTTTTCACTGTTTTTTTTAGGTTAGGTGAAAAAAATCGTGGACTATCTAAATTGATGGAAGAACCAACGGCTGTTAAATATAGTACACTGTTATTAGGCATTTATAAATTACCCGAAGATTATTTGAATAAAATTGTGTCGAAACTTACAAATATTGAATGTATTGTTGATAATCATTGTACTACCGATTATAAATAAACAATTTTGTATGTTGTTTTTAATTTTGTGCTAAACTTTCTATTTCTAAAATACAGGTTTGATCGATTTCAAAATACTGACCTCTATATAACAACAGAGGTCAGTGTGTACAGTAGTAAATATGCACACCGTTGCCAACTTTTCGAAGCCGTTGATATGAACACTGTTTTATTGATTTCTTTCTCTACCCCCACACCCTTCTTTATTTAAAAAAATAAACTTATTTATTGATGGGTGACCTCCTTAAAAATTAAAATGAAAAAAAAACAACACAATCTAGAAAATATTTAAATATTTTGACAGTTAATAAAATTTCAATAAACAAATAAGTTATAATAATATATATAAATATATAAATAATTAGTTTTTCTTTGAATTAATGACTATAGAAATATTCAACTAATCTTACTCTCCAAAGTTGTAATAGAAAATTTCTAAACTTTTTGTACAGTGTGTCACGACATTTTTTAGGTGGTATACAATTTCCTGAAAATAAAATTAACTTATATTTTACTAACACTCAAAATTAGAAGTCAATTCATTCGAGGTAACTGAGGGCGGAATCATGACTCAATGTAATAGAATTTGGCAAAAAAGCTAATTTAATGATATTATTAAAAATACTTTGAGGTTAGGATCGTTAAAGCCAGTACTGTGACCATAGATGTAACTTTAAAGATAGATTGAGTGAGACAACAACACCTCGCTTCGTCTATCTTTAATATTACCTCTATGGTCGCGAGTATCCACAATGTGAGTACTCGCGAAGAAAGAGAATCGATGCTCCCGCGTTCTATCTCTTTCTACTTTTTGATTGATTGGCAGTTAACGTTGTGTATTTAGACGCCTTTAAGAGAGGGAACTAAGTAGACATGTTTAAGGTACATAATAGTGTGGAGCCATCGCCGATTCAATCTCTCCAGAATTGAAAAAGTGCCCATTTGACTCTGTAATAAATTGATTAGGTACCTTCATCATCTAGAACTAAACCATCTTTGCAGAAACAGCCAGCTACACAATTCGCATTACACATTCGTGATTTCTCTAAATAATTATAACAGTTGTCAGGACAGGATGATCCACATATGTCATAAATTTGGGTGTCCCAATCACAAACTGGACAATCTGTACGATTGACACATTCGCCATTTTGATGACGAACTAAACCGTTTTTACAATAGCAACCTGGTATTTCGCTTGAATTAATTGTATTGTTATTATTGTCACAGGTCATCTCTACCACTAGACCAAATGAGTAGTATTCTTCTCCCGGATTTGGGCATATGTCTACAATAATAGAATTAACTTTTTTAGTAAATATCTTATCTTCTCGAAAACAAGTTTTTGGGGTCACTCAAACGATTTCTTAAGGTCTCATTATCAGGTGTTTATTACATTTAAAAAAAAATTATATCCATCTATTGATTATTATTCGTATTTTGTTCAGTTGGTTTGAAACTTCGCTAATAGTTTGTCTCACCACTAATAGATGACACTGGAAAAGATTCTTTGATTTAGGAATTCGATATTTACCTGGACATTCTTTTGGATTGACACAATTTCCATCGTGGTTTCGAACATATCCCTTGTCACATTGACATACCTCTTTACAACCGCTATCCGGTGTGTAAGTCCAAAAGTTGTCACAAGTTTGTTCAACCTGTGATCCACATTTTGTGTAATTTTCATTTGGTGCTGTGCAAACTTCTTTTACTAAAATGTGAAATGTTCAACTTTAAATTTATCGAATGAAAAAGGGATGGATTTTTTGTTTGAGATAATTTTTGACCAAAGTCAATTACTCAATTGTTATTATTTGTACTCTCGATTTAAATTTGGCTACTTACAAGGACAGTTATAGGGAAGCACGCATTCACCAGAAGCAGACCGGACATACTCTGGTCTGCAAAAACAACCCTGAACACATATTTCGAGACATCTTTGCTGCATTATTCTCAGATTTCCGCAAGTTTTTGGACATGCTGTTCCACACCAATCGTATATTTCATGTTCTCTTCGGCATAGAGTTGGACATCGTTCAGGCCGTATACAATTTCCTACAAAATTCAATTGTATTCAACAGGAGAGCTTAATTTACAAAATGGCACAATATATCTTTTTGGGTAAGTTGTATGTAACTATATAGACATCAATTAAAGATCGAAATTTTCGAGCTAATTCTGAGAAATTATTTCAAATTTCTGACTTATTTTCAATAAAAATTTAAGTTAAGAAGCTAGCACTAAGTCTGTAAAGTCTAAATATCTTGTGCTTTTAACTATAGTGGCTCCGGGTGCATACAACATACCACAAAAAAAGGATTATGTGGTACATACCTACGTCATCCTCAACCAATCCGTCTTTACAAACGCAACGAGGAACACATATTTCTGGACAGGGTGGTCTCTGTGTGTCGTTGAAATTAACACAGGTAGTAGGACAAGCAGTTCCACAAGTTGTATAAACTTGTGTATCCCAATCACAAATTGGACAATCACCAGACAAACCGCATGATCCATTTGGATGTCGAATTGAACCTTGTCTGCAAAAACAACCCGCATTACATTCTCCAGTACAGCTGGATTGATCTGCAGAACTGGGCTCATTGGAATTTGAACAAACACCATCGTCATCACCGACGAAACATGTTGGTTCCGACTTTGGTCCACATATTAAATAAATCTCTCCAGGTTTGGAACATTTTTCTGTCAAAAAAAAATTAATCATTATAATAACTGAGAAATCAAAATAATTTAAATTGAATTTTAAATTATTAATAATTTTCTTTAAATTTCCGGTATTCGAACAGGTCGGACGGACCTATATCTTAATCGCAATGGACGTATTATTTACCTGCGGATACTCATCTGCGCGGTGTAATACCAACCTTTAAACGAATCTCTAACAAAACCTGTACGGCACATGAACAATTCGCGGGTGGGGGCAATAGTCCAATTTGGTATATGCGTTATCTTCAGATCATCGGCAAAATTGAATGGCGCGCCAACCAGAGATAATTAGCAATTATACGTCATTAAGGCCAATGTTCGTTAATGATTAGAATCGGTTAAGTGGAAAGAAGGGGGGGGGGAGCTTAGAGAAAGAAAAAATAGATAGACACAATTATATATAGAATACCTCTCTTAATGTTAGAAAGGGATTCGAAGAACAAATGTATACCAGAAAAAGAATGTCAAATGTCTACCAAAACACGTCAAATGTCCGGCACCAAAACCATGTAAAAATCGAGCCTCAACGTCTGTTAAGTATAAGATTTAGGTTATGTGCTGCACTGCAGTTAGATCATAGAGATAACATATAGTCTCTATGGTTAGATGGCGATCGATTCATTATAGACAGAAGGTCTTTAATATTTAATATAATTTGTGTAACTTATAAACTTTATAGCTTTTATTATCTGTAGACAAAAATAATAAAAAATAATATAAATATTTTAATTCAATTTGTACAATTGCATTGGTTTTGTATTATCACCTAGCCGATTTCCGCAGCTGTGGAGAAATTGCAGACGGAATTTTGAAGCTGTTCTCGAAATGCTGAATAAATTTCCACCATCGAACTTGACCTGTTACTTAATTCTTATATATATATATATATACAAATTATATATATAACATTATATATATATATATATATATATATATATATATATATATATATATATATATATATATATACAACTAAATATTTTTATAAATTATACGAAAAAGTAAATAAATATTAAAGTTTGGTACCTTGTTCACATTGAATTAATAATATTGGAGAACTGCCTACAATTTTGTAATGAATCGAAATCGTAACAAACAAAATGGCGTATGTATATTCCATTTTGTTTATCTAATTAGAATTATACATATATGAATACACGTTGTTTTATATATCGATTAATATTGAAATTTTGATGCTACATTCATCATTAATATATATATGTTCTGAATTTTAGAATCATTAAAATGAATGAAAATTAACATTGTAGATGTATAGATTATATATATATATATATATATATATATATATATATATATATATATATATATATATATTCATTGAAAAAATATTTATTATAAAAATATAATAAACTTTATTGTATTTGTAGGTAAATATTATAACTTTACTTTAGATTAAATGCGATTTATATTATTTAATAATATCCAAGCAGTTTAAAAATAATCAAGTCATTTCGATTTGAAGAAATCCTATCGAAATTAATTGTAATTTTTTGGTATAAATAGTTTTTTTTTTTACTTTTTCTATATTATTTCCATCCGTGCTAACATAACTTTCCGAACATTTACCAAATTATTCCGATAAATCCCGGTAGAGTGTTTAACTGCTTCTACAGGGAAACAAAAGAATTTATATTTATTCGAAAGTATATTATATTAAAGTTTTAATGATCATAATTAACATGTCGAGTTTATTAGTCCATTTCCTCATATACGTCTCTCTACGTCTGCGTCTGCGTCATTGTCTGTCCGTCAACACGATAAATCAAAACTGAAATTTTGTATATTTTCTAGAGTACGAACATAACCAAGAAATCCATGAGTTCTTCCACAAGTAGTTAATTGTATCTTCCTTTGAAACCGTAAGAGATGGGAGAAAAGTATAAACACAAAAACTGATTATTTTAAAATAAATAACTCAAACATCTGTAATTACTGTAGATTTCACAATCATACGAATGCTGATTACATTACGTTTGCAGTACACGTGACGTGATACGTATCTATCTATACGTTTGTACGTGTGTAAAAAGTAAAATAAACAGTTCGCACGCATTGATAAACAACTTAGTATATACAGGGTATTTAATGACGGAAATTGATGGAAATTATTAGTGGTTGGTCTAACGGCAACACAATTAGTAGACAATTAAGATGTATATAACTTTTAATTAATTACATTTAATTACAAAATCACACATTGAACAGTCAACACTTTGTTCAATACAATATAATAATGCGTTCTTACACAAGAACGCGCAATTAATAATATATTTAGTTATGCCATCTATATAAGTATATAAAACTATTTGACATAACACTAAGTGAGAATAATCACTATTAAATTTATTATTTCCAACATTTAATTCAAGCGATCGTAACTTGCAGTTAGTTGTTATTTTAATTTGTTATATTTGTGTTGTTAGACTGGGGTGTATTAAAATAATTCGCCATCTATAGGTAGCTTCAAAATTACCAACCGCAATTTCTCAAAATTATTGATATCCATTTTTTGGTGAATAAATTTGGTATAAAGCTGCGGAATTCAGATGGGTGATTGGTGATTGAAATCAATGCAATTGTACAAATTGAATTAAAATATTTTTTATTATTTTTGTCTACAGATAATGAAAGCTATAAAGTTTATAAGTTACACAAATTAAATTAAATTTTAATAAATATTAATAAATTAAATAAAGACATTCTTTGTCTTCTGTCTATAATGAATGAATCGATCGATCGTCACATAACCTAAATCTAAATCTTATACTTCAGAGTTCAGTTTAGACGTTCAGTTTCAATTTTAACAATGTTTTGGTGGACATTCTTTTACTGGTATACATTTGTTCTTCGAATCCCTTGCATAACCTTCTTTACAATAACATTTGCTATTACAAACAACATTCTGGATGGGACATGGTTCGCCTAATCTTGCACATTCTCTATCACATGCTGATCCACAATCATAAATTTCATTTTTCCCACATACACCTGCAAAATAAAAATGATTACTGGAATATACAGCTTAAGCTGTGAATTAAATGATGGGTTGTGCCTAACCACCCTCAAATGTTATAATTTACTTCTTCTTCATAATATAACGGAGTGTTTGTTTGCCATCTAAAAAACAAGGCCGTCTTCTGGGAGAACATCCAATATAAACACACAGTGTTCGACATAACCCCAAACGATTAGTTTATAACAAAGTTTTGCAAAATACAACTTATGTGGAAGCTACAAGGAAACAGTTTTAGTAGTTGAACTTACTTGGACTGCAATCTTGTGGTCGGACACAAAGTCCATGAGCATCACGAACATAACCACCTAAACATTCACACACCTCTTTGCAATCGCATGCTGGTCGAATGTAAGTAAAAAAATTGGAACAACTTCTTTGATTTGGCGTTCCACAGGGATTGTAACGTTCGTTCGGTTTTGTACAAGTTTCATTTACTAAAATTTGGAATATTTTCAATTAAAAATTCAACTATCGAAATTTTGAATTTGCATTTAAATATACCTGGACATTGATCTGGACGAACACATTTTCCATTCGCTGATCGAACATATGGTGGTACACAGAAACAACCTTTGACACACTGGGCACTACACTTACGTTTAGTGCCTAAATTAGCACATGTATCTGGGCATGCTGTTCCACAATCTTTGTACTCTTCATGTTTGCCACAGGGCGGTATCGGACATTGATCAAGTTTCACACATTCTCCTTTAAAGAAATACTTCTTTCAATATCCAAAGATAATCATGTCTGCTGGATTACTTACCTTTAGTATGATTGAGCACGTACCCATCCTTACAGAAACATCCTGCAACACATTGTTTGGTGCATGGTCGATTTGGAGTCCTGTAATTGTCACACGTGTCTGGACAAGCAGTGCCACATTTTTTGTACACTTCAGTGTCGAAACATTTTTCTAGAAAATAAATGATTTGTTCAAGCAAATACCAGACTCGTGTAAAGGTGTTCGATTTTACCAGAATTAGGACAATCAGAAGATAAAATACAGCGGCCATAAATTTTGGAGTTAACATAACCTTTTTTGCAGAAACATCCCTCAATGCAAACTGCAGGACAAACAACTTTAGCATCGGCTCTCGGATTACATGTGTTTGGACAAGAGGATCCACATGCCGTGTATGTTTCATTTGTTTTACAATCTAGACAAATAATTTTATGTGGAATTAATATTTCGCAGCTAATGATATATTTCTTGAAATATGCAATCAAAATTACTTGGACATTTATCTGGTGTTACACACACTCCAATCGGATTTCGGACATAACCATCATCACACGTACAATTCTCTGTCGAAATAGAACACGGAAGTCGTTCACATATTGGTGGTCCGTCAGGATTTTCACAAGTTTTTTCATTCAATCGACCACATAATGTAAGCTTTTCATTTTTAGGACATTCCCCTAAAAGTTGTTCGTTAAGTTAAATAAAATATTGAAGGGATTCTAACCGTTGTAATTAAATGTAACGCCCTAGTGGAAATAATTCTCTTTAAAAACTGAGAATACTTAATTCAGAATAATTCTTTTAAAACTCTGAATAAAACTTGTGAAAGTCTTATTTTTCTGAAAACCTCTGAAATCTCTTAATAATAAATTATCAAAATAGTGTAAGTTATATTACACTTTAAACATAACAGTGGCGTGGCTTAGTTAGTTAAGGCATGTCTGTCTTATAGCTAGTCTAGTAAACAGGCGCAGTATTTTATTAGTTCGCTGAAGAAGTCTGAAGTACTATTATTAAGTCTGTCTTAATAACACTTCTGGTAGAGTCCAAAATATTATATGTTTTAAATCATTTATCAAACATTTATTTTATTTTTTCAGAAAAATAAGACTTTTAGAAGTTTTAAAAGAATTATTCTCAGTTTTTGAAGAGAATTATTTCAACTAGGGCGGTTTTTAATTGATTTAAAACAGTTTCGATTACTCAAATAAAACGGTTTTAAATGGAATATCCCTGAAATGTTTTCGAATAGCACTCCTTTGTCTACTTACGTTGAGAACAACATTCTGCTGGTAAAACACACGTTTTATTCGCATGACGCACATAACCAGGTCCACAGACACAAGCTGGTGGACCTGCACACAGTTGTGTACATGGTCGTGGTCTAATGATGGTATCACAGGTCCGCTCACAACGATTTCCACATTGGTTTAACACCTCATGTTCTCCACATCTGGCTGTGTGAATGAAAATTGTATTGTAATAATAAAATATCCAAGGAATACTCAGTAAATTGATACAAATAATACTTGAGAAATGGGAATTTACAAGGACCGACAAAAAAGTCAGTTGGCTGGGGATTGAACCCAGAACGTCTGGCATTTCACACCAGTTTTCTGCCAACCAGAGTTATCCAGATGCTGTATAGTAGAACGTGTATAATTTCTCACTATCTGATATGTCACATACAGCATCAAAAGTCACGCTATCATTTACTTAAATGTCGAATTAAGTAAACGCTAGTAATCTCCGTTAGTATAGCATAACCGAATGCAGGTACCTATCTATATATACACTACATACAACATATGGATATGGATAAACACAAAAAGTTTACAAAAATAGTTAAATATATGTAAATTTTCGATAAAAAATAGAATAATTAGACTTACGAGGCCTTGGAACATTACAATGAGTCGACGATGCATCCACGTCGTCAGTAGCGCATATTCGTACAAAATTAATATTCAATAGAATTAATATTAAAATCGATAAATAATTATTATAATTCATTGTTTCAAATAATGTTTTTTTTTTAATTCATTCACACAATTCATTAAAATATGTTTTTTTTTTCAACTAAGAAATTTTTAATTTATGAATTATGAGGACATTTTAATTGTTTTTATATATGAAATTTGTCGTGATTTATTTTTAGGATTCCGTATCAATTTAAAAAAAAAAAAAAACAAATCTGTAATCAATCTTTTCAAAACTGTTCATATGCAGTGTCTTATTCTCAGGGTCGTATCGACGGTCCGGGTTGGGGGTCCGCGGTGCAATAATTATTGGGAGCCCGGCCAATTGAAAATTAGAAGAAAGTATGACACCAATTTACCTCCTGGGCACATGCAATCTTATAAAATATTTCATATTGAAGATAATTACGCAAACAAAACATTGGCCGAATAGTTTCCGGTAATCATGCGCCGCTTTGTACTAGGGCTTAACTATAAATAATACTAATAAATGAATTTTTTCAGTTAAAGACTCTTGCAGGTATAAAAACATTGGAAAAATTCGAGTGACGCGGCACTTGAGTAGTCCAAAATCGCAACTCTCTTTTCACATTTTATCTCGAAGTAGTATCTTAATTTTTGGTCTGGGGTTAACACCGCTTGTACCAGTCTAGTCTCGATACGGGCCTGTTTATTCTTAAAAATTAATATTTAGACATTCATAGATATAGGCCGGGAGATGATGATGACAGAAGTTCAAGAACGATTTTCTCAGTGATGCCTCTCAGAATACTGAAAGTTACATCAGAGATAAGTAGAATCATCGTCAAATTAAGCGGTACCAAGATTTTTTAAATAAATTTTTATTTTGCAACATATTATTGCAATTATGGTTAGACATTTCTGCCATTATTATAAAACGATAGTCAAGCACCGACTTTATGATCGATTAAGTGCAGCAAGGTTCTGAGGGTTGATATTGTAGGGTGAAAGTATCGAAACATGTAGGTGATATTAGGTTTCATTTTTTCATCGCTGCCAATGTAAAGTTCGAAATTATTGAACTTACTTACACGGTCCATTAAAAATATGTATTGGCATAAGGGCAGATGATAAGAGCTAAATTAATTTCGGTTCTGGAAAAGTTGATAATAATTAATATATAAGTTAAATGTGACGCCAACTAACAATCGATAACAAAACGAAATCTCTGCTATGTCTCATAAAAATAAAAGCTAGAACATATAATTTTTGTTATTTATTTGGCTGCTACGAACCGAACCCTTAACGTTCAAAAGTTGACAGTACCTACTCTAAAGAAAGGAAAGTAGACTCAAAATATATATTTAAATAAAATAAATGTTTATCAATGTTTTATTTATTGCGATCATAAAACATTGTTGGTATTGATTAAATAAAAATAAGATAGCGGACCATTCCATTCAACTCATTCATAAATCAATCAATTGTTATTCAATTTTATTATATCTAGATTTGTTTTATTTTTTAAATATCGTCTTTTTATTCATCGGAAACCTACAGTCACAGTTTAAAGTCAAATCAAAGCTCGCACCAGCTTATGGACATTGTAAAAGAAATTCAAGTGCTAGGCTGTTGGCATAATCGATATATGAATTGACGATTATCGAAAAAATGCTCTTATTTTCTGATTCTAATTTTCGTAAATAACTTGAATTTACCAGTTTTAGTTAAAACATTTAAAATATAAAGTTCAAGATCTGCCTTTAAAACTAATGTCTATGATGTTGTAGCAATCTTAGCACTGCACATTTCAAATCTTTTTACTGCAGTCTATTTCTAACGCCCCTTACTGAAAGCACCCCTGTCGATGCTGCAATTTGACGTTATAGATATTATTTAAAAGTTTGTTCAAAAAAAGAAACACCAAAACCATTAATTGTATTTTTATTTATTTATATATTTTAATACAAATGTAACAAAACAATTATATCCTATATATACTGAGTTCTTTATCAGCGTGTGCGAGCACTGTTTATTTATTTTAAGGAGCTGAAAAATAACATTGAATGTTGCTTTTATTTAAATAACTTTTGTTTGAAACTTTTTTTCATAAACACAATAGTCAGGTTTTTAATTTAGAATTTTTTTTAAATTAAATAATTAAAATTTTTGTTGATTACCATTTAGTTTTGTTTTCTTCTGTAATTTCTATGCTGAATGAATTCGTTGATGTTGAGTTAACGAAGCCCGTTTGAAAAATGTTTTCTCACATTCATCACACGAAAATGGTTTCACTCCAGCGTGGATCAGTTTGTGTTGAGTCAAATGGGTTAGTCGATTAAATGTTTTATTACAAACATCACACGAAAACGGTTTGTCACCAGAGTGCAGTCGTTTGTGCACCGTTAAAGTGCCTTGTTGATTGAATGTTTTGTCACAAACATCACACGAATAAGGTTTTTCTCCCGTGTGAATTCGTTTATGTTCCGTTAAATAGGCTTTCCGATTAAATGTCTTGTCGCATTCGTCACATGAAAATGGTTTTTCTCCCGTGTGAATTCGTTTGTGTTTATTTAAACTGCCCTGCTGAGTAAATCTTTGATCACAAACGTCACATGAATAAGGTTTTTCTCCGGTGTGAGTACGTTTATGTTGAACTAAATTCCCTTGATATGTAAATGTTTTGTCACAAAGATCACATGAAAAATGTTTTTCTCCCGTATGAATGAGTTTGTGTTTAACTAAACTGATTTGCTGGCTGAATGTTTTGTCACAAACGCCACATGAATACGGTCTTTCTCCCGTATGAATTCGTCTGTGTACAATTAAATAGTTTCGTCGAGTGAAGGTTTTATTACAAAAATCACATGAATGGTGGTTTTCTACCGTCTCCGTGTGACTTCGTGTATATTCAATTAAATTACTTTGTTCATTAAATGCTTCGTTAGAAACATCACACCAAAATGATTTTTCTCCGATGTGAATTCGTTTATGTTGAGTTAAATTGCTACGCTGAGTAAATCTTTGATCACAAACGTCACATGAATACGGTTTTTCTCCGGTATGAATTCGTTTATGTTGAACTAAATTCCCTTGATACGTAAATGTTTTGTCACAAAGATCACATGAAAAATGTTTTTCTCCAGTATGAATTAGTTTGTGTTTAATTAAACTGATTTGCTGACTGAATGTTTTGTCACAAATGTCACATGAATACGGTCTTTCTCCCGTATGAATTCGTCTGTGTACAATTAAATAGTTTCGTCGATTAAATGTTTTATTACAAAAATCACATGAATGGTGGTTTCCTCCCGTTCTCGTGCGACTTCGTGTATATTCAATTAAATTACTTTGTTGACCAAATGGTTGATGACTGGTCGGAGTTGGTAGATGTTCTAAAACATTTTCATCGTATGTGTCATCATCGAAATTAAATTGCTGTTCAAATTTAATATTTTCATATTCATCCGTGATCAATCGTTCATTTTCCATTGGAACACTTTCTTCTAGAATTTCCTCTTTAATTAGTATCTGTTCCATGGTACATGTTCCACTTTCTTCTGCTTCACTTTGAATGAATCCATATCTTTCTTCTAATATTTCGTCCTTAATGATTGATGTTTCCTCCAATTTAATGTTTTCTTCACTGATAAATGAATGATTATTTACATCATCAAAATAATTATATGCCATTTTATTTGGTTAATTTCACTTTTTTTACAATTTCACAAGTATAATGTTCTTGAGGTAACAACTTTTCTGTCAGGGATGTCAGCACATTTTGTTGGGTATTTAAGTCTGAAGTAGGGTCTCTGATAGTAGTGTCAGTGTAATCACAGTCTTATCTCTGGTCTGAGTCTGTCATCCGTAGACATTTGACAGCCATAATTACATTCATAGACAAACGAACACAAACTATTAATTAAATCAAGAAAGAAAATGAATAATAATTATATTAGTGAAGAGAATATTAAATTAGAAGAAGAATTTAAAATAGAATTAACAATTCAACAAGAAATTTTGGATGAAAATGTTAAAATGGAACAAGAACTAATTCAAGAACAAATATTAGATGGAAATTTTCTAATTAAAGATGAAATATTAGATGAAGATACAATATTACATGATCGAATCTATGTAGAAGAAAACATTAAACGTGAAACCGAATTACATACAGAATTAATAGTTAAGAGTGAAGAAACATTAGAAGAAAATGTAAATGGAATCGAAGACAAACAACGTGGTGCTACCGCCGCTACGTGTGACATTTGTAACAAAACATTTAATCATAAAAGAAGTTTAATTCGACATCAACGTGTGCACACCGGTGAAAAACCATTTGCATGTGAGGTCTGTAGCAAACGATTTACATACCAAGCTAATTTAGTTCAACATAAACGGACTCACACCGGCGAAAGACCATTCGCATGTGACGTTTGTGACAAACGTTACAGTCAACAAAGTCATCTGATCGATCATAAAAGAATTCACACGGCCGAGAAACCATTTGCATGTGACATGTGTGATAAAAAATTTAATCAACAATGCCATTTGACTCGACATAAACGAGTTCACACGAGAGAAAAACCATTTTCATGTGATGTTTGTGAAAAAGCATTCGGTCATCAATGTAATCTAAATCTACATAAACGAATTCATACGGGAGAGCGGCCGTACGCGTGTGATCTGTGTGACAAAACATTCAACACGATTAGTAACTTTTATAAACATAAACGAGTTCATAGTAAGGAAAAGTTAACGTTTTCATGTGGTGTTTGTGCTCAAAGTTTTACAAAGCAACAGCTTTTAATCGAACATAAACAAGTAGTTCACATGGAAGAGAAACCTTGGTTATGTGATGTTTGCGATCAAACATTCAATCAACGAAGTAGTTTAATGCGACATAAACGAACACACAATGCTGTCAAACCGTTTGCGTGTGATTTTTGTGATAAAACATTTACACGACAAAGTTGTGTAATTCAACATATACGAATTCATACGGGAGAAAAACCATTTTCGTGTGAGTTCTGTGATCAAACATTCAATCAGCGAAGCATTCTAACTAGACATACAAAACGAGTTCATCACACTCCTCAAGTAAAAGTTGAGGAGATGAACATCGTTTTGTGTGATCTCGTATTTTAGCAACACAACAACAACAAAACTTGAAAGAAACCTGAATAAACTGCAACAAAAATTAATTCTGTGTTTTTATTTGATCCTAAGTCCGAAATAACCCCACGAAACATATTCCTATTCACATAACTTCGAAAACACACTAATTCATGGAAACAGCGGAATGAAGAATTAAAACACTCCGTAATGTAAATCGAAGTTATTATAACAAGGTCAGTCCTGTCCTGTTTGACTCCTATGGGCGTCTACTCCTAAGTTCTTGCCTGATAACAAATTTTATCGATCCTGTATTGAATGCATTGTGTCAAGTTTGAAATCACTACAGTTAAATAGATCAAACTCCATCTGTATCAATTATTGAAAACTAATATTTCATTCAAGATAAAAACCAACATTTGGTTTACGTCATGGATGATTTACGTTTAAAACTAAAATTCGTAAATTGGTTTGAATCTAGAGTGAAATATTAAAGTTTGTGATTTTCATCTATGTTCATAAAAATGTTTGTGACTCTGTAAATATGGTGAAAAATTGAAAATTCAATTCAATATGGACTCATTCTGGAAATTTACTTTTTTTGATTTACTTGGAAGATCTAAAAGTGTAGGAATTTGATTGAACGATTTGAGTAGCCACAGTTATATGAGGACTCATCCATCAATCCACTAAGATATTTAAATTAAAGATCTATTTGATGATCTTCTATTATCTTGTGTACACATAGACATCAATAAGAGGTTCTAACTTGCATCTATGACTCTAGTTGTACTCCTAGTTGTCCTATGTAAACGTATATACTTCAACCTATTTATATCTATTAGTTGCAGGTTATAAATAACTATGTGAATCTGTTTTATCTGGAATTAGTACTATTTTATTTATTATAATTGTTTTAATTTATTTGATCACAAAGTTAAGATTAATTTAATTATAAAATAATATATATATATATATATATATATTGAATAATAATTAATTAATTGTTGATTAATTAGTTGAAGTAGATAGATAGAGATGGTATGGTAACTAACTAATGATTAATGCTTTTGATTTTACAGTTGTTTTACTGGAATCTGCTGCTGGTTCGTCTGAAGAGTAAATACAAAAATACACATCGTTAGTAGTTTAATTAAAACTATACATACATACATAGATTAGATTACAGGTTTGTAATAATAAACAGGATTAGAGTCAGATCGAACAAGAACACGCATATTACTATATATAAAAACTCAATATTTGTTAAACAAGTGATTAGGTCTCAGATCAAACGCTCACTCCATGTTTCACCCCTTGAGAGTCCATTTTCCAGAAACTCAGAAACACGTATGTTATGATGTATATAACTGAAATAGCAAATATTCATGTCTCTAATTTCAAAAAACCAAAACTCTTTCTGACCCCCTATTTTTCCCCATACAGGTTTTGTTTTACGATAAACACTGAATTTCTGTATTTATTACTGCAGCTGACCCACACAGGCAGGCTTCGTACTGAAATTGCGTCTAAACTATTGGTTGTATGAAAAATTGTTTCATACAAAGGTTGTTAGTTTTTGTTTGATAAACATTTGTTATATTTAAAGATTTTCTCTATCTCACATCTTTTAAAAGTTAGATTTTTAGCATGCCATACGGACATACGGATTTAGTAGCTGCCACGCGGGTGGGCAGGCACGGATGCATTATATAAAAAGTTTTTATAGCCTATGTCATTCAGAAATAATGTAGCTTCCTATCAGTAAAATAATTAATAGAATTGGTTCAGTGGTTCCAGAGATTACTCAGAACAAACAAACAAATTTGATCTCTATCTATATATTAGTATATATAGAAGTATCGATAGGTATTAGAAGCTCTCTCTAACAATTATAACTATATTACATAGTTATAGTGAATAAAGTTTACCATAATTAGATCTGCATATTTCAATTTCATCATGATCGTCTACAACTACATCCAATTCAGCTTTGGTTATCCATTTAAATTGTGGTTCTTCATTTAATTTAGTATCACGTACCTACAAATAGTACCAATATAATTAATTGAATACAACACAGTCAACAGTAAATAGTAAATAGTTATGAGTGATGGATGTGCAATGTTGGATGCCTATATATAGATATAGTTTTAAACAATAAGTTAACAAACATGTTGTATTGTTGGTTGGTTGGTGTTTACCTTTTCAACTTCTGTAAGTATTCGTTCAAAGTTCTCATATGCAACTTTTTTTAAATGATCTATTGAATGCCAATCAATTTGATTTGTATTTGATGTTGGTGTTTCTGGTTTGTATTCATATAATGCATCAAATAACTCTGGATAGTTTGAAGTATCTTGTACTCCAGTTATAGATCTATAAAATCAATAATTATAACAGATATTAAGTATAAATAATATTATTATAAAACAACTTTATAGCTATATAGATAGATAGATTCACTTCAACTTAACATTGTTAAATTAATGAACTTACTCTCCATATAATCCAAATCCAGAACCAACACCAACTGAATCAATACCAGCTATAGAACCAATCTTATCAAAATGTTCTGAAATATAAATAGATATATATATTATAATGTTAATAGTTAATGTTTTAATGTATGATTATTAACTTAAAGTATATTAAATCTATTACATTTATATAATGTTCTATATTATATATTCTATATATTATAATGTATTGATTGGAAGCTAAATAATATATTTAATTATATAACAACATATATATTATACAATATATCGTATAATATAGCGATCAATGTTAAAACTGTTCAATTCAAATATTTAATAAGATTCAATTTCATACATTCTATATACTATATAATATAATATAATATATATAGCTGCAATCAATAGATATATGCAGTTGACTTACCAAGTAAATGTATCAATGTGGGTGTATCATTCTTTGTGATCATATTCTTATCGAATGATATCATAACTAAACCTTTGTTTGATTTCTAAAATCATATTAATTATTAAAGTTAAATAGATACTCATCGTTACGATACGATCCGATTCGATCCGATATAAGTAGGTACTTTACTCACTATTTGTTGTAACACATGATCATCAATATTACTTTCATTATCATGTAATGTTTTGGAAGCTACATGTGAAAAGATGACAGGTGCTTGGGTCTGACTTAGTACTTGTGTAACAGTTGATGTTGGGAGTCCAGTTAGGTCCAATACTATACCTAAACGATTTGCTTCTTTTATAATATCCTATTTATAGATATAACAAATTATATTATTATATTCAGTAGGTATAAGAGTATATTATAGTCACGTATACTTATAGAATCAATCACATCTTATAGATCTATATAACGATCGATAATGATCAATTACAATCAATCGATATCATTCTATTAGCTACAATCTGTACAACAAACATATAAGTACCTAATAGAATAGAATATAGTATGATTTGGTTTTGTTGTGAGAGAATGAACAAATTATATTAACAATACTTGATTTGATCCTTCATTTAAATTAAAATGCTAATGTCTCTATTAGTATTCTATTTAATAACAGATGTATTCGATCAACATATAGTATAGTACAGGGTGTATCATCTGTCTGCAGTATAGTATTATTATTATGATGTGGTATTTTAAATTTGATTTATGATTCAATATAATCTAAGTTAAATATTAATAACTCAAATAAAAAATAAATAGTATAACTATAGACTAGTAACTAGATTCTAGTTAGTATCTAATAATAGATCAATATATAGTAAATATAAATATTAACATATACATTCCCGCCGTTCATAAATGTTGAACCAGTTGAAACATTCTAAGTGTTTAGTATAATATATACTTACATGAGCTTAGAATGTGACTTACTGATTCAATTCTTATGAACGCGAAAGGTACATTGAATTTGGAGTCATTTTGAATACTTACTTCTCCGAAACTTGTTAATTTTGTACGATTATTAATTAGCCTGAAATAGACAAATTTATTGATTTGAAACAGTCCTTAGATAGTTTACATAGCTGAAATCAATACCGCATGCTAAATCAATAATCAATATGCATTCCATGATCTATCTCTTTTTATATAGTTATTATTATACAGCTCTCATGTCGAAAGAAATGAAGCAAACAATGAAGTATGATATGGAGTATGGACAACTAACTAATTGATTACTAATTGATAAGTTCAGTTATTATTGTATTCTATAATATATATAAAACTGTATTTAAAAGTAAGATATCAAAGAGAGAAGCATTTTAAAAATAGTTTGTACTGCAGCAGTATAGCTAATTATATAAGTTATAGATTAGTTAAAGAGAAAGAATTACCAAGGAGTTACATCCTCGCCAGTACAACTGGATAATGTTAAGAATCGAACACCCAAATCGTAGAACATACGTAACACACCCAATCTAGAATCAATCACATGACCACTGTCTACACCAATCCAACTGGATATCTTTTGATTCGAATACGCATCTTTGAAATCTAAAACAAATATATTTGTATATGATTACATAATTAAATTAACAATAATGTTAGTATTCTACCTGAGATCGATGTAACCAATTGCATTCGATCAGAATACTGTCGATGTAGTCGTTTCAATACATCAATCTGTTCCAGAACATAGGCAGTCCCATCTTTATATTGAATGGCACATGGTGCTGATGCATACCAAACCTAAGAACAACGTACGTATGTAAGTATTGATCTATGTACCTATATGAGAATCAAACAATTATATCAAGATTAGATTAGTCTCATTTGACTTTTGTAAGCTTTAATTGGTGTTGGTGTTCGATTAGCATGTCATGTCCTAAGTTTAACACATATACCTGAGCCCACAGTTTTCCTTTCTCCATGCGTACTAAATCAGTGAAAGTTTTACATTTGTCGTCCCAATCAGTGTCGTTTGCCAGATCGATATTAAAGGGTATTTTTTGTACATTATTATCTGCACATTTTCGTAGCAATTGGGCCAGATTATTGTATCTAAAACATATAAATCATGATTCAATGAAATGTTTACTTTAGCATGTGCAGTTGTCGATTTTGTTATCCTGCACAATTAAATCGTTACGCTACGTTACGTTACGACCTCCTGTTTGCTACTCTATATGGATAGTTATTTAAAATGATAGTTACATACCCATCAACTAATGGTACATCATCTAATGCAGATCGTCCAGATCGTTTATTCGATGTACCGCCTCCAGATGCTACAGCCACTATTATGATGATTGTAATGATTAGAATGAGTCCAACACCACCAGCTAGAATCCACATGCGACCTATACAAATAATGATTGTCCAGTTTAAGTACAACGTATCTATAATACTTATTAAATATAGATAGATAGATAGATAGGTCAGTTGATTGATAACGTATAGGTATATATATACTTATTATTACTTACGACTAAGACCACATGGTCCATTCTCATTAGATATATTAAAATTAACCATTTGAGTGCAGTTGTTTGATGATTGATCGATCGATCGCTTCAATTACAATTAATACAAATCTAATGAACTGCAATTACTTACTTACTGTTGGTTTCTTGTTTGTTTGTTTGTTTGTTTGAATTAATAAATAACGTTTATACCTACTTAACTAGTAACGTATATACTTATAGTATATACGTTTATAAAAATAAAATTAAATATAAAAGTGATTGAATTCTTCAGTCTTGTTAACTCTTGAGTTAGTTATCAATATGAAAGTTTGAATAACAATTTTGATATGATATGATATGATATCTACGAGTATCATAATATATATAGAAACATAGAAGATAGTACAGCTGTTTATAGCTAGGTATAAATTATAGGTGTAGTCAGTTAACTTCTAGTTAATAGATACCTACTCTTATCATGTTATCATTATTATTATTATTATTTATAATCACTTGAATTAACCACATCATTTGTGTTATTATTTCATCTTTCTAATTCTATTTCACTATTCTATTCGATTTCTTGGAATCAAATATCATTTTGATGTAAATATGGGACGTATCAATTTCGCATTCATTTTTAATTTATATATTTAGGTATTTAAATACATATTGAATGTATGAATATATTGAAATGTTTAAAAACAAATTGTTTTTTGTTTTTTTTTTTGTTTTATGCTTAACAAAGTATTTAAGACAATGATTTTCAATGTCTTGTTTATTATTTTCTTCTATGCGCTTCGTTTGTGTATTAGGAGAATATGGTCGTATGAAAAGTGAAACGATTTTTTCAAAAATTTATTTTAATTGTCCTGTTCTAAATTCGACTATGTTTTGATAACTGTCAACTTGTACGCATTGTAGTGATTCATGTTGCCTACATGAAATGAAAATAAGAACCATATAAGAACTTTCAAAGTATATTCAAAAAATGAGTACGCTATCGGGTAGTGTTTGAATCATTATCATTCAAAGACATTTTCTTAAGTTTGGGATATAGCCGGCACCTGAGTGTTGTATCTAAAAATCCATAAACGATAGACGTATTTTGATTGAAGAAATGAAAAACACACCCCCAAAAATAGTGGATTTGAAAAAAAATTTTATTTAAATCGGACAAAGTTTGGCTGTGATGTCAAAAAATAGATTTTTTGTACCTGGTGACGTCATCAAAATCAAAAAAATGGTTCTTGATATATCACGGCCAAACTTTTTCTAATTTTTGTTTATATAGTTTTGGTATTGACTTCTATTACCCCATTAAGCCGAATTGAAGCACTCCTCAACTAGTCAAGACACTGACCTCAATATAACAGGACAGAGTATGCTTATGGGTCTAAACGTGAAGTAACGGCTCCAACTTAATGATAGTCAGCACTGATAAAACTAGCCAAGGTACTAAAGTAATAGCCATATATACATTAACACACATGCTTATCACATATACATGTCACGCAGGTGCACTGAAGCAAAATTTAGTTCCTGGTGTAGTTGAGGAGCGCTTCAAGTAGGGTTAATGGCGTAACATAGGATAATCAATTCAGTTATTTCGAGGTGAGTGAATCAAGGTACTAATTTCTGCTTCAACACGTACCTGCGTTGCATGTATGTGTAATAAGAATGTGCATGTGGTTGTTGTCATTGTCACATGTATTTCCACTACACACATAAAGTTGTTTGTCACGCAAGCTGAAACTGAAACAAAATTGAGTACTTGGCTATAGTTGAGGCTCCGTGTTTTTACGTTTATACCCCATACGCATTCTTTGTCCAATTATATAGAGGTCAGTGAACTTTGTAGCCGATTTAATAATATTTTTAATATTAAATCTAGCTTTTATGAAGTAAATAAAAATATTGATTACTAGTCGAATCCGGTCCGGTCCGGTCCGGTCCGGTCTGATCTGTATTCAAATCATACATACTTAGATCTACCTACCTATTGGATGTATGAAAAACATGTATTAAATAAAATTGATTTGTTTTTAGGAGACTGTGTTTATGTTTTGATCGATCTTACATATCGTGAACGTTAACACGATTGCCTACACCATAATACCATGTGTTTAGCATCTGGCATCCGATTCCGGTGACACTGTGACAGCTTGGAATAGTTGGTAATATTCAGTCTCAAACAAGTAAGTCAATTGATACAAATGTAATGATGCTATTATTATTATTATTATTAGTGATTGAATTGTATGTATGTATGTATCATTTTATTAAATTACTAACAAAGAATATATTAACTGAACTAATAACATATCATACAGATAGAGATAGAGGATGAGATGAGATGAAGGTGGGTTATCTAATTTGTTTATAGGTTTATTAATCACTAATCATTAGTATAAGTGATTGATCTCATCGATGTCGTCGTCATCGTCGCGTCAGGTCAAATTCATTTTTCCATTACAATTTACAATGAATGATCGAATAAGTTTTATCTAATCAAAAATGTATAAAGAAGTTGTTAAATTCATTGGGGTCTAGGTCGAGGTCTAGTTGTGGGTTACTTCTTCTTGATTATTAATTATTTTTTATATTTTATGTAAATCATGTTCAATAAAATTAATTAACGTACAATTAGCTGCGGTACGTTGTATTGACTGACTGCTGGAGAGAACATTGAGAATTTGTAAAAATGTTGATCAACATCACATCACTGTCTGATTAAAAAGATGCAACGTGATTGTGCGACTGTTGTATGGAACTTAATAATCATCTATAGGTATCATCCGTCCGTACCATTTCATTTCAATTACAAATTTAGTCTAAAACCCTAAATGAATACACAATTATGTACAACAAAAGGACACGACACGACACGACACGACTTTGGTGGGTCTGGCCTCATAACAACATTTGTTACATGATGTTTGGTTTGGTGTAGTGTGGTGTGGTGTAGTGTTGTAGTGGTGGATCGTTGATCATGGTCCAACTTTGAATGTATGAATATCGATTTGATTTGGTTTTGATAAATAAATAAATACACAATTAATTTTCAGCCATCACATATATTATTTTTAAATTTTTAAAATTTTATTATAAACTACAATTAAATAATAATTTTAATATAAAATCAATACAACACAAACAAACAAACAAACAAAACAACCAAACAAACAACAACAACAACAAACACAATTCACAATACAATTTAAATTGAATTGTACAAACGTTGTGCGTGCTGCTGTTGATTGATTGATTGATTGATTGATTGATTGTATTGTATTGCACATTGTATTCATTTTATATATAAACAAATGTTTGTTATGATCTGCATTAGAAGCAAGTAAGCTGCCTCTCTGCTCGCATACGACAGACACGATTACTTTATAATCAATCAACAATATATAATAAGTATGTATGTAGGTATACTATGTATACTATGTTCATATTTTATAATCAATTGTTATTTAATCAATCAATCAATCAATCATAAAATATCAACAAAGATTATAAGAATCATCAAAAGTTTCTACTTGTCATTCATTGGACAAATCTACTTAAATAGATACCGAAACCATGGACATGGTCATGGTCATCTGTGTGATTGATACTATCTGATACAATTTTAAATTTTACATAATAATCTAAGAAGAGAATACAGATTACAAAAATTACATAACTTAATGAATGAATTCAACAAAAAGTTTAACTTAACGTTCATTCTTTAAGTTGATGCTTCTAAATTAAAAATTAATAATAAAAATTTAATACAAATACTTTTTTATCAAATATTTACCCCAAAAAAACAATCTAATAATTAAATATACGAGGAGTTTGTTTTGTATGGTTGGATGTAGTTTTAAATTCCAATCCAATCCAATAATCAATCAAATCAAATTAAAGTAAATAGAAGTTCTTTTTAGATAGTTGATTGGTTGGTTGGTGGCATATAGTGGCATGGTGGCAGTTGTTGCTGCTGTTCTATTTGTGATTCTAAATCATTAGAATTACTTAGATGGAATGTGTTCTTACAAACGGTTCAATTCAATTCAATTGTTGAATTGAATGTAATCAAAATCAATCAATAATCAATAAAAAGAACCTCTTTAAATTACTTTATTTGTTATTATCTAATATTCGAAGAAATCCATTGTGTTGATTCATTCATTGCATTGAATCGACATCGACATGATGATGAATGTTGAAGTCGTAGTTCTGATTCTGATTGATTTGTGACTGGGTGTCACGACACAATGCTGAATGTTGCACGGGTATTGGCAGATTGATTTCAATTGGTTCCATGTTCCACACGTTCATGTCGCCGCGTCCATCAATGTCCAGGCCGAGATGGATGTTGGTCGGCATGTTGCCAAACACAAAGTGACCTTCAGTCAACGGCACCAGATCTTTTAATAACATCCAGATTTTCTCATCAGCAATTATATGCACTTTTGGCACTGGGAAACCATTAAATGGACTGGCTACGGCCAGTGTGTATGCACCCATATTTTCAAAGTATATCCAATCGCCTAATTCAATCTCTGGCAAGAGCATGCCATCAATCACTTTGTCCAAACCATCACAGGTCGGACCCCAAATGCTGGATGGATAGAATTTGGCATGTTTGTTTTCATTCATCAGGATCGGCGTTGGTTCGTAGTGATCGTACAGGATGTTGTTGAAACTGCCGTAGACGCCGTCGTTGATGTAGTACATGACATGGGAGACGGCGCCCGAATTGTCTGGACTTTTAATTTCACGCTTCGAATGAACATTGCAGGCGAGTGTGTACGCTGACGACACATAGTAGCGGCCTGGTTCGGCGATCACATGCACTGGCACCTCAGCATCTTCTGGGAAGTAATCGGCCAGGGCTACATTCACAACATCGGCTATCTTTTGAATGGAGGTCCCTTTGTCACCTGGATATCCACCGCCTAAATCCAACAATGTCATTGTGTAGCCAAGTGTTTTGGCATAATCAAACACACCACGTGCAGTCTTGATGGCACGTCGGAACACTGGTGGATTACGGCATCCAGATCCAACATGGAAGCTCACACCAACAACATCCAGACCCAGTGTGCATGCAAGTTTTAATAGACGTGGAGCTTCTAAATAAATAAGAAAACAAAATAATTAATAAACAACGAACGCACTTCAAGTTGAATGTAACAATTAATTTTCAACTTACCAGTTTCAGCATCGCATCCAAACTTCATTCCAAGTTGGCATCGGGCATCCTCATCGTCACATCGGACACGAATCACCATTTTAGCATCTGGATACAATTTTTTCACTTTATAAAGTTCAGCTTCGTCATCAAATGTCATTAGATCGACACCGACAGCTGCCGCATGCGAGATGTGCGAGGATGGTTTAGCTGGATTTGCAAATATAATACGACTGGGATCCACTCCGATCGACATCACCTTGTTGATCTCAGCTTTGGATGCACAATCGAAGCCAGTACCAAGTGCTGCTAGGATTTCAATCACCATCAGACTGTCATTACATTTGACGGCTGTAAATAAATACAAAACGATTTAAATTAACCAACCCCTTGTAAGACGAGACGACTCCTCTAGAGTGTTTGTTTGTGTGTTTGTTTGATTTCTTACCATAATAAGGATGAACACGGGGCATTGTTTGTTTGAACTCCTTGTGTTTTTGGACAATATCACCAATATCCAAAACATAGAATGGATCCTCCTGACCAGACGATTGGGCAATGGACTTCATGACGCTCAAGTAGTCACTGTTGGTGTCCACAACATGGATACGTTCATCTAAATCTGTGATCTTCATGTTTATGTTGTTGTTGTTTTGGGGAATATATTTAAATAAAGATGAAATTTTGAACAAGTTTTTTTGATTTTTAAAATGTTAAAATTTAAATGTAGATTTTTATCAAGAATGACAAGTACAAGTTTTTCGTTCTGTCGCTGTAAACAAACTGTAGAAGGAAAGAAAGAAAGTAAACAGTTAATAAATAAGATATTAATTAATTAAGTTATTAAAGCTTTAACACAATACTTACGAGGCAGCTTGTGCTCAGGATCAGACAGCTTGTTTCTGTAAGTAACTAGTTTACGTGCTTAGTAGCTATGATGGTAGATTGCGACAGCAGGGTGGCAGTTTTAAGTGTCGCTAGCAACGACGATTGCAGGAATCCCAGGGAGGTTCGCCGTTAAGACAAATACGCCAGTTATATACAGCCGAGAACGGACCTGTCACGCAAAGGTGGAACGCAGTGGTTCTATCACAACCCTGTTAACAAAAACAAAAAACAAACATAATATTAATATTGTTTTATTACCAAATCAATCTTAAAGTTCTTGCAATAGTTAGTTAGTTCTACCTCTTCAATATTAAACACTTATTTCCATACATTTACGAATCAATAAAAGACTATTTGACCAGCGAACCAACCAACCGGCTTGTATTCTCGTACTTGGATCACTGATCACTGATTCCGTAGAAACAATCAAAATCAATTTAAATATACCAAATAAACAGTGGAATGGTTTGGATGGAAGACGATAAAATAAACAATAGCCGGTTGGTATCGGTTGAGCGTACGGCGCTAAATTGCGCCAACGCGTTCGCGTTGCTTGTTCTCACTAAATGAACAGTATAATTATGATTGGAAAATGCATAAAATGAGTGATTTTATACACAATTCTCCTTCCCCATCTCTAAAACTTATCAATCTCTCACATTCAATATTGTTTGTGTGTGTGTGTGTGTGTGTGTGTGTTTGTTCAGAAATAGATAGATAGATAATGAATGAATGATTTAAAATAAAAAAGACTTATTTGTGTTTGAATGAACCGTAGTACCAATTCCATATAGTAATGTTCAATGTTATCATTTATCAGCTAGTTAGTTAGTTAGTTAGTTATTTACTAATCACTAGCAGTTCAATCCAATATTACAATATTATCATTTATATACTTTTAAAACTGTATGTACAAGGTGTCACAAGTACATACATACATACAATGTGTGTCATCTGATTACAACTTTAATAATCGAATTAATACTTTATTAAATCATGGAGACCAATCGAATCTATCTATCTATCAATTATATCAGGAGTAGTTATTTGTCTTGAACGAACTCTTATTACAATAAGAATTGATAAGTTAGATACAATAGATTAGACAGACACTCACTCTTATTAGTACCAATCTAATTGAATACTCTGTCAATTCTTTTAAATATGTCAACTGTGGCTTCGATCTTGATCTTTGTAAACAACATGTGACGGTGTGTTTGTTGGATCTGGATGGGGGTTGTTAGATTACATCTCAAATAGTTAATACGACTAACTGCTACTGATCACTAGCAGTTTTTTATCAAATAATTATAATTGTTTTTATTATTTGTAAAGATGATGGATGATAACAATCCAACTAACCAACATAGATGATGGTGGTTGGATTAAGTAAGAGATGTGGATGAACTCAACACTGACTGACTGACTGGCTGACTCCCTATGGAATTGGAAGTCAATTCAAATGATTTTGTACACAAATACAAATAGATACAAGTACACGTTTGTAAATCAAATGCAAGTACTATTGCAATGATCATTGGATGGATCTATTGATTATCAATAAATATAACGACAATGGGAATTTATGTAAAAACATTATAAAAAATCAGCAATACATCAATACATGTCAAGGAAATGATTTGATACGAGTAAGCTTTAAAAATATGATGACATTATCAGATTCACATGCACATGTTTGTACATGTACATGTATCCTTGACACACACACATGTGCATGTATTGAACGTTTATAACGGTCATTGTGAACATTATATTGATTGACATTTGACATGCATTGATCTAACTTGAACTATGTTTGTTTGTATTTGTTATCAATCAAGATAAACAGATTACTTACTTACTACTAATTGAATCATCTGATCGATCATATGTGAGGAGACCTTTTATATTGTTTAATTATGGTGTGTATTTAATTGCATTGCATGTTGCTTCAAAAACTATATAATTCTACTTTTTCATTCTTAATTTATTCACTTCAGTTTATTTTGTAGCTACAATTACAGATTATATCAAATAACAAGTCATGTCGAATCAAAAGTCAATAAATGTGACAGCACGAACACATTGGTTGGTTTGAACACGAGTATGTTCATTAATAAGTGACACAAGTCATCTGTTATCTTGTTCAACTCTCAAAGAGTTCAAATCGAACATACTGATTACTGATTCTTATTTAAAATGTTGTTTGAACCATTTGTGTATATATTTAATGATAAATGTATACATGTAATACTGCTATATGGTCAGTTGGTATAGTAAAGAATGTCCCAACATTAGGTGGACAATGTGTCTCCTCGGTCGGAGGATGGAGAGAATCAATATAGTCAGCACTCTAATGTTGAGGTATTCTTTCCTATACCAACTGACCATATAGTAGTATTAGGTATTACACATACCTATGAATAAATTAAATAATATGGCTATGGAAAATTTTAGCTACTTTTATTGAACATTAGTTGTTTCTTTTTTTTTTAAATTAAAGATTATATTGCTGATACAAACTAATACGAGCAGACTAAACTAGACTAAACTATAAAACTGATGACAAATCAATTATTTTATATGATTGATAACTTCAATGAACATCAAACATTTATTAAAATCAAACATCAAACATTTATTAACATCTGATCATTCTCAAATCAATTGTTCAGTGTTCAAATGTTCAATGACATCATTAGTTTTTTTTTTGTTCAATTTATATTATAAAACTAGTAGGGTAGTGTAATCATTAGTTACTAATCAATCAATCAATCAACAATCTTATTATCAATATATTGAATTAGTAAAGTTAAGTACAATGAGTATGATCTATCTACTGGTCACAACAATTTATTTATTTATCTATCTGTCAAATAACAGTCATAACGTAACGTAACGTTTTAACAACCATTTAAAAGTATGTTTCTAAATATTAAAAGATAACATTATACACTCAAGACCAGTGGACTGACTGGACTGGACGACCACTTACAATGACAGATCTACTAAATGACGTCATCATTCATATAAGTATCATCATCTACCTACCTATCTACCTATCTAACGAACGGCTAACAGCTAACCTACTTATTTAATTTAAATTACATTTATAAAGATTTACCAAAATTAATATTCAATAAAACAAAGATCTCAACATAATTTTGATATTGAATAGTAAGATACTAAAACACAGCCTGTCGCATTGCTATAGATACTGTGATCCACAAAAGTAACGCTTTAGATTTCGTAAAATTCTTGAATTGATTTGTATTCCATATTCATTTGATACTTGGTTACTATATTTATTATGAACAAATTTTATCTGTACAAACAACTTGAATTTGATCTGATACTGCTCTAAATGTGACGTCATATAGCAGTAAGTATTAATGAAACAGTTGTAAATAATAAAAAATGATAGACTTACCAAATAAAATAGAAGAAGAAGAAATAAATAAAATATAAAAAGCTAAGTTAAAGTTAATGTTAACGATTTTAAAAATAAAAAATAAATATGCGATGGCAGAAATAGATCTGTTTATTTAATAAATCCACAATGTCAAGACCACTGGTAGAGTAGCAATACTACAGCAGTGAAGCTCTTCAACAAAAGCGGCAATTGACTTTCACTATGGAATTGTAAGCACATTCTCTAAGAAAACTAGACTGAAATTCAATTTGACATGCTACCGGTATTTATATCAAAATTTGTTATGTTTGTTATCAAAAAGTTTGGATTGGAGAAGGATTGCATTACGCACACAAGACAAGACACAAGTACCGATATCCAATCGTACCCCCACACTCCACACTCCTTAAAACCGTTCATTTGTTGTTTTTTTTTTTTTTGATAAAAGATGATTGCATACATTTAGTACTTGACTAACTATTATATCAACAGTCTAGTAACTAGCTAGCTAGCTAGCTCTAATCCGTAGTAACACTGTCACTACCCATCCTTATCTAATTGACTTAATTACGTCAAAGTGTTGACTAATTAGTTATTTTAACAACAAGTGGCTACTGCCTTAGCAACCGGATGTTACCTACTTGATGCTATTCTATAAATAGGTGACTTATAGCTTTTACAATGGATTAGATTAGATAGATCTTTACGTAATCTAGTCTCACGTGTCAGCAGCTCACGTGGAACGAACGTGAGTGGTTGGTGTTGTCTCTCGTCAAAACGAAGAAAATCAACTCTTCTGAATGAAGTTGTAAGCATCATTGATAGTGTCTTCCTTAATATTAAAATACTCAATCGAATAGTCGAAAAAATGAGGTTTTTTATTTTGAAAATGTATTTATTTCTCAATTGTAGACGAGTTGCTCCGTTTAGTTTGTAGTGGACTCACTACATCCAAATCCCAATATACGTTCATATTAATATAGATAGCTTTGCGGAATCACTACATATACCCTCCTTTGTTATTTAAGTAACTATATGTTGTTACCCCAGTAACTACCAACAAACATATTCTGACATAGTTTATTTGAATTCCAAATGTGTTGATTTCTAGGCAATTGGAATCACCATACTTCTACTCGTTACAAGTTCAATACACTAAGATTCCGCCTCTGAAGTACAATTTTAGAAGGTTTTCTTCTTAATATCCATATACTTTTGATTATATTAAAAGGTAAACTTTAAACATAAGAATGTAATCTTTATGATTACATTCTTAGAGTGGTTGGTATTCGTTAAAACAACAATCAACACTAAACTAACAAACAGCATCTATCTCTAAGATTTCTATATTTAGATGAGAGACACAATAATTAAATTTGTGATAAATAAGATTAATGAATTCAATTAGATACCTAAGGTAAAAATAGAATACTTAAATTGTAATTCACCAACTAATTTAATTAAATTCATACATAGCATCAGATGGTATCAGATAAATCATAAATAAACATATCATAACATTATGTTTATGTTAGTTGTGTGTGTGTGCTTTAACACTTAATAATGTGATGATTGGTCGGTCGTATTAGGTCGTATATTGAAAGCTCTATCTATACTTCACTTTCAATTACAGTTCAATTCTGATCTATCTTACATATAATATTTAACATATTATTGTAAGTAGTAGTGGATAGATACTAGATAGCATAGCATAACATAGCATAGCATAGCATAGCATAGCATAGCATAGCATAGCTTCCTTCAATACTCACATCCAATCCAATGATATGAGTGATATATAACAAGACCACCAACAAAGAATGGATATGGATGGATATATTAAAGATACTTAAGTGCTATTATTATATATCTATATATATATATATATACAGAATGTATTGGAATGGCTTTTACAATAAAGAATCAATGTTAAATATTATTTATTACTGGCTGTTCGTGTGGTTACTGTATGAAGTTAGACAGAACACATGTAATGAGTACACATAGTATACACTCTTAAATGACAAACAAACTACCATACACACATGTAATGAGATGACTCTCATTACATGTGTACTGGTGTACTGTACTGTACTGTACTGTACTGACTCCGTACAGAAACCAGACGGCCGTCAGCCAGTAATAAGTTGATGCTCTATTTGAAAAGCATTCCAACACAGTCTGTATATATACATATATTTTAAATGATTATTGTATTAGAAACAATAGATATGTGATGTGTGTAATCTGAATGATGATTAGATGATTGACGGTGTGTAGTGTGTGTGGAGTGGTGTGAGATTTATGGACTCAAATATTACAAAATGTCAATCAATCAATTACATTTAATTAATACATCTATGTATGTATGTGTGTACTTTAATTAATCATAGAATTAATTTAGATAACATAAATATTTAAAACTGATGTCAATTGAAACAAAACCAATCAAAATCTAATTTAAAATAAATGCGCAGCAGTTTATTATTATTACTACAAACATACAGTACAATTATTTAAATGTTAATAATTGAATTCCATCCAAAGAACCTATGTTTTGTTCTGAATCTATTTTATTTAAAAAAAACAGATCAAGGATCTGTTTGATCATATCTATCTATCTATCCTCTGCTATTTGAATGCACAGAACAGGATCAAGATCAAGAGTTTCATCACACATCATTATTGATTGTTGTTGTTGTTGATTCACTTACATAGACATGTGATCTGTTGTTCTTGTTAGTACCTACAAGATCCATCGATCATGTATGTATGTATACATCTTTTTATTGATCATCACTTACTTCTATTGAACTGCCGTCTGTGTGCTGTGACATCTGATCTGATCTCTAATATTAAAAATGTACTTAAAAACTAAACATATTTCAATAATAGTTATAAAAATAAGATGCAAATAACAAATAAACAGACCAGATCAGACCAGTTAGGATGCTGCAGTATTAAGATTGTATTGCATCATGATCGATCGTTCTAAATTCAAATAGGACCTCTTTGTACGAGTACCCCCCAACACTACTGTAAAAGTAAATGACCCCCCTAACATCTAACAGCACCACCCCTTGTCAGATAGATAGACAACATAATAATAATAATATTATTATTGATAACATTATTAATTATAATTAAAATAATAATTTCACAATTCAAAGTAATTAATTCGTAACTTAAATGTTGATAAACATTCTGAATTAATTATTATTAATCAAAATCACAAGTTGAATGTATGTTGGTTTCATTTTAATTTAATTTACTTACTACGTAAATATTAATTAATTAGTTTACGTCTTGTACTTAATTGATGTTATCATCATCATTTACAATGAGAGAGGATCGAGTGTTTAGTTCAACTCTAAATAGGTGCGTGCGTGCGTGCGTGTTCTTTATCAACAACACATCAAGTTCTGATCAAAATGAAGTTGAAGTTTAACAACACGACAAGACAAGTCAAATCAAATCAAGTCCATTCACTTTATTTTAATATAAACCAAGTACTGTATGTATTGTATGTATGTATGTATGTATGTATGTATGGTACGCAATATTGGCAAAAATGTATCGAAAACCCTCTTTCTGAATGAATAAAGAAGACACAAATCAAATCAATTATAAACATTAAAAACTACCAAATAATTAAATATAACGATTGCAACAAAAGGATATGATATAAGTAATCTTAAATCCTTGAATTCAAATTGATAAGTTGATTTTAGTTGATTATGAAATCAACTAAAACTTAAACATTAATCAAAGAAAGTACTCATCAATCAATAACTATAAATAAGTATGATCATTCTAATTGCGTACTAAATCATTCTAATTGCGTTCATTTAACAAATTTAATAAAAACATTTATCAAATCTCACACAGTTCCACTCACACTATCAAATTGAATTAGATAGTTGATTGATTGATTGATTGATAGCAGGCAGCTAGCTAGGCTAGCTTCATACCCTCAATCAAATCTTAGGTACATACAGTTAGTTCAATATTATTATATTATTTTATAAATCGATTTAAATCAATTCTTTTGAATATTGATACACAATAACTAACTATTAAATTAGAACACGTTTATTATTGATATTGATGTTTTTGATTGATTCGATTCAAAATCAAATGCTTCCGATCAAAGATATTTACTAAAAATATACTAACAACTTTGATTTGAAACATTTTATCAAAACAAAGTGAATGGACACAAAACAACTAGATAGAACGTTTAGAGAACAAAAATAGTATTTTTGTAGCCACATGTATGTTAGTTAATGTATCAATTTTAATGACAAATCAACTATTATTATTTTATTTTGAATTAATAATACAATTATTAACTAACTAACTAACCATCAGTAATCAATAATCAATTCTATTCAATAAATAAACTTTAAATGTAGACAAATGATCGTTAAAAGTATACAACAAATTAAAAAGTTTTAAGTATCAATTGGATTTTATTAATAATTAATTAATTTACGAGTAGTGAGTGAACGGAAGGAGGGGAGGAGGGGGTACTTCTTGTATCCCATGTTTACATTTTGTTTAGTTGAATCATCAACACTTTATAATTGTCCTTCCAAGTATGGTGTCCTTGATGGATGGGTCTCTAGTTACAAGATTCTGTTTTCACAAATTTATTTAAATTTTTCAGTATAAAAATGAGATATTTATAGCATCCCACTTGGCGTCATCAGTTATTGATAATTATAAATTTGACGATCACTCGAAGGTAGATAGATAGAACACATTCGATGATACAAGATTGATACGATACGAGGTAACTAACAACACACGATCGATGGAGATGTATGATGTATGAAGGTGTGGTGGAGATTCAATTCAACATAGAATAACAATAACACAAATGATATGAATGAATGAATCCTATTACTTTTACTTGATCAATCAATAATGTTTATTTTAAGTTGATCTCGAATTAGGTTTAATAAAGATAAATCAATCAGTTTAAATAAAGAAACAAACAAACAAACAAACACCTTTTAAATAGTTTATTAATTCAATAAATAAATATAAACACAGATCAGAGTGAGTCAAACAGATATCAATGGCTAATTGTTTTAATTTAAACACTGGTTGATTGTATTTTCTCTAAAAGCATTTCCATTCGATCCGCCATGATCGGTTGACCTTTTCTAGTTTTTTTACTCAATTTCCTATATTTTTCCATTTTGTTCTTCTTATATTTCTTCAGTGCTTCCTCCCGTTCCGCCTTCTGTCGTACAATTTCATCTTTCTTATGTTTCTTTTCATCTTGTAATCGTTGATATTCCAATTGAGCACGATGATATGCTGATAGTTTCTTTTTTGGTGCTGCTGCTTCATCTCCTCCTTGCTCATTATTCTTATTTCCACTATTCCCAGATTTAACAATCATCTCAATATTATCTTTGGACTTGAAAGAATCATTGACTTTGCTATTGTTTTGAATTGCTTTAAAATTTGGATTGCTAACAAAATTGACTTTTGGATTTGTTTGTCGTTCTTCATCCGAATCAAAATATTGATCGTATATTTTCTGGACATCCAATTTGTTGGTATCGTCGTCATGTTTGATTTGCTTGTAGTATTCGGTAAGTAAAGCTTTTTTTCGTTTTTCTTCCCATTGATCTAATTTATATTTTTTACTATATTTTTTTAAACGCCATGTTTTTTTATCAAATACTTTTTTATTTTCGTTTGATGTAGTTGTTTCATGTTGTTGTTGTTGCTGTTGTACCACATCTACTTTATTGTTTCGAATTTTCCCACCAAATTGTTGTTTATTGTTTTTATACGTCTTTTTCACTTGACCATGTTGGAATTTTGACTGATTTGTATTCTTTTGTTCGTTATTATTATTAAATTGTTTTTTATTATTATTAATTGCATTCTTACTTTTAAATAAATGATTGTTTGGTTTAGTATTCTCATTTGTATTTTTATAACCACCATGTGGTTGAACTTTATTTTTCGCCATTTTGTTGTTTAACGTCAAACTACTAAACACACTATAATATATTATATCTATCTACTCTATGAAACACACACATGTTATTATGTTGGTAAAGTAGTTTACTACTTTACGTTAAACAACAAATTAACGTCAAACTACTAAACTCACTATAATATATTATATCTATCTACTCTATGAAACACACACATGTTATTATGTTGGTAAAGTAGTTTACTAATCTACATTACCAACAGTCAAATATGTATAAACAACTAATATTATATTACAACAACAGATGGCATGACATGGCATGGCAGTGCAGTACAATATAGTACAATTTATATGGAATTAATTTATCATTTGATTCTGACGCAAACATCACTATTTTATATATTAAATGCATCAAGTATGTGTAAATGCGGTTTATTTCTTTGGTCCCTCACTCCTTTTTAGAATGCTATCCATAAATTAATCATAATTAAGATCAAATAGAAATATTAGCATTATTATTAGTCTTACATTACTATTATACAACAGATAGATAGATCGATATCATAGAATTTAATTTAGTTATTTATCATATTTATTGGTTGGTTGGTTGGTATAAATATTAAATGATTGTTTTCTTATTTACAAATAATAATTTTAATAATATAATTAATTTGATCGTATTTTAATTATATTTATTTATATGTTACCATAAAACAAAATATTTGTTGTTCGTACCTTGTACCAAATGATCAACAACTAATTGTTAAGATCTAGATCAGATTATGAATTGATTTGAACACTACTAACTAGCTAGTTAGTTAGTTGATAGCTAATAATCGTGATGTTCACGTTGTTTTTATGTTTCAATTAAAAGAATTGAACAAACATAGAACATAGATATTATTATAATTATCATCTATAATCAAAATATAATGATCAGTCATACATAAGTCATGCTCATGAGTAAGTCCAGTAAGTCTATGACGTTCACAACACCTCTTTATTCACAACATAAATCTACCCACCCACACAAATGTATATAAATACATAGATATCTACATATAAATAAGTTGTATGTACATGCAAATTAAATTTGGATTGGGTGCTAGTGGTGACAACAACAAGTTATTCAGAATGATGATGAAAGTTACTAAATATTCATTTTAGAATCAATGATTTTTTAAATAAAATATAAATTTACTGACAACGAATCAAATCACAAAATCATCAAAGACAAGTGATTAATATTACTGACCTCCATATTCCATCATATTTGGTACCTACACCATGTGTTTAGTTTTATATTTCATGTAAAATTAACGAATGTCTTTTTTTATATAATTTGTTTCTTTACTAAACTGATCATTGTAGATAGATATCTTTAATATAGTCTAGCGTAGTCTAGTGAGTGAGTGAGTGTATACTGTTTTGAACTATATTACTTCTTTATGTTTGATGCCATAAAGAACTAACTACAATCCATATAAATCATTGATTAATGATGGAGGTCAATGATCAATCAATCAATCAATATTATTAAATCTTATTTATCTATTGTTACAATAGATAATTAATGAACAAGTAAACAGTAAACAGTAAACACTGTCTATGGCATCACTATTCTATCTTTAAAACTGTATAGTAGATAGAAATAAAAAGTTACAAACAACCACAACTCAGTCAATAAAAAAACAACTTTTGTTTGATTTGAAACTAGTTATCATCATCATCATCAATTGAATGAATAGATAGTTTAGGCACGCACATAGTTTTCAATTCAAGTACTACTTTCAATTAATAATGTTTTGTTATTTATATCATCTTGTTATAATAATAAATAAATGATTTCAATCCATATATAATGTTACACCAAGGTCATGGTGTTGATGTTGGTCTCATGTACATGATGTTCATGTTCATGGTCATAATAATGATAGTAGTGTATATAACTTTATGATTCTATTCTATTAAACTATTCATTTATATTTATGTATTAATTAAGTACATCATACATATTTGTTGATTACATTTACATTCAACAATCATGTAATCTATCTATAATCTGTTGTTCATATTGATCATCAAATGATCAACTATATCTTTATATTGTGTTATATATATGTGTGATATGAATCATAACTTGATAATATCATTATCTTTAATAATGTTAACGTTATTGATTATTGACTCAATGAATGTGAGTTGTATGTTGTGTTGTTTGTATTTAAATCTAATATCTAATATGAATCATTAACTATTGATCATGAATCATTGTAAATGTACATTCTAAATGTATTACATATATTACAATAACTATAAACATTAATATATATATATATAATATAAATATACAATAGTCTCACTAATCCGACACCAGTTAGTTCAATAGATCGGCATCCTTCAGCATCCGGGCCTCCCTCACCGTTCCCTACTCCCAGTTCCGCACAGAAAGTAAACTCATTGTATAAAAATAATTTGCATATTATGAATTGTGCTATACATTCCAATAATCTGACTCCCTCTAGTTTTGAATAGTGTCGGATTAATGAGACTCTACTGTATGTATTATATATAATATATATATTCATATAGTTATATTATATTAGTTAATAATTGATGTAGTTAAGGTCACTTCTTACAAACAAACAAACAAACATGTCTTGTTTGTTGATGTTGGTGTCATGTAACATTGAAAAATAACAACTGTGTTACAATTTACAAACAATACGAGGTCACGACCACACACACACACACACACAGTAAGGACAGTAATAATCAGCTACTACTACACGTACAGATACAGGTTTTACTGTAGTATAGTGTACAATACAGTACACTATAATTGATTCATTGGATTTGTGAGGAAAATGTATCATATAAAAGTTGTTAGTATATTAATTATAATGGCGTAAGAATTATCCGAAGCATGTTTTCGAACACTGAATGAATCAGAATAAGAAGTTTTTATAGTCTAATGTGACGTGACGTACGTACTATCTAGTTGGAATGTTTGAACTTCATTTAGTAAGTTGAGTAAGTGATGGCACAGTCAACAGGACAACAGCTAGCTACATAACAATCAAGATCGACGACGTCCTTCACATTTATACAAATAGGTATAATGTTATCAAGCAAGATAGATGAATGGATAGGTGACGTTCAAAATGATGCACGGCGTCTCATCATCATCAAGTCAATGTCATCTTAAACAATCCAGTTCTGGATTCTGTGTCCCGTCCCACTATCCAACTTATTAATTATTAATAGATTTATGAAATCATTGGTAAATGTTATTGCTTTAAATACGTCATACAATACGAATATAGAACTAAGTAATTATAACATTTGATTATGATTTACAACTTTTGAGTTAATTGTTTGAGTACTTAAATTGATCTTCATACAAATGCAAACGGAATTGAAATTTACAAATAGATTGTAACTAATAAATAACTAAAAGTGTAACATTAAATACTTTTATTAAAGAATTCATTACATTTAGTTAAATAATAACTAAACTACTAAGTATATATAATACAATATGATGATCAATGATCAGTAATCAGTGATCAGTGTGATCAATGTGATCATATGAATCTAATGACGTACATCAACATCTATCTAATTTAAAATAAGGATAACCTTGACAACAAAATACAACACAACATATAAATATAAATAAATGAATGAAATGAAAAGTAAAACATTTAAATGTATGTAGTTATTATAGATAGTAGTTCTTAATACACGTTACTAGTTATCAACTATATACCTCTATCTACCTCTTCTATCTATCTATTTATAATTAACTACTTAATCATCATCTAATCACTATTTTGATAACATTCGTATCGTATCGTACACGTAGACGTATTTATTACATAAGAATCAGAATGATTTACCTATTTAGGGCCAAACGTTACGTTATTGAAATTAAAATTATTTTTTTATTATTGAAATACATCTGTCTTTCATGAAAAATGAACTAATTGTTTAATTGTAGTGTGACTAAAGTGCCACCATTTTGGAATATGATGTCATTCATAACTTTACCAATAATAAATACAAATAATATTACAAAGAATTAAATTTATAGTTTATACTTTGTAAGTACATGACACATGCGGCCAACGAAAAGTAGAGACCATTTTACTACATGTTATACCTTCAAATAAAGATAAAACTTACTTCATTACAAATATACAAACAATCAACTAACAAATGAACGTTACTTCTGTGACTCATAGTACGTTTGAATGCACTAATATCAGGAACTATCCGTTCGGTTTGAAAAACTCTTTTTGTGTTAGATAGCTCGTTTATTGAGGAACATTACAGGCTATAAAAAGGTTATACTAAAAAGATAACTTTTAAACGGTTGTTAGAAACTTTGTTGCATAAAATCAGTATATGCCACCAGATATTTAATGAATTGACTAATTTAGTTTGTTATCAATAAATTGTTATTATTTGAATTTGATATTGAAGTGGTTTCCGTTTGTTATGAAATCAAATGCAATCATTCGATTGAATATAGTCTATAATATATACAATATAGACAAGTCTATCATTCATGAAACTAATATCTTTTTTTTAAATAAAATATTTATTTTTACATACATCTATCTGTTCTGTAATATATAATAGTAATAAGTAAAACTCAATCAAATATTAATAAAATGAGAATGAATAAGTGATTTACTTATATATATATATTTAATATTTAAATTGTTACCAACTCTGAATATAATAAATAAATGTAAATCAAATCAAATTAAATTGAACTTGAACCAATACTTAATAAATAGTTAATAGTTAAATACTGGTTGGTAGTGACTTGACTAGTGAGTGAGTGACTATAGGAATGAATGTAAGACGAACGATATCAGAATCAAACACATTTACAAGTTAACAACTGAGTCAAGTCAACTTATAAATAATGTTTGTTAGTTAGTTACTATGTTGTCCTTGCTTATTTAAATATTGTGATGAATCTTCTTCTTATGTAATATTTAAATCTATCTAATTGAAAGTATTCATTTGTTAAAACAAACAATACCTAGCTAATCAAAAAACATTCTTTTATAAGTATAGACTATGTATAGAATAATAATATACTGTTTGTAGTGTTCCAAACAGTAGAACATAGATAAAACAATTAGATATCTATCTATATCTATATCAAACCAAGAACATATTGTTTGATAATGATCAAATCTAAATCAATTATTCAAACTATTATTATTTATTTTTAATGAATTAAATGCATTCACATTCATTCATTATTATGTTTTTTATAAATATCAAGTGATCAATGCTATTCATATTGTTAAGTTCATAAGTTTAAATTTGATTCAGTCAGTCATCATAAATTATATACATTCAAATTGAATTTTTAAATAAATCATTGATTGATCAAATGATTCAACATTATTTACTATTATCAAAAACATTTACATTGAAAATTCATCATAAAAAAATTCAAAATGACTGACATGTCTAACCAAACCAAACCATATGAATCATAGAATCATATTATAAATATATAAATTTACCTTAGTAAGCCACCCGTTGGGTTGGCTTTTGTTTAATGGCGGAATGGTGGAGTTTTTAACGTCACTTTTGTTAATAAAATTATTCACAATTCACTAAAATCAATCTCTTCTGGACACTTTGATTTAATTGTCGTAACAATTGCACCATGCCTTTCCGTACACTTGAAGAGTTGAACACGAAGAGAACTTCAATTCAAGTTGATTGTAATGAAGTTGATTCTATTCTAATTGAACTGAATATAGATACAACACAACATCAACTACTTTGACGTAACGTTTTCAACATATGATGATGACGTCACAATCTATCTCACTCCTTTCTGTTCAAGTTCAATATAATTTAATTAATTTTATTTTTTATTCAATACATACAAAATGTTGAACAACATCTATTTGAACTCATTTCTAAATGAATTAGTCGACAACTGCATCTGAATCTATTTTCATATTCATCTTTTTGAATAATATGTATATTGCATGGTGGTGCCATCTAGTAGTATTCTAACTTCCCCACTCAATCAATCGATAAAAATATTTTCTGTATGGATGGATATGGAACTGTTGATGCCAACTTTATTTATTATTACTTGTAATTAATCAAATCAAATACAAACTGCAAACAAAACAATTAAAACTAACAACTCATTAATTGCTTAAGTAGATCCTCGCGACTCGGGTATTTATTTACAAGTTGTTTTTTATTCCGTAAATTTATTCTACAATAGTTAATAACTAATAAAAAAAATTAAAAAAAGTATGTTTCCGGTATTTCTAATGAAATAATTCGTTTTGAAAATTTGAATTTTTACATGTGAGTAAATGAGAATCTACTCACTTGTCTTTTCTATTTAGAATTTCATATCAATAAGGAATTTAAAAAAAAACTTTTATGATTATATATAATAAAAAATGAATATTTTTTTTGGATATTGTTTTTATTACGGTGGTACGAGGATCACCTTAAATATCCGGTATATTTTTTTTGTTGCACTTCTTAGTACTAAATAGATCGTGGCAGGTGAAAAAGGTGTACCGCCACCAAAGCGTTAAGCGATTGATTAAAGCTCAGCTTTGTAGACTTATAAATGGTTTATTGTTTCAAATATTTGAAACTCACCACAACCAATTTGAATATTTGATACAATCCAAATCTTTTCCAATTAAATGCGAGTAATATTACAAGTTGAATTGAATATTTTGGTTATGCCGAAATATAATATTGACTGTCTTACAACGTAAAATCCAACGTAAACTTGATCGGATGAATATTCGAATCTAATTGACTGAACATTTTGCTAAATTTAAATTTAAATCCTAAATCTGATTGTTATAACATTCTTTATATATATTTTACTAATCAGCAAGAATACACTTTGCTGATTAAGTAAGATGAGTTTGTATTGTTGCTGATTGATGAAATATTTGAATGTCGAAGTATGTAATTAGATTGATTGATTGATTGATTAATAATTACAACAATAATAGGTAACAGGTAATGTCAACTTACTTATTTGATAAATATTAGACACATCGACCGTAACATTACATTGACTTAGTTAATGTTAGGGATCGTTACAAAACACTATACTGAGTGCGTTGTGTGAATGAACAAATCAAGAAGAAGAAGAAGAAGAAGACCAGAATACGAAAGAGGTTTCAATTAATTATAAAATAATGATAACCGTTTTCTATTGTTAAAACAGTGTTTATTTATTTTTATATGAATATTAAAATTTATAATTGGATCACGATCGTACTCGTACTCGTGGAGGTCTCTTGAACATCTGACTAAGTCAGATGTAACAATAAATATCTACTATTGGACTAACAGTAGTCCTGGTCCTGTGTATTGTATAATGTTTTTAATCCATTCCTCCCTCCTGTGGATTGAGTCAAGTCAAATCAAATCAATCAAAGAATCCAACATTTTCAGTTTTAGCATGTTTACGTTCCGATTGTTTACGTAAGAACTTTAAACCAGCTTCGATCGATGCTTGTATCTCTACGAATGGTTTGTTTACTTGATGTTGATGATGATGGTTGGATTTAGATGATGACGACGACGTTCCATAATATTCCATTGTTGCTGGTGGTGGAATTTTAGCATAATTTTGATGTTCTTTAGCACTTGTTGTTGTTTCATCATCATCATCTACTTGTTGATCGGCCGCTTCAAACGGATCGTACAGAACGTCTGTTGTCGACTCATCCGCATGCTCATCAACTTCATTTACAATTGGTGTTGGTGCTGGTGCTGGTGTTGGCGTTGGTATAAAATTAGAAGTAAAAGGATTGTAAACCCTTTTATATGGATTTACAGGTTGGTGGTTTGCATCACTTTCATCTGGATAAAAATCTTTCCACTTACTCTTGGTGGTTTTCTTCGTTGTAAAACGTAGAGGATTCTGATTTGGATTCTTATCATCTTCAGCGTCAAGTACACTTGCAGATGATAATCGTTGTGCATAATAGTTTCGATAATAATTTGGAGATCTTTCTCTCAGCTCCCTATCGTTATCGGTATTGTTCAGATGATCATCGTTAGCTGCAGCACCTTCAGACGACACACTTGGTGCTAATCGTTGTGCATAATACTTTCGATAATGACTTGGAGAGTTTTCTCTGTCCTCCCGACCATCTTGAACAGTATCAGGATTGTTATGACGATGGTCCTCCTCAGACGAGTCAGTGTCTGTCTCGTGGGTGGTACGACGTTTTCGTGACAGATGATGATGATGATGATGATGATTATCTTGGTACATAGAAGGTGGTGCAAATTCATTTGGACGTTCTTTCCGCCTGTGCTGAACCCATTCCTCTTGACTTTTTGGTTGACGGTCACGTTCGCGTTGCATTTCTTTCTTGCCAATGTCCCACGGTCGAATATGCTGACTTCTGAGTGCTTCCAGTTCTTTCTCTTTTGCTTTCTCTTCGTCTGTTTTCTCTTCAGATTTCAGTGTTTGTTCTTGATCACAGATGAGTGGTTCCTGTTCCAATGGTGTCTGTTCTTCTACATGTTCCAGCGGTGGCAATCCTAAGCGTGCTCGTTGTCGATTCTTTGCAGCATGTATTCGTGCCGCCTTCGCAGCGTCACGTTTCTGTTTTAATTCTTGAATTTGTTGCTGTTTCGTTTTCGTTTCCTCTCGTAATTTTTTAAGTTCTTGTTGTTGTTTAATACGTTCGTCCTCGTTGTGTGAGAAATTAAAGTAGCCTACGCCGTGCGACCGTGCCTCTGGAATACAAAATCAACAAAATCAACATAGTCATTAGTTTGGTTTTACTTCACAAATCAAAAGAATCACATATGAAGGTTTGGTAATTAATCAAGATTAAAAATGATAATTTGATCCTTCCATTCTCCACAAAATACAAATTTCAACATTCTGATTGACTCTATTCTATTAATTGAAGGAGATCTATTAATTAAAATGGGATGATTCAGATTTAGATTCTAGAGAGATACTTACCATCAAACAACACATCCTGATAATGTATGTTATCCTTGTCCATTAAATGGTGCTCTTGTGCCTCCCATTGTTGACGCATCTGTTCACGTCTCACATTAAATTCATCCATTTCAGTGACAATTACAGGAACATTTTGTTGTTTCTCTAATGGCAGGAATGTACTCAACTGTATATCTTTGGATTTGACAAATGGTAAATCTTTACGTAGACACATGCGAGACCGACCCAAACAATCTGTGTACTCCATCCTGTACGTACATGAATCTATTACAATGAATCGATATCGATTTGGAATCCTAATTCTTACCATTCATCTCCTGTTTCAATATCTGTATTATCTTCGTCATAAGGATCAGGATCAGTATTGTGAAGAGGTTTGAATGGATTTGGTGGCGGATACTCTTGTGGTTTTTTATTAAATTGTACCAAATAAAGTCCTTCATCCTCTTCATCGATTACAGTTTTTGATAGTTTATCGTATAACTTAGTTTTTGCTTCCAGAGCGATCCTTAAAAAACAAAAATACATCAGTTAATTGAAATATATCGACTTGAACGCCAACTATTGAATATCGATTGGTAATTTTAAAAATGAATAAAATCCGTTTTGAATACCTGGACTGTTTCAAAACATCTGAATCAATTTCACTATTAAATTGATCTCTAGCATTACGTTCCTCCACTCCTGGATTTGTTTTGTTCGTTCGTCGAACAGTCGCCGACGACAATGAACGTGCTGTAAGCTTCGCTTCTTGCACCTCTTGTTGTTTTTTAAGTATTTCAGCTTTCAAACTAAGCAGCTACAAAGTTAATAATAATTATATAGGTAGTGTGGTAGGTATGTCAATCTATTCATTCCAGCAGTGAAAGCTTTAATATGGTGTTTAAAACTCTCTCAGATGATACTCACAGATGATTGACTTATTTCAATTGGTTTTTTATCCATTTTGAATCGATTCGATTGTGAAAGCCTTCATTCAAATCCTATGTTGTTTTTCAATAATATTGTTCGTAATCGAATTCTTATATTTTTGACATTTTAATTTATGTAGTTCAATAAAGTGAATATAGATGGCATTAGCTACACTAATATCTACCTATCAATGACCTCTATATGAGGTCAGGGATCTACACGAGATCATATCTAAGTTATATAGAGGTCAATGGTTTTGGCAAATGCGTTAATTTGAAATGAAGCTACTACGATTAATGGTTAGTTGTTTTGACCCTTCTGAGAACAATCGTATCGCCGCAACTGTTGATCGAATTAAAAGGTACAAAAAACATCATTCCATTTTTTTTAAAATATGGCTTATAAACATTCGTCTAAAGAATCAGCGTCATCGTTTGCATCAATCAGCTGTTCATGCTACAAACCTACGATTTATATAGACATCCGCTGCACACTTAGTGATTACTTAACAGATTACTTCTAGTAGGTTACGTTGACCTTAAGTTGTAAATAAAAAACAATTGACCTTTAATAATAATAACGAATGATTTATTTGTTTAAAACAATCTCAGTGTAAAAAGCAAATACAAAAATAATTACAAAAAACTAATTACTTCATTTTAATTTACATGCGAATTGGAAGTTGGAACTGGAATATGAGTTGTTCAAAGTGTTACGGAGTCTCATACATACATACAGTATACACAGACGTAGACTCCTCTCCCACTGCCCCTCCTCCTTCCCCTATATTAATATCTTTATACAAACAAGAATACTTAGATGACACACAAACTCATGTACAAGATCTAGAGACATCTGTCTCTGACTCACGGACACTCACTTCATCTTGTTGCTCATCAAGATCGTACAGCCAAGATCAATTAATTGTAAATACTCAGAGCCGCCATCTTGTAATTGAAAATTACACAACTGGAAATAAAATCAATTGATGATTACAAAACAAACAGAGAGAACTGAACTAACTACAGTTCAGTCAGTACAATTAGTTCTCACTTGCACTATCCTATCGATCGACTCTACTTACACCTAATTTTTCACAAATTTTCGCTTTTTGTTGTTTCGTAAAATCTTTTGAGTCAATTATTATTTCATTCAGTTGTTCCAGAAACTGAAAAATACCAAAAATAATTTAATTTGTAACCAGAGAGATATCAAAGAGAATAATTAGGATCAGTTTAGATGGGTTGTTTGAGGACGATGAGACTCTATCGAAACAGATCGAATGTTAGTCCATTCCATGCATGATCTTCATCAAAATCATTACAGCAATCGTTTACGAGATAAAGATCAATCAGCTGCTGGTTGATCGTTCAATACGATCAGATGCTGCATTCAATTGGATTGAATCTAAAACAACTTACTTGACCAGCCGAATAAGCTTCGGCAATAAAATTATTAACAAATTGTTGAACATCCGAATAGTTTTTATGTTTACAAATCTCAATGAAATTCAGCATCCACTGATCCGGGATGACGCCGGTCACTTCGTACACATCCTCCTTGTTAATTGAAACTTGATCGCCTTTCAATCGGGAACAACTCTGCAGACATGTGATCGCACGACGCAAGTCACCGCCACTGGTTCGCACCAATAAATCCATTGTGTTCGGTTCGCAGGTGATGTTCTCCTCGCTACAAATATGTTTTAAACGTTTGACAATCTCCTCTTGGGCCAACGGTTTGAAACGGAATTTGGTACAACGAGAGGTTAACGGTGGTATAATTCTGGACACATAATTACAAATCAGACAGAATCGTGTTGTTTTGGATTCGCGTTCCATTGTTCGGCGGAGTGCGGCCTGGGCGGCATGCGTCATCGAATCAGCTTCATCCAAGATTATGATTTTAAATGGTGGACAACTTTTCCCACTGAAATAAACAACACAAAACAAAAGTTTGATTACATCTGGTTCGGGCAGGTATTTATAATAAAATTTAGCAGAAATTTTAAATATAGATTTTGAGAATATCTTTCCGAAATTTCACTTTGCCAACACGTATGGGCATGGAAAGTTTGGCTGTATTTTGATCGCCACAATACTAAGTCAAAATCTATATGTATTACCAAGTTTTAAAATTTCCACTGAACTTTTTAGATTATTGGATGATTAAATTGGCTCCAATGAACACTAAAACTTACTCTGGACGAATTCCACTAGCTGTTATTTGAGCGAAATTTTTTACTTTTTCTCGAACTACCTGGATGCCACGTTCATCGGACGCATTTAATTCAAGTATCCTGAAAACATGAATAAAATCAGGAAATTTTGTTGGATTATTTAGTCAGATAATCGTTTACCTATCTTTGTACATATCTCCGAATAATTGTCTACATGCTGCTAGGATTGTACTAGTTTTACCAGTTCCAGGTGGACCATAAAACAATAGATTGGGTAGATCTGCACCGGACATACATTGTCGTAACACTTCTACGGCCTCTTTTTGTTCGACAACATCTTCAACAGTACGTGGTCGACTATCAAATGAAATTCACATCAATTATTTATTATGAAAACTCATCAAATACTTTTGTTTACATACTATTTTTCGACCCATGGTGCTGTACGAGGTTTACTACTTTTTCCATTAGTGGTCGCTTTCTTTTCAGATGGTCCAAGTTTACCAGTTTTTAAAAATGCCTGCATTTTACCAATAATAATATTAATACAGATTACAGATTAATTGGAAAGTTAATTAACCCCTTCGGTTTCTATTATTACCCGCGTAATTACTTAAAAAATGGCAGAATTTACAGTTTAGCCAACATGTCATATGTCAAAATATATTGCTTAAAAATCCAGTGGTTCTAAACAATTTAAAAAATCAAACATTCAAACACAAGAATAGTAAATTTTGAACTTTACATAAATAATCTTCAAATCAAATAATTCAATTTTTCTCACGGGCAAAAGAAATAATATTATAGTTAACGTCTTACTAACGAATCTACGTCTTCTTATATTATAAGAAGACGTAGATTCCCAAACTGTAATGTCAGCCTCTATAAATTTTTGAAAACACCGAATAAAAAAAATGTTGAGTGGTAGCCTTGTAAAAGTTTGGAATTTGACATACACGAATTGTACAAATTTATGAAATTAGAAATATTCAAGAGCACTCAAGTCTGAACTCGTATGTGGTTTTGATATGTGACTCAAGTGAATTGTGTCGGTATCTGTATTTATATGAATCAAATAAACAATGAATGATTTTACAAAATAGTTGATAATATTGATGAGTTTGCAACTTTTTATATCAAAGTTTAAATACCTATCTCCTCTATTTAAACATTCTTAATTAAAACTTGAAGTTGAACTTGAAGTGAACTGTAGTAGTAGTAGTAGTAGAACTTTGTCTATCTATCTATGTGTTGTAGACAACAGTGAGTAGTAAGTAGTGTGAACAGTAAATAGTAAACAGTGAACAAGTGTTCTTTTAAACAAGTGTTTGATTCAACAAGAATGGGTTTACTAACTGAAGGCAGTCCTTTATCTTGGGACGAAACCAAAAAACTATCTGAACATGTACGTGAACATGGCATCATACAATTTATAAATTTATACAAACGTTTGTGGGACCGACAAGGGGATGTGTTAAAGTGGGGCGATGAGGTGGAATACATTATTGTCAAATTCGATGATGCCAACAAGAAAGCGCGCGTCAGTTTACGAGCTGAGAAAATATTGAGTGCATTGAACGAGAAAGAGCTAAAGGATCCGACTGGCGTGAAATCGTTGTGGCGACCAGAGTATGGTGCATACATGATTGAAGGCACCCCTGGAGCACCGTACGGTGGTCTCTTGGCCCACTTTAACATTGTGGAAGCGAACATGAAGTTTCGACGTGACGAGGCCGCTGAACTGTTGCAACCTGGTGAAGTACTCATGTCGTTAACTAGTTTTCCACGGTAATTTACAACTTTATTTTATTATTTAATGAAGCTCGTTATCATTTGTTTACATTTGTATTTGATAAGTTTTTTATGTCCAATTTGTTTATCAAATTCACCAATTTTATGATAAAATTATATGAATTACGTAATTGATTCTAAAACAATTGTTGTTCGATTCGAATAGTTAAGTTTAGTTTTTACAATCATTTCGTTTGGATTACGATACCAAATCGGAGGTGAGGTGAGGCGATTAAAAACCAATATTAAACCGCAAACTGATACAGTTTAAATTATTATCATCAATTCACTTTCAATTCCAAGATATTGGATGGATTGATGTTATTCTTGAATTGATATTACAATCTTTGGCTAGTAAATGTAAAAAGGTTTCTTAATAGATTTAAGTAAACAGTTTGCGAGATATTGGAATTTAAAAGACGTGAATGATTCATTCCATTATCATTTTTATTTTCCCTAATTTTAAAGATATATTGAATGAAAATTTACAATAATTTAATTTCAAAATATTTGAATTGTGTATAATTTTAGTAATAGGTAGGTAGAGTTTAATTTAGAGTTTAGACTCAAAATTACGACTAAATTTATTGATAATCTCTGGTGAATGAACGCCAATTCACATAGAAAACATTTAATATCTATAAAGTGAAAGTTATTTTATAAGAATAATAAATACAGACATGCATGATTCAAGTGATAACTTTATGTAATTAAGTAGTACATACTTAATTAATTATGAACTAATTAATGATTACTGATTGTCAAATATATAAATGAGTCAGACATCTAATAATTGGCATAGATTTCAATAAAGTCGAATCATTTATAAGTTCAAGTTATTAATTATAAATAATAATCGATATCGTTATCTTATAAGTTTATAACATATATATATATATATATATTATATATTATTATAATTATTGTCTTGTATATCCATCCGTGATTCATGATCCATGATCTATGATCTGATGCCGATCTACGTACGTAGGATTTATTATTCATGTACTATACACAATAATAATTACAATTGCAATCAAACATAGCTATTTATTAGATTAAAAACAAAACTTTAAATACATTATATATAGTAGTATACTTTTGTATGTAACTTTTATTGATAGACTCAATCAAATAGTGATTATGTTACGAGTCACATCAATCAATGTATTTATTGTTTTATAATAGTAAGTATAAAATATTATAATTTGTTAGTTAGTTAGTAGAATAGTAATATTGAATTGATATAGTTTTTAATTAATTAAAATAAAGTAATCAATAATCAATGATCAAGAGAGTGATCGATCAAGTTACATTGAATGTTTGATAAGTCAATTAAAAGATCTTATGATTTAATATACTTAGTTTTATATTATTATCTAAATTAATTTGATAAGACAACATTAAATTAGAGTTAAAACAATTAAGTAATAATTACAAATACACAAGTACTTTTATAATACTTGTATTTGTAATTTAATTATTTTTACATAATCATAACACATTATTTATGATTGTTATGAATTAATTCTATATGTCTGAAAGTATAAATGTTATTGTAAATATTACTTATTAAGTATTTATTTATTTAGGATTGTGTACCAAAAGACAAACACCAATCACAATGATCTGTACTGTGTATACGTACGTACGTACGTACAGATTAGATAGATGATTGTTGTGTACGATCAAGATTATGATTATACACAAACAACTATCTATTCAACAATATATATGACAAATACAATCAAAACTGATCAAGCATATAATATTTATATATGAAGCTACTACTGTTTATGTAAACACGTTTTATGTATCTGCGTTTCACTTTCAATTTATTATTATTATTATTGTAGTTTGTGTATTTAATTAATTATACAGACAGATAGACAACACAGAACTTGATGAAGTTGATGTGATCATTGATCATTGATCACTGACCAGTGATCAGTGTAGTGTAGTGTTGTGAACAGCACCCACTTGATCATACTATTGATTTTATTTTATTTTGAAGGTCTTGAATGTTTAGTTTAGCTATTTAATTAAATCTATTTAAATAAATATACACATTAAATTTGTCAACTCATTCAAATATAAGTAGTACTCATTATATAATTATCATTTGTTCACGATCATTTAAATATTTTATATGTTAACGTATGTACATAATACGTACACCATACTATATCATATCAAGTTTAACTTAACTACTTACTTACTTACTTACTTAAGTAATGGATGATTCATCAAAATTGATATCAACATTTTTATATACTATAATACACAATTATTATTTGTCAAGATTAGTTACAGTCAGTCAGTCAGTCTTCATTTATTTATTTGTTAAGAGAAAAAGAGACAGCTATACACATATATATATATATATATATATTATATTTATATGTTGTAGAAACATATTAATTATAGTGTAGTATAAGTTTAGTTCTAATTAACTTTGTAAAGGTTACAAAAGATATCAATATTGTAGAAAACAAATACAATCAGTTAGGTATATATATATATATATAGTTTAAATACAAACAATCATACAAGTATTCTATTTGAATTGTTACAGATTGGGATGTCCAGACTTTACAGATCCACCAACAACACCAACACCGGATCGAGGTGCCACCAGATCATTGTTCTTTCCCGACGATGTTATATTTCCAGGACATCCACGCTTCAAAACGTTATCGAGGAATATACGAGAAAGGCGTGGTGAAAAAGTAGCCATCAATTTACCAAGTTTGTTTTTATTTTTAAACATTTATTTACACACTCCTTCCCTTCCCCCACCAATGGAGACCATGGTCTATGATCAATCTATGGTTTATTAAATAATTAAGTATACGATTCGATCCAATCCGGTGGTAAAGTGTGTGCATAAACAAATATACATGTAGTGTTACAGTCTACAGTCTGTCTATTGTTACAATTTAGTTTTTAAAAAAAAAACAATTTATTTGTAGTTTTTAAGGATGAAAATACGAATATTCCAGTGGATGACAGTTATAAACATAGCAAAGCAGCGAAACCAGACCATGTGTACATGGATGCGATGGGCTTCGGCATGGGTTGTTGTTGTCTACAGTTGACCTTCCAAGCCTGTAACATTACGGAAGCAAGGACTCTGTACGATCAATTGACACCGTTATGTCCAATAATGGTGTGTCTCATTATAACTCTTTATATTCAATTAAATGACATTCAAATCAATTGATTTGTATCTGTAGCTTGCATTGACAGCAGCCTCACCAGTACATCGAGGATTCCTAACAGATGTCGATTGTCGTTGGAATGTGATCTCCTGTTCGGTGGATTGTCGTACAGAAGAAGAACGTGGTGTGAAACCATTGAAACATAATAAATTTGTTATAAATAAGTCACGATACGATTCAATCGATTCGTATCTGTCTGCGTGCGGTGAACCTTACAATGATGTACCATTGATCTACGACCAACAAGTGTATACAAAGTTGCGTGACAATGGTATCGATCATCTGTTGGCCCAGCATGTGGCACACTTATTTATCCGGGATTCTGTGTCGATCTTCTCTGAGAAGGTGCATCAAAACGATGAACAGGATACCGATCATTTTGAGGTCAGTCGTCAATCTATTGTTGTTCTTCTATTTGATTCATTTCATAATACTTCATAATAGTATTGTTTTTATTGTTATTGTTAAAGAATATTCAATCAACCAATTGGCAAACGATGCGATTCAAACCACCGCCACCGAACTCAACGATCGGTTGGCGTGTAGAGTTCCGTCCGTGTGAGGTGCAGCTGACTGACTTTGAGAATGCAGCCATTGTATGTTTTGTGGTGCTGTTGACACGAGTCATCCTGTCATACCAATTGAATCTGTTGATACCGATCAGTAAAGTGGATGAGAACATGCAGAATGCACAGAAGAAGAATGCATGTCGGACGGGTCGCTTCTGGTTCCGTAAGAATCTACTCACTTGTGACAGTCCACCAGAGGCCAGTAAATGTTGTCCGAAGTCAGTGTCCGAGATCTACGAACAGATGACTATCGATCAGATTATTAATGGAATGGTAACTATAGATAGATTAGTAACTAACTAACTATGTAGTATATTTAATAATATCATTCATTGTTATTGTTATTGTTGATACATCTTGTATTTAAATATCTTGTTTGTTTTGTACTCTCTTTTAAAATGATTTGTTTGTTCTGTTCTGTTTTGTTTTGTAGGATGGACAATTTCCAGGATTAATACCATTAATAAAAAGTTATCTGAGTGGAATGGATGTGGATGCTGACACACACTGTACCATACAACAATACTTAAAGTTTATACAGAAACGTGCGAGTGGCGAATTGAATACCACTGCCACGTTCATCAGGAACTTTGTTACAACTCATCCAGATTATAAGTAAGTCTTTCTTTTGTATATAATAATAGTTGGAGGTAGGTGAGAGTTGAGACAATCTAAATAGTTTTAGATTTGGATTGGATACAAGGTGTGTGTGTGTGTGTGTGTGTGTGTGTGTTGAAGACGTATAAGATAGATCTGTTGATTGAGTTGTTTATGGTGCTATTTGATAATCTTTTAAAATGAATAGAATCATAATCATCTGATCATGTGATCAACAACATATACATACATGTTTGTTACATACTTGTAGTACACATAAACAACAACAGTTTAGATTGTCTCAAACAACATTCTATTTGAACACACACATACACACATGTATATATCAATTAAAGATATATATAAATCATCTGGATCTACTGATTTATAATAATAGATAGATCTAATTGTTTTTTGTTTTGTATTGTTTTTAGTAAAGATTCCGTTGTATCAGATTCAATTAATTATGATCTATTAAAAACTGTACAACAACTGCAACAAGGTGAGATCGTCTGTCCGGATCTGGTCGATGAACTGTCCAAAGGAACGTCCAAAACTAAAGAGAGTATACCGGAAGCATACACAACTGGTGAAAATTGTAATTGTTAATTATTAATATATATATATATATATATATATATATTGTATATTAAATATTGAATTGAATTCAATATTTATAAATGAATTAAATGATGTGGATGGTAGTATGTGTAAATAGATGAAGATCTATCAAGTGTTATCTGAGATGGATGAACAACAATAGACATCATCATCATCATCAGATCATCAGATGTTAATAGAATTAATTACAACACACATGCATTATAGTGAGATAAACAACAACAACAATAACAACTATTTACAACAATAAAATAAACTTTTATCTTTTAAATCATTTAAAAGTTAATAATATTAATATTAACATTCCTCTTTACATTGTATGTATGTATGTATGTATGTTGTAATATATATTATATATAAGTTAAGTTAACTTAAGTATAGATTTTAAAATTAATTAATGTAAATTAGATTTATATAATTAATTATATAAATAGTTTTAATTACATTGAATGTAATGTAATGTACACAAGATGTGTGTATGTAGATGTACATACATTAATTAATTAATTATTAATTAATATTTGTATATATAATGATATGATCACATAAACATTACATTACATCACACACAATACAATATAATATAATATACTGTACAATATTGTATTGTACAGTATTATATTATATGATTGTTATAATAGTTTGTATCATATGTTTGTTTGTTTGTTTGTTTGTTTGTAGTACACTCACTCTATATTTAATTGTTTTTAATTGTAATTAGTTTATTTAAATCATTTATAAATATAAATATATATGAGTTGATTCAATTGTAAAGAATACAATATTACAACATTAGATACAGAATACAGATACATTGTTTATAATAAGTGTTCAATTGAGTTGTGATGTCCATTTGACTATTCTTTGACCATCACCACCATCACCACACACTTAAACTGTATACTATTTTATAATTAATTAAATATATTACTTTGTAATTAGATCATTATCTATTGTAGCATCAACAATAACAATACTTGTTAACACTACATCTGTACTACTTGTACTTGTTTGTACTCATACTACCATTGTAATCATAATATTTAAATAACAAATGAAACAAAACTATTATAATTATATTTGTATTATCTGTTTACATCACATCACATCACATCCTACAATGTTTGAAATCTTTGAACTTAAATATAAATATAAAGATGATTGTTATTGTTATTGTTGTTACATTTAATTAATTAATAAACAGTTTGTAGATCATCATTATTAACACTGTTAACTGTTAACAATATAGATTCAATTGATTACTTAATTATTTACTTACTTAACTTATAAGAATCCTAATTAATTAAACATTATATTATCGAATGATACTTAGTAACAATTATACGTTTTTTAAATTAAATTTTAAATTCATTCTCTTTTACTTTTATTAATATTTAGATATTTAGTATTTAGGTGTGTGTTGTGTGTGGTGTGTGTGTGTGTGTGTGCATTACTATTGAAAGTTAAAGTTACTTTATGTTGTATTGTATTGTGTTCTTTACAATTCATCACTATGTATGTAGATATATATTCAAATAATATTTTAAATTTTAAATCAAATGTATTTTAAAAATGGTGCTTCAAACTAAAACATTAAATAACAAGTATTTATTATAAATAAATAAATAAATATAGATACCAACAATTCAATATATATATATATATTATTGAATTATATTGTGTTTGTTTATTTATATGTATGTATGTATGTAGTCCTCAGTCCTCTCTCTCTCTCTCTGTTACTGTATAGTCAATAGTATAGTCCTATTTGATTTGTTTTGTACATTTATGATACAAGATTGTAACAAATACAAGTATTTACTTACCTACTTATCTACTTACATTGATCATATCATACCATCATCGATTCAATTCAATTCAATAACAGTTGTTGTAAGATTGTAATGATTGATTGATTGATTGATAATCAAACAAGATTTGTTTTATTTTAAAGTACTAACTTTATTACGAAATATAAATGTTATATTATTAATATTATTAATATTAGATGATGATGATGATGATGTACTGTTATTAATCAGAGCCAACTCCATCAACAAATGATGATCATTGAATGGTTGACCATAATGTTGCCATAAATCTAATTCATTCATTTTTAAATTAGATTTAATTGAATCTAAATCACTATCAAGTCTTAATTGACAATCACGTACTTCATCATTACCATTATGTAATACTGTTGTTGTTGGTACTGGTGTTGTTATCTTTATATCATCCTACAAATAGATTTATTAATACACAATACAACATGTTGTTGTTCATTTGTATGTTCGAAATAAATACATATCGATGGAACACACACACTATGAAATGTAAACAACAACATAATACATACAACTCACATTCTTATGATGTGATGATGATGATGATGATGATGATGGAACAACAACAATACCATCACAATCACATGAACAATTCAATAAGTCATGAGTTAAACAATCCGATTCTAAATCTAATTCAAATAAATGTTTTAGATCGTCATGTGACAACCGCATACCAGTTGTTGTGTTGGTTGGATCGCAGACAGCACCACTGAGGCCGGTTTTAAAGATTTGTCGTTGAAAGATTTTCTCTTCAATTGATCCTATCAAAATCAATCAATTTAAAACACACACTTAAGTAGATGGAGTACAATACAATATAGTTGTATTATACAAACAACTGTTTATTATTTATATTTAATTAATAATAATAATAAATAAATATTGAATTGTGTGTTGTTCTTAAAACACTAACCAGTTGTTATCAATCGATAGATGTAAACATTTGTATTGAGTTGTCCGTCACGCCAGATACGTGACATGGCTTGCAGATCTGTTGCTGGATTCCAATCACTGTCGTACAATATCAAACGTGATGCACCAATTAGATTGAGTCCAACACCACCAGCACGTGCACTCAATAAGAATACAAATTCATTTGAATTTGATTTATTAAATCTGTGAACAATATCATGACGTTGATCAACAGATGTTGAACCATCCAATCGACAATATTTATAATCATTTTGATTACAATAATCTGTAACAAACATCAAACTATTTCAAAAACAATGAATTAGCTGGTTAATAAGGGTTGGTTGGTTGATTGGACACATAACTCAAAACAAAAAGGACGACAATATCGATCGACCGTTCTGTTAAAGAAGCGTTCGTTCCATAATGTACCGCACAATACTTAAATAAAACTTTGTTTTCCTGGTGTTTCTCCTGCATATCTTATTTTTACTGGCAAAACAAGATGAAGATCACAGTCACATATCAAAAGCATCTGTTTCCCCCTCCCCCCACCACCAACCACTAACAACAGACTGACTGTTGGTATAAGTTATGATTTGCATTACTATTCTTCTGTTCTGTTCCCTACCTGCAAACATATCCAATGTTTGTGTAAAATATGAAACAAGTACAACACGTTCACGTTGTCCTTGGTCCTTGTTGTTGTTGTTGTTCAAATGTGACAAAGTTTTTAGAATTGCATCGACTGTCATAAATTTGGATGAATCTTTGATATTAAATTGATGCTGTTGTTGTTGTTGTTGTTGATTTGTTATTGATAAATATTGATTTAAAGATGACATCACTGGTAGACTTGAACTTGTTGAATCATCTTGATCCTGATCCTGTTCCAGATCCTTATTGATAACTTTACTGTTGTTGTTATTAATTAATGATGGATGATTACATATTTTCTTTAACAATGTGATAATTTGTAAATGTGTGACATCTGTTGTTGTTGTTGTGTTGATGCTGCTGTACATCTGAAATCAACAACAACAACATACTTTAAATTACAGAATCAATGACGATGACGATGCTATCTAAAGTTAGATAGTAGCCATCTCGTTTTAAACAATCTAAATACTTCAACAAGTTTATAATTTCAAAACAAAAACAACATCTTTTACATTTTAAAAACATAAAACACCTGCAGCTGTACGAACTAACAAAGTGTTGTCCACCTTCCATACCATCTAGTTAGTTAGTTAGCTAGCTGCTGCTGCTCCTGTTGTTGTCTATAGTGAATCGTATTGATCCAATGGGACTTAATAAACTTAGATTGAAATGTTTCAATTAAAGTTACTTTCACTGACCGTTGAATTGTAAAGTTGTCGAGATTCCCAATAATCAATCAACGTTTGACACATTCGTTTCTGGAGCGTCGACATCGCACAGAACACGATCACTTCGTGCTTCGTTGGCAGATACTGGTTGTTGAGCTCTTGGGTGCGTCGCAGGATGAAATGTTTTGTCCTCTCATACAATTCACGTGCTCGCGCCTCACCCAACACTTTGACATCCATCGCAATGTCTGGATGACGTGATCTGGTGATCGGTTCCTCATAATATTGTCGATATTCTGTATGCGTTCCCAAACAGTTGGGATTGATAAAGTTGACCAGCGTATAGAACTCTTGTAGATCGTTCTGGATGGGTGTCCCGGTCAATAGAATGCGCCGATCACACGCCAGCTCGGCGAGCATTGTGGCCGCTTTTATTGAACTATTCTTCAAACGATGGCCTTCATCACAAATCAATAGATCGAATTTGATGTTTGTGATGTCATTGAAATGTCTGCAACAACAATTGTTTGTAAATCATGGATTGGACCATCATAAATGGGATGGATGGTTTACCTCCCCCCCCCCCATCTTATTATACCTGATGAACATCTCATATGAAATAATGGCAACTGGAACATATTCCATTCGGGCATAATCTTTGGGTCGGTTTTTCGTATCTACAATGAAGACACGAACTTTATGTGGACCCAACCATTTTTCAAATTCATTTTGCCAATTTCTGACCAAACTGCTTGGTGTTACAATTAATATCCGTCGAATGATTGGCTCACCACCATACGGACCTTGTTTCAGAATTGTCCTACAACAACACTCAAATGGAATACAAATGTAAAATAAACAGTACACACACACACACACACACACACACGTACCATATTAATGTGATGCATTGTAATGTTTTGCCCAGACCCATTTCATCAGCTAGAATAGCACCCATACATTTGGGTTGATCTTTTTTATTATAAAATCCTAGGATACATTTGTACAGGAATGTGATGCCGTGTCGTTGATGGGAGCGCAGCACACGACTCAACTGTTGATCTACGATCACTTCACACAGCTTCTTTCTGGAGCTGTTGTATAGCCACTATCGAGAAACAAAACAACTAATTGTATTGCACTTCATTTTAATTGGAATCAAAGATCTAGCTACTTTTATTTAACAACAACAACAACAATGATGATTGACAAACGACGTAGTGCGTGCACTCTGTTAGATTGTATAGATGACGTCTAACAACAGAACCAACGACTACTGACTCTTCTTCTATAAGATCACTATTGATTGATTGATTGATCCTCAGAGACAACACGAGGGTGTAGACTCTAATTCATTGTTGTTTATTTGATCGGTCCTCTTCAACGATGCGCTATCTAACTATTCAACTTTAGTCCTTGACCAACACACCTCCTTGTTCATAAGATCATGTTTATAGTTAGTAACATTACAACATAAAGCATCCCCTTCAGCGGTGCACAGTTACATCCCTTACTTTGTAATCGCAACTAAAACTAAACACTTGTATAACGTTTACTTTTGTCTAGTTCACTTATAGTTCACTTTATAGTTATCAAGCTATAGATAGCTAGATAGTAAGATAGATCTTGGGATCTAAACAGTAGTTATAGCACTTCGATCTTATGGTCCGTTGTGTTATCAAGCGATGGATGAGATGGATGGATGGAGGTGACGTAATACGTAGTCTACAGCGCTACCAAGCTTCAAAATTGTAGTCATTTCATACAAATTTTCGGATATTTGTAATTTTGCTGTCCTTCATTAAATATAAATGTCTGACATAAAATAGCAAAACCTCCCTCATACTCTGTATGAAGGAAGTCTCACAGATTTTTAATGAAAATGAAGTTTCGTATTTTCAACGACCCTTCAATTATTATACTAAGTATATAAAAACATTATTTCCAAAAGGTTGGAATCTTTAATTTCAACAAAATTGATTGAAAGCTACAAGAACTGTTTCGAAAGTAGATGAGTTACCACTACGGGATATCTTTTATCGAAAACTATTAATTAGATGATGGTTTTGTTGAAAATAATTTATTGAAAGAAATTGTGACATTTTATAAATCTAAATAGTCAAGAGTGTGATCGTGCACCTGGTGCTCTGCGGGTGGACATGGCATCACTAGAGCATTCTCTTGTATGTTATTATCTCCCGATTTCGGTGTTTCCAATAGTTTCCTCTTTTTGATACATCGTGATAAGATTTGATCTGATCGACGTTGTTGCAGTTGATTATTGGATCTGCAGGATGATGGTGATGCTTCAGTACTTTTTCGTTTTGTTGCATTTTTTAAATTAGAGCTACTTTGAATATTATTTGATTTGATGATGTCGTCAGACTGCTTCGTACAGAGCTCAATAACTTGTACTTCATTATTTCCTACACTAAAAATAGAATAATCGTCACAGCTGATATCGAAACATCGTAATCTTCATAATTTAAAAATAAACTTTACCTTAATATGGTACTATCTTCAATAACAATATTTTTTAAATTAGCAACACGTCCCAGAATCTTTCCATCCAAATCTTTTAAAATAGCAGATTTGTTAATAATCTGTAGAGTGCCATCGCCTGACCATGTTTTATGTTTCTTTCCAGATTTCTTCCCATAAACAACATTATATATTTGACTGTTTTCTATATTATTTACTACTTCAACAACACTTTTTCTATTTTCGATTTCTTCATTATTATTCGAATTTTCACTAAAAACTTCTTTGTCATTTGTATTAGTTAAAAGATTTAAAAGAGATGATGTACTGCGTGCAGCATTTTCGAAACTAGGATCAATTTCGTTCGAAGTATTTCGGATAGTTTCATTTATAGATTTTGAACTTGTAATATTGCCGGCTAATGTTGCTATTGGTGGAATAAAATTATTACGTTTCGAGGGAGCTGCTGATCGTCTCATCTTCATAAAATTCTAAAAGTTCCAAATAGTAACACTTTAATTATATTAAAATTGTTTTCAATTCAATAAAAACAATTAAAATGATCATCATTAAAATGTAAGTTTCAATTTGTTCTTTTAACATTTGTCTTTTGTTTTGAAAGAAATGAAAAGTTTTCTATAAAATGCGCGGGAAACTTGGTTGCGTTCTATCTATTTGTCAGAGCAGTCGATAATCGATATATATTAGATTAGTGAATTGTTTCATTTCTCCTGTTTCGTTTCCATTGTTATTATACAAATATTTTTATATACATTTTGTATTTATTTATTTATTTATTTAATTGGTGTTTTACATAAATCTTTCTTACTAGTGGTCTGTTGAATCGATTTGTTACAAACCCGTTACTTTCCTACAAGCTACATAAACTTTTTAAGATTTGCTTGAAAAAATAAAAGTGACTTTTATCACTTAACGCTTCTCGGATGTCACATAGCTACACTACAAGTGACTGTCTATGTACCATCATCGTGTTAACCATGAAGAATAGATATATTAGGAGAGCGAACGTAATGTTAAAAAAACGGTCAAGAATTGGTGTAACTATCTTTTATCAGTAGAGGTCACTGGTCTCAGTGCCGTACGGAATTTAAATGTTTAAATGTAGGCGCCAAGAAATTACTTTCATTCAGTTAATAAGAAGTCTTAGTTTTATAGATAATAAAAAATTGTTTTCGATTATCAAGTAATAATTAAATAAATATTAATAATAGAGAATTCTTAATAATCTGCAATAAATTAAAAGATGAAGAATCATAGTGATAATTGCAATTAATAATAATATACAAATATATGTTTACAATACTAACATATATTAGATAAAGAAAGAAGATGACAACCGGTAATTACAGACCATATTCCTTTCGTAAATGCAGACACGCATTCCTAACCTTAAACAACCTTCCACTCATAGATATATAACAGTATATCTATGCCTTCATTGTACAACATCGTCCCATTTTTTCACATTTATAAAATTAAACAATTTTTATACTTACAATTTTTATTTGTAAGATGTGATAACCGTTGATTTTAATATGTAATAATAATAATAATTCCGTACGGGCAGATTCGCACTGCCGCTAGTGGCGAAAATAATAACTATGATCTCTACACGTTTTTGAGGACACAAAAACAGACGAATTGCCTATGTCGTTCAATCTCCTAATATATCTATTCTTCATGGTGTTAACACTCACTAACCTCTTACAAGTCACTTGTCACAATTCAGGTCCTGGCAGTTTGGAGTGTGTCAGTGAAAGAACAATTGAAGAAAAAAGAGTAGGAATAGGAATCACTTCCCATAAGCCTGATATGGTAACTTTTTGACTAACTGGCGTGGACCAGTATACAAAAAAGTAACTTAAATAAGAGACTACATCTACAATAACTTCCTACAAGTAATCGGTAGTAAAATTTGTTTTGGTATTTATCCAATAGCTGTGTAATGAGTGTGACTAAGAAAAGCTTTATTATAATAATTAAGCTTTATTATAATTTAGCATGCATTTGTGAAAGTAAAAATTACTTAACATTTTTAGTAAATAAAAACTTTTTAAAAAAAATTGATTTCAATGCAGTTTCAAAATCAAAGTGTGGTAGAACGCACACTTTAGTACAAAAGTGATTCAAAGTATTATGTACTCACTGTCACGACTCAGTAGTCACTAGTCAGTCATGTCAAAACAAATGTGACGATAGTCGATAGTCTGTGATTGAATGAATGTGAGATACATTGTGTTGTGAAATACATGTGAAAACTAAATGTTTAATTAAAAGTTCAGTTCTGTGATTAAAATGGGACCACCGAAGAAATTTAAAAAAGATAGTGGCAAAAGTGATAACAAATGGAAACGTAAAAATAATAAGGATGAAGAGGAATGGGCAGCCGCCACTTCGGGTACAATCGATGAAGATGACATCTTAGACACTGGTGGCGAAAATGCCGGAATACCTGGGGCCGCTGCACGTAATGCTGAAGCAAATGATCAAGATATACAAGAGGATGAATTTGGTGCTAAAGATTACAGATCTCAAATGGTGTTAAAGCCAGATAATTCGTCAAGACCAATCTGGGTCGCACCAAATGGACACATTTTTTTGGAATCATTCTCACCTGTTTATAAGCATGCCCATGATTTTCTAATTGCAATTGCTGAGCCAGTATGTCGACCAGAACATATCCACGAATATAAATTAACAGCGTACTCGCTGTATGCGGCTGTGAGTGTTGGTCTACAGACCCACGATATTGTCGAATACTTGAAGAGGTTGAGTAAGTGCACGGTTCCGGAGGGAATTATCGAATTTATCAAATTATGTACATTATCCTATGGGAAAGTGAAATTAGTATTAAAACATAACAAATATTATGTGGAAAGTCCATTTCCTGAAGTCTTACAAAAAGTATTAAAAGACCCTGAAATACAAAAGTGTCGTCTACGTCGTAATGTGGATGCGCCTGATGCCGAAGAATTTATTACTCAAATACAGGTTAGTTTTTAAATTTTACAATATCTTACATCTCCACTTAAAAATTAACGACTTTTGTTGTAAATTCAATAGTTTTGGAACAGTTTCAGCTCAAACATCTGTAATTATTTGTATTTTGCAGTCGATTAGTGTCGAATCCAAATGATTTTCTGGAAAACTGTTTCAAATAAAAGTTGTTCGTTATCAAAAGTCAAAACAATTTGTGCTGACAAATCAATCGCTTCAGATTCAAAACACAAATCAAAATAAACAGTACACTGTGTCTGTCGATCAGAACTCAATACATTTAAATAGCTGATAATTTAACAATTAATTCAGTTGTTATGTTACGTGTTTTTTATTATAATTATTTTAGGATAAGAAAAATATTCCTACATTTGGACAAAAAGTTGCACCAAATCAAGCAAGTGGATCTACAAGCGGAGGAGATCCAACAGCCACTGATGCAGCGACAGCAGCCAAACCAGTGCCCGAAGATATTACAAATTTCTACGATAAAATCGACAAAGACGAAGAAGACGAGGATGAATCAAACTTAAAAATGGTATCGTTTGAAGTGGATCAAGAGAAAATCGAAGTATTACAAAAACGTTGTATTGAATTGGAGCATCCGTTGCTGGCTGAATACGATTTTCGAAACGATACCATCAATCCCGACATCAACATCGATTTGAAGCCATCGGCAGTTCTGCGTCCCTACCAAGAGAAAAGTTTACGAAAGATGTTCGGTAATGGTCGGGCCCGATCCGGTGTCATTGTTCTGCCATGCGGTGCTGGCAAATCATTGGTGGGCGTTACCGCCGTGTGTACCGTTCGCAAACGTGCTCTAGTTCTATGTAACTCTGGTGTTTCTGTCGAACAATGGAAGCAACAGTTCAAGATGTGGTCTTCGGCCGATGACAGTATGATCTGTCGATTTACATCCGAAGCGAAGGACAAACCAATGGGCTGCGGCATCCTGGTCACAACCTACTCCATGATCACGCACACCCAACGTCGCTCCTGGGAAGCGGAACAAACAATGAAATGGCTGCAGGAACAGGAATGGGGTATCATGGTGCTGGACGAAGTGCACACCATACCGGCGAAGATGTTCCGTCGTGTCTTAACCATTGTCCAATCGCATTGTAAGCTCGGCTTAACGGCAACGCTGTTGCGTGAAGATGACAAAATAGCCGATTTGAACTTTTTGATTGGTCCCAAACTGTATGAAGCCAATTGGTTGGAGCTACAAAAACGTGGATTTATTGCACGTGTTCAGTGCGCAGAAGTATGGTGTCCGATGATGCCAGAATTCTATCGGGAATATCTGGTGTGTAAGACCAGTAAACGTTTGCTGTTGTACGTGATGAATCCAAGTAAATTCCGCGCCTGTCAGTATTTAATTCGATACCATGAACGACGCGGCGACAAAACTATCGTGTTCAGTGACAACGTGTTCGCATTGAAACATTACGCGATCACAATGAACAAACCGTTCATTTACGGGCCGACAACACAAAACGAACGGATCCAAATCTTACAGAATTTTAAATTCAATCCAAAAGTCAACACGATCTTTGTCAGTAAGGTGGCAGACACATCGTTCGATTTACCCGAAGCGAATGTGCTGGTACAGATCTCATCGCACGGTGGGTCGCGACGTCAGGAGGCCCAACGTCTGGGTCGGATTCTGCGTGCCAAAAAGAATGCTGTGGCTGAGGAGTACAATGCATTCTTTTATACGCTGGTGTCGCAGGACACCATGGAAATGAACTACTCGCGGAAACGACAACGGTTCTTGGTCAATCAAGGGTACAGTTACAAGGTCATTACGAAACTAGCGGGCATCGATGATGAACCGGATCTACATTACAAGACACGTGAACAGCAGGGTCAGCTACTACAGCAGGTCAGTACTGTAGACGTCACTGTAGACGTGACGTGACGTGACGCATTCACTATCATTTACTAAATTCAAGATTTTCAGTTAGTTTCCCAAACAATATCAGGCATCAGGTAGGTAGTTAGTTGTTCGTAACTTTTGATAATTGTTTGTGTGAAGTTAGAACCTAGATGGTAAGAATTTGGTTGGAAGCAATCCATTTTGGGATTGATGTATAAAATAAAGTAACTCTTTGGAGCGTAACGTAGCGTAGCGTAGCGTGGATCGTCAATGAATTGATTTTAAAATAAATATTTGATAATTTTGTAGGTATTGGCAGCTAGTGATATTGATTGTGAAGATGAACGTATTCCTGGCGAGGGCGGCCAACGTTCTGGCGGTGCATTCCGTCGACACGGTGGTATATCCAGTATGTCCGGTGCCGATGACGGTGTGTTCTACGAGCATCGCCGCTCGAATGCTGGAAATAAGCATCCATTGTTTAAGAAATTCCGTTGTTAAATGAATTGAATTGTGTATTCAACCATGTTGTTATGATGTTAAGTGATTTGTAATAAAGAATTTATTTAATCTTGACCATCATCTTTTTGTTCAAAATTGTCCCATTTGTTCGTTATCCCATTCAGATTTATGTGAAACAGGCAGAGTGATGACTTTAATTTGGAGCGGTTACAAAGATTTAGCAGGTTTATAATCGTAATGTTCCATAGATAGCTTCTCATTCTGTAAACGACGGCATAAGAGCTTTAGGTCATAACTCTGTTTAATAAGCTGCTAAATCAACCATCTCCTCAGTCAGGTTGGTTTCTTTTAATTAAAGAATCTCTGTTTTCCAGATTAGTTTTGTTTACATGTGTAAAGTAAATAAATTTAAAAAAAATTGTTTTAATTTCTATAACAAATGATAAATGATTTGTTTTCGTATTGATTTTGTCCGATAGGCCCCCAGTTCAAAATCGGGATGGATCTACTGTTGGATTCGAATTGGATAATTGGGGAATGTTGGAATTACAAGGTGATTTAGAATCATATTCAAAGGAATCAAAAGATGGTAAATTTATAGGTGATTTACATTTCAATAAGAAAGGTGTACCGACGTTAATCATTGGACATCATATATTGACGGGTAAAGAGATCCCATTGACAAAACCAATCGCTGCCTTTGTCAAAGATGATGCTGCTGATGCTGACAATGTTCATCATCATCATGATCAATATCGAGTGCAAGCATTCATCACACATAAACTATTGTTTAAAACACGTCCGAAGCCAATTATTGAAAATGAATTCATTTCTCCTTAATTCACGTGTTACGTACTTACTAACTAATAACATATAAATAAATTAATATTAATTACAGTTCACTCTAGTTCATTTATTCTAATTTACTTTTTACTACATCCATAATCCTTGATCCATCACCAACTTTTACTTACTTTTTAGCTCTAAAATACACAAATTCGTGTGGTGTGGTGTAAAAAATAAACATAATATAAATATAATGTGAAACAGACTTTACTAAATAATAAAAACTATAAACATAAGTAAATTAAATGTGTTTGAATTGTATAGTCACCGACCTGTCCTCCGTACACACACAGAGGTCAGTAGTGTTGTTTGATTGTAGTTGGTAAGTAAGTAGATGTTGTTCCATACCGTTGTTACAAACCTCCGTGTCGGTGGCAGTCACCACTCACCAGTGTTGGCAACCAAACAAACATAAATAAAATATTCTTTCGACGTAACAAGCAAGAGAGGTGAGTTGTTGGTGGTTATGTTCTGTCTTAATTAAATATCTGTAAAAATCACAAATAAATCATACAAATCGAAATAAAAATGATTCACTAATCAATTGTTTAATCAAATCTAATTCAATTATTTATCATATTTTTATTGATAATTATCTGAAATAACTGTTGAAAGTGTGGTGTAATAATAATAATTGTAACGTGTGTTTCAGGGAGCTAACATGGGACGTGTAATTCGTGCACAACGTAAAGGTGCGGGATCAGTATTCAAATCCCACACGAAAAGGAGGAAAGGAGCACCTAAATTACGTTCCTTAGATTTCGCTGAACGACATGGATACATCAAAGGTGTTGTCAAAGACATCATCCACGACCCGGGTCGTGGTGCCCCCTTAGCTGTTGTACATTTCAGAGATCCATACAGATTCAAAACACGCCGTGAATTATTTATTGCTCCAGAAGGCATGTACTCTGGACAATTTTTATATTGTGGAAAGAAAGCTAACCTACAAATTGGTACGATTTACTTGTTAGATATGTTTGATTTGATTATAAATATTTACGATTGTGTTCGTTATTATTTTACAGGAAATGTAATGCCAGTTGGTACAATGCCAGAAGGTACAATTGTATGCAATTTAGAAGAGAAAACTGGTGACCGAGGTCGGCTTGCTCGTGCCTCTGGAAACTATGCCACTGTGATCAGTCACAATGGAGATACAAAGAAAACTCGAGTTAAGTTACCATCTGGTGCAAAGAAAGTGATACCATCAAACAATAGGGCTATGGTCGGTAAGTACTCAAACATTGTAACTTCTAACTTCTTCTTGTAATATTTCGATTCCCATGTCCGTGTCCGTGTTGTCATTCATTGCTTTTCCTTAAACTAATCAATATAGATCGTATTAACTAGTTAAACCCCCAAACAGATCAAGTAATTTGTTATTAAATGTAAACTCGTACATATTTAAATAGTTGGAAGTGATGATTTGAACATCATTCTTAATAATTAAATTTCGAACTAAAGGTTCTTAATAATTAAGGATCTGTCTATTTGTGTTGTAAATATTTCACAATTGAAATGTGTTCCATCTTGTGTATTATATTATTATCTATACAACTTGCTGTAGATGATCTTGTCTACTCGACCGACACCCGTATTATCCATTATCAATTTAAACTCTTGTAGTACTCTTGTACTGATTGATGATATTGTTGTTATCCTTACTACCTACATTTAATGATGATTTCTAGTGATTACCTACAATCTGAAAGGTTTTGAAGATTTTTATACTAGAGGCTCTTTCTGATGTCCATTAATATTAATAATAATAAGCTTTCTGTTACATGTAAGTTAAAAAACTTTATTAATGACCTGGTGGATCTTGTTTTGTTTGTTTATTTTAACAAAAGGTATTGTTGCTGGTGGTGGACGTATTGACAAACCAATATTGAAAGCTGGTCGTGCATATCACAAATACAAGGCGAAGAGAAACTGTTGGCCGAAGGTACGTGGTGTTGCTATGAATCCAGTGGAACATCCTCACGGTGGTGGTAACCATCAACATATTGGTAAAGCATCGACAGTCAAACGTGGAACGTCTGCTGGTCGTAAGATTGGTCTTATTGCTGCACGCAGAACCGGTCGTATTCGTGGTGGCAAAACAGATGCCAAGAAAGAAGATTAGAAGTAGAAGAAGAAGACTAAATATAATTTTAGTCAGAATTGTATTCTTATGTATTTTATAATTCAAATTCCAATAAATATAATTTTGACTACATCATCATGTTTTATTTTATATTTTATTAAGGTTCATTCACACAATACTATACAATACTACACTATACTATACATTATCTATTTATATCTATCTGAAGTGTAATGTAATGTTAGTTATCATTGTGTTATCTTTAATGTGATCACTGAAATTACAAACATTGTTTACCAAGTCATTTAAAAATGAATGTGATCATCCTACCTAATTAATTGTCTGTAGTCTGTACCTACCTTACCTACTGTACTACTTATTAAAGATGCTAAATAATATATTATGGATCAGATCATTCATCTGGGGGTGGGGGTGGAGGCAAGGATTTTTATTCAAATCATTCAACTATTTGATATTAGGGCTCAATAAATATTTAAAAAAAGATTAAGTAAATCCGTTTTATTTTCAAAACTCATTTAACATAAGTATGGAATTTTCTAAATAAACTTATCCAAAAACGAGTCTCATTTTATAAAGCACATGTTATCGGGTCTAATCAAATTGGATTAGATCTTAATACTTTCAAATTCGTAGGTACATGATGCTAATTTAAGATTGCGAAAACAAAATGGTCGAAATTTCTGAGATCAACAGATTTTGAATTTCTGGTCATAATAAGGTTTTTCTCATAACGGATAAAATTTCCACTGGAATATATTATACATAAATTTGTATCTAAACCACTTTTGACCAACACCAAATTTGTTGGTAAATACCTAATGACGATGATCATTATTTTTTTGGTATTTGATGGCCTCAACATCAAATTTGAATTAATGATTTTTCTAAGAATCTTTGACAAATGAAATAATAAATTCTAGGTATATTTTAGAATCGTAGTGACAGTAGAATTTTTGTTTGTTTTAAGAATCACATTTTTTTACGGTATCAAAAACTATAAAACCATATTTATGTATGATTGATTTGATTCGAATAGTGTTTAGGGTGTTTTTAGTCAGCCGAACAAAATTATTCAACAAAAAATAATGTGATTTACTCAACAACAACAAAATTGAAAGAAAAAAAAAAGGGAAAATTCATATAACTTATATAAAAAACCATAATTAGTGAAGCATACTTTTAGAACATATTTCCGGAAAAACATCCGTCGATGTTGTTACGATGCGACTTAAATCGTATAACAAAAATGTTTAATGATTTTGAACGGACAACGGACGGGACGGGACGGGACGGGTGAGGTGAGGTGAACTCTCTCTATGATCTAATTCTGAAGTATTTATTGTATATAAAATTAGTTTTGACAACATTTGTATTTATATTTATTTGAAAGCTGCTAAATCAATTAAAAATCTAAATTAATGATTGCATTCATTTTGTATTTTGTTTTTGATTTGTGACAAACGATTCGATTTTGAATACTTGGTGATTGTTGGTGGTAGTACTTCTTGGTGTGGTGTAGTGTGGGGTTGGTGCTGCCCCCTAGTGACAGTTAAAACGAACCATTCCGTTCTGTTTTAAGCTATTGTTCCTCCTTAACGTGCGCAATACACGACACCTTCTTTGTGCATTTCGCCAAGAAGTTTGTGACAAATTTTTGTGTGGGAACTTTTCACGTAAAAAGTTCTAATATTTGTACTGCTTAAAAGTAATATGAGTAATGTACCCAACCAAAATGGATCAGGTCTAGAGCAGCAAGTAAGTAATTGTGAAAATGTGTTCTATTTATATGGTTATTTACAACTGGTGCACCACCATTTATTACTAAAATATTGAGTTTTTAAAACGAGAATGATGTCGAATCTGTCATGGCCGGAGGTCGTGGCTCTGGCTGGCTGCTTCTCTTAATATTGATCCAATACTTTATAATGCATGTACTTATTATTATTATTTGAATTGTTCCGTACAATTCACAAACATGCTCGTTCGCTCCTTCGAATCGAATCATTCCACATTTATTTATTTTTGATTTGAACACCATTTTAAAATGATCCTTATCTATAATTATTATTTAGTTTTGAATGAATAACACGATTTTTTGATGGGGTTATGAGTGTCATTTTATTTTCGAAATATAATTTTATTTGAATTGTATTCATTCTAAATCTTACGAATCATTTAAATTATTATTTAATTCAAGTATTTACTATTTATTTTAATCTACGAACCTTTCAAATTGTGGTGTAATAACCTGCAAATTGTGAAAGTTTTATTACTTTTATATTTGAAAGATTCTAGAAGAAGTGTTGTTTAGTTCGATTAGGAATTCGAACATTTGCATATGGTACACTTTCTTTTATTTTTTAAAATCATCAGTTTTATTATAAAAATGATCCATTTGAAACAAGTCAATTGATAACCGATTCTGATCAAATTTTGCACACGTTGATGTATTTAATTCGATGTATCTCATTCATCGACTTTATTCAGGACTATTTTATAATGAAATTCGTTGATAAGGGCACCTAATAAATAATTTATATTGTAAATATGGTGGTCTTTTAATTTTTTTATTTTTGACTCGATCAGATCAAAGTTTTTACTTCCGAAGTTTTCTTTTAGTCATTTAGTTTTGAAACGTTCAAATTCTCTATCCAAACTGAGACCAAAACTGTGAACTCTAACGCACCAACCTAATAGGTTTACACCGTATCCCGTTCTTCTTTATTTAACAATATTAATTATAAATTGTTTGTCTTTTATGTTGATTAGCTTGCTGGTCTGGACTTGCAGGGTCGTAGCGCCGCATCAGGGCGTTACGTACCGCCGCATCTACGGAATAAAGCCGCACCAAGCGCAACCAATAATACAACTGAAAGTGGTAGCAGTAGCTACAACGAGCGAGATTTGCGTAACACAAGCTCAAATAGCAGATCTAATTATAATAGAAGTGGTGGTGGACGAGACAGCGCACGAGAGAGTGGTGCTGGTGGTGGTGGTGGTGGAGGTCGTAACGACAGAGGAGCAGATTATAGTAATTTTAACAGGTAACGAATACGACTTATTGATTCAATTAATTCTATTGTATGTTTGTTATGGGTGTGTTTTAAAATTGTATTTATTTTGTAGAAATCGACGGGATAATTACCAGAATGGTGAGAGGGAATACTCAGAGAATGATCGAAGTGATTGGGGTGGTCGTGGGGGCGGTGGTGGTGGAGGTGGCGGCGGCGGCGGTGGTGGCACCAGTGGACGATTCAATAGTGACAGAGATCGAGAGCGCACTGCCGACTTGCCGCGGAACGATCGTTGGCAAGAGCCAGAGAGACGTGACAATGATCGTGGAAATAGTCGATGGAACGATAACCGTGGAATTGATTGGACTAAACCGACCGCACCCGATGAACGTTTGGAATTGGAATTGTTTGGTATTGGCAATACTGGTATTAACTTTAATAAATATGAGGATATACCTGTTGAGGCTACGGGTGATCAAGTTCCATCACACATTACTTCGGTGAGTTTCATCAGCTATCTATCTATCTATTTGATTCGTATACTTCACTTTTATTATTCATTCTTTATATTCAAAAGGTAAGTAAGAAGATTAATTAGAAACTAATCTCATTCTCGTGTGTGTGTGTGTGTTTGTTTGTTTGTTTGTCTACCGCATACAATTAAAAGTTTACGTTTCAATAGTGTTGTCCTGTCTCGTGTGTCTTGTCACTCATCTTGTTGTTTATAATTATATTCTAAAACTATTTATTATCTTTATAATAATGTTGTTCAAATAAAGAACAAACGTTCACAAGTTTATCCTTAGTCCTTATATTAATTGGATGTGATTACCAAGATATTTAGATCATCTAGATAAATCAGATCATAAGTATGTTAGATATACACCTAACAGTTGTCAGAATCATTTAGTTCGGTCTCACAGTTTGATCCCGACTTGATTGATGTTTACTTGCTCCAACATTATTGATTCAAATGTGATATGGAAATTAGTAAGAAACTTTAATGTAAAGAAAGTTGAGCTTAAAAACTGTTAAATTATGTTGGTCGGGTTGTTCTACTAGGTATTCCTTCCATTAAATAAATAAATAAAAGAATCTGATTGTGATGAACGACGACCCAACCAATAATGAATGCTATTAAGTAACTTTTAGATAAGTTGTTTTCATTGTTTTAAATAAATAAATAATTGTTTTGTTTTCTCCACTCTAAATAGTTTGAAGAAGTGCAGCTGACAGAGATAATTCGTAATAACATATCATTGGCACGTTATGATAAACCAACGCCAGTCCAGAAGTATGCATTGCCCATCATTTTGGCACATCGTGATCTGATGGCATGTGCTCAGACCGGATCGGGTAAGACGGCAGCATTCTTAGTACCGATCTTGAATCAGATGTACGAAGGTGGACCAGTTGTCAATACACGAGATGGTCGTGCATACAAACGGAAACAGTATCCGTTGGGTTTGGTGCTGGCACCGACACGAGAGTTGGCCACACAAATCTACGATGAAGCTAAAAAGTTTGCATACCGTTCACGGATGCGACCGTGTGTTGTCTATGGTGGTGCACACGTCGGTGATCAGTGTCGTGATCTGGAGCGTGGTTGTCACTTGTTGGTCGCTACACCCGGTCGTCTGGCCGATATGATTGATCGCGGTAAGATTGGCCTGGACCATTGTAAATATTTGGTATTGGATGAGGCTGATCGCATGTTGGACATGGGTTTTGAACCTCAGATACGAAAGATTGTGGAGAAAATCAATACAACAGCTTCTGGTGGCCGTCAAACGTTGATGTTCTCAGCAACGTTTCCACCACAAATACAGGTAAATAAATGAGATGAGATGAGATGAGAGATCTTGTTGTCTATTGATTACTTTATATTTATAGATGTTAGCTAGAGAGTTCTTAGATAATTATATATTCTTGGCGGTTGGACGTGTTGGCTCCACATCTGACAACATCACACAGAAGGTGGTGTGGGTGGACGAACATGACAAACGTGAATTCTTATTGGATCTGTTGAATGCAGACGATCTACATCAACCATCAACTGAATCATTAACATTAGTCTTTGTAGAAACAAAGAAAGGTAAAAGTGATGATGGATGGAGGTGGTGTTGAACATATTGTTGTTATTAATTTGTTTTGTTTTGTTTTAGGCGCTGATATGCTTGAAGAATTCTTACGATTAGAAGGTTATCCAGTCACATCCATACATGGTGATCGTTCTCAACGTGAACGTGAAGATGCTCTCAAGATGTTCCGTTCTGGTACTGCTCCCATACTTGTCGCAACAGCTGTATGTGGTCGTGGTTTAGATATACCACATGTGAAGCATGTCATTAACTTTGATCTGCCAACGGATGTTGAAGAGTATGTTCATCGTATTGGACGTACAGGTCGTATGGGTAATTTAGGTATGTATTGTATTGATTAACTACATCTCATACCAATCAATAATGTTTATAAGAATGTCTGACAATTTATATGAAATGTTTATCACACACAATATACTACAAGTGATTTAGAGAGAATCAGTCTAATGATATACCTCATCTGTCTGTCTGTCTGTCTATCTGTCTGATGTTTAATATTGTTTATTTGTAACATTATTATTGAATGAATTAAAGTTTTCTATTAGTAACAAATGTTTAAAGATGTTAAATCGATTGTGATTTATTAATCATAATTCGTAACTAAATTGAAATTAATTGTTAATGATCTAATCTGAATGGTTTTGTTTTGTTATTAGGTTTAGCAACATCGTTCTTCAATGATAAGAATCGAAACTTGAGTACTGGTTTAATTGAATTGTTGAGTGAGGCCAAACAGGATTGTCCATCATGGTTGAACAATGTAGCATCAGATGGTCGTGGTGGTGGTGGTGGTGGTGGAGGAGGTGGTGGCAACAGACGTGTACGTAATCGTTACAATGGTGGTGGTGGTGGAGGAGGCGGTGGTGGTGGTGGTGGTGGTGGTAGTGCGTTTGGTGCACGTGATTATCGACAACAGAGTGGAAGTAACAGTATGTCTCGAAGTTCACGACAATATGGTGGATATTCGAACAGTGGTAAGTCTTACAACATTTACTACACATATGATGCATGCATGCATACATTGATCACATCACATCACAACACAACACTGAGATCAATCATTTAAAATGACATGTTTGGAACGTATCATTATTGTGTGATGTCATGTCATGTGAATGGATAAATGGCTTCTGGTTCTTGATCTTGATTTTGGTGTTTAATGTTACACAAATTAATTGTATATTTAAAAATATAATTATATTAAATGAGTAGCTAGCTACCTAGCTAACTGTCATAACCATCCATCCATCCTCACTCACTCACTCACCCTCACCCTCTTATCATCATACAATCTTTAAAACACTTACAATTGTTATTATTTATTATTGTATCCATATCAATTAATATTTAATCAATTTAAATAATATATTATGTTTTAATAATTATCTTTATCTGGTTGTATATTTAATTTGTTTTGTTTTATAAGGTGGACATTATGGTAGTTCAAATGGTGGTAACTATGGTGGCAATTATTCAAGTGGAAATGGTGGTGGTGGTCCTGATTGGTGGGACAATTAAACAATTGTATCTCATTTCATTTTAACAACCAACAACAACAACAACAACACCAACCATCAAACTAAATAACAAACAACAACATATATATATATTTATATATATATATATATATATAAATTATAAATGAAAGCTTTTTTGAGCCCTAATTAAATTTGTATGATTAAAACTTATGTTAATTAAAATGAAAATCATCATTTAATAAAAATAAAAAAAAGACACACAAACAAACACACAACAAAACAATTATAAATCAATAAATATTATTTTATTGACACAACATAATAAATAATAATGTTGTTGTAATGATATCGTATAAAACATAACGATTGTAGTACTACAGGCTGAGGCTGCTGGTCTGGTTCTAGTTAGTTCTAACTCTTACATCTATATATAAGTCTCTATCATGTGTGTGTGTGTGTGTGTTTGTGTGTCTGTGTGTGTCTCTTGTGCGTTTTATAAATCTATATCTATATCGTCATCACATCTACACACAATCAAACAAACAAACAAACAAACAACAACAACAACAAGATCAACTTTAACATCAACATTCAAGATCATCAAAAGAAACTAAACTAAATCAATGATCAATAAATGAATGAAATATAAAGGGGGACATCAACCAAACCAAACCAACCACAACACATACCATAGATGGATGGATTGGGAGTGGTGGTAGTTGTTTGTTTCTATTCTTTTTCTATATTTTTTCTTTTTATGTTTCTTCTAGAACAAACAACAACAACAACAACTCTTCGAAAATAAAATATCGAATTTTATGATTCTTATTATTATATAGTTAAAAATTATTTAATTAAATAAAAACAAAACATTTAAAAAAAAAAACCAAAACAAACAACAGTTTTATCATTCTTTTATTTATATTTATTATCTTATATTATATATATATATAATATATATATATTTAATGTATAGATAGGTGGTTGTCTCTACATGGATGACACTCTGTACTGTGTGTGTGTGGTGTGTGGTGTGATGTTCAGTTTACAAATGTAACACTTTGTTACAGTTGATGAAGATCACTAATTCACTTGCACTTGCCGTACCGTAATACAACACATCTGTCTAGGTTCGGTCGGTCGGTCGGTGGTTCACCAATAAGATTGTTCAAGAACGTCATTTATATCGTTTGTTCCTCACCCACCAGTTCTCTTTCTGTCCTCCGGTCCGATCATTTCATTTTTGTTCGTTTCTTTTTTATAATTTCATTAAAAAAGAACAGTAATGTGGTGATAGTCGTTCAACAAGTCATCTCAATTGATTTGTTCAACATTTCGAACAGTTCCGAATGTTGAATGGCATTTAAATGAATATAGTTGTGAATCTGTCGTGTTGTGTGCTTTAGAAGCCATCCATCCAATCCAAATATTTAGAATTTTAAGTTTGTTATCAAAATTATTTCAGATTCGCAGATGCATCTTGTAGCTATTTGCATTCGATTGATTAATTCTGTAACGCGTCTAATATCGAATCAGAATTAAAAATAAATATGTATCATAAAACATCAAATTAACCATTTAATTGAGAGATATCACAAATTCTATTTGGATCAAACAAATTAGGGGAAAACTTCGATTATCTGCAAATAGAGGAGAGTTCAATCAAAAGTAAAGCATTGGATGCAAATCGATTTGTACCAGATAGTCTTGGTAATTCCCAATCTGTTCCAAGTTGAATGTTTGTCTTTCTCTGATAAATGATAATTAAAAGTTTAGTTCTATATAAAAACAAAATTGAAATAGATGGCAGAAGGGGACTCATAATTACTTTTTGTATTCTTAAGTTTAAAGTCGAACAATCTTGTGGGGATGGACGAATCGAATATTAAAACATTGTTAAAAAAAAATGAATACACACACGTTAAAGCTGACAAACAGAAAGCAGAAGCCTTTTTATTATACTCGATACTAATGATCTAAAAACAAATCTGATTGATCTTCATATTATTGAATTGAAATCTTCTTTTTGTTTTAGATAATTGTTTTGAGACTTCTGTGTGTGCTGTTCTTTTTATTTTTTTAATTATAATTCATTTTTCTCTATCTATTATGTTTGTAAAATACAAAAACTATGTACTTTTAATTGAATGTGAACAAGTCAAGGAAGCAAATGATTTGAATGATCCAGATATTGAATAGAGGATCGAAGGTTGTTTGTGTGATCTTTTTGATATGACTAAGTCAAGTCAGTCTACCTACATGTATTGATGACTGTTGTTGCTGTTGCTGCTGCTGCTGGAACAGCATTAAATTTATAATACGCATATAATAAATATCTAATTTTGAACTAGATCTAACTGAAGTGTTTGTTTAATTGTCAGTTTGGTAACAACAATTAAGTAACGGTTAACTATCTATTACTATTGCTCTAATCGTTGTATGAAATAAGAATCTAATTGGTTGGAACAGAGATACATACGATTGAGTTAACCAAGATCATCAGTTAAATCTTGTTTTGTATTAAATATTAAACCAAATCAATTTTACCTTGACAAAACTTGTAAGTTCTACCTAATCAACAAATACAAAATCAATTAATAATCAAATAAGATCGTGTTTTCTGATCAATTTTAATTCATAATAAAAATACTGACATTACATTTACATTGTGTCAAACAACAAACAATCACTAATTGATTATTACATTTTGCTTTTCCATTATGGAAATTTTGGACTTTGTGTGAAGTTAGAAGGCTCAAATTTAATATTAAAACAAACAAAAACAAATCCAACGCTGGTTGCAGTTACAGCTGTGGCAAGAGACTAAGTAAACACGACTGACGGGAACGAAGGGGGTGGGTGGGTGGTGGTGAGACGGTGTACTCACTCGTATAGTAGTGTGGATGGTTGTTAATAAAATGTGAAGTGAAACAAGGAGCATTAGTTTGTTAAATTAACGACTGTTGAGATATTAAACAAGTGTCGTAACTACAAGTGTGAGTGAGATCTACTTGATGAATCAAATACCATCATTTATTTCAAATTGAATCATGTAAACATTTATTTTTGCAATCACTAACTAACTAAGCCCGTTTTTACACATGAAAGTTTTCAATCGCAATACAAATAGTTGATATAACTACAGTTGCATGCATTACTGTGCACTCGCGATGTAACTCTTACTTCAATTATATCGATCACATGTTGTTTGTTAACAAACTTGTAACTTGTTTATTTGTCAACCACTTCCAACCAGTCACATGATCACAAACAAGGAAGTAGGATATCAACACCATCGATCGATCGATCGTATACACTGCAGCACTACACTACACTTACATCGGAAGTTAACTTACTGATAAGTTAACTAAACTCACCAAATCATTCGCATGAATACATCTTACATCCAGAGTTAATGGTGTTGTTAAAACTGGTACTAAACTAAAGTAGTACATTCATTACCATTTACGATTATTGTGTGTGACAAACGATTAGTACGAGTTAGGAGTTGATATGATGCTCACTCACTCACTCACTCACTCACTCACTCACTCACTCACTCACTCAATGCTCAAGTGCTGTTTGTGTTGAATGCTCTTAATTAAATATTTGTAGTAATTAAATGAACTTAAATGATAAATGATTTTATTATCATTGGATAAGTAAATTAAAATAAAGTACAGTAACGTAATGTAACGTAACGTAACGTAAAGAGATGATGATAGGTGATGATAAAGCAACAAATGATAAACAAACAAACAAACAGCCTTTGTATTTGTATTTATTTCCATAATCAAATAAGTACAATAAATTTAAAAAAAAAACAATTAATTATAAAATTCAGCATCAGTTATATTATTATATATAGATATATATATATAATATTTATATATACATATATATATACTGAGCTGTGACTGCAACTGTACATATTATATTATATATTTAATATTAAATAACAATTATTGTATAATTCATTTAATTAATTAATTATAATAAATTTAAAAAACAAACAAATAAATTAAATAAATAAACAACAAATCATCATTTGATGATTGAACTCTTTGTATGTGTTTTATTTATTTATTTGTGTGTCTTAACTTACAGAGCAGTTTATCTTCATAATAATAATAATAAGTTGAGTTGAGTGACTTTGTTTAGTTACGAACTTATAAAGTTCATTTACAATTGAATTGGATTGAAGTATGTATGTTTGTAAAATAAAACATTGTTTATACCACCGTTCCATCGTCTTTATTCATTACTTACTTAACTGAATACGATACGATCTATTGTTAAACTCATCCATTATCTGTTTAAACAATATAGATAGATGATGGTCTGCTCATCTATTTGTTATGGAATGAAATCAATTGTTTAAGTAACGTAACTAGTATCAGTCATATTACATTATGTATAGTCTATAGGATTGTTGAACACTTTAAAATGGTGGATATGGTCTTATGTATCTATATAGTCAATCATCTGATTACTGATCAATTCAAATTGAATTTAAACCACCACTGAAGAGAGAATGAAACCTTTCATTAACATCATCACCATCATCAGTTGTTGCTGTACTTATTCAAATTCACAGTTGATCATCAAATACATTTAAAAAAACAACAACGTTAATTATTTAAAAAAAAATGTTTATTAACAAAATTGAATAACAATAATTGATACAAAAAATGTAAAAAATCTATTTGGTTTTTTGTTTCTCAGCTCCACTTGCACTACTTCCAAGAATCTTCTTCCGTTGATTGAACATATGCATGTACAATTGTGGGAAAACTACAGAAAGAATACAAATCTTATTATAGTCATAATACTACTCTTAATTCAATCTAATCTAATCTTATACGACAGACGAACTAGTACTGAGTACTGAGTAGTATTCTAAACGTAGTGTGTTGCTGCTAAAGTAATGTTTAAAAGTGATTCATTCAGCAGAACGTGGAACATGTTGTCATCAATAAATATGTTACTTATCTTATTACTCTCTTAACAACAATCTTATAATTATTATTTAAAGTCTTACTGTACTCAAGTAGTCTGTATTCTATAGTTAGAGGAGCAGGAGCTATGTTGATCTATGGAACCGTCTCTAGTTCAAAACAAACAGACACAATTAAATATACTTATACTTACATGGAACATACAAGAACATGATCGATAGTAACAAGTACTGATAGCTAAAGGTGAAATTCAACAAGTTTGGCAAACTATACGACCACATATTATGTTGGGCCACATAACTCTGGGCGCTGTACAAACACCAAAGTTCACCACTCACTCCAATTGGATACAAGACAATGAATGTTGTATATCTGCAAACAATAATAAACAAACATACTATATACTTATTTACAAAGTTCTATCTAAAGCTCTTTCTTAAACGACATCTCAAGTTATTATCTGCAGTGTATCAGAGAACACGAAACAACTTGTTTGTTTATAAATCTCAAATGACATTCATTTAATAGACTGATTGATGTCTATCAAATGATAGATAGTGAAACATTCAAGAGGAATACTGGAGGATGGTGTCTATTGTCTTCGTTCAAAACAATCAATTCAAATTTCAATTTATGAATTCGTTGTGAAGATTCAAGACCGTATATTTATTTTTACATACAAACTAATTTACATTTATCAATAATCAATTATTATTTCTACGCCATTCCACTTTTCTAAAATAACATCTCAACAAATTTTCACTTTGCCACCTTTTATAGGACAGAGAAAAATGTCATTCAAAATTGGTTTTCGTCACAAATAATTTTTCTAGTGTTGTTGACTTGTTTTATACAAATTTACATGTTTATTCCGAGCTAAGGGAAATTACTATCCACAAACTGATTTTGAAAAAACAAGTGCTGCCCTCAAAGCAGAGTTTTAATGCTGCAGTCCCTATCAGTTGTTGTTTTTTATTTGATTAAATCAAATCATTGACAACGGTAAGTAAAATTCAATTAAATATAAATCAATGATAATTACCTTAACCAGATCAAAACATGTGGTACTAAATTCAATATATTTAATGCATAGTAACCATAGCGTATGATCTCGGTAATGGACCACGCAAACAGACACAGATGTAGGCCGCCACATGCCTTAGCATCGGGGGTGGCCATCAACACACCGCAGACGAGCATCACACGCGAGAACACCTGTTGCAGCGTTATCATTGGATTCGATGCAACGATACCAGTCGCTGCGTGCAACACTTCCAGAACTGCTGCATTTTGGAATATAATTAGGGTATATTTAATTTGATCGTATAACGATTGAGATGGATCGCTGGAGGATCCCAGCAGATAGTAGGTGAACGTTTGAAATAGCAAATATGACCATCTAGAACAAAGTTAAATTGAACATTGTTATAATCATTATTAAATATCAAGTATTTACCCTAAAGTTTGTAGACCATTGTATAATAATAAATATCCTTGAACTAAAAAGGATGCTTCCTTTTTCTTTTGAATTTTCCCTTTAGATGTACTTTGGTTAGCCTTCGCCATGGTGTTTACTGATTACTGCTGCTGATTGGTGTTGAATCGGTAAAATTTGTATTTAGTGATGACTTAGCATAAATTTTAAAAATTAATTAAAAGTTCATGTTAAGTAGGTAGATAGGTAGGTCCGTAGTCTGTAGGTACACGTTACAAGTTACATGTTACAATATTAATTAAGTAGAAAGTTAGTTAGTTATATGTTAAATAAGTGATTTAACATAAGTATACTATTTATTGTAGGTATCAATCTGTTTGTATGTTGTGTAGGTATAGTCATTGGTCAGGTGCGCTAAAACTGGATTCGATGAGATCTCTTTTATATGGTCACAACTCAACTCACAAGTATATGTTTATAACTTGTTTTTTATTTATTTTGCATTTTCAATCAAAACATTTCAATGTAATCTTTGTTTAGTAGGGTTAGAGTTTAACTATTTTTATGATCTAAATCAAACACCGAAAACTATCATTGAACGATGAAAATAACCACAGCTCAGATCGACTCATCAAATAACATCTGTTCCAAAACTTTCCTATTCTTTTTCTTTTGTATAAAAAATTCTACACCGTAAACAACTAAATTAATTGTTTAAATATTTTGTTTATACTCAATTTTACATCATTGTATGTGTACTGTTTATTTTACTTCTGTATAAATAAGAATATTACTTGAGTTTTACATATCAAGTAATTGCAAATGATTGAACTAAAAGTGTGACAAAACTATTGAGTTTATAAAAATTGTTGATCTTTCAATAAGGAAATTATTTTGTCCAAACTTTTCATATAATATAATATATAAGTTAACGGTTGCGGAAATCCAAAGATAGTAAATATTAACACATATGATTTTTGAAGCTGATTTCACTTGTGCGTATAAAATATGGATTTGTGGCTTTTGCACGACATTCGAGAAAATATATCGAGCTACTAATATCTAGCAAATAATAAAATTATAAATAGGACGACTTCCCTTAGTTTGTCACGTTAACGGTACAATGTAGTATTCAATTAAATGTAGTATGGTCACTCTTTTCATTGAACGAGAATTTTCGTAATTTGATCCTACCATATTTTCTCCAAAAAAGAGGCCCCCCTGTTTTGTGATGTGAATATACGCACATGCAAAATTGTGAACATTAACCTTTTATAAAAAAAAAAAATTGGGCACTTTTATGAACTTATCACACGATTCAGATTAAATAATGTGTTGTCTCATTTGACATTGAAAAAATTTGCTTTTTTTTTTTAAATAGGTGCCGAATTAATACTGAAATCTGAATTAGGCAGGTTAAGTTGATAATAGGTTCAGAGGTGTTTGGCCCTAGTCCCTAATATATACTTCAAATTTTGTTATTTTAAAGCTTTTTTTCATATAGATGGTTTTGGTTGGTGACAGCATGCGGAGGGTTAAATGGCATCAGTAGATCGCGTTTAGCATAGACGTCAGCATGTGCTTATCGTTGCGGCATAGACGGTAACCAATGATAGCCAACGCAGGGTTGCCAGATTGTGCTACTTTACGCGAATTAGGCTATTTTTTATATGCTTAAGTTACTTTAAAATATATATTGTTATTGGTTGAAAATAATTAGTCGCTTTGAGGACTACATAAGGCTCCTTTTCAATACAGATGGGGTTACTTGATAGAAATTATTCTGGCAGAATTACTAATTATGTAGTTTTATGATTACAGATTTGCTAAAAGCTTCAAATCACATGATTGACGGTTAGCTAACTGTCGTTTGTCAATAGTTTTGTTTTTGTCATCCTGAATCGTCTATCCGTACGTACCATCACGTGGTACCCTCCTCTTGCTTTAATTCTAGTGAATAGATTTTGAACAATGTTAAGTTGGTTGGTAGTACAAGTAGGGTAACTTGACTTGTTCACATTGTTCAGTTGGCATGTCAGTGAAGTATTATTTTACCGCCAAAAAGTAAAAACATATTTGAGATTCAAAGATATGATTGATTGGAAGTGTGTGAAAGTTATTTGAATTTCAATTATAATAGTTTAAAAAAATAATATTTGTTTATCAATTAAGTATTGATAACGAATAACGAATTTTAAAATGGATACACCAGAAGAAAGTATGATAAACTCATTCATTTAGATAAACTAAACTTTTTTTAAATACAGTGTAGAAAAAACTTTGTTTGAACTGGACTCTCTGTTGTATGTTGTAGATAAACGATCCCAACGACAGAAAATAGATAAACAAGGACGTGGTGCAGCTCTACAAAGATTGAAACAATTGAAAGAGAAAGGTGTCAAACATAAGTATGAGCTCAAAGATTTAGATAATGTTTACGATACTGTAGATCAGAGTGAATACGAGAAGAAAGTTTGGCAGCGACAAGATGATGACTGGATTGTTGATGATGGTACGTATAATTTATTTTTAATAACGAATTTACAAACTAAACGATCACACTCTTCACATCACCGGCATCAGCTGCAGGTAGTCAACAATGTTTACAACGTGAATGAATCGTCATACAGTCAAAATGTATACATCGTCGTCGTGTCCTTCAGATATATTTCAATGTAGGTAGTGACCCATCATAAAGTTTAAACTATGTCATTTTCAGATGGCTCTGGTTATGTGGAAGATGGTCGAGAAATATTTGATGATGATTTGGATGCAGAATCAATTGAGGCAGCTAAAAAAGATAAAGGCAAGAAAAAGAAATTTAATCGCAATGTGGATACACCAGTCACTGGCAGAGGAAGCATACAGTCCATGTTCTCGAGTATGCCTAGTCACAAGAAATCAAAGAAAGTAAGCACACAGAAGCTTTAACTTAATATTCGAATTCTAGTGCAGAAGTCAATAACACTAGGTAGGTACTACTACAATATTATATCTAAACTGTCTGTTTATGATCCTTTCTGTAGGAACATAATGTTGATGAGGACGACCTTCTAAATGATCTTTTGGGTGAAATCAGCAATGTAACAAATCCAATCAAAAATCTCGTAAAAAGAACATCGACAGTTTCAAAATTTCAAGAGTTAAATAGTTCCCCCAAAATTGTTATACGTGACGACAGCCCCTCACCACCCCCAGCACCACCACCAACAACAATAACAAAATCAAAAGTAAATCTATGTTCAATTGTGAATGCAGCATCTCAATCTCAGAATTCGAGCATCATTGAGGATGCTTCCATGGATGTAACAATGGATATGGATGAGAGCAGCACAACACAAGTCTTAAAATCAGATAAAAAGAATCATCTAGTTGAGGAAATGAATTTAGAGGAAGATTTGAGCATGATTTTGGAATCGGCCTTCGATGATGACATGCAAATGGATACCGATGCCGATTTATTAAGTGCGGTGGCAACTGTTGACGTACAAACAGATAAAGAAAACATTACAAATAATGTTCAACATCCACAAGCATCCACGTCCAAAACAAATGATTCGAAAGCTACAGATATTTTTAGTGATGATAAATTTTTCACTGAATGGGAGGAAAATCAAATGAAACAACAAACGAATGTGAGCGATACAAAACAACAACAACAGCAACAACAACAACAGCAGACTGCCGCTGCCACTGCCGCTGCGACTACTTTTGATAAAAATAATTTGGATTCGTTTATGATGGAGAATTCAGATGGAGATAAAGTAAGTCGACGACCACAATGTGGATAAAGTACTTAAAATGATCTATCATGATGAGTTGTTTTGATCCTTTTGTTTGTTTGTTTGTAAATAGATGTTACGATTCTTCTGGTGGGACGCACATGAGATAGCATCGAGGCCAGGTCACGTCTTTCTATTTGGTAAAGTGTTTGTGAAGAGTTCGAACACGTACGTCAGTTGTTGTGTTCAAGTCGAAGATATTGAACGGAAACTTTATGTGCTGCCACGTAAATATGTAAGTAAAAGAGTATAATCGAATCAAACATCTTGATTTGATTTGATTTGAATGATTTAATTGATTTTAGCATTATAATATGCGAACCAACACACACTGCACGGACCAGGAAGTCACCATGATCGATGTGTACAATGAGTTCAATCAAAAGTTTGCAAAAGGGAATCAGTTCCGTTCAAAGTCAACGACCAAATTGTATTGTTTTGATATTGAAGATGTCCCACCGAAAGCTGAATATTTAGAAGTTCGATATCCGGTAAATAATAATATTGATCTATATTCATAGACGGACGTTCATCTAATTCGAATCAATTAATTAATTATTATAGGCTGATGGTGGACGAATATTTAAAGATAATATGGCTGGTCCAACCATCCAGCATATCTTTGGAACGGATACCAACTTTTTAGAATTGTTTCTATTGGATCGTAAAATAAAAGGACCCTGTTGGTTGGACATCCTGGATGCGGATCTCATCCAGAATACACAAATATCATGGTGCAAAATGGAATTCCATTGTAATATGCGGAATATTACAATAACTAGTGGTGGTGTGGAGTTGACACCACCACCACCGCCATTGGTACTCGCTGCGTTCACAATCCGTACAGCATTGAATCCGGCCAACAATCAGAATGAGATCATCATGATCTCGTGTTTGACACAAAGTAAATATGAAATTCATAAATCGGCGCCGGAACCGATCTACGATCATCATTTTTGTGGTGAGTTCTTTCTTCTTTTACAACGTTCTTATTATTAATTAATTAATTAATTAAATAATACAAATATTGTGAAAACTGTCTTTTTTTAGCGTTAACACGTCCATCGGGTGTCTCGTGGAGCTTCGATCACATCGAATTGTTTAAAACGTACAAAGCAACCAGAGTACAGAAGTGTGATTCGGAGCGGGCTCTATTGAATTACTTTCTGACGCAACTCTTGAAGATAGATGCGGACATTCTGTTGGGTCACGATCTAGTGGGCTACCAGTTGGATGTGCTGTTCCATCGTTTGGCCAGTTTAAAGATCGGCAACTGGTCGTTGTTCGGCCGATTACGTTTGAAGATGATGCCGCAACGCATCCGGAACATTCAACAAGACTTGTGTGCTGGTCGTATTGTGTGCGATTTAAAGATATCGAGCAAAGAGTTGATCAAATCACGCAGTTACGATCTGAACACATTGTGTTTGAACATCTTGAAGATGGATGTGACTGGTGGATGCTTCGAAATGGAACAGGACGACATACGTAATCTGTTTGAGGTGCCGAACGGTCTACGCAAACTGATCGCCTGGACCATGAAGGATACGTCCAGCATCATGCAGATGGTCTACGAATTAAATGTATTGCCGTTGGCCGTACAAATTACCAACATTACCGGTTTCATTCTATCGAAAACGTTGTTAGGTGGCCGTTCCGAACGGAACGAATATCTACTGTTGCATGCGTTCACCGAACACAATTATATTGTACCGGACAAATACAAACAGATTACAATGGTTGGAGACGATCTGGATGTTACAACTGGTGCTGGTGGTGGTGGTCGAAAGAAAGCACAATATGCGGGTGGTTTGGTATTGGAACCAAAAGTGGGCTTCTACAACACGTACATTCTGTTGATGGATTTCAATTCGTTGTATCCGAGCATCATCCAAGAGTATAACATCTGTTTCACCGAGATGACCAAAACATTGGAAGATGGATCTGAATGTGGAGATGTTAGCAACGATCCATCATCTGGTTAGTATTTATATTAAAAATAGAATGGTGAATTGAATTGTAGTTCTTGTACATTTGATTTGATTTGTTTTAGGTAAAAACAATAATAACAGTCACCACAATGAAATGGGAATTTTACCACAAGAAATAAGGAAATTAGTGAACTCACGACGGGATGTCAAAGTGTTGATGAAACAAACAGACATCAGTCCGGATCTGTACATGAAATGTAACATCAAACAGTTGGCTCTCAAGTTGACAGCAAACAGTATGTACGGTTGTTTGGGTTACAGCAAGTCACGATTCTATGCACAACGATTAGCATCCAGGATCACTGAATTGGGACGTCAAATCTTACAGAAGACACAACAATTGGTCAACACTAACTTATGTTATGATGTGATCTATGGCGACACAGACAGTCTGATGATCAACACCAAGATCAAGGATTACGAGCAAGTGTTTAAGATCGGCGTGCAGATCAAACAGGAGGTGAACAAACACTACAAGCAAATTGAATTGGACATTGATGGTGTCTTTCAATATCTGTTGTTGCTGAAGAAGAAGAAGTATGCGGCACGGATTGTAACGAAAGACAAACGTGGCCAGTTGGTGTATCAGCAGGAAATCAAAGGTTTAGATATTGTACGGCGTGATTGGTGTCAATTAGCTGCCAAAACTGGCAAGTTTGTATTGGACAACTTGTTGTGCGATCACGACGAAGACGCCCGTCTGGAGGCCATCTTTCAGCATCTGTCAATGTTACGTGCCAAATTGGAACAGAATCAGATACCGATCGCTGATTTGGCCATTACCAAACAACTAACCAAAGATCCAGGTGCCTACGCGGACATGAAGTCGTTGCCGCACGTTCAGGTTGCCATGCGCTACAACATGAATCATGCCAAACGTTTGCGACAGGGTGACATGGTACCATATGTGATCTGTCTGGAAGCGGACAGCGGCACCAGCAGCGGCACCAGCAGCGGCGACACCAGACAAGCAACACAACGGGGCTATCATGTGGATGAGTTGAAGACGAACAGCAAGTTGAAGATCGACATCAATTACTATCTGTTGCAACAAGTTTATCCGTTGGTGAATCGTTTGTGCGAGCCGATTGATTACATTCAATCCGAACAGATTGCCATCAAGTTGGGTTTGGATGGTCTGTCATTCAAACAGGTTCTGAAACCACTTGATCGTGTTCAGATGGACCGTCAATCGAAGGTGTCGTCGTCTTCATCAACTAGGAATGCATTTGTTGGTGCTAAAAGTTTTCAATACAAATGTCCTGGATGTGGAACCAAAAATGTGATAACTGAACCATTGCGAACCGTTAAGAAGACAACAACAACAACAACAACAAGTGGTGGTAGTGATGATAATGATTATAAATATATTCTAGATGTCTGCCAGAATTCTAAATGTACAGACAAACCAATTGTTTACATCAAATCAATACAGAATCAATTGATATTGGAGATACGTAAATATATACGGAAGTATTATCAATCAACATACGTGTGTGATGATCCAGCCTGTACCAATGAGACGAAGGTACCAGCAGCTGGTGGTCGTCGTCGTCTTGCACGCAATCGTTATCCAATCTGTGTGTGTCAGAATGGTCTGATGTACAGGGAGTACGATGAGATGTGTCTGTACAAACAATTGAATTACTTCTTACATATGTTTAATGTGAACCAGGTGATGATGATGACGATGAAGGTGGAGGAGAACAAAAGTAAGATTAACAACACAGTTTAATATCAATTTAATACTTCACTTTCAAATCATTTAGAACAGTTTTAGATAATAATATTTATATTTAATTTTAATTATATATTTGTATTGGAGATGGAGATGAAGATGGAGATGAAGATGATGGAGTGAGTGTTCACAACAAACATTCATTTCATTAGTAGATGGTTTTATAGTTGTTTGTTTAGACAACCAATCATTATTTTTAAAAAGTAACCAATCAATTTTATCTATAAATCATCTTCATCGGTCATTCTGTATTGACTAACACTCTCCTACAAAACATTCATTTGAACCAGTTGCAATTCAATCAAACGTTCTGTATGTTCTTGAGTGTTCTCGTCACAACTCACTTACTTACTTTATGTTATATATTTATTACATTTATTAATTAGAATGTGAGCACCTCCCTCCACCCCCCCCACTACATCTGTTTCAAATAGTATACTGACAGGATGGATGGAGTTAGAGTTAGACTTCACATTCAAGTAATACGAATGTAAGAGAATGTACTACTAACTACTTCGTACAAAACTGTTATGTAAATGTTATCTAAAAACAATCAAGATCATATCAGATCAGATCTGAGTCTAGTCTAGTCTGTTCAGTAGTATTGTGTTCTTCAGTTAACTTGTATTAAAAATGTTAAATTTGTTTTCAGAACCACCATTGATAACATCTCAACTACAAGATGGATACGATGTACTGATGGAAACGGTCAAATCGTACATGGATGATTCGGAATACTTTTATGTGGACGTTGGTCAGCTCTTTCAAAAGATACAAGACAACATGATGGAGAATGGAAAACAACAAGTGACATCATCATCAGCATCATCAACTGCACCAGAGAAGAACATTATCAATGACCATGCACATGTCATACATAACAATGATGGTGATGATGATGATGAGGATTATGATGATGAATTCTAATGAAGCATCACCGACTGACGCACTGGTAGATGGTAGTGATGTCATGTCATGTCATCAATCAATCAATCAATCACTATTGCCTACTTTTTTTGTTGATTATTTATTTTCAGAATATTTATAATGTATTATAATTCTTATTAATTAAAAATATTTTATTATCAGTTCAGTTCAGTCAGAACAAACGTTATTTATGCATGAACAACCATCAATGGATTATTATAGTCCAATAATGGCAAAAAGATATTACAAATGGCAATTGTTGGTGGGGGGCTATTTGAGGGTATATGTTTAATTAATTTATTTTTAATAAACAAATTAAGAACAAACAATTGTTTATAGCTAAGAATCAAGAACAAAAGACGAACTAACGATATATCAAAATTCAAAAAAAAAGTTTTGGGGAACTAATAAATTCTTTGGTTCTGCCAAAGAATACAGTTGGTTGTGCTGGTAATGGCACTAAATACCGACATCGAACAGCTATTGTCATCTAGTGGTCAGGACAGGTACTAAAACTTGCAACAAAAAGTCTGGCTATGAGCTTCTATCTATGGTTCAGTGGAACGCAACTTTCATTATATATATAGGTTAAACCAGACACGATTTGATTTATAATTCATAAACAGTTCACGAAAATGTCAAACGTTTTATTTTCTGATGCAAAAGATGAGCTAATAATTAAAGAGGAAGATATCAAAACTGAACCAGAATTGCATACGGAACTGGTCATTCAAGATGAAATATTAGAAGAGCGAATTTATGTGAATGAATTGAATAATACGTTATCCAGTGATCAACGTATTAAAATTGAACCAGAAATATTACAAGAAAACACTTGGTCATCATTGGAGCAGCATGAGGGGACAAATTCAAATGAACTGTTGGTGCAACATGAAAACATAAAACATAATGTTGGAAAACTACACACACAACTGATCATTAAAGATGAGGAAGAATATGTTGGAATATTTGAGGAAACTCATTCAAGTACAGCAGATGCTGATGAATCATGGACTCAACAAAACAGTTTAGGCAATGTACAGGATTGTAATCAAACGTTTACTAAACAACAGTTTAGCGGTGACAAACCGGTGTTTTCCTGTGACGTGTGTAAAAAAACATATGTCGATCAAAGTAATTTAATTCGACATAAACGTGTTCATACCGGTGAGAAACCATTTGCATGTGAAGTTTGTGATAAGAAATTTAAACAGCAATGCGAACTAATACAACATCTGCGTATTCACACCGGCGAAAAACCATTCATATGCGATGTTTGTGATAAAACATTCACCACGTCCAGTCATTTAGTTACACATAAACGTTATCACACTGGAGAAAAGCCATATTCATGTGATGTTTGTTTAAAACCATTCACGCAACGCAGCTATTTGACAATACATAAACGTGTTCATACGGGAGAGAAACCATTTGAATGTGATGTTTGTAAGAAAACATTTACCAGCAAAGGATATTTGATTCGACACAAACGTATTCACACTGGTGAAAAACCATTTGAATGTGACGTTTGTGACAAGGTATTTACCGATCAAAGTAGTCTGGTGCGACATAAACGTATTCACACCGGTGAAAAACCTTTCTCATGTGATGTTTGTCAAAAAGCATTTATGCAGAAAAGTGATTTAAAGCAGCATACATTGACTCACACAAGAAAAAACTCCAAGATACTTTCTTTATGCGGTCAATCAAAATTAAAATAAATGATCTCTGTAAAATCAATTTAAATGTGCGTCTCTAGAGGTAGGAGGAGCTAGTTTGTATTTATTTAGTACACCTGCTGCTGCTTGACTGCTGGAGCTTAGCAGAGCTCTCATATCACTCTGCCATCTGTTCGTAATAAAACCAACTAAAACATGTTAAAAAAGACAATAACCATAGATAGAGTAAGTAGCTTGTTAATATTAACCATGGAGTAATAAAGTTGCTTTGATTTTCATTTACTAAATAAAACGCATATTCTATATATCATTTTAAAAATTAAATTTTGCATTTTTTTTATTAAATAGTTACAAAAATTGGTAAATTTTATTTACATTTTTTAAAAAATATTAATAGAAATATATAAAAAGAATAATTTGTAATTCTCAATGGACTACTTAGATACCATTTTTAAAATCCATTTTAGTAATCTAAAGTCATAAAGAATGAATATATGTTTTTATTTTTAAATATATGCAATCGTCAAAACATTCTTGTAATTAAAGTTGCCTATAAAAGAATAAAACTCAATATTCAATTATGTTTGAATCACTGACTTGTTTTTAGTTAAAAAACATTGTATTGAATGAATCGACATCATGCAAATATAAGATGATGATAAGAACTGTTTGAACTAAAAGAACTGACCGACAACTAACGATCAATCCATGAAGTTAAAAAGTTGTTATTAGTTAGATAGTCTACTTACTCTTACTTACCTACGTATGTGTACGTTTATGTAAATAATTAAATATAAATAAAAAACATTTTGTAATCAATAAAAATAACAAACACTAGATCTAATTAAATTAGATTCGAATAGTTTATTTGATGATTGTAATGAATAATGTTGATTTAAAAAAAAGATATTTATTTAAATTATTTAAAAATTATTGATTTTAGTTAGGTACAAACATTTGACAAATAAATACAATAATTTTATATTTCATTTTTAATAATCATCAATTCAAATATTCATTCACTCACCCACCACTCACAGACTGACTGACTGTCTGTCTGTCTGTCTGACAGAGTTTTATATATATAAAAATACTGAGTTGCAAGAGCAAAACACACTCAAAAAATTATTGTAAAAAATTATCTTTTTAAAATTAATAATAATAGAAAATATACAAATAATATAACTGGGGGAAGGTAGAGAAGAGAAGAGATAGATAAAGGATAGGAGGCGTGAGGGGTTGGTTGGTTACTAAACGCTATACACAACACACTGTAACACCGTTTTTAATCATCATGTAGAGATGGATGTGGATACATTGTTGTTCACAACAATAAAACAAATATGCATGACGAACGTTTGAGAACGATCACCGTTGCTGATCGTTATTCGTTCGTCACGCACTCAATCAGTTGCACACACACACACACACACACATTAAAACATTGTTTTCATTTTGTTTTCCTTTTGTATAATAATTAAAAATAGTTAATAATACGATCTCATAAGTTAACAAACAGTTAGTGTGGTGTGGTGTGATGTGACTCAGACTTACGACTGATTCGACTCTTCTCATTTAAGTAGATTATTGATTTTTTCGAGGGCGTAACGTAAATTACGTGCTAACTCCACACTACAGCCGTGCTCTTCAATTGTTTGGAATCGATACGTACGGAAGTTCTTCTCATGATCGATATACGTAACCGCTGACATTAACGGGCACATTATTATCTTTGTATGATCCAAGAAATTCACCTAAAATCAATACAAATTTATTTAAAACAAATCAATTAAATGGATTTAGATAAACAAACACAAACTCGAATCAGTTTGTCTTGTCTTTGTGCTATTGATTTTATATTCAAATAGAAAAGATAATGAGAATCGGTGATACCAAAAACAATGCAGACAACAAACAACAGCAGCAGCAGCAGCAATAATGGGAGGACCAACACCAATCTCTCTCTCCCTCCTATTATTAGTTGAGTTTTAAACATTATAAAATAAAAAAACAACAACAAATAGAGAGACATGTTGTGGTGGTGACTCATGAGTAGAGTAGAGTAGAGTTGAGTAACATATTTAAAAGTTTTATATAGATTATAGATAGATACCTGAACAGTTCCATTGGTTAGATGCATAACAACAGCGGATCCAGTGCGACACCATTGATGTAGATGTGGTATCCGTGACAATGAATCGGACTCTTTGACTTTGACTTGTGCACCCGCCTTCATTAAGTGTTCACGCATGTATCGATGGAAGTATGACAATAATTTCATTTTCTTCTCTAAGAACGGTGGATAATCATCTAAAGTCATGTAATGTTCATTAGCATCCTTTCCAATATAATGTACGTTCCTTTAAAATAAAATTATTATTACAGGAGTGTTCGTTCTGTTTTATTTGTACGGGGGGGGGGGGGGTAGTTTATAATACTCACAATCCATTTGCCAACATTATCAATTTAGTTGTATCATTGTACATGACGCCAACACCCTCATCACACAACTGATAACCAAAACCATATTTATCTGAATAATCCACCCATTTGCTGACCCACACCAATGGTTGAGCGGCTGGATCAGTCATCTCATCGCCAAAGTTACCCTGATCACGGGCTGCTGGCTTCGTTAATAATAATTTGGTTAGTTGTTCCTTCAGTGATAGTAAATTCTTGTTGTAGCTTTCCGAGGACTCAATCGAACGACCATTCGATGTTATTGAATTGTTATTTTGTAAGGGTTTGCGTGGCGAATCTACGACCATTTGATGTTGATCGTTGTTCATTTCGCCGAGCGGTCGACGAGCGGCTGCCGCCTGTTGTTTCTCGATATGATCGAATCGTGGTGCCATAGTTAGACAACTGACCGGTAACGATGGTGGCATATAACCATTTACGAAAAACTCATGTACCTGTAGATCGGGAACGGTTGGACGACGAACTGGTTCCGTTTGGAGCATTTTTACAATCATATTTACTGCTGCTGAACTTAAATCTTTGGGTACTCTGCAATATAGTTTATTTATAATTTAATTATTAAAGATAATGTATGTATTAGTTAGTGTCCACTATCTATCTATCTATCCATGTATGTATGTATGGTGTCATACACAATAAAATGGTGGATCAGACCACCATTTTGTTGTGATAGATGGATGAATACAGACCAGATGTAACGAACCAAACGTCACTATCTATGTAGGTACTTATTAGTGTACACACAGTTTATATTAAACAAGAGGTAGGTAGGTAGGTAGGTATACACAAATACAACAGTTTAGTTTGATTTGATCTGTTCTCTTCCTGTCCTGTATATATGTTATCATTTTGTTGATTACAATCAAGTACTTTCTTTTGTTTTTAATTTGAGTTCTATCTTATTGTGATTTGAGAAATATACTGAAAAAGATACAGTAAATCTGGAGTGGTCCGGTCCTCCTCAGATGTTACAATCAAATGAATATCATTTGTTTAACCGTAACTTACCGATAATCACATTTCTTAATTTTCGAGTATGTTTCACGTAATGTGCCAGTCTCAAATGGTGGTTTGCCAACCAACAACGTGTACATGATGCATCCAATCGACCACACGTCCACTTCAAATGAATGACCCTTCTTGTTTAGTATTTCTGGTGCAATATAATTGGGTGTGCCACACAATGTCTTCTTACGTTCACCGGGGAATTCCACTTTGGTAGCTAGACCAAAGTCACCAATTTTAACATTTAAATCGTCATTCAAGAAGATGTTGCCCAATTTCAGATCACGATGTATGATCCGTTTCGAATGTAAATATTGGACACCATCCAATATCTGATATAGATAGAAGCGTGTTTCTGGTTCCGTTAATATTTTCCTACGTTTGTGTAATTCCATCATTGACTATATTAAAACAAAACAAAATAAAATCAATATATATACCAACATGAATGAATAAACTTTATTTATGTGTATATCCGCGTCAAAACATACCCGTCTTCGACATAATTCTAATATGATATAAACATTGTGAATATCTTCAAAGAATCCATGGAAGCCGACCACATGCTTATGATACAAGGATCTGTGAATGGTTATCTCTTGCGTCATTTTATCCTTTTGATTGTGTTTCATCATTAACTTTTTAGATACCATTTTTCCAGCGTATACATTTCTTGATTGGGTGTCGGTAATTTCGTAACATTTTGCAAATCCACCCTGTAATTTAAAAAAACAAACAAAAATATTAATATTCAGATGATCATTTCTTCAACTAAGATTCTGATTGTGATTTGAACGTCTATTTAAAATAAATAACAAATATTGCGTGTACTTTTATTGACTTTTAAAAATAAATATTTATTGTATGTTTCAAAATGATGCAAAATTTATAATAAATATGTTGAAATAATTGTTAAATTTGGAGAAGTTCATTATTTAATTACTGAATATAATTTCAATTAAAAATTGAATGAATAAAACGAATATGGAGGATCAACTTTTAAATTAATGAAAACATATCTTATACTTGTATTTACAAGTAAATTTTGGAACATCATCAATCTAATAATAAAAATGAAAGCAATTAAAAACGATTTGAATCGAAATCGAATAAGTTGAGTTCGAATACAAAACTTTAAAAAATGATAATTTATAATAAATAACATTGACATTCAAACATTTACTTAATATTTACTGACCTTTCCAAAATAACGTCCTTTTGCATAGCTGATTTTTGTATTGGTATCAACGATCACATCAGGAATGATTTGTGTATCGGTCGTTGCAGACGACATTTTCATTTAATATTTAAAATAAATATACATATACTTAATTTTAAAAAATACAAAATAGAAAACAATACAATATTAAAAATTGAGAATAAAATAAACACTAGCACATAAAATAAGTTGTTTAAAAAGGACAACAGATACAATACAATGTTTAAAAATATAATATTAAAAAAGAATATTATTATTAACTGCCTTCAGTTGTCTTACAAGGGACAAACATATCAGTCAGAATCAGAACGGCAGTGGACGGCACACACACATCAACAAAAAACAGTTACAAAACTTTTATTTTAACAGACTTATTTTAAATGCACCAATCAAATGCATCAAATACAAATACATTCGGTCATCATCGTTCTATTGCACGATCCATTCACCGCCAATTATGATTTATTTTTAGTAATTGGTTTGTATCATTCATTTTTTTATTACAATTGATTTGATTTAATTATTATTAAAATTATATTTGATACTGTTTTATAAGTTTTACAAAACCATAATTGTAAGATGACTAATTGATTTGTTTTTTAATATTTTAAAAGACTGTAGAGTAAAAAAAATTGTTTTACAGGAAAATGATCATTAAATAAAGAGGATGTTCGATGTACGATGTACAATGGTCGGATCTAGATGCTTATGAATAACAGTTTTCTCTTTTAGCGGGTCTTTTTAAACTAATAAATATTAAGGATTATTAATTAAATAATCTCAACTGATTATTTAAATATTATATTCAATAATTAGTATTCATATTTTTTGTATGAATATTATATTTTCTGTTTTTTTAAATGAAAGTAGTCCAAATGTATCAATTTTAAGTATGATTCCCCATTAGAGTAACTATTAGTACAATGTACTTGAATACTTGCTTGTATTCAAATTGAAACTTAAAAAATAAATATTTTAAACAGTTAATCATGGATCGATCATGGTGATCTACCTCATACCCTCTCAAATTTACAAAATTCATTCATGGATAATTCAATTATACTTTCTAAAAAATCAACTTTTTAGCTAATATTTGCTTTGCGCGATTTTCATCCAAAATAATATTCTGATATGAACCGTAGCTTCCACCATATTGAATTTTCCAGAATTCGTGAGATATTTATTTTACATCTGAAGAATATAGCTTATTTGTCTAAATAAGTTTAGATACTTAGACGACAAGTTCACCTTTATTAATAGTTCGGCAAACTGTTTTTTCTTATAGAAATACAAATTAGTACGGTAAATGTATTTGACTCTGAATTTTGGTATAATAAAATGAAAGTATGGTGTCGTATTTTCTGAAACCAAAAGATCGACAAATCTGAAAGAATATCATAGATGTGTTTAGTCACTCAGAAGTAAATGTTCATGAATTAAAATATAGAGTTGATTACTCAGCTCCATATATTTAAGTAGTAATAAATATATGGCTCAGCTCCAGCCAGACTCCCAGTAGCTGTTAGTTGACTGTTGACTCCATTATTGACTCAGCTGAATGCTTGCTGTGACTATACTATATTTTTTTATCTATGGTGCTGATTGACGTACATACGTGTATTCTACGTGTTGTGTTGCCAATGTTGCCATCCATCCAATCCAACTGACATCTACTGTGATTGTTGACAACTAACACTAATGAGTGTTAGAGTGTTTTTAATTATTAGATGCAGATGCAGATGACCTGCTGATGACATTTTGATGATTTGAATCGAATTCGATAATTCGTCACTGAACGTTACATTCACATAATAGTAGAATATGATAATGATAGAAGTATAGATAATATAGAATTGAGTTTGTATTGATATATAATAAATATAATATAGGTTAATTAAGTAAACATAACATATTTAACTAATAATAATAATAAACAGTTATTTTACAAATAAGAGAATGAATATTGTATTGTTGTCTATAAACTAAACATGGCTAAAAATGGTCCAAATATTCGACAACGACATGGGCATGGACATGGTCATGGGCAAGGGAACATCTCAACGACAGAAAGTTCGAAGAAAGAACTGCAAAAAAAGAACAAATCTGTTCAAAATAAACAGAATACATCCAAGTTCAAGTAAAACATATCTACATTTATATATTAATACAGATTTAAATGGTAACATAATGTTAGGTGATTAAACGATTGTTGTATTTTTAGGAGCACCACTACCACTACCAGTGAATCGGATACAGGCGGTTTAATATTTCCTGGTGGAGATACAGCTTTTAAGGCTCTCTTATCAGCACGCTTCTGTTCGGCTATATGGTGTCATATAACAGATTGTGACGAAACTTTTAATTATTGGGAACCTGCACATTTTTTAAGTAAAACAGACACACCCTAAAGCTGTCGACACGACAGACGTTCAATGTTTTTGTCCCTGTTGTTCAAGTTCTGACAATATTATTGAGTACAGTACAGCACAGCACGAACGAACGAACGAACGAACAACAATGAGTCAAAATCAATACCAATTTAATCATTTCTTGGACGATAAGATGTTATGATCTATTCTGATTCTGATATTGTCAGAAGATAAAATCAATTCAATTGAAAAATAGAACTGTAGAAGATGAAATCTCCATTGGGTTTTTGTGATATTACATCTTCTTCCTCCCTCCTTAAACACACAAATATCGAACGTCTGTGAGATCTTTCTTCTTCAGTATGAAATTATAGATTAAAAAATTCAATTTTGTTGTGCATGAATTTTAGTATATGGAAAAGGATTACAAACATGGGAATATAGTCCTGAATTTGCATTACGCTCATACGCTTATCTACTAGTCCATGCTGCTCCATTATATATTTATGAACAAATTTTCCATCCAAATCCATTATTATTGTTTTATTTGACACGATGTCTGCTGGGATTAGCAAGCGCCCTCTCCGAAGTTTATTTTTACAAGTAAGTAAGTGAGTGAGTGTGTGTTAATGTTGACATGCGTATGTTCAGCACTACACACACATACATTTACATCACGTACTCAGATCAGACAGAGTTCAGGATGTTCAACGACTGCCTTCCTTGGAGACTGGCAATTCCACGAGTATATCGATAGACACAAATGTCTCTTCGAAATAGATTTACATTCAAGTTTAAGTTCAAGTTCTAGCATGTGAGCAGAGTATTATGTTTAGACTATTTTAGATAAAATAGTCTAAAATCTAAATGACAGAACAGAGATCGAATGAAGTGAATGAGTATCCAAACTGGCTGGCTGAACATCCAGTTTGTCCATCCATAACCTAATCGTAAATATGAATTAATTGTTTGTAGGACAGTATGTCGAGAATTTGGTGTACACGTTGGTAGATTAACATTTGTATTTCAATTATTTTCGGCTGGAATGTTTATATCATCGACTGCATTCCTGCCGTCATCGTGGTCCATGTACTTGACTAGTGCTGCAATGGCATCTTGGTGGCAAAGACGTTATCCGTTAGCAATCTTTTTTACGGCCTTATCATCTTTACTAGGTATTTAAGATCATAATGTATTTTGATTTGTTATCCATCTGAGTTGAGTGTTGTATTTCAAAATCCATAAACGCTAGACAATTTTTGATTGAAGAATAATGATGCGTCCAGACTTAATATTTAGACATTTTCAGCTACAAAAAGAATTATCCTAAAAAGGTGAAGTGTATGACGTCTAATTAGTGTTCGTCTTCGTCTCGTATAATTTTCGATTGCTTTCCATTACGATTGATTTGAATAAATATCTAATTTTAAAATGGTACGACACGATATCACCACCTCATTCAAACAATGTTTTGCCCTAATTAGGTTTGATGCAGCAGCACATACATATACTGTACTGTACATGTACTGTACTGTACATTGTACAGTATTATGTTCGTTCTTGACAGAACACAAATAGAAAACGAACGAACGAACGAAGATAGATGAGTTGATTATATTGTTGTTGTTGTTGTTGTTGTTGTAGGATGGCCATTTGCTGGTCTATTAGGTGCACCAATAGCATTCGATATGATTGTTGTGCAACGTAAATATAAAGAATTCATACAATGGAGTTCAATATCAGCTGTAACAATACTGGGACCAATGGTTCTAATCGATACTTTCTATTATGGTAAAGTTGTGATTGCACCATTCAATATCATCCAATACAATATGTTTAGTGGTACAGAAGGACCAGATCTGTATGGTACGGAACCAATCACATACTATTTAATTAATGGTTTCTTAAATTTTAATATTGTTTGGGTCAGTACTACTTACTTACTTACTTATCTATCAATCAATCAACAGTTCTTATATTAATATTATATTAAATATTGATTGGAAGTTATTGAATATTATTATATATTATCCAATCGAACAACAATTTGTGTGTTGGATATTTTAAATTGATTCTCTCTCTCTTCTCCTAAAAGTTTTATTTCAATTTTGTAATTTAAATTGTAAATTTGATTTGATAACTTCCTAGTCAGTTCCAATCAATCAATCAATGATTGATTGATTGATGATTCAAATATTAAAATTAATAATTAATAAATAAATAAATAATAGATTTTAGCATTATTAACACCAATTGCATTAATTGTGTCATATTTGTTGATACCTGCCAAAAAGAGTGGCACGTACAGCATACCGTACCACATATCATTGGCACCTTTGTATTTGTGGCTTCTAGTATTCTTTTTGCAACCACATAAAGAAGAAAGGTAAATTAGTTTGTTTTACTAATTTTAACTTGTGATTGTTATATATTGATTATTGATTGTTGATTTTAGATTTTTATTTCCTGTCTATCCAATGATATGTTTGTGTGGAGCAATTACTGCTGATACCATTCAAAAGTTATGGTTTCGCATTCAATCATTATTATTTACTTCCTCTGCATCAGCTTCCGTTCAAACGACTGCTACAACACATTATTTGAAGAACACATCGTTCATTATGTTTATTGTTGCAATTATTTCAACAGTTCTGGGTAAATCAATCAATCAATCAATCAATAATAAATGAATGTATTCTCATTCAATCAACAATCAATTTGATTTGATTGGTTTTGTTTCTTATTAGGTATATCCAGAATATTAGCATTGTACCAAAACTATCATGCTCCATTCGATTTAATGATGGAATTGAGTCGTTATCCAAGCGAACATCAAATGCAATCTACTGGATCTGGTGTGGCGGAGATAAATGTGTGCCTCGCCAAAGATTGGTACCGTTATCCGAATTCATTCTTTATGCCAGCAACTAATTGGAATGTACGATTCATTCAATCCGAATTTAATGGTATGTTGCCAGCACCGTATACACCACCATTCACGGAGAATGCTACCAGAATTGTACACGATTATTTTAATGATCGGAATCGAGCAACGGATGCACGATTATATTTTAATATAACACAATGTCATTTTATGTTAGATTTAGATCTAAAAGATGATAATGCTGATGATGATGATGATGATATACAAACAATTAAATTGGAACCTAATTATGTTAAACAAACCACCAAATGGAATGTTATTAAAGCGTTGCCATTTGTAAATCAAATGAAATCACATTCCATATTCCGTGCATTCTACGTGCCATATTTGAATGATCAGTATGTTCGTTATGGACAGTTTTATTTGTTACAATCACTTCAAAATCATATTCATATTGATTCATCACCGTCATCATCACCACCATTCAAATCAAAATAAAAGTTAAGTAGATGTAAGATGGAAGACAGTTTTTAAAATATGGTAGATGTCAAATAATAATAACAGTTAGCTAATAACTTAACAGTCAGTCAGTCAGTCAGCTGTCAGCATCCAGCTGTTTAATTTAAAACTTGACTTGACTTGACTGTATGTATGTATGTATGTATATATGTATATATGTATATATATATATACAATGTGTACAAAGAAGCATCAAACCACTTTTGTTTTGAATCTTCTTTTTATTTATGACGTTCAAATTGATTTGGTTGATTGATGCTTCTTACAAAAAGATGTTTGTTGTGAGATTCATGTTGAAAGTGGTGTGATGTGATGCAATGCGATGCGATGCGATCTGGTGCGGTACGGTACCGGTGGTAACAACAGGTTCTAAAGATTGGATATTCACACTATACACTCGCATATTTTTCACTACGGGATTTCTTCTGAATGAAGCACAGATATATATATAAACACACACACACAGATATATATATATATGTATGTTCCTGACATCTCTGTGAGACTTATTTAAAAAAAAAATAGCTTCCATCAAAAATTTTGGAGTGTAATTTGTTTAGATTTGTAATTAATTTGTTATTTGATGTTATCAAAAGTAATGTAATCAACTGACTTAATTGTTTAAATACAAGAAAGATATTAAAATGTATGTGTATTATGTATATTTATATACACATGCTTCTGTAACCTTTAACTAACTAATGTCGTTGACCAGAGTCAGACATCATTTTTCACTCAATATTAATTTTAAAAAAGATACCTCGCTTTGTGTTGTTTGTTCGCTGGCTGCCTCGACACTCTCTATGAGTTGTGATTAGACAAGTGATGAGCTTTGTTCAAACCATTCTTTTAAACGTGATCAATTAAATTGTTTACAAATAAATAATACAAAGTATCTGAATAAATAGCGATGAAGTCAAGTCAAGTCAAGTGAAGTGAACTGAAGTAAACAGCACAACGTTCGTTTGTTCAAACACTGTTCGAGTTATCATCAAATCAGATCAGAAGATTCTAAATAATTAAAGTTATGTAAACAAATCAATAATGAGGTTGTTTGTTTTCATGTAAACTGCAAGTAAACAAACATTCAGAGTAGAGTTAGAAGTTTATTTTAAAATGGTAGAACTTTCTGGTAGAGTCTATAATCTGTTTGTCTACATTCTACAGTCTTCATACCTAAATCACCATCATCTTGGATGGAAGGGAGGTTCGATGTGATCTTCGAGTGTTAGTAGATCGATCGCTTGTACTCTTGGTAGGTAGGTAGGTACTTGATAGTAAATCAAATATTATGTCATCAATTTTGGAAATATTTGATCTGATCGTTCAGAAACTAAAGAGAGACTGATCGACTCGATGCTTTCCATTTTTGTGTATTATAATAAATGACAACACAAAGCTCACTCTGCTGTTATTGCAACTTTAATTTATTCAATTGAACTAAACAAATTATTTACAATCCCAGTCTGGTTCAATAATATTATTCCTTGAAACTGGTTTCGGAATACGAACTGGTAACGGAATTTCCCAGGATGGTTCGCTTCCAGATAAACCTACAAATCATTTAAATAAAAAAAAAGATTCCATTCATCATTACTGTTAAAACGTAATGAGTGATCAGCCAAGAAATACAATACGAATCGAGTGGCTATGACTATGGCAATGGCTACAAACCTGATGGTCCACTTGGTAAGATGTTGGTAACATGCAACCAATATAAAGTGTGCGCCAGTATGCATGCAAAACGTTTGATATTCTGATGATTCAAATAGATTTTCTTGTTCTGCGGCCAAATGAATATGAGACCTTGTTGCTTTGGACTTTGGTCTTTTTTAGTCTTACGTGCAGACTTCTTTCTGGAATATCTCACTGGATATCGATTCTCCATTAACAAGGTACGTAGATGTGCGTTGGTGGTGTTGATGGTGTCTTCATCACATTTGTTCCTCCGTATGTTTTTTAAACTTGCACGTGATGCTGCCGCCACAGATAATTTGGATGCATGATTGTTTATCCTATTTTCTGTAATCATCATCATTGCCTGTCTGCCTGCCTGCTGCCACCTTGTTGATGATGACAGCAGCTCACTCATTCACTCACACTTACTCCAATGTTCCTCCGCTTCACTCCACTGCTGTGTCTCCTCCAAGTGCTGTTGTTGTTGTTAATCTTTGACTAACTTGTATTGTGTTGAGTTCAAGTGATAATTTTGTTTTTAAATATGTATAATAAAATAGATCATATATTATTATTATAATAATAATTGTTGTCAAATTAGTTAGTTGCAACTAGGTAGTACTAGATGTTTGTTGTCAACATTGATGTTTACAATCAATATAATTGTTTGGTATTATTATAATATGATGATGATGATGATGATTGTGAGTGTGATGGCTTCATAACATTGAAACGACATTAGAGCTAACTCTATTAATTGTACTTGAACTATAAATAAAAGAGAGTTCAGTTGTAGTTGTTTATAGATATTTGACATTTGATTTTAATAAAAATGTCAAATAATTGATGTGAACAAATGTACCTACAAGATGTATTTGTATTGTATTGATACGATATACAATACAATACTAAATAGACTCATCACTTGACTTGACTGTAAAACTGTTAGTTTTATTAGTTTATCTAGATAGTAAGTAGTCTAGTTGTTGTTGTTGTTGTATCACATCACATACATACATACAGATTTAATAAAATAAAAAAGTAACACTCATATAAGTATAGGTAGGTACATATTATATTTATTTAAGGTACTTATAATACAAAAATAATTTTATATTGATTTAGTTTTTAAATTTACAATCAAATCGATGTTTGATTAATAACATAACACAAAACAACATACTAATAATAATAATAATTAATTATTTATTTATAAAAACAGAAGATATAGGAGATGCTAACAGACAGATCTACATCTATGAGGTAGTGGTCGCTTCTTTATCTTTATCTTTCTTAAATTGATCATTCATTTCTTTGTGCCAATCCATATTCATTTTTTGTACACTTTCACCGCGTTCAGCTGCCCTCTTGCCACTGATCGCCATTGCAATGCATGCGATTGCTGTTGCAGCCATCATATAATTAGCAATACGAATACGGGCACGATTTCTGGCACGTTCCATTACATCCATGCTGAAGACATCATTTATATGGAAATACAACAATTTAATTCATTTATTTATTATATATACAATGACTTTGTTTTTTAAAACTAACAAAACACAAATCAAATGATTCAATTCATCAATCTTCAAGGTCTAATTCAATTCATACGTTGGTTGATTGAAAGTAGATATACCGGCTAATGAAGTTGATCTAATCAATTAACAATCAACTGCAACAGAATGATTGATGATTGACTTAACGTTTTATACTTTTTGTAACCGAATATTAAATTTGGATGCAAGTTGGATTATTAACTGGACTGGACTAGACGTATTCAAACTCAACTCATCAGAGTCAAGGAGACATTCACATTATTTTGAAATATGTGCATAAAACTAAAACACAAAAAAAACTTACGAGACCATGTTTGGAACATCTTCAATTCGTTTATATTTTCCAGTCCAAACTAAGAATCGTCGTTCCAAATTGTTTGGTTTATGTAACGTTTTAGCAGCTATATGTGGATTACAAGATTCAGTAGCAGTTGAAGTTGGTGGATTTTCTGGTAACTTATCACAATGAATAGCACTCCTCGAAAATCCTTGTGTACTTGTGAATGTGTTACCATTTGGTAACAATTTGTTTCGAATTAATGACAATATATTCAACATTTTCAATCTGAAACAAATAATATCAATCAAATCAACATCAAAATTAAATATTTCCACAATTTTATCGAATTGAACACTGAACACTTACATTGATTTAATTGTACCAAATATATTTTATTCTAAATATAGAAATTCAATTTAAATAACAACTTGTGACTTGTGTTCAGATCTGATCGACTGATCCTGTCCTCAGTTCTGTCTGTCTTAATCGTAGATTTGACATTTACTTTGATTAGAACTACGGAGTGGGGTGGGGAACTGTGACTGACTGACACAAGTAGACTAGCACTAACTAGAGGTAGAGGTGTTTGATTTTATTATATACAAGTAGTATAATAGCTTTGTTTTTAGAGTCAAATATTTAGAAGATATCAAAAAACTTACTTTTAATCCCTCACTCAAAAATTTAACTTTTCCATTTGAAAGATCTAAAACCGCAATCAAATAAAACAATTTCATCCACCGTAGTCCACCGTACGCCATTCATAGTTTTTATTATAAACTATGCATCATTGGGATTTATTAATGGAGTGCAACGATGGCACAAACATTTTTCGCCACCTTTCAATATCCGTTTAATTAAATCTAATCATATCGCCAAGAAAGTTTTTACCATTTAGATTTTATTTCAAACTGATCGAATTTTAAGAAGGATCAGTGGAGTACAAAAAATTTGATTGGATCGGAAAAAGTCCGCGGGTTGATATATAAAATAAAATTTTGTGTAAGACGCATCTCGCGAGAGATTCAAAATGATAGTGATGCATAATGTTTTTTGTATTTGCTGTACGAACAAAGCTACTACTTACGTTCTGTCTGTATTCTAATTCTACTGTTCACTCTGTTGATGATGATAAACAAAAACCATCATATATGTAATACTCCCATATATGACAAAAACCATATTGTAATACTCCTACATATATGACAAAAACAAAGCACATATGGTTAAAACATCTGACCACTATTTAAATAATATAACGTTATATAGAAGTGGATCCAGTGAGTGAAGAATGAGTGGTCAATTTTGAATTGCATTTAATTATACTTAAATAGATAGGTACATCCGTACATCAATTATGTTCTTTACATAATTATTTATAATCTGTAACAAGCTCCAGCAATTCAATAAATATCTTATAATTATTGTAAGTGCGTTTCATCAGAGATTAGTAGACCGACCAAACAAACAATGCGAGTACTGACCATCATCATTCATCACATCCAAGTTGTAAATAAATTAGTATTGATTACAGACAATATTTTTTTTTTTAGTCATAAATTAAGCAATTACCAAAATACTGTCTGGTTGAATTGAGTCTGAATAATACAACACAACTGCATATCAATTTGATCCGTTCCTAATAAATGAAATAACAAAATAAAAACTGAGATATACTGCTGAGTGCTGACATTGATTGTAATTTAACAATATGGATCGTGAAAGAAGTCACGTATTGCTAATCTGAAATATATGAATGCAACACGTTTGAATGGGGTCAATCACCATTATTACTATAATTATACTCTAGTCTAGTAGTAGTACCTGTAGTGTAATGTACTTACCATCATTACCATTAGTAGGTACTTATCTACTGACATTAAAAAGAGATTGTTGGTCTGTGTACGTGTTACGTATCAAGTAGTAGGTACTGCAGGACACAGATTGTTTCATTTATTAGAGTTGCTTGCATTTATCACAGTTGTAATTACTAAGTATTCTTAATTTTGCTAATGATGCAGAATATATTTGTTTGTTGAATAACATTTGTCCATTCTAGCTTAGCTCTGTCTAATTTTACTATTCAATTGTATTTAAATACATATTGTTAAAGAAACGATGATCGTATAATTGGATCAAGACTATCATGATTTAGATTTCGATGATAATAATAAATGATGTGAGCAGATTCAACTCCGTCCGACTTCAAAGGTTCTGGTTCTGATTAGAAAATTATTTATTTAAAATGTTGATTCTTATTATACTTACAATAATCTTACATGTATTGTTTTTCTTTACAAATATACAACATAAAATGTTTTTATTTATGTTAATTAAATGTAAATAATAATAATATTAATTAGAATGACACGTTATGGATTATTATTATTTATTGAAAATGAATGGGAGTGCACGATTGTATGTATGTATGTATGTATGTATGTATGCACATGCATCATCTATTTGATTCTTCTCACTTTTCATTTCAGATTCTATACAACTTACATTTAGTAATTAAACTTACTATTTTATTTACGTTACGTTACGTTATGTGCGTTTTAAATCTTTTTGTTTTTATAAGTAAATTCATTCATTGATTCGTAGTGTAGTCGTCCTTCCTTCCTGTACTCTGTACTAACAACCGTTACATATATACATATCTATCTAATTGATTGCAACCTTTCCAAAAGGTCTGAGTTTTTTATTTCTAGTTGTGTTGTGGTGATATGTTGAAACTTCTTTACCAATACCAAGTTCAAAGAATCTAATTCGGATATTACCACCACATATTATCACCATTTGTTATGTATTTTATTTTTAATTCGTATAATTTTGGTATTGCTGGTTGGTGATTGGTTTTAGAGTTTTCATTGTTTTATCAATTTGAATAAGAAACAAAATTTGAAACAAATCACACAACTTGTGACAAGTAAAACTTTTTTTTTAAATCCAAATAAATATGGGTTCTAATTACTACTACGTACTCCAGCTCCTCCTCCCATTCATTCACAACAATATAAAAACATGATTATTAAAATAATAATAATAATAAAAATGATTTAAAACATATTTAATTTTTATTGTCATAATTATATATATGTATATGTTGTTATTATATATATCTATGTATATATAAATTAATATTAATTAAAAAATCTTTATTCATGAGATCAAACACTCATTTTGATTATAACTCTTTGGTTTGTTTGTTTGTTTATTTATATTTGATTCGATTGATTGTACTTGTAATTATATAAATCATAATCTATCTCTACGTTCAAACAAATATTTATGTTTCTGTTCTGTTGGTTGCATTGTATTGTTAGATAAATGATTGAAATAAAGACTATATATATATAATTATATATATATATTTAGATATAACAATTTTATATTACAATGCAATGCAGTTCTTATGTATATCAAGTGATTGATGATCATGATAATCGTAGGCCTTTTTATTTATATTATGCTACATCTGATGATAAGCTAATCCATCATCCACCAACAACACAACATTATTGAACATTTGTACCGATATTAGATCAATTTGATGTGTAGTTAGTAGTATATAGATCTACAACAAATGATTGGTTCAGTTGTGTTGAGTCATCAGTTAGTTATCCACCAATCACTGTCATCTCCTCTATTAATTAACACGTCACAACTAATATCTATTTGATTATTATTTATATGAGATGCTAGATGATGGATGAACCCATCTAATCCAACTAAATGGATGCTGTTTGTACTAGTTATAGTTAGCTAGCTAGTCTGTAACTTACTTGATGTCATGAATAGCTCGATGGATGTGCGAGTGTTCTGTGTGACACAGAAGTGCATCAATTTGAGTAACCAGAATGGTTCTTAAGATTCAGAACTCACACAACAATCAGAATATAAACCTTAATTATTAAAATATCAACGTACGTACGTCTGTTCTGTCCTGTCCTGCTAGTAGCAACGGCCAGCGCACACTTCAATTACAAACCTAAACCTTGAGCTGTGATGTACGTTACGTACATCATTTAATTGAGATTATGTTTCATACATGTTTACAATAAGAAACGAACATATGGCTGTATCTACCATCATATAATCTATAGTACTAGTAACTAGTATATAGTAAATTATACATTGTACATCGTACAGTACAGTGTGCACCAGTCAAAGTTATTCTTTAATAATTTTGAAAAATTGTAAAAACATTCTCACATGAGAAAGGTGACATGAATATTATGTTTACGAGTATAGAGGTAAAGATATAGATATTGGTAAACGATAGGGCGTTTGTTTGTTTGTTTTCGACATTAAAATTGACTATGTATTTTATATAATTATGGAGAGTGAGAGAATCAAAGGCAATTTGTGTGCCAATCAAATTCAGAATCAGAATCTAGTAAGTAGCACCCACCAATCTGTAGTAACCTCACTTCATCTCATGTCACACGATATCAATGCTGCACAACATTAATATTTAATGGTTATCTGATGGCTTGACTGAATCGAACATTCGATTCGATTCGATCAATAATCATTATTGATTAATTTGACGACTTTACACGATATATGTTTGATTGACATCACCACTTCACATCACATGACGATCACATCGTGTCGTCATGTTAGTTGGTACCTATTTAAACTGTAGTTAGTAATAATATTCAAGTTCAAGTTAGTTGATCATATTTGTTTGTTGTTCTAAATGAAAAGAATAAAGAATGAAACATTTGTTTGATGTCATTGTTTGTTGTTGGATGAACGAACGCATTGATTACATAAATATAAACATAATGATATGACATATCAAATGTTGTGACAGTACTGTATTGTATTAGCTAATTGTTATGGTGAAATCGTTTTTAAATTATTTAATTTTGTATCAGTTAGTTAATTGTTTTTGGATCAATCATTTCAAATGCATTGAACTTAAAGTAGTCTTTCTTGTGTTACTTGCAATGTCTCCAATACCCTCCTCCTCCTCCTCCTCCAATATCTTTTAGTAGTTAGTAAGTAATTTACAGTGTAGTATGTTATGTGTACAATTACAACAAATTTTATATAATTTATACAATGATTAAAAGCGATACAAAAAATTGAATTTGAACACTAACAAGGATCCTACGATCCTACGTTCCTACGACCTTAAGCATAGTAGCAGTTATTTATTTATTATATGTAACAAAATATATTTTATTTTTTAAAGAAAAACCATTCATTTATAATATTTTATGATAACTTAATTATATTAATTTTAATATCAATCAATTCATTCAAATTAGTCTTTCCAGTTCCATATCTCCATCTTGACTTCATTTAGTGTAGTGTTGTGTTGGGTGTGCATTGTACAGCATCACATGTCTATTATGAATTGTTGATGTATTCTGTAGATAGGTAGATAACGTCTACATGTATGTATACACTTGTTTACATAGGTAGATGGAATCAATTAGAAATCATTCATTATTCACTGATTTTAATATAAAATAATGATGTTGATGACTTTTATTTGTTGAAAGAGACAACAACACACACCAAACTTAAATCACTATCGTCTAATCAAAGTCATCTAAAATTCATTTTTGATATCAAACAGTGTACTCTCTCTCTCTCTCTCTCTCTCTTTTTGTATTTATTTTGAATCGGTTTCATTCAACTTGAACATGTCCAGTCAATTAATTTAAAAGTCATTCCCTATCTATCTGTCTGTATCTTATTATATTTAAAACATAAACCTTACGTCATATTGAGAATGTATCATTTAAAAGATACATTCAATATGTATCTATATGTTTATTGATTTGTTATCTATTGAATCTAACACAGACTGACTGACTGACTGTTTTAAATATTTATTTTCAAATAATAATAATGTTTTATAATTATGTAATGTTTACGTTACAGTAAACGATACGTACGTACGTAAGCAATAGAACGGTAAGAATGTAATACAATAAAGTTGATGCATGTATCATTGAACTTGAAGTCAAACTTGACGATGACGATGATGATGTTGATTTTGTATTTCGTAAGTACTGAATGTTAAATAAAATCAATGTTCTCTCTTTTTAATAGTTCAATTGATTATAAAACAAAGTTAGTCTTTTCAATGACTGTCTTATCATCTGGCCAATCAAATTCGTAATGCAATTCGTTAAGTAATGCAATTTTAATTACGTAAATGATCTTAATAAGTAAACACTAATAAGTAAGTAAGTAATATATAATGTATTGTATTGTATTGTATCGAATGTATTTAATAATATTATTATTCTATTTTAAACCCTGTTATAATAATTAATTATTTGTAATTAAAAACAAACTAAAAACACATTTAACGATTAACAATAAATACACTTCATTAATTCTATCTAATTAAAATGTCATTCATCATTATTATAATATTAATTTTAATATGGTAATATCATTTTGTTTTTAAAGAGTAACCACAAACACACACACACAAACATATAAACTTAAACTTTAAGACTTTAAACTTGACTAAAACAATACAAATACGTAAATAAAATTAACAAATATTATCATATCAAAAATAATTAACAAGCATTCAATTCAATTCAGTTCAGTTGTTTGAATTAGTCAACCCAAATGGTGCAATTCATACAAATAGAAATAATAGTAATAGTCATGTTTTTATAAGAAATAAGAATTGACTCATAAATAAATAAATAAATGTTGTTTTACACAGCGAGTACAGATAGATAGATCGATAGATAGATGTACTTATTATTATAGATGGACTCACTCACTGACTGACTATTAGACAAAGGATTGGATTGGTTTGGGGTTGATATATCATGTTGGTACAGATCATATTGTATTCTTCTAAAGACTACTCTGTGTCTGTCTTCTGTCCCTTTCAACCAACATCATATATAAGTCCACATGAATGTTTATACAAAATCAATCTATTTGACTCTCTTCAATAAAAGTCAATTGATTGATCATAGGATCAGGACCAGTACCAATCAATTGATTTATTTAATAACTAAATATTAAAAATATTGTGATTATAAATTAAACAAACATACATACATACATACATACCATACATACATATATAATATTCGTTCTTCCAAACTAATGTAACCCTGTTCAATAATAATTATATGATTTGGTATTCATAAAAGACAGAACATAGCACATAGAAGATAGAAGATAAGAAGGTGACAGACAGACACACAGATTGGAATACAATTGAATACAACATTTATAAAATAGCCATGTCTAATTCAAATTGTATCTTTTTTAATTATATTAAATCACTATCACTATCACTTATCTTATTTTATTATATCAATTGTCAAGACCACCTTCACATTCACGTTCACCTTCTTCTATCTAAATATTACAGTTTACAGTTGTGTTTGTTAGTTAGATTTGAATCAAATCCATTTAATTGTTTAAAGTTTCCACACACCATCACATCACATCACATCACACCCACACCACACTTATATTTAGTTTATTATTATAAATTGTTGTCGTTCATTCCATCCATCCATCCATCCATCCATCCATTATTCACATTGATAATGATTCAATATCTATCCATTGATATATTTAAAAAGAACTTGTTAGTTACAATTCTGTCTTTTAAGAAACCAGTTTTACCAAACAATTGATAATTAATATTTATCTGCTGTCAGATAAGATCAGATCTAGATGACAGACAGACAAACAGACATACATCACCACTTGATTTGGTAGGTAGATAAATAAATAAGTAAGTAAATGTATGTAGTCTTCTATTAATTAAAAGTACTCGATTCCAACTGTAGTAGTAGTAGTCGTCTCCAATTCAATTCAATACAATTAATTGAATTTATTAAAATAAAGGTAATAAAACAACTACATACATATTGATGATCATAATAATAATGATCGACCATCAACCACCAACCAACAATATGATTTCATTCATTCATTTATTTATTGTATAGAAGATCCTCCTCCTCCTCCATCTCCATCACTATTCGGTAATGATGTATCGTCAATAACATTGTCCCAATTAAATAAAGTGGCACCGATTCGATTGGGCAACTCCCCCAAATGATTGAAACGTGTCTGAAAGTCATGATCGCGTCGTTTCAAACGATTAAATCGTTCGAATAATAATTTTTTAGCAAACTCGTACAATTCCAAATCTAGATTGTTCAATTCGTTGATTCGATTGATTTGTTTCGATGACAGATTACTGATGGTGATCGAGGAGACCGTTGTGTTGTGCTGTTCGAATGGCACAGTAAATCGTAAATTGAATGTCTCTTCGAACACATACTGTGAGATCTTCTGATATTCGGTCAGACCAAAGTATGCCATTGTGGCTAAATTACGTTTTGCACTCGCCAACAGTACACGATCACGTTCCATTTTGGGCATGTACGTGCGATTGTAACAGCCGACCAATGACAGATCGGCCAACATGCGTGTCTGTCGATTGACAGCCAGATTTGCGTTACATGCCATGAATTGATCCAGTTGCACTCCGATCCAGGTGTCACCACTGTAACATGCTGGTAACTCTTCTAGTGTTGCTGTACGACCATTACAAAAATGACGTGAATTACGCCATGTAGCACCACGTTGAACGTGTCGAAACTCTGATAGATATCTGTGAAATTATTCAATGAAAATACCGTGAGGTTAATGATTACGTTACAAAACATACAAATTAGAATATATTATTATTTTACCTAGCAACCGGATCCCGTAACAGTGTTATATAGAAGTAGCGTCGTTTGGCCGATTCACCTTCGTGTTCGTCCAGTGCTCGATCCACACAACCGGTTAGTTCGGTCCAATCAGCATGTAAACCACATTTCCAACCAGTTGAATAACGACTGAACAACCAATTTTGATTTGAGTGCGGTCGAAAGCAGTAGCATCGTTTGCGACGTCGTGGACATGTACATGGTCGTTCCAAGTCAAGATCATGAACTAAATGTCTTCCAAATGATGTACCACCTTTAAAAAAGATCAATAAGAACCGTCAGCCACATAAATATCAACTAGCTAATTTATGTACGTAGATAATATTATTTTTAATAAAAATCAATTTATTTTATATGATTACTTAACATCCAATATAATATTTGGATTAAATGTTTTGTTTAAGCTACTTAGAAACAAAGAGAGTTACCTTTAGTTTCTAAAATCAATCATTCAGAATCAACATAAAAATAATAATCTAAATGTTAAGTACATACCAGTTTTTTGAATGTGCAAAAAGACCATGACATCATGTGAATCCATATCAAAGGTGAAATCATCATTCAAGACATCTTCGTAGCTGAGTCCGACCAACGATTGATATGTCAATGGTAATTCTCGAACAGATTCTCGAGTTGTCAATGCACAAACCTAGATGCCAATCAACATACACATATTTTTATTTCTAATCGAATACAACAAATAGAGATATGAAACCCAAGAACAATACGATAAGATTATAAAAAGATACATTTATGTGGAAGAGATCCCATCCATCATCAATCAATTTTCATTGTTCACAGATACTGAATCTGAAATCATTTTTAACTCTAGAATACTAAAATTAAAAATTACGATAGTTTAGTAATTATAACATTTAATGTAATAATTATATCTCTGTGTAAACACCTGTATTGTATTTTGTTTGAACGCGGTCTAATCAATATTTCAAAAGAGTTAGTTTGTTACTTACAAGCTTATGATGATGGGATTTAACTTATGATAATAACCTTGAATATAAATGAAGTATAATTAAAAACGTAAACGTAACGTACTTTATCTGGACAAAAATATCCAAAACCAACGATCCCAGACAGTGCAAAGAGAACGCAAACAAGCGCAATACTTCGTAATCGGGATCTCGTCTCCATTGGTTTAAAATCGTTTTTAAATTTGGTCAATGGAATGAAGTCACTAGCTAGCACTTGGATTGAGACACTACGCGTACTGCTAACGCCAACCATCATTTGTTGTGATCCACATGAACATGAGTATTGTTTTTTTTTATTCAAACACCACCATGAGTATTGTTATGTTATTAATATGATTATGACATAACAAACAAACCAAATGTCAAACATCTGGTTTGTCAGCCATTTTAATTGTAAAAACAATTTATCTGTGAAGCTTGCAACAAATCTAACAACTAACCTCTATATGTATATGGACTGGACTGGATTGGATTGTGCATCACTTCACTGTTATTCATCTTCCATGTAACTTTCTACATCATTGATTTAAAACTCTTGATTATTACAGCTTGTATTAAGCATCATTTCCAAATAAAAACATAAATCCATACAATTGTTGTCCGTAGACAACTAATCAGTTCATATATATATATATATGGAGGTCAGTGTATCATTCGCATACAGAACGCGGTTTCTTGAATTTAAAAATTCTGCTATACGTGTTTATAGACCTCTTCATTGAATACATTTACGAATAAGTTTAATTCCAACTTTTTAATGCTTAGAAATGTCGATTTGAGAAAAAATACTTAGTTATAATGTTCAAAACGTTGTAATTATTACTACATTTGTCGATGTCCGATAAGCCAAACAATGCAAGAGATTCGATTTTGTGAATGGACAAAATCAGACAACGAATGCAGATCTCCGCAGCAGTAAATAAATTGTAATCGTAATAGGTAGACTAACACTAAAGGTGGATAAAAACCAGCTATAAAACTAAAAATATTTCAGTTTTAACGCTAAATATGTGAAATCGAACTGGATAACAATTTTTATTATACTTCCGTTCACTACTATTTTATAAATAAATTTTTATATACAATTACAATAACTATGAGTAGTAAGTTGTTGTTGCTCAAAAAAGGTTCAGGAATAACATAGATCGTTAATTCGACGTTCGATTCTTGTTACTTGTTTGACGCTAACTTATGTCTCACCAGTGTCGTCACTTGACGCTCCAATTCCACGCTCAAACTTGACGCTGCTTTGATCTAAATTATACCACGTGACCAAATATGACACTGATTGAGGAGTAGTCAAGTCCAGACCTCCGCTCTCGACTTGACTAGTTAGTTTGAGAACAGATGCATGTTTTTGTTTTTTTAATAATATAATCGAAATGAATATTGATCGATTGATTGATATTGGTGACAGTTAAATGTAAAGTTTGTTTGTTCATGATTCATCATTATTTATTATTATTACAAACTTACATTCAATAGTTATTATATTAATTATAGTTCAACTCTACTTACCTTGTTCTTGAACCATATATTAAATAATTAAAAAACAGATAGACAGATAGATGATAGTGAGTTAGTTTTAATTTAGTATGTGTGTGTGTGTGTGTTCTGATCTATCTATAACATCTATACATACAGTTAGAAAGTAACTTTATAGATAATTAAATTCTAAATAACAGATAGATAGATAGAAAGTAGACAAACAATTGTGATTTAAAACTATTGTTGTTCATAAACTAATTGTTATTGTTTAACTAAACTATATAATAGTTTGTTAGTAGATATATATATATATGTATATGCACCAACCAACTAACCACTAGACACTAGTTAGTAGTCTAGTTGTCATGTTTTTATACATATATAAATAATAAATAGTACACTGTCTGGTGGTATCTACCTATCATTGACAATGAGATGTCAATTAATTAATATGATTAAAAGTGCAGTTCATTAGATAACAGACAGACAGACAAGAACATTAAAGTAGTAAGCATTAGGATCAGATCAGATCAGATCAGAACTAAAACAGTCACAGTTTAGTTGTCAGTTCCTCCCTCCAGAGTGTTAATAAAAAGGTTGTAAATCAATAATTTGATATAAATAATTTAATATTTGAAATGTACATATAATAATCATAATTTATATTTATTATGTTTAAATAAAGAAGCGGCGCTGTTTGTCTGATCCTGTTCTGTTCTGATCTGCTCGTAATAATTTTACAGATCAGACCAGACCAAATTAGATCAGATCAGACCAGAGCTAGTTGCTGCTGCTCATTATAAATCATTCATTCATTTCATTTATTAAGATACGATACGAACAACACAACGATGTCTTATCAAATGATTTCGGATGATTATCATCATTATCACCGATTGATCAGTCATCTGTTATTTCTTATCTTCATTCAATATTATTATTTACTACAATTGTTTGTTTGTTTGCTGATCTCGATTTTATTTGATAAGTTTCTGTATTTTAAATTAATTTAAATTAATTAAATTTTCAAAATTGATTCTAATCTCGGGATGTAAACAAACATGCTGAATTGAATTTTTGCATAAACCCTTATTTTGACAATCTGAATACTGTCAAAAAAGGTTTCATCAAATTTCGTGTCTGCGAGTTAATAAAGGTCAATCTCCAATGGTCACGAAAATAGCTTCTTTTTTTTTTTTGCAAATGTATCTTAACTAATTTTAGATAGCTTTGACAGATTCTAGAATGACAAAACGAAGGTTTATGTAAAATTAGTGCTTGTGAGCTGCTTTCATTCCGATGTTGAATCTGATTGGATTGATGGAGTAATCATGGATGACATGATCGATGATTAATGAGTTTTTATATAAAAAGCATACTTGTTTAATCGTTGTGAACAGATCGATCGACGTGTGTCACACAATCAGTATCGTCATCTGAATAAATCAAATCAAATTGTTTATTTATTTATTTATTTGTTAAATAACAACAAACCTGCAAATCGAATCAAAAAGTCATTCATTATTATTGTTATTGTTGTGTGGTTATTAATTATTAATTAATTTTAATAATAATTATTATTAATTCATTATAATAAAAAATACACAAATGTATGTGTCCATCCTCCTCCTCCTCCTCCTCCTCCTCGTAACAAAATCAATTCTTTATTTATCATTTGTATTGTTCTCTCAAATCAAAGTCGGATTCTGATTCTAGTTCTAGTTCTAGTCTGTTCAGTTGTTCGATTGACTCTTTATACTCATTTTTATTTTGAAACAACAGATGTTCGTTCATTGATTGATTGATCAGTTGAATCATCTCTCTTAAAGAGTAAGTAGTATGTGTGTGTGTGTGTGTGTGTGTAAAACCTAACTCAAAATATAAATTGATAAGAGCGAGCATTACACAAAGATAAGCACTCTCACTCTATCTCTCTCTCTCTCTTCTTACATTACATCAATCAATTCAAGTTTGAATCCTCCTTTAGAATACAAAACTAATCACAACATACATAGATCATTGTCTCTGTTTGGTTTGGTGCAAACTAAATTGTTCAATTCAATTGTTTTGATTGAATGACGACACCACTGGATCATTACTATTGTGTATCCTCATCCAGTGGACTGACTGACTAGACTATAGACGAACCATCAACGAACTGTGATCTACAATGAGGACGTTATGTTCGTTGATCGATACGATACGATACGTTACGTTACGTGGTGTGTCATCTCTGTCTCTATGATCCAATCATTGTTAACAACAGTCAACACCCACACCACATCATCTACACTATAAACAAAGTCATCCACATCGTATCTACATCATCTGTGTGAACATGGTTGTGTGTATACCTAACAAACAGTACACACACACACACACACACACACACACACACACACACACACACACACACACACACACGACACCATGATGTAATGTAATCATCACATCCATCCATCCATCCATCTATTATGAATCCATTTAGTTGTGGTACACCTATCTACCTATCTATCTACATCCACACCCACCACCAACTAATTTGTATTGTTAAATAAATGATATTGTTGTTCGTTTCTGATTGATTTTCATAACATTCTTTTATCAAAATAACATAATATTGTGCTAAATAAACTATAAATAGCTCAGAACACAACAGAACAGAAACGACATGATGCAAGTGATGATGATGATGGAGTAGTTACTTCTTCTATTTATTTTTAAAATTTGAATTGATTTTAAAAAGTAGATGATTTATAATTTGTATCATGAACAAGAATGTTTGTTGTTTGATTGGCAACTAGAATTGGTAGTGCTATTCATTTGTACTTGCACTGTTTGTTGTAGTACCAATCAGTTATACAAGTATCGTTGACATCATCCGCACCAGTCTATTGTCATCGTCAACTTATTCTCTGACATATCATATCACTCACTCATTACTAGTCACTACACATCTGGTAGATATCAGATTATATTAATAATCGTACTCATTAATTGTAATTGTATACACTATACATATTATATATTCAACTATCTGTATATATGGTTCCTTCCTCTGTGTCATCAACAAACAACAACAACAAACAAGTGTTGTATTCATGAAGCAACAAGTAAACTCACATACATACATACACAGATCATCATACATATTGTATTGTATTGTAACCAAGAACTACTACTGTAAGAAGAATAAAATCAATAAATAATAAAAATAAAAAGATATATATTCATAATTCTATTAATGATTTGTAGTTATCATTTCATTTAATATTTAATTCTAATTGTATTTTATGTATTATGTATTGTAACGTGTCAATTATAAATTAAAATCAATTCATTCATATATTTAATAATATATATAATCAATATCAATATATAGTTACAATCAATCAGAATATATAGAAGAAGAACAAGAACAAGAAGAAGAAGCAACAATACCATCAGAAGATGACTGTTTGTTTGTTTGTTTATCAACATCATCAACTCTTTCCTTTTAACATTTTTAAAGTGTGTATTATGTATGTTGTAGGTTGACTTATTTTATTTACTTTATATATAATAGATTATTATTATTATTATTATTATTAATATTATTATTTAGACTAGTTTCTTCATCAAAAGTTCAACGACGATGAGATGACAACGTCTCAACAACTAAACACTGGCGCTCTCAATAATATCTTTTAATATTATTTACTTTTAATTCGTTTTATTTTGATTTCTTTATAAATTATTAATTATATGTTGTTGTTGATTGATTGATTGATTGATTAATAAATGGAACAAACAGCTTCGACACTATCTCTCTCTCTCTCTCTCTCTTGCTCTCTCGATCATCGATTTGTTAATAATAATGCACATGTAACTAACTAACTAACTAGAATTGAAAACCACCCATCGGTACAGATTGGTCAGCACTGAAGGCGTATTGTTGTTGGTCGGGATCAACAGAGGGTGCAACACGTCCCACCACTTCATCCTCACTACCAAAGAAATTCTCAATTATATCAAATGCCTTTTGATAAATGTCCATGTTTTCATGCGATTGTAAGAATTCTATTTTGTCCAAACCTATAAAAATAATTAAAAATACAAATAGTTATCAACAACAACAACTCTTGTATCTTTTTGAATACTTGTCTTTTTGATCACAAACATTTATTTATATATTGATAGTTTTAAAACAACTGTTTCAATTTAATATAATTCAAACTATATATATATATATAATAAAGACTTGCATCATCATCATCATCATCATCACTTACCAAAACATTCTTCAATTAGTACAGCATAAGGATTGACACCAGTTTGTGCTTTGGCATCTTGCTCCCCAAGTCTTAATATATTCTCTAAACCATTCAATGCGACCAAAACAATTTTGGCATCCATAACAGTTAGTAGATCACATAATGGACGTATAGAATTCTGTTCGACCAGATAACGTATCTGTTCGGCTGTGCCACCAGTCGTTGCATTTGTGATGGCCCATGCTGCTTCCTTTCGTGTTTTAAAATCCGCTTTACTTAATATATCAATCAGTACAGGGAATATGTTCGCTTCGATTACCGCTTCAATCTGTTGACGATTACCAGCAGTTATATTTGATACTGTCCAGCATGCTTCTTTACGTATTGATTCTTTTGTTGAACCTAATCAAATAATAATAGTATTATCATCAATTCAATTATTAGTATTTAATTCATTTATTATTGATTTGTATTCACAATTTAGATATAACATTAACAATATCTATATATATATATAAAACAAACAATAACATATACGTGTCACTACAATACAATGTAATATAGACAGATGTGTTGTTGATCATATGACAGACAACAGATGGATGATGACAATAAAATAATACAGAATACAGATAGAATGAAAGTGAATTAAAATAAATAATTAATTATAATTATCTACCTAACAAATGTAATAAACATGGTAATGCTGAACAATTCAATATGACTTGTGTTTGAATATCATCACCAGTAACAATATTACCAACAGCACGTAGAGCAGCAGACACAACATTCTGTTGATCGTGCATCAACAGTTCAACCAAACGTCGACAGACACCAGCATCAATGACCGCTTGTATTTTATCATTTGGTCCATCCGATAGATAGGATAATGCCCAACATGTATCAGACAATACATCTGGATCAGTTTGAAATAATAATCTAGATAAGATTGGTAGACCTGGTGCAACTTTATAAAACTCTGGTGGTGGTACTTTGCCCCTACATAAATTTGATAATGCCCAGACAGCATTTCTGGTCATTGTTAAACGATTTGATTTACTTAATAATCTATAAAACAATATAAATATATAAGTATCTAATTAACATGTTTGTGAAACAACAACAACAACAACTAACTAATTAACTATGTATTAAGATAAAACATGACACTTGCTCGCTCGCTCCCTTCCTCTTATTAGTATCATCTATTATCTATTTGTAATGTCTGAGACTGAACTGGACTGGAACACCTTTTTAGTTACATTAGAATTTACTTAATTTTAATAAACAATAGGTATAAGGTAATTAACATTGATCGTCTGATCCATCCGTCATTTAAGTAGTTGAGTTGAGTTGATGGATGATCCAACTTAATTAATTTAATTTGTCACTCTAATATTAACAACATTTATTATTTATAATAATAATAAATTGTTTATATTATTGTTACAGAATCACTATTATATATTATTGATTTATTGTTGTTGTTGTTGTTTATTAATTAAAAATAAATAAATAAATATTAAGTAATAATAAATAATAAACTTACTGTAACAATGGAACTAATATGCCTGAATCCAGAACACGATCACGACATTCCGGTGAATCACCAGCAATATTACCAAGGGCCCAGACAGCTTGCTCCTGTACATCTTCAAATTGACTGCCCAACAAGGCAATAAAGATTGGCACAGCTCCAGCATCAATTACAATACGTGTTTGAAGTGATGTACCAGATGCAATGTTTGTTAAAGCCCATGCTGCTTCAAACTAAAAACAAAACAATTTAATTTGATATTTACAATTAGTAGTAGTAGTGAATGATCACTAAATCATTGTTATCATTGAGATCTCTCTATTAGATCAGCATTCTTCACAGTTGTTGTATTCTAATTAAACTTAATCACAACATACAGCACACGATACAATACAATACACTTGTCAATCAGTTCAATCAACACATCATCTATCTCTATCTCATAATGATGATTGACCGAATCACAATTAAAAGAATAACATCAATCAATATATTATTTATAATATAACGTCTGGTCTGTGTATCTCACTCACCTGAAGTGTACAATTAGAATCGTTTCGTAAAAATTCAACAAATCTTGGTACAATTCCTGTCTGGATCACTTCGTCAATTGGTGGATTTGGTTCTCGACTCAATAATTTTCTAAACTTTTGTGTGGCCAATAATTGTTGTTCCACATTATTGCTGTACAAATCTTGTACCATTTCTTGGGTGATGCCTGGAGCACTTTGTAAAATAGTATCGAGGTCCTACAAAACCAATACAAAACAATTGTTAACAAATGAATCAATTAAATCTCATTCAAATCAATCATTTCATCATTACAATCTACTATTTTGGATTGTTTAGAAATAATAAATTAGATTGCTCTCTCTCTCTCTCTCAAATGTAGTTCTTTTATCGAATGGCGCCACCAGTTACAATCTTCTTTTGATCCTTTATTTTTATTTTTTAATCAAAATTGTTAATTAAATCAAACCTTTATTTGGTTTCCAATACTCTCAAATTGATTTTCTCATCAGTTAACACAAATTTTACAGAGAATCGAATTTTTAACAAAAAAAACAGCATCACTTGTCAACTTAAATAAATCAATTAAAATCATTTGATACGTTTTTATCATTATCTTTTACGAATTCTAGCAGATGCAGATGTCTCTCTCTCTCTCTCCTCAGAGATCCCATCTGATCCTATCCTTTGTTAACCAAGTTTCGATATAAGCAGAAAATAATTTTATGAATACATTAAAATGACACAACACAATAGATTCGTATTCATGAATTCGAACAATTAATTAGCCTTAGAATTTTAATAAATTACGTCCGTACGTTCACATTTACGACGAAGTACTAGAAAACATTTTTATAATTTTATCTCTAAAATAATAACATTCTGATATATTTGGTCAACTTCGTTTAATCCAAAATAAATAATAATTATAAACGTTTGAAGTCTATTAATCTTAGCAAAACAAAAGTTTAAAGTTGAACTGTTAATAAACGTTAGTTAGTTCAGTTGGATCCATAAACTAATTGATGATCTAACATTCCAATATAATTATGTTTGCAGCATGAGTGCATATCACTGTATGAATTAAAGATTGACATTCAACATACCTGAAAGCTATCACTGCCTTCTTCAGTTGCAAGAGCTACATTTACATTACGCCTTTTTGACAGTTGCTGTTCTCGTTTTTGTTTACGAATCTGTACACCTTCCTCTTCGCGACGGCGGCGTAACTCTTGCGAGTCCATACCAATATTTTTATAACGATGTTTATGCGTGGAGCTCGACATCTTGAATATAAAATAATAACAAAAATAAAGAATATTATTTGAACAATGTCATGTTGAAAATGTTAAATGTGAACAAATGAATCATCATCATTGTATGATTGAATGACGTTGATGAATCGACTTTCTAGATCACATACGTACGTACATTTTCATAGAATGTGTGTGTCGTGTCGTGCATTAGTAGAATCAAAAATAAAGATGATGTCTTCTATCTATTCTATATGACATTTCGTTCGTCTAGTGCTAGTCAGTCTACGCCACACACACATATGTCCGTCAAATTGTCATATCATCATTGATTTAGCAAACAATCATCACATTTTGTACAATTTGTTCGTTCGTTATCATTGAAAACAAATTAATTATCAATACTTACTGTATGTATCGGGCCTTAGCCTTATATAAGTTCAATTAAAAAGTGAAAACTGCTATTTATTCTCACTTTTCCACCATTACCTTTTAACATCAAGGTCTCACTTTCAAAGGATTGTAGGAATTTTTTTATTTTTTAAGTTTGTTTCAATTTTAGGTAATTTTGTTTTTTTATTTTATTAATGTTTTTATTATAATAAGAAGATGTTATTATTATTAAAATAATAATATTAATAAATCAAAATCAATCAATCCATCTTTCTTATTTTATATTTATTAATTTAACAAAAATGTTTGTTATTCATCAAAATCAAACATTTCGTTTTATTAGTTATTTTTGTGTACCCTGAACAGTATAGTGTATTTGGGTGCATTCGTCTTGGACGCTCACACGCTTTCAGCGCGCTCAATCGTCGATTTCATCGTTCGACTTGGCGCTGTGAGTGTCAAAAAATCACACTTGCGGCTGAGTTCATGAGGTAGATCTCGCGCTCACAGACGCTTACTCCACAGAGGTAGGGCAGCAAAAGCGTGAGCACCAAATCGTACTATTTATCAAAACGAATGCTATGTGAGCGTAAGCTAACCAAACTTTTGTCATATTAAAGTACTTAAAAATAAAATCGTTGACAAATCAGTAAAAATGGCTAACTATTTACCCAGATTATTTTCGATCGATTTAAATGATTCAGACTAACGCTTACAACGTCCAAAACGAACGATATTTTCTGATCGATTCTAAGCGCTCGTAGGCTAACATGAACACCAATAATTTGTGCTTATAAGCGTAAGCGCTCAAAGCGTGTGAGCGTCCAAGACGAAGGCACCCATGTGTATAATGAACATCCATTGAACTTTATCATTACGTTTAACGTCACGCTCTTTACTCTTTAGGACGCTTTTAGGCGGTAGGTTAGCGAGTAGGAGTCATATAATATGTGAAGTATTACATATATAGTAGGAGTATACTAAATAGGTACTGATACTGATTACTGACTGACTGACTACTGAGTACTGACATCTTATCTTGACTAATATTTAGTGGATTTGAAACAAATATGCAAAAGATGGACCAATAACCGAATTTTGTCCATTTGTGAATTTAAGTTTAAGATATTTGTCATTAAAAGTTAGATGTCTCCACGGGCTATAATTAAGGAATACATTTGAATTATTTAGTCAGTGCAGTGTTGCCAGATTATTTTTAACGAAAGTCGCCGATGAGTGGCGCTTGAGTAGCCCAATTTGATGTGCCCCGACAAATCGTTTATTAAGATGTGCTGATTTGTGTATTGATGGTGGCCCAAAATTGATTAGAAAACACCCCATGAAGAAGCAAAAAGATGTTATATATTTAGATGATGAAGTGTGTTTGCTAGAAACTTTGAATAAATTTTTAACCAACTTCCTTAAACAATAAAGTTGCAATAATGCCGGATAATACTGTTATTTGTCCAGATTTTATGAAATTTCAAGTATGTAGCCGTAGCATTTATTTACATATCATTTATGTTGTGAGAATTCAATTCAATTTGTATTACAGGACACACTGAAAAAACTACGGGAAATTGATGATAAAATTATTTATGCATTAAATACAATTATTCCAACGGAATCGTTTCGAGCTCAAATCGATCCAACCACCAAGTGTCAACAGTTCCATCAAGAATTGGTAGATGGACGGAGCAATAGACAAAATTTAATAAAAAATTGTATGCAATATACGGCGGATCGTATCAAACTGTATAGGAATGAAAAAAAAGCTGATGAAAATAATATAAGCATTAATAAAAAATTACGGGCCGAACAAACCAAGGTAAACCACTGACCAATCAAATTTGTGTCTAAATCACTTAAAAATAGTGAATATCAATTTGTTGGGCAGGGCCCAGTATTTGATTGACGATGATGATGATTGTTAATTAATAATAATTAATGAGTTTGTTTCCCGGTTTTGTTTAACAGTTACGTTTGTTAGAAGTAGAAATCAATGTTGAAGAAGTTGTAGAACAACGATCCAATAAAGTGTTCCATGAACGATGTAGATCGTATTACACTGAACCCGATGAAGGTTCAGGTTCAGGTTCCAAGTCGTAGATAGGGTCGCTCTTATCAAATTAAAGTGAAGCCAATTGATCAACTTCCTTTAAGAAGTAATGTATGTAGTTGTTTTTTTTTAATTATATAAATGTATAGTTCAAGTTCAAAGTATATATTTGTACATATTTATACGGAACGGTAAATAAAACGTTTTTCAACATTTTCATTCATACACCTTTTATTTATTTATTTACTTTTAGTTTATTTTAAATATAAATATAATAAATTTATGTAATCATATCAGTCAGAGCTGCATTCTCAAAAACTGTTCTGGTCTGTCACCGCCACTGTCTGTCTGATTGATTTACCTACGTCCATCCTCCTCCAAGAACAGTGTTCGTACCCATCCAAATCTATTCAGGAAATGCACAAATTTCACTACTCCTTTGCATTCACTTAAGAAATCCTGATGATGTCGTCAAAAATATCGATTCAATTGTTGACAAGCTCTATTAGTGAAGTGTGGACTGTAACCTGCCTCATTGAAATCTACTTATCGCATGTGCTGGAACGCAAGAGAATCCAGCAAGACCGAAAGATGTCTACGAAACAGAGACATCATTCGATCTGAGTGGAAGATAACGCACACAGCTTGTTACAAACGCAACACTCTTTCATTGTTCTCTGATAGAGATAGATAGAGAGAGATACATCTACTAACATTCAACTCGAACAACGAACTAGAGGAACCGGATCTAAAACAAGTCAGGACAGACAGACAGACAGACAGGTTCACTGTGACGACCATAGTGTGCTGGAAGACACGAACAAACGAACGAGATAAAGTAGAAGAAGGAAGTTGTAGCCGAGAGGATCGATAAAAAAAGATTAAGTGCCAACCAACCAGTAGACTAGTGGTTTGTACTAACCAACACCTGTCACAAGTTCTTAGACCACACATTCCACAACTACATCAAGTGTGTGATGATTGCAAACAAACAAACAAACAATATCAAATTTAATTTATTAATTCAATTTATTTTAAAACAATTATCATAATAAAAAATTCATCTTTTTATACAAAGTTTTACTTTTACGAAGATATTATCACAAAGAATTCTAAACAAAACAAACAAAAACCTCCACATAAATAGAGAAGGTGACTGTCAAGTGTCAGCAGTTGTGACTTTTAAAACAATGAATGAATGAATGAATGAATTGCAATAGAAAACTCATTGAACTTTTAAAACATTGGCGGTGAGTCGGGTGACCAATGGTGTCAAAACATCCACTTCCAATTCTTCTGACCACACTTCATTTAATCGTTTCTCACCAATTTCCGTTGCTTTGCCATCTAAATCATTGACACGCATTGTAAATATGATCACTGATTGTTCTACCAACGGATTGTATTGATCACAGATCGTATGGAAGGCTCGAGCAACGCTGCCACGAACCAAATCTAAATCGTGTACAATCAATACACCAGAATGTTCTAACTCAGTACGGTATTTTGTTATTAACTTGCCATGATCCGTTAAATATGGTTCTGTATTTAAATGGCGATACGATACGACAATTGGATCTTGAATATCATTCGATTTGATAATTGCAACTGCAATTTTACCAACAGCTTGCGATAATTTATAAACGGCATCTATTCCATTATCCGAGTAGATGAGCAAAAAGACTGCTTGACGATTTGAAATACCAACATAAAAATCATCCCAAATGTTTTCATCTGTTAGTTGAAATTGTGCTTTGATTTCATCAATTAACATTTCTAATTTGTCTGTTTCTATTAAATCTAATTTTGATTTATTATCTGCTGGTAGTCCAAACGTTAACAATGCACCCAATATAATCGCAATACATACACCCAAAACACTTGTTTTTATTGGAAATCTGCTATCGCTATCATTTTGAGGGTTGTTGTTGTGTTTGTTTTTGTTCGATCTGATTGGTGATTTAAGCGGAGTACTAGTTTCGATTTGACTCAAAACTGGGAGACGACTTTCATTTCGATCATAAATCGGTGTTGAAGTTGATCCACCACTCGTTGATAAATTACTGAAATCAGTTCCCAATCTAGACAGATCTTCGATTGTTTGAAATGTACAACTTGTACTATTACTATTTAATGTGTCGTTCTCATTTGATGAATCAGAGCTTTTTGAATCATTTACTACACTTTGATTCAGTTTCGTCTGACTAGTATTATTACTCTTTTTACGATAATTTTTAGTCATATTTGTATAACGTGAGATTGGAATCCTTCCTTTTATGTCACGACAATAAGACTGAAATAAAAAGGGGAACTTTGTATTTAAAAAGAAAACGCTTTTCTTCAGAATTGTAACAGATGTAAATAATTACCATTCGTAATAATAAAAAAAAAAACAAACTTACTAGTAAGACTACTAATACTAGGTACTCTACACGTTTAATAACAATAAACAAGTTGTGTTGTATTTATGATATGAATTACTTTTAAATTACATTTTTAATAATACAATAAATACGACCAACATTAGTTCAGTTGAGTTTGCATTTGAATATTTAACTCAATCACCGTCACCACCCATAGATAACAAACATTTGAGTAGATTAGATTTTGGATACTTGAAAAACCACACGTACTACTGTGGTACTATTGTGGTTTAATTTGAGTTTTCTAGTTTGACAGATAAAAATGCAAAATAGAGCAGCATGCGTTAACAAATGCAACCAACTTAACTTTATGCAAATCAATTAAATCCACCATATCAAAACTATCGAAACGAAACAATACTTTTTTTTAATCGTCATTTTTCTGGCTAAAAATGAGTTCGTTACGTTCAGAGGTACGTTTTCATGAAAAGTTATGGATATTCGATATTCCAGTTATTCACTTTATTATATAAATGCGTAGGTACTTAAAATTTTCAAAATGTTACATCGCACTAGACAAACAGTTTTTGATGGCGATGTAAAAGCTTTAACTGCTGGCCGAGATAAAATTAATCTAGAATTCAAGCAAAAGAAACATGTGTCTAATGAAGAATCCATCAACGAGGTTGGTAATCAGTTTTTGTTACAATCAGTACAAGATAGATTATTTGACAATCTAATCTACTGAGTTTAGAGAATTCTAAAGCCTGTATCTCATCAGACATTTGCGAGAGCTAAGAAAGATATCAAATGTTAGTGTTTTAACTTAATACTAATGTTAGATAACTAGTTATTTCCAATGATTGTTTCAGCGTTAGTACGGAATAATTGTTTGTTACTATATTGTAAAACAATTGAATTGTATTTTTATTCCAGTTATTAAAATTAGCTCAAGGCGTAGATAAAGAACTTAGAGAATCTGTTATTCAAGCAAAAGAAGTTAAACCCAATGTTTATGGTAATATTTAATTTATTTTGTGAGATAAAAAACAATGGTATGATTATGCGATTTTTTTAAAAATATTTTAGCTGTAAAAATCACTGAAGAAACATTTAAATTTGAAAATTCTCCATTCCAAGATATTCCCGAGGATCAATTACCAAAACGCAGAACAAAGTGTAAAAAATAATGTTAATTTTATTTTATTTAATTGAAATAATTTATTTATTGTTTAACTTGTAGATAAAGAAAATAATAAAGTGTTTTAAAATTTTATATGCTCACTAATGTAATTGTTGATAATCTAATTCGTAAAAATTTTTGTTTACGAAGTAGATGATTTTACATTTATGTTTCCACCGCTATTATTTTAAAAGTTTTTAAACTCGTGACAAATTACACTTTGAATTCTATTACGCCCGTTGCATGCGTTTCACATAGTCAATGTAAGTGTAATAAATTGAAAATACGAACATTTAATAATACGCCAGAATGACTATTATAGTTTGAGAAGGCAACACCCAACTCAACTCATCATCTAGTCATATCCCAACCATAAAACTATATTTATTTAATATTTATTCTTGATGAATGGTAAACGTACACGATTGACTACTAATGCACGTAGTACACATTATCGTTTATTATTTGAACCATTATTTTACAGCAGATAATATCATTGAACCATCGTTTTGTTTTTATTAATATTAAAATATTCAAATAGTATTTTTTAAATGAATAAAAATAATAAAAGAATAGTCATCAAATACATTAAAAATAACTAAATGAAATCGAATGATGTGTAGTGTACGGTATAGCAACTAATTAGATTCAGGATTGCATTGGATTGTATTTGAATGATGTGGACTGGTCATGGACACAGTGTGATACGTGCACACTGTGATGGTGATGGTGGTGGTGTTGGTTTGTTTCGTACGATGAGTGAGTGTTGTGTGGTGGTAGAACTGTAAACTAAACTGTTGTATTAAAATAAAATGACAGATGAAATGAAGATGGAGAATCACATTCACACAGATTGTGAATTGTGATGTTGTGTCTTCTCTTCTGAGTAGTGTTTTAATTTTATTTTTTTAAATAAAAATGGATCAATAGAAGTAGAAGTAGATCTAATTAATAAATATTATATTAATAAATTAATAAACTTTTGTATAGATCTTTTAAAATTTTAATTAAATGATTCACCTGATAAATATGTTATTAATATTTGATTTGCCAAATAGATAGATAATCATCATAATCAACAATTAATTAACTGTTGTTAATGGATGAATGGATGGATACTTAATTTGTTGAGTTGTTTTAAACTTGTTTGTATACATAATAAATATATTTATACTAAAAAGAAAACGTATATTGTAAATTTAAATAACCATGAGTATTATGCCATCACTGTATGAGAAACGGCCTCTCAAGAAGCCACGAATTGGTCCACCAGATGTGTATCCACAAGAGCCAAAACAGAAGGAGGACGAGTTGACTAGTTTAAATGTTAAACATGGTTTTACAACAATGCCCCAATTGTCTGATGAGTTTGGTACGGCACGCAATTGTAATGTAACTGCTAGTAGAGTAAGTTTTATTATTTTATTTTGGTATCCGATCTGATTCGATTCGTAATAAGAGATTTAGATACATTTAAATTGAATTACCTACATAGTTGACAAATTGAAAGAGAATTATTTTAGGTTGGAGCCTATTTCAACGCAATAATAGCGAAAAAAGAGGAATTATGCACACTACAAGATTCCGGTCGTAAGCGTCAACAAATTAACACCAAAGATCATTTTTGGCCAGCTATAGTTCGTAATAAACATTACATTGAAGCATGGTTTAAAGATTTAGCTGGCAGTAAACCATTAATGACTTTAGGCAAACGGGCACCAAATTTCAATAAGAAAGAAGAAATTTTCATGATGTTATCTGAATATCAAGTACCAATGTTACGAGCTACCTGGTTAGTATTCGAAGTCGTGATCTTCAGGAAGTGATTTGTACTTATCTAGAAACTGTGCGGAAAAGACGTATGTTGGTGGTAGAATTAAATCAAGATGCCTTTTATTCACTTCAATTTCGTGATGAATGATCTCAGATTCTCAGATCCTGATTGGAAAGTAAACGTTCATTTGTATTTTTGATGTTGTGAAAGAATAGAAATTAAATTTGTATTCCAATTTATTATTTATAATATTGAAAAAAAGATAGTTTTACAGTTGAGTTCTTTAATTATGATATCCATCAACTTGTAGATTTAGACTTGATTTCTGTCTGAATTGCCACATATTTAACATATACTAAATTCAACAAATATTTAAGATTTTCGTAATCGTAACAGTATTTTGTTGTTGGTATTTTTTTCCATTTGGTACTGATACTGGTACTGTTGGTGTCTATGGTGGATGATTATAATAATTATAATAGATTTTCATCAAGTAAGAGAAGAGTAATGACTTGACCTGACCTGACCTGACCTGACCCATCCAATCCAATCCATGACCGACCGTTCAAATGTAAAAAAGGATCGTAATCATATTGTGTCCAAATGAAATCCTTCTATTTTGTAAATCGTAACAATTCTCCATCATCATATACAAACAGTTATTATAGATTTGTATTTGAACACTTTTAAAGAACAACTGTTCGTTCTGCTGTTTAACGTTGTTTATTTCTGTATTCAGAGTAGTAAGTAATTGAATTAAATATAATTTGATTTGAACAGAAGAGAAGAGATCTGTGATACAGTCTTATCTTTCTTACGGTCTCTACCAATCAAAATACTATTTGTTTTCTGTACAGTTTTGAAGCATACCATCTTAATCATAACCATAACCATACATTACATTACATTACCTGTCTGTAGAATATTTGGTTTGTTTGAATTAATCATGAAATTATGACTTTTTGATTTGCAATAGGTTTATAAAATTAAGTTCAGCATATACGATAGCGGTATCCGAAGCGAAAAATAAAAAACGTCAATTACCAGATCCCACCACCGAATGGACTGGCACGTTAATCAAATTCTTAAAAGATCAACTGCCAAAGTTACAGGACCATTATCACATGTACAACAATAGTTTAGCTAATTTAGATACCAAGAATGTAAATAATACACAACAGGCTGCTGTACAACAACAACAACAGAATAGTAATGGAATGACACCAACTCATACTAGTGGTGGTGGTGTTGGTGGTACCAGTGGTGTTGTTACAAATCTAACAACAACACCAATGCACTCACCTGCACAACAAGGTAATACTACTACTACTGCTGCTGCTGCTGTTGGTGCTGGTGGTGGTGGTGCTGCTCCTGCTGCTGCTCCTGGTAGTGGTGGTGGTGGTAATACTTGTCTTGCATCTGTCATCACACAATCAACAGAGAGTGAATTCAAAATAGCACATCGACAATGGACATATTGTAGTCAATTGGCCAAGTATATGTATGAAGAAGGTACTTTACAACAACAACAACAACAACAATGTACTTAATGCGTTAGAATTAGATACTCTAATTGTTTGTTTGTATTTGATTTTAGGTCTATTGGATCGTTCAGAATTCTTAAATCTAATATTAGAACTGTTAGATCGTATGCGGGCACAACCATCTGATGATGGCATACTACGTTTAATTCTGCCGTTTGCATTGCAATATGTGGATGAGATTGTTCAATCGGAACTATTATCTAGACGGATTGCATATCTATGTGCCAAGAAACTAACACACTTGTGTAACAGCATCGCTGAAGCAAACTTAACGACGACGACATCGATATCTAGTGCTGCTGCTTCCATCACAACAACAGGATCATCAATTACTACAACAACAACATCTACTGCTGCTGCTGCATCAGCAGGCTCCGATCTAAATCACCAAAAGACAGACCACCACAACCACAACCATCAACATCACAACCATCACCATCAGACTACGACGATAAACGATAAAGACAACAACATGATGAAGAAGGACACCATGAACATGATGTTGACCACAACCAGTCTGAATGGTCCGTTGCAAGCAACGATTCAAGAGTATTTGAATTGTCCACATCATAAGGATATTATACTGCAATTGAGTTGTATTTTACAGGTAAGGATTCCTTCTTATTTTTATTTCATGGAAGTCTACTATTTACATTTATTAAATAACAACTAGAACTAACTAAGTAGTATGTATAGTGTCAGTTCAAAGTCCAATAACATGAGCACAGAGTACATAATGTACGTACGGAGTGCATTTGATTTGAGTGCCTATCAAATGTTCATTTGACAGGCAGCTTTTTAGAATAATTACAACGCACTACTGACAGACAGACCGATCGATCGACCGACCACATTAATGTTAGTGTCGAATCTAACATGATGAACCTAATATGATGTTATGTTCTTTTTATGTACTCTAGGTAATAACACTTGAATGTTCAACGGCATTAGTTTGGTGTGGGATTGGTGAGTCTCGTTCGAATTCAATATGGCATGGTTCACCACTCGACTGTTTACCAGCACCACCATCTCAACTGCCATTACCCAGTCGTATGGCAACATGCGGTGTACCATCGAATGGTTCGTACACAACAGAACTACGTAAACGTTTACGTCTGTCAGAAGATAACATACGGGAGCGATCGAAGCGTGCTGAAGGTCGTTGGTGTACTGACAAATGGCAGTGCAGTTCTTCAGGTAGTACAGACAAACAGACAGACAGATGCATGTTATTGATTTAATAATTATTATAATATTATAATCATACATTACATCACATCACAGTGTTGTTGTACTGGTCTATCTGTCTCTCTCACTCACTTGTTGTTTGTTAATTCTATTCATTTTAATAGGTCAGACAACCAGTAAGGTGCTAGCAGCATTGGATGCATTGGATCGACATCGGTTTGATCGTGTTGACACCACCAATTCATTGGACACATTATATACTAAAATATTTCCAGCACCTGGTTCTAAAGAGTCCACCACGTCTCTAACAACATCAACAACAACAACAACAACATCATCATCATCATCATCATCAACAACAACTAATAATAATAATAATAATAATAATAGTTCATCAACATCATCATCATTATCATCATCGACACCAAATGAAAATAAAGAATCTCGTAATGAATATGTAAGTGTTGTTAAAGTTTAATTAAATAATCAATTCAATCAATCGTAAAGAGATCTCATATCTGTCTGTTGGTTGTTTGTGGTCATCAGAGAGAGAGAGAGTGTATATTGTATTTGGTCGTCACTCATGTCAGTCTTATCGTCTTCTTTGGATGAAAGTGAAATCTATGATGTGTAGTAGATTCCATTAATTCCATTATGGTTGTATTGAGATAATAAATTTATATTGATGAATTGATTCTTTTGATGTATATCAAATCAAATGATTGATATCTATCTATCTAACTGTTGTTGTTGTTGTTGTTGTTATTGTTATTATTATTATTATTGTTTTATAGAATGTTAATCAAGATGAACCAATTATACAAATATTATGTGAATGGGCTGTATCAAATGAACGATGGGGTGAACACCGTGCGATGGCTGTTGCCTGGCTATTGGACAAACGACAACAAGACGTTTCCACACCAGAACCAGATTCAACGAATGCATCGGATGATAAGGATTCAGTTAGTTCGTTAAATAATCAACCCAGTGGCTTACCAATCTTTCAAAATCTATTCATGAAATTCTTGGATGATGATGCTCCAATTTTAGGTAAGTAAATGAAATTAGATTCTTTAATCTGATTCGAGATTCGAATGTTTCACCTAATAGTAGAGAAACGATTTGTTGGTGGTGTGATTTTCCTCTCTACTATTAGGAGAGTCGAAAGATGTCGTTTATGTCAGCAACAACAACAACAGCAGCAGCAGCATATTGTGACTTCGTACATAGATTTTGTTGTACTTTGTTCTAATGAATTCAATCACTTGATTGTTGAATCAAACAAATAATTTCCAATTGTAAATTGATAAAAAAGAACGCGTTGACCTTGATCTTGATCTTGACACGACCTTGTGTGACTACTACTGACTTATGTATTGTTTGTTTGTTTGTTTGTTTTATAAATAAAATGTTTGTTGTTTTTGTTAACAGAAGAGAATGGTACATCACAAAATCGTGCAATGTTTACAAATCTTGTCCATTTGTTTGCCGAACTGATACGACACGATGTGTTCTCTCACGATGCCTACATGTGTACGTTAATATCACGTGGTGATTTAATATCGACGGGGGCAATGAATGGAAGTGCTGGCATACATCGTCCACCATCACCACCACCCAATCCTGGTTTGGACGATGAAATCTTTGGACTTGATTTAAAATCTGCGAAATTAGATGTCTCTGTAAGTAGTATTTGAGTTTTTAAATTGAATTCGAATCATCAATTAATTAATTAATTAATTAATTGTTTTGTTCTGTATCTATCTAACAATCATTCATAGGATCATGACGATTCAAAAATCGATGACGATCTCGACAAATTATTACAACACATAAAAGAGGATCAACAAAATTCATTGGATGCACCGGACAGTCCCAAAGATCCGGATCACCATCATCATCACAGCAATATGATGAGCTCCAACATATCGATTCCAATGGAAACAGATCATACCGATTTAAAGATACGACCGTCACGACATCTCCTCTACACCACACACTTTCCACTCACTCAGGATGAAACGTACTCCCAACACGATTGTAATCAACGGCATGTGCTGTTGTACGGTGTGGGAAAGGTGCGCGACGAGGCCAGGCACACTGTCAAGAAAATGTCCAAAGAGATCTGTAAACTATTCTCGAAGAAATTCTCAATTGATGTGGCGGAGGGTGGCAAAGTGAAGAAACACAGTCGAAACGAATTCAATTTCGAACTGGCCACCCAGAAATGCCAGAATCTGAGTTATTTTGATCAACATGTGGTGACATGGCAGTGCAGCTTGAATGTCATCGAAATGTTGAATTCATTTGGATCCGGTAATTCGAATTATCTGCCGGTACAGGAGCACGTTGCATTCCTATTTGATTTAATGGAACTGGCATTAAATATTTATGGTTTGATTGATGTATGCATTAGTATTCTAAAAGAATTGCCCGAAGTTGAGGCACAACTATTATTGAAAGGTTCAACATTAGCACGCAATTATACGACTTCGTTAAGTTTATATGTTGTGGGGGTTTTACGACGTTATCATTGTTGTTTGTTATGTAAGTACATATATTACAATGTTGTTGTTTATCAATTACTTCTTCATTCATTTAATTATAATACATAAATACTAACAGATTGAATCCATCCATTCAACTAACGTTCTTATAATGGATGTTCACAATCCACAATAATAGTATTTAATAGTCAGTCAGTCCAAAAGTATGTAATAACACACACACACACATTCAAGTCCAAATACCAATACTCTAAGAGGAGGAATCACTTTTTTAATAATATTATTTATTGTTTTGTTTGTTACTAGAGAAGTAAATAGTATGTCAATTATTTAAATAACTGTCATATAGTAGTGTTCAAATCATTAGATCGTTGGTTGAGTGATTCATTCGTGGACCAACCACTCACTCATCCATTCATCCATCCATCCAATACTTAAAGTTCTCGCTACTAATTTTCAAGAGATAATTTCACATTAAAAAAAAAGGACAATGAAAAGTTATCAATTTGATACTTTTTTATAACTTGAAAATAATTACATTGATTCGCTAAATACTTTTAGGAGCGTCTGTCGTTATAGTTGTTGATAAACAAACCAACCAATCAACCAATCAATCAATCAAATTAGATGATTTAAAGTTATTTGTTGTTATTTGGACATCTATGTTTTATATGTCATGTGTATATGTCACTTTATAATGAATGACTAGCACTACTAGCATAGATCTGAAAGGAAGGATTCGTTAAAACCAAAGTGAAACTTTAGTCTTGTCTGTTGATTATCTATCCTTCCTGCTTCAAGGATGTTTCGATAATTAACTTGTAAATGTAAATGTAAATTGATTGAAGAAGTCCCACAACTGATAACTGTTGTGTATAATAATTAATAATTGAAATAACATTTTTATTATTATTTAGTATCCGCCGAACAAACGTGGCTTGTATTCGATGGTTTATGTAAAGTGGTGAAACATGTTTCAACACCTGGTGATTGCAGTTCAGCGGAACGATGTGTGCTGGCCCATCTGTATGATTTGTATTCGTCATGTCATCTATTAAAACAAAAGCCGCACACAGAGTTTGCGAATGCTAATCCAAAGATACGGATTGCCTTGTACTCAGCATTACAGCCGAGCACAACCAATAATTATGTGTATAATGCACATTATATGCAAGAGTTCTTTGGAAGTCCACGTCGTGGTAAGAGAAGTACTCACACAACACTATCATCTATATATATATATATATATATATATTGTTGTTGATTTCTTCTTCTTCTATATATAATGTATATTTGTTTGTTTTTAGGTAAAATAGAAACAAGTTGGGCACGACAATTAGCCGAATCACCAAATAATCGTTACAGTTTTGTAATCAATGCAATTGTGACGGTGTGCCGTGAAACAGACAACGAACGTCTGAACGACATCTCTGTGATGTGTGCCGAAGTGACAGCCTGCTGTAATTCATTGTCTGCTGAATGGGTCGGTGCCCTGATGGCCTTATGCTATGCCACAAACAACACCATCTATATGGATCTGTTGACACAAGTTGATGTTCAAGATCTATCCATACACAATTCATTGGCTGTTTTTACATCGATTTTAATTGGTAAGTCTGAAGTATACTAATAATATAGTATACATAGATCATGGTCATGGTTATGGTCAACCAATCATGTTTAATAAGTTATTATTTATTATCAAATTTGTTAATTATTGTTTTATATTCTATCCGATAGTCTCTCTTTATAATAACTACTGTACTTTTTTAATAATCGAATCATTTCTAATTTTCAGCTCGACATTGTTTTTCACTTGAAGATTTCGTAAAACATATTGCATTGCCAAATTTAGTAAAAGTCTCCAAAGAGTTCAATGAAGGACGTGGTGGTGGTGGTGACAATGGTGTGACATGTGGTGGTGGCAACAATGTGGAAGCTGGTGCACGACTCACATGTCACTTGTTGTTGCGGCTGTTCAAGACCGTTGAATGTCCACAACCTGGTTTGTATTCGGTCAGCACCAGTCCGCATCCGTTGCCCACCAGCAGTCAGAATGGCTACAGCATACGATTGAGTTGTGATCGGCATCTGTTGGCGGCCGCTCACAACAACATTAAAGTCGGTCCTGTGTTAGCTGTTTTGAAGGCTATTTTAGGTAACGTTTGATAGTAAGAGTATAATAATAGGAAACATTATATCAAAAAAGTAATTTACGTAAAATAATATATTGAATAACAATCAATATTATTACTTGTAGAAAGTAATACAATACAGTTACAGTAATAGTTACAATTATAGTTTGTGTTGTAATTGTATCTATGTTGAATTGAAAGTATTTAATTATTGATGTGATCATGATTTATAATATTATAGTGGTTGGTGATGCAACATCACGTGAAAGGAAGTTAGGTTCTAAACGGGATGGTGGCAATGGATCATCAACACACTCTGGTTCATCTTCAAACAGTAAAGCACCAACAGCTGTACCTGGTGAGCTGAGCATCAGTCATATATTGGGCACCAGTGACATGTTGGGTGGTGGTGACGATGGCATGCTAGACATCACGTAAGTGTCACGTACTTGTTCGGAATGTACGCATATCATATCTTGTATCTATCTTCCACTCCCTACCCCCTACCTACTTACATTTCACTTACCTCCCTGTCCTGTCCTATCTCGTCTCGTCCCGTCTCGTATCACGTAGTAAATAGTCACAGTTTGTTATTTTATTTTATTTTGTTTCTGTTTTTATTTAAATATTGTAAGTAAGTTTTGAGTTCTCAAATTCTCTGTATGATTTTGTTATTCTACAAAATTTGTTTGTTGTATCAGGATGGTAGAGTTGGAGGCTACATCGACTCGCAGTTCACAAAGGTTTGTTTATCAATACCAACCATAAATACCATTAATAAATTACAATAAAATGTCTGTTGCCTGCTAGCCAACCCACCCACATCACATCACACCACACCACTTCAGTTCGCTTTTTATTTATTTATATAGTTATTTATTATAGTCTTTTAGTCATTCAACAACATTCATCCTCTACACTTCAGTCTTGAGTTGAGTCTTACTTACTTATTAGTTACTGTTCGTTCGTTCGTTCACTGTTCGTTCAGAGCACTCTTTATTCTTTATTCTCTATTCGTCATGTTCAATAAAATACCTACCATATCCGTTTATATTTTGTAGTTTTGTAAATGCACTTTGTTGTTGACTTTTATAAATAAAATCAATTTAATTAGAAAGTGTGTTGTGTTGTGTCTATTCATTGCATATCACTTCACTTCACTTCACTTCACTTCACTTCACTTTACTTTACGTTCAAATACAAAGCACTAGAAATTTTATGTATTTTTTGTAACTTTGCTAATTTCGCTATAGAAATTTCACGTATCAGTTTCAAATTTTATATGAATAGGAAAGAACATTTGGGAAAGTGAATTTGATTGATTGATTAAACAAATCAAAGTAGAGTAATGGTGGTGCACCTGATTGATGCATGTGATTGTGAACATTTGAGGCTCTTTTTGTTCGGATCAAACACGAACTGTAATGATTTCACTAATTATTTGCTTGTTATTGATATGAAAACTAAAATGAAAGTATAATATAACTAATGGTGTATTAACAATTGTAATTGTAACTGTTTGCATGAAAGATGTCTTCTCTCTCTCTCTATGCTTCGTTTATCCCCTTGTGTATCCTTGTGTACGTAGTACAATTGATGTGAATTAGTGTTATTATCCTCTGAACATGACACAACCTTCAGTTCAACATAACCTTGTTGTTAATACTATTAATAAAACTATTCAAACTACTAACTATCGTTTGAAACATCCTCACTCATCCTTCTTCCGCTTGTTACCTACCACACTGTTGAACACACACACACACATCAAATGTAAATCTGACAACTGTATAATATTTAATTGGTAGACCAGATGACAGGTATATCATGTTTAGTGTTTGTTTAGTGTTCAATGGATCAAATACAAGTAACATTTGTATTTTGTAAACAGGAGGATGATGATGCACACACAATAACAAACATAATTATTCCAATAAATACACACAATGTATTTATTGAACTTGTTGTTGGTAAAACAACTACATAATATGTATATTGTTGTATATATTATATAGATAGTACGTACTGTACCTTGTTATATATTTATTATTTTATATACACACTGATCATATAGATATGGAGTGAATCATCCTGTATCATCTGTCTGTCCCTGTACTTGTACTATCTACATAATATTTTTTGTATATAATAACAAAGTTGATTCTAGTTGTGAGTTCCATTCCTGATTTAATAATTACATTTGTAATAATAATAATAATAAACATGTGAATGTGATGATGACAATCCATTGATTTAGGCAATCCGTGTCCTCTGATGGTACAACATCTTTATCAAAATTTGCATGGCATGTACTGCGAGAGATTTGTTCACAACAGTGGGTGCTGGAACGTTGTTTAAGTCAACCAGAAGAACTATTTCAATCGGATCTGTTGTTGGATTCAATGTTGACGTCATCGCAAGCACAACGTTTATTGCATATGATCTGTTATCCAGATATGAGTTCATCATTGGATGAATTGGATCAGAAGAGTATTATCACCAGGATATTAGAGGTTTGTTTGTTTGTTTGTGTTTAACTAGTTTGTCTGTTTGTCCCACTTAAAATAATAGAACATCACTATCAATCAATGTTTAATGGTTTGATTGTAACAAACAATGTTTTGTATAGGATTTGAATGACACAACTCCAACGACTTAATTATCTAATTAATTAACTAAATAACTAACAACACTTCATTGATATGTTTTGTTGTTCATCCATATTTAGATTTAGATTGTGATGTGTAATGTAATGTTCATATAAATCATATCGTATCGTATCGTACGTTTTATTTTGATTTTGAACATTTTATTGTTTTACACACAACAGAACAGAATTATGTAAAGAAAACTATATATATGAGGTTGTGTAGAAAAGTAAAGTAAAATAATTAGTAACTGAAATAGTATGTTATCTATCTATCTATCTAAGTCGTTTTTTAATCAAAAACAAATAGAATTTAGAACAATGGACGTTAAGAATGTCATGGTTGGATCTACAATTGATGTTCAAACAATTCAACAACAACACATCCGAGTTAAATCAATGGTTGGATACCGTTGCAAAAGCTGCTATCGATGTATTCCAATTAAATTCTAATGCAGATTTTATCCATAATAATGAACAACAACAGCAGCAGCAGCAGCAACAACAGAAGAGTCTTACTTCTACTACAAATATGATGAAGTAAGTAGTAGTGATTCTGATTCTGATTCTGATTCGAATTTAGATTTAGATTTAAATAAGTTGACTCGTTCGTTCGCAGGTACGATTTTAAAGGTAAATCTGGATCAATATGGTTGGTGGCACCATTAGTATCAAAGCTACCAAGTGCTGTACAAGGACGTGTATTGAAAGTAGCTGGTCAAGTATTAGAAACAAATAATTGGCCAGCAGGTAAACGTTCCTCTGGTGGATCTGGTGGTGGTGGATCGGATAATAAAGATATGGGACTACGTACAGGAGGTAGACGTTATCACAGTAGTACATCATTGTTAAGTCATCAACCGTTTTTGTCGTTGGTGTTGACCTGTTTGAAAGGTCAGGATGATCAACGTGAAGGACTACTCACCTCCTTGCATTCACAACTATCACAATTCTTAACATTAAGCAAAGATGTAAGTCTAAATCTGAAATTTATTTATTTTGTATTTATTATACGAGTCGAGTCCTAGTCCTAATCCTAGTCCCAATGTTGAATGAGTTATTATAACTATACGGGGACAAACGATATTTAAATCATTCGTTCGTTCGTTCGTTCAACTTGAAACTTGTTTGAATCGATCGCACTTCAAACTTACCATTTTAAATGTTTCAAATCTATGGAACTGAACTGATTCAATTTCACTAAATTGATTGATTTGAATTGATTTGTTTGTAGCAGCAGCAGCAGCAGCCATAATAAATAACAATAATAATAATAATAATATAATTTATAATTTGTTTTGTTGTTGTTTTAGGAACGTATTGGAACATGTGAGATTGGTAATCGTGAATCCATGTTGGATGCACTACAATTGAGATTCTCATTGGTTGGTGGCATGTTTGATACGGTACAACGGAACACAACAACGACTACAGATTGGGCAGTACTACTAGTACAATTGATTAGTTACGGAGTCATTGATTTAAATAATAACTCGTGAGTACAAACACGGACATACACAACATACAATAGTTAACTTTGTTTTGTTTTGTTTAATTGAATATATAGTGAATTATTTACAACTGTTCTTGATATGCTTGCAACATTAGTCCATTCAACATTAGTATCGGACAGTCAATCGGAGAAAGATGAAAGTAAGAAACACTATCAGAACTTACAGAAGAAACTTAAAAAAGAATTGGGTGATCGAAACAGTCCATCGATTCAATATGTCCGTCAGTTGTTACAACTACCAAAACGTACCTGTGAAGTGATCGCATGCGAACCGGTTGGTTGTTTGACCGACACAAAAGGCAACAAAATCACTGGTTTCGACAGCATTGACAAGAAACAAGGTCTACGTGTATCGGACAAACAACGTGTCAGTCCATGGGATCTGTTGGAAGGACAAAAGAGTCCAGCACCGTTAAGTTGGTCCTGGTTTGGGGCTGTACGTTTGGAACGTAAACCGTTGTGGTACGAGGACACACATCGTCTATTGAAGTATCATACGCACAGTTTGTTGCGACCGGCCGCTCATTATTTAGATTCAGTTCCATTGCCGCCAGAAGATTTGGAACCGATACAAGAGAAACCTGTAAGTATAGTTAGTAATCAATCCTCCTTTGTTTGTTTTGTTGATTCGATTCAGTTCAGTTGTCTTTCGTTCCTTGTGTTCTTTTTTTATTTTGGTTGAGTTGAGTTAAAGTTGAGTGAGCTAGTGGTGGTATGTCAATCTTTTCTGAAAATCATCCAATCCATTTAGAATCAAAAACGGAATCCTTGTAATTGTAATTGTATATGTATATTTCTCCCACTCTTTAATTTACTTTACTTATTCTTTACTTTATACGTTCGTTAGTCCTTTAAATGTTGATATTTTTTGTTCTTAAAATTAACTATTGAGTATAATAAATAAATAAATAAATAGATTATTTCGTGTTGTGAATACAATAATAATAATAATAATAATAATATAATTATTAATATCTGACTATCAATCAGCTACAACTATTTACTACTTACTACTTACTTAGTTGACTGACTATTCCTTTAGAACTGTAGACCGTAGACGATGGTTGGTTAGTTGGTCCACTGCTGTAGTCGTTAGTTAGTTAGTTAATCGTTGGTCATTCTTGTTGTGATGATGGTTTCTTTTGACGACGGTGTTGTAAGTAGAATGTTAATTAATGATAAATAATATTAAAATATTATTGAATTCTCATTCAATTGTAGTCATTGTAATTGTAATTGTAATAGTAATTGTATTTGTTTGTGTATGTTAATGTTAATGTTCTTCCAATTTTAAATGTTTAATCGCATCCTATCTATATACATAGAAAACGCGCGGATCCACCGTTGTGAGCGGACACGATAATAGACTTGGTGATGTTACACTTGTGACGGTGGTCTATTGAGGTTGGTCGGTCGATGATATTGTATTATTCAAACAATCCAAACAATGAATCGTACGTACGTACGTACGTACGTAAGTGATTCGGAACACCTATCCACGAAGTACATCTTAATCATCATAGACAATATGGGTTGCTGATTGACACACATTATGTCACATACTAGTAGTTTGACAACATATTTATTATCTGTTTCTTTTTGGCACATGAATATACTACTTGTATATATTTGTATAAAAGAGATGACTATTCGCTGGGTGCTCACTCATCTACTTACTATTCTACTAAAAGTACATAGATAGTCGAATCTACTTATTTAATAAAAGTAAGCGTGCACATGTGTACTTGTATGCAGATATACAATACAATGGCACAGGAGAGATTATCAGAGCTAGCTCTCCTAAATATACACAAAGATGTGTGAATCTGGATATCGATGACATTCTCAATTACGTTTTATAATTTGTAATTTACGTAGGTGGAGGTGGGAGCATCTAAATACAATTATTTAATGTAAAATGTATACTAACTAGTGTTGAATTTAATTTGATATCCTTTCAAGTTGTAAAAGTTTTATCAAAATCGGTTCAATAGACTAGAGTTAGTTTAGAGTCTAAATGTATGTGCAAACAAACACACATTTACTTTTGTAATATTCGTATTGTAAAGAACAAACTAACATTTTACACATTTATTAATGTACTACTAGTGTTCGCCTCACGTCATGTGCAACTATACATACATACATACATACATACATACATACATACATACATACATACATACACTATTGTACAAAATCGTGGTCAGGACGTCATATATTTTGTAAACATCTCCATCTCTACATTGTAGACAAGCAGGAATGCACTATATCGATGAGCGATGAGCGATGAGTGAGTTCATACTCCGACTCGCACTTGGCTGTGACCACAACATTTTTTGAAGGGCTGGATCCGCGCCTGATACATAGCGAATTAAATTCAGTAAATTGGGTAAAGATGAGTAACAAACAATTCATTAATATGCATTGCTAAAAAACAACAAAACAAAACAACAACACAGTCAAGTCGTATATTCTTGTCTAACAAAAATATTTAGCTAAAGGACTATGACGATCTAAAGGCTGACACACCTAGCTCTTTGGATCAATCCCCTAGCCAGCCCAGTGCAGCTCTCGGTAAAGTTCGCTGTAAAAATTCGCAGCGCAGGTCTCGCAAACCAAAACAAGTGGGTCCGTGTGGAGGTCAGATTCCTGGAGTTGGTGCTGGTGGTGTCGGGATCAGTGTTGGCCAACAGAATCAGATGGGTGGACCAAATGGTGGCGGTGGTAGTGGTGGTGGTCCGGGGCAAGGTCAACAAATGCAAATGGGCCAAAACAATGTGATGCATCCACAACATCCACAGAATATGGGTGCGATGAATATGGGTGTGGGTGGCGTTCAAGTAAGTATTGTTTAGTAGTTCTCAAGTAAGTTTAGGTGTCTGTACATTTTTTCTCTGGATAAATACTACTGGATGATGTTTTGCGGATGATTATAGGCACCACCACAACAAGGGCAAATGGGCCAAATGGGTGGATATGGGCAGCAAATGGGAAATATTGGTCCACAACAGAATTTCCAAGGCAATCAAGGACCACAACAATGGGGCTATAATCAGCAACAGCAACCGCAACAGCCGCAACAAGGATATTATGGCCAGCAAATGCCTGGCGGTAAGAGAATAAAATGAAGTCCATTAGAATCTCAACTTTTTAATTGTTAATCCAGGGTAGAGGGTATATAAACAGTTAATTTACGTTTTAGTTTCAAGATACGAACGGCCTCAAGTGAATCAATCGAAACAAGCACTAACAAACATGCTACGACAACGGCACCCATTAAATCATTTTCTGGGGGGTCAGGGTGGCGGTGCTCAAGTTCCGCCAGGAGGTGGACAAATGCCTGGTGCCTATGGTGGAATGCAACGACAATTTCCTCGTCAACCAATGCGTGGACCTCAACAACAACATCCTGCCGCAAATATGCAACAAAATCAGAATATGTTCCAACAGCAATATGGCAATATGCAACAAGGTGGTAAGATCTCGCGAAAGCGTCACACCACAAACGTTGGTGTCTTTCATCTCGTGTCTGTTCTGAAATCAAACTCACCTTCCTTCCTTCCTTACTTACTTACTTACTTACTTACTTACTGAATCGTACACATACTTAATGTTTTAGGCATG